>CM050689.1:6893707-9293707 GCA_027574665.1 Rhynochetos jubatus | reverse complement strand
AGCAGGAAGAAGGAACAACAAATTCTGTCCTAACTCTTTCTGTTGGTTCCCATTAATGTGGTGCTTTAGGTTTCAGAGTTAGGGCAGCCGCTTAAGAGAGCAACACATTCATGCCTCTCCTCCTCTGTTTGGACAGAGCAGGTGTCCCTCTGGATTTCTAGTTTCCAGGTCATACAGAGCTACGTCTTAAGAGGCATGAAGTGCTCTGCCAAAGCAAACAATGTTTCACTAAGAAATAATCTTGTAGCTCTTGCTGGTTTGGAGGAAAAGGAGATGTTTGGCTCTAAGTGTGACAGGCAGTCCAGCGTTCTGCCAAATAGGGAACCAACTACTAGAGCAGACAAACAGAAATCAGCGCAAGCAATTCCTTCCTAGCTCTTTCTGTTGACGAGGAACTGTATCCTTGCTGGAATTGGAGATTGCAAGCCAGACAGAGCTACGGCTGTTCGGGCATGAACTACTCTGCAAAGGAGCAGGAAGAAGGAACAACAAATTCTGTCCTAACTCTTTCTGTTGGTCCGATTACAGTGGTGTTTAGGTTTCAGTGTTAGGGCAGCCGCTTAAGAGAGCAGCACATTCATGCCTCTCCTCTTCTGTTTGGACAGAGCAGATGTCCCTCTGGATTTGTCGTTTCGAGGTCATACAGAGCTATGTCTTAAGAGGCATGAAGTGCTCTGCCAAAGCAAACAATGTTTCACTAAGAAATAATCTTGTAGCTCTTGCTGGTTTGGAGGAAAAGGGAGATGTTTGGCTCTAAGTGTGACAGGCAGTCCAGCGTTCTGCCAAATAGGGAACCAACTACTAGAGCAGACAAACAGAAATCAGTGCAAGCAATTCCTTCCTAGCTCTTCCTGTTGACGAGGAACTGTATCCTTGCTGGAATTGGAGATTGCAAGCCAGACAGAGCTACGGCTGTTTGGGCATGAACTACTCTGCAAAGGAGCATGAAGAAGGAACAACAAATTCTGTCCTAACTCTTTCTGTTGGGTCCCATTAATGTGGTGCTTTAGGTTTCAGTGTTAGGGCAGCCGCGTAAAAGAGCAACACATTCATGCCTCTCCTCTTCTGTTTGGACAGAGCAGGTGTCCCTCTGGATTTCTAGTTTCCAGGTCATACAGAGCTACGTCTTAAGAGGCATGAAGTGCTCTGCCAAAGCAAACAATGTTTCACTAAGAAATAATCTTGTAGCTCTTGCTGGTTTGGAGGAAAAGGAGATGTTTGGCTCTAAGTGTGACAGGCAGTCCAGCGTTCTGCCAAATAGGGAACCAACTACTAGAGCAGACAAACAGAAATCAGCGCAAGCAATTCCTTCCTAGCTCTTTCTGTTGACGAGGAACTGTATCCTTGCTGGAATTGGAGATTGCAAGCCAGACAGAGCTACGGCTGTTCGGGCATGAACTACTCTGCAAAGGAGCAGGATGAAGGAACAACAAATTCTGTCCTAACTCTTTCTGTTGGTCCCATTACAGTGGTGCTTTAGGTTTCAGTGTTAGGGCAGCCGCTTAAGAGAGCAGCACATTCATGCCTCTCCTCTTCTGTTTGGACAGAGCAGGTGTCCCTCTGGATTTCTAGTTTCCAGGTCATACAGAGCTATGTCTTAAGAGGCATGAAGTGCTCTGCCAAAGCAAACAATGTTTCACTAAGAAATAATCTTGTAGCTCTTGCTGGTTTGGAGGAAAAGGGAGATGTTTGGCTCTGAGTGTGACAGGCAGTCCAGCGTTCTGCCAAATAGGGAACCAACTACTAGAGCAGACAAACAGAAATCAGTGCAAGCAATTCCTTCCTAGCTCTTTCTCTTGACGAGGAACTGTATCCTTGCTGGAATTGGAGATTGCAAGCCAGACAGAGCTACGGCTGTTTGGGCATGAACTACTCTGCAAAGGAGCAGGAAGAAGGAACAACAAATTCTGTCCTAACTCTTTCTGTTGGGTCCCATTACAGTGGTGCTTTAGGTTTCAGTGTTAGGGCAGCCGCTTAAAAGAGCAGCACATTCATCCCTCTCCTCTTCTGTTTGGACAGAGCAGGGGTCCCTCTGGATTTCCAGTTTCCAGGTCATACAGAGCTATGTCTTAAGAGGCATGAAGTGCTCTGCCAAAGCAAACAATGTTTCACGAAGAAATAATCTTGTAGCTCTTGCTGGTTTGGAGGAAAAGGGAGATGTTTGGCTCTGAGTGTGACAGGCAGTCCAGCGTTCTGCCAAATAGGGAACCAACTGCTAGAGCAGACAAACAGAAATCAGTGCAAGCAATTCCTTCCTAGCTCTTTCTCTTGACGAGGAACTGTATCCTTGCTGGAATTGGAGATTGCAAGCCAGACAGAGCTACGGCTGTTCGGGCATGAACTACTCTGCAAAGGAGCAGGAAGAAGGAACAACAAATTCTGTCCTAACTCTTTCTGTTGGTTCCCATTAATGTGGTGCTTTAGGTTTCAGAGTTAGGGCAGCCGCTTAAGAGAGCAACACATTCATGCCTCTCCTCCTCTGTTTGGACAGAGCAGGTGTCCCTCTGGATTTCTAGTTTCCAGGTCATACAGAGCTACGTCTTAAGAGGCATGAAGTGCTCTGCCAAAGCAAACAATGTTTCACTAAGAAATAATCTTGTAGCTCTTGCTGGTTTGGAGGAAAAGGAGATGTTTGGCTCTAAGTGTGACAGGCAGTCCAGCGTTCTGCCAAATAGGGAACCAACTACTAGAGCAGACAAACAGAAATCAGCGCAAGCAATTCCTTCCTAGCTCTTTCTGTTGACGAGGAACTGTATCCTTGCTGGAATTGGAGATTGCAAGCCAGACAGAGCTACGGCTGTTCGGGCATGAACTACTCTGCAAAGGAGCAGGAAGAAGGAACAACAAATTCTGTCCTAACTCTTTCTGTTGGTCCGATTACAGTGGTGTTTAGGTTTCAGTGTTAGGGCAGCCGCTTAAGAGAGCAGCACATTCATGCCTCTCCTCTTCTGTTTGGACAGAGCAGATGTCCCTCTGGATTTGTCGTTTCGAGGTCATACAGAGCTATGTCTTAAGAGGCATGAAGTGCTCTGCCAAAGCAAACAATGTTTCACTAAGAAATAATCTTGTAGCTCTTGCTGGTTTGGAGGAAAAGGGAGATGTTTGGCTCTAAGTGTGACAGGCAGTCCAGCGTTCTGCCAAATAGGGAACCAACTACTAGAGCAGACAAACAGAAATCAGCGCAAGCAATTCCTTCCTAGCTCTTCCTGTTGACGAGGAACTGTATCCTTGCTGGAATTGGAGATTGCAAGCCAGACAGAGCTACGGCTGTTTGGGCATGAACTACTCTGCAAAGGAGCATGAAGAAGGAACAACAAATTCTGTCCTAACTCTTTCTGTTGGGTCCCATTAATGTGGTGCTTTAGGTTTCAGTGTTAGGGCAGCCGCGTAAAAGAGCAACACATTCATGCCTCTCCTCTTCTGTTTGGACAGAGCAGGTGTCCCTCTGGATTTCTAGTTTCCAGGTCATACAGAGCTACGTCTTAAGAGGCATGAAGTGCTCTGCCAAAGCAAACAATGTTTCTCTAAGAAATAATCTTGTAGCTCTTGCTGGTTTGGAGGAAAAGGGAGATGTTTGGCTCTAAGTGTGACAGGCAGTCCAGCGTTCTGCCAAATAGGGAACCAACTACTAGAGCAGACAAACAGAAATCAGCGCAAGCAATTCCTTCCTAGCTCTTTCTGTTGACGAGGAACTGTATCCTTGCTGGAATTGGAGATTGCAAGCCAGACAGAGCTACGGCTGTTCGGGCATGAACTACTCTGCAAAGGAGCAGGATGAAGGAACAACAAATTCTGTCCTAACTCTTTCTGTTGGTCCCATTACAGTGGTGCTTTAGGTTTCAGTGTTAGGGCAGCCGCTTAAGAGAGCAGCACATTCATGCCTCTCCTCTTCTGTTTGGACAGAGCAGGTGTCCCTCTGGATTTCTAGTTTCCAGGTCATACAGAGCTATGTCTTAAGAGGCATGAAGTGCTCTGCCAAAGCAAACAATGTTTCACTAAGAAATAATCTTGTAGCTCTTGCTGGTTTGGAGGAAAAGGGAGATGTTTGGCTCTGAGTGTGACAGGCAGTCCAGCGTTCTGCCAAATAGGGAACCAACTGCTAGAGCAGACAAACAGAAATCAGCGCAAGCAATTCCTTCCTCGCTCTTTCTGTTGACGAGGAACTGTATCCTTGCTGGAATTGGAGATTGCAAGCCAGACAGAGCTACGGCAGATCGGGCATGAACTACTCGGCAAAGGAGCAGGAAGAAGGAGCAACAAATTCTGTCCTAACTCTTTCTGCTGGGTCCCATTACAGTGGTGCTTTAGGTTTCAGTGTTAGGGCAGACGCTTAAGAGAGCAGCACATTCATGCCTCTCCTCTTCTGTTTGGACAGAGCAGATGTCCCTCTGGATTTGTCGTTTCGAGGTCATACAGAGCTATGTCTTAAGAGGCATGAAGTGCTCTGCCAAAGCAAACAATGTTTCACTAAGAAATAATCTTGTAGCTCTTGCTGGTTTGGAGGAAAAGGGAGATGTTTGGCTCTAAGTGTGACAGGCAGTCCAGCGTTCTGCCAAATAGGGAACCAACTACTAGAGCAGACAAACAGAAATCAGTGCAAGCAATTCCTTCCTAGCTCTTCCTGTTGACGAGGAACTGTATCCTTGCTGGAATTGGAGATTGCAAGCCAGACAGAGCTACGGCTGTTTGGGCATGAACTACTCTGCAAAGGAGCAGGAAGAAGGAACAACAAATTCTGTCCTAACTCTTTCTGTTGGGTCCCATTACAGTGGTGCTTTAGGTTTCAGTGTTAGGGCAGCCGCTTAAGAGAGCAACACATTCATGCCTCTCCTCTTCTGTTTGGACAGAGCAGGTGTCCCTCTGGATTTCTAGTTTCCAGGTCATACAGAGCTACGTCTTAAGAGGCATGAAGTGCTCTGCCAAAGCAAACAATGTTTCACTAAGAAATAATCTTGTAGCTCTTGCTGGTTTGGAGGAAAAGGAGATGTTTGGCTCTAAGTGTGACAGGCAGTCCAGCGTTCTGCCAAATAGGGAACCAACTACTAGAGCAGACAAACAGAAATCAGCGCAAGCAATTCCTTCCTAGCTCTTTCTGTTGACGAGGAACTGTATCCTTGCTGGAATTGGAGATTGCAAGCCAGAGAGAGCTACGGCTGTTCGGGCATGAACTACTCTGCAAAGGAGCAGGAAGAAGGAACAACAAATTCTGTCCTAACTCTTTCTGTTGGGTCCCATTAATGTGGTGCTTTAGGTTTCAGTGTTAGGGCAGCCGCGTAAAAGAGCAACACATTCATGCCTCTCCTCTTCTGTTTGGACAGAGCAGGTGTCCCTCTGGATTTCTAGTTTCCAGGTCATACAGAGCTACGTCTTAAGAGGCATGAAGTGCTCTGCCAAAGCAAACAATGTTTCACTAAGAAATAATCTTGTAGCTCTTGCTGGTTTGGAGGAAAAGGAGATGTTTGGCTCTAAGTGTGACAGGCAGTCCAGCGTTCTGCCAAATAGGGAACCAACTGCTAGAGCAGACAAACAGAAATCAGTGCAAGCAATTCCTTCCTAGCTCTTTCTGTTGACGAGGAACTGTATCCTTGCTGGAATTGGAGATTGCAAGCCAGACAGAGCTACGGCTGTTCGGGCATGAACTACTCTGCAAAGGAGCAGGAAGAAGGAACAACAAATTCTGTCCTAACTCTTTCTGTTGGGTCCCATTACAGTGGTGCTTTAGGTTTCAGTGTTAGGGCAGCCGCTTAAGAGAGCAGCACATTCATGCCTCTCCTCTTCTGTTTGGACAGAGCAGATGTCCCTCTGGATTTCTAGTTTCCAGGTCATACAGAGCTACGTCTTAAGAGGCATGAAGTGCTCTGCCAAAGCAAACAATGTTTCACTAAGAAATAATCTTGTAGCTCTTGCTGGTTTGGAGGAAAAGGAGATGTTTGGCTCTAAGTGTGACAGGCAGTCCAGCGTTCTGCCAAATAGGGAACCAACTGCTAGAGCAGACAAACAGAAATCAGTGCAAGCAATTCCTTCCTAGCTCTTTCTGTTGACGAGGAACTGTATCCTTGCTGGAATTGGAGATTGCAAGCCAGAGAGAGCTACGGCTGTTCGGGCATGAACTACTCTGCAAAGGAGCAGGAAGAAGGAACAACAAATTCTGTCCTAACTCTTTCTGTTGGGTCCCATTAATGTGGTGCTTTAGGTTTCAGTGTTAGGGCAGCCGCGTAAAAGAGCAACACATTCATGCCTCTCCTCTTCTGTTTGGACAGAGCAGGTGTCCCTCTGGATTTCTAGTTTCCAGGTCATACAGAGCTACGTCTTAAGAGGCATGAAGTGCTCTGCCAAAGCAAACAATGTTTCACTAAGAAATAATCTTGTAGCTCTTGCTGGTTTGGAGGAAAAGGCGATGTTTGGCTCTAAGTGTGACAGGCAGTCCAGCGTTCTGCCAAATAGGGAACCAACTACTAGAGCAGACAAACAGAAATCAGCGCAAGCAATTCCTTCCTAGCTCTTTCTGTTGACGAGGAACTGTATCCTTGCTGGAATCGGAGATTGCAAGCCAGACAGAGCTACGGCTGTTCGGGCATGAACTACTCTGCAAAGGAGCAGGAAGAAGGAACAACAAATTCTGTCCTAACTCTTTCTGTTGGTCCGATTACAGTGGTGTTTAGGTTTCAGTGTTAGGGCAGCCGCTTAAGAGAGCAGCACATTCATGCCTCTCCTCTTCTGTTTGGACAGAGCAGGTGTCCCTCTGGATTTCTAGTTTCCAGGTCATACAGAGCTACGTCTTAAGAGGCATGAAGTGCTCTGCCAAAGCAAACAATGTTTCACTAAGAAATAATCTTGTAGCTCTTGCTGGTTTGGAGGAAAAGGGAGATGTTTGGCTCTAAGTGTGACAGGCAGTCCAGGGTTCTGCCAAATAGGGAACCAACTACTAGAGCAGACAAACAGAAATCAGTGCAAGCAATTCCTTCCTAGCTCTTTCTGTTGACGAGGAACTGTATCCTTGCTGGAATTGGAGATTGCAAGCCAGACAGAGCTATGGCTGTTCGGGCATGAACTACTCTGCAAAGGAGCAGGATGAAGGAACAACAAATTCTGTCCTAACTCTTTCTGTTGGTCCCATTACAGTGGTGCTTTAGGTTTCAGTGTTAGGTCAGACGCTTAAGAGAGCAGCACATTCATGCCTCTCCTCTTCTGTTTGGACAGAGCAGGTGCCCCTCTGGATTTGTCGTTTCGAGGTCATACAGAGCTATGTCTTAAGAGGCATGAAGTGCTCTGCCAAAGCAAACAATGTTTCACTAAGAAATAATCTTGTAGCTCTTGCTGGTTTGGAGGAAAAGGGAGATGTTTGGCTCTAAGTGTGACAGGCAGTCCAGCGTTCTGCCAAATAGGGAACCAACTACTAGAGCAGACAAACAGAAATCAGTGCAAGCAATTCCTTCCTAGCTCTTTCTGTTGACGAGGAACTGTATCCTTGCTGGAATTGGAGATTGCAAGCCAGACAGAGCTACGGCTGTTTGGGCATGAACTACTCTGCAAAGGAGCAGGAAGAAGGAACAACAAATTCTGTCCTAACTCTTTCTGTTGGGTCCCATTACAGTGGTGCTTTAGGTTTCAGTGTTAGGGCAGCCGCTTAAGAGAGCAACACATTCATGCCTCTCCTCTTCTGTTTGGACAGAGCAGGTGTCCCTCTGGATTTCTAGTTTCCAGGTCATACAGAGCTACGTCTTAAGAGGCATGAAGTGCTCTGCCAAAGCAAACAATGTTTCACTAAGAAATAATCTTGTAGCTCTTGCTGGTTTGGAGGAAAAGGAGATGTTTGGCTCTAAGTGTGACAGGCAGTCCAGCGTTCTGCCAAATAGGGAACCAACTACTAGAGCAGACAAACAGAAAACAGCGCAAGCAATTCCTTCCTAGCTCTTTCTGTTGACGAGGAACTGTATCCTTGCTGGAATTGGAGATTGCAAGCCAGACAGAGCTACGGCTGTTCGGGCATGAACTACTCTGCAAAGGAGCAGGATGAAGGAACAACAAATTCTGTCCTAACTCTTTCTGTTGGTCCCATTACAGTGGTGCTTTAGGTTTCAGTGTTAGGGCAGCCGCTTAAGAGAGCAGCACATTCATGCCTCTCCTCTTCTGTTTGGACAGAGCAGATGTCCCTCTGGATTTGTCGTTTCGAGGTCATACAGAGCTATGTCTTAAGAGGCATGAAGTGCTCTGCCAAAGCAAACAATGTTTCACTAAGAAATAATCTTGTAGCTCTTGCTGGTTTGGAGGAAAAGGGAGATGTTTGGCTCTGAGTGTGACAGGCAGTCCAGCGTTCTGCCAAATAGGGAACCAACTGCTAGAGCAGACAAACAGAAATCAGTGCAAGCAATTCCTTCCTAGCTCTTTCTGTTGACGAGGAACTGTATCCTTGCTGGAATTGGAGATTGCAAGCCAGACAGAGCTACGGCTGTTCGGGCATGAACTACTCTGCAAAGGAGCAGGAAGAAGGAACAACAAATTCTGTCCTAACTCTTTCTGTTGGGTCCCATTAATGTGGTGCTTTAGGTTTCAGTGTTAGGGCAGCCGCTTAAGAGAGCAACACATTCATGCCTCTCCTCTTCTGTTTGGACAGAGCAGGTGTCCCTCTGGATTTCTAGTTTCCAGGTCATACAGAGCTACGTCTTAAGAGGCATGAAGTGCTCTGCCAAAGCAAACAATGTTTCACTAAGAAATAATCTTGTAGCTCTTGCTGGTTTGGAGGAAAAGGGAGATGTTTGGCTCTAAGTGTGACAGGCAGTCCAGCGTTCTGCCAAATAGGGAACCAACTACTAGAGCAGACAAACAGAAATCAGCGCAAGCAATTCCTTCCTAGCTCTTTCTGTTGACGAGGAACTGTATCCTTGATGGAATTGGAGATTGCAAGCCAGACAGAGCTACGGCTGTTCGGGCATGAACTACTCTGCAAAGGAGCAGGATGAAGGAACAACAAATTCTGTCCTAACTCTTTCTGTTGGTCCCATTACAGTGGTGCTTTAGGTTTCAGTGTTAGTGCAGCCGCTTAAGAGAGCAGCACATTCATGCCTCTCCTCTTCTGTTTGGACAGAACAGGGGTCCCTCTGGATTTGTCGTTTCGAGGTCATACAGAGCTATGTCTTAAGAGGCATGAAGTGCTCTGCCAAAGCAAACAATGTTTCACTAAGAAATAATCTTGTAGCTCTTGCTGGTTTGGAGGAAAAGGGAGATGTTTGGCTCTGAGTGTGACAGGCAGTCCAGCGTTCTGCCAAATAGGGAACCAACTGCTAGAGCAGACAAACAGAAATCAGTGCAAGCAATTCCTTCCTAGCTCTTTCTGTTGACGAGGAACTGTATCCTTGCTGGAATTGGAGATTGCAAGCCAGAGAGAGCTACGGCTGTTCGGGCATGAACTACTCAGCAAAGGAGCAGGAAGAAGGAACAACAAATTCTGTCCTAACTCTTTCTGTTGGGTCCCATTACAGTGGTGCTTTAGGTTTCAGTGTTAGGGCAGCCGCTTAAAAGAGCAGCACATTCATCCCTCTCCTCTTCTGTTTGGACAGAGCAGGGGTCCCTCTGGATTTCCAGTTTCCAGGTCATACAGAGCTATGTCTTAAGAGGCATGAAGTGCTCTGCCAAAGCAAACAATGTTTCACGAAGAAATAATCTTGTAGCTCTTGCTGGTTTGGAGGAAAAGGGAGATGTTTGGCTCTGAGTGTGACAGGCAGTCCAGCGTTCTGCCAAATAGGGAACCAACTGCTAGAGCAGACAAACAGAAATCAGTGCAAGCAATTCCTTCCTAGCTCTTTCTCTTGACGAGGAACTGTATCCTTGCTGGAATTGGAGATTGCAAGCCAGACAGAGCTACGGCTGTTCGGGCATGAACTACTCTGCAAAGGAGCAGGAAGAAGGAACAACAAATTCTGTCCTAACTCTATCTGTTGGTTCCCATTAATGTGGTGCTTTAGGTTTCAGAGTTAGGGCAGCCGCTTAAGAGAGCAACACATTCATGCCTCTCCTCCTCTGTTTGGACAGAGCAGGTGTCCCTCTGGATTTCTAGTTTCCAGGTCATACAGAGCTACGTCTTAAGAGGCATGAAGTGCTCTGCCAAAGCAAACAATGTTTCACTAAGAAATAATCTTGTAGCTCTTGCTGGTTTGGAGGAAAAGGGAGATGTTTGGCTCTAAGTGTGACAGGCAGTCCAGCGTTCTGCCAAATAGGGAACCAACTACTAGAGCAGACAAACAGAAATCAGCGCAAGCAATTCCTTCCTAGCTCTTTCTGTTGACGAGGAACTGTATCCTTGATGGAATTGGAGATTGCAAGCCAGACAGAGCTACGGCTGTTCGGGCATGAACTACTCTGCAAAGGAGCAGGATGAAGGAACAACAAATTCTGTCCTAACTCTTTCTGTTGGTCCCATTACAGTGGTGCTTTAGGTTTCAGTGTTAGTGCAGCCGCTTAAGAGAGCAGCACATTCATGCCTCTCCTCTTCTGTTTGGACAGAACAGGGGTCCCTCTGGATTTGTCGTTTCGAGGTCATACAGAGCTATGTCTTAAGAGGCATGAAGTGCTCTGCCAAAGCAAACAATGTTTCACTAAGAAATAATCTTGTAGCTCTTGCTGGTTTGGAGGAAAAGGGAGATGTTTGGCTCTGAGTGTGACAGGCAGTCCAGCGTTCTGCCAAATAGGGAACCAACTGCTAGAGCAGACAAACAGAAATCAGTGCAAGCAATTCCTTCCTAGCTCTTTCTGTTGACGAGGAACTGTATCCTTGCTGGAATTGGAGATTGCAAGCCAGAGAGAGCTACGGCTGTTCGGGCATGAACTACTCAGCAAAGGAGCAGGAAGAAGGAACAACAAATTCTGTCCTAACTCTTTCTGTTGGGTCCCATTACAGTGGTGCTTTAGGTTTCAGTGTTAGGGCAGCCGCTTAAAAGAGCAGCACATTCATCCCTCTCCTCTTCTGTTTGGACAGAGCAGGGGTCCCTCTGGATTTCCAGTTTCCAGGTCATACAGAGCTATGTCTTAAGAGGCATGAAGTGCTCTGCCAAAGCAAACAATGTTTCACGAAGAAATAATCTTGTAGCTCTTGCTGGTTTGGAGGAAAAGGGAGATGTTTGGCTCTGAGTGTGACAGGCAGTCCAGCGTTCTGCCAAATAGGGAACCAACTGCTAGAGCAGACAAACAGAAATCAGTGCAAGCAATTCCTTCCTAGCTCTTTCTCTTGACGAGGAACTGTATCCTTGCTGGAATTGGAGATTGCAAGCCAGACAGAGCTACGGCTGTTCGGGCATGAACTACTCTGCAAAGGAGCAGGAAGAAGGAACAACAAATTCTGTCCTAACTCTATCTGTTGGTTCCCATTAATGTGGTGCTTTAGGTTTCAGAGTTAGGGCAGCCGCTTAAGAGAGCAACACATTCATGCCTCTCCTCCTCTGTTTGGACAGAGCAGGTGTCCCTCTGGATTTCTAGTTTCCAGGTCATACAGAGCTACGTCTTAAGAGGCATGAAGTGCTCTGCCAAAGCAAACAATGTTTCACTAAGAAATAATCTTGTAGCTCTTGCTGGTTTGGAGGAAAAGGAGATGTTTGGCTCTAAGTGTGACAGGCAGTCCAGCGTTCTGCCAAATAGGGAACCAACTACTAGAGCAGACAAACAGAAATCAGCGCAAGCAATTCCTTCCTAGCTCTTTCTGTTGACGAGGAACTGTATCCTTGCTGGAATTGGAGATTGCAAGCCAGACAGAGCTACGGCTGTTCGGGCATGAACTACTCTGCAAAGGAGCAGGAAGAAGGAACAACAAATTCTGTCCTAACTCTTTCTGTTGGTCCGATTACAGTGGTGTTTAGGTTTCAGTGTTAGGGCAGCCGCTTAAGAGAGCAGCACATTCATGCCTCTCCTCTTCTGTTTGGACAGAGCAGATGTCCCTCTGGATTTGTCGTTTCGAGGTCATACAGAGCTATGTCTTAAGAGGCATGAAGTGCTCTGCCAAAGCAAACAATGTTTCACTAAGAAATAATCTTGTAGCTCTTGCTGGTTTGGAGGAAAAGGGAGATGTTTGGCTCTAAGTGTGACAGGCAGTCCAGCGTTCTGCCAAATAGGGAACCAACTGCTAGAGCAGACAAACAGAAATCAGTGCAAGCAATTCCTTCCTAGCTCTTTCTCTTGACGAGGAACTGTATCCTTGCTGGAATTGGAGATTGCAAGCCAGACAGAGCTACGGCTGTTCGGGCATGAACTACTCTGCAAAGGAGCAGGAAGAAGGAACAACAAATTCTGTCCTAACTCTTTCTGTTGGTTCCCATTAATGTGGTGCTTTAGGTTTCAGAGTTAGGGCAGCCGCTTAAGAGAGCAACACATTCATGCCTCTCCTCCTCTGTTTGGACAGAGCAGGTGTCCCTCTGGATTTCTAGTTTCCAGGTCATACAGAGCTACGTCTTAAGAGGCATGAAGTGCTCTGCCAAAGCAAACAATGTTTCACTAAGAAATAATCTTGTAGCTCTTGCTGGTTTGGAGGAAAAGGAGATGTTTGGCTCTAAGTGTGACAGGCAGTCCAGCGTTCTGCCAAATAGGGAACCAACTACTAGAGCAGACAAACAGAAATCAGCGCAAGCAATTCCTTCCTAGCTCTTTCTGTTGACGAGGAACTGTATCCTTGCTGGAATTGGAGATTGCAAGCCAGACAGAGCTACGGCTGTTCGGGCATGAACTACTCTGCAAAGGAGCAGGAAGAAGGAACAACAAATTCTGTCCTAACTCTTTCTGTTGGTCCGATTACAGTGGTGTTTAGGTTTCAGTGTTAGGGCAGCCGCTTAAGAGAGCAGCACATTCATGCCTCTCCTCTTCTGTTTGGACAGAGCAGATGTCCCTCTGGATTTGTCGTTTCGAGGTCATACAGAGCTATGTCTTAAGAGGCATGAAGTGCTCTGCCAAAGCAAACAATGTTTCACTAAGAAATAATCTTGTAGCTCTTGCTGGTTTGGAGGAAAAGGGAGATGTTTGGCTCTAAGTGTGACAGGCAGTCCAGCGTTCTGCCAAATAGGGAACCAACTACTAGAGCAGACAAACAGAAATCAGTGCAAGCAATTCCTTCCTAGCTCTTCCTGTTGACGAGGAACTGTATCCTTGCTGGAATTGGAGATTGCAAGCCAGACAGAGCTACGGCTGTTTGGGCATGAACTACTCTGCAAAGGAGCATGAAGAAGGAACAACAAATTCTGTCCTAACTCTTTCTGTTGGGTCCCATTAATGTGGTGCTTTAGGTTTCAGTGTTAGGGCAGCCGCGTAAAAGAGCAACACATTCATGCCTCTCCTCTTCTGTTTGGACAGAGCAGGTGTCCCTCTGGATTTCTAGTTTCCAGGTCATACAGAGCTATGTCTTAAGAGGCATGAAGTGCTCTGCCAAAGCAAACAATGTTTCACTAAGAAATAATCTTGTAGCTCTTGCTGGTTTGGAGGAAAAGGAGATGTTTGGCTCTAAGTGTGACAGGCAGTCCAGCGTTCTGCCAAATAGGGAACCAACTACTAGAGCAGACAAACAGAAATCAGTGCAAGCAATTCCTTCCTAGCTCTTTCTGTTGACGAGGAACTGTATCCTTGCTGGAATTGGAGATTGCAAGCCAGACAGAGCTACGGCTGTTCGGGCATGAACTACTCTGCAAAGGAGCAGGAAGAAGGAACAACAAATTCTGTCCTAACTCTTTCTGTTGGGTCCCATTAATGTGGTGCTTTAGGTTTCAGTGTTAGGGCAGCCGCTTAAAAGAGCAACACATTCATGCCTCTCCTCTTCTGTTTGGACAGAGTAGGTGTCCCTCTGGATTTCTAGTTTCCAGGTCATACAGAGCTACGTCTTAAGAGGCATGAAGTGCTCTGCCAAAGCAAACAATGTTTCACTAAGAAATAATCTTGTAGCTCTTGCTGGTTTGGAGGAAAAGGGAGATGTTTGGCTCTGAGTGTGACAGGCAGTCCAGCGTTCTGCCAAATAGGGAACCAACTGCTAGAGCAGACAAACAGAAATCAGCGCAAGCAATTCCTTCCTCGCTCTTTCTGTTGACGAGGAACTGTATCCTTGCTGGAATTGGAGATTGCAAGCCAGACAGAGCTACGGCAGATCGGGCATGAACTACTCGGCAAAGGAGCAGGAAGAAGGAGCAACAAATTCTGTCCTAACTCTTTCTGCTGGGTCCCATTACAGTGGTGCTTTAGGTTTCAGTGTTAGGGCAGACGCTTAAAAGAGCAACACATTCATGCCTCTCCTCTTCTGTTTGGACAGAGTAGGTGTCCCTCTGGATTTCTAGTTTCCAGGTCATACAGAGCTACGTCTTAAGAGGCATGAAGTGCTCTGCCAAAGCAAACAATGTTTCACTAAGAAATAATCTTGTAGCTCTTGCTGGTTTGGAGGAAAAGGGAGATGTTTGGCTCTGAGTGTGACAGGCAGTCCAGCGTTCTGCCAAATAGGGAACCAACTGCTAGAGCAGACAAACAGAAATCAGCGCAAGCAATTCCTTCCTCGCTCTTTCTGTTGACGAGGAACTGTATCCTTGCTGGAATTGGAGATTGCAAGCCAGACAGAGCTACGGCAGATCGGGCATGAACTACTCGGCAAAGGAGCAGGAAGAAGGAGCAACAAATTCTGTCCTAACTCTTTCTGCTGGGTCCCATTACAGTGGTGCTTTAGGTTTCAGTGTTAGGGCAGACGCTTAAGAGAGCAGCACATTCATGCCTCTCCTCTTCTGTTTGGACAGAGCAGATGTCCCTCTGGATTTGTCGTTTCGAGGTCATACAGAGCTATGTCTTAAGAGGCATGAAGTGCTCTGCCAAAGCAAACAATGTTTCACTAAGAAATAATCTTGTAGCTCTTGCTGGTTTGGAGGAAAAGGGAGATGTTTGGCTCTAAGTGTGACAGGCAGTCCAGCGTTCTGCCAAATAGGGAACCAACTACTAGAGCAGACAAACAGAAATCAGTGCAAGCAATTCCTTCCTAGCTCTTCCTGTTGACGAGGAACTGTATCCTTGCTGGAATTGGAGATTGCAAGCCAGACAGAGCTACGGCTGTTTGGGCATGAACTACTCTGCAAAGGAGCAGGAAGAAGGAACAACAAATTCTGTCCTAACTCTTTCTGTTGGGTCCCATTACAGTGGTGCTTTAGGTTTCAGTGTTAGGGCAGCCGCTTAAGAGAGCAACACATTCATGCCTCTCCTCTTCTGTTTGGACAGAGCAGGTGTCCCTCTGGATTTCTAGTTTCCAGGTCATACAGAGCTACGTCTTAAGAGGCATGAAGTGCTCTGCCAAAGCAAACAATGTTTCACTAAGAAATAATCTTGTAGCTCTTGCTGGTTTGGAGGAAAAGGAGATGTTTGGCTCTAAGTGTGACAGGCAGTCCAGCGTTCTGCCAAATAGGGAACCAACTACTAGAGCAGACAAACAGAAATCAGCGCAAGCAATTCCTTCCTAGCTCTTTCTGTTGACGAGGAACTGTATCCTTGCTGGAATTGGAGATTGCAAGCCGGACAGAGCTACGGCTGTTCGGGCATGAACTACTCTGCAAAGGAGCAGGATGAAGGAACAACAAATTCTGTCCTAACTCTTTCTGTTGGTCCCATTACAGTGGTGCTTTAGGTTTCAGTGTTAGGGCAGCCGCTTAAGAGAGCAGCACATTCATGCCTCTCCTCTTCTGTTTGGACAGAGCAGGTGTCCCTCTGGATTTGTCGTTTCGAGGTCATACAGAGCTATGTCTTAAGAGGCATGAAGTGCTCTGCCAAAGCAAACAATGTTTCACTAAGAAATAATCTTGTAGCTCTTGCTGGTTTGGAGGAAAAGGCGATGTTTGGCTCTAAGTGTGACAGGCAGTCCAGCGTTCTGCCAAATAGGGAACCAACTACTAGAGCAGACAAACAGAAATCAGCGCAAGCAATTCCTTCCTAGCTCTTTCTGTTGACGAGGAACTGTATCCTTGCTGGAATCGGAGATTGCAAGCCAGACAGAGCTACGGCTGTTCGGGCATGAACTACTCTGCAAAGGAGCAGGAAGAAGGAACAACAAATTCTGTCCTAACTCTTTCTGTTGGTCCGATTACAGTGGTGTTTAGGTTTCAGTGTTAGGGCAGCCGCTTAAGAGAGCAGCACATTCATGCCTCTCCTCTTCTGTTTGGACAGAGCAGATGTCCCTCTGGATTTCTAGTTTCCAGGTCATACAGAGCTACGTCTTAAGAGGCATGAAGTGCTCTGCCAAAGCAAACAATGTTTCACTAAGAAATAATCTTGTAGCTCTTGCTGGTTTGGAGGAAAAGGGAGATGTTTGGCTCTAAGTGTGACAGGCAGTCCAGGGTTCTGCCAAATAGGGAACCAACTACTAGAGCAGACAAACAGAAATCAGTGCAAGCAATTCCTTCCTAGCTCTTTCTGTTGACGAGGAACTGTATCCTTGCTGGAATTGGAGATTGCAAGCCAGACAGAGCTATGGCTGTTCGGGCATGAACTACTCTGCAAAGGAGCAGGATGAAGGAACAACAAATTCTGTCCTAACTCTTTCTGTTGGTCCCATTACAGTGGTGCTTTAGGTTTCAGTGTTAGGTCAGACGCTTAAGAGAGCAGCACATTCATGCCTCTCCTCTTCTGTTTGGACAGAGCAGGTGCCCCTCTGGATTTGTCGTTTCGAGGTCATACAGAGCTATGTCTTAAGAGGCATGAAGTGCTCTGCCAAAGCAAACAATGTTTCACTAAGAAATAATCTTGTAGCTCTTGCTGGTTTGGAGGAAAAGGGAGATGTTTGGCTCTAAGGGTGACAGGCAGTCCAGCGTTCTGCCAAATAGGGGACCAACTACTAGAGCAGACAAACAGAAATCAGCGCAAGCAATCCCTTCCTAGCTCTTTCTGTTGACGAGGAACTGTATCCTTGCTGGAATTGGAGATTGCAAGCCAGACAGAGCTACGGCTGTTCGGGCATGAACTACTCTGCAAAGGAGCAGGAAGAAGGAACAACAAATTCTGTCCTAACTCTTTCTGTTGGTTCCCATTAATGTGGTGCTTTAGGTTTCAGAGTTAGGGCAGCCGCGTAAAAGAGCAACACATTCATGCCTCTCCTCTTCTGTTTGGACAGAGCAGGTGTCCCTCTGGATTTCTAGTTTCCAGGTCATACAGAGCTACGTCTTAAGAGGCATGAAGTGCTCTGCCAAAGCAAACAATGTTTCACTAAGAAATAATCTTGTAGCTCTTGCTGGTTTGGAGGAAAAGGGAGATGTTTGGCTCTAAGTGTGACAGGCAGTCCAGCGTTCTGCCAAATAGGGCACCAACTACTAGAGCAGACAAACAGAAATCAGCGCAAGCAATTCCTTCCTAGCTCTTTCTGTTGACGAGGAACTGTATCCTTGCTGGAATCGGAGATTGCAAGCCAGACAGAGCTACGGCTGTTCGGGCATGAACTACTCTGCAAAGGAGCAGGAAGAAGGAACAACAAATTCTGTCCTAACTCTTTCTGTTGGTTCCCATTAATGTGGTGCTTTAGGTTTCAGTGTTAGGGCAGCCGCTTAAGAGAGCAGCACATTCATGCCTCTCCTCTTCTGTTTGGACAGAGCAGGTGTCCCTCTGGATTTGTCGTTTCCAGGTCATACAGTGCTACGTCTTAAGAGGCATGAAGTGCTCTGCCAAAGCAAACAATGTTTCACTAAGAAATAATCTTGTAGCTCTTGCTGGTTTGGAGGAAAAGGAGATGTTTGGCTCTAAGTGTGACAGGCAGTCCAGCGTTCTGCCAAATAGGGAACCAACTACTAGAGCAGACAAACAGAAATCAGCGCAAGCAATTCCTTCCTAGCTCTTTCTGTTGACGAGGAACTGTATCCTTGCTGGAATTGGAGATTGCAAGCCAGACAGAGCTACGGCTGTTCGGGCATGAACTACTCTGCAAAGGAGCAGGAAGAAGGAACAACAAATTCTGTCCTAACTCTTTCTGTTGGTCCGATTACAGTGGTGCTTTAGGTTTCAGTGTTAGGGCAGCCGCTTAAGAGAGCAGCACATTCATGCCTCTCCTCTTCTGTTTGGACAGAGCAGATGTCCCTCTGGATTTGTCGTTTCGAGGTCATACAGAGCTATGTCTTAAGAGGCATGAAGTGCTCTGCCAAAGCAAACAATGTTTCACTAAGAAATAATCTTGTAGCTCTTGCTGGTTTGGAGGAAAAGGGAGATGTTTGGCTCTAAGTGTGACAGGCAGTCCAGCGTTCTGCCAAATAGGGAACCAACTACTAGAGCAGACAAACAGAAATCAGCGCAAGCAATTCCTTCCTAGCTCTTCCTGTTGACGAGGAACTGTATCCTTGCTGGAATTGGAGATTGCAAGCCAGAGAGAGCTACGGCTGTTTGGGCATGAACTACTCTGCAAAGGAGCAGGAAGAAGGAACAACAAATTCTGTCCTAACTCTTTCTTTTGGGTCCCATTACAGTGGTGCTTTAGGTTTCAGTGTTAGGGCAGCCGCTTAAGAGAGCAACACATTCATGCCTCTCCTCTTCTGTTTGGACAGAGCAGGTGTCCCTCTGGATTTCTAGTTTCCAGGTCATACAGAGCTACGTCTTAAGAGGCATGAAGTGCTCTGCCAAAGCAAACAATGTTTCACTAAGAAATAATCTTGTAGCTCTTGCTGGTTTGGAGGAAAAGGAGATGTTTGGCTCTAAGTGTGACAGGCAGTCCAGCGTTCTGCCAAATAGGGAACCAACTGCTAGAGCAGACAAACAGAAATCAGTGCAAGCAATTCCTTCCTAGCTCTTTCTGTTGACGAGGAACTGTATCCTTGCTGGAATTGGAGATTGCAAGCCAGAGAGAGCTACGGCTGTTCGGGCATGAACTACTCTGCAAAGGAGCAGGAAGAAGGAACAACAAATTCTGTCCTAACTCTTTCTGTTGGGTCCCATTAATGTGGTGCTTTAGGTTTCAGTGTTAGGGCAGCCGCGTAAAAGAGCAACACATTCATGCCTCTCCTCTTCTGTTTGGACAGAGCAGGTGTCCCTCTGGATTTCTAGTTTCCAGGTCATACAGAGCTACGTCTTAAGAGGCATGAAGTGCTCTGCCAAAGCAAACAATGTTTCACTAAGAAATAATCTTGTAGCTCTTGCTGGTTTGGAGGAAAAGGAGATGTTTGGCTCTAAGTGTGACAGGCAGTCCAGCGTTCTGCCAAATAGGGAACCAACTACTAGAGCAGACAAACAGAAATCAGCGCAAGCAATTCCTTCCTAGCTCTTTCTGTTGACGAGGAACTGTATCCTTGCTGGAATTGGAGATTGCAAGCCAGACAGAGCTACGGCTGTTCGGGCATCAACTACTCTGCAAAGGAGCAGGAAGAAGGAACAACAAATTCTGTCCTAACTCTTTCTGTTGGGTCCCATTACAGTGGTGCTTTAGGTTTCAGTGTTAGGGCAGCCGCTTAAGAGAGCAGCACATTCATGCCTCTCCTCTTCTGTTTGGACAGAGCAGATGTCCCTCTGGATTTCTAGTTTCCAGGTCATACAGAGCTACGTCTTAAGAGGCATGAAGTGCTCTGCCAAAGCAAACAATGTTTCACTAAGAAATAATCTTGTAGCTCTTGCTGGTTTGGAGGAAAAGGAGATGTTTGGCTCTAAGTGTGACAGGCAGTCCAGCGTTCTGCCAAATAGGGAACCAACTGCTAGAGCAGACAAACAGAAATCAGTGCAAGCAATTCCTTCCTAGCTCTTTCTGTTGACGAGGAACTGTATCCTTGCTGGAATTGGAGATTGCAAGCCAGAGAGAGCTACGGCTGTTCGGGCATGAACTACTCTGCAAAGGAGCAGGAAGAAGGAACAACAAATTCTGTCCTAACTCTTTCTGTTGGGTCCCATTAATGTGGTGCTTTAGGTTTCAGTGTTAGGGCAGCCGCGTAAAAGAGCAACACATTCATGCCTCTCCTCTTCTGTTTGGACAGAGCAGGTGTCCCTCTGGATTTCTAGTTTCCAGGTCATACAGAGCTACGTCTTAAGAGGCATGAAGTGCTCTGCCAAAGCAAACAATGTTTCACTAAGAAATAATCTTGTAGCTCTTGCTGGTTTGGAGGAAAAGGGAGATGTTTGGCTCTGAGTGTGACAGGCAGTCCAGCGTTCTGCCAAATAGGGAACCAACTGCTAGAGCAGACAAACAGAAATCAGTGCAAGCAATTCCTTCCTAGCTCTTTCTGTTGACGAGGAACTGTATCCTTGCTGGAATTGGAGATTGCAAGCCAGAGAGAGCTACGGCTGTTCGGGCATGAACTACTCTGCAAAGGAGCAGGAAGAAGGAACAACAAATTCTGTCCTAACTCTTTCTGTTGGGTCCCATTAATGTGGTGCTTTAGGTTTCAGTGTTAGGGCAGCCGCTTAAGAGAGCAACACATTCATGCCTCTCCTCTTCTGTTTGGACAGAGCAGGTGTCCCTCTGGATTTCTAGTTTCCAGGTCATACAGAGCTACGTCTTAAGAGGCATGAAGTGCTCTGCCAAAGCAAACAATGTTTCACTAAGAAATAATCTTGTAGCTCTTGCTGGTTTGTAGGAAAAGGAGATGTTTGGCTCTAAGTGTGACAGGCAGTCCAGCGTTCTGCCAAATAGGGAACCAACTACTAGAGCAGACAAACAGAAATCAGCGCAAGCAATTCCTTCCTAGCTCTTTCTGTTGACGAGGAACTGTATCCTTGCTGGAATTGGAGATTGCAAGCCAGACAGAGCTACGGCTGTTCGGGCATGAACTACTCTGCAAAGGAGCAGGAAGAAGGAACAACAAATTCTGTCCTAACTCTTTCTGTTGGTCCAATTACAGTGGTGTTTAGGTTTCAGTGTTAGGGCAGCCGCTTAAGAGAGCAGCACATTCATGCCTCTCCTCTTCTGTTTGGACAGAGCAGGGGTCCCTCTGGATTTCCAGTTTCCAGGTCATACAGAGCTACGTCTTAAGAGGCATGAAGTGCTCTGCCAAAGCAAACAATGTTTCACGAAGAAATAATCTTGTAGCTCTTGCTGGTTTGGAGGAAAAGGGAGATGTTTGGCTCTAAGTGTGACAGGCAGTCCAGCGTTCTGCCAAATAGGGAACCAACTACTAGAGCAGACAAACAGAAATCAGTGCAAGCAATTCCTTCCTAGCTCTTTCTGTTGACGAGGAACTGTATCCTTGCTGGAATTGGAGATTGCAAGCCAGACAGAGCTACGGCTGTTCGGGCATGAACTACTCTGCAAAGGAGCAGGAAGAAGGAACAACAAATTCTGTCCTAACTCTTTCTGTTGGGTCCCATTACAGTGGTGCTTTAGGTTTCAGTGTTAGGGCAGCCGCTTAAGAGAGCAGCACATTCATGCCTCTCCTCTTCTGTTTGGACAGAGCAGGTGTCCCTCTGGATTTCTAGTTTCCAGGTCATACAGAGCTATGTCTTAAGAGGCATGAAGTGCTCTGCCAAAGCAAACAATGTTTCACTAAGAAATAATCTTGTAGCTCTTGCTGGTTTGGAGGAAAAGGGAGATGTTTGGCTCTAAGGGTGACAGGCAGTCCAGCGTTCTGCCAAATAGGGAACCAACTACTAGAGCAGACAAACAGAAATCAGTGCAAGCAATTCCTTCCTAGCTCTTTCTGTTGACGAGGAACTGTATCCTTGCTGGAATTGGAGATTGCAAGCCAGACAGAGCTACGGCTGTTCGGGCATGAACTACTCTGCAAAGGAGCAGGAAGAAGGAACAACAAATTCTGTCCTAACTCTTTCTGTTGGTTCCCATTAATGTGGTGCTTTAGGTTTCAGAGTTAGGGCAGCCGCTTAAGAGAGCAACACATTCATGCCTCTCCTCCTCTGTTTGGACAGAGCAGGTGTCCCTCTGGATTTCTAGTTTCCAGGTCATACAGAGCTATGTCTTAAGAGGCATGAAGTGCTCTGCCAAAGCAAACAATGTTTCACTAAGAAATAATCTTGTAGCTCTTGCTGGTTTGGAGGAAAAGGGAGATGTTTGGCTCTAAGGGTGACAGGCAGTCCAGCGTTCTGCCAAATAGGGAACCAACTACTAGAGCAGACAAACAGAAATCAGTGCAAGCAATTCCTTCCTAGCTCTTTCTGTTGACGAGGAACTGTATCCTTGCTGGAATCGGAGATTGCAAGCCAGACAGAGCTACGGCTGTTCGGGCATGAACTACTCTGCAAAGGAGCAGGATGAAGGAACAACAAATTCTGTCCTAACTCTTTCTGTTGGTCCCATTACAGTGGTGCTTTAGGTTTCAGTGTTAGGTCAGACGCTTAAGAGAGCAGCACATTCATGCCTCTCCTCTTCTGTTTGGACAGAGCAGGTGCCCCTCTGGATTTGTCGTTTCGAGGTCATACAGAGCTATGTCTTAAGAGGCATGAAGTGCTCTGCCAAAGCAAACAATGTTTCACTAAGAAATAATCTTGTAGCTCTTGCTGGTTTGGAGGAAAAGGGAGATGTTTGGCTCTAAGGGTGACAGGCAGTCCAGCGTTCTGCCAAATAGGGGACCAACTACTAGAGCAGACAAACAGAAATCAGCGCAAGCAATCCCTTCCTAGCTCTTTCTGTTGACGAGGAACTGTATCCTTGCTGGAATTGGAGATTGCAAGCCAGACAGAGCTACGGCTGTTCGGGCATGAACTACTCTGCAAAGGAGCAGGAAGAAGGAACAACAAATTCTGTCCTAACTCTTTCTGTTGGTTCCCATTAATGTGGTGCTTTAGGTTTCAGAGTTAGGGCAGCCGCGTAAAAGAGCAACACATTCATGCCTCTCCTCTTCTGTTTGGACAGAGCAGGTGTCCCTCTGGATTTCTAGTTTCCAGGTCATACAGAGCTACGTCTTAAGAGGCATGAAGTGCTCTGCCAAAGCAAACAATGTTTCACTAAGAAATAATCTTGTAGCTCTTGCTGGTTTGGAGGAAAAGGGAGATGTTTGGCTCTAAGTGTGACAGGCAGTCCAGCGTTCTGCCAAATAGGGAACCAACTACTAGAGCAGACAAACAGAAATCAGCGCAAGCAATTCCTTCCTAGCTCTTTCTGTTGACGAGGAACTGTATCCTTGCTGGAATCGGAGATTGCAAGCCAGACAGAGCTACGGCTGTTCGGGCATGAACTACTCTGCAAAGGAGCAGGAAGAAGGAACAACAAATTCTGTCCTAACTCTTTCTGTTGGTTCCCATTAATGTGGTGCTTTAGGTTTCAGTGTTAGGGCAGCCGCTTAAGAGAGCAGCACATTCATGCCTCTCCTCTTCTGTTTGGACAGAGCAGATGTCCCTCTGGATTTGTCGTTTCGAGGTCATACAGTGCTACGTCTTAAGAGGCATGAAGTGCTCTGCCAAAGCAAACAATGTTTCACTAAGAAATAATCTTGTAGCTCTTGCTGGTTTGGAGGAAAAGCAGATGTTTGGCTCTAAGTGTGACAGGCAGTCCAGCGTTCTGCCAAATAGGGAACCAACTACTAGAGCAGACAAACAGAAATCAGCGCAAGCAATTCCTTCCTAGCTCTTTCTGTTGACGAGGAACTGTATCCTTGCTGGAATTGGAGATTGCAAGCCAGACAGAGCTACGGCTGTTCGGGCATGAACTACTCTGCAAAGGAGCAGGAAGAAGGAACAACAAATTCTGTCCTAACTCTTTCTGTTGGTCCGATTACAGTGGTGCTTTAGGTTTCAGTGTTAGGGCAGCCGCTTAAGAGAGCAGCACATTCATGCCTCTCCTCTTCTGTTTGGACAGAGCAGATGTCCCTCTGGATTTGTCGTTTCGAGGTCATACAGAGCTATGTCTTAAGAGGCATGAAGTGCTCTGCCAAAGCAAACAATGTTTCACTAAGAAATAATCTTGTAGCTCTTGCTGGTTTGGAGGAAAAGGGAGATGTTTGGCTCTAAGTGTGACAGGCAGTCCAGCGTTCTGCCAAATAGGGAACCAACTACTAGAGCAGACAAACAGAAATCAGCGCAAGCAATTCCTTCCTAGCTCTTCCTGTTGACGAGGAACTGTATCCTTGCTGGAATTGGAGATTGCAAGCCAGACAGAGCTACGGCTGTTTGGGCATGAACTACTCTGCAAAGGAGCAGGAAGAAGGAACAACAAATTCTGTCCTAACTCTTTCTTTTGGGTCCCATTACAGTGGTGCTTTAGGTTTCAGTGTTAGGGCAGCCGCTTAAGAGAGCAACACATTCATGCCTCTCCTCTTCTGTTTGGACAGAGCAGGTGTCCCTCTGGATTTCTAGTTTCCAGGTCATACAGAGCTACGTCTTAAGAGGCATGAAGTGCTCTGCCAAAGCAAACAATGTTTCACTAAGAAATAATCTTGTAGCTCTTGCTGGTTTGGAGGAAAAGGAGATGTTTGGCTCTAAGTGTGACAGGCAGTCCAGCGTTCTGCCAAATAGGGAACCAACTGCTAGAGCAGACAAACAGAAATCAGTGCAAGCAATTCCTTCCTAGCTCTTTCTGTTGACGAGGAACTGTATCCTTGCTGGAATTGGAGATTGCAAGCCAGAGAGAGCTACGGCTGTTCGGGCATGAACTACTCTGCAAAGGAGCAGGAAGAAGGAACAACAAATTCTGTCCTAACTCTTTCTGTTGGGTCCCATTAATGTGGTGCTTTAGGTTTCAGTGTTAGGGCAGCCGCGTAAAAGAGCAACACATTCATGCCTCTCCTCTTCTGTTTGGACAGAGCAGGTGTCCCTCTGGATTTCTAGTTTCCAGGTCATACAGAGCTACGTCTTAAGAGGCATGAAGTGCTCTGCCAAAGCAAACAATGTTTCACTAAGAAATAATCTTGTAGCTCTTGCTGGTTTGGAGGAAAAGGCGATGTTTGGCTCTAAGTGTGACAGGCAGTCCAGCGTTCTGCCAAATAGGGAACCAACTACTAGAGCAGACAAACAGAAATCAGCGCAAGCAATTCCTTCCTAGCTCTTTCTGTTGACGAGGAACTGTATCCTTGCTGGAATTGCAGATTGCAAGCCAGACAGAGCTACGGCTGTTCGGGCATGAACTACTCTGCAAAGGAGCAGGAAGAAGGAACAACAAATTCTGTCCTAACTCTTTCTGTTGGGTCCCATTACAGTGGTGCTTTAGGTTTCAGTGTTAGGGCAGCCGCTTAAGAGAGCAGCACATTCATGCCTCTCCTCTTCTGTTTGGACAGAGCAGATGTCCCTCTGGATTTCTAGTTTCCAGGTCATACAGAGCTACGTCTTAAGAGGCATGAAGTGCTCTGCCAAAGCAAACAATGTTTCACTAAGAAATAATCTTGTAGCTCTTGCTGGTTTGGAGGAAAAGGAGATGTTTGGCTCTAAGTGTGACAGGCAGTCCAGCGTTCTGCCAAATAGGGAACCAACTGCTAGAGCAGACAAACAGAAATCAGTGCAAGCAATTCCTTCCTAGCTCTTTCTGTTGACGAGGAACTGTATCCTTGCTGGAATTGGAGATTGCAAGCCAGAGAGAGCTACGGCTGTTCGGGCATGAACTACTCTGCAAAGGAGCAGGAAGAAGGAACAACAAATTCTGTCCTAACTCTTTCTGTTGGGTCCCATTAATGTGGTGCTTTAGGTTTCAGTGTTAGGGCAGCCGCGTAAAAGAGCAACACATTCATGCCTCTCCTCTTCTGTTTGGACAGAGCAGGTGTCCCTCTGGATTTCTAGTTTCCAGGTCATACAGAGCTACGTCTTAAGAGGCATGAAGTGCTCTGCCAAAGCAAACAATGTTTCACTAAGAAATAATCTTGTAGCTCTTGCTGGTTTGGAGGAAAAGGAGATGTTTGGCTCTAAGTGTGACAGGCAGTCCAGCGTTCTGCCAAATAGGGAACCAACTACTAGAGCAGACAAACAGAAATCAGCGCAAGCAATTCCTTCCTAGCTCTTTCTGTTGACGAGGAACTGTATCCTTGCTGGAATCGGAGATTGCAAGCCAGACAGAGCTACGGCTGTTCGGGCATGAACTACTCTGCAAAGGAGCAGGAAGAAGGAACAACAAATTCTGTCCTAACTCTTTCTGTTGGTCCGATTACAGTGGTGTTTAGGTTTCAGTGTTAGGGCAGCCGCTTAAGAGAGCAGCACATTCATGCCTCTCCTCTTCTGTTTGGACAGAGCAGATGTCCCTCTGGATTTCTAGTTTCCAGGTCATACAGAGCTACGTCTTAAGAGGCATGAAGTGCTCTGCCAAAGCAAACAATGTTTCACTAAGAAATAATCTTGTAGCTCTTGCTGGTTTGGAGGAAAAGGAGATGTTTGGCTCTAAGTGTGACAGGCAGTCCAGCGTTCTGCCAAATAGGGAACCAACTACTAGAGCAGACAAACAGAAATCAGCGCAAGCAATTCCTTCCTAGCTCTTTCTGTTGACGAGGAACTGTATCCTTGCTGGAATCGGAGATTGCAAGCCAGACAGAGCTACGGCTGTTCGGGCATGAACTACTCTGCAAAGGAGCAGGAAGAAGGAACAACAAATTCTGTCCTAACTCTTTCTGTTGGTCCGATTACAGTGGTGTTTAGGTTTCAGTGTTAGGGCAGCCGCTTAAGAGAGCAGCACATTCATGCCTCTCCTCTTCTGTTTGGACAGAGCAGATGTCCCTCTGGATTTCTAGTTTCCAGGTCATACAGAGCTACGTCTTAAGAGGCATGAAGTGCTCTGCCAAAGCAAACAATGTTTCACTAAGAAATAATCTTGTAGCTCTTGCTGGTTTGGAGGAAAAGGGAGATGTTTGGCTCTAAGTGTGACAGGCAGTCCAGGGTTCTGCCAAATAGGGAACCAACTACTAGAGCAGACAAACAGAAATCAGTGCAAGCAATTCCTTCCTAGCTCTTTCTGTTGACGAGGAACTGTATCCTTGCTGGAATTGGAGATTGCAAGCCAGACAGAGCTATGGCTGTTCGGGCATGAACTACTCTGCAAAGGAGCAGGATGAAGGAGCAACAAATTCTGTCCTAACTCTTTCTGTTGGTCCCATTACAGTGGTGCTTTAGGTTTCAGTGTTAGGTCAGACGCTTAAGAGAGCAGCACATTCATGCCTCTCCTCTTCTGTTTGGACAGAGCAGGTGCCCCTCTGGATTTGTCGTTTCGAGGTCATACAGAGCTATGTCTTAAGAGGCATGAAGTGCTCTGCCAAAGCAAACAATGTTTCACTAAGAAATAATCTTGTAGCTCTTGCTGGTTTGGAGGAAAAGGGAGATGTTTGGCTCTAAGTGTGACAGGCAGTCCAGCGTTCTGCCAAATAGGGGACCAACTACTAGAGCAGACAAACAGAAATCAGCGCAAGCAATCCCTTCCTAGCTCTTTCTGTTGACGAGGAACTGTATCCTTGCTGGAATTGGAGATTGCAAGCCAGACAGAGCTACGGCTGTTCGGGCATGAACTACTCTGCAAAGGAGCAGGAAGAAGGAACAACAAATTCTGTCCTAACTCTTTCTGTTGGTTCCCATTAATGTGGTGCTTTAGGTTTCAGAGTTAGGGCAGCCGCTTAAAAGAGCAACACATTCATGCCTCTCCTCTTCTGTTTGGACAGAGCAGATGTCCCTCTGGATTTGTCGTTTCCAGGTCATACAGTGCTACGTCTTAAGAGGCATGAAGTGCTCTGCCAAAGCAAACAATGTTTCACTAAGAAATAATCTTGTAGCTCTTGCTGGTTTGGAGGAAAAGGAGATGTTTGGCTCTAAGTGTGACAGGCAGTCCAGCGTTCTGCCAAATAGGGAACCAACTACTAGAGCAGACAAACAGAAATCAGCGCAAGCAATTCCTTCCTAGCTCTTTCTGTTGACGAGGAACTGTATCCTTGCTGGAATTGGAGATTGCAAGCCAGACAGAGCTACGGCTGTTCGGGCATGAACTACTCTGCAAAGGAGCAGGAAGAAGGAACAACAAATTCTGTCCTAACTCTTTCTGTTGGTCCGATTACAGTGGTGCTTTAGGTTTCAGTGTTAGGGCAGCCGCTTAAGAGAGCAGCACATTCATGCCTCTCCTCTTCTGTTTGGACAGAGCAGATGTCCCTCTGGATTTGTCGTTTCGAGGTCATACAGAGCTATGTCTTAAGAGGCATGAAGTGCTCTGCCAAAGCAAACAATGTTTCACTAAGAAATAATCTTGTAGCTCTTGCTGGTTTGGAGGAAAAGGGAGATGTTTGGCTCTAAGTGTGACAGGCAGTCCAGCGTTCTGCCAAATAGGGAACCAACTACTAGAGCAGACAAACAGAAATCAGCGCAAGCAATTCCTTCCTAGCTCTTCCTGTTGACGAGGAACTGTATCCTTGCTGGAATTGGAGATTGCAAGCCAGACAGAGCTACGGCTGTTTGGGCATGAACTACTCTGCAAAGGAGCAGGAAGAAGGAACAACAAATTCTGTCCTAACTCTTTCTTTTGGGTCCCATTACAGTGGTGCTTTAGGTTTCAGTGTTAGGGCAGCCGCTTAAGAGAGCAACACATTCATGCCTCTCCTCTTCTGTTTGGACAGAGCAGGTGTCCCTCTGGATTTCTAGTTTCCAGGTCATACAGAGCTACGTCTTAAGAGGCATGAAGTGCTCTGCCAAAGCAAACAATGTTTCACTAAGAAATAATCTTGTAGCTCTTGCTGGTTTGGAGGAAAAGGAGATGTTTGGCTCTAAGTGTGACAGGCAGTCCAGCGTTCTGCCAAATAGGGAACCAACTACTAGAGCAGACAAACAGAAATCAGCGCAAGCAATTCCTTCCTAGTTCTTTCTGTTGACGAGGAACTGTAACCTTGCTGGAATTGGAGATTGCAAGCCAGACAGAGCTACGGCTGTTCGGGCATGAACTACTCTGCAAAGGAGCAGGAAGAAGGAACAACAAATTCTGTCCTAACTCTTTCTGTTGGTCCCATTACAGTGGTGCTTTAGGTTTCAGTGTTAGGGCAGCCGCTTAAGAGAGCAGCACATTCATGCCTCTCCTCTTCTGTTTGGACAGAGCAGATGTCCCTCTGGATTTGTCGTTTCGAGGTCATACAGAGCTATGTCTTAAGAGGCATGAAGTGCTCTGCCAAAGCAAACAATGTTTCACTAAGAAATAATCTTGTAGCTCTTGCTGGTTTGGAGGAAAAGGGAGATGTTTGGCTCTGAGTGTGACAGGCAGTCCAGCGTTCTGCCAAATAGGG
Organism: Rhynochetos jubatus; assembly: GCA_027574665.1. Classification (NCBI taxonomy): domain Eukaryota; kingdom Metazoa; phylum Chordata; class Aves; order Eurypygiformes; family Rhynochetidae; genus Rhynochetos; species Rhynochetos jubatus. Next base: position 9,264,650 of record CM050689.1, on the reverse strand, counting down.
AACCAACTGCTAGAGCAGACAAACAGAAATCAGTGCAAGCAATTCCTTCCTAGCTCTTTCTGTTGACGAGGAACTGTATCCTTGCTGGAATTGGAGATTGCAAGCCAGACAGAGCTACGGCTGTTCGGGCATGAACTACTCTGCAAAGGAGCAGGAAGAAGGAACAACAAATTCTGTCCTAACTCTTTCTGTTGGGTCCCATTAATGTGGTGCTTTAGGTTTCAGTGTTAGGGCAGCCGCGTAAAAGAGCAACACATTCATGCCTCTCCTCTTCTGTTTGGACAGAGCAGGTGTCCCTCTGGATTTCTAGTTTCCAGGTCATACAGAGCTACGTCTTAAGAGGCATGAAGTGCTCTGCCAAAGCAAACAATGTTTCACTAAGAAATAATCTTGTAGCTCTTGCTGGTTTGGAGGAAAAGGAGATGTTTGGCTCTAAGTGTGACAGGCAGTCCAGCGTTCTGCCAAATAGGGAACCAACTACTAGAGCAGACAAACAGAAATCAGCGCAAGCAATTCCTTCCTAGTTCTTTCTGTTGACGAGGAACTGTAACCTTGCTGGAATTGGAGATTGCAAGCCAGACAGAGCTACGGCTGTTCGGGCATGAACTACTCTGCAAAGGAGCAGGAAGAAGGAACAACAAATTCTGTCCTAACTCTTTCTGTTGGGTCCCATTAATGTGGTGCTTTAGGTTTCAGTGTTAGGGCAGCCGCGTAAAAGAGCAACACATTCATGCCTCTCCTCTTCTGTTTGGACAGAGCAGGTGTCCCTCTGGATTTCTAGTTTCCAGGTCATACAGAGCTACGTCTTAAGAGGCATGAAGTGCTCTGCCAAAGCAAACAATGTTTCACTAAGAAATAATCTTGTAGCTCTTGCTGGTTTGTAGGAAAAGGAGATGTTTGGCTCTAAGTGTGACAGGCAGTCCAGCGTTCTGCCAAATAGGGAACCAACTACTAGAGCAGACAAACAGAAATCAGCGCAAGCAATTCCTTCCTAGCTCTTTCTGTTGACGAGGAACTGTATCCTTGCTGGAATTGGAGATTGCAAGCCAGACAGAGCTACGGCTGTTCGGGCATGAACTACTCTGCAAAGGAGCAGGAAGAAGGAACAACAAATTCTGTCCTAACTCTTTCTGTTGGTCCAATTACAGTGGTGTTTAGGTTTCAGTGTTAGGGCAGCCGCTTAAGAGAGCAGCACATTCATGCCTCTCCTCTTCTGTTTGGACAGAGCAGGGGTCCCTCTGGATTTCCAGTTTCCAGGTCATACAGAGCTACGTCTTAAGAGGCATGAAGTGCTCTGCCAAAGCAAACAATGTTTCACGAAGAAATAATCTTGTAGCTCTTGCTGGTTTGGAGGAAAAGGGAGATGTTTGGCTCTAAGTGTGACAGGCAGTCCAGCGTTCTGCCAAATAGGGAACCAACTACTAGAGCAGACAAACAGAAATCAGTGCAAGCAATTCCTTCCTAGCTCTTTCTGTTGACGAGGAACTGTATCCTTGCTGGAATTGCAGATTGCAAGCCAGACAGAGCTACGGCTGTTCGGGCATGAACTACTCTGCAAAGGAGCAGGAAGAAGGAACAACAAATTCTGTCCTAACTCTTTCTGTTGGGTCCCATTACAGTGGTGCTTTAGGTTTCAGTGTTAGGGCAGCCGCTTAAGAGAGCAGCACATTCATGCCTCTCCTCTTCTGTTTGGACAGAGCAGGTGTCCCTCTGGATTTCTAGTTTCCAGGTCATACAGAGCTATGTCTTAAGAGGCATGAAGTGCTCTGCCAAAGCAAACAATGTTTCACTAAGAAATAATCTTGTAGCTCTTGCTGGTTTGGAGGAAAAGGGAGATGTTTGGCTCTAAGGGTGACAGGCAGTCCAGCGTTCTGCCAAATAGGGAACCAACTACTAGAGCAGACAAACAGAAATCAGTGCAAGCAATTCCTTCCTAGCTCTTTCTGTTGACGAGGAACTGTATCCTTGCTGGAATTGGAGATTGCAAGCCAGACAGAGCTACGGCTGTTCGGGCATGAACTACTCTGCAAAGGAGCAGGAAGAAGGAACAACAAATTCTGTCCTAACTCTTTCTGTTGGTTCCCATTAATGTGGTGCTTTAGGTTTCAGAGTTAGGGCAGCCGCTTAAGAGAGCAACACATTCATGCCTCTCCTCCTCTGTTTGGACAGAGCAGGTGTCCCTCTGGATTTCTAGTTTCCAGGTCATACAGAGCTATGTCTTAAGAGGCATGAAGTGCTCTGCCAAAGCAAACAATGTTTCACTAAGAAATAATCTTGTAGCTCTTGCTGGTTTGGAGGAAAAGGGAGATGTTTGGCTCTAAGGGTGACAGGCAGTCCAGCGTTCTGCCAAATAGGGAACCAACTACTAGAGCAGACAAACAGAAATCAGTGCAAGCAATTCCTTCCTAGCTCTTTCTGTTGACGAGGAACTGTATCCTTGCTGGAATCGGAGATTGCAAGCCAGACAGAGCTACGGCTGTTCGGGCATGAACTACTCTGCAAAGGAGCAGGAAGAAGGAACAACAAATTCTGTCCTAACTCTTTCTGCTGGGGCCCATTACAGTGGTGCTTTAGGTTTCAGTGTTAGGGCAGCCGCTTAAGAGAGCAGCACATTCATCCCTCTCCTCTTCTGTTTGGACAGAGCAGATGTCCCTCTGGATTTCTAGTTTCCAGGTCATACAGAGCTACGTCTTAAGAGGCATGAAGTGCTCTGCCAAAGCAAACAATGTTTCACTAAGAAATAATCTTGAGGCTCTTGCTGGTTTGGAGGAAAAGGGAGATGTTTGGCTCTAAGGGTGACAGGCAGTCCAGGGTTCTGCCAAATAGGGAACCAACTACTAGAGCAGACAAACAGAAATCAGTGCAAGCAATTCCTTCCTAGCTCTTTCTGTTGACGAGGAACTGTATCCTTGCTGGAATTGGAGATTGCAAGCCAGACAGAGCTACGGCTGTTCGGGCATGAACTTCTCTGCAAAGGAGCAGGAAGAAGGAAGAACAAGTTCTGTCCTAACTCTTTCTGTTGGTCCGATTACAGTGGTGTTAAGGTTTCAGTGTTAGGGCAGCCGCTTAAGAGAGCAGCACATTCATGCCTCTCCTCTTCTGTTTGGACAGAGCAGATGTCCCTCTGGATTTGTCGTTTCGAGGTCATACAGTGCTACGTCTTAAGAGGCATGAAGTGCTCTGCCAAAGCAAACAATGTTTCACTAAGAAATAATCTTGTAGCTCTTGCTGGTTTGGAGGAAAAGGAGATGTTTGGCTCTAAGTGTGACAGGCAGTCCAGCGTTCTGCCAAATAGGGAACCAACTACTAGAGCAGACAAACAGAAATCAGCGCAAGCAATTCCTTCCTAGCTCTTTCTGTTGACGAGGAACTGTATCCTTGCTGGAATTGGAGATTGCAAGCCAGACAGAGCTACGGCTGTTCGGGCATGAACTTCTCTGCAAAGGAGCAGGAAGAAGGAACAACAAATTCTGTCCTAACTCTTTCTGTTGGTCCAATTACAGTGGTGCTTTAGGTTTCAGTGTTAGGGCAGCCACTTAAAAGAGCAGCACATTCATGCCTCTCCTCTTCTGTTTGGACAGTGCAGGTGTCCCTCTGGATTTCTAGTTTCCAGGTCATACAGAGCTATGTCTTAAGAGGCATGAAGTGCTCTGCCAAAGCAAACAATGTTTCACGAAGAAATAATCTTGTAGCTCTTGCTGGTTTGGAGGAAAAGGGAGATGTTTGGCTCTAAGTGTGACAGGCAGTCCAGCGTTCTGCCAAATAGGGAACCAACTACTAGAGCAGACAAACAGAAATCAGTGCAAGCAATTCCTTCCTAGCTCTTTCTGTTGACGAGGAACTGTATCCTTGCTGGAATCGGAGATTGCAAGCCAGACAGAGCTACGGCTGTTCGGGCATGAACTACTCTGCAAAGGAGCAGGAAGAAGGAACAACAAATTCTGTCCTAACTCTTTCTGTTGGTTCCCATTAATGTGGTGCTTTAGGTTTCAGTGTTAGGGCAGCCGCTTAAAAGAGCAACACATTCATGCCTCTCCTCTTCTGTTTGGACAGAGCAGGTGTCCCTCTGGATTTCTAGTTTCCAGGTCATACAGAGCTACGTCTTAAGAGGCATGAAGTGCTCTGCCAAAGCAAACAATGTTTCACTAAGAAATAATCTTGTAGCTCTTGCTGGTTTGGAGGAAAAGGGAGATGTTTGGCTCTAAGTGTGACAGGCAGTCCAGGGTTCTGCCAAATAGGGAACCAACTACTAGAGCAGACAAACAAATCAGTGCAAGCAATTCCTTCCTAGCTCTTTCTCTTGACGAGGAACTGTATCCTTGCTGGAATCGGAGATTGCAAGCCAGACAGAGCTACGGCTGTTCGGGCATGAACTACTCTGCAAAGGAGCAGGATGAAGGAACAACAAATTCTGTCCTAACTCTTTCTGTTGGTCCCATTACAGTGGTGCTTTAGGTTTCAGTGTTAGGGCAGCCGCTTAAGAGAGCAGCACATTCATGCCTCTCCTCTTCTGTTTGGACAGAGCAGATGTCCCTCTGGATTTGTCGTTTCGAGGTCATACAGAGCTATGTCTTAAGAGGCATGAAGTGCTCTGCCAAAGCAAACAATGTTTCACTAAGAAATAATCTTGTAGCTCTTGCTGGTTTGGAGGAAAAGGGAGATGTTTGGCTCTAAGGGTGACAGGCAGTCCAGCGTTCTGCCAAATAGGGAACCAACTACTAGAGCAGACAAACAGAAATCAGTGCAAGCAATTCCTTCCTAGCTCTTTCTGTTGACGAGGAACTGTATCCTTGCTGGAATTGGAGATTGCAAGCCAGACAGAGCTACGGCTGTTCGGGCATGAACTACTCTGCAAAGGAGCAGGAAGAAGGAACAACAAATTCTGTCCTAACTCTTTCTGTTGGTTCCCATTAATGTGGTGCTTTAGGTTTCAGAGTTAGGGCAGCCGCTTAAGAGAGCAACACATTCATGCCTCTCCTCCTCTGTTTGGACAGAGCAGGTGTCCCTCTGGATTTCTAGTTTCCAGGTCATACAGAGCTATGTCTTAAGAGGCATGAAGTGCTCTGCCAAAGCAAACAATGTTTCACTAAGAAATAATCTTGTAGCTCTTGCTGGTTTGGAGGAAAAGGGAGATGTTTGGCTCTAAGGGTGACAGGCAGTCCAGCGTTCTGCCAAATAGGGAACCAACTACTAGAGCAGACAAACAGAAATCAGTGCAAGCAATTCCTTCCTAGCTCTTTCTGTTGACGAGGAACTGTATCCTTGCTGGAATCGGAGATTGCAAGCCAGACAGAGCTACGGCTGTTCGGGCATGAACTACTCTGCAAAGGAGCAGGAAGAAGGAACAACAAATTCTGTCCTAACTCTTTCTGCTGGGGCCCATTACAGTGGTGCTTTAGGTTTCAGTGTTAGGGCAGCCGCTTAAGAGAGCAGCACATTCATCCCTCTCCTCTTCTGTTTGGACAGAGCAGATGTCCCTCTGGATTTCTAGTTTCCAGGTCATACAGAGCTACGTCTTAAGAGGCATGAAGTGCTCTGCCAAAGCAAACAATGTTTCACTAAGAAATAATCTTGAGGCTCTTGCTGGTTTGGAGGAAAAGGGAGATGTTTGGCTCTAAGGGTGACAGGCAGTCCAGGGTTCTGCCAAATAGGGAACCAACTACTAGAGCAGACAAACAGAAATCAGTGCAAGCAATTCCTTCCTAGCTCTTTCTGTTGACGAGGAACTGTATCCTTGCTGGAATTGGAGATTGCAAGCCAGACAGAGCTACGGCTGTTCGGGCATGAACTTCTCTGCAAAGGAGCAGGAAGAAGGAAGAACAAGTTCTGTCCTAACTCTTTCTGTTGGTCCGATTACAGTGGTGTTTAGGTTTCAGTGTTAGGGCAGCCGCTTAAGAGAGCAGCACATTCATGCCTCTCCTCTTCTGTTTGGACAGAGCAGATGTCCCTCTGGATTTGTCGTTTCGAGGTCATACAGTGCTACGTCTTAAGAGGCATGAAGTGCTCTGCCAAAGCAAACAATGTTTCACTAAGAAATAATCTTGTAGCTCTTGCTGGTTTGGAGGAAAAGGAGATGTTTGGCTCTAAGGGTGACAGGCAGTCCAGCGTTCTGCCAAATAGGGAACCAACTACTAGAGCAGACAAACAGAAATCAGCGCAAGCAATTCCTTCCTAGCTCTTTCTGTTGACGAGGAACTGTATCCTTGCTGGAATTGGAGATTGCAAGCCAGACAGAGCTACGGCTGTTCGGGCATGAACTTCTCTGCAAAGGAGCAGGAAGAAGGAACAACAAATTCTGTCCTAACTCTTTCTGTTGGTCCGATTACAGTGGTGCTTTAGGTTTCAGTGTTAGGGGAGCCACTTAAAAGAGCAGCACATTCATGCCTCTCCTCTTCTGTTTGGACAGTGCAGGTGTCCCTCTGGATTTCTAGTTTCCAGGTCATACAGAGCTATGTCTTAAGAGGCATGAAGTGCTCTGCCAAAGCAAACAATGTTTCACGAAGAAATAATCTTGTAGCTCTTGCTGGTTTGGAGGAAAAGGGAGATGTTTGGCTCTAAGTGTGACAGGCAGTCCAGCGTTCTGCCAAATAGGGAACCAACTACTAGAGCAGACAAACAGAAATCAGCGCAAGCAATTCCTTCCTAGCTCTTTCTGTTGACGAGGAACTGTATCCTTGCTGGAATTGGAGATTGCAAGCCAGACAGAGCTACGGCTGTTCGGGCATGAACTACTCTGCAAAGGAGCAGGAAGAAGGAACAACAAATTCTGTCCTAACTCTTTCTGTTGGTTCCCATTAATGTGGTGCTTTAGGTTTCAGTGTTAGGGCAGCCGCTTAAAAGAGCAACACATTCATGCCTCTCCTCTTCTGTTTGGACAGAGCAGGTGTCCCTCTGGATTTCTAGTTTCCAGGTCATACAGAGCTACGTCTTAAGAGGCATGAAGTGCTCTGCCAAAGCAAACAATGTTTCACTAAGAAATAATCTTGTAGCTCTTGCTGGTTTGGAGGAAAAGGGAGATGTTTGGCTCTAAGTGTGACAGGCAGTCCAGGGTTCTGCCAAATGGGGAACCAACTACTAGAGCAGACAAACAAATCAGTGCAAGCAATTCCTTCCTAGCTCTTTCTGTTGACGAGGAACTGTATCCTTGCTGGAATCGGAGATTGCAAGCCAGACAGAGCTACGGCTGTTCGGGCATGAACTACTCTGCAAAGGAGCAGGAAGAAGGAACAACAAATTCTGTCCTAACTCTTTCTGTTGGGTCCCATTACAGTGGTGCTTTAGGTTTCAGTGTTAGGGCAGCCACTTAAAAGTGCAGCACATTCATGCCTCTCCTCTTCAGTTTGGACAGTGCAGGTGTCCCTCTGGATTTCTAGTTTCCAGGTCATACAGAGCTATGTCTTAAGAGGCATGAAGTGCTCTGCCAAAGCAAACAATGTTTCACTAAGAAATAATCTTGTAGCTCTTGCTGGTTTGGAGGAAAAGGGAGATGTTTGGCTCTAAGTGTGACAGGCAGTCCAGCGTTCTGCCAAATAGGGAACCAACTACTAGAGCAGACAAACAGAAATCAGTGCAAGCAATTCCTTCCTAGCTCTTCCTGTTGACGAGGAACTGTATCCTTGCTGGAATTGGAGATTGCAAGCCAGACAGAGCTACGGCTGTTCGGGCATGAACTACTCTGCAAAGGAGCAGGATGAAGGAACAACAAATTCTGTCCTAACTCTTTCTGTGGGTCCCATTACAGTGGTGCTTTAGGTTTCAGTGTTAGGGCAGACGCTTAAGAGAGCAGCACATTCATGCCTCTCCTCTTCTGTTTGGACAGAGCAGATGTCCCTCTGGATTTGTCGTTTCGAGGTCATACAGAGCTATGTCTTAAGAGGCATGAAGTGCTCTGCCAAAGCAAACCATGTTTCACTAAGAAATAATCTTGTAGCTCTTGCTGGTTTGGAGGAAAAGGGAGATGTTTGGCTCTAAGTGTGACAGGCAGTCCAGCGTTCTGCCAAATAGGGAACCAACTACTAGAGCAGACAAACAGAAATCAGTGCAAGCAATTCCTTCCTAGCTCTTTCTGTTGACGAGGAACTGTATCCTTGCTGGAATCGGAGATTGCAAGCCAGAGAGAGCTACGGCTGTTCGGGCATGAACTACTCAGCAAAGGAGCAGGAAGAAGGAACAACAAATTCTGTCCTAACTCTTTCTGTTGGGTCCCATTACAGTGGTGTTTAGGTTTCAGTGTTAGGGCAGCCGCTTAAGAGAGCAGCACATTCATGCCTCTCCTCTTCTGTTTGGACAGAGCAGATGTCCCTCTGGATTTGTCATTTCGAGGTGATACAGAGGTACGTCTTAAGAGGCATGGAGTGCTCTGCCAAAGCAAACAATGTTTCACTAAGAAATAATCTTGTAGCTCTTGCTGGTTTGGAGGAAAAGGGGATGTTTGGCTCTAAGTGTGACAGGCAGTCCAGCGTTCTGCCAAATAGGGAACCAACTACTAGAGCAGACAAACAGAAATCAGTGCAAGCAATTCCTTCCTAGCTCTTTCTGTTGACGAGGAACTGTATCCTTGCTGGAATCGGAGATTGCAAGCCAGACAGAGCTACGGCTGTTCGGGCATGAACTACTCTGCAAAGGAGCAGGAAGAAGGAACAACAAATTCTGTCCTAACTCTTTCTGTTGGTTCCCATTAATGTGGTGCTTTAGGTTTCAGTGTTAGGGCAGCCGCTTAAAAGAGCAACACATTCATGCCTCTCCTCTTCTGTTTGGACAGAGCAGGTGTCCCTCTGGATTTCTAGTTTCCAGGTCATACAGAGCTACGTCTTAAGAGGCATGAAGTGTTCTGCCAAAGCAAACAATGTTTCACTAAGAAATAATCTTGTAGCTCTTGCTGGTTTGGAGGAAAAGGGAGATGTTTGGCTCTAAGTGTGACAGGCAGTCCAGGGTTCTGCCAAATAGGGAACCAACTACTAGAGCAGACAAACAAATCAGTGCAAGCAATTCCTTCCTAGCTCTTTCTGTTGACGAGGAACTGTATCCTTGCTGGAATCGGAGATTGCAAGCCAGACAGAGCTACGGCTGTTCGGGCATGAACTACTCTGCAAAGGAGCAGGAAGAAGGAACAACAAATTCTGTCCTAACTCTTTCTGTTGGGTCCCATTACAGTGGTGCTTTAGGTTTCAGTGTTAGGGCAGCCACTTAAAAGTGCAGCACATTCATGCCTCTCCTCTTCTGTTTGGACAGTGCAGGTGTCCCTCTGGATTTCTAGTTTCCAGGTCATACAGAGCTATGTCTTAAGAGGCATGAAGTGCTCTGCCAAAGCAAACAATGTTTCACTAAGAAATAATCTTGTAGCTCTTGCTGGTTTGGAGGAAAAGGGAGATGTTTGGCTCTAAGTGTGACAGGCAGTCCAGCGTTCTGCCAAATAGGGAACCAACTACTAGAGCAGACAAACAGAAATCAGTGCAAGCAATTCCTTCCTAGCTCTTCCTGTTGACGAGGAACTGTATCCTTGCTGGAATTGGAGATTGCAAGCCAGACAGAGCTACGGCTGTTCGGGCATGAACTACTCTGCAAAGGAGCAGGATGAAGGAACAACAAATTCTGTCCTAACTCTTTCTGTGGGTCCCATTACAGTGGTGCTTTAGGTTTCAGTGTTAGGGCAGCCGCGTAAAAGAGCAACACATTCATGCCTCTCCTCTTCTGTTTGGACAGAGCAGGTGTCCCTCTGGATTTCTAGTTTCCAGGTCATACAGAGCTACGTCTTAAGAGGCATGAAGTGCTCTGCCAAAGCAAACAATGTTTCACTAAGAAATAATCTTGTAGCTCTTGCTGGTTTGGCGGAAAAGGAGATGTTTGGCTCTAAGTGTGACAGGCAGTCCAGCGTTCTGCCAAATAGGGAACCAACTACTAGAGCAGACAAACAGAAATCAGTGCAAGCAATTCCTTCCTAGCTCTTTCTGTTGACGAGGAACTGTATCCTTGCTGGAATTGGAGATTGCAAGCCAGACAGAGCTACGGCTGTTCGGGCATGAACTACTCTGCAAAGGAGCAGGAAGAAGGAACAACAAATTCTGTCCTAACTCTTTCTGTTGGGTCCCATTACAGTGGTGCTTTAGGTTTCAGTGTTAGGGCAGCCGCTTAAGAGAGCAGCACATTCATGCCTCTCCTCTTCTGTTTGGACAGAGCAGATGTCCCTCTGGATTTGTCATTTCGAGGTGATACAGAGGTACGTCTTAAGAGGCATGGAGTGCTCTGCCAAAGCAAACAATGTTTCACTAAGAAATAATCTTGTAGCTCTTGCTGGTTTGGAGGAAAAGGGGATGTTTGGCTCTAAGTGTGACAGGCAGTCCAGCGTTCTGCCAAATAGGGAACCAACTACTAGAGCAGACAAACAGAAATCAGTGCAAGCAATTCCTTCCTAGCTCTTTCTGTTGACGAGGAACTGTATCCTTGCTGGAATCGGAGATTGCAAGCCAGACAGAGCTACGGCTGTTCGGGCATGAACTACTCTGCAAAGGAGCAGGAAGAAGGAACAACAAATTCTGTCCTAACTCTTTCTGTTGGTTCCCATTAATGTGGTGCTTTAGGTTTCAGTGTTAGGGCAGCCGCTTAAAAGAGCAACACATTCATGCCTCTCCTCTTCTGTTTGGACAGAGCAGGTGTCCCTCTGGATTTCTAGTTTCCAGGTCATACAGAGCTACGTCTTAAGAGGCATGAAGTGCTCTGCCAAAGCAAACCATGTTTCACTAAGAAATAATCTTGTAGCTCTTGCTGGTTTGGAGGAAAAGGGAGATGTTTGGCTCTAAGTGTGACAGGCAGTCCAGCGTTCTGCCAAATAGGGAACCAACTACTAGAGCAGACAAACAGAAATCAGTGCAAGCAATTCCTTCCTAGCTCTTTCTGTTGACGAGGAACTGTATCCTTGCTGGAATCGGAGATTGCAAGCCAGACAGAGCTACGGCTGTTCGGGCATGAACTACTCTGCAAAGGAGCAGGAAGAAGGAACAACAAATTCTGTCCTAACTCTTTCTGTTGGGTCCCATTACAGTGGTGCTTTAGGTTTCAGTGTTAGGGCAGCCGCTTAAGAGAGCAGCACATTCATGCCTCTCCTCTTCTGTTTGGACAGAGCAGATGTCCCTCTGGATTTGTCGTTTCCAGGTCATACAGTGCTACGTCTTAAGAGGCATGGAGTGCTCTGCCAAAGCAAACAATGTTTCACTAAGAAATAATCTTGTAGCTCTTGCTGGTTTGGAGGAAAAGGGGATGTTTGGCTCTAAGTGTGACAGGCAGTCCAGCGTTCTGCCAAATAGGGAACCAACTACTAGAGCAGACAAACAGAAATCAGTGCAAGCAATTCCTTCCTAGCTCTTCCTGTTGACGAGGAACTGTGTCCTTGCTGGAATCGGAGATTGCAAGCCAGACAGAGCTACGGCTGTTCGGGCATGAACTACTCTGCAAAGGAGCAGGAAGAAGGAACAACAAATTCTGTCCTAACTCTTTCTGTTGGTTCCCATTAATGTGGTGCTTTAGGTTTCAGTGTTAGGGCAGCCGCTTAAAAGAGCAACACATTCATGCCTCTCCTCTTCTGTTTGGACAGAGCAGGTGTCCCTCTGGATTTCTAGTTTCCAGGTCATACAGAGCTACGTCTTAAGAGGCATGAAGTGCTCTGCCAAAGCAAACAATGTTTCACTAAGAAATAATCTTGTAGCTCTTGCTGGTTTGGAGGAAAAGGGAGATGTTTGGCTCTAAGTGTGACAGGCAGTCCAGGGTTCTGCCAAATAGGGAACCAACTACTAGAGCAGACAAACAAATCAGTGCAAGCAATTCCTTCCTAGCTCTTTCTGTTGACGAGGAACTGTATCCTTGCTGGAATCGGAGATTGCAAGCCAGACAGAGCTACGGCTGTTCGGGCATGAACTACTCTGCAAAGGAGCAGGAAGAAGGAACAACAAATTCTGTCCTAACTCTTTCTGTTGGTTCCCATTAATGTGGTGCTTTAGGTTTCAGTGTTAGGGCAGCCGCGTAAAAGAGCAACACATTCATGCCTCTCCTCTTCTGTTTGGACAGAGCAGGTGTCCCTCTGGATTTCTAGTTTCCAGGTCATACAGAGCTACGTCTTAAGAGGCATGAAGTGCTCTGCCGAAGCAAACAATGTTTCACTAAGAAATAATCTTGTAGCTCTTGCTGGTTTGGCGGAAAAGGAGATGTTTGGCTCTAAGGGTGACAGGCAGTCCAGCGTTCTGCCAAATAGGGAACCAACTACTAGAGCAGACAAACAGAAATCAGTGCAAGCAATTCCTTCCTAGCTCTTTCTGTTGACGAGGAACTGTATCCTTGCTGGAATCGGAGATTGCAAGCCAGACAGAGCTACGGCTGTTCGGGCATGAACTACTCTGCAAAGGAGCAGTCAGAAGGAACAACAAATTCTGTCCTAACTCTTTCTGTTGCGTCCCATTACAGTGGTGCTTTAGGTTTCAGTGTTAGGGCAGCCGCTTAAGAGAGCAGCACATTCATGCCTCTCCTCTTCTGTTTGGACAGAGCAGATGTCCCTCTGGATTTGTCATTTCGAGGTGATACAGAGGTACGTCTTAAGAGGCATGGAGTGCTCTGCCAAAGCAAACAATGTTTCACTAAGAAATAATCTTGTAGCTCTTGCTGGTTTGGAGGAAAAGGGGATGTTTGGCTCTAAGTGTGACAGGCAGTCCAGCGTTCTGCCAAATAGGGAACCAACTACTAGAGCAGACAAACAGAAATCAGTGCAAGCAATTCCTTCCTAGCTCTTTCTGTTGACGAGGAACTGTATCCTTGCTGGAATCGGAGATTGCAAGCCAGACAGAGCTACGGCTGTTCGGGCATGAACTACTCTGCAAAGGAGCAGGAAGAAGGAACAACAAATTCTGTCCTAACTCTTTCTGTTGGTTCCCATTAATGTGGTGCTTTAGGTTTCAGTGTTAGGGCAGCCGCTTAAAAGAGCAACACATTCATGCCTCTCCTCTTCTGTTTGGACAGAGCAGGTGTCCCTCTGGATTTCTAGTTTCCAGGTCATACAGAGCTACGTCTTAAGAGGCATGAAGTGTTCTGCCAAAGCAAACAATGTTTCTCTAAGAAATAATCTTGTAGCTCTTGCTGGTTTGGAGGAAAAGGGAGATGTTTGGCTCTAAGTGTGACAGGCAGTCCAGGGTTCTGCCAAATAGGGAACCAACTACTAGAGCAGACAAACAAATCAGTGCAAGCAATTCCTTCCTAGCTCTTTCTGTTGACGAGGAACTGTATCCTTGCTGGAATCGGAGATTGCAAGCCAGACAGAGCTACGGCTGTTCGGGCATGAACTACTCTGCAAAGGAGCAGGAAGAAGGAACAACAAATTCTGTCCTAACTCTTTCTGTTGGGTCCCATTACCGTGGTGCTTTAGGTTTCAGTGTTAGGGCAGACGCTTAAGAGAGCAGCACATTCATGCCTCTCCTCTTCTGTTTGGACAGTGCAGGTGTCCCTCTGGATTTCTAGTTTCCAGGTCATACAGAGCTATGTCTTAAGAGGCATGAAGTGCTCTGCCAAAGCAAACAATGTTTCACTAAGAAATAATCTTGTAGCTCTTGCTGGTTTGGAGGAAAAGGGAGATGTTTGGCTCTAAGTGTGACAGGCAGTCCAGCGTTCTGCCAAATAGGGAACCAACTACTAGAGCAGACAAACAGAAATCAGTGCAAGCAATTCCTTCCTAGCTCTTCCTGTTGACGAGGAACTGTATCCTTGCTGGAATTGGAGATTGCAAGCCAGACAGAGCTACGGCTGTTCGGGCATGAACTACTCTGCAAAGGAGCAGGATGAAGGAACAACAGATTCTGTCCTAACTCTTTCTGTGGGTCCCATTACAGTGGTGCTTTAGGTTTCAGTGTTAGGGCAGACGCTTAAGAGAGCAGCACATTCATGCCTCTCCTCTTCTGTTTGGACAGAGCAGATGTCCCTCTGGATTTGTCGTTTCGAGGTCATACAGAGCTATGTCTTAAGAGGCATGAAGTGCTCTGCCAAAGCAAACAATGTTTCACTAAGAAATAATCTTGTAGCTCTTGCTGGTTTGGAGGAAAAGGGAGATGTTTGGCTCTAAGTGTGACAGGCAGTCCAGCGTTCTGCCAAATAGGGAACCAACTACTAGAGCAGACAAACAGAAATCAGTGCAAGCAATTCCTTCCTAGCTCTTTCTGTTGACGAGGAACTGTATCCTTGCTGGAATTGGAGATTGCAAGCCAGACAGAGCTACGGCTGTTCGGGCATGAACTACTCAGCAAAGGAGCAGGAAGAAGGAACAACAAATTCTGTCCTAACTCTTTCTGTTGGGTCCCATTAATGTGGTGCTTTAGGTTTCAGTGTTAGGGCAGCCGCGTAAAAGAGCAACACATTCATGCCTCTCCTCTTCTGTTTGGACAGAGCAGGTGTCCCTCTGGATTTCTAGTTTCCAGGTCATACAGAGCTACGCCTTAAGAGGCATGAAGTGCTCTGCCAAAGCAAACAATGTTTCACTAAGAAATAATCTTGTAGCTCTTGCTGGTTTGGCGGAAAAGGAGATGTTTGGCTCTAAGTGTGACAGGCAGTCCAGCGTTCTGCCAAATAGGGAACCAACTACTAGAGCAGACAAACAGAAATCAGTGCAAGCAATTCCTTCCTAGCTCTTTCTGTTGACGAGGAACTGTATCCTTGCTGGAATTGGAGATTGCAAGCCAGACAGAGCTACGGCTGTTCGGGCATGAACTACTCTGCAAAGGAGCAGGAAGAAGGAACAACAAATTCTGTCCTAACTCTTTCTGTTGGGTCCCATTACAGTGGTGCTTTAGGTTTCAGTGTTAGGGCAGACGCTTAAGAGAGCAGCACATTCATGCCTCTCCTCTTCTGTTTGGACAGAGCAGATGTCCCTCTGGATTTGTCGTTTCGAGGTCATACAGAGCTATGTCTTAAGAGGCATGAAGTGCTCTGCCAAAGCAAACAATGTTTCACTAAGAAATAATCTTGTAGCTCTTGCTGGTTTGGAGGAAAAGGGAGATGTTTGGCTCTAAGTGTGACAGGCAGTCCAGCGTTCTGCCAAATAGGGAACCAACTACTAGAGCAGACAAACAGAAATCAGTGCAAGCAATTCCTTCCTAGCTCTTTCTGTTGACGAGGAACTGTATCCTTGCTGGAATTGGAGATTGCAAGCCAGAGAGAGCTACGGCTGTTCGGGCATGAACTACTCAGCAAAGGAGCAGGAAGAAGGAACAACAAATTCTGTCCTAACTCTTTCTGTTGGGTCCCATTAATGTGGTGCTTTAGGTTTCAGTGTTAGGGCAGCCGCGTAAAAGAGCAACACATTCATGCCTCTCCTCTTCTGTTTGGACAGAGCAGGTGTCCCTCTGGATTTCTAGTTTCCAGGTCATACAGAGCTACGTCTTAAGAGGCATGAAGTGCTCTGCCAAAGCAAACAATGTTTCACTAAGAAATAATCTTGTAGCTCTTGCTGGTTTGGAGGAAAAGGGAGATGTTTGGCTCTAAGTGTGACAGGCAGTCCAGGGTTCTGCCAAATAGGGAACCAACTACTAGAGCAGACAAACAAATCAGTGCAAGCAATTCCTTCCTAGCTCTTTCTGTTGACGAGGAACTGTATCCTTGCTGGAATCGGAGATTGCAAGCCAGACAGAGCTACGGCTGTTCGGGCATGAACTACTCGGCAAAGGAGCAGGAAGAAGGAACAACAAATTCTGTCCTAACTCTTTCTGTGGGTCCCATTACAGTGGTGCTTTAGGTTTCAGTGTTAGGGCAGACGCTTAAGAGAGCAGCACATTCATGCCTCTCCTCTTCTGTTTAGACAGAGCAGATGTCCCTCTGGATTTGTCGTTTCGAGGTCATACAGAGCTATGTCTTAAGAGGCATGAAGTGCTCTGCCAAAGCAAACAATGTTTCACTAAGAAATAATCTTGTAGCTCTTGCTGGTTTGGAGGAAAAGGGAGATGTTTGGCTCTAAGTGTGACAGGCAGTCCAGCGTTCTGCCAAATAGGGAACCAACTACTAGAGCAGACAAACAGAAATCAGTGCAAGCAATTCCTTCCTAGCTCTTTCTGTTGACGAGGAACTGTATCCTTGCTGGAATTGGAGATTGCAAGCCAGAGAGAGCTACGGCTGTTCGGGCATGAACTACTCTGCAAAGGAGCAGGAAGAAGGAACAACAAATTCTGTCCTAACTCTTTCTGTTGGGTCCCATTAATGTGGTGCTTTAGGTTTCAGTGTTAGGGCAGCCGCGTAAAAGAGCAACACATTCATGCCTCTCCTCTTCTGTTTGGACAGAGCAGGTGTCCCTCTGGATTTCTAGTTTCCAGGTCATACAGAGCTACGTCTTAAGAGGCATGAAGTGCTCTGCCAAAGCAAACAATGTTTCACTAAGAAATAATCTTGTAGCTCTTGCTGGTTTGGAGGAAAAGGGAGATGTTTGGCTCTAAGTGTGACAGGCAGTCCAGGGTTCTGCCAAATAGGGAACCAACTACTAGAGCAGACAAACAAATCAGTGCAAGCAATTCCTTCCTAGCTCTTTCTGTTGACGAGGAACTGTATCCTTGCTGGAATCGGAGATTGCAAGCCAGACAGAGCTACGGCTGTTCGGGCATGAACTACTCGGCAAAGGAGCAGGAAGAAGGAACAACAAATTCTGTCCTAACTCTTTCTGTGGGTCCCATTACAGTGGTGCTTTAGGTTTCAGTGTTAGGGCAGACGCTTAAGAGAGCAGCACATTCATGCCTCTCCTCTTCTGTTTAGACAGAGCAGATGTCCCTCTGGATTTGTCGTTTCGAGGTCATACAGAGCTATGTCTTAAGAGGCATGAAGTGCTCTGCCAAAGCAAACAATGTTTCACTAAGAAATAATCTTGTAGCTCTTGCTGGTTTGGAGGAAAAGGGAGATGTTTGGCTCTAAGTGTGACAGGCAGTCCAGCGTTCTGCCAAATAGGGAACCAACTACTAGAGCAGACAAACAGAAATCAGTGCAAGCAATTCCTTCCTAGCTCTTTCTGTTGACGAGGAACTGTATCCTTGCTGGAATTGGAGATTGCAAGCCAGAGAGAGCTACGGCTGTTCGGGCATGAACTACTCTGCAAAGGAGCAGGAAGAAGGAACAACAAATTCTGTCCTAACTCTTTCTGTTGGGTCCCATTAATGTGGTGCTTTAGGTTTCAGTGTTAGGGCAGCCGCGTAAAAGAGCAACACATTCATGCCTCTCCTCTTCTGTTTGGACAGAGCAGGTGTCCCTCTGGATTTCTAGTTTCCAGGTCATACAGAGCTACGTCTTAAGAGGCATGAAGTGCTCTGCCAAAGCAAACAATGTTTCACTAAGAAATAATCTTGTAGCTCTTGCTGGTTTGGAGGAAAAGGGAGATGTTTGGCTCTAAGTGTGACAGGCAGTCCAGCGTTCTGCCAAATAGGGAACCAACTACTAGAGCAGACAAACAGAAATCAGTGCAAGCAATTCCTTCCTAGCTCTTCCTGTTGATGAGGAACTGTATCCTTGCTGGAATTGGAGATTGCAAGCCAGACAGAGCTACGGCTGTTCGGGCATGAACTACTCTGCAAAGGAGCAGGATGAAGGAACAACAAATTCTGTCCTAACTCTTTCTGTGGGTCCCATTACAGTGGTGCTTTAGGTTTCAGTGTTAGGGCAGACGCTTAAGAGAGCAGCACATTCATGCCTCTCCTCTTCTGTTTGGACAGAGCAGATGTCCCTCTGGATTTGTCGTTTCGAGGTCATACAGAGCTATGTCTTAAGAGGCATGAAGTGCTCTGCCAAAGCAAACAATGTTTCACTAAGAAATAATCTTGTAGCTCTTGCTGGTTTGGAGGAAAAGGGAGATGTTTGGCTCTAAGTGTGACAGGCAGTCCAGCGTTCTGCCAAATAGGGAACCAACTACTAGAGCAGACAAACAGAAATCAGTGCAAGCAATTCCTTCCTAGCTCTTTCTCTTGACGAGGAACTCTATCCTTGCTGGAATTGGAGATTGCAAGCCAGACAGAGCTACGGCTGTTCGGGCATGAACTACTCTGCAAAGGAGCAGGATGAAGGAACAACAAATTCTGTCCTAACTCTTTCTGTGGGTCCCATTACAGTGGTGCTTTAGGTTTCAGTGTTAGGGCAGACGCTTAAGAGAGCAGCACATTCATGCCTCTCCTCTTCTGTTTGGACAGAGCAGATGTCCCTCTGGATTTGTCGTTTCGAGGTCATACAGAGCTATGTCTTAAGAGGCATGAAGTGCTCTGCCAAAGCAAACAATGTTTCACTAAGAAATAATCTTGTAGCTCTTGCTGGTTTGGAGGAAAAGGGAGATGTTTGGCTCTAAGTGTGACAGGCAGTCCAGCGTTCTGCCAAATAGGGAACCAACTACTAGAGCAGACAAACAGAAATCAGTGCAAGCAATTCCTTCCTAGCCCTTTCTGTTGACGAGGAACTGTATCCTTGCTGGAATTGGAGATTGCAAGCCAGAGAGAGCTACGGCTGTTCGGGCATGAACTACTCAGCAAAGGAGCAGGAAGAAGGAACAACAAATTCTGTCCTAACTCTTTCTGTTGGGTCCCATTAATGTGGTGCTTTAGGTTTCAGTGTTAGGGCAGCCGCGTAAAAGAGCAACACATTCATGTCTCTCCTCTTCTGTTTGGACAGAGCAGGTGTCCCTCTGGATTTCTAGTTTCCAGGTCATACAGAGCTACGTCTTAAGAGGCATGAAGTGCTCTGCCAAAGCAAACAATGTTTCACTAAGAAATAATCTTGTAGCTCTTGCTGGTTTGGCGGAAAAGGAGATGTTTGGCTCTAAGTGTGACAGGCAGTCCAGCGTTCTGCCAAATAGGGAACCAACTACTAGAGCAGACAAACAGAAATCAGTGCAAGCAATTCCTTCCTAGCTCTTTCTGTTGACGAGGAACTGTATCCTTGCTGGAATTGGAGATTGCAAGCCAGACAGAGCTACGGCTGTTCGGGCATGAACTACTCTGCAAAGGAGCAGGAAGAAGGAACAACAAATTCTGTCCTAATTCTTTCTGTTGGGTCCCATTACAGTGGTGCTTTAGGTTTCAGTGTTAGGGCAGCCGCTTAAGAGAGCAGCACATTCATGCCTCTCCTCTTCTGTTTGGACAGAGCAGATGTCCCTCTGGATTTGTCATTTCGAGGTGATACAGAGGTACGTCTTAAGAGGCATGGAGTGCTCTGCCAAAGCAAACAATGTTTCACTAAGAAATAATCTTGTAGCTCTTGCTGGTTTGGAGGAAAAGGGGATGTTTGGCTCTAAGTGTGACAGGCAGTCCAGCGTTCTGCCAAATAGGGAACCAACTACTAGAGCAGACAAACAGAAATCAGTGCAAGCAATTCCTTCCTAGCTCTTTCTGTTGACGAGGAACTGTATCCTTGCTGGAATCGGAGATTGCAAGCCAGACAGAGCTACGGCTGTTCGGGCATGAACTACTCTGCAAAGGAGCAGGAAGAAGGAACAACAAATTCTGTCCTAACTCTTTCTGTTGGTTCCCATTAATGTGGTGCTTTAGGTTTCAGTGTTAGGGCAGCCGCTTAAGAGAGCAACACATTCATGCCTCTCCTCTTCTGTTTGGACAGAGCAGGTGTCCCTCTGGATTTCTAGTTTCCAGGTCATACAGAGCTACGTCTTAAGAGGCATGAAGTGTTCTGCCAAAGCAAACAATGTTTCTCTAAGAAATAATCTTGTAGCTCTTGCTGGTTTGGAGGAAAAGGGAGATGTTTGGCTCTAAGTGTGACAGGCAGTCCAGGGTTCTGCCAAATAGGGAACCAACTACTAGAGCAGACAAACAAATCAGTGCAAGCAATTCCTTCCTAGCTCTTTCTGTTGACGAGGAACTGTATCCTTGCTGGAATCGGAGATTGCAAGCCAGACAGAGCTACGGCTGTTCGGGCATGAACTACTCGGCAAAGGAGCAGGAAGAAGGAACAACAAATTCTGTCCTAACTCTTTCTGTGGGTCCCATTACAGTGGTGCTTTAGGTTTCAGTGTTAGGGCAGACGCTTAAGAGAGCAGCACATTCATGCCTCTCCTCTTGTGTTTGGACAGAGCAGATGTCCCTCTGGATTTGTCGTTTCGAGGTCATACAGAGCTATGTCTTAAGAGGCATGAAGTGCTCTGCCAAAGCAAACAATGTTTCACTAAGAAATAATCTTGTAGCTCTTGCTGGTTTGGAGGAAAAGGGAGATGTTTGGCTCTAAGTGTGACAGGCAGTCCAGCGTTCTGCCAAATAGGGAACCAACTACTAGAGCAGACAAACAGAAATCAGTGCAAGCAATTCCTTCCTAGCTCTTTCTGTTGACGAGGAACTGTATCCTTGCTGGAATTGGAGATTGCAAGCCAGAGAGAGCTACGGCTGTTCGGGCATGAACTACTCAGCAAAGGAGCAGGAAGAAGGAACAACAAATTCTGTCCTAACTCTTTCTGTTGGGTCCCATTAATGTGGTGCTTTAGGTTTCAGTGTTAGGGCAGCCGCGTAAAAGAGCAACACATTCATGCCTCTCCTCTTCTGTTTGGACAGAGCAGGTGTCCCTCTGGATTTGTCGTTTCGAGGTCATACAGAGCTACGTCTTAAGAGGCATGAAGTGCTCTGCCAAAGCAAACAATGTTTCACTAAGAAATAATCTTGTAGCTCTTGCTGGTTTGGAGGAAAAGGGAGATGTTTGGCTCTAAGTGTGACAGGCAGTCCAGCGTTCTGCCAAATAGGGAACCAACTACTAGAGCAGACAAACAGAAATCAGTGCAAGCAATTCCTTCCTAGCTCTTTCTGTTGACGAGGAACTGTATCCTTGCTGGAATTGGAGATTGCAAGCCAGACAGAGCTACGGCTGTTCGGGCATGAACTACTCAGCAAAGGAGCAGGAAGAAGGAACAACAAATTCTGTCCTAACTCTTTCTGTTGGGTCCCATTAATGTGGTGCTTTAGGTTTCAGTGTTAGGGCAGCCGCGTAAAAGAGCAACACATTCATGCCTCTCCTCTTCTGTTTGGACAGAGCAGGTGTCCCTCTGGATTTCTAGTTTCCAGGTCATACAGAGCTACGTCTTAAGAGGCATGAAGTGCTCTGCCAAAGCAAACAATGTTTCACTAAGAAATAATCTTGTAGCTCTTGCTGGTTTGGAGGAAAAGGGAGATGTTTGGCTCTAAGTGTGACAGGCAGTCCAGCGTTCTGCCAAATAGGGAACCAACTACTAGAGCAGACAAACAGAAATCAGTGCAAGCAATTCCTTCCTAGCTCTTCCTGTTGATGAGGAACTGTATCCTTGCTGGAATTGGAGATTGCAAGCCAGACAGAGCTACGGCTGTTCGGGCATGAACTACTCTGCAAAGGAGCAGGATGAAGGAACAACAAATTCTGTCCTAACTCTTTCTGTTGGGTCCCATTACAGTGGTGCTTTAGGTTTCAGTGTTAGGGCAGACGCTTAAGAGAGCAGCACATTCATGCCTCTCCTCTTCTGTTTGGACAGAGCAGATGTCCCTCTGGATTTGTCGTTTCGAGGTCATACAGAGCTATGTCTTAAGAGGCATGAAGTGCTCTGCCAAAGCAAACAATGTTTCACTAAGAAATAATCTTGTAGCTCTTGCTGGTTTGGAGGAAAAGGGAGATGTTTGGCTCTAAGTGTGACAGGCAGTCCAGCGTTCTGCCAAATAGGGAACCAACTACTAGAGCAGACAAACAGAAATCAGTGCAAGCAATTCCTTCCTAGCTCTTTCTGTTGACGAGGAACTGTATCCTTGCTGGAATCGGAGATTGCAAGCCAGACAGAGCTACGGCTGTTCGGGCATGAACTACTCTGCAAAGGAGCAGGAAGAAGGAACAACAAATTCTGTCCTAACTCTTTCTGTTGGTTCCCATTAATGTGGTGCTTTAGGTTTCAGTGTTAGGGCAGCCGCTTAAAAGAGCAACACATTCATGCCTCTCCTCTTCTGTTTGGACAGAGCAGGTGTCCCTCTGGATTTCTAGTTTCCAGGTCATACAGAGCTATGTCTTAAGAGGCATGAAGTGCTCTGCCAAAGCAAACAATGTTTCACTAAGAAATAATCTTGTAGCTCTTGCTGGTTTGGAGGAAAAGGGAGATGTTTGGCTCTAAGTGTGACAGGCAGTCCAGCGTTCTGCCAAATAGGGAACCAACTACTAGAGCAGACAAACAGAAATCAGTGCAAGCAATTCCTTCCTAGCTCTTTCTGTTGACGAGGAACTGTATCCTTGCTGGAATTGGAGATTGCAAGCCAGACAGAGCTACGGCTGTTCGGGCATGAACTACTCTGCAAAGGAGCAGGATGAAGGAACAACAAATTCTGTCCTAACTCTTTCTGTGGGTCCCATTACAGTGGTGCTTTAGGTTTCAGTGTTAGGGCAGACGCTTAAGAGAGCAGCACATTCATGCCTCTCCTCTTCTGTTTGGACAGAGCAGATGTCCCTCTGGATTTGTCGTTTCGAGGTCATACAGAGCTATGTCTTAAGAGGCATGAAGTGCTCTGCCAAAGCAAACAATGTTTCACTAAGAAATAATCTTGTAGCTCTTGCTGGTTTGGAGGAAAAGGGAGATGTTTGGCTCTAAGTGTGACAGGCAGTCCAGCGTTCTGCCAAATAGGGAACCAACTACTAGAGCAGACAAACAGAAATCAGTGCAAGCAATTCCTTCCTAGCTCTTTCTGTTGACGAGGAACTGTATCCTTGCTGGAATTGGAGATTGCAAGCCAGAGAGAGCTACGGCTGTTCGGGCATGAACTACTCTGCAAAGGAGCAGGAAGAAGGAACAACAAATTCTGTCCTAACTCTTTCTGTTGGGTCCCATTACAGTGGTGCTTTAGGTTTCAGTGTTAGGGCAGCCGCGTAAAAGAGCAACACATTCATGCCTCTCCTCTTCTGTTTGGACAGAGCAGGTGTCCCTCTGGATTTCTAGTTTCCAGGTCATACAGAGCTACGTCTTAAGAGGCATGAAGTGCTCTGCCAAAGCAAACAATGTTTCACTAAGAAATAATCTTGTAGCTCTTGCTGGTTTGGCGGAAAAGGAGATGTTTGGCTCTAAGTGTGACAGGCAGTCCAGCGTTCTGCCAAATAGGGAACCAACTACTAGAGCAGACAAACAGAAATCAGTGCAAGCAATTCCTTCCTAGCTCTTTCTGTTGACGAGGAACTGTATCCTTGCTGGAATTGGAGATTGCAAGCCAGACAGAGCTACGGCTGTTCGGGCATGAACTACTCTGCAAAGGAGCAGGAAGAAGGAACAACAAATTCTGTCCTAACTCTTTCTGTTGGGTCCCATTACAGTGGTGCTTTAGGTTTCAGTGTTAGGGCAGCCGCTTAAGAGAGCAGCACATTCATGCCTCTCCTCTTCTGTTTGGACAGAGCAGATGTCCCTCTGGATTTGTCATTTCGAGGTGATACAGAGGTACGTCTTAAGAGGCATGGAGTGCTCTGCCAAAGCAAACAATGTTTCACTAAGAAATAATCTTGTAGCTCTTGCTGGTTTGGAGGAAAAGGGGATGTTTGGCTCTAAGTGTGACAGGCAGTCCAGCGTTCTGCCAAATAGGGAACCAACTACTAGAGCAGACAAATAGAAATCAGTGCAAGCAATTCCTTCCTAGCTCTTTCTGTTGACGAGGAACTGTATCCTTGCTGGAATCGGAGATTGCAAGCCAGACAGAGCTACGGCTGTTCGGGCATGAACTACTCTGCAAAGGAGCAGGAAGAAGGAACAACAAATTCTGTCCTAACTCTTTCTGTTGGTTCCCATTAATGTGGTGCTTTAGGTTTCAGTGTTAGGGCAGCCGCTTAAAAGAGCAACACATTCATGCCTCTCCTCTTCTGTTTGGACAGAGCAGGTGTCCCTCTGGATTTCTAGTTTCCAGGTCATACAGAGCTACGTCTTAAGAGGCATGAAGTGTTCTGCCAAAGCAAACAATGTTTCACGAAGAAATAATCTTGTAGCTCTTGCTGGTTTGGAGGAAAAGGGAGATGTTTGGCTCTAAGTGTGACAGGCAGTCCAGGGTTCTGCCAAATAGGGAACCAACTACTAGAGCAGACAAACAAATCAGTGCAAGCAATTCCTTCCTAGCTCTTTCTGTTGACGAGGAACTGTATCCTTGCTGGAATCGGAGATTGCAAGCCAGACAGAGCTACGGCTGTTCGGGCATGAACTACTCGGCAAAGGAGCAGGAAGAAGGAACAACAAATTCTGTCCTAACTCTTTCTGTGGGTCCCATTACAGTGGTGCTTTAGGTTTCAGTGTTAGGGCAGCCGCGTAAAAGAGCAACACATTCATGCCTCTCCTCTTCTGTTTGGACAGAGCAGGTGTCCCTCTGGATTTCTAGTTTCCAGGTCATACAGAGCTACGTCTTAAGAGGCATGAAGTGCTCTGCCAAAGCAAACAATGTTTCACTAAGAAATAATCTTGTAGCTCTTGCTGTTTTGGAGGAAAAGGGAGATGTTTGGCTCTAAGTGTGACAGGCAGTCCAGCGTTCTGCCAAATAGGGAACCAACTACTAGAGCAGACAAACAGAAATCAGTGCAAGCAATTCCTTCCTAGCTCTTCCTGTTGATGAGGAACTGTATCCTTGCTGGAATTGGAGATTGCAAGCCAGACAGAGCTACGGCTGTTCGGGCATGAACTACTCTGCAAAGGAGCAGGATGAAGGAACAACAAATTCTGTCCTAACTCTTTCTGTGGGTCCCATTACAGTGGTGCTTTAGGTTTCAGTGTTAGGGCAGACGCTTAAGAGAGCAGCACATTCATGCCTCTCCTCTTCTGTTTGGACAGAGCAGATGTCCCTCTGGATTTGTCGTTTCGAGGTCATACAGAGCTATGTCTTAAGAGGCATGAAGTGCTCTGCCAAAGCAAACAATGTTTCACTAAGAAATAATCTTGTAGCTCTTGCTGGTTTGGAGGAAAAGGGAGATGTTTGGCTCTAAGTGTGACAGGCAGTCCAGCGTTCTGCCAAATAGGGAACCAACTACTAGAGCAGACAAACAGAAATCAGTGCAAGCAATTCCTTCCTAGCTCTTTCTGTTGACGAGGAACTGTATCCTTGCTGGAATCGGAGATTGCAAGCCAGAGAGAGCTACGGCTGTTCGGGCATGAACTACTCAGCAAAGGAGCAGGAAGAAGGAACAACAAATTCTGTCCTAACTCTTTCTGTTGGGTCCCATTAATGTGGTGCTTTAGGTTTCAGTGTTAGGGCAGCCGCGTAAAAGAGCAACACATTCATGCCTCTCCTCTTCTGTTTGGACAGAGCAGGTGTCCCTCTGGATTTCTAGTTTCCAGGTCATACAGAGCTACGTCTTAAGAGGCATGAAGTGCTCTGCCAAAGCAAACAATGTTTCACTAAGAAATAATCTTGTAGCTCTTGCTGGTTTGGCGGAAAAGGAGATGTTTGGCTCTAAGTGTGACAGGCAGTCCAGCGTTCTGCCAAATAGGGAACCAACTACTAGAGCAGACAAACAGAAATCAGCGCAAGCAATTCCTTCCTAGCTCTTTCTGTTGACGAGGAACTGTATCCTTGCTGGAATTGGAGATTGCAAGCCAGACAGAGCTACGGCTGTTCGGGCATGAACTACTCTGCAAAGGAGCAGGAAGAAGGAGCAACAAATTCTGTCCTAACTCTTTCTGTTGGTCCGATTACAGTGGTGTTTAGGTTTCAGTGTTAGGGCAGCCGCTTAAGAGAGCAGCACATTCATGCCTCTCCTCTTCTGTTTGGACAGAGCAGATGTCCCTCTGGATTTCTACTTTCCAGGTCATACAGAGCTACGTCTTAAGAGGCATGAAGTGCTCTGCCAAAGCAAACAATGTTTCACTAAGAAATAATCTTGTAGCTCTTGCTGGTTTGGAGGAAAAGGGAGATGTTTGGCTCTAAGTGTGACAGGCAGTCCAGCGTTCTGCCAAATAGGGAACCAACTACTAGAGCAGACAAACAGAAATCAGTGCAAGCAATTCCTTCCTAGCTCTTCCTGTTGATGAGGAACTGTATCCTTGCTGTAATTGGAGATTGCAAGCCAGACAGAGCTACGGCTGTTCGGGCATGAACTACTCTGCAAAGGAGCAGGATGAAGGAACAACAAATTCTGTCCTAACTCTTTCTGTGGGTCCCATTACAGTGGTGCTTTAGGTTTCAGTGTTAGGGCAGCCGCTTAAGAGAGCAGCACATTCATGCCTCTCCTCTTCTGTTTGGACAGAGCAGATGTCCCTCTGGATTTGTCGTTTCGAGGTCATACAGAGCTATGTCTTAAGAGGCATGAAGTGCTCTGCCAAAGCAAACAATGTTTCACTAAGAAATAATCTTGTAGCTCTTGCTGGTTTGGAGGAAAAGGGAGATGTTTGGCTCTAAGTGTGACAGGCAGTCTAGCGTTCTGCCAAATAGGGAACCAACTACTAGAGCAGACAAACAGAAATCAGTGCAAGCAATTCCTTCCTAGCTCTTTCTGTTGACGAGGAACTGTATCCTTGCTGGAATTGGAGACTGCAAGCCAGACAGAGCTACGGCTGTTCGGGCATCAACTACTCTGCAAAGGAGCAGGAAGAAGGAACAACAAATTCTGTCCTAACTCTTTCTGTTGGTTCCCATTAATGTGGTGCTTTAGGTTTCAGTGTTAGGGCAGCCGCTTAAGAGAGCAGCACATTCATGTCTCTCCACTTCTGTTTGGACAGAGCAGGTGCCCCTCTGGATTTCTAGTTTCCAGGTCATACAGAGCTATGTCTTAAGAGGCATGAAGTGCTCTGCCAAAGCAAACAATGTTTCACTAAGAAATAATCTTGTAGCTCTTGCTGGTTTGGAGGAAAAGGGAGATGTTTGGCTCTAAGTGTGACAGGCAGTCCAGCGTTCTGCCAAATAGGGAACCAACTACTATAGCAGACAAACAGAAATCAGTGCAAGCAATTCCTTCCTAGCTCTTTCTGTTGACGAGGAACTGTATCCTTGCTGGAATCGGAGATTGCAAGCCAGACAGAGCTACGGCTGTTCGGGCATGAACTACTCTGCAAAGGAGCAGGAAGAAGGAACAACAAATTCTGTCCTAACTCTTTCTGCTGGGTCCCATTACAGTGGTGCTTTAGGTTTCAGTGTTAGGGCAGGCGCTTAAGAGAGCAGCACATTCATCCCTCTCCTCTTCTGTTTGGACAGAGCAGGTGTCCCTCTGGATTTCTAGTTTCCAGGTCATACAGAGCTACGTCTTAAGAGGCATGAAGTGCTCTGCCAAAGCAAACAATGTTTCACTAAGAAATAATCTTGAGGCTCTTGCTGGTTTGGAGGGAAAGGGAGATGTTTGGCTCTAAGTGTGACAGGTAGTCCAGGGTTCTGCCAAATAGGGAACCAACTACTAGAGCAGACAAACAGAAATCAGTGCAAGCAATTCCTTCCTAGCTCTTTCTGTTGACGAGGAACTGTATCCTTGCTGGAATCGGAGATTGCAAGCCAGACAGAGCTACGGCTGTTCGGGCATGAACTACTCTGCAAAGGAGCAGGAAGAAGGAACAACAAATTCTGTCCTAACTCTTTCTGTTGGGTCCCATTACAGTGGTGCTTTAGGTTTCAGTGTTAGGGCAGCCGCTTAAGAGAGCAGCACATTCATGCCTCTCCTCTTCTGTTTGGACAGAGCAGATGTCCCTCTGGATTTGTCATTTCGAGGTCATACAGTGCTACGTCTTAAGAGGCATGGAGTGCTCTGCCAAAGCAAACAATGTTTCACTAAGAAATAATCTTGTAGCTCTTGCTGGTTTGGAGGAAAAGGGGATGTTTGGCTCTAAGTGTGACAGGCAGTCCAGCGTTCTGCCAAATAGGGAACCAACTACTAGAGCAGACAAACAGAAATCAGCGCAAGCAATTCCTTCCTAGCTCTTTCTGTTGACGAGGAACTGTATCCTTGCTGGAATCGGAGATTGCAAGCCAGAGAGAGCTACGGCTGTTCGGGCATGAACTACTCTGCAAAGGAGCAGGAAGAAGGAACAACAAATTCTGTCCTAACTCTTTCTGTTGGTTCCCATTAATGTGGTGCTTTAGGTTTCAGTGTTAGGGCAGCCGCTTAAAAGAGCAACACATTCATGCCTCTCCTCTTCTATTTGGACAGAGCAGGTGTCCCTCTGGATTTCTAGTTTCCAGGTCATACAGAGCTACGTCTTAAGAGGCATGAAGTGCTCTGCCAAAGCAAACGATGTTTCACTAAGAAATAATCTTGTAGCTCTTGCTGGTTTGGCGGAAAAGGAGATGTTTGGCTCTAAGTGTGACAGGCAGTCCAGCGTTCTGCCAAATAGGGAACCAACTACTAGAGCAGACAAACAGAAATCAGCGCAAGCAATTCCTTCCTAGCTCTTTCTGTTGACGAGGAACTGTATCCTTGCTGGAATTGGAGATTGCAAGCCAGACAGAGCTACGGCTGTTCGGGCATGAACTACTCTGCAAAGGAGCAGGAAGAAGGAGCAACAAATTCTGTCCTAACTCTTTCTGTTGGTCCGATTACAGTGGTGTTTAGGTTTCAGTGTTAGGGCAGACGCTTAAGAGAGCAGCACATTCATGCCTCTCCTCTTCTGTTTGGACAGAGCAGATGTCCCTCTGGATTTCTAGTTTCCAGGTCATACAGAGCTACGTCTTAAGAGGCATGAAGTGCTCTGCCAAAGCAAACAATGTTTCACTAAGAAATAATCTTGTAGCTCTTGCTGGTTTGGAGGAAAAGGGAGATGTTTGGCTCTAAGTGTGACAGGCAGTCCAGCGTTCTGCCAAATAGGGAACCAACTAGTAGAGCAGACAAACAGAAATCAGTGCAAGCAATTCCTTCCTAGCTCTTTCTGTTGACAAGGAACTGTATCCTTGCTGGAATCGGAGATTGCAAGCCAGACAGAGCTACGGCTGTTCGGGCATGAACTACTCTGCAAAGGAGCAGGATGAAGGAACAACAAATTCTGTCCTAACTCTTTCTGTTGGTCCCAATACAGTGGTGCTTTAGGTTTCAGTGTTAGGGCAGACGCTTAAGAGAGCAGCACATTCATGCCTCTCCTCTTCTGTTTGGACAGAGCAGATGTCCCTCTGGATTTGTCGTTTCGAGGTCATACAGAGCTATGTCTTAAGAGGCATGAAGTGCTCTGCCAAAGCAAACAATGTTTCACGAAGAAATAATCTTGTAGCTCTTGCTGGTTTGGAGGAAAAGGGAGATGTTTGGCTCTAAGTGTGACAGGCAGTCCAGCATTCTGCCAAATAGGGAACCAACTACTAGAGCAGACAAACAGAAATCAGTGCAAGCAATTCCTTCCTAGCTCTTTCTGTTGACGAGGAACTGTATCCTTGCTGGAATTGGAGATTGCAAGCCAGACAGAGCTACGGCTGTTCGGGCATGAACTACTCTGCAAAGGAGCAGGAAGAAGGAACAACAAATTCTGTCCTAACTCTTTCTGTTGGTTCCCATTAATGTGGTGCTTTAGGTTTCAGTGTTAGGGCAGCCGCTTAAGAGAGCAGCACATTCATGCCTCTCCTCTTCTGTTTGGACAGAGCTGGTGCCCCTCTGGATTTGTCGTTTCGAGGTCATACTGTGCTACGTCTTAAGAGGCATGAAGTGCTCTGCCAAAGCAAACAATGTTTCACTAAGAAATAATCTTGTAGCTCTTGCTGGTTTGGAGGAAAAGGGAGATGTTTGGCTCTAAGTGTGACAGGCAGTCCAGCGTTCTGCCAAATAGGGAACCAACTACTAGAGCAGACAAACAGAAATCAGTGCAAGCAATTCCTTCCTAGCTCTTCCTGTTGACGAGGAACTGTATCCTTGCTGGAATTGGAGATTGCAAGCCAGACAGAGCTACGGCTGTTCGGGCATGAACTACTCTGCAAAGGAGCAGGAAGAAGGAACAACAAATTCTGTCCTAACTCTTTCTGTTGGGTCCCATTACAGTGGTGCTTTAGGTTTCAGTGTTAGGGCAGCCGCTTAAAAGAGCAGCACATTCATGCCTCTCCTCTTCTGTTTGGACAGAGCAGGTGTCCCTCTGGATTTCTAGTTTCCAGGTCATACAGAGCTACGTCTTAAGAGGCATGAAGTGCTCTGCCAAAGCAAACAATGTTTCACTAAGAAATAATCTTGTAGCTCTTGCTGGTTTGGCGGAAAAGGAGATGTTTGGCTCTAAGTGTGACAGGCAGTCCAGCGTTCTGCCAAATAGGGAACCAACTACTAGAGCAGACAAACAGAAATCAGCGCAAGCAATTCCTTCCTAGCTCTTTCTGTTGACGAGGAACTGTATCCTTGCTGGAATCGGAGATTGCAAGCCAGACAGAGCTACGGCTGTTCGGGCATGAACTACTCTGCAAAGGAGCAGGAAGAAGGAACAACAAATTCTGTCCTAACTCTTTCTGTTGGGTCCCATTACAGTGGTGCTTTAGGTTTCAGTGTTAGGGCAGCCGCTTAAGAGAGCAGCACATTCATGCCTCTCCTCTTCTGTTTGGACAGAGCAGATGTCCCTCTGGATTTGTCATTTCGAGGTGATACAGAGGTACGTCTTAAGAGGCATGGAGTGCTCTGCCAAAGCAAACAATGTTTCACTAAGAAATAATCTTGTAGCTCTTGCTGGTTTGGAGGAAAAGGGGATGTTTGGCTCTAAGTGTGACAGGCAGTCCAGCGTTCTGCCAAATAGGGAACCAACTACTAGAGCAGACAAACAGAAATCAGCGCAAGCAATTCCTTCCTAGCTCTTTCTGTTGACGAGGAACTGTATCCTTGCTGGAATTGGAGATTGCAAGCCAGACAGAGCTACGGCTGTTCGGGCATGAACTACTCTGCAAAGGAGCAGGAAGAAGGAGCAACAAATTCTGTCCTAACTCTTTCTGTTGGTCCGATTACAGTGGTGTTTAGGTTTCAGTGTTAGGGCAGACGCTTAAGAGAGCAGCACATTCATGCCTCTCCTCTTCTATTTGGACAGAGCAGGTGTCCCTCTGGATTTCTAGTTTCTAGGTCATACAGAGCTACGTCTTAAGAGGCATGAAGTGCTCTGCCAAAGCAAACGATGTTTCACTAAGAAATAATCTTGTAGCTCTTGCTGGTTTGGCGGCAAAGGAGATGTTTGGCTCTAAGTGTGACAGGCAGTCCAGCGTTCTGCCAAATAGGGAACCAACTACTAGAGCAGACAAACAGAAATCAGCGCAAGCAATTCCTTCCTAGCTCTTTCTGTTGACGAGGAACTGTATCCTTGCTGGAATTGGAGATTGCAAGCCAGACAGAGCTACGGCTGTTCGGGCATGAACTACTCTGCAAAGGAGCAGGAAGAAGGAGCAACAAATTCTGTCCTAACTCTTTCTGTTGGTCCGATTACAGTGGTGTTTAGGTTTCAGTGTTAGGGCAGACGCTTAAGAGAGCAGCACATTCATGCCTCTCCTCTTCTGTTTGGACAGAGCAGATGTCCCTCTGGATTTCTAGTTTCCAGGTCATACAGAGCTACGTCTTAAGAGGCATGAAGTGCTCTGCCAAAGCAAACAATGTTTCACTAAGAAATAATCTTGTAGCTCTTGCTGGTTTGGAGGAAAAGGGAGATGTTTGGCTCTAAGTGTGACAGGCAGTCCAGCGTTCTGCCAAATAGGGAACCAACTACTAGAGCAGACAAACAGAAATCAGTGCAAGCAATTCCTTCCTAGCTCTTTCTGTTGACAAGGAACTGTATCCTTGCTGGAATCGGAGATTGCAAGCCAGACAGAGCTACGGCTGTTCGGGCATGAACTACTCTGCAAAGGAGCAGGATGAAGGAACAACAAATTCTGTCCTAACTCTTTCTGTTGGTCCCAATACAGTGGTGCTTTAGGTTTCAGTGTTAGGGCAGACGCTTAAGAGAGCAGCACATTCATGCCTCTCCTCTTCTGTTTGGACAGAGCAGATGTCCCTCTGGATTTGTCGTTTCGAGGTCATACAGAGCTATGTCTTAAGAGGCATGAAGTGCTCTGCCAAAGCAAACAATGTTTCACGAAGAAATAATCTTGTAGCTCTTGCTGGTTTGGAGGAAAAGGGAGATGTTTGGCTCTAAGTGTGACAGGCAGTCCAGCATTCTGCCAAATAGGGAACCAACTACTAGAGCAGACAAACAGAAATCAGTGCAAGCAATTCCTTCCTAGCTCTTTCTGTTGACGAGGAACTGTATCCTTGCTGGAATTGGAGATTGCAAGCCAGACAGAGCTACGGCTGTTCGGGCATGAACTACTCTGCAAAGGAGCAGGAAGAAGGAACAACAAATTCTGTCCTAACTCTTTCTGTTGGTTCCCATTAATGTGGTGCTTTAGGTTTCAGTGTTAGGGCAGCCGCTTAAGAGAGCAGCACATTCATGCCTCTCCTCTTCTGTTTGGACAGAGCTGGTGCCCCTCTGGATTTGTCGTTTCGAGGTCATACTGTGCTACGTCTTAAGAGGCATGAAGTGCTCTGCCAAAGCAAACAATGTTTCACTAAGAAATAATCTTGTAGCTCTTGCTGGTTTGGAGGAAAAGGGAGATGTTTGGCTCTAAGTGTGACAGGCAGTCCAGCGTTCTGCCAAATAGGGAACCAACTACTAGAGCAGACAAACAGAAATCAGTGCAAGCAATTCCTTCCTAGCTCTTCCTGTTGACGAGGAACTGTATCCTTGCTGGAATTGGAGATTGCAAGCCAGACAGAGCTACGGCTGTTCGGGCATGAACTACTCTGCAAAGGAGCAGGATGAAGGAACAACAAATTCTGTCCTAACTCTTTCTGTGGGTCCCATTACAGTGGTGCTTTAGGTTTCAGTGTTAGGGCAGACGCTTAAGAGAGCAGCACATTCATGCCTCTCCTCTTCTGTTTGGACAGAGCAGATGTCCCTCTGGATTTGTCGTTTCGAGGTCATACAGAGCTATGTCTTAAGAGGCATGAAGTGCTCTGCCAAAGCAAACAATGTTTCACTAAGAAATAATCTTGTAGCTCTTGCTGGTTTGGAGGAAAAGGGAGATGTTTGGCTCTAAGTGTGACAGGCAGTCCAGCGTTCTGCCAAATAGGGAACCAACTACTAGAGCAGACAAACAGAAATCAGTGCAAGCAATTCCTTCCTAGCTCTTCCTGTTGACGAGGAACTGTATCCTTGCTGGAATTGGAGATTGCAAGCCAGACAGAGCTACGGCTGTTTGGGCATGAACTACTCTGCAAAGGAGCAGGAAGAAGGAACAACAAATTCTGTCCTAACTCTTTCTGTTGGGTCCCATTACAGTGGTGCTTTAGGTTTCAGTGTTAGGGCAGCCGCTTAAAAGAGCAGCACATTCATGCCTCTCCTCTTCTGTTTGGACAGAGCAGGTGTCCCTCTGGATTTGTCATTTCGAGGTGATACAGAGGTACGTCTTAAGAGGCATGGAGTGCTCTGCCAAAGCAAACAATGTTTCACTAAGAAATAATCTTGTAGCTCTTGCTGGTTTGGAGGAAAAGGGGATGTTTGGCTCTAAGTGTGACAGGCAGTCCAGCGTTCTGCCAAATAGGGAACCAACTACTAGAGCAGACAAACAGAAATCAGTGCAAGCAATTCCTTCCTAGCTCTTTCTGTTGACGAGGAACTGTATCCTTGCTGGAATCGGAGATTGCAAGCCAGACAGAGCTACGGCTGTTCGGGCATGAACTACTCTGCAAAGGAGCAGGAAGAAGGAACAACAAATTCTGTCCTAACTCTTTCTGTTGGTTCCCATTAGAGTGGTGCTTTACGTTTCAGTGTTAGGGCAGCCGCTTAAAAGAGCAGCACACTCATGCCTATCCTCTTCTGTTTGGACAGAGCAGGTGTCCCTCTGGATGTCTAGTTTCCAGGTCATACAGAGCTACGTCTTAAGAGGCATGAAGTGCTCTGCCAAAGCAAACAATGTTTCACTAAGAAATAATCTTGTAGCTCTTGCTGGTTTGGCGGAAAAGGAGATGTTTGGCTCTAAGTGTGACAGGCAGTCCAGCGTTCTGCCAAATAGGGAACCAACTACTAGAGCAGACAAACAGAAATCAGCGCAAGCAATTCCTTCCTAGCTCTTTCTGTTGACGAGGAACTGTATCCTTGCTGGAATTGGAGATTGCAAGCCAGACAGAGCTACGGCTGTTCGGGCATGAACTACTCTGCAAAGGAGCAGGAAGAAGGAGCAACAAATTCTGTCCTAACTCTTTCTGTTGGTCCGATTACAGTGGTGTTTAGGTTTCAGTGTTAGGGCAGACGCTTAAGAGAGCAGCACATTCATGCCTCTCCTCTTCTGTTTGGACAGAGCAGATGTCCCTCTGGATTTCTAGTTTCCAGGTCATACAGAGCTACTTCTTAAGAGGCATGAAGTGCTCTGCCAAAGCAAACAATGTTTCACTAAGAAATAATCTTGTAGCTCTTGCTGGTTTGGAGGAAAAGGGAGATGTTTGGCTCTAAGTGTGACAGGCAGTCCAGCGTTCTGCCAAATAGGGAACCAACTACTAGAGCAGACAAACAAATCAGTGCAAGCAATTCCTTCCTAGCTCTTTCTGTTGACGAGGAACTGTATCCTTGCTGGAATCGGAGATTGCAAGCCAGACAGAGCTACGGCTGTTCGGGCATGAACTACTCTGCAAAGGAGCAGGAAGAAGGAACAACAAATTCTGTCCTAACTCTTTCTGTTGGGTCCCATTACAGTGGTGCTTTAGGTTTCAGTGTTAGGGCAGCCACTTAAAAGTGCAGCACATTCATGCCTCTCCTCTTCTGTTTGGACAGTGCAGGTGTCCCTCTGGATTTGTCGTTTCGAGGTGATACAGAGGTACGTCTTAAGAGGCATGGAGTGCTCTGCCAAAGCAAACAATGTTTCACTAAGAAATAATCTTGTAGCTCTTGCTGGTTTGGAGGAAAAGGGGATGTTTGGCTCTAAGTGTGACAGGCAGTCCAGCGTTCTGCCAAATAGGGAACCAACTACTAGAGCAGACAAACAGAAATCAGTGCAAGCAATTCCTTCCTAGCTCTTTCTGTTGACGAGGAACTGTATCCTTGCTGGAATTGGAGTTTGCAAGCCAGACAGAGCTACGGCTGTTCGGACATGAACTACTCTGCAAAGGAGCAGGAAGAAGGAGCAACAAATTCTGTCCTAACTCTTTCTGTTGGGTCCCATTACAGTGGTGCTTTAGGTTTCAATGTTAGTGCAGCCACTTAAGAGAGCACCATATTCATGCCTCTCCTCTTCTGTTTGGACAGAGCAGGTGCCCCTCTGGATTTCTCGTTTCCAGGTCGTACAGACCTACGTCTTAAGTGGCATGAAGTGCTCT
The DNA here is from genome assembly GCA_027574665.1 of Rhynochetos jubatus. NCBI lineage: Eukaryota > Metazoa > Chordata > Aves > Eurypygiformes > Rhynochetidae > Rhynochetos > Rhynochetos jubatus. The sequence continues at coordinate 9,229,445 of CM050689.1, read as the reverse complement.
GCCAAAGCAAACAATGTTTCACTAAGAAATAATCTTGTAGCTCTTGCTGGTTTGGAGGAAAAGGGAGATGTTTGGCTCTAAGTGTGACAGGCAGTCCAGCGTTCTGCCAAATAGGGAACCAACTACTAGAGCAGACAAACAGAAATCAGTGCAAGCAATTCCTTCCTAGCTCTTTCTCTTGACGAGGAACTGTATCCTTGCTGGAATTGGAGATTGCAAGCCAGACAGAGCTACGGCTGTTTGGGCATGAACTACTCTGCAAAGGAGCAGGAAGAAGGAGCAACAAATTCTGTCCTAACTCTTTCTGTTGGTTCCCCTTACAGTGGTGCTTTAGGTTTCAGTGTTAGGGCAGCCGCTTAAAAGAGCAGCACATTCATGCCTCTCCTCCTCTGTTTAGACAGAGCAGGGGTCCCTCTGGATTTCCAGTTTCCAGGTCATACAGAGCTATGTCTTAAGAGGCATGAAGTGCTCTGCCAAAGCAAACAATGTTTCACTAAGAAATAATCTTGTAGCTCTTGCTGGTTTGGAGGAAAAGGGAGATGTTTGGCTCTAAGGGTGACAGGCAGTCCAGCGTTCTGCCAAATAGGGAACCAACTACTAGAGCAGACAAACAGAAATCAGTGCAAGCAATTCCTTCCTAGCTCTTTCTGTTGACGAGGAACTGTATCCTTGCTGGAATTGGAGATTGCAAGCCAGACAGAGCTACGACTGTTCGGGCATGAACTACTCTGCAAAGGAGCAGGAAGAAGGAACAACAAATTCTGTCCTAACTCTTTCTGCTGGGTCCCATTACAGTGGTGCTTTAGGTTTCAGTGTTAGGGCAGCCGCTTAAGAGAGCAGCACATTCATGACTCTCCTCTTCTGTTTGGACAGAGCAGGTGCCCCTCTGGATTTCTCGTTTCCAGGTCGTACAGAGCTACGTCTTAAGTGGCATGAAGTGCTCTGCCAAAGCAAACAATGTTTCACTAAGAAATAATCTTGTAGCTCTTGCTGGTTTGGAGGAAAAGGGAGATGTTTGGCTCTAAGTGTGACAGGCAGTCCAGCGTTCTGCCAAATAGGGAACCAACTACTAGAGCAGACAAACAGAAATCAGTGCAAGCAATTCCTTCCTAGCTCTTTCTGTTGACGAGGAACTGTATCCTTGCTGGAATCGGAGATTGCAAGCCAGACAGAGCTACGGCTGTTTGGGCATGAACTACTCTGCAAAGGAGCAGGAAGAAGGAACAACAAATTCTGTCCTAACTCTTTCTGTTGGGTCCCATTACAGTGGTGCTTTAGGTTTCAGTGTTAGGGCAGCCGCTTAAAAGTGCAGCACATTCATGCCTCTCCTCTTCTGTTTGGACAGTGCAGGTGTCCCTCTGGATTTGTCGTTTCGAGGTCATACAGAGCTATGTCTTAAGAGGCATGAAGTGCTCTGCCAAAGCAAACAATGTTTCACTAAGAAATAATCTTGTAGCTCTTGCTGGTTTGGAGGAAAAGGGAGATGTTTGGCTCTAAGTGTGACAGGCAGTCCAGCGTTCTGCCAAATAGGGAACCAACTACTAGAGCAGACAAACAGAAATCAGTGCAAGCAATTCCTTCCTAGCTCTTTCTGTTGACGAGGAACTGTATCCTTGCTGGAATTGGAGATTGCAAGCCAGACAGAGCTACGGCTGTTCGGGCATGAACTACTCTGCAAAGGAGCAGGAAGAAGGAACAACAAATTCTGTCCTAACTCTTTCTGTTGGTTCCCATTAATGTGGTGCTTTAGGTTTCAGTGTTAGGGCAGCCGCTTAAGAGAGCAGCACATTCATGCCTCTCCTCTTCTGTTTGGACAGAGCAGATGTCCCTCTGGATTTGTCGTTTCGAGGTCATACTGTGCTACGTCTTAAGAGGCATGAAGTGCTCTGCCAAAGCAAACAATGTTTCACTAAGAAATAATCTTGTAGCTCTTGCTGGTTTGGAGGAAAAGGGAGATGTTTGGCTCTAAGTGTGACAGGCAGTCCAGCGTTCTGCCAAATAGGGAACCAACTGCTAGAGCAGACAAACAGAAATCAGCGCAAGCAATTCCTTCCTAGCTCTTCCTGTTGACGAGGAACTGTATCCTTGCTGGAATTGGAGATTGCAAGCCAGACAGAGCTACGGCTGTTCGGGCATGAACTACTCTGCAAAGGAGCAGGATGAAGGAACAACAAATTCTGTCCTAACTCTTTCTGCTGGGTCCCATTACAGTGGTGCTTTAGGTTTCAGTGTTAGTGCAGCCACTTAAGAGAGCACCACATTCATGCCTCTCCTCTTCTGTTTGGACATAGCAGGTGCCCCTCTGGATTTCTAGTTTCCAGGTCGTACAGAGCTATGTCTTAAGTGGCATGAAGTGCTCTGCCAAAGCAAACAATGTTTCACTAAGAAATAATCTTGTAGCTCTTGCTGGTTTGGAGGAAAAGGGAGATGTTTGGCTCTGAGTGTGACAGGCAGTCCAGCGTTCTGCCAAATAGGGAACCAACTACTAGAGCAGACAAACAGAAATCAGTGCAAGCAATTCCTTCCTAGCTCTTTCTGTTGACGAGGAACTGTATCCTTGCTGGAATCGGAGATTGCAAGCCAGACAGAGCTACGGCTGTTCGGGCATGAACTACTCAGCAAAGGAGCAGGAAGAAGGAGCAACAAATTCTGTCCTAACTCTTTCTGTTGGGTCCCATTACAGTGGTGCTTTAGGTTTCAGTGTTAGTGCAGCCACTTAAGAGAGCAGCACATTCATGCCTCTCCTCTTCTGTTTGGACAGAGCAGGTGTCCCTCTGGATTTCTAGTTTCCAGGTCATACAGAGCTATGTCTTAAGAGGCATGAAGTGCTCTGCCAAAGCAAACAATGTTTCACTAAGAAATAATCTTGTAGCTCTTGCTGGTTTGGCGGAAAAGGAGATGTTTGGCTCTAAGTGTGACAGGCAGTCCAGCGTTCTGCCAAATAGGGAACCAACTACTAGAGCAGACAAACAGAAATCAGCGCAAGCAATTCCTTCCTCGCTCTTTCTGTTGACGAGGAACTGTATCCTTGCTGGAATTGGAGATTGCAAGCCAGACAGAGCTACGGCTGTTAGGGCATGAACTACTCTACAAAGGAGCAGGAAGAAGGAACAACAAATTCTGTCCTAAATCTTTCTGTTGGTTCCCATTAATGTGGTGCTTTAGGTTTCAGTGTTAGGGCAGCCGCTTAAAAGAGCAACACATTCATGCCTCTCCCCTTCTGTTTGGACAGAGCAGGTGTCCCTCTGGATTTCTAGTTTCCAGGTCATACAGAGGTACGTCTTAAGAGGCATGAAGTGCTCTGCCAAAGCAAACAATGTTTCACGAAGAAATAATCTTGTAGCTCTTGCTGGTTTGGAGGAAAAGGAGATGTTTGGCTCTAAGTGTGACAGGCAGTCCAGCATTCTGCCAAATAGGGAACCAACTTCTAGAGCAGACAAACAGAAATCAGTGCAAGCATTTCCTTCCTAGCTCTTTCTGTTGACGAGGAACTGTATCCTTGCTGGAATTGGAGACTGCAAGCCAGACAGAGCTACGGCTGTTCGGAAATGAACTACTCAGCAAAGGAGCAGGATGAAGGAACAACAAATTCTGTCCTAACTCTTTCTGTTGGTCCCATTACAGTGGTGCTTTAGGTTTCAGTGTTAGGGCAGCCGCTTAAAAGAGCAACACATTCATGCCTCTCCTCTTCTGTTTGGACAGAGCAGGTGTCCCTCTGGATTTCTAGTTTCCAGGTCATACAGAGCTACGTCTTAAGAGGCATGAAGTGCTCTGCCAAAGCAAACAATGTTTCACTAAGAAATAATCTTGTAGCTCTTGCTGGTTTGGAGGAAAAGGGGATGTTTGGCTCTAAGTGTGACAGGCAGTCCAGCGTTCTGCCAAATAGGGAACCAACTACTAGAGCAGACAAACAGAAATCAGTGCAAGCAATTCCTTCCTAGCTCTTTCTGTTGACAAGGAACTGTATCCTTGCTGGAATTGGAGATTGCAAGCCAGACAGAGCTACGGCTGTTCGGGCATGAACTACTCTGCAAAGGAGCAGGAAGAAAGAACAAAAAATTCTGTCCTAACTCTTTCTGTTGGTCCCATTACAGTGGTGCTTTAGGTTTCAGTGTTAGGGCAGCCGCTTAAGAGAGCAGCACATTCATGCCTCTCCTCTTCTGTTTGGACAGAGCAGATGTCCCTCTGGATTTGTCATTTCGAGGTGATACAGAGGTACTTCTTAAGAGGCATGGAGTGCTCTGCCAAAGCAAACAATGTTTCACTAAGAAATAATCTTGTAGCTCTTGCTGGTTTGGAGGAAAAGGGGATGTTTGGCTCTAAGTGTGACAGGCAGTCCAGCGTTCTGCCAAATAGGGAACCAACTTCTAGAGCAGACAAACAGAAATCAGTGCAAGCAATTCCTTCCTAGCTCTTTCTGTTGACGAGGAACTGTATCCTTGCTGGAATTGGAGATTGCAAGCCAGAGAGAGCTACGGCTGTTCGGGCATGAACTACTCTGCAAAGGAGCAGGAAGAAGGAGCAACAAATTCTGTCCTAACTCTTTCTGTTGGTTCCCCTTACAGTGGTGCTTTAGGTTTCAGTGTTAGGGCAGCCGCTTAAAAGAGCAGCACATTCATGCCTCTCCTCCTCTGTTTGGACAGAGCAGGGGTCCCTCTGGATTTCCAGTTTCCAGGTCATACAGAGCTACGTCTTAAGAGGCATGAAGTGCTCTGCCAAAGCAAACAATGTTTCACTAAGAAATAATCTTGTAGCTCTTGCTGGTTTGGAGGAAAACGGAGATGTTTGGCTCTAAGTGTGACAGGCAGTCCAGCGTTCTGCCAAATAGGGAACCAACTACTAGAGCAGACAAACAGAAATCAGTGCAAGCAATTCCTTCCTAGCTCTTTCTGTTGACAAGGAACTGTATCCTTGCTGGAATTGGAGATTGCAAGCCAGACAGAGCTACGGCTGTTCGGGCATGAACTACTCTGCAAAGGAGCAGGAAGAAAGAACAAAAAATTCTGTCCTAACTCTTTCTGTTGGTCCGATTACAGTGGTGCTTTAGGTTTCAGTGTTAGGGCAGCCGCTTAAGAGAGCAGCACATTCATGCCTCTCCTCTTCTGTTTGGACAGAGCAGATGTCCCTCTGGATTTGTCATTTCGAGGTGATACAGAGGTACTTCTTAAGAGGCATGGAGTGCTCTGCCAAAGCAAACAATGTTTCACTAAGAAATAATCTTGTAGCTCTTGCTGGTTTGGAGGAAAAGGGGATGTTTGGCTCTAAGTGTGACAGGCAGTCCAGCGTTCTGCCAAATAGGGAACCAACTACTAGAGCAGACAAACAGAAATCAGTGCAAGCAATTCCTTCCTAGCTCTTTCTGTTGACGAGGAACTGTATCCTTGCTGGAATTGGAGATTGCAAGCCAGACAGAGCTACGGCTGTTCGGGCATCAACTACTCTGCAAAGGAGCAGGAAGAAGGAACAACAAATTCTGTCCTAACTCTTTCTGTTGGTTCCCATTAATGTGGTGCTTTAGGTTTCAGTGTTAGGGCAGCCGCTTAAAAGAGCAGCACATTCATGCCTCTCCTCCTCTGTTTGGACAGAGCAGGGGTCCCTCTGGATTTGTCGTTTCCAGGTCATACAGAGCTACGTCTTAAGAGGCATGAAGTGCTCTGCCAAAGCAAACAATGTTTCACTAAGAAATAATCTTGTAGCTCTTGCTGGTTTGGAGGAAAAGGGAGATGTTTGGCTCTAAGTGTGACAGGCAGTCCAGCGTTCTGCCAAATAGGGAACCAACTACTAGAGCAGACAAACAGAAATCAGTGCAAGCAATTCCTTCCTAGCTCTTTCTGTTGACGAGGAACTGTATCCTTGCTGGAATCGGAGATTGCAAGCCAGACAGGGCTATGGCTGTTCGGGCATCAACTACTCTGCAAAGGAGCAGGAAGAAGGAACAACAAATTCTGTCCTAACTCTTTCTGTTGGTTCCCATTAATGTGGTGCTTTAGGTTTCAGTGTTAGGGCAGCCGCTAAAAAGAGCAGCACATTCATGCCTCTCCTCTTCTGTTTGGACAGAGCAGGTGTCCCTCTGGATTTCTAGTTTCCAGGTCATACAGAGCTACGTCTTAAGAGGCATGAAGTGCTCTGCCAAAGCAAACAATGTTTCACTAAGAAATAATCTTGTAGCTCTTGCTGGTTTGGAGGAAAAGGGAGATGTTTGGCACTGAGTGTGACAGGCAGTCCAGCGTTCTGCCAAATAGGGAACCAACTACTAGAGCAGACAAACAGAAATCAGCGCAAGCAATTCCTTCCTAGCTCTTTCTGTTGACGAGGAACTGTATCCTTGCTGGAATTGGAGTTTGCAAGCCAGACAGAGCTACGGCTGTTCGGACATGAACTACTCTGCAAAGGAGCAGGAAGAAGGAGCAACAAATTCTGTCCTAACTCTTTCTGTTGGGTCCCATTACAGTGGTGCTTTAGCTTTCAGTGTTAGGGCAGCCGCTTAAAAGAGCAGCACATTCATGCCTCTCCTCCTCTGTTTAGACAGAGCAGGGGTCCCTCTGGATTTCCAGTTTCCAGGTCATACAGAGCTATGTCTTAAGAGGCATGAAGTGCTCTGCCAAAGCAAACAATGTTTCACTAAGAAATAATCTTGTAGCTCTTGCTGGTTTGGAGGAAAAGGGAGATGTTTGGCTCTAAGTGTGACAGGCAGTCCAGCGTTCTGCCAAATAGGGAACCAACTACTAGAGCAGACAAACAGAAATCAGCGCAAGCAATTCCTTCCTAGCTCTTTCTGTTGACGAGGAACTGTATCCTTGCTGGAATTGGAGATTGCAAGCCAGACAGAGCTACGACTGTTCGGGCATGAACTACTCTGCAAAGGAGCAGGAAGAAGGAACAACAAATTCTGTCCTAACTCTTTCTGCTGGGTCCCATTACAGTGGTGCTTTAGGTTTCAGTGTTAGGGCAGACGCTTAAGAGAGCAGCACATTCATGACTCTCCTCTTCTGTTTGGACAGAGCAGGTGCCCCTCTGGATTTCTCGTTTCCAGGTCGTACAGAGCTACGTCTTAAGTGGCATGAAGTGCTCTGCCAAAGCAAACAATGTTTCACTAAGAAATAATCTTGTAGCTCTTGCTGGTTTGGAGGAAAAGGGAGATGTTTGGCTCTAAGTGTGACAGGCAGTCCAGCGTTCTGCCAAATAGGGAACCAACTACTAGAGCAGACAAACAGAAATCAGTGCAAGCAATTCCTTCCTAGCTCTTTCTGTTGACGAGGAACTGTATCCTTGCTGGAATCGGAGATTGCAAGCCAGACAGAGCTACGGCTGTTCGGGCATGAACTACTCTGCAAAGGAGCAGGAAGAAGGAACAACAAATTCTGTCCTAACTCTTTCTGTTGGGTCCCATTACAGTGGTGCTTTAGGTTTCAGTGTTAGGGCAGCCACTTAAAAGTGCAGCACATTCATGCCTCTCCTCTTCTGTTTGGACAGTGCAGGTGTCCCTCTGGATTTGTCGTTTCGAGGTCATACAGAGCTATGTCTTAAGAGGCATGAAGTGCTCTGCCAAAGCAAACAATGTTTCACTAAGAAATAATCTTGTAGCTCTTGCTGGTTTGGAGGAAAAGGGAGATGTTTGGCTCTAAGTGTGACAGGCAGTCCAGCGTTCTGCCAAATAGGGAACCAACTACTAGAGCAGACAAACAGAAATCAGTGCAAGCAATTCCTTCCTAGCTCTTTCTGTTGACGAGGAACTGTATCCTTGCTGGAATCGGAGATTGCAAGCCAGACAGAGCTACGGCTGTTCGGGCATGAACTACTCTGCAAAGGAGCAGGAAGAAGGAGCAACAAATTCTGTCCTAACTCTTTCTGTTGGTTCCCATTAATGTGGTGCTTTAGGTTTCAGTGTTAGGGCAGCCGCTTAAGAGAGCAGCACATTCATGCCTCTCCTCTTCTGTTTGGACAGAGCAGATGTCCCTCTGGATTTGTCGTTTCGAGGTCATACTGTGCTACGTCTTAAGAGGCATGAAGTGCTCTGCCAAAGCAAACAATGTTTCACTAAGAAATAATCTTGTAGCTCTTGCTGGTTTGGAGGAAAAGGGAGATGTTTGGCTCTAAGTGTGACAGGCAGTCCAGCGTTCTGCCAAATAGGGAACCAACTGCTAGAGCAGACAAACAGAAATCAGCGCAAGCAATTCCTTCCTAGCTCTTCCTGTTGACGAGGAACTGTATCCTTGCTGGAATTGGAGATTGCAAGCCAGACAGAGCTACGGCTGTTCGGGCATGAACTACTCTGCAAAGGAGCAGGATGAAGGAACAACAAATTCTGTCCTAACTCTTTCTGTGGGTCCCATTAATGTGGTGCTTTAGGTTTCAGTGTTAGGGCAGACGCTTAAGAGAGCAGCACATTCATGCCTCTCCTCTTCTGTTTGGACAGAGCAGATGTCCCTCTGGATTTGTCGTTTCGAGGTCATACAGAGCTATGTCTTAAGAGGCATGAAGTGCTCTGCCAAAGCAAACAATGTTTCACTAAGAAATAATCTTGTAGCTCTTGCTGGTTTGGAGGAAAAGGGAGATGTTTGGCACTGAGTGTGACAGGCAGTCCAGCGTTCTGCCAAATAGGGAACCAACTACTAGAGCAGACAAACAGAAATCAGTGCAAGCAATTCCTTCCTAGCTCTTCCTGTTGACGAGGAACTGTATCCTTGCTGGAATTGGAGATGGCAAGCCAGACAGAGCTACGGCTGTTTGGGCATGAACTACTCTGCAAAGGAGCAGGAAGAAGGAACAACAAATTCTGTCCTAACTCTTTCTGTTGGGTCCCATTACAGTGGTGCTTTAGGTTTCAGTGTTAGGGCAGCCGCTTAAAAGAGCAGCACATTCATGCCTCTCCTCTTCTGTTTGGACAGAGCAGGTGTCCCTCTGGATTTCTAGTTTCCAGGTCATACAGAGCTACGTCTTAAGAGGCATGAAGTGCTCTGCCAAAGCAAACAATGTTTCACTAAGAAATAATCTTGTAGCTCTTGCTGGTTTGGCGGAAAAGGAGATGTTTGGCTCTAAGTGTGACAGGCAGTCCAGCGTTCTGCCAAATAGGGAACCAACTGCTAGAGCAGACAAACAGAAATCAGCGCAAGCAATTCCTTCCTAGCTCTTTCTGTTGACGAGGAACTGTATCCTTGCTGGAATTGGAGATTGCAAGCCAGACAGAGCTACGGCTGTTCGGGCATGAACTACTCTGCAAAGGAGCAGGAAGAAGGAACAAAAAATTCTGTCCTAACACTTTCTGTTGGTCCCATTACAGTGGTGCTTTAGGTTTCAGTGTTAGGACAGACGCTTAAGAGAGCAGCACATTCATGCCTCTCCTCTTCTGTTTGGACAGAGCAGATGTCCCTCTGGATTTGTTGTTTCGAGGTCATACAGAGCTACGTCTTAAGAGGCATGAAGTGCTCTGCCAAAGCAAACAATGTTTCACTAAGAAATAATCTTGTAGCTCTTGCTGGTTTGGAGGAAAAGGAGATGTTTGGCTCTAAGTGTGACAGGCAGTCCAGCGTTCTGCCAAATAGGGAACCAACTACTAGAGCAGACAAACAGAAATCAGTGCAAGCAATTCCTTCCTAGCTCTTTCTGTTGACGAGGAACTGTATCCTTGCTGGAATTGGAGATGGCAAGCCAGACAGAGCTACGGCTGTTCGGGCATCAACTACTCTGCAAAGGAGCAGGAAGAAGGAACAACAAATTCTGTCCTAACTCTTTCTGTTGGGTCCCATTACAGTGGTACTTTAGGTTTCAGTGTTAGGGCAGCCGCTTAAGAGAGCAGCACATTCATGCCTCTCCTCTTCTGTTTGGACAGAGCAGATGTCCCGCTGGATTTGTCATTTCGAGGTTATACAGAGGTACGTCTTTAGAGGCATGAAGTGCTCTGCCAAAGCAAACAATGTTTCACTAAGAAATAATCTTGTAGCTCTTGCTGGTTTGGAGGAAAAGGGAGATGTTTGGCTCTAAGTGTGACAGGCAGTCCAGCGTTCTGCCAAATAGGGAACCAACTACTAGAGCAGACAAACAGAAATCAGTGCAAGCAATTCCTTCCTAGCTCTTTCTGTTGACGAGGAACTGTATCCTTGCTGGAATTGGAGATTGCAAGCCAGACAGGGCTACGGCTGTTCGGGCATCAACTACTCTGCAAAGGAGCAGGAAGAAGGAGCAACAAATTCTGTCCTAACTCTTTCTGTTGGTTCCCATTAATGTGGTGCTTTAGGTTTCAGTGTTAGGGCAGCCGCTTAAGAGAGCAGCACATTCATGCCTCTCCTCTTCTGTTTGGACAGAGCAGGTGTCCCTCTGGATTTCTCGTTTCCAGGTCATACAGAGCTATGTCTTAAGAGGCATGAAGTGCTCTGCCAAAGCAAACGATGTTTCACTAAGAAATAATCTTGTAGCTCTTGCTGGTTTGGAGGAAAAGGAGATGTTTGGCTCTAAGTGTGACAGGCAGTCCAGCGTTCTGCCAAATAGGGAACCAACTGCTAGAGCAGACAAACAGAAATCAGCGCAAGCAATTCCTTCCTAGCTCTTTCTGTTGACGAGGAACTGTATCCTTGCTGGAATTGGAGATTGCAAGCCAGACAGAGCTACGGCTGTTCGGGCATGAACTACTCTACAAAGGAGCAGGAATAAAGAACAACAAATTCTGTCCTAACTCTTTCTGTTGGTCCAATTACAGTGGTGCTTTAGGTTTCAGTGTTAGGGCAGCCGCTTAAGAGAGCAGCACATTCATGCCTCTCCTCTTCTGTTTGGACAGAGCAGATGTCCCTCTGGATTTGTCATTTCGAGGTGATACAGAGGTACGTCTTAAGAGGCATGGAGTGCTCTGCCAAAGCAAACAATGTTTCACTAAGAAATAATCTTGTAGCTCTTGCTGGTTTGGAGGAAAAGGGGATGTTTGGCTCTAAGTGTGACAGGCAGTCCAGCGTTCTGCCAAATAGGGAACCAACTGCTAGAGCAGACAAACAGAAATCAGCGCAAGCAATTCCTTCCTCGCTCTTTCTGTTGACGAGGAACTGTATCCTTGCTGGAATTGGAGATTGCAAGCCAGACAGAGCTACGGCTGTTAGGGCATGAACTACTCTACAAAGGAGCAGGAAGAAGGAACAACAAATTCTGTCCTAAATCTTTCTGTTGGTTCCCATTAATGTGGTGCTTTAGGTTTCAGTGTTAGGGCAGCCGCTTAAAAGAGCAACACATTCATGCCTCTCCTCTTCTGTTTGGACAGAGCAGGTGTCCCTCTGGATTTCTAGTTTCCAGGTCATACAGAGCTACGTCTTAAGAGGCATGAAGTGCTCTGCCAAAGCAAACAATGTTTCACGAAGAAATAATCTTGTAGCTCTTGCTGGTTTGGAGGAAAAGGAGATGTTTGGCTCTAAGTGTGACAGGCAGTCCAGCGTTCTGCCAAATAGGGAACCAACTGCTAGAGCAGACAAACAGAAATCAGTGCAAGCAATTCCTTCCTAGCTCTTTCTGTTGACGAGGAACTGTATCCTTGCTGGAATTGGAGACTGCAAGCCAGACAGAGCTACGGCTGTTCAGGCATCAACTACTCTGCAAAGGAGCAGGATGAAGGAACAACAAATTCTGTCCTAACTCTTTCTGTTGGTCCCATTACAGTGGTGCTTTAGGTTTCAGTGTTAGGGCAGCCGCTTAAGAGAGCAGCACATTCATGCCTCTCCTCTTCTGTTTGGACAGAGCAGATGTCCCTCTGGATTTGTCATTTCGAGGTGATACAGAGGTACGTCTTAAGAGGCATGGAGTGCTCTGCCAAAGCAAACAATGTTTCACTAAGAAATAATCTTGTAGCTCTTGCTGGTTTGGAGGAAAAGGGGATGTTTGGCTCTAAGTGTGACAGGCAGTCCAGCGTTCTGCCAAATAGGGAACCAACTGCTAGAGCAGACAAACAGAAATCAGCGCAAGCAATTCCTTCCTAGCTCTTTCTGTTGACGAGGAACTGTATCCTTGCTGGAATTGGAGATTGCAAGCCAGACAGAGCTACGGCTGTTCGGGCATGAACTACTCTGCAAAGGAGCAGGAAGAAGGAACAAAAAATTCTGTCCTAACTCTTTCTGTTGGTCCCATTACAGTGGTGCTTTAGGTTTCAGTGTTAGGACAGACGCTTAAGAGAGCAGCACATTCATGCCTCTCCTCTTCTGTTTGGACAGAGCAGATGTCCCTCTGGATTTCTAGTTTCCAGGTCATACAGAGCTACGTCTTAAGAGGCATGAAGTGCTCTGCCAAAGCAAACAATGTTTCACTAAGAAATAATCTTGTAGCTCTTGCTGGTTTGGAGGAAAAGGCGATGTTTGGCTCTAAGTGTGACAGGCAGTCCAGCGTTCTGCCAAATAGGGAACCAACTACTAGAGCAGACAAACAGAAATCAGTGCAAGCAATTCCTTCCTAGCTCTTTCTGTTGACGAGGAACTGTATCCTTGCTGGAATTGGAGATTGCAAGCCAGACAGAGCTACGGCTGTTCGGGCATCAACTACTCTGCAAAGGAGCAGGAAGAAGGAACAACAAATTCTGTCCTAACTCTTTCTGTTGGGTCCCATTACAGTGGTACTTTAGGTTTCAGTGTTAGGGCAGCCGCTTAAGAGAGCAGCACATTCATGCCTCTCCTCTTCTGTTTGGACAGAGCAGATGTCCCGCTGGATTTGTCATTTCGAGGTTATACAGAGGTACGTCTTTAGAGGCATGAAGTGCTCTGCCAAAGCAAACAATGTTTCACTAAGAAATAATCTTGTAGCTCTTGCTGGTTTGGAGGAAAAGGGAGATGTTTGGCTCTAAGTGTGACAGGCAGTCCAGCGTTCTGCCAAATAGGGAACCAACTACTAGAGCAGACAAACAGAAATCAGTGCAAGCAATTCCTTCCTAGCTCTTTCTGTTGACGAGGAACTGTATCCTTGCTGGAATTGGAGATTGCAAGCCAGACAGGGCTACGGCTGTTCGGGCATCAACTACTCTGCAAAGGAGCAGGAAGAAGGAACAACAAATTCTGTCCTAACTCTTTCTGTTGGGTCCCATTACAGTGGTGCTTTAGGTTTCAGTGTTAGGGCAGCCGCTTAAGAGGGCAGCACATTCATGCCTCTCCTCTTCTGTTTGGACAGAGCAGATGTCCCTCTGGATTTCTAGTTTCCAGGTCATACAGAGCTACGTCTTAAGAGGCATGAAGTGCTCTGCCAAAGCAAACAATGTTTCACTAAGAAATAATCTTGTAGCTCTTGCTGGTTTGGAGGAAAAGGGAGATGTTTGGCTCTAAGTGTGACAGGCAGTCCAGCGTTCTGCCAAATAGGGAACCAACTACTAGAGCAGACAAACAGAAAACAGCGCAAGCAATTCCTTCCTAGCTCTTTCTGTTGACGAGGAACTGTATCCTTGCTGGAATTGGAGTTTGCAAGCCAGACAGAGCTACGGCTGTTCGGGCATGAACTACTCTGCAAAGGAGCAGGCAGAAGGAGCAACAAATTCTGTCCTAACTCTTTCTGTTGGGTCCCATTACAGTGGTGCTTTAGGTTTCAGTGTTAGGGCAGCCGCTTAAAAGAGCAGCACATTCATGCCTCTCCTCTTCTGTTTGGACAGAGCAGGTGTCCCTCTGGATTTCTCGTTTCCAGGTCATACAGAGCCACGTCTTAAGAGGCATGAAGTGCTCTGCCAAAGCAAACAATGTTTCACTAAGAAATAATCTTGTAGCTCTTGCTGGTTTAGAGGAAAAGGGAGATGTTTGGCTCTAAGTGTGACAGGCAGTCCAGCGTTCTGCCAAATAGGGAACCAACTGCTAGAGCAGACAAACAGAAATCAGCGCAAGCAATTCCTTCCTAGCTCTTTCTGTTGACGAGGAACTGTATCCTTGCTGGAATTGGAGATTGCAAGCCAGACAGAGCTACGGCTGTTCGGGCATGAACTACTCTACAATGGAGCAGGAATAAAGAACAACAAATTCTGTCCTAACTCTTTCTGTTGGTCCAATTACAGTGGTGCTTTAGGTTTCAGTGTTAGGGCAGCCGCTTAAGAGAGCAGCACATTCATGCCTCTCCTCTTCTGTTTGGACAGAGCAGATGTCCCTCTGGATTTGTCATTTCGAGGTGATACAGAGGTACGTCTTAAGAGGCATGGAGTGCTCTGCCAAAGCAAACAATGTTTCACTAAGAAATAATCTTGTAGCTCTTGCTGGTTTGGAGGAAAAGGGGATGTTTGGCTCTAAGTGTGACAGGCAGTCCAGCGTTCTGCCAAATAGGGAACCAACTGCTAGAGCAGACAAACAGAAATCAGCGCAAGCAATTCCTTCCTCGCTCTTTCTGTTGACGAGGAACTGTATCCTTGCTGGAATTGGAGACTGCAAGCCAGACAGAGCTACGGCTGTTCAGGCATCAACTACTCTGCAAAGGAGCAGGATGAAGGAACAACAAATTCTGTCCTAACTCTTTCTGTTGGTCCCATTACAGTGGTGCTTTAGGTTTCAGTGTTAGGGCAGCCGCTTAAGAGAGCAGCACATTCATGCCTCTCCTCTTCTGTTTGGACAGAGCAGATGTCCCTCTGGATTTGTCATTTCGAGGTGATACAGAGGTACGTCTTAAGAGGCATGGAGTGCTCTGCCAAAGCAAACAATGTTTCACTAAGAAATAATCTTGTAGCTCTTGCTGGTTTGGAGGAAAAGGGGATGTTTGGCTCTAAGTGTGACAGGCAGTCCAGCGTTCTGCCAAATAGGGAACCAACTACTAGAGCAGACAAACAGAAATCAGCGCAAGCAATTCCTTCCTAGCTCTTTCTGTTGACGAGGAACTGTATCCTTGCTGGAATTGGAGATTGCAAGCCAGACAGAGCTACGGCTGTTCGGGCATGAACTACTCAGCAAAGGAGCAGGAAGAAGGAACAACAAATTCTGTCCTAACTCTTTCTGTTGGGTCCCATTACAGTGGTGCTTTAGGTTTCAGTGTTAGTGCAGCCACTTAAGAGAGCACCACATTCATGCCTCTCCTCCTCTGTTTAGACAGAGCAGGGGTCCCTCTGGATTTCCAGTTTCCAGGTCATACAGAGCTATGTCTTAAGAGGCATGAAGTGCTCTGCCAAAGCAAACAATGTTTCACTAAGAAATAATCTTGTAGCTCTTGCTGGTTTGGAGGAAAAGGGAGATGTTTGGCTCTAAGGGTGACAGGCAGTCCAGCGTTCTGCCAAATAGGGAACCAACTACTAGAGCAGACAAACAGAAATCAGTGCAAGCAATTCCTTCCTAGCTCTTTCTGTTGACGAGGAACTGTATCCTTGCTGGAATTGGAGATTGCAAGCCAGACAGAGCTACGGCTGTTCGGGCATGAACTACTCTGCAAAGGAGCAGGAAGAAGGAACAAAAAATTCTGTCCTAACTCTTTCTGTTGGTCCCATTACAGTGGTGCTTTAGGTTTCAGTGTTAGGACAGACGCTTAAGAGAGCAGCACATTCATGCCTCTCCTCTTCTGTTTGGACAGAGCAGATGTCCCTCTGGATTTGTTGTTTCGAGGTCATACAGAGCTACGTCTTAAGAGGCATGAAGTGCTCTGCCAAAGCAAACAATGTTTCACTAAGAAATAATCTTGTAGCTCTTGCTGGTTTGGAGGAAAAGGCGATGTTTGGCTCTAAGTGTGACAGGCAGTCCAGCGTTCTGCCAAATAGGGAACCAACTACTAGAGCAGACAAACAGAAATCAGTGCAAGCAATTCCTTCCTAGCTCTTTCTGTTGACGAGGAACTGTATCCTTGCTGGAATTGGAGATTGCAAGCCAGACAGAGCTACGGCTGTTCGGGCATCAACTACTCTGCAAAGGAGCAGGAAGAAGGAACAACAAATTCTGTCCTAACTCTTTCTGTTGGGTCCCATTACAGTGGTACTTTAGGTTTCAGTGTTAGGGCAGCCGCTTAAGAGAGCAGCACATTCATGCCTCTCCTCTTCTGTTTGGACAGAGCAGATGTCCCGCTGGATTTGTCATTTCGAGGTTATACAGAGGTACGTCTTTAGAGGCATGAAGTGCTCTGCCAAAGCAAACAATGTTTCACTAAGAAATAATCTTGTAGCTCTTGCTGGTTTGGAGGAAAAGGGAGATGTTTGGCTCTAAGTGTGACAGGCAGTCCAGCGTTCTGCCAAATAGGGAACCAACTACTAGAGCAGACAAACAGAAATCAGTGCAAGCAATTCCTTCCTAGCTCTTTCTGTTGACGAGGAACTGTATCCTTGCTGGAATTGGAGATTGCAAGCCAGACAGGGCTACGGCTGTTCGGGCATCAACTACTCTGCAAAGGAGCAGGAAGAAGGAACAACAAATTCTGTCCTAACTCTTTCTGTTGGGTCCCATTACAGTGGTGCTTTAGGTTTCAGTGTTAGGGCAGCCGCTTAAGAGGGCAGCACATTCATGCCTCTCCTCTTCTGTTTGGACAGAGCAGATGTCCCTCTGGATTTCTAGTTTCCAGGTCATACAGAGCTACGTCTTAAGAGGCATGAAGTGCTCTGCCAAAGCAAACAATGTTTCACTAAGAAATAATCTTGTAGCTCTTGCTGGTTTGGAGGAAAAGGGAGATGTTTGGCTCTAAGTGTGACAGGCAGTCCAGCGTTCTGCCAAATAGGGAACCAACTACTAGAGCAGACAAACAGAAAACAGCGCAAGCAATTCCTTCCTAGCTCTTTCTGTTGACGAGGAACTGTATCCTTGCTGGAATTGGAGTTTGCAAGCCAGACAGAGCTACGGCTGTTCGGGCATGAACTACTCTGCAAAGGAGCAGGCAGAAGGAGCAACAAATTCTGTCCTAACTCTTTCTGTTGGGTCCCATTACAGTGGTGCTTTAGGTTTCAGTGTTAGGGCAGCCGCTTAAAAGAGCAGCACATTCATGCCTCTCCTCTTCTGTTTGGACAGAGCAGGTGTCCCTCTGGATTTCTCGTTTCCAGGTCATACAGAGCCACGTCTTAAGAGGCATGAAGTGCTCTGCCAAAGCAAACAATGTTTCACTAAGAAATAATCTTGTAGCTCTTGCTGGTTTAGAGGAAAAGGGAGATGTTTGGCTCTAAGTGTGACAGGCAGTCCAGCGTTCTGCCAAATAGGGAACCAACTGCTAGAGCAGACAAACAGAAATCAGCGCAAGCAATTCCTTCCTAGCTCTTTCTGTTGACGAGGAACTGTATCCTTGCTGGAATTGGAGATTGCAAGCCAGACAGAGCTACGGCTGTTCGGGCATGAACTACTCTACAATGGAGCAGGAATAAAGAACAACAAATTCTGTCCTAACTCTTTCTGTTGGTCCAATTACAGTGGTGCTTTAGGTTTCAGTGTTAGGGCAGACGCTTAAGAGAGCAGCACATTCATGCCTCTCCTCTTCTGTTTGGACAGAGCAGATGTCCCTCTGGATTTGTCATTTCGAGGTGATACAGAGGTACGTCTTAAGAGGCATGGAGTGCTCTGCCAAAGCAAACAATGTTTCACTAAGAAATAATCTTGTAGCTCTTGCTGGTTTGGAGGAAAAGGGGATGTTTGGCTCTAAGTGTGACAGGCAGTCCAGCGTTCTGCCAAATAGGGAACCAACTGCTAGAGCAGACAAACAGAAATCAGCGCAAGCAATTCCTTCCTCGCTCTTTCTGTTGACGAGGAACTGTATCCTTGCTGGAATTGGAGACTGCAAGCCAGACAGAGCTACGGCTGTTCAGGCATCAACTACTCTGCAAAGGAGCAGGATGAAGGAACAACAAATTCTGTCCTAACTCTTTCTGTTGGTCCCATTACAGTGGTGCTTTAGGTTTCAGTGTTAGGGCAGCCGCTTAAGAGAGCAGCACATTCATGCCTCTCCTCTTCTGTTTGGACAGAGCAGATGTCCCTCTGGATTTGTCATTTCGAGGTGATACAGAGGTACGTCTTAAGAGGCATGGAGTGCTCTGCCAAAGCAAACAATGTTTCACTAAGAAATAATCTTGTAGCTCTTGCTGGTTTGGAGGAAAAGGGGATGTTTGGCTCTAAGTGTGACAGGCAGTCCAGCGTTCTGCCAAATAGGGAACCAACTACTAGAGCAGACAAACAGAAATCAGCGCAAGCAATTCCTTCCTAGCTCTTTCTGTTGACGAGGAACTGTATCCTTGCTGGAATTGGAGATTGCAAGCCAGACAGAGCTACGGCTGTTCGGGCATGAACTACTCAGCAAAGGAGCAGGAAGAAGGAACAACAAATTCTGTCCTAACTCTTTCTGTTGGGTCCCATTACAGTGGTGCTTTAGGTTTCAGTGTTAGTGCAGCCACTTAAGAGAGCACCACATTCATGCCTCTCCTCCTCTGTTTAGACAGAGCAGGGGTCCCTCTGGATTTCCAGTTTCCAGGTCATACAGAGCTATGTCTTAAGAGGCATGAAGTGCTCTGCCAAAGCAAACAATGTTTCACTAAGAAATAATCTTGTAGCTCTTGCTGGTTTGGAGGAAAAGGGAGATGTTTGGCTCTAAGGGTGACAGGCAGTCCAGCGTTCTGCCAAATAGGGAACCAACTACTAGAGCAGACAAACAGAAATCAGTGCAAGCAATTCCTTCCTAGCTCTTTCTGTTGACGAGGAACTGTATCCTTGCTGGAATTGGAGATTGCAAGCCAGACAGAGCTACGACTGTTCGGGCATGAACTACTCTGCAAAGGAGCAGGAAGAAGGAACAACAAATTCTGTCCTAACTCTTTCTGCTGGGTCCCATTACAGTGGTGCTTTAGGTTTCAGTGTTAGGGCAGCCGCTTAAGAGAGCAGCACATTCATGACTCTCCTCTTCTGTTTGGACAGAGCAGGTGCCCCTCTGGATTTCTCGTTTCCAGGTCGTACAGAGCTACGTCTTAAGTGGCATGAAGTGCTCTGCCAAAGCAAACAATGTTTCACTAAGAAATAATCTTGTAGCTCTTGCTGGTTTGGAGGAAAAGGGAGATGTTTGGCTCTAAGTGTGACAGGCAGTCCAGCGTTCTGCCAAATAGGGAACCAACTACTAGAGCAGACAAACAAATCAGTGCAAGCAATTCCTTCCTAGCTCTTTCTCTTGACGAGGAACTGTATCCTTGCTGGAATTGGAGATTGCAAGCCAGACAGAGCTACGGCTGTTCGGGCATGAACTACTCAGCAAAGGAGCAGGAAGAAGGAGCAACAAATTCTGTCCTAACTCTTTCTGTTGGTTCCCCTTACAGTGGTGCTTTAGGTTTCAGTGTTAGGGCAGCCGCTTAAAAGAGCAGCACATTCATGCCTCTCCTCCTCTGTTTAGACAGAGCAGGGGTCCCTCTGGATTTCCAGTTTCCAGGTCATACAGAGCTATGTCTTAAGAGGCATGAAGTGCTCTGCCAAAGCAAACAATGTTTCACTAAGAAATAATCTTGTAGCTCTTGCTGGTTTGGAGGAAAAGGGAGATGTTTGGCTCTAAGGGTGACAGGCAGTCCAGCGTTCTGCCAAATAGGGAACCAACTACTAGAGCAGACAAACAGAAATCAGTGCAAGCAATTCCTTCCTAGCTCTTTCTGTTGACGAGGAACTGTATCCTTGCTGGAATTGGAGATTGCAAGCCAGACAGAGCTACGACTGTTCGGGCATGAACTACTCAGCAAAGGAGCAGGAAGAAGGAACAACAAATTCTGTCCTAACTCTTTCTGCTGGGTCCCATTACAGTGGTGCTTTAGGTTTCAGTGTTAGGGCAGCCGCTTAAGAGAGCAGCACATTCATGCCTCTCCTCTTCTGTTTGGACAGCGCAGGTGCCCCTCTGGATTTCTCGTTTCCAGGTCGTACAGAGCTACGTCTTAAGTGGCATGAAGTGCTCTGCCAAAGCAAACAATGTTTCACTAAGAAATAATCTTGTAGCTCTTGCTGGTTTGGAGGAAAAGGGAGATGTTTGGCTCTAAGTGTGACAGGCAGTCCAGCGTTCTGCCAAATAGGGAACCAACTACTAGAGCAGACAAACAGAAATCAGTGCAAGCAATTCCTTCCTAGCTCTTTCTGTTGACGAGGAACTGTATCCTTGCTGGAATCGGAGATTGCAAGCCAGACAGAGCTACGGCTGTTCGGGCATGAACTACTCTGCAAAGGAGCAGGAAGAAGGAACAACAAATTCTGTCCTAACTCTTTCTGTTGGTTCCCATTAATGTGGTGCTTTAGGTTTCAGTGTTAGGGCAGCCGCTTAAGAGAGCAGCACATTCATGCCTCTCCTCTTCTGTTTGGACAGAGCAGATGTCCCTCTGGATTTGTCGTTTCGAGGTCATACTGTGCTACGTCTTAAGAGGCATGAAGTGCTCTGCCAAAGCAAACAATGTTTCACTAAGAAATAATCTTGTAGCTCTTGCTGGTTTGGAGGAAAAGGGAGATGTTTGGCTCTAAGTGTGACAGGCAGTCCAGCGTTCTGCCAAATAGGGAACCAACTGCTAGAGCAGACAAACAGAAATCAGTGCAAGCAATTCCTTCCTAGCTCTTCCTGTTGACGAGGAACTGTATCCTTGCTGGAATTGGAGATGGCAAGCCAGACAGAGCTACGGCTGTTTGGGCATGAACTACTCTGCAAAGGAGCAGGAAGAAGGAAGAACAAATTCTGTCCTAACTCTTTCTGTTGGGTCCCATTACAGTGGTGCTTTAGGTTTCAGTGTTAGGGCAGCCGCTTAAAAGAGCAGCACATTCATGCCTCTCCTCTTCTGTTTGGACAGAGCAGGTGTCCCTCTGGATTTCTAGTTTCCAGGTCATACAGAGCTACGTCTTAAGAGGCATGAAGTGCTCTGCCAAAGCAAACAATGTTTCACTAAGAAATAATCTTGTAGCTCTTGCTGGTTTGGCGGAAAAGGAGATGTTTGGCTCTAAGTGTGACAGGCAGTCCAGCGTTCTGCCAAATAGGGAACCAACTACTAGAGCAGACAAACAGAAATCAGCGCAAGCAATTCCTTCCTCGCTCTTTCTGTTGACGAGGAACTGTATCCTTGCTGGAATTGGAGTTTGCAAGCCAGACAGAGCTACGGCTGTTCGGACATGAACTACTCAGCAAAGGAGCAGGAAGAAGGAGCAACAAATTCTGTCCTAACTCTTTCTGTTGGGTCCCATTACAGTGGTGCTTTAGGTTTCAATGTTAGTGCAGCCACTTAAGAGAGCACCATATTCATGCCTCTCCTCTTCTGTTTGGACAGAGCAGGTGCCCCTCTGGATTTCTCGTTTCCAGGTCGTACAGAGCTACGTCTTAAGTGGCATGAAGTGCTCTGCCAAAGCAAACAATGTTTCACTAAGAAATAATCTTGTAGCTCTTGCTGGTTTGGAGGAAAAGGGAGATGTTTGGCTCTAAGTGTGACAGGCAGTCCAGCGTTCTGCCAAATAGGGAACCAACTACTAGAGCAGACAAACAGAAATCAGTGCAAGCAATTCCTTCCTAGCTCTTTCTCTTGACGAGGAACTGTATCCTTGCTGGAATTGGAGATTGCAAGCCAGACAGAGCTACGGCTGTTTGGGCATGAACTACTCTGCAAAGGAGCAGGAAGAAGGAGCAACAAATTCTGTCCTAACTCTTTCTGTTGGTTCCCCTTACAGTGGTGCTTTAGGTTTCAGTGTTAGGGCAGCCGCTTAAAAGAGCAGCACATTCATGCCTCTCCTCCTCTGTTTAGACAGAGCAGGGGTCCCTCTGGATTTCCAGTTTCCAGGTCATACAGAGCTATGTCTTAAGAGGCATGAAGTGCTCTGCCAAAGCAAACAATGTTTCACTAAGAAATAATCTTGTAGCTCTTGCTGGTTTGGAGGAAAAGGGAGATGTTTGGCTCTAAGTGTGAGAGGCAGTCCAGCGTTCTGCCAAATAGGGAACCAACTACTAGAGCAGACAAACAGAAATCAGTGCAAGCAATTCCTTCCTAGCTCTTTCTGTTGACGAGGAACTGTATCCTTGCTGGAATTGGAGATTGCAAGCCAGACAGAGCTACGGCTGTTCGGACATGAACTACTCTGCAAAGGAGCAGGAAGAAGGAACAACAAATTCTGTCCTAACTCTTTCTGCTGGGTCCCATTACAGTGGTGCTTTAGGTTTCAGTGTTAGGGCAGCCGCTTAAGAGAGCAGCACATTCATGACTCTCCTCTTCTGTTTGGACAGAGCAGGTGTCCCTCTGGATTTCTAGTTTCCAGGTCATACAGAGCTATGTCTTAAGAGGCATGAAGTGCTCTGCCAAAGCAAACAATGTTTCACTAAGAAATAATCTTGTAGCTCTTGCTGGTTTGGAGGAAAAGGGAGATGTTTGGCTCTAAGTGTGACAGGCAGTCCAGCGTTCTGCCAAATAGGGAACCAACTACTAGAGCAGACACACAGAAATCAGTGCAAGCAATTCCTTCCTAGCTCTTTCTGTTGACGAGGAACTGTATCCTTGCTGGAATTGGAGTTTGCAAGCCAGACAGAGCTACGGCTGTTCGGGCATGAACTACTCTGCAAAGGAGCAGGCAGAAGGAGCAACAAATTCTGTCCTAACTCTTTCTGTTGGTTCCCATTAATGTGGTGCTTTAGGTTTCAGTGTTAGGGCAGCCGCTTAAGAGAGCAGCACATTCATGCCTCTCCTCTTCTGTTTGGACAGAGCAGGTGTCCCTCTGGATTTCTCGTTTCCAGGTCATACAGAGCTATGTCTTAAGAGGCATGAAGTGCTCTGCCAAAGCAAACGATGTTTCACTAAGAAATAATCTTGTAGCTCTTGCTGGTTTGGAGGAAAAGGAGATGTTTGGCTCTAAGTGTGACAGGCAGTCCAGCGTTCTGCCAAATAGGGAACCAACTGCTAGAGCAGACAAACAGAAATCAGCGCAAGCAATTCCTTCCTAGCTCTTTCTGTTGACGAGGAACTGTATCCTTGCTGGAATTGGAGATTGCAAGCCAGACAGAGCTACGGCTGTTCGGGCATGAACTACTCTACAAAGAGCAGGAATAAAGAACAACAAATTCTGTCCTAACTCTTTCTGTTGGTCCAATTGCAGTGGTGCTTTAGGTTTCAGTGTTAGGGCAGCCGCTTAAGAGAGCAGCACATTCATGCCTCTCCTCTTCTGTTTGGACAGAGCAGATGTCCCTCTGGATTTGTCATTTCGAGGTGATACAGAGGTACGTCTTAAGAGGCATGGAGTGCTCTGCCAAAGCAAACAATGTTTCACTAAGAAATAATCTTGTAGCTCTTGCTGGTTTGGAGGAAAAGGGGATGTTTGGCTCTAAGTGTGACAGGCAGTCCAGCGTTCTGCCAAATAGGGAACCAACTGCTAGAGCAGACAAACAGAAATCAGCGCAAGCAATTCCTTCCTAGCTCTTTCTGTTGACGAGGAACTGTATCCTTGCTGGAACTGGAGATTGCAAGCCAGACAGAGCTACGGCTGTTCGGGCATGAACTACTCTGCAAAGGAGCAGGAAGAAGGAACAACAAATTCTGTCCTAACTCTTTCTGTTGGTCCCATTACAGTGGTGCTTTAGGTTTCAGTGTTAGGACAGACGCTTAAGAGAGCAGCACATTCATGCCTCTCCTCTTCTGTTTGGACAGAGCAGATGTCCCTCTGGATTTGTTGTTTCGAGGTCATACAGAGCTACGTCTTAAGAGGCATGAAGTGCTCTGCCAAAGCAAACAATGTTTCACTAAGAAATAATCTTGTAGCTCTTGCTGGTTTGGAGGAAAAGGCGATGTTTGGCTCTAAGTGTGACAGGCAGTCCAGCGTTCTGCCAAATAGGGAACCAACTACTAGAGCAGACAAACAGAAATCAGTGCAAGCAATTCCTTCCTAGCTCTTTCTCTTGACGAGGAACTGTATCCTTGCTGGAATTGGAGATTGCAAGCCAGACAGAGCTACGGCTGTTCGGACATGAACTACTCAGCAAAGGAGCAGGAAGAAGGAGCAACAAATTCTGTCCTAACTCTTTCTGTTGGGTCCCATTACAGTGGTGCTTTAGGTTTCAATGTTAGTGCAGCCACTTAAGAGAGCACCATATTCATGCCTCTCCTCTTCTGTTTGGACAGAGCAGGTGCCCCTCTGGATTTCTCGTTTCCAGGTCGTACAGTGCTACGTCTTAAGAGGCATGAAGTGCTCTGCCAAAGCAAACAATGTTTCACTAAGAAATAATCTTGTAGCTCTTGCTGGTTTGGAGGAAAAGGGAGATGTTTGGCTCTAAGTGTGACAGGCAGTCCAGCGTTCTGCCAAATAGGGAACCAACTGCTAGAGCAGACAAACAGAAATCAGCGCAAGCAATTCCTTCCTAGCTCTTCCTGTTGACGAGGAACTGTATCCTTGCTGGAATTGGAGATTGCAAGCCAGACAGAGCTACGGCTGTTTGGGCATGAACTACTCTGCAAAGGAGCAGGAAGAAGGAAGAACAAATTCTGTCCTAACTCTTTCTGTTGGGTCCCATTACAGTGGTGCTTTAGGTTTCAGTGTTAGGGCAGCCGCTTAAAAGAGCAGCACATTCATGCCTCTCCTCTTCTGTTTGGACAGAGCAGGTGTCCCTCTGGATTTCTAGTTTCCAGGTCATACAGAGCTACGTCTTAAGAGGCATGAAGTGCTCTGCCAAAGCAAACAATGTTTCACTAAGAAATAATCTTGTAGCTCTTGCTGGTTTGGCGGAAAAGGAGATGTTTGGCTCTAAGTGTGACAGGCAGTCCAGCGTTCTGCCAAATAGGGAACCAACTACTAGAGCAGACAAACAGAAATCAGTGCAAGCAATTCCTTCCTAGCTCTTTCTCTTGACGAGGAACTGTATCCTTGCTGGAATTGGAGATTGCAAGCCAGACAGAGCTACGGCTGTTTGGGCATGAACTACTCTGCAAAGGAGCAGGAAGAAGGAGCAACAAATTCTGTCCTAACTCTTTCTGTTGGTTCCCCTTACAGTGGTGCTTTAGGTTTCAGTGTTAGGGCAGCCGCTTAAAAGAGCAGCACATTCATGCCTCTCCTCCTCTGTTTAGACAGAGCAGGGGTCCCTCTGGATTTCCAGTTTCCAGGTCATACAGAGCTATGTCTTAAGAGGCATGAAGTGCTCTGCCAAAGCAAACAATGTTTCACTAAGAAATAATCTTGTAGCTCTTGCTGGTTTGGAGGAAAAGGGAGATGTTTGGCTCTAAGTGTGAGAGGCAGTCCAGCGTTCTGCCAAATAGGGAACCAACTACTAGAGCAGACAAACAGAAATCAGTGCAAGCAATTCCTTCCTAGCTCTTTCTGTTGACGAGGAACTGTATCCTTGCTGGAATTGGAGATTGCAAGCCAGACAGAGCTACGGCTGTTCGGACATGAACTACTCTGCAAAGGAGCAGGAAGAAGGAACAACAAATTCTGTCCTAACTCTTTCTGCTGGGTCCCATTACAGTGGTGCTTTAGGTTTCAGTGTTAGGGCAGCCGCTTAAGAGAGCAGCACATTCATGACTCTCCTCTTCTGTTTGGACAGAGCAGGTGTCCCTCTGGATTTCTAGTTTCCAGGTCATACAGAGCTATGTCTTAAGAGGCATGAAGTGCTCTGCCAAAGCAAACAATGTTTCACTAAGAAATAATCTTGTAGCTCTTGCTGGTTTGGAGGAAAAGGGAGATGTTTGGCTCTAAGTGTGACAGGCAGTCCAGCGTTCTGCCAAATAGGGAACCAACTACTAGAGCAGACACACAGAAATCAGTGCAAGCAATTCCTTCCTAGCTCTTTCTGTTGACGAGGAACTGTATCCTTGCTGGAATTGGAGTTTGCAAGCCAGACAGAGCTACGGCTGTTCGGGCATGAACTACTCTGCAAAGGAGCAGGCAGAAGGAGCAACAAATTCTGTCCTAACTCTTTCTGTTGGTTCCCATTAATGTGGTGCTTTAGGTTTCAGTGTTAGGGCAGCCGCTTAAGAGAGCAGCACATTCATGCCTCTCCTCTTCTGTTTGGACAGAGCAGGTGTCCCTCTGGATTTCTCGTTTCCAGGTCATACAGAGCTATGTCTTAAGAGGCATGAAGTGCTCTGCCAAAGCAAACGATGTTTCACTAAGAAATAATCTTGTAGCTCTTGCTGGTTTGGAGGAAAAGGAGATGTTTGGCTCTAAGTGTGACAGGCAGTCCAGCGTTCTGCCAAATAGGGAACCAACTGCTAGAGCAGACAAACAGAAATCAGCGCAAGCAATTCCTTCCTAGCTCTTTCTGTTGACGAGGAACTGTATCCTTGCTGGAATTGGAGATTGCAAGCCAGACAGAGCTACGGCTGTTCGGGCATGAACTACTCTACAAAGGAGCAGGAATAAAGAACAACAAATTCTGTCCTAACTCTTTCTGTTGGTCCAATTGCAGTGGTGCTTTAGGTTTCAGTGTTAGGGCAGCCGCTTAAGAGAGCAGCACATTCATGCCTCTCCTCTTCTGTTTGGACAGAGCAGATGTCCCTCTGGATTTGTCATTTCGAGGTGATACAGAGGTACGTCTTAAGAGGCATGGAGTGCTCTGCCAAAGCAAACAATGTTTCACTAAGAAATAATCTTGTAGCTCTTGCTGGTTTGGAGGAAAAGGGGATGTTTGGCTCTAAGTGTGACAGGCAGTCCAGCGTTCTGCCAAATAGGGAACCAACTGCTAGAGCAGACAAACAGAAATCAGCGCAAGCAATTCCTTCCTAGCTCTTTCTGTTGACGAGGAACTGTATCCTTGCTGGAACTGGAGATTGCAAGCCAGACAGAGCTACGGCTGTTCGGGCATGAACTACTCTGCAAAGGAGCAGGAAGAAGGAACAACAAATTCTGTCCTAACTCTTTCTGTTGGTCCCATTACAGTGGTGCTTTAGGTTTCAGTGTTAGGACAGACGCTTAAGAGAGCAGCACATTCATGCCTCTCCTCTTCTGTTTGGACAGAGCAGATGTCCCTCTGGATTTGTTGTTTCGAGGTCATACAGAGCTACGTCTTAAGAGGCATGAAGTGCTCTGCCAAAGCAAACAATGTTTCACTAAGAAATAATCTTGTAGCTCTTGCTGGTTTGGAGGAAAAGGCGATGTTTGGCTCTAAGTGTGACAGGCAGTCCAGCGTTCTGCCAAATAGGGAACCAACTACTAGAGCAGACAAACAGAAATCAGTGCAAGCAATTCCTTCCTAGCTCTTTCTCTTGACGAGGAACTGTATCCTTGCTGGAATTGGAGATTGCAAGCCAGACAGAGCTACGGCTGTTCGGACATGAACTACTCAGCAAAGGAGCAGGAAGAAGGAGCAACAAATTCTGTCCTAACTCTTTCTGTTGGGTCCCATTACAGTGGTGCTTTAGGTTTCAATGTTAGTGCAGCCACTTAAGAGAGCACCATATTCATGCCTCTCCTCTTCTGTTTGGACAGAGCAGGTGCCCCTCTGGATTTCTCGTTTCCAGGTCGTACAGAGCTACGTCTTAAGAGGCATGAAGTGCTCTGCCAAAGCAAACAATGTTTCACTAAGAAATAATCTTGTAGCTCTTGCTGGTTTGGAGGAAAAGGGAGATGTTTGGCTCTAAGTGTGAGAGGCAGTCCAGCGTTCTGCCAAATAGGGAACCAACTACTAGAGCAGACAAACAGAAATCAGTGCAAGCAATTCCTTCCTAGCTCTTTCTCTTGACGAGGAACTGTATCCTTGCTGGAATTGGAGATTGCAAGCCAGACAGAGCTACGGCTGTTTGGGCATGAACTACTCTGCAAAGGAGCAGGAAGAAGGAGCAACAAATTCTGTCCTAACTCTTTCTGTTGGTTCCCCTTACAGTGGTGCTTTAGGTTTCAGTGTTAGGGCAGCCGCTTAAAAGAGCAGCACATTCATGCCTCTCCTCCTCTGTTTAGACAGAGCAGGGGTCCCTCTGGATTTCCAGTTTCCAGGTCATACAGAGCTATGTCTTAAGAGGCATGAAGTGCTCTGCCAAAGCAAACAATGTTTCACTAAGAAATAATCTTGTAGCTCTTGCTGGTTTGGAGGAAAAGGGAGATGTTTGGCTCTAAGTGTGAGAGGCAGTCCAGCGTTCTGCCAAATAGGGAACCAACTACTAGAGCAGACAAACAGAAATCAGTGCAAGCAATTCCTTCCTAGCTCTTTCTGTTGACGAGGAACTGTATCCTTGCTGGAATTGGAGATTGCAAGCCAGACAGAGCTACGGCTGTTCGGACATGAACTACTCTGCAAAGGAGCAGGAAGAAGGAACAACAAATTCTGTCCTAACTCTTTCTGCTGGGTCCCATTACAGTGGTGCTTTAGGTTTCAGTGTTAGGGCAGCCGCTTAAGAGAGCAGCACATTCATGACTCTCCTCTTCTGTTTGGACAGAGCAGGTGTCCCTCTGGATTTCTAGTTTCCAGGTCATACAGAGCTATGTCTTAAGAGGCATGAAGTGCTCTGCCAAAGCAAACAATGTTTCACTAAGAAATAATCTTGTAGCTCTTGCTGGTTTGGAGGAAAAGGGAGATGTTTGGCTCTAAGTGTGACAGGCAGTCCAGCGTTCTGCCAAATAGGGAACCAACTACTAGAGCAGACACACAGAAATCAGTGCAAGCAATTCCTTCCTAGCTCTTTCTGTTGACGAGGAACTGTATCCTTGCTGGAATTGGAGATTGCAAGCCAGACAGAGCTACGGCTGTTCGGGCATGAACTACTCTGCAAAGGAGCAGGAAGAAGGAACAACAAATTCTGTCCTAACTCTTTCTGTTGGTTCCCATTAATGTGGTGCTTTAGGTTTCAGTGTTAGGGCAGCCGCTTAAGAGAGCAGCACATTCATGCCTCTCCTCTTCTGTTTGGACAGAGCAGATGTCCCTCTGGATTTGTCGTTTCCAGGTCATACAGAGCTATGTCTTAAGAGGCATGAAGTGCTCTGCCAAAGCAAACAATGTTTCACTAAGAAATAATCTTGTAGCTCTTGCTGGTTTGGAGGAAAAGGGAGATGTTTGGCTCTAAGTGTGACAGGCAGTCCAGCGTTCTGCCAAATAGGGAACCAACTGCTAGAGCAGACAAACAGAAATCAGTGCAAGCAATTCCTTCCTAGCTCTTCCTGTTGACGAGGAACTGTATCCTTGCTGGAATTGGAGATGGCAAGCCAGACAGAGCTACGGCTGTTTGGGCATGAACTACTCTGCAAAGGAGCAGGAAGAAGGAAGAACAAATTCTGTCCTAACTCTTTCTGTTGGGTCCCATTACAGTGGTGCTTTAGGTTTCAGTGTTAGGGCAGCCGCTTAAAAGAGCAGCACATTCATGCCTCTCCTCTTCTGTTTGGACAGAGCAGGTGTCCCTCTGGATTTCTAGTTTCCAGGTCATACAGAGCTACGTCTTAAGAGGCATGAAGTGCTCTGCCAAAGCAAACAATGTTTCACTAAGAAATAATCTTGTAGCTCTTGCTGGTTTGGCGGAAAAGGAGATGTTTGGCTCTAAGTGTGACAGGCAGTCCAGCGTTCTGCCAAATAGGGAACCAACTACTAGAGCAGACAAACAGAAATCAGCGCAAGCAATTCCTTCCTCGCTCTTTCTGTTGACGAGGAACTGTATCCTTGCTGGAATTGGAGTTTGCAAGCCAGACAGAGCTACGGCTGTTCGGACATGAACTACTCAGCAAAGGAGCAGGAAGAAGGAGCAACAAATTCTGTCCTAACTCTTTCTGTTGGGTCCCATTACAGTGGTGCTTTAGGTTTCAATGTTAGTGCAGCCACTTAAGAGAGCACCATATTCATGCCTCTCCTCTTCTGTTTGGACAGAGCAGGTGTCCCTCTGGATTTCTCGTTTCCAGGTCGTACAGAGCTACGTCTTAAGAGGCATGAAGTGCTCTGCCAAAGCAAACAATGTTTCACTAAGAAATAATCTTGTAGCTCTTGCTGGTTTGGAGGAAAAGGGAGATGTTTGGCTCTAAGTGTGAGAGGCAGTCCAGCGTTCTGCCAAATAGGGAACCAACTACTAGAGCAGACAAACAGAAATCAGTGCAAGCAATTCCTTCCTAGCTCTTTCTCTTGACGAGGAACTGTATCCTTGCTGGAATTGGAGATTGCAAGCCAGACAGAGCTACGGCTGTTTGGGCATGAACTACTCTGCAAAGGAGCAGGAAGAAGGAGCAACAAATTCTGTCCTAACTCTTTCTGTTGGTTCCCCTTACAGTGGTGCTTTAGGTTTCAGTGTTAGGGCAGCCGCTTAAAAGAGCAGCACATTCATGCCTCTCCTCCTCTGTTTAGACAGAGCAGGGGTCCCTCTGGATTTCCAGTTTCCAGGTCATACAGAGCTATGTCTTAAGAGGCATGAAGTGCTCTGCCAAAGCAAACAATGTTTCACTAAGAAATAATCTTGTAGCTCTTGCTGGTTTGGAGGAAAAGGGAGATGTTTGGCTCTAAGTGTGAGAGGCAGTCCAGCGTTCTGCCAAATAGGGAACCAACTACTAGAGCAGACAAACAGAAATCAGTGCAAGCAATTCCTTCCTAGCTCTTTCTGTTGACGAGGAACTGTATCCTTGCTGGAATTGGAGATTGCAAGCCAGACAGAGCTACGGCTGTTCGGACATGAACTACTCTGCAAAGGAGCAGGAAGAAGGAACAACAAATTCTGTCCTAACTCTTTCTGCTGGGTCCCATTACAGTGGTGCTTTAGGTTTCAGTGTTAGGGCAGCCGCTTAAGAGAGCAGCACATTCATGACTCTCCTCTTCTGTTTGGACAGAGCAGGTGTCCCTCTGGATTTCTAGTTTCCAGGTCATACAGAGCTATGTCTTAAGAGGCATGAAGTGCTCTGCCAAAGCAAACAATGTTTCACTAAGAAATAATCTTGTAGCTCTTGCTGGTTTGGAGGAAAAGGGAGATGTTTGGCTCTAAGTGTGACAGGCAGTCCAGCGTTCTGCCAAATAGGGAACCAACTACTAGAGCAGACACACAGAAATCAGTGCAAGCAATTCCTTCCTAGCTCTTTCTGTTGACGAGGAACTGTATCCTTGCTGGAATTGGAGTTTGCAAGCCAGACAGAGCTACGGCTGTTCGGGCATGAACTACTCTGCAAAGGAGCAGGCAGAAGGAGCAACAAATTCTGTCCTAACTCTTTCTGTTGGTTCCCATTAATGTGGTGCTTTAGGTTTCAGTGTTAGGGCAGCCGCTTAAGAGAGCAGCACATTCATGCCTCTCCTCTTCTGTTTGGACAGAGCAGGTGTCCCTCTGGATTTCTCGTTTCCAGGTCATACAGAGCTATGTCTTAAGAGGCATGAAGTGCTCTGCCAAAGCAAACGATGTTTCACTAAGAAATAATCTTGTAGCTCTTGCTGGTTTGGAGGAAAAGGAGATGTTTGGCTCTAAGTGTGACAGGCAGTCCAGCGTTCTGCCAAATAGGGAACCAACTGCTAGAGCAGACAAACAGAAATCAGCGCAAGCAATTCCTTCCTAGCTCTTTCTGTTGACGAGGAACTGTATCCTTGCTGGAATTGGAGATTGCAAGCCAGACAGAGCTACGGCTGTTCGGGCATGAACTACTCTACAAAGGAGCAGGAATAAAGAACAACAAATTCTGTCCTAACTCTTTCTGTTGGTCCAATTACAGTGGTGCTTTAGGTTTCAGTGTTAGGGCAGCCGCTTAAGAGAGCAGCACATTCATGCCTCTCCTCTTCTGTTTGGACAGAGCAGATGTCCCTCTGGATTTGTCATTTCGAGGTGATACAGAGGTACGTCTTAAGAGGCATGGAGTGCTCTGCCAAAGCAAACAATGTTTCACTAAGAAATAATCTTGTAGCTCTTGCTGGTTTGGAGGAAAAGGGGATGTTTGGCTCTAAGTGTGACAGGCAGTCCAGCGTTCTGCCAAATAGGGAACCAACTGCTAGAGCAGACAAACAGAAATCAGCGCAAGCAATTCCTTCCTAGCTCTTTCTGTTGACGAGGAACTGTATCCTTGCTGGAACTGGAGATTGCAAGCCAGACAGAGCTACGGCTGTTCGGGCATGAACTACTCTGCAAAGGAGCAGGAAGAAGGAACAACAAATTCTGTCCTAACTCTTTCTGTTGGTCCCATTACAGTGGTGCTTTAGGTTTCAGTGTTAGGACAGACGCTTAAGAGAGCAGCACATTCATGCCTCTCCTCTTCTGTTTGGACAGAGCAGGTGTCCCTCTGGATTTGTTGTTTCGAGGTCATACAGAGCTACGTCTTAAGAGGCATGAAGTGCTCTGCCAAAGCAAACAATGTTTCACTAAGAAATAATCTTGTAGCTCTTGCTGGTTTGGAGGAAAAGGCGATGTTTGGCTCTAAGTGTGACAGGCAGTCCAGCGTTCTGCCAAATAGGGAACCAACTACTAGAGCAGACAAACAGAAATCAGTGCAAGCAATTCCTTCCTAGCTCTTTCTGTTGACGAGGAACTGTATCCTTGCTGGAATTGGAGATTGCAAGCCAGACAGAGCTACGACTGTTCGGGCATGAACTACTCTGCAAAGGAGCAGGAAGAAGGAACAACAAATTCTGTCCTAACTCTTTCTGCTGGGTCCCATTACAGTGGTGCTTTAGGTTTCAGTGTTAGGGCAGCCGCTTAAGAGAGCAGCACATTCATGACTCGCCTCTTCTGTTTGGACAGAGCAGGTGCCCCTCTGGATTTCTCGTTTCCAGGTCGTACAGAGCTACGTCTTAAGTGGCATGAAGTGCTCTGCCAAAGCAAACAATGTTTCACTAAGAAATAATCTTGTAGCTCTTGCTGGTTTGGAGGAAAAGGGAGATGTTTGGCTCTAAGTGTGACAGGCAGTCCAGCGTTCTGCCAAATAGGGAACCAACTACTAGAGCAGACAAACAAATCAGTGCAAGCAATTCCTTCCTAGCTCTTTCTCTTGACGAGGAACTGTATCCTTGCTGGAATTGGAGATTGCAAGCCAGACAGAGCTACGGCTGTTCGGGCATGAACTACTCTGCAAAGGAGCAGGAAGAAGGAGCAACAAATTCTGTCCTAACTCTTTCTGTTGGTTCCCCTTACAGTGGTGCTTTAGGTTTCAGTGTTAGGGCAGCCGCTTAAAAGAGCAGCACATTCATGCCTCTCCTCCTCTGTTTAGACAGAGCAGGGGTCCCTCTGGATTTCCAGTTTCCAGGTCATACAGAGCTATGTCTTAAGAGGCATGAAGTGCTCTGCCAAAGCAAACAATGTTTCACTAAGAAATAATCTTGTAGCTCTTGCTGGTTTGGAGGAAAAGGGAGATGTTTGGCTCTAAGGGTGACAGGCAGTCCAGCGTTCTGCCAAATAGGGAACCAACTACTAGAGCAGACAAACAGAAATCAGTGCAAGCAATTCCTTCCTAGCTCTTTCTGTTGACGAGGAACTGTATCCTTGCTGGAATTGGAGATTGCAAGCCAGACAGAGCTACGACTGTTCGGGCATGAACTACTCTGCAAAGGAGCAGGAAGAAGGAACAACAAATTCTGTCCTAACTCTTTCTGCTGGGTCCCATTACAGTGGTGCTTTAGGTTTCAGTGTTAGGGCAGCCGCTTAAGAGAGCAGCACATTCATGACTCTCCTCTTCTGTTTGGACAGAGCAGGTGCCCCTCTGGATTTCTCGTTTCCAGGTCGTACAGAGCTACGTCTTAAGTGGCATGAAGTGCTCTGCCAAAGCAAACAATGTTTCACTAAGAAATAATCTTGTAGCTCTTGCTGGTTTGGAGGAAAAGGGAGATGTTTGGCTCTAAGTGTGACAGGCAGTCCAGCGTTCTGCCAAATAGGGAACCAACTACTAGAGCAGACAAACAAATCAGTGCAAGCAATTCCTTCCTAGCTCTTTCTGTTGACGAGGAACTGTATCCTTGCTGGAATCGGAGATTGCAAGCCAGACAGAGCTACGGCTGTTCGGGCATGAACTACTCTGCAAAGGAGCAGGAAGAAGGAACAACAAATTCTGTCCTAACTCTTTCTGTTGGGTCCCATTACAGTGGTGCTTTAGGTTTCAGTGTTAGGGCAGCCACTTAAAAGTGCAGCACATTCATGCCTCTCCTCTTCTGTTTGGACAGTGCAGGTGTCCCTCTGGATTTGTCGTTTCGAGGTCATACAGAGCTATGTCTTAAGAGGCATGAAGTGCTCTGCCAAAGCAAACAATGTTTCACTAAGAAATAATCTTGTAGCTCTTGCTGGTTTGGAGGAAAAGGGAGATGTTTGGCTCTAAGTGTGACAGGCAGTCCAGCGTTCTGCCAAATAGGGAACCAACTACTAGAGCAGACAAACAGAAATCAGTGCAAGCAATTCCTTCCTAGCTCTTTCTGTTGACGAGGAACTGTATCCTTGCTGGAATCGGAGATTGCAAGCCAGACAGAGCTACGGCTGTTCGGGCATGAACTACTCTGCAAAGGAGCAGGAAGAAGGAACAACAAATTCTGTCCTAACTCTTTCTGTTGGTTCCCATTAATGTGGTGCTTTAGGTTTCAGTGTTAGGGCAGCCGCTTAAGAGAGCAGCACATTCATGCCTCTCCTCTTCTGTTTGGACAGAGCAGATGTCCCTCTGGATTTGTCGTTTCCAGGTCATACAGAGCTATGTCTTAAGAGGCATGAAGTGCTCTGCCAAAGCAAACAATGTTTCACTAAGAAATAATCTTGTAGCTCTTGCTGGTTTGGAGGAAAAGGGAGATGTTTGGCTCTAAGTGTGAGAGGCAGTCCAGCGTTCTGCCAAATAGGGAACCAACTACTAGAGCAGACAAACAGAAATCAGTGCAAGCAATTCCTTCCTAGCTCTTCCTGTTGACGAGGAACTGTATCCTTGCTGGAATTGGAGATGGCAAGCCAGACAGAGCTACGGCTGTTTGGGCATGAACTACTCTGCAAAGGAGCAGGAAGAAGGAACAACAAATTCTGTCCTAACTCTTTCTGTTGGGTCCCATTACAGTGGTGCTTTAGGTTTCAGTGTTAGGGCAGCCGCTTAAAAGAGCAGCACATTCATGCCTCTCCTCTTCTGTTTGGACAGAGCAGGTGTCCCTCTGGATTTCTAGTTTCCAGGTCATACAGAGCTACGTCTTAAGAGGCATGAAGTGCTCTGCCAAAGCAAACAATGTTTCACTAAGAAATAATCTTGTAGCTCTTGCTGGTTTGGCGGAAAAGGAGATGTTTGGCTCTAAGTGTGACAGGCAGTCCAGCGTTCTGCCAAATAGGGAACCAACTACTAGAGCAGACAAACAGAAATCAGCGCAAGCAATTCCTTCCTCGCTCTTTCTGTTGACGAGGAACTGTATCCTTGCTGGAATTGGAGTTTGCAAGCCAGACAGAGCTACGGCTGTTCGGACATGAACTACTCAGCAAAGGAGCAGGAAGAAGGAGCAACAAATTCTGTCCTAACTCTTTCTGTTGGGTCCCATTACAGTGGTGCTTTAGGTTTCAATGTTAGTGCAGCCACTTAAGAGAGCACCATATTCATGCCTCTCCTCTTCTGTTTGGACAGAGCAGGTGCCCCTCTGGATTTCTCGTTTCCAGGTCGTACAGAGCTACGTCTTAAGAGGCATGAAGTGCTCTGCCAAAGCAAACAATGTTTCACTAAGAAATAATCTTGTAGCTCTTGCTGGTTTGGAGGAAAAGGGAGATGTTTGGCTCTAAGTGTGAGAGGCAGTCCAGCGTTCTGCCAAATAGGGAACCAACTACTAGAGCAGACAAACAGAAATCAGTGCAAGCAATTCCTTCCTAGCTCTTTCTCTTGACGAGGAACTGTATCCTTGCTGGAATTGGAGATTGCAAGCCAGACAGAGCTACGACTGTTCGGGCATGAACTACTCTGCAAAGGAGCAGGAAGAAGGAACAACAAATTCTGTCCTAACTCTTTCTGCTGGGTCCCATTACAGTGGTGCTTTAGGTTTCAGTGTTAGGGCAGCCGCTTAAGAGAGCAGCACATTCATGACTCTCCTCTTCTGTTTGGACAGAGCAGGTGTCCCTCTGGATTTCTAGTTTCCAGGTCATACAGAGCTACGTCTTAAGAGGCATGAAGTGCTCTGCCAAAGCAAACGATGTTTCACTAAGAAATAATCTTGTAGCTCTTGCTGGTTTGGAGGAAAAGGAGATGTTTGGCTCTAAGTGTGACAGGCAGTCCAGCGTTCTGCCAAATAGGGAACCAACTGCTAGAGCAGACAAACAGAAATCAGCGCAAGCAATTCCTTCCTAGCTCTTTCTGTTGACGAGGAACTGTATCCTTGCTGGAATTGGAGATTGCAAGCCAGACAGAGCTACGGCTGTTCGGGCATGAACTACTCTACAAAGGAGCAGGAATAAAGAACAACAAATTCTGTCCTAACTCTTTCTGTTGGTCCAATTGCAGTGGTGCTTTAGGTTTCAGTGTTAGGGCAGCCGCTTAAGAGAGCAGCACATTCATGCCTCTCCTCTTCTGTTTGGACAGAGCAGATGTCCCTCTGGATTTGTCATTTCGAGGTGATACAGAGGTACGTCTTAAGAGGCATGGAGTGCTCTGCCAAAGCAAACAATGTTTCACTAAGAAATAATCTTGTAGCTCTTGCTGGTTTGGAGGAAAAGGGAGATGTTTGGCTCTAAGTGTGACAGGCAGTCCAGCGTTCTGCCAAATAGGGAACCAACTACTAGAGCAGACAAACAGAAATCAGCGCAAGCAATTCCTTCCTCGCTCTTTCTGTTGACGAGGAACTGTATCCTTGCTGGAATTGGAGATTGCAAGCCAGACAGAGCTACGGCTGTTAGGGCATGAACTACTCTACAAAGGAGCAGGAAGAAGGAACAACAAATTCTGTCCTAAATCTTTCTGTTGGTTCCCATTAATGTGGTGCTTTAGGTTTCAGTGTTAGGGCAGCCGCTTAAAAGAGCAACACATTCATGCCTCTCCTCTTCTGTTTGGACAGAGCAGGTGTCCCTCTGTATTTCTAGTTTCCAGGTCATACAGAGCTACGTCTTAAGAGGCATGAAGTGCTCTGCCAAAGCAAACAATGTTTCACTAAGAAATAATCTTGTAGCTCTTGCTGGTTTGGAGGAAAAGGGAGATGTTTGGCTCTAAGTGTGACAGGCAGTCCAGCGTTCTGCCAAATAGGGAACCAACTGCTAGAGCAGACAAACAGAAATCAGTGCAAGCAATTCCTTCCTAGCTCTTTCTGTTGACGAGGAACTGTATCCTTGCTGGAATTGGAGACTGCAAGCCAGACAGAGCTACGGCTGTTCAGGCATCAACTACTCTGCAAAGGAGCAGGATGAAGGAACAACAAATTCTGTCCTAACTCTTTCTGTTGGTCCCATTACAGTGGTGCTTTAGGTTTCAGTGTTAGGGCAGCCGCTTAAGAGAGCAGCACATTCATGCCTCTCCTCTTCTGTTTGGACAGAGCAGATGTCCCTCTGGATTTGTCATTTCGAGGTGATACAGAGGTATGTCTTAAGAGGCATGGAGTGCTCTGCCAAAGCAAACAATGTTTCACTAAGAAATAATCTTGTAGCTCTTGCTGGTTTGGAGGAAAAGGGGATGTTTGGCTCTAAGTGTGACAGGCAGTCCAGCGTTCTGCCAAATAGGGAACCAACTGCTAGAGCAGACAAACAGAAATCAGCGCAAGCAATTCCTTCCTAGCTCTTTCTGTTGACGAGGAACTGTATCCTTGCTGGAACTGGAGATTGCAAGCCAGACAGAGCTACGGCTGTTCGGGCATGAACTACTCTGCAAAGGAGCAGGAAGAAGGAACAACAAATTCTGTCCTAACTCTTTCTGTTGGTCCCATTACAGTGGTGCTTTAGGTTTCAGTGTTAGGACAGACGCTTAAGAGAGCAGCACATTCATGCCTCTCCTCTTCTGTTTGGACAGAGCAGATGTCCCTCTGGATTTGTTGTTTCGAGGTCATACAGAGCTACGTCTTAAGAGGCATGAAGTGCTCTGCCAAAGCAAACAATGTTTCACTAAGAAATAATCTTGTAGCTCTTGCTGGTTTGGAGGAAAAGGCGATGTTTGGCTCTAAGTGTGACAGGCAGTCCAGCGTTCTGCCAAATAGGGAACCAACTACTAGAGCAGACAAACAGAAATCAGTGCAAGCAATTCCTTCCTAGCTCTTTCTGTTGACGAGGAACTGTATCCTTGCTGGAATTGGAGATGGCAAGCCAGACAGAGCTACGGCTGTTCGGGCATCAACTACTCTGCAAAGGAGCAGGAAGAAGGAACAACAAATTCTGTCCTAACTCTTTCTGTTGGGTCCCATTACAGTGGTACTTTAGGTTTCAGTGTTAGGGCAGCCGCTTAAGAGAGCAGCACATTCATGCCTCTCCTCTTCTGTTTGGACAGTGCAGGTGTCCCTCTGGATTTCTAGTTTCCAGGTCATACAGAGCTATGTCTTAAGAGGCATGAAGTGCTCTGCCAAAGCAAACAATGTTTCACTAAGAAATAATCTTGTAGCTCTTGCTGGTTTGGAGGAAAAGGGAGATGTTTGGCTCTAAGTGTGACAGGCAGTCCAGCGTTCTGCCAAATAGGGAACCAACTACTAGAGCAGACAAACAGAAATCAGTGCAAGCAATTCCTTCCTAGCTCTTTCTGTTGACGAGGAACTGTATCCTTGCTGGAATCGGAGATTGCAAGCCAGACAGGGCTACGGCTGTTCGGGCATCAACTACTCTGCAAAGGAGCAGGAAGAAGGAACAACAAATTCTGTCCTAACTCTTTCTGTTGGTTCCCATTAATGTGGTGCTTTAGGTTTCAGTGTTAGGGCAGCCGCTTAAAAGAGCAACACATTCATGCCTCTCCTCTTCTGTTTGGACAGAGCAGGTGTCCCTCTGGATTTCTAGTTTCCAGGTCATACAGAGCTACGACTTAAGAGGCATGAAGTGCTCTGCCAAAGCAAACAATGTTTCACTAAGAAATAATCTTGTAGCTCTTGCTGGTTTGGAGGAAAAGGGAGATGTTTGGCTCTAAGTGTGACAGGCAGTCCAGCGTTCTGCCAAATAGGGAACCAACTACTAGAGCAGACAAACAGAAAACAGCGCAAGCAATTCCTTCCTAGCTCTTTCTGTTGACGAGGAACTGTATCCTTGCTGGAATTGGAGTTTGCAAGCCAGACAGAGCTACGGCTGTTCGGGCATGAACTACTCTGCAAAGGAGCAGGCAGAAGGAGCAACAAATTCTGTCCTAACTCTTTCTGTTGGGTCCCATTACAGTGGTGCTTTAGGTTTCAGTGTTAGGGCAGCCGCTTAAAAGAGCAGCACATTCATGCCTCTCCTCTTCTGTTTGGACAGAGCAGGTGTCCCTCTGGATTTCTCGTTTCCAGGTCATACAGAGCTATGTCTCAAGAGGCATGAAGTGCTCTGCCAAAGCAAACAATGTTTCACTAAGAAATAATCTTGTAGCTCTTGCTGGTTTAGAGGAAAAGGGAGATGTTTGGCTCTGAGTGTGACAGGCAGTCCAGCGTTCTGCCAAATAGGGAACCAACTACTAGAGCAGACAAACAGAAATCAGTGCAAGCAATTCCTTCCTAGCTCTTTCTGTTGACGAGGAACTGTATCCTTGCTGGAATTGGAGATTGCAAGCCAGACAGAGCTACGACTGTTCGGGCATGAACTACTCTGCAAAGGAGCAGGAAGAAGGAACAACAAATTCTGTCCTAACTCTTTCTGCTGGGTCCCATTACAGTGGTGCTTTAGGTTTCAGTGTTAGGGCAGCCGCTTAAGAGAGCAGCACATTCATGACTCTCCTCTTCTGTTTGGACAGAGCAGGTGCCCCTCTGGATTTCTCGTTTCCAGGTCGTACAGAGCTACGTCTTAAGAGGCATGAAGTGCTCTGCCAAAGCAAACAATGTTTCACTAAGAAATAATCTTGTAGCTCTTGCTGGTTTGGAGGAAAAGGGAGATGTTTGGCTCTAAGTGTGACAGGCAGTCCAGCGTTCTGCCAAATAGGGAACCAACTACTAGAGCAGACAAACAAATCAGTGCAAGCAATTCCTTCCTAGCTCTTTCTGTTGACGAGGAACTGTATCCTTGCTGGAATCGGAGATTGCAAGCCAGACAGAGCTACGGCTGTTCGGGCATGAACTACTCTGCAAAGGAGCAGGAAGAAGGAACAACAA
Source organism: Rhynochetos jubatus (assembly GCA_027574665.1). Classification (NCBI taxonomy): domain Eukaryota; kingdom Metazoa; phylum Chordata; class Aves; order Eurypygiformes; family Rhynochetidae; genus Rhynochetos; species Rhynochetos jubatus. The sequence goes on along the minus strand of CM050689.1, from coordinate 9,189,575 downwards.
ATTCTGTCCTAACTCTTTCTGTTGGGTCCCATTACAGTGGTGCTTTAGGTTTCAGTGTTAGGGCAGCCACTTAAAAGAGCAACACATTCATGCCTCTCCTCTTATGTTTGGACAGTGCAGGTGTCCCTCTGGATTTGTCGTTTCGAGGTCATACAGAGCTATGTCTTAAGAGGCATGAAGTGCTCTGCCAAAGCAAACAATGTTTCACTAAGAAATAATCTTGTAGCTCTTGCTGGTTTGGAGGAAAAGGGAGATGTTTGGCTCTAAGTGTGACAGGCAGTCCAGCGTTCTGCCAAATAGGGAACCAACTACTAGAGCAGACAAACAGAAATCAGTGCAAGCAATTCCTTCCTAGCTCTTTCTGTTGACGAGGAACTGTATCCTTGCTGGAATCGGAGATTGCAAGCCAGACAGAGCTACGGCTGTTCGGGCATGAACTACTCTGCAAAGGAGCAGGAAGAAGGAACAACAAATTCTGTCCTAACTCTTTCTGTTGGTTCCCATTAATGTGGTGCTTTAGGTTTCAGTGTTAGGGCAGCCGCTTAAGAGAGCAGCACATTCATGCCTCTCCTCTTCTGTTTGGACAGAGCAGATGTCCCTCTGGATTTGTCGTTTCGAGGTCATACAGAGCTACGTCTTAAGAGGCATGAAGTGCTCTGCCAAAGCAAACAATGTTTCACTAAGAAATAATCTTGTAGCTCTTGCTGGTTTGGAGGAAAAGGGAGATGTTTGGCTCTAAGTGTGACAGGCAGTCCAGCGTTCTGCCAAATAGGGAACCAACTGCTAGAGCAGACAAACAGAAATCAGCGCAAGCAATTCCTTCCTAGCTCTTCCTGTTGACGAGGAACTGTATCCTTGCTGGAATTGGAGATTGCAAGCCAGACAGAGCTACGGCTGTTCGGGCATGAACTACTCTGCAAAGGAGCAGGATGAAGGAACAACAAATTCTGTCCTAACTCTTTCTGTGGGTCCCATTACAGTGGTGCTTTAGGTTTCAGTGTTAGGGCAGACGCTTAAGAGAGCAGCACATTCATGCCTCTCCTCTTCTGTTTGGACAGAGCAGATGTCCCTCTGGATTTGTCGTTTCGAGGTCATACAGAGCTACGTCTTAAGAGGCATGAAGTGCTCTGCCAAAGCAAACAATGTTTCACTAAGAAATAATCTTGTAGCTCTTGCTGGTTTGGAGGAAAAGGGAGATGTTTGGCTCTAAGTGTGAGAGGCAGTCCAGCGTTCTGCCAAATAGGGAACCAACTACTAGAGCAGACAAACAGAAATCAGTGCAAGCAATTCCTTCCTAGCTCTTCCTGTTGACGAGGAACTGTATCCTTGCTGGAATTGGAGATTGCAAGCCAGACAGAGCTACGGCTGTTTGGGCATGAACTACTCTGCAAAGGAGCAGGAAGAAGGAGCAACAAATTCTGTCCTAACTCTTTCTGTTGGTTCCCCTTACAGTGGTGCTTTAGGTTTCAGTGTTAGGGCAGCCGCTTAAAAGAGCAGCACATTCATGCCTCTCCTCCTCTGTTTAGACAGAGCAGGGGTCCCTCTGGATTTCCAGTTTCCTGGTCATACAGAGCTACGTCTTAAGAGGCATGAAGTGCTCTGCCAAAGCAAACAATGTTTCACTAAGAAATAATCTTGTAGCTCTTGCTGGTTTGGAGGAAAAGGGAGATGTTTGGCTCTGAGTGTGACAGGCAGTCCAGCGTTCTGCCAAATAGGGAACCAACTGCTAGAGCAGACTAACAGAAATCAGTGCAAGCAATTCCTTCCTAGCTCTTTCTGTTGACGAGGAACTATGGAACTGTATCCTTGCTGGAATTGGAGATTGCAAGCCAGACAGAGCTACGGCTGTTCGGACATGAACTACTCTGCAAAGGAGCAGGAAGAAGGAACAACAAATTCTGTCCTAACTCTTTCTGTTGGTCCCGTTACAGTGGTGCTTTACGTTTCAGTGTTAGGGCAGACGCTTAAGAGAGCAGCACATTCATGCCTCTCCTCTTCTGTTTGGACAGAGCAGGTGTCCCTCTGGATTTCTAGTTTCCAGGTCATACAGAGCTACGTCTTAAGAGGCATGAAGTGCTCTGCCAAAGCAAACAATGTTTCACTAAGAAATAATCTTGTAGCTCTTGCTGGTTTGGAGGAAAAGGGAGATGTTTGGCTCTGAGTGTGACAGGCAGTCCAGCGTTCTGCCAAATAGGGAACCAACTGCTAGAGCAGGCAAACAGAAATCAGCGCAAGCAATTCCTTCCTAGCTCTTTCTGTTGATGAGGAACTATGGAACTGTATCCTTGCTGGAATTGGAGATTGCAAGCCAGACAGAGCTACGGCTGTTCGGACATGAACTACTCTGCAAAGGAGCAGGAAGAAGGAACAACAAATTCTGTCCTAACTCTTTCTGCTGGGTCCCATTACAGTGATGCTTATTTTTCAGTGTTAGGGTAGACACTTAAGAGAGCAGCACATTCATGCCTCTCCTCTTCTGTTTGGACAGAGCAGGTGTCCCTCTGGATTTCTAGTTTCCAGGTCACACAGAGCTACGTCTTAAGAGGCATGAAGTGCTCTGCCAAAGCAAACAATGTTTCACTAAGAAATAATCTTGTAGCTCTTGCTGGTTTGGAGGAAAAGGGAGATGTTTGGCTCTGAGTGTGACAGGCAGTCCAGCGTTCTGCCAAATAGGGAACCAACTGCTAGAGCAGACAAACAGAAATCAGCGCAAGCAATTCCTTCCTAGCTCTTTCTGTTGACGAGGAACTATGGAACTGTATCCTTGCTGGAATTGGAGACTGCAAGCCAGATAGAGCTACGGCTGTTCGGGCATGAACTACTCTGCAAAGGAGCAGGAAGAAGGAACAACAAATTCTGTCCTAACTCTTTCTGCTGGGTCCCATTACAGTGGTGCTTTACGTTTCAGTGTTAGGGCAGCCACTTAAGAGAGCAGCACATTCATGCCTCTCCTCTTCTGCTTGGACAGAGCAGGTGTCCCTCTGGATTTCTAGTTTCCTGGTCATACAGAGCTACGTCTTAAGAGGCATGAAGTGCTCTGCCAAAGCAAACAATGTTTCACTAAGAAATAATCTTGTAGCTCTTGCTGGTTTGGAGGAAAAGGGAGATGTTTGGCTCTGAGTGTGACAGGCAGTCCAGCGTTCTGCCAAATAGGGAACCAACTGCTAGAGCAGACTAACAGAAATCAGTGCAAGCAATTCCTTCCTAGCTCTTTCTGTTGACGAGGAACTATGGAACTGTATCCTTGCTGGAATTGGAGATTGCAAGCCAGACAGAGCTACGGCTGTTCGGACATGAACTACTCTGCAAAGGAGCAGGAAGAAGGAACAACAAATTCTGTCCTAACTCTTTCTGTTGGTCCCGTTACAGTGGTGCTTTACGTTTCAGTGTTAAGGCAGACGCTTAAGAGAGCAGCACATTCATGCCTCTCCTCTTCTGTTTGGACAGAGCAGGTGTCCCTCTGGATTTCTAGTTTCCAGGTCATACAGAGCTACGTCTTAAGAGGCATGAAGTGCTCTGCCAAAGCAAACAATGTTTCACTAAGAAATAATCTTGTAGCTCTTGCTGGTTTGGAGGAAAAGGGAGATGTTTGGCTCTGAGTGTGACAGGCAGTCCAGCGTTCTGCCAAATAGGGAACCAACTGCTAGAGCAGGCAAACAGAAATCAGCGCAAGCAATTCCTTCCTAGCTCTTTCTGTTGACGAGGAACTATGGAACTGTATCCTTGCTGGAATTGGAGATTGCAAGCCAGACAGAGCTACGGCTGTTCGGACATGAACTACTCTGCAAAGGAGCAGGAAGAAGGAACAACAAATTCTGTCCTAACTCTTTCTGCTGGGTCCCATTACAGTGATGCTTATTTTTCAGTGTTAGGGTAGACACTTAAGAGAGCAGCACATTCATGCCTCTCCTCTTCTGTTTGGACAGAGCAGGTGTCCCTCTGGATTTCTAGTTTCCAGGTCATACAGAGCTACGTCTTAAGAGGCATGAAGTGCTCTGCCAAAGCAAACAATGTTTCACTAAGAAATAATCTTGTAGCTCTTGCTGGTTTGGAGGAAAAGGGAGATGTTTGGCTCTGAGTGTGACAGGCAGTCCAGCGTTCTGCCAAGTAGGGAACCAACTGCTAGAGCAGACAAACAGAAATCAACGCAAGCAATTCCTTCCTAGCTCTTTCTGTTGACGAGGAACTATGGAACTGTATCCTTGCTGGAATTGGAGATTGCAAGCCAGACAGAGCTACGGCTGTTCGGGCATGAACTACTCTGCAAAGGAGCAGGAAGAAGGAACAACAAATTCTGTCCTAACTCTTTCTGCTGGGTCCCATTACAGTGGTGCTTTACGTTTCAGTGTTAGGGCAGACGCTTAAGAGAGCAGCACATTCATGCCTCTCCTCTTCTGTTTGGACAGAGCAGGTGTCCCTCTGGATTTCTAGTTTCCAGGTCACACAGAGCTACGTCTTAAGAGGCATGAAGTGCTCTGCCAAAGCAAACAATGTTTCACTAAGAAATAATCTTGTAGCTCTTGCTGGTTTGGAGGAAAAGGGAGATGTTTGGCTCTGAGTGTGACAGGCAGTCCAGCGTTCTGCCAAATAGGGAACCAACTGCTAGAGCAGACAAACAGAAATCAGCGCAAGCAATTCCTTCCTAGCTCTTTCTGTTGACGAGGAACTATGGAACTGTATCCTTGCTGGAATTGGAGACTGCAAGCCAGATAGAGCTACGGCTGTTCGGGCATGAACTACTCTGCAACGGAGCAGGAAGAAGGAACAACAAATTCTGTCCTAACTCTTTCTGCTGGGTCCCATTACAGTGGTGCTTTAGGTTTCAGTGTTAGGGCAGCCGCTTAAGAGAGCAGCACATTCATGCCTCTCCTCTTCTGCTTGGACAGAGCAGGTGTCCCTCTGGATTTCTAGTTTCCAGGTCATACAGAGCTACGTCTTAAGAGGCATGAAGTGCTCTGCCAAAGCAAACAATGTTTCACTAAGAAATAATCTTGTAGCTCTTGCTGGTTTGGAGGAAAAGGGAGATGTTTGGCTCTAAGGGTGACAGGCAGTCCAGGGTTCTGCCAAACAGGGAACCAACTGCTAGAGCAGACAAACAGAAATCAGTGCAAGCAATTCCTTCCTAGCTCTTTCTGTTGACGAGGAACTATGGAACTGTATCCTTGCTGGAATTGGAGTTTGCAAGCCAGACAGAGCTACGGCTGTTCGGACATGAACTACTCTGCAAAGGAGCAGGAAGAAGGAACAACAAATTCTGTCCTAACTCTTTCTGTTGGTCCCATTACAGTGGTGCTTTACGTTTCAGTGTTAGGGCAGATGCTTAATAGAGCAGCACATTCATGCCTCTCCTCTTCTGCTTGGACAGAGCAGGTGTCCCTCTGGATTTCTAGTTTCCAGGTCATACAGAGCTACGTCTTAAGAGGCATGAAGTGCTCTGCCAAAGCAAACAATGTTTCACTAAGAAATAATCTTGTAGCTCTTGCTGGTTTGGAGGAAAAGGGAGATGTTTGGCTCTGAGTGTGACAGGCAGTCCAGGGTTCTGCCAAATAGGGAACCAACTGCTAGAGTAGACAAACAGAAATCAGTGCAAGCAATTCCTTCCTAGCTCTTTCTGTTGACGAGGAACTATGGAACTGTATCCTTGCTGGAATTGGAGATTGCAAGCCAGACAGAGCTACGGCTGTTCGGACATGAACTACTCTGCAAAGGAGCAGGAAGAAGGAACAACAAATTCTGTCCTAACTCTTTCTGTTGGGTCCCATTACAGTGGTGCTTTACGTTTCAGTGTTAGGGCAGACGCTTAAGAGAGCAGCACATTCATGCCTCTCCTCTTCTGTTTGGAGAGAGCAGGTGTCCCTCTGGATTTCTAGTTTCCAGGTCATACAGAGCTACGTCTTAAGAGGCATGAAGTGCTCTGCCAAAGCAAACAATGTTTCACTAAGAAATAATCTTGTAGCTCTTGCTGGTTTGGAGGAAAAGGGAGATGTTTGGCTCTGAGTGTGACAGGCAGTCCAGCGTTCTGCCAAATAGGGAACCAACTGCTAGAGCAGACTAACAGAAATCAGTGCAAGCAATTCCTTCCTAGCTCTTTCTGTTGACGAGGAACTATGGAACTGTATCCTTGCTGGAATTGGAGATTGCAAGCCAGACAGAGCTACGGCTGTTCGGACATGAACTACTCTGCAAAGGAGCAGGAAGAAGGAACAACAAATTCTGTCCTAACTCTTTCTGTTGGTCCCGTTACAGTGGTGCTTTACGTTTCAGTGTTAGGGCAGACGCTTAAGAGAGCAGCACATTCATGCCTCTCCTCTTCTGTTTGGACAGAGCAGGTGTCCCTCTGGATTTCTAGTTTCCAGGTCATACAGAGCTACGTCTTAAGAGGCATGAAGTGCTCTGCCAAAGCAAACAATGTTTCACTAAGAAATAATCTTGTAGCTCTTGCTGGTTTGGAGGAAAAGGGAGATGTTTGGCTCTGAGTGTGACAGGCAGTCCAGCGTTCTGCCAAATAGGGAACCAACTGCTAGAGCAGGCAAACAGAAATCAGCGCAAGCAATTCCTTCCTAGCTCTTTCTGTTGACGAGGAACTATGGAACTGTATCCTTGCTGGAATTGGAGATTGCAAGCCAGACAGAGCTACGGCTGTTCGGACATGAACTACTCTGCAAAGGAGCAGGAAGAAGGAACAACAAATTCTGTCCTAACTCTTTCTGCTGGGTCCCATTACAGTGATGCTTATTTTTCAGTGTTAGGGTAGACACTTAAGAGAGCAGCACATTCATGCCTCTCCTCTTCTGTTTGGACAGAGCAGGTGTCCCTCTGGATTTCTAGTTTCCAGGTCACACAGAGCTACGTCTTAAGAGGCATGAAGTGCTCTGCCAAAGCAAACAATGTTTCACTAAGAAATAATCTTGTAGCTCTTGCTGGTTTGGAGGAAAAGGGAGATGTTTGGCTCTGAGTGTGACAGGCAGTCCAGCGTTCTGCCAAATAGGGAACCAACTGCTAGAGCAGACAAACAGAAATCAGCGCAAGCAATTCCTTCCTAGCTCTTTCTGTTGACGAGGAACTATGGAACTGTATCCTTGCTGGAATTGGAGACTGCAAGCCAGATAGAGCTACGGCTGTTCGGGCATGAACTACTCTGCAACGGAGCAGGAAGAAGGAACAACAAATTCTGTCCTAACTCTTTCTGCTGGGTCCCATTACAGTGGTGCTTTACGTTTCAGTGTTAGGGCAGCCACTTAAGAGAGCAGCACATTCATGCCTCTCCTCTTCTGCTTGGACAGAGCAGGTGTCCCTCTGGATTTCTAGTTTCCTGGTCATACAGAGCTACGTCTTAAGAGGCATGAAGTGCTCTGCCAAAGCAAACAATGTTTCACTAAGAAATAATCTTGTAGCTCTTGCTGGTTTGGAGGAAAAGGGAGATGTTTGGCTCTGAGTGTGACAGGCAGTCCAGCGTTCTGCCAAATAGGGAACCAACTGCTAGAGCAGGCAAACAGAAATCAGCGCAAGCAATTCCTTCCTAGCTCTTTCTGTTGACGAGGAACTATGGAACTGTATCCTTGCTGGAATTGGAGATTGCAAGCCAGACAGAGCTACGGCTGTTCGGACATGAACTACTCTGCAAAGGAGCAGGAAGAAGGAACAACAAATTCTGTCCTAACTCTTTCTGCTGGGTCCCATTACAGTGATGCTTATTTTTCAGTGTTAGGGTAGACACTTAAGAGAGCAGCACATTCATGCCTCTCCTCTTCTGTTTGGACAGAGCAGGTGTCCCTCTGGATTTCTAGTTTCCAGGTCATACAGAGCTACGTCTTAAGAGGCATGAAGTGCTCTGCCAAAGCAAACAATGTTTCACTAAGAAATAATCTTGTAGCTCTTGCTGGTTTGGAGGAAAAGGGAGATGTTTGGCTCTGAGTGTGACAGGCAGTCCAGCGTTCTGCCAAATAGGGAACCAACTGCTAGAGCAGACAAACAGAAATCAGCGCAAGCAATTCCTTCCTAGCTCTTTCTGTTGACGAGGAACTATGGAACTGTATCCTTGCTGGAATTGGAGACTGCAAGCCAGATAGAGCTACGGCTGTTCGGGCATGAACTACTCTGCAACGGAGCAGGAAGAAGGAACAACAAATTCTGTCCTAACTCTTTCTGCTGGGTCCCATTACAGTGGTGCTTTAGTTTTCAGTCTTAGGGCAGCCGCTTAAGAGAGCAGCACATTCATGCCTCTCCTCTTCTGCTTGGACAGAGCAGGTGTCCCTCTGGATTTCTAGTTTCCAGGTCATACAGAGCTACGTCTTAAGAGGCATGAAGTGCTCTGCCAAAGCAAACAATGTTTCACTAAGAAATAATCTTGTAGCTCTTGCTGGTTTGGAGGAAAAGGGAGATGTTTGGCTCTAAGGGTGACAGGCAGTCCAGGGTTCTGCCAAACAGGGAACCAACTGCTAGAGCAGACAAACAGAAATCAGCGCAAGCAATTCCTTCCTAGCTCTTTCTGTTGACGAGGAACTATGGAACTGTATCCTTGCTGGAATTGGAGTTTGCAAGCCAGACAGAGCTATGGCTGTTCGGACATGAACTACTCTGCAACGGAGCAGGAAGAAGGAACAACAAATTCTGTCCTAACTCTTTCTGCTGGGTCCCATTACAGTGGTGCTTTACGTTTCAGTGTTAGGGCAGCCGCTTAATAGAGCAGCACATTCATGCCTCTCCTCTTCTGCTTGGACAGAGCAGGTGTCCCTCTGGATTTCTAGTTTCCAGGTCATACAGAGCTACGTCTTAAGAGGCATGAAGTGCTCTGCCAAAGCAAACAATGTTTCACTAAGAAATAATCTTGTAGCTCTTGCTTATTTGGAGGAAAAGGGAGATGTTTGGCTCTGAGTGTGACAGGCAGTCCAGCGTTCTGCCAAATAGGGAACCAACTGCTAGAGCAGGCAAACAGAAATCAGCGCAAGCAATTCCTTCCTAGCTCTTTCTGTTGACGAGGAACTATGGAACTGTATCCTTGCTGGAATTGGAGATTGCAAGCCAGACAGAGCTACGGCTGTTCGGGCATGAACTACTCTGCAAAGGAGCAGGAAGAAGGAACAACAAATTCTGTCCTAACTCTTTCTGCTGGGTCCCATTACAGTGGTGCTTTACGTTTCAGTGTTAGGGCAGATGCTTAATAGAGCAGCACATTCATGCCTCTCCTCTTCTGTTTGGACAGAGCAGGTGTCCCTCTGGATTTCTAGTTTCCAGGTCATACAGAGCTACGTCTTAAGAGGCATGAAGTGCTCTGCCAAAGCAAACAATGTTTCACTAAGAAATAATCTTGTAGCTCTTGCTGGTTTGGAGGAAAAGGGAGATGTTTGGCTCTAAGGGTAACAGGCAGTCCAGGTTTCTGCCAAACAGGGAACCAACTGCTAGAGCAGACAAACAGAAATCAGTGCAAGCAATTCCTTCCTAGCTCTTTCTGTTGACAAGGAACTATGGAACTGTATCCTTGCTGGAACTGGAGACTGCAAGCCAGACAGAGCTACGGCTGTTCGGACATGAACTACTCTGCAAAGGAGCAGGAAGAAGGAACAACAAATTCTGTCCTAACTCTTTCTTCTGGGTCCCATTACAGTGGTGCTTTACGTTTCAGTGTTAGGGCAGATGCTTAATAGAGCAGCACATTCATGCCTCTCCTCTTCTGTTTGGACAGAGCAGGTGTCCCTCTGGATTTCTAGTTTCCAGGTCATACAGAGCTACGTCTTAAGAGGCATGAAGTGCTCTGCCAAAGCAAACAATGTTTCACTAAGAAATAATCTTGTAGCTCTTGCTGGTTTGGAGGAAAAGGGAGATGTTTGGCTCTAAGGGTGACAGGCAGTCCAGGGTTCTGCCAAACAGGGAACCAACTGCTAGAGCAGACAAACAGAAATCAGCGCAAGCAATTCCTTCCTAGCTCTTTCTGTTGACGAGGAACTATGGAACTGTATCCTTGCTGGAATTGGAGTTTGCAAGCCAGACAGAGCTACGGCTGTTCGGACATGAACTACTCTGCAACGGAGCAGGAAGAAGGAACAACAAATTCTGTCCTAACTCTTTCTGCTGGGTCCCATTACAGTGGTGCTTTACGTTTCAGTGTTAGGGCAGATGCTTAAGAGAGCAGCACATTCATGCCTCTCCTCTTCTGTTTGGACAGAGCAGGTGTCCCTCTGGATTTCTAGTTTCCAGGTCATACAGAGCTACGTCTTAAGAGGCATGAAGTGCTCTGCCAAAGCAAACAATGTTTCACTAAGAAATAATCTTGTAGCTCTTGCTGGTTTGGAGGAAAAGGGAGATGTTTGGCTCTGAGTGTGACAGGCAGTCCAGCGTTCTGCCAAATAGGGAACCAACTGGTAGAGCAGGCAAACAGAAATCAGCGCAAGCAATTCCTTCCTAGCTCTTTCTGTTGACGAGGAACTATGGAACTGTATCCTTGCTGGAATTGGAGATTGCAAGCCAGACAGAGCGACGGCTGTTCGGGCATGAACTACTCTGCAAAGGAGCAGGAAGAAGGAACAACAAATTCTGTCCTAACTCTTTCTGCTGGGTCCCATTACAGTGGTGCTTTACGTTTCAGTGTTAGGGCAGATGCTTAATAGAGCAGCACATTCATGCCTCTCCTCTTCTGTTTGGACAGAGCAGGTGTCCCTCTGGATTTCTAGTTTCCAGGTCATACAGAGCTACGTCTTAAGAGGCATGAAGTGCTCTGCCAAAGCAAACAATGTTTCACTAAGAAATAATCTTGTAGCTCTTGCTGGTTTGGAGGAAAAGGGAGATGTTTGGCTCTGAGGGTGACAGGCAGTCCAGCGTTCTGCCAAATAGGGAACCAACTGCTAGAGCAGACAAACAGAAATCAGCGCAAGCAATTCCTTCCTAGCTCTTTCTGTTGACGAGGAACTATGGAACTGTATCCTTGCTGGAATTGGAGATTGCAAGCCAGACAGAGCTACAGCTGTTCGGACATGAACTACTCTGCAAAGGAGCAGGAAGAAGGAACAACAAATTCTGTCCTAACTCTTTCTGTTGGCCCCATTACAGTGGTGCTTTACGTTTCAGTGTTAAGGCAGCCGCTTAATAGAGCAGCACATTCATGCCTCTCCTCTTCTGTTTGGACAGAGCAGGTGTCCCTCTGGATTTCTAGTTTCCAGGTCATACAGAGCTACGTCTTAAGAGGCATGAAGTGCTCTGCCAAAGCAAACAATGTTTCACTAAGAAATAATCTTGTAGCTCTTGCTGGTTTGGAGGAAAAGGGAGATGTTTGGCTCTAAGGGTGACAGGCAGTCCAGGTTTCTGCCAAACAGGGAACCAACTGCTAGAGCAGACAAACAGAAATCAGTGCAAGCAATTCCCTCCTAGCTCTTTCTGTTGACAAGGAACTATGGAACTGTATCCTTGCTGGAATTGGAGACTGCAAGCCAGACAGAGCTACGGCTGTTCGGACATGAACTACTCTGCAAAGGAGCAGGAAGAAGGAACAACAAATTCTGTCCTAACTCTTTCTGCTGGGTCCCATTACAGTGGTGCTTTACGTTTCAGTGTTAGGGCAGATGCTTAATAGAGCAGCACATTCATGCCTCTCCTCTTCTGTTTGGACAGAGCAGGTGTCCCTCTGGATTTCTAGTTTCCAGGTCATACAGAGCTACGTCTTAAGAGGCATGAAGTGCTCTGCCAAAGCAAACAATGTTTCACTAAGAAATAATCTTGTAGCTCTTGCTGGTTTGGAGGAAAAGGGAGATGTTTGGCTCTGAGGGTGACAGGCAGTCCAGCGTTCTGCCAAATAGGGAACCAACTGCTAGAGCAGACAAACAGAAATCAGCGCAAGCAATTCCTTCCTAGCTCTTTCTGTTGACGAGGAACTATGGAACTGTATCCTTGCTGGAATTGGAGACTGCAAGCCAGATAGAGCTACGGCTGTTCGGGCATGAACTACTCTGCAACGGAGCAGGAAGAAGGAACAACAAATTCTGTCCTAACTCTTTCTGCTGGGTCCCATTACAGTGGTGCTTTACGTTTCAGTGTTAGGGCAGCCGCTTAAGAGAGCAGCACATTCATGCCTCTCCTCTTCTGCTTGGACAGAGCAGGTGTCCCTCTGGATTTCTAGTTTCCTGGTCATACAGAGCTACGTCTTAAGAGGCATGAAGTGCTCTGCCAAAGCAAACAATGTTTCACTAAGAAATAATCTTGTAGCTCTTGCTGGTTTGGAGGAAAAGGGAGATGTTTGGCTCTGAGTGTGACAGGCAGTCCAGCGTTCTGCCAAATAGGGAACCAACTGCTAGAGCAGACAAACAGAAATCAGTGCAAGCAATTCCTTCCTAGCTCTTTCTGTTGACGAGGAACTATGGAACTGTATCCTTGCTGGAATTGGAGATTGCAAGCCAGACAGAGCTACAGCTGTTCGGACATGAACTACTCTGCAAAGGAGCAGGAAGAAGGAACAACAAATTCTGTCCTAACTCTTTCTGTTGGCCCCATTACAGTGGTGCTTTACGTTTCAGTGTTAAGGCAGCCGCTTAATAGAGCAGCACATTCATGCCTCTCCTCTTCTGTTTGGACAGAGCAGGTGTCCCTCTGGATTTCTAGTTTCCAGGTCATACAGAGCTACGTCTTAAGAGGCATGAAGTGCTCTGCCAAAGCAAACAATGTTTCACTAAGAAATAATCTTGTAGCTCTTGCTGGTTTGGAGGAAAAGGGAGATGTTTGGCTCTAAGGGTGACAGGCAGTCCAGGTTTCTGCCAAACAGGGAACCAACTGCTAGAGCAGACAAACAGAAATCAGTGCAAGCAATTCCCTCCTAGCTCTTTCTGTTGACAAGGAACTATGGAACTGTATCCTTGCTGGAATTGGAGACTGCAAGCCAGACAGAGATACGGCTGTTCGGACATGAACTACTCTGCAAAGGAGCAGGAAGAAGGAACAACAAATTCTGTCCTAACTCTTTCTGTTGGCCCCATTACAGTGGTGCTTTAGGTTTCAGTGTTAAGGCAGCCGCTTAATAGAGCAGCACATTCATGCCTCTCCTCTTCTGTTTGGACAGAGCAGGTGTCCCTCTGGATTTCTAGTTTCCAGGTCATACAGAGCTATGTCTTAAGAGGCATGAAGTGCTCTGCCAAAGCAAACAATGTTTCACTAAGAAATAATCTTGTAGCTCTTGCTGGTTTGGAGGAAAAGGGAGATGTTTGGCTCTGAGTGTGACAGGCAGTCCAGCGTTCTGACAAATAGGGAACCAACTGCTAGAGCAGACAAACAGAAATCAGCGCAAGCAATTCCTTCCTAGCTCTTTCTGTTGACGAGGAACTATGGAACTGTATCCTTGCTGGAATTGGAGACTGCAAGCCAGACAGAGCTACAGCTGTTCGGACATGAACTACTCTGCAAAGGAGCAGGAAGAAGGAACAACAAATTCTCTCCTAACTCTTTCTGTTGGCCCCATTACAGTGGTGCTTTACGTTTCAGTGTTAAGGCAGCCGCTTAATAGAGCAGCACATTCATGCCTCTCCTCTTCTGTTTGGACAGAGCAGGTGTCCCTCTGGATTTCTAGTTTCCAGGTCATACAGAGCTACGTCTTAAGAGGCATGAAGTGCTCTGCCAAAGCAAACAATGTTTCACTAAGAAATAATCTTGTAGCTCTTGCTGGTTTGGAGGAAAAGGGAGATGTTTGGCTCTAAGGGTGACAGGCAGTCCAGGTTTCTGCCCAATAGGGAACCAACTGCTAGAGCAGACAAACAGAAATCAGTGCAAGCAATTCCTTCCTAGCTCTTTCTGTTGACAAGGAACTATGGAACTGTATCCTTGCTGGAATTGGAGACTGCAAGCCAGACAGAGCTACGGCTGTTCGGACATGAACTACTCTGCAAAGGAGCAGGAAGAAGGAACAACAAATTCTGTCCTAACTCTTTCTTCTGGGTCCCATTACAGTGGTGCTTTACGTTTCAGTGTTAGGGCAGATGCTTAATAGAGCAGCACATTCATGCCTCTCCTCTTCTGTTTGGACAGAGCAGGTGTCCCTCTGGATTTCTAGTTTCCAGGTCATACAGAGCTACGTCTTAAGAGGCATGAAGTGCTCTGCCAAAGCAAACAATGTTTCACTAAGAAATAATCTTGTAGCTCTTGCTGGTTTGGAGGAAAAGGGAGATGTTTGGCTCTAAGGGTGACAGGCAGTCCAGGGTTCTGCCAAACAGGGAACCAACTGCTAGAGCAGACAAACAGAAATCAGCGCAAGCAATTCCTTCCTAGCTCTTTCTGTTGACGAGGAACTATGGAACTGTATCCTTGCTGGAATTGGAGTTTGCAAGCCAGACAGAGCTACGGCTGTTCGGACATGAACTACTCTGCAACGGAGCAGGAAGAAGGAACAACAAATTCTGTCCTAACTCTTTCTGCTGGGTCCCATTACAGTGGTGCTTTACGTTTCAGTGTTAGGGCAGCCGCTTAATAGAGCAGCACATTCATGCCTCTCCTCTTCTGCTTGGACAGAGCAGGTGTCCCTCTGGATTTCTAGTTTCCAGGTCATACAGAGCTATGTCTTAAGAGGCATGAAGTGCTCTGCCAAAGCAAACAATGTTTCACTAAGAAATAATCTTGTAGCTCTTGCTGGTTTGGAGGAAAAGGGAGATGTTTGGCTCTGAGTGTGACAGGCAGTCCAGCGTTCTGCCAAATAGGGAACCAACTGCTAGAGCAGACAAACAGAAATCAGCGCAAGCAATTCCTTCCTAGCTCTTTCTGTTGACGAGGAACTATGGAACTGTATCCTTGCTGGAATTGGAGATTGCAAGCCAGACAGAGCTACGGCTGTTCGGACATGAACTGCTCTGCAAAGGAGCAGGAAGAAGGAACAACAAATTCTGTCCTAACTCTTTCTGCTGGGTCCCATTACAGTGGTGCTTTACGTTTCAGTGTTAGGGAAGCCGCTTAAGAGAGCAGCACATTCATGCCTCTCCTCTTCTGTTTGGACAGAGCAGGTGTCCCTCTGGATTTCTAGTTTCCTGCTCATACAGAGCTACGTCTTAAGAGGCATGAAGTGCTCTGCCAAAGCAAACAATGTTTCACTAAGAAATAATCTTGTAGCTCTTGCTGGTTTGGAGGAAAAGGGAGATGTTTGGCTCTGAGTGTGACAGGCAGTCCAGCGTTCTGCCAAATAGGGAACCAACTGCTAGAGCAGACAAACAGAAATCAGTGCAAGCAATTCCTTCCTAGCTCTTTCTGTTGACGAGGAACTATGGAACTGTATCCTTGCTGGAATTGGAGTTTGCAAGCCAGACAGAGCTACAGCTGTTCGGACATGAACTACTCTGCAAAGGAGCAGGAAGAAGGAACAACAAATTCTGTCCTAACTCTTTCTGTTGGCCCCATTACAGTGGTGCTTTACGTTTCAGTGTTAAGGCAGCCGCTTAAGAGAGCAGCACATTCATGCCTCTCCTCTTCTGTTTGGACAGAGCAGGTGTCCCTCTGGATTTCTAGTTTCCAGGTCATACAGAGCTACGTCTTAAGAGGCATGAAGTGCTCTGCCAAAGCAAACAATGTTTCACTAAGAAATAATCTTGTAGCTCTTGCTGGTTTGGAGGAAAAGGGAGATGTTTGGCTCTGAGTGTGACAGGCAGTCCAGCGTTCTGCCAAATAGGGAACCAACTGCTAGAGCAGACAAACAGAAATCAGCGCAAGCAATTCCTTCCTAGCTCTTTCTGTTGACGAGGAACTATGGAACTGTATCCTTGCTGGAATTGGAGATTGCAAGCCAGACAGAGCTACGGCTGTTCGGACATGAACTACTCTGCAAAGGAGCAGGAAGAAGGAACAACAAATTCTGTCCTAACTCTTTCTGTTGGCCCCATTACAGTGGTGCTTTACGTTTCAGTGTTAAGGCAGCCGCTTAAGAGAGCAGCACATTCATGCCTCTCCTCTTCTGTTTGGACAGAGCAGGTGTCCCTCTGGATTTCTAGTTTCCAGGTCATACAGAGCTACGTCTTAAGAGGCATGAAGTGCTCTGCCAAAGCAAACAATGTTTCACTAAGAAATAATCTTGTAGCTCTTGCTGGTTTGGAGGAAAAGGGAGATGTTTGGCTCTGAGTGTGACAGGCAGTCCAGCGTTCTGCCAAATAGGGAACCAACTGCTAGAGCAGACAAACAGAAATCAGCGCAAGCAATTCCTTCCTAGCTCTTTCTGTTGACGAGGAACTATGGAACTGTATCCTTGCTGGAATTGGAGACTGCAAGCCAGACAGAGCTACGGCTGTTCGGACATGAACTACTCTGCAAAGGAGCAGGAAGAAGGAACAACAAATTCTGTCCTAACTCTTTCTTCTGGGTCCCATTACAGTGGTGCTTTACGTTTCAGTGTTAGGGCAGATGCTTAATAGAGCAGCACATTCATGCCTCTCCTCTTCTGTTTGGACAGAGCAGGTGTCCCTCTGGATTTCTAGTTTCCAGGTCATACAGAGCTACGTCTTAAGAGGCATGAAGTGCTCTGCCAAAGCAAACAATGTTTCACTAAGAAATAATCTTGTAGCTCTTGCTGGTTTGGAGGAAAAGGGAGATGTTTGGCTCTAAGGGTGACAGGCAGTCCAGGTTTCTGCCAAACAGGGAACCAACTGCTAGAGCAGACAAACAGAAATCAGCGCAAGCAATTCCTTCCTAGCTCTTTCTGTTGACGAGGAACTATGGAACTGTATCCTTGCTGGAATTGGAGTTTGCAAGCCAGACAGAGCTACGGCTGTTCGGACATGAACTACTCTGCAACGGAGCAGGAAGAAGGAACAACAAATTCTGTCCTAACTCTTTCTGCTGGGTCCCATTACAGTGGTGCTTTACGTTTCAGTGTTAGGGCAGCCGCTTAATAGAGCAGCACATTCATGCCTCTCCTCTTCTGCTTGGACAGAGCAGGTGTCCCTCTGGATTTCTAGTTTCCTGGTCATACAGAGCTACGTCTTAAGAGGCATGAAGTGCTCTGCCAAAGCAAACAATGTTTCTCTAAGAAATAATCTTGTAGCTCTTGCTGGTTTGGAGGAAAAGGGAGATGTTTGGCTCTGAGTGTGACAGGCAGTCCAGCGTTCTGCCAAATAGGGAACCAACTACTAGAGCAGACAAACAGAAATCAGTGCAAGCAATTCCTTCCTAGCTCTTTCTGTTGACGAGGAACTATGGAACTGTATCCTTGCTGGAATTGGAGATTGCAAGCCAGACAGAGCTACGGCTGTTCGTACATGAACTACTCTGCAAAGGAGCAGGAAGAAGGAACAACAAATTCTGTCCTAACTCTTTCTGCTGGGTCCCATTACAGTGGTGCTTTACGTTTCAGTGTTAGGGCAGGCGGCGCTTAAAAGAGCAGCACATTCATGCCTCTCCTCTTCTGTTTGGACAGAGCAGGTGTCCCTCTGGATTTCTAGTTTCCAGGTCATACAGAGCTACGTCTTAAGAGGCATGAAGTGCTCTGTCAAAGCAAACAATGTTTCACTAAGAAATAATCTTGTAGCTCTTGCTGGTTTGGAGGAAAAGGGAGATGTTTGGCTCTAAGGGTGACAGGCAGTCCAGGGTTCTGCCAAACAGGGAACCAACTGCTAGAGCAGACAAACAGAAATCAGCGCAAGCAATTCCTTCCTAGCTCTTTCTGTTGACGAGGAACTATGGAACTGTATCCTTGCTGGAATTGGAGTTTGCAAGCCAGACAGAGCTACGGCTGTTCGGACATGAACTACTCTGCAACGGAGCAGGAAGAAGGAACAACAAATTCTGTCCTAACTCTTTCTGCTGGGTCCCATTACAGTGGTGCTTTACGTTTCAGTGTTAGGGCAGCCGCTTAAGAGAGCAGCACATTCATGCCTCTCCTCTTCTGCTTGGACAGAGCAGGTGTCCCTCTGGATTTCTAGTTTCCTGGTCATACAGAGCTACGTCTTAAGAGGCATGAAGTGCTCTGCCAAAGCAAACAATGTTTCACTAAGAAATAATCTTGTAGCTCTTGCTGGTTTGGAGGAAAAGGGAGATGTTTGGCTCTAAGGGTGACAGGCAGTCCAGGTTTCTGCTAAACAGGGAACCAACTGCTAGAGCAGACAAACAGAAATCAGCGCAAGCAATTCCTTCCTAGCTCTTTCTGTTGACGAGGAACTATGGAACTGTATCCTTGCTGGAATTGGAGTTTGCAAGCCAGACAGAGCTACGGCTGTTCGGACATGAACTACTCTGCAACGGAGCAGGAAGAAGGAACAACAAATTCTGTCCTAACTCTTTCTGCTGGGTCCCATTACAGTGGTGCTTTACGTTTCAGTGTTAGGGCAGCCGCTTAATAGAGCAGCACATTCATGCCTCTCCTCTTCTGCTTGGACAGAGCAGGTGTCCCTCTGGATTTCTAGTTTCCTGGTCATACAGAGCTACGTCTTAAGAGGCATGAAGTGCTCTGCCAAAGCAAACAATGTTTCACTAAGAAATAATCTTGTAGCTCTTGCTGGTTTGGAGGAAAAGGGAGATGTTTGGCTCTGAGTGTGACAGGCAGTCCAGCGTTCTGCCAAATAGGGAACCAACTACTAGAGCAGACAAACAGAAATCAGTGCAAGCAATTCCTTCCTAGCTCTTTCTGTTGACGAGGAACTATGGAACTGTATCCTTGCTGGAATTGGAGATTGCAAGCCAGACAGAGCTACGGCTGTTCGGACATGAACTACTCTGCAAAGGAGCAGGAAGAAGGAACAACACATTCTGTCCTAACTCTTTCTGTTGGCCCCATTACAGTGGTGCTTTACGTTTCAGTGTTAAGGCAGCTGCTTAAGAGAGCAGCACATTCATGCCTCTCCTCTTCTGTTTGGACAGAGCAGGTGTCCCTCTGGATTTCTAGTTTCCAGGTCATACAGAGCTACGTCTTAAGAGGCATGAAGTGCTCTGCCAAAGCAAACAATGTTTCACTAAGAAATAATCTTGTAGCTCTTGCTGGTTTGGAGGAAAAGGGAGATGTTTGGCTCTGAGTGTGACAGGCAGTCCAGCGTTCTGCCAAATAGGGAACCAACTGCTAGAGCAGACAAACAGAAATCAGCGCAAGCAATTCCTTCCTAGCTCTTTCTGTTGACGAGGAACTATGGAACTGTATCCTTGCTGGAATTGGAGAGTGCAAGCCAGACAGATCTACGGCTGTTCGGACATGAACTACTCTGCAAAGGAGCAGGAAGAAGGAACAACAAATTCTGTCCTAACTCTTTCTTCTGGGTCCCATTACAGTGGTGCTTTACGTTTCAGTGTTAGGGCAGATGCTTAATAGAGCAGCACATTCATGCCTCTCCTCTTCTGTTTGGACAGAGCAGGTGTCCCTCTGGATTTCTAGTTTCCAGGTCATACAGAGCTACGTCTTAAGAGGCATGAAGTGCTCTGCCAAAGCAAACAATGTTTCACTAAGAAATAATCTTGTAGCTCTTGCTGGTTTGGAGGAAAAGGGAGATGTTTGGCTCTGAGTGTGACAGGCAGTCCAGCGTTCTGCCAAATAGGGAACCAACTGCTAGAGCAGACAAACAGAAATCAGTGCAAGCAATTCCTTCCTAGCTCTTTCTGTTGACGAGGAACTATGGAACTGTATCCTTGCTGGAATTGGAGATTGCAAGCCAGACAGAGATACGGCTGTTCGGACATGAACTACTCTGCAAAGGAGCACGAAGAAGGAACAACAAATTCTGTCCTAACTCTTTCTGTTGGTCCCATTACAGTGGTGCTTTACGTTTCAGTGTTAGGGCAGATGCTTAAGAGAGCAGCACATTCATGCCTCTCCTCTTCTGTTTGGACAGAGCAGGTGTCCCTCTGGATTTCTAGTTTCCAGGTCATACAGAGCTACGTCTTAAGAGGCATGAAGTGCTCTGCCAAAGCAAACAATGTTTCACTAAGAAATAATCTTGTAGCTCTTGCTGGTTTGGAGGAAAAGGGAGATGTTTGGCTCTGAGTGTGACAGGCAGTCCAGGGTTCTGCCAAATAGGGAACCAACTGCTAGAGCAGACAAACAGAAATCAGCGCAAGCAATTCCTTCCTAGCTCTTTCTGTTGACGAGGAACTATGGAACTGTATCCTTGCTGGAATTGGAGACTGCAAGCCAGACAGAGCTACGGCTGTTCGGACATGAACTACTCTGCAAAGGAGCAGGAAGAAGGAACAACAAATTCTGTCCTAACTCTTTCTGCTGGGTCCCATTACAGTGGTGCTTTACGTTTCAGTGTTAGGGCAGATGCTTAAGAGAGCAGCACATTCATGCCTCTCCTCTTCTGTTTGGACAGAGCAGGTGTCCCTCTGGATTTCTAGTTTCCAGGTCATACAGAGCTACGTCTTAAGAGGCATGAAGTGCTCTGCCAAAGCAAACAATGTTTCACTAAGAAATAATCTTGTAGCTCTTGCTGGTTTGGAGGAAAAGGGAGATGTTTGGCTCTGAGTGTGACAGGCAGTCCAGCGTTCTGCCAAATAGGGAACCAACTGCTAGAGCAGGCAAACAGAAATCAGCGCAAGCAATTCCTTCCTAGCTCTTTCTGTTGACGAGGAACTATGGAACTGTATCCTTGCTGGAATTGGAGATTGCAAGCCAGACAGAGCTACGGCTGTTCGGGCATGAACTACTCTGCAAAGGAGCAGGAAGAAGGAACAACAAATTCTGTCCTAACTCTTTCTGCTGGGTCCCATTACAGTGGTGCTTTACGTTTCAGTGTTAGGGCAGATGCTTAATAGAGCAGCACATTCATGCCTCTCCTCTTCTGTTTGGACAGAGCAGGTGTCCCTCTGGATTTCTAGTTTCCAGGTCATACAGAGCTACGTCTTAAGAGGCATGAAGTGCTCTGCCAAAGCAAACAATGTTTCACTAAGAAATAATCTTGTAGCTCTTGCTGGTTTGGAGGAAAAGGGAGATGTTTGGCTCTGAGGGTGACAGGCAGTCCAGCGTTCTGCCAAATAGGGAACCAACTGCTAGAGCAGACAAACAGAAATCAGCGCAAGCAATTCCTTCCTAGCTCTTTCTGTTGACGAGGAACTATGGAACTGTATCCTTGCTGGAATTGGAGACTGCAAGCCAGATAGAGCTACGGCTGTTCGGGCATGAACTACTCTGCAACGGAGCAGGAAGAAGGAACAACAAATTCTGTCCTAACTCTTTCTGCTGGGTCCCATTACAGTGGTGCTTTACGTTTCAGTGTTAGGGCAGCCGCTTAAGAGAGCAGCACATTCATGCCTCTCCTCTTCTGCTTGGACAGAGCAGGTGTCCCTCTGGATTTCTAGTTTCCTGGTCATACAGAGCTACGTCTTAAGAGGCATGAAGTGCTCTGCCAAAGCAAACAATGTTTCACTAAGAAATAATCTTGTAGCTCTTGCTGGTTTGGAGGAAAAGGGAGATGTTTGGCTCTGAGTGTGACAGGCAGTCCAGCGTTCTGCCAAATAGGGAACCAACTGCTAGAGCAGACAAACAGAAATCAGTGCAAGCAATTCCTTCCTAGCTCTTTCTGTTGACGAGGAACTATGGAACTGTATCCTTGCTGGAATTGGAGATTGCAAGCCAGACAGAGCTACAGCTGTTCGGACATGAACTACTCTGCAAAGGAGCAGGAAGAAGGAACAACAAATTCTGTCCTAACTCTTTCTGTTGGCCCCATTACAGTGGTGCTTTACGTTTCAGTGTTAAGGCAGCCGCTTAATAGAGCAGCACATTCATGCCTCTCCTCTTCTGTTTGGACAGAGCAGGTGTCCCTCTGGATTTCTAGTTTCCAGGTCATACAGAGCTACGTCTTAAGAGGCATGAAGTGCTCTGCCAAAGCAAACAATGTTTCACTAAGAAATAATCTTGTAGCTCTTGCTGGTTTGGAGGAAAAGGGAGATGTTTGGCTCTAAGGGTGACAGGCAGTCCAGGTTTCTGCCAAACAGGGAACCAACTGCTAGAGCAGACAAACAGAAATCAGTGCAAGCAATTCCCTCCTAGCTCTTTCTGTTGACAAGGAACTATGGAACTGTATCCTTGCTGGAATTGGAGACTGCAAGCCAGACAGAGCTACGGCTGTTCGGACATGAACTACTCTGCAAAGGAGCAGGAAGAAGGAACAACAAATTCTGTCCTAACTCTTTCTGCTGGGTCCCATTACAGTGGTGCTTTACGTTTCAGTGTTAGGGCAGATGCTTAATAGAGCAGCACATTCATGCCTCTCCTCTTCTGTTTGGACAGAGCAGGTGTCCCTCTGGATTTCTAGTTTCCAGGTCATACAGAGCTACGTCTTAAGAGGCATGAAGTGCTCTGCCAAAGCAAACAATGTTTCACTAAGAAATAATCTTGTAGCTCTTGCTGGTTTGGAGGAAAAGGGAGATGTTTGGCTCTAAGGGTGACAGGCAGTCCAGGTTTCTGCCAAACAGGGAACCAACTGCTAGAGCAGACAAACAGAAATCAGTGCAAGCAATTCCCTCCTAGCTCTTTCTGTTGACAAGGAACTATGGAACTGTATCCTTGCTGGAATTGGAGACTGCAAGCCAGACAGAGCTACGGCTGTTCGGACATGAACTACTCTGCAAAGGAGCAGGAAGAAGGAACAACAAATTCTGTCCTAACTCTTTCTGTTGGCCCCATTACAGTGGTGCTTTACGTTTCAGTGTTAAGGCAGCCGCTTAATAGAGCAGCACATTCATGCCTCTCCTCTTCTGTTTGGACAGAGCAGGTGTCCCTCTGGATTTCTAGTTTCCAGGTCATACAGAGCTATGTCTTAAGAGGCATGAAGTGCTCTGCCAAAGCAAACAATGTTTCACTAAGAAATAATCTTGTAGCTCTTGCTGGTTTGGAGGAAAAGGGAGATGTTTGGCTCTGAGTGTGACAGGCAGTCCAGCGTTCTGACAAATAGGGAACCAACTGCTAGAGCAGACAAACAGAAATCAGCGCAAGCAATTCCTTCCTAGCTCTTTCTCTTGACGAGGAACTATGGAACTGTATCCTTGCTGGAATTGGAGACTGCAAGCCAGACAGAGCTACAGCTGTTCGGACATGAACTACTCTGCAAAGGAGCAGGAAGAAGGAACAACAAATTCTCTCCTAACTCTTTCTGCTGTGTCCCATTACAGTGGTGCTTTACGTTTCAGTGTTAAGGCAGCCGCTTAATAGAGCAGCACATTCATGCCTCTCCTCTTCTGTTTGGACAGAGCAGGTGTCCCTCTGGATTTCTAGTTTCCAGGTCATACAGAGCTACGTCTTAAGAGGCATGAAGTGCTCTGCCAAAGCAAACAATGTTTCACTAAGAAATAATCTTGTAGCTCTTGCTGGTTTGGAGGAAAAGGGAGATGTTTGGCTCTAAGGGTGACAGGCAGTCCAGGTTTCTGCCCAATAGGGAACCAACTGCTAGAGCAGACAAACAGAAATCAGTGCAAGCAATTCCTTCCTAGCTCTTTCTGTTGACAAGGAACTATGGAACTGTATCCTTGCTGGAATTGGAGACTGCAAGCCAGACAGAGCTACGGCTGTTCGGACATGAACTACTCTGCAAAGGAGCAGGAAGAAGGAACAACAAATTCTGTCCTAACTCTTTCTGCTGGGTCCCATTACAGTGGTGCTTTACGTTTCAGTGTTAGGGCAGATGCTTAAGAGAGCAGCACATTCATGCCTCTCCTCTTCTGTTTGGACAGAGCAGGTGTCCCTCTGGATTTCTAGTTTCCAGGTCATACAGAGCTACGTCTTAAGAGGCATGAAGTGCTCTGCCAAAGCAAACAATGTTTCACTAAGAAATAATCTTGTAGCTCTTGCTGGTTTGGAGGAAAAGGGAGATGTTTGGCTCTAAGGGTGACAGGCAGTCCAGGGTTCTGCCAAACAGGGAACCAACTGCTAGAGCAGACAAACAGAAATCAGCGCAAGCAATTCCTTCCTAGCTCTTTCTGTTGACGAGGAACTATGGAACTGTATCCTTGCTGGAATTGGAGTTTGCAAGCCAGACAGAGCTACGGCTGTTCGGACATGAACTACTCTGCAAAGGAGCAGGAAGAAGGAACAACAAATTCTGTCCTAACTCTTTCTGCTGGGTCCCATTACAGTGGTGCTTTACGTTTCAGTGTTAGGGCAGCCGCTTAATAGAGCAGCACATTCATGCCTCTCCTCTTCTGCTTGGACAGAGCAGGTGTCCCTCTGGATTTCTAGTTTCCAGGTCATACAGAGCTATGTCTTAAGAGGCATGAAGTGCTCTGCCAAAGCAAACAATGTTTCACTAAGAAATAATCTTGTAGCTCTTGCTGGTTTGGAGGAAAAGGGAGATGTTTGGCTCTGAGTGTGACAGGCAGTCCAGCGTTCTGCCAAATAGGGAACCAACTGCTAGAGCAGACAAACAGAAATCAGCGCAAGCAATTCCTTCCTAGCTCTTTCTGTTGACGAGGAACTATGGAACTGTATCCTTGCTGGAATTGGAGATTGCAAGCCAGACAGAGCTACGGCTGTTCGGACATGAACTACTCTGCAAAGGAGCAGGAAGAAGGAACAACAAATTCTGTCCTAACTCTTTCTGTTGGCCCCATTACAGTGGTGCTTTACGTTTCAGTGTTAAGGCAGCCGCTTAAGAGAGCAGCACATTCATGCCTCTCCTCTTCTGTTTGGACAGAGCAGGTGTCCCTCTGGATTTCTAGTTTCCAGGTCATACAGAGCTACGTCTTAAGAGGCATGAAGTGCTCTGCCAAAGCAAACAATGTTTCACTAAGAAATAATCTTGTAGCTCTTGCTGGTTTGGAGGAAAAGGGAGATGTTTGGCTCTGAGTGTGACAGGCAGTCCAGCGTTCTGCCAAATAGGGAACCAACTGCTAGAGCAGACAAACAGAAATCAGCGCAAGCAATTCCTTCCTAGCTCTTTCTGTTGACGAGGAACTATGGAACTGTATCCTTGCTGGAATTGGAGACTGCAAGCCAGACAGAGCTACGGCTGTTCGGACATGAACTACTCTGCAAAGGAGCAGGAAGAAGGAACAACAAATTCTGTCCTAACTCTTTCTTCTGGGTCCCATTACAGTGGTGCTTTACGTTTCAGTGTTAGGGCAGATGCTTAATAGAGCAGCACATTCATGCCTCTCCTCTTCTGTTTGGACAGAGCAGGTGTCCCTCTGGATTTCTAGTTTCCAGGTCATACAGAGCTACGTCTTAAGAGGCATGAAGTGCTCTGCCAAAGCAAACAATGTTTCACTAAGAAATAATCTTGTAGCTCTTGCTGGTTTGGAGGAAAAGGGAGATGTTTGGCTCTAAGGGTGACAGGCAGTCCAGGTTTCTGCCAAACAGGGAACCAACTGCTAGAGCAGACAAACAGAAATCAGCGCAAGCAATTCCTTCCTAGCTCTTTCTGTTGACGAGGAACTATGGAACTGTATCCTTGCTGGAATTGGAGTTTGCAAGCCAGACAGAGCTACGGCTGTTCGGACATGAACTACTCTGCAACGGAGCAGGAAGAAGGAACAACAAATTCTGTCCTAACTCTTTCTGCTGGGTCCCATTACAGTGGTGCTTTACGTTTCAGTGTTAGGGCAGCCGCTTAATAGAGCAGCACATTCATGCCTCTCCTCTTCTGCTTGGACAGAGCAGGTGTCCCTCTGGATTTCTAGTTTCCAGGTCATACAGAGCTACGTCTTAAGAGGCATGAAGTGCTCTGCCAAAGCAAACAATGTTTCTCTAAGAAATAATCTTGTAGCTCTTGCTGGTTTGGAGGAAAAGGGAGATGTTTGGCTCTGAGTGTGACAGGCAGTCCAGCGTTCTGCCAAATAGGGAACCAACTACTAGAGCAGACAAACAGAAATCAGTGCAAGCAATTCCTTCCTAGCTCTTTCTGTTGACGAGGAACTATGGAACTGTATCCTTGCTGGAATTGGAGATTGCAAGCCAGACAGAGCTACGGCTGTTCGTACATGAACTACTCTGCAAAGGAGCAGGAAGAAGGAACAACAAATTCTGTCCTAACTCTTTCTGCTGGGTCCCATTACAGTGGTGCTTTACGTTTCAGTGTTAGGGCAGACGCTTAAGAGAGCAGCACATTCATGCCTCTCCTCTTCTGTTTGGACAGAGCAGGTGTCCCTCTGGATTTCTAGTTTCCAGGTCATACAGAGCTACGTCTTAAGAGGCATGAAGTGCTCTGTCAAAGCAAACAATGTTTCACTAAGAAATAATCTTGTAGCTCTTGCTGGTTTGGAGGAAAAGGGAGATGTTTGGCTCTAAGGGTGACAGGCAGTCCAGGGTTCTGCCAAACAGGGAACCAACTGCTAGAGCAGACAAACAGAAATCAGCGCAAGCAATTCCTTCCTAGCTCTTTCTGTTGACGAGGAACTATGGAACTGTATCCTTGCTGGAATTGGAGTTTGCAAGCCAGACAGAGCTACGGCTGTTCGGACATGAACTACTCTGCAACGGAGCAGGAAGAAGGAACAACAAATTCTGTCCTAACTCTTTCTGCTGGGTCCCATTACAGTGGTGCTTTACGTTTCAGTGTTAGGGCAGCCGCTTAAGAGAGCAGCACATTCATGCCTCTCCTCTTCTGCTTGGACAGAGCAGGTGTCCCTCTGGATTTCTAGTTTCCAGGTCATACAGAGCTACGTCTTAAGAGGCATGAAGTGCTCTGCCAAAGCAAACAATGTTTCACTAAGAAATAATCTTGTAGCTCTTGCTGGTTTGGAGGAAAAGGGAGATGTTTGGCTCTGAGTGTGACAGGCAGTCCAGCGTTCTGCCAAATAGGGAACCAACTACTAGAGCAGACAAACAGAAATCAGTGCAAGCAATTCCTTCCTAGCTCTTTCTGTTGACGAGGAACTATGGAACTGTATCCTTGCTGGAATTGGAGATTGCAAGCCAGACAGAGCTACGGCTGTTCGGACATGAACTACTCTGCAAAGGAGCAGGAAGAAGGAACAACAAATTCTGTCCTAACTCTTTCTTCTGGGTCCCATTACAGTGGTGCTTTACGTTTCAGTGTTAGGGCAGATGCTTAAGAGAGCAGCACATTCATGCCTCTCCTCTTCTGTTTGGACAGAGCAGGTGTCCCTCTGGATTTCTAGTTTCCAGGTCATACAGAGCTACGTCTTAAGAGGCATGAAGTGCTCTGCCAAAGCAAACAATGTTTCACTAAGAAATAATCTTGTAGCTCTTGCTGGTTTGGAGGAAAAGGGAGATGTTTGGCTCTAAGGGTGACAGGCAGTCCAGGTTTCTGCTAAACAGGGAACCAACTGCTAGAGCAGACAAACAGAAATCAGCGCAAGCAATTCCTTCCTAGCTCTTTCTGTTGACGAGGAACTATGGAACTGTATCCTTGCTGGAATTGGAGTTTGCAAGCCAGACAGAGCTACGGCTGTTCGGACATGAACTACTCTGCAACGGAGCAGGAAGAAGGAACAACAAATTCTGTCCTAACTCTTTCTGCTGGGTCCCATTACAGTGGTGCTTTACGTTTCAGTGTTAGGGCAGCCGCTTAATAGAGCAGCACATTCATGCCTCTCCTCTTCTGCTTGGACAGAGCAGGTGTCCCTCTGGATTTCTAGTTTCCTGGTCATACAGAGCTACGTCTTAAGAGGCATGAAGTGCTCTGCCAAAGCAAACAATGTTTCACTAAGAAATAATCTTGTAGCTCTTGCTGGTTTGGAGGAAAAGGGAGATGTTTGGCTCTGAGTGTGACAGGCAGTCCAGCGTTCTGCCAAATAGGGAACCAACTACTAGAGCAGACAAACAGAAATCAGTGCAAGCAATTCCTTCCTAGCTCTTTCTGTTGACGAGGAACTATGGAACTGTATCCTTGCTGGAATTGGAGATTGCAAGCCAGACAGAGCTACGGCTGTTCGGACATGAACTACTCTGCAAAGGAGCACGAAGAAGGAACAACAAATTCTGTCCTAACTCTTTCTGTTGGTCCCATTACAGTGGTGCTTTACGTTTCAGTGTTAGGGCAGATGCTTAAGAGAGCAGCACATTCATGCCTCTCCTCTTCTGTTTGGACAGAGCAGGTGTCCCTCTGGATTTCTAGTTTCCAGGTCATACAGAGCTACGTCTTAAGAGGCATGAAGTGCTCTGCCAAAGCAAACAATGTTTCACTAAGAAATAATCTTGTAGCTCTTGCTGGTTTGGAGGAAAAGGGAGATGTTTGGCTCTGAGTGTGACAGGCAGTCCAGGGTTCTGCCAAATAGGGAACCAACTGCTAGAGCAGACAAACAGAAATCAGCGCAAGCAATTCCTTCCTAGCTCTTTCTGTTGACGAGGAACTATGGAACTGTATCCTTGCTGGAATTGGAGACTGCAAGCCAGACAGAGCTACGACTGTTCGGACATGAACTACTCTGCAAAGGAGCAGGAAGAAGGAACAACAAATTCTGTCCTAACTCTTTCTGCTGGGTCCCATTACAGTGGTGCTTTACGTTTCAGTGTTAGGGCAGATGCTTAATAGAGCAGCACATTCATGCCTCTCCTCTTCTGTTTGGACAGAGCAGGTGTCCCTCTGGATTTCTAGTTTCCAGGTCATACAGAGCTACGTCTTAAGAGGCATGAAGTGCTCTGCCAAAGCAAACAATGTTTCACTAAGAAATAATCTTGTAGCTCTTGCTGGTTTGGAGGAAAAGGGAGATGTTTGGCTCTGAGTGTGACAGGCAGTCCAGCGTTCTGCCAAATAGGGAACCAACTGCTAGAGCAGACAAACAGAAATCAGCGCAAGCAATTCCTTCCTAGCTCTTTCTGTTGACGAGGAACTATGGAACTGTATCCTTGCTGGAATTGGAGACTGCAAGCCAGACAGAGCTACGGCTGTTCGGACATGAACTACTCTGCAAAGGAGCAGGAAGAAGGAACAACAAATTCTGTCCTAACTCTTTCTGTTGGGTCCCATTACAGTGGTGCTTTAGGTTTCATTGTTAGGGCAGACGCTTAAGAGAGCAGCACATTCATGCCTCTCCTCTTCTGTTTGGACAGAGCAGGCGTCCCTCTGGATTTCTAGTTTCCAGGTCATACAGAGCTACGTCTTAAGAGGCATGAAGTGCTCTGCCAAAGCAAACAATGTTTCACTAAGAAATAATCTTGTAGCTCTTGCTGGTTTGGAGGAAAAGGGAGATGTTTGGCTCTAAGTGTGACAGGCAGTCCAGCGTTCTGCCAAATAGGGAACCAACTGCTAGAGCAGACAAACAGAAATCAGCGCATGCAATTCCTTCCTAGCTCTTTCTCTTGACGAGGAACTGTGTCCTTGCTGGAATTGGAGACTGCAAGCCAGACAGAGATACGGCTGCTCTGGCATGAACTACTCTGCAAAGGAGCAGGAAGAAGGAACAACAAATTCTGTCCTAACTCTTTCTGCTGGGTCCCATTACAGTGGTGCTTTAGGTTTCATTGTTAGGGCAGACGCTTAAGAGAGCAGCACATTCATGCCTCTCCTCTTCTGTTTGGACAGAGCAGGTGTCCCTCTGGATTTCTAGTTTCCAGGTCATACAGAGCTACGTCTTAAGAGGCATGAAGTGCTCTGCCAAAGCAAACAATGTTTCACTAAGAAATAATCTTGTAGCTCTTGCTGGTTTGGAGGAAAAGGGAGATGTTTGGCTCTAAGTGTGACAGGCAGTCCAGCGTTCTGCCATATAGGGAACCAACTACTAGAGCAGACAAACAGAAATCAGCGCAAGCAATTCCTTCCTAGCTCTTTCTGTTGACGAGGAACTGTATCCTTGCTGGAATTGGAGACTGCAAGCCAGACAGAGCTACGGCTGTTCGGACATGAACTACTCGGCAAAGGAGCAGGAAGAAGGAGCAACAAATTCTGTCCTAACTCTTTCTGCTGGATCCCATTACAGTGGTGCTTTACGTTTCAGTGTTAGGGCAGACGCTTAAGAGAGCAGCACATTCATGCCTCTCCTCTTCTGTTTGGACAGAGCAGGTGTCCCTCTGGATTTCTAGTTTCCAGGTCATACAGAGCTACGTCTTAAGAGGCATGAAGTGCTCTGCCAAAGCAAACCATGTTTCACTAAGAAATAATCTTGTAGCTCTTGCTGGTTTGGAGGAAAAGGGAGATGTTTGGCTCTGAGTGTGACAGGCAGTCCAGCGTTCTGCCAAATAGGGAACCAACTGCTGGAGCAGACAAACAGAAATCAGCGCAAGAAATTCCTTCCTAGCTCTTTCTGTTGACGAGGAACTATGGAACTGTATCCTTGCTGGAATTGGAGATTGCAAGCCAGACAGAGCTACGGCTGTTCGGGCATGAACTACTCTGCAACGGAGCAGGAAGAAGGAACAACAAATTCTGTCCTAACTCTTTCTGCCGGGTCCCATTACAGTGGTGCTTTACGTTTCAGTGTTAGGGCAGATGCTTAAGAGAGGAGCACATTCATGCCTCTCCTCTTCTGTTTGGACAGAGCAGGCCTCCCTCTGGATTTCTAGTTTCCTGGTCATACAGAGCTACGTCTTAAGAGGCATGAAGTGCTCTGCCAAAGCAAACAATGTTTCACTAAGAAATAATCTTGTAGCTCTTGCTGGTTTGGAGGAAAAGGGAGATGTTTGGCTCTGAGTGTGACAGGCAGTCCAGCGTTCTGCCAAATAGGGAACCAACTACTAGAGCAGACAAACAGAAATCAGTGCACGCAATTCCTTCCTAGCTCTTTCTGTTGATGAGGAACTATGGAACTGTATCCTTGCTGGAATTGGAGATTGCAAGCCAGACAGAGCTACGGCTGTTCGGACATGAACTACTCTGCAAAGGAGCAGGAAGAAGGAGCAACAAATTCTGTCCTAACTCTTTCTGCTGGGTCCCATTACAGTGGTGCTTTAGGTTTCAGTGTTAGGGCAGACGCTTAAGAGAGCAGCACATTCATGCCTCTCCTCTTCTGTTTGGACAGAGCAGGTGTCCCTCTGGATTTCTAGTTTCCAGGTCATACAGAGCTACGTCTTAAGAGGCATGAAGTGCTCTGCCAAAGCAAACAATGTTTCACTAAGAAATAATCTTGTAGCTCTTGCTGGTTTGGAGGAAAAGGGAGATGTTTGGCTCTAAGTGTGAGAGGCAGTCCAGCGTTCTGCCAAATAGGGAACCAACTGCTAGAGCAGACAAACAGAAATCAGCGCAAGCAATTCCTTCCTAGCTCTTTCTCTTGACGAGGAACTATGGAACTGTATCCTTGCTGGAATTGGAGATTGCAAGCCAGACAGAGCTACGGCTGTTCGGACATGAACTACTCTGCAACGGAGCAGGAAGAAGGAAGAACTAATTCTGTCCTAACTCTTTCTTCTGGGTCCCATTACAGTGGTGCTTTACGTTTCAGTGTTAGGGCAGATGCTTAAGAGAGCAGCACATTCATGCCTCTCCTCTTCTGTTTGGACAGAGCAGGTGTCCCTCTGGATTTCTAGTTTCCAGGTCATACAGAGCTACGTCTTAAGAGGCATGAAGTGCTCTGCCAAAGCAAACAATGTTTCACTAAGAAATAATCTTGTAGCTCTTGCTGGTTTGGAGGAAAAGGGAGATGTTTGGCTCTGAGTGTGACAGGCAGTCCAGCGTTCTGCCAAATAGGGAACCAACTGCTGGAGCAGACAAACAGAAATCAGCGCAAGCAATTCCTTCCTAGCTCTTTCTGTTGACGAGGAACTATGGAACTGTATCCTTGCTGGAATTGGAGATTGCAAGCCAGACAGAGCTACGGCTGTTCGGGCATGAACTACTCGGCAACGGAGCAGGAAGAAGGAACAACAAATTCTGTCCTAACTCTTTCTGCTGGGTCCCATTACAGTGGTGCTTTACGTTTCAGTGTTAGGGCAGATGCTTAAGAGAGCAGCACATTCATGCCTCTCCTCTTCTGTTTGGACAGAGCAGGCGTCCCTCTGGATTTCTAGTTTCCTGGTCATACAGAGCTACGTCTTAAGAGGCATGAAGTGCTCTGCCAAAGCAAACAATGTTTCACTAAGAAATAATCTTGTAGCTCTTGCTGGTTTGGAGGAAAAGGGAGATGTTTGGCTCTAAGTGTGACAGGCAGTCCAGCGTTCTGCCAAATAGGGAACCAACTACTAGAGCAGACAAACAGAAATCAGCGCAAGCAATTCCTTCCTAGCTCTTTCTGTTGACGAGGAACTGTATCCTTGCTGGAATTGGAGATTGCAAGCCAGACAGAGCTACGGCTGTTCGGACATGAACTACTCAGCAAAGGAGGAGGAAGAAGGAACAACAAATTCTGTCCTAACTCTTTCTGCTGGGTCCCATTACAGTGGTGCTTTAGGTTTCAGTGTTAGGGCAGACACTTAAGAGAGCAGCACATTCATGCCTCTCCTCTTCTGTTTGGACAGAGCAGGTGTCCCTCTGGATTTCTAGTTTCCAGGTCATACAGAGCTACGTCTTAAGAGGCATGAAGTGCTCTGCCAAAGCAAACAATGTTTCACTAAGAAATAATCTTGTAGCTCTTGCTGGTTTGGAGGAAAAGGGAGATGTTTGGCTCTGAGTGTGACAGGCAGTCCAGCGTTCTGCCAAATAGGGAACCAACTGCTGGAGCAGACAAACAGAAATCAGCGCAAGAAATTCCTTCCTAGCTCTTTCTGTTGACGAGGAACTATGGAACTGTATCCTTGCTGGAATTGGAGATTGCAAGCCAGACAGAGCTACGGCTGTTCGGGCATGAACTACTCTGCAACGGAGCAGGAAGAAGGAACAACAAATTCTGTCCTAACTCTTTCTGCCGGGTCCCATTACAGTGGTGCTTTACGTTTCAGTGTTAGGGCAGATGCTTAAGAGAGCAGCACATTCATGCCTCTCCTCTTCTGTTTGGACAGAGCAGGCGTCCCTCTGGATTTCTAGTTTCCTGGTCATACAGAGCTACGTCTTAAGAGGCATGAAGTGCTCTGCCAAAGCAAACAATGTTTCACTAAGAAATAATCTTGTAGCTCTTGCTGGTTTGGAGGAAAAGGGAGATGTTTGGCTCTGAGTGTGACAGGCAGTCCAGCGTTCTGCCAAATAGGGAACCAACTGCTGGAGCAGACAAACAGAAATCAGCGCAAGAAATTCCTTCCTAGCTCTTTCTGTTGACGAGGAACTATGGAACTGTATCCTTGCTGGAATTGGAGATTGCAAGCCAGACAGAGCTACGGCTGTTCGGGCATGAACTACTCTGCAACGGAGCAGGAAGAAGGAACAACAAATTCTGTCCTAACTCTTTCTGCCGGGTCCCATTACAGTGGTGCTTTACGTTTCAGTGTTAGGGCAGATGCTTAAGAGAGCAGCACATTCATGCCTCTCCTCTTCTGTTTGGACAGAGCAGGTGTCCCTCTGGATTTCTAGTTTCCAGGTCATACAGAGCTACGTCTTAAGAGGCATGAAGTGCTCTGCCAAAGCAAACAATGTTTCACTAAGAAATAATCTTGTAGCTCTTGCTGGTTTGGAGGAAAAGGGAGATGTTTGGCTCTGAGTGTGACAGGCAGTCCAGCGTTCTGCCAAATAGGGAACCAACTGCTAGAGCAGACAAACAGAAATCAACGCAAGCAATTCCTTCCTAGCTCTTTCTGTTGACGAGGAACTATGGAACTGTATCCTTGCTGGAATTGGAGATTGCAAGCCAGACAGAGCTACGGCTGTTCGGGCATGAACTACTCTGCAAAGGAGCAGGAAGAAGGAACAACAAATTCTGTCCTAACTCTTTCTGCTGGGTCCCATTACAGTGGTGCTTTACGTTTCAGTGTTAGGGCAGACGCTTAAGAGAGCAGCACATTCATGCCTCTCCTCTTCTGTTTGGACAGAGCAGGTGTCCCTCTGGATTTCTAGTTTCCAGGTCATACAGAGCTACATCTTAAGAGGCATGAAGTGCTCTGCCAAAGCAAACAATGTTTCACTAAGAAATAATCTTGTAGCTCTTGCTGGTTTGGAGGAAAAGGGAGATGTTTGGCTCTGAGTGTGACAGGCAGTCCAGCGTTCTGCCAAATAGGGAACCAACTGCTAGAGCAGACAAACAGAAATCAGCGCAAGCAATTCCTTCCTAGCTCTTTCTCTTGACGAGGAACTGTATCCTTGCGGGAATTGGAGACTGCAAGCCAGACAGAGCTACGGCTGTTCGGGCATGAACTACTCGGCAAAGGAGCAGGAAGAAGGAGCAACAAATTCTGTCCTAACTCTTTCTGCTGGGTCCCATTACAGTGGTGCTTTAGGTTTCAGTGTTAGGGCAGACGCTTAAGAGAGCAGCACATTCATGCCTCTCCTCTTCTGTTTGGACAGAGCAGGTGTCCCTCTGGATTTCTAGTTTCCAGGTCATACAGAGCTACGTCTTAAGAGGCATGAAGTGCTCTGCCAAAGCAAACAATGTTTCACTAAGAAATAATCTTGTAGCTCTTGCTGGTTTGGAGGAAAAGGGAGATGTTTGGCTCTAAGTGTGAGAGGCAGTCCAGCGTTCTGCCAAATAGGGAACCAACTGCTAGAGCAGACAAACAGAAATCAGCGCAAGCAATTCCTTCCTAGCTCTTTCTCTTGACGAGGAACTATGGAACTGTATCCTTGCTGGAATTGGAGATTGCAAGCCAGACAGAGCTACGGCTGTTCGGACATGAACTACTCTGCAACGGAGCAGGAAGAAGGAAGAACTAATTCTGTCCTAACTCTTTCTTCTGGGTCCCATTACAGTGGTGCTTTACGTTTCAGTGTTAGGGCAGATGCTTAAGAGAGCAGCACATTCATGCCTCTCCTCTTCTGTTTGGACAGAGCAGGTGTCCCTCTGGATTTCTAGTTTCCAGGTCATACAGAGCTACGTCTTAAGAGGCATGAAGTGCTCTGCCAAAGCAAACAATGTTTCACTAAGAAATAATCTTGTAGCTCTTGCTGGTTTGGAGGAAAAGGGAGATGTTTGGCTCTGAGTGTGACAGGCAGTCCAGCGTTCTGCCAAATAGGGAACCAACTGCTGGAGCAGACAAACAGAAATCAGCGCAAGCAATTCCTTCCTAGCTCTTTCTGTTGACGAGGAACTATGGAACTGTATCCTTGCTGGAATTGGAGATTGCAAGCCAGACAGAGCTACGGCTGTTCGGGCATGAACTACTCGGCAACGGAGCAGGAAGAAGGAACAACAAATTCTGTCCTAACTCTTTCTGCTGGGTCCCATTACAGTGGTGCTTTACGTTTCAGTGTTAGGGCAGATGCTTAAGAGAGCAGCACATTCATGCCTCTCCTCTTCTGTTTGGACAGAGCAGGCGTCCCTCTGGATTTCTAGTTTCCTGGTCATACAGAGCTACGTCTTAAGAGGCATGAAGTGCTCTGCCAAAGCAAACAATGTTTCACTAAGAAATAATCTTGTAGCTCTTGCTGGTTTGGAGGAAAAGGGAGATGTTTGGCTCTAAGTGTGACAGGCAGTCCAGCGTTCTGCCAAATAGGGAACCAACTACTAGAGCAGACAAACAGAAATCAGCGCAAGCAATTCCTTCCTAGCTCTTTCTGTTGACGAGGAACTGTATCCTTGCTGGAATTGGAGATTGCAAGCCAGACAGAGCTACGGCTGTTCGGACATGAACTACTCAGCAAAGGAGGAGGAAGAAGGAACAACAAATTCTGTCCTAACTCTTTCTGCTGGGTCCCATTACAGTGGTGCTTTAGGTTTCAGTGTTAGGGCAGACACTTAAGAGAGCAGCACATTCATGCCTCTCCTCTTCTGTTTGGACAGAGCAGGTGTCCCTCTGGATTTCTAGTTTCCAGGTCATACAGAGCTACGTCTTAAGAGGCATGAAGTGCTCTGCCAAAGCAAACAATGTTTCACTAAGAAATAATCTTGTAGCTCTTGCTGGTTTGGAGGAAAAGGGAGATGTTTGGCTCTGAGTGTGACAGGCAGTCCAGCGTTCTGCCAAATAGGGAACCAACTGCTGGAGCAGACAAACAGAAATCAGCGCAAGAAATTCCTTCCTAGCTCTTTCTGTTGACGAGGAACTATGGAACTGTATCCTTGCTGGAATTGGAGATTGCAAGCCAGACAGAGCTACGGCTGTTCGGGCATGAACTACTCTGCAACGGAGCAGGAAGAAGGAACAACAAATTCTGTCCTAACTCTTTCTGCCGGGTCCCATTACAGTGGTGCTTTACGTTTCAGTGTTAGGGCAGATGCTTAAGAGAGCAGCACATTCATGCCTCTCCTCTTCTGTTTGGACAGAGCAGGCGTCCCTCTGGATTTCTAGTTTCCTGGTCATACAGAGCTACGTCTTAAGAGGCATGAAGTGCTCTGCCAAAGCAAACAATGTTTCACTAAGAAATAATCTTGTAGCTCTTGCTGGTTTGGAGGAAAAGGGAGATGTTTGGCTCTGAGTGTGACAGGCAGTCCAGCGTTCTGCCAAATAGGGAACCAACTGCTGGAGCAGACAAACAGAAATCAGCGCAAGAAATTCCTTCCTAGCTCTTTCTGTTGACGAGGAACTATGGAACTGTATCCTTGCTGGAATTGGAGATTGCAAGCCAGACAGAGCTACGGCTGTTCGGGCATGAACTACTCTGCAACGGAGCAGGAAGAAGGAACAACAAATTCTGTCCTAACTCTTTCTGCCGGGTCCCATTACAGTGGTGCTTTACGTTTCAGTGTTAGGGCAGATGCTTAAGAGAGCAGCACATTCATGCCTCTCCTCTTCTGTTTGGACAGAGCAGGCGTCCCTCTGGATTTCTAGTTTCCTGGTCATACAGAGCTACGTCTTAAGAGGCATGAAGTGCTCTGCCAAAGCAAACAATGTTTCACTAAGAAATAATCTTGTAGCTCTTGCTGGTTTGGAGGAAAAGGGAGATGTTTGGCTCTGAGTGTGACAGGCAGTCCAGCGTTCTGCCAAATAGGGAACCAACTACTAGAGCAGACAAACAGAAATCAGCGCAAGCAATTCCTTCCTAGCTCTTTCTGTTGACGAGGAACTATGGAACTGTATCCTTGCTGGAATTGGAGATTGCAAGCCAGACAGAGCTACGGCTGTTCGGACATGAACTACTCTGCAACGGAGCAGGAAGAAGGAACAACAAATTCTGTCCTAACTCTTTCTGCCGGGTCCCATTACAGTGGTGCTTTATGTTTCAGTGTTAGGGCAGATGCTTAAGAGAGCAGCACATTCATGCCTCTCCTCTTCTGTTTGGACAGAGCAGGTGTCCCTCTGGATTTCTAGTTTCCAGGTCATACAGAGCTACGTCTTAAGAGGCATGAAGTGCTCTGCCAAAGCAAACAATGTTTCACTAAGAAATAATCTTGTAGCTCTTGCTGGTTTGGAGGAAAAGGGAGATGTTTGGCTCTGAGTGTGACAGGCAGTCCAGCGTTCTGCCAAATAGGGAACCAACTGCTAGAGCAGACAAACAGAAATCAACGCAAGCAATTCCTTCCTAGCTCTTTCTGTTGACGAGGAACTATGGAACTGTATCCTTGCTGGAATTGGAGATTGCAAGCCAGACAGAGCTACGGCTGTTCGGGCATGAACTACTCTGCAAAGGAGCAGGAAGAAGGAACAACAAATTCTGTCCTAACTCTTTCTGCTGGGTCCCATTACAGTGGTGCTTTACGTTTCAGTGTTAGGGCAGACGCTTAAGAGAGCAGCACATTCATGCCTCTCCTCTTCTGTTTGGACAGAGCAGGTGTCCCTCTGGATTTCTAGTTTCCAGGTCATACAGAGCTACATCTTAAGAGGCATGAAGTGCTCTGCCAAAGCAAACAATGTTTCACTAAGAAATAATCTTGTAGCTCTTGCTGGTTTGGAGGAAAAGGGAGATGTTTGGCTCTGAGTGTGACAGGCAGTCCAGCGTTCTGCCAAATAGGGAACCAACTGCTAGAGCAGACAAACAGAAATCAGCGCAAGCAATTCCTTCCTAGCTCTTTCTCTTGACGAGGAACTGTATCCTTGCGGGAATTGGAGACTGCAAGCCAGACAGAGCTACGGCTGTTCGGGCATGAACTACTCGGCAAAGGAGCAGGAAGAAGGAGCAACAAATTCTGTCCTAACTCTTTCTGCTGGGTCCCATTACAGTGGTGCTTTAGGTTTCAGTGTTAGGGCAGACGCTTAAGAGAGCAGCACATTCATGCCTCTCCTCTTCTGTTTGGACAGAGCAGGTGTCCCTCTGGATTTCTAGTTTCCAGGTCATACAGAGCTACGTCTTAAGAGGCATGAAGTGCTCTGCCAAAGCAAACAATGTTTCACTAAGAAATAATCTTGTAGCTCTTGCTGGTTTGGAGGAAAAGGGAGATGTTTGGCTCTGAGTGTGACAGGCAGTCCAGCGTTCTGCCAAATAGGGAACCAACTGCTAGAGCAGACAAACAGAAATCAGCGCAAGCAATTCCTTCCTAGCTCTTTCTGTTGACGAGGAACTATGGAACTGTATCCTTGCTGGAATTGGAGATTGCAAGCCAGACAGAGCTACGGCTGTTCGGACATGAACTACTCTGCAAAGGAGCAGGAAGAAGGAACAACAAATTCTGTCCTAACCCTTTCTTCTGGGTCCCATTACAGTGGTGCTTTAGGTTTCAGTGTTAGGGCAGACGCTTAAGAGAGCAGCACATTCATGCCTCTCCTCTTCTGTTTGGACAGAGCAGGTGTCCCTCTGGATTTCTAGTTTCCAGGTCATACAGAGCTACGTCTTAAGAGGCATGAAGTGCTCTGCCAAAGCAAACAATGTTTCACTAAGAAATAATCTTGTAGCTCTTGCTGGTTTGGAGGAAAAGGGAGATGTTTGGCTCTGAGTGTGACAGGCAGTCCAGCGTTCTGCCAAATAGGGAACCAACTGCTAGAGCAGACAAACAGAAATCAACGCAAGCAATTCCTTCCTAGCTCTTTCTCTTGACGAGGAACTATGGAACTGTATCCTTGCTGGAATTGGAGATTGCAAGCCAGACAGAGCTACAGCTGTTCGGACATGAACTACTCTGCAAAGGAGCAGGAAGAAGGAACAACAAATTCTGTCCTAACTCTTTCTGTTGGTCCCGTTACAGTGGTGCTTTACGTTTCAGTGTTAGGGCAGGCGCTTAAGAGAGCAGCACATTCATGCCTCTCCTCTTCTGTTTGGACAGAGCAGGTGTCCCTCTGGATTTCTAGTTTCCAGGTCATACAGAGCTACGTCTTAAGAGGCATGAAGTGCTCTGCCAAAGCAAACAATGTTTCACTAAGAAATAATCTTGTAGCTCTTGCTGGTTTGGAGGAAAAGGGAGATGTTTGGCTCTGAGTGTGACAGGCAGTCCAGCGTTCTGCCAAATAGGGAACCAACTGCTAGAGCAGACAAACAGAAATCAGCGCAAGCAATTCCTTCCTAGCTCTTTCTGTTGACGAGGAACTGTATCCTTGCTGGAATTGGAGATTGCAAGCCAGACAGAGCTACGGCTGTTCATACATGAACTACTCTGCAAAGGAGCAGGAAGTAGGAGCAACAAATTCTCTCCTAACTCTTTCTGTTGGTCCCATTACAGTGGTGCTTTAGGTTTCAGTGTTAGGGCAGACGCTTAAGAGAGCAGCACATTCATGCCTCTCCTCTTCTGTTTGGACAGAGCAGGTGTCCCTCTGGATTTCTAGTTTCCAGGTCATACAGAGCTACGTCTTAAGAGGCATGAAGTGCTCTGCCAAAGCAAACAATGTTTCACTAAGAAATAATCTTGTAGCTCTTGCTGGTTTGGAGGAAAAGGGAGATGTTTGGCTCTGAGTGTGACAGGCAGTCCAGCGTTCTGCCAAATAGGGAACCAACTGCTAGAGCAGACAAACAGAAATCAGCGCAAGCAATTCCTTCCTAGCTCTTTCTGTTGACGAGGAACTGTATCCTTGCAGGAATTGGAGACTGCAAGCCAGACAGAGCTACGGCTGTTCGGGCATGAACTACTCTGCAAAGGAGCAGGAAGAAGGAACAACAAATTCTGTCCTAACTCTTTCTGTTGGTCCGATTACAGTGGTGCTTTACGTTTCAGTGTTAGGGCAGACGCTTAAGAGAGCAGCACATTCATGCCTCTCCTCTTCTGTTTGGACAGAGCAGGTGTCCCTCTGGATTTCTAGTTTCCAGGTCATACAGAGCTATGTCTTAAGAGGCATGAAGTGCTCTGCCAAAGCAAACAATGTTTCACTAAGAAATAATCTTGTAGCTCTTGCTGGTTTGGAGGAAAAGGGAGATGTTTGGCTCTGAGTGTGACAGGCAGTCCAGCGTTCTGCCAAATAGGGAACCAACTGCTAGAGCAGACAAACAGAAATCAGCGCAAGCAATTCCTTCCTAGCTCTTTCTGTTGACGAGGAACTATGGAACTGTATCCTTGCAGAAATTGGAGACTGCAAGCCAGACAGAGCTACGGCTGTTCGGACATGAACTACTCTGCAAAGGAGCAGGAAGAAGGAACAACAAATTCTGTCCTAACTCTTTCTGCTGGGTCCCATTACAGTGGTGCTTTACGTTTCAGTGTTAGGGCAGACGCTTAAGAGAGCAGCACATTCATGCCTCTCCTCTTCTGTTTGGACAGAGCAGGTGTCCCTCTGGATTTCTAGTTTCCAGGTCATACAGAGCTACATCTTAAGAGGCATGAAGTGCTCTGCCAAAGCAAACAATGTTTCACTAAGAAATAATCTTGTAGCTCTTGCTGGTTTGGAGGAAAAGGGAGATGTTTGGCTCTGAGTGTGACAGGCAGTCCAGCGTTCTGCCAAATAGGGAACCAACTGCTAGAGCAGACAAACAGAAATCAGCGCAAGCAATTCCTTCCTAGCTCTTTCTCTTGACGAGGAACTGTATCCTTGCGGGAATTGGAGACTGCAAGCCAGACAGAGCTACGGCTGTTCGGGCATGAACTACTCGGCAAAGGAGCAGGAAGAAGGAGCAACAAATTCTGTCCTAACTCTTTCTGCTGGGTCCCATTACAGTGGTGCTTTAGGTTTCAGTGTTAGGGCAGACGCTTAAGAGAGCAGCACATTCATGCCTCTCCTCTTCTGTTTGGACAGAGCAGGTGTCCCTCTGGATTTCTAGTTTCCAGGTCATACAGAGCTACGTCTTAAGAGGCATGAAGTGCTCTGCCAAAGCAAACAATGTTTCACTAAGAAATAATCTTGTAGCTCTTGCTGGTTTGGAGGAAAAGGGAGATGTTTGGCTCTGAGTGTGACAGGCAGTCCAGCGTTCTGCCAAATAGGGAACCAACTGCTAGAGCAGACAAACAGAAATCAGCGCAAGCAATTCCTTCCTAGCTCTTTCTGTTGACGAGGAACTGTATCCTTGCTGGAATTGGAGATTGCAAGCCAGACAGAGCTACGGCTGTTCGGGCATGAACTACTCTGCAAAGGAGCAGGAAGAAGGAGCAACAAATTCTGTCCTAACTCTTTCTTCTGGGTCCCATTACAGTGGTGCTTTAGTTTTCAGTCTTAGGGCAGACGCTTAAGAGAGCAGCACATTCATGCCTCTCCTCTTCTGTTTGGACAGAGCAGGTGTCCCTCTGGATTTCTAGTTTCCAGGTCATACAGAGCTACGTCTTAAGAGGCATGAAGTGCTCTGCCAAAGCAAACAATGTTTCACTAAGAAATAATCTTGTAGCTCTTGCTGGTTTGGAGGAAAAGGGAGATGTTTGGCTCTGAGTGTGACAGGCAGTCCAGCGTTCTGCCAAATAGGGAACCAACTGCTAGAGCAGACAAACAGAAATCAGCGCAAGCAATTCCTTCCTAGCTCTTTCTGTTGACGAGGAACTATGGAACTGTATCCTTGCTGGAATTGGAGATTGCAAGCCAGACAGAGCTACGGCTGTTCGGGCATGAACTACTCTGCAAAGGAGCAGGAAGAAGGAACAACAAATTCTGTCCTAACTCTTTCTGCTGGGTCCCATTACAGTGGTGCTTTAGGTTTCAGTGTTAGGGCAGACGCTTAAGAGAGCAGCACATTCATGCCTCTCCTCTTTTGTTTGGGCAGGGCAGTTGTCCCTCTGGATTTCTAGTTTCCAGGTCATACAGAGCTACGTCTTAAGAGGCATGAAGTGCTCTGCCAAAGCAAACAATGTTTCACTAAGAAATAATCTTGTAGCTCTTGCTGGTTTGGAGGAAAAGGGAGATGTTTGGCTCTGAGTGTGACAGGCAGTCCAGCGTTCTGCCAAATAGGGAACCAACTGCTAGAGCAGACAAACAGAAATCAGCGCAAGCAATTCCTTCCTAGCTCTTTCTGTTGACGAGGAACTCTATCCTTGCTGGAATTGGAGATTGCAAGCCAGACAGAGCTACGGCAGTTCGGGCATGAACTACTCGGCAAAGGAACAGGAAGAAGGAGCAACAAATTCTGTCCTAACTCTTTCTGCTGGGTCCCATTACAGTGGTGCTTTAGGTTTCAGTGTTAGGGCAGACGCTTAAGAGAGCAGCACATTCATGCCTCTCCTCTTCTGTTTGGACAGAGCAGGTGTCCCTCTGGATTTCTAGTTTCCAGGTCATACAGAGCTACGTCTTAAGAGGCATGAAGTGCTCTGCCAAAGCAAACAATGTTTCACTAAGAAATAATCTTGTAGCTCTTGCTGGTTTGGAGGAAAAGGGAGATGTTTGGCTCTGAGTGTGACAGGCAGTCCAGCGTTCTGCCAAATAGGGAACCAACTAGTAGAGCAGACAAACAGAAATCAGCGCAAGCAATTCCTTCCTAGCTCTTTCTCTTGACGAGGAACTGTATCCTTGCAGGAATTGGAGACTGCAAGCCAGACAGAGATTCGGCTGTCCTGGCATGAACTACTCTGCGAAGGAGCAGGAAGAAGGAGCAACAAATCCTGTCCTAACTCTTTCTGCTGGGTCCCATTACAGTGGTGCTTTAGGTTTCAGTGTTAGGGCAGACGCTTAAGAGAGCAGCACATTCATGCCTCTCCTCTTCTGTTTGGAGAGAGCAGGTGTCCCTCTGGATTTCTAGTTTCCAGGTCATACAGAGCTACGTCTTAAGAGGCATGAAGTGCTCTGCCAAAGCAAACAATGTTTCACTAAGA
This sequence comes from Rhynochetos jubatus, assembly GCA_027574665.1. Taxonomy (NCBI): domain Eukaryota; kingdom Metazoa; phylum Chordata; class Aves; order Eurypygiformes; family Rhynochetidae; genus Rhynochetos; species Rhynochetos jubatus. The sequence continues at coordinate 9,146,783 of CM050689.1, read as the reverse complement.
AATAATCTTGTAGCTCTTGCTGGTTTGGAGGAAAAGGGAGATGTTTGCCTCTAAGTGTGACAGGCAGTCCAGCATTCGGCCAAATAGGGAACCAACTGCTAGAGCAGACAAACAGAAATCAGCGCAAGCAATTCCTTCCTAGCTCTTTCTGTTGACGAGGAACTGTATCCTTGCTGGAATTGGAGACTGCAAGCCAGACAGAGCTACGGCTGTTCGGGCATGAACTACTCTGCAAAGAAGCAGGAAGAAGGAACAACAAATTCTGTCCTAACTCTTTCTTCTGGGTCCCATTACAGTGGTGCTTTACGTTTCAGTGTTAGGGCAGATGCTTAAGAGAGCAGCACATTCATGCCTCTCCTCTTCTGTTTGGACAGAGCAGGTGTCCCTCTGGATTTCTAGTTTCCAGGTCATACAGAGCTACGTCTTAAGAGGCATGAAGTGCTCTGCCAAAGCAAACCATGTTTCACTAAGAAATAATCTTGTAGCTCTTGCTGGTTTGGAGGAAAAGGGAGATGTTTGGCTCTGAGTGTGACAGGCAGTCCAGCGTTCTGCCAAATAGGGAACCAACTGCTAGAGCAGACAAACAGAAATCAGCGCAAGCAATTCCTTCCTAGCTCTTTCTGTTGACGAGGAACTATGGAACTGTATCCTTGCAGAAATTGGAGACTGCAAGCCAGACAGAGCTACGGCTGTTCGGACATGAACTACTCTGCAAAGGAGCAGGAAGAAGGAACAACAAATTCTGTCCTAACTCTTTCTTCTGGGTCCCATTACAGTGGTGCTTTACGTTTCAGTGTTAGGGCAGATGCTTAAGAGAGCAGCACATTCATGCCTCTCCTCTTCTGTTTGGACAGAGCAGGTGTCCCTCTGGATTTCTAGTTTCCAGGTCATACAGAGCTACGTCTTAAGAGGCATGAAGTGCTCTGCCAAAGCAAACAATGTTTCACTAAGAAATAATCTTGTAGCTCTTGCTGGTTTGGAGGAAAAGGGAGATGTTTGGCTCTAAGTGTGACAGGCAGTCCAGCGTTCTGCCAAATAGGGAACCAACTGCTAGAGCAGACAAACAGAAATCAGCGCAAGCAATTCCTTCCTAGCTCTTTCTGTTGACGAGGAACTGTATCCTTGCTGGAATTGGAGATTGCAAGCCAGACAGAGCTACGGCTGTTCAGGCATGAACTACTCAGCAAAGGAGCAGGAAGAAGGAACAACAAATTCTGTCCTAACTCTTTCTGTTGGTCCCATTACAGTGGTGCTTTACGTTTCAGTGTTAGGGCAGACGCTTAAGAGAGCAGCACATTCATGCCTCTCCTCTTCTGTTTGGACAGAGCAGGTGTCCCTCTGGATTTCTAGTTTCCAGGTCATACAGAGCTACGTCTTAAGAGGCATGAAGTGCTCTGCCAAAGCAAACAATGTTTCACTAAGAAATAATCTTGTAGCTCTTGCTGGTTTGGAGGAAAAGGGAGATGTTTGGCTCTGAGTGTGACTGGCAGTCCAGCGTTCTGCCAAATAGGGAACCAACTGCTAGAGCAGACAAACAGAAATCAGCGCAAGCAATTCCTTCCTAGCTCTTTCTGTTGACGAGGAACTGTATCCTTGCTGGAATTGGAGACTGCAAGCCAGACAGAGCTACGGCTCTTCGGGCATGAACTACTCTGCAAAGGAGCAGGAAGAAGGAGCAACAAATTCTGTCCTAACTCTTTCTGCTGGGTCCCATTACAGTGGTGCTTTAGGTTTCATTGTTAGGGCAGACGCTTAAGAGAGCAGCACATTCATGCCTCTCCTCTTCTGTTTGGACAGAGCAGGTGTCCCTCTGGATTTCTAGTTTCCAGGTCATACAGAGCTACGTCTTAAGAGGCATGAAGTGCTCTGCCAAAGCAAACCATGTTTCACTAAGAAATAATCTTGTAGCTCTTGCTGGTTTGGAGGAAAAGGGAGATGTTTGGCTCTAAGGGTGACAGGCAGTCCAGGGTTCTGCCAAATAGGGAACCAACTGCTAGAGCAGACAAACAGAAATCAGCGCAAGCAATTCCTTCCTAGCTCTTTCTGTTGACGAGGAACTGTATCCTTGCTGGAATTGGAGATTGCAAGCCAGACAGAGCTACGGCTGTTCTGGCATGAACTACTCGGCAAAGGAGCAGGAAGAAGGAGCAACAAATTCTCTCCTAACTCTTTCTGTTGGTCCCATTACAGTGGTGCTTTAGGTTTCAGTGTTAGGGCAGACGCTTAAGAGAGCAGCACATTCATGCCTCTCCTCTTCTGTTTGGACAGAGCAGGTGTCCCTCTGGATTTCTAGTTTCCAGGTCATACAGAGCTACGTCTTAAGAGGCATGAAGTGCTCGGCCAAAGCAAACAATGTTTCACTAAGAAATAATCTTGTAGCTCTTGCTGGTTTGGAGGAAAAGGGAGATGTTTGGCTCTGAGTGTGACAGGCAGTCCAGCGTTCTGCCAAATAGGGAACCAACTGCTAGAGCAGACAAACAGAAATCAGCGCAAGCAATTCCTTCCTAGCTCTTTCTGTTGACGAGGAACTATGGAACTGTATCCTTGCTGGAATTGGAGATTGCAAGCCAGACAGAGCTACGGCTGTTCGGGCATGAACTACTCTGCAACGGAGCAGGAAGAAGGAACAACAAATTCTGTCCTAACTCTTTCTGCTGGGTCCCATTACAGTGGTGCTTTACGTTTCAGTGTTAGGGCAGATGCTTAAGAGAGGAGCACATTCATGCCTCTCCTCTTCTGTTTGGACAGAGCAGGTGTCCCTCTGGATTTCTAGTTTCCAGGTCATACAGAGCTACGTCTTAAGAGGCATGAAGTGCTCTGCCAAAGCAAACAATGTTTCACTAAGAAATAATCTTGTAGCTCTTGCTGGTTTGGAGGAAAAGGGAGATGTTTGGCTCTGAGTGTGACAGGCAGTCCAGCGTTCTGCCAAATAGGGAACCAACTAGTAGAGCAGACAAACAGAAATCAGCGCAAGCAATTCCTTCCTAGCTCTTTCTCTTGACGAGGAACTGTATCCTTGCAGGAATTGGAGACTGCAAGCCAGACAGAGATTCGGCTGTCCTGGCATGAACTACTCTGCGAAGGAGCAGGAAGAAGGAGCAACAAATCCTGTCCTAACTCTTTCTGCTGGGTCCCATTACAGTGGTGCTTTAGGTTTCAGTGTTAGGGCAGACGCTTAAGAGAGCAGCACATTCATGCCTCTCCTCTTCTGTTTGGAGAGAGCAGGTGTCCCTCTGGATTTCTAGTTTCCAGGTCATACAGAGCTACGTCTTAAGAGGCATGAAGTGCTCTGCCAAAGCAAACAATGTTTCACTAAGAAATAATCTTGTAGCTCTTGCTGGTTTGGAGGAAAAGGGAGATGTTTGCCTCTAAGTGTGACAGGCAGTCCAGCATTCGGCCAAATAGGGAACCAACTGCTAGAGCAGACAAACAGAAATCAGCGCAAGCAATTCCTTCCTAGCTCTTTCTGTTGACGAGGAACTGTATCCTTGCTGGAATTGGAGACTGCAAGCCAGACAGAGCTACGGCTGTTCGGGCATGAACTACTCTGCAAAGAAGCAGGAAGAAGGAACAACAAATTCTGTCCTAACTCTTTCTTCTGGGTCCCATTACAGTGGTGCTTTACGTTTCAGTGTTAGGGCAGATGCTTAAGAGAGCAGCACATTCATGCCTCTCCTCTTCTGTTTGGACAGAGCAGGTGTCCCTCTGGATTTCTAGTTTCCAGGTCATACAGAGCTACGTCTTAAGAGGCATGAAGTGCTCTGCCAAAGCAAACCATGTTTCACTAAGAAATAATCTTGTAGCTCTTGCTGGTTTGGAGGAAAAGGGAGATGTTTGGCTCTGAGTGTGACAGGCAGTCCAGCGTTCTGCCAAATAGGGAACCAACTGCTAGAGCAGACAAACAGAAATCAGCGCAAGCAATTCCTTCCTAGCTCTTTCTGTTGACGAGGAACTATGGAAGTGTATCCTTGCAGAAATTGGAGACTGCAAGCCAGACAGAGCTACGGCTGTTCGGACATGAACTACTCTGCAAAGGAGCAGGAAGAAGGAACAACAAATTCTGTCCTAACTCTTTCTTCTGGGTCCCATTACAGTGGTGCTTTACGTTTCAGTGTTAGGGCAGATGCTTAAGAGAGCAGCACATTCATGCCTCTCCTCTTCTGTTTGGACAGAGCAGGTGTCCCTCTGGATTTCTAGTTTCCAGGTCATACAGAGCTACGTCTTAAGAGGCATGAAGTGCTCTGCCAAAGCAAACAATGTTTCACTAAGAAATAATCTTGTAGCTCTTGCTGGTTTGGAGGAAAAGGGAGATGTTTGGCTCTAAGTGTGACAGGCAGTCCAGCGTTCTGCCAAATAGGGAACCAACTGCTAGAGCAGACAAACAGAAATCAGCGCAAGCAATTCCTTCCTAGCTCTTTCTGTTGACGAGGAACTGTATCCTTGCTGGAATTGGAGATTGCAAGCCAGACAGAGCTACGGCTGTTCAGGCATGAACTACTCAGCAAAGGAGCAGGAAGAAGGAACAACAAATTCTGTCCTAACTCTTTCTGTTGGTCCCATTACAGTGGTGCTTTACGTTTCAGTGTTAGGGCAGACGCTTAAGAGAGCAGCACATTCATGCCTCTCCTCTTCTGTTTGGACAGAGCAGGTGTCCCTCTGGATTTCTAGTTTCCAGGTCATACAGAGCTACGTCTTAAGAGGCATGAAGTGCTCTGCCAAAGCAAACAATGTTTCACTAAGAAATAATCTTGTAGCTCTTGCTGGTTTGGAGGAAAAGGGAGATGTTTGGCTCTGAGTGTGACTGGCAGTCCAGCGTTCTGCCAAATAGGGAACCAACTGCTAGAGCAGACAAACAGAAATCAGCGCAAGCAATTCCTTCCTAGCTCTTTCTGTTGACGAGGAACTGTATCCTTGCTGGAATTGGAGACTGCAAGCCAGACAGAGCTACGGCTCTTCGGGCATGAACTACTCTGCAAAGGAGCAGGAAGAAGGAGCAACAAATTCTGTCCTAACTCTTTCTGCTGGGTCCCATTACAGTGGTGCTTTAGGTTTCATTGTTAGGGCAGACGCTTAAGAGAGCAGCACATTCATGCCTCTCCTCTTCTGTTTGGACAGAGCAGGTGTCCCTCTGGATTTCTAGTTTCCAGGTCATACAGAGCTACGTCTTAAGAGGCATGAAGTGCTCTGCCAAAGCAAACCATGTTTCACTAAGAAATAATCTTGTAGCTCTTGCTGGTTTGGAGGAAAAGGGAGATGTTTGGCTCTAAGGGTGACAGGCAGTCCAGGGTTCTGCCAAATAGGGAACCAACTGCTAGAGCAGACAAACAGAAATCAGCGCAAGCAATTCCTTCCTAGCTCTTTCTGTTGACGAGGAACTGTATCCTTGCTGGAATTGGAGATTGCAAGCCAGACAGAGCTACGGCTGTTCTGGCATGAACTACTCGGCAAAGGAGCAGGAAGAAGGAGCAACAAATTCTCTCCTAACTCTTTCTGTTGGTCCCATTACAGTGGTGCTTTAGGTTTCAGTGTTAGGGCAGACGCTTAAGAGAGCAGCACATTCATGCCTCTCCTCTTCTGTTTGGACAGAGCAGGTGTCCCTCTGGATTTCTAGTTTCCAGGTCATACAGAGCTACGTCTTAAGAGGCATGAAGTGCTCGGCCAAAGCAAACAATGTTTCACTAAGAAATAATCTTGTAGCTCTTGCTGGTTTGGAGGAAAAGGGAGATGTTTGGCTCTGAGTGTGACAGGCAGTCCAGCGTTCTGCCAAATAGGGAACCAACTGCTAGAGCAGACAAACAGAAATCAGCGCAAGCAATTCCTTCCTAGCTCTTTCTGTTGACGAGGAACTATGGAACTGTATCCTTGCTGGAATTGGAGATTGCAAGCCAGACAGAGCTACGGCTGTTCGGGCATGAACTACTCTGCAACGGAGCAGGAAGAAGGAACAACAAATTCTGTCCTAACTCTTTCTGCTGGGTCCCATTACAGTGGTGCTTTACGTTTCAGTGTTAGGGCAGATGCTTAAGAGAGGAGCACATTCATGCCTCTCCTCTTCTGTTTGGACAGAGCAGGTGTCCCTCTGGATTTCTAGTTTCCAGGTCATACAGAGCTACGTCTTAAGAGGCATGAAGTGCTCTGCCAAAGCAAACAATGTTTCACTAAGAAATAATCTTGTAGCTCTTGCTGGTTTGGAGGAAAAGGGAGATGTTTGGCTCTAAGTGTGACAGGCAGTCCAGCGTTCTGCCAAATAGGGAACCAACTGCTAGAGCAGACAAACAGAAATCAGCGCAAGCAATTCCTTCCTAGCTCTTTCTGTTGACGAGGAACTGTATCCTTGCTGGAACTGGAGATTGCAAGCTGGACAGAGCTACGGCTCTTCAGAAATGAACTACTCTGCAAAGGAGCAGGAAGAAGGAGCAACAAATTCTGTCCTAACTCTTTCTGTTGGGTCCCATTAGAGTGGTGCTTTAGGTTTCAGTGTTAGGGTAGACTCTTAACAGAGCAGCACATTCATGCCTATCCTCTTCTGTTTGGACAGAGCAGGCGTCCCTCTGGATTTCTAGTTTCCAGGTCATACAGAGCTACGTCTTAAGAGGCATGAAGTGCTCTGCCAAAGCAAACCATGTTTCACTAAGAAATAATCTTGTAGCTCTTGCTGGTTTGGAGGAAAAGGGAGATGTTTGGCTCTAAGTGTGACAGGCAGTCCAGCGTTCTGCCAAACAGGGAACCAACTACTAGAGCCGACAAACAGAAATCAGTGCAAGCAATTCCTTCCTAACTCTTTCTGTTGACGAGGAACTGTATCCTTGCTGGAATTGGAGATTGCAAGCCAGACAGAGCTACGGCTCTTCGGACATGAACTACTCGGCAAAGGAGCAGGAAGAAGGAACAACAAATTCTGTCCTAACTCTTTCTGCTGGGTCCCATTACAGTGGTGGTTTACGTTTCAGTGTTAGGGCAGACGCTTAAGAGAGCAGCACATTCATGCCTCTCCTCTTCTGTTTGGACAGAGCAGGTGTCCCTCTGGATTTCTAGTTTCCAGGTCATACAGAGCTACGTCTTAAGAGGCATGAAGTGCTCTGCCAAAGCAAACAATGTTTCACTAAGAAATAATCTTGTAGCTCTTGCTGGTTTGGAGGAAAAGGGAGATGTTTGGCTCTAAGTGTGACAGGCAGTCCAGCGTTCTGCCAAATAGGGAACCAACTAGTAGAGCAGACAAACAGAAATCAGCGCAAGCAATTCCTTCCTAGCTCTTTCTGTTGACGAGGAACTGTATCCTTGCTGGAATTGGAGACTGCAAGCCAGACAGAGCTACGGCTCTTCGGGCATGAACTACTCTGCAAAGGAGCAGGAAGAAGGAGCAACAAATTCTGTCCTAACTCTTTCTGCTGGGTCCCATTACAGTGGTGCTCTAGGTTTCAGTGTTAGGGTAGACTCTTAAGAGAGCAGCACATTCATGCCTCTCCTCTTCTGTTTGGACAGAGCAGGTGTCCCTCTGGATTTCTAGCTTCCAGGTCATACAGAGCTACGTCTTAAGAGGCATGAAGTGCTCTGCCAAAGCAAACCATGTTTCACTAAGAAATAATCTTGTAGCTCTTGCTGGTTTGGAGGAAAAGGGAGATGTTTGGCTCTAAGTGTGACAGGCAGTCCAGCGTTCTGCCAAATAGGGAACCAACTACTAGAGCAGAAAAACAGAAATCAGTGCAAGCAATTCCTTCCTAGCTCTTTCTGTTGACGAGGAACTATGGAACTGTATCCTTGCGGGAATTGGAGACTGCAAGCCAGACAGAGCTACGGCTGTTCGGGCATGAACTACTCAGCAAAGGAGCAGGAAGAAGGAGCAACAAATCCTGTCCTAACTCTTTCTGCTGGGTCCCATTACAGTGGTGCTTTAGGTTTCATTGTTAGGGCAGATGCTTAAGAGAGCAGCACATTCATGCCTCTCCTCTTCTGTTTGGACAGAGCAGGTGTCCCTCTGGATTTCTAGTTTCCAGGTCATACAGAGCTACGTCTTAAGAGGCATGAAGTGCTCTGCCAAAGCAAACCATGTTTCACTAAGAAATAATCTTGTAGCTCTTGCTGGTTTGGAGGAAAAGGGAGATGTTTGGCTCTAAGGGTGACAGGCAGTCCAGGGTTCTGCCAAATAGGGAACCAACTGCTAGAGCAGACAAACAGAAATCAGCGCAAGCAATTCCTTCCTAGCTCTTTCTGTTGACGAGGAACTGTATCCTTGCTGGAATTGGAGATTGCAAGCCAGACAGAGCTACGGCTGTTCTGGCATGAACTACTCGGCAAAGGAGCAGGAAGAAGGAGCAACAAATTCTCTCCTAACTCTTTCTGTTGGTCCCATTACAGTGGTGCTTTAGGTTTCAGTGTTAGGGCAGACGCTTAAGAGAGCAGCACATTCATGCCTCTCCTCTTCTGTTTGGACAGAGCAGGTGTCCCTCTGGATTTCTAGTTTCCAGGTCATACAGAGCTACGTCTTAAGAGGCATGAAGTGCTCGGCCAAAGCAAACAATGTTTCACTAAGAAATAATCTTGTAGCTCTTGCTGGTTTGGAGGAAAAGGGAGATGTTTGGCTCTGAGTGTGACAGGCAGTCCAGCGTTCTGCCAAATAGGGAACCAACTGCTAGAGCAGACAAACAGAAATCAGCGCAAGCAATTCCTTCCTAGCTCTTTCTGTTGACGAGGAACTATGGAACTGTATCCTTGCTGGAATTGGATATTGCAAGCCAGACAGAGCTACGGCTGTTCGGGCATGAACTACTCTGCAACGGAGCAGGAAGAAGGAACAACAAATTCTGTCCTAACTCTTTCTGCTGGGTCCCATTACAGTGGTGCTTTACGTTTCAGTGTTAGGGCAGATGCTTAAGAGAGGAGCACATTCATGCCTCTCCTCTTCTGTTTGGACAGAGCAGGTGTCCCTCTGGATTTCTAGTTTCCAGGTCATACAGAGCTACGTCTTAAGAGGCATGAAGTGCTCTGCCAAAGCAAACAATGTTTCACTAAGAAATAATCTTGTAGCTCTTGCTGGTTTGGAGGAAAAGGGAGATGTTTGGCTCTAAGGGTGACAGGCAGTCCAGCGTTCTGCCAAATAGGGAACCAACTGCTAGAGCAGACAAACAGAAATCAGCGCAAGCAATTCCTTCCTAGCTCTTTCTGTTGACGAGGAACTGTATCCTTGCTGGAACTGGAGATTGCAAGCTGGACAGAGCTACGGCTGTTCGGACATGAACTACTCTGCAAAGGAGCAGGAAGAAGGAGCAACAAATTCTGTCCTAACTCTTTCTGTTGGGTCCCATTAGAGTGGTGCTTTAGGTTTCAGTGTTAGGGTAGACTCTTAACAGAGCAGCACATTCATGCCTATCCTCTTCTGTTTGGACAGAGCAGGCGTCCCTCTGGATTTCTAGTTTCCAGGTCATACAGAGCTACGTCTTAAGAGGCATGAAGTGCTCTGCCAAAGCAAACCATGTTTCACTAAGAAATAATCTTGTAGCTCTTGCTGGTTTGGAGGAAAAGGAGATGTTTGGCTCTAAGTGTGACAGACAGTCCAGCGTTCTGCCAAATAGGGCACCAACTGCTAGAGCAGACAAACAGAAATCAGCGCAAGCAATTCCTTCCTAGCTCTTTCTGTTGACGAGGAACTGTATCCTTGCTGGAATTGGAGATTGCAAGCCGGACAGAGCTACGGCTGTTCGGGCATGAACTACTCTGCAAAGGAGCAGGAAGAAGGAACAACAAATCCTGTCCTAACTCTTTCTGCTGGGTCCCATTACAGTGGTGCTTTAGGTTTCATTGTTAGGGCAGACGCTTAAGAGAGCAGCACATTCATGCCTCTCCTCTTCTGTTTGGACAGAGCAGGTGTCCCTCTGGATTTCTAGTTTCCAGGTCATACAGAGCTACGTCTTAAGAGGCATGAAGTGCTCTGCCAAAGCAAACCATGTTTCACTAAGAAATAACCTTGTAGCTCTTGCTGGTTTGGAGGAAAAGGGAGATGTTTGGCTCTAAGTGTGACAGGCAGTCCAGCGTTCTGCCAAATAGGGAACCAACTAGTAGAGCAGACAAACAGAAATCAGTGCAAGCAATTCCTTCCTAGCTCTTTCTGTTGACGAGGAACTGTATCCTTGCTGGAATTGGAGAGTGCAAGCCAGACAGAGCTACGGCTCTTCGGGCATGAACTACTCTGCAAAGGAGCAGGAAGAAGGAGCAACAAATTCTGTCCTAACTCTTTCTGCTGGATCCCATTACAGTGGTGCTTTAGGTTTCATTGTTAGGGTAGACTCTTAACAGAGCAGCACATTCATGCCTCTCCTCTTCTGTTTGGACAGAGCAGGTGTCCCTCTGGATTTCTAGTTTCCAGGTCATACAGAGCTACGACTTAAGAGGCATGAAGTGCTCTGCCAAAGCAAACAATGTTTCACTAAGAAATAATCTTGTAGCTCTTGCTGGTTTGGAGGAAAAGGGAGATGTTTGGCTCTAAGTGTGACAGGCAGTCCAGCGTTCTGCCAAATAGGGAACCAACTGCTAGAGCAGACAAACAGAAATCAGCGCAAGCAATTCCTTCCTAGCTCTTTCTGTTGACGAGGAACTATGGAACTGTATCCTTGCTGGAATTGGAGATTGCAAGCCAGACAGAGCTACGGCTGTTCGGGCATCAACTACTCTGCAACGGAGCAGGAAGAAGGAACAACAAATTCTGTCCTAACTCTTTCTGCTGGGTCCCATTACAGTGGTGCTTTACGTTTCAGTGTTAGGGCAGATGCTTAAGAGAGGAGCACATTCATGCCTCTCCTCTTCTGTTTGGACAGAGCAGGTGTCCCTCTGGATTTCTAGTTTCCAGGTCATACAGAGCTACGTCTTAAGAGGCATGAAGTGCTCTGCCAAAGCAAACAATGTTTCACTAAGAAATAATCTTGTAGCTCTTGCTGGTTTGGAGGAAAAGGGAGATGTTTGGCTCTAAGTGTGACAGGCAGTCCAGCGTTCTGCCAAATAGGGAACCAACTGCTAGAGCAGACAAACAGAAATCAGCGCAAGCAATTCCTTCCTAGCTCTTTCTGTTGACGAGGAACTGTATCCTTGCTGGAACTGGAGATTGCAAGCCAGACAGAGCTACGGCTGTTCGGGCATGAACTACTCTGCAAAGGAGCAGGAAGAAGGAGCAACAAATTCTGTCCTAACTCTTTCTGCTGGGTCCCATTACAGTGGTGCTTTAGGTTTCAGTGTTAGGGTAGACTCTTAACAGAGCAGCACATTCATGCCTATCCTCTTCTGTTTGGACAGAGCAGGCGTCCCTCTGGATTTCTAGTTTCCAGGTCATACATAGCTACGACTTAAGAGGCATGAAGTGCTCTGCCAAAGCAAACCATGTTTCACTAAGAAATAATCTTGTAGCTCTTGCTGGTTTGGAGGAAAAGGGAGATGTTTGGCTCTAAGTGTGACAGGCAGTCCAGCGTTCTGCCAAACAGGGAACCAACTACTAGAGCCGACAAACAGAAATCAGTGCAAGCAATTCCTTCCTAACTCTTTCTGTTGACGAGGAACTGTATCCTTGCTGGAATTGGAGATTGCAAGCCAGACAGAGCTACGGCTCTTCGGACATGAACTACTCGGCAAAGGAGCAGGAAGAAGGAACAACAAATTCTGTTCTAACTCTTACTGCTGGGTCCCATTACAGTGGTGCTTTAGGTTTCAGTGTTAGGGCAGACGCTTAAGAGAGCAGCACATTCATGCCTCTCCTCTTCTGTTTGGACAGAGCAGGTGTCCCTCTGGATTTCTAGTTTCCAGGTCATACAGAGCTACGTCTTAAGAGGCATGAAGTGCTCTGCCAAAGCAAACAATGTTTCACTAAGAAATAATCTTGTAGCTCTTGCTGGTTTGGAGGAAAAGGGAGATGTTTGGCTCTAAGTGTGACAGGCAGTCCAGCGTTCTGCCAAATAGGGAACCAACTAGTAGAGCAGACAAACAGAAATCAGCGCAAGCAATTCCTTCCTAGCTCTTTCTGTTGACGAGGAACTGTATCCTTGCTGGAATTGGAGATTGCAAGCCAGACAGAGCTACGGCTGTTCGGAAATGAACTACTCTGCAAAGGAGCAGGAAGAAGGAGCAACAAATTCTGTCCTAACTCTTTCTGCTGGGTCCCATTACAGTGGTGCTTTATGTTTCAGTGTTAGGGCAGACGCTTAAGAGAGCAGCACATTCATGCCTATCCTCTTCTCTTTGAAAAGAGCAGGCATCCCTCTGGATTTCTAGTATCCAGGTCATACAGAGCTATGTCTTAAGAGGCATGAAGTGCTCTGCCAAAGCAAACCATGTTTCACTAAGAAATAATCTTGTAGCTCTTGCTGGTTTGGAGGAAAAGGGAGATGTTTGGCTCTAAGTGTGACAGGCAGTCCAGCGTTCTGCCAAATAGGGCACCAACTGCTAGAGCAGACAAACAGAAATCAGCGCAAGCAATTCCTTCCTAGCTCTTTCTGTTGACGAGGAACTGTATCCTTGCTGGAATTGGAGATTGCAAGCCAGACAGAGCTACGGCTGTTCGGGCATGAACTACTCTGCAAAGGAGCAGGAAGAAGGAACAACAAATCCTGTCCTAACTCTTTCTGCTGGGTCCCATTACAGTGGTGCTTTAGGTTTCATTGTTAGGGCAGACGCTTAAGAGAGCAGCACATTCATGCCTCTCCTCTTCTGTTTGGACAGAGCAGGTGTCCCTCTGGATTTCTAGTTTCCAGGTCATACAGAGCTACGTCTTAAGAGGCATGAAGTGCTCTGCCAAAGCAAACAATGTTTCACTAAGAAATAACCTTGTAGCTCTTGCTGGTTTGGAGGAAAAGGGAGATGTTTGGCTCTAAGTGTGACAGGCAGTCCAGCGTTCTGCCAAATAGGGAACCAACTAGTAGAGCAGACAAACAGAAATCAGTGCAAGCAATTCCTTCCTAGCTCTTTCTGTTGACGAGGAACTGTGTCCTTGCTGGAATTGGAGATGGCAAGCCAGACAGAGCTACGGCTGTTCAGACATGAACTACTCTGCAAAGGAGCAGGAAGAAGGAACAACAAATTCTGTCCTAACTCTTTCTGCTGGGTCCCATTACAGTGGTGCTTTAGGTTTCAGTGTTAGGGCAGATGCTTAAGAGAGCAGCACGTTCATGCCTACCCTCTTTTGTTTGGACAGAGCAGGTGTCCCTCTGGATTTCTAGTTTCCAGGTCATACAGAGCTACGTCTTAAGAGGCATGAAGTGCTCTGCCAAAGCAAACAATGTTTCACTAAGAAATAATCTTGTAGCTCTTGCTGGTTTGGAGGAAAAGGGAGATGTTTGGCTCTAAGTGTGACAGGCAGTCCAGCGTTCTGCCAAATAGGGCACCAAATACTAGAGCAGGCAAACAGAAATCAGTGCAAGCAATTCCTTCTTAGCTCTTTCTGTTGACGAGGAACTGTATCCTTGCAGGAATTGGAGATTGCAAGCCAGACAGAGCTACGGCAGTTCGGGCATGAACTACTCTGCGAAGGAGCAGGAAGAAGGAACAACAAATTCTGTCCTAACTCTTTCTGCTGGGTCCCATTACAGTGGTGGTTTACGTTTCAGTGTTAGGGCAGCCGCTTAAGAGAGCAGCACATTCATGCCTCTCCTCTTCTGTTTGGGCAGGGCAGGTGTCCCTCTGGATTTCTAGTTTCCAGGTCATACAGAGCTACGTCTTAAGAGGCATGAAGTGCTCTGCCAAAGCAAACAATGTTTCACTAAGAAATAATCTTGTAGCTCTTGCTGGTTTGGAGGAAAAGGGAGATGTTTGGCTCTAAGTGTGACAGGCAGTACAGCGTTCTGCCAAATAGGGAACCAACTGCTAGAGCAGACAAACAGAAATCAGTGCAAGCAATTCCTTCCTAGCTCTTTCTGTTGACGAGGAACTGTATCCTTGCTGGAATTGGAGATTGCAAGCCAGACAGAGCTACGGCTGTTCGGGCATGAACTACTCGGCAAAGGAGCAGGAAGAAGGAGCAACAAATTCTGTCCTAACTCTTTCTGCTGGGTCCCATTACAGTGGTGCTTTAGGTTTCAGTGTTAGGGCAGATGCTTAAGAGAGCAGCACATTCATGCCTACCCTCTTTTGTTTGGGCAGGGCAGGTGTCCCTCTGGATTTCTAGTTTCCAGGTCATACAGAGCTACGACTTAAGAGGCATGAAGTGCTCTGCCAAAGCAAACAATGTTTCACTAAGAAATAATCTTGTAGCTCTTGCTGGTTTGGAGGAAAAGGGAGATGTTTGGCTCTAAGTGTGACAGGCAGTCCAGCGTTCTGCCAAACAGGGAACCATCTACTAGAGCAGACAAACAGAAATCAGCGCAAGCAATTCCTTCCTAGCTCTTTCTGTTGACGAGGAACTGTATCCTTGCTGGAATTGGAGATGGCAAGCCAGACAGAGCTACGGCTGTTCATACATGAACTACTCTGCAAAGGAGCAGGAAGAAGGAACAACAAATTCTGTCCTAACTCTATCTGCTGGGTCCCATTACAGTGGTGGTTTAGGTTTCAGTGTTAGGGGAGCCACTTAAAAGAGCAGCACATTCATGCCTCTCCTCTTCTGTTTGGACAGAGCAGGTGTCCCTCTGGATTTCTAGTTTCCAGGTCATACAGAGCTATGTCTTAAGAGGCATGAAGTGCTCTGCCAAAGCAAACAATGTTTCACTAAGAAATAATCTTGTAGCTCTTGCTGGTTTGGAGGAAAAGGGAGATGTTTGGCTCTGAGTGTGACAGCCAGTACAGCGTTCTGCCAAATAGGGAACCAACTGCTAGAGCAGACAAACAGAAATCAGCGCAAGCAATTCCTTCCTAGCTCTTTCTGTTGACGAGGAACTGTATCCTTGCTGGAATTGGAGATTGCAAGCCGGACAGAGCTACGGCTGTTCGGGCATGAACTACTCTGCAAAGGAGCAGGAAGAAGGAACAACAAATCCTGTCCTAACTCTTTCTGCTGGGTCCCATTACAGTGGTGCTTTAGGTTTCATTGTTAGGGCAGACGCTTAAGAGAGCAGCACATTCATGCCTCTCCTCTTCTGTTTGGACAGAGCAGGTGTCCCTCTGGATTTCTAGTTTCCAGGTCATACAGAGCTACGTCTTAAGAGGCATGAAGTGCTCTGCCAAAGCAAACCATGTTTCACTAAGAAATAACCTTGTAGCTCTTGCTGGTTTGGAGGAAAAGGGAGATGTTTGGCTCTAAGTGTGACAGGCAGTCCAGCGTTCTGCCAAATAGGGAACCAACTAGTAGAGCAGACAAACAGAAATCAGTGCAAGCAATTCCTTCCTAGCTCTTTCTGTTGACGAGGAACTGTATCCTTGCTGGAATTGGAGAGTGCAAGCCAGACAGAGCTACGGCTCTTCGGGCATGAACTACTCTGCAAAGGAACAGGAAGAAGGAGCAACAAATTCTGTCCTAACTCTTTCTGCTGGGTCCCATTACAGTGGTGCTCTAGGTTTCATTGTTAGGGTAGACTCTTAACAGAGCAGCACATTCATGCCTCTCCTCTTCTGTTTGGACAGAGCAGGTGTCCCTCTGGATTTCTAGTTTCCAGGTCATACAGAGCTACGACTTAAGAGGCATGAAGTGCTCTGCCAAAGCAAACCATGTTTCACTAAGAAATAATCTTGTAGCTCTTGCTGGTTTGGAGGAAAAGGGAGATGTTTGGCTCTAAGTGTGACAGGCAGTCCAGCGTTCTGCCAAATAGGGAACCAACTAGTAGACCAGACAAACAGAAATCAGCGCAAGCAATTCCTTCCTAGCTCTTTCTGTTGACGAGGAACTGTATCCTTGCTGGAACTGGAGATTGCAAGCTTGACAGAGCTACGGCTGTTCGGGCTTGAACTACTCTGCAAAGGAGCAGGAAGAAGGAGCAACAAATTCTGTCCTAACTCTTTCTGCTGGGTCCCATTACAGTGGTGCTTTAGGTTTCAGTGTTAGGGTAGACTCTTAACAGAGCAGCACATTCATGCCTATCCTCTTCTGTTTGGACAGAGCAGGCGTCCCTCTGGATTTCTAGTTTCCAGGTCATACAGAGCTATGTCTTAAGAGGCATGAAGTGCTCTGCCAAAGCAAACCATGTTTCACTAAGAAATAATCTTGTAGCTCTTGCTGGTTTGGAGGAAAAGGGAGATGTTTGGCTCTGAGTGTGACAGGCAGTCCAGCGTTCTGCCAAATAGGGCACCAACTGCTAGAGCAGACAAACAGAAATCAGCGCAAGCAATTCCTTCCTAGCTCTTTCTGTTGACGAGGAACTGTATCCTTGCTGGAATTGGAGATTGCAAGCCAGACAGAGCTACGGCTGTTCAGACATGAACTACTCTGCAAAGGAGCAGGAAGAAGGAACAACAAATTCTGTCCTAACTCTTTCTGCTGGGTCCCATTACAGTGGTGCTTTAGGTTTCAGTGTTAGGGCAGATGCTTAAGAGAGCAGCACGTTCATGCCTACCCTCTTTTGTTTGGACAGAGCAGGTGTCCCTCTGGATTTCTAGTTTCCAGGTCATACAGAGCTATGTCTTAAGAGGCATGAAGTGCTCTGCCAAAGCAAACAATGTTTCACTAAGAAATAATCTTGTAGCTCTTGCTGGTTTGGAGGAAAAGGGAGATGTTTGGCTCTAAGTGTGACAGGCAGTCCAGCGTTCTGCCAAATAGGGCACCAAATACTAGAGCAGGCAAACAGAAATCAGCGCAAGCAATTCCTTCCTAGCTCTTTCTGTTGACGAGGAACTGTATCCTTGCAGGAATTGGAGATTGCAAGCCAGACAGAGCTACGGCAGTTCGGGCATGAACTACTCTGCGAAGGAGCAGGAAGAAGAAACAACAAATTCTGTCCTAACTCTTTCTGCTGGGTCCCATTACAGTGGTGCTTTAGGTTTCAGTGTTAGGGCAGATGCTTAAGAGAGCAGCACATTCATGCCTACCCTCTTTTGTTTGGGCAGGGCAGGTGTCCCTCTGGATTTCTAGTTTCCAGGTCATACAGAGCTACGACTTAAGAGGCATGAAGTGCTCTGCCAAAGCAAACAATGTTTCACTAAGAAATAATCTTGTAGCTCTTGCTGGTTTGGAGGAAAAGGGAGATGTTTGGCTCTAAGTGTGACAGGCAGTCCAGCGTTCTGCCAAACAGGGAACCATCTACTAGAGCAGACAAACAGAAATCAGCGCAAGCAATTCCTTCCTAGCTCTTTCTGTTGACGAGGAACTGTATCCTTGCTGGAATTGGAGATGGCAAGCCAGACAGAGCTACGGCTGTTCGGGCATGAACTACTCTGCAAAGGAGCAGGAAGAAGGAACAACAAATTCTGTCCTAACTCCTTCTGCTGGGTCCCATTACAGTGGTGGTTTAGGTTTCAGTGTTAGGGGAGCCACTTAAAAGAGCAGCACATTCATGCCTCTCCTCTTCTGTTTGGACAGAGCAGGTGTCCCTCTGGATTTCTAGTTTCCAGGTCATACAGAGCTACGACTTAAGAGGCATGAAGTGCTCTGCCAAAGCAAACCATGTTTCACTAAGAAATAATCTTGTAGCTCTTGCTGGTTTGGAGGAAAAGGGAGATGTTTGGCTCTAAGTGTGACAGGCAGTCCAGCGTTCTGCCAAATAGGGAACCAACTGCTAGAGCAGACAAACAGAAATCAGCGCAAGCAATTCCTTCCTAGCTCTTTCTGTTGACGAGGAACTGTATCCTTGCTGGAATTGGAGATGGCAAGCCAGACAGAGCTACGGCTGTTCGGGCATCAACTACTCTGCAAAGGAGCAGGAAGAAGGAACAACAAATTGTCCTAACTCTTTCTGCTGGGTCCCATTACAGTGGTGCTTTAGGTGTCATTGTTAGGGCAGACGCTTAAGAGAGCAGCACATTCATGCCTATCCTCTTCTGCTCGGACAGAGCAGGTGTCCCTCTGGATTTCTAGTTTCCAGGTCATACAGAGCTACGTCTTAAGAGGCATGAAGTGCTCTGCCAAAGCAAACCATGTTTCACTAAGAAATAATCTTGTAGCTCTTGCTGGTTTGGAGGAAAAGGGAGATGTTTGGCTCTAAGTGTGACAGGCAGTCCAGCGTTCTGCCAAATAGGGAACCAACTAGTAGACCAGACAAACAGAAATCAGCGCAAGCAATTCCTTCCTAGCTCTTTCTGTTGACGAGGAACTGTATCCTTGCTGGAACTGGAGATTGCAAGCTTGACAGAGCTACGGCTGTTCGGGCTTGAACTACTCTGCAAAGGAGCAGGAAGAAGGAGCAACAAATTCTGTCCTAACTCTTTCTGCTGGGTCCCATTACAGTGGTGCTTTAGGTTTCAGTGTTAGGGTAGACTCTTAACAGAGCAGCACATTCATGCCTATCCTCTTCTGTTTGGACAGAGCAGGCGTCCCTCTGGATTTCTAGTTTCCAGGTCATACAGAGCTATGTCTTAAGAGGCATGAAGTGCTCTGCCAAAGCAAACCATGTTTCACTAAGAAATAATCTTGTAGCTCTTGCTGGTTTGGAGGAAAAGGGAGATGTTTGGCTCTGAGTGTGACAGGCAGTCCAGCGTTCTGCCAAATAGGGCACCAACTGCTAGAGCAGACAAACAGAAATCAGCGCAAGCAATTCCTTCCTAGCTCTTTCTGTTGACGAGGAACTGTATCCTTGCTGGAATTGGAGATGGCAAGCCAGACAGAGCTACGGCTGTTCAGACATGAACTACTCTGCAAAGGAGCAGGAAGAAGGAACAACAAATTCTGTCCTAACTCTTTCTGCTGGGTCCCATTACAGTGGTGCTTTAGGTTTCAGTGTTAGGGCAGATGCTTAAGAGAGCAGCACGTTCATGCCTACCCTCTTTTGTTTGGGCAGAGCAGGTGTCCCTCTGGATTTCTAGTTTCCAGGTCATACAGAGCTACGTCTTAAGAGGCATGAAGTGCTCTGCCAAAGCAAACAATGTTTCACTAAGAAATAATCTTGTAGCTCTTGCTGGTTTGGAGGAAAAGGGAGATGTTTGGCTCTAAGTGTGACAGGCAGTCCAGCGTTCTGCCAAATAGGGCACCAAATACTAGAGCAGGCAAACAGAAATCAGTGCAAGCAATTCCTTCTTAGCTCTTTCTGTTGACGAGGAACTGTATCCTTGCAGGAATTGGAGATTGCAAGCCAGACAGAGCTACGGCAGTTCGGGCATGAACTACTCTGCGAAGGAGCAGGAAGAAGAAACAACAAATTCTGTCCTAACTCTTTCTGCTGGGTCCCATTACAGTGGTGGTTTACGTTTCAGTGTTAGGGCAGCCGCTTAAGAGAGCAGCACATTCATGCCTCTCCTCTTCTGTTTGGGCAGGGCAGGTGTCCCTCTGGATTTCTAGTTTCCAGGTCATACAGAGCTACGTCTTAAGAGGCATGAAGTGCTCTGCCAAAGCAAACAATGTTTCACTAAGAAATAATCTTGTAGCTCTTGCTGGTTTGGAGGAAAAGGGAGATGTTTGGCTCTAAGTGTGACAGGCAGTACAGCGTTCTGCCAAATAGGGAACCAACTGCTAGAGCAGACAAACAGAAATCAGCGCAAGCAATTCCTTCCTAGCTCTTTCTGTTGACGAGGAACTGTATCCTTGCTGGAATTGGAGAGTGCAAGCCAGACAGAGCTACGGCTCTTCGGGCATGAACTACTCTGCAAAGGAACAGGAAGAAGGAGCAACAAATTCTGTCCTAACTCTTTCTGCTGGGTCCCATTACAGTGGTGCTCTAGGTTTCATTGTTAGGGTAGACTCTTAACAGAGCAGCACATTCATGCCTCTCCTCTTCTGTTTGGAGAGAGCAGGTGTCCCTCTGGATTTCTAGTTTCCAGGTCATACAGAGCTACGACTTAAGAGGCATGAAGTGCTCTGCCAAAGCAAACCATGTTTCACTAAGAAATAATCTTGTAGCTCTTGCTGGTTTGGAGGAAAAGGGAGATGTTTGGCTCTAAGTGTGGCAGGCAGTCCAGCGTTCTGCCAAATAGGGCACCAACTACTAGAGCAGACAAACAGAAATCAGCGCAAGCAATTCCTTCCTAGCTCTTTCTGTTGACGAGGAACTGTATCCTTGCTGGAATTGGAGATGGCAAGCCAGACAGAGCTACGGCTGTTCGGGCATGAACTACTCTGCAAAGGAGCAGGAAGAAGGAACAACAAATTGTCCTAACTCTTTCTGCTGGGTCCCATTACAGTGGTGCTTTAGGTGTCATTGTTAGGGCAGACGCTTAAGAGAGCAGCACATTCATGCCTATCCTCTTCTGCTCGGACAGAGCAGGTGTCCCTCTGGATTTCTAGTTTCCAGGTCATACAGAGCTACGTCTTAAGAGGCATGAAGTGCTCTGCCAAAGCAAACCATGTTTCACTAAGAAATAATCTTGTAGCTCTTGCTGGTTTGGAGGAAAAGGGAGATGTTTGGCTCTAAGTGTGACAGGCAGTCCAGCGTTCTGCCAAATAGGGAACCAACTGCTAGACCAGACAAACAGAAATCAGCGCAAGCAATTCCTTCCTAGCTCTTTCTGTTGACGAGGAACTGTATCCTTGCTGGAACTGGAGATTGCAAGCTTGACAGAGCTACGGCTGTTCGGGCTTGAACTACTCTGCAAAGGAGCAGGAAGAAGGAGCAACAAATTCTGTCCTAACTCTTTCTGCTGGGTCCCATTACAGTGGTGCTTTAGGTTTCAGTGTTAGGGTAGACTCTTAACAGAGCAGCACATTCATGCCTATCCTCTTCTGTTTGGACAGAGCAGGCGTCCCTCTGGATTTCTAGTTTCCAGGTCATACAGAGCTATGTCTTAAGAGGCATGAAGTGCTCTGCCAAAGCAAACCATGTTTCACTAAGAAATAATCTTGTAGCTCTTGCTGGTTTGGAGGAAAAGGGAGATGTTTGGCTCTGAGTGTGACAGGCAGTCCAGCGTTCTGCCAAATAGGGCACCAACTGCTAGAGCAGACAAACAGAAATCAGCGCAAGCAATTCCTTCCTAGCTCTTTCTGTTGACGAGGAACTGTATCCTTGCTGGAATTGGAGATTGCAAGCCAGACAGAGCTACGGCTGTTCAGACATGAACTACTCTGCAAAGGAGCAGGAAGAAGGAACAACAAATTCTGTCCTAACTCTTTCTGCTGGGTCCCATTACAGTGGTGCTTTAGGTTTCAGTGTTAGGGCAGATGCTTAAGAGAGCAGCACGTTCATGCCTACCCTCTTTTGTTTGGACAGAGCAGGTGTCCCTCTGGATTTCTAGTTTCCAGGTCATACAGAGCTATGTCTTAAGAGGCATGAAGTGCTCTGCCAAAGCAAACAATGTTTCACTAAGAAATAATCTTGTAGCTCTTGCTGGTTTGGAGGAAAAGGGAGATGTTTGGCTCTAAGTGTGACAGGCAGTCCAGCGTTCTGCCAAATAGGGCACCAAATACTAGAGCAGGCAAACAGAAATCAGCGCAAGCAATTCCTTCCTAGCTCTTTCTGTTGACGAGGAACTGTATCCTTGCAGGAATTGGAGATTGCAAGCCAGACAGAGCTACGGCAGTTCGGGCATGAACTACTCTGCGAAGGAGCAGGAAGAAGAAACAACAAATTCTGTCCTAACTCTTTCTGCTGGGTCCCATTACAGTGGTGCTTTAGGTTTCAGTGTTAGGGCAGATGCTTAAGAGAGCAGCACATTCATGCCTACCCTCTTTTGTTTGGGCAGGGCAGGTGTCCCTCTGGATTTCTAGTTTCCAGGTCATACAGAGCTACGACTTAAGAGGCATGAAGTGCTCTGCCAAAGCAAACAATGTTTCACTAAGAAATAATCTTGTAGCTCTTGCTGGTTTGGAGGAAAAGGGAGATGTTTGGCTCTAAGTGTGACAGGCAGTCCAGCGTTCTGCCAAACAGGGAACCATCTACTAGAGCAGACAAACAGAAATCAGCGCAAGCAATTCCTTCCTAGCTCTTTCTGTTGACGAGGAACTGTATCCTTGCTGGAATTGGAGATGGCAAGCCAGACAGAGCTACGGCTGTTCGGGCATGAACTACTCTGCAAAGGAGCAGGAAGAAGGAACAACAAATTCTGTCCTAACTCCTTCTGCTGGGTCCCATTACAGTGGTGGTTTAGGTTTCAGTGTTAGGGGAGCCACTTAAAAGAGCAGCACATTCATGCCTCTCCTCTTCTGTTTGGACAGAGCAGGTGTCCCTCTGGATTTCTAGTTTCCAGGTCATACAGAGCTACGACTTAAGAGGCATGAAGTGCTCTGCCAAAGCAAACCATGTTTCACTAAGAAATAATCTTGTAGCTCTTGCTGGTTTGGAGGAAAAGGGAGATGTTTGGCTCTAAGTGTGACAGGCAGTCCAGCGTTCTGCCAAATAGGGAACCAACTGCTAGAGCAGACAAACAGAAATCAGCGCAAGCAATTCCTTCCTAGCTCTTTCTGTTGACGAGGAACTGTATCCTTGCTGGAATTGGAGATGGCAAGCCAGACAGAGCTACGGCTGTTCGGGCATCAACTACTCTGCAAAGGAGCAGGAAGAAGGAACAACAAATTGTCCTAACTCTTTCTGCTGGGTCCCATTACAGTGGTGCTTTAGGTGTCATTGTTAGGGCAGACGCTTAAGAGAGCAGCACATTCATGCCTATCCTCTTCTGCTCGGACAGAGCAGGTGTCCCTCTGGATTTCTAGTTTCCAGGTCATACAGAGCTACGTCTTAAGAGGCATGAAGTGCTCTGCCAAAGCAAACCATGTTTCACTAAGAAATAATCTTGTAGCTCTTGCTGGTTTGGAGGAAAAGGGAGATGTTTGGCTCTAAGTGTGACAGGCAGTCCAGCGTTCTGCCAAATAGGGAACCAACTAGTAGACCAGACAAACAGAAATCAGCGCAAGCAATTCCTTCCTAGCTCTTTCTGTTGACGAGGAACTGTATCCTTGCTGGAACTGGAGATTGCAAGCTTGACAGAGCTACGGCTGTTCGGGCTTGAACTACTCTGCAAAGGAGCAGGAAGAAGGAGCAACAAATTCTGTCCTAACTCTTTCTGCTGGGTCCCATTACAGTGGTGCTTTAGGTTTCAGTGTTAGGGTAGACTCTTAACAGAGCAGCACATTCATGCCTATCCTCTTCTGTTTGGACAGAGCAGGCGTCCCTCTGGATTTCTAGTTTCCAGGTCATACAGAGCTATGTCTTAAGAGGCATGAAGTGCTCTGCCAAAGCAAACCATGTTTCACTAAGAAATAATCTTGTAGCTCTTGCTGGTTTGGAGGAAAAGGGAGATGTTTGGCTCTGAGTGTGACAGGCAGTCCAGCGTTCTGCCAAATAGGGCACCAACTGCTAGAGCAGACAAACAGAAATCAGCGCAAGCAATTCCTTCCTAGCTCTTTCTGTTGACGAGGAACTGTATCCTTGCTGGAACTGGAGATTGCAAGCTTGACAGAGCTACGGCTGTTCGGGCTTGAACTACTCTGCAAAGGAGCAGGAAGAAGGAGCAACAAATTCTGTCCTAACTCTTTCTGCTGGGTCCCATTACAGTGGTGGTTTACGTTTCAGTGTTAGGGCAGCCGCTTAAGAGAGCAGCACATTCATGCCTCTCCTCTTCTGTTTGGGCAGGGCAGGTGTCCCTCTGGATTTCTAGTTTCCAGGTCATACAGAGCTACGTCTTAAGAGGCATGAAGTGCTCTGCCAAAGCAAACAATGTTTCACTAAGAAATAATCTTGTAGCTCTTGCTGGTTTGGAGGAAAAGGGAGATGTTTGGCTCTAAGTGTGACAGGCAGTACAGCGTTCTGCCAAATAGGGAACCAACTGCTAGAGCAGACAAACAGAAATCAGCGCAAGCAATTCCTTCCTAGCTCTTTCTGTTGACGAGGAACTGTATCCTTGCTGGAATTGGAGATTGCAAGCCAGACAGAGCTACGGCTGTTCGGGCATGAACTACTCGGCAAAGGAGCAGGAAGAAGGAGCAACAAATTCTGTCCTAACTCTTTCTGCTGGGTCCCATTACAGTGGTGCTTTAGGTTTCAGTGTTAGGGCAGACGCTTAAGAGAGCAGCACATTCATGCCTCTCCTCTTCTGTTTGGACAGAGCAGGTGTCCCTCTGGATTTCTAGTTTCCAGGTCATACAGAGCTATGTCTTAAGAGGCATGAAGTGCTCTGCCAAAGCAAACAATGTTTCACTAAGAAATAATCTTGTAGCTCTTGCTGGTTTGGAGGAAAAGGGAGATGTTTGGCTCTAAGTGTGACAGGCAGTCCAGCGTTCTGCCAAATAGGGAACCAACTGCTAGAGCAGACAAACAGAAATCAGCGCAAGCAATTCCTTCCTAGCTCTTTCTGTTGACGAGGAACTGTATCCTTGCAGAAATTGGAGACTGCAAGCCAGACAGAGCTACGGCTGTTCGGGCATGAACTACTCGGCAAAGGAGCAGGAAGAAGGAGCAACAAATTCTGTCCTAACTCTTTCTGCTGGGTCCCATTACAGTGGTGGTTTACGTTTCAGTGTTAGGGCAGACTTAACAGAGCAGCACATTCATGCCTATCCTCTTCTGTTTGGACAGAACAGGGGTCCCTCTGGATTTCTAGTTTCCAGGTCATACAGAGCTACGTCTTAAGAGGCATGAAGTGCTCTGCCAAAGCAAACAATGTTTCACTAAGAAATAATCTTGTAGCTCTTGCTGGTTTGGAGGAAAAGGGAGATGTTTGGCTCTAAGTGTGACAGGCAGTCCAGGGTTCTGCCAAATAGGGAACCAACTGCTAGAGCAGACAAACAGAAATCAGCGCAAGCAATTCCTTCCTAGCTCTTTCTGTTGACGAGGAACTGTATCCTTGCTGGAATTGGAGATTGCAAGCCAGACAGAGCTACGGCTGTTCGGGCATGAACTACTCGGCAAAGGAGCAGGAAGAAGGAGCAACAAATTCTGTCCTAACTCTTTCTGCTGGGTCCCATTACAGTGGTGCTTTAGGTTTCAGTGTTAGGGCAGACGCTTAAGAGAGCAGCACATTCATGCCTACCCTCTTTTGTTTGGGCAGGGCAGGTGTCCCTCTGGATTTCTAGTTTCCAGGTCATACAGAGCTACGACTTAAGAGGCATGAAGTGCTCTGCCAAAGCAAACAATGTTTCACTAAGAAATAATCTTGTAGCTCTTGCTGGTTTGGAGGAAAAGGGAGATGTTTGGCTCTAAGTGTGACAGGCAGTCCAGCGTTCTGCCAAACAGGGAACCATCTACTAGAGCAGACAAACAGAAATCAGCGCAAGCAATTCCTTCCTAGCTCTTTCTGTTGACGAGGAACTGTATCCTTGCTGGAATTGGAGGTGGCAAGCCAGACAGAGCTACGGCTGTTTGGGCATGAACTACTCTGCAAAGGAGCAGGAAGAAGGAACAACAAATTCTGTCCTAACTCCTTCTGCTGGGTCCCATTACAGTGGTGGTTTAGGTTTCAGTGTTAGGGGAGCCACTTAAAAGAGCAGCACATTCATGCCTCTCCTCTTCTGTTTGGACAGAGCAGGTGTCCCTCTGGATTTCTAGTTTCCAGGTCATACAGAGCTATGTCTTAAGAGGCATGAAGTGCTCTGCCAAAGCAAACAATGTTTCACTAAGAAATAATCTTGTAGCTCTTGCTGGTTTGGAGGAAAAGGGAGATGTTTGGCTCTGAGTGTGACTGGCAGTACAGCGTTCTGCCAAATAGGGAACCAACTGCTAGAGCAGACAAACAGAAATCAGCGCAAGCAATTCCTTCCTAGCTCTTTCTGTTGACGAGGAACTGTATCCTTGCAGAAATTGGAGACTGCAAGCCAGACAGAGCTACGGCTGTTCGGGCACGAACTACTCGGCAAAGGAGCAGGAAGAAGGAGCAACAAATTCTGTCCTAACTCTTTCTGCTGGGTCCCATTACAGTGGTGCTTTAGGTTTCATAGTTAGGGCAGACTTAACAGAGCAGCACATTCATGCCTATCCTCTTCTGTTTGGACAGAACAGGGGTCCCTCTGGATTTCTAGTTTCCAGGTCATACAGAGCTACGTCTTAAGAGGCATGAAGTGCTCTGCCAAAGCAAACAATGTTTCACTAAGAAATAATCTTGTAGCTCTTGCTGGTTTGGAGGAAAAGGGAGATGTTTGGCTCTAAGTGTGACAGGCAGTCCAGCATTCTGCCAAACAGGGAACCAACTACTAGAGCCGACAAACAGAAATCAGTGCAAGCAATTCCTTCCTAACTCTTTCTGTTGACGAGGAACTGTATCCTTGCTGGAATTGGAGATTGCAAGCCAGACAGAGCTACGGCTCTTCGGACATGAACTACTCGGCAAAGGAGCAGGAAGAAGGAACAACAAATTCTGTTCTAACTCTTACTGCTGGGTCCCATTACAGTGGTGCTTTAGGTTTCAGTGTTAGGGCAGACGCTTAAGAGAGCAGCACATTCATGCCTCTCCTCTTCTGTTTGGACAGAGCAGGTGTCCCTCTGGATTTCTAGTTTCCAGGTCATACAGAGCTACATCTTAAGAGGCATGAAGTGCTCTGCCAAAGCAAACAATGTTTCACTAAGAAATAATCTTGTAGCTCTTGCTGGTTTGGAGGAAAAGGGAGATGTTTGGCTCTGAGTGTGACTGGCAGTACAGCGTTCTGCCAAATAGGGCACCAACTGCTAGAGCAGACAAACAGAAATCAGCGCAAGCAATTCCTTCCTAGCTCTTTCTGTTGACGAGGAACTGTATCCTTGCTGGAATTGGAGATTGCAAGCCGGACAGAGCTACGGCTGTTTGGGCATGAACTACTCTGCAAAGGAGCAGGAAGAAGGAACAACAAATCCTGTCCTAACTCTTTCTGCTGGGTCCCATTACAGTGGTGCTTTAGGTTTCATTGTTAGGGCAGACGCTTAAGAGAGCAGCACATTCATGCCTCTCCTCTTCTGTTTGGACAGAGCAGGTGTCCCTCTGGATTTCTAGTTTCCAGGTCATACAGAGCTACATCTTAAGAGGCATGAAGTGCTCTGCCAAAGCAAACAATGTTTCACTAAGAAATAATCTTGTAGCTCTTGCTGGTTTGGAGGAAAAGGGAGATGTTTGGCTCTGAGTGTGACTGGCAGTACAGCGTTCTGCCAAATAGGGCACCAACTGCTAGAGCAGACAAACAGAAATCAGCGCAAGCAATTCCTTCCTAGCTCTTTCTGTTGACGAGGAACTGTATCCTTGCAGAAATTGGAGATTGCAAGCCAGACAGAGCTACGGCTGTTCGGGCATGAACTACTCGGCAAAGGAGCAGGAAGAAGGAGCAACAAATTCTGTCCTAACTCTTTCTGCTGGGTCCCATTACAGTGGTGGTTTACGTTTCAGTGTTAGGGCAGACTTAACAGAGCAGCACATTCATGCCTATCCTCTTCTGTTTGGACAGAACAGGGGTCCCTCTGGATTTCTAGTTTCCAGGTCATACAGAGCTACGTCTTAAGAGGCATGAAGTGCTCTGCCAAAGCAAACAATGTTTCACTAAGAAATAATCTTGTAGCTCTTGCTGGTTTGGAGGAAAAGGGAGATGTTTGGCTCTAAGTGTGACAGGCAGTCCAGGGTTCTGCCAAATAGGGAACCAACTGCTAGAGCAGACAAACAGAAATCAGCGCAAGCAATTCCTTCCTAGCTCTTTCTGTTGACGAGGAACTGTATCCTTGCTGGAATTGGAGATTGCAAGCCAGACAGAGCTACGGCTGTTCGGGCATGAACTACTCGGCAAAGGAGCAGGAAGAAGGAGCAACAAATTCTGTCCTAACTCTTTCTGCTGGGTCCCATTACAGTGGTGCTTTAGGTTTCAGTGTTAGGGCAGACGCTTAAGAGAGCAGCACATTCATGCCTACCCTCTTTTGTTTGGGCAGGGCAGGTGTCCCTCTGGATTTCTAGTTTCCAGGTCATACAGAGCTACGACTTAAGAGGCATGAAGTGCTCTGCCAAAGCAAACAATGTTTCACTAAGAAATAATCTTGTAGCTCTTGCTGGTTTGGAGGAAAAGGGAGATGTTTGGCTCTAAGTGTGACAGGCAGTCCAGCGTTCTGCCAAACAGGGAACCATCTACTAGAGCAGACAAACAGAAATCAGCGCAAGCAATTCCTTCCTAGCTCTTTCTGTTGACGAGGAACTGTATCCTTGCTGGAATTGGAGGTGGCAAGCCAGACAGAGCTACGGCTGTTTGGGCATGAACTACTCTGCAAAGGAGCAGGAAGAAGGAGCAACAAATTCTGTCCTAACTCTTTCTGCTGGGTCCCATTACAGTGGTGCTTTAGGTTTCATAGTTAGGGCAGACTTAACAGAGCAGCACATTCATGCCTATCCTCTTCTGTTTGGACAGAACAGGGGTCCCTCTGGATTTCTAGTTTCCAGGTCATACAGAGCTACGTCTTAAGAGGCATGAAGTGCTCTGCCAAAGCAAACAATGTTTCACTAAGAAATAATCTTGTAGCTCTTGCTGGTTTGGAGGAAAAGGGAGATGTTTGGCTCTAAGTGTGACAGGCAGTCCAGCATTCTGCCAAACAGGGAACCAACTACTAGAGCCGACAAACAGAAATCAGTGCAAGCAATTCCTTCCTAACTCTTTCTGTTGACGAGGAACTGTATCCTTGCTGGAATTGGAGATTGCAAGCCAGACAGAGCTACGGCTCTTCGGACATGAACTACTCGGCAAAGGAGCAGGAAGAAGGAACAACAAATTCTGTTCTAACTCTTACTGCTGGGTCCCATTACAGTGGTGCTTTAGGTTTCAGTGTTAGGGCAGACGCTTAAGAGAGCAGCACATTCATGCCTCTCCTCTTCTGTTTGGACAGAGCAGGTGTCCCTCTGGATTTCTAGTTTCCAGGTCATACAGAGCTACATCTTAAGAGGCATGAAGTGCTCTGCCAAAGCAAACAATGTTTCACTAAG
Source organism: Rhynochetos jubatus (assembly GCA_027574665.1). NCBI lineage: Eukaryota > Metazoa > Chordata > Aves > Eurypygiformes > Rhynochetidae > Rhynochetos > Rhynochetos jubatus. Next base: position 9,117,956 of record CM050689.1, on the reverse strand, counting down.
AAATAATCTTGTAGCTCTTGCTGGTTTGGAGGAAAAGGGAGATGTTTGGCTCTGAGTGTGACTGGCAGTACAGCGTTCTGCCAAATAGGGCACCAACTGCTAGAGCAGACAAACAGAAATCAGCGCAAGCAATTCCTTCCTAGCTCTTTCTGTTGACGAGGAACTGTATCCTTGCTGGAATTGGAGATTGCAAGCCGGACAGAGCTACGGCTGTTCGGGCATGAACTACTCTGCAAAGGAGCAGGAAGAAGGAACAACAAATCCTGTCCTAACTCTTTCTGCTGGGTCCCATTACAGTGGTGCTTTAGGTTTCATTGTTAGGGCAGACGCTTAAGAGAGCAGCACATTCATGCCTCTCCTCTTCTGTTTGGACAGAGCAGGTGTCCCTCTGGATTTCTAGTTTCCAGGTCATACAGAGCTACGTCTTAAGAGGCATGAAGTGCTCTGCCAAAGCAAACCATGTTTCACTAAGAAATAACCTTGTAGCTCTTGCTGGTTTGGAGGAAAAGGGAGATGTTTGGCTCTAAGTGTGACAGGCAGTCCAGCGTTCTGCCAAATAGGGAACCAACTAGTAGAGCAGACAAACAGAAATCAGTGCAAGCAATTCCTTCCTAGCTCTTTCTGTTGACGAGGAACTGTATCCTTGCTGGAATTGGAGAGTGCAAGCCAGACAGAGCTACGGCTCTTCGGGCATGAACTACTCTGCAAAGGAGCAGGAAGAAGGAGCAACAAATTCTGTCCTAACTCTTTCTGCTGGGTCCCATTACAGTGGTGCTCTAGGTTTCATTGTTAGGGTAGACTCTTAACAGAGCAGCACATTCATGCCTCTCCTCTTCTGTTTGGACAGAGCAGGTGTCCCTCTGGATTTCTAGTTTCCAGGTCATACAGAGCTACGACTTAAGAGGCATGAAGTGCTCTGCCAAAGCAAACCATGTTTCACTAAGAAATAATCTTGTAGCTCTTGCTGGTTTGGAGGAAAAGGGAGATGTTTGGCTCTAAGTGTGACAGGCAGTCCAGCGTTCTGCCAAATAGGGAACCAACTGCTAGAGCAGACAAACAGAAATCAGCGCAAGCAATTCCTTCCTAGCTCTTTCTGTTGACGAGGAACTGTATCCCTGCTGGAACTGGAGATTGCAAGCTGGACAGAGCTACGGCTCTTCAGAAATGAACTACTCTGCAAAGGAGCAGGAAGAAGGAGCAACAAATTCTGTCCTAACTCTTTCTGTTGGGTCCCATTAGAGTGGTGCTTTAGGTTTCAGTGTTAGGGTAGACTCTTAACAGAGCAGCACATTCATGCCTATCCTCTTCTGTTTGGACAGAGCAGGCGTCCCTCTGGATTTCTAGTTTCCAGGTCATACAGAGCTACGTCTTAAGAGGCATGAAGTGCTCTGCCAAAGCAAACCATGTTTCACTAAGAAATAATCTTGTAGCTCTTGCTGGTTTGGAGGAAAAGGGAGATGTTTGGCTCTAAGTGTGACAGGCAGTCCAGCGTTCTGCCAAACAGGGAACCAACTACTAGAGCCGACAAACAGAAATCAGTGCAAGCAATTCCTTCCTAACTCTTTCTGTTGACGAGGAACTGTATCCTTGCTGGAATTGGAGATTGCAAGCCAGACAGAGCTACGGCTCTTCGGACATGAACTACTCGGCAAAGGAGCAGGAAGAAGGAACAACAAATTCTGTTCTAACTCTTACTGCTGGGTCCCATTACAGTGGTGCTTTAGGTTTCAGTGTTAGGGCAGACGCTTAAGAGAGCAGCACATTCATGCCTCTCCTCTTCTGTTTGGACAGAGCAGGTGTCCCTCTGGATTTCTAGTTTCCAGGTCATACAGAGCTACGTCTTAAGAGGCATGAAGTGCTCTGCCAAAGCAAACAATGTTTCACTAAGAAATAATCTTGTAGCTCTTGCTGGTTTGGAGGAAAAGGGAGATGTTTGGCTCTAAGTGTGACAGGCAGTCCAGCGTTCTGCCAAATAGGGAACCAACTAGTAGAGCAGACAAACAGAAATCAGCGCAAGCAATTCCTTCCTAGCTCTTTCTGTTGACGAGGAACTGTATCCTTGCTGGAATTGGAGACTGCAAGCCAGACAGAGCTACGGCTGTTCGGAAATGAACTACTCTGCAAAGGAGCAGGAAGAAGGAGCAACAAATTCTGTCCTAACTCTTTCTGCTGGGTCCCATTACAGTGGTGCTTTATGTTTCAGTGTTAGGGCAGACGCTTAAGAGAGCAGCACATTCATGCCTCTCCTCTTCTCTTTGAAAAGAGCAGGCATCCCTCTGGATTTCTAGTTTCCAGGTCATACAGAGCTATGTCTTAAGAGGCATGAAGTGCTCTGCGAAAGCAAACCATGTTTCACTAAGAAATAATCTTGTAGCTCTTGCTGGTTTGGAGGAAAAGGGAGATGTTTGGCTCTAAGTGTGACAGGCAGTCCAGCGTTCTGCCAAATAGGGCACCAACTGCTAGAGCAGACAAACAGAAATCAGCGCAAGCAATTCCTTCCTAGCTCTTTCTGTTGACGAGGAACTGTATCCCTGCTGGAACTGGAGATTGCAAGCTGGACAGAGCTACGGCTCTTCAGAAATGAACTACTCTGCAAAGGAGCAGGAAGAAGGAGCAACAAATTCTGTCCTAACTCTTTCTGTTGGGTCCCATTAGAGTGGTGCTTTAGGTTTCAGTGTTAGGGTAGACTCTTAACAGAGCAGCACATTCATGCCTATCCTCTTCTGTTTGGACAGAGCAGGCGTCCCTCTGGATTTCTAGTTTCCAGGTCATACAGAGCTACGTCTTAAGAGGCATGAAGTGCTCTGCCAAAGCAAACCATGTTTCACTAAGAAATAATCTTGTAGCTCTTGCTGGTTTGGAGGAAAAGGGAGATGTTTGGCTCTAAGTGTGACAGGCAGTCCAGCGTTCTGCCAAACAGGGAACCAACTACTAGAGCCGACAAACAGAAATCAGTGCAAGCAATTCCTTCCTAACTCTTTCTGTTGACGAGGAACTGTATCCTTGCTGGAATTGGAGATTGCAAGCCAGACAGAGCTACGGCTCTTCGGACATGAACTACTCGGCAAAGGAGCAGGAAGAAGGAACAACAAATTCTGTTCTAACTCTTACTGCTGGGTCCCATTACAGTGGTGCTTTAGGTTTCAGTGTTAGGGCAGACGCTTAAGAGAGCAGCACATTCATGCCTCTCCTCTTCTGTTTGGACAGAGCAGGTGTCCCTCTGGATTTCTAGTTTCCAGGTCATACAGAGCTACGTCTTAAGAGGCATGAAGTGCTCTGCCAAAGCAAACAATGTTTCACTAAGAAATAATCTTGTAGCTCTTGCTGGTTTGGAGGAAAAGGGAGATGTTTGGCTCTAAGTGTGACAGGCAGTCCAGCGTTCTGCCAAATAGGGAACCAACTAGTAGAGCAGACAAACAGAAATCAGCGCAAGCAATTCCTTCCTAGCTCTTTCTGTTGACGAGGAACTGTATCCTTGCTGGAATTGGAGACTGCAAGCCAGACAGAGCTACGGCTGTTCGGAAATGAACTACTCTGCAAAGGAGCAGGAAGAAGGAGCAACAAATTCTGTCCTAACTCTTTCTGCTGGGTCCCATTACAGTGGTGCTTTATGTTTCAGTGTTAGGGCAGACGCTTAAGAGAGTAGCACATTCATGCCTATCCTCTTCTCTTTGAAAAGAGCAGGCATCCCTCTGGATTTCTAGTTTCCAGGTCATACAGAGCTATGTCTTAAGAGGCATGAAGTGCTCTGCCAAAGCAAACCATGTTTCACTAAGAAATAATCTTGTAGCTCTTGCTGGTTTGGAGGAAAAGGGAGATGTTTGGCTCTAAGTGTGACAGGCAGTCCAGCGTTCTGCCAAATAGGGCACCAACTGCTAGAGCAGACAAACAGAAATCAGCGCAAGCAATTCCTTCCTAGCTCTTTCTGTTGACGAGGAACTGTATCCTTGCTGGAATTGGAGATTGCAAGCCGGACAGAGCTACGGCTGTTCGGGCATGAACTACTCTGCAAAGGAGCAGGAAGAAGGAACAACAAATCCTGTCCTATCTCTTTCTGCTGGGTCCCATTACAGTGGTGCTTTAGGTTTCATTGTTAGGGCAGACGCTTAAGAGAGCAGCACATACATGCCTCTCCTCTTCTGTTTGGACAGAGCAGGTGTCCCTCTGGATTTCTAGTTTCCAGGTCATACAGAGCTACGTCTTAAGAGGCATGAAGTGCTCTGCCAAAGCAAACAATGTTTCACTAAGAAATAACCTTGTAGCTCTTGCTGGTTTGGAGGAAAAGGGAGATGTTTGGCTCTAAGTGTGACAGGCAGTCCAGCGTTCTGCCAAATAGGGAACCAACTAGTAGAGCAGACAAACAGAAATCAGTGCAAGCAATTCCTTCCTAGCTCTTTCTGTTGACGAGGAACTGTGTCCTTGCTGGAATTGGAGATGGCAAGCCAGACAGAGCTACGGCTGTTCAGACATGAACTACTCTGCAAAGGAGCAGGAAGAAGGAACAACAAATTCTGTCCTAACTCTTTCTGCTGGGTCCCATTACAGTGGTGCTTTAGGTTTCAGTGTTAGGGCAGATGCTTAAGAGAGCAGCACGTTCATGCCTACCCTCTTTTGTTTGGACAGAGCAGGTGTCCCTCTGGATTTCTAGTTTCCAGGTCATACAGAGCTACGTCTTAAGAGGCATGAAGTGCTCTGCCAAAGCAAACCATGTTTCACTAAGAAATAATCTTGTAGCTCTTGCTGGTTTGGAGGAAAAGGGAGATGTTTGGCTCTAAGTGTGACAGGCAGTCCAGCGTTCTGCCAAATAGGGCACCAAATACTAGAGCAGGCAAACAGAAATCAGTGCAAGCAATTCCTTCTTAGCTCTTTCTGTTGACGAGGAACTGTATCCTTGCAGGAATTGGAGATTGCAAGCCAGACAGAGCTACGGCAGTTCGGGCATGAACTACTCTGCGAAGGAGCAGGAAGAAGAAACAACAAATTCTGTCCTAACTCTTTCTGCTGGGTCCCATTACAGTGGTGGTTTACGTTTCAGTGTTAGGGCAGCCGCTTAAGAGAGCAGCACATTCATGCCTCTCCTCTTCTGTTTGGGCAGGGCAGGTGTCCCTCTGGATTTCTAGTTTCCAGGTCATACAGAGCTACGTCTTAAGAGGCATGAAGTGCTCTGCCAAAGCAAACAATGTTTCACTAAGAAATAATCTTGTAGCTCTTGCTGGTTTGGAGGAAAAGGGAGATGTTTGGCTCTAAGTGTGACAGGCAGTACAGCGTTCTGCCAAATAGGGAACCAACTGCTAGAGCAGACAAACAGAAATCAGCGCAAGCAATTCCTTCCTAGCTCTTTCTGTTGACGAGGAACTGTATCCTTGCTGGAATTGGAGATTGCAAGCCAGACAGAGCTACGGCTGTTCGGGCATGAACTACTCGGCAAAGGAGCAGGAAGAAGGAGCAACAAATTCTGTCCTAACTCTTTCTGCTGGGTCCCATTACAGTGGTGCTTTAGGTTTCAGTGTTAGGGCAGATGCTTAAGAGAGCAGCACATTCATGCCTACCCTCTTTTGTTTGGGCAGGGCAGGTGTCCCTCTGGATTTCTAGTTTCCAGGTCATACAGAGCTACGACTTAAGAGGCATGAAGTGCTCTGCCAAAGCAAACAATGTTTCACTAAGAAATAATCTTGTAGCTCTTGCTGGTTTGGAGGAAAAGGGAGATGTTTGGCTCTAAGTGTGACAGGCAGTCCAGCGTTCTGCCAAACAGGGAACCATCTACTAGAGCAGACAAACAGAAATCAGCGCAAGCAATTCCTTCCTAGCTCTTTCTGTTGACGAGGAACTGTATCCTTGCTGGAATTGGAGATGGCAAGCCAGACAGAGCTACGGCTGTTCATACATGAACTACTCTGCAAAGGAGCAGGAAGAAGGAACAACAAATTCTGTCCTAACTCCTTCTGCTGGGTCCCATTACAGTGGTGGTTTAGGTTTCAGTGTTAGGGGAGCCACTTAAAAGAGCAGCACATTCATGCCTCTCCTCTTCTGTTTGGACAGAGCAGGTGTCCCTCTGGATTTCTAGTTTCCAGGTCATACAGAGCTATGTCTTAAGAGGCATGAAGTGCTCTGCCAAAGCAAACAATGTTTCACTAAGAAATAATCTTGTAGCTCTTGCTGGTTTGGAGGAAAAGGGAGATGTTTGGCTCTGAGTGTGACTGGCAGTACAGCGTTCTGCCAAATAGGGAACCAACTGCTAGAGCAGACAAACAGAAATCAGCGCAAGCAATTCCTTCCTAGCTCTTTCTGTTGACGAGGAACTGTATCCTTGCTGGAATTGGAGATTGCAAGCCGGACAGAGCTACGGCTGTTCAGGCATGAACTACTCTGCAAAGGAGCAGGAAGAAGGAACAACAAATCCTGTCCTAACTCTTTCTGCTGGGTCCCATTACAGTGGTGCTTTAGGTTTCATTGTTAGGGCAGACGCTTAAGAGAGCAGCACATTCATGCCTCTCCTCTTCTGTTTGGACAGAGCAGGTGTCCCTCTGGATTTCTAGTTTCCAGGTCATACAGAGCTACGTCTTAAGAGGCATGAAGTGCTCTGCCAAAGCAAACAATGTTTCACTAAGAAATAACCTTGTAGCTCTTGCTGGTTTGGAGGAAAAGGGAGATGTTTGGCTCTAAGTGTGACAGGCAGTCCAGCGTTCTGCCAAATAGGGAACCAACTAGTAGAGCAGACAAACAGAAATCAGTGCAAGCAATTCCTTCCTAGCTCTTTCTGTTGACGAGGAACTGTATCCTTGCTGGAATTGGAGAGTGCAAGCCAGACAGAGCTACGGCTCTTCGGGCATGAACTACTCTGCAAAGGAGCAGGAAGAAGGAGCAACAAATTCTGTCCTAACTCTTTCTGCTGGGTCCCATTACAGTGGTGCTCTAGGTTTCATTGTTAGGGTAGACTCTTAACAGAGCAGCACATTCATGCCTCTCCTCTTCTGTTTGGACAGAGCAGGTGTCCCTCTGGATTTCTAGTTTCCAGGTCATACAGAGCTACGACTTAAGAGGCATGAAGTGCTCTGCCAAAGCAAACCATGTTTCACTAAGAAATAATCTTGTAGCTCTTGCTGGTTTGGAGGAAAAGGGAGATGTTTGGCTCTAAGTGTGACAGGCAGTCCAGCGTTCTGCCAAATAGGGAACCAACTGCTAGAGCAGACAAACAGAAATCAGCGCAAGCAATTCCTTCCTAGCTCTTTCTGTTGACGAGGAACTGTATCCTTGCTGGAATTGGAGATGGCAAGCCAGACAGAGCTACGGCTGTTCGGGCATCAACTACTCTGCAAAGGAGCAGGAAGAAGGAACAACAAATTGTCCTAACTCTTTCTGCTGGGTCCCATTACAGTGGTGCTTTAGGTGTCATTGTTAGGGCAGACGCTTAAGAGAGCAGCACATTCATGCCTATCCTCTTCTGCTCGGACAGAGCAGGTGTCCCTCTGGATTTCTAGTTTCCAGGTCATACAGAGCTACGTCTTAAGAGGCATGAAGTGCTCTGCCAAAGCAAACCATGTTTCACTAAGAAATAATCTTGTAGCTCTTGCTGGTTTGGAGGAAAAGGGAGATGTTTGGCTCTAAGTGTGACAGGCAGTCCAGCGTTCTGCCAAATAGGGAACCAACTAGTAGACCAGACAAACAGAAATCAGCGCAAGCAATTCCTTCCTAGCTCTTTCTGTTGACGAGGAACTGTATCCTTGCTGGAACTGGAGATTGCAAGCTTGACAGAGCTACGGCTGTTCGGGCTTGAACTACTCTGCAAAGGAGCAGGAAGAAGGAGCAACAAATTCTGTCCTAACTCTTTCTGCTGGGTCCCATTACAGTGGTGCTTTAGGTTTCAGTGTTAGGGTAGACTCTTAACAGAGCAGCACATTCATGCCTATCCTCTTCTGTTTGGACAGAGCAGGCGTCCCTCTGGATTTCTAGTTTCCAGGTCATACAGAGCTATGTCTTAAGAGGCATGAAGTGCTCTGCCAAAGCAAACCATGTTTCACTAAGAAATAATCTTGTAGCTCTTGCTGGTTTGGAGGAAAAGGGAGATGTTTGGCTCTGAGTGTGACAGGCAGTCCAGCGTTCTGCCAAATAGGGCACCAACTGCTAGAGCAGACAAACAGAAATCAGCGCAAGCAATTCCTTCCTAGCTCTTTCTGTTGACGAGGAACTGTGTCCTTGCTGGAATTGGAGATGGCAAGCCAGACAGAGCTACGGCTGTTCAGACATGAACTACTCTGCAAAGGAGCAGGAAGAAGGAACAACAAATTCTGTCCTAACTCTTTCTGCTGGGTCCCATTACAGTGGTGCTTTAGGTTTCAGTGTTAGGGCAGATGCTTAAGAGAGCAGCACGTTCATGCCTACCCTCTTTTGTTTGGACAGAGCAGGTGTCCCTCTGGATTTCTAGTTTCCAGGTCATACAGAGCTATGTCTTAAGAGGCATGAAGTGCTCTGCCAAAGCAAACAATGTTTCACTAAGAAATAATCTTGTAGCTCTTGCTGGTTTGGAGGAAAAGGGAGATGTTTGGCTCTAAGTGTGACAGGCAGTACAGCGTTCTGCCAAATAGGGAACCAACTGCTAGAGCAGACAAACAGAAATCAGCGCAAGCAATTCCTTCCTAGCTCTTTCTGTTGACGAGGAACTGTATCCTTGCTGGAATTGGAGATTGCAAGCCAGACAGAGCTACGGCTGTTCGGGCATGAACTACTCGGCAAAGGAGCAGGAAGAAGGAGCAACAAATTCTGTCCTAACTCTTTCTGCTGGGTCCCATTACAGTGGTGCTTTAGGTTTCAGTGTTAGGGCAGACGCTTAAGAGAGCAGCACATTCATGCCTACCCTCTTTTGTTTGGGCAGGGCAGGTGTCCCTCTGGATTTCTAGTTTCCAGGTCATACAGAGCTACGTCTTAAGAGGCATGAAGTGCTCTGCCAAAGCAAACAATGTTTCACTAAGAAATAATCTTGTAGCTCTTGCTGGTTTGGAGGAAAAGGGAGATGTTTGGCTCTAAGTGTGACAGGCAGTACAGCGTTCTGCCAAACAGGGAACCATCTACTAGAGCAGACAAACAGAAATCAGCGCAAGCAATTCCTTCCTAGCTCTTTCTGTTGACGAGGAACTGTATCCTTGCTGGAATTGGAGATGGCAAGCCAGACAGAGCTACGGCTGTTCGGGCATGAACTACTCTGCAAAGGAGCAGGAAGAAGGAGCAACAAATTCTGTCCTAACTCTTTCTGCTGGGTCCCATTACAGTGGTGCTTTAGGTTTCATAGTTAGGGCAGACTTAACAGAGCAGCACATTCATGCCTATCCTCTTCTGTTTGGACAGAACAGGGGTCCCTCTGGATTTCTAGTTTCCAGGTCATACAGAGCTACGTCTTAAGAGGCATGAAGTGCTCTGCCAAAGCAAACAATGTTTCACTAAGAAATAATCTTGTAGCTCTTGCTGGTTTGGAGGAAAAGGGATATGTTTGGCTCTAAGTGTGACAGGCAGTACAGCGTTCTGCCAAATAGGGAACCAACTAGTAGAGCAGACAAACAGAAATCAGCGCAAGCAATTCCTTCCTAGCTCTTTCTGTTGACGAGGAACTGTATCCTTGCTGGAATTGGAGATTGCAAGCCAGACAGAGCTACGGCTGTTCGGGCATGAACTACTCGGCAAAGGAGCAGGAAGAAGGAGCAACAAATTCTGTCCTAACTCTTTCTGCTGGGTCCCATTACAGTGGTGCTTTAGGTTTCAGTGTTAGGGCAGACGCTTAAGAGAGCAGCACATTCATGCCTACCCTCTTTTGTTTGGGCAGGGCAGGTGTCCCTCTGGATTTCTAGTTTCCAGGTCATACAGAGCTACGACTTAAGAGGCATGAAGTGCTCTGCCAAAGCAAACAATGTTTCACTAAGAAATAATCTTGTAGCTCTTGCTGGTTTGGAGGAAAAGGGAGATGTTTGGCTCTAAGTGTGACAGGCAGTCCAGCGTTCTGCCAAACAGGGAACCATCTACTAGAGCAGACAAACAGAAATCAGCGCAAGCAATTCCTTCCTAGCTCTTTCTGTTGACGAGGAACTGTATCCTTGCTGGAATTGGAGATGGCAAGCCAGACAGAGCTACGGCTGTTCGGGCATGAACTACTCTGCAAAGGAGCAGGAAGAAGGAACAACAAATTCTGTCCTAACTCCTTCTGCTGGGTCCCATTACAGTGGTGGTTTAGGTTTCAGTGTTAGGGGAGCCACTTAAAAGAGCAGCACATTCATGCCTCTCCTCTTCTGTTTGGACAGAGCAGGTGTCCCTCTGGATTTCTAGTTTCCAGGTCATACAGAGCTATGTCTTAAGAGGCATGAAGTGCTCTGCCAAAGCAAACAATGTTTCACTAAGAAATAATCTTGTAGCTCTTGCTGGTTTGGAGGAAAAGGGAGATGTTTGGCTCTGAGTGTGACTGGCAGTACAGCGTTCTGCCAAATAGGGAACCAACTGCTAGAGCAGACAAACAGAAATCAGCGCAAGCAATTCCTTCCTAGCTCTTTCTGTTGACGAGGAACTGTATCCTTGCAGAAATTGGAGACTGCAAGCCAGACAGAGCTACGGCTGTTCGGGCATGAACTACTCGGCAAAGGAGCAGGAAGAAGGAGCAACAAATTCTGTCCTAACTCTTTCTGCTGGGTCCCATTACAGTGGTGCTTTAGGTTTCATAGTTAGGGCAGACTTAACAGAGCAGCACATTCATGCCTATCCTCTTCTGTTTGGACAGAACAGGGGTCCCTCTGGATTTCTAGTTTCCAGGTCATACAGAGCTACGTCTTAAGAGGCATGAAGTGCTCTGCCAAAGCAAACAATGTTTCACTAAGAAATAATCTTGTAGCTCTTGCTGGTTTGGAGGAAAAGGGAGATGTTTGGCTCTAAGTGTGACTGGCAGTGCAGCGTTCTTCCAAATAGGGAACCAACTGCTAGAGCAGACAAACAGAAATCAGCGCAAGCAATTCCTTCCTAGCTCTTTCTGTTGACGAGGAACTGTATCCTTGCTGGAATTGGAGATTGCAAGCCAGACAGAGCTACGGCTGTTCGGGCATGAACTACTCGGCAAAGGAGCAGGAAGAAGGAGCAACAAATTCTGTCCTAACTCTTTCTGCTGGGTCCCATTACAGTGGTGCTTTAGGTTTCAGTGTTAGGGCAGACGCTTAAGAGAGCAGCACATTCATGCCTACACTCTTTTGTTTGGGCAGGGCAGGTGTCCCTCTGGATTTCTAGTTTCCAGGTCATACAGAGCTACGTCTTAAGAGGCATGAAGTGCTCTGCCAAAGCAAACAATGTTTCACTAAGAAATAATCTTGTAGCTCTTGCTGGTTTGGAGGAAAAGGGAGATGTTTGGCTCTAAGTGTGACAGGCAGTCCAGCGTTCTGCCAAATAGGGAACCAACTAGTAGAGCAGACAAACAGAAATCAGCGCAAGCAATTCCTTCCTAGCTCTTTCTGTTGACGAGGAACTGTATCCTTGCTGGAACTGGAGATTGCAAGCTTGACAGAGCTACGGCTGTTCGGGCTTGAACTACTCTGCAAAGGAGCAGGAAGAAGGAGCAACAAATTCTGATCTAACTCATTCTGTTGGTTCCCATTACAGTGGTGCTTTAGGTTTCAGTGTTAGGGCAGACGCTTAAGAGAGCAGCACATTCATGCCTCTCCTCTTCTGTTTGGACAGGGCAGGTGTCCCTCTGGATTTCTAGTTTCCAGGTCATACAGAGCTACGTCTTAAGAGGCATGAAGTGCTCTGCCAAAGCAAACAATGTTTCACTAAGAAATAATCTTGTAGCTCTTGCTGGTTTGGAGGAAAAGGGAGATGTTTGGCTCTAAGTGTGACAGGCAGTCCAGCGTTCTGCCAAATAGGGCACCAAATACTAGAGCAGGCAAACAGAAATCAGTGCAAGCAATTCCTTCCTAGCTCTTTCTGTTGACGAGGAACTGTATCCTTGCAGGAATTGGAGATTGCAAGCCAGACAGAGCTACGGCAGTTCGGGCATGAACTACTCTGCAAAGGAGCAGGAAGAAGAAACAACAAATTCTGTCCTAACTCTTTCTGTTGGTCCCATTACAGTGGTGGTTTATGTTTCAGTGTTAGGGCAGACGCTTAAGAGAGCAGCACATTCATGCCTACCCTCTTTTGTTTGGGCCGGGCAGGTGTCCCTCTGGATTTCTAGTTTCCAGGTCATACAGAGCTACGACTTAAGAGGCATGAAGTGCTCTGCCAAAGCAAACAATGTTTCACTAAGAAATAATCTTGTAGCTCTTGCTGGTTTGGAGGAAAAGGGAGATGTTTGGCTCTAAGTGTGACAGGCAGTCCAGCGTTCTGCCAAACAGGGAACCATCTACTAGAGCAGACAAACAGAAATCAGCGCAAGCAATTCCTTCCTAGCTCTTTCTGTTGACGAGGAACAGTATCCTTGCTGGAATTGGAGAGTGCAAGCCAGACAGAGCTACGGCTCTTCGGGCATGAACTACTCTGCAAAGGAGCAGAAAGAAGGAACAACAAATTCTGATCTAACTCATTCTGTTGGTTCCCATTACAGTGGTGCTTTAGGTTTCAGTGTTAGGGCAGACGCTTAAGAGAGCAGCACATTCATGCCTCTCCTCTTCTGTTTGGACAGAGCAGGTGTCCCTCTGGATTTCTAGTTTCCAGGTCATACAGAGCTACGTCTTAAGAGGCATGAAGTGCTCTGCCAAAGCAAACAATGTTTCACTAAGAAATAATCTTGTAGCTCTTGCTGGTTTGGAGGAAAAGGGAGATGTTTGGCTCTGAGTGTGACAGGCAGTCCAGCATTCGGCCAAATAGGGAACCAGCTGCTAGAGCAGACAAACAGAAATCAGCGCAAGCAATTCCTTCCTAGCTCTTTCTGTTGACGAGGAACTGTATCCTTGCTGGAATTGGAGACTGCAAGCCAGACAGAGCTACGGCTCTTCGGAAATGAACTACTCGGCAAAGGAGCAGGAAGAAGGAGCAACAAATTCTGTCCTAACTCTTTCTGCTGGGTCCCATTACAGTGGTGCTTTAGGTTTCAGTGTTAGGGCAGACGCTTAAGAGAGCAGCACATTCATGCCTCTCCTCTTCTATTTGGACAGAGCAGATGTCCCTCTGGATTTCTAGTTTCCAGGTCATACAGAGCTACGTGTTAAGAGGCATGAAGTGCTCTGCCAAAGCAAACAATGTTTCACTAAGAAATAATCTTGTAGCTCTTGCTGGTTTGGAGGAAAAGGGAGATGTTTGGCTCTAAGGGTGACAGGCAGTCCAGCGTTCTGCCAAATAGGGCACCAAATACTAGAGCAGGCAAACAGAAATCAGCGCAAGCAATTCCTTCCTAGCTCTTTCTGTTGACGAGGAACTGTATCCTTGCTGGAATTGGAGATTGCAAGCCAGACAGAGCTACGGCTGTTCGGGCATGAACAACTCTGCAAAGGAGCAGGAAGAAGGAGCAACAAATTCTGTCCTAACTCTTTCTGCTGTGTCCCATTACAGTGGTGCTTTACGTTTCAGTGTTAGGGCAGACGCTTAAGAGAGCAGCACATTCATGCCTACCCTCTTTTGTTTGGGCAGGGCAGGTGTCCCTCTGGATTTCTAGTTTCCAGGTCATACAGAGCTACGACTTAAGAGGCATGAAGTGCTCTGCCAAAGCAAACAATGTTTCACTAAGAAATAATCTTGTAGCTCTTGCTGGTTTGGAGGAAAAGGGAGATGTTTGGCTCTAAGTGTGACAGGCAGTCCAGCGTTCTGCCAAACAGGGAACCATCTACTAGAGCAGACAAACAGAAATCAGCGCAAGCAATTCCTTCCTAGCTCTTTCTGTTGACGAGGAACTGTATCCTTGCTGGAATTGGAGAGTGCAAGCCAGACAGAGCTACGGCTCTTCGGGCATGAACTACTCTGCAAAGGAGCAGGAAGAAGGAACAACAAATTCTGATCTAACTCATTCTGCTGGGTCCCATTACAGTGGTGCTTTAGGTTTCAGTGTTAGGGCAGACGCTTAAGAGAGCAGCACATTCATGCCTCTCCTCTTCTGTTTGGACAGAGCAGGTGTCCCTCTGGATTTCTAGTTTCCAGGTCATACAGAGCTACGTCTTAAGAGGCATGAAGTGCTCTGCCAAAGCAAACAATGTTTCACTAAGAAATAATCTTGTAGCTCTTGCTGGTTTGGAGGAAAAGGGAGATGTTTGGCTCTGAGTGTGACAGGCAGTCCAGCGTTCTGCCAAATAGGGCACCAAATACTAGAGCAGGCAAACAGAAATCAGTGCAAGCAATTCCTTCCTAGCTCTTTCTGTTGACGAGGAACTGTATCCTTGCTGGAATTGGAGATTGCAAGCCAGACAGAGCTACGGCTGTTCGGGCATGAACTACTCGGCAAAGGAGCAGGAAGAAGGAGCAACAAATTCTGTCCTAACTCTTTCTGCTGGGTCCCATTACAGTGGTGGTTTACGTTTCAGTGTTAGGGCAGACGCTTAAGAGAGCAGCACATTCATGCCTACCCTCTTTTGTTTGGGCAGGGCAGGTGTCCCTCTGGATTTCTAGTTTCCAGGTCATACAGAGCTACGACTTAAGAGGCATGAAGTGCTCTGCCAAAGCAAACAATGTTTCACTAAGAAATAATCTTGTAGCTCTTGCTGGTTTGGAGGAAAAGGGAGATGTTTGGCTCTAAGTGTGACAGGCAGTCCAGCGTTCTGCCAAACGGAACCATCTACTAGAGCAGACAAACAGAAATCAGTGCAAGCAATTCCTTCCTAGCTCTTTCTGTTGACGAGGAACAGTATCCTTGCTGGAATTGGAGAGTGCAAGCCAGACAGAGCTACGGCTCTTCGGGCATGAACTACTCTGCAAAGGAGCAGGAAGAAGGAACAACAAATTCTGATCTAACTCATTCTGTTGGTTCCCATTACAGTGGTGCTTTAGGTTTCAGTGTTAGGGCAGACGCTTAAGAGAGCAGCACATTCATGCCTCTCCTCTTCTGTTTGGACAGAGCAGGTGTCCCTCTGGATTTCTAGTTTCCAGGTCATACAGAGCTACGTCTTAAGAGGCATGAAGTGCTCTGCCAAAGCAAACCATGTTTCACTAAGAAATAATCTTGTAGCTCTTGCTGGTTTGGAGGAAAAGGGAGATGTTTGGCTCTAAGGGTGACAGGCAGTCCAGCGTTCTGCCAAATAGGGAACCAACTACTAGAGCAGACAAACAGAAATCAGCGCAAGCAATTCCTTCCTAGCTCTTTCTGTTGACGAGGAACTGTATCCTTGCTGGAATTGGAGATTGCAAGCCAGACAGAGCTACGGCTGTTCGGACATGAACTACTCTGCAAAGGAGCAGGAAGAAGGAACAACAAATTCTGTCCTAACTCCTTCTGCTGGGTCCCATTACAGTGGTGGTTTAGGTTTCAGTGTTAGGGGAGCCACTTAAAAGAGCAGCACATTCATGCCTCTCCTCTTCTGTTTGGACAGAGCAGGTGTCCCTCTGGATTTCTAGTTTCCAGGTCATACAGAGCTACGTCTTAAGAGGCATGAAGTGCTCGGCCAAAGCAAACAATGTTTCACTAAGAAATAATCTTGTAGCTCTTGCTGGTTTGGAGGAAAAGGGAGATGTTTGGCTCTGAGTGTGACTGGCAGTACAGTGTTCTGCCAAATAGGGAACCAACTGCTAGAGCAGACAAACAGAAATCAGCGCAAGCAATTCCTTCCTAGCTCTTTCTGTTGACGAGGAACTGTATCCTTGCAGAAATTGGAGACTGCAAGCCAGACAGAGCTACGGCTGTTCGGGCATGAACTACTCTGCAAAGGAGCAGGAAGAAGGAGCAACAAATTTTGTCCTAACTCTTTCTGCTGGGTCCCATTACAGTGGTGGTTTACGTTTCAGTGTTAGGGCAGACGCTTAAGAGAGCAGCACATTCATGCCTCTCCTCTTCTATTTGGGCAGGGCAGGTGTCCCTCTGGATTTCTAGTTTCCAGGTCATACAGAGCTACGTCTTAAGAGGCATGAAGTGCTCTGCCAAAGCAAACAATGTTTCACTAAGAAATAATCTTGTAGCTCTTGCTGGTTTGGAGGAAACGGGAGATGTTTGGCTCTGAGTGTGACAGGCAGTCCAGCGTTCTGCCAAATAGGGAACCAACTGCTAGAGCAGACAAACAGAAATCAGCGCAAGCAATTCCTTCCTAGCTCTTTCTGTTGACGAGGAACTGTATCCTTGCTGGAATTGGAGACTGCAAGCCAGACAGAGCTACGGCTGTTCGGGCATGAACTACTCGGCAAAGGAGCAGGAAGAAGGAGCAACAAATTCTGTCCTAACTCTTTCTGCTGGGTCCCATTACAGTGGTGCTTTAGGTTTCAGTGTTAGGGCAGACGCTTAAGAGAGCAGCACATTCATGCCTCTCCTCTTCTATTTGGGCAGGGCAGGTGTCCCTCTGGATTTCTAGTTTCCAGGTCATACAGAGCTACGTCTTAAGAGGCATGAAGTGCTCTGCCAAAGCAAACCATGTTTCACTAAGAAATAATCTTGTAGCTCTTGCTGGTTTGGAGGAAAAGGGAGATGTTTGGCTCTGAGTGTGACAGGCAGTCCAGCATTCTGCCAAATAGGGAACCAACTACTAGAGCAGACAAACAGAAATCAGCGCAAGCAATTCCTTCCTAGCTCTTTCTGTTGACGAGGAACTGTATCCTTGCTGGAATTGGAGATTGCAAGCCAGACAGAGCTACGGCTGTTCGGGCATGAACTACTCTGCAAAGGAGCAGGAAGAAGGAACAACAAATTCTGTCCTAACTCCTTCTGCTGGGTCCCATTACAGTGGTGGTTTAGGTTTCAGTGTTAGGGGAGCCACTTAAAAGAGCAGCACATTCATGCCTCTCCTCTTCTGTTTGGACAGAGCAGGTGTCCCTCTGGATTTCTAGTTTCCAGGTCATACAGAGCTACGTCTTAAGAGGCATGAAGTGCTCTGCCAAAGCAAACAATGTTTCACTAAGAAATAATCTTGTAGCTCTTGCTGGTTTGGAGGAAAAGGGAGATGTTTGGCTCTGAGTGTGACAGGCAGTCCAGCATTCGGCCAAATAGGGAACCAGCTGCTAGAGCAGACAAACAGAAATCAGCGCAAGCAATTCCTTCCTAGCTCTTTCCGTTGACGAGGAACTGTATCCTTGCAGGAATTGGAGACTGCAAGCCAGACAGAGCTACGGCTGTTCGGGCATGAACTACTCTGCAAAGGAGCAGGAAGAAGAAACAACAAATCCTGTCCTAACTCTTTCTGCTGGGTCCCATTACAGTGGTGCTTTAGGTTTCATAGTTAGGGCAGACTTAACAGAGCAGCACATTCATGCCTATCCTCTTCTGTTTGGACAGAACAGGGGTCCCTCTGGATTTCTAGTTTCCAGGTCATACAGAGCTATGTCTTAAGAGGCATGAAGTGCTCTGCCAAAGCAAACAATGTTTCACTAAGAAATAATCTTGTAGCTCTTGCTGGTTTGGAGGAAAAGGGAGATGTTTGGCTCTGAGTGTGACTGGCAGTACAGCGTTCTGCCAAATAGGGAACCAACTGCTAGAGCAGACAAACAGAAATCAGCGCAAGCAATTCCTTCCTAGCTCTTTCTGTTGACGAGGAACTGTATCCTTGCTGGAATTGGAGATTGCAAGCCAGACAGAGCTACGGCTGTTCTGGCATGAACTACTCGGCAAAGGAGCAGGAAGAAGGAGCAACAAATTCTGTCCTAACTCTTTCTGCTGGGTCCCATTACAGTGGTGCTTTAGGTTTCAGTGTTAGGGCAGACGCTTAAGAGAGCAGCACATTCATGCCTCTCCTCTTCTATTTGGACAGAGCAGATGTCCCTCTGGATTTCTAGTTTCCAGGTCATACAGAGCTACGTCTTAAGAGGCATGAAGTGCTCTGCCAAAGCAAACAATGTTTCACTAAGAAATAATCTTGTAGCTCTTGCTGGTTTGGAGGAAAAGGGAGATGTTTGGCTCTAAGTGTGACAGGCAGTCCAGCGTTCTGCCAAATAGGGCACCAAATACTAGAGCAGGCAAACAGAAATCAGCGCAAGCAATTCCTTCCTAGCTCTTTCTGTTGACGAGGAACTGTATCCTTGCTGGAATTGGAGATTGCAAGCCAGACAGAGCTACGGCAGTTCGGGCATGAACTACTCTGCAAAGGAGCAGGAAGAAGGAGCAACAAATTCTGTCCTAACTCTTTCTGCTGTGTCCCATTACAGTGGTGCTTTACGTTTCAGTGTTAGGGCAGACGCTTAAGAGAGCAGCACATTCATGCCTACCCTCTTTTGTTTGGGCAGGGCAGGTGTCCCTCTGGATTTCTAGTTTCCAGGTCATACAGAGCTACGACTTAAGAGGCATGAAGTGCTCTGCCAAAGCAAACAATGTTTCACTAAGAAATAATCTTGTAGCTCTTGCTGGTTTGGAGGAAAAGGGAGATGTTTGGCTCTAAGTGTGACAGGCAGTCCAGCGTTCTGCCAAACAGGGAACCATCTACTAGAGCAGACAAACAGAAATCAGCGCAAGCAATTCCTTCCTAGCTCTTTCTCTTGACGAGGAACAGTATCCTTGCTGGAATTGGAGAGTGCAAGCCAGACAGAGCTACAGCTCTTCGGGCATGAACTACTCTGCAAAGGAGCAGGAAGAAGGAACAACAAATTCTGATCTAACTCATTCTGTTGGTTCCCATTACAGTGGTGCTTTAGGTTTCAGTGTTAGGGCAGACGCTTAAGAGAGCAGCACATTCATGCCTCTCCTCTTCTGTTTGGACAGAGCAGGTGTCCCTCTGGATTTCTAGTTTCCAGGTCATACAGAGCTACGTCTTAAGAGGCATGAAGTGCTCTGCCAAAGCAAACCATGTTTCACTAAGAAATAATCTTGTAGCTCTTGCTGGTTTGGAGGAAAAGGGAGATGTTTGGCTCTAAGGGTGACAGGCAGTCCAGCGTTCTGCCAAATAGGGAACCAACTACTAGAGCAGACAAACAGAAATCAGCGCAAGCAATTCCTTCCTAGCTCTTTCTGTTGACGAGGAACTGTATCCTTGCAGATATTGGAGACTGCAAGCCAGACAGAGCTACGGCTGTTCGGGCATGAACTACTCTGCAAAGGAGCAGGAAGAAGGAGCAACAAATTTTGTCCTAACTCTTTCTGCTGGGTCCCATTACAGTGGTGGTTTACGTTTCAGTGTTAGGGCAGACGCTTAAGAGAGCAGCACATTCATGCCTCTCCTCTTCTATTTGGGCAGGGCAGGTGTCCCTCTGGATTTCTAGTTTCCAGGTCATACAGAGCTACGTCTTAAGAGGCATGAAGTGCTCTGCCAAAGCAAACCATGTTTCACTAAGAAATAATCTTGTAGCTCTTGCTGGTTTGGAGGAAACGGGAGATGTTTGGCTCTGAGTGTGACAGGCAGTCCAGCGTTCTGCCAAATAGGGAACCAACTACTAGAGCAGACAAACAGAAATCAGCGCAAGCAATTCCTTCCTAGCTCTTTCTGTTGACGAGGAACTGTATCCTTGCTGGAATTGGAGACTGCAAGCCAGACAGAGCTACGGCTGTTCGGGCATGAACTACTCGGCAAAGGAGCAGGAAGAAGGAGCAACAAATTCTGTCCTAACTCTTTCTGCTGGGTCCCATTACAGTGGTGCTTTAGGTTTCAGTGTTAGGGCAGACGCTTAAGAGAGCAGCACATTCATGCCTCTCCTCTTCTATTTGGGCAGGGCAGGTGTCCCTCTGGATTTCTAGTTTCCAGGTCATACAGAGCTACGTCTTAAGAGGCATGAAGTGCTCTGCCAAAGCAAACCATGTTTCACTAAGAAATAATCTTGTAGCTCTTGCTGGTTTGGAGGAAAAGGGAGATGTTTGGCTCTGAGTGTGACAGGCAGTCCAGCGTTCTGCCAAATAGGGCACCAAATACTAGAGCAGGCAAACAGAAATCAGCGCAAGCAATTCCTTCCTAGCTCTTTCTGTTGACGAGGAACTGTATCCTTGCTGGAATTGGAGATGGCAAGCCAGACAGAGCTACGGCTGTTCGGACATGCACTACTCTGCAAAGGAGCAGGAAGAAGGAGCAACAAATTCTGTCCTAACTCTTTCTGCTGGGTCCCATTACAGTGGTGCTTTAGGTTTCAGTGTTAGGGCAGACGCTTAAGAGAGCAGCACATTCATGCCTACCCTCTTTTGTTTGGACAGAGCAGGTGTCCCTCTGGATTTCTAGTTTCCAGGTCATACAGAGCTACGACTTAAGAGGCATGAAGTGCTCTGCCAAAGCAAACAATGTTTCACTAAGAAATAATCTTGTAGCTCTTGCTGGTTTGGAGGAAAAGGGAGATGTTTGGCTCTAAGTGTGACAGGCAGTCCAGCGTTCTGCCAAATAGGGAACCATCTACTAGAGCAGACAAACAGAAATCAGCGCAAGCAATTCCTTCCTAGCTCTTTCTGTTGACGAGGAACTGTATCCTTGCTGGAATTGGAGAGTGCAAGCCAGACAGATCTACGGCTGTTCGGACATGAACTACTCTGCAAAGGAGCAGGAAGAAGGAACAACAAATTCTGTCCTAACTCCTTCTGCTGGGTCCCATTATAGTGGTGCTTTACGTTTCAGTGTTAGGGCAGACGCTTAAGAGAGCAGCACATTCATGCCTACCCTCTTTTATTTGGGCAGGGCAGGTGTCCCTCTGGATTTCTAGTTTCCAGGTCATACAGAGGTACGTCTTAAGAGGCATGAAGTGCTCTGCCAAAGCAAACAATGTTTCACTAAGAAATAATCTTGTAGCTCTTGCTGGTTTGGAGGAAAAGGGAGATGTTTGGCTCTAAGTGTGACAGGCAGTCCAGCGTTCTGCCAAATAGGGCACCAACTGCTAGAGCAGACAAACAGAAATCAGCGCAAGCAATTCCTTCCTAGCTCTTTCTGTTGACGAGGAACTGTATCCTTGCTGGAATTGGAGATGGCAAGCCAGACAGAGCTACGGCTGTTCGGACATGCACTACTCTGCAAAGGAGCAGGAAGAAGGAACAACAAATTCTGTCCTAACTCTTTCTGCTGGGTCCCATTACAGTGGTGCTTTAGGTTTCAGTGTTAGGGTAGACTCTTAACAGAGCAGTACATTCATGCCTCTCCTCTTCTGCTTGGACAGAGCAGGTGTCCCTCTGGATTTCTAGTTTCCAGGTCATACAGAGCTACGACTTAAGAGGCATGAAGTGCTCTGCCAAAGCAAACAATGTTTCACTAAGAAATAATCTTGTAGCTCTTGCTGGTTTGGAGGAAAAGGGAGATGTTTGGCTCTAAGTGTGACAGGCAGTCCAGCGTTCTGCCAAATAGGGAACCATCTACTAGAGCAGACAAACAGAAATCAGCGCAAGCAATTCCTTCCTAGCTCTTTCTGTTGACGAGGAACTGTATCCTTGCTGGAATTGGAGAGTGCAAGCCAGACAGATCTACGGCTGTTCGGACATGAACTACTCTGCAAAGGAGCAGGAAGAAGGAACAACAAATTCTGTCCTAACTCATTCTGTTGGTTCCCATTACAGTGGTGCTTTAGGTTTCAGTCTTAGGGCAGACGCTTAAGAGAGCAGCACATTCATGCCTATCCTCTTCTGTTTGGACAGAGCAGGCGTCCCTCTGGATTTCTAGTTTCCAGGTCATACAGAGCTATGTCTTAAGAGGCATGAAGTGCTCTGCCAAAGCAAACAATGTTTCACTAAGAAATAATCTTGTAGCTCTTGCTGGTTTGGAGGAAAAGGGAGATGTTTGGCTCTGAGTGTGACAGGCAGTCCAGCATTCGGCCAAATAGGGAACCAACTGCTAGAGCAGACAAACAGAAATCAGCGCAAGCAATTCCTTCCTAGCTCTTTCTGTTGACGAGGAACTGTATCCTTGCTGGAATTGGAGACGGCAAGCCAGACAGAGCTACGGCTGTTCGGGCATGAACTACTCTGCAAAGGAGCAGGAAGAAGGAACAACAAATTCTGTCCTAACTCCTTCTGCTGGGTCCCATTACAGTGGTGGTTTAGGTTTCAGTGTTAGGGGAACCACTTAAAAGAGCAGCACATTCATGCCTCTCCTCTTCTGTTTGGACAGAGCAGGTGTCCCTCTGGATTTCTAGTTTCCAGGTCATACAGAGCTACATCTTAAGAGGCATGAAGTGCTCTGCCAAAGCAAACCATGTTTCACTAAGAAATAATCTTGTAGCTCTTGCTGGTTTGGAGGAAAAGGGAGATGTTTGGCTCTAAGTGTGACAGGCAGTCCAGCATTCGGCCAAATAGGGAACCAACTGCTAGAGCAGACAAACAGAAATCAGCGCAAGCAATTCCTTCCTAGCTCTTTCTGTTGACGAGGAACTGTATCCTTGCTGGAATTGGAGATTGCAAGCCAGACAGAGCTACGGCTCTTCGGAAATGAACTACTCTGCAAAGGAGCAGGAAGAAGGAGCAACAAATCCTGTCCTAACTCTTTCTGCTGTGTCCCATTACAGTGGTGCTTTAGGTTTCAGTCTTAGGGCAGACTTAACAGAGCAGCACATTCATGCCCATCCTCTTCTGCTTGGACAGAACAGGTGTCCCTCTGGATTTCTAGTTTCCAGGTCATACAGAGCTACGTCTTAAGAGGCATGAAGTGCTCTGCCAAAGCAAACCATGTTTCACTAAGAAATAATCTTGTAGCTCTTGCTGGTTTGGAGGAAAAGGGAGATGTTTGGCTCTAAGTGTGACAGGCAGTCCAGCATTCGGCCAAATAGGGAACCAACTGCTACAGCAGACAAACAGAAATCAGCGCAAGCAATTCCTTCCTAGCTCTTTCTGTTGACGAGGAACTGTATCCTTGCTGGAATTGGAGATGGCAAGCCAGACAGAGCTACGGCTCTTCGGGCATGAACTACTCGGCAAAGGAGCAGGAAGAAGGAGCAACAAATTCTGTCCTAACTCTTTCTGCTGGGTCCCATTACAGTGGTGCTTTAGGTTTCATTGTTAGGGCAGACACTTAAGAGAGCAGCACATTCATGCCTCTCCTCTTCTGTTTGGACAGAGCAGGTGTCCCTCTGGATTTCTAGTTTCCAGGTCATACAGAGCTACGACTTAAGAGGCATGAAGTGCTCTGCCAAAGCAAACAATGTTTCACTAAGAAATAATCTTGTAGCTCTTGCTGGTTTGGAGGAAAAGGGAGGTGTTTGGCTCTAAGGGTGACAGGCAGTCCAGCGTTCTGCCAAATAGGGCACCAACTGCTAGAGCAGACAAACAGAAATCAGCGCAAGCAATTCCTTCCTAGCTCTTTCTGTTGACGAGGAACTGTGTCCTTGCTGGAATTGGAGATTGCAAGCCAGACAGAGCTACGGCTGTTCGGACATGAACTACTCTGCAAAGGAGCAGGAAGAAGGAACAACAAATTCTGTCCTAACTCTTTCTGCTGGGTCCCATTACAGTGGTGCTTTAGGTTTCAGTGTTAGGGCAGACGCTTAAGAGAGCAGCACATTCATGCCTACCCTCTTTTGTTTGGGCAGGGCAGGTGTCCCTCTGGATTTCTAGTTTCCAGGTCATACAGAGGTACGTCTTAAGAGGCATGAAGTGCTCTGCCAAAGCAAACAATGTTTCACTAAGAAATAATCTTGTAGCTCTTGCTGGTTTGGAGGAAAAGGGAGATGTTTGGCTCTAAGTGTGACAGGCAGTCCAGCGTTCTGCCAAATAGGGAACCAACTGCTAGAGCAGACAAACAGAAATCAGCGCAAGCAATTCCTTCCTAGCTCTTTCTGTTGACGAGGAACTGTACCCTTGCTGGAATTGGAGATGGCAAGCCAGACAGAGCTACGGCTGTTCGTACATGAACTACTCTGCAAAGGAGCAGGAAGAAGGAGCAACAAATTCTGTCCTAACTCTTTCTGCTGGGTCCCATTACAGTGGTGCTTTAGGTTTCAGTGTTAGCGTAGACTCTTAAGAGAGCAGCACATTCATGCCTCTCCTCTTCTGTTTGGACAGAGCAGGTGTCCCTCTGGATTTCTAGTTTCCAGGTCATACAGAGCTACGACTTAAGAGGCATGAAGTGCTCTGCCAAAGCAAACAATGTTTCACTAAGAAATAATCTTGTAGCTCTTGCTGGTTTGGAGGAAAAGGGAGATGTTTGGCTCTGAGTGTGACAGGCAGTACAGCGTTCTGCCAAATAGGGAACCATCTACTAGAGCAGACAAACAGAAATCAGCGCAAGCAATTCCTTCCTAGCTCTTTCTGTTGACGAGGAACTGTATCCTTGATGGAATTGGAGAGTGCAAGCCAGACAGAGCTACGGCTGTTCGGACATGAACTACTCTGCAAAGGAGCAGGAAGAAGGAACAACAAATTCTGTCCTAACTCTTTCTGTTGGTCCCATTACAGTGGTGCTTTAGGTTTCATTGTTAGGGCAGACACTTAAGAGAGCAGCACATTCATGCCTCTCCTCTTCTGTTTGGACAGAGCAGGTGTCCCTCTGGATTTCTAGTTTCCAGGTCATACAGAGCTACGTCTTAAGAGGCATGAAGTGCTCTGCCAAAGCAAACAATGTTTCACTAAGAAATAATCTTGTAGCTCTTGCTGGTTTGGAGGAAAGGGGAGATGTTTGGCTCTAAGTGTGACAGGCAGTCCAGCGTTCTGCCAAATAGGGAACCAACTACTAGAGCAGACAAACAGAAATCAGCGCAAGCAATTCCTTCCTAGCTCTTTCTGTTGACGAGGAACTGTATCCTTGCTGGAATTGGAGATTGCAAGCCAGACAGAGCTACGGCTGTTCGGACATGAACTACTCTGCAAAGGAGCAGGAAGAAGGAACAACAAATTCTGTCCTAACTCCTTCTGCTGGGTCCCATTACAGAGGTGCTTTAGGTTTCAGTGTTAGGGGAGCCACTTAAAAGAGCAGCACATTCATGCCTCTCCTCTTCTGTTTGGACAGAGCAGGTGTCCCTCTGGATTTCTAGTTTCCAGGTCATACAGAGCTACGTCTTAAGAGGCATGAAGTGCTCGGCCAAAGCAATTCATGTTTCACTAAGAAATAATCTTGTAGCTCTTGCTGGTTTGGAGGAAAAGGGAGATGTTTGGCTCTAAGTGTGACAGGCAGTCCAGCATTCGGCCAAATAGGGAACCAACTGCTACAGTAGACAAACAGAAATCAGCGCAAGCAATTCCTTCCTAGCTCTTTCTGTTGACGAGGAACTGTATCCTTGCTGGAATTGGAGACTGCAAGCCAGACAGAGCTACGGCTGTTCGGACATGAACTACTCTGCAAAGGAGCAGGAAGAAGGAACAACAAATTCTGTCCTAACTCTTTCTGTTGGTCCCATTACAGTGGTGCTTTAGGTTTCAGTGTTAGGGCAGACACTTAAGAGAGCAGCACATTCATGCCTCTCCTCTTCTGTTTGGACAGAGCAGGTGTCCCTCTGGATTTCTAGTTTCCAGGTCATACAGAGCTACGTCTTAAGAGGCATGAAGTGCTCTGCCAAAGCAAACAATGTTTCACTAAGAAATAATCTTGTAGCTCTTGCTGGTTTGGAGGAAAAGGGAGATGTTTGGCTCTAAGGGTGACAGGCAGTCCAGCGTTCTGCCGAACAGGGCACCAACTGCTAGAGCAGACAAACAGAAATCAGCGCAAGCAATTCCTTCCTAGCTCTTTCTGTTGACGAGGAACTGTGTCCTTGCTGGAATTGGAGATGGCAAGCCAGACAGAGCTACAGCTGTTCTGGCATGAACTACTCTGCAAAGGAGCAGGAAGAAGGAACAACAAATTCTGTCCTAACTCTTTCTGCTGGGTCCCATTACAGTGGTGCTTTAGGTTTCAGTCTTAGGGCAGACGCTTAAGAGAGCAGCACATTCATGCCTACCCTCTTTTGTTTGGGCAGGGCAGGTGTCCCTCTGGATTTCTAGTTTCCAGGTCATACAGAGCTACGTCTTAAGAGGCATGAAGTGCTCTGCCAAAGCAAACAATGTTTCACTAAGAAATAATCTTGTAGCTCTTGCTGGTTTGGAGGAAAAGGGAGATGTTTGGCTCTAAGTGTGACAGGCAGTCCAGCGTTCTGCCAAATAGGGCACCAAATACTAGAGCAGGCAAACAGAAATCAGCGCAAGCAATTCCTTCCTAGCTCTTTCTGTTGACGAGGAACTGTATCCTTGCTGGAATTGGAGATGGCAAGCCAGACAGAGCTACGGCTGTTCGGACATGAACTACTCTGCAAAGGAGCAGGAAGAAGGAACAACAAATTCTGTCCTAACTCTTTCTGCTGGGTCCCATTACAGTGGTGCTTTAGGTTTCAGTGTTAGGGCAGACGCTTAAGAGAGCAGCACATTCATGCCTCTCCTCTTTTGTTTGGGCAGGGCAGGTGTCCCTCTGGATTTCTAGTTTCCAGGTCATACAGAGCTACGTCTTAAGAGGCATGAAGTGCTCTGCCAAAGCAAACAATGTTTCACTAAGAAATAATCTTGTAGCTCTTGCTGGTTTGGAGGAAAAGGGAGATGTTTGGCTCTAAGTGTGACAGGCAGTCCAGCGTTCTGCCAAATAGGGAACCAACTGCTAGAGCAGACTAACAGAAATCAGCGCAAGCAATTCCTTCCTAGCTCTTTCTGTTGACGAGGAAATGTGTCCTTGCTGGAATTGGAGACTGCAAGCCAGACAGAGCTACGGCTGTTCGGACATGAACTACTCTGCAAAGGAGCAGGAAGAAGGAACAACAAATTCTGTCCTAACTCTTTCTGCTGGGTCCCATTACAGTGGTGATTTAGGTTTCAGTGTTAGGACAGACGCTTAAGAGAGCAGCACATTCATGCCTACCCTCTTTTGTTTGGGCAGGGCAGGTGTCCCTCTGGATTTCTAGTTTCCAGGTCATACAGAGCTACGTCTTAAGAGGCATGAAGTGCTCTGCCAAAGCAAACAATGTTTCACTAAGAAATAATCTTGTAGCTCTTGCTGGTTTGGAGGAAAAGGGAGATGTTTGGCTCTGAGTGTGACAGGCAGTCCAGCGTTCTGCCAAATAGGGAACCAACTGCTAGAGCAGACAAACAGAAATCAGCGCAAGCAATTCCTTCCTAGCTCTTTCTGTTGACGAGGAACTGTATCCTTGCTGGAATTGGAGATGGCAAGCCAGACAGAGCTACGGCTGTTCGTACATGAACTACTCTGCAAAGGAGCAGGAAGAAGAAACAACAAATTCTGTCCTAACTCTTTCTGCTGGGTCCCATTACAGTGGTGGTTTAGGTTTCAGTGTTAGGGGAGCCACTTAAAAGAGCAGCACATTCATGCCTCTCCTCTTCTGTTTGGACAGAGCAGGTGTCCCTCTGGATTTCTAGTTTCCAGGTCATACAGAGCTACGTCTTAAGAGGCATGAAGTGCTCGGCCAAAGCAATTCATGTTTCACTAAGAAATAATCTTGTAGCTCTTGCTGGTTTGGAGGAAAAGGGAGATGTTTGGCTCTAAGTGTGACAGGCAGTCCAGCATTCGGCCAAATAGGGAACCAACTGCTACAGTAGACAAACAGAAATCAGCGCAAGCAATTCCTTCCTAGCTCTTTCTGTTGACGAGGAACTGTATCCTTGCTGGAATTGGAGACTGCAAGCCAGACAGAGCTACGGCTGTTCGGACATGAACTACTCTGCAAAGGAGCAGGAAGAAGGAACAACAAATTCTGTCCTAACTCTTTCTGTTGGTCCCATTACAGTGGTGCTTTAGGTTTCAGTGTTAGGGCAGACACTTAAGAGAGCAGCACATTCATGCCTCTCCTCTTCTGTTTGGACAGAGCAGGTGTCCCTCTGGATTTCTAGTTTCCAGGTCATACAGAGCTACGTCTTAAGAGGCATGAAGTGCTCTGCCAAAGCAAACAATGTTTCACTAAGAAATAATCTTGTAGCTCTTGCTGGTTTGGAGGAAAAGGGAGATGTTTGGCTCTAAGGGTGACAGGCAGTCCAGCGTTCTGCCGAACAGGGCACCAACTACTAGAGCAGACAAACAGAAATCAGCGCAAGCAATTCCTTCCTAGCTCTTTCTGTTGACGAGGAACTGTGTCCTTGCTGGAATTGGAGATGGCAAGCCAGACAGAGCTACAGCTGTTCTGGCATGAACTACTCTGCAAAGGAGCAGGAAGAAGGAACAACAAATTCTGTCCTAACTCTTTCTGCTGGGTCCCATTACAGTGGTGCTTTAGGTTTCAGTCTTAGGGCAGACGCTTAAGAGAGCAGCACATTCATGCCTACCCTCTTTTGTTTGGGCAGGGCAGGTGTCCCTCTGGATTTCTAGTTTCCAGGTCATACAGAGCTACGTCTTAAGAGGCATGAAGTGCTCTGCCAAAGCAAACAATGTTTCACTAAGAAATAATCTTGTAGCTCTTGCTGGTTTGGAGGAAAAGGGAGATGTTTGGCTCTAAGTGTGACAGGCAGTCCAGCGTTCTGCCAAATAGGGCACCAAATACTAGAGCAGGCAAACAGAAATCAGCGCAAGCAATTCCTTCCTAGCTCTTTCTGTTGACGAGGAACTGTATCCTTGCTGGAATTGGAGATGGCAAGCCAGACAGAGCTACGGCTGTTCGGACATGAACTACTCTGCAAAGGAGCAGGAAGAAGGAACAACAAATTCTGTCCTAACTCTTTCTGCTGGGTCCCATTACAGTGGTGCTTTAGGTTTCAGTGTTAGGGCAGACGCTTAAGAGAGCAGCACATTCATGCCTCTCCTCTTTTGTTTGGGCAGGGCAGGTGTCCCTCTGGATTTCTAGTTTCCAGGTCATACAGAGCTACGTCTTAAGAGGCATGAAGTGCTCTGCCAAAGCAAACAATGTTTCACTAAGAAATAATCTTGTAGCTCTTGCTGGTTTGGAGGAAAAGGGAGATGTTTGGCTCTAAGTGTGACAGGCAGTCCAGCGTTCTGCCAAATAGGGAACCAACTGCTAGAGCAGACTAACAGAAATCAGCGCAAGCAATTCCTTCCTAGCTCTTTCTGTTGACGAGGAAATGTGTCCTTGCTGGAATTGGAGACTGCAAGCCAGACAGAGCTACGGCTGTTCGGACATGAACTACTCTGCAAAGGAGCAGGAAGAAGGAACAACAAATTCTGTCCTAACTCTTTCTGCTGGGTCCCATTACAGTGGTGCTTTAGGTTTCATTGTTAGGGCAGACGCTTAAGAGAGCAGCACATTCATGCCTACCCTCTTTTGTTTGGGCAGGGCAGGTGTCCCTCTGGATTTCTAGTTTCCAGGTCATACAGAGGTACGTCTTAAGAGGCATGAAGTGCTCTGCCAAAGCAAACCATGTTTCACTAAGAAATAATCTTGTAGCTCTTGCTGGTTTGGAGGAAAAGGGAGATGTTTGGCTCTAAGTGTGACAGGCAGTCCAGCGTTCTGCCAAATAGGGAACCAACTACTAGAGCAGACAAACAGAAATCAGCACAAGCAATTCCTTCCTAGCTCTTTCTGTTGACGAGGAACTGTATCCTTGCTGGAATTGGAGACTGCAAGCCAGACAGAGCTACGGCTGTTCGGACATGAACTACTCTGCAAAGGAGCAGGAAGAAGAAACAACAAATTCTGTCCTAACTCTTTCTGCTGAGTCCCATTACAGTGGTGATTTAGGTTTCAGTGTTAGGACAGACGCTTAAGAGAGCAGCACATTCATGCCTACCGTCTTTTGTTTGGGCAGGGCAGGTGTCCCTCTGGATTTCTAGTTTCCAGGTCATACAGAGCTACGTCTTAAGAGGCATGAAGTGCTCTGCCAAAGCAAACAATGTTTCACGAAGAAATAATCTTGTAGCTCTTGCTGGTTTGGAGGAAAAGGGAGATGTTTGGCTCTGAGTGTGACAGGCAGTCCAGCGTTCTGCCAAATAGGGAACCAACTGCTAGAGCAGACAAACAGAAATCAGCGCAAGCAATTCCTTCCTAGCTCTTTCTGTTGACGAGGAACTGTATCCTTGCTGGAATTGGAGATGGCAAGCCAGACAGAGCTACGGCTGTTCGTACATGAACTACTCTGCAAAGGAGCAGGAAGAAGAAACAACAAATTCTGTCCTAACTCTTTCTGCTGGGTCCCATTACAGTGGTGCTTTAGGTTTCAGTGTTAGGACAGATGCTTAAGAGAGCAGCACATTCATGCCTCTCCTCTTCTGTTTGGGCAGGGCAGGTGTCCCTCTGGATTTCTAGTTTCCAGGTCATACAGAGCTACGTCTTAAGAGGCATGAAGTGCTCTGCCAAAGCAAACAATGTTTCACTAAGAAATAATCTTGTAGCTCTTGCTGGTTTGGAGGAAAAGGGAGATGTTTGGCTCTAAGTGTGACAGGCAGTCCAGCGTTCTGCCAAATAGGGAACCAACTGCTAGAGCAGACAAACAGAAATCAGCGCAAGCAATTCCTTCCTAGCTCTTTCTGTTGACGAGGAACTGTGTCCTTGCTGGAATTGGAGACTGCAAGCCAGACAGAGCTACGGCTGTTCGGACATGAACTACTCTGCAAAGGAGCAGGAAGAAGAAACAACAAATTCTGTCCTAACTCTTTCTGCTGGGTCCCATTACAGTGGTGCTTTAGGTTTCAGTGTTAGGGCAGACGCTTAAGAGAGCAGCACATTCATGCCTACCCTCTTTTGTTTGGGCAGGGCAGGTGTCCCTCTGGATTTCTAGTTTCCAGGTCATACAGAGCTACGTCTTAAGAGGCATGAAGTGCTCTGCCAAAGCAAACAATGTTTCACTAAGAAATAATCTTGTAGCTCTTGCTGGTTTGGAGGAAAAGGGAGATGTTTGGCTCTAAGTGTGACAGGCAGTCCAGCGTTCTGCCAAATAGGGAACCAACTACTAGAGCAGACAAACAGAAATCAGCGCAAGCAATTCCTTCCTAGCTCTTTCTGTTGACGAGGAACTGTATCCTTGCTGGAATTGGAGAGTGCAAGCCAGACAGAGCTACGGCTGTTCGGACATGAACTACTCTGCAAAGGAGCAGGAAGAAGGAACAACAAATTCTGTCCTAACTCTTTCTGCTGGGTCCCATTACAGTGGTGCTTTAGGTTTCATTGTTAGGGCAGACGCTTAAGAGAGCAGCACATTCATGCCTACCCTCTTTTGTTTGGGCAGGGCAGGTGTCCCTCTGGATTTCTAGTTTCCAGGTCATACAGAGCTACGTCTTAAGAGGCATGAAGTGCTCTGCCAAAGCAAACAATGTTTCACTAAGAAATAATCTTGTAGTTCTTGCTGGTTTGGAGGAAAAGGGAGATGTTTGGCTCTGAGTGTGACAGGCAGTCCAGCGTTCTGACAAATAGGGAACCAACTGCTAGAGCAGACAAACAGAAATCAGCGCAAGCAATTCCTTCCTAGCTCTTTCTGTTGACGAGGAACTGTATCCTTGCTGGAATTGGAGATTGCAAGCCAGACAGAGCTACGGCTCTTCGGGCATGAACTACTCTGCAAAGGAGCAGGAAGAAGGAACAACAAATTCTGTCCTAACTCTTTCTGCTGGGTCCCATTACAGTGGTGGTTTAGGTTTCATTGTTAGGGCAGACGCTTAAGAGAGCAGCACATTCATGCCTACCCTCTTTTGTTTGGGCAGGGCAGGTGTCCCTCTGGATTTCTAGTTTCCAGGTCATACAGAGCTACGTCTTAAGAGGCATGAAGTGCTCTGCCAAAGCAAACCATGTTTCACTAAGAAATAATCTTGTAGCTCTTGCTGGTTTGGAGGAAAAGGGAGATGTTTGGCTCTAAGTGTGACAGGCAGTCCAGGGTTCTGCCAAATAGGGCACCAACTGCTAGAGCAGACAAACAGAAATCAGCGCAAGCAATTCCTTCCTAGCTCTTTCTGTTGACGAGGAACTGTATCCTTGCTGGAATTGGAGATGGCAAGCCAGACAGAGCTACGGCTGTTCGGACATGAACTACTCTGCAAAGGAGCAGGAAGAAGGAACAACAAATTCTGTCCTAACTCTTTCTGCTGGGTCCCATTACAGTGGTGCTTTAGGTTTCATTGTTAGGGCAGACGCTTAAGAGAGCAGCACATTCATGCCTCTCCTCTTCTGTTTGGGCAGAGCAGGTGTCCCTCTGGATTTCTAGTTTCCAGGTCATACAGAGCTATGTCTTAAGAGGCATGAAGTGCTCTGCCAAAGCAAACAATGTTTCACTAAGAAATAATCTTGTAGCTCTTGCTGGTTTGGAGGAAAAGGGAGATGTTTGGCTCTAAGTGTGACAGGCAGTCCAGCGTTCTGCCGAATAGGGCACCAACTGCTAGAGCAGACAAACAGAAATCAGCGCAAGCAATTCCTTCCTAGCTCTTTCTGTTGATGAGGAACTGTATCCTTGCTGGAATTGGAGATGGCAAGCCAGACAGAGCTACGGCTGTTCGGACATGAACTACTCTGCAAAGGAGCAGGAAGAAGGAACAACAAATTCTGTCCTAACTCTTTCTGCTGGGTCCCATTACAGTGGTGGTTTACGTTTCAGTGTTAGGGCAGACGCTTAAGAGAGCAGCACATTCATGCCTACCCTCTTTTGTTTGGGCAGGGCAGGTGTCCCTCTGGATTTCTAGTTTCCAGGTCATACAGAGCTACGTCTTAAGAGGCATGAAGTGCTCTGCCAAAGCAAACAATGTTTCACTAAGAAATAATCTTGTAGCTCTTGCTGGTTTGGAGGAAAAGGGAGATGTTTGGCTCTGAGTGTGACAGGCAGTCCAGCGTTCTGCCAAATAGGGAACCAACTGCTAGAGCAGACAAACAGAAATCAGTGCAAGCAATTCCTTCCTAGCTCTTTCTGTTGACGAGGAACTGTGTCCTTGCTGGAATTGGAGATGGCAAGCCAGACAGAGCTACAGCTGTTCTGGCATGAACTACTCTGCAAAGGAGCAGGAAGAAGGAACAACAAATTCTGTCCTAACTCTTTCTGCTGGGTCCCATTACAGTGGTGCTTTAGGTTTCAGTGTTAGGGCAGACGCTTAAGAGAGCAGCACATTCATGCCTACCCTCTTTTGTTTGGGCAGGGCAGGTGTCCCTCTGGATTTCTAGTTTCCAGGTCATACAGAGCTACGTCTTAAGAGGCATGAAGTGCTCTGCCAAAGCAAACAATGTTTCACTAAGAAATAATCTTGTAGCTCTTGCTGGTTTGGAGGAAAAGGGAGATGTTTGGCTCTGAGTGTGACAGGCAGTCCAGCGTTCTGACAAATAGGGCACCAACTGCTAGAGCAGACAAACAGAAATCAGTGCAAGCAATTCCTTCCTAGCTCTTTCTGTTGACGAGGAACTGTATCCTTGCTGGAATTGGAGAGTGCAAGCCAGACAGAGCTACGGCTCTTCGGGCATGAACTACTCTGCAAAGGAGCAGGAAGAAGGAACAACAAATTCTGTCCTAACTCTATCTGCTGGGTCCCATTACAGTGGTGCTTTAGGTTTCATTGTTAGGGCAGACGCTTAAGAGAGCAGCACATTCATGCCTACCCTCTTTTGTTTGGGCAGGGCAGGTGTCCCTCTGGATTTCTAGTTTCCAGGTCATACAGAGCTACGTCTTAAGAGGCATGAAGTGCTCTGCCAAAGCAAACAATGTTTCACTAAGAAATAATCTTGTAGCTCTTGCTGGTTTGGAGGAAAAGGGAGATGTTTGGCTCTGAGTGTGACAGGCAGTCCAGCGTTCTGACAAATAGGGCACCAACTGCTAGAGCAGACAAACAGAAATCAGTGCAAGCAATTCCTTCCTAGCTCTTTCTGTTGACGAGGAACTGTATCCTTGCTGGAATTGGAGAGTGCAAGCCAGACAGAGCTACGGCTGTTCGGGCATGAACTACTCTGCAAAGGAGCAGGAAGAAGGAGCAACAAATTCTGTCCTAACTCTTTCTGTTGGTTCCCATTACAGTGGTGCTTTAGGTTTCAGTGTTAGGGCAGACGCTTAAGAGAGCAGCACATTCATGCCTACCCTCTTTTGTTTGGGCAGGGCAGGTGTCCCTCTGGATTTCTAGTTTCCAGGTCATGCAGAGCTACGTCTTAAGAGGCATGAAGTGCTCTGCCAAAGCAAACAATGTTTCACTAAGAAATAATCTTGTAGCTCTTGCTGGTTTGGAGGAAAAGGGAGATGTTTGGCTCTGAGTGTGACAGGCAGTCCAGCGTTCTGCCAAATAGGGAACCAACTAGTAGAGCAGACAAACAGAAATCAGCGCAAGCAATTCCTTCCTAGCTCTTTCTCTTGACGAGGAACTGTATCCTTGCAGGAATTGGAGACTGCAAGCCAGACAGAGATTCGGCTGTCCTGGCATGAACTACTCTGCAAAGGAGCAGGAAGAAGGAGCAACAAATCCTGTCCTAACTCTTTCTGTTGGTTCCCATTACAGTGGTGCTTTAGGTTTCAGTGTTAGGGCAGACGCTTAAGAGAGCAGCACATTCATGCCTCTCCTCTTCTGTTTGGACAGAGCAGGTGTCCCTCTGGATTTCTAGTTTCCAGG
Organism: Rhynochetos jubatus; assembly: GCA_027574665.1. Classification (NCBI taxonomy): domain Eukaryota; kingdom Metazoa; phylum Chordata; class Aves; order Eurypygiformes; family Rhynochetidae; genus Rhynochetos; species Rhynochetos jubatus. The sequence goes on along the minus strand of CM050689.1, from coordinate 9,083,580 downwards.
TCATACAGAGCTACGTCTTAAGAGGCATGAAGTGCTCTGCCAAAGCAAACAATGTTTCACTAAGAAATAATCTTGTAGCTCTTGCTGGTTTGGAGGAAAAGGGAGATGTTTGGCTCTGAGTGTGACAGGCAGTCCAGCGTTCTGCCAAATAGGGAACCAACTGCTAGAGCAGACAAACAGAAATCAGCGCAAGCAATTCCTTCCTAGCTCTTTCTGTTGACGAGGAACTGTATCCTTGCTGGAATTGGAGATTGCAAGCCAGACAGAGCTACGGCTGTTCGGGCATGAACTACTCTGCAAAGAAGCAGGAAGAAGGAACAACAAATTCTGTCCTAACTCTTTCTGCTGGGTCCCATTACAGTGGTGCTTTAGGCTTCAGTGTTAGGGCAGACGCTTAAGAGAGCAGCACATTCATGCCTCTCCTCTTCTCTTTGGACAGAGCAGGTGTCCCTCTGGATTTCTAGTTTCCAGGTCATACAGAGCTACGTCTTAAGAGGCATGAAGTGCTCTGCCAAAGCAAACCATGTTTCACTAAGAAATAATCTTGTAGCTCTTGCTGGTTTGGAGGAAAAGGGAGATGTTTGGCTCTGAGTGTGACAGGCAGTCCACCGTTCTGCCAAATAGGGAACCAACTACTAGAGCAGACAAACAGAAATCAGCGCAAGCAATTCCTTCCTAGCTCTTTCTGTTGACGAGGAACTGTATCCTTGCTGGAATTGGAGAGTGCAAGCCAGACAGAGCTACGGCTGTTCGGACATGAACTACTCTGCGAAGGAGCAGGAAGAAGAAACAACAAATTCTGTCCTAACTCTTTCTGCTGGGTCCCATTACAGTGGTGCTTTAGGTTTCATTGTTAGGGCAGACACTTAAGAGAGCAGCACATTCATGCCTCTCCTCTTCTGTTTGGACAGAGCAGGTGTCCCTCTGGATTTCTAGTTTCCAGGTCATACAGAGCTACGTCTTAAGAGGCATGAAGTGCTCTGCCAAAGCAAACCATGTTTCACTAAGAAATAATCTTGTAGCTCTTGCTGGTTTGGAGGAAAAGGGAGATGTTTGGCTCTAAGTGTGACAGGCAGTCCAGCGTTCTGCCAAATAGGGAACCAACTACTAGAGCAGACAAACAGAAATCAGCGCAAGCAATTCCTTCCTAACTCTTTCTGTTGACGAGGAACTGTATCCTTGCTGGAATTGGAGACTGAAAGCCAGACAGAGCTACGGCTGTTCTGGCATGAACTACTCTGCAAAGGAGCAGGAAGAAGGAGCAACAAATTCTGTCCTAACTCTTTCTGCTGGGTCCCATTACAGTGGTGCTTTAGGTTTCAGTGTTAGGGCAGACGCTTAAGAGAGCAGCACATTCATGCCTACCCTCTTTTGTTTGGGCAGGGCAGTTGTCCCTCTGGATTTCTAGTTTCCAGGTCATACAGAGCTACGTCTTAAGAGGCATGAAGTGCTCTGCCAAAGCAAACAATGTTTCACTAAGAAATAATCTTGTAGCTCTTGCTGGTTTGGAGGAAAAGGGAGATGTTTGGCTCTGAGTGTGACAGGCAGTCCAGCGTTCTGCCAAATAGGGAACCAACTGCTAGAGCAGACAAACAGAAATCAGCGCAAGCAATTCCTTCCTCGCTCTTTCTGTTGACGAGGAACTGTATCCTTGCTGGAATTGGAGATTGCAAGCCAGACAGAGCTACGGCTGTTCGGGCATGAACTACTCGGCAAAGGAGCAGGAAGAAGGAGCAACAAATTCTGTCCTAACTCTTTCTGCTGGGTCCCATTACAGTGGTGCTTTAGGTTTCAGTGTTAGGGCAGACGCTTAAGAGAGCAGCACATTCATGCCTCTCCTCTTCTGTTTGGACAGAGCAGGTGTCCCTCTGGATTTCTAGTTTCCAGGTCATACAGAGCTACGTCTTAAGAGGCATGAAGTGCTCTGCCAAAGCAAACAATGTTTCACTAAGAAATAATCTTGTAGCTCTTGCTGGTTTGGAGGAAAAGGGAGATGTTTGGCTCTAAGTGTGACAGGCAGTCCAGCGTTCTGCCAAATAGGGAACCAACTACTAGAGCAGACAAACAGAAATCAGTGCAAGCAATTCCTTCCTAGCTCTTTCTGTTGACGAGGAACTGTATCCTTGCTGGAATTGGAGACTGCAAGCCAGACAGAGCTACGGCTCTTCGGGCATGAACTACTCTGCAAAGGAGCAGGAAGAAGGAGCAACAAATTCTGTCCTAACTCTTTCTGCTGGGTCCCATTACAGTGGTGCTCTAGGTTTCATTGTTAGGGTAGACTCTTAACAGAGCAGCACATTCATGCCTCTCCTCTTCTGTTTGGACAGAGCAGGTGTCCCTCTGGATTTCTAGTTTCCAGGTCATATAGAGCTACGACTTAAGAGGCATGAAGTGCTCTGCCAAAGCAAACCATGTTTCACTAAGAAATAATCTTGTAGCTCTTGCTGGTTTGGAGGAAAAGGGAGATGTTTGGCTCTAAGTGTGACAGGCAGTCCAGCGTTCTGCCAAATAGGGAACCAACTACTAGAGCAGACAAACAGAAATCAGCGCAAGCAATTCCTTCCTAGCTCTTTCTGTTGACGAGGAACTGTATCCTTGCTGGAATTGGAGACTGCAAGCCAGACAGAGCTACGGCTCTTCGGGCATGAACTACTCTGCAAAGGAGCAGGAAGAAGGAGCAACAAATTCTGTCCTAACTCTTTCTGCTGGGTCCCATTACAGTGGTGTTCTAGGTTTCATTGTTAGGGTAGACTCTTAACAGAGCATCACATTCATGCCTCTCCTCTTCTCTTTGGACAGAGCAGGTGTCCCTCTGGATTTCTAGTTTCCAGGTCATACAGAGCTACGTCTTAAGAGGCATGAAGTGCTCTGCCAAAGCAAACCATGTTTCACTAAGAAATGATCTTGTAGCTCTTGCTGGTTTGGAGGAAAAGGGAGATGTTTGGCTCTAAGGGTGACAGGCAGTCCAGCGTTCTGCCAAATAGGGAACCAACTACTAGAGCCGACAAACAGAAATCAGTGCAAGCAATTCCTTCCTAGCTCTTTCTGTTGACGAGGAACTATGGAACTGTATCCTTGCTGGAATTGGAGACTGCAAGCCAGACAGAGCTACGGCTGTTCGGACATGAACTACTCTGCAAAGGAGCAGGAAGAAGGAACAACAAATTCTGTCCTAACTCTTTCTTCTGGGTCCCATTACAGTGGTGCTTTACGTTTCAGTGTTAGGGCAGATGCTTAATAGAGCAGCACATTCATGCCTCTCCTCTTCTGTTTGGACAGAGCAGGTGTCCCTCTGGATTTCTAGTTTCCAGGTCATACAGAGCTACGTCTTAAGAGGCATGAAGTGCTCTGCCAAAGCAAACTATGTTTCACTAAGAAATAATCTTGTAGCTCTTGCTGGTTTGGAGGAAAAGGGAGATGTTTGGCTCTGAGTGTGACAGGCAGTCCAGCGTTCTGCCAAATAGGGAACCAACTGCTAGAGCAGGCAAACAGAAATCAGCGCAAGCAATTCCTTCCTAGCTCTTTCTGTTGACGAGGAACTATGGAACTGTATCCTTGCGGGAATTGGAGACTGCAAGCCAGACAGAGCTACGGCTGTTCGGACATGAACTACTCTGCAAAGGAGCAGGAAGAAGGAACAACAAATTCTGTCCTAAATCTTTCTGCTGCGTCCCATTACAGTGGTGCTTTAGGCTTCAGTGTTAGGGCAGACGCTTAAGAGAGCAGCACATTCATGCCTACCCTCTTTTGTTTGGGCAGGGCAGTTGTCCCTCTGGATTTCTAGTTTCCAGGTCATACAGAGCTACGTCTTAAGAGGCATGAAGTGCTCTGCCAAAGCAAACAATGTTTCACTAAGAAATAATCTTGTAGCTCTTGCTGGTTTGGAGGAAAAGGGAGATGTTTGGCTCTGAGTGTGACAGGCAGTCCAGCGTTCTGCCAAATAGGGAACCAACTGCTAGAGCAGACAAACAGAAATCAGCGCAAGCAATTCCTTCCTAGCTCTTTCTGTTGACGAGGAACTGTATCCTTGCTGGAATTGGAGACTGCAAGCCAGACAGAGCTACGGCTCTTCGGGCATGAACTACTCTGCAAAGGAGCAGGAAGAAGGAGCAACAAATTCTGTCCTAACTCTTTCTGCTGGGTCCCATTACAGTGGTGCTCTAGGTTTCATTTTTAGGGTAGACTCTTAACAGAGCAGCACATTCATGCCTCTCCTCTTCTGTTTGGACAGAGCAGGTGTCCCTCTGGATTTCTAGTTTCCAGGTCATACAGAGCTACGACTTAAGAGGCATGAAGTGCTCTGCCAAAGCAAACCATGTTTCACTAAGAAATAATCTTGTAGCTCTTGCTGGTTTGGAGGAAAAGGGAGATGTTTGGCTCTAAGTGTGACAGGCAGTCCAGCGTTCTGCCAAATAGGGAACCAACCACTAGAGCAGACAAACAGAAATCAGTGCAAGCAATTCCTTCCTAGCTCTTTCTGTTGACGAGGAACTGTATCCTTGCTGGAATTGGAGATTGCAAGCCAGACAGAGCTACGGCTCTTCGGGCATGAACTACTCTGCAAAGGAGCAGGAAGAAGGAGCAACAAATTCTATCCTAACTCTTTCTGCTGGGTCCCATTACAGTGGTGCTCTAGGTTTCAGTGTTAGGGTAGACTCTTAACAGAGCAGCACATTCATGCCTCTCCTCTTCTCTTTGGACAGAGCAGGTGTCCCTCTGGATTTCTAGTTTCCAGGTCATACAGAGCTACGTCTTAAGAGGCATGAAGTGCTCTGCCAAAGCAAACCATGTTTCACTAAGAAATAATCTTGTAGCTCTTGCTGGTTTGGAGGAAAAGGGAGATGTTTGGCTCTAAGTGTGACAGGCAGTCCAGCGTTCTGCCAAACAGGGAACCAACTACTAGAGCAGACAAACAGAAATCAGTGCAAGCAATTCCTTCCTAGCTCTTTCTGTTGACGAGGAACTATGGAACTGTATCCTTGCGGGAATTGGAGACTGCAAGCCAGACAGAGCTACGGCTGTTCGGACATGAACTACTCTGCAAAGGAGCAGGAAGAAGGAGCAACAAATCCTGTCCTAACTCTTTCTGCTGGGTCCCATTACAGTGGTGCTTTAGGTTTCATTGTTAGGGCAGATGCTTAATAGAGCAGCACATTCATGCCTCTCCTCTTCTGTTTGGACAGAGCAGGTGTCCCTCTGGTTTTCTAGTTTCCAGGTCATACAGAGCTACGTCTTAAGAGGCATGAAGTGCTCTGCCAAAGCAAACCATGTTTCACTAAGAAATAATCTTGTAGCTCTTGCTGGTTTGGAGGAAAAGGGAGATGTTTGGCTCTAAGTGTGACAGGCAGTCCAGGGTTCTGCCAAATAGGGAACCAACTGCTAGAGCAGACAAACAGAAATCAGCGCAAGCAATTCCTTCCTAGCTCTTTCTGTTGACGAGGAACTGTATCCTTGCTGGAATTGGAGACTGCAAGCCAGACAGAGCTACGGCTCTTCGGGCATGAACTACTCTGCAAAGGAGCAGGAAGAAGGAGCAACAAATTCTGTCCTAACTCTTTCTGCTGGGTCCCATTACAGTGGTGCTCTAGGTTTCAGTGTTAGGGTAGACTCTTAACAGAGCAGCACATTCATGCCTCTCCTCTTCTCTTTGGACAGAGGAGGTGTCCCTCTGGATTTCTAGTTTCCAGGTCATACAGAGCTACGTCTTAAGAGGCATGAAGTGCTCTGCCAAAGCAAACCATGTTTCACTAAGAAATAATCTTGTAGCTCTTGCTGGTTTGGAGGAAAAGGGAGATGTTTGGCTCTAAGTGTGACAGGCAGTCCAGCGTTCTGCCAAACAGGGAACCAACTACTAGAGCAGACAAACAGAAATCAGTGCAAGCAATTCCTTCCTAGCTCTTTCTGTTGACGAGGAACTATGGAACTGTATCCTTGCGGGAATTGGAGACTGCAAGCCAGACAGAGCTACGGCTGTTCGGGCATGAACTACTCTGCAAAGGAGCAGGAAGAAGGAGCAACAAATCCTGTCCTAACTCTTTCTGCTGGGTCCCATTACAGTGGTGCTTTACGTTTCAGTGTTAGGGCAGATGCTTAAGAGAGCAGCACATTCATGCCTCTCCTCTTCTGTTTGGACAGAGCAGGTGTCCCTCTGGATTTCTAGTTTCCAGGTCATACAGAGCTACGTCTTAAGAGGCATGAAGTGCTCTGCCAAAGCAAACCATGTTTCACTAAGAAATAATCTTGTAGCTCTTGCTGGTTTGGAGGAAAAGGGAGATGTTTGGCTCTAAGTGTGACAGGCAGTCCAGGGTTCTGCCAAATAGGGAACCAACTGCTAGAGCAGACAAACAGAAATCAGCGCAAGCAATTCCTTCCTAGCTCTTTCTGTTGACGAGGAACTGTATCCTTGCTGGAATTGGAGATTGCAAGCCAGACAGAGCTACGGCTGTTCTGGCATGAACTACTCGGCAAAGGAGCAGGAAGAAGGAGCAACAAATTCTCTCCTAACTCTTTCTGTTGGTCCCATTACAGTGGTGCTTTAGGTTTCATTGTTAGGGCAGACGCTTAAGAGAGCAGCACATTCATGCCTCTCCTCTTCTGTTTGGACAGAGCAGGTGTCCCTCTGGATTTCTAGTTTCCAGGTCATACAGAGCTACGTCTTAAGAGGCATGAAGTGCTCTGCCAAAGCAAACAATGTTTCACTAAGAAATAATCTTGTAGCTCTTGCTGGTTTGGAGGAAAAGGGAGATGTTTGGCTCTGAGTGTGACAGGCAGTCCAGCGTTCTGCCAAATAGGGAACCAACTACTAGAGCAGACAAACAGAAATCAGCGCAAGCAATTCCTTCCTAGCTCTTTCTGTTGACGAGGAACTATGGAACTGTATCCTTGCAGAAATTGGAGACTGCAAGCCAGACAGAGCTACGGCTCTTCGGACATGAACTACTCTGCAAAGGAGCAGGAAGAAGGAACAACAAATTCTGTCCTAACTCTTTCTTCTGGGTCCCATTACAGTGGTGCTTTACGTTTCAGTGTTAGGGCAGATGCTTAATAGAGCAGCACATTCATGCCTCTCCTCTTCTGTTTGGACAGAGCAGGCGTCCCTCTGGATTTCTAGTTTCCAGGTCATACAGAGCTACGTCTTAAGAGGCATGAAGTGCTCTGCCAAAGCAAACAATGTTTCACTAAGAAATAATCTTGTAGCTCTTGCTGGTTTGGAGGAAAAGGGAGATGTTTGGCTCTGAGTGTGACAGGCAGTCCAGCGTTCTGCCAAATAGGGAACCAACTGCTAGAGCAGACAAACAGAAATCAGCGCAAGCAATTCCTTCCAAGCTCTTTCTGTTGACGAGGAACTATGGAACTGTATCCTTGCGGGAATTGGAGACTGCAAGCCAGACAGAGCTACGGCTGTTCGGGCATGAACTACTCTGCAAAGGAGCAGGAAGGAGGAGCAACAAATCCTGTCCTAACTCTTTCTGCTGGGTCCCATTACAGTGGTGCTTTAGGTTTCATTGTTAGGGCAGACGCTTAAGAGAGCAGCACATTCATGCCTCTCCTCTTCTGTTTGGACAGAGCAGGTGTCCCTCTGGATTTCTAGTTTCCAGGTCATACAGAGCTACGTCTTAAGAGGCATGAAGTGCTCGGCCAAAGCAAACAATGTTTCACTAAGAAATAATCTTGTAGCTCTTGCTGGTTTGGAGGAAAAGGGAGATGTTTGGCTCTGAGTGTGACAGGCAGTCCAGCGTTCTGCCAAATAGGGAACCAACTGCTAGAGCAGACAAACAGAAATCAGCGCAAGCAATTCCTTCCTAGCTCTTTCTGTTGACGAGGAACTATGGAACTGTATCCTTGCTGGAATTGGAGATTGCAAGCCAGACAGAGCTACGGCTGTTCGGGCATGAACTACTCTGCAACGGAGCAGGAAGAAGGAACAACAAATTCTGTCCTAACTCTTTCTGCTGGGTCCCATTACAGTGGTGCTTTACGTTTCAGTGTTAGGGCAGATGCTTAAGAGAGGAGCACATTCATGCCTCTCCTCTTCTGTTTGGACAGAGCAGGTGTCCCTCTGGATTTCTAGTTTCCAGGTCATACAGAGCTACGTCTTAAGAGGCATGAAGTGCTCTGCCAAAGCAAACAATGTTTCACTAAGAAATAATCTTGTAGCTCTTGCTGGTTTGGAGGAAAAGGGAGATGTTTGGCTCTAAGTGTGACAGGCAGTCCAGCGTTCTGCCAAACAGGGAACCAACTACTAGAGCCGACAAACAGAAATCAGTGCAAGCAATTCCTTCCTAACTCTTTCTGTTGACGAGGAACTGTATCCTTGCTGGAATTGGAGATTGCAAGCCAGACAGAGCTACGGCTCTTCGGACATGAACTACTCGGCAAAGGAGCAGGAAGAAGGAACAACAAATTCTGTTCTAACTCTTACTGCTGGGTCCCATTACAGTGGTGCTTTAGGTTTCAGTGTTAGGGCAGACGCTTAAGAGAGCAGCACATTCATGCCTCTCCTCTTCTGTTTGGACAGAGCAGGTGTCCCTCTGGATTTCTAGTTTCCAGGTCATACAGAGCTACGTCTTAAGAGGCATGAAGTGCTCTGCCAAAGCAAACAATGTTTCACTAAGAAATAATCTTGTAGCTCTTGCTGGTTTGGAGGAAAAGGGAGATGTTTGGCTCTAAGTGTGACAGGCAGTCCAGCGTTCTGCCAAATAGGGAACCAACTAGTAGAGCAGACAAACAGAAATCAGCGCAAGCAATTCCTTCCTAGCTCTTTCTGTTGACGAGGAACTGTATCCTTGCTGGAATTGGAGATTGCAAGCCAGACAGAGCTACGGCTGTTCGGAAATGAACTACTCTGCAAAGGAGCAGGAAGAAGGAACAACAAATTGTCCTAACTCTTTCTGCTGGGTCCCATTACAGTGGTGCTTTAGGTGTCATTGTTAGGGCAGACGCTTAAGAGAGCAGCACATTCATGCCTATCCTCTTCTGCTCGGACAGAGCAGGTGTCCCTCTGGATTTCTAGTTTCCAGGTCATACAGAGCTACGTCTTAAGAGGCATGAAGTGCTCTGCCAAAGCAAACCATGTTTCACTAAGAAATAATCTTGTAGCTCTTGCTGGTTTGGAGGAAAAGGGAGATGTTTGGCTCTAAGTGTGACAGGCAGTCCAGCGTTCTGCCAAATAGGGAACCAACTAGTAGACCAGACAAACAGAAATCAGCGCAAGCAATTCCTTCCTAGCTCTTTCTGTTGACGAGGAACTGTATCCTTGCTGGAACTGGAGATTGCAAGCTTGACAGAGCTACGGCTGTTCGGGCTTGAACTACTCTGCAAAGGAGCAGGAAGAAGGAGCAACAAATTCTGTCCTAACTCTTTCTGCTGGGTCCCATTACAGTGGTGCTTTAGGTTTCAGTGTTAGGGTAGACTCTTAACAGAGCAGCACATTCATGCCTATCCTCTTCTGTTTGGACAGAGCAGGCGTCCCTCTGGATTTCTAGTTTCCAGGTCATACAGAGCTATGTCTTAAGAGGCATGAAGTGCTCTGCCAAAGCAAACCATGTTTCACTAAGAAATAATCTTGTAGCTCTTGCTGGTTTGGAGGAAAAGGGAGATGTTTGGCTCTGAGTGTGACAGGCAGTCCAGCGTTCTGCCAAATAGGGAACCAACTGCTAGAGCAGACAAACAGAAATCAGCGCAAGCAATTCCTTCCTAGCTCTTTCTGTTGACGAGGAACTGTATCCTTGCTGGAATTGGAGATGGCAAGCCAGACAGAGCTACGGCTGTTCAGACATGAACTACTCGGCAAAGGAGCAGGAAGAAGGAGCAACAAATTCTGTCCTAACTCTTTCTGCTGGGTCCCATTACAGTGGTGCTTTAGGTTTCAGTGTTAGGGCAGACGCTTAAGAGAGCAGCACATTCATGCCTACCCTCTTTTGTTTGGGCAGGGCAGGTGTCCCTCTGGATTTCTAGTTTCCAGGTCATACAGAGCTACGACTTAAGAGGCATGAAGTGCTCTGCCAAAGCAAACAATGTTTCACTAAGAAATAATCTTGTAGCTCTTGCTGGTTTGGAGGAAAAGGGAGATGTTTGGCTCTAAGTGTGACAGGCAGTCCAGCGTTCTGCCAAACAGGGAACCATCTACTAGAGCAGACAAACAGAAATCAGCGCAAGCAATTCCTTCCTAGCTCTTTCTGTTGACGAGGAACTGTATCCTTGCTGGAATTGGAGAGTGCAAGCCAGACAGAGCTACGGCTGTTCGGGCATGAACTACTCTGCAAAGGAGCAGGAAGAAGGAACAACAAATTCTGTCCTAACTCCTTCTGCTGGGTCCCATTACAGTGGTGGTTTAGGTTTCAGTGTTAGGGGAGCCACTTAAAAGAGCAGCACATTCATGCCTCTCCTCTTCTGTTTGGACAGAGCAGGTGTCCCTCTGGATTTCTAGTTTCCAGGTCATACAGAGCTATGTCTTAAGAGGCATGAAGTGCTCTGCCAAAGCAAACAATGTTTCACTAAGAAATAATCTTGTAGCTCTTGCTGGTTTGGAGGAAAAGGGAGATGTTTGGCTCTGAGTGTGACTGGCAGTACAGCGTTCTGCCAAATAGGGAACCAACTGCTAGAGCAGACAAACAGAAATCAGCGCAAGCAATTCCTTCCTAGCTCTTTCTGTTGACGAGGAACTGTATCCTTGCAGAAATTGGAGACTGCAAGCCAGACAGAGCTACGGCAGTTCGGGCATGAACTACTCGGCAAAGGAGCAGGAAGAAGGAGCAACAAATTCTGTCCTAACTCTTTCTGCTGGGTCCCATTACAGTGGTGCTTTAGGTTTCATAGTTAGGGCAGACTTAACAGAGCAGCACATTCATGCCTCTCCTCTTCTGTTTGGACAGAACAGGGGTCCCTCTGGATTTCTAGTTTCCAGGTCATACAGAGCTACGTCTTAAGAGGCATGAAGTGCTCTGCCAAAGCAAACAATGTTTCACTAAGAAATAATCTTGTAGCTCTTGCTGGTTTGGAGGAAAAGGGAGATGTTTGGCTCTAAGTGTGACAGGCAGTACAGCGTTCTGCCAAATAGGGAACCAACTGCTAGAGCAGACAAACAGAAATCAGCGCAAGCAATTCCTTCCTAGCTCTTTCTGTTGACGAGGAACTGTATCCTTGCTGGATTTGGAGATTGCAAGCCAGACAGAGCTACGGCTGTTCGGGCATGAACTACTCGGCAAAGGAGCAGGAAGAAGGAGCAACAAATTCTGTCCTAACTCTTTCTGCTGGGTCCCATTACAGTGGTGCTTTAGGTTTCAGTGTTAGGGCAGACGCTTAAGAGAGCAGCACATTCATGCCTCTCCTCTTTTGTTTGGGCAGGGCAGGTGTCCCTCTGGATTTCTCGTTTCCAGGTCATACAGAGCTACGACTTAAGAGGCATGAAGTGCTCTGCCAAAGCAAACAATGTTTCACTAAGAAATAATCTTGTAGCTCTTGCTGGTTTGGAGGAAAAGGGAGATGTTTGGCTCTAAGTGTGACAGGCAGTCCAGCGTTCTGCCAAACAGGGAACCATCTACTAGAGCAGACAAACAGAAATCAGCGCAAGCAATTCCTTCCTAGCTCTTTCTGTTGACGAGGAACTGTATCCTTGCTGGAATTGGAGATGGCAAGCCAGACAGAGCTACGGCTGTTCGGGCATGAACTACTCTGCAAAGGAGCAGGAAGAAGGAACAACAAATTCTGTCCTAACTCCTTCTGCTGCGTCCCATTACAGTGGTGCTTTAGGTTTCATAGTTAGGGCAGAGTTAACAGAGCAGCACATTCATGCCTCTCCTCTTCTGTTTGGACAGAACAGGGGTCCCTCTGGATTTCTAGTTTCCAGGTCATACAGAGCTACGTCTTAAGAGGCCTGAAGTGCTCTGCCAAAGCAAACAATGTTTCACTAAGAAATAATCTTGTAGCTCTTGCTGGTTTGGAGGAAAAGGGAGATGTTTGGCTCTAAGTGTGACAGGCAGTCCAGCGTTCTGCCAAATAGGGAACCAACTAGTAGAGCAGACAAACAGAAATCAGCGCAAGCAATTCCTTCCTAGCTCTTTCTGTTGACGAGGAACTGTATCCTTGCTGGAACTGGAGATTGCAAGCTTGACAGAGCTACGGCTGTTCGGGCTTGAACTACTCTGCAAAGGAGCAGGAAGAAGGAGCAACAAATTCTGTCCTAACTCTTTCTGCTGGGTCCCATTACAGTGGTGCTTTAGGTTTCAGTGTTAGGGTAGACTCTTAACAGAGCAGCACATTCATGCCTATCCTCTTCTGTTTGGGCAGGGCAGGCGTCCCTCTGGATTTCTAGTTTCCAGGTCATACAGAGCTATGTCTTAAGAGGCATGAAGTGCTCTGCCAAAGCAAACCATGTTTCACTAAGAAATAATCTTGTAGCTCTTGCTGGTTTGGAGGAAAAGGGAGATGTTTGGCTCTGAGTGTGACAGGCAGTCCAGCGTTCTGCCAAATAGGGCACCAACTGCTAGAGCAGACAAACAGAAATCAGCGCAAGCAATTCCTTCCTAGCTCTTTCTGTTGACGAGGAACTGTGTCCTTGCTGGAATTGGAGATGGCAAGCCAGACAGAGCTACGGCTGTTCAGACATGAACTACTCTGCAAAGGAGCAGGAAGAAGGAACAACAAATTCTGTCCTAACTCCTTCTGCTGCGTCCCATTACAGTGGTGCTTTAGGTTTCATAGTTAGGGCAGAGTTAACAGAGCAGCACATTCATGCCTCTCCTCTTCTGTTTGGACAGAACAGGGGTCCCTCTGGATTTCTAGTTTCCAGGTCATACAGAGCTACGTCTTAAGAGGCCTGAAGTGCTCTGCCAAAGCAAACAATGTTTCACTAAGAAATAATCTTGTAGCTCTTGCTGGTTTGGAGGAAAAGGGAGATGTTTGGCTCTAAGTGTGACAGGCAGTCCAGCGTTCTGCCAAATAGGGAACCAACTAGTAGAGCAGACAAACAGAAATCAGCGCAAGCAATTCCTTCCTAGCTCTTTCTGTTGACGAGGAACTGTATCCTTGCTGGAACTGGAGATTGCAAGCTTGACAGAGCTACGGCTGTTCGGGCTTGAACTACTCTGCAAAGGAGCAGGAAGAAGGAGCAACAAATTCTGTCCTAACTCTTTCTGCTGGGTCCCATTACAGTGGTGCTTTAGGTTTCAGTGTTAGGGTAGACTCTTAACAGAGCAGCACATTCATGCCTATCCTCTTCTGTTTGGGCAGGGCAGGCGTCCCTCTGGATTTCTAGTTTCCAGGTCATACAGAGCTATGTCTTAAGAGGCATGAAGTGCTCTGCCAAAGCAAACCATGTTTCACTAAGAAATATTCTTGTAGCTCTTGCTGGTTTGGAGGAAAAGGGAGATGTTTGGCTCTGAGTGTGACAGGCAGTCCAGCGTTCTGCCAAATAGGGCACCAACTGCTAGAGCAGACAAACAGAAATCAGCGCAAGCAATTCCTTCCTAGCTCTTTCTGTTGACGAGGAACTGTGTCCTTGCTGGAATTGGAGATGGCAAGCCAGACAGAGCTACGGCTGTTCAGACATGAACTACTCTGCAAAGGAGCAGGAAGAAGGAACAACAAATTCTGTCCTAACTCTTTCTGCTGGGTCCCATTACAGTGGTGCTTTAGGTTTCAGTGTTAGGGCAGACGCTTAAGAGAGCAGCACATTCATGCCTACCCTCTTTTGTTTGGGCAGGGCAGGTGTCCCTCTGGATTTCTAGTTTCCAGGTCATACAGAGCTATGTCTTAAGAGGCATGAAGTGCTCTGCCAAAGCAAACAATGTTTCACTAAGAAATAATCTTGTAGCTCTTGCTGGTTTGGAGGAAAAGGGAGATGTTTGGCTCTGAGTGTGACTGGCAGTACAGCGTTCTGCCAAATAGGGAACCAACTGCTAGAGCAGACAAACAGAAATCAGCGCAAGCAATTCCTTCCTAGCTCTTTCTGTTGACGAGGAACTGTATCCTTGCAGAAATTGGAGACTGCAAGCCAGACAGAGCTACGGCAGTTCGGGCATGAACTACTCGGCAAAGGAGCAGGAAGAAGGAGCAACAAATTCTGTCCTAACTCTTTCTGCTGGGTCCCATTACAGTGGTGCTTTAGGTTTCATAGTTAGGGCAGACTTAACAGAGCAGCACATTCATGCCTCTCCTCTTCTGTTTGGACAGAACAGGGGTCCCTCTGGATTTCTAGTTTCCAGGTCATACAGAGCTACGTCTTAAGAGGCATGAAGTGCTCTGCCAAAGCAAACAATGTTTCACTAAGAAATAATCTTGTAGCTCTTGCTGGTTTGGAGGAAAAGGGAGATGTTTGGCTCTAAGTGTGACAGGCAGTACAGCGTTCTGCCAAATAGGGAACCAACTGCTAGAGCAGACAAACAGAAATCAGCGCAAGCAATTCCTTCCTAGCTCTTTCTGTTGACGAGGAACTGTATCCTTGCTGGATTTGGAGATTGCAAGCCAGACAGAGCTACGGCTGTTCGGGCATGAACTACTCGGCAAAGGAGCAGGAAGAAGGAGCAACAAATTCTGTCCTAACTCTTTCTGCTGGGTCCCATTACAGTGGTGCTTTAGGTTTCAGTGTTAGGGCAGACGCTTAAGAGAGCAGCACATTCATGCCTCTCCTCTTTTGTTTGGGCAGGGCAGGTGTCCCTCTGGATTTCTCGTTTCCAGGTCATACAGAGCTACGACTTAAGAGGCATGAAGTGCTCTGCCAAAGCAAACAATGTTTCACTAAGAAATAATCTTGTAGCTCTTGCTGGTTTGGAGGAAAAGGGAGATGTTTGGCTCTAAGTGTGACAGGCAGTCCAGCGTTCTGCCAAACAGGGAACCATCTACTAGAGCAGACAAACAGAAATCAGCGCAAGCAATTCCTTCCTAGCTCTTTCTGTTGACGAGGAACTGTATCCTTGCTGGAATTGGAGATGGCAAGCCAGACAGACCTACGGCTGTTCGGGCATGAACTACTCTGCAAAGGAGCAGGAAGAAGGAACAACAAATTCTGTCCTAACTCCTTCTGCTGCGTCCCATTACAGTGGTGCTTTAGGTTTCATAGTTAGGGCAGAGTTAACAGAGCAGCACATTCATGCCTCTCCTCTTCTGTTTGGACAGAACAGGGGTCCCTCTGGATTTCTAGTTTCCAGGTCATACAGAGCTACGTCTTAAGAGGCCTGAAGTGCTCTGCCAAAGCAAACAATGTTTCACTAAGAAATAATCTTGTAGCTCTTGCTGGTTTGGAGGAAAAGGGAGATGTTTGGCTCTAAGTGTGACAGGCAGTCCAGCGTTCTGCCAAATAGGGAACCAACTAGTAGAGCAGACAAACAGAAATCAGCGCAAGCAATTCCTTCCTAGCTCTTTCTGTTGACGAGGAACTGTATCCTTGCTGGAACTGGAGATTGCAAGCTTGACAGAGCTACGGCTGTTCGGGCTTGAACTACTCTGCAAAGGAGCAGGAAGAAGGAGCAACAAATTCTGTCCTAACTCTTTCTGCTGGGTCCCATTACAGTGGTGCTTTAGGTTTCAGTGTTAGGGTAGACTCTTAACAGAGCAGCACATTCATGCCTATCCTCTTCTGTTTGGACAGAGCAGGTGTCCCTCTGGATTTCTAGTTTCCAGGTCATACAGAGCTATGTCTTAAGAGGCATGAAGTGCTCTGCCAAAGCAAACCATGTTTCACTAAGAAATAATCTTGTAGCTCTTGCTGGTTTGGAGGAAAAGGGAGATGTTTGGCTCTGAGTGTGACAGGCAGTCCAGCGTTCTGCCAAATAGGGCACCAACTGCTAGAGCAGACAAACAGAAATCAGCGCAAGCAATTCCTTCCTAGCTCTTTCTGTTGACGAGGAACTGTGTCCTTGCTGGAATTGGAGATGGCAAGCCAGACAGAGCTACGGCTGTTCAGACATGAACTACTCTGCAAAGGAGCAGGAAGAAGGAACAACAAATTCTGTCCTAACTCCTTCTGCTGCGTCCCATTACAGTGGTGCTTTAGGTTTCATAGTTAGGGCAGAGTTAACAGAGCAGCACATTCATGCCTCTCCTCTTCTGTTTGGACAGAACAGGGGTCCCTCTGGATTTCTAGTTTCCAGGTCATACAGAGCTACGTCTTAAGAGGCCTGAAGTGCTCTGCCAAAGCAAACAATGTTTCACTAAGAAATAATCTTGTAGCTCTTGCTGGTTTGGAGGAAAAGGGAGATGTTTGGCTCTAAGTGTGACAGGCAGTCCAGCGTTCTGCCAAACAGGGAACCAACTAGTAGAGCAGACAAACAGAAATCAGCGCAAGCAATTCCTTCCTAGCTCTTTCTGTTGACGAGGAACTGTATCCTTGCTGGAACTGGAGATTGCAAGCTTGACAGAGCTACGGCTGTTCGGGCTTGAACTACTCTGCAAAGGAGCAGGAAGAAGGAGCAACAAATTCTGTCCTAACTCTTTCTGCTGGGTCCCATTACAGTGGTGCTTTAGGTTTCAGTGTTAGGGTAGACTCTTAAGAGAGCAGCACATTCATGCCTATCCTCTTCTGTTTGGGCAGGGCAGGCGTCCCTCTGGATTTCTAGTTTCCAGGTCATACAGAGCTATGTCTTAAGAGGCATGAAGTGCTCTGCCAAAGCAAACCATGTTTCACTAAGAAATAATCTTGTAGCTCTTGCTGGTTTGGAGGAAAAGGGAGATGTTTGGCTCTGAGTGTGACAGGCAGTCCAGCGTTCTGCCAAATAGGGCACCAACTGCTAGAGCAGACAAACAGAAATCAGCGCAAGCAATTCCTTCCTAGCTCTTTCTGTTGACGAGGAACTGTGTCCTTGCTGGAATTGGAGATGGCAAGCCAGACAGAGCTACGGCTGTTCAGACATGAACTACTCTGCAAAGGAGCAGGAAGAAGGAACAACAAATTCTGTCCTAACTCCTTCTGCTGCGTCCCATTACAGTGGTGCTTTAGGTTTCATAGTTAGGGCAGAGTTAACAGAGCAGCACATTCATGCCTCTCCTCTTCTGTTTGGACAGAACAGGGGTCCCTCTGGATTTCTAGTTTCCAGGTCATACAGAGCTACGTCTTAAGAGGCATGAAGTGCTCTGCCAAAGCAAACAATGTTTCACTAAGAAATAATCTTGTAGCTCTTGCTGGTTTGGAGGAAAAGGGAGATGTTTGGCTCTAAGTGTGACAGGCAGTCCACCGTTCTGCCAAACAGGGAACCATCTACTAGAGCAGACAAACAGAAATCAGCGCAAGCAATTCCTTCCTAGCTCTTTCTGTTGACGAGGAACAGTATCCTTGCTGGAATTGGAGAGTGCAAGCCAGACAGAGCTACGGCTGTTCTGGCATGAACTACTCTGCAAAGGAGCAGGAAGAAGGAACAACAAATTCTGATCTAACTCATTCTGTTGGTTCCCATTACAGTGGTGCTTTAGGTTTCAGTGTTAGGGCAGACGCTTAAGAGAGCAGCACATTCATGCCTCTCCTCTTCTGTTTGGACAGAGCAGGTGTCCCTCTGGATTTCTAGTTTCCAGGTCATACAGAGCTACGTCTTAAGAGGCATGAAGTGCTCTGCCAAAGCAAACAATGTTTCACTAAGAAATAATCTTGTAGCTCTTGCTGGTTTGGAGGAAAAGGGAGATGTTTGGCTCTGAGTGTGACAGGCAGTCCAGCATTCGGCCAAATAGGGAACCAGCTGCTAGAGCAGACAAACAGAAATCAGCGCAAGCAATTCCTTCCTAGCTCTTTCTGTTGACGAGGAACTGTATCCTTGCTGGAATTGGAGACTGCAAGCCAGACAGAGCTACGGCTCTTCGGAAATGAACTACTCGGCAAAGGAGCAGGAAGAAGAAACAACAAATCCTGTCCTAACTCTTTCTGCTGGGTCCCATTACAGTGGTGCTTTAGGTTTCATAGTTAGGGCAGACTTAACAGAGCAGCACATTCATGCCTATCCTCTTCTGTTTGGACAGAACAGGGGTCCCTCTGGATTTCTAGTTTCCAGGTCATACAGAGCTATGTCTTAAGAGGCATGAAGTGCTCTGCCAAAGCAAACAATGTTTCACTAAGAAATAATCTTGTAGCTCTTGCTGGTTTGGAGGAAAAGGGAGATGTTTGGCTCTGAGTGTGACTGGCAGTACAGCGTTCTGCCAAATAGGGAACCAACTGCTAGAGCAGACAAACAGAAATCAGCGCAAGCAATTCCTTCCTAGCTCTTTCTGTTGACGAGGAACTGTATCCTTGCTGGAATTGGAGATTGCAAGCCAGACAGAGCTACGGCTGTTCTGGCATGAACTACTCTGCAAAGGAGCAGGAAGAAGGAGCAACAAATTCTGTCCTAACTCTTTCTGTTGGTCCGATTACAGTGGTGCTTTACGTTTCAGTGTTAGGGCAGACGCTTAAGAGAGCAGCACATTCATGCCTACCCTCTTTTGTTTGGGCAGGGCAGGTGTCCCTCTGGATTTCTAGTTTCCAGGTCATACAGAGCTACGACTTAAGAGGCCTGAAGTGCTCTGCCAAAGCAAACAATGTTTCACTAAGAAATAATCTTGTAGCTCTTGCTGGTTTGGAGGAAAAGGGAGATGTTTGGCTCTAAGTGTGACAGGCAGTCCAGCGTTCTGCCAAACAGGGAACCATCTACTAGAGCAGACAAACAGAAATCAGCGCAAGCAATTCCTTCCTAGCTCTTTCTGTTGACGAGGAACTGTATCCTTGCTGGAATTGGAGAGTGCAAGCCAGACAGAGCTACGGCTCTTCGGGCATGAACTACTCTGCAAAGGAGCAGGAAGAAGGAACAACAAATTCTGATCTAACTCATTCTGCTGGGTCCCATTACAGTGGTGCTTTAGGTTTCAGTGTTAGGGCAGACGCTTAAGAGAGCAGCACATTCATGCCTCTCCTCTTCTGTTTGGACAGAGCAGGTGTCCCTCTGGATTTCTAGTTTCCAGGTCATACAGAGCTACGTCTTAAGAGGCATGAAGTGCTCTGCCAAAGCAAACAATGTTTCACTAAGAAATAATCTTGTAGCTCTTGCTGGTTTGGAGGAAAAGGGAGATGTTTGGCTCTAAGTGTGACAGGCAGTCCAGCGTTCTGCCAAATAGGGCACCAAATACTAGAGCAGGCAAACAGAAATCAGTGCAAGCAATTCCTTCCTAGCTCTTTCTGTTGACGAGGAACTGTATCCTTGCTGGAATTGGAGATT
Source organism: Rhynochetos jubatus (assembly GCA_027574665.1). NCBI lineage: Eukaryota > Metazoa > Chordata > Aves > Eurypygiformes > Rhynochetidae > Rhynochetos > Rhynochetos jubatus. The sequence goes on along the minus strand of CM050689.1, from coordinate 9,064,411 downwards.
GCAAGCCAGACAGAGCTACGGCAGTTCGGGCATGAACTACTCTGCAAAGGAGCAGGAAGAAGGAGCAACAATTTCTGTCCTAACTCTTTCTGCTGTGTCCCATTACAGTGGTGCTTTACGTTTCAGTGTTAGGGCAGACGCTTAAGAGAGCAGCACATTCATGCCTACCCTCTTTTGTTTGGGCAGGGCAGGTGTCCCTCTGGATTTCTAGTTTCCAGGTCATACAGAGCTATGTCTTAAGAGGCATGAAGTGCTCTGCCAAAGCAAACAATGTTTCACTAAGAAATAATCTTGTAGCTCTTGCTGGTTTGGAGGAAAAGGGAGATGTTTGGCTCTAAGTGTGACAGGCAGTCCAGCGTTCTGCCAAACAGGGAACCATCTACTAGAGCAGACAAACAGAAATCAGCGCAAGCAATTCCTTCCTAGCTCTTTCTGTTGACGAGGAACTGTATCCTTGCTGGAATTGGAGAGTGCAAGCCAGACAGAGCTACGGCTCTTCGGGCATGAACTACTCGGCAAAGGAGCAGGAAGAAGGAGCAACAAATTCTGTCCTAACTCTTTCTGCTGGGTCCCATTACAGTGGTGGTTTAGGTTTCAGTGTTAGGGGAGCCACTTAAAAGAGCAGCACATTCATGCCTCTCCTCTTCTGTTTGGACAGAGCAGGTGTCCCTCTGGATTTCTAGTTTCCAGGTCATACAGAGCTACGTCTTAAGAGGCATGAAGTGCTCTGCCAAAGCAAACCATGTTTCACTAAGAAATAATCTTGTAGCTCTTGCTGGTTTGGAGGAAAAGGGAGATGTTTGGCTCTAAGTGTGACAGGCAGTCCAGCGTTCTGCCAAATAGGGCACCAAATACTAGAGCAGGCAAACAGAAATCAGTGCAAGCAATTCCTTCCTAGCTCTTTCTGTTGACGAGGAACTGTATCCTTGCTGGAATTGGAGATTGCAAGCCAGACAGAGCTACGGCTGTTCGGACATGAACTACTCTGCAAAGGAGCAGGAAGAAGGAACAACAAATTCTGTCCTAACTCTTTCTGCTGTGTCCCATTACAGTGGTGCTTTACGTTTCAGTGTTAGGGCAGACGCTTAAGAGAGCAGCACATTCATGCCTACCCTCTTTTGTTTGGGCAGGGCAGGTGTCCCTCTGGATTTCTAGTTTCCAGGTCATACAGAGCTACGTCTTAAGAGGCATGAAGTGCTCTGCCAAAGCAAACAATGTTTCACTAAGAAATAATCTTGTAGCTCTTGCTGGTTTGGAGGAAAAGGGAGATGTTTGGCTCTAAGTGTGACAGGCAGTCCAGCGTTCTGCCAAACAGGGAACCATCTACTAGAGCAGACAAACAGAAATCAGCGCAAGCAATTCCTTCCTAGCTCTTTCTGTTGACGAGGAACAGTATCCTTGCTGGAATTGGAGAGTGCAAGCCAGACAGAGCTACGGCTGTTCGGGCATGAACTACTCGGCAAAGGAGCAGGAAGAAGGAGCAACAAATTCTGTCCTAACTCCTTCTGCTGGGTCCCATTACAGTGGTGGTTTAGGTTTCAGTGTTAGGGGAGCCACTTAAAAGAGCAGCACATTCATGCCTCTCCTCTTCTGTTTGGACAGAGCAGGTGTCCCTCTGGATTTCTAGTTTCCAGGTCATACAGAGCTACGTCTTAAGAGGCATGAAGTGCTCTGCCAAAGCAAACAATGTTTCACTAAGAAATAATCTTGTAGCTCTTGCTGGTTTGGAGGAAAAGGGAGATGTTTGGCTCTGAGTGTGACTGGCAGTACAGCGTTCTGCCAAATAGGGAACCAACTGCTAGAGCAGACAAACAGAAATCAGCGCAAGCAATTCCTTCCTAGCTCTTTCTGTTGACGAGGAACTGTATCCTTGCAGAAATTGGAGACTGCAAGCCAGACAGAGCTACGGCTGTTCGGGCATGAACTACTCGGCAAAGGAGCAGGAAGAAGGAGCAACAAATTTTGTCCTAACTCTTTCTGCTGGGTCCCATTACAGTGGTGCTTTAGGTTTCAGTGTTAGGGCAGACGCTTAAGAGAGCAGCACATTCATGCCTCTCCTCTTCTATTTGGGCAGGGCAGGTGTCCCTCTGGATTTCTAGTTTCCAGGTCATACAGAGCTACGTCTTAAGAGGCATGAAGTGCTCTGCCAAAGCAAACAATGTTTCACTAAGAAATAATCTTGTAGCTCTTGCTGGTTTGGAGGAAAAGGGAGATGTTTGGCTCTGAGTGTGACAGGCAGTCCAGCGTTCTGCCAAATAGGGAACCAACTACTAGAGCAGACAAACAGAAATCAGCGCAAGCAATTCCTTCCTAGCTCTTTCTGTTGACGAGGAACTGTATCCTTGCTGGAATTGGAGACTGCAAGCCAGACAGAGCTACGGCTGTTCGGGCATGAACTACTCGGCAAAGGAGCAGGAAGAAGGAGCAACAAATTCTGTCCTAACTCTTTCTGCTGGGTCCCATTACAGTGGTGCTTTAGGTTTCAGTGTTAGGGCAGACACTTAAGAGAGCAGCACATTCATGCCTCTCCTCTTCTATTTGGGCAGGGCAGGTGTCCCTCTGGATTTCTAGTTTCCAGGTCATACAGAGCTACGTCTTAAGAGGCATGAAGTGCTCTGCCAAAGCAAACCATGTTTCACTAAGAAATAATCTTGTAGCTCTTGCTGGTTTGGAGGAAAAGGGAGATGTTTGGCTCTGAGTGTGACAGGCAGTCCAGCGTTCTGCCAAATAGGGAACCAACTGCTAGAGCAGACAAACAGAAATCAGCGCAAGCAATTCCTTCCTAGCTCTTTCTGTTGACGAGGAACTGTATCCTTGCTGGAATTGGAGATTGCAAGCCAGACAGAGCTACGGCTGTTCGGGCATGAACTACTCTGCAAAGGAGCAGGAAGAAGGAACAACAAATTCTGTCCTAACTCCTTCTGCTGGGTCCCATTACAGTGGTGCTTTACGTTTCAGTGTTAGGGGAGCCACTTAAAAGAGAAGCACATTCATGCCTCTCCTCTTCTGTTTGGACAGAGCAGGTGTCCCTCTGGATTTCTAGTTTCCAGGTCATACAGAGCTACGTCTTAAGAGGCATGAAGTGCTCTGCCAAAGCAAACAATGTTTCACTAAGAAATAATCTTGTAGCTCTTGCTGGTTTGGAGGAAAAGGGAGATGTTTGGCTCTAAGTGTGACAGGCAGTCCAGCGTTCTGCCAAACAGGGAACCATCTACTAGAGCAGACAAACAGAAATCAGCGCAAGCAATTCCTTCCTAGCTCTTTCTGTTGACGAGGAACTGTATCCTTGCTGGAATTGGAGATGGCAAGCCAGACAGAGCTACGGCTGTTCGGACATGAACTACTCTGCAAAGGAGCAGGAAGAAGGAACAACAAATTCTGTCCTAACTCTTTCTGCTGGGTCCCATTATAGTGGTGCTTTAGGTTTCAGTGTTAGGGCAGACGCTTAAGAGAGCAGCACATTCATGCCTACCCTCTTCTGTTTGGGCAGGGCAGGTGTCCCTCTGGATTTCTAGTTTCCAGGTCATACAGAGGTACGTCTTAAGAGGCATGAAGTGCTCTGCCAAAGCAAACAATGTTTCACTAAGAAATAATCTTGTAGCTCTTGCTGGTTTGGAGGAAAAGGGAGATGTTTGGCTCTAAGTGTGACAGGCAGTCCAGCGTTCTGCCAAATAGGGCACCAAATACTAGAGCAGGCAAACAGAAATCAGTGCAAGCAATTCCTTCCTAGCTCTTTCTGTTGACGAGGAACTGTATCCTTGCTGGAATTGGAGATGGCAAGCCAGACAGAGCTACGGCTGTTCGGACATGCACTACTCTGCAAAGGAGCAGGAAGAAGGAGCAACAAATTCTGTCCTAACTCTTTCTGTTGGGTCCCATTACAGTGGTGCTTTAGGTTTCAGTGTTAGGGTAGACTCTTAACAGAGCAGTACATTCATGCCTCTCCTCTTCTGCTTGGACAGAGCAGGTGTCCCTCTGGATTTCTAGTTTCCAGGTCATACAGAGCTACGTCTTAAGAGGCATGAAGTGCTCTGCCAAAGCAAACAATGTTTCACTAAGAAATAATCTTGTAGCTCTTGCTGGTTTGGAGGAAAAGGGAGATGTTTGGCTCTAAGTGTGACAGGCAGTCCAGCGTTCTGCCAAATAGGGAACCAACTACTAGAGCAGACAAACAGAAATCAGCGCAAGCAATTCCTTCCTAGCTCTTTCTGTTGACGAGGAACTGTATCCTTGCTGGAATTGGAGATGGCAAGCCAGACAGAGCTATGGCTGTTCGGGCATGAACTACTCGGCAAAGGAGCAGGAAGAAGGAACAACAAATTCTGTCCTAACTCCTTCTGCTGGGTCCCATTACAGTGGTGCTTTACGTTTCAGTGTTAGGGCAGACGCTTAAGAGAGCAGCACATTCATGCCTCTCCTCTTCTGTTTGGACAGAGCAGGCGTCCCTCTGGATTTCTAGTTTCCAGGTCATACAGAGCTATGTCTTAAGAGGCATGAAGTGCTCTGCCAAAGCAAACAATGTTTCACTAAGAAATAATCTTGTAGCTCTTGCTGGTTTGGAGGAAAAGGGAGATGTTTGGCTCTAAGTGTGACAGGCAGTCCAGCGTTCTGCCAAACAGGGAACCATCTACTAGAGCAGACAAACAGAAATCAGCGCAAGCAATTCCTTCCTAGCTCTTTCTGTTGACGAGGAACTGTATCCTTGCTGGAATTGGAGATGGCAAGCCAGACAGAGCTACGGCTGTTCATACACGAACTACTCTGCAAAGGAGCAGGAAGAAGGAACAACAAATTCTGTCCTAACTCTTTCTGCTGGGTCCCATTATAGTGGTGCTTTAGGTTTCATTGTTAGGGCAGACGCTTAAGAGAGCAGCACATTCATGCCTACCCTCTTTTGCTTGGGCAGGGCAGGTGTCCCTCTGGATTTCTAGTTTCCAGGTCATACAGAGCTATGTCTTAAGAGGCATGAAGTGCTCTGCCAAAGCAAACAATGTTTCACTAAGAAATAATCTTGTAGCTCTTGCTGGTTTGGAGGAAAAGGGAGATGTTTGGCCCTAAGTGTGACAGGCAGTCCAGCGTTCTGCCAAATAGGGCACCAAATACTAGAGCAGGCAAACAGAAATCAGCGCAAGCAATTCTTTCCTAGCTCTTTCTGTTGACGAGGAACTGTATCCTTGCTGGAATTGGAGATGGCAAGCCACACAGAGCTACGGCTGTTCGGACATGCACTACTCTGCAAAGGAGCAGGAAGAAGGAGCAACAAATTCTGTCCTAACTCTTTCTGCTGGGTCCCATTACAGTGGTGCTTTAGGTTTCAGTGTTAGGGTAGACTCTTAAGAGAGCAGCACATTCATGCCTCTCCTCTTCTCTTTGGGCAGGGCAGGTGTCCCTCTGGATTTCTAGTTTCCAGGTCATACAGAGCTACGACTTAAGAGGCATGAAGTGCTCTGCCAAAGCAAACAATGTTTCACTAAGAAATAATCTTGTAGCTCTTGCTGGTTTGGAGGAAAAGGGAGATGTTTGGCTCTGAGTGTGACAGGCAGTCCAGCGTTCTGCCAAATAGGGAACCATCTACTAGAGCAGACAAACAGAAATCAGCGCAAGCAATTCCTTCCTAGCTCTTTCTGTTGACGAGGAACTGTATCCTTGCTGGAATTGGAGAGTGCAAGCCAGACAGATCTACGGCTGTTCGGACATGAACTACTCTGCAAAGGAGCAGGAAGAAGGAACAACAAATTCTGTCCTAACTCATTCTGTTGGTTCCCATTACAGTGGTGCTTTAGGTTTCAGTCTTAGGGCAGACGCTTAAGAGAGCAGCACATTCATGCCTATCCTCTTCTGTTTGGACAGAGCAGGCGTCCCTCTGGATTTCTAGTTTCCAGGTCATACAGAGCTATGTCTTAAGAGGCATGAAGTGCTCTGCCAAAGCAAACAATGTTTCACTAAGAAATAATCTTGTAGCTCTTGCTGGTTTGGAGGAAAAGGGAGATGTTTGGCTCTAAGTGTGACAGGCAGTCCAGCGTTCTGCCAAATAGGGCACCAACTACTAGAGCAGACAAACAGAAATCAGCGCAAGCAATTCCTTCCTAGCTCTTTCTGTTGACGAGGAACTGTATCCTTGCTGGAATTGGAGATGGCAAGCCAGACAGAGCTACGGCTGTTCGGGCATGAACTACTCTGCAAAGGAGCAGGAAGAAGGAACAACAAATTCTGTCCTAACTCTTTCTGTTGGTCCCATTACAGTGGTGCTTTAGGTTTCATTGTTAGGGCAGACACTTAAGAGAGCAGCACATTCATGCCTCTCCTCTTCTGTTTGGACAGAGCAGGTGTCCCTCTGGATTTCTAGTTTCCAGGTCATACAGAGCTACGACTTAAGAGGCATGAAGTGCTCTGCCAAAGCAAACAATGTTTCACTAAGAAATAATCTTGTAGCTCTTGCTGGTTTGGAGGAAAAGGGAGATGTTTGGCTCTGAGTGTGACTGGCAGTCCAGCGTTCTGCCAAATAGGGAACCAACTGCTAGAGCAGACAAACAGAAATCAGCGCAAGCAATTCCTTCCTAGCTCTTTCTGTTGACGAGGAACTGTATCCTTGCTGGAATTGGAGATGGCAAGCCAGACAGAGCTACGGCTGTTCGGGCATGAACTACTCTGCAAAGGAGCAGGAAGAAGGAGGAACAAATTCTGTCCTAACTCTTTCTGCTGGGTCCCATTACAGTGGTGCTTTAGGTTTCAGTGTTAGGGCAGACGCTTAAGAGAGCAGCACATTCATGCCTCTCCTCTTCTCTTTGGGCAGGGCAGGTGTCCCTCTGGATTTCTAGTTTCCAGGTCATACAGAGCTACGTCTTAAGAGGCATGAAGTGCTCTGCCAAAGCAAACAATGTTTCACTAAGAAATAATCTTGTAGCTCTTGCTGGTTTGGAGGAAAAGGGAGATGTTTGGCTCTAAGTGTGACAGGCAGTCCAGCATTCTGCCAAATAGGGAACCAACTACTAGAGCAGACAAACAGAAATCAGCGCAAGCAATTCCTTCCTAGCTCTTTCTGTTGACGAGGAACTGTATCCTTGCTGGAATTGGAGATTGCAAGCCAGACAGAGCTACGGCTGTTCGGGCATGAACTACTCTGCAAAGGAGCAGGAAGAAGGAACAACAAATTCTGTCCTAACTCCTTCTGCTGGGTCCCATTACAGTGGTGGTTTAGGTTTCAGTGTTAGGGCAGCCACTTAAAAGAGCAGCACATTCATGCCTCTCCTCTTCTGTTTGGACAGAGCAGGTGTCCCTCTGGATTTCTAGTTTCCAGGTCATACAGAGCTACGTCTTAAGAGGCATGAAGTGCTCTGCCAAAGCAAACAATGTTTCACTAAGAAATAATCTTGTAGCTCTTGCTGGTTTGGAGGAAAAGGGAGATGTTTGGCTCTAAGGGTGACAGGCAGTCCAGCGTTCTGCCAAACAGGGAACCATCTACTAGAGCAGACAAACAGAAATCAGCGCAAGCAATTCCTTCCTAGCTCTTTCTGTTGACGAGGAACTGTATCCTTGCTGGAATTGGAGATGGCAAGCCAGACAGAGCTACGGCTGTTCGGACATGAACTACTCTGCAAAGGAGCAGGAAGAAGGAACAACAAATTCTGTCCTAACTCTTTCTGCTGGGTCCCATTATAGTGGTGCTTTAGGTTTCAGTGTTAGGGCAGACGCTTAAGAGAGCAGCACATTCATGCCTACCCTCTTCTGTTTGGGCAGGGCAGGTGTCCCTCTGGATTTCTAGTTTCCAGGTCATACAGAGGTACGTCTTAAGAGGCATGAAGTGCTCTGCCAAAGCAAACAATGTTTCACTAAGAAATAATCTTGTAGCTCTTGCTGGTTTGGAGGAAAAGGGAGATGTTTGGCTCTAAGTGTGACAGGCAGTCCAGCGTTCTGCCAAATAGGGCACCAAATACTAGAGCAGGCAAACAGAAATCAGTGCAAGCAATTCCTTCCTAGCTCTTTCTGTTGACGAGGAACTGTATCCTTGCTGGAATTGGAGATGGCAAGCCAGACAGAGCTACGGCTGTTCGGACATGCACTACTCTGCAAAGGAGCAGGAAGAAGGAGCAACAAATTCTGTCCTAACTCTTTCTGCTGGGTCCCATTACAGTGGTGCTTTAGGTTTCAGTGTTAGGGTAGACTCTTAACAGAGCAGTACATTCATGCCTCTCCTCTTCTGCTTGGACAGAGCAGGTGTCCCTCTGGATTTCTAGTTTCCAGGTCATACAGAGCTACGACTTAAGAGGCATGAAGTGCTCTGCCAAAGCAAACAATGTTTCACTAAGAAATAATCTTGTAGCTCTTGCTGGTTTGGAGGAAAAGGGAGATGTTTGGCTCTAAGTGTGACAGGCAGTCCAGCGTTCTGCCAAATAGGGAACCATCTACTAGAGCAGACAAACAGAAATCAGCGCAAGCAATTCCTTCCTAGCTCTTTCTGTTGACGAGGAACTGTATCCTTGCTGGAATTGGAGAGTGCAAGCCAGACAGATCTACGGCTGTTCAGACATGAACTACTCTGCAAAGGAGCAGGAAGAAGGAACAACAAATTCTGTCCTAACTCATTCTGTTGGTTCCCATTACAGTGGTGCTTTAGGTTTCAGTGTTAGGGCAGACGCTTAAGAGAGCAGCACATTCATGCCTATCCTCTTCTGTTTGGACAGAGCAGGCGTCCCTCTGGATTTCTAGTTTCCAGGTCATACAGAGCTATGTCTTAAGAGGCATGAAGTGCTCTGCCAAAGCAAACAATGTTTCACTAAGAAATAATCTTGTAGCTCTTGCTGGTTTGGAGGAAAAGGGAGATGTTTGGCTCTAAGTGTGGCAGGCAGTCCAGCGTTCTGCCAAATAGGGAACCATCTACTAGAGCAGACAAACAGAAATCAGTGCAAGCAATTCCTTCCTAGCTCTTTCTGTTGACGAGGAACTGTATCCTTGCTGGAATTGGAGATGGCAAGCCAGACAGAGCTACGGCTGTTCGGGCATGAACTACTCTGCAAAGGAGCAGGAAGAAGGAACAACAAATTCTGTCCTAACTCCTTCTGCTGGGTCCCATTACAGTGGTGCTTTAGGTTTCAGTGTTAGGGCAGACGCTTAAGAGAGCAGCACATTCATGCCTCTCCTCTTCTGTTTGGACAGAGCAGGCGTCCCTCTGGATTTCTAGTTTCCAGGTCATACAGAGCTATGTCTTAAGAGGCATGAAGTGCTCTGCCAAAGCAAACAATGTTTCACTAAGAAATAATCTTGTAGCTCTTGCTGGTTTGGAGGAAAAGGGAGATGTTTGGCTCTAAGTGTGACAGGCAGTCCAGCGTTCTGCCAAACAGGGAACCATCTACTAGAGCAGACAAACAGAAATCAGCGCAAGCAATTCCTTCCTAGCTCTTTCTGTTGACGAGGAACTGTATCCTTGCTGGAATTGGAGATGGCAAGCCAGACAGAGCTACGGCTGTTCATACACAAACTACTCTGCAAAGGAGCAGGAAGAAGGAACAACAAATTCTGTCCTAACTCTTTCTGCTGGGTCCCATTATAGTGGTGCTTTAGGTTTCATTGTTAGGGCAGACGCTTAAGAGAGCAGCACATTCATGCCTACCCTCTTTTGCTTGGGCAGGGCAGGTGTCCCTCTGGATTTCTAGTTTCCAGGTCATACAGAGGTACGTCTTAAGAGGCATGAAGTGCTCTGCCAAAGCAAACAATGTTTCACTAAGAAATAATCTTGTAGCTCTTGCTGGTTTGGAGGAAAAGGGACATGTTGGGCTCTAAGTGTGACAGGCAGTCCAGCGTTCTGCCAAATAGGGCACCAAATACTAGAGCAGGCAAACAGAAATCAGCGCAAGCAATTCCTTCCTAGCTCTTTCTGTTGACGAGGAACTGTATCCTTGCTGGAATTGGAGATGGCAAGCCAGACAGATCTACGGCTGTTCAGACATGAACTACTCTGCAAAGGAGCAGGAAGAAGGAACAACAAATTCTGTCCTAACTCATTCTGTTGGTTCCCATTACAGTGGTGCTTTAGGTTTCAGTGTTAGGGCAGACGCTTAAGAGAGCAGCACATTCATGCCTATCCTCTTCTGTTTGGACAGAGCAGGCGTCCCTCTGGATTTCTAGTTTCCAGGTCATACAGAGCTATGTCTTAAGAGGCATGAAGTGCTCTGCCAAAGCAAACAATGTTTCACTAAGAAATAATCTTGTAGCTCTTGCTGGTTTGGAGGAAAAGGGAGATGTTTGGCTCTAAGTGTGGCAGGCAGTCCAGCATTCTGCCAAATAGGGAACCATCTACTAGAGCAGACAAACAGAAATCAGTGCAAGCAATTCCTTCCTAGCTCTTTCTGTTGACGAGGAACTGTATCCTTGCTGGAATTGGAGATGGCAAGCCAGACAGAGCTACGGCTGTTCGGGCATGAACTACTCTGCAAAGGAGCAGGAAGAAGGAACAACAAATTCTGTCCTAACTCCTTCTGCTGGGTCCCATTACAGTGGTGCTTTAGGTTTCAGTGTTAGGGCAGACGCTTAAGAGAGCAGCACATTCATGCCTCTCCTCTTCTGTTTGGACAGAGCAGGCGTCCCTCTGGATTTCTAGTTTCCAGGTCATACAGAGCTATGTCTTAAGAGGCATGAAGTGCTCTGCCAAAGCAAACAATGTTTCACTAAGAAATAATCTTGTAGCTCTTGCTGGTTTGGAGGAAAAGGGAGATGTTTGGCTCTAAGTGTGACAGGCAGTCCAGCGTACTGCCAAACAGGGAACCATCTACTAGAGCAGACAAACAGAAATCAGCGCAAGCAATTCCTTCCTAGCTCTTTCTGTTGACGAGGAACTGTATCCTTGCTGGAATTGGAGATGGCAAGCCAGACAGAGCTACGGCTGTTCATACACGAACTACTCTGCAAAGGAGCAGGAAGAAGGAACAACAAATTCTGTCCTAACTCTTTCTGCTGGGTCCCATTACAGTGGTGCTTTAGGTTTCAGTGTTAGGGTAGACTCTTAAGAGAGCAGCACATTCATGCCTCTCCTCTTCTATTTGGGCAGGGCAGGTGTCCCTCTGGATTTCTAGTTTCCAGGTCATACAGAGCTACGACTTAAGAGGCATGAAGTGCTCTGCCAAAGCAAACAATGTTTCACTAAGAAATAATCTTGTAGCTCTTGCTGGTTTGGAGGAAAAGGGAGATGTTTGGCTCTAAGTGTGACAGGCAGTCCAGCGTTCTGCCAAATAGGGAACCATCTACTAGAGCAGACAAACAGAAATCAGCGCAAGCAATTCCTTCCTAGCTCTTTCTGTTGACGAGGAACTGTATCCTTGCTGGAATTGGAGAGTGCAAGCCAGACAGAGCTACGGCTGTTCGGACATGAACTACTCTGCAAAGGAGCAGGAAGAAGGAACAACAAATTCTGTCCTAACTCATTCTGTTGGTTCCCATTACAGTGGTGCTTTAGGTTTCAGTCTTAGGGCAGACGCTTAAGAGAGCAGCACATTCATGCCTCTCCTCTTCTGTTTGGACAGAGCAGGCGTCCCTCTGGATTTCTAGTTTCCAGGTCATACAGAGCTATGTCTTAAGAGGCATGAAGTGCTCTGCCAAAGCAAACAATGTTTCACTAAGAAATAATCTTGTAGCTCTTGCTGGTTTGGAGGAAAAGGGAGATGTTCGGCTCTAAGTGTGGCAGGCAGTCCAGCGTTCTGCCAAATAGGGCACCAACTACTAGAGCAGACAAACAGAAATCAGCGCAAGCAATTCCTTCCTAGCTCTTTCTGTTGACGAGGAACTGTATCCTTGCTGGAATTGGAGATGGCAAGCCAGACAGAGCTACGGCTGTTCGGGCATGAACTACTCTGCAAAGGAGCAGGAAGAAGGAACAACAAATTCTGTCCTAACTCTTTCTGTTGGTCCCATTACAGTGGTGCTTTAGGTTTCATTGTTAGGGCAGACACTTAAGAGAGCAGCACATTCATGCCTCTCCTCTTCTGTTTGGACAGAGCAGGTGTCCCTCTGGATTTCTAGTTTCCAGGTCATACAGAGCTACGTCTTAAGAGGCATGAAGTGCTCTGCCAAAGCAAACAATGTTTCACTAAGAAATAATCTTGTAGCTCTTGCTGGTTTGGAGGAAAAGGGAGATGTTTGGCTCTGAGTGTGACAGGCAGTCCAGCGTTCTGCCAAATAGGGAACCAACTACTAGAGCAGACAAACAGAAATCAGCGCAAGCAATTCCTTCCTAGCTCTTTCTGTTGACGAGGAACTGTATCCTTGCTGGAATTGGAGACTGCAAGCCAGACAGAGCTACGGCTGTTCGGGCATGAACTACTCGGCAAAGGAGCAGGAAGAAGGAGCAACAAATTCTGTCCTAACTCTTTCTGCTGGGTCCCATTACAGTGGTGCTTTAGGTTTCAGTGTTAGGGCAGACGCTTAAGAGAGCAGCACATTCATGCCTCTCCTCTTCTATTTGGGCAGGGCAGGTGTCCCTCTGGATTTCTAGTTTCCAGGTCATACAGAGCTACGTCTTAAGAGGCATGAAGTGCTCTGCCAAAGCAAACCATGTTTCACTAAGAAATAATCTTGTAGCTCTTGCTGGTTTGGAGGAAAAGGGAGATGTTTGGCTCTGAGTGTGACAGGCAGTCCAGCGTTCTGCCAAATAGGGAAACAACTACTAGAGCAGACAAACAGAAATCAGCGCAAGCAATTCCTTCCTAGCTCTTTCTGTTGACGAGGAACTGTATCCTTGCTGGAATTGGAGATTGCAAGCCAGACAGAGCTACGGCTGTTCGGGCATGAACTACTCTGCAAAGGAGCAGGAAGAAGGAACAACAAATTCTGTCCTAACTCCTTCTGCTGGGTCCCATTACAGTGGTGGTTTAGGTTTCAGTGTTAGGGGAGCCACTTAAAAGAGCAGCACATTCATGCCTCTCCTCTTCTGTTTGGACAGAGCAGGTGTCCCTCTGGATTTCTAGTTTCCAGGTCATACAGAGCTACGTCTTAAGAGGCATGAAGTGCTCTGCCAAAGCAAACCATGTTTCACTAAGAAATAATCTTGTAGCTCTTGCTGGTTTGGAGGAAAAGGGAGATGTTTGGCTCTAAGTGTGACAGGCAGTCCAGCGTTCTGCCAAACAGGGAACCATCTACTAGAGCAGACAAACAGAAATCAGCGCAAGCAATTCCTTCCTAGCTCTTTCTGTTGACGAGGAACTGTATCCTTGCTGGAATTGGAGATGGCAAGCCAGACAGAGCTACGGCTGTTCGGACATGAACTACTCTGCAAAGGAGCAGGAAGAAGGAACAACAAATTCTGTCCTAACTCTTTCTGCTGGGTCCCATTATAGTGGTGCTTTAGGTTTCATTGTTAGGGCAGACGCTTAAGAGAGCAGCACATTCATGCCTCTCCTCTTCTGTTTGGACAGAGCAGGCGTCCCTCTGGATTTCTAGTTTCCAGGTCATACAGAGCTATGTCTTAAGAGGCATGAAGTGCTCTGCCAAAGCAAACAATGTTTCACTAAGAAATAATCTTGTAGCTCTTGCTGGTTTGGAGGAAAAGGGAGATGTTTGGCTCTAAGTGTGACAGGCAGTCCAGCGTTCTGCCAAATAGGGCACCAAATACTAGAGCAGGCAAACAGAAATCAGCGCAAGCAATTCCTTCCTAGCTCTTTCTGTTGACGAGGAACTGTATCCTTGCTGGAATTGGAGACTGCAAGCCAGACAGAGCTACGGCTGTTCGGACATGCACTACTCTGCAAAGGAGCAGGAAGAAGGAGCAACAAATTCTGTCCTAACTCTTTCTGCTGGGTCCCATTACAGTGGTGCTTTAGGTTTCAGTGTTAGGGCAGACGCTTAAGAGAGCAGCACATTCATGCCTCTCCTCTTCTATTTGGGCAGGGCAGGTGTCCCTCTGGATTTCTAGTTTCCAGGTCATACAGAGCTACGACTTAAGAGGCATGAAGTGCTCTGCCAAAGCAAACAATGTTTCACTAAGAAATAATCTTGTAGCTCTTGCTGGTTTGGAGGAAAAGGGAGATGTTTGGCTCTAAGTGTGACAGGCAGTCCAGCGTTCTGCCAAACAGGGAACCATCTACTAGAGCAGACAAACAGAAATCAGCGCAAGCAATTCCTTCCTAGCTCTTTCTGTTGACGAGGAACTGTATCCTTGCTGGAATTGGAGAGTGCAAGCCAGACAGATCTACGGCTGTTCGGACATGAACTACTCTGCAAAGGAGCAGGAAGAAGGAACAACAAATTCTGTCCTAACTCATTCTGTTGGTTCCCATTACAGTGGTGCTTTAGGTTTCAGTCTTAGGGCAGACGCTTAAGAGAGCAGCACATTCATGCCTATCCTCTTCTGTTTGGACAGAGCAGGCGTCCCTCTGGATTTCTAGTTTCCAGGTCATACAGAGCTATGTCTTAAGAGGCATGAAGTGCTCTGCCAAAGCAAACAATGTTTCACTAAGAAATAATCTTGTAGCTCTTGCTGGTTTGGAGGAAAAGGGAGATGTTTGGCTCTAAGTGTGGCAGGCAGTCCAGCGTTCTGCCAAATAGGGCACCAACTACTAGAGCAGACAAACAGAAATCAGCGCAAGCAATTCCTTCCTAGCTCTTTCTGTTGACGAGGAACTGTATCCTTGCTGGAATTGGAGATGGCAAGCCAGACAGAGCTACGGCTGTTCGGGCATGAACTACTCTGCAAAGGAGCAGGAAGAAGGAACAACAAATTCTGTCCTAACTCTTTCTGTTGGTCCCATTACAGTGGTGCTTTAGGTTTCATTGTTAGGGCAGACACTTAAGAGAGCAGCACATTCATGCCTCTCCTCTTCTGTTTGGACAGAGCAGGTGTCCCTCTGGATTTCTAGTTTCCAGGTCATACAGAGCTACGACTTAAGAGGCATGAAGTGCTCTGCCAAAGCAAACAATGTTTCACTAAGAAATAATCTTGTAGCTCTTGCTGGTTTGGAGGAAAAGGGAGATGTTTGGCTCTGAGTGTGACTGGCAGTCCAGCGTTCTGCCAAATAGGGAACCAACTGCTAGAGCAGACAAACAGAAATCAGCGCAAGCAATTCCTTCCTAGCTCTTTCTGTTGACGAGGAACTGTATCCTTGCAGAAATTGGAGACTGCAAGCCAGACAGAGCTACGGCTGTTCGGGCATGAACTACTCGGCAAAGGAGCAGGAAGAAGGAGCAACAAATTTTGTCCTAACTCTTTCTGCTGGGTCCCATTACAGTGGTGCTTTAGGTTTCAGTGTTAGGGCAGCCGCTTAAGAGAGCAGCACATTCATGCCTCTCCTCTTCTATTTGGGCAGAGCAGGTGTCCCTCTGGATTTCTAGTTTCCAGGTCATACAGAGCTACGTCTTAAGAGGCATGAAGTGCTCTGCCAAAGCAAACCATGTTTCACTAAGAAATAATCTTGTAGCTCTTGCTGGTTTGGAGGAAAAGGGAGATGTTTGGCTCTGAGTGTGACAGGCAGTCCAGCGTTCTGTCAAATAGGGAACCAAATACTAGAGCAGGCAAACAGAAATCAGCGCAAGCAATTCCTTCCTAGCTCTTTCTGTTGACGAGGAACTGTATCCTTGCTGGAATTGGAGATTGCAAGCCAGACAGAGCTACGGCTGTTCGGGCATGAACTACTCTGCAAAGGAGCAGGAAGAAGAAACAACAAATTCTGTCCTAACTCTTTCTGCTGTGTCCCATTACAGTGGTGCTTTAGGTTTCAGTGTTAGGGCAGACGCTTAAGAGAGCAGCACATTCATGCCTCTCCTCTTCTCTTTGGGCAGGGCAGGTGTCCCTCTGGATTTCTAGTTTCCAGGTCATACAGAGCTACGTCTTAAGAGGCATGAAGTGCTCTGCCAAAGCAAACAATGTTTCACTAAGAAATAATCTTGTAGCTCTTGCTGGTTTGGAGGAAAAGGGAGATGTTTGGCTCTAAGTGTGACAGGCAGTCCAGCATTCTGCCAAATAGGGAACCAACTACTAGAGCAGACAAACAGAAATCAGCGCAAGCAATTCCTTCCTAGCTCTTTCTGTTGACGAGGAACTGTATCCTTGCTGGAATTGGAGATTGCAAGCCAGACAGAGCTACGGCTGTTCGGGCATGAACTACTCTGCAAAGGAGCAGGAAGAAGGAACAACAAATTCTGTCCTAACTCCTTCTGCTGGGTCCCATTACAGTGGTGCTTTAGGTTTCAGTGTTAGGGCAGCCCCTTAAAAGAGCAGCACATTCATGCCTCTCCTCTTCTGTTTGGACAGAGCAGGTGTCCCTCTGGATTTCTAGTTTCCAGGTCATACAGAGCTACGTCTTAAGAGGCATGAAGTGCTCTGCCAAAGCAAACAATGTTTCACTAAGAAATAATCTTGTAGCTCTTGCTGGTTTGGAGGAAAAGGGAGATGTTTGGCTCTAAGTGTGACAGGCAGTCCAGCGTTCTGCCAAACAGGGAACCATCTACTAGAGCAGACAAACAGAAATCAGCGCAAGCAATTCCTTCCTAGCTCTTTCTGTTGACGAGGAACTGTATCCTTGCTGGAATTGGAGATGGCAAGCCAGACAGAGCTACGGCTGTTCGGACATGAACTACTCTGCAAAGGAGCAGGAAGAAGGAACAACAAATTCTGTCCTAACTCTTTCTGCTGGGTCCCATTATAGTGGTGCTTTAGGTTTCAGTGTTAGGGCAGACGCTTAAGAGAGCAGCACATTCATGCCTACCCTCTTCTGTTTGGGCAGGGCAGGTGTCCCTCTGGATTTCTAGTTTCCAGGTCATACAGAGGTATGTCTTAAGAGGCATGAAGTGCTCTGCCAAAGCAAACAATGTTTCACTAAGAAATAATCTTGTAGCTCTTGCTGGTTTGGAGGAAAAGGGAGATGTTTGGCTCTAAGTGTGACAGGCAGTCCAGCGTTCTGCCAAATAGGGCACCAAATACTAGAGCAGGCAAACAGAAATCAGTGCAAGCAATTCCTTCCTAGCTCTTTCTGTTGACGAGGAACTGTATCCTTGCTGGAATTGGAGATGGCAAGCCAGACAGAGCTACGGCTGTTCGGACATGCACTACTCTGCAAAGGAGCAGGAAGAAGGAGCAACAAATTCTGTCCTAACTCTTTCTGCTGTGTCCCATTACAGTGGTGCTTTAGGTTTCAGTGTTAGGGCAGACGCTTAAGAGAGCAGCACATTCATGCCTCTCCTCTTCTCTTTGGGCAGGGCAGGTGTCCCTCTGGATTTCTAGTTTCCAGGTCATACAGAGCTACGTCTTAAGAGGCATGAAGTGCTCTGCCAAAGCAAACAATGTTTCACTAAGAAATAATCTTGTAGCTCTTGCTGGTTTGGAGGAAAAGGGAGATGTTTGGCTCTAAGTGTGACAGGCAGTCCAGCATTCTGCCAAATAGGGAACCAACTACTAGAGCAGACAAACAGAAATCAGCGCAAGCAATTCCTTCCTAGCTCTTTCTGTTGACGAGGAACTGTATCCTTGCTGGAATTGGAGATTGCAAGCCAGACAGAGCTACGGCTGTTCGGGCATGAACTACTCTGCAAAGGAGCAGGAAGAAGGAACAACAAATTCTGTCCTAACTCCTTCTGCTGGGTCCCATTACAGTGGTGCTTTAGGTTTCAGTGTTAGGGCAGCCCCTTAAAAGAGCAGCACATTCATGCCTCTCCTCTTCTGTTTGGACAGAGCAGGTGTCCCTCTGGATTTCTAGTTTCCAGGTCATACAGAGCTACGTCTTAAGAGGCATGAAGTGCTCTGCCAAAGCAAACAATGTTTCACTAAGAAATAATCTTGTAGCTCTTGCTGGTTTGGAGGAAAAGGGAGATGTTTGGCTCTAAGTGTGACAGGCAGTCCAGCGTTCTGCCAAACAGGGAACCATCTACTAGAGCAGACAAACAGAAATCAGCGCAAGCAATTCCTTCCTAGCTCTTTCTGTTGACGAGGAACTGTATCCTTGCTGGAATTGGAGACTGAAAGCCAGACAGAGCTACGGCTGTTCGGACATGAACTACTCTGCAAAGGAGCAGGAAGAAGGAACAACAAATTCTGTCCTAACTCTTTCTGCTGGGTCCCATTATAGTGGTGCTTTAGGTTTCAGTGTTAGGGCAGACGCTTAAGAGAGCAGCACATTCATGCCTACCCTCTTCTGTTTGGGCAGGGCAGGTGTCCCTCTGGATTTCTAGTTTCCAGGTCATACAGAGGTATGTCTTAAGAGGCATGAAGTGCTCTGCCAAAGCAAACAATGTTTCACTAAGAAATAATCTTGTAGCTCTTGCTGGTTTGGAGGAAAAGGGAGATGTTTGGCTCTAAGTGTGACAGGCAGTCCAGCGTTCTGCCAAATAGGGCACCAAATACTAGAGCAGGCAAACAGAAATCAGTGCAAGCAATTCCTTCCTAGCTCTTTCTGTTGACGAGGAACTGTATCCTTGCTGGAATTGGAGATGGCAAGCCAGACAGAGCTACGGCTGTTCGGACATGCACTACTCTGCAAAGGAGCAGGAAGAAGGAGCAACAAATTCTGTCCTAACTCTTTCTGCTGGGTCCCATTACAGTGGTGCTTTAGGTTTCAGTGTTAGGGTAGACTCTTAACAGAGCAGTACATTCATGCCTCTCCTCTTCTGCTTGGACAGAGCAGGTGTCCCTCTGGATTTCTAGTTTCCAGGTCATACAGAGCTACGACTTAAGAGGCATGAAGTGCTCTGCCAAAGCAAACAATGTTTCACTAAGAAATAATCTTGTAGCTCTTGCTGGTTTGGAGGAAAAGGGAGATGTTTGGCTCTAAGTGTGACAGGCAGTCCAGCGTTCTGCCAAATAGGGAACCATCTACTAGAGCAGACAAACAGAAATCAGCGCAAGCAATTCCTTCCTAGCTCTTTCTGTTGACGAGGAACTGTATCCTTGCTGGAATTGGAGAGTGCAAGCCAGACAGATCTACGGCTGTTCGGACATGAACTACTCTGCAAAGGAGCAGGAAGAAGGAACAACAAATTCTGTCCTAACTCATTCTGTTGGTTCCCATTACAGTGGTGCTTTAGGTTTCAGTCTTAGGGCAGACGCTTAAGAGAGCAGCACATTCATGCCTCTCCTCTTCTGTTTGGACAGAGCAGGCGTCCCTCTGGATTTCTAGTTTCCAGGTCATACAGAGCTATGTCTTAAGAGGCATGAAGTGCTCTGCCAAAGCAAACAATGTTTCACTAAGAAATAATCTTGTAGCTCTTGCTGGTTTGGAGGAAAAGGGAGATGTTTGGCTCTAAGTGTGACAGGCAGTCCAGCGTTCTGCCAAACAGGGAACCATCTACTAGAGCAGACAAACAGAAATCAGCGCAAGCAATTCCTTCCTAGCTCTTTCTGTTGACGAGGAACTGTATCCTTGCTGGAATTGGAGATGGCAAGCCAGACAGAGCTACGGCTGTTCATACACGAACTACTCTGCAAAGGAGCAGGAAGAAGGAACAACAAATTCTGTCCTAACTCTTTCTGCTGGGTCCCATTATAGTGGTGCTTTAGGTTTCATTGTTAGGGCAGACGCTTAAGAGAGCAGCACATTCATGCCTACCCTCTTTTGCTTGGGCAGGGCAGGTGTCCCTCTGGATTTCTAGTTTCCAGGTCATAGAGAGGTACGTCTTAAGAGGCATGAAGTGCTCTGCCAAAGCAAACAATGTTTCACTAAGAAATAATCTTGTAGCTCTTGCTGGTTTGGAGGAAAAGGGAGATGTTTGGCTCTAAGTGTGACAGGCAGTCCAGCGTTCTGCCAAATAGGGCACCAAATACTAGAGCAGGCAAACAGAAATCAGCGCAAGCAATTCCTTCCTAGCTCTTTCTGTTGACGAGGAACTGTATCCTTGCTGGAATTGGAGATGGCAAGCCAGACAGAGCTACGGCTGTTCGGACATGCACTACTCTGCAAAGGAGCAGGAAGAAGGAGCAACAAATTCTGTCCTAACTCTTTCTGCTGGGTCCCATTACAGTGGTGCTTTAGGTTTCAGTGTTAGGGTAGACTCTTAAGAGAGCAGCACATTCATGCCTCTCCTCTTCTATTTGGGCAGGGCAGGTGTCCCTCTGGATTTCTAGTTTCCAGGTCATACAGAGCTATGTCTTAAGAGGCATGAAGTGCTCTGCCAAAGCAAACAATGTTTCACTAAGAAATAATCTTGTAGCTCTTGCTGGTTTGGAGGAAAAGGGAGATGTTTGGCTCTAAGTGTGACAGGCAGTCCAGCGTTCTGCCAAATAGGGAACCATCTACTAGAGCAGACAAACAGAAATCAGCGCAAGCAATTCCTTCCTAGCTCTTTCTGTTGACGAGGAACTGTATCCTTGCTGGAATTGGAGAGTGCAAGCCAGACAGAGCTACGGCTGTTCGGACATGAACTACTCTGCAAAGGAGCAGGAAGAAGGAACAACAAATTCTGTCCTAACTCATTCTGTTGGGTCCCATTACAGTGGTGCTTTAGGTTTCAGTCTTAGGGCAGACGCTTAAGAGAGCAGCACATTCATGCCTCTCCTCTTCTGTTTGGACAGAGCAGGCGTCCCTCTGGATTTCTAGTTTCCAGGTCATACAGAGCTATGTCTTAAGAGGCATGAAGTGCTCTGCCAAAGCAAACAATGTTTCACTAAGAAATAATCTTGTAGCTCTTGCTGGTTTGGAGGAAAAGGGAGATGTTCGGCTCTAAGTGTGGCAGGCAGTCCAGCGTTCTGCCAAATAGGGCACCAACTACTAGAGCAGACAAACAGAAATCAGCGCAAGCAATTCCTTCCTAGCTCTTTCTGTTGACGAGGAACTGTATCCTTGCTGGAATTGGAGATGGCAAGCCAGACAGAGCTACGGCTGTTCGGGCATGAACTACTCTGCAAAGGAGCAGGAAGAAGGAACAACAAATTCTGTCCTAACTCTTTCTGTTGGTCCCATTACAGTGGTGCTTTAGGTTTCATTGTTAGGGCAGACACTTAAGAGAGCAGCACATTCATGCCTCTCCTCTTCTGTTTGGACAGAGCAGGTGTCCCTCTGGATTTCTAGTTTCCAGGTCATACAGAGCTACGTCTTAAGAGGCATGAAGTGCTCTGCCAAAGCAAACCATGTTTCACTAAGAAATAACCTTGTAGCTCTTGCTGGTTTGGAGGAAAAGGGAGATGTTTGGCTCTAAGTGTGACAGGCAGTCCAGCATTCGGCCAAATAGGGAACCAACTGCTAGAGCAGACAAACAGAAATCAGCGCAAGCAATTCCTTCCTAGCTCTTTCTGTTGACGAGGAACTGTATCCTTGCTGGAATTGGAGATTGCAAGCCAGACAGAGCTACGGCTGTTTGTACATGAACTACTCTGCAAAGGAGCAGGAAGAAGGAACAACAAATTCTGTCCTAACTCATTCTGTTGGTTCCCATTACAGTGGTGCTTTAGGTTTCAGTCTTAGGGCAGACGCTTAAGAGAGCAGCACATTCATGCCTATCCTCTTCTGTTTGGACAGAGCAGGCGTCCCTCTGGATTTCTAGTTTCCAGGTCATACAGAGCTATGTCTTAAGAGGCATGAAGTGCTCTGCCAAAGCAAACAATGTTTCACTAAGAAATAATCTTGTAGCTCTTGCTGGTTTGGAGGAAAAGGGAGATGTTTGGCTCTAAGTATGACAGGCAGTCCAGCGTTCTGCCAAATAGGGCACCAAATACTAGAGCAGGCAAACAGAAATCAGCGCAAGCAATTCCTTCCTAGCTCTTTCTGTTGACGAGGAACTGTATCCTTGCTGGAATTGGAGATTGCAAGCCAGACAGAGCTACGGCTGTTCGGACATGAACTACTCTGCAAAGGAGCAGGATGAAGGAACAACAAATTCTGTCCTAACTCTTTCTGCTGGGTCCCATTACAGTGGTGCTTTAGGTTTCAGTGTTAGGGCAGACGCTTAAGAGAGCAGCACATTCATGCCTACCCTCTTTTGTTTGGGCAGGGCAGGTGTCCCTCTGGATTTCTAGTTTCCAGGTCATAGAGAGGTACGTCTTAAGAGGCATGAAGTGCTCTGCCAAAGCAAACAATGTTTCACTAAGAAATAATCTTGTAGCTCTTGCTGGTTTGGAGGAAAAGGGAGATGTTTGGCTCTAAGTGTGACAGGCAGTCCAGCGTTCTGCCAAATAGGGCACCAAATACTAGAGCAGGCAAACAGAAATCAGCGCAAGCAATTCCTTCCTAGCTCTTTCTGTTGACGAGGAACTGTATCCTTGCTGGAATTGGAGATGGCAAGCCAGACAGAGCTACGGCTGTTCGGACATGCACTACTCTGCAAAGGAGCAGGAAGAAGGAGCAACAAATTCTGTCCTAACTCTTTCTGCTGGGTCCCATTACAGTGGTGCTTTAGGTTTCAGTGTTAGGGTAGACTCTTAAGAGAGCAGCACATTCATGCCTCTCCTCTTCTATTTGGGCAGGGCAGGTGTCCCTCTGGATTTCTAGTTTCCAGGACATACAGAGCTATGTCTTAAGAGGCATGAAGTGCTCTGCCAAAGCAAACAATGTTTCACTAAGAAATAATCTTGTAGCTCTTGCTGGTTTGGAGGAAAAGGGAGATGTTTGGCTCTAAGTGTGACAGGCAGTCCAGCGTTCTGCCAAATAGGGAACCATCTACTAGAGCAGACAAACAGAAATCAGCGCAAGCAATTCCTTCCTAGCTCTTTCTGTTGACGAGGAACTGTATCCTTGCTGGAATTGGAGAGTGCAAGCCAGACAGAGCTACGGCTGTTCGGACATGAACTACTCTGCAAAGGAGCAGGAAGAAGGAACAACAAATTCTGTCCTAACTCATTCTGTTGGTTCCCATTACAGTGGTGCTTTAGGTTTCAGTCTTAGGGCAGACGCTTAAGAGAGCAGCACATTCATGCCTCTCCTCTTCTGTTTGGACAGAGCAGGCGTCCCTCTGGATTTCTAGTTTCCAGGTCATACAGAGCTATGTCTTAAGAGGCATGAAGTGCTCTGCCAAAGCAAACAATGTTTCACTAAGAAATAATCTTGTAGCTCTTGCTGGTTTGGAGGAAAAGGGAGATGTTCGGCTCTAAGTGTGGCAGGCAGTCCAGCGTTCTGCCAAATAGGGCACCAACTACTAGAGCAGACAAACAGAAATCAGCGCAAGCAATTCCTTCCTAGCTCTTTCTGTTGACGAGGAACTGTATCCTTGCTGGAATTGGAGATGGCAAGCCAGACAGAGCTACGGCTGTTCGGGCATGAACTACTCTGCAAAGGAGCAGGAAGAAGGAACAACAAATTCTGTCCTAACTCTTTCTGTTGGTCCCATTACAGTGGTGCTTTAGGTTTCATTGTTAGGGCAGACACTTAAGAGAGCAGCACATTCATGCCTCTCCTCTTCTGTTTGGACAGAGCAGGTGTCCCTCTGGATTTCTAGTTTCCAGGTCATACAGAGCTACGTCTTAAGAGGCATGAAGTGCTCTGCCAAAGCAAACCATGTTTCACTAAGAAATAACCTTGTAGCTCTTGCTGGTTTGGAGGAAAAGGGAGATGTTTGGCTCTAAGTGTGACAGGCAGTCCAGCATTCGGCCAAATAGGGCACCAACTGCTAGAGCAGACAAACAGAAATCAGCGCAAGCAATTCCTTCCTAGCTCTTTCTGTTGACGAGGAACTGTATCCTTGCTGGAATTGGAGATTGCAAGCCAGACAGAGCTACGGCTGTTTGTACATGAACTACTCTGCAAAGGAGCAGGAAGAAGGAACAACAAATTCTGTCCTAACTCATTCTGTTGGTTCCCATTACAGTGGTGCTTTAGGTTTCAGTGTTAGGGCAGACGCTTAAGAGAGCAGCACATTCATGCCTATCCTCTTTTGTTTGGGCAGGGCAGGTGTCCCTCTGGATTTCTAGTTTCCAGGTCATACAGAGCTACGTCTTAAGAGGCATGAAGTGCTCTGCCAAAGCAAACAATGTTTCACTAAGAAATAATCTTGTAGCTCTTGCTGGTTTGGAGGAAAAGGGAGATGTTTGGCTCTAAGTATGACAGGCAGTCCAGCGTTCTGCCAAATAGGGCACCAACTGCTAGAGCAGGCAAACAGAAATCAGTGCAAGCAATTCCTTCCTAGCTCTTTCTGTTGACGAGGAACTGTGTCCTTGCTGGAATTGGAGATGGCAAGCCAGACAGAGCTACGGCTGTTCGGACATGAACTACTCTGCAAAGGAGCAGGAAGAAGGAACAACAAATTCTGTCCTAACTCTTTCTGCTGGGTCCCATTACAGTGGTGCTTTAGGTTTCAGTGTTAGGGCAGACGCTTAAGAGAGCAGCACATTCATGCCTCTCCTCTTCTGTTTGGACAGAGCAGATGTCCCTCTGGATTTGTCGTTTCGAGGTCATACAGAGCTACGTCTTAAGAGGCATGAAGTGCTCTGCCAAAGCAAACAATGTTTCACTAAGAAATAATCTTGTAGCTCTTGCTGGTTTGGAGGAAAAGGGAGATGTTTGGCTCTAAGTGTGACAGGCAGTCCAGCATTCGGCCAAATAGGGAACCAACTGCTACAGCAGACAAACAGAAATCAGCGCAAGCAATTCCTTCCTAGCTCTTTCTGTTGACGAGGAACTGTATCCTTGCTGGAATTGGAGACTGCAAGCCAGACAGAGCTACGGCTGTTCGGACATGAACTACTCTGCAAAGGAGCAGGAAGAAGGAGCAACAAATTCTGTCCTAACTCTTTCTGCTGGGTCCCATTACAGTGGTGCTTTAGGTTTCATTGTTAGGGCAGACACTTAAGAGAGCAGCACATTCATGCCTCTCCTCTTCTGTTTGGACAGAGCAGGTGTCCCTCTGGATTTCTAGTTTCCAGGTCATACAGAGCTACGACTTAAGAGGCATGAAGTGCTCTGCCAAAGCAAACAATGTTTCACGAAGAAATAATCTTGTAGCTCTTGCTGGTTTGGAGGAAAAGGGAGATGTTTGGCTCTAAGTGTGACAGGCAGTCCAGCGTTCTGCCAAATAGGGCACCAAATACTAGAGCAGGCAAACAGAAATCAGCGCAAGCAATTCCTTCCTAGCTCTTTCTGTTGACGAGGAACTGTATCCTTGCTGGAATTGGAGATGGCAAGCCAGACAGAGCTACGGCTGTTCGGACATGAACTACTCTGCAAAGGAGCAGGAAGAAGAAACAACAAATTCTGTCCTAACTCTTTCTGCTGGGTCCCATTACAGTGGTGCTTTAGGTTTCAGTGTTAGGGCAGACGCTTAAGAGAGCAGCACATTCATGCCTACCCTCTTTTGTTTGGGCAGAGCAGGTGTCCCTCTGGATTTCTAGTTTCCAGGTCATACAGAGCTACGTCTTAAGAGGCATGAAGTGCTCTGCCAAAGCAAACAATGTTTCACTAAGAAATAATCTTGTAGCTCTTGCTGGTTTGGAGGAAAAGGGAGATGTTTGGCTCTGAGTGTGACAGGCAGTCCAGCGTTCTGCCAAATAGGGAACCAACTGCTAGAGCAGACAAACAGAAATCAGCGCAAGCAATTCCTTCCTAGCTCTTTCTGTTGACGAGGAACTGTATCCTTGCTGGAATTGGAGATTGCAAGCCAGACAGAGCTACGGCTGTTCGTACATGAACTACTCTGCAAAGGAGCAGGAAGAAGAAACAACAAATTCTGTCCTAACTCTTTCTGCTGGGTCCCATTACAGTGGTGCTTTAGGTTTCAGTGTTAGGACAGATGCTTAAGAGAGCAGCACATTCATGCCTACCCTCTTCTGTTTGGGCAGGGCAGGTGTCCCTCTGGATTTCTAGTTTCCAGGTCATACAGAGCTACGTCTTAAGAGGCATGAAGTGCTCTGCCAAAGCAAACAATGTTTCACTAAGAAATAATCTTGTAGCTCTTGCTGGTTTGGAGGAAAAGGGAGATGTTTGGCTCTAAGTGTGACAGGCAGTCCAGCGTTCTGCCAAATAGGGAACCAACTGCTAGAGCAGACAAACAGAAATCAGCACAAGCAATTCCTTCCTAGCTCTTTCTGTTGACGAGGAACTGTATCCTTGCTGGAATTGGAGACTGCAAGCCAGACAGAGCTACGGCAGTTCGGGCATGAACTACTCTGCAAAGGAGCAGGAAGAAGGAGCAACAAATTCTGTCCTAACTCTTTCTGCTGGGTCCCATTACAGTGGTGCTTTAGGTTTCAGTGTTAGGACAGACGCTTAAGAGAGCAGCACATTCATGCCTCTCCTCTTCTGTTTGGGCAGGGCAGGTGTCCCTCTGGATTTCTAGTTTCCAGGTCATACAGAGCTACGTCTTAAGAGGCATGAAGTGCTCTGCCAAAGCAAACAATGTTTCACTAAGAAATAATCTTGTAGCTCTTGCTGGTTTGGAGGAAAAGGGAGATGTTTGGCTCTAAGTGTGACAGGCAGTCCAGCGTTCTGCCAAATAGGGCACCAACTGCTAGAGCAGACAAACAGAAATCAGCGCAAGCAATTCCTTCCTAGCTCTTTCTGTTGACGAGGAACTGTGTCCTTGCTGGAATTGGAGATGGCAAGCCAGACAGAGCTACGGCTGTTCGGACATGAACTACTCTGCAAAGGAGCAGGAAGAAGAAACAACAAATTCTGTCCTAACTCTTTCTGCTGAGTCCCATTACAGTGGTGCTTTAGGTTTCATTGTTAGGACAGACGCTTAAGAGAGCAGCACATTCATGCCTACCCTCTTTTGTTTGGGCAGGGCAGGTGTCCCTCTGGATTTCTAGTTTCCAGGTCATACAGAGCTACGTCTTAAGAGGCATGAAGTGCTCTGCCAAAGCAAACAATGTTTCACTAAGAAATAATCTTATAGCTCTTGCTGGTTTGGAGGAAAAGGGAGATGTTTGGCTCTGAGTGTGACAGGCAGTCCAGCGTTCTGACAAATAGGGCACCAACTGCTAGAGCAGACAAACAGAAATCAGCGCAAGCAATTCCTTCCTAGCTCTTTCTGTTGACGAGGAACTGTATCCTTGCTGGAATTGGAGATGGCAAGCCAGACAGAGCTACGGCTGTTCGGACATGAACTACTCTGCAAAGGAGCAGGAAGAAGGAACAACAAATTCTGTCCTAACTCTTTCTGCTGGGTCCCATTACAGTGGTGCTTTAGGTTTCATTGTTAGGGCAGACGCTTAAGAGAGCAGCACATTCATGCCTCTCCTCTTCTGTTTGGACAGACCAGGTGTCCCTCTGGATTTCTAGTTTCCAGGTCATACAGAGCTATGTCTTAAGAGGCATGAAGTGCTCTGCCAAAGCAAACAATGTTTCACTAAGAAATAATCTTGTAGCTCTTGCTGGTTTGGAGGAAAAGGGAGATGTTTGGCTCTAAGTGTGACAGGCAGTCCAGCGTTCTGCCGAACAGGGCACCAACTGCTAGAGCAGACAAACAGAAATCAGCGCAAGCAATTCCTTCCTAGCTCTTTCTGTTGATGAGGAACTGTATCCTTGCTGGAATTGGAGATGGCAAGCCAGACAGAGCTACGGCTGTTCGGACATGAACTACTCTGCAAAGGAGCAGGAAGAAGGAACAACAAATTCTGTCCTAACTCTTTCTGCTGGGTCCCATTACAGTGGTGCTTTAGGTTTCAGTGTTAGGGCAGACGCTTAAGAGAGCAGCACATTCATGCCTACCCTCTTTTGTTTGGGCAGGGCAGGTGTCCCTCTGGATTTCTAGTTTCCAGGTCATACAGAGCTACGTCTTAAGAGGCATGAAGTGCTCTGCCAAAGCAAACAATGTTTCACTAAGAAATAATCTTGTAGCTCTTGCTGGTTTGGAGGAAAAGGGAGATGTTTGGCTCTGAGTGTGACAGGCAGTCCAGCGTTCTGACAAATAGGGAACCAACTGCTAGAGCAGACAAACAGAAATCAGCGCAAGCAATTCCTTCCTAGCTCTTTCTGTTGTCGAGGAACTGTATCCTTGCTGGAATTGGAGATTGCAAGCCAGACAGAGCTACGGCTCTTCGGGCATGAACTACTCTGCAAAGGAGCAGGAAGAAGGAACAACAAATTCTGTCCTAACTCTTTCTGCTGGGTCCCATTACAGTGGTGCTTTAGGTTTCAGTGTTAGGGCAGAGGCTTAAGAGAGCAGCATATTCATGCCTACCCTCTTTTGTTTGGGCAGGGCAGGTGTCCCTCTGGATTTCTAGTTTCCAGGTCATACAGAGCTACGTCTTAAGAGGCATGAAGTGCTCTGCCAAAGCAAACAATGTTTCACTAAGAAATAATCTTGTAGCTCTTGCTGGTTTGGAGGAAAAGGGAGATGTTTGGCTCTGAGTGTGACAGGCAGTCCAGCGTTCTGACAAATAGGGCACCAACTGCTAGAGCAGACAAACAGAAATCAGTGCAAGCAATTCCTTCCTAGCTCTTTCTGTTGACGAGGAACTGTATCCTTGCTGGAATTGGAGAGTGCAAGCCAGACAGAGCTACGGCTGTTCGGGCATGAACTACTCTGCAAAGGAGCAGGAAGAAGGAACAACAAATTCTGTCCTAAGTCTTTCTGCTGGGTCCCATTACAGTGGTGCTTTAGGTTTCATTGTTAGGGCAGACGCTTAAGAGAGCAGCACATTCATGCCTACCCTCTTTTGTTTGGGCAGGGCAGGTGTCCCTCTGGATTTCTAGTTTCCAGGTCATACAGAGCTACGTCTTAAGAGGCATGAAGTGCTCTGCCATAGCAAACCATGTTTCACTAAGAAATAA
Source organism: Rhynochetos jubatus (assembly GCA_027574665.1). NCBI lineage: Eukaryota > Metazoa > Chordata > Aves > Eurypygiformes > Rhynochetidae > Rhynochetos > Rhynochetos jubatus. The sequence continues at coordinate 9,035,807 of CM050689.1, read as the reverse complement.
TCTTGTAGCTCTTGCTGGTTTGGAGGAAAAGGGAGATGTTTGGCTCTAAGTGTGACAGGCAGTCCAGCGTTCTGCCAAATAGGGCACCAACTACTAGAGCAGGCAAAGAGAAATCAGCGCAAGCAATTCCTTCCTAGCTCTTTCTGTTGACGAGGAACTGTGTCCTTGCTGGAATTGGAGATGGCAAGCCAGACAGAGCTACAGCTGTTCGGACATGAACTACTCTGCAAAGGAGCAGGAAGAAGGAACAACAAATTCTGTCCTAACTCTTTCTGCTGGGTCCCATTACAGTGGTGCTTTAGGTTTCAGTGTTAGGGCAGACGCTTAAGAGAGCAGCACATTCATGCCTCTCCTCTTTTGTTTGGGCAGGGCAGGTGTCCCTCTGGATTTCTAGTTTCCAGGTCATACAGAGCTACGTCTTAAGAGGCATGAAGTGCTCTGCCAAAGCAAACAATGTTTCACTAAGAAATAATCTTGTAGCTCTTGCTGGTTTGGAGGAAAAGGGAGATGTTTGGCTCTGAGTGTGACAGGCAGTCCAGCGTTCTGCCAAATAGGGCACCAACTGCTAGAGCAGACAAACAGAAATCAGTGCAAGCAATTCCTTCCTATCTCTTTCTGTTGACGAGGAACTGTGTCCTTGCTGGAATTGGAGATGGCAAGCCAGACAGAGCTACAGCTGTTCTGGCATGAACTACTCTGCAAAGGAGCAGGAAGAAGGAACAACAAATTCTGTCCTAACTCTTTCTGCTGGGTCCCATTACAGTGGTGCTTTAGGTTTCAGTGTTAGGGCAGACGCTTAATAGAGCAGCACATTCATGCCTCTCCTCTTTTGTTTGGGCAGTGCAGGTGTCCCTCTGGATTTCTAGTTTCCAGGTCATACAGAGCTACGTCTTAAGAGGCATGAAGTGCTCTGCCAAAGCAAACAATGTTTCACTAAGAAATAATCTTGTAGCTCTTGCTGGTTTGGAGGAAAAGGGAGATGTTTGGCTCTGAGTGTGACAGGCAGTCCAGCGTTCTGACAAATAGGGCACCAACTGCTAGAGCAGACAAACAGAAATCAGTGCAAGCAATTCCTTCCTAGCTCTTTCTGTTGACGAGGAACTGTATCCTTGCTGGAATTGGAGAGTGCAAGCCAGACAGAGCTACGGCTCTTCGGGCATGAACTACTCTGCAAAGGAGCAGGAAGAAGGAACAACAAATTCTGTCCTAACTCTATCTGCTGGGTCCCATTACAGTGGTGCTTTAGGTTTCAGTGTTAGGGCAGACGCTTAAGAGAGCAGCACATTCATGCCTACCCTCTTTTGTTTGGGCAGGGCAGGTGTCCCTCTGGATTTCTAGTTTCCAGGTCATACAGAGCTACGACTTAAGAGGCATGAAGTGCTCTGCCAAAGCAAACAATGTTTCACTAAGAAATAATCTTGTAGCTCTTGCTGGTTTGGAGGAAAAGGGAGATGTTTGGCTCTAAGTGTGACAGGCAGTCCAGCGTTCTGCCAAATAGGGCACCAACTACTAGAGCAGGCAAAGAGAAATCAGCGCAAGCAATTCCTTCCTAGCTCTTTCTGTTGACGAGGAACTGTGTCCTTGCTGGAATTGGAGATGGCAAGCCAGACAGAGCTACGGCTGTTCGGACATGAACTACTCTGCAAAGGAGCAGGAAGAAGGAACAACAAATTCTGTCCTAACTCTTTCTGCTGGGTCCCATTACAGTGGTGCTTTAGGTTTCAGTGTTAGGGCAGACGCTTAAGAGAGCAGCACATTCATGCCTCTCCTCTTTTGTTTGGGCAGGGCAGGTGTCCCTCTGGATTTCTAGTTTCCAGGTCATACAGAGCTACGTCTTAAGAGGCATGAAGTGCTCTGCCAAAGCAAACAATGTTTCACTAAGAAATAATCTTGTAGCTCTTGCTGGTTTGGAGGAAAAGGGAGATGTTTGGCTCTGAGTGTGACAGGCAGTCCAGCGTTCTGCCAAATAGGGCACCAACTGCTAGAGCAGACAAACAGAAATCAGCGCAAGCAATTCCTTCCTAGCTCTTTCTGTTGACGAGGAACTGTGTCCTTGCTGGAATTGGAGATGGCAAGCCAGACAGAGCTACAGCTGTTCTGGCATGAACTACTCTGCAAAGGAGCAGGAAGAAGGAACAACAAATTCTGTCCTAACTCTTTCTGCTGGGTCCCATTACAGTGGTGCTTTAGGTTTCAGTGTTAGGGCAGACGCTTAATAGAGCAGCACATTCATGCCTCTCCTCTTTTGTTTGGGCAGTGCAGGTGTCCCTCTGGATTTCTAGTTTCCAGGTCATACAGAGCTACGTCTTAAGAGGCATGAAGTGCTCTGCCAAAGCAAACAATGTTTCACTAAGAAATAATCTTGTAGCTCTTGCTGGTTTGGAGGAAAAGGGAGATGTTTGGCTCTGAGTGTGACAGGCAGTCCAGCGTTCTGACAAATAGGGCACCAACTGCTAGAGCAGACAAACAGAAATCAGTGCAAGCAATTCCTTCCTAGCTCTTTCTGTTGACGAGGAACTGTATCCTTGCTGGAATTGGAGAGTGCAAGCCAGACAGAGCTACGGCTGTTCGGGCATGAACTACTCTGCAAAGGAGCAGGAAGAAGGAACAACAAATTCTGTCCTAACTCTATCTGCTGGGTCCCATTACAGTGGTGCTTTAGGTTTCAGTGTTAGGGCAGACGCTTAAGAGAGCAGCACATTCATGCCTACCCTCTTTTGTTTGGGCAGGGCAGGTGTCCCTCTGGATTTCTAGTTTCCAGGTCATACAGAGCTACGACTTAAGAGGCATGAAGTGCTCTGCCAAAGCAAACAATGTTTCACTAAGAAATAATCTTGTAGCTCTTGCTGGTTTGGAGGAAAAGGGAGATGTTTGGCTCTAAGTGTGACAGGCAGTCCAGCGTTCTGCCAAACAGGGCACCAACTACTAGAGCAGGCAAAGAGAAATCAGCGCAAGCAATTCCTTCCTAGCTCTTTCTGTTGACGAGGAACTGTGTCCTTGCTGGAATTGGAGATGGCAAGCCAGACAGAGCTACGACTGTTCGGACATGAACTACTCTGCAAAGGAGCAGGAAGAAGGAACAACAAATTCTGTCCTAACTCTTTCTGCTGGGTCCCATTACAGTGGTGCTTTAGGTTTCAGTGTTAGGGCAGACGCTTAAGAGAGCAGCACATTCATGCCTCTCCTCTTTTGTTTGGGCAGGGCAGGTGTCCCTCTGGATTTCTAGTTTCCAGGTCATACAGAGCTACGTCTTAAGAGGCATGAAGTGCTCTGCCAAAGCAAACAATGTTTCACTAAGAAATAATCTTGTAGCTCTTGCTGGTTTGGAGGAAAAGGGAGATGTTTGGCTCTAAGTGTGACAGGCAGTCCAGCGTTCTGCCAAATAGGGCACCAACTGCTAGAGCAGACAAACAGAAATCAGCGCAAGCAATTCCTTCCTAGCTCTTTCTGTTGACGAGGAACTGTATCCTTGCTGGAATTGGAGAGTGCAAGCCAGACAGAGCTACGGCTCTTCGGGCATGAACTACTCTGCAAAGGAGCAGGAAGAAGGAACAACAAATTCTGTCCTAACTCTTTCTGCTGGGTCCCATTACAGTGGTGCTTTAGGTTTCAGTGTTAGGGCAGACGCTTAATAGAGCAGCACATTCATGCCTCTCCTCTTTTGTTTGGGCAGGGCAGGTGTCCCTCTGGATTTCTAGTTTCCAGGTCATACAGAGCTACGTCTTAAGAGGCATGAAGTGCTCTGCCAAAGCAAACAATGTTTCACTAAGAAATAATCTTGTAGCTCTTGCTGGTTTGGAGGAAAAGGAGATGTTTGGCTCTGAGTGTGACAGGCAGTCCAGCGTTCTGACAAATAGGGCACCAACTACTAGAGCAGACAAACAGAAATCAGTGCAAGCAATTCCTTCCTAGCTCTTTCTGTTGACGAGGAACTGTATCCTTGCTGGAATTGGAGAGTGCAAGCCAGACAGAGCTACGGCTGTTCGGGCATGAACTACTCTGCAAAGGAGCAGGAAGAAGGAGCAACAAATTCTGTCCTAACTCTTTCTGTTGGTTCCCATTACAGTGGTGCTTTAGGTTTCAGTGTTAGGGCAGACGCTTAATAGAGCAGCACATTCATGCCTACCCTCTTTTGTTTGGGCAGGGCAGGTGTCCCTCTGGATTTCTAGTTTCCAGGTCATGCAGAGCTACGTCTTAAGAGGCATGAAGTGCTCTGCCAAAGCAAACAATGTTTCACTAAGAAATAATCTTGTAGCTCTTCCTGGTTTGGAGGAAAAGGGAGATGTTTGGCTCTGAGTGTGACAGGCAGTCCAGCGTTCTGCCAAATAGGGAACCAACTGCTAGAGCAGACAAACAGAAATCAGCGCAAGCAATTCCTTCCTAGCTCTTTCTGTTGACGAGGAACTGTATCCTTGCTGGAATTGGAGATGGCAAGCCAGACAGAGCTACAGCTGTTCTGGCATGAACTACTCTGCAAAGGAGCAGGAAGAAGGAACAACAAATTCTGTCCTAACTCTTTCTGCTGGGTCCCATTACAGTGGTGCTTTAGGTTTCAGTGTTAGGGCAGACGCTTAATAGAGCAGCACATTCATGCCTCTCCTCTTTTGTTTGGGCAGGGCAGGTGTCCCTCTGGATTTCTAGTTTCCAGGTCATACAGAGCTACGTCTTAAGAGGCATGAAGTGCTCTGCCAAAGCAAACAATGTTTCACTAAGAAATAATCTTGTAGCTCTTGCTGGTTTGGAGGAAAAGGGAGATGTTTGGCTCTGAGTGTGACAGGCAGTCCAGCGTTCTGCCAAATAGGGCACCAACTGCTAGAGCAGACAAAGAGAAATCAGCGCAAGCAATTCCTTCCTAGCTCTTTCTGTTGACGAGGAACTGTGTCCTTGCTGGAATTGGAGATGGCAAGCCAGACAGAGCTACGGCTCTTCGGGCATGAACTACTCTGCAAAGGAGCAGGAAGAAGGAACAACAAATTCTGTCCTAACTCTTTCTGTTGGTTCCCATTACAGTGGTGCTTTAGGTTTCATTGTTAGGGCAGACGCTTAAGAGAGCAGCACATTCATGCCTCTCCTCTTCTGTTTGGGCAGGGCAGGTGTCCCTCTGGATTTCTAGTTTCCAGGTCATACAGAGCTACGTCTTAAGAGGCATGAAGTGCTCTGCCAAAGCAAACAATGTTTCACGAAGAAATAATCTTGTAGCTCTTGCTGGTTTGGAGGAAAAGGGAGATGTTTGGCTCTAAGTGTGACAGGCAGTCCAGCATTCGGCCAAATAGGGAACCAACTGCTACAGCAGACAAACAGAAATCAGCGCAAGCAATTCCTTCCTAGCTCTTTCTGTTGACGAGGAACTGTATCCTTGCTGGAATTGGAGACTGCAAGCCAGACAGAGCTACGGCTGTTCGGACATGAACTACTCTGCAAAGGAGCAGGAAGAAGGAGCAACAAATTCTGTCCTAACTCTTTCTGCTGGGTCCCATTACAGTGGTGCTTTAGGTTTCATTGTTAGGGCAGACACTTAAGAGAGCAGCACATTCATGCCTCTCCTCTTCTGTTTGGACAGAGCAGGTGTCCCTCTGGATTTCTAGTTTCCAGGTCATACAGAGCTACGACTTAAGAGGCATGAAGTGCTCTGCCAAAGCAAACAATGTTTCACGAAGAAATAATCTTGTAGCTCTTGCTGGTTTGGAGGAAAAGGGAGATGTTTGGCTCTAAGTGTGACAGGCAGTCCAGCGTTCTGCCAAATAGGGCACCAAATACTAGAGCAGGCAAACAGAAATCAGCGCAAGCAATTCCTTCCTAGCTCTTTCTGTTGACGAGGAACTGTATCCTTGCTGGAATTGGAGATGGCAAGCCAGACAGAGCTACGGCTGTTCGGACATGAACTACTCTGCAAAGGAGCAGGAAGAAGAAACAACAAATTCTGTCCTAACTCTTTCTGCTGGGTCCCATTACAGTGGTGCTTTAGGTTTCAGTGTTAGGGCAGACGCTTAAGAGAGCAGCACATTCATGCCTACCCTCTTTTGTTTGGGCAGAGCAGGTGTCCCTCTGGATTTCTAGTTTCCAGGTCATACAGAGCTACGTCTTAAGAGGCATGAAGTGCTCTGCCAAAGCAAACAATGTTTCACTAAGAAATAATCTTGTAGCTCTTGCTGGTTTGGAGGAAAAGGGAGATGTTTGGCTCTGAGTGTGACAGGCAGTCCAGCGTTCTGCCAAATAGGGAACCAACTGCTAGAGCAGACAAACAGAAATCAGCGCAAGCAATTCCTTCCTAGCTCTTTCTGTTGACGAGGAACTGTATCCTTGCTGGAATTGGAGATTGCAAGCCAGACAGAGCTACGGCTGTTCGTACATGAACTACTCTGCAAAGGAGCAGGAAGAAGAAACAACAAATTCTGTCCTAACTCTTTCTGCTGGGTCCCATTACAGTGGTGCTTTAGGTTTCAGTGTTAGGACAGATGCTTAAGAGAGCAGCACATTCATGCCTACCCTCTTCTGTTTGGGCAGGGCAGGTGTCCCTCTGGATTTCTAGTTTCCAGGTCATACAGAGCTACGTCTTAAGAGGCATGAAGTGCTCTGCCAAAGCAAACAATGTTTCACTAAGAAATAATCTTGTAGCTCTTGCTGGTTTGGAGGAAAAGGGAGATGTTTGGCTCTAAGTGTGACAGGCAGTCCAGCGTTCTGCCAAATAGGGAACCAACTGCTAGAGCAGACAAACAGAAATCAGCACAAGCAATTCCTTCCTAGCTCTTTCTGTTGACGAGGAACTGTATCCTTGCTGGAATTGGAGACTGCAAGCCAGACAGAGCTACGGCAGTTCGGGCATGAACTACTCTGCAAAGGAGCAGGAAGAAGGAGCAACAAATTCTGTCCTAACTCTTTCTGCTGGGTCCCATTACAGTGGTGCTTTAGGTTTCAGTGTTAGGACAGACGCTTAAGAGAGCAGCACATTCATGCCTCTCCTCTTCTGTTTGGGCAGGGCAGGTGTCCCTCTGGATTTCTAGTTTCCAGGTCATACAGAGCTACGTCTTAAGAGGCATGAAGTGCTCTGCCAAAGCAAACAATGTTTCACTAAGAAATAATCTTGTAGCTCTTGCTGGTTTGGAGGAAAAGGGAGATGTTTGGCTCTAAGTGTGACAGGCAGTCCAGCGTTCTGCCAAATAGGGAACCAACTGCTAGAGCAGACAAACAGAAATCAGCGCAAGCAATTCCTTCCTAGCTCTTTCTGTTGACGAGGAACTGTGTCCTTGCTGGAATTGGAGATGGCAAGCCAGACAGAGCTACGGCTGTTCGGACATGAACTACTCTGCAAAGGAGCAGGAAGAAGAAACAACAAATTCTGTCCTAACTCTTTCTGCTGAGTCCCATTACAGTGGTGCTTTAGGTTTCATTGTTAGGACAGACGCTTAAGAGAGCAGCACATTCATGCCTACCCTCTTTTGTTTGGGCAGGGCAGGTGTCCCTCTGGATTTCTAGTTTCCAGGTCATACAGAGCTACGTCTTAAGAGGCATGAAGTGCTCTGCCAAAGCAAACAATGTTTCACTAAGAAATAATCTTATAGCTCTTGCTGGTTTGGAGGAAAAGGGAGATGTTTGGCTCTGAGTGTGACAGGCAGTCCAGCGTTCTGACAAATAGGGCACCAACTGCTAGAGCAGACAAACAGAAATCAGCGCAAGCAATTCCTTCCTAGCTCTTTCTGTTGACGAGGAACTGTATCCTTGCTGGAATTGGAGATGGCAAGCCAGACAGAGCTACGGCTGTTCGGACATGAACTACTCTGCAAAGGAGCAGGAAGAAGGAACAACAAATTCTGTCCTAACTCTTTCTGCTGGGTCCCATTACAGTGGTGCTTTAGGTTTCATTGTTAGGGCAGACGCTTAAGAGAGCAGCACATTCATGCCTCTCCTCTTCTGTTTGGACAGACCAGGTGTCCCTCTGGATTTCTAGTTTCCAGGTCATACAGAGCTATGTCTTAAGAGGCATGAAGTGCTCTGCCAAAGCAAACAATGTTTCACTAAGAAATAATCTTGTAGCTCTTGCTGGTTTGGAGGAAAAGGGAGATGTTTGGCTCTAAGTGTGACAGGCAGTCCAGCGTTCTGCCGAACAGGGCACCAACTGCTAGAGCAGACAAACAGAAATCAGCGCAAGCAATTCCTTCCTAGCTCTTTCTGTTGATGAGGAACTGTATCCTTGCTGGAATTGGAGATGGCAAGCCAGACAGAGCTACGGCTGTTCGGACATGAACTACTCTGCAAAGGAGCAGGAAGAAGGAACAACAAATTCTGTCCTAACTCTTTCTGCTGGGTCCCATTACAGTGGTGCTTTAGGTTTCAGTGTTAGGGCAGACGCTTAAGAGAGCAGCACATTCATGCCTACCCTCTTTTGTTTGGGCAGGGCAGGTGTCCCTCTGGATTTCTAGTTTCCAGGTCATACAGAGCTACGTCTTAAGAGGCATGAAGTGCTCTGCCAAAGCAAACAATGTTTCACTAAGAAATAATCTTGTAGCTCTTGCTGGTTTGGAGGAAAAGGGAGATGTTTGGCTCTGAGTGTGACAGGCAGTCCAGCGTTCTGACAAATAGGGAACCAACTGCTAGAGCAGACAAACAGAAATCAGCGCAAGCAATTCCTTCCTAGCTCTTTCTGTTGTCGAGGAACTGTATCCTTGCTGGAATTGGAGATTGCAAGCCAGACAGAGCTACGGCTCTTCGGGCATGAACTACTCTGCAAAGGAGCAGGAAGAAGGAACAACAAATTCTGTCCTAACTCTTTCTGCTGGGTCCCATTACAGTGGTGCTTTAGGTTTCAGTGTTAGGGCAGAGGCTTAAGAGAGCAGCATATTCATGCCTACCCTCTTTTGTTTGGGCAGGGCAGGTGTCCCTCTGGATTTCTAGTTTCCAGGTCATACAGAGCTACGTCTTAAGAGGCATGAAGTGCTCTGCCAAAGCAAACAATGTTTCACTAAGAAATAATCTTGTAGCTCTTGCTGGTTTGGAGGAAAAGGGAGATGTTTGGCTCTGAGTGTGACAGGCAGTCCAGCGTTCTGACAAATAGGGCACCAACTGCTAGAGCAGACAAACAGAAATCAGTGCAAGCAATTCCTTCCTAGCTCTTTCTGTTGACGAGGAACTGTATCCTTGCTGGAATTGGAGAGTGCAAGCCAGACAGAGCTACGGCTGTTCGGGCATGAACTACTCTGCAAAGGAGCAGGAAGAAGGAACAACAAATTCTGTCCTAAGTCTTTCTGCTGGGTCCCATTACAGTGGTGCTTTAGGTTTCATTGTTAGGGCAGACGCTTAAGAGAGCAGCACATTCATGCCTACCCTCTTTTGTTTGGGCAGGGCAGGTGTCCCTCTGGATTTCTAGTTTCCAGGTCATACAGAGCTACGTCTTAAGAGGCATGAAGTGCTCTGCCATAGCAAACCATGTTTCACTAAGAAATAATCTTGTAGCTCTTGCTGGTTTGGAGGAAAAGGGAGATGTTTGGCTCTAAGTGTGACAGGCAGTCCAGCGTTCTGCCAAATAGGGCACCAACTACTAGAGCAGGCAAAGAGAAATCAGCGCAAGCAATTCCTTCCTAGCTCTTTCTGTTGACGAGGAACTGTGTCCTTGCTGGAATTGGAGATGGCAAGCCAGACAGAGCTACAGCTGTTCGGACATGAACTACTCTGCAAAGGAGCAGGAAGAAGGAACAACAAATTCTGTCCTAACTCTTTCTGCTGGGTCCCATTACAGTGGTGCTTTAGGTTTCAGTGTTAGGGCAGACGCTTAAGAGAGCAGCACATTCATGCCTCTCCTCTTTTGTTTGGGCAGGGCAGGTGTCCCTCTGGATTTCTAGTTTCCAGGTCATACAGAGCTACGTCTTAAGAGGCATGAAGTGCTCTGCCAAAGCAAACAATGTTTCACTAAGAAATAATCTTGTAGCTCTTGCTGGTTTGGAGGAAAAGGGAGATGTTTGGCTCTGAGTGTGACAGGCAGTCCAGCGTTCTGCCAAATAGGGCACCAACTGCTAGAGCAGACAAACAGAAATCAGTGCAAGCAATTCCTTCCTATCTCTTTCTGTTGACGAGGAACTGTGTCCTTGCTGGAATTGGAGATGGCAAGCCAGACAGAGCTACAGCTGTTCTGGCATGAACTACTCTGCAAAGGAGCAGGAAGAAGGAACAACAAATTCTGTCCTAACTCTTTCTGCTGGGTCCCATTACAGTGGTGCTTTAGGTTTCAGTGTTAGGGCAGACGCTTAATAGAGCAGCACATTCATGCCTCTCCTCTTTTGTTTGGGCAGTGCAGGTGTCCCTCTGGATTTCTAGTTTCCAGGTCATACAGAGCTACGTCTTAAGAGGCATGAAGTGCTCTGCCAAAGCAAACAATGTTTCACTAAGAAATAATCTTGTAGCTCTTGCTGGTTTGGAGGAAAAGGGAGATGTTTGGCTCTGAGTGTGACAGGCAGTCCAGCGTTCTGCCAAATAGGGCACCAACTGCTAGAGCAGACAAACAGAAATCAGTGCAAGCAATTCCTTCCTAGCTCTTTCTGTTGACGAGGAACTGTATCCTTGCTGGAATTGGAGAGTGCAAGCCAGACAGAGCTACGGCTCTTCGGGCATGAACTACTCTGCAAAGGAGCAGGAAGAAGGAACAACAAATTCTGTCCTAACTCTATCTGCTGGGTCCCATTACAGTGGTGCTTTAGGTTTCAGTGTTAGGGCAGACGCTTAAGAGAGCAGCACATTCATGCCTACCCTCTTTTGTTTGGGCAGGGCAGGTGTCCCTCTGGATTTCTAGTTTCCAGGTCATACAGAGCTACGACTTAAGAGGCATGAAGTGCTCTGCCAAAGCAAACAATGTTTCACTAAGAAATAATCTTGTAGCTCTTGCTGGTTTGGAGGAAAAGGGAGATGTTTGGCTCTAAGTGTGACAGGCAGTCCAGCGTTCTGCCAAATAGGGCACCAACTACTAGAGCAGGCAAAGAGAAATCAGCGCAAGCAATTCCTTCCTAGCTCTTTCTGTTGACGAGGAACTGTGTCCTTGCTGGAATTGGAGATGGCAAGCCAGACAGAGCTACGGCTGTTCGGACATGAACTACTCTGCAAAGGAGCAGGAAGAAGGAACAACAAATTCTGTCCTAACTCTTTCTGCTGGGTCCCATTACAGTGGTGCTTTAGGTTTCAGTGTTAGGGCAGACGCTTAAGAGAGCAGCACATTCATGCCTCTCCTCTTTTGTTTGGGCAGGGCAGGTGTCCCTCTGGATTTCTAGTTTCCAGGTCATACAGAGCTACGTCTTAAGAGGCATGAAGTGCTCTGCCAAAGCAAACAATGTTTCACTAAGAAATAATCTTGTAGCTCTTGCTGGTTTGGAGGAAAAGGGAGATGTTTGGCTCTGAGTGTGACAGGCAGTCCAGCGTTCTGCCAAATAGGGCACCAACTGCTAGAGCAGACAAACAGAAATCAGCGCAAGCAATTCCTTCCTAGCTCTTTCTGTTGACGAGGAACTGTGTCCTTGCTGGAATTGGAGATGGCAAGCCAGACAGAGCTACAGCTGTTCTGGCATGAACTACTCTGCAAAGGAGCAGGAAGAAGGAACAACAAATTCTGTCCTAACTCTTTCTGCTGGGTCCCATTACAGTGGTGCTTTAGGTTTCAGTGTTAGGGCAGACGCTTAATAGAGCAGCACATTCATGCCTCTCCTCTTTTGTTTGGGCAGTGCAGGTGTCCCTCTGGATTTCTAGTTTCCAGGTCATACAGAGCTACGTCTTAAGAGGCATGAAGTGCTCTGCCAAAGCAAACAATGTTTCACTAAGAAATAATCTTGTAGCTCTTGCTGGTTTGGAGGAAAAGGGAGATGTTTGGCTCTGAGTGTGACAGGCAGTCCAGCGTTCTGACAAATAGGGCACCAACTGCTAGAGCAGACAAACAGAAATCAGTGCAAGCAATTCCTTCCTAGCTCTTTCTGTTGACGAGGAACTGTATCCTTGCTGGAATTGGAGAGTGCAAGCCAGACAGAGCTACGGCTGTTCGGGCATGAACTACTCGGCAAAGGAGCAGGAAGAAGGAACAACAAATTCTGTCCTAACTCTATCTGCTGGGTCCCATTACAGTGGTGCTTTAGGTTTCAGTGTTAGGGCAGACGCTTAAGAGAGCAGCACATTCATGCCTACCCTCTTTTGTTTGGGCAGGGCAGGTGTCCCTCTGGATTTCTAGTTTCCAGGTCATACAGAGCTACGACTTAAGAGGCATGAAGTGCTCTGCCAAAGCAAACAATGTTTCACTAAGAAATAATCTTGTAGCTCTTGCTGGTTTGGAGGAAAAGGGAGATGTTTGGCTCTAAGTGTGACAGGCAGTCCAGCGTTCTGCCAAACAGGGCACCAACTACTAGAGCAGGCAAAGAGAAATCAGCGCAAGCAATTCCTTCCTAGCTCTTTCTGTTGACGAGGAACTGTGTCCTTGCTGGAATTGGAGATGGCAAGCCAGACAGAGCTACGACTGTTCGGACATGAACTACTCTGCAAAGGAGCAGGAAGAAGGAACAACAAATTCTGTCCTAACTCTTTCTGCTGGGTCCCATTACAGTGGTGCTTTAGGTTTCAGTGTTAGGGCAGACGCTTAAGAGAGCAGCACATTCATGCCTCTCCTCTTTTGTTTGGGCAGGGCAGGTGTCCCTCTGGATTTCTAGTTTCCAGGTCATACAGAGCTACGTCTTAAGAGGCATGAAGTGCTCTGCCAAAGCAAACAATGTTTCACTAAGAAATAATCTTGTAGCTCTTGCTGGTTTGGAGGAAAAGGGAGATGTTTGGCTCTAAGTGTGACAGGCAGTCCAGCGTTCTGCCAAATAGGGCACCAACTGCTAGAGCAGACAAACAGAAATCAGCGCAAGCAATTCCTTCCTAGCTCTTTCTGTTGACGAGGAACTGTATCCTTGCTGGAATTGGAGAGTGCAAGCCAGACAGAGCTACGGCTCTTCGGGCATGAACTACTCTGCAAAGGAGCAGGAAGAAGGAACAACAAATTCTGTCCTAACTCTTTCTGCTGGGTCCCATTACAGTGGTGCTTTAGGTTTCAGTGTTAGGGCAGACGCTTAATAGAGCAGCACATTCATGCCTCTCCTCTTTTGTTTGGGCAGGGCAGGTGTCCCTCTGGATTTCTAGTTTCCAGGTCATACAGAGCTACGTCTTAAGAGGCATGAAGTGCTCTGCCAAAGCAAACAATGTTTCACTAAGAAATAATCTTGTAGCTCTTGCTGGTTTGGAGGAAAAGGAGATGTTTGGCTCTGAGTGTGACAGGCAGTCCAGCGTTCTGACAAATAGGGCACCAACTACTAGAGCAGACAAACAGAAATCAGTGCAAGCAATTCCTTCCTAGCTCTTTCTGTTGACGAGGAACTGTATCCTTGCTGGAATTGGAGAGTGCAAGCCAGACAGAGCTACGGCTGTTCGGGCATGAACTACTCTGCAAAGGAGCAGGAAGAAGGAGCAACAAATTCTGTCCTAACTCTTTCTGTTGGTTCCCATTACAGTGGTGCTTTAGGTTTCAGTGTTAGGGCAGACGCTTAATAGAGCAGCACATTCATGCCTACCCTCTTTTGTTTGGGCAGGGCAGGTGTCCCTCTGGATTTCTAGTTTCCAGGTCATGCAGAGCTACGTCTTAAGAGGCATGAAGTGCTCTGCCAAAGCAAACAATGTTTCACTAAGAAATAATCTTGTAGCTCTTCCTGGTTTGGAGGAAAAGGGAGATGTTTGGCTCTGAGTGTGACAGGCAGTCCAGCGTTCTGCCAAATAGGGAACCAACTGCTAGAGCAGACAAACAGAAATCAGCGCAAGCAATTCCTTCCTAGCTCTTTCTGTTGACGAGGAACTGTATCCTTGCTGGAATTGGAGATGGCAAGCCAGACAGAGCTACAGCTGTTCTGGCATGAACTACTCTGCAAAGGAGCAGGAAGAAGGAACAACAAATTCTGTCCTAACTCTTTCTGCTGGGTCCCATTACAGTGGTGCTTTAGGTTTCAGTGTTAGGGCAGACGCTTAATAGAGCAGCACATTCATGCCTCTCCTCTTTTGTTTGGGCAGGGCAGGTGTCCCTCTGGATTTCTAGTTTCCAGGTCATACAGAGCTACGTCTTAAGAGGCATGAAGTGCTCTGCCAAAGCAAACAATGTTTCACTAAGAAATAATCTTGTAGCTCTTGCTGGTTTGGAGGAAAAGGGAGATGTTTGGCTCTGAGTGTGACAGGCAGTCCAGCGTTCTGCCAAATAGGGCACCAACTGCTAGAGCAGACAAAGAGAAATCAGCGCAAGCAATTCCTTCCTAGCTCTTTCTGTTGACGAGGAACTGTGTCCTTGCTGGAATTGGAGATGGCAAGCCAGACAGAGCTACGGCTCTTCGGGCATGAACTACTCTGCAAAGGAGCAGGAAGAAGGAACAACAAATTCTGTCCTAACTCTTTCTGTTGGTTCCCATTACAGTGGTGCTTTAGGTTTCATTGTTAGGGCAGACGCTTAAGAGAGCAGCACATTCATGCCTCTCCTCTTCTGTTTGGGCAGGGCAGGTGTCCCTCTGGATTTGTCGTTTCCAGGTCATACAGAGCTACGTCTTAAGAGGCATGAAGTGCTCTGCCAAAGCAAACAATGTTTCACTAAGAAATAATCTTGTAGCTCTTGCTGGTTTGGAGGAAAAGGGAGATGTTTGGCTCTAAGTGTGACAGGCAGTCCAGCGTTCTGCCAAATAGGGCACCAACTGCTAGAGCAGACAAACAGAAATCAGCGCAAGCAATTCCTTCCTAGCTCTTTCTGTTGACGAGGAACTGTATCCTTGCTGGAATTGGAGAGTGCAAGCCAGACAGAGCTACGGCTCTTCGGGCATGAACTACTCTGCAAAGGAGCAGGAAGAAGGAACAACAAATTCTGTCCTAACTCTTTCTGCTGGGTCCCATTACAGTGGTGCTTTAGGTTTCATTGTTAGGGCAGACGCTTAAGAGAGCAGCACATTCATGCCTACCCTCTTTTGTTTGGGCAGGGCAGGTGTCCCTCTGGATTTCTAGTTTCCAGGTCATACAGAGCTACGTCTTAAGAGGCATGAAGTGCTCTGCCAAAGCAAACAATGTTTCACTAAGAAATAATCTTGTAGCTCTTGCTGGTTTGGAGGAAAAGGGAGATGTTTGGCTCTAAGTGTGACAGGCAGTCCAGCGTTCTGCCAAATAGGGCACCAACTGCTAGAGCAGACAAACAGAAATCAGCGCAAGCAATTCCTTCCTAGCTCTTTCTGTTGACGAGGAACTGTATCCTTGCTGGAATTGGAGATTGCAAGCCAGACAGAGCTACAGCTGTTCTGGCATGAACTACTCTGCAAAGGAGCAGGAAGAAGGAACAACAAATTCTGTCCTAACTCTTTCTGTTGGTTCCCATTACAGTGGTGCTTTAGGTTTCAGTGTTAGGGCAGACGCTTAAGAGAGCAGCACATTCATGCCTACCCTCTTTTGTTTGGGCAGGGCAGGTGTCCCTCTGGGTTTCTAGTTTCCAGGTCATACAGAGCTACGTCTTAAGAGGCATGAAGTGCTCTGCCAAAGCAAACCATGTTTCACTAAGAAATAATCTTGTAGCTCTTGCTGGTTTGGAGGAAAAGGGAGATGTTTGGCTCTAAGTGTGACAGGCAGTCCAGCGTTCTGCCAAATAGGGAACCAACTAGTAGAGCAGACAAACAGAAATCAGCGCAAGCAATTCCTTCCTAGCTCTTTCTGTTGATGAGGAACTGTATCCTTGCTGGAATTGGAGAGTGCAAGCCAGACAGAGCTACGGCTGTTCGGACATGAACTACTCTGCAAAGGAGCAGGAAGAAGGAACAACAAATTCTGTCCTAACTCTTTCTGTTGGTTCCCATTACAGTGGTGCTTTAGGTTTCAGTGTTAGGGCAGACGCTTAAGAGAGCAGCACATTCATGCCTACCCTCTTTTGTTTGGGCAGGGCAGGTGTCCCTCTGGATTTCTAGTTTCCAGGTCATACAGAGCTACGTCTTAAGAGGCATGAAGTGCTCTGCCAAAGCAAACAATGTTTCACTAAGAAATAATCTTGTAGCTCTTGCTGGTTTGGAGGAAAAGGGAGATGTTTGGCTCTAAGTGTGACAGGCAGTCCAGCGTTCTGCCAAATAGGGAACCAACTGCTAGAGCAGACAAACAGAAATCAGCGCAAGCAATTCCTTCCTAGCTCTTTCTGTTGACGAGGAACTGTATCCTTGCTGGAATTGGAGAGTGCAAGCCAGACAGAGCTACGGCTCTTCGGGCATGAACTACTCGGCAAAGGAGAAGGAAGAAGGAGCAACAAATTCTGTCCTAACTCTTTCTGTTGGTTCCCATTACAGTGGTGCTTTAGGTTTCAGTGTTAGGGCAGACGCTTAATAGAGCAGCACATTCATGCCTACCCTCTTCTGTTTGGACAGAGCAGGCGTCCCTCTGGATTTCTAGTTTCCAGGTCATACAGAGCTACGTCTTAAGAGGCATGAAGTGCTCTGCCAAAGCAAACAATGATTCACTAAGAAATAATCTTGTAGCTCTTGCTGGTTTGGAGGAAAAGGGAGATGTTTGGCTCTAAGTGTGACAGGCAGTCCAGCGTTCTGCCAAATAGGGCACCAACTACTAGAGCAGGCAAAGAGAAATCAGCGCAAGCAATTCCTTCCTAGCTCTTTCTGTTGACGAGGAACTGTATCCTTGCTGGAATTGGAGATTGCAAGCCAGACAGAGCTACGGCTGTTCGGACATGAACTACTCTGCAAAGGAGCAGGAAGAAGGAACAACAAATTCTGTCCTAACTCTTTCTGCTGGGTCCCATTACAGTGGTGTTTAGGTTTCAGTGTTAGGGCAGCCGCTTAAAAGAGCAGCACATTCATGCCTCTCCTCTTCTGTTTGGACAGAGCAGGTGTCCCTCTGGATTTCTAGTTTCCAGGTCATACAGAGCTATGTCTTAAGAGGCATGAAGTGCTCTGCCAAAGCAAACAATGTTTCACTAAGAAATAATCTTGTAGCTCTTGCTGGTTTGGAGGAAAAGGGAGATGTTTGGCTCTAAGTGTGACAGGCAGTCCAGCGTTCTGCCAAACAGGGCACCAACTGCTAGAGCAGACAAACAGAAATCAGCGCAAGCAATTCCTTCCTAGCTCTTTCTGTTGACGAGGAACTGTGTCCTTGCTGGAATTGGAGATGGCAAGCCAGACAGAGCTACAGCAGTTCGGACATGAACTACTCTGCAAAGGAGCAGGAAGAAGGAACAACAAATTCTGTCCTAACTCTTTCTGCTGGGTCCCATTACAGTGGTGCTTTAGGTTTCAGTGTTAGGGCAGACGCTTAAGAGAGCAGCACATTCATGACTCTCCTCTTCTGTTTGGGCAGGGCAGGTGTCCCTCTGGATTTCTAGTTTCCAGGTCATACAGAGCTACGTCTTAAGAGGCATGAAGTGCTCTGCCAAAGCAAACAATGTTTCACTAAGAAATAATCTTGTAGCTCTTGCTGGTTTGGAGGAAAAGGGAGATGTTTGGCTCTAAGTGTGACAGGCAGTCCAGCGTTCTGCCAAATAGGGAACCAACTACTAGAGCAGGCAAAGAGAAATCAGCGCAAGCAATTCCTTCCTAGCTCTTTCTGTTGACGAGGAACTGTATCCTTGCTGGAATTGGAGATGGCAAGCCAGACAGAGCTACGGCTGTTTGGGCATGAACTACTCTGCAAAGGAGCAGGAAGAAGGAACAACAAATTCTGTCCTAACTCTATCTGCTGGGTCCCATTACAGTGGTGCTTTAGGTTTCAGTGTTAGGGCAGACGCTTAAGAGAGCAGCACATTCATGCCTACCCTCTTTTGTTTCGACAGAGCAGGTGTCCCTCTGGATTTCTACTTTCCAGGTCATACAGAGCTACGTCTTAAGAGGCATGAAGTGCTCTGCCAAAGCAAACAATGTTTCACTAAGAAATAATCTTGTAGCTCTTGCTGGTTTGGAGGAAAAGGAGATGTTTGGCTCTAAGTGTGACAGGCAGTCCAACGTTCTGCCGAACAGGGCACCAACTGCTAGAGCAGACAAACAGAAATCAGTGCAAGCAATTCCTTCCTAGCTCTTTCTGTTGACGAGGAACTGTATCCTTGCTGGAATTGGAGATTGCAAGCCAGACAGAGCTACGGCTGTTCAGACATGAACTACTCGGCAAAGGAGCAGGAAGAAGGAACAACAAATTCTGTCCTAACTCTTTCTGCTGGGTCCCATTACAGTGGTGCTTTAGGTTTCAGTGTTAGGGCAGACGCTTAAGAGAGCAGCACATTCATGCCTACCCTCTTTTGTTTCGACAGAGCAGGTGTCCCTCTGGATTTCTACTTTCCAGGTCATACAGAGCTACGTCTTAAGAGGCATGAAGTGCTCTGCCAAAGCAAACCATGTTTCACTAAGAAATAATCTTGTAGCTCTTGCTGGTTTGGAGGAAAAGGGAGATGTTTGGCTCTAAGTGAGACAGGCAGTCCAGCGTTCTGCCGAACAGGGCACCAACTGCTAGAGCAGACAAACAGAAATCAGCGCAAGCAATTCCTTCCTAGCTCTTTCTGTTGACGAGGAACTGTGTCCTTGCTGGAATTGGAGATGGCAAGCCAGACAGAGCTACGGCTGTTCGGACATGAACTACTCTGCAAAGGAGCAGGAAGAAGGAACAACAAATTCTGTCCTAACTCTTTCTGCTGGGTCCCATTACAGTGGTGCTTTAGGTTTCAGTGTTAGGGCAGACGCTTAAGAGAGCAGCACATTCATGCCTACCCTCTTTTGTTTGGGCAGGGCAGGTGTCCCTCTGGATTTCTAGTTTCCAGGTCATACAGAGCTACGTCTTAAGAGGCATGAAGTGCTCTGCCAAAGCAAACAATGTTTCACTAAGAAATAATCTTGTAGCTCTTGCTGGTTTGGAGGAAAAGGGAGATGTTTGGCTCTGAGTGTGACAGGCAGTCCAGCGTTCTGCCAAATAGGGAACCAACTGCTAGAGCAGACAAACAGAAATCAGCGCAAGCAATTCCTTCCTAGCTCTTTCTGTTGACGAGGAACTGTATCCTTGCTGGAATTGGAGATGGCAAGCCAGACAGAGCTACGGCTGTTCGGACATGAACTACTCTGCAAAGGAGCAGGAAGAAGGAACAACAAATTCTGTCCTAACTCTTTCTGCTGGGTCCCATTACAGTGGTGCTTTAGGTTTCATTGTTAGGGCAGACGCTTAAGAGAGCAGCACATTCATGCCTACCCTCTTCTGTTTGGGCAGGGCAGGTGTCCCTCTGGATTTCTAGTTTCCAGGTCATACAGAGCTACGTCTTAAGAGGCATGAAGTGCTCTGCCAAAGCAAACAATGTTTCACTAAGAAATAATCTTGTAGCTCTTGCTGGTTTGGAGGAAAAGGGAGATGTTTGGCTCTGAGTGTGACAGGCAGTCCAGCGTTCTGCCAAATAGGGAACCAACTGCTAGAGCAGACAAACAGAAATCAGCGCAAGCAATTCCTTCCTAGCTCTTTCTGTTGACGAGGAACTGTATCCTTGCTGGAATTGGAGAGTGCAAGCCAGACAGAGCTACGGCTCTTCGGGCATGAACTACTCGGCAAAGGAGAAGGAAGAAGGAGCAACAAATTCTGTCCTAACTCTTTCTGTTGGTTCCCATTACAGTGGTGCTTTAGGTTTCAGTGTTAGGGCAGACGCTTAAGAGAGCAGCACATTCATGCCTACCCTCTTCTGTTTGGACAGAGCAGGCGTCCCTCTGGATTTCTAGTTTCCAGGTCATACAGAGCTACGTCTTAAGAGGCATGAAGTGCTCTGCCAAAGCAAACAATGTTTCACTAAGAAATAATCTTGTAGCTCTTGCTGGTTTGGAGGAAAAGGGAGATGTTTGGCTCTAAGTGTGACAGGCAGTCCAGCGTTCTGCCAAACAGGGCACCAACTGCTAGAGCAGACAAACAGAAATCAGCGCAAGCAATTCCTTCCTAGCTCTTTCTGTTGACGAGGAACTGTGTCCTTGCTGGAATTGGAGATGGCAAGCCAGACAGAGCTACGGCTGTTCGGACATGAACTACTCTGCAAAGGAGCAGGAAGAAGGAACAACAAATTCTGTCCTAACTCTTTCTGTTGGGTCCCATTACAGTGGTGCTTTAGGTTTCAGTGTTAGGGCAGACGCTTAAGAGAGCAGCACATTCATGCCTCTCCTCTTCTGTTTGGGCAGGGCAGGTGTCCCTCTGGATTTCTAGTTTCCAGGTCATACAGAGCTACGTCTTAAGAGGCATGAAGTGCTCTGCCAAAGCAAACAATGTTTCACTAAGAAATAATCTTGTAGCTCTTCCTGGTTTGGAGGAAAAGGGAGATGTTTGGCTCTAAGTGTGACAGGCAGTCCAGCGTTCTGCCGAACAGGGCACCAACTGCTAGAGCAGACAAACAGAAATCAGCGCAAGCAATTCCTTCCTAGCTCTTTCTGTTGATGAGGAACTGTGTCCTTGCTGGAATTGGAGATGGCAAGCCAGACAGAGCTACGGCTGTTCGGGCATGAAC
This sequence comes from Rhynochetos jubatus, assembly GCA_027574665.1. NCBI lineage: Eukaryota > Metazoa > Chordata > Aves > Eurypygiformes > Rhynochetidae > Rhynochetos > Rhynochetos jubatus. The sequence continues at coordinate 9,015,295 of CM050689.1, read as the reverse complement.
TACTCTGCAAAGGAGCAGGAAGAAGGAACAACAAATTCTGTCCTAACTCTTTCTGCTGGGTCCCATTACAGTGGTGCTTTAGGTTTCATTGTTAGGGCAGACGCTTAAGAGAGCAGCACATTCATGCCTACCCTCTTTTGTTTGGGCAGGGCAGGTGTCCCTCTGGATTTCTAGTTTCCAGGTCATGCAGAGCTACGTCTTAAGAGGCATGAAGTGCTCTGCCAAAGCAAACAATGTTTCACTAAGAAATAATCTTGTAGCTCTTGCTGGTTTGGAGGAAAAGGGAGATGTTTGGCTCTAAGTGTGACAGGCAGTCCAGCGTTCTGCCAAATAGGGAACCAACTACTAGAGCAGGCAAAGAGAAATCAGCGCAAGCAATTCCTTCCTAGCTCTTTCTGTTGACGAGGAACTGTATCCTTGCTGGAATTGGAGATGGCAAGCCAGACAGAGCTACGGCTGTTTGGGCATGAACTACTCTGCAAAGGAGCAGGAAGAAGGAACAACAAATTCTGTCCTAACTCTATCTGCTGGGTCCCATTACAGTGGTGCTTTAGGTTTCAGTGTTAGGGCAGACGCTTAAGAGAGCAGCACATTCATGCCTCTCCTCTTTTGTTTGGGCAGGGCAGGTGTCCCTCTGGATTTCTAGTTTCCAGGTCATACAGAGCTACGTCTTAAGAGGCATGAAGTGCTCTGCCAAAGCAAACAATGTTTCACTAAGAAATAATCTTGTAGCTCTTGCTGGTTTGGAGGAAAAGGAGATGTTTGGCTCTAAGTGTGACAGGCAGTCCAGCGTTCTGCCGAACAGGGCACCAACTGCTAGAGCAGACAAACAGAAATCAGTGCAAGCAATTCCTTCCTAGCTCTTTCTGTTGACGAGGAACTGTATCCTTGCTGGAATTGGAGACTGCAAGCCAGACAGAGCTACGGCTGTTCGGACATGAACTACTCTGCAAAGGAGCAGGAAGAAGGAACAACAAATTCTGTCCTAACTCTTTCTGCTGGGTCCCATTACAGTGGTGCTTTAGGTTTCATTGTTAGGGCAGACGCTTAAGAGAGCAGCACATTCATGCCTACCCTCTTCTGTTTGGGCAGGGCAGGTGTCCCTCTGGATTTCTAGTTTCCAGGTCATACAGAGCTACGTCTTAAGAGGCATGAAGTGCTCTGCCAAAGCAAACAATGTTTCACTAAGAAATAATCTTGTAGCTCTTGCTGGTTTGGAGGAAAAGGGAGATGTTTGGCTCTGAGTGTGACAGGCAGTCCAGCGTTCTGCCAAATAGGGAACCAACTGCTAGAGCAGACAAACAGAAATCAGCGCAAGCAATTCCTTCCTAGCTCTTTCTGTTGACGAGGAACTGTATCCTTGCTGGAATTGGAGAGTGCAAGCCAGACAGAGCTACGGCTCTTCGGGCATGAACTACTCGGCAAAGGAGAAGGAAGAAGGAGCAACAAATTCTGTCCTAACTCTTTCTGTTGGTTCCCATTACAGTGGTGCTTTAGGTTTCAGTGTTAGGGCAGACGCTTAAGAGAGCAGCACATTCATGCCTACCCTCTTCTGTTTGGACAGAGCAGGCGTCCCTCTGGATTTCTAGTTTCCAGGTCATACAGAGCTACGTCTTAAGAGGCATGAAGTGCTCTGCCAAAGCAAACAATGTTTCACTAAGAAATAATCTTGTAGCTCTTGCTGGTTTGGAGGAAAAGGGAGATGTTTGGCTCTAAGTGTGACAGGCAGTCCAGCGTTCTGCCAAACAGGGCACCAACTGCTAGAGCAGACAAACAGAAATCAGCGCAAGCAATTCCTTCCTAGCTCTTTCTGTTGACGAGGAACTGTGTCCTTGCTGGAATTGGAGATGGCAAGCCAGACAGAGCTACGGCTGTTCGGACATGAACTACTCTGCAAAGGAGCAGGAAGAAGGAACAACAAATTCTGTCCTAACTCTTTCTGTTGGGTCCCATTACAGTGGTGCTTTAGGTTTCAGTGTTAGGGCAGACGCTTAAGAGAGCAGCACATTCATGCCTCTCCTCTTCTGTTTGGGCAGGGCAGGTGTCCCTCTGGATTTCTAGTTTCCAGGTCATACAGAGCTACGTCTTAAGAGGCATGAAGTGCTCTGCCAAAGCAAACAATGTTTCACTAAGAAATAATCTTGTAGCTCTTCCTGGTTTGGAGGAAAAGGGAGATGTTTGGCTCTAAGTGTGACAGGCAGTCCAGCGTTCTGCCAAACAGGGCACCAACTGCTAGAGCAGACAAACAGAAATCAGCGCAAGCAATTCCTTCCTAGCTCTTTCTGTTGATGAGGAACTGTGTCCTTGCTGGAATTGGAGATGGCAAGCCAGACAGAGCTACGGCTGTTCGGGCATGAACTACTCTGCAAAGGAGCAGGAAGAAGGAACAACAAATTCTGTCCTAACTCTTTCTGCTGGGTCCCATTACAGTGGTGCTTTAGGTTTCATTGTTAGGGCAGACGCTTAAGAGAGCAGCACATTCATGCCTACCCTCTTTTGTTTGGGCAGGGCAGGTGTCCCTCTGGATTTCTAGTTTCCAGGTCATGCAGAGCTACGTCTTAAGAGGCATGAAGTGCTCTGCCAAAGCAAACAATGTTTCACTAAGAAATAATCTTGTAGCTCTTGCTGGTTTGGAGGAAAAGGGAGATGTTTGGCTCTAAGTGTGACAGGCAGTCCAGCGTTCTGCCAAATAGGGAACCAACTACTAGAGCAGGCAAAGAGAAATCAGCGCAAGCAATTCCTTCCTAGCTCTTTCTGTTGACGAGGAACTGTATCCTTGCTGGAATTGGAGATGGCAAGCCAGACAGAGCTACGGCTGTTTGGGCATGAACTACTCTGCAAAGGAGCAGGAAGAAGGAACAACAAATTCTGTCCTAACTCTATCTGCTGGGTCCCATTACAGTGGTGCTTTAGGTTTCAGTGTTAGGGCAGACGCTTAAGAGAGCAGCACATTCATGCCTCTCCTCTTTTGTTTGGGCAGGGCAGGTGTCCCTCTGGATTTCTAGTTTCCAGGTCATACAGAGCTACGTCTTAAGAGGCATGAAGTGCTCTGCCAAAGCAAACAATGTTTCACTAAGAAATAATCTTGTAGCTCTTGCTGGTTTGGAGGAAAAGGAGATGTTTGGCTCTAAGTGTGACAGGCAGTCCAGCGTTCTGCCGAACAGGGCACCAACTGCTAGAGCAGACAAACAGAAATCAGTGCAAGCAATTCCTTCCTAGCTCTTTCTGTTGACGAGGAACTGTATCCTTGCTGGAATTGGAGACTGCAAGCCAGACAGAGCTACGGCTGTTCGGACATGAACTACTCTGCAAAGGAGCAGGAAGAAGGAACAACAAATTCTGTCCTAACTCTTTCTGCTGGGTCCCATTACAGTGGTGCTTTAGGTTTCAGTGTTAGGGCAGACGCTTAAGAGAGCAGCACATTCATGCCTACCCTCTTTTGTTTCGACAGAGCAGGTGTCCCTCTGGATTTCTACTTTCCAGGTCATACAGAGCTACGTCTTAAGAGGCATGAAGTGCTCTGCCAAAGCAAACCATGTTTCACTAAGAAATAATCTTGTAGCTCTTGCTGGTTTGGAGGAAAAGGGAGATGTTTGGCTCTAAGTGAGACAGGCAGTCCAGCGTTCTGCCGAACAGGGCACCAACTGCTAGAGCAGACAAACAGAAATCAGCGCAAGCAATTCCTTCCTAGCTCTTTCTGTTGACGAGGAACTGTGTCCTTGCTGGAATTGGAGATGGCAAGCCAGACAGAGCTACGGCTGTTCGGACATGAACTACTCTGCAAAGGAGCAGGAAGAAGGAACAACAAATTCTGTCCTAACTCTTTCTGCTGGGTCCCATTACAGTGGTGCTTTAGGTTTCAGTGTTAGGGCAGACGCTTAAGAGAGCAGCACATTCATGCCTACCCTCTTTTGTTTGGGCAGGGCAGGTGTCCCTCTGGATTTCTAGTTTCCAGGTCATACAGAGCTACGTCTTAAGAGGCATGAAGTGCTCTGCCAAAGCAAACAATGTTTCACTAAGAAATAATCTTGTAGCTCTTGCTGGTTTGGAGGAAAAGGGAGATGTTTGGCTCTGAGTGTGACAGGCAGTCCAGCGTTCTGCCAAATAGGGAACCAACTGCTAGAGCAGACAAACAGAAATCAGCGCAAGCAATTCCTTCCTAGCTCTTTCTGTTGACGAGGAACTGTATCCTTGCTGGAATTGGAGATGGCAAGCCAGACAGAGCTACGGCTGTTCGGACATGAACTACTCTGCAAAGGAGAAGGAAGAAGGAGCAACAAATTCTGTCCTAACTCTTTCTGCTGGGTCCCATTACAGTGGTGCTTTAGGTTTCATTGTTAGGGCAGACGCTTAAGAGAGCAGCACATTCATGCCTACCCTCTTCTGTTTGGGCAGGGCAGGTGTCCCTCTGGATTTCTAGTTTCCAGGTCATACAGAGCTACGTCTTAAGAGGCATGAAGTGCTCTGCCAAAGCAAACAATGTTTCACTAAGAAATAATCTTGTAGCTCTTGCTGGTTTGGAGGAAAAGGGAGATGTTTGGCTCTGAGTGTGACAGGCAGTCCAGCGTTCTGACAAATAGGGAACCAACTGCTAGAGCAGACAAACAGAAATCAGCGCAAGCAATTCCTTCCTAGCTCTTTCTGTTGACGAGGAACTGTATCCTTGCTGGAATTGGAGAGTGCAAGCCAGACAGAGCTACGGCTGTTCGGGCATGAACTACTCGGCAAAGGAGAAGGAAGAAGGAGCAACAAATTCTGTCCTAACTCTTTCTGTTGGTTCCCATTACAGTGGTGCTTTAGGTTTCAGTGTTAGGGCAGACGCTTAATAGAGCAGCACATTCATGCCTACCCTCTTCTGTTTGGACAGAGCAGGCGTCCCTCTGGATTTCTAGTTTCCAGGTCATACAGAGCTACGTCTTAAGAGGCATGAAGTGCTCTGCCAAAGCAAACAATGTTTCACTAAGAAATAATCTTGTAGCTCTTGCTGGTTTGGAGGAAAAGGGAGATGTTTGGCTCTAAGTGTGACAGGCAGTCCAGCGTTCTGCCAAATAGGGCACCAACTACTAGAGCAGGCAAAGAGAAATCAGCGCAAGCAATTCCTTCCTAGCTCTTTCTGTTGACGAGGAACTGTATCCTTGCTGGAATTGGAGATTGCAAGCCAGACAGAGCTACGGCTGTTCGGACATGAACTACTCTGCAAAGGAGCAGGAAGAAGGAACAACAAATTCTGTCCTAACTCTTTCTGCTGGGTCCCATTACAGTGGTGCTTTAGGTTTCAGTGTTAGGGCAGCCGCTTAAAAGAGCAGCACATTCATGCCTCTCCTCTTCTGTTTGGACAGAGCAGGTGTCCCTCTGGATTTCTAGTTTCCAGGTCATACAGGGCTATGTCTTAAGAGGCATGAAGTGCTCTGCCAAAGCAAACAATGTTTCACTAAGAAATAATCTTGTAGCTCTTGCTGGTTTGGAGGAAAAGGGAGATGTTTGGCTCTAAGTGTGACAGGCAGTCCAGCGTTCTGCCAAACAGGGCACCAACTGCTAGAGCAGACAAACAGAAATCAGCGCAAGCAATTCCTTCCTAGCTCTTTCTGTTGACGAGGAACTGTGTCCTTGCTGGAATTGGAGATGGCAAGCCAGACAGAGCTACAGCTGTTCGGACATGAACTACTCTGCAAAGGAGCAGGAAGAAGGAACAACAAATTCTGTCCTAACTCTTTCTGCTGGGTCCCATTACAGTGGTGCTTTAGGTTTCAGTGTTAGGGCAGACGCTTAAGAGAGCAGCACATTCATGCCTCTCCTCTTCTGTTTGGACAGAGCAGGTGTCCCTCTGGATTTCTAGTTTCCAGGTCATACAGAGCTACGTCTTAAGAGGCATGAAGTGCTCTGCCAAAGCAAACAATGTTTCACTAAGAAATAATCTTGTAGCTCTTCCTGGTTTGGAGGAAAAGGGAGATGTTTGGCTCTAAGTGTGACAGGCAGTCCAGCGTTCTGCCGAACAGGGCACCAACTGCTAGAGCAGACAAACAGAAATCAGCGCAAGCAATTCCTTCCTAGCTCTTTCTGTTGATGAGGAACTGTGTCCTTGCTGGAATTGGAGATGGCAAGCCAGACAGAGCTACGGCTGTTCGGGCATGAACTACTCTGCAAAGGAGCAGGAAGAAGGAACAACAAATTCTGTCCTAACTCTTTCTGCTGGGTCCCATTACAGTGGTGCTTTAGGTTTCATTGTTAGGGCAGACGCTTAAGAGAGCAGCACATTCATGCCTACCCTCTTTTGTTTGGGCAGGGCAGGTGTCCCTCTGGATTTCTAGTTTCCAGGTCATGCAGAGCTACGTCTTAAGAGGCATGAAGTGCTCTGCCAAAGCAAACAATGTTTCACTAAGAAATAATCTTGTAGCTCTTGCTGGTTTGGAGGAAAAGGGAGATGTTTGGTTCTAAGTGTGGCAGGCAGTCCAGCGTTCTGCCATATAGGGAACCAACTACTAGAGCAGACAAACAGAAATCAGTGCAAGCAATTCCTTCCTAGCTCTTTCTGTTGACGAGGAACTGTATCCTTGCTGGAATTGGAGACTGCAAGCCAGACAGAGCTACGGCTCTTCGGGCATGAACTACTCTGCAAAGGAGCAGGAAGAAGGAACAACAAATTCTGTCCTAACTCTTTCTGCTGGGTCCCATTACAGTGGTGCTTTAGGTTTCATAGTTAGGGCAGACACTTAAGAGAGCAGCACATTCATGCCTCTCCTCTTCTGTTTGGACAGAGCAGGTGTCCCTCTGGATTTCTAGTTTCCAGGTCATACAGAGCTACGTCTTAAGAGGCATGAAGTGCTCTGCCAAAGCAAACCATGTTTCACTAAGAAATAATCTTGTAGCTCTTGCTGGTTTGGAGGAAAAGGGAGATGTTTGGCTCTAAGTGTGACAGGCAGTCCAGGGTTCTGCCAAATAGGGAACCAACTGCTAGAGCAGACAAACAGAAATCAGCGCAAGCAATTCCTTCCTAGCTCTTTCTGTTGACGAGGAACTGTATCCTTGCTGGAATTGGAGATGGCAAGCCAGACAGAGCTACAGCTGTTCTGGCATGAACTACTCAGCAAAGGAGCAGGAAGAAGGAACAACAAATTCTGTCCTAACTGTTTCTGTTGGTTCCCATTACAGTGGTGCTTTAGGTTTCAGTGTTAGGGCAGACGCTTAAGAGAGCAGCACATTCATGCCTACCCTCTTTTGTTTGGGCAGGGCAGGTGTCCCTCTGGATTTCTAGTTTCCAGGTCATACAGAGCTACGTCTTAAGAGGCATGAAGTGCTCTGCCAAAGCAAACAATGTTTCACTAAGAAATAATCTTGTAGCTCTTGCTGGTTTGGAGGAAAAGGGAGATGTTTGGCTCTAAGTGTGACAGGCAGTCCAGGGTTCTGCCAAATAGGGAACCAACTGCTAGAGCAGACAAACAGAAATCAGCGCAAGCAATTCCTTCCTAGCTCTTTCTGTTGACGAGGAACTGTATCCTTGCTGGAATTGGAGAGTGCAAGCCAGACAGAGCTACGGCTGTTCGGACATGAACTACTCTGCAAAGGAGCAGGAAGAAGGAACAACAAATCCTGTCCTAACTCTTTCTGCTGGGTCCCATTACAGTGGTGCTTTAGGTTTCATAGTTAGGGCAGACACTTAAAAGAGCAGCACATTCATGCCTCTCCTCTTCTGTTTGGACAGAGCAGGTGTCCCTCTGGTTTTCTAGTTTCCAGGTCATACAGAGCTACGTCTTAAGAGGCATGAAGTGCTCTGCCAAAGCAAACCATGTTTCACTAAGAAATAATCTTGTAGGTCTTGCTGGTTTGGAGGAAAAGGGAGATGTTTGGCTCTGAGTGTGACAGGCAGTCCAGCATTCGGCCAAATAGGGAACCAACTACTAGAGCAGACAAACAGAAATCAGTGCAAGCAATTCCTTCCTAGGTCTTTCTCTTGACGAGGAACTGTATCCTTGCTGGAATTGGAGATTGCAAGCCAGACAGTGCTACGGCTGTTCGGGCATGAACTACTCTGCAAAGGAGCAGGAAGAAGGAGCAACAAATTCTGTCCTAACTCTTTCTGTTGGTCCCATTACAGTGGTGCTTTAGGTTTCAGTGTTAGGGCAGCCGCTTAGAAGAGCAGCACATTCATGCCTCTCCTCTTCTGTTTGGACAGAGCAGGGGTCCCTCTGGATTTCTAGTTTCCAGGTCATGCAGAGCTACGTCTTAAGAGGCATGAAGTGCTCTGCCAAAGCAAACCATGTTTCACTAAGAAATAATCTTGTAGCTCTTGCTGGTTTGGAGGAAAAGGGAGATGTTTGGCTCTAAATGTGACAGGCAGTCCAGCGTTCTGCCAAATAGGGAACCAACTGCTAGAGCAGACAAACAGAAATCAGCGCAAGCTATTCCTTCCTAGCTCTTTCTCTTGACGAGGAACTATGGAACTGTATCCTTGCTGGAATTGGAGACTGCAAGCCAGACAGAGCTACGACTGTTCGGGCATGAACTACTCTGCAAAGGAGCAGGAAGAAGGAGCAACAAATCCTGTCCTAACTCTTTCTGCTGGGTCCCATTACAGTGGTGCTTTAGGTTTCAGTGTTAGGGCTGACGCTTAAGAGAACAGCACATTCATGCCTCTCCTCTTCTGTTTGGACAGAGCAGGTGTCCCTCTGGATTTCTAGTTTCCAGGTCATACAGAGCTACGTCTTAAGAGGCATGAAGTGCTCTGCCAAAGCAAACAATGTTTCACTAAGAAATAATCTTGTAGCTCTTGCTGGTTTGGAGGAAAAGGGAGATGTTTGGCTCTGAGTGTGACAGGCAGTCCAGCGTTCTGCCAAATAGGGAACCAACTACTAGAGCAGACAAACAGAAATCAGTGCAAGCAATTCCTTCCTAACTCTTTCTGTTGACGAGGAACTGTTTCCTTGCTGGAATTGGAGATTGCAAGCCAGACAGAGCTACGGCTGTTCGGGCATGAACTACTCTGCAAAGGAGCAGGAAGAAGGAACAACAAATTCTGTCCTAACTCTTTCTGCTGGGTCCCATTACAGTGGTGCTTTAGGTTTCAGTGTTAGGGCAGACACTTAAGAGAGCAGCACATTCATGCCTCTCCTCTTCTGTTTGGACAGAGCAGGTGTCCCTCTGGATTTCTAGTTTCCAGGTCATACAGAGCTACGTCTTAAGAGGCATGAAGTGCTCGGCCAAAGCAAACCATGTTTCACTAAGAAATAATCTTGTAGCTCTTGCTGGTTTGGATGAAAAGGGAGATGTTTGGCTCTAAGTGTGACAGGCAGTCCAGGGTTCTGCCAAATAGGGAACCAACTGCGAGAGCAGACAAACAGAAATCAGTGCAAGCAATTCCTTCCTAGCTCTTTCTCTTGACGAGGAACTGTATCCTTGCTGGAATTGGAGAGTGCAAGCCAGACAGAGCTACGGCTCTTCGGGCATGAACTACTCGGCAAAGGAGAAGGAAGAAGGAGCAACAAATTCTGTCCTAACTCTTTCTGTTGGTTCCCATTACAGTGGTGCTTTAGGTTTCAGTGTTAGGGCAGACGCTTAAGAGAGCAGCACATTCATGCCTCTCCTCTTCTGTTTGGACAGAGCAGGTGTCCCTCTGGATTTCTACTTTCCAGGTCATACAGAGCTACGTCTTAAGAGGCATGAAGTGCTCTGCCAAAGCAAACAATGTTTCACTAAGAAATAATCTTGTAGGTCTTGCTGGTTTGGAGGAAAAGGGAGATGTTTGGCTCTAAGTGTGACAGGCAGTCCAGCGTTCTGCCGAACAGGGCACCAACTGCTAGAGCAGACAAACAGAAATCAGCGCAAGCAATTCCTTCCTCGCTCTTTCTGTTGACGAGGAACTGTGTCCTTGCTGGAATTGGAGATGGCAAGCCAGACAGAGCTACGGCTGTTCGGACATGAACTACTCTGCAAAGGAGCAGGAAGAAGGAGCAACAAATTCTGTCCTAACTCTTTCTGCTGGGTCCCATTACAGTGGTGCTTTAGGTTTCAGTGTTAGGGCAGCCGCTTAAGAGAGCAGCACATTCATGCCTACCCTCTTCTGTTTGGACAGAGCAGGTGTCCCTCTGGATTTCTAGTTTCCAGGTCATACAGAGCTATGTCTTAAGAGGCATGAAGTGCTCTGCCGAAACAAACCATGTTTCACTAAGAAATAATCTTGTAGCTCTTGCTGGTTTGGAGGAAAAGGGAGATGTTTGGCTCTAAGTGTGACAGGCAGTCCAGCGTTCTGCCAAATAGGGCACCAACTACTAGAGCAGACAAACAGAAATCAGCGCAAGCAATTCCTTCCTAGCTCTTTCTGTTGACGAGGAACTGTGTCCTTGCTGGAATTGGAGATTGCAAGCCAGACAGAGCTACGGCTGTTCGGACATGAACTACTCTGCAAAGGAGCAGGAAGAAGGAACAACAAATTCTGTCCTAACTCTATCTGCTGGGTCCCATTACAGTGGTGCTTTAGGTTTCAGTGTTAGGGCAGACGCTTAAGAGAGCAGCACATTCATGCCTACCCTCTTTTGTTTGGACAGAGCAGGTGTCCCTCTGGATTTCTAGTTTCCAGGTCATACAGAGCTACGTCTTAAGAGGCATGAAGTGCTCTGCCAAAGCAAACAATGTTTCACTAAGAAATAATCTTGTAGCTCTTGCTGGTTTGGAGGAAAAGGGAGATGTTTGGCTCTAAGTGTGACAGGCAGTCCAGCGTTCTGCCAAATAGGGAACCAACTACTAGAGCAGACAAACAGAAATCAGCGCAAGCAATTCCTTCCTAGCTCTTTCTGTTGACGAGGAACTGTATCCTTGCTGGAATTGGAGATTGCAAGCCAGACAGAGCTACGGCTGTTCGGGCATGAACTACTCTGCAAAGGAGCAGGAAGAAGGAACAACAAATTCTGTCCTAACTCTATCTGCTGGGTCCCATTACAGTGGTGCTTTAGGTTTCAGTGTTAGGGCAGACGCTTAAGAGAGCAGCACATTCATGCCTCTCCTCTTCTGTTTGGGCAGGGCAGGCGTCCCTCTGGATTTCTAGTTTCCAGGTCGTACAGAGCTTTGTCTTAAGAGGCATGAAGTGCTCTGCCAAAGCAAACAATGTTTCACTAAGAAATAATCTTGTAGCTCTTGCTGGTTTGGAGGAAAAGGGAGATGTTTGGCTCTAAGTGTGACAGGCAGTCCAGCGTTCTGCCAAATAGGGCACCAACTGCTAGAGCAGACAAACAGAAATCAGCGCAAGCAATTCCTTCCTAGCTCTTTCTGTTGACGAGGAACTGTATCCTTGCTGGAATTGGAGACTGCAAGCCAGACAGAGCTACGGCTGTTCGGACATGAACTACTCTGCAAAGGAGCAGGAAGAAGGAACAACAAATTCTGTCCTAACTCTATCTGCTGGGTCCAATTACAGTGGTGCTTTAGGTTTCAGTGTTAGGGCAGACGCTTAAGAGAGCAGCACATTCATGCCTCTCCTCTTCTGTTTGGACAGAGCAGGTGTCCCTCTGGATTTCTAGTTTCCAGGTCATACAGAGCTACGTCTTAAGAGGCATGAAGTGCTCGGCCAAAGCAAACCATGTTTCACTAAGAAATAATCTTGTAGCTCTTGCTGGTTTGGAGGAAAAGGGAGATGTTTGGCTCTAAGTGTGGCAGGCAGTCCAGGGTTCTGCCAAATAGCGCACCAACTACTAGAGCAGGCAAAGAGAAATCAGCGCAAGCAATTCCTTCCTAGCTCTTTCTGTTGACGAGGAACTGTATCCTTGCTGGAATTGGAGATGGCAAGCCAGACAGAGCTACGGCTGTTCGGGCATGAACTACTCTGCAAAGGAGCAGGAAGAAGGAGCAACAAATTCTGTCCTAACTCTTTCTGCTGGGTCCCATTACAGTGGTGCTTTAGGTTTCAGTGTTAGGGCAGACGCTTAAGAGAGCAGCACATTCATGCCTACCCTCTTTTGTTTGGACAGAGCAGGTGTCCCTCTGGATTTCTAGTTTCCAGGTCATACAGAGCTACGTCTTAAGAGGCATGAAGTGCTCTGCCAAAGCAAACAATGTTTCACTAAGAAATAATCTTGTAGCTCTTGCTGGTTTGGAGGAAAAGGGAGATGTTTGGCTCTAAGTGTGACAGGCAGTCCAGCGTTCTGCCAAATAGGGAACCAACTACTAGAGCAGGCAAAGAGAAATCAGCGCAAGCAATTCCTTCCTAGCTCTTTCTGTTGACGAGGAACTGTATCCTTGCTGGAATTGGAGATGGCAAGCCAGACAGAGCTACGGCTGTTTGGGCATGAACTACTCTGCAAAGGAGCAGGAAGAAGGAACAACAAATTCTGTCCTAACTCTATCTGCTGGGTCCCATTACAGTGGTGCTTTAGGTTTCAGTGTTAGGGCAGACGCTTAAGAGAGCAGCACATTCATGCCTCTCCTCTTTTGTTTGGGCAGGGCAGGTGTCCCTCTGGATTTCTAGTTTCCAGGTCATACAGAGCTACGTCTTAAGAGGCATGAAGTGCTCTGCCAAAGCAAACAATGTTTCACTAAGAAATAATCTTGTAGCTCTTGCTGGTTTGGAGGAAAAGGAGATGTTTGGCTCTAAGTGTGACAGGCAGTCCAGCGTTCTGCCGAACAGGGCACCAACTGCTAGAGCAGACAAACAGAAATCAGTGCAAGCAATTCCTTCCTAGCTCTTTCTGTTGACGAGGAACTGTATCCTTGCTGGAATTGGAGACTGCAAGCCAGACAGAGCTACGGCTGTTCGGACATGAACTACTCTGCAAAGGAGCAGGAAGAAGGAACAACAAATTCTGTCCTAACTCTTTCTGCTGGGTCCCATTACAGTGGTGCTTTAGGTTTCAGTGTTAGGGCAGACGCTTAAGAGAGCAGCACATTCATGCCTACCCTCTTTTGTTTCGACAGAGCAGGTGTCCCTCTGGATTTCTACTTTCCAGGTCATACAGAGCTACGTCTTAAGAGGCATGAAGTGCTCTGCCAAAGCAAACCATGTTTCACTAAGAAATAATCTTGTAGCTCTTGCTGGTTTGGAGGAAAAGGGAGATGTTTGGCTCTAAGTGAGACAGGCAGTCCAGCGTTCTGCCAAACAGGGCACCAACTGCTAGAGCAGACAAACAGAAATCAGCGCAAGCAATTCCTTCCTAGCTCTTTCTGTTGACGAGGAACTGTGTCCTTGCTGGAATTGGAGATGGCAAGCCAGACAGAGCTACGGCTGTTCGGACATGAACTACTCTGCAAAGGAGCAGGAAGAAGGAACAACAAATTCTGTCCTAACTCTTTCTGCTGGGTCCCATTACAGTGGTGCTTTAGGTTTCAGTGTTAGGGCAGACGCTTAAGAGAGCAGCACATTCATGCCTACCCTCTTTTGTTTGGGCAGGGCAGGTGTCCCTCTGGATTTCTAGTTTCCAGGTCATACAGAGCTACGTCTTAAGAGGCATGAAGTGCTCTGCCAAAGCAAACAATGTTTCACTAAGAAATAATCTTGTAGCTCTTGCTGGTTTGGAGGAAAAGGGAGATGTTTGGCTCTGAGTGTGACAGGCAGTCCAGCGTTCTGCCAAATAGGGAACCAACTGCTAGAGCAGACAAACAGAAATCAGCGCAAGCAATTCCTTCCTAGCTCTTTCTGTTGACGAGGAACTGTATCCTTGCTGGAATTGGAGATGGCAAGCCAGACAGAGCTACGGCTGTTCGGACATGAACTACTCTGCAAAGGAGAAGGAAGAAGGAGCAACAAATTCTGTCCTAACTCTTTCTGCTGGGTCCCATTACAGTGGTGCTTTAGGTTTCATTGTTAGGGCAGACGCTTAAGAGAGCAGCACATTCATGCCTACCCTCTTCTGTTTGGGCAGGGCAGGTGTCCCTCTGGATTTCTAGTTTCCAGGTCATACAGAGCTACGTCTTAAGAGGCATGAAGTGCTCTGCCAAAGCAAACAATGTTTCACTAAGAAATAATCTTGTAGCTCTTGCTGGTTTGGAGGAAAAGGGAGATGTTTGGCTCTGAGTGTGACAGGCAGTCCAGCGTTCTGACAAATAGGGAACCAACTGCTAGAGCAGACAAACAGAAATCAGCGCAAGCAATTCCTTCCTAGCTCTTTCTGTTGACGAGGAACTGTATCCTTGCTGGAATTGGAGAGTGCAAGCCAGACAGAGCTACGGCTGTTCGGGCATGAACTACTCGGCAAAGGAGAAGGAAGAAGGAGCAACAAATTCTGTCCTAACTCTTTCTGTTGGTTCCCATTACAGTGGTGCTTTAGGTTTCAGTGTTAGGGCAGACGCTTAATAGAGCAGCACATTCATGCCTACCCTCTTCTGTTTGGACAGAGCAGGCGTCCCTCTGGATTTCTAGTTTCCAGGTCATACAGAGCTACGTCTTAAGAGGCATGAAGTGCTCTGCCAAAGCAAACAATGTTTCACTAAGAAATAATCTTGTAGCTCTTGCTGGTTTGGAGGAAAAGGGAGATGTTTGGCTCTAAGTGTGACAGGCAGTCCAGCGTTCTGCCAAATAGGGCACCAACTACTAGAGCAGGCAAAGAGAAATCAGCGCAAGCAATTCCTTCCTAGCTCTTTCTGTTGACGAGGAACTGTATCCTTGCTGGAATTGGAGATTGCAAGCCAGACAGAGCTACGGCTGTTCGGACATGAACTACTCTGCAAAGGAGCAGGAAGAAGGAACAACAAATTCTGTCCTAACTCTTTCTGCTGGGTCCCATTACAGTGGTGCTTTAGGTTTCAGTGTTAGGGCAGCCGCTTAAAAGAGCAGCACATTCATGCCTCTCCTCTTCTGTTTGGACAGAGCAGGTGTCCCTCTGGATTTCTAGTTTCCAGGTCATACAGGGCTATGTCTTAAGAGGCATGAAGTGCTCTGCCAAAGCAAACAATGTTTCACTAAGAAATAATCTTGTAGCTCTTGCTGGTTTGGAGGAAAAGGGAGATGTTTGGCTCTAAGTGTGACAGGCAGTCCAGCGTTCTGCCAAACAGGGCACCAACTGCTAGAGCAGACAAACAGAAATCAGCGCAAGCAATTCCTTCCTAGCTCTTTCTGTTGACGAGGAACTGTGTCCTTGCTGGAATTGGAGATGGCAAGCCAGACAGAGCTACAGCTGTTCGGACATGAACTACTCTGCAAAGGAGCAGGAAGAAGGAACAACAAATTCTGTCCTAACTCTTTCTGCTGGGTCCCATTACAGTGGTGCTTTAGGTTTCAGTGTTAGGGCAGACGCTTAAGAGAGCAGCACATTCATGCCTACCCTCTTTTGTTTGGGCAGGGCAGGTGTCCCTCTGGATTTCTAGTTTCCAGGTCATACAGAGCTACGTCTTAAGAGGCATGAAGTGCTCTGCCAAAGCAAACAATGTTTCACTAAGAAATAATCTTGTAGCTCTTGCTGGTTTGGAGGAAAAGGGAGATGTTTGGCTCTGAGTGTGACAGGCAGTCCAGCGTTCTGCCAAATAGGGCACCAAATACTAGAGCAGGCAAACAGAAATCAGTGCAAGCAATTCCTTCCTAGCTCTTTCTGTTGACGAGGAACTGTATCCTTGCTGGAATTGGAGATGGCAAGCCAGACAGAGCTACGGCTGTTCGGACATGAACTACTCTGCAAAGGAGAAGGAAGAAGGAGCAACAAATTCTGTCCTAACTCTTTCTGCTGGGTCCCATTACAGTGGTGCTTTAGGTTTCATTGTTAGGGCAGACGCTTAAGAGAGCAGCACATTCATGCCTCTCCTCTTCTGTTTGGACAGAGCAGGTGTCCCTCTGGATTTCTAGTTTCCAGGTCATACAGAGCTACGTCTTAAGAGGCATGAAGTGCTCTGCCAAAGCAAACAATGTTTCACTAAGAAATAATCTTGTAGCTCTTGCTGGTTTGGAGGAAAAGGGAGATGTTTGGCTCTAAGTGTGACAGGCAGTCCAGCGTTCTGCCAAATAGGGCACCAACTACTAGAGCAGGCAAAGAGAAATCAGCGCAAGCAATTCCTTCCTAGCTCTTTCTGTTGACGAGGAACTGTATCCTTGCTGGAATTGGAGATTGCAAGCCAGACAGAGCTACGGCTGTTCGGACATGAACTACTCTGCAAAGGAGCAGGAAGAAGGAACAACAAATTCTGTCCTAACTCTTTCTGCTGGGTCCCATTACAGTGGTGCTTTAGGTTTCAGTGTTAGGGCAGCCGCTTAAAAGAGCAGCACATTCATGCCTCTCCTCTTCTGTTTGGACAGAGCAGGTGTCCCTCTGGATTTCTAGTTTCCAGGTCATACAGGGCTATGTCTTAAGAGGCATGAAGTGCTCTGCCAAAGCAAACAATGTTTCACTAAGAAATAATCTTGTAGCTCTTGCTGGTTTGGAGGAAAAGGGAGATGTTTGGCTCTAAGTGTGACAGGCAGTCCAGCGTTCTGCCAAACAGGGCACCAACTGCTAGAGCAGACAAACAGAAATCAGCGCAAGCAATTCCTTCCTAGCTCTTTCTGTTGACGAGGAACTGTGTCCTTGCTGGAATTGGAGATGGCAAGCCAGACAGAGCTACAGCTGTTCGGACATGAACTACTCTGCAAAGGAGCAGGAAGAAGGAACAACAAATTCTGTCCTAACTCTTTCTGCTGGGTCCCATTACAGTGGTGCTTTAGGTTTCAGTGTTAGGGCAGACGCTTAAGAGAGCAGCACATTCATGCCTCTCCTCTTCTGTTTGGGCAGGGCAGGTGTCCCTCTGGATTTCTAGTTTCCAGGTCATACAGAGCTACGTCTTAAGAGGCATGAAGTGCTCTGCCAAAGCAAACAATGTTTCACTAAGAAATAATCTTGTAGCTCTTCCTGGTTTGGAGGAAAAGGGAGATGTTTGGCTCTAAGTGTGACAGGCAGTCCAGCGTTCTGCCGAACAGGGCACCAACTGCTAGAGCAGACAAACAGAAATCAGCGCAAGCAATTCCTTCCTAGCTCTTTCTGTTGATGAGGAACTGTGTCCTTGCTGGAATTGGAGATGGCAAGCCAGACAGAGCTACGGCTGTTCGGGCATGAACTACTCTGCAAAGGAGCAGGAAGAAGGAACAACAAATTCTGTCCTAACTCTTTCTGCTGGGTCCCATTACAGTGGTGCTTTAGGTTTCATTGTTAGGGCAGACGCTTAAGAGAGCAGCACATTCATGCCTACCCTCTTTTGTTTGGGCAGGGCAGGTGTCCCTCTGGATTTCTAGTTTCCAGGTCATGCAGAGCTACGTCTTAAGAGGCATGAAGTGCTCTGCCAAAGCAAACAATGTTTCACTAAGAAATAATCTTGTAGCTCTTGCTGGTTTGGAGGAAAAGGGAGATGTTTGGCTCTAAGTGTGACAGGCAGTCCAGCGTTCTGCCAAATAGGGAACCAACTACTAGAGCAGGCAAAGAGAAATCAGCGCAAGCAATTGCTTCCTAGCTCTTTCTGTTGACGAGGAACTGTATCCTTGCTGGAATTGGAGATGGCAAGCCAGACAGAGCTACGGCTGTTTGGGCATGAACTACTCTGCAAAGGAGCAGGAAGAAGGAACAACAAATTCTGTCCTAACTCTTTCTGCTGGGTCCCATTACAGTGGTGCTTTAGGTTTCAGTGTTAGGGCAGACGCTTAAGAGAGCAGCACATTCATGCCTCTCTTCTTCTGTTTGGACAGAGCAGGTGTCCCTCTGGATTTCTAGTTTCCAGGTCATACAGAGCTACGTCTTAAGAGGCATGAAGTGCTCTGCCAAAGCAAACCATGTTTCACTAAGAAATAATCTTGTAGCTCTTGCTGGTTTGGAGGAAAAGGGAGATGTTTGGTTCTAAGTGTGGCAGGCAGTCCAGCGTTCTGCCATATAGGGAACCAACTACTAGAGCAGACAAACAGAAATCAGTGCAAGCAATTCCTTCCTAGCTCTTTCTGTTGACGAGGAACTGTATCCTTGCTGGAATTGGAGACTGCAAGCCAGACAGAGCTACGGCTCTTCGGGCATGAACTACTCTGCAAAGGAGCAGGAAGAAGGAACAACAAATTCTGTCCTAACTCTTTCTGCTGGGTCCCATTACAGTGGTGCTTTAGGTTTCATAGTTAGGGCAGACACTTAAGAGAGCAGCACATTCATGCCTCTCCTCTTCTGTTTGGACAGAGCAGGTGTCCCTCTGGATTTCTAGTTTCCAGGTCATACAGAGCTACGTCTTAAGAGGCATGAAGTGCTCTGCCAAAGCAAACCATGTTTCACTAAGAAATAATCTTGTAGCTCTTGCTGGTTTGGAGGAAAAGGGAGATGTTTGGCTCTAAGTGTGACAGGCAGTCCAGGGTTCTGCCAAATAGGGAACCAACTGCTAGAGCAGACAAACAGAAATCAGCGCAAGCAATTCCTTCCTAGCTCTTTCTGTTGACGAGGAACTGTATCCTTGCTGGAATTGGAGATGGCAAGCCAGACAGAGCTACAGCTGTTCTGGCATGAACTACTCAGCAAAGGAGCAGGAAGAAGGAACAACAAATTCTGTCCTAACTGTTTCTGTTGGTTCCCATTACAGTGGTGCTTTAGGTTTCAGTGTTAGGGCAGACGCTTAAGAGAGCAGCACATTCATGCCTACCCTCTTTTGTTTGGGCAGGGCAGGTGTCCCTCTGGATTTCTAGTTTCCAGGTCATACAGAGCTACGTCTTAAGAGGCATGAAGTGCTCTGCCAAAGCAAACAATGTTTCACTAAGAAATAATCTTGTAGCTCTTGCTGGTTTGGAGGAAAAGGGAGATGTTTGGCTCTAAGTGTGACAGGCAGTCCAGGGTTCTGCCAAATAGGGAACCAACTGCTAGAGCAGACAAACAGAAATCAGCGCAAGCAATTCCTTCCTAGCTCTTTCTGTTGACGAGGAACTGTATCCTTGCTGGAATTGGAGAGTGCAAGCCAGACAGAGCTACGGCTGTTCGGACATGAACTACTCTGCAAAGGAGCAGGAAGAAGGAACAACAAATCCTGTCCTAACTCTTTCTGCTGGGTCCCATTACAGTGGTGCTTTAGGTTTCAGTGTTAGGGGAGCCACTTAAAAGAGCAGCACATTCATGCCTCTCCTCTTCTGTTTGGACAGAGCAGGTGTCCCTCTGGATTTCTAGTTTCCAGGTCATACAGAGCTACGTCTTAAGAGGCATGAAGTGCTCTGCCAAAGCAAACCATGTTTCACTAAGAAATAATCTTGTAGGTCTTGCTGGTTTGGAGGAAAAGGGAGATGTTTGGCTCTGAGTGTGACAGGCAGTCCAGCATTCGGCCAAATAGGGAACCAACTACTAGAGCAGACAAACAGAAATCAGTGCAAGCAATTCCTTCCTAGGTCTTTCTCTTGACGAGGAACTGTATCCTTGCTGGAATTGGAGATTGCAAGCCAGACAGTGCTACGGCTGTTCGGGCATGAACTACTCTGCAAAGGAGCAGGAAGAAGGAGCAACAAATTCTGTCCTAACTCTTTCTGTTGGTCCCATTACAGTGGTGCTTTAGGTTTCAGTGTTAGGGCAGCCGCTTAGAAGAGCAGCACATTCATGCCTCTCCTCTTCTGTTTGGACAGAGCAGGGGTCCCTCTGGATTTCTAGTTTCCAGGTCATGCAGAGCTACGTCTTAAGAGGCATGAAGTGCTCTGCCAAAGCAAACCATGTTTCACTAAGAAATAATCTTGTAGCTCTTGCTGGTTTGGAGGAAAAGGGAGATGTTTGGCTCTAAATGTGACAGGCAGTCCAGCGTTCTGCCAAATAGGGAACCAACTGCTAGAGCAGACAAACAGAAATCAGCGCAAGCTATTCCTTCCTAGCTCTTTCTCTTGACGAGGAACTATGGAACTGTATCCTTGCTGGAATTGGAGACTGCAAGCCAGACAGAGCTACGACTGTTCGGGCATGAACTACTCTGCAAAGGAGCAGGAAGAAGGAGCAACAAATCCTGTCCTAACTCTTTCTGCTGGGTCCCATTACAGTGGTGCTTTAGGTTTCAGTGTTAGGGCTGACGCTTAAGAGAACAGCACATTCATGCCTCTCCTCTTCTGTTTGGACAGAGCAGGTGTCCCTCTGGATTTCTAGTTTCCAGGTCATACAGAGCTACGTCTTAAGAGGCATGAAGTGCTCTGCCAAAGCAAACAATGTTTCACTAAGAAATAATCTTGTAGCTCTTGCTGGTTTGGAGGAAAAGGGAGATGTTTGGCTCTGAGTGTGACAGGCAGTCCAGCGTTCTGCCAAATAGGGAACCATCTACTAGAGCAGACAAACAGAAATCAGTGCAAGCAATTCCTTCCTAACTCTTTCTGTTGACGAGGAACTGTTTCCTTGCTGGAATTGGAGATTGCAAGCCAGACAGAGCTACGGCTGTTCGGGCATGAACTACTCTGCAAAGGAGCAGGAAGAAGGAACAACAAATTCTGTCCTAACTCTTTCTGCTGGGTCCCATTACAGTGGTGCTTTAGGTTTCAGTGTTAGGGCAGACACTTAAGAGAGCAGCACATTCATGCCTCTCCTCTTCTGTTTGGACAGAGCAGGTGTCCCTCTGGATTTCTAGTTTCCAGGTCATACAGAGCTACGTCTTAAGAGGCATGAAGTGCTCGGCCAAAGCAAACCATGTTTCACTAAGAAATAATCTTGTAGCTCTTGCTGGTTTGGATGAAAAGGGAGATGTTTGGCTCTAAGTGTGACAGGCAGTCCAGGGTTCTGCCAAATAGGGAACCAACTGCGAGAGCAGACAAACAGAAATCAGTGCAAGCAATTCCTTCCTAGCTCTTTCTCTTGACGAGGAACTGTATCCTTGCTGGAATTGGAGAGTGCAAGCCAGACAGAGCTACGGCTCTTCGGGCATGAACTACTCGGCAAAGGAGAAGGAAGAAGGAGCAACAAATTCTGTCCTAACTCTTTCTGTTGGTTCCCATTACAGTGGTGCTTTAGGTTTCAGTGTTAGGGCAGACGCTTAAGAGAGCAGCACATTCATGCCTCTCCTCTTCTGTTTGGACAGAGCAGGTGTCCCTCTGGATTTCTACTTTCCAGGTCATACAGAGCTACGTCTTAAGAGGCATGAAGTGCTCTGCCAAAGCAAACAATGTTTCACTAAGAAATAATCTTGTAGGTCTTGCTGGTTTGGAGGAAAAGGGAGATGTTTGGCTCTAAGTGTGACAGGCAGTCCAGCGTTCTGCCGAACAGGGCACCAACTGCTAGAGCAGACAAACAGAAATCAGCGCAAGCAATTCCTTCCTCGCTCTTTCTGTTGACGAGGAACTGTGTCCTTGCTGGAATTGGAGATGGCAAGCCAGACAGAGCTACGGCTGTTCGGACATGAACTACTCTGCAAAGGAGCAGGAAGAAGGAGCAACAAATTCTGTCCTAACTCTTTCTGCTGGGTCCCATTACAGTGGTGCTTTAGGTTTCAGTGTTAGGGCAGCCGCTTAAGAGAGCAGCACATTCATGCCTACCCTCTTCTGTTTGGACAGAGCAGGTGTCCCTCTGGATTTCTAGTTTCCAGGTCATACAGAGCTATGTCTTAAGAGGCATGAAGTGCTCTGCCGAAACAAACCATGTTTCACTAAGAAATAATCTTGTAGCTCTTGCTGGTTTGGAGGAAAAGGGAGATGTTTGGCTCTAAGTGTGACAGGCAGTCCAGCGTTCTGCCAAATAGGGCACCAACTGCTAGAGCAGACAAACAGAAATCAGCGCAAGCAATTCCTTCCTAGCTCTTTCTGTTGACGAGGAACTGTGTCCTTGCTGGAATTGGAGATTGCAAGCCAGACAGAGCTACGGCTGTTCGGACATGAACTACTCTGCAAAGGAGCAGGAAGAAGGAACAACAAATTCTGTCCTAACTCTATCTGCTGGGTCCCATTACAGTGGTGCTTTAGGTTTCAGTGTTAGGGCAGACGCTTAAGAGAGCAGCACATTCATGCCTACCCTCTTTTGTTTGGACAGAGCAGGTGTCCCTCTGGATTTCTAGTTTCCAGGTCATACAGAGCTACGTCTTAAGAGGCATGAAGTGCTCTGCCAAAGCAAACAATGTTTCACTAAGAAATAATCTTGTAGCTCTTGCTGGTTTGGAGGAAAAGGGAGATGTTTGGCTCTAAGTGTGACAGGCAGTCCAGCGTTCTGCCAAATAGGGAACCAACTACTAGAGCAGACAAACAGAAATCAGCGCAAGCAATTCCTTCCTAGCTCTTTCTGTTGACGAGGAACTGTATCCTTGCTGGAATTGGAGATTGCAAGCCAGACAGAGCTACGGCTGTTCGGGCATGAACTACTCTGCAAAGGAGCAGGAAGAAGGAACAACAAATTCTGTCCTAACTCTATCTGCTGGGTCCCATTACAGTGGTGCTTTAGGTTTCAGTGTTAGGGCAGACGCTTAAGAGAGCAGCACATTCATGCCTCTCCTCTTCTGTTTGGGCAGGGCAGGCGTCCCTCTGGATTTCTAGTTTCCAGGTCGTACAGAGCTATGTCTTAAGAGGCATGAAGTGCTCTGCCAAAGCAAACAATGTTTCACTAAGAAATAATCTTGTAGCTCTTGCTGGTTTGGAGGAAAAGGGAGATGTTTGGCTCTAAGTGTGACAGGCAGTCCAGCGTTCTGCCAAATAGGGCACCAACTGCTAGAGCAGACAAACAGAAATCAGCGCAAGCAATTCCTTCCTAGCTCTTTCTGTTGACGAGGAACTGTATCCTTGCTGGAATTGGAGACTGCAAGCCAGACAGAGCTACGGCTGTTCGGACATGAACTACTCTGCAAAGGAGCAGGAAGAAGGAACAACAAATTCTGTCCTAACTCTATCTGCTGGGTCCAATTACAGTGGTGCTTTAGGTTTCAGTGTTAGGGCAGACGCTTAAGAGAGCAGCACATTCATGCCTCTCCTCTTCTGTTTGGACAGAGCAGGTGTCCCTCTGGATTTCTAGTTTCCAGGTCATACAGAGCTACGTCTTAAGAGGCATGAAGTGCTCGGCCAAAGCAAACCATGTTTCACTAAGAAATAATCTTGTAGCTCTTGCTGGTTTGGAGGAAAAGGGAGATGTTTGGCTCTAAGTGTGGCAGGCAGTCCAGGGTTCTGCCAAATAGCGCACCAACTACTAGAGCAGGCAAAGAGAAATCAGCGCAAGCAATTCCTTCCTAGCTCTTTCTGTTGACGAGGAACTGTATCCTTGCTGGAATTGGAGATGGCAAGCCAGACAGAGCTACGGCTGTTCGGGCATGAACTACTCTGCAAAGGAGCAGGAAGAAGGAGCAACAAATTCTGTCCTAACTCTTTCTGCTGGGTCCCATTACAGTGGTGCTTTAGGTTTCAGTGTTAGGGCAGACGCTTAAGAGAGCAGCACATTCATGCCTACCCTCTTTTGTTTGGACAGTGCAGGTGTCCCTCTGGATTTCTAGTTTCCAGGTCATACAGAGCTACGTCTTAAGAGGCATGAAGTGCTCTGCCAAAGCAAACCATGTTTCACTAAGAAATAATCTTGTAGCTCTTGCTGGTTTGGAGGAAAAGGGAGATGTTTGGTTCTAAGTGTGGCAGGCAGTCCAGCGTTCTGCCATATAGGGAACCAACTACTAGAGCAGACAAACAGAAATCAGTGCAAGCAATTCCTTCCTAGCTCTTTCTGTTGACGAGGAACTGTATCCTTGCTGGAATTGGAGAGTGCAAGCCAGACAGAGCTACGGCTGTTCGGACATGAACTACTCTGCAAAGGAGCAGGAAGAAGGAGCAACAAATCCTGTCCTAACTCTTTCTGCTGGGTCCCATTACAGTGGTGCTTTAGGTTTCATTGTTAGGGCAGACACTTAAGAGAGCAGCACATTCATGCCTCTCCTCTTCTGTTTGGACAGAGCAGGTGTCCCTCTGGATTTCTAGTTTCCAGGTCATACAGAGCTACGTCTTAAGAGGCATGAAGTGCTCGGCCAAAGCAAACCATGTTTCACTAAGAAATAATCTTGTAGCTCTTGCTGGTTTGGAGGAAAAGGGAGATGTTTGGCTCTAAGTGTGGCAGGCAGTCCAGGGTTCTGCCAAATAGGGCACCAACTACTAGAGCAGGCAAAGAGAAATCAGCGCAAGCAATTCCTTCCTAGCTCTTTCTGTTGACGAGGAACTGTATCCTTGCTGGAATTGGAGATGGCAAGCCAGACAGAGCTACGGTTGTTCGGGCATGAACTACTCTGCAAAGGAGCAGGAAGAAGGAGCAACAAATTCTGTCCTAACTCTTTCTGCTGGGTCCCATTACAGTGGTGCTTTAGGTTTCAGTGTTAGGGCAGACGCTTAAGAGAGCAGCACATTCATGTCTCTCTTCTTCTGTTTGGACAGAGCAGGTGTCCCTCTGGATTTCTAGTTTCCAGGTCATACAGAGCTACGTCTTAAGAGGCATGAAGTGCTCTGCCAAAGCAAACCATGTTTCACTAAGAAATAATCTTGTAGCTCTTGCTGGTTTGGAGGAAAAGGGAGATGTTTGGTTCTAAGTGTGGCAGGCAGTCCAGCGTTCTGCCATATAGGGAACCAACTACTAGAGCAGACAAACAGAAATCAGTGCAAGCAATTCCTTCCTAGCTCTTTCTGTTGACGAGGAACTGTATCCTTGCTGGAATTGGAGACTGCAAGCCAGACAGAGCTACGGCTCTTCGGAAATGAAGTACTCTGCAAAGGAGCAGGAAGAAGGAACAACAAATTCTGTCCTAACTCTTTCTGCTGGGTCCCATTACAGTGGTGCTTTAGGTTTCATAGTTAGGGCAGACTTAACAGCAGCACATTCATGCCTCTCCTCTTCTGCTTCGACAGAGCAGGTGTCCCTCTGGATTTCTAGTTTCCAGGTCATACAGAGCTACGTCTTAAGAGGCATGAAGTGCTCTGCCAAAGCAAACAATGTTTCACTAAGAAATAATCTTGTAGCTCTTGCTGGTTTGGAGGAAAAGGGAGATGTTTGGCTCTAAGTGTGACAGGCAGTCCAGCGTTCTGCCAAATAGGGAACCAACTACTAGAGCCGACAAACAGAAATCAGTGCAAGCAATTCCTTCCTAGCTCTTTCTGTTGACGAGGAACTATGGAACTGTATCCTTGCTGGAATTGGAGAGTGCAAGCCAGACAGAGCTACGGCTGTTCGGACATGAACTACTCTGCAAAGGAGCAGGAAGAAGGAACAACAAATTCTGTCCTAACTCTTTCTGCTGGGTCCCATTACAGTGGTGCTTTAGGTTTCAGTGTTAGGGCAGACACTTAAGAGAGCAGCACATTCATGCCTCTCCTCTTCTGTTTGGACAGAGCAGGTGTCCCTCTGGATTTCTAGTTTCCAGGTCATACAGAGCTACGTCTTAAGAGGCATGAAGTGCTCTGCCAAAGCAAACCATGTTTCACTAAGAAATAATCTTGTAGCTCTTGCTGGTTTGGAGGAAAAGGGAGATGTTTGGCTCTAAGTGTGACAGGCAGTCCAGGGTTCTGCCAAATAGGGAACCAACTGCTAGAGCAGACAAACAGAAATCAGTGCAAGCAATTCCATCCTCGCTCTTTCTCTTGACGAGGAACTGTATCCTTGCTGGAATTGGAGACTGCAAGCCAGACAGAGCTACGGCTGTTCGGGCATGAACTACTCTGCAAAGGAGCAGGAAGAAGGAACAACAAATCCTGTCCTAACTCTTTCTGCTGGGTCCCATTACAGTGGTGCTTTAGGTTTCAGTGTTAGGGCAGACGCTTAAGAGAGCAGCACATTCATGCCTCTCCTCTTCTGTTTGGACAGTGCAGGTGTCCCTCTGGATTTCTAGTTTCCAGGTCATACAGAGCTACGTCTTAAGAGGCATGAAGTGCTCTGCCAAAGCAAACCATGTTTCACTAAGAAATAATCTTGTAGCTCTTGCTGGTTTGGAGGAAAAGGGAGATGTTTGGTTCTAAGTGTGGCAGGCAGTCCAGCGTTCTGCCATATAGGGAACCAACTACTAGAGCAGACAAACAGAAATCAGTGCAAGCAATTCCTTCCTAGCTCTTTCTGTTGACGAGGAACTGTATCCTTGCTGGAATTGGAGACTGCAAGCCAGACAGAGCTACGGCTCTTCGGACATGAACTACTCTGCAAAGGAGCAGGAAGAAGGAGCAACAAATCCTGTCCTAACTCTTTCTGCTGGGTCCCATTACAGTGGTGCTTTAGGTTTCATAGTTAGGGCAGACTTAACAGCAGCACATTCATGCCTCTCCTCTTCTGCTTGGACAGAGCAGGTGTCCCTCTGGATTTCTAGTTTCCAGGTCATACAGAGCTACGTCTTAAGAGGCATGAAGTGCTCTGCCAAAGCAAACAATGTTTCACTAAGAAATAATCTTGTAGCTCTTGCTGGTTTGGAGGAAAAGGGAGATGTTTGGCTCTAAGTGTGGCAGGCAGTCCAGCGTTCTGCCAAATAGGGAACCAACTACTAGAGCCGACAAACAGAAATCAGTGCAAGCAATTCCTTCCTAGCTCTTTCTGTTGACGAGGAACTATGGAACTGTATCCTTGCTGGAATTGGAGAGTGCAAGCCAGACAGAGCTACGGCTGTTCGGACATGAACTACTCTGCAAAGGAGCAGGAAGAAGGAACAACAAATCCTGTCCTAACTCTTTCTGCTTTTTCCAATTACAGTGGTGCTTTAGGTTTCAGTGTTAGGGCAGACACTTAAGAGAGCAGCACATTCATGCCTCTCCTCTTCTGTTTGGACAGAGCAGGTGTCCCTCTGGATTTCTAGTTTCCAGGTCATACAGAGCTACGTCTTAAGAGGCATGAAGTGCTCTGCCAAAGCAAACCATGTTTCACTAAGAAATAATCTTGTAGCTCTTCCTGGTTTGGAGGAAAAGGGAGATGTTTGGCTCTAAGTGTGACAGGCAGTCCAGGGTTCTGCCAAATAGGGAACCAACTACTAGAGCAGACAAACAGAAATCAGTGCAAGCAATTCCATCCTCGCTCTTTCTCTTGACGAGGAACTGTATCCTTGCTGGAATTGGAGACTGCAAGCCAGACAGAGCTACGGCTGTTCGGGCATGAACTACTCTGCAAAGGAGCAGGAAGAAGGAACAACAAATCCTGTCCTAACTCTATCTGCTGGGTCCCATTACAGTGGTGCTTTAGGTTTCAGTGTTAGGGCAGACGCTTAAGAGAGCAGCACATTCATGCCTCTCCTCTTCTGTTTGGACAGAGCAGGTGTCCCTCTGGATTTCTAGTTTCCAGGTCATACAGAGCTACGTCTTAAGAGGCATGAAGTGCTCGGCCAAAGCAAACCATGTTTCACTAAGAAATAATCTTGTAGCTCTTGCTGGTTTGGAGGAAAAGGGAGATGTTTGGCTCTAAGTGTGGCAGGCAGTCCAGGGTTCTGCCAAATAGGGCACCAACTACTAGAGCAGGCAAAGAGAAATCAGCGCAAGCAATTCCTTCCTAGCTCTTTCTGTTGACGAGGAACTGTATCCTTGCTGGAATTGGAGATGGCAAGCCAGACAGAGCTACGGCTGTTCGGGCATGAACTACTCTGCAAAGGAGCAGGAAGAAGGAGCAACAAATTCTGTCCTAACTCTTTCTGCTGGGTCCCATTACAGTGGTGCTTTAGGTTTCAGTGTTGGGGCAGACGCTTAAGAGAGCAGCACATTCATGCCTACCCTCTTTTGTTTGGACAGTGCAGGTGTCCCTCTGGATTTCTAGTTTCCAGGTCATACAGAGCTACGTCTTAAGAGGCATGAAGTGCTCTGCCAAAGCAAACCATGTTTCACTAAGAAATAATCTTGTAGCTCTTGCTGGTTTGGAGGAAAAGGGAGATGTTTGGTTCTAAGTGTGGCAGGCAGTCCAGCGTTCTGCCATATAGGGAACCAACTACTAGAGCAGACAAACAGAAATCAGTGCAAGCAATTCCTTCCTAGCTCTTTCTGTTGACGAGGAACTGTATCCTTGCTGGAATTGGAGATTGCAAGCCAGACAGAGCTACGGCTCTTCGGACATGAACTACTCTGCAAAGGAGCAGGAAGAAGGAGCAACAAATCCTGTCCTAACTCTTTCTGCTGGGTCCCATTACAGTGGTGCTTTAGGTTTCATTGTTAGGGCAGACACTTAAGAGAGCAGCACATTCATGCCTCTCCTCTTCTGCTTGGACAGAGCAGGTGTCCCTCTGGATTTCTAGTTTCCAGGTCATACAGAGCTACGTCTTAAGAGGCATGAAGTGCTCGGCCAAAGCAAACCATGTTTCACTAAGAAATAATCTTGTAGCTCTTGCTGGTTTGGAGGAAAAGGGAGATGTTTGGCTCTAAGTGTGACAGGCAGTCCAGCGTTCTGCCAAATAGGGAACCAACTACTAGAGCAGACAAACAGAAATCAGTGCAAGCAGTTCCTTCCTAGCTCTTTCTGTTGACGAGGAACTATGGAACTGTATCCTTGCTGGAATTGGAGATTGCAAGCCAGACAGAGCTATGGCTGTTCGGACATGAACTACTCTGCAAAGGAGCAGGAAGAAGGAACAACAAATTCTGTCCTAACTCTTTCTGCTGGGTCCCATTACAGTGGTGCTTTAGGTTTCAGTGTTAGGGCAGACTCTTAACAGAGCAGCACATTCATGCCTCTCCTCTTCTGTTTGGACAGAGCAGGTGTCCCTCTGGATTTCTAGTTTCCAGGTCATACAGAGCTACGTCTTAAGAGGCATGAAGTGCTCTGCCAAAGCAAACCATGTTTCACTAAGAAATAATCTTGTAGCTCTTGCTGGTTTGGAGGAAAAGGGAGATGTTTGGCTCTAAGTGTGACAGGCAGTCCAGCGTTCTGCCAAATAGGGCACCAACTACTAGAGCAGGCAAAGAGAAATCAGCGCAAGCAATTCCTTCCTAGCTCTTTCTGTTGACGAGGAACTGTATCCTTGCTGGAATTGGAGACTGCAAGCCAGACAGAGCTACGGCTGTTTGGGCATGAACTACTCTGCAAAGGAGCAGGAAGAAGGAACAACAAATTCTGTCCTAACTCTTTCTGCTGGGTCCCATTACAGTGGTGCTTTAGGTTTCAGTGTTAGGGCAGCCGCTTAAAAGAGCAGCACATTCATGCCTCTCCTCTTCTGTTTGGACAGAGCAGGTGTCCCTCTGGATTTCTAGTTTCCAGGTCATACAGAGCTATGTCTTAAGAGGCATGAAGTGCTCTGCCAAAGCAAACAATGTTTCACTAAGAAATAATCTTGTAGCTCTTGCTGGTTTGGAGGAAAAGGGAGATGTTTGGCTCTAAGTGTGACAGGCAGTCCAGCGTTCTGCCAAATAGGGCACCAACTGCTAGAGCAGACAAACAGAAATCAGCGCAAGCAATTCCTTCCTAGCTCTTTCTGTTGACGAGGAACTGTGTCCTTGCTGGAATTGGAGACTGCAAGCCAGACAGAGCTATGGCTGTTCGGACATGAACTACTCTGCAAAGGAGCAGGAAGAAGGAACAACAAATTCTGTCCTAACTCTATCTGCTGGGTCCCATTACAGTGGTGCTTTAGGTTTCAGTGTTAGGGCAGACGCTTAAGAGAGCAGCACATTCATGCCTACCCTCTTTTGTTTGGACAGAGCAGGTGTCCCTCTGGATTTCTAGTTTCCAGGTCATACAGAGCTACGTCTTAAGAGGCATGAAGTGCTCGGCCAAAGCAAACAATGTTTCACTAAGAAATAATCTTGTAGCTCTTGCTGGTTTGGAGGAAAAGGGAGATGTTTGGCTCTAAGTGTGGCAGGCAGTCCAGGGTTCTGCCAAATAGGGAACCAACTACTAGAGCAGGCAAAGAGAAATCAGCGCAAGCAATTCCTTCCTAGCTCTTTCTGTTGACGAGGAACTGTATCCTTGCTGGAATTGGAGATGGCAAGCCAGACAGAGCTACGGCTGTTCGGGCATGAACTACTCTGCAAAGGAGCAGGAAGAAGGAGCAACAAATTCTGTCCTAACTCTTTCTGCT
Source organism: Rhynochetos jubatus (assembly GCA_027574665.1). NCBI lineage: Eukaryota > Metazoa > Chordata > Aves > Eurypygiformes > Rhynochetidae > Rhynochetos > Rhynochetos jubatus. The sequence goes on along the minus strand of CM050689.1, from coordinate 8,985,475 downwards.
GGGTCCCATTACAGTGGTGCTTTAGGTTTCAGTGTTGGGGCAGACGCTTAAGAGAGCAGCACATTCATGCCTACCCTCTTTTGTTTGGACAGTGCAGGTGTCCCTCTGGATTTCTAGTTTCCAGGTCATACAGAGCTACGTCTTAAGAGGCATGAAGTGCTCTGCCAAAGCAAACCATGTTTCACTAAGAAATAATCTTGTAGCTCTTGCTGGTTTGGAGGAAAAGGGAGATGTTTGGTTCTAAGTGTGGCAGGCAGTCCAGCGTTCTGCCATATAGGGAACCAACTACTAGAGCAGACAAACAGAAATCAGTGCAAGCAATTCCTTCCTAGCTCTTTCTGTTGACGAGGAACTGTATCCTTGCTGGAATTGGAGAGTGCAAGCCAGACAGAGCTACGGCTCTTCGGACATGAACTACTCTGCAAAGGAGCAGGAAGAAGGAGCAACAAATCCTGTCCTAACTCTTTCTGCTGGGTCCCATTACAGTGGTGCTTTAGGTTTCATTGTTAGGGCAGACACTTAAGAGAGCAGCACATTCATGCCTCTCCTCTTCTGCTTGGACAGAGCAGGTGTCCCTCTGGATTTCTAGTTTCCAGGTCATACAGAGCTACGTCTTAAGAGGCATGAAGTGCTCGGCCAAAGCAAACCATGTTTCACTAAGAAATAATCTTGTAGCTCTTGCTGGTTTGGAGGAAAAGGGAGATGTTTGGCTCTAAGTGTGACAGGCAGTCCAGCGTTCTGCCAAATAGGGAACCAACTACTAGAGCAGACAAACAGAAATCAGTGCAAGCAGTTCCTTCCTAGCTCTTTCTGTTGACGAGGAACTATGGAACTGTATCCTTGCTGGAATTGGAGATTGCAAGCCAGACAGAGCTATGGCTGTTCGGACATGAACTACTCTGCAAAGGAGCAGGAAGAAGGAACAACAAATTCTGTCCTAACTCTTTCTGCTGGGTCCCATTACAGTGGTGCTTTAGGTTTCAGTGTTAGGGCAGACTCTTAACAGAGCAGCACATTCATGCCTCTCCTCTTCTGTTTGGACAGAGCAGGTGTCCCTCTGGATTTCTAGTTTCCAGGTCATACAGAGCTACGTCTTAAGAGGCATGAAGTGCTCTGCCAAAGCAAACCATGTTTCACTAAGAAATAATCTTGTAGCTCTTGCTGGTTTGGAGGAAAAGGGAGATGTTTGGCTCTAAGTGTGACAGGCAGTCCAGCGTTCTGCCAAATAGGGCACCAACTACTAGAGCAGGCAAAGAGAAATCAGCGCAAGCAATTCCTTCCTAGCTCTTTCTGTTGACGAGGAACTGTATCCTTGCTGGAATTGGAGACTGCAAGCCAGACAGAGCTACGGCTGTTTGGGCATGAACTACTCTGCAAAGGAGCAGGAAGAAGGAACAACAAATTCTGTCCTAACTCTTTCTGCTGGGTCCCATTACAGTGGTGCTTTAGGTTTCAGTGTTAGGGCAGCCGCTTAAAAGAGCAGCACATTCATGCCTCTCCTCTTCTGTTTGGACAGAGCAGGTGTCCCTCTGGATTTCTAGTTTCCAGGTCATACAGAGCTATGTCTTAAGAGGCATGAAGTGCTCTGCCAAAGCAAACAATGTTTCACTAAGAAATAATCTTGTAGCTCTTGCTGGTTTGGAGGAAAAGGGAGATGTTTGGCTCTAAGTGTGACAGGCAGTCCAGCGTTCTGCCAAATAGGGCACCAACTGCTAGAGCAGACAAACAGAAATCAGCGCAAGCAATTCCTTCCTAGCTCTTTCTGTTGACGAGGAACTGTGTCCTTGCTGGAATTGGAGACTGCAAGCCAGACAGAGCTATGGCTGTTCGGACATGAACTACTCTGCAAAGGAGCAGGAAGAAGGAACAACAAATTCTGTCCTAACTCTATCTGCTGGGTCCCATTACAGTGGTGCTTTAGGTTTCAGTGTTAGGGCAGACGCTTAAGAGAGCAGCACATTCATGCCTACCCTCTTTTGTTTGGACAGAGCAGGTGTCCCTCTGGATTTCTAGTTTCCAGGTCATACAGAGCTACGTCTTAAGAGGCATGAAGTGCTCGGCCAAAGCAAACAATGTTTCACTAAGAAATAATCTTGTAGCTCTTCCTGGTTTGGAGGAAAAGGGAGATGTTTGGCTCTAAGTGTGACAGGCAGTCCAGCGTTCTGCCGAACAGGGCACCAACTGCTAGAGCAGACAAACAGAAATCAGCGCAAGCAATTCCTTCCTAGCTCTTTCTGTTGACGAGGAACTGTATCCTTGCTGGAATTGGAGATTGCAAGCCAGACAGAGCTACGGCTGTTCGGACATGAACTACTCTGCAAAGGAGCAGGAAGAAGGAACAACAAATTCTGTCCTAACTCTATCTGCTGGGTCCCATTACAGTGGTGCTTTAGGTTTCAGTGTTAGGGCAGACGCTTAAGAGAGCAGCACATTCATGCCTACCCTCTTTTGTTTGGACAGAGCAGGTGTCCCTCTGGATTTCTAGTTTCCAGGTCATACAGAGCTACGTCTTAAGAGGCATGAAGTGCTCGGCCAAAGCAAACAATGTTTCACTAAGAAATAATCTTGTAGCTCTTGCTGGTTTGGAGGAAAAGGGAGATGTTTGGCTCTAAGTGTGACAGGCAGTCCAGCGTTCTGCCAAATAGGGAACCAACTACTAGACCAGACAAACAGAAATCAGCGCAAGCAATTCCTTCCTAGCTCTTTCTGTTGACGAGGAACTGTATCCTTGCTGGAATTGGAGATGGCAAGCCAGACAGAGCTACGGCTGTTCGGGCATGAACTACTCTGCAAAGGAGCAGGAAGAAGGAACAACAAATTCTGTCCTAACTCTATCTGCTGGGTCCCATTACAGTGGTGCTTTAGGTTTCAGTGTTAGGGCAGACGCTTAAGAGAGCAGCACATTCATGCCTACCCTCTTTTGTTTCGACAGAGCAGGTGTCCCTCTGGATTTCTACTTTCCAGGTCATACAGAGCTACGTCTTAAGAGGCATGAAGTGCTCTGCCAAAGCAAACAATGTTTCACTAAGAAATAATCTTGTAGCTCTTGCTGGTTTGGAGGAAAAGGGAGATGTTTGGCCCTAAGTGTGACAGGCAGTCCAGCGTTCTGCCAAATAGGGAACCAACTGCTAGAGCAGACAAACAGAAATCAGCGCAAGCAATTCCTTCCTAGCTCTTTCTGTTGACGAGGAACTGTATCCTTGCTGGAATTGGAGATGGCAAGCCAGACAGAGCTACGGCTGTTCGGACATGAACTACTCTGCAAAGGAGCAGGAAGAAGGAACAACAAATTCTGTCCTAACTCTTTCTGTTGGGTCCCATTACAGTGGTGCTTTAGGTTTCAGTGTTAGGGCAGACGCTTAAGAGAGCAGCACATTCATGCCTACCCTCTTTTGTTTGGGCAGGGCAGGTGTCCCTCTGGATTTCTAGTTTCCAGGTCATACAGAGCTATGTCTTAAGAGGCATGAAGTGCTCTGCCAAAGCAAACAATGTTTCACTAAGAAATAATCTTGTAGCTCTTGCTGGTTTGGAGGAAAAGGGAGATGTTTGGCTCTAAGTGTGACAGGCAGTCCAGCGTTCTGCCAAATAGGGCACCAACTGCTAGAGCAGACAAACAGAAATCAGTGCAAGCAATTCCTTCCTAGCTCTTTCTGTTGACGAGGAACTGTATCCTTGCTGGAATTGGAGAGTGCAAGCCAGACTGAGCTACGGCTGTTCGGGCATGAACTACTCTGCAAAGGAGCAGGAAGAAGGAACAACAAATTCTGTCCTAACTCTTTCTGCTGCGTCCCATTACAGTGGTGCTTTAGGTTTCATTGTTAGGGCAGACGCTTAAGAGAGCAGCACATTCATGACTCTCCTCTTCTGTTTGGACAGAGCAGGTGTCCCTCTGGATTTCTAGTTTCCAGGTCATACAGAGCTACGTCTTAAGAGGCATGAAGTGCTCGGCCATAGCAAACCATGTTTCACTAAGAAATAATCTTGTAGCTCTTGCTGGTTTGGAGGAAAAGGGAGATGTTTGGCTCTAAGTGTGGCAGGCAGTCCAGGGTTCTGCCAAATAGGGCACCAACTACTAGAGCAGGCAAAGAGAAATCAGCGCAAGCAATTCCTTCCTAGCTCTTTCTGTTGACGAGGAACTATGGAACTGTATCCTTGCTGGAATTGGAGAGTGCAAGCCAGACAGAGCTACGGCTGTTCGGACATGAACTACTCTGCAAAGGAGCAGGAAGAAGGAACAACAAATCCTGTCCTAACTCTTTCTGCTGGTTCCCATTACAGTGGTGCTTTAGGTTTCAGTGTTAGGGCAGACACTTAAGAGAGCAGCACATTCATGCCTCTCCTCTTCTGTTTGGACAGAGCAGGTGTCCCTCTGGATTTCTAGTTTCCAGGTCATACAGAGCTACGTCTTAAGAGGCATGAAGTGCTCTGCCAAAGCAAACCATGTTTCACTAAGAAATAATCTTGTAGCTCTTGCTGGTTTGGAGGAAAAGGGAGATGTTTGGCTCTAAGTGTGACAGGCAGTCCAGGGTTCTGCCAAATAGGGAACCAACTGCTAGAGCAGACAAACAGAAATCAGTGCAAGCAATTCCATCCTCGCTCTTTCTCTTGACGAGGAACTGTATCCTTGCTGGAATTGGAGACTGCAAGCCAGACAGAGCTACGGCTGTTCGGGCATGAACTACTCTGCAAAGGAGCAGGAAGAAGGAACAACAAATCCTGTCCTAACTCTTTCTGCTGGGTCCCATTACAGTGGTGCTTTAGGTTTCAGTGTTAGGGCAGACTCTTAAGAGAGCAGCACATTCATGCCTCTCCTCTTCTGTTTGGACAGAGCAGGTGTCCCTCTGGATTTCTAGTTTCCAGGTCATACAGAGCTACGTCTTAAGAGGCATGAAGTGCTCGGCCAAAGCAAACCATGTTTCACTAAGAAATAATCTTGTAGCTCTTGCTGGTTTGGAGGAAAAGGGAGATGTTTGGCTCTAAGTGTGGCAGGCAGTCCAGGGTTCTGCCAAATAGGGAACCAACTACTAGAGCAGGCAAAGAGAAATCAGCGCAAGCAATTCCTTCCTAGCTCTTTCTGTTGACGAGGAACTGTATCCTTGCTGGAATTGGAGATGGCAAGCCAGACAGAGCTACGGCTGTTCGGGCATGAACTACTCTGCAAAGGAGCAGGAAGAAGGAGCAACAAATTCTGTCCTAACTCTTTCTGCTGGGTCCCATTACAGTGGTGCTTTAGGTTTCAGTGTTAGGGCAGACGCTTAAGAGAGCAGCACATTCATGCCTACCCTCTTTTGTTTGGACAGTGCAGGTGTCCCTCTGGATTTCTAGTTTCCAGGTCATACAGAGCTACGTCTTAAGAGGCATGAAGTGCTCTGCCAAAGCAAACCATGTTTCACTAAGAAATAATCTTGTAGCTCTTGCTGGTTTGGAGGAAAAGGGAGATGTTTGGTTCTAAGTGTGGCAGGCAGTCCAGCGTTCTGCCATATAGGGAACCAACTACTAGAGCAGACAAACAGAAATCAGTGCAAGCAATTCCTTCCTAGCTCTTTCTGTTGACGAGGAACTGTATCCTTGCTGGAATTGGAGACTGCAAGCCAGACAGAGCTACGGCTCTTCGGACATGAACTACTCTGCAAAGGAGCAGGAAGAAGGAGCAACAAATCCTGTCCTAACTCTTTCTGCTGGGTCCCATTACAGTGGTGCTTTAGGTTTCATAGTTAGGGCAGACTTAACAGCAGCACATTCATGCCTCTCCTCTTCTGCTTGGACAGAGCAGGTGTCCCTCTGGATTTCTAGTTTCCAGGTCATACAGAGCTACGTCTTAAGAGGCATGAAGTGCTCTGCCAAAGCAAACAATGTTTCACTAAGAAATAATCTTGTAGCTCTTGCTGGTTTGGAGGAAAAGGGAGATGTTTGGCTCTAAGTGTGACAGGCAGTCCAGCGTTCTGCCAAATAGGGAACCAACTACTAGAGCCGACAAACAGAAATCAGTGCAAGCAATTCCTTCCTAGCTCTTTCTGTTGACGAGGAACTATGGAACTGTATCCTTGCTGGAATTGGAGAGTGCAAGCCAGACAGAGCTACGGCTGTTCGGACATGAACTACTCTGCAAAGGAGCAGGAAGAAGGAACAACAAATCCTGTCCTAACTCTTTCTGCTGGTTCCCATTACAGTGGTGCTTTAGGTTTCAGTGTTAGGGCAGACGCTTAAGAGAGCAGCACATTCATGCCTCTCCTCTTCTGTTTGGACAGAGCAGGTGTCCCTCTGGATTTCTAGTTTCCAGGTCATACAGAGCTACGTCTTAAGAGGCATGAAGTGCTCGGCCAAAGCAAACAATGTTTCACTAAGAAATAATCTTGTAGCTCTTGCTGGTTTGGAGGAAAAGGGAGATGTTTGGCTCTAAGTGTGGCAGGCAGTCCAGCGTTCTGCCAAATAGGGCACCAACTACTAGATCAGGCAAAGAGAAATCAGCGCAAGCAATTCCTTCCTAGCTCTTTCTGTTGACGAGGAACTGTATCCTTGCTGGAATTGGAGACTGCAAGCCAGACAGAGCTACGGCTGTTCGGGCATGAACTACTCTGCAAAGGAGCAGGAAGAAGGAACAACAAATTCTGTCCTAACTCTATCTGCTGGGTCCAATTACAGTGGTGCTTTAGGTTTCAGTGTTAGGGCAGACGCTTAAGAGAGCAGCACATTCATGCCTACCCTCTTTTGTTTCGACAGAGCAGCTGTCCCTCTGGATTTCTAGTTTCCAGGTCATACAGAGCTACGTCTTAAGAGGCATGAAGTGCTCTGCCAAAGCAAACAATGTTTCACTAAGAAATAATCTTGTAGCTCTTGCTGGTTTGGAGGAAAAGGGAGATGTTTGGCTCTAAGTGTGACAGGCAGTCCAGCGTTCTGCCAAATAGGGCACCAACTGCTAGAGCAGACAAACAGAAATCAGCGCAAGCAATTCCATCCTCGCTCTTTCTGTTGACGAGGAACTGTATCCTTGCTGGAATTGGAGACTGCAAGCCAGACAGAGCTACGGCTGTTCGGGCATGAACTACTCTGCAAAGGAGCAGGAAGAAGGAACAACAAATTCTGTCCTAACTCTTTCTGCTGGGTCCCATTACAGTGGTGCTTTAGGTTTCAGTGTTAGGGCAGACGCTTAAGAGAGCAGCACATTCATGCCTCTCCTCTTCTGTTTGGACAGAGCAGGTGTCCCTCTGGATTTCTAGTTTCCAGGTCATACAGAGCTACGTCTTAAGAGGCATGAAGTGCTCGGCCAAAGCAAACCATGTTTCACTAAGAAATAATCTTGTAGCTCTTGCTGGTTTGGAGGAAAAGGGAGATGTTTGGCTCTAAGTGTGGCAGGCAGTCCAGGGTTCTGCCAAATAGGGCACCAACTACTAGAGTAGGCAAAGAGAAATCAGCGCAAGCAATTCCTTCCTAGCTCTTTCTGTTGACGAGGAACTGTATCCTTGCTGGAATTGGAGATGGCAAGCCAGACAGAGCTACGGCTGTTCGGGCATGAACTACTCTGCAAAGGAGCAGGAAGAAGGAGCAACAAATTCTGTCCTAACTCTTTCTGCTGGGTCCCATTACAGTGGTGCTTTAGGTTTCATTGTTAGGGCAGACGCTTAAGAGAGCAGCACATTCATGTCTCTCTTCTTCTGTTTGGACAGAGCAGGTGTCCCTCTGGATTTCTAGTTTCCAGGTCATACAGAGCTACGTCTTAAGAGGCATGAAGTGCTCTGCCAAAGCAAACCATGTTTCACTAATAAATAATCTTGTAGCTCTTGCTGGTTTGGAGGAAAAGGGAGATGTTTGGTTCTAAGTGTGGCAGGCAGTCCAGCGTTCTGCCATATAGGGAACCAACTACTAGAGCAGACAAACAGAAATCAGTGCAAGCAATTCCTTCCTAGCTCTTTCTGTTGACGAGGAACTGTATCCTTGCTGGAATTGGAGACTGCAAGCCAGACAGAGCTACGAGTCTTCGGAAATGAAGTACTCTGCAAAGGAGCAGGAAGAAGGAACAACAAATTCTGTCCTAACTCTTTCTGCTGGGTCCCATTACAGTGGTGCTTTAGGTTTCATAGTTAGGGCAGACTTAACAGCAGCACATTCATGCCTATCCTCTTCTGCTTCGACAGAGCAGGTGTCCCTCTGGATTTCTAGTTTCCAGGTCATACAGAGCTACGTCTTAAGAGGCATGAAGTGCTCTGCCAAAGCAAACAATGTTTCACTAAGAAATAATCTTGTAGCTCTTGCTGGTTTGGAGGAAAAGGGAGATGTTTGGCTCTAAGTGTGACAGGCAGTCCAGCGTTCTGCCAAATAGGGAACCAACTACTAGAGCCGACAAACAGAAATCAGTGCAAGCAATTCCTTCCTAGCTCTTTCTGTTGACGAGGAACTATGGAACTGTATCCTTGCTGGAATTGGAGAGTGCAAGCCAGACAGAGCTACGGCTGTTCGGACATGAACTACTCTGCAAAGGAGCAGGAAGAAGGAACAACAAATCCTGTCCTAACTCTTTCTGCTGGTTCCCATTACAGTGGTGCTTTAGGTTTCAGTGTTAGGGCAGACACTTAAGAGAGCAGCACATTCATGCCTCTCCTCTTCTGTTTGGACAGAGCAGGTGTCCCTCTGGATTTCTAGTTTCCAGGTCATACAGAGCTACGTCTTAAGAGGCATGAAGTGCTCTGCCAAAGCAAACCATGTTTCACTAAGAAATAATCTTGTAGCTCTTGCTGGTTTGGAGGAAAAGGGAGATGTTTGGCTCTAAGTGTGACAGGCAGTCCAGGGTTCTGCCAAATAGGGAACCAACTGCTAGAGCAGACAAACAGAAATCAGTGCAAGCAATTCCATCCTCGCTCTTTCTCTTGACGAGGAACTGTATCCTTGCTGGAATTGGAGACTGCAAGCCAGACAGAGCTACGGCTGTTCGGGCATGAACTACTCTGCAAAGGAGCAGGAAGAAGGAACAACAAATCCTGTCCTAACTCTTTCTGCTGGGTCCCATTACAGTGGTGCTTTAGGTTTCAGTGTTAGGGCAGACGCTTAAGAGAGCAGCACATTCATGCCTCTCCTCTTCTGTTTGGACAGAGCAGGTGTCCCTCTGGATTTCTAGTTTCCAGGTCATACAGAGCTACGTCTTAAGAGGCATGAAGTGCTCGGCCAAAGCAAACCATGTTTCACTAAGAAATAATCTTGTAGCTCTTGCTGGTTTGGAGGAAAAGGGAGATGTTTGGCTCTAAGTGTGGCAGGCAGTCCAGGGTTCTGCCAAATAGGGCACCAACTACTAGAGCAGGCAAAGAGAAATCAGCGCAAGCAATTCCTTCCTAGCTCTTTCTGTTGACGAGGAACTGTATCCTTGCTGGAATTGGAGATGGCAAGCCAGACAGAGCTACGGCTGTTCGGGCATGAACTACTCTGCAAAGGAGCAGGAAGAAGGAACAACAAATCCTGTCCTAACTCTTTCTGCTGGGTCCCATTACAGTGGTGCTTTAGGTTTCAGTGTTAGGGCAGACGCTTAAGAGAGCAGCACATTCATGCCTCTCCTCTTCTGTTTGGACAGAGCAGGTGTCCCTCTGGATTTCTAGTTTCCAGGTCATACAGAGCTACGTCTTAAGAGGCATGAAGTGCTCGGCCAAAGCAAACCATGTTTCACTAAGAAATAATCTTGTAGCTCTTGCTGGTTTGGAGGAAAAGGGAGATGTTTGGCTCTAAGTGTGGCAGGCAGTCCAGGGTTCTGCCAAATAGGGCACCAACTACTAGAGCAGGCAAAGAGAAATCAGCGCAAGCAATTCCTTCCTAGCTCTTTCTGTTGACGAGGAACTGTATCCTTGCTGGAATTGGAGATGGCAAGCCAGACAGAGCTACGGCTGTTCGGGCATGAACTACTCTGCAAAGGAGCAGGAAGAAGGAACAACAAATTCTGTCCTAACTCTTTCTGCTGGGTCCCATTACAGTGGTGCTTTAGGTTTCAGTGTTAGGGCAGACGCTTAAGAGAGCAGCACATTCATGCCTACCCTCTTTTGTTTGGACAGTGCAGGTGTCCCTCTGGATTTCTAGTTTCCAGGTCATACAGAGCTACGTCTTAAGAGGCATGAAGTGCTCTGCCAAAGCAAACCATGTTTCACTAAGAAATAATCTTGTAGCTCTTGCTGGTTTGGAGGAAAAGGGAGATGTTTGGTTCTAAGTGTGGCAGGCAGTCCAGCGTTCTGCCATATAGGGAACCAACTACTAGAGCAGACAAACAGAAATCAGTGCAAGCAATTCCTTCCTAGCTCTTTCTGTTGACGAGGAACTGTATCCTTGCTGGAATTGGAGACTGCAAGCCAGACAGAGCTACGGCTCTTCGGACATGAACTACTCTGCAAAGGAGCAGGAAGAAGGAACAACAAATCCTGTCCTAACTCTTTCTGCTGGTTCCCATTACAGTGGTGCTTTAGGTTTCAGTGTTAGGGCAGACACTTAAGAGAGCAGCACATTCATGCCTCTCCTCTTCTGTTTGGACAGAGCAGGTGTCCCTCTGGATTTCTAGTTTCCAGGTCATACAGAGCTACGTCTTAAGAGGCATGAAGTGCTCTGCCAAAGCAAACCATGTTTCACTAAGAAATAATCTTGTAGCTCTTGCTGGTTTGGAGGAAAAGGGAGATGTTTGGCTCTAAGTGTGACAGGCAGTCCAGGGTTCTGCCAAATAGGGCACCAACTACTAGAGCAGGCAAAGAGAAATCAGCGCAAGCAATTCCTTCCTAGCTCTTTCTGTTGACGAGGAACTGTATCCTTGCTGGAATTGGAGATGGCAAGCCAGACAGAGCTACGGCTGTTCGGGCATGAACTACTCTGCAAAGGAGCAGGAAGAAGGAACAACAAATCCTGTCCTAACTCTTTCTGCTGGGTCCCATTACAGTGGTGCTTTAGGTTTCAGTGTTAGGGCAGACGCTTAAGAGAGCAGCACATTCATGCCTCTCCTCTTCTGTTTGGACAGAGCAGGTGTCCCTCTGGATTTCTAGTTTCCAGGTCATACAGAGCTACGTCTTAAGAGGCATGAAGTGCTCGGCCAAAGCAAACCATGTTTCACTAAGAAATAATCTTGTAGCTCTTGCTGGTTTGGAGGAAAAGGGAGATGTTTGGCTCTAAGTGTGGCAGGCAGTCCAGGGTTCTGCCAAATAGGGCACCAACTACTAGAGCAGGCAAAGAGAAATCAGCGCAAGCAATTCCTTCCTAGCTCTTTCTGTTGACGAGGAACTGTATCCTTGCTGGAATTGGAGATGGCAAGCCAGACAGAGCTACGGCTGTTCGGGCATGAACTACTCTGCAAAGGAGCAGGAAGAAGGAGCAACAAATTCTGTCCTAACTCTTTCTGCTGGGTCCCATTACAGTGGTGCTTTAGGTTTCAGTGTTAGGGCAGACGCTTAAGAGAGCAGCACATTCATGCCTACCCTCTTTTGTTTGGACAGTGCAGGTGTCCCTCTGGATTTCTAGTTTCCAGGTCATACAGAGCTACGTCTTAAGAGGCATGAAGTGCTCTGCCAAAGCAAACCATGTTTCACTAAGAAATAATCTTGTAGCTCTTGCTGGTTTGGAGGAAAAGGGAGATGTTTGGTTCTAAGTGTGGCAGGCAGTCCAGCGTTCTGCCATATAGGGAACCAACTACTAGAGCAGACAAACAGAAATCAGTGCAAGCAATTCCTTCCTAGCTCTTTCTGTTGACGAGGAACTGTATCCTTGCTGGAATTGGAGACTGCAAGCCAGACAGAGCTACGGCTCTTCGGACATGAACTACTCTGCAAAGGAGCAGGAAGAAGGAGCAACAAATCCTGTCCTAACTCTTTCTGCTGGGTCCCATTACAGTGGTGCTTTAGGTTTCATAGTTAGGGCAGACTTAACAGCAGCACATTCATGCCTCTCCTCTTCTGCTTGGACAGAGCAGGTGTCCCTCTGGATTTCTAGTTTCCAGGTCATACAGAGCTACGTCTTAAGAGGCATGAAGTGCTCTGCCAAAGCAAACAATGTTTCACTAAGAAATAATCTTGTAGCTCTTGCTGGTTTGGAGGAAAAGGGAGATGTTTGGCTCTAAGTGTGACAGGCAGTCCAGCGTTCTGCCAAATAGGGAACCAACTACTAGAGCCGACAAACAGAAATCAGTGCAAGCAATTCCTTCCTAGCTCTTTCTGTTGACGAGGAACTATGGAACTGTATCCTTGCTGGAATTGGAGAGTGCAAGCCAGACAGAGCTACGGCTGTTCGGACATGAACTACTCTGCAAAGGAGCAGGAAGAAGGAACAACAAATCCTGTCCTAACTCTTTCTGCTGGTTCCCATTACAGTGGTGCTTTAGGTTTCAGTGTTAGGGCAGACACTTAAGAGAGCAGCACATTCATGCCTCTCCTCTTCTGTTTGGACAGAGCAGGTGTCCCTCTGGATTTCTAGTTTCCAGGTCATACAGAGCTACGTCTTAAGAGGCATGAAGTGCTCTGCCAAAGCAAACCATGTTTCACTAAGAAATAATCTTGTAGCTCTTGCTGGTTTGGAGGAAAAGGGAGATGTTTGGCTCTAAGTGTGACAGGCAGTCCAGGGTTCTGCCAAATAGGGAACCAACTGCTAGAGCAGACAAACAGAAATCAGTGCAAGCAATTCCATCCTCGCTCTTTCTCTTGACGAGGAACTGTATCCTTGCTGGAATTGGAGACTGCAAGCCAGACAGAGCTACGGCTGTTCGGGCATGAACTACTCTGCAAAGGAGCAGGAAGAAGGAACAACAAATCCTGTCCTAACTCTTTCTGCTGGGTCCCATTACAGTGGTGCTTTAGGTTTCAGTGTTAGGGCAGACGCTTAAGAGAGCAGCACATTCATGCCTCTCCTCTTCTGTTTGGACAGAGCAGGTGTCCCTCTGGATTTCTAGTTTCCAGGTCATACAGAGCTATGTCTTAAGAGGCATGAAGTGCTCGGCCAAAGCAAACCATGTTTCACTAAGAAATAATCTTGTAGCTCTTGCTGGTTTGGAGGAAAAGGGAGATGTTTGGCTCTAAGTGTGGCAGGCAGTCCAGGGTTCTGCCAAATAGGGCACCAACTACTAGAGCAGGCAAAGAGAAATCAGCGCAAGCAATTCCTTCCTAGCTCTTTCTGTTGACGAGGAACTGTATCCTTGCTGGAATTGGAGATGGCAAGCCAGACAGAGCTACGGCTGTTCGGGCATGAACTACTCTGCAAAGGAGCAGGAAGAAGGAGCAACAAATCCTGTCCTAACTCTTTCTGCTGGGTCCCATTACAGTGGTGCTTTAGGTTTCATTGTTAGGGCAGACACTTAAGAGAGCAGCACATTCATGCCTCTCCTCTTCTGTTTGGACAGAGCAGGTGTCCCTCTGGATTTCTAGTTTCCAGGTCATACAGAGCTACGTCTTAAGAGGCATGAAGTGCTCGGCCAAAGCAAACCATGTTTCACTAAGAAATAATCTTGTAGCTCTTGCTGGTTTGGAGGAAAAGGGAGATGTTTGGCTCTAAGTGTGACAGGCAGTCCAGCGTTCTGCCAAATAGGGAACCAACTACTAGAGCAGACAAACAGAAATCAGTGCAAGCAGTTCCTTCCTAGCTCTTTCTGTTGACGAGGAACTATGGAACTGTATCCTTGCTGGAATTGGAGATTGCAAGCCAGACAGAGCTATGGCTGTTCGGACATGAACTACTCTGCAAAGGAGCAGGAAGAAGGAACAACAAATTCTGTCCTAACTCTTTCTGCTGGGTCCCATTACAGTGGTGCTTTAGGTTTCAGTGTTAGGGCAGACTCTTAACAGAGCAGCACATTCATGCCTCTCCTCTTCTGTTTGGACAGAGCAGGTGTCCCTCTGGATTTCTAGTTTCCAGGTCATACAGAGCTACGTCTTAAGAGGCATGAAGTGCTCTGCCAAAGCAAACCATGTTTCACTAAGAAATAATCTTGTAGCTCTTGCTGGTTTGGAGGAAAAGGGAGATGTTTGGCTCTAAGTGTGACAGGCAGTCCAGCGTTCTGCCAAATAGGGCACCAACTACTAGAGCAGGCAAAGAGAAATCAGCGCAAGCAATTCCTTCCTAGCTCTTTCTGTTGACGAGGAACTGTATCCTTGCTGGAATTGGAGACTGCAAGCCAGACAGAGCTACGGCTGTTCGGACATGAACTACTCTGCAAAGGAGCAGGAAGAAGGAACAACAAATTCTGTCCTAACTCTTTCTGCTGGGTCCCATTACAGTGGTGCTTTAGGTTTCAGTGTTAGGGCAGACGCTTAAGAGAGCAGCACATTCATGCCTACCCTCTTTTGTTTGGACAGTGCAGGTGTCCCTCTGGATTTCTAGTTTCCAGGTCATACAGAGCTACGTCTTAAGAGGCATGAAGTGCTCTGCCAAAGCAAACCATGTTTCACTAAGAAATAATCTTGTAGCTCTTGCTGGTTTGGAGGAAAAGGGAGATGTTTGGTTCTAAGTGTGGCAGGCAGTCCAGCGTTCTGCCATATAGGGAACCAACTACTAGAGCAGACAAACAGAAATCAGTGCAAGCAATTCCTTCCTAGCTCTTTCTGTTGACGAGGAACTGTATCCTTGCTGGAATTGGAGACTGCAAGCCAGACAGAGCTACGGCTCTTCGGACATGAACTACTCTGCAAAGGAGCAGGAAGAAGGAGCAACAAATCCTGTCCTAACTCTTTCTGCTGGGTCCCATTACAGTGGTGCTTTAGGTTTCATAGTTAGGGCAGACTTAACAGCAGCACATTCATGCCTCTCCTCTTCTGCTTGGACAGAGCAGGTGTCCCTCTGGATTTCTAGTTTCCAGGTCATACAGAGCTACGTCTTAAGAGGCATGAAGTGCTCTGCCAAAGCAAACAATGTTTCACTAAGAAATAATCTTGTAGCTCTTGCTGGTTTGGAGGAAAAGGGAGATGTTTGGCTCTAAGTGTGACAGGCAGTCCAGCGTTCTGCCAAATAGGGAACCAACTACTAGAGCCGACAAACAGAAATCAGTGCAAGCAATTCCTTCCTAGCTCTTTCTGTTGACGAGGAACTATGGAACTGTATCCTTGCTGGAATTGGAGAGTGCAAGCCAGACAGAGCTACGGCTGTTCGGACATGAACTACTCTGCAAAGGAGCAGGAAGAAGGAACAACAAATCCTGTCCTAACTCTTTCTGCTGGTTCCCATTACAGTGGTGCTTTAGGTTTCAGTGTTAGGGCAGACACTTAAGAGAGCAGCACATTCATGCCTCTCCTCTTCTGTTTGGACAGAGCAGGTGTCCCTCTGGATTTCTAGTTTCCAGGTCATACAGAGCTACGTCTTAAGAGGCATGAAGTGCTCGGCCAAAGCAAACCATGTTTCACTAAGAAATAATCTTGTAGCTCTTGCTGGTTTGGAGGAAAAGGGAGATGTTTGGCTCTAAGTGTGACAGGCAGTCCAGCGTTCTGCCAAATAGGGAACCAACTACTAGAGCCGACAAACAGAAATCAGCGCAAGCAATTCCTTCCTAGCTCTTTCTGTTGACGAGGAACTGTATCCTTGCTGGAATTGGAGATTGCAAGCCAGACAGAGCTATGGCTGTTCGGACATGAACTACTCTGCAAAGGAGCAGGAAGAAGGAACAACAAATTCTGTCCTAACTCTTTCTGCTGGGTCCCATTACAGTGGTGCTTTAGGTTTCAGTGTTAGGGCAGACTCTTAACAGAGCAGCACATTCATGCCTCTCCTCTTCTGTTTGGACAGAGCAGGTGTCCCTCTGGATTTCTAGTTTCCAGGTCATACAGAGCTACGTCTTAAGAGGCATGAAGTGCTCTGCCAAAGCAAACCATGTTTCACTAAGAAATAATCTTGTAGCTCTTGCTGGTTTGGAGGAAAAGGGAGATGTTTGGCTCTAAGTGTGACAGGCAGTCCAGCGTTCTGCCAAATAGGGCACCAACTACTAGAGCAGGCAAAGAGAAATCAGCGCAAGCAATTCCTTCCTAGCTCTTTCTGTTGACGAGGAACTGTATCCTTGCTGGAATTGGAGACTGCAAGCCAGACAGAGCTACGGCTGTTCGGGCATGAACTACTCTGCAAAGGAGCAGGAAGAAGGAACAACAAATTCTGTCCTAACTCTTTCTGCTGGGTCCCATTACAGTGGTGCTTTAGGTTTCAGTGTTAGGGCAGCCGCTTAAAAGAGCAGCACATTCATGCCTCTCCTCTTCTGTTTGGACAGAGCAGGTGTCCCTCTGGATTTCTAGTTTCCAGGTCATACAGAGCTATGTCTTAAGAGGCATGAAGTGCTCTGCCAAAGCAAACAATGTTTCACTAAGAAATAATCTTGTAGCTCTTGCTGGTTTGGAGGAAAAGGGAGATGTTTGGCTCTAAGTGTGACAGGCAGTCCAGCGTTCTGCCAAATAGGGCACCAACTGCTAGAGCAGACAAACAGAAATCAGCGCAAGCAATTCCTTCCTAGCTCTTTCTGTTGACGAGGAACTGTGTCCTTGCTGGAATTGGAGACTGCAAGCCAGACAGAGCTATGGCTGTTCGGACATGAACTACTCTGCAAAGGAGCAGGAAGAAGGAACAACAAATTCTGTCCTAACTCTATCTGCTGGGTCCCATTACAGTGGTGCTTTAGGTTTCAGTGTTAGGGCAGACGCTTAAGAGAGCAGCACATTCATGCCTACCCTCTTTTGTTTGGACAGAGCAGGTGTCCCTCTGGATTTCTAGTTTCCAGGTCATACAGAGCTACGTCTTAAGAGGCATGAAGTGCTCGGCCAAAGCAAACAATGTTTCACTAAGAAATAATCTTGTAGCTCTTCCTGGTTTGGAGGAAAAGGGAGATGTTTGGCTCTAAGTGTGACAGGCAGTCCAGCGTTCTGCCGAACAGGGCACCAACTGCTAGAGCAGACAAACAGAAATCAGCGCAAGCAATTCCTTCCTAGCTCTTTCTGTTGACGAGGAACTGTATCCTTGCTGGAATTGGAGATGGCAAGCCAGACAGAGCTACGGCTGTTCGGGCATGAACTACTCTGCAAAGGAGCAGGAAGAAGGAACAACAAATTCTGTCCTAACTCTATCTGCTGGGTCCCATTACAGTGGTGCTTTAGGTTTCAGTGTTAGGGCAGACGCTTAAGAGAGCAGCACATTCATGCCTACCCTCTTTTGTTTGGACAGAGCAGGTGTCCCTCTGGATTTCTAGTTTCCAGGTCATACAGAGCTACGTCTTAAGAGGCATGAAGTGCTCGGCCAAAGCAAACCATGTTTCACTAAGAAATAATCTTGTAGCTCTTGCTGGTTTGGAGGAAAAGGGAGATGTTTGGCTCTAAGTGTGGCAGGCAGTCCAGGGTTCTGCCAAATAGGGCACCAACTACTAGAGCAGGCAAAGAGAAATCAGCGCAAGCAATTCCTTCCTAGCTCTTTCTGTTGACGAGGAACTGTATCCTTGCTGGAATTGGAGATGGCAAGCCAGACAGAGCTACGGCTGTTCGGGCATGAACTACTCTGCAAAGGAGCAGGAAGAAGGAGCAACAAATTCTGTCCTAACTCTTTCTGCTGGGTCCCATTACAGTGGTGCTTTAGGTTTCAGTGTTAGGGCAGACGCTTAAGAGAGCAGCACATTCATGCCTACCCTCTTTTGTTTGGACAGTGCAGGTGTCCCTCTGGATTTCTAGTTTCCAGGTCATACAGAGCTACGTCTTAAGAGGCATGAAGTGCTCTGCCAAAGCAAACCATGTTTCACTAAGAAATAATCTTGTAGCTCTTGCTGGTTTGGAGGAAAAGGGAGATGTTTGGCTCTAAGTGTGGCAGGCAGTCCAGCGTTCTGCCATATAGGGAACCAACTACTAGAGCAGACAAACAGAAATCAGTGCAAGCAATTCCTTCCTAGCTCTTTCTGTTGACGAGGAACTGTATCCTTGCTGGAATTGGAGACTGCAAGCCAGACAGAGCTACGGCTCTTCGGACATGAACTACTCTGCAAAGGAGCAGGAAGAAGGAGCAACAAATCCTGTCCTAACTCTTTCTGCTGGGTCCCATTACAGTGGTGCTTTAGGTTTCATAGTTAGGGCAGACTTAACAGCAGCACATTCATGCCTCTCCTCTTCTGCTTGGACAGAGCAGGTGTCCCTCTGGATTTCTAGTTTCCAGGTCATACAGAGCTACGTCTTAAGAGGCATGAAGTGCTCTGCCAAAGCAAACAATGTTTCACTAAGAAATAATCTTGTAGCTCTTGCTGGTTTGGAGGAAAAGGGAGATGTTTGGCTCTAAGTGTGACAGGCAGTCCAGCGTTCTGCCAAATAGGGAACCAACTACTAGAGCCGACAAACAGAAATCAGTGCAAGCAATTCCTTCCTAGCTCTTTCTGTTGACGAGGAACTATGGAACTGTATCCTTGCTGGAATTGGAGAGTGCAAGCCAGACAGAGCTACGGCTGTTCGGACATGAACTACTCTGCAAAGGAGCAGGAAGAAGGAACAACAAATCCTGTCCTAACTCTTTCTGCTGGTTCCCATTACAGTGGTGCTTTAGGTTTCAGTGTTAGGGCAGACACTTAAAAGAGCAGCACATTCATGCCTCTCCTCTTCTGTTTGGACAGAGCAGGTGTCCCTCTGGATTTCTAGTTTCCAGGTCATACAGAGCTACGTCTTAAGAGGCATGAAGTGCTCGGCCAAAGCAAACAATGTTTCACTAAGAAATAATCTTGTAGCTCTTGCTGGTTTGGAGGAAAAGGGAGATGTTTGGCTCTGAGTGTGACAGGCAGTCCAGCGTTCTGCCAAATAGGGAACCAACTACTAGAGCCGACAAACAGAAATCAGCGCAAGCAATTCCTTCCTAGCTCTTTCTGTTGACGAGGAACTGTATCCTTGCTGGAATTGGAGATTGCAAGCCAGACAGAGCTACGGCTGTTCGGGCATGAACTACTCTGCAAAGGAGCAGGAAGAAGGAGCAACAAATCCTGTCCTAACTCTTTCTGCTGGGTCCCATTACAGTGGTGCTTTAGGTTTCATTGTTAGGGCAGACACTTAAGAGAGCAGCACATTCATGCCTCTCCTCTTCTGTTTGGACAGAGCAGGTGTCCCTCTGGATTTCTAGTTTCCAGGTCATACAGAGCTACGTCTTAAGAGGCATGAAGTGCTCGGCCAAAGCAAACCATGTTTCACTAAGAAATAATCTTGTAGCTCTTGCTGGTTTGGAGGAAAAGGGAGATGTTTGGCTCTAAGTGTGACAGGCAGTCCAGTGTTCTGCCAAATAGGGAACCAACTACTAGAGCAGACAAACAGAAATCAGTGCAAGCAGTTCCTTCCTAGCTCTTTCTGTTGACGAGGAACTATGGAACTCTATCCTTGCTGGAATTGGAGATTGCAAGCCAGACAGAGCTATGGCTGTTCGGACATGAACTACTCTGCAAAGGAGCAGGAAGAAGGAACAACAAATTCTGTCCTAACTCTTTCTGCTGGGTCCCATTACAGTGGTGCTTTAGGTTTCAGTGTTAGGGCAGACTCTTAACAGAGCAGCACATTCATGCCTCTCCTCTTCTGTTTGGACAGAGCAGGTGTCCCTCTGGATTTCTAGTTTCCAGGTCATACAGAGCTACGTCTTAAGAGGCATGAAGTGCTCTGCCAAAGCAAACAATGTTTCACTAAGAAATAATCTTGTAGCTCTTGCTGGTTTGGAGGAAAAGGGAGATGTTTGGCTCTAAGTGTGACAGGCAGTCCAGCGTTCTGCCAAATAGGGCACCAACTACTAGAGCAGGCAAAGAGAAATCAGCGCAAGCAATTCCTTCCTAGCTCTTTCTGTTGACGAGGAACTGTATCCTTGCTGGAATTGGAGACTGCAAGCCAGACAGAGCTACGGCTGTTCGGGCATGAACTACTCTGCAAAGGAGCAGGAAGAAGGAACAACAAATTCTGTCCTAACTCTTTCTGCTGGGTCCCATTACAGTGGTGCTTTAGGTTTCAGTGTTAGGGCAGCCGCTTAAAAGAGCAGCACATTCATGCCTCTCCTCTTCTGTTTGGACAGAGCAGGTGTCCCTCTGGATTTCTAGTTTCCAGGTCATACAGAGCTATGTCTTAAGAGGCATGAAGTGCTCTGCCGAAACAAACCATGTTTCACTAAGAAATAATCTTGTAGCTCTTGCTGGTTTGGAGGAAAAGGGAGATGTTTGGCTCTAAGTGTGACAGGCAGTCCAGCGTTCTGCCAAATAGGGCACCAACTGCTAGAGCAGACAAACAGAAATCAGCGCAAGCAATTCCTTCCTAGCTCTTTCTGTTGACGAGGAACTGTATCCTTGCTGGAATTGGAGATTGCAAGCCAGACAGAGCTACGGCTGTTCGGACATGAACTACTCTGCAAAGGAGCAGGAAGAAGGAACAACAAATTCTGTCCTAACTCTATCTGCTGGGTCCCATTACAGTGGTGCTTTACGTTTCAGTGTTAGGGCAGACGCTTAAGAGAGCAGCACATTCATGCCTACCCTCTTTTGTTTGGACAGAGCAGGTGTCCCTCTGGATTTCTACTTTCCAGGTCATACAGAGCTACGTCTTAAGAGGCATGAAGTGCTCGGCCAAAGCAAACAATGTTTCACTAAGACATAATCTTGTAGCTCTTGCTGGTTTGGAGGAAAAGGGAGATGTTTGGCTCTAAGTGTGACAGGCAGTCCAGCGTTCTGCCAAATAGGGAACCAACTACTAGAGCAGACAAACAGAAATCAGCGCAAGCAATTCCTTCCTAGCTCTTTCTGTTGACGAGGAACTGTATCCTTGCTGGAATTGGAGAGTGCAAGCCAGACAGAGCTACGGCTGTTCGGGCATGAACTACTCTGCAAAGGAGCAGGAAGAAGGAACAACAAATTCTGTCCTAACTCTATCTGCTGGGTCCCATTACAGTGGTGCTTTAGGTTTCAGTGTTAGGGCAGACGCTTAAGAGAGCAGCACATTCATGCCTACCCTCTTTTGTTTCGACAGAGCAGGTGTCCCTCTGGATTTCTAGTTTCCAGGTCATACAGAGCTACGTCTTAAGAGGCATGAAGTGCTCTGCCAAAGCAAACAATGTTTCACTAAGAAATAATCTTGTAGCTCTTGCTGGTTTGGAGGAAAAGGGAGATGTTTGGCCCTAAGTGTGACAGGCAGTCCAGCGTTCTGCCAAATAGGGAACCAACTGCTAGAGCAGACAAACAGAAATCAGCGCAAGCAATTCCTTCCTAGCTCTTTCTGTTGACGAGGAACTGTATCCTTGCTGGAATTGGAGATTGCAAGCCAGACAGAGCTACGGCTGTTCGGACATGAACTACTCTGCAAAGGAGCAGGAAGAAGGAACAACAAATTCTGTCCTAACTCTTTCTGCTGGGTCCCATTACAGTGGTGCTTTAGGTTTCATTGTTAGGGCAGACGCTTAAGAGAGCAGCACATTCATGCCTCTCCTCTTCTGTTTGGACAGAGCAGGTGTCCCTCTGGATTTCTAGTTTCCAGGTCGTACAGAGCTATGTCTTAAGAGGCATGAAGTGCTCTGCCAAAGCAAACAATGTTTCACTAAGAAATAATCTTGTAGCTCTTGCTGGTTTGGAGGAAAAGGGAGATGTTTGGCTCTAAGTGTGGCAGGCAGTCCAGCGTTCTGCCAAATAGGGCACCAACTACTAGATCAGGCAAAGAGAAATCAGCGCAAGCAATTCCTTCCTAGCTCTTTCTGTTGACGAGGAACTGTATCCTTGCTGGAATTGGAGACTGCAAGCCAGACAGAGCTACGGCTGTTCGGGCATGAACTACTCTGCAAAGGAGCAGGAAGAAGGAGCAACAAATTCTGTCCTAACTCTTTCTGCTGGGTCCCATTAATGTGGTGCTTTAGGTTTCAGTGTTAGGGCAGACGCTTAAGAGAGCAGCACATTCATGCCTCTCCTCTTCTGTTTGGACAGAGCAGGTGTCCCTCTGGATTTCTAGTTTCCAGGTCATACAGAGCTACGTCTTAAGAGGCATGAAGTGCTCTGCCAAAGCAAACAATGTTTCACTAAGAAATAATCTTGTAGCTCTTGCTGGTTTGGAGGAAAAGGGAGATGTTTGGCTCTGAGTGTGACAGGCAGTCCAGGGTTCTGGCAAATAGGGAACCAACTGCTAGAGCAGACAAACAGAAATCAGCGCAAGCAATTCCTTCCTAGCTCTTTCTGTTGACGAGGAACTGTATCCTTGCTGGAATTGGAGACTGCAAGCCAGACAGAGCTACGGCTGTTCATACATGAACTACTCTGCAAAGGAGCAGGAAGAAGGAACAACAAATTCTGTCCTAACTCTATCTGCTGGGTCCCATTACAGTGGTGCTTTAGGTTTCAGTGTTAGGGCAGACGCTTAATAGAGCAGCACATTCATGCCTACCCTCTTTTGTTTCGACAGAGCAGGTGTCCCTCTGGATTTCTAGTTTCCAGGTCATACAGAGCTACGTCTTAAGAGGCATGAAGTGCTCTGCCAAAGCAAACAATGTTTCACTAAGAAATAATCTTGTAGCTCTTGCTGGTTTGGAGGAAAAGGGAGATGTTTGGCTCTAAGTGTGGCAGGCAGTCCAGCGTTCTGCCAAATAGGGAACCAACTGCTAGAGCAGACAAACAGAAATCAGCGCAAGCAATTCCATCCTCGCTCTTTCTCTTGACGAGGAACTGTATCCTTGCTGGAATTGGAGACTGCAAGCCAGACAGAGCTACGGCTGTTCGGGCATGAACTACTCTGCAAAGGAGCAGGAAGAAGGAACAACAAATTCTGTCCTAACTCTTTCTGCTGGGTCCCATTACAGTGGTGCTTTAGGTTTCAGTGTTAGGGCAGACGCTTAAAAGAGCAGCACATTCATGCCTCTCCTCTTCTGTTTGGACAGAGCAGGTGTCCCTCTGGATTTCTAGTTTCCAGGTCATACAGAGCTACGTCTTAAGAGGCATGAAGTGCTCGGCCAAAGCAAACCATGTTTCACTAAGAAATAATCTTGTAGCTCTTGCTGGTTTGGAGGAAAAGGGAGATGTTTGGCTCTAAGTGTGACAGGCAGTCCAGGGTTCTGCCAAATAGGGCACCAACTACTAGAGCAGGCAAAGAGAAATCAGCGCAAGCAATTCCTTCCTAGCTCTTTCTGTTGACGAGGAACTGTATCCTTGCTGGAATTGGAGATGGCAAGCCAGACAGAGCTACGGCTGTTCGGGCATGAACTACTCTGCAAAGGAGCAGGAAGAAGGAGGAACAAATTCTGTCCTAACTCTTTCTCCTGGGTCCCATTACAGTGGTGCTTTAGGTTTCATTGTTAGGGCAGACACTTAAGAGAGCAGCACATTCATGTCTCTCTTCTTCTGTTTGGACAGAGCAGGTGTCCCTCTGGATTTCTAGTTTCCAGGTCATACAGAGCTACGTCTTAAGAGGCATGAAGTGCTCTGCCAAAGCAAACCATGTTTCACTAAGAAATAATCTTGTAGCTCTTGCTGGTTTGGAGGAAAAGGGAGATGTTTGGTTCTAAGTGTGGCAGGCAGTCCAGCGTTCTGCCATATAGGGAACCAACTACTAGAGCAGACAAACAGAAATCAGTGCAAGCAATTCCTTCCTAGCTCTTTCTGTTGACGAGGAACTGTATCCTTGCTGGAATTGGAGACTGCAAGCCAGACAGAGCTACGGCTCTTCGGAAATGAAGTACTCTGCAAAGGAGCAGGAAGAAGGAACAACAAATTCTGTCCTAACTCTTTCTGCTGGGTCCCATTACAGTGGTGCTTTAGGTTTCATAGTTAGGGCAGACGCTTAAGAGAGCAGCACATTCATGCCTACCCTCTTTTGTTTGGGCAGGGCAGGTGTCCCTCTGGATTTCTAGTTTCCAGGTCATACAGAGGTACGTCTTAAGAGGCATGAAGTGCTCTGCCAAAGCAAACAATGTTTCACTAAGAAATAATCTTGTAGCTCTTGCTGGTTTGGAGGAAAAGGGAGATGTTTGGCTCTAAGTGTGACAGGCAGTCCAGCGTTCTGCCAAATAGGGAACCAACTACTAGAGCAGACAAACAGAAATCAGTGCAAGCAATTCCTTCCTAGCTCTTTCTGTTGACGAGGAACTATGGAACTGTATCCTTGCTGGAATTGGAGAGTGCAAGCCAGACAGAGCTACGGCTGTTCGGACATGAACTACTCTGCAAAGGAGCAGGAAGAAGGAACAACAAATCCTGTCCTAACTCTTTCTGCTGGTTCCCATTACAGTGGTGCTTTAGGTTTCAGTGTTAGGGCAGACACTTAAGAGAGCAGCACATTCATGCCTCTCCTCTTCTGTTTGGACAGAGCAGGTGTCCCTCTGGATTTCTAGTTTCCAGGTCATACAGAGCTACGTCTTAAGAGGCATGAAGTGCTCTGCCAAAGCAAACCATGTTTCACTAAGAAATAATCTTGTAGCTCTTGCTGGTTTGGAGGAAAAGGGAGATGTTTGGCTCTAAGTGTGACAGGCAGTCCAGGGTTCTGCCAAATAGGGAACCAACTGCTAGAGCAGACAAACAGAAATCAGTGCAAGCAATTCCATCCTCGCTCTTTCTCTTGACGAGGAACTGTATCCTTGCTGGAATTGGAGACTGCAAGCCAGACAGAGCTACGGCTGTTCGGGCATGAACTACTCTGCAAAGGAGCAGGAAGAAGGAACAACAAATCCTGTCCTAACTCTTTCTGCTGGGTCCCATTACAGTGGTGCTTTAGGTTTCATGGTTAGGGCAGACGCTTAAGAGAGCAGCACATTCATGCCTCTCCTCTTCTGTTTGGACAGAGCAGGTGTCCCTCTGGATTTCTAGTTTCCAGGTCATACAGAGCTACGTCTTAAGAGGCATGAAGTGCTCGGCCAAAGCAAACCATGTTTCACTAAGAAATAATCTTGTAGCTCTTGCTGGTTTGGATGAAAAGGGAGATGTTTGGCTCTAAGTGTGACAGGCAGTCCAGCGTTCTGCCAAATAGGGAACCAACTACTAGAGCCGACAAACAGAAATCAGCGCAAGCAATTCCATCCTCGCTCTTTCTCTTGACGAGGAACCGTATCCTTGCTGGAATTGGAGACTGCAAGCCAGACAGAGCTACGGCTGTTCGGGCATGAACTACTCTGCAAAGGAGCAGGAAGAAGGAACAACAAATTCTGTCCTAACTCTTTCTGCTGGGTCCCATTACAGTGGTGCTTTAGGTTTCAGTGTTAGGGCAGACACTTAAGAGAGCAGCACATTCATGCCTCTCCTCTTCTGTTTGGACAGAGCAGGTGTCCCTCTGGATTTCTAGTTTCCAGGTCATACAGAGCTACGTCTTAAGAGGCATGAAGTGCTCGGCCAAAGCAAACCATGTTTCACTAAGAAATAATCTTGTAGCTCTTGCTGGTTTGGAGGAAAAGGGAGATGTTTGGCTCTAAGTGTGACAGGCAGTCCAGGGTTCTGCCAAATAGGGCACCAACTACTAGAGCAGGCAAAGAGAAATCAGCGCAAGCAATTCCTTCCTAGCTCTTTCTGTTGACGAGGAACTGTATCCTTGCTGGAATTGGAGATGGCAAGCCAGACAGAGCTACGGCTGTTCGGGCATGAACTACTCTGCAAAGGAGCAGGAAGAAGGAGGAACAAATTCTGTCCTAACTCTTTCTGCTGGGTCCCATTACAGTGGTGCTTTAGGTTTCATTGTTAGGGCAGACGCTTAAGAGAGCAGCACATTCATGCCTACCCTCTTCTGTTTGGACAGAGCAGGTGTCCCTCTGGATTTCTAGTTTCCAGGTCATACAGAGCTACGTCTTAAGAGGCATGAAGTGCTCTGCCAAAGCAAACCATGTTTCACTAAGAAATAATCTTGTAGCTCTTGCTGGTTTGGAGGAAAAGGGAGATGTTTGGTTCTAAGTGTGGCAGGCAGTCCAGCGTTCTGCCATATAGGGAACCAACTACTAGAGCAGACAAACAGAAATCAGTGCAAGCAATTCCTTCCTAGCTCTTTCTGTTGACGAGGAACTGTATCCTTGCTGGAATTGGAGACTGCAAGCCAGACAGAGCTACGGCTCTTCGGAAATGAAGTACTCTGCAAAGGAGCAGGAAGAAGGAACAACAAATTCTGTCCTAACTCTTTCTGCTGGGTCCCATTACAGTGGTGCTTTAGGTTTCATAGTTAGGGCAGACGCTTAAGAGAGCAGCACATTCATGCCTACCCTCTTTTGTTTGGGCAGGGCAGGTGTCCCTCTGGATTTCTAGTTTCCAGGTCATACAGAGGTACGTCTTAAGAGGCATGAAGTGCTCGGCCAAAGCAAACAATGTTTCACTAAGAAATAATCTTGTAGCTCTTGCTGGTTTGGAGGAAAAGGGAGATGTTTGGCTCTAAGTGTGACAGGCAGTCCAGCGTTCTGCCAAATAGGGAACCAACTACTAGAGCAGACAAACAGAAATCAGTGCAAGCAATTCCTTCCTAGCTCTTTCTGTTGACGAGGAACTATGGAACTGTATCCTTGCTGGAATTGGAGAGTGCAAGCCAGACAGAGCTACGGCTGTTCGGACATGAACTACTCTGCAAAGGAGCAGGAAGAAGGAACAACAAATCCTGTCCTAACTCTTTCTGCTGGGTCCCATTACAGTGGTGCTTTAGGTTTCATGGTTATGGCAGACGCTTAAGAGAGCAGCACATTCATGCCTCTCCTCTTCTGTTTGGACAGAGCAGGTGTCCCTCTGGATTTCTAGTTTCCAGGTCATACAGAGCTACGTCTTAAGAGGCATGAAGTGCTCGGCCAAAGCAAACCATGTTTCACTAAGAAATAATCTTGTAGCTCTTGCTGGTTTGGAGGAAAAGGGAGATGTTTGGCTCTAAGTGTGACAGGCAGTCCAGGGTTCTGCCAAATAGGGCACCAACTACTAGAGCAGGCAAAGAGAAATCAGCGCAAGCAATTCCTTCCTAGCTCTTTCTGTTGACGAGGAACTGTATCCTTGCTGGAATTGGAGATGGCAAGCCAGACAGAGCTACGGCTGTTCGGGCATGAACTACTCTGCAAAGGAGCAGGAAGAAGGAGGAACAAATTCTGTCCTAACTCTTTCTGCTGGGTCCCATTACAGTGGTGCTTTAGGTTTCATTGTTAGGGCAGACGCTTAAGAGAGCAGCACATTCATGCCTACCCTCTTCTGTTTGGACAGAGCAGGTGTCCCTCTGGATTTCTAGTTTCCAGGTCATACAGAGCTACGTCTTAAGAGGCATGAAGTGCTCTGCCAAAGCAAACCATGTTTCACTAAGAAATAATCTTGTAGCTCTTGCTGGTTTGGAGGAAAAGGGAGATGTTTGGTTCTAAGTGTGGCAGGCAGTCCAGCGTTCTGCCATATAGGGAACCAACTACTAGAGCAGACAAACAGAAATCAGTGCAAGCAATTCCTTCCTAGCTCTTTCTGTTGACGAGGAACTGTATCCTTGCTGGAATTGGAGACTGCAAGCCAGACAGAGCTACGGCTCTTCGGAAATGAAGTACTCTGCAAAGGAGCAGGAAGAAGGAACAACAAATTCTGTCCTAACTCTTTCTGCTGGGTCCCATTACAGTGGTGCTTTAGGTTTCATAGTTAGGGCAGACGCTTAAGAGAGCAGCACATTCATGCCTACCCTCTTTTGTTTGGGCAGGGCAGGTGTCCCTCTGGATTTCTAGTTTCCAGGTCATACAGAGGTACGTCTTAAGAGGCATGAAGTGCTCTGCCAAAGCAAACAATGTTTCACTAAGAAATAATCTTGTAGCTCTTGCTGGTTTGGAGGAAAAGGGAGATGTTTGGCTCTAAGTGTGACAGGCAGTCCAGCGTTCTGCCAAATAGGGAACCAACTACTAGAGCAGACAAACAGAAATCAGTGCAAGCAATTCCTTCCTAGCTCTTTCTGTTGACGAGGAACTATGGAACTGTATCCTTGCTGGAATTGGAGAGTGCAAGCCAGACAGAGCTACGGCTGTTCGGACATGAACTACTCTGCAAAGGAGCAGGAAGAAGGAACAACAAATCCTGTCCTAACTCTTTCTGCTGGTTCCCATTACAGTGGTGCTTTAGGTTTCAGTGTTAGGGCAGACACTTAAGAGAGCAGCACATTCATGCCTCTCCTCTTCTGTTTGGACAGAGCAGGTGTCCCTCTGGATTTCTAGTTTCCAGGTCATACAGAGCTACGTCTTAAGAGGCATGAAGTGCTCTGCCAAAGCAAACCATGTTTCACTAAGAAATAATCTTGTAGCTCTTGCTGGTTTGGAGGAAAATGGAGATGTTTGGCTCTAAGTGTGACAGGCAGTCCAGGGTTCTGCCAAATAGGGAACCAACTGCTAGAGCAGACAAACAGAAATCAGTGCAAGCAATTCCATCCTCGCTCTTTCTCTTGACGAGGAACTGTATCCTTGCTGGAATTGGAGACTGCAAGCCAGACAGAGCTACGGCTGTTCGGGCATGAACTACTCTGCAAAGGAGCAGGAAGAAGGAACAACAAATCCTGTCCTAACTCTTTCTGCTGGGTCCCATTACAGTGGTGCTTTAGGTTTCATGGTTATGGCAGACGCTTAAGAGAGCAGCACATTCATGCCTCTCCTCTTCTGTTTGGACAGAGCAGGTGTCCCTCTGGATTTCTAGTTTCCAGGTCATACAGAGCTACGTCTTAAGAGGCATGAAGTGCTCGGCCAAAGCAAACCATGTTTCACTAAGAAATAATCTTGTAGCTCTTGCTGGTTTGGATGAAAAGGGAGATGTTTGGCTCTAAGTGTGACAGGCAGTCCAGCGTTCTGCCAAATAGGGAACCAACTACTAGAGCCGACAAACAGAAATCAGCGCAAGCAATTCCATCCTCGCTCTTTCTCTTGACGAGGAACCGTATCCTTGCTGGAATTGGAGACTGCAAGCCAGACAGAGCAACGGCTGTTCGGGCATGAACTACTCTGCAAAGGAGCAGGAAGAAGGAACAACAAATTCTGTCCTAACTCTTTCTGCTGGGTCCCATTACAGTGGTGCTTTAGGTTTCAGTGTTAGGGCAGACACTTAAGAGAGCAGCACATTCATGCCTCTCCTCTTCTGTTTGGACAGAGCAGGTGTCCCTCTGGATTTCTAGTTTCCAGGTCATACAGAGCTACGTCTTAAGAGGCATGAAGTGCTCGGCCAAAGCAAACCATGTTTCACTAAGAAATAATCTTGTAGCTCTTGCTGGTTTGGAGGAAAAGGGAGATGTTTGGCTCTAAGTGTGACAGGCAGTCCAGCGTTCTGCCAAATAGGGCACCAACTACTAGAGCAGACAAACAGAAATCAGCGCAAGCAATTCCTTCCTAGCTCTTTCTGTTGACGAGGAACTGTATCCTTGCTGGAATTGGAGATGGCAAGCCAGACAGAGCTACGGCTGTTCGGGCATGAACTACTCTGCAAAGGAGCAGGAAGAAGGAGCAACAAATTCTGTCCTAACTCTTTCTGCTGGGTCCCATTACAGTGGTGCTTTAGGTGTCATTGTTAGGGCAGACTCTTAAGAGAGCAGCACATTCATGCCTATCCTCTTTTGTTTGGACAGTGCAGGTGTCCCTCTGGATTTCTAGTTTCCAGGTCATACAGAGCTACGTCTTAAGAGGCATGAAGTGCTCTGCCAAAGCAAACAATGTTTCACTAAGAAATAATCTTGTAGCTCTTGCTGGTTTGGAGGAAAAGGGAGATGTTTGGTTCTAAGTGTGGCAGGCAGTCCAGCGTTCTGCCATATAGGGAACCAACTACTAGAGCAGACAAACAGAAATCAGTGCAAGCAATTCCTTCCTAGCTCTTTCTGTTGACGAGGAACTGTATCCTTGCTGGAATTGGAGACTGCAAGCCAGACAGAGCTACGGCTCTTCGGAAATGAAGTACTCTGCAAAGGAGCAGGAAGAAGGAACAACAAATTCTGTCCTAACTCTTTCTGCTGGGTCCCATTACAGTGGTGCTTTAGGTTTCATAGTTAGGGCAGACTTAACAGCAGCACATTCATGCCTCTCCTCTTCTGCTTGGACAGAGCAGGTGTCCCTCTGGATTTCTAGTTTCCAGGTCATACAGAGCTACGTCTTAAGAGGCATGAAGTGCTCTGCCAAAGCAAACAATGTTTCACTAAGAAATAATCTTGTAGCTCTTGCTGGTTTGGAGGAAAAGGGAGATGTTTGGCTCTAAGTGTGACAGGCAGTCCAGCGTTCTGCCAAATAGGGAACCAACTACTAGAGCCGACAAACAGAAATCAGTGCAAGCAATTCCTTCCTAGCTCTTTCTGTTGACGAGGAACTATGGAACTGTATCCTTGCTGGAATTGGAGAGTGCAAGCCAGACAGAGCTACGGCTGTTCGGACATGAACTACTCTGCAAAGGAGCAGGAAGAAGGAACAACAAATTCTGTCCTAACTCTTTCTGCTGGGTCCCATTACAGTGGTGCTTTAGGTTTCATAGTTAGGGCAGACTTAACAGCAGCACATTCATGCCTCTCCTCTTCTGCTTGGACAGAGCAGGTGTCCCTCTGGATTTCTAGTTTCCAGGTCATACAGAGCTACGTCTTAAGAGGCATGAAGTGCTCTGCCAAAGCAAACAATGTTTCACTAAGAAATAATCTTGTAGCTCTTGCTGGTTTGGAGGAAAAGGGAGATGTTTGGCTCTAAGTGTGACAGGCAGTCCAGCGTTCTGCCAAATAGGGAACCAACTACTAGAGCAGACAAACAGAAATCAGCGCAAGCAATTCCTTCCTAGGTCTTTCTCTTGACGAGGAACTGTATCCTTGCTGGAATTGGAGATTGCAAGCCAGACAGTGCTACGGCTGTTCGGGCATGAACTACTCGGCAAAGGAGCAGGAAGAAGGAGCAACAAATTCTGTCCTAACTCTTTCTGTTGGTCCCATTACAGTGGTGCTTTAGGTTTCAGTGTTAGGGCAGCCACTTAAAAGAGCAGCACATTCATGCCTCTCCTCTTCTGTTTGGACAGAGCAGGGGTCCCTCTGGATTTCTAGTTTCCAGGTCATACAGAGCTATGTCTTAAGAGGCATGAAGTGCTCTGCCAAAGCAAACAATGTTTCACTAAGAAATAATCTTGTAGCTCTTGCTGGTTTGGAGGAAAAGGGAGATGTTTGGCTCTAAGTGTGACAGGCAGTCCAGCGTTCTGCCAAATAGGGAACCAACTACTAGAGCCGACAAACAGAAATCAGTGCAAGCAATTCCTTCCTAGCTCTTTCTGTTGACGAGGAACTATGGAACTGTATCCTTGCTGGAATTGGAGAGTGCAAGCCAGACAGAGCTACGGCTGTTCGGACATGAACTACTCTGCAAAGGAGCAGGAAGAAGGAACAACAAATCCTGTCCTAACTCTTTCTGCTGGTTCCCATTAATGTGGTGCTTTAGGTTTCAGTGTTAGGGCAGACACTTAAGAGAGCAGCACATTCATGCCTCTCCTCTTCTGTTTGGACAGAGCAGGTGTCCCTCTGGATTTCTAGTTTCCAGGTCATACAGAGCTACGTCTTAAGAGGCATGAAGTGCTCGGCCAAAGCAAACCATGTTTCACTAAGAAATAATCTTGTAGCTCTTGCTGGTTTGGAGGAAAAGGGAGATGTTTGGCTCTAAGTGTGACAGGCAGTCCAGCGTTCTGCCAAATAGGGAACCAACTGCTAGAGCAGACAAACAGAAATCAGTGCAAGCAATTCCATCCTCGCTCTTTCTCTTGACGAGGAACTGTATCCTTGCTGGAATTGGAGACTGCAAGCCAGACAGAGCTACGGCTGTTCGGGCATGAACTACTCTGCAAAGGAGCAGGAAGAAGGAACAACAAATCCTGTCCTAACTCTTTGTGCTGGGTCCCATTACAGTGGTGCTTTAGGTTTCATGGTTAGGGCAGACGCTTAAGAGAGCAGCACATTCATGCCTCTCCTCTTCTGTTTGGACAGAGCAGGTGTCCCTCTGGATTTCTAGTTTCCAGGTCATACAGAGCTACGTCTTAAGAGGCATGAAGTGCTCGGCCAAAGCAAACAATGTTTCACTAAGAAATAATCTTGTAGCTCTTGCTGGTTTGGATGAAAAGGGAGATGTTTGGCTCTAAGTGTGACAGGCAGTCCAGCGTTCTGCCAAATAGGGAACCAACTACTAGAGCCGACAAACAGAAATCAGCGCAAGCAATTCCTTCCTAGCTCTTTCTGTTGACGAGGAACTGTATCCTTGCTGGAATTGGAGATTGCAAGCCAGACAGAGCTACAGCTGTTCGGACATGAACTACTCTGCAAAGGAGCAGGAAGAAGGAACAACAAATTCTGTCCTAACTCTTTCTGCTGGGTCCCATTACAGTGGTGCTTTAGGTTTCAGTGTTAGGGCAGACTCTTAACAGAGCAGCACATTCATGCCTCTCCTCTTCTGTTTGGACAGAGCAGGTGTCCCTCTGGATTTCTAGTTTCCAGGTCATACAGAGCTACGTCTTAAGAGGCATGAAGTGCTCGGCCAAAGCAAACCATGTTTCACTAAGAAATAATCTTGTAGCTCTTGCTGGTTTGGAGGAAAAGGGATATGTTTGGCTCTAAGTGTGACAGGCAGTCCAGCATTCGGCCAAATAGGGAACCAACTACTAGAGCAGACAAACAGAAATCAGTGCAAGCAATTCCTTCCTAGGTCTTTCTCTTGACGAGGAACTGTATCCTTGCTGGAATTGGAGATTGCAAGCCAGACAGTGCTACAGCTGTTCGGGCATGAACTACTCGGCAAAGGAGCAGGAAGAAGGAGCAACAAATTCTGTCCTAACTCTTTCTGTTGGTCCCATTACAGTGGTGCTTTAGGTTTCAGTGTTAGGGCAGCCACTTAAAAGAGCAGCACATTCATGCCTCTCCTCTTCTGTTTGGACAGAGCAGGGGTCCCTCTGGATTTCTAGTTTCCAGGTCATACAGAGCTATGTCTTAAGAGGCATGAAGTGCTCTGCCAAAGCAAACAATGTTTCACTAAGAAATAATCTTGTAGCTCTTGCTGGTTTGGAGGAAAAGGGAGATGTTTGGCTCTAAGTGTGACAGGCAGTCCAGCATTCGGCCAAATAGGGAACCAACTGCTAGAGCAGACAAACAGAAATCAGCGCAAGCAATTCCGTCCTCGCTCTTTCTGTTGACGAGGAACTGTATCCTTGCTGGAATTGGAGACTGCAAGCCAGACAGAGCTACGGCTCTTCGGAAATGAACTACTCTGCAAAGGAGCAGGAAGAAGGAACAACAAATTCTGTCCTAACTCTTTCTGCTGCGTCCCATTACAGTGGTGCTTTAGGTTTCATTGTTAGGGCAGACTCTTAAGAGAGCAGCACATTCATGCCTCTCCTCTTCTGTTTGGACAGAGCAGGTGTCCCTCTGGATTTCTAGTTTCCAGGTCATACAGAGCTACGTCTTAAGAGGCATGAAGTGCTCTGCCAAAGCAAACCATGTTTCACTAAGAAATAATCTTGTAGCTCTTGCTGGTTTGGAGGAAAAGGGAGATGTTTGGCTCTAAGTGTGACAGGCAGTCCAGCGTTCTGCCAAACAGGGAACCAACTACTAGAGCCGACAAACAGAAATCAGTGCAAGCAATTCCTTCCTAGCTCTTTCTGTTGACGAGGAACTGTATCCTTGCTGGAATTGGAGAGTGCAAGCCAGACAGAGCTACGGCTGTTCTGGCATGAACTACTCTGCAAAGGAGCAGGAAGAAGGAACAACAAATTCTGTCCTAACTCCTTCTGCTGGGTCCCATTACAGTGGTGCTTTAGGTTTCAGTTTTAGGGCAGACGCTTAAGAGAGCAGCACATTCATGCCTCTCCTCTTCTGCTTGGACAGAGCAGGTGTCCCTCTGGATTTCTAGTTTCCAGGTCATACAGAGCTACGTCTTAAGAGGCATGAAGTGCTCTGCCAAAGCAAACCATGTTTCACTAAGAAATAATCTTGTAGCTCTTGCTGGTTTGGAGGAAAAGGGAGATGTTTGGCTCTAAGTGTGACAGGCAGTCCAGGGTTCTGCCAAATAGGGCACCAACTACTAGAGCAGGCAAAGAGAAATCAGCGCAAGCAATTCCTTCCTAGCTCTTTCTGTTGACGAGGAACTGTATCCTTGCTGGAATTGGAGATGGCAAGCCAGACAGAGCTACGGCTGTTCGGGCATGAACTACTCTGCAAAGGAGCAGGAAGAAGGAGGAACAAATTCTGTCCTAACTCTTTCTGCTGGGTCCCATTACAGTGGTGCTTTAGGTTTCATTGTTAGGGCAGACGCTTAAGAGAGCAGCACATTCATGTCTCTCTTCTTCTGTTTGGACAGAGCAGGTGTCCCTCTGGATTTCTAGTTTCCAGGTCATACAGAGCTACGTCTTAAGAGGCATGAAGTGCTCTGCCAAAGCAAACCATGTTTCACTAAGAAATAATCTTGTAGCTCTTGCTGGTTTGGAGGAAAAGGGAGATGTTTGGTTCTAAGTGTGGCAGGCAGTCCAGCGTTCTGCCATATAGGGAACCAACTACTAGAGCAGACAAACAGAAATCAGTGCAAGCAATTCCTTCCTAGCTCTTTCTGTTGACGAGGAACTGTATCCTTGCTGGAATTGGAGACTGCAAGCCAGACAGAGCTACGGCTCTTCGGAAATGAAGTACTCTGCAAAGGAGCAGGAAGAAGGAACAACAAATTCTGTCCTAACTCTTTCTGCTGGGTCCCATTACAGTGGTGCTTTAGGTTTCATAGTTAGGGCAGACGCTTAAGAGAGCAGCACATTCATGCCTACCCTCTTTTGTTTGGGCAGGGCAGGTGTCCCTCTGGATTTCTAGTTTCCAGGTCATACAGAGGTACGTCTTAAGAGGCATGAAGTGCTCTGCCAAAGCAAACCATGTTTCACTAAGAAATAATCTTGTAGCTCTTGCTGGTTTGGAGGAAAAGGGAGATGTTTGGCTCTAAGTGTGACAGGCAGTCCAGCGTTCTGCCAAACAGGGAACCAACTACTAGAGCCGACAAACAGAAATCAGTGCAAGCAATTCCTTCCTAGCTCTTTCTGTTGACGAGGAACTGTATCCTTGCTGGAATTGGAGAGTGCAAGCCAGACAGAGCTACGGCTGTTCTGGCATGAACTACTCTGCAAAGGAGCAGGAAGAAGGAACAACAAATTCTGTCCTAACTCCTTCTGCTGGGTCCCATTACAGTGGTGCTTTAGGTTTCAGTTTTAGGGCAGACGCTTAAGAGAGCAGCACATTCATGCCTCTCCTCTTCTGCTTGGACAGAGCAGGTGTCCCTCTGGATTTCTAGTTTCCAGGTCATACAGAGCTACGTCTTAAGAGGCATGAAGTGCTCTGCCAAAGCAAACCATGTTTCACTAAGAAATAATCTTGTAGCTCTTGCTGGTTTGGAGGAAAAGGGAGATGTTTGGCTCTAAGTGTGACAGGCAGTCCAGGGTTCTGCCAAATAGGGCACCAACTACTAGAGCAGGCAAAGAGAAATCAGCGCAAGCAATTCCTTCCTAGCTCTTTCTGTTGACGAGGAACTGTATCCTTGCTGGAATTGGAGATGGCAAGCCAGACAGAGCTACGGCTGTTCGGGCATGAACTACTCTGCAAAGGAGCAGGAAGAAGGAGGAACAAATTCTGTCCTAACTCTTTCTGCTGGGTCCCATTACAGTGGTGCTTTAGGTTTCATTGTTAGGGCAGACGCTTAAGAGAGCAGCACATTCATGTCTCTCTTCTTCTGTTTGGACAGAGCAGGTGTCCCTCTGGATTTCTAGTTTCCAGGTCATACAGAGCTACGTCTTAAGAGGCATGAAGTGCTCTGCCAAAGCAAACCATGTTTCACTAAGAAATAATCTTGTAGCTCTTGCTGGTTTGGAGGAAAAGGGAGATGTTTGGTTCTAAGTGTGGCAGGCAGTCCAGCGTTCTGCCATATAGGGAACCAACTACTAGAGCAGACAAACAGAAATCAGTGCAAGCAATTCCTTCCTAGCTCTTTCTGTTGACGAGGAACTGTATCCTTGCTGGAATTGGAGACTGCAAGCCAGACAGAGCTACGGCTCTTCGGAAATGAAGTACTCTGCAAAGGAGCAGGAAGAAGGAACAACAAATTCTGTCCTAACTCTTTCTGCTGGGTCCCATTACAGTGGTGCTTTAGGTTTCATAGTTAGGGCAGACGCTTAAGAGAGCAGCACATTCATGCCTACCCTCTTTTGTTTGGGCAGGGCAGGTGTCCCTCTGGATTTCTAGTTTCCAGGTCATACAGAGGTACGTCTTAAGAGGCATGAAGTGCTCTGCCAAAGCAAACAATGTTTCACTAAGAAATAATCTTGTAGCTCTTGCTGGTTTGGAGGAAAAGGGAGATGTTTGGTTCTAAGTGTGACAGGCAGTCCAGCGTTCTGCCAAATAGGGAACCAACTACTAGAGCCGACAAACAGAAATCAGCGCAAGCAATTCCATCCTCGCTCTTTCTCTTGATGAGGAACTGTATCCTTGCTGGAATTGGAGACTGCAAGCCAGACAGAGCTACGGCTGTTCGGGCATGAACTACTCTGCAAAGGAGCAGGAAGAAGGAGCAACAAATTCTGTCCTAACTCTTTCTGCTGGGTCCCATTACAGTGGTGCTTTAGGTTTCATTGTTAGGGCAGACGCTTAAGAGAGCAGCACATTCATGCCTACCCTCTTTTGTTTGGACAGTGCAGGTGTCCCTCTGGATTTCTAGTTTCCAGGTCATACAGAGCTACGTCTTAAGAGGCATGAAGTGCTCTGCCAAAGCAAACCATGTTTCACTAAGAAATAATCTTGTAGCTCTTGCTGGTTTGGAGGAAAAGGGAGATGTTTGGTTCTAAGTGTGACAGGCAGTCCAGCGTTCTGCCATATAGGGAACCAACTACTAGAGCAGACAAACAGAAATCAGTGCAAGCAATTCCTTCCTAGCTCTTTCTGTTGACGAGGAACTGTGTCCTTGCTGGAATTGGAGATTGCAAGCCAGACAGAGCTACGGCTCTTCGGACATGAACTACTCTGCAAAGGAGCAGGAAGAAGGAGCAACAAATCCTGTCCTAACTCTTTCTGCTGGGTCCCATTACAGTGGTGCTTTAGGTTTCATAGTTAGGGCAGACTTAACAGCAGCACATTCATGCCTCTCCTCTTCTGCTTGGACAGAGCAGGTGTCCCTCTGGATTTCTAGTTTCCAGGTCATACAGAGCTACGTCTTAAGAGGCATGAAGTGCTCTGCCAAAGCAAACAATGTTTCACTAAGAAATAATCTTGTAGCTCTTGCTGGTTTGGAGGAAAAGGGAGATGTTTGGCTCTAAGTGTGACAGGCAGTCCAGCGTTCTGCCAAATAGGGAACCAACTACTAGAGCCGACAAACAGAAATCAGTGCAAGCAATTCCTTCCTAGCTCTTTCTGTTGACGAGGAACTATGGAACTGTATCCTTGCTGGAATTGGAGAGTGCAAGCCAGACAGAGCTACGGCTGTTCGGACATGAACTACTCTGCAAAGGAGCAGGAAGAAGGAACAACAAATCCTGTCCTAACTCTTTCTGCTGGTTCCCATTACAGTGGTGCTTTAGGTTTCAGTGTTAGGGCAGACACTTAAGAGAGCAGCACATTCATGCCTCTCCTCTTCTGTTTGGACAGAGCAGGTGTCCCTCTGGATTTCTAGTTTCCAGGTCATACAGAGCTACGTCTTAAGAGGCATGAAGTGCTCGGCCAAAGCAAACCATGTTTCACTAAGAAATAATCTTGTAGCTCTTGCTGGTTTGGAGGAAAAGGGAGATGTTTGGCTCTAAGTGTGACAGGCAGTCCAGCGTTCTGCCAAATAGGGAAGCAACTGCTAGAGCAGACAAACAGAAATCAGTGCAAGCAATTCCATCCTCGCTCTTTCTCTTGACGAGGAACTGTATCCTTGCTGGAATTGGAGATTGCAAGCCAGACAGTGCTACGGCTGTTCGGGCATGAACTACTCGGCAAAGGAGCAGGAAGAAGGAGCAACAAATTCTGTCCTAACTCTTTCTGTTGGTCCCATTACAGTGGTGCTTTAGGTTTCAGTGTTAGGGCAGCCACTTAAAAGAGCAGCACATTCATGCCTCTCCTCTTCTGTTTGGACAGAGCAGGGGTCCCTCTGGATTTCTAGTTTCCAGGTCATACAGAGCTATGTCTTAAGAGGCATGAAGTGCTCTGCCAAAGCAAACAATGTTTCACTAAGAAATAATCTTGTAGCTCTTGCTGGTTTGGAGGAAAAGGGAGATGTTTGGCTCTAAGTGTGACAGGCAGTCCAGCATTCGGCCAAATAGGGAACCAACTGCTAGAGCAGACAAACAGAAATCAGCGCAAGCAATTCCTTCCTCGCTCTTTCTGTTGACGAGGAACTGTATCCTTGCTGGAATTGGAGACTGCAAGCCAGACAGAGCTACGGCTCTTCGGAAATGAACTACTCTGCAAAGGAGCAGGAAGAAGGAACAACAAATTCTGTCCTAACTCTTTCTGCTGCGTCCCATTACAGTGGTGCTTTAGGTTTCATTGTTAGGGCAGACTCTTAAGAGAGCAGCACATTCATGCCTCTCCTCTTCTGTTTGGACAGAGCAGGTGTCCCTCTGGATTTCTAGTTTCCAGGTCATACAGAGCTACGTCTTAAGAGGCATGAAGTGCTCTGCCAAAGCAAACCATGTTTCACTAAGAAATAATCTTGTAGCTCTTGCTGGTTTGGAGGAAAAGGGAGATGTTTGGCTCTAAGGGTGACAGGCAGTCCAGCGTTCTGCCAAATAGGGAACCAACTACTAGAGCCGACAAACAGAAATCAGTGCAAGCAATTCCTTCCTAGCTCTTTCTGTTGACGAGGAACTGTATCCTTGCTGGAATTGGAGATGGCAAGCCAGACAGAGCTACGGCTGTTCGGGCATGAACTACTCTGCAAAGGAGCAGGAAGAAGGAGGAACAAATTCTGTCCTAACTCTTTCTGCTGGGTCCCATTACAGTGGTGCTTTAGGTTTCATTGTTAGGGCAGACGCTTAAGAGAGCAGCACATTCATGCCTACCCTCTTTTGTTTGGGCAGGGCAGGTGTCCCTCTGGATTTCTAGTTTCCAGGTCATACAGAGGTACGTCTTAAGAGGCATGAAGTGCTCTGCCAAAGCAAACAATGTTTCACTAAGAAATAATCTTGTAGCTCTTGCTGGTTTGGAGGAAAAGGGAGATGTTTGGCTCTAAGTGTGACAGGCAGTCCAGCGTTCTGCCAAATAGGGAACCAACTACTAGAGCCGACAAACAGAAATCAGTGCAAGCAATTCCTTCCTAGCTCTTTCTGTTGACGAGGAACTATGGAACTGTATCCTTGCTGGAATTGGAGACTGCAAGCCAGACAGAGCTACGGCTGTTCGGGCATGAACTACTCTGCAAAGGAGCAGGAAGAAGGAACAACAAATCCTGTCCTAACTCTTTCTGCTGGTTCCCATTACAGTGGTGCTTTAGGTTTCAGTGTTAGGGCAGACACTTAAGAGAGCAGCACATTCATGCCTCTCCTCTTCTGTTTGGACAGAGCAGGTGTCCCTCTGGATTTCTAGTTTCCAGGTCATACAGAGCTACGTCTTAAGAGGCATGAAGTGCTCGGCCAAAGCAAACCATGTTTCACTAAGAAATAATCTTGTAGCTCTTGCTGGTTTGGAGGAAAAGGGAGATGTTTGGCTCTAAGTGTGACAGGCAGTCCAGAGTTCTGCCAAATAGGGAACCAACTGCTAGAGCAGACAAACAGAAATCAGCGCAAGCAATTCCTTCCTAGGTCTTTCTCTTGACGAGGAACTATGGAACTGTATCCTTGCTGGAATTGGAGACTGCAAGCCAGACAGAGCTACGG
This sequence comes from Rhynochetos jubatus, assembly GCA_027574665.1. NCBI lineage: Eukaryota > Metazoa > Chordata > Aves > Eurypygiformes > Rhynochetidae > Rhynochetos > Rhynochetos jubatus. The sequence continues at coordinate 8,945,799 of CM050689.1, read as the reverse complement.
CTGTTCGGGCATGAACTACTCTGCAAAGGAGCAGGAAGAAGGAGCAACAAATCCTGTCCTAACTCTTTCTGCTGGGTCCCATTACAGTGGTGCTTTAGGTTTCATTGTTAGGGCAGACGCTTAAGAGAACAGCACATTCATGCCTCTCCTCTTCTGTTTGGACAGAGCAGGTGTCCCTCTGGATTTCTAGTTTCCAGGTCATACAGAGCTACGTCTTAAGAGGCATGAAGTGCTCTGCCAAAGCAAACCATGTTTCACTAAGAAATAATCTTGCAGCTCTTGCTGGTTTGGAGGAAAAGGGAGATGTTTGGCTCTAAGTGTGACAGGCAGTCCAGAGTTCTGCCAAATAGGGAACCAACTGCTAGAGCAGACAAACAGAAATCAGCGCAAGCAATTCCATCCTCGCTCTTTCTCTTGACGAGCAACTGTATCCTTGCTGGAATTGGAGACTGCAAGCCAGACAGAGCTACGGCTGTTCGGGCATGAACTACTCTGCAAAGGAGCAGGAAGAAGGAGCAACAAATCCTGTCCTAACTCTTTCTGCTGGGTCCCATTACAGTGGTGCTTTAGGTTTCATTGTTAGGGCAGACGCTTAAGAGAGCAGCACATTCATGCCTCTCCTCTTCTGTTTGGACAGAGCAGGTGTCCCTCTGGATTTCTAGTTTCCAGGTCATACAGAGCTACGTCTTAAGAGGCATGAAGTGCTCGGCCAAAGCAAACCATGTTTCACTAAGAAATAATCTTGTAGCTCTTGCTGGTTTGGATGAAAAGGGAGATGTTTGGCTCTAAGTGTGACAGGCAGTCCAGCGTTCTGCCAAATAGGGAACCAACTGCTAGAGCAGACAAACAGAAATCAGTGCAAGCAGTTCCTTCCTAGCTCTTTCTGTTGACGAGGAACTATGGAACTGTATCCTTGCTGGAATTGGAGATTGCAAGCCAGACAGAGCTACGGCTGTTCGGGCATGAACTACTCTGCAAAGGAGCAGGAAGAAGGAGCAACAAATTCTGTCCTAACTCTTTCTGCTGGGTCCCATTACAGTGGTGCTTTAGGTTTCATTGTTAGGGCAGACGCTTAAGAGAGCAGCACATTCATGCCTCTCCTCTTCTGTTTGGACAGAGTAGGTGTCCCTCTGGATTTCTAGTTTCCAGGTCATACAGAGCTACGTCTTAAGAGGCATGAAGTGCTCTGCCAAAGCAAACCATGTTTCACTAAGAAATAATCTTGTAGCTCTTGCTGGTTTGGAGGAAAAGGGAGATGTTTGGCTCTAAGTGTGACAGGCAGTCCAGCATTCGGCCAAATAGGGAACCAACTGCTAGAGCAGACAAACAGAAATCAGCGCAAGCAATTCCTTCCTAGCTCTTTCTGTTGACGAGGAACTGTGTCCTTGCTGGAATTGGAGACTGCAAGCCAGACAGAGCTACGGCTGTTCGGACATGAACTACTCTGCAAAGGAGCAGGAAGAAGGAACAACAAATTCTGTCCTAACTCTTTCTGTTGGGTCCCATTACAGTGGTGCTTTAGGTTTCAGTGTTAGGGCAGCCGCTTAGAAGAGCAGCACATTCATGCCTCTCCTCTTCTGTTTGGACAGAGCAGGGGTCCCTCTGGATTTCTAGTTTCCAGGTCATACAGAGCTACATCTTAAGAGGCATGAAGTGCTCTGCCAAAGCAAACCATGTTTCACTAAGAAATAATCTTGTAGCTCTTGCTGGTTTGGAGGAAAAGGGAGATGTTTGGCTCTAAGTGTGACAGGCAGTCCAGCGTTCTGCCAAATAGGGAACCAACTACTAGAGCAGACAAACAGAAATCAGTGCAAGCAATTCCTTCCTAGCTCTTTCTGTTGACGAGGAACTGTATCCTTGCTGGAATTGGAGATTGCAAGCCAGACAGAGCTACGGCTGTTCGGGCATGAACTACTCTGCAAAGGAGCAGGAAGAAGGAACAACAAATTCTGTCCTATCTCTTTCTGCTGGGTCCCATTACAGTGGTGCTTTAGGTTTCAGTGTTAGGGCAGCCGCTTAAGAGAGCAGCACATTCATGCCTCTCCTCTTCTGTTTGGACAGAGCAGGTGTCCCTCTGGATTTCTAGTTTCCAGGTCATACAGAGCTACGTCTTAAGAAGCATGAAGTGCTCTGCCAAAGCAAACCATGTTTCACTAAGAAATAATCTTGTAGCTCTTGCTGGTTTGGAGGAAAAGGGAGATGTTTGGTTCTAAGTGTGGCAGGCAGTCCAGCGTTCTGCCATATAGGGAACCAACTGCTAGAGCAGACAAACAGAAATCAGCGCAAGCAATTCCTTCCTAGCTCTTTCTGTTGACGAGGAACTGTGTCCTTGCTGGAATTGGAGATTGCAAGCCAGACAGAGCTACGGCTGTTCGGGCATGAACTACTCTGCAAAGGAGCAGGAAGAAGGAGCAACAAATTCTGTCCTAACTCTTTCTGCTGGGTCCCATTACAGTGGTGCTTTAGGTTTCAGTGTTAGGGCAGACTCTTAAAAGAGCAGCACATTCATGCCTCTCCTCTTCTGTTTGGACAGAGCAGGTGTCCCTCTGGATTTCTAGTTTCCAGGTCATACAGAGCTATGTCTTAAGAGGCATGAAGTGCTCTGCCAAAGCAAACCATGTTTCACTAAGAAATAATCTTGTAGCTCTTGCTGGTTTGGAGGAAAAGGGAGATGTTTGGCTCTAAGTGTGACAGGCAGTCCAGCGTTCTGCCAAATAGGGAACCAACTGCGAGAGCAGACAAACAGAAATCAGCGCAAGCAATTCCTTCCTAGCTCTTTCTGTTGACGAGGAACTGTATCCTTGCTGGAATTGGAGATTGCAAGCCAGACAGAGCTACGGCTGTTCGGACATGAACTACTCTGCAAAGGAGCAGGAAGAAGGAACAACAAATTCTGTCCTAACTCCTTCTGCTGGGTCCCATTACAGTGGTGCTTTAGGTTTCAGTGTTAGGGCAGACTCTTAAAAGAGCAGAACATTCATCTCTCCTCTTCTGTTTGGACAGAGCAGGTGTCCCTCTGGATTTCTAGTTTCCAGGTCATACAGAGCTACGTCTTAAGAGGCATGAAGTGCTCTGCCAAAGCAAACCATGTTTCACTAAGAAATAATCTTGTAGCTCTTGCTGGTTTGGAGGAAAAGGGAGATGTTTGGCTCTAAGTGTGACAGGCAGTCCAGCGTTCTGCCAAATAGGGAACCAACTGCGAGAGCAGACAAACAGAAATCAGCGCAAGCAATTCCTTCCTAGCTCTTTCTGTTGACGAGGAACTGTATCCTTGCTGGAATTGGAGATTGCAAGCCAGACAGAGCTACGGCTCTTCGGACATGAACTACTCTGCAAAGGAGCAGGAAGAAGGAACAACAAATTCTGTCCTAACTCCTTCTGCTGGGTCCCATTACAGTGGTGCTTTAGGTTTCATTGTTAGGGGAGCCACTTAAAAGAGCAGAACATTCATGCCTCTCCTCTTCTGCTTGGACAGAGCAGGTGTCCCTCTGGATTTCTAGTTTCCAGGTCATACAGAGCTACGTCTTAAGAGGCATGAAGTGCTCTGCCAAAGCAAACCATGTTTCACTAAGAAATAATCTTGTAGCTCTTGCTGGTTTGGAGGAAAAGGGAGATGTTTGGCTCTAAGTGTGACAGGCAGTCCAGCGTTCTGACAAATAGGGAACCAACTGCTAGAGCAGACAAACAGAAATCAGCACAAGCAATTCCTTCCTAGCTCTTTCTGTTGACGAGGAACTGTATCCTTGCTGGAATTGGAGACTGCAAGGCAGACAGAGCTACGGCTGTTCGGGCATGAACTACTCTGCAAAGGAGCAGGAAGAAGGAACAACAAATTCTGTCCTAACTCTTTCTGTTGGGTCCCATTATTGTGGTGCTTTAGGTTTCAGTGTTAGGGCAGCCGCTTAAGAGAGCAGCACATTCATGCCTCTCCTCTTCTGTTTGGACAGAGCAGGTGTCCCTCTGGATTTCTAGTTTCCAGGTCATACAGAGCTACGTCTTAAGAGGCATGAAGTGCTCTGCCAAAACAAACCATGTTTCACTAAGAAATAATCTTGTAGCTCTTGCTGGTTTGGAGGAAAAGGGAGATGTTTGGCTCTAAGTGTGACAGGCAGTCCAGCGTTCTGCCAAATAGGGAACCAACTGCTAGAGCAGACAAACAGAAATCAGCGCAAGCAATTCCTTCCTAGCTCTTTCTGTTGACGAGGAACTGTATCCTTGCTGGAATTGGAGATTGCAAGCCAGACAGAGCTACGGCTGTTTGGGCATGAACTACTCTGCAAAGGAGCAGGAAGAAGGAAGAACTAATTCTGTCCTAACTCTTTCTGTTGGGTCCCATTACAGCTGACTGGTGTAAACAGGACTCCACAACCTATGTGGTTGTAAATTAGGTATGTGTATTCGCTGGAGGGCGCATGGGGGATCTCTCCATCACAATCGTAGGTGCCTTCCGGGATGACTTGCTTCACTTCTATACAGTCTAACATTTTATATTCATGAATGGCTATACATATTCATGGCCTTTCCCTGGTCTTCATTCTAATGAGGTCTGAGAAGTCACTCCTCCCAGTTCCACCTGCGCAGTGCCTCCTGGTGGTCATCTTTTGGGGTCTTCTGAGGAAGGCTCTGAGTCTCCTTCGCGAATAAACTTTTGACCTCCATCCCTTGCGCATGCCCTTTAGTCCTTTGGCCCTTCTGCATTCCATCATACCGGTTTCAACCAGTCCGGGGTCCCCCACTTTCTATCCCTTAGCAGGAACTGTCTACAGCTGGTTTCCTCTAAACAATCGCTCAATTTGTCTTTTTCTTCATAGCCCTGACTTTCTAGTTAAACGTTGTCTATATTCTACGTGCTGATCACTCTACCCAGTTAATATGTTAGCTGGTCCTTATTTCTATATGTTAGCATCCCCTGATCCCTCTATCATTCCCCCCTTTTCTTAAAATTTAGTAAATTCTTTTACTATGATCCCATACTCCTAGTACAGTGATTCCTTATCTAACATCTTCTCAAATTATTTGTTACACTCAAGCTTCTGCCGTAGTTGATTCTTCTTCCATTTGCTGTAAGAATCTCCTGTGTTCTGACAGCACCACAACGCACATCGAACTACAATACAAAGAACTATAGACAAGATTACGATCATGACTCTTGTGATAAACCGCTGTCTCAACCAGGCCAAGTTCAGTAGCCAAGAGGTCAGGTTTTCCCAGAGTTCTTTAAAGCCCCATGAGGTATTATCTAAAGTGAATTGATGCAAGATTTTAGTCTGTACATACTCCTCCTTGAGAGGCCAGTCAGAGGTCTAATGCCATCGTGTTTTGTAGCACTACTCCTGAAAGACTAGAAACCTCTGTTTGAATTGCCTGAATTGCATCCATGGTTCTATTTTCAATACTCTCTATGATTGCAGAAATATTCACTATTGCCTTTTCTAATTCACTTACTCCCAACCAAGGGAGGAACCATCTTGCAAAGCTATGAAACACGGTTGGTCTTCGTATTAAAGGATTCTCGCTTCTCTTAATTCGTTTAAGGGACGACCTCAACCCTTTCTCCCCATGCTCAGGCATATGAGTACACACCCAACAATTAGACCAGTTCATAGCATTTACAGTTCTGTCATGTAGCTGTAAAAACACATTATTTTCCCACGCTCCAGGTCCCTCTATCAGGCTTACAATTGCTGTCGTGACAAGGTAAGCTTTCCTGGTTGGACCTGTGTGACCTTCCATTGTGATTTAGGAGCTTTCTTTATCCTGGTGTGGTGAATCCAAGCGTTTTGCTCCTGGATTTTGATTGCCGTGAAGGAGGTGAGGAGCACCTGGAATGGTCCTTCCCACTGCAGCTCTAAGGTCCTCTCTGCAAGAGACTTTACATATACATAATCTCCAGGCTGTATGTTATGTACAGGTCCGTCTAAACCCTGACTTCGAGTCCCAGCCACATGCTTCCCAATCTTATTGAGTTGTAGTTGCTGGAACTCCAAACCGCGGTATTATTTTCTTTATTAATATTCTAGTAACTTCCCTGGCCTTAGCTGTTCTAGTAGGAAATGCTTCTGGCCAACCTGAAAAGGTGTTAGTTAATACCAATAAATATCGGTACCCCCCTTTTCTCGGGAGTTCCGAAAAATCAATCTGCCATTGTTGTCCAGGTCCATTACCTCTTCCAATTTGACCCATCTCCAATTTAGGGGTAATTTTAGGGTTAGTCTGGAGGCAAAGATCACACTGCTGAGTTATCTGCCTTACAGTGGTGTACAATTTTCTGGCTACAATTTCCCGAATTAGTTTATAGAGGGCCTCTGCTCCCCAATGTCTTTTCTTATGTTCCTCCCTCACCAAAGACCATGTTAAATGAGAGGGGATGATTAGCTTCCCTTGTGGTGTGAGGGCCCATCCCTCTTCATTATATGACCCTTCTAAATCTGCAATAAGCTTTTGATCTTCCTTGGTATATTCTGGCTTACCTTCCAGGGAGAGTCGCCCGTCGGGGATCAAAGCCCCTTCCATTTTTACCTCTCCTTTGGCTGCCTGTTTTGCCTCTCTGTCCGCCAGCTCATTTCCTTTCTCCAATTCCGAGTTCACTTTCTGGTGTGCTTTGATGTGCATTACCGCTATTTTCTCAGGGAGCTGAACTGCCTCCAACAGTCTCAAGATCTTTTCCGCATGTTTGATGTTTTTGCCCTGTGTGTTCAACAATCCTCTCTCTTTCCAGATTGCCCCATGTGCATGCACGACTCCAAAGGCATATTTCGAGTCTGTATATATTTACAGCTTTGCCTTGGGCCAATTCCAAGGCACGAGTCAGAGCAATTATTTCTGTCTTTTGTGCTGAGGTATTCATAGGTAGCAGTCCCGATTCTATATCACTTCTCGGCTGGTGGTAATGGCATACCCGGCATGCCTCTTACCGCTCAGGACATAGCTGCTTCCATCCGTGAATCAGTTCTCTGTATTTTCCATAGGACTGTTCCTCAATTCCAGATGACTCGAATATGTCGCTTCTATGGTTTCCAGACAATCGTGATGCACTGGTTCTCCAGTGTTACCAATCTGGAAGTCCCAGGGCCAGAGCCGACATCAGGGCTTTCTTCAGTTGTTCAAAGGCCTGTATAGTTTCCTTGTTCTATTGAAGGTGTTTCTGTTCACTAGCTGTTAGTGCATACAGAGGTTTAACAAGCAGTCCATAATTATAAATCCACAATCAGCACCACCCAGTCATCCCCAGAAAAGTCCGTAACTCTTTTACTGTTTGTGGCCTCGGGGTCTGGCATATTGCTTCTTTCTGGGCTTGTCCCAAAGTCCTTCATCCAGCACTAACCTCATAGCCCAGATAAATCACTTCACGCTGTATCATCTGGGCCTTTTTCTTAGACACTCGATATCCCTGCAGCCCCAAGAAATTTAACAGGCTCACCGTCCAGGTCATGCAAGCCTCCTTTGTCTTGGTGGCAATCAGGATATCATCCACGTACTGCAACAGTTTTCCCTCCTCAGGCAGGGGGTTCTTCCAGGACTCAAGATCTTTTGCAAGCTGGTTACCAAATATGGTAGGGCTGTTTTTAAACCCTTGAGGCAGTACTGTCCAAGTGAGCTGAGTCTTTCGCCCATTTTTAGGGTTTTCCCACTCAAACACAAATATTTTCTGGCTGGCTTCGTGGAGAGGGAGGCAAAAGAAGGCATCCTTCAGATCTAAGACAGTAAACCACGTTAGTTCAGGTGTTAATATAGTCAGTAAAGTGTATGGGTATGCTACCACGGGATATAGGTTCTCAGTTGTCTTATTTACTGCCCGTAGGTCTTGAACTACTCGATATGTCCCGTCAGGCTTTCAAAATTATTCTTACTGGTTGCCGTCCCTCTTTAAGTTTGATCTTAATCGGCAATGCACCTTTTGCCTTTCCAGGGACATCAGTGGCCCAAACCCCAGGGTATACCTGGTCCATAACTTCTTCACTAATCCTTCCTTCTGCTGAAACACTGGCTAAAAATAAGCTCATTACTTGTATATATTGTTGGTCATTTACCTCCAGAGTAACTTCCCCTTTTTCGAATTTAATTCTTGTTCCCAATTATTTTAATAGGTCTCTCCCCAACAGTGCCTTTGGGGAGTCCAGCATATACAAAATTTGTGGATGCCCCATTGTTTTCCCAGTTTGTATTTCAGAGGCTCACAAAAATATGCCTTTTCACTGTGGCCAGTTGCCCCTTTTACCATGATATAATCATTCCCCAGGGGCATCAAAGCTTGATTTAAAACTGAATATGTTGCCCCTTTCCATTAACATTCCTATTCTTCTCTAGAGACAGAACAAAAGAGTCACTGGGTGGGGTGTTAACACCACATTCTTTCTTTCTGCCACTCAGAGCAGGTTTCTTAAAGTGAAAAACACATCACAGTACATAATTTCAGCCCTTTTTCTTTCCTTTTTTTTTTTTTTTCTTTCTTTCATGTCTTAAACCAACATCAATTGCAACATGGTATTGTAATTCAAAGTTCCATCCTCAGGTCATTTTTCTCCATCTTCCAACTTGTATTGTATACAATGTATACCACATGCTTAACCGAACATATTAACCAGTTATGCCATGCAAACAAATCCAATAGCACAAAACAAAAATCGTTATCAAAATTTCCATTCCCAGAATCCATGCTCACAAAAATTCCACCAGAAGGGGACTTGAACCCCAGACAAACTTGTACGTCCCTGAAGCTTTCACTTTAAGGGACTACCAGAAGGGGACTCAAAATCCTTAAAGATCTTTATAGCCCAACCTTGCTGGGTTTTTCACCCGACTGACCGGGCAGGCTTATCAGTTACCAGATACCCAGAACAAATCTGTGCCGTTGTTTCCTTAGTTATCTCCGGGAGTGTCCTAACATCCTCCCAGCTTTTAAGCCTCCAACCTAACTGACTATTTGATGGTATTGTCGGACTCTTTCCTTCTCAATTTCTCCTTTTCTCTTTACTCTTTTATTATTTCCCATTTATAAATTCAATAGTTTAAGAAATTTGGCAGAAAGTAAACCCCCTTGCATTCCAGCTTATCCTCAGATATCAGAGGGGCTGGGGGCGGCTGGGCTTAAATTCTGAGTGACATCCAATTAATATACAAAATCCAGTACAATAAACCTAGATTTATACACCAGAGCAATAATTAAGATCCGATAATCATGTTCCAGTAAAGCAAAGCATAAATTCCAAAGGACCAAATAATCACAGACCAGATGGAAACTCAAATCCCTTTCAACCCAGACGTTATCCAAACCTCCAAGATAACTATCTAGAGGGGATTCAAGCTCCTAAGATACTTCTGTAGCCCAGCCCTGCACAGCTTCTTGCTGCGTCTGACGGGACGGCAACCAGAAAACCAGAACCAGTATTTCCAGGCCCACTGCCTGTTACCAAACCTGCAAGAGAGCATCCTCCCTTGTACCTTGACTGAACCCAGCACAGTGACCAACCTGTAGGTCCCCAATCTCCGGTTTACTGTCTGGCATGGTTCTTTTCACGCCCCTTGGGTGCCCTTAAGAACCGTTCCTTTGTTTCCAGGCCCACTGCTTGTTACCAAACTTGCCCTTTGTTTCCAAGCCCACTGCCTGTTTACTTACCCTTTTCCCTCTGGTCACCCCTCACGGACTCCCCTGGTCTGCTACTTGTCTGTCTCCAAACAGTCACGGGTACCCAATCAGTCGTCCAGGGCCGGCGGACGTCAAAGGGGAGCTGACCACCCAAATATCAGTGAGGCACGCTGTCAGTCCCGTCTGTCGCCCACCGTCCCTGGAAGGTGGAAAGATCACGGACGAGCCCCCATTTGTATGGAAAATCATGCTACCAGGAGTCAGTGTTCACAAAGGAGACAGAGGAGTCCTGTAAAAAAATAATAATAAAACTTTATTTGAATAACGGGAGAGTTCACAGGACATATTCCTGTGGGGTCTCTCGATCTACAGGGGGACACAGTCCCCTTTTATCCTACTTTCCTGACCGCAAGAGACCCTCCTCATTTCCCCATTGGCTGAGGTACTCTGAGTGTACAGACTTCCTGATCTGCCTAAAATATTCAAGACAAGTTCATGTGACATATTCAAGATATTCCTGTAATTTAGATATTCCAGATATGCAGGTGGTTTAACATATTCAAGGGATAAGGTTATTTACATATTCCAGGTATTCAGGTAGTTTACATATTCAAGGGATCATGTAATTTCAATAGTCTTTCTTATCTTAAGCCTGAGTTCACACAGGCTGCTTTTGTTCCTTGTCTTGAGCCTGGGTGTGCACAGGCTTCTTTTGTAAAGACACAAAACTGGTGTTCCTATCAACTCCTTAATGCTCTTAAGGAATCTGCAGCCCCACGCTTTGCATGCCGAGTGCCTGCCGAAGCTGTACACGTGTCGCGGCAGCAGCGTTTCCTTACTGGGAAGCAGCAGCGAGTACAGCGGCATCGCCTCGTGGGCACCGCAGCATCGCATCACTGTTACCAGCAGCAGAAGCATAGAGCACGATGACGCCTCAGCGGCACCCGTCTGCAGGGCTGCCTTTCGCCCGTCCGGGGGCAGAGTGAGAGCGGGGATCTTGCACCTCAAGGTACGGTGGCACCGGTTTTCAGGGAACGCGTGCAGCGTGCAGCAGCAGAAAAGCCAGGCGACCCCGGCAACGACGCTACAGCTCGTGCAGCCACGGGGACTGGGGCAGGAGCAAGGACTACACCGCGTCCTACGCGCCCGAGAGCAGTGCGGGGTGCGGCAGCCAAGGCCGCGAGAACTACAGCTCCCGGCATGCCCCGGGGAACAATATGGCCGACCAGCGACGACATCCCCCGGACTACGGCTCCCGGCATGGCCCTGGGAACCAATATGGCCGACTGGCGGCTATATTTCCCCCCAGACTACAGCTCCCGGCATGCCCCGGGGTTTCATTATGGCCGACCGGCAGCGACATGCCTGCCTCGGCATGCCGGGAGCTGTAGTGCGGGGAAACGGCACTGACGGTCGGCCATATTGTTCCCTGGGGCGTGCCGGGAGCTGTAGTCCGGGGATGTCGCCACCGGTCGGCCATGTTGGTTCCACAATACCCAGATATACAAACATGGCTATTCTCTGTAATTAAAGCAATGAGGAGGAGGCAATCACCCAGGACATTCTGAGTGAGCTACTGCCCCACATCGGACAGTCTTGGCAAAGTCCCATTGGTGAAACTGAGCTCAGAGCAGCCCCTTCACCCAAATCCATGTCAGACAACATGTATAACTCCAAACGGCGTTTGGCTACAGGAGTGTCAGAAAATAGGTTTTTACACCCAAGCCCCACAGAGGGGCACAGCAGCACACGCTGCAAAGGGCCTGTAGTACCAGAACCCCAGCCTTACAGGCTGTGTACTCCCACGCCGGTGGGACCTGCTGTGGAACGGGCTTTATGCATGGTTTGCATGTGAGCGACGCCGGCCAGCGTCTGTGCGCGTCTCACCGGGTAGGGACGGGTTTGGACCTGGTGCAGTTCCTAAGGAAGGCGGCCAGCAATGGCCTTTCCACCAGTTGGAAAGGATCAGAGATACACAATGAGCTGCTGGTTGTGAGAAGCTGAGTCACCCCTGGGGTGACCAACGGCCCCGTGTGGGCCCTGGGAATGCACCTGCAAACACAGGGCAAGGCCGGGGGCTGCAGGCGGCTATGCAGCTCGGCCTTCACTGTCTGCGGGTCGGTGTCCTCTGCCAGCTGCTGCCAGGGTTCCCAGGAAACACCAACAGGCTGTGTCCCTCAGGGCTGTCCACTTGAACTGCTCAGCATGGAGCTGACACCCCCCCGTTGGTGGGGATCTACGGCCTCCCCAGGAAAGTCTTTCCTGGGCATCTGCTGGGACCGGCCTGGAATGCTAGGCGCAGGGAGTTCTGCAGGGTGAGAACACAGACAGCACAAACTCAGGGCACCCAAACGCACCCTCAGAGCCGTGGGATCTTGAGGCAAAACCGTGATCTTTGCTCTCTGTTGACCTGACACGTGCTCCCAAATGTGGACACATTTGGAACATGCCCTGGAAGGAAATGCAGTTCCACCTTTCAAGCAGTGTTGAACAAGCACAATCAAAAGCCCCAACAGGGTAAAACCCCCCCAAAACCCTTTTGGACATATGACCAAAGCAGCCTGCTGGCACGTGCTGTTCAACAAACAAACTGAACTGCAATTACAGACTAAAGAGGAGGCGGAGAAAATCTGAGTGAGAAAGCTGTGTGTGTGGGCTGAGCTGGTACCTGTGTGTGCTGAACACATCCAGCACGGGACTCCAATGGGGAAAATGGGCATCTCCTACAAACACGCTGGTAACAGTGAACACTGAGAAGAATGTTCATGGATCTTCTAACCCTAACCCCCTGGGTTCTGGCTAGGAATGCTGGGGAGGGAGCAATGTCAGTGCAGTGCCGTGCTCCTCTTGACAGGCCTTTGCAATCCCAATTATCCCTGGAGCTGTGGGCTTTCTGGTTCTCCGGACCCTAACCCTAAAAATGGCAACATCTTTTGGACTACAGCTCCCAGCATGCCCCAAGGAAACCATATGGCTGAGTGCAGCATGGTGGGAGCGGTAGTCTGGAGGGATGTCACCGCCAGTTGCTCATATTGGTTCCACTTGGAATGCTGGGAGTTAGGCTTTGGTTTAGGGTTTTAGAACCCTGCACACCCTAGTTTTGGCTGCAGGACCAGGCTCTGGCCACAGGGCAGCCAGCGTGGCAGCAGCATCCCACAGGTACCACAGCATTGCCCCGCTGTTACCAGGGCATGGGAACACAGAACACAGAGAAAACAGGAAGGGCTGTGGCCTGGAAGGCTTCGCGGGCTGGGGGCAGGTGTCCAGGGAGGTTGGAATTAGATGATTTTTAAGGTCCCTTCCAGCTGGCAACAGCAGCAAGCCAGGCAAAGCACAGCAGTGAGCATGCGCAGCCACTGAGCTGCAGTGCCCATCCCAGTACCGGTGAGCTCCTTCTCTCTCTTCCCCTTTTTCTTCTTGTTCTGTTGTTTCCCTTCCCTAGTCTGCACCACCCGGCATCAATCCCTCAGGCGCATGGTGAGTGCCATTCCTGCTCCCTCCCTGCTCCCCCAGGAGCTGAACTCTGGATTAACCATTGGTGTTGGCCCCCCGCCCTCAGGGTTTGGGCAGCTCCTGCGACCCCCAAGGGAACCAGCGATTCCCGGCCCAGCTCCCTCCTTCCTGCTGCTCTGGGCTCCCACCTGACACAGCAGCCGTGCCATGGGCAGGAGTTGGGGCCGGGACAGGAACATCAGCCCCTGGCCCGCGGCTGGGGTGTCTGTGCACGCCTGGGATCTCCTTTGCCATCGGGCCATGCTGAGCGGGAGGGGTTTGAGATGGACTCAGTTCCCCAGCACAGTAACAACATCCACTGGGGTTATACAGGCAGCAAATCTTTTTTTGTGCCCACACAATCCATCGTCACTCCCATCCACAAAATCCCGCTCAGTCGCTCAGGGAAAACTTGTCTGGGATGATGGAGGTGTGTTGAGGCTCCCCCCGGCTCCAGCAGAGGGGGGGAGATGGCAGCTAGCAGCAAATCCGGGCCACAGACACCTCCCTGCCCAGCACTGGCAATGCCAACAGCTCGTCCTGCTTCTGTCACTATGCGACTGCAGGGCAGAGTGTGTCCCTCTGGAATGCAGCTGTATTCTCTGCCCTTGAAGAGTCACAACAGGCCCTGTGACAATGAGAACTGCAGGGCATTTCCTTACTCTGCGGGTGGACAACGCTATTCCGACAACAGCCAACGCGCTCGGTTTCACTGTAGCTCTGTTCGCAAAGCGACAAACAACGTTGCGTAAGTAAGTCCTCAAAACGTTGGCGGGAGAACGCTGGGAATACGACACTCCACAAACCAGAGATGTTTTGGTAGGGCACTTTCAGCTCCTGGATCCCTTGGAGCGAATCTGCAAATGGAAAGCCCTGGAAATAAACCCACTGAGAGCCAAGTGCTCTTCCAACACCCTTTCCACAGGGTCTGGCTGCATCTCGCATCATGCCAGGACCACACAGGGAGGGGGATGGGCAGAGAGAGGGGTGGGGGGAGGCAGGCATCTGGAGAAGGGGGACATAGACAGCCCCGGTGTGCTGGGTTCAGTCAGGAAAGGGCTAACTCCCTTTACTCTGGTTGCCAGGGAACTATGTTGCTGGACAGTAAGTGAAAACATTGATAAGGCCTCAGGCTGGTGCTGGGGATGGCTTGTACTGAACTCAAGGTCTTTTGTCTGCTTCGGATACTGTAGCTGACCCAGACTAACCAAGGAAGTATTTCATTCCATAGTACGTCATGTTCCGGTCTCTTTGGGTGGGGAAGGGAGTCCGGTAGCCATTACTCTTCCCTTCTCTCTCTCCCTTACTCCCTTGCTCGTCTCTCCGGGCACTTGCTAATCCTTCTGCGTTAGCTGCTTTGCTAACTCCTGTGCTGGCTCCTTCGTGTGGGAGCTGGTGGATTGTTTTGAGTTTTCTGGCCGTGTTATCAGTGATAAGGTTTGCTCGGAATCTGCTGCGTAGGCTCCCGGGCTCCGGCCTTCGGGCTGCGGCTCTTGGGCTGCGATCGCTCTCGGGCTGTGGGTCTCGGGCTCTCTGGGTCTGATTTTCATCCCTCAACATCTGGGTGTGCATTGGTCAGTGGATAGTGGGAAATTGTATCATATTGTATCATACTGTATATATTATACTATATGTTTCATTTTCTACTATTTTAAGTATTTATTAGTAGTAGTACCTGTATGTATTGATTTAGATTTAATTAGTAAATAGTTCTTATCTCAATTTTACGAGCTTCCTTATTTCTTTTTCCTCCGATTCTTCCCCTCCACTGGAGGAGGGGAGGGGGATTTGTGAGAGCGGCTTCGTGGTATTTTGCTAGCCGGAGTTAAACCACGACACCCGGATGCAGAGAAGGGGACACACGACTCACCACAGACCCCGCTGCTAGCAGGAGACCTTCACCACCTCAATGGTTCCCTCTCTCCCTGCCCGGACAGCTCCTTGTCAGCTGGAGATGGTGACAGGAGAGAGTGGGAACCGATCAAAAGGGAGAGGGAACCAGCCTGAGAGATGGGGGAAACAAGGAATGGGGATGGGCCACAGGGCAGAGAGGAAGGAGTTAAAAAGGGGACAGTGAGGAGGACAGAGAGAGACTGAGAAACACCAAAAAGCCGTGATGAGTGAAAGGGGAGAGAGACAGAAGAATTAAAGGACAGGGAGCCAGACAGTGGGTAATAAAGACAAAAATGGGCTCCAGGACAGAGAAGGAAGAAATTCCAACCCAGGGACAAGGACCTGGCATGGCCCTGAGGCTCCGGGACTCACCGCAGCTCCCGCCCTCATAGCTGCTGGCAGTTCGGGGGTCTCTCTCTCCCCTCCCTTCCTCCTCTGCAGCTCCAGTCACTTGGCCATCATCCACCTGAAAGAGTGGATCGGGGTCTCACAGCACTGACAACAGGAGGCTGCCCAGACACAGCTACCCCATGCATCCCCCGCACGGCTGCGCTGTGCTTTGCTCACACAGGCAGAACCTGCAGACACCAGTTCTTTGATTCTTCTGCTGCTTTACTGTTTTCTGGCCTCTCCAACTTCAGCCACGGCAGCTCCTGCCCACAGCCAGGGAGTGTCCGGCTGTCCCTACCTGCCCAGCCACGTGGGGAATGAGCCCAAAGGCAACCCACACAGCCTGAACCAGAGGCACTCAGCATTCCCCGGAGAGGAACTGGCAGCCAAGCCCTTGGGGCTGGCCCCAGGAGAAGGGATGAAGGAGCAACTGTTCTCCCCAGGGGTGGCTGCAGCTCTCCGCAGGCAGGAGCCACTCCTTCTGCGGGTGCCGCTCTTCCCCAAAGTGATGCTGCACTCCGGGAGCAATAAAGCCCATGCCAAGGCCAGCTTAGCCCCGGAAAAATCCTGCCAGGGAGCAGCCAGAGGGATAGAGCAAGGGGAAACATCCCCAGAGAGGATAGGAAACAACCAGCAGGACACTGGGGGAGGGAGGGGGAGGGAACACCCAGCAGTGCAGGGGATGGAGAGAGGGAAAACATCAGGGACAAGAAGAACAGCAGAGTAACCAAGGGAGGAGAAAACACCCCAAACAAGTCAGGAAAAGGAACCGGCCAGAGCTGGGCAGCAGGACACGGATGGAGAAAGGAAAACCAAGCACAAGGCCAGGGACAGAGGGATGGAGCGGCACAGAGAAGGATGGGGACCAGGACAGCGAGACAGAAGCAGAGAGGGACAGGGAACTGGGAAGGGTAACAGAAAGAAACAGACAGGGGTGGGGAGCGGGTCAGAGCTAGAGAAAGGGAAAATCCCACCAGGGAGCAGGCCAGGAGGATGGAGAAAGAAAAGAGGGATGGAGAGCAGGGCAGAGGGAGAGATAGGTGGCAGGGGGAAGGAGAGGAAGGACAAAGGAGGGACAGAGATGGTGACAGGGCGCAGGACACAGCCAGAGAGAAAAACGGGTCAGGGAACGGGAGAACAGGATTGAGAAAGAAAGAAAAGGTCAGATCTACAGAGACAGGAAAAAATGAGAACTAAAACCCCAGCAAAGGAGGGGACGGAGAGGGAGGAAGAGAAAAAAGGGCCAAGGAACAGGAGAGAGGAGGAGAGAAAGGAAAAAGGGGAGAGCTGGCTGGGCAGGGAGGGAGAGCAGGAAATGACTGGACAGGCAGCGGGACAGAGAAATACAGACAGAAAAGACAGGGAGAGGAAGCAGGACAGAGGGACAGCGAGGGGAAAAAAAGGGACAGAGATCTGGACAGAGATGGAGAAAAAAGCAGCAGGGCCAGAGAAAAAGAGGCAGAAAGAGCGGCAGGGAGGGAGCAGGGCAGGGAGAGCAGCAGCAAGATGGAGATGGAGGGGAAAATGGGACAGTCAACAGGACAGAGGAACAGGAATGTGGGCAGGGAGCAGGACTAAGGGATACAGGGAGAGCCAGGGATGAACAGGAAGGAGCACGGAGACACAAAATGAAAAACCCCACGGCACTGAGCAAGACACAGGGACAGCGAGAGCAAAAGACTCATTCACCTCACTGGTAGCCACGGTCCTTGCCCCTCCACCGCCACTAGAATGCGAGCCACGGGCGCCGCCATATTGATCGCGGGCACCGCGCATGCGCTGGAAGAGGCAGAGCCGGAGAGCGACCGTCAGGCTGCAGTCCCGGCTTCCGGTCACGTGGGGGCGGCAGCCAGCGAATGAGCCGAGGCGCCGCATTGCGCATGCGTGGCTCTCCATCTTTCCCCATTCCAGTTTAACTAACCCCACCTCAGCCGAGATGGAGGGTGTAAAATGGGGATAATAAGGAATATTTGAGGCAGCAGGTGATCCCAGCATTCTGGTAGCAACATCCAAAGCCCCAAAATCACCATCTGAATCAGCCACCTCTACACTGATACCTCAAATACTTAAGTACACACACATCAGCTATGGATTTATAAAATTTCCAACTGCCAAAATTGAAATGGTTGGTTCATCTAACATCCAAAGAAGCACGTTCACTAACTCACAGCCACCAAAAGATGATGATGAAATGGGCACAACTTCTCTCATCCAAAGCAGCACCTTGACTCACTCACTCACTAACTCACAGCCACCAAAAGATGATGATGAAAGTGTTCATCCATCTCTCTTCCAAAGAAGCACCTTCACTCACTCACTGCCACCAAAACATGATGATGAAATGGTCGGTTCATCTAACACCCAAAGCAGCACCTTGACTCGCTCACAGCCACCAAAAGATAATGATGAAATGGTTCATCCATCTGTCATCCACAGAAGCACCTTCACTCACTCACAGCCACCAAAAGATGACGATAAAATGGTCGGTTCATTTGGCATCCAAATCAGCACCTTCACTCACAGCCACAAAATGATGATGATGAAAGAGTTCCTCCATCTATCATACAAAGCATCACCTTCAATCACTCGCTCTCTCACTCACTCACAGGCAGAAGAAGATGGTGCTGGTGTAATGGTTTGTCCATCTATCATCTAAAGCAGCACCTTGACTTGCACACAGCCACCAAATGATGATGATAAATGGTTCATCCATCTGTCATCCACAGAAGCACATTCACTCAATCACAGCCACGAAAAGATGATGATGAAACTGTTCATCCAATGTTCGTCCGAAGTAGCACTTTCACTCACAGCCACCAAAAGATGATGACAAAATGGTTCATACATCTGCCACCAAGAGAAGCGCTTTCACTCACAGCTACCTAAAGATGATGATGAAACGGTTCATCCATCTATAATCCAAAGCAGGATCTTCACTGACTCACTCGCTCGCTCACAGCCACCAAATGATGACGATAAATGGTTTCATCCATGCACCATCAAAAAGCAGCATCTTCACTCACTCACTCACTCACTCACTCACTCACTCACTCACTCACTGCCACACTCAAACACTCACTGCCACAAAAAGATGCTGATGAAATGGTCGGTACATCTATCATGCAAAGCAGCACCTTGACACACTCACTGCCACCAAAAGATGATGATGAAATGGTCGGTTCATCTAACATCCAAAGCAGCACATTCACTCATTCACAGCCACCAAAATATGATGATGAATTGGTTCCAGAATTTCTACCGGAATCACTCTTTGCTTTGGCAGAGCACTTCATGCCTCTTAAGACATAGCTCTGTATCACCTCGAAACTATAAATCCAGAGGGACACCTGGTCTGTCCAAACAGAATAGGAGAGGCATGAATGTGCTGCTCTTTTCAGCATCTGCCCTAACACTGAAATCGAAAGCACCACTGTAATGGGACCCATCAGAAAGAGTTAGGACAGAATTTGTTGTTCCTTCTTCCTGCTCCTTTGCAGAGTAGTTCACGCCAGAGCAGCCATGTATCTGTCTGGCTTGCAATCTCCAATTCCAGCAAGGATACAGTTCCTCGTCAACAGAAAGAGCTAGGAAGGAATTGCTTGTGAAGGAATTGCTTGTGCTGATTTCTGTTTGTCTGCTCTAGTATTTGGTTCCCTATTTGGCAGAACGCTGGACTGCCTGTCACACTTAGAGCCAAACTTCTCCTTTTCCTCCAAACCAGCAAGAGCTACAAGATTATTTCTTAGTGAAACATGGTTTGCTTTGGCCGAGTCGTTCATGCCTCTTAAGACATAGCTCTGTATCACCTTGAAACTATAAATCCAGAGGGACACCTGGTGTGTGCAAACAGAATAGGAGAGGCATGAATGTGCTGCTCTTTTAAGCGGCTGCCCTAACACTGAAATCTAAAGCACCACTGTAATGGGACCCAACAGAAAGAGTTAGGACAGAATTAGTTCTTCCTTCTTCCTGCTCCTTTGCAGAGTAGTTCACGCCAGAGCAGCCATGTATCTGTCTGGCTTGCAATCTCCAATTCCAGCAAGGATACAGTTCCTAGTAAACAGAAAGAGCTAGGAAGGAATTGCTTGCGCTGATTTCTGTTTGTGTGCTCTAGCAGTTGGTTCCCTCTTCCGCAGAACACTGGACTGCTTGTAACTCTTATAGCCAAACATCTCCCTTTTCCACGAAACCAGCAAGAGCTAAACCAGTATTTCTAACGGAATCACTCTTTGCTTTGGCAGAGTCGTTCATGCCTCTTAAGACATAGCTCTGTATCACCTCGAAACTATAAATACAGAGGGACACCTGGTCTGTCCAAACAGAAGAGGATAGGCATGAATGTGCTGCTCTTTTAAGCATCTGCCCTAACTCTGAAATCTAAAGCACCACTGTAATGCTACCCTAAGAAAGAGTTAGGATCACTCTTTGGTGAGCCGCAAGGATCAGGAGCCTCGGAGGGCTGCGAAAGGCTCGAGATGCTGGGGTCCTCAGAGCGCTGCGGGATGTTCGGTGCCTTTGGGGGGGCATGGGGTGGCCGCCAGAGTCCAGGGGCCTTGGAGGGCCGCGATGTGCCTCAGAGGGACACTTGGGCCTCGGCGGCCTGTGAGGGGTTTCGGGGGGCTGCGTGGAAGTTCGGTTGGATTCGAGAGGCTGGGAGCCTCGGAGGGCCACGGGAGGCTCGTCACCGCTGTGGGCCATCGGGTGGCCTCGAGAGGCTGAGTGCCTCGGAGGGTTGTTGGGGACATCAGAGGTCTGTGAGGGGTTTCGGGGGACCACGAGGGTGTTCGGCTGGAGTCGAAAGGCTGGGGGACTTGGAGGACCGCAATAGACTTGGGGCCTCGAAGTGCCATGAGAGGCTCGAGAGGCTGGGGGCCTCGGAGGACCACGAGATGCTCTAGGCCGCAGAGTGCCTTGGTGGTCTGCGAGGGTCTGGGGGCTTTGAAGGGCCGCGAGGCGCCTTGGAGGGCCACAACGGGCCTTGGAAGGCCATGGTGGCCTCGGAGGGCCACAAGAGGCTGAGGGTCGCAGAGGGCCTCGGAGGGTCTCGAGAGGCTCGGGGCCTGTCGTGGTTTAACTCCGGCTAGCAAAATACCACGGAGCCGCTCTCACAAATCCCCCTCCCCTCCTCCAGTGGAGGGGAAGAATCGGAGGAAAAAGAAGTAAGGAAGCTTGTAAAATTGAGATAAGAACTATTTACTAATTAAATCTAAATCAATATATACAGATACTACTACTAATAAATACTTAAAATAGTAGAAAATGAAACATATGATACAATATATACAATATGATACAATATGATACAATTTCCCACTATCCACTGACCAATGCACACCCAGATGTTGAGTGATGAAAATCAGACCCAAAGAACCCGAGAACCACAGCCTGAGAGCCGCGGCCCGAAGGCCGGAGCCCGGGAGCCTACGCAGCAGATTCCGAGCAAACCTTATCACTGATAACACGGTCAGAAAAGTCAAAACAACCCAGCAGCTCCCACACGAAGGAGCCAGCACAGGAGTTAGCAAAGCAGCTAACGCAGGAGGGTTAGCAAGTGCCCAGAGAGACGAGCAAGGGAGTAAGGGGGAGAGAGAAGGGAAGAGTAATGGCTACCAGACCCCCTTCCTCACCCAAGAGACTGGAACATGACGTACTATAGAATGAAATACTTCCTTGGTTAGTCTGGGTCAGCTACAGTATCCAAAACGGACAAAAGACCTTGAGTTCAGTACAGGCCATCCCCAGCACCAGCTGAGGCCTTATCAATGTTTTCACTTAGTGTCCAGCAACAGAGTTCCCTGGCAACCAGAGTAAAGGGAGTGTGCTGATTTTAGCAAGCAGACATTCTACCACTCCACCCACCCCCCGCCACACCCCCTCCGGGTGAGGAAGGGTCAGAGGAACAAACCGAGGAAAAGCCCGTAGGAGTTGAGATAAGAACTATTTAATTATGTAAATGAAACTTATGGAGTTACTAACAATGTTAGTGCTAATGAGTAATTTAAGGAACAGAGGAAAAAGGTAGAACAAATGATACAGGATCTCACCTCAAGATGGGAAAAAAGGAAAGAAAACCCACCCGAAGGGAGCAAACCCCCCACGAAACCGCCCGGGGCTGAGAGAGTAAGAGAGAGGAAAAAACTTTCAAACCCTGACTCCTAGACCGATCTGCCTAGCAAGACGCTGGCTCTGTCCAGAGCACCAACCACTTGCCACGAGGTCTCCACAACCAACACCCAGCCCCCTCGGCCGGAAGCCCCATCAGACCCTTCCCAGGGTCCTGCCCAACCACAAGCCTTTCCACCCACATCCCCACCCCCTCCCCGCTGGTCCTGCAGTGCCGCAGGCCCCGGGCTGGCACCACCTATCCAGCTTGATGTGTTATGGGGTGAACCAAAACATAGACTAGCTGGTGCAAAGCTAAGATAAGGAGTTAACCCTTTCCTGACTGAACCCAGCACAGGGCCGCTGGGGGGCATCAGGTGGCCTTGAGAGGCTGGGTGCCTCAGAAGGCTTCTGGGGGCATCGGAGGTCTGTGAGGGACCTCAGGGGGCTGCAAGGGGCTCAGCTGGATTCGAGAGGCCTGGGGCCTCGGAGGGCCGCGATAGACTGCGGGCCTCGAAGCGCCGTGAGAGGCTTGAGAGGCTGAGGGCCTCGGAGGGCCACAGGAGGCTCAGGGCCGCTGGGGGCCTTAGAGGGCCGTGGGAGGCTCGGGGCCGCTGGGTGGCCTCGGGTGGCGTCGAGAGGCTCAGGGCTTCGGTGAGCCGCGAGGGTCTGGGGGCCTTGGAGGGCCACGATGGGCCTCGGAGGGACGTGGGGGGTTCAGAGGGACGTGGGGGGTTCGGAGGGCCATGGGAGGCTCGGAGGGCCATGAGAGGCTCGGGGCTGGTGGGGGGCATCAGGTGGCCTCTAGAGGCTAGGTGCCTCGGAGGGCCACTGGAGGCCTCGGAGGTCTGTGAGGGGTTTCGGGTGGCCGCATGGGGGTTTGGGTGACCTCGAGAGGCTGGGGGCTTCTGTGGGCCGCGAGGGTCCGGGGACCTTGGAGGGCCGCGATGGGCCTTGGAGGGCCACGACAGGCCTTGGAGGGACGTGGGGGCCCACGAGAGGCTCGGGGCCGATGGTGGGCTTCGGAGGGCTGCGAGGGGCGAGGGGCCACTGGGGGGCATCAGGTGGCCTCGAGAGGCTGGGTGCCTCAGAGGGCCACTGGGGTCATAGGAGGTCTGTGAGGGGCCTCAGGGACCGCGAGGGGGTCGGCTGGATTCGAGAGGCCTGGGGCCTCGGAGGGCTGCCAGAGGCTGGGGGCCTCAAAGCGCCGTGAAAGGCTCGAGAGGTTGAGGGCCTCGGAGGGTTGCGAGAGGCTGGGGGCCTCAAAGCGCTGTGAGAGGGTCGAGAGGCTGGGTGCCTCGGAGGGCCGCAGGAGGCTCAGGGCCGCTGGGGGGCCTCAGGTGGCATCGAGAGGCTCAGGGCTTCGGTGGGCTGTGAGGATCTGGGGACCTTGGAGGGCTGCGATGGGCCTTGGAGGTCCACGACGGGCCTCAGAGGGCCACCAGAGGCTGGGGTCCGCAGGGGGCCTCGGATGGCTGCGAGAGGCTGCGTGTCTCGGAGGGCCGCTGGGGGCATCGGAGGTCTGTGAGGGGCCTCGGGGACCCCGAGGGGGTCGGCTGGATTAGAGAGGCCTGGGGCCTTGGAGGGCCACCAGAGGCTGGGGGCCTCGAAGCGCCATGAGAGGCTCGAGTGGCTGAGGGTCTCGGAGGGCTGTGAGAGACTCGGGGCCGATGGGGGCCCTCGGGTGGCCTCAAGAGGCTGGGGGCCTCGGAGATCTGTGAGGGGCCTCAGGGTCTGCGAGGGTCTTCGGGGGTTGAGAGGGGCCTCGAGAGGCTGGGGGCCTCAGAGGGTCGCGAAAGGTTGGAGACACGAAAGGCCACGGGGGGCCTCAGATGGTCGCGAGGTGCCTCGGGCAGCCTTGAACATCTGGGGGCCTCGGAGGGCTGCAAGCAACCTCGGGGGGGATAAGAGGGGCCTCGAGAGGCTGGGATCCTCAGAGGGCGGCAAGGGGCCACGAGGGGCCTGGAGACTCTCTGGGCCATGGCGGTCGCGAGAAGCCGGGGGCCACGAGAGGCCGTGGGGGGCCTCAGAGAGCCATGAGAGGCGGGGGACCTTGGAGGACCATAGGGACCTCGGGGTCCCTGAAAGGCTGCGAGAAGCTCGGGGCTGCTGGAGGCCTCAGAGGGCCGCAGGGCCCCTGGAGGGCGTTGAGAGGCTAAGGGCCTCAGAAGGCAGCGAGGGACCTCGGGAAGCATCAAGAGGCTGGGGGCCTCTAAGGGCCGTGAGGGGCCTCAGGGGACCTTGAGAGGCTGGGGGCCTTGGAGGGCCTTGGAGGGTCGCAAGAGACTGGGGGCCTCGGAGGGCCTCAGAGGGCCACGAGGGGCCCCGGGGGTGTTGAGAGGGGCCTCGAGAGGCTGGGGGCCTCGGAGGACCACGAGAGGCTCAAGGCCGCAGAGGGCCTCGGAGGGCTGCGAGGGGCATCAGGTGTCCTCGAGTAGCTGGGGGCCTCAGAGGGCCCTGAGGGTCCTTGGGCAGCCTAGAGAGGCTGGGGGCATCAGAAGCCCACGAGGCGCTTTGGGCGGCCTCGAGGGGCTGCTGGAGGCCTCGCAGGGCCGCAAAAGTCTCAGGGCCTCGGGGGGCCTCGGAGGGCCGCTGGGCACCTTGGAGTGCCTTGAGAAGCTGCTGGGGGCCTCGGGCAGCCTAGAGAGGCCGCAGGGGGCCTCAGAGGTCTGCAAAAGGCCTCGGGTGGCCTCACAAGTCCGCTGGGGGCCTTGGAGGGCCATGAGAGGTTTCGGAGTGGTTGAGAGGGGCCTCGAGAGCCTGGGGGCCTCGGAGGGCCATGAGGGGACTTGGCAGGGTTAGAGGGGCCTCGAGAGCCTGGGGGCCTCAACGGGCTGCGAGAGGCTAGGGGGTTGGAGGGCCGTGAGAGGCTGGGGGCCTTGGGGGGCATCAGAGGGCCACGAGAGGCTCGGGGGGGTTGAGAGTGGCCTCGAGAGGCTCGAGGGGGTTGAGAGGGTCGTGAGAGGCCTCCGGGGGGGTTGAGAGGGGCCTCGAGAAGCTGGGGGCCTCAAATGGCCGCGAGAGGCTCGGTGCCTCAGTCGGCCATGGGGGGCCTCGGAGGGCCCTGAGAAGCTGGCGGCTTCGGAGGGCCGTGAGGGGCCTTGGGGGGCCGCGAGGGGCTTCATGGAATTCAAGAAGCTGGGGGCCGCGGGGGTCCTCAGAGGGCCGCGAGAGGCTCAGGACCTCGGGTGGCCTTGGAGGGCAGTGAGAGGCTCAGGGCCTCTGGGGGCCTCGGATGGCCGCAGGGGATCTCAGGTGGCCTCAAGAAGCCGCTGAGGGCCTCGGAGGGCCGGGGGAGGCCTTGGAGTGCTGTGAGGAGCCTCTGGGGCCTCAGGAAGCCTAGAGAGGACGCTGGGGGCCTCGGGTGGCCTCGAGGGTCTGCTGGGGTCCTCGGAGGGCCGCGAAAGGCCTCAGGCGGCCTCAAGAGGCCGCTGGGGCCTTATAGGGCCGTGAGAGGTTTCGGGGTGGTTGAGAGGGGCCTCGAGAGCCTGGGGGCCTCAGGGGGGCCATGAGGGGCCTCGGGGGGGTTAGAGGGGTCTCAAGAGGCTGGGGGCCTTGGAGGGCAGCGAGAGGCTCAGGGCCTCCGGGGGCCTCGGATAGCCGGGGGGGGGCCTCGGGTGGCCTCGAGAGTCTGCTGTGGGACTCAGAGGGCTGCGAAAGGCCTCAAGCAGCCTCGAGGGGACGCTGGGGTGCTCGGAGTGCCGCGAAAGGCCTCGGGCAGCCTCGGATGGCCGTGGGGGGCCTTGGAGGGCCGTGATGGGTCTCGGCAGCCTAGAGAGCCTGGGGGCATCGGAGGTTTGCGGGGGGCTTCGGTGGAATCGAGAGGCCGGGGGCCGTGCAGGGCCAGAGAGGACCGCGAGACGCTGGGGGCCTTGGAGGGCCGCAAGACGCTGGAGATACAGAAGGCTGCGGGGGTCCTCAGAGGGCCACGAGAGGCTGGGGGCCTCAGGGGGCCTCGGTGGGCCACGAGAGGCTCCGGGGGGTTGAGAGGGGCCTCGAGAGGCTCGAGGGGGTTGAGAGGGCCATGAGAGCCCTCTGTGGGTGTTGAGAGGGGCCTCAAGAGGCTGGGGGCCTCAAATGGCCATGAGAGGCTCGGTGCCTCGGCCGGCCGTGGGGGGCCTCGTAGGTCCGTGAGAAGTTGGAGGCTTCGGAGTGCCCTGGAGGGCCTTGAAAGGCTAAGGGCCTCAGAGGGGGGTGAGGGACCTCAGGAAGCCTCAAGAGGCTGGCGGCCTTGGAGGGCTGTGGGGGGCTGCAGGGGGCCCCAAGAGTCCGGGGCCTGTGAGAGGCCAGTGACCTCTAAGGGCCATGAGGGGCCTCAGGGGACCTTGAGAGGCTGGGGCCTCGGAGGGCCTCAGAGGGCCTCGAAGGGCCTCTGGGGGGTTGAGAGGGGCCTCGAGAGCCTGGGAGATTCGGAGGGTCGCGAAAGGCCTCGGGCAGCCTCAAGAGGCCGCTGGGGGCCTCAGAGGGCCGTGAGAGGCTGGGGGCCTCAGGGGGCATCGGTTGGCCGTGAGAGGCTCGAGGAGTTTGAGAATGGCCTCGAGAGGCTGGGGGTCTGAAAGGGCCATGAGAGGCCTCGGGGGGGTTGAGAGGGGCCTTGAGAGGCTGGAGGCCCCGGAGGGCTGCGAGAAGCTGGAGGCTTCGGAGGGCCGTGAGGAGCCCTGGGGGGCCACAAGGGGCTTCATGGGATTTGTGAAGCTGGGGGCCGTGGGGGGCCTTGGAGGGGTGTGAAACACTGGGTCCCTCGGAAGGTAGTGAGAGGCTCAAGAGTCTTGAGGGCCTCGGAGGGCCGCAAGAGGCTCGGGGCCATGGAGCTCTGCGGGGGGCTTCGGTGGAATAGAGAGGCCGGGGGCCGTGCGGGGCCAGAGAGGACCGTGAGACACTGGGGGCCTCGGAGGGCAGCAAGAGGCTGGAGACACAGAAGGCTGCGGGGGTCCTCAGAGGGCCACGAGAGGCTCAGGGCCTCGGGGGGCCTCGGAGGGCCGCGAGAGGCTGGGGGCCTCAGGGGGCATCGGAAGGCCACGAGAGGCTCGGGGGGGTTGAGAGTGGCCTTGAGAGGTTCGAGGGGGTTGAGAGGGCCGTGAGAGGCTGGGGGCCTCAAATGGCCATGAGAGGCTCGGTGCCTTGGCCAGCCGTGGGGGGCCTCGGAGGGCCGTGAGAAGCTGGAGGCTTTGGAGTGCCGTGAGGGGCCTCGGTGGGCCGCAGGGGATCTCGGGTGGGCTCGAGAAGCCGCTGGGGGCCTCGGAGGGCCGGGGGAGGCCTTGGAGTGCTGTGAGGAGCTGCTGGGGGCCTCGGGAAGTCTAGAGAGGCCGCTGGGGACCTCAGGTGGCCCCGAGGGTCTGCTGGGATCCTCGGAGGGCCGCGAAAGGCCTCGGGCAGCCTCAAGAGACCACTGGGGCCTTGGAGGGCCGTGAGAGGTTTCAGGGTGGTTGAGAGGGGCCTCAAGAGGCTGGGAGCCTCAAAGGGCTGCGAGAGGCTAGGGGCCTCAGAGGGCTGTGGGTGGCCTAGGAGGGCCGCGAGAAGCTGGAGACACAGAAGGCTGCGGGGAGCCTCAGAGGGCCGCGAGAGGCTGGGGGCCTCGCGGGGCATTGGAGGGCTGCGAGAGACTCGGGGCCTCGGAGGGCTGCGGTGGGTTTCGGGGGAATCGAGAGGCCGGGGGCCATGCGGGGCCAGAGAGGACCGTGACACGCTGGGGGCCTCAGAGGGCTGCAAGAGCCTGGAGACACAGAATGCCGTGGGGGTCCTCAGAAGGCCGTGAGAGGCTCAGGGCCTCAGGTGGCCTTGGAGGGCAGCGAGAGGCTCAGGGCCTCCGGGGGCCTCAGATGGCCACGGGGGGCCTTGGGTGGCCTCGAGGGTATGCTGTGGGACTCAGAAGGCTGCGAAAGGCCTCAAGCAGCCTCGAGGGGGTGCTGGGGTGCTCAGAGTGCCATGAAAGGCCTCGGGCAGCCTCGGATGGCCATGGGGGGCCTTGGAGGGCTGTGATGGGTCTCGGCAGCCTAGAGAGCCTGGGGGCATCAGAAGCCCACAAGGTGCCTCGGGCGGCCTCGAGGGGCTGCTGGGGTCTCAGAGGGCCACGAAAGGCTCAGGGCCTCGGAGGGCCTTGGAGGGCTGCTGAAGCCTCGGGCACCCTCAAAAGGCCGCTGGGGGCCTCAGAGGCCCGTGAGGGGCCGTCGGGGGTTTGAGAGAAGCCTCGAGAGGCTGGGAGCCTCAAAGTGCCGTGAGAGGCTGGGGGCCTCGGACGGCGATGCGGGGTCTTGGAGGGCCGCGAGAAGCTGGAGGTCTCGGAGGGCCATGAGGGGCCTCAGGCAGCCGCGAGGTGCTTCAAGGGATTCGAGAAGCTGGGGGTCATGGGGGAACTCAAAGGACTGCGAAAGGCCTTGGGCAGCCTTGGAGGGCCGCACGGGCCTCGGTCGGCCTCGAGAGGCTGGGGGCCGTGGCAGATACTAAGCAGCCTCGGGGTGGTTGAGAGGGGCCTCGAGAGGCTGGGGGCCTCAGAGGGTTGCGAGAGGCTGGAGACACAGAAGGCTGCTGAGGGCATCGGAGGTCTGTGAGGGGCCTTGGGGGGGTTGAGAGGGACCTCGAGAGGCTGGGGGCCTCAGAGGGTCACAAGAGGCTGGAGACACGGAAGGTGGCAGGGGGCCTCAGAGGGTCACGGGGGTCTCGGAGGTCCGCGAGAGGCTGGAGACACCGAAGGTTGCTGGGGGCCTCAAAGGGCCTTGAGGGACCCTGGACGACCTCGAGGGGTCGCTGGGAGCCTCGGAGGGCCACGCAAGGCCTCGGGCAGCCTTGAGAGGCTGGGGTCTCGGACGAACACGAGGGGCCTCAGGCGTCCTCGAGGGGGTGCTGGGGGCCTCGGAGGGCTGTGGGTGGCCTTGGGGGCTGCGAGAGCTTGGGGGCTGCGAGACGTGGTGGGCACCTGTAGGTCCGCGAGAGGCTCGAGGCCGCTGAGGGCCTCAGAGGGCAGCGGGGCCCCTGGAGGACCGTGAGAGGCTCGGGACCACGGCGGGCCTCTTAGGGCCTCGAGAGGCTAAAGGGCCTCGGAGGGCTGTGGGTGGCCTTGGGGGGCCGCGAGGGTCCGGGGGCTGTGAGAGGCTGGGCCCTTGGAGGGCCGTAAGGGCCTCGAGAGGGTGGGGCCTTAAAGGGCCGGGAGAGGCTGGGGGCCTCGGAGGGCCTCGGAGGGCTGCAGGGATTTGGATGGCCTCGGAGGGCTGTGAGAATCTGGGGGCCTCAGTTCGGGGGGCCTCGAGAGGCTTGGAGCCTCAGAGGGCCTCGAGAGGCTGGGGACCTTGGAGGGTGGCGACAGGCGTCACGGGGCCTTGAGAGGCTGGGGCCCTCAGAAGACCCCAAGGGTCCTGGGGTGGCTTAGAGAGGCTGGGGGCTTCGGAGGGCCATGAGGGGCCTCGGAGGGCCGTGAGAGGCTGGAAACACTGAAGGCTGCAGGAGGGCCTCAGAGGGCAGCAAGAGGCTCAGGGCTTCAGGGGACCTTGGGCAGCCTAGAGAGACTGGAGGCCTTGGAGGGCCATGGGAGGCCTCGGAGGGCCGTGAGAGGCCACGTGTGGCCTCGGAGATCCGTGAGGGGCCTTGGGGCCTGCAAGAGGCGGTAGGCACCTGTAGGGCCGTGAGAGGCTCAGGGCCGCCGGGGCCCTCAGAGGGCCGCGGGGCCCCTGGAGGACCGTGAGAGGCTCGGGACCACGGCGAGCCTCGGAGGGCCTCGAGAGGCTGGGGACCTCAAAGGGCTACGAGGGGCCTCGGGAAGCCTCGAGAAGCTAAGGGCCTCGGAGGGCTGTGGGTGGCCTTGGAGGGCCGTGACGCATCTCACGGGGCCTTGAGAGACTGGGGGTCTCGGAGAGCCGCAGGGGGCCTTGGGGAGTTGCGAGAGGCTCAGCGCCATGGTGGGCCCCAAAGGGCCGCGAGAGGCTCGACGGTCTCGAGAGGCTGGGGACGCTGAGGGCCCCGAGGGTCCTTGGGCAGCCTAGAGAGGCTGGAGGCCTTGGAGGGCCACGGGGGGCCTCAGAGGGTTGCAAGAGGCTGGAGACACCGAAGGCCACGGAGGGGCATCAGAGGGCAGCAAGGGACCATGGGCGACCTCGAGAGGCCGCTGGGAGCCTCGGAGGGCCGTGAGAGGTTTCAGGGTGGTTGAGAGGGGCCTCAAGAGGCTGGGGGCCTCAAAGGGCTGCGAGAGGCTGGGGACCTCAAAGGGCTGCGAGAGGCTAGGGGCCTCAGAGGGCTGTGGGTGGCCTAGGAGGGCAGCGAGAAGCTGGAGACACAGAAGGCTGCGGGGAGCCTCAGAGGGCCGCGAGAGGCTGGGGGCCTCAAAGGGCTGTGAGAGGTTGGAGACACCAAAGGCCGCGGGGGGGCCTCAGAGGGCAGCGAGATGCTCAGGGCCTCAGGGGGCCTCGGGCACCTTCGAGAGGCTGGGGGCCTCAGAGGGCCCCGAGGGTCCTTGGGCGGCCTAGAGAGGCTGGAGGCCTCAGAGGGCCACAGGGGGCCTCGGAGGGCCACGAGAGGCTGGAGACACTGAAGGCCACTGGGGGCCTGAAAGGGCCACGAGGGACCTTGGGCGACCTCGAGGGGCTGCTGGGAGTCTCGGAGGGACACGGGAGGCATTGGGCTGCCTCGGAGGTCCTCGAGGGGCCTCGGAGGTCCTCGAGAGGCTGGAGGCCTCGGGGGCTGCGAGAGACCGGGGGCTGCGAGAGGCGGTGGGCACCTGTAGGACCGCGAGTGGCTCGGGGCCGCTGGGGGCCTCATAGGGACGCGGGGCCATTGGAGGACCGCGAGAGGCTCGAGACCACGGCGGGCCTCGGAGATCCTCGAGAGGCTGGGGGACTCGGAGAGCTGTGAGGGGCCTCGGGAAGCCTCGAGAGGCTAAGGGCCTCGGAGGACTGTGGGTGGCCTGGGGGGCCGCGAGGGTCCGGGGGCTCCGAGAGGCCGGAGACCTCTAAGGGCCGTGAGGGGCCTTGAGATGGTGGGGCCTCAGAGGGCCTCGGAAGGCTGCGGGGGTTTGGACGGCCTCGGAGGGCTGTGAGAGGCTGGGGGCCTCAGTGTGCCGTGAGGGGCTTTGGGGGGCCTCGAGAGGCTGGGGGCCTCGGAGGTTCGCGAGAGGCTGGAGACACGGAATGCCACGGGGGGCCTTGGAGGGTTGCGAGAGGCTCAGCGCCATGGTTGGCCCCGAAGGGACGCGAGAGGCTCGACGGCCTCAAGAGGCTGGGGGCCGCGGAGGGCTGCAAGTAGCCACGGGGTGGTTTAAAGTGGCCTCGAGAGGCTATGGGCCTCGGAGGGCGGCAAGAGGCCATGGAGGGTGGTGAAAGGCCTTGGGCAGCCTCGGAGGGCCGCGAGGGTCCTTGGGCGGACTCGAGATGCTCGGGGCTTCAAAGGGCCTCGAGGGACCTCGGGTGACCTCGAGGAGCTGCTGGGGGCCTCGGAGGGCTGTGGGTGGCCTTGGGGGCTGCAATAGTCCGGGGACTGTGAGAGGTGGTGGGCACCTGTAGGGCCGCGAGAGGTTCGGGGCCGCTGGTGGCCTCAGAGGTCCTCGAGAGGCTGGGGACCTCAAAGGGCTACAAGGGGCCTCGGGAAGCCTCGAGAAGCTAAGGGCCTTGGAAGGCTGTGGGTGGCCTTGGGGGCCTCTAAAGTCTGGGGGCTGCGAGAGGCCGGGGACCTCTAAGGGCCGTGAGGGGCCTCAGGGGGCCTCGAGAGGTTGGGGGCCTCAGAGGGCCGCGTGGGGCCTTGAGAGGGTGGGGGCCTCAGAGGGCCGTGAGAGGTAGGGAGCCTCAGAGGGCCTCGGAGGGCTGCAGGGGTTTGGATGGTCTCGGAGGGCTGTGAGAGGCTGGGGGCCTCAGAGGACCGCGATGGGCCTCATTGGGCCTTGAGAGGCTGGGGGTGTCGGAAGGCGGCTGGGGGCCTTGGAGGGTTGCAAGAGGCTCAGTGCCATGGTGGGCCCTGAAGGGCCGCGAGAGCCTTGATGGCCTCGAGACGCTGGGGGACATGGAAGGCCTTGGAGGGCCACGAGAGTCTCAGGGCCACGGGTGGTCTCGGACAGCTGCGAGGGTCCTCGGGCAGCCTCAGAGTGCCATGGAGGGCCTCAGGTGGACTCAAGGGGCCACTGGGGGCCCCGGAGGGACGCTGGGGGCATCGGGCGGCCTCGAGAGGCCATCGGGGACCTCGGAGGGCTGCGAGGGGCCTCGGGAGCCTTGGAGGGCCTGGGAGGGCTGGGGGGGGGTCAAAAGACCTCAGAGGGCTGTGACAGGCTGGGGACCTCAGTGTGCTGTGAGGGGCTTCGGGGGGGTTGAGAGGGGCCTCGAGAGGCTGGGGGCCTGCGAGGGCCACGAAAGGCTGGAGACATGGAAGGCCGCGGGGGGCCTCGGAGGGCCGCGAGAGGCTGGACGCCTCGGAAGGCCATGAGAGGGCTTGGGGAGCCACGAGGGGCTTCAAGGGATTCGAGAAGCTGGGGGCCATGGGTGGCCTCGGAGGGCCGCGAGACACTGGAACCCTTGGAAGGCCACGAGAGTCTCAAGAATCTTGAGGACCTCTGAGGCCCCCAGCGGCCCCAAGCCTCTTGCGGCCCTACAGGTGCCCACCGCCTCTTGCAGCCCCTGGACTCTCGCAACCCCCGAGTCCCCCAGCCTCTCGAGGCCATCGAGCCTCTCGCGGCCCTTCGGGGCCCATCATACCGCTGAGCCTCTCGCAACCCTCCAAGGCCCCCAGCGGCCTTCCGAGGCCCCCAGCCTCTCATGGCCCAGTGAGGCCTGTCGTAGCCCTCCGAGGCCCTGAGTCTCTCGCTGCCCTCTGAGGCCCCCCACGGCCTTTGGTGTCTCCAGCCTCTCACGGCCCTCCTAGGCCCCCTGCGGCCATCATAGTCCCCCAGCCTTTCGCGGCCCTCCGAAGCCCCCAGTAGCCCCTCGAGGCCACCCGAGGTGCCTCGTGGGCTTCCGATGCCCTTAGCCTCTCTAGGCCGCCCGAGACCCCTCACGGCCCTCCAAGGCCCCCAGCGGCCTCTTGAGGCTGCCCGAGGCCTTTTGCAGCCCTCCGAGGACCCCAGCACCCCCTCGAGGCTGCGTGAGGTCTTTCGCAGCTGACCTCTGAGTCTCACAGCGGACCCTCGAGGCCACCCGAGGCTCTGAGCCTTTCGCGGCCCTCTGAGGCCTCCAGCAGCCCCTCGAGGCCACCCGAAGTGCCTCATGGGCTTCCGATGCCCCCAGCCTCTCTAGGCTGCCCAAGGACCCTCAGGGCCCTCTGAGGCCCCCAGCTACTCGAGGCCACCCGATGCCCCTCGCAGCCCTCCGAGGCCCCCTGCGGCCTTGAGCCTCTCGTGGTCCTCCGAGGCCCCACGCAGCCTTCCGTGTCTCCAGCCTCTTGCGACCCTCTGAGGACCCCAGCCTCTCGAGGACCCTCTTAACCCCCCTGAGGTTGCTTGTGGCTCTCCAAGGCCCCCAGCCATTCAGGGCCGCCCGACTCACCTCATGACACTCTGAGGCCCCCCGTGGCCTTCTGTGTCTCCAGCCTCTCGTGACCCTCTGAGGCCCCGAGCCTCTCGACACCCTTCTCAAACCACGAGGCTGCTAACGGCCCTCTGAGGCCACCGGTCTCTTGAGGGCCCTCTCAACCCCTGGAGGATGCTTGCGGCTCACAGAGGCCTTCTGAGGCCCCCAGCCTCTTGAGGCCCCTCACGCCCCTCCAAGGCCCCCAGCCTCTCAAGGTCCCCTGAGGCCCCTCACGGACCTTAGAGGTCCTTGGCCTCTCACAGCCTCTGGAATCTCCTGGCCCCCGAGGCCGCCCACAGCCCTCTGAGGCCCCCAGCAGCCCCTCGAGACCAACCAAGGCCCCTCGCGGACCTCCGAGGCTCCCAGCGGCCCCTCGAGGTCGCCTGATGTCCCTCGTGGCCCTTTGAGGCCCCCAGCGGTCTCTTAAGGCCGCCCGAAGACACCAGCATCCCTCTGAGGCCCCCAGCCTCTCAAGGCCCCTGAAGCCTCACGTGGCCCTCTGAGGTCCCCAGTCTCTCGAGGTCCCCTGAGGACCCTCATGGATCTTAGAGGTCCCCGACCTCTCGCAGCCCCCGTGCCCTCGTGGCCCGCCGAGGCCACTCGCATCCTACCGAGGCCCCCAGCCTCTTGAGGCCCATTGTGGCCATGAACCTCTCGTGGTCCTCCAGGGGCCCCACAGCCCTCTGAGGCCCTCAGCTGCCCTGAGCCTCTGGCAGCTCTCCAGGGGCCCCCCGCCTCTTGTGGCCATCAAGTGTCTCGCGGCCATCCAGGGGCCCTGAGGCCCCGGCGGTCCTCCAAGGTCCCCCGCCTCTCGTGGCCCTTCGAGGACCCCCGCGGCCTCTTGCGGCCATTGACTTCTCGTGGACCCCCACGGCCCAGAGAGTCTCAAGGCCCCTCATGGCCCCTTGCCACCCTCCGAGGCCCCCAGCCTCTCGAGACCCCTCTAAACAATCCCGAGGCTGCTTGAGGCCCTCCGAGGCCCCCAGCCTCTTTCGACCTTCCGAGTCCTCCCGTGACCCCTCACGGCCTTGAGCGTCTCGTGGCCCTCCGAGGCCCCCTGCAGCCTTCCGTGTCTCCAGCCTCTCGTGACCCTCAGAGGCACTCAGCCTCTCGAGGCCTCTCTCAACCACCCCGAGATCCCTCATGGCCCTCCAAGGCCCCCAGCGTCCTCTTGAGGCAGCCCAAGGCCTTTCGTGGCCCTCCGAGTCCCACAGTGGACCCTCAAGGCCGCCCGAGGCCCCCGGAAGCTGCAAGCTTCTCGGGGCCCTCAAGCTTCTCTTGTCCCACTGAATCCCCCAGCCTATCGTGGCCCTCCGAGGCCCCGATGCGTCCTTCTGAGGCTCCAGGCCTCTCGTGTCCCTTATAGGCCTCTCGCGGCCCTTAGAGGCCCTTTGCAGCCCTCTGAGGCCCCCCGCGGCCCCGAGCCTCTACAGCACCTTGAGCCTCTCATGGCCCCAAACATCTCAGGGACCTCCAATGGCTTCTAGGCCCTCCGAGGCTCCCACCTTTCATGACCCTATGAGGCCCCGAGACACTCTAGGCCCTCCGAGGCCCCAGCAGCCCTCCGAAGACCCCAGCCTCTCTAGGCCCCTTGACACCCCTCACGGCCCTTAGAGGTCCCCAGCCTCTCGCGGCCCCTGAGGCTGCCCACAGCCCCATGTCTCTCAAAGCCCTCGAGCCTCTCGCGGCCCACCAAGGCCCGCCGAGGCCTGGAGTCTCTGAAAGCCGTCCCAGGGCCTCCGAGGCCCTAAGCCTCTCAAGGCCCTACGACGCCCTGGGCCTCTTGCGGCCCTCAAGCCTGTCGAGGCCCCCCGAGGCCCCCTACCTCTAGCGGCCCTCTGAGGCACCAAGACTCTCGAGGCCCTAGGAGGCCCACAGCTTCCCGAGGCCCTAGGAGGCCCCCCGCGGCCCCGAGCCTCTCACGGCCCTACGAGTCCGGAGCATCTCGAGGCCCTCCGAGGCCTCTTGCGGCCCTCCGAGGCCCCTAGCCTCTCTAGGCCCTCGAGCCTACCGCGGCCCTCTGAGGCCCCCAGACACTTGAGGTCTCCCGAGGACATCAAAAGCCCCCAGGCTCTCGAGGCCTCTCGAAGCCCCTCGAGGCCCTCAGCCTCTCAAGGCCCTTAGAGGCCTCCCGCGGCCCTCCAAGGCCCCCCGTGGCCCCGAGCGTCTCGCAGCCCTCCGAGGCCCCCAGCCTCTCGAGGCCCTCAAGCTTCTCGCGTCCCACTGAGTCCTCCAGCCTCTCACGGTCCCCGAGCCTCTCGCGGCCCTCTGAGGCCCTCCAGGACCGAGAGCCTCTCGAGCTCTCTTGAGGCCGTCCAAGGCCCTCGAGCCTCTCGCGGCCCTTGAGCCTATCACAGCCTGCCGAGGTTCCCCGCGGCCCTCCGAGGCCCCCCGCGGCCCTGAGCCTCTACAGCACCTTGAGACTCTCGCAGCCCCCCGCGGCCCCGAATCTCAGGGACCTCCAATGGCTTCTAGGCCCTCCGAGGACCCCAGGCTCTCTAAGCCCTCCGAGGGCCTCTGGCAGCTCTCTGAAGACCCCAGCCTCTCTAGGCCCCTTGACACCCCTCACGGCCCTTAGAGGTCCCCAGCCTCTCGCGGTCCACCAAGGCCCGCCGAGGCCCGGAGTCTCTCAAGGCCCTCCCAGGGCCGCCGAGGCCCTAAGCCTCTCAAGGCCCTACAACGCCCTGGGCCTCTTGTGGCCCTCAAGCCTGTCGAGGCTCCCCGAGGCCCCCCACCTCTCGCGGCCCTCTGAGGCCCCCAGCCACTCGAGGCCACCCGAAATGCTTCGTGGCCCTCCGAGGCCCCCAGCCTCTCAAGATCTCCCAAGGCCGTCTGTGGCCCCCAGCCTCTTGAGGCCTCCCGAGGCTCCCAGCCACTCGAGGCCACCCGAAATGCTTCGTGGCCCTCCGAGGCCCCCAGCCTCTCAAGATCTCCCGAGGCCGTCCGTGGCCCCCAGCCTCTTGAGGCCTCCCGAGGCTCCCAGCCTCTCGAGGCCCTCGAGCCTGTCGCGTCCCTCCAAGGCCCCAACCCTCGAGTCCCCCCGCGGCCCTTAGAGGCCTCCCATGTCTCTCTGAGGCCTTCCCGCAGCCCTCCGAGGCCCCCAGCAGCCACGAGCCTCTCGGGGCCCTCAAGCTTCGCACGTCCCATTGAGTCCCCCAGCCTCTCGCAGTCCCTGACCCTCTCGCGGCCCTTCGAGGCCCCCCAGGGCCCTGAGCCTCTCGAGCTCTCTTGAGGCCGTCTGAGGTCCCCAGCCTCTCGAGGCCCTCGAGCCTCTCATGGCCCTCCGAGGCCCCCACAGCCCTGAGCCTCTCGAGGCTTTCGAGCCTATCGCAGCCCACCGAGGCCCTCCATGGCCCCCCACCTCTCGCGGCCCTCCGAGGCCCCAAGACTCTCGAGGCCCTAGGAGGCCCCCAGACTCCCGAGGCCTCCCACCTTTCATGGCCCTATGAGGCCCCGAGACACTCTAGGCCCTCCGAGGCCCCAGCAGCCCTCCGAAGACCCCAGCCTCTCTAGGCCCCTTGATGCCCCTCACGGCCTAACCGTGAACCCTAATCCTCACCATAACCATATACCTGTCCCTATTGACTCTCATGACCCTAAGGCTAAAACCCTTACCCTGACCCTAATGGCATGACTGGCATTTATGATCCAAAGCCTCATTTTAATGGATCAAAGGTTCAGCTGAATTTGGCAAGATCTTGTTTATAGATTCCAAAGCTGTCTCTTTGCCAAAACTTTATGTTAAGGCCCCAAAGTGACATGTTAAGCATGCATGCTGTTCTTGCTAGGATACAGGACTCCCCCTGAGTGTCCAAATCATCCTTTCTACATCCTAAAGCTTCATAATTACTTACAAAATGGTCACTTGTAGAAGTCATACCATTGATTCTGTGGTTCAATGCCTCCTTTCTAGGGTCCAAACAGTCATTTTTCGGTCCAAGCTTCTCTTTATAAGTTCCAAATTCTACCTTTAAGCCCAAAGACTCATTTTAAGGACCCAGAGTGCCATTTTGAACTCCCAGAGATTGATTCTAAATGTACAAAGCCTCATTTTCGAGGGTGTCTTAGGTTTGTACCAGTTAGTCTATATTTTGCTTCACCCCATAATACATCAAGCTGGATAGGTGGTGCCAGCCTGGGGCCTGTGGCACTGCAGGACTGGCGGGGAGGGAGTGGGGATGTGGGTGGAAAGGGTTACAGCTAGGCACGACCCCGGAAGGGGGAAGGGTTTGAGGGGGCTTCCGGCCGAGGGGGCTGGGGGTTTCTTTGTTGTGGGGACCTCGTGGCGAGTGGTTGGTGCTCTGGGCAGAGCGAGCGTCTTGCTAGGCAGATCAGTCTAGGAGTCAGAGTTGGAAAGTTTTTTTCTCTTACTCTCCCTGCTCTCGGCCCCCAGGTGGTTTTGTGGGGGGTTCGCTGCCTTCGGGTGGGGTGGTTTTTTTTCCCCCTTCTCGGGCTGAGATCCTCTATCATTTGTTCTGCCTTTTTCCTCTGTTCCTTAAATTACTTATTAGCACTAGCATTGTTAGTAACTCCCTTAGTTTCATTTATATAATTAAATAGTTCTTATCTAACTCCTACGGGCTTTTCCTCGGTTTGTTCCTCCGACCTTTCCTCACCTGGAGGAGGTGTGTGGGGAGCAGAGTGGTAGAGCGGCTGATTGTGATAAAAACCACAACCGTCCTTTTTGGCACCCAACGTGGGGCTCGAAAGAGTTAAGGAACAGATTATAGCGTGTGATAAGCTCCTGCTTTAAAATGTATCTTTGGCTTCTCAAGACTGAGTTCAGGGCTTTTCAGGGTGCTGAGCAAACAGCAGGATCTGCTCCCTTATGTGTTAGTGATGATCTTGATTTTTTATGTGCGAGGCGGGCGGAGGGGGTTGGTCAGGCTGTTCTGTGTGCTGCTGATGCTGGCAGGGACACTCTGTCTCTATCTCTACTTAATACTATTGGCTCCTTGGTACATTGTGACTTATCTCCTGGACGTTTTCCACAATTACACCTCTCCCTTTCTCCCCTTGGGGGCACAGCCAATAGAGGAGAGGTTATTTGGTGCTGGGGGGCACATGAAAAAACTTTTTCAATTTTTCCCCTCTCCTCTCGGTCCGATAGCAAAGGCATATGAGTTTTTTGGAAATTTTTCCTGTGGCTGGGGTGACCTGTGGCTGGGGATCAGCTTGCTAGTAAATGTTTTAGTGGCTTTGGGCAAAGCTAAGGAAATGTTTGGGAGGCCTGCCCCTACCGGTCCTAGTGCCCGAGGCAGACGCAGGGTCTGTGCAGTCACCCGAGCTGCCGTAATGCACAAGGGGGCAGCACAGAGGTGTGCTGGGACCAAGCTCGTAACTCGAGCCCGCACGGCCCCACCGCCCGCGGCGGCGCCAGTGTCCACGGCGGCTGCAGTGTTTGCGTCACAAGCTAGTACATCTGTACCGCAATCTGCCACATCACCCTCCACTATGCCTGCATCAATGGCAACACCTCCCGCTACAACCAGTTTGTTTTCTCCCTCGATCAGCCCACTTTCTGCAGCAGCCTCACTCCCTCAATCTTTTGTGTGCTATTGTCAGGGGTGACCACTGTCCGTGGCCCCAGTCCAGAAAAAGAAATACACATGTAAATCTGTCCAAATAGTCGAGGATGGTGAGGTAGCAGGGCCATCGCAATTGACAGAAACAGTCAATAAGGAAATGGGAGCAGGGCTAGCTCAAGAGTCGGAGACAGAGGATGAAGGTGTTGTGACCACACGGTCCTTATCCCTGAGGGAGCTATGGGACATCCGTAGAGACTACAGTCGCTGCCTGGGTGAACATATCATGACCTGGCTGCTCCGCAGCTGGGATAATGGGGCCAGTAGTATAGAGCTAGAGGGGAGAGAGGCAAAACAGCTGGGGTCACTTGCTGGAGAAGGGGGAATTGATAAAGCAATAGGGCATAAGCCACAAAATTTCATTGGGCAGTTCATGCCCGAACAGCCGTAGCTCTGTCTGGCTTGCAATCTCCAATTCCAGCAAGGATACAGTTCCTCGTCAACAGAAAGAGCTAGGAAGGAATTGCTTGCGCTGATTTCTGTTTGTCTGCTCTAGTAGTTGGTTCCCTATTTGTCAGAACGCTGGACTGCCTGTCACACTTAGAGCCAAACATCTCCCTTTTCCTCCAAACCAGCAAGAGCTACAAGATTATTTCTTAGTGAAACATGGTTTGCTTTGGCAGAGCACTTCATGCCTCTTAAGACATAGCTCTGTATGACCTGGAAACTAGAAATCCAGAGGGGCACCTGCTCTGTCCAAACAGAAGAGGAGAGGCATGAATGTGCTGCGCTCTTAAGCGGCTGCCCTAACACTGAAACCTAAAGCACCACTGTAATGGGACCCAACAGAAAGAGTTAGGACAGAATTTGTTGTTCCTTCTTCCTGCTCCTTTGCAGAGTAGTTCATGCCCGAACAGCCGTAGCTCTGTCTGGCTTGCAATCTCCAATTCCAGCAAGGATACAGTTCCTCGTCAACAGAAAGAGCTAGCAAGGAATTGCTTGCACTGATTTCTGTTTGTCTGCTCTAGCAGTTGGTTCCCTATTTGGCAGAACGCTGGACTGCCTGTCACACTTAGAGCCAAACATCTCCCTTTTCCTCCAAACCAGCAAGAGCTACAAGATTATTTCTTAGTGAAACATTGTTTGCTTTGGCAGAGCACTTCATGCCTCTTAAGACATAGCTCTGTATGACCTGGAAACTAGAAATCCAGAGGGACACCTGCTCTGTCCAAACAGAAGAGGAGAGGCATGAACGTGCTGCCCTTTTTAGCGGCTGCCCTAACACTGAAACCTAAAGCACCACTGTAATGGGACCCAACAGAAAGAGTTAGGACAGAATTTGTTGTTCCTTCTTCCTGCTCCTTTGCAGAGTAGTTCATGCCCGAACAGCCGTAGCTCTGTCTGGCTTGCAGTCTCCAATTCCAGCAAGGATACAGTTCCTCGTCAACAGAAAGAGCTAGGAAGGAATTGCTTGCGCTGCTTTCTGTTTGTCTGCTCTAGTAGTTGGTTCCCTATTTGGCAGAACGCTGGACTGCCTGTCACACTTAGAGCCAAACATCTCCCTTTTCCTCCAAACCAGCAAGAGCTACAAGATTATTTCTTAGTGAAACATTGTTTGCTTTGGCAGAGCACTTCATGCCTCTTAAGACGTAGCTCTGTATGACCTGGAAACTAGAAATCCAGAGGGACCCCTGCTCTGTCCAAACAGAAGAGGAGAGGCATGAATGTGCTGCTCTCTTAAGTGTCTGCCCTAACACTGAAACCTAAAGCACCACTGTAATGGGACCCAACAGAAAGAGTTAGGACAGAATTTGTTGCTCCTTCTTCCTGCTCCTTTGCAGAGTAGTTCATGCCCGAACAGCCGTAGCTCTGTCTGGCTTGCAATCTCCAATTCCAGCAAGGATACAGTTCCTCGTCAAGAGAAAGAGCTAGGAAGGAATTGCTTGCACTGATTTCTGTTTGTCTGCTCTAGTAGTTGGTTCCCTATTTGGCAGAACGCTGGACTGCCTGTCACACTTAGAGCCAAACATCTCCCTTTTCCTCCAAACCAGCAAGAGCTACAAGATTATTTCTTAGTGAAACATTGTTTGCTTTGGCAGAGCACTTCATGCCTCTTAAGACATAGCTCTGTATGACCTGGAAACTAGAAATCCAGAGGGACACCTGCTCTGTCCAAACAGAAGAGGAGAGGCATGAATGTGCTGCTCTCTTAAGCGGCTGCCCTAACACTGAAACCTAAAGCACCACTGTAATGGGACCCAACAGAAAGAGTTAGGACAGAATTTGTTGTTCCTTCTTCCTGCTCCTTTGCAGAGTAGTTCATGCCCGAACAGCCGTAGCTCTGTCTGGCTTGCAGTCTCCAATTCCAGCAAGGATACAGTTCCTCGTCAACAGAAAGAGCTAGGAAGGAATTGCTTGCGCTGATTTCTGTTTGTGTGCTCTAGCAGTTGGTTCCCTATTTGGCAGAACGCTGGACTGCCTGTCACACTTAGAGCCAAACATCTCCCTTTTCCTCCAAACCAGCAAGAGCTACAAGATTATTTCTTAGTGAAACATTGTTTGCTTTGGCAGAGCACTTCATGCCTCTTAAGACATAGCTCTGTATGACCTGGAAACTGGAAATCCAGAGGGACCCCTGCTCTGTCCAAACAGAAGAGGAGGCATGAATGTGCTGCTCTTTTAAGCGGCTGCCCTAACACTGAAACCTAAAGCACCACTGTAATGGGACCAACAGAAAGAGTTAGGACAGAATTTGTTGCTCCTTCTTCCTGCTCCTTTGCAGAGTAGTTCATGCCCGAACAGCCGTAGCTCTGTCTGGCTTGCAATCTCCGATTCCAGCAAGGATACAGTTCCTCGTCAACAGAAAGAGCTAGGAAGGAATTGCTTGCACTGATTTCTGTTTGTCTGCTCTAGTAGTTGGTTCCCTATTTGGCAGAACGCTGGACTGCCTGTCACACTTAGAGCCAAACATCTCCCTTTTCCTCCAAACCAGCAAGAGCTACAAGATTAT
Source organism: Rhynochetos jubatus (assembly GCA_027574665.1). NCBI lineage: Eukaryota > Metazoa > Chordata > Aves > Eurypygiformes > Rhynochetidae > Rhynochetos > Rhynochetos jubatus. Next base: position 8,904,327 of record CM050689.1, on the reverse strand, counting down.
TTCTTAGTGAAACATTGTTTGCTTTGGCAGAGCACTTCATGCCTCTTAAGACGTAGCTCTGTATGACCTGGAAACTAGAAATCCAGAGGGACACCTACTCTGTCCAAACAGAAGAGGAGAGGCATGAATGTGCTGCTCTCTTAAGCGGCTGCCCTAACACTGAAACCTAAAGCACCACTGTAATGGGACCCAACAGAAAGAGTTAGGACAGAATTTGTTGTTCCTTCTTCCTGCTCCTTTGCAGAGTAGTTCATGCCCAAACAGCCGTAGCTCTGTCTGGCTTGCAATCTCCAATTCCAGCAAGGATACAGTTCCTCGTCAACAGGAAGAGCTAGGAAGGAATTGCTTGCACTGATTTCTGTTTGTCTGCTCTAGTAGTTGGTTCCCTATTTGGCAGAACGCTGGACTGCCTGTCACACTTAGAGCCAAACATCTCCCTTTTCCTCCAAACCAGCAAGAGCTACAAGATTATTTCTTAGTGAAACATTGTTTGCTTTGGCAGAGCACTTCATGCCTCTTAAGACATAGCTCTGTATGACCTCGAAACGACAAATCCAGAGGGACATCTGCTCTGTCCAAACAGAAGAGGAGAGGCATGAATGTGCTGCTCTCTTAAGCGGCTGCCCTAACACTGAAACCTAAAGCACCACTGTAATCGGACCAACAGAAAGAGTTAGGACAGAATTTGTTGTTCCTTCTTCCTGCTCCTTTGCAGAGTAGTTCATGCCCGAACAGCCGTAGCTCTGTCTGGCTTGCAATCTCCAATTCCAGCAAGGATACAGTTCCTCGTCAACAGAAAGAGCTAGGAAGGAATTGCTTGCGCTGATTTCTGTTTGTCTGCTCTAGTAGTTGGTTCCCTATTTGGCAGAACGCTGGACTGCCTGTCACACTTAGAGCCAAACATCTCCTTTTCCTCCAAACCAGCAAGAGCTACAAGATTATTTCTTAGTGAAACATTGTTTGCTTTGGCAGAGCACTTCATGCCTCTTAAGACGTAGCTCTGTATGACCTGGAAACTAGAAATCCAGAGGGACACCTGCTCTGTCCAAACAGAAGAGGAGAGGCATGAATGTGTTGCTCTTTTACGCGGCTGCCCTAACACTGAAACCTAAAGCACCACATTAATGGGACCCAACAGAAAGAGTTAGGACAGAATTTGTTGTTCCTTCTTCCTGCTCCTTTGCAGAGTAGTTCATGCCCGAACAGCCGTAGCTCTCTCTGGCTTGCAATCTCCAATTCCAGCAAGGATACAGTTCCTCGTCAACAGAAAGAGCTAGGAAGGAATTGCTTGCACTGATTTCTGTTTGTCTGCTCTAGTAGTTGGTTCCCTATTTGGCAGAACGCTGGACTGCCTGTCACACTCAGAGCCAAACATCTCCCTTTTCCTCCAAACCAGCAAGAGCTACAAGATTATTTCTTAGTGAAACATTGTTTGCTTTGGCAGAGCACTTCATGCCTCTTAAGACATAGCTCTGTATGACCTCGAAACGACAAATCCAGAGGGACATCTGCTCTGTCCAAACAGAAGAGGAGAGGCATGAATGTGCTGCTCTCTTAAGCGGCTGCCCTAACACTGAAACCTAAACACCACTGTAATCGGACCAACAGAAAGAGTTAGGACAGAATTTGTTGTTCCTTCTTCCTGCTCCTTTGCAGAGTAGTTCATGCCCGAACAGCCGTAGCTCTGTCTGGCTTGCAATCTCCAATTCCAGCAAGGATACAGTTCCTCGTCAAGAGAAAGAGCTAGGAAGGAATTGCTTGCACTGATTTCTGTTTGTCTGCTCTAGCAGTTGGTTCCCTATTTGGCAGAACGCTGGACTGCCTGTCACACTCAGAGCCAAACATCTCCCTTTTCCTCCAAACCAGCAAGAGCTACAAGATTATTTCTTAGTGAAACATTGTTTGCTTTGGCAGAGCACTTCATGCCTCTTAAGACGTAGCTCTGTATGACCTCGAAACAACAAATCCAGAGGGACACCTGCTCTGTCCAAACAGAAGAGGAGAGGCATGAATGTGTTGCTCTTTTACGCGGCTGCCCTAACACTGAAACCTAAAGCACCACTGTAATCGGACCAACAGAAAGAGTTAGGACAGAATTTGTTGTTCCTTCTTCCTGCTCCTTTGCTGAGTAGTTCATGCCCGAACAGCCGTAGCTCTCTCTGGCTTGCAATCTCCAATTCCAGCAAGGATACAGTTCCTCGTCAACAGAAAGAGCTAGGAAGGAATTGCTTGCACTGATTTCTGTTTGTCTGCTCTAGCAGTTGGTTCCCTATTTGGCAGAACGCTGGACTGCCTGTCACACTCAGAGCCAAACATCTCCCTTTTCCTCCAAACCAGCAAGAGCTACAAGATTATTTCTTAGTGAAACATTGTTTGCTTTGGCAGAGCACTTCATGCCTCTTAAGACGTAGCTCTGTATGACCTGGAAACTAGAAATCCAGAGGGACACCTGCTCTGTCCAAACAGAAGAGGAGAGGCATGAATGTGTTGCTCTCTTAAGCGGCTGCCCTAACACTGAAACCTAAAGCACCACATTAATGGGACCCAACAGAAAGAGTTAGGACAGAATTTGTTGTTCCTTCTTCCTGCTCCTTTGCAGAGTAGTTCATGTCCGAACAGCCGTAGCTCTGTCTGGCTTGCAATCTCCAATTCCAGCAAGGATACAGTTCCTCGTCAAGAGAAAGAGCTAGGAAGGAATTGCTTGCACTGATTTCTGTTTGTCTGCTCTAGCAGTTGGTTCCCTATTTGGCAGAACGCTGGACTGCCTGTCACACTCAGAGCCAAACATCTCCCTTTTCCTCCAAACCAGCAAGAGCTACAAGATTATTTCTTAGTGAAACATTGTTTGCTTTGGCAGAGCACTTCATGCCTCTTAAGACATAGCTCTGTATGACCTCGAAACGACAAATCCAGAGGGACACCTGCTCTGTCCAAACAGAAGAGGAGAGGCATGAATGTGCTGCTCTCTTAAGCGGCTGCCCTAACACTGAAACCTAAAGCACCACTGTAATGGGACCCAACAGAAAGAGTTAGGACAGAATTTGTTGTTCCTTCTTCCTGCTCCTTTGCAGAGAAGTTCATGCCCGAACAGCCGTAGCTCTGTCTGGCTTGCAGTCTCCAATTCCAGCAAGGATACAGTTCCTCGTCAACAGAAAGAGCTAGGAAGGAATTGCTTGCACTGATTTCTGTTTGTCTGCTCTAGCAGTTGGTTCCCTATTTGGCAGAACGCTGGACTGCCTGTCACACTTAGAGCCAAACATCTCCCTTTTCCTCCAAACCAGCAAGAGCTACAAGATTATTTCTTAGTGAAACATTGTTTGCTTTGGCAGAGCACTTCATGCCTCTTAAGACATAGCTCTGTATGACCTGGAAACTGGAAATCCAGAGGGACCCCTGCTCTGTCCAAACAGAAGAGGAGAGGCATGAATGTGCTGCTCTTTTAAGCGGCTGCCTTAACACTGAAACGTAAAGCACCACTGTAATGGGACCAACAGAAAGAGTTAGGACAGAATTTGTTGTTCCTTCTTCCTGCTCCTTTGCAGAGTAGTTCATGCCCGAACAGCCGTAGCTCTGTCTGGCTTGCAATCTCCAATTCCAGCAAGGATACAGTTCCTCGTCAACAGGAAGAGCTAGGAAGGAATTGCTTGCACTGATTTCTGTTTGTCTGCTCTAGTAGTTGGTTCCCTATTTGGCAGAACGCTGGACTGCCTGTCACACTTAGAGCCAAACATCTCCCTTTTCCTCCAAACCAGCAAGAGCTACAAGATTATTTCTTAGTGAAACATTGTTTGCTTTGGCAGAGCACTTCATGCCTCTTAAGACATAGCTCTGTATGACCTGGAAACTGGAAATCCAGAGGGACCCCTGCACTGTCCAAACAGAAGAGGAGGCATGAATGTGCTGCTCTTTTAAGCGGCTGCCCTAACACTGAAACCTAAAGCACCACTGTAATGGGACCAACAGAAAGAGTTAGGACAGAATTTGTTGCTCCTTCTTCCTGCTCCTTTGCAGAGTAGTTCATGCCCGAACAGCCGTAGCTCTGTCTGGCTTGCAATCTCCGATTCCAGCAAGGATACAGTTCCTCGTCAACAGAAAGAGCTAGGAAGGAATTGCTTGCACTGATTTCTGTTTGTCTGCTCTAGTAGTTGGTTCCCTATTTGGCAGAACGCTGGACTGCCTGTCACCCTTAGAGCCAAACATCTCCCTTTTCCTCCAAACCAGCAAGAGCTACAAGATTATTTCTTAGTGAAACATTGTTTGCTTTGGCAGAGCACTTCATGCCTCTTAAGACATAGCTCTGTATGACCTGGAAACTAGAAATCCAGAGGGACACCTACTCTGTCCAAACAGAAGAGGAGAGGCATGAATGTGCTGCTCTCTTAAGCGGCTGCCCTAACACTGAAACCTAAAGCACCACTGTAATGGGACCCAACAGAAAGAGTTAGGACAGAATTTGTTGTTCCTTCTTCCTGCTCCTTTGCAGAGTAGTTCATGCCCGAACAGCCGTAGCTCTGTCTGGCTTGCAATCTCCAATTCCAGCAAGGATACAGTTCCTCGTCAACAGGAAGAGCTAGGAAGGAATTGCTTGCACTGATTTCTGTTTGTCTGCTCTAGTAGTTGGTTCCCTATTTGGCAGAACGCTGGACTGCCTGTCACACTTAGAGCCAAACATCTCCCTTTTCCTCCAAACCAGCAAGAGCTACAAGATTATTTCTTAGTGAAACATTGTTTGCTTTGGCAGAGCACTTCATGCCTCTTAAGACATAGCTCTGTATGACCTCGAAACGACAAATCCAGAGGGACATCTGCTCTGTCCAAACAGAAGAGGAGAGGCATGAATGTGCTGCTCTCTTAAGCGGCTGCCCTAACACTGAAACCTAAACACCACTGTAATCGGACCAACAGAAAGAGTTAGGACAGAATTTGTTGTTCCTTCTTCCTGCTCCTTTGCAGAGTAGTTCATGCCCGAACAGCCGTAGCTCTGTCTGGCTTGCAATCTCCAATTCCAGCAAGGATACAGTTCCTCGTCAACAGAAAGAGCTAGGAAGGAATTGCTTGCACTGATTTCTGTTTGTCTGCTCTAGCAGTTGGTTCCCTATTTGGCAGAACGCTGGACTGCCTGTCACACTCAGAGCCAAACATCTCCCTTTTCCTCCAAACCAGCAAGAGCTACAAGATTATTTCTTAGTGAAACATTGTTTGCTTTGGCAGAGCACTTCATGCCTCTTAAGACGTAGCTCTGTATGACCTGGAAACTAGAAATCCAGAGGGACACCTGCTCTGTCCAAACAGAAGAGGAGAGGCATGAATGTGTTGCTCTTTTACGCGGCTGCCCTAACACTGAAACCTAAAGCACCACATTAATGGGACCCAACAGAAAGAGTTAGGACAGAATTTGTTGTTCCTTCTTCCTGCTCCTTTGCAGAGTAGTTCATGTCCGAACAGCCGTAGCTCTGTCTGGCTTGCAATCTCCAATTCCAGCAAGGATACAGTTCCTCGTCAACAGAAAGAGCTAGGAAGGAATTGCTTGCACTGATTTCTGTTTGTCTGCTCTAGCAGTTGGTTCCCTATTTGGCAGAACGCTGGACTGCCTGTCACACTCAGAGCCAAACATCTCCCTTTTCCTCCAAACCAGCAAGAGCTACAAGATTATTTCTTAGTGAAACATTGTTTGCTTTGGCAGAGCACTTCATGCCTCTTAAGACATAGCTCTGTATGACCTCGAAACGACAAATCCAGAGGGACACCTGCTCTGTCCAAACAGAAGAGGAGAGGCATGAATGTGCTGCTCTCTTAAGCGGCTGCCCTAACACTGAAACCTAAAGCACCACTGTAATGGGACCCAACAAAAAGAGTTAGGACAGAATTTGTTGTTCCTTCTTCCTGCTCCTTTGCAGAGAAGTTCATGCCCGAACAGCCGTAGCTCTGTCTGGCTTGCAGTCTCCAATTCCAGCAAGGATACAGTTCCTCGTCAACAGAAAGAGCTAGGAAGGAATTGCTTGCACTGATTTCTGTTTGTCTGCTCTAGCAGTTGGTTCCCTATTTGGCAGAACGCTGGACTGCCTGTCACACTTAGAGCCAAACATCTCCCTTTTCCTCCAAACCAGCAAGAGCTACAAGATTATTTCTTAGTGAAACATTGTTTGCTTTGGCAGAGCACTTCATGCCTCTTAAGACATAGCTCTGTATGACCTGGAAACTGGAAATCCAGAGGGACCCCTGCTCTGTCCAAACAGAAGAGGAGAGGCATGAATGTGCTGCTCTCTTAAGCGGCTGCCCTAACACTGAAACGTAAAGCACCACTGTAATGGGACCAACAGAAAGAGTTAGGACAGAATTTGTTGCTCCTTCTTCCTGCTCCTTTGCAGAGTAGTTCATGCCCGAACAGCCGTAGCTCTGTCTGGCTTGCAATCTCCAATTCCAGCAAGGATACAGTTCCTCGTCAACAGAAAGAGCTAGGAAGGAATTGCTTGCGCTGATTTCTGTTTGTCTGCTCTAGTAGTTGGTTCCCTATTTGGCAGAACGCTGGACTGACTGTCACACTCAGAGCCAAACATCTCCTTTTCCTCCAAACCAGCAAGAGCTACAAGATTATTTCTTAGTGAAACATTGTTTGCTTTGGCAGAGCACTTCATGCCTCTTAAGACATAGCTCTGTATGACCTGGAAACTAGAAATCCAGAGGGACATCTGCTCTGTCCAAACAGAAGAGGAGAGACATGAATGTGCTGCTCTCTTAAGCGGCTGCCCTAACACTGAAACCTAAAGCACCACTGTAATGGGACCCAACAGAAAGAGTTAGGACAGAATTTGTTGTTCCTTCTTCCTGCTCCTTTGCAGAGTAGTTCATGCCCGAACAGCCGTAGCTCTGTCTGGCTTGCAATCTCCAATTCCAGCAAGGATACAGTTCCTCGTCAACAGAAAGAGCTAGGAAGGAATTGCTTGCGCTGATTTCTGTTTGTCTGCTCTAGTAGTTGGTTCCCTATTTGGCAGAACGCTGGACTGCCTGTCACACTTAGAGCCAAACATCTCCTTTTCCTCCAAACCAGCAAGAGCTACAAGATTATTTCTTAGTGAAACATTGTTTGCTTTGGCAGAGCACTTCATGCCTCTTAAGACGTAGCTCTGTATGACCTGGAAACTAGAAATCCAGAGGGACACCTGCTCTGTCCAAACAGAAGAGGAGAGGCATGAATGTGTTGCTCTTTTACGCGGCTGCCCTAACACTGAAACCTAAAGCACCACATTAATGGGACCCAACAGAAAGAGTTAGGACAGAATTTGTTGTTCCTTCTTCCTGCTCCTTTGCTGAGTAGTTCATGCCCGAACAGCCGTAGCTCTGTCTGGCTTGCAATCTCCAATTCCAGCAAGGATACAGTTCCTCGTCAACAGAAAGAGCTAGGAAGGAATTGCTTGCGCTGATTTCTGTTTGTCTGCTCTAGCAGTTGGTTCCCTATTTGGCAGAATGCTGGACTGCCTGTCACCCTTAGAGCCAAACATCTCCCTTTTCCTCCAAACCAGCAAGAGCTACAAGATTATTTCTTAGTGAAACATTGTTTGCTTTGGCAGAGCACTTCATGCCTCTTAAGACATAACTCTGTATGACCTGGAAACTAGAAATCCAGAGGGACATCTGCTCTGTCCAAACAGAAGAGGAGAGACATGAATGTGCTGCTCTCTTAAGCGGCTGCCCTAACACTGAAACCTAAACACCACTGTCATCGGACCAACAGAAAGAGTTAGGACAGAATTTGTTGTTCCTTCTTCCTGCTCCTTTGCAGAGTAGTTCATGCCCGAACAGCCGTAGCTCTGTCTGGCTTGCAATCTCCAATTCCAGCAAGGATACAGTTCCTCGTCAACAGAAAGAGCTAGGAAGGAATTGCTTGCGCTGATTTCTGTTTGTCTGCTCTAGTAGTTGGTTCCCTATTTGGCAGAACGCTGGACTGCCTGTCACACTTAGAGCCAAACATCTCCTTTTCCTCCAAACCAGCAAGAGCTACAAGATTATTTCTTAGTGAAACATTGTTTGCTTTGGCAGAGCACTTCATGCCTCTTAAGACGTAGCTCTGTATGACCTGGAAACTAGAAATCCAGAGGGACACCTGCTCTGTCCAAACAGAAGAGGAGAGGCATGAATGTGCTGCTCTTTTAAGCGGCTGCCCTAACACTGAAACCTAAAGCACCACTGTAATGGGACCCAACAGAAAGAGTTAGGACAGAATTTGTTGTTCCTTCTTCCTGCTCCTTTGCAGAGTAGTTCATGCCCAAACAGCCGTAGCTCTGTCTGGCTTGCAATCTCCAATTCCAGCAAGGATACAGTTCCTCGTCAACAGGAAGAGCTAGGAAGGAATTGTTTGCACTGATTTCTGTTTGTCTGCTCTAGTAGTTGGTTCCCTTTTTGGCAGAACGCTGGACTGCCTGTCACACTTAGAGCCAAACATCTCCCTTTTCCTCCAAACCAGCAAGAGCTACAAGATTATTTCTTCGTGAAACATTGTTTGCTTTGGCAGAGCACTTCATGCCTCTTAAGACATAGCTCTGTATGACCTCGAAACGACAAATCCAGAGGGACATCTGCTCTGTCCAAACAGAAGAGGAGAGGCATGAATGTGCTGCTCTCTTAAGCGGCTGCCCTAACACTGAAACCTAAACACCACTGTAATCGGACCAACAGAAAGAGTTAGGACAGAATTTGTTGTTCCTTCTTCCTGCTCCTTTGCAGAGTAGTTCATGCCCGAACAGCCGTAGCTCTGTCTGGCTTGCAATCTCCAATTCCAGCAAGGATACAGTTCCTCGTCAACAGAAAGAGCTAGGAAGGAATTGCTTGCGCTGATTTCTGTTTGTCTGCTCTAGTAGTTGGTTCCCTATTTGGCAGAACGCTGGACTGCCTGTCACACTTAGAGCCAAACATCTCCTTTTCCTCCAAACCAGCAAGAGCTACAAGATTATTTCTTAGTGAAACATTGTTTGCTTTGGCAGAGCACTTCATGCCTCTTAAGACGTAGCTCTGTATGACCTGGAAACTAGAAATCCAGAGGGACACCTGCTCTGTCCAAACAGAAGAGGAGAGGCATGAATGTGTTGCTCTTTTACGCGGCTGCCCTAACACTGAAACCTAAAGCACCACATTAATGGGACCCAACAGAAAGAGTTAGGACAGAATTTGTTGTTCCTTCTTCCTGCTCCTTTGCTGAGTAGTTCATGCCCGAACAGCCGTAGCTCTGTCTGGCTTGCAATCTCCAATTCCAGCAAGGATACAGTTCCTCGTCAACAGAAAGAGCTAGGAAGGAATTGCTTGCACTGATTTCTGTTTGTCTGCTCTAGCAGTTGGTTCCCTATTTGGCAGAACGCTGGACTGCCTGTCACCCTTAGAGCCAAACATCTCCCTTTTCCTCCAAACCAGCAAGAGCTACAAGATTATTTCTTAGTGAAACATTGTTTGCTTTGGCAGAGCACTTCATGCCTCTTAAGACATAGCTCTGTATGACCTCGAAACGACAAATCCAGAGGGACATCTGCTCTGTCCAAACAGAAGAGGAGAGGCATGAATGTGCTGCTCTCTTAAGCGGCTGCCCTAACACTGAAACCTAAAGCACCACATTAATGGGACCCAACAGAAAGAGTTAGGACAGAATTTGTTGTTCCTTCTTCCTGCTCCTTTGCAGAGTAGTTCATGCCCAAACAGCCGTAGCTCTGTCTGGCTTGCAATCTCCAATTCCAGCAAGGATACAGTTCCTCGTCAACAGGAAGAGCTAGGAAGGAATTGCTTGCACTGATTTCTGTTTGTCTGCTCTAGCAGTTGGTTCCCTATTTGGCAGAACGCTGGACTGCCTGTCACACTTAGAGCCAAACATCTCCCTTTTCCTCCAAACCAGCAAGAGCTACAAGATTATTTCTTAGTGAAACATTGTTTGCTTTGGCAGAGCACTTCATGCCTCTTAAGACATAGCTCTGTATGACCTCGAAACGACAAATCCAGAGGGACATCTGCTCTGTCCAAACAGAAGAGGAGAGGCATGAATGTGCTGCCCTCTTAAGGGGCTGCCCTAACACTGAAACCTAAAGCACCACTGTAATGGGACCCACAGAAAGAGTTAGGACAGAATTTGTTGTTCCTTCATCCTGCTCCTTTGCAGAGTAGTTCATGCCCGAACAGCCGTAGCTCTGTCTGGCTTGCAATCTCCAATTCCAGCAAGGATACAGTTCCTCGTCAACAGAAAGAGCTAGCAAGGAATTGCTTGCACTGATTTCTGTTTGTCTGCTCTAGCAGTTGGTTCCCTATTTGGCAGAACGCTGGACTGCCTGTCACACTTAGAGCCAAACATCTCCCTTTTCCTCCAAACCAGCAAGAGCTACAAGATTATTTCTTAGTGAAACATTGTTTGCTTTGGCAGAGCACTTCATGCCTTTTAAGACGTAGCACAGTATGACCTCGAAACGACAAATCCAGAGGGACATCTGCTCTGTCCAAACAGAAGAGGAGAGGCATGAATGTGCTGCTCTCTTAAGCGGCTGCCCTAACACTGAAACCTAAAGCACCACATTAATGGGAACCAACAGAAAGAGTTAGGACAGAATTTGTTGTTCCTTCTTCCTGCTCCTTTGCAGAGTAGTTCATGCCCGAACAGCCGTAGCTCTGTCTGGCTTGCAATCTCCGATTCCAGCAAGGATACAGTTCCTCGTCAACAGAAAGAGCTAGGAAGGAATTGCTTGCACTGATTTCTGTTTGTCTGCTCTAGTAGTTGGTTCCCTATTTGGCAGAACGCTGGACTGCCTGTCACACTTAGAGCCAAACATCTCCTTTTCCGCCAAACCAGCAAGAGCTACAAGATTATTTCTTAGTGAAACATTGTTTGCTTTGGCAGAGCACTTCATGCCTCTTAAGACGTAGCTCTGTATGACCTGGAAACTAGAAATCCAGAGGGACACCTGCTCTGTCCAAACAGAAGAGGAGAGGCATGAATGTGTTGCTCTTTTAAGCGGCTGCCCTAACACTGAAACCTAAACACCACATTAATGGGACCCAACAGAAAGAGTTAGGACAGAATTTGTTGTTCCTTCTTCCTGCTCCGTTGCAGAGTAGTTCATGCCCGAACAGCCGTAGCTCTGTCTGGCTTGCAATCTCCGATTCCAGCAAGGATACTGTTCCTCGTCAACAGAAAGAGCTAGGAAGGAATTGCTTGCACTGATTTCTGTTTGTCTGCTCTAGTAGTTGGTTCCCTATTTGGCAGAACGCTGGACTGCCTGTCACACTTAGAGCCAAACATCTCCTTTTCCTCCAAACCAGCAAGAGCTACAAGATTATTTCTTAGTGAAACATTGTTTGCTTTGGCAGAGCACTTCATGCCTCTTAAGACGTAGCTCTGTATGACCTGGAAACTAGAAATCCAGAGGGACATCTGCTCTGTCCAAACAGAAGAGGAGAGACATGAATGTGCTGGTCTCTTAAGCGGCTGCCCTAACACTGAAACCTAAAGCACCACTGTAATGGGACCCAACAGAAAGAGTTAGGACAGAATTTGTTGTTCCTTCTTCCTGCTCCTTTGCAGAGAAGTTCATGCCCGAACAGCCGTAGCTCTGTCTGGCTTGCAATCTCCAATTCCAGCAAGGATACAGTTCCTCGTCAACAGAAAGAGCTAGGAAGGAATTGCTTGCGCTGATTTCTGTTTGTCTGCTCTAGTAGTTGGTTCCCTATTTGGCAGAACGCTGGACTGCCTGTCACACTTAGAGCCAAACATCTCCTTTTCCTCCAAACCAGCAAGAGCTACAAGATTATTTCTTAGTGAAACATTGTTTGCTTTGGCAGAGCACTTCATGCCTCTTAAGACGTAGCACTGTATGACCTCGAAACGACAAATCCAGAGGGACATCTGCTCTGTCCAAACAGAAGAGGAGAGGCATGAATGTGCTGCTCTCTTAAGCGGCTGCCCTAACACTGAAACCTAAACACCACTGTAATCGGACCAACAGAAAGAGTTAGGACAGAACTTGTTCTTCCTTCTTCCTGCTCCTTTGCAGAGTAGTTCATGCCCGAACAGCCGTAGCTCTGTCTGGCTTGCAATCTCCGATTCCAGCAAGGATACAGTTCCTCGTCAACAGAAAGAGCTAGGAAGGAATTGCTTGCACTGATTTCTGTTTGTCTGCTCTAGTAGTTGGTTCCCTATTTGGCAGAACCCTGGACTGCCTGTCACCCTTAGAGCCAAACATCTCCCTTTCCCTCCAAACCAGCAAGAGCCTCAAGATTATTTCTTAGTGAAACATTGTTTGCTTTGGCAGAGCACTTCATGCCTCTTAAGACGTAGCTCTGTATGACCTGGAAACTAGAAATCCAGAGGGACACCTGCTCTGTCCAAACAGAAGAGGAGAGGGATGAATGTGCTGCACTTTTAAGCGGCTGCCCTAACACTGAAACCTAAAGCACCACTGTAATGGGACCCAGCAGAAAGAGTTAGGACAGAATTTGTTGTTCCTTCTTCCTGCTCCTTTGCAGAGTAGTTCATGCCCGAACAGCCGTAGCTCTGTCTGGCTTGCAATCTCCGATTCCAGCACGGATACAGTTCCTCGTCAACAGAAAGAGCTAGGAAGGAATTGCTTGCACTGATTTCTGTTTGTCTTCTCTAGTAGTTGGTTCCCTGTTTGGCAGAACGCTGGACTGCCTGTCACCCTTAGAGCCAAACATCTCCCTTTTCCTCCAAACCAGCAAGAGCTACAAGATTATTTCTTAGTGAAACATTGTTTGCTTTGGCAGAGCACTTCATGCCTCTTAAGACATAGCTCTGTATGACCTCGAAACGACAAATCCAGAGGGACATCTGCTCTGTCCAAACAGAAGAGGAGAGGCATGAATGTGCTGCTCTCTTAAGCGGCTGCCCTAACACTGAAACCTAAAGCACCACTGTAATGGGACCAACAGAAAGAGTTAGGACAGAATTTGTTGTTCCTTCATCCTGCTCCTTTGCAGAGTAGTTCATGCCCGAACAGCCGTAGCTCTGTCTGGCTTGCAGTCTCCAATTCCAGCAAGGATACAGTTCCTCGTCAACAGAAAGAGCTAGGAAGGAATTGCTTGCACTGATTTCTGTTTGTCTGCTCTAGTAGTTGGTTCCCTATTTGGCAGAACCCTGGACTGCCTGTCACACTTAGAGCCAAACATCTCCCTTTTCCTCCAAACCAGCAAGAGCTACAAGATTATTTCTTAGTGAAACATTGTTTGCTTTGGCAGAGCACTTCATGCCTCTTAAGACGTAGCTCTGTATGACCTGGAAACTAGAAATCCAGAGGGACATCTGCTCTGTCCAAACAGAAGAGGAGAGACATGAATGTGCTGCTCTCTTAAGCGGCTGCCCTAACACTGAAACCTAAAGCACCACTGTAATGGGACCCAACAGAAAGAGTTAGGACAGAATTTGTTGTTCCTTCTTCCTGCTCCTTTGCAGAGTAGTTCATGCCCGAACAGCCGTAGCTCTGTCTGGCTTGCAATCTCCGATTCCAGCAAGGATACAGTTCCTCGTCAACAGAAAGAGCTAGGAAGGAATTGCTTGCACTGATTTCTGTTTGTCTGCTCTAGTAGTTGGTTCCCTATTTGGCAGAACCCTGGACTGCCTGTCACACTTAGAGCCAAACATCTCCCTTTTCCTCCAAACCAGCAAGAGCTACAAGATTATTTCTTAGTGAAACATTGTTTGCTTTGGCAGAGCACTTCATGCCTCTTAAGACGTAGCTCTGTATGACCTGGAAACTAGAAATCCAGAGGGACATCTGCTCTGTCCAAACAGAAGAGGAGAGGCATGAATGTGCTGCTCTCTTAAGCGGCTGCCCTAACACTGAAACCTAAAGCACCACTGTAATGGGACCCAACAGAAAGAGTTAGGACAGAATTTGTTGTTCCTTCTTCCTGCTCCTTTGCAGAGTAGTTCATGCCCTGTGGGTAGTTAGGATCTGGCGGCCGGAAGATTACGTGCTGTACGGAAAGACAGGGACCCTCCCCTGATAGCCAGTAGCGTGTAGTTTGCAATGTAAACAGACGGAAGTGACGTGACAAACCTAAGCCATATAATGCGGTGTTACACATCAATAAACGCCATTTGCCGTCCACCACATTGGTGTCTGTGAGCAGATGGCCCGAGCGGCCCGGGGGGGGTCGCCGTGCCGTTCCTGAACCAGGTCGCCACGCCTTGCGAAGGCAACAAGTGGTGCCGAAACCCGGGAAAATTCGCCTGGATTCGGGTGAACGGCGGCCGGAGCGGCTGGACCAGCCCGGCGGGGAGGACGCTCCCGGACCAACAAGGAGGATGGAAGCCCTTGTGAAGGTCGTATTGTTATTACATGAGCAGTGGTGTATTGATTGTAAACCCAAAGATTTTACTCTCGCAGTTGCGAGGCCTTTTAAAACTGGGGTCATTGACCAGCCAGTGGATATTTTCCACCCTGAGGTGTGGGATAAATACACTAAAGCGTTAGCCGAGGAGACTATGTCCTCGGGCTGTGGGAAAAACCTTAAGTCGTGGGGGAGAGTCGTACAGGCACTGCAGAAGACTTTAAAAGAACAGGAGACCTGGAGGGTGGCAAAGGACCGTTTGTTGGCCGCCCCGAAAACGGCAGTCGGGGCAGCCACACAGACTTTGCACCCCCCAGACGGTAATGATTCTGCTGAGCCTAAAGACCGGCAAGAGGGCGACACGCCCCCTCAACTCCCGAACCCCGACCCGCCTACGGAAGCGCAGAAACAAGCTAAATCTTTCTGGGGTGGGCTAGCCGAGGAAGCCAGGGGCGCGGCGGAGAGACCAGAGTCGGAGGAGGGTTGGGTTAAACCGCCGCCCTATACGCCCCAAAATGGCGCCGGACAGAAAGAAGAAGGGCGGGGCGAAGATGCCTGTGGTGAAGATAAGGAGGAAGCGTCAGCACTAACAAACGCGCGAGAGCAAGAAAGGGAGGAGAACGGGAAAGAGAAAGAGGGCGGGGGCGATAGGGGGAAGGAGGGGAGCGTGATCGAAGGGCGGAAAGCCAATCACAGCGGCCATCTGGAGAAACGCCCCAGTAGGGCGAACACCCCGCCGCGCAGAGGGCGGGACGACACAGGAAGGAGGGCCGAGTCAAGAGGGAGGGAACGACCCGCCCACAGAAGAAGCGGGCGGGGCCGGGTCCCAACAAAAAGGTACGGAAAACCGGAAGTACCCGGTCAGTCGAGCTCCGGCTCTGAGTCAGACACTAGCTGGGACGAGCGGCTCGCAACCGATTCAAACTCAGAGGAGGAGGAAATGAGACTAGATACATTCAAAAGCCAAAATACTCCCATCCAAAATAAAAAGGGACCCCGAGAGCAAAATATTCCTCTCACTGATTGGAGGAAAATAAAAATTGCGTGTGCCGATTGGGCCCCATCAGCCACGCTAGCGTTCCCGGTCCGGGTGACAGACAGGGGACAGAGGGTCCACTCGCCAATAAACCCTAAGGATATACAAGCGATTGTTAAGGCAATTGCAGATAAAGGGCTTAATTCTGCCATGGTCTGCACCCTCATAGATGGTATTTTCGGGGGAGACGATCTGCTCCCGTTTGATATAAAACAAATGTGTAGATTGATCTTTGATGGCGCAGGAATGATTGTTTTTAAACAAGAATGGGAGGACAACTGCGTGAGGCAACTAGCCCAAGTAACCGGGGCGGATCACCCGTTATATGGGTCCGGCGTGCAGCGACTGATAGGTACAGACCCAACAATGATTACCCCCCAGGCGCAGGCCCAGGGCCTGGGGGCCTATGAAATTGTGACAACTACTCGCGCGGCTAGAGAAGCTATTCGCACCGCTTCTAGAGTTATTGTCAAGCCATCACCATGGTCCACAATTAAGCAAAATGAAAGCGAGAGCTTTACGCAGTTTGTGGATCGCCTTCAAGCAGCGGTCGACTCCTCGACCCTGCCCGCGGAAGCGAAAGGCCCGGTCGTTGCAGATTGTTTACGCCAGCAGTGTAATTCGGCAACCAAAGAAATCCTGCGATCACTGCCAGCAGGGTCAAGTATCGCAGCCATGATCAAGCATGTCGCAAAGGAAGAGCATTTAGCCCCAATTCAGGTAGCTGTTCGCACCGCAATAGCTAATGTGATGGTATGTTTTAAATGTGGTCAGGCAGGCCACATAGTGGCAAACTGCCCTTACTTTGGGGACCCACCCACAGCGCCCCCCCCGCGTCAAAATCGACCGAGGGGACCGTGTTGGGCCTGTGGAAAGAAAGGACATTTCGCTAAAGAATGCAAATTTAAAAACCAGGGAAACGTATGGGGGAGGGGGCACCCGGGCCGCGCACAGCCCTCTCCCGCTTGGGACATAAGGCGGCCCAGTTATGCCAACCCCAGATGGAACCTACTGCCCCCTCGAGAACCAACCAATTTTATGACTCCACCAACGAACCATCCAAACCAGTCCCTACCTCAGGAGCAGCAACAACCAGCTCCTGGGGACGAGACCTTAGGGTGGCCCTGGCAGTAAAATGCGATAGTCCACCAGTTGTATGGGGGATTTGTTCCCTCTATAATACCTTAAATGACACTACTATTAGTATCCCCTTTTTGATTGACACCGGAGCAGATGTTACAGTTATCCCTGAAACGAATTGGCCCCCCCATTGGAAATTGGAAAACGCCCCCATGGTAGGTGGAGTCGGAGGACTAACCCGAGCTCGGAAGAGTACTCAATTGGTAGCAATAACGCTTCACACTGAAAAGGGACCAGAAAAAACCATTACCCTCTTTCCATATGTCATGTCAGGAACCCCACCCCTATTGGGAAGGGACGCTCTATCCCTTTTGAAAGCCAGGGTGACAAGTTTATCATGAGGGCCACTGCCGCACACCCACTTCCACCTATTAAACTCACGTGGAAATCGTCCGACCCGGTGTGGGTCGAGCAGTGGCCCCTATCAAAGCCTCGAATGGACGCTCTTCTTGAGCTAGTCGACCGTGAACTACAGCGAGGTCATATAGAGCCTTCCACTAGCCCGTGGAACACACCAGTTTTTGTAATACCCAAACGAACCAACGAAGGGTTTCGTCTCCTTCATGACCTGCGTGAAGTAAATAAGATAATTCAACCAATGGGTCCCGTTCAAACACTGCTGCCCATAAACTCCATGATACCAGAAGGGCAACCGTGTGCCGTCCTTGATATTAAAGACTGTTTCTTTTCAATACCATTACATGAGGAAGACAAGGAGCGGTTTGCTTTTTCTGTCGTGTTCCCAAACAGCCACAACCCAATCAAAGGGTTTTTTCCAAACCGGCAACGACAAGGCAGACGCCGCTGCAAAAGGACTGTGGACGTTAAGAGATGCTCGTCAGCTACATGAGTCTCTCCACATCGGAGCTAAAGCGCTAGCAAAGAAATGCGAGATCTCAATTACTGACGCAAAACACATAGTAGCCACATGTCCCCACTGTCAGAAAACACCATTGTGGTCTAGCGGAGTCAACCCCAGAGGTCTTAAGGCCTCCGAGGTGTGGCAAACAGATTTCACGCTCTGTCAATTGCTGAAACCTCGAGCGTGGCTAGCGGTGACCGTAGACACATACAGTGGAGTGATCGTAGCCACACAACACCTTAAGGCCGACTCGAAAGCGACCATCCAACATTGGCTGACGGCCATGGCGTGGCTTGGCGTCCCCAATCAGATTAAAACAGATAATGGCCCAAGTTTCGTCTCTAGATCTGTCCAGGCATTTACATTGAAATGGGGTATCACCCTAACACACGGCATCCCGTATAATAGCACTGGACAAGCTATAGTCGAACGGGCGAACCAAACCCTGAAAGCTAAATTAGAGGTGTTAGCAAAAACAGAAGGTTTTACCAATGCTGTTCCCCCAAAAGACCGAGCACGCCTGCTAGCGACTGCTCTGTTAGCACTGAATCAATTCCCTAGGGGGGAAGAGGTGAATAGCCCCACCCAGAAACATTGGGCTACTCGAGCGCTAGAAGAAGGCCCGCTGGTCATAATTAGAAACAAGCTAGGGGAATGGGAACAAGGGTGGAGGCTAGTTCTTACAGGACGAGGGTATGCTGCGGTTAAAAAAGATGGAAAAGTTAAGTGGTGTCCGCTTAAATCGATCAAACCAAATCTTCAGAATGAAACTAACAAAAATTGTGAGTTTTTATCCACAGAACCGGTTTATCAGACGCCCTTATAACCCGTACGCACTGGTAGCAGGAGAAGACTGCAAGTCAACAAGCATCCTGTCCACACCTGAAAGTGCGAGAAGGATTGGAGAAGCGAAAAAAGAAGAACGAGAAGCACAACAAAACTGGTTTGCATCATGGTTTAACCATTCACCATGGCTGACCTCCCTGATATCTACCCTGATAGGGCCAATTATAATAATTGTAATAGCACTGATTTTTGGACCCCGTGTATTGAATAAGTTCATGTCATTTGTTAAAAGCCGGCTAGAAACAGTTAATATCATGATGATAGAATACCGACAATTGCTATAAAAATGTTCTTGTTCAGAATTGTTTAGCTATCTCCAGTCATACCCTGTTATTCCCAGTAACACCCCTGTTGCCTCTCACCTAGCGTGCCTTATATTTTTTATTCAAGTTCATGATATGTGTCAAAATTGTTGTAAAGCATAGCTTAAGAACGGGATACAATTCCAAGATTGCGATATACGTATTTTCGAGATTGTTACATTTTAGTCAATTTACTTACGCATAGGGAGGGGGGAAATGTGGGTAGTTAGGATCTGGCGGCCGGAAGATTACGTGCTGTACGGAAAGACAGGGACCCTCCCCTGATAGCCAGTAGCGTGTAGTTTGCAATGTAAACAGACGGAAGTGACGTGACAAACCTAAGCCATATAATGCGGTGTTACACATCAATAAACGCCATTTGCCGTCCACCACATTGGTGTCTGTGAGCAGATGGCCCGAGCGGCCCGGGGGGGGTCGCCGTGCCGTTCCTGAACCAGGTCGCCACGCCTTGCGAAGGCAACAATGCCCGAACAGCCGTAGCTCTGTCTGGCTTGCAATCTCCAATTCCAGCAAGGATACAGTTCCTCGTCAACAGAAAGAGCTAGGAAGGAATTGCTTGCGCTGATTTCTGTTTGTCTGCTCTAGTAGTTGGTTCCCTATTTGGCAGAACGCTGGACTGCCTGTCACACTTAGAGCCAAACATCTCCTTTTCCTCCAAACCAGCAAGAGCTACAAGATTATTTCTTAGTGAAACATTGTTTGCTTTGGCAGAGCACTTCATGCCTCTTAAGACGTAGCACTGTATGACCTGGAAACGACAAATCCAGAGGGACATCTGCTCTGTCCAAACAGAAGAGGAGAGGCATGAATGTGCTGCTCTCTTAAGCGGCTGCCCTAACACTGAAACCTAAAGCACCACATTAATGGGAACCAACAGAAAGAGTTAGGACAGAATTTGTTGTTCCTTCTTCCTGCTCCTTTGCAGAGTAATTCATGCCCGAACAGCCGTAGCTCTGTCTGGCTTGCAATCTCCGATTCCAGCAAGGATACAGTTCCTCGTCAACAGAAAGAGCTAGGAAGGAATTGCTTGCACTGATTTCTGTTTGTCTGCTCTAGTAGTTGGTTCCCTATTTGGCAGAACCCTGGACTGCCTGTCACACTTAGAGCCAAACATCTCCCTTTTCCTCCAAACCAGCAAGAGCTACAAGATTATTTCTTAGTGAAACATTGTTTGCTTTGGCAGAGCACTTCATGCCTCTTAAGACGTAGCTCTGTATGACCTGGAAACTAGAAATCCAGAGGGACATCTGCTCTGTCCAAACAGAAGAGGAGAGACATGAATGTGCTGCTCTCTTAAGCGGCTGCCCTAACACTGAAACCTAAAGCACCACTGTAATGGGACCCAACAGAAAGAGTTAGGACAGAATTTGTTGTTCCTTCTTCCTGCTCCTTTGCAGAGAAGTTCATGCCCGAACAGCCGTAGCTCTGTCTGGCTTGCAATCTCCAATTCCAGCAAGGATACAGATCCTCGTCAACAGAAAGAGCTAGGAAGGAATTGCTTGCGCTGATTTCTGTTTGTCTGCTCTAGTAGTTGGTTCCCTATTTGGCAGAACGCTGGACTGCCTGTCACACTTAGAGCCAAACATCTCCTTTTCCGCCAAACCAGCAAGAGCTACAAGATTATTTCTTAGTGAAACATTGTTTGCTTTGGCAGAGCACTTCATGCCTCTTAAGACGTAGCACTGTATGACCTCGAAACGACAAATCCAGCGGGACATCTGCTCTGTCCAAACAGAAGAGGAGAGGCATGAATGTGCTGCTCTCTTAAGCGGCTGCCCTAACACTGAAACCTAAACACCACTGTAATCGGACCAACAGAAAGAGTTAGGACAGAACTTGTTCTTCCTTCTTCCTGCTCCTTTGCAGAGTAGTTCATGCCCGAACAGCCGTAGCTCTGTCTGGCTTGCAATCTCCGATTCCAGCAAGGATACAGTTCCTCGTCAACAGAAAGAGCTAGGAAGGAATTGCTTGCACTGATTTCTGTTTGTCTGCTCTAGTAGTTGGTTCCCTATTTGGCAGAACGCTGGACTGCCTGTCACCCTTAGAGCCAAACATCTCCCTTTCCCTCCAAACCAGCAAGAGCCTCAAGATTATTCCTTAGTGAAACATTGTTTGCTTTGGCAGAGCACTTCATGCCTCTTAAGACGTAGCTCTGTATGACCTGGAAACTAGAAATCCAGAGGGACACCTGCTCTGTCCAAACAGAAGAGGAGAGGCATGAATGTGCTGCTCTCTTAAGCGGCTGCCCTAACACTGAAACCTAAAGCACCACTGTAATGGGACCCAGCAGAAAGAGTTAGGACAGAATTTGTTGTTCCTTCTTCCTGCTCCTTTGCAGAGTAGTTCATGCCCGAACAGCCGTAGCTCTCTCTGGCTTGCAATCTCCGATTCCAGCAAGGATACAGTTCCTCGTCAACAGAAAGAGCTAGGAAGGAATTGCTTGCACTGATTTCTGTTTGTCTTCTCTAGTAGTTGGTTCCCTATTTGGCAGAACGCTGGACTGCCTGTCACCCTTAGAGCCAAACATCTCCCTTTTCCTCCAAACCAGCAAGAGCTACAAGATTATTTCTTAGTGAAACATTGTTTGCTTTGGCAGAGCACTTCATGCCTCTTAAGACATAGCTCTGTATGACCTCGAAACGACAAATCCAGAGGGACATCTGCTCTGTCCAAACAGAAGAGGAGAGGCATGAATGTGCTGCTCTCTTAAGCGGCTGCCCTAACACTGAAACCTAAAGCACCACTGTAATGGGACCAACAGAAAGAGTTAGGACAGAATTTGTTGTTCCTTCATCCTGCTCCTTTGCAGAGTAGTTCATGCCCGAACAGCCGTAGCTCTGTCTGGCTTGCAGTCTCCAATTCCAGCAAGGATACAGTTCCTCGTCAACAGAAAGAGCTAGGAAGGAATTGCTTGCACTGATTTCTGTTTGTCTGCTCTAGTAGTTGGTTCCCTATTTGGCAGAACCCTGGACTGCCTGTCACACTTAGAGCCAAACATCTCCCTTTTCCTCCAAACCAGCAAGAGCTACAAGATTATTTCTTAGTGAAACATTGTTTGCTTTGGCAGAGCACTTCATGCCTCTTAAGACGTAGCTCTGTATGACCTGGAAACTAGAAATCCAGAGGGACATCTGCTCTGTCCAAACAGAAGAGGAGAGACATGAATGTGCTGCTCTCTTAAGCGGCTGCCCTAACACTGAAACCTAAAGCACCACTGTAATGGGACCCAACAGAAAGAGTTAGGACAGAATTTGTTGTTCCTTCTTCCTGCTCCTTTGCAGAGTAGTTCATGCCCGAACAGCCATAGCTCTGTCTGGCTTGCAATCTCCAATTCCAGCAAGGATACAGTTCCTCGTCAACAGAAAGAGCTAGGAAGGAATTGCTTGCGCTGATTTCTGTTTGTCTGCTCTAGTAGTTGGTTCCCTATTTGGCAGAACGCTGGACTGCCTGTCACACTTAGAGCCAAACATCTCCTTTTCCTCCAAACCAGCAAGAGCTACAAGATTATTTCTTAGTGAAACATTGTTTGCTTTGGCAGAGCACTTCATGCCTCTTAAGACGTAGCACTGTATGACCTGGAAACGACAAATCCAGAGGGACATCTGCTCTGTCCAAACAGAAGAGGAGAGGCATGAATGTGCTGCTCTCTTAAGCGGCTGCCCTAACACTGAAACCTAAAGCACCACATTAATGGGAACCAACAGAAAGAGTTAGGACAGAATTTGTTGTTCCTTCTTCCTGCTCCTTTGCAGAGTAGTTCATGCCCAAACAGCCGTAGCTCTGTCTGGCTTGCAATCTCCGATTCCAGCAAGGATACAGTTCCTCGTCAACAGAAAGAGCTAGGAAGGAATTGCTTGCACTGATTTCTGTTTGTCTGCTCTAGTAGTTGGTTCCCTATTTGGCAGAACCCTGGACTGCCTGTCACACTTAGAGCCAAACATCTCCCTTTTCCTCCAAACCAGCAAGAGCTACAAGATTATTTCTTAGTGAAACATTGTTTGCTTTGGCAGAGCACTTCATGCCTCTTAAGACGTAGCTCTGTATGACCTGGAAACTAGAAATCCAGAGGGACATCTGCTCTGTCCAAACAGAAGAGGAGAGACATGAATGTGCTGCTCTCTTAAGCGGCTGCCCTAACACTGAAACCTAAAGCACCACTGTAATGGGACCCAACAGAAAGAGTTAGGACAGAATTTGTTGTTCCTTCTTCCTGCTCCTTTGCAGAGTAGTTGATGCCCGAACAGCCGTAGCTCTGTCTGGCTTGCAATCTCCAATTCCAGCAAGGATACAGTTCCTCGTCAACAGAAAGAGCTAGGAAGGAATTGCTTGCGCTGATTTCTGTTTGTCTGCTCTAGTAGTTGGTTCCCTATTTGGCAGAACGCTGGACTGCCTGTCACACTTAGAGCCAAACATCTCCTTTTCCTCCAAACCAGCAAGAGCTACAAGATTATTTCTTAGTGAAACATTGTTTGCTTTGGCAGAGCACTTCATGCCTCTTAAGATGTAGCACAGTATGACCTCGAAACGACAAATCCAGAGGGACATCTGCTCTGTCCAAACAGAAGAGGAGAGGCATGAATGTGCTGCTCTCTTAAGCGGCTGCCCTAACACTGAAACCTAAAGCACCACATTAATGGGAACCAACAGAAAGAGTTAGGACAGAATTTGTTGTTCCTTCTTCCTGCTCCTTTGCAGAGTAGTTCATGCCCGAACAGCCGTAGCTCTGTCTGGCTTGCAATCTCCGATTCCAGCAAGGATACAGTTCCTCGTCAACAGAAAGGGCTAGGAAGGAATTGCTTGCACTGATTTCTGTTTGTCTGCTCTAGTTGTTGGTTCCCTATTTGGCAGAACCCTGGACTTCCTGTCACACTTAGAGCCAAACATCTCCCTTTTCCTCCAAACCAGCAAGAGCTACAAGATTATTTCTTAGTGAAACATTGTTTGCTTTGGCAGAGCACTTCATGCCTCTTAAGACGTACCTCTGTATCACCTCGAAATGACAAATCCAGAGGGACATCTGCTCTGTCCAAACAGAAGAGGAGAGGCATGAATGTGCTGCTCTCTTAAGCGGCTGCCCTAACACTGAAACCTAAAGCACCACTGTAATGGGACCCAACAGAAAGAGTTAGGACAGAATTTGTTGTTCCTTCTTCCTGCTCCTTTGCAGAGTAGTTCATGCCCGAACAGCCGTAGCTCTGTCTGGCTTGCAATCTCCAATTCCAGCAAGGATACAGTTCCTCGTCAACAGAAAGAGCTAGGAAGGAATTGCTTGCGCTGATTTCTGTTTGTCTGCTCTAGTAGTTGGTTCCCTATTTGGCAGAACGCTGGACTGCCTGTCACACTTAGAGCCAAACATCTCCCTTTTCCTCCAAACCAGCAAGAGCTACAAGATTATTTCTTCGTGAAACATTGTTTGCTTTGGCAGAGCACTTCATGCCTCTTAAGACATAGCTCTGTATGACCTCGAAACGACAAATCCAGAGGGACATCTGCTCTGTCCAAACAGAAGAGGAGAGGCATGAATGTGCTGCTCTCTTAAGCGGCTGCCCTAACACTGAAACCTAAAGCACCACATTAATGGGAACCAACAGAAAGAGTTAGGACAGAATTTGTTGTTCCTTCTTCCTGCTCCTTTGCAGAGTAGTTCATGCCCAAACAGCCGTAGCTCTGTCTGGCTTGCAATCTCCGATTCCAGCAAGGATACAGTTCCTCGTCAACAGAAAGAGCTAGGAAGGAATTGCTTGCACTGATTTCTGTTTGTCTGCTCTAGTAGTTGGTTCCCTATTTGGCAGAACCCTGGACTGCCTGTCACACTTAGAGCCAAACATCTCCCTTTTCCTCCAAACCAGCAAGAGCTACAAGATTATTTCTTAGTGAAACATTGTTTGCTTTGGCAGAGCACTTCATGCCTCTTAAGACGTAGCTCTGTATGACCTGGAAACTAGAAATCCAGAGGGACATCTGCTCTGTCCAAACAGAAGAGGAGAGACATGAATGTGCTGCTCTCTTAAGCGGCTGCCCTAACACTGAAACCTAAAGCACCACTGTAATGGGACCCAACAGAAAGAGTTAGGACAGAATTTGTTGTTCCTTCTTCCTGCTCCTTTGCAGAGTAGTTGATGCCCGAACAGCCGTAGCTCTGTCTGGCTTGCAATCTCCAATTCCAGCAAGGATACAGTTCCTCGTCAACAGAAAGAGCTAGGAAGGAATTGCTTGCGCTGATTTCTGTTTGTCTGCTCTAGTAGTTGGTTCCCTATTTGGCAGAACGCTGGACTGCCTGTCACACTTAGAGCCAAACATCTCCTTTTCCTCCAAACCAGCAAGAGCTACAAGATTATTTCTTAGTGAAACATTGTTTGCTTTGGCAGAGCACTTCATGCCTCTTAAGATGTAGCACAGTATGACCTCGAAACGACAAATCCAGAGGGACATCTGCTCTGTCCAAACAGAAGAGGAGAGGCATGAATGTGCTGCTCTCTTAAGCGGCTGCCCTAACACTGAAACCTAAAGCACCACATTAATGGGAACCAACAGAAAGAGTTAGGACAGAATTTGTTGTTCCTTCTTCCTGCTCCTTTGCAGAGTAGTTCATGCCCGAACAGCCGTAGCTCTGTCTGGCTTGCAATCTCCGATTCCAGCAAGGATACAGTTCCTCGTCAACAGAAAGAGCTAGGAAGGAATTGCTTGCACTGATTTCTGTTTGTCTGCTCTAGTTGTTGGTTCCCTATTTGGCAGAACCCTGGACTTCCTGTCACACTTAGAGCCAAACATCTCCCTTTTCCTCCAAACCAGCAAGAGCTACAAGATTATTTCTTAGTGAAACATTGTTTGCTTTGGCAGAGCACTTCATGCCTCTTAAGACGTAGCTCTGTATGACCTGGAAACTAGAAATCCAGAGGGACATCTGCTCTGTCCAAACAGAAGAGGAGAGGCATGAATGTGCTGCTCTCTTAAGCGGCTGCCCTAACACTGAAACCTAAAGCACCACTGTAATGGGACCCAACAGAAAGAGTTAGGACAGAATTTGTTGTTCCTTCTTCCTGCTCCTTTGCAGAGTAGTTCATGCCCGAACAGCCGTAGCTCTGTCTGGCTTGCAATCTCCAATTCCAGCAAGGATACAGTTCCTCGTCAACAGAAAGAGCTAGGAAGGAATTGCTTGCGCTGATTTCTGTTTGTCTGCTCTAGTAGTTGGTTCCCTATTTGGCAGAACGCTGGACTGCCTGTCACCCTTAGAGCCAAACATCTCCTTTTCCGCCAAACCAGCAAGAGCTACAAGATTATTTCTTAGTGAAACATTGTTTGCTTTGGCAGAGCACTTCATGCCTCTTAAGACATAGCTCTGTATGACCTCGAAACGACAAATCCAGAGGGACATCTGCTCTGTCCAAACAGAAGAGGAGAGGCATGAATGTGCTGCTCTCTTAAGCGGCTGCCCTAACACTGAAACCTAAAGCACCACTGTATTGGGACCAACAGAAAGAGTTAGGACAGAATTTGTTGTTCCTTCATCCTGCTCCTTTGCAGAGTAGTTCATGCCCGAACAGCCGTAGCTCTGTCTGGCTTGCAATCTCCAATTCCAGCAAGGATACAGTTCCTCGTCAACAGAAAGAGCTAGGAAGGAATTGCTTGCGCTGATTTCTGTTTGTCTGCTCTAGTAGTTGGTTCCCTATTTGGCAGAACGCTGGACTGCCTGTCACACTTAGAGCCAAACATCACCTTTTCCTCCAAACCAGCAAGAGCTACAAGATTATTTCTTAGTGAAACATTGTTTGCTTTGGCAGAGCACTTCATGCCTCTTAAGACGTAGCTCTGTATGACCTGGAAACTAGAAATCCAGAGGGACACCTGCTCTGTCCAAACAGAAGAGGAGAGGCATGAATGTGTTGCTCTTTTAAGCGGCTGCCCTAACTCTGAAACCTAAAGCACCACATTAATGGGAACCAACAGAAAGAGTTAGGACAGAATTTGTTGTTCCTTCTTCCTGCTCCTTTGCAGAGTAGTTCATGCCCGAACAGCCGTAGCTCTGTCTGGCTTGCAATCTCCGATTCCAGCAAGGATACAGTTCCTCGTCAACAAAAAGAGCTAGGAAGGAATTGCTTGCACTGATTTCTGTTTGTCTGCTCTAGTAGTTGGTTCCCTATTTGGCAGAACGCTGGACTGCCTGTCACCCTTAGAGCCAAACATCTCCCTTTTCCTCCAAACCAGCAAGAGCTACAAGATTATTTCTTAGTGAAACATTGTTTGCTTTGGCAGAGCACTTCATGCCTCTTAAGACATAGCTCTGTATGACCTGGAAACTAGAAATCCAGAGGGACACCTGCACTGTCCAAACAGAAGAGGAGAGGCATGAATGTGCTGCTCTTTTAAGTGGCTGCCCTAACACTGAAACCTAAAGCACCACTGTAATGGGACCCAACAGAAAGAGTTAGGACAGAATTTGTTGCTCCTTCTTCCTGCTCCTTTGCAGAGTAGTTCATGCCCGAACAGCCGTAGCTCTGTCTGGCTTGCAATCTCCGATTCCAGCAAGGATACAGTTCCTCGTCAACAGAAAGAGCTAGGAAGGAATTGCTTGCACTGATTTCTGTTTGTCTGCTCTAGTAGTTGGTTCCCTATTTGGCAGAACGCTGGACTGCCTGTCACACTCAGAGCCAAACATCTCCCTTTTCCTCCAAACCAGCAAGAGCTACAAGATTATTTCTTCGTGAAACATTGTTTGCTTTGGCAGAGCACTTCATGCCTCTTAAGACATAGCTCTGTATGACCTGGAAACTAGAAATCCAGAGGGACATCTGCTCTGTCCAAACAGAAGAGGAGAGACATGAATGTGCTGCCCTCTTAAGCGGCTGCCCTAACACTGAAACCTAAAGCACCACTGTAATGGGACCCAACAGAAAGAGTTAGGACAGAATTTGTTGTTCCTTCTTCCTGCTCCTTTGCAGAGTAGTTGATGCCCGAACAGCCGTAGCTCTGTCTGGCTTGCAATCTCCAATTCCAGCAAGGATACAGTTCCTCGTCAACAGAAAGAGCTAGGAAGGAATTGCTTGCGCTGATTTCTGTTTGTCTGCTCTAGTAGTTGGTTCCCTATTTGGCAGAACGCTGGACTGCCTGTCACACTTAGAGCCAAACATCTCCTTTTCCGCCAAACCAGCAAGAGCTACAAGATTATTTCTTAGTGAAACATTGTTTGCTTTGGCAGAGCACTTCATGCCTCTTAAGACGTAGCACTGTATGACCTCGAAACGACAAATCCAGCGGGACATCTGCTCTGTCCAAACAGAAGAGGAGAGGCATGAATGTGCTGCTCTCTTAAGCGGCTGCCCTAACACTGAAACCTAAACACCACTGTAATCGGACCAACAGAAAGAGTTAGGACAGAACTTGTTCTTCCTTCTTCCTGCTCCTTTGCAGAGTAGTTCATGCCCGAACAGCCGTAGCTCTGTCTGGCTTGCAATCTCCGATTCCAGCAAGGATACAGTTCCTCGTCAACAGAAAGAGCTAGGAAGGAATTGCTTGCACTGATTTCTGTTTGTCTGCTCTAGTAGTTGGTTCCCTATTTGGCAGAACGCTGGACTGCCTGTCACCCTTAGAGCCAAACATCTCCCTTTCCCTCCAAACCAGCAAGAGCCTCAAGATTATTTCTTAGTGAAACATTGTTTGCTTTGGCAGAGCACTTCATGCCTCTTAAGACGTAGCTCTGTATGACCTGGAAACTAGAAATCCAGAGGGACACCTGCTCTGTCCAAACAGAAGAGGAGAGGCATGAATGTGCTGCTCTCTTAAGCGGCTGCCCTAACACTGAAACCTAAAGCACCACTGTAATGGGACCCAGCAGAAAGAGTTAGGACAGAATTTGTTGTTCCTTCTTCCTGCTCCTTTGCAGAGTAGTTCATGCCCGAACAGCCGTAGCTCTCTCTGGCTTGCAATCTCCGATTCCAGCAAGGATACAGTTCCTCGTCAACAGAAAGAGCTAGGAAGGAATTGCTTGCGCTGATTTCTGTTTGTCTTCTCTAGTAGTTGGTTCCCTATTTGGCAGAACGCTGGACTGCCTGTCACCCTTAGAGCCAAACATCTCCCTTTTCCTCCAAACCAGCAAGAGCTACAAGATTATTTCTTAGTGAAACATTGTTTGCTTTGGCAGAGCACTTCATGCCTCTTAAGACATAGCTCTGTATGACCTCGAAACGACAAATCCAGAGGGACATCTGCTCTGTCCAAACAGAAGAGGAGAGGCATGAATGTGCTGCTCTCTTAAGCGGCTGCCCTAACACTGAAACCTAAAGCACCACTGTAATGGGACCAACAGAAAGAGTTAGGACAGAATTTGTTGTTCCTTCATCCTGCTCCTTTGCAGAGTAGTTCATGCCCGAACAGCCGTAGCTCTGTCTGGCTTGCAGTCTCCAATTCCAGCAAGGATACAGTTCCTCGTCAACAGAAAGAGCTAGGAAGGAATTGCTTGCACTGATTTCTGTTTGTCTGCTCTAGTAGTTGGTTCCCTATTTGGCAGAACCCTGGACTGCCTGTCACACTTAGAGCCAAACATCTCCCTTTTCCTCCAAACCAGCAAGAGCTACAAGATTATTTCTTAGTGAAACATTGTTTGCTTTGGCAGAGCACTTCATGCCTCTTAAGACGTAGCTCTGTATGACCTGGAAACTAGAAATCCAGAGGGACATCTGCTCTGTCCAAACAGAAGAGGAGAGACATGAATGTGCTGCTCTCTTAAGCGGCTGCCCTAACACTGAAACCTAAAGCACCACTGTAATGGGACCCAACAGAAAGAGTTAGGACAGAATTTGTTGTTCCTTCTTCCTGCTCCTTTGCAGAGTAGTTCATGCCCGAACAGCCATAGCTCTGTCTGGCTTGCAATCTCCAATTCCAGCAAGGATACAGTTCCTCGTCAACAGAAAGAGCTAGGAAGGAATTGCTTGCGCTGATTTCTGTTTGTCTGCTCTAGTAGTTGGTTCCCTATTTGGCAGAACGCTGGACTGCCTGTCACACTTAGAGCCAAACATCTCCTTTTCCTCCAAACCAGCAAGAGCTACAAGATTATTTCTTAGTGAAACATTGTTTGCTTTGGCAGAGCACTTCATGCCTCTTAAGACGTAGCACTGTATGACCTGGAAACGACAAATCCAGAGGGACATCTGCTCTGTCCAAACAGAAGAGGAGAGGCATGAATGTGCTGCTCTCTTAAGCGGCTGCCCTAACACTGAAACCTAAAGCACCACATTAATGGGAACCAACAGAAAGAGTTAGGACAGAATTTGTTGTTCCTTCTTCCTGCTCCTTTGCAGAGTAGTTCATGCCCAAACAGCCGTAGCTCTGTCTGGCTTGCAATCTCCGATTCCAGCAAGGATACAGTTCCTCGTCAACAGAAAGAGCTAGGAAGGAATTGCTTGCACTGATTTCTGTTTGTCTGCTCTAGTAGTTGGTTCCCTATTTGGCAGAACCCTGGACTGCCTGTCACACTTAGAGCCAAACATCTCCCTTTTCCTCCAAACCAGCAAGAGCTACAAGATTATTTCTTAGTGAAACATTGTTTGCTTTGGCAGAGCACTTCATGCCTCTTAAGACGTAGCTCTGTATGACCTGGAAACTAGAAATCCAGAGGGACATCTGCTCTGTCCAAACAGAAGAGGAGAGACATGAATGTGCTGCTCTCTTAAGCGGCTGCCCTAACACTGAAACCTAAAGCACCACTGTAATGGGACCCAACAGAAAGAGTTAGGACAGAATTTGTTGTTCCTTCTTCCTGCTCCTTTGCAGAGTAGTTCATGCCCGAACAGCCGTAGCTCTGTCTGGCTTGCAATCTCCAATTCCAGCAAGGATACAGTTCCTCGTCAACAGAAAGAGCTAGGAAGGAATTGCTTGCGCTGATTTCTGTTTGTCTGCTCTAGTAGTTGGTTCCCTATTTGGCAGAACGCTGGACTGCCTGTCACACTTAGAGCCAAACATCTCCTTTTCCTCCAAACCAGCAAGAGCTACAAGATTATTTCTTAGTGAAACATTGTTTGCTTTGGCAGAGCACTTCATGCCTCTTAAGACGTAGCACAGTATGACCTCGAAACGACAAATCCAGAGGGACATCTGCTCTGTCCAAACAGAAGAGGAGAGGCATGAATGTGCTGCTCTCTTAAGCGGCTGCCCTAACACTGAAACCTAAAGCACCACATTAATGGGAACCAACAGAAAGAGTTAGGACAGAATTTGTTGTTCCTTCTTCCTGCTCCTTTGCAGAGTAGTTCATGCCCGAACAGCCGTAGCTCTGTCTGGCTTGCAATCTCCGATTCCAGCAAGGATACAGTTCCTCGTCAACAGAAAGAGCTAGGAAGGAATTGCTTGCACTGATTTCTGTTTGTCTGCTCTAGTAGTTGGTTCCCTATTTGGCAGAACCCTGGACTGCCTGTCACACTTAGAGCCAAACATCTCCCTTTTCCTCCAAACCAGCAAGAGCTACAAGATTATTTCTTAGTGAAACATTGTTTGCTTTGGCAGAGCACTTCATGCCTCTTAAGACGTAGCTCTGTATGACCTGGAAACTAGAAATCCAGAGGGACATCTGCTCTGTCCAAACAGAAGAGGAGAGACATGAATGTGCTGCTCTCTTAAGCAGCTGCCCTAACACTGAAACCTAAAGCACCACTGTAATGGGACCCAACAGAAAGAGTTAGGACAGAATTTGTTGTTCCTTCTTCCTGCTCCTTTGCAGAGTAGTTCATGCCCGAACAGCCGTAGCTCTGTCTGGCTTGCAATCTCCAATTCCAGCAAGGATACAGTTCCTCGTCAACAGAAAGAGCTAGGAAGGAATTGCTTGCGCTGATTTCTGTTTGTCTGCTCTAGTAGTTGGTTCCCTATTTGGCAGAACGCTGGACTGCCTGTCACACTTAGAGCCAAACATCTCCTTTTCCGCCAAACCAGCAAGAGCTACAAGATTATTTCTTAGTGAAACATTGTTTGCTTTGGCAGAGCACTTCATGCCTCTTAAGACGTAGCTCTGTATGACCTGGAAACTAGAAATCCAGAGGGACACCTGCTCTGTCCAAACAGAAGAGGAGAGGCATGAATGTGTTGCTCTTTTAAGCGGCTGCCCTAACTCTGAAACCTAAAGCACCACATTAATGGGAACCAACAGAAAGAGTTAGGACAGAATTTGTTGTTCCTTCTTCCTGCTCCTTTGCAGAGTAGTTCATGCCCGAACAGCCGTAGCTCTGTCTGGCTTGCAATCTCCAATTCCAGCAAGGATACAGTTCCTCGTCAACAAAAAGAGCTAGGAAGGAATTGCTTGCACTGATTTCTGTTTGTCTGCTCTAGTAGTTGGTTCCCTATTTGGCAGAACGCTGGACTGCCTGTCACCCTTAGAGCCAAACATCTCCCTTTTCCTCCAAACCAGCAAGAGCTACAAGATTATTTCTTAGTGAAACATTGTTTGCTTTGGCAGAGCACTTCATGCCTCTTAAGACATAGCTCTGTATGACCTGGAAACTAGAAATCCAGAGGGACACCTGCACTGTCCAAACAGAAGAGGAGAGGCATGAATGTGCTGCTCTTTTAAGTGGCTGCCCTAACACTGAAACCTAAAGCACCACTGTAATGGGACCCAACAGAAAGAGTTAGGACAGAATTTGTTGCTCCTTCTTCCTGCTCCTTTGCAGAGTAGTTCATGCCCGAACAGCCGTAGCTCTGTCTGGCTTGCAATCTCCGATTCCAGCAAGGATACAGTTCCTCGTCAACAGAAAGAGCTAGGAAGGAATTGCTTGCACTGATTTCTGTTTGTCTGCTCTAGTAGTTGGTTCCCTATTTGGCAGAACGCTGGACTGCCTGTCACACTCAGAGCCAAACATCTCCCTTTTCCTCCAAACCAGCAAGAGCTACAAGATTATTTCTTAGTGAAACATTGTTTGCTTTGGCAGAGCACTTCATGCCTCTTAAGACATAGCTCTGTATGACCTGGAAACTGGAAATCCAGAGGGACCCCTGCTCTGTCTAAACAGAGGAGGAGAGGCATGAATGTGCTGCTCTTTTAAGTGGCTGCCCTAACACTGAAACCTAAAGCACCACTGTAATGGGAACCAACAGAAAGAGTTAGGACAGAATTTGTTGTTCCTTCTTCCTGCTCCTTTGCAGAGTAGTTCATGCCCAAACAGCCGTAGCTCTGTCTGGCTTGCAATCTCCGATTCCAGCAAGGAT
Source organism: Rhynochetos jubatus (assembly GCA_027574665.1). Classification (NCBI taxonomy): domain Eukaryota; kingdom Metazoa; phylum Chordata; class Aves; order Eurypygiformes; family Rhynochetidae; genus Rhynochetos; species Rhynochetos jubatus. The sequence continues at coordinate 8,871,620 of CM050689.1, read as the reverse complement.
ACAGTTCCTCGTCAACAGAAAGAGCTAGGAAGGAATTGCTTGCGCTGATTTCTGTTTGTCTGCTCTAGTAGTTGGTTCCCTATTTGGCAGAACCCTGGACTGCCTGTCACACTTAGAGCCAAACATCTCCTTTTCCTCCAAACCAGCAAGAGCTACAAGATTATTTCTTAGTGAAACATTGTTTGCTTTGGCAGAGCACTTCATGCCTCTTAAGACGTAGCACTGTATGACCTGGAAACGACAAATCCAGAGGGACATCTGCTCTGTCCAAACAGAAGAGGAGAGGCATGAATGTGCTGCTCTCTTAAGCGGCTGCCCTAACACTGAAGCCTAAAGCACCACATTAATGGGAACCAACAGAAAGAGTTAGGACAGAACTTGTTCTTCCTTCTTCCTGCTCCTTTGCAGAGTAGTTCATGCCCGAACAGCCGTAGCTCTGTCTGGCTTGCAATCTCCGATTCCAGCAAGGATACAGTTCCTCGTCAACAGAAAGAGCTAGGAAGGAATTGCTTGCACTGATTTCTGTTTGTCTGCTCTAGTAGTTGGTTCCCTATTTGGCAGAACCCTGGACTGCCTGTCACACTTAGAGCCAAACATCTCCCTTTTCCTCCAAACCAGCAAGAGCTACAAGATTATTTCTTAGTGAAACATTGTTTGCTTTGGCAGAGCACTTCATGCCTCTTAAGACGTAGCTCTGTATGACCTGGAAACTAGAAATCCAGAGGGACATCTGCTCTGTCCAAACAGAAGAGGAGAGACATGAATGTGCTGCTCTCTTAAGCGGCTGCCCTAACACTGAAACCTAAAGCACCACTGTAATGGGACCCAACAGAAAGAGTTAGGACAGAATTTGTTGTTCCTTCTTCCTGCTCCTTTGCAGAGTAGTTCATGCCCGAACAGCCGTAGCTCTGTCTGGCTTGCAATCTCCAATTCCAGCAAGGATACAGTTCCTCGTCAACAGAAAGAGCTAGGAAGGAATTGCTTGCGCTGATTTCTGTTTGTCTGCTCTAGTAGTTGGTTCCCTATTTGGCAGAACGCTGGACTGCCTGTCACACTTAGAGCCAAACATCTCCTTTTCCGCCAAACCAGCAAGAGCTACAAGATTATTTCTTAGTGAAACATTGTTTGCTTTGGCAGAGCACTTCATGCCTCTTAAGACATAGCTCTGTATGACCTCGAAACGACAAATCCAGAGGGACATCTGCTCTGTCCAAACAGAAGAGGAGAGGCATGAATGTGCTGCTCTCTTAAGCGTCTGCCCTAACACTGAAACCTAAAGCACCACTGTATTGGGACCAACAGAAAGAGTTAGGACAGAATTTGTTGTTCCTTCATCCTGCTCCTTTGCAGAGTAGTTCATGCCCGAACAGCCGTAGCTCTGTCTGGCTTGCAATCTCCAATTCCAGCAAGGATACAGTTCCTCGTCAACAGAAAGAGCTAGGAAGGAATTGCTTGCACTGATTTCTGTTTGTCTGCTCTAGTAGTTGGTTCCCTATTTGGCAGAACGCTGGACTGCCTGTCACCCTTAGAGCCAAACATCTCCCTTTTCCTCCAAACCAGCAAGAGCTACAAGATTATTTCTTAGTGAAACATTGTTTGCTTTGGCAGAGCACTTCATGCCTCTTAAGACATAGCTCTGTACGACCTGGAAACTAGAAATCCAGAGGGACATCTGCTCTGTCCAAACAGAAGAGGAGAGGCATGAATGTGCTGCCCTCTTAAGGGGCTGCCCTAACACTGAAACCTAAAGCACCACATTAATGGGAACCAACAGAAAGAGTTAGGACAGAATTTGTTGTTCCTTCTTCCTGCTCCTTTGCAGAGTAGTTCATGCCCGAACAGCCGTAGCTCTGTCTGGCTTGCAATCTCCGATTCCAGCAAACATACAGTTCCTCGTCAACAGAAAGAGCTAGGAAGGAATTGCTTGCACTGATTTCTGTTTGTCTGCTCTAGTAGTTGGTTCCCTATTTGGCAGAACGCTGGACTGCCTGTCACACTCAGAGCCAAACATCTCCTTTTCCTCCAAACCAGCAAGAGCTACAAGATTATTTCTTAGTGAAACATTGTTTGCTTTGGCAGAGCACTTCATGCCACTTAAGACATAGCTCTGTACGACCTGGACACTAGAAATCCAGAGGGGCACCTGCTATGTCCAAACAGAAGAGGAGAGGCATGAATGTGGTGCTCTCTTAAGTGGCTGCACTAACACTGAAACCTAAAGCACCACTGTAATGGGACCCAACAGAAAGAGTTAGGACAGAATTTGTTGTTCCTTCTTCCTGCTCCTTTGCAGAGTAGTTCATGCCCGAACAGCCGTAGCTCTGTCTGGCTTGCAATCTCCGATTCCAGCAAGGATACAGTTCCTCGTCAACAGAAAGAGCTAGGAAGGAATTGCTTGCACTGATTTCTGTTTGTCTGCTCTAGTAGTTGGTTCCCTATTTGGCAGAACGCTGGACTGCCTGTCACACTTAGAGCCAAACATCACCTTTTCCTCCAAACCAGCAAGAGCTACAAGATTATTTCTTAGTGAAACATTGTTTGCTTTGGCAGAGCACTTCATGCCTCTTAAGACGTAGCTCTGTATGACCTGGAAACTAGAAATCCAGAGGGACACCTGCTCTGTCCAAACAGAAGAGGAGAGGCATGAATGTGTTGCTCTTTTAAGCGGCTGCCCTAACTCTGAAACCTAAAGCACCACATTAATGGGAACCAACAGAAAGAGTTAGGACAGAATTTGTTGTTCCTTCTTCCTGCTCCTTTGCAGAGTAGTTCATGCCCGAACAGCCGTAGCTCTGTCTGGCTTGCAATCTCCGATTCCAGCAAGGATACAGTTCCTCGTCAACAAAAAGAGCTAGGAAGGAATTGCTTGCACTGATTTCTGTTTGTCTGCTCTAGTAGTTGGTTCCCTATTTGGCAGAACGCTGGACTGCCTGTCACCCTTAGAGCCAAACATCTCCCTTTTCCTCCAAACCAGCAAGAGCTACAAGATTATTTCTTAGTGAAACATTGTTTGCTTTGGCAGAGCACTTCATGCCTCTTAAGACATAGCTCTGTATGACCTGGAAACTAGAAATCCAGAGGGACACCTGCACTGTCCAAACAGAAGAGGAGAGGCATGAATGTGCTGCTCTTTTAAGTGGCTGCCCTAACACTGAAACCTAAAGCACCACTGTAATGGGACCCAACAGAAAGAGTTAGGACAGAATTTGTTGCTCCTTCTTCCTGCTCCTTTGCAGAGTAGTTCATGCCCGAACAGCCGTAGCTCTGTCTGGCTTGCAATCTCCGATTCCAGCAAGGATACAGTTCCTCGTCAACAGAAAGAGCTAGGAAGGAATTGCTTGCACTGATTTGTTTGTCTGCTCTAGTAGTTGGTTCCCTATTTGGCAGAACCCTGGACTGCCTGTCACACTTAGAGCCAAACATCTCCCTTTTCCTCCAAACCAGCAAGAGCTACAAGATTATTTCTTAGTGAAACATTGTTTGCTTTGGCAGAGCACTTCATGCCTCTTAAGACGTAGCTCTGTATGACCTGGAAACTAGAAATCCAGAGGGACACCTGCTCTGTCCAAACAGAAGAGGAGAGGCATGAATGTGCTGCTCTCTTAAGCGGCTGCCCTAACACTGAAACCTAAAGCACCACTGTAATGGGACCCAGCAGAAAGAGTTAGGACAGAATTTGTTGTTCCTTCTTCCTGCTCCTTTGCAGAGTAGTTGATGCCCGAACAGCCGTAGCTCTGTCTGGCTTGCAATCTCCGATTCCAGCAAACATACAGTTCCTCGTCAACAGAAAGAGCTAGGAAGGAATTGCTTGCACTGATTTCTGTTTGTCTGCTCTAGTAGTTGGTTCCCTATTTGGCAGAACGCTGGACTGCCTGTCACACTCAGAGCCAAACATCTCCCTTTTCCTCCAAACCAGCAAGAGCTACAAGATTATTTCTTAGTGAAACATTGTTTGCTTTGGCAGAGCACTTCATGCCTCTTAAGACATAGCTCTGTATGACCTGGAAACTAGAAATCCAGAGGGACATCTGCTCTGTCTAAACAGAGGAGGAGAGGCATGAATGTGCTGCTCTTTTAAGTGGCTGCCCTAACACTGAAACCTAAAGCACCACTGTAATGGGAACCAACAGAAAGAGTTAGAACAGAATTTGTTGCTCCTTCTTCCTGCTCCTTTGCTGAGTAGTTCATGTCCGAACAGCCGTAGCTCTGTCTGGTTTGCAATCTCCAATTCCAGCAAGGATACAGTTCCTCGTCAAGAGAAAGAGCTAGGAAGGAATTGCTTGCACTGATTTCTGTTTGTCTGCTCTAGTAGTTGGTTCCCTATTTGGCAGAACGCTGGACTGCCTGTCACACTTAGAGCCAAACATCCCCTTTTCCTCCAAACCAGCAAGAGCTACAAGATTATTTCTTCGTGAAACATTGTTTGCTTTGGCAGAGCACTTCATGCCTCTTAAGAAGTAGCTCTGTATGACCTGGAAACTAGAAATCCAGAGGGACACCTGCTCTGTCCAAACAGAAGAGGAGAGGCATGAATGTGTTGCTCTTTTAAGCGGCTGCCCTAACACTGAAACCTAAAGCACCACTGTAATGGGACCCAACAGAAAGAGTTAGGACAGAATTTGTTGTTCCTTCATCCTGCTCCTTTGCAGAGTAGTTGATGCCTGAACAGCCGTAGCTCTGTCTGGCTTGCAGTCTCCAATTCCAGCAAGGATACAGTTCCTCGTCAACAGAAAGAGCTAGGAAGGAATTGCTTGCACTGATTTCTGTTTGTCTGCTCTAGCAGTTGGTTCCCTATTTGGCAGAACGCTGGACTGCCTGTCACACTTAGAGCCAAACATCTCCTTTTCCTCCAAACCAGCAAGAGCTACAAGATTATTTCTTCGTGAAACATTGTTTGCTTTGGCAGAGCACTTCATGCCTCTTAAGACGTACCTCTGTATGACCTGGAAACTAGAAATCCAGAGGGACACCTGCTCTGTCCAAACAGAAGAGGAGAGGCATGAATGTGTTGCTCTTTTAAGCGGCTGCCCTAACACTGAAACCTAAAGCACCACATTAATGGGAACCAACAGAAAGATTTAGGACAGAATTTGTTGTTCCTTCTTCCTGCTCCTTTGTAGAGTAGTTCATGCCCTAACAGCCGTAGCTCTGTCTGGCTTGCAATCTCCAATTCCAGCAAGGATACAGTTCCTCGTCAACAGAAAGAGCGAGGAAGGAATTGCTTGCGCTGATTTCTGTTTGTCTGCTCTAGTAGTTGGTTCCCTATTTGGCAGAACGCTGGACTGCCTGTCACACTTAGAGCCAAACATCTCCTTTTCCTCCAAACCAGCAAGAGCTACAAGATTATTTCTTAGTGAAACATCGTTTGCTTTGGCAGAGCACTTCATGCCTCTTAAGACATAGCTCTGTATGACCTGGAAACGACAAATCCAGAGGGACATCTGCTCTGTCCAAACAGAAGAGGAGAGGCATGAATGTGCTGCTCTCTTAAGCGGCTGCCCTAACACTGAAACCTAAAGCACCACATTAATGGGAACCAACAGAAAGAGTTAGGACAGAATTTGTTGCTCCTTCTTCCTGCTCCTTTGCAGAGTAGTTCATGCCCGAACAGCCGTAGCTCTGTCTGGCTTGCAATCTCCAATTCCAGCAAGGATACAGTTCCTCGTCAACAGAAAGAGCTAGGAAGGAATTGCTTGCACTGATTTCTGTTTGTCTGCTCTAGTAGTTGGTTCCCTATTTGGCAGAACGCTGGACTGCCTGTCACCCTTAGAGCCAAACATCTCCCTTTTCCTCCAAACCAGCAAGAGCTACAAGATTATTTCTTAGTGAAACATTGTTTGCTTTGGCAGAGCACTTCATGCCTCTTAAGACATAGCTCTGTACGACCTGGAAACTAGAAATCCAGAGGGACATCTGCTCTGTCCAAACAGAAGAGGAGAGGCATGAATGTGCTGCCCTCTTAAGGGGCTGCCCTAACACTGAAACCTAAAGCACCACATTAATGGGAACCAACAGAAAGAGTTAGGACAGAATTTGTTGTTCCTTCTTCCTGCTCCTTTGCAGAGTAGTTCATGCCCGAACAGCCGTAGCTCTGTCTGGCTTGCAATCTCCGATTCCAGCAAACATACAGTTCCTCGTCAACAGAAAGAGCTAGGAAGGAATTGCTTGCACTGATTTCTGTTTGTCTGCTCTAGTATTTGGTGCCCTATTTGGCAGAACGCTGGACTGCCTGTCACACTCAGAGCCAAACATCTCCTTTTCCTCCAAACCAGCAAGAGCTACAAGATTATTTCTTAGTGAAACATTGTTTGCTTTGGCAGAGCACTTCATGCCACTTAAGACATAGCTCTGTACGACCTGGACACTAGAAATCCAGAGGGGCACCTGCTATGTCCAAACAGAAGAGGAGAGGCATGAATGTGGTGCTCTCTTAAGTGGCTGCACTAACACTGAAACCTAAAGCACCACTGTAATGGGACCCAACAGAAAGAGTTAGGACAGAATTTGTTGTTCCTTCTTCCTGCTCCTTTGCAGAGTAGTTCATGTCCGAACAGCCGTAGCTCTGTCTGGCTTGCAATCTCCAATTCCAGCAAGGATACAGTTCCTCATCAACAGAAAGAGCTAGGAAGGAATTGCTTGCGCTGATTTCTGTTTGTCTGCTCTAGTAGTTGGTTCCCTATTTGGCAGAACGCTGGACTGCCTGTCACACTCAGAGCCAAACATCTCCCTTTTCCTCTAAACCAGCAAGAGATACAAGATTATTTCTTAGTGAAACATTGTTTGCTTTGGCAGAGCACTTCATGCCTCTTGAGACATAGCTCTGTATGACCTGGAAACGAGAAATCCAGAGGGACACCTGCTCTGTCCAAACAGAAGAGGAGAGGCATGAATGTGGTGCTCTCTTAAGTGGCTACACTAACACTGAAACCTAAAGCACCACTGTAATGGGACCCAACAGAAAGAGTTAGGACAGAATTTGTTGCTCCTTCTTCCTGCTCCTTTGCTGAGTAGTTCATGCCCGAACAGCCGTAGCTCTGTCTGGCTTGCAAACTCCAATTCCAGCAAGGATACAGTTCCTCGTCAACAGAAAGAGCTAGGAAGGAATTGCTTGCGCTGATTTCTGTTTGTCTGCTCTAGTAGTTGGTTCCCTATTTGGCAGAACGCTGGACTGCCTGTCACACTTAGAGCCAAACATCTCCCTTTTCCGCCAAACCAGCAAGAGCTACAAGATTATTTCTTAGTGAAACATTGTTTGCTTTGGCAGAGCACTTCATGCCTCTTAAGACGTAGCTCTGTATGACCTGGAAACGAGAAATCCAGAGGGACACCTGCTCTGTCCAAACAGAAGAGGAGAGGCATGAATGTGCTGCCCTCTTAAGGGGCTGCCCTAACACTGAAACCTAAAGCACCACATTAATGGGAACCAACAGAAAGAGTTAGGACAGAATTTGTTGCTCCTTCTTCCTGCTCCTTTGCAGAGTAGTTCATGCCCGAACAGCCGTAGCTCTGTCTGGCTTGCAATCTCCGATTCCAGCAAGGATACAGTTCCTCGTCAACAGAAAGAGCTAGGAAGGAATTGCTTGCACTGATTTCTGTTTGTCTGCTCTAGTAGTTGGTTCCCTATTTGGCAGAACGCTGGACTGCCTGTCACACTCAGAGCCAAACATCTCCTTTTCCTCCAAACCAGCAAGAGCTACAAGATTATTTCTTAGTGAAACATTGTTTGCTTTGGCAGAGCACTTCATGCCTCTTGAGACATAGCTCTGTATGACCTGGAAACGAGAAATCCAGAGGGACACCTGCTCTGTCCAAACAGAAGAGGAGAGGCATGAATGTGCTGCTCTTTTAAGCGGCTGCCCTAACACTGAAACCTAAAGCACCACTGTAATGGGACCCAACAGAAAGAGTTAGGACAGAATTTGTTGTTCCTTCTGCCTGCTCCTTTGCAGAGTAGTTCATGCCCGAACAGCCGTAGCTCTGTCTGGCTTGCAAACTCCAATTCCAGCAAGGATACAGTTCCTCGTCAACAGAAAGAGCTAAGAAGGAATTGCTTGCGCTGTTTTCTGTTTGTCTGCTCTAGTAGTTGGTTCCCTATTTGGCAGAACGCTGGACTGCCTGTCACACTTAGAGCCAAACATCTCCCTTTTCCTCCAAACCAGCAAGAGCTACAAGATTATTTCTTAGTGAAACATTGTTTGCTTTGGCAGAGCACTTCATGCCTCTTAAGACGTACCTCTGTATGACCTGGAAACTAGAAATCCAGAGGGACACCTGCTCTGTCCAAACAGAAGAGGAGAGGCATGAATGTGTTGCTCTTTTAAGCGGCTGCCCTAACACTGAAACCTAAAGCACCACATTAATGGGAACCAACAGAAAGAGTTAGGACAGAATTTGTTGTTCCTTCTTCCTGCTCCTTTGCAGAGTAGTTGATGCCCGAACAGCCGTAGCCCTGTCTGGCTTGCAATCTCCGATTCCAGCAAGGATACAGTTCCTCGTCAACAGAAAGAGCTAGGAAGGAATTGCTTGCACTGATTTCTGTTTGTCTGCTCTAGTAGTTGGTTCCCTATTTGGCAGAACGCTGGACTGCCTGTCACACTTAGAGCCAAACATCTCCCTTTTCCTCCAAACCAGCAAGAGCTACAAGATTATTTCTTAGTGAAACATTGTTTGCTTTGGCAGAGCACTTCATGCCTCTAAAGACGTACCTCTGTATAACCTCGAAATGACAAATCCAGCGGGACATCTGCTCTGTCCAAACAGAAGAGGAGAGGCATGAATGTGCTGCTCTCTTAAGCGGCTGCCCTAACACTGAAACCTAAAGTACCACTGTAATGGGACCCAACAGAAAGAGTTAGGACAGAATTTGTTGTTCCTTCTTCCTGCTCCTTTGCAGAGTAGTTGATGCCCGAACAGCCGTAGCTCTGTCTGGCTTGCCATCTCCAATTCCAGCAAGGATACAGTTCCTCGTCAACAGAAAGAGCTAGGAAGGAATTGCTTGCACTGATTTCTGTTTGTCTGCTCTAGTAGTTGGTTCCCTATTTGGCAGAACGCTGGACTGCCTGTCACACTTAGAGCCAAACATCGCCTTTTCCTCCAAACCAGCAAGAGCTACAAGATTATTTCTTCGTGAAACATTGTTTGCTTTGGCAGAGCACTTCATGCCTCTTAAGACGTAGCTCTGTATGACCTGGAAACTAGAAATCCAGAGGGACACCTGCTCTGTCCAAACAGAAGAGGAGAGGCATGAATGTGTTGCTCTTTTAAGCGGCTGCCCTAACACTGAAACCTAAAGCACCACATTAATGGGAACCAACAGAAAGATTTAGGACAGAATTTGTTGTTCCTTCTTCCTGCTCCTTTGTAGAGTAGTTCATGCCCTAACAGCCGTAGCTCTGTCTGGCTTGCAATCTCCAATTCCAGCAAGGATACAGTTCCTCGTCAACAGAAAGAGCGAGGAAGGAATTGCTTGCGCTGATTTCTGTTTGTCTGCTCTAGCAGTTGGTTCCCTATTTGGCAGAACGCTGGACTGCCTGTCACACTTAGAGCCAAACATCCCCTTTTCCTCCAAACCAGCAAGAGCTACAAGATTATTTCTTAGTGAAACATTGTTTGCTTTGGCAGAGCACTCCATGCCTCTTAAGACGTACCTCTGTATCACCTCGAAATGACAAATCCAGAGGGACATCTGCTCTGTCCAAACAGAAGAGGAGAGGCATGAATGTGCTGCTCTCTTAAGCGGCTGCCCTAACACTGAAACCTAAAGCACCACTGTAATTGGACCAACAGAAAGAGTTAGGACAGAATTTGTTGTTCTTTATTCCTGCTCCTTTGTAGAGTAGTTCATGCCCTAACAGCCGTAGCTCTGTCTGGCTTGCAATCTCCAATTCCAGCAAGGATACAGTTCCTCGTCAACAGAAAGAGCTAGGAAGGAATTGCTTGCGCTGATTTCTGTTTGTCTGCTCTAGCAGTTGGTTCCCTATTTGGCAGAACGCTGGACTGCCTGTCACACTTAGAGCCAAACATCTCCTTTTCCTCCAAACCAGCAAGAGCTACAAGATTATTTCTTAGTGAAACATCGTTTGCTTTGGCAGAGCACTTCATGCCTCTTAAGACATAGCTCTGTATGACCTGGAAACGAGAAATCCAGAGGGACACCTGCTCTGTCCAAACAGAAGAGGAGAGGCATGAATGTGCTGCTCTCTTAAGCGGCTGCCCTAACACTGAAACCTAAAGCACCACATTAATGGGAACCAACAGAAAGAGTTAGGACAGAATTTGTTGCTCCTTCTTCCTGCTCCTTTGCAGAGTAGTTCATGCCCGAACAGCCGTAGCTCTGTCTGGCTTGCAATCTCCAATTCCAGCAAGGATACAGTTCCTCGTCAACAGGAAGAGCTAGGAAGGAATTGCTTGCACTGATTTCTGTTTGTCTGCTCTAGTAGTTGGTTCCCTATTTGGCAGAACGCTGGACTGCCTGTCACACTTAGAGCCAAACATCTCCCTTTTCCTCCAAACCAGCAAGAGCTACAAGATTATTTCTTAGTGAAACATTGTTTGCTTTGGCAGAGCACTTCATGCCTCTTAAGATGTAGCTCTGTATGACCTGGAAACGAGAAATCCAGAGGGACACCTGCTCTGTCCAAACAGAAGAGGAGAGGCATGAATGTGCTGCCCTCTTAAGCGTCTGCCCTAACACTGAAACCTAAAGCACCACTGTAATGGGACCCAACAGAAAGAGTTAGGACAGAATTTGTTGTTCCTTCTGACTGCTCCTTTGCAGAGTAGTTCATGCCCGAACAGCCGTAGCTCTGTCTGGCTTGCAATCTCCAATTCCAGCACGGATACAGTTCCTCGTCAACAGAAAGAGCTAGGAAGGAATTGCTTGCACTGATTTCTGTTTGTCTGCTCTAGTAGTTGGTTCCCTATTTGGCAGAACGCTGGACTGCCTGTCACACTCAGAGCCAAACATCTCCCTTTTCCTCCAAACCAGCAAGAGCTACAAGATTATTTCTTAGTGAAATATTGTTTGCTTTGGCAGAGCACTTCATGCCACTTAAGACATAGCTCTGTACGACCTGGAAACTAGAAATCCAGAGGGGCACCTGCTATGTCCAAACAGAAGAGGAGAGGCATGAATGTGGTGCTCTCTTAAGTGGCTGCACTAACACTGAAACCTAAAGCACCACTGTAATGGGACCAACAGAAAGAGTTAGGACAGAATTTGTTGTTCCTTCTTCCTGCTCCTTTGCTGAGTAGTTCATGTCCCAACAGCCGTAGCTTTGTCTGGCTTGCAAACTCCAATTCCAGCAAGGATACAGTTCCTCGTCAACAGAAAGAGCTAGGAAGGAATTGCTTGCGCTGATTTCTGTTTGTCTGCTCTAGTAGTTGGTTCCCTATTTGGCAGAACGCTGGACTGCCTGTCACACTCAGAGCCAAACATCTCCCTTTTCCTCCAAACCAGCAAGAGCTACAAGATTATTTCTTAGTGAAACATTGTTTGCTTTGGCAGAGCACTTCATGCCTCTTGAGACATAGCTCTGTATGACCTGGAAACGAGAAATCCAGAGGGACACCTGCTCTGTCCAAACACAAGAGGAGAGGCATGAATGTGCTGCTCTTTTAAGCGGCTGCCCTAACACTGAAACCTAAAGCACCACTGTAATGGGACCCAACAGAAAGAGTTAGGACAGAATTTGTTGCTCCTTCTGCCTGCTCCTTTGCAGAGTAGTTCATGCCCGAACAGCCGTAGCTCTGTCTGGCTTGCAAACTCCAATTCCAGCAAGGATACAGTTCCTCGTCAACAGAAAGAGCTAGGAAGGAATTGCTTGCACTGATTTCTGTGTGTCTGCTCTAGTAGTTGGTTCCCTATTTGGCAGAACGCTGGACTGCCTGTCACACTTAGAGCCAAACATCTCCCTTTTCCTCCAAACCAGCAAGAGCTACAAGATTATTTCTTAGTGAAACATTGTTTGCTTTGGCAGAGCACTTCATGCCTCTTAAGACATAGCTCTGTATGACCTGGAAACTAGAAATCCAGAGGGACACCTGCTCTGTCCAAACAGAAGAGGAGAGTCATGAATGTGCTGCTCTCTTAAGCGGCTGCCCTAACACTGAAACCTAAAGCACCACTGTAATGGGACCCAGCAGAAAGAGTTAGGACAGAATTTGTTGTTCCTTCTTCCTGCTCCTTTGCAGAGTAGTTCATGCCCAAACAGTCGTAGCTCTGTCTGGCTTGCAATCTCCAATTCCAGCAAGGATACAGTTCCTCGTCAACAGAAAGAGCTAGGAAGGAATTGCTTGCACTGATTTCTGTTTGTCTGCTCTAGTAGTTGGTTCCCTATTTGGCAGAACGCTGGACTGCCTGTCACCCTTAGAGCCAAACATCTCCCTTTTCCTCCAAACCAGCAAGAGCTACAAGATTATTTCTTAGTGAAACATTGTTTGCTTTGGCAGAGCACTTCATGCCACTTAAGACGTAGCTCTGTACGACCTGGAAACGAGAAATCCAGAGGGGCACGTGCTCTGTCCAAACAGAAGAGGAGAGGCATGAATATGGTGCTCTCTTAAGCGGCTGCCCTAACACTGAAACCTAAAGCACCACTGTAAGGGGAACCAACAGAAAGAGTTAGGACAGAATTTGTTGTTCCTTCTTCCTGCTCCTTTGCAGAGTAGTTCATGCCCGAACAGCCGTAGCTCTGTCTGGCTTGCAATCTCCAATTCCAGCAAGGATACAGTTCCTCGTCAAGAGAAAGAGCTAGGAAGGAATTGCTTGCACTGATTTCTGTTTGTCTGCTCTAGTAGTTGGTTCCCTATTTGGCAGAACGCTGGACTGCCTGTCACACTTAGAGCCAAACATCTCCCTTTTCCTCCAAACCAGCAAGAGCTACAAGATTATTTCTTAGTGAAACATTGTTTGCTTTGGCAGAGCACTTCATGCCACTTAAGACGTAGCTCTGTACGACCTGGAAACGAGAAATCCAGAGGGGCACCTGCTCTGTCCAAACAGAAGAGGAGAGGCATGAATATGGTGCTCTCTTAAGTGGCTGCACTAACATTGAAACCTAAAGCACCACTGTAATGGGACCCAACAGAAAGAGTTAGGACAGAATTTGTTGCTCCTTCTTCCTGCTCCTTTGCTGAGTAGTTCATGTCCGAACAGCCGTAGCTCTGTCTGGCTTGCAATCTCCAATTCCAGCAAGGATACAGTTCCTCGTCAACAGAAAGAGCGAGGAAGGAATTGCTTGCGCTGATTTCTGTTTGTCTGCTCTAGTAGTTGGTTCCCTATTTGGCAGAACGCTGGACTGCCTGTCACACTCAGAGCCAAACATCTCCCTTTTCCTCCAAACCAGCAAGAGCTACAAGATTATTTCTTAGTGAAACATTGTTTGCTTTGGCAGAGCACTTCATGCCTCTTAAGACATAGCTCTGTATGACCAGGAAACTGGAAATCCAGAGGGACCCCTGCTCTGTCTAAACAGAGGAGGAGAGGCATGAATGTGCTGCTCTTTTAAGCGGCTGCCCTAACACTGAAACCTAAAGCACCACTGTAAGGGGAACCAACAGAAAGAGTTAGGACAGAATTTGTTGCTCCTTCTTCCTGCTCCTTTGCAGAGTAGTTCATGCCCAAACAGCCGTAGCTCTGTCTGGCTTGCAATCTCCGATTCCAGCAAGGATACAGTTCCTCGTCAACAGGAAGAGCTAGGAAGGAATTGCTTGCACTGATTTCTGTTTGTCTGCTCTAGTAGTTGGTTCCCTATTTGGCAGAACGCTGGACTGCCTGTCACACTCAGAGCCAAACATCTCCCTTTTCCTCCAAACCAGCAAGAGCTACAAGATTATTTCTTAGTGAAATATTGTTTGCTTTGGCAGAGCACTTCATGCCACTTAAGACATAGCTCTGTACGACCTGGAAACTAGAAATCCAGAGGGGCACCTGCTATGTCCAAACAGAAGAGGAGAGGCATGAATGTGGTGCTCTCTTAAGTGGCTGCACTAACACTGAAACCTAAAGCACCACTGTAATGGGACCAACAGAAAGAGTTAGGACAGAATTTGTTGTTCCTTCTTCCTGCTCCTTTGCTGAGTAGTTCATGTCCCAACAGCCGTAGCTTTGTCTGGCTTGCAAACTCCAATTCCAGCAAGGATACAGTTCCTCGTCAACAGAAAGAGCTAGGAAGGAATTGCTTGCGCTGATTTCTGTTTGTCTGCTCTAGTAGTTGGTTCCCTATTTGGCAGAACGCTGGACTGCCTGTCACACTCAGAGCCAAACATCTCCCTTTTCCTCCAAACCAGCAAGAGCTACAAGATTATTTCTTAGTGAAACATTGTTTGCTTTGGCAGAGCACTTCATGCCTCTTGAGACATAGCTCTGTATGACCTGGAAACGAGAAATCCAGAGGGACACCTGCTCTGTCCAAACACAAGAGGAGAGGCATGAATGTGCTGCTCTTTTAAGCGGCTGCCCTAACACTGAAACCTAAAGCACCACTGTAATGGGACCCAACAGAAAGAGTTAGGACAGAATTTGTTGCTCCTTCTGCCTGCTCCTTTGCAGAGTAGTTCATGCCCGAACAGCCGTAGCTCTGTCTGGCTTGCAAACTCCAATTCCAGCAAGGATACAGTTCCTCGTCAACAGAAAGAGCTAGGAAGGAATTGCTTGCACTGATTTCTGTGTGTCTGCTCTAGTAGTTGGTTCCCTATTTGGCAGAACGCTGGACTGCCTGTCACACTTAGAGCCAAACATCTCCCTTTTCCTCCAAACCAGCAAGAGCTACAAGATTATTTCTTAGTGAAACATTGTTTGCTTTGGCAGAGCACTTCATGCCTCTTAAGACATAGCTCTGTATGACCTGGAAACTAGAAATCCAGAGGGACACCTGCTCTGTCCAAACAGAAGAGGAGAGTCATGAATGTGCTGCTCTCTTAAGCGGCTGCCCTAACACTGAAACCTAAAGCACCACTGTAATGGGACCCAGCAGAAAGAGTTAGGACAGAATTTGTTGTTCCTTCTTCCTGCTCCTTTGCAGAGTAGTTCATGCCCAAACAGTCGTAGCTCTGTCTGGCTTGCAATCTCCAATTCCAGCAAGGATACAGTTCCTCGTCAACAGAAAGAGCTAGGAAGGAATTGCTTGCACTGATTTCTGTTTGTCTGCTCTAGTAGTTGGTTCCCTATTTGGCAGAACGCTGGACTGCCTGTCACCCTTAGAGCCAAACATCTCCCTTTTCCTCCAAACCAGCAAGAGCTACAAGATTATTTCTTAGTGAAACATTGTTTGCTTTGGCAGAGCACTTCATGCCACTTAAGACGTAGCTCTGTACGACCTGGAAACGAGAAATCCAGAGGGGCACGTGCTCTGTCCAAACAGAAGAGGAGAGGCATGAATATGGTGCTCTCTTAAGCGGCTGCCCTAACACTGAAACCTAAAGCACCACTGTAAGGGGAACCAACAGAAAGAGTTAGGACAGAATTTGTTGTTCCTTCTTCCTGCTCCTTTGCAGAGTAGTTCATGCCCGAACAGCCGTAGCTCTGTCTGGCTTGCAATCTCCAATTCCAGCAAGGATACAGTTCCTCGTCAAGAGAAAGAGCTAGGAAGGAATTGCTTGCACTGATTTCTGTTTGTCTGCTCTAGTAGTTGGTTCCCTATTTGGCAGAACGCTGGACTGCCTGTCACACTTAGAGCCAAACATCTCCCTTTTCCTCCAAACCAGCAAGAGCTACAAGATTATTTCTTAGTGAAACATTGTTTGCTTTGGCAGAGCACTTCATGCCACTTAAGACGTAGCTCTGTACGACCTGGAAACGAGAAATCCAGAGGGGCACCTGCTCTGTCCAAACAGAAGAGGAGAGGCATGAATATGGTGCTCTCTTAAGTGGCTGCACTAACATTGAAACGTAAAGCACCACTGTAACGGGACCCAGAAGAAAGAGTTAGGACAGAATTTGTTGTTCCTTCTTCCTGCTCCTTTGCAGAGTAGTTCATGTCCGAACAGCCGTAGCTCTGTCTGGCTTGCAATCTCCAATTCCAGCAAGGATACAGTTCCATAGTTCCTCGTCAACAGAAAGAGCTAGGAAGGAATTGCTTGCACTGATTTCTGTTTGTCTACTCTAGCAGTTGGTTCCCTATTTGGCAGAACCCTGGACTGCCTGTCACACTCAGAGCCAAACATCTCCCTTTTCCTCCAAACCAGCAAGAGCTACAAGATTATTTCTTAGTGAAACATTGTTTGCTTTGGCAGAGCACTTCATGCCTCTTAAGACGTAGCTCTGTATGACCTGGAAACTAGAAATCCAGAGGGACACCTGCTCTGTCCAAGCAGAAGAGGAGAGGCATGAATGTGCTGCTCTATTAAGCATCTGCCCTAACACTGAAACGTAAAGCACCACTGTAATGGGACCAACAGAAAGAGTTAGGACAGAATTTGTTGTTCCTTCTTCCTGCTCCTTTGCAGAGTAGTTCATGTCCGAACAGCCGTAGCTCTGTCTGGCTTGCAAACTCCAATTCCAGCAAGGATACAGTTCCATAGTTCCTCGTCAACAGAAAGAGCTAGGAAGGAATTGCTTGCACTGATTTCTGTTTGTCTGCTATAGCAGTTGGTTCCCTGTTTGGCAGAAACCTGGACTGCCTGTCACCCTTAGAGCCAAACATCTCCCTTTTCCTCCAAACCAGCAAGAGCTACAAGATTATTTCTTAGTGAAACATTGTTTGCTTTGGCAGAGCACTTCATGCCTCTTAAGACGTAGCTCTGTATGACCTGGAAACTAGAAATCCAGAGGGACACCTGCTCTGTCCAAACAGAAGAGGAGAGGCATGAATGTGCTGCTCTCTTAAGCATCTGCCCTAACACTGAAACGTAAAGCACCACTGTAATGGGACCCAGCAGAAAGAGTTAGGACAGAATTTGTTGTTCCTTCTTCCTGCTCCTTTGCAGAGTAGTTCATGTCCGAACAGCCGTAGCTCTGTCTGGCTTGCAATCTCCAATTCCAGCAAGGATACAGTTCCATAGTTCCTCGTCAACAGAAAGAGCTAGGAAGGAATTGCTTGCGCTGATTTCTGTTTGTCTGCTCTAGCAGTTGGTTCCCTATTTGGCAGAACGCTGGACTGCCTGTCACACTCAGAGCCAAACATCTCCCTTTTCCTCCAAACCAGCAAGAGCTACAAGATTATTTCTTAGTGAAACATTGTTTGCTTTGGCAGAGCACTTCATGCCTCTTAAGACGTAGCTCTGTATGACCTGGAAACTAGAAATCCAGAGGGACACCTGCTCTGTCCAAACAGAAGAGGAGAGGCATGAATGTGCTGCTCTCTTAAGTGTCTACCCTAACACTGAAAAATAAGCATCACTGTAATGGGACCCAGCAGAAAGAGTTAGGACAGAATTTGTTGTTCCTTCTTCCTGCTCCTTTGCAGAGTAGTTCATGTCCGAACAGCCGTAGCTCTGTCTGGCTTGCAATCTCCAATTCCAGCAAGGATACAGTTCCATAGTTCCTCGTCAACAGAAAGAGCTAGGAAGGAATTGCTTGCGCTGATTTCTGTTTGCCTGCTCTAGCAGTTGGTTCCCTATTTGGCAGAACGCTGGACTGCCTGTCACACTCAGAGCCAAACATCTCCCTTTTCCTCCAAACCAGCAAGAGCTACAAGATTATTTCTTAGTGAAACATTGTTTGCTTTGGCAGAGCACTTCATGCCTCTTAAGACGTAGCTCTGTATGACCTGGAAACTAGAAATCCAGAGGGACACCTGCTCTGTCCAAACAGAAGAGGAGAGGCATGAATGTGCTGCTCTCTTAAGCATCTGCCCTAACACTGAAACGTAAAGCACCACTGTAATGGGACCCAGCAGAAAGAGTTAGGACAGAATTTGTTGTTCCTTCTTCCTGCTCCTTTGCAGAGTAGTTCATGTCCGAACAGCTGTAGCTCTGTCTGGCTTGCAGTCTCCAATTCCAGCAAGGATACAGTTCCATAGTTCCTCGTCAACAGAAAGATCTAGGAAGGAATTGCTTGCGCTGATTTCTGTTTGTCTGCTCTAGCAGTTGGTTCCCTATTTGGCAGAACCCTGGACTGCCTGTCACACTCAGAGCCAAACATCTCCCTTTTCCTCCAAACCAGCAAGAGCTACAAGATTATTTCTTAGTGAACCATTGTTTGCTTTGGCAGAGCACTTCATGCCTCTTAAGACGTAGCTCTGTATGACCTGGAAACTAGAAATCCAGAGGGACACCTGCTCTGTCCAAACAGAAGAGGAGAGGCATGAATGTGCTGCTCTCTTAAGCATCTGCCCTAACACTGAAACGTAAAGCACCACTGTAATGGGACCCAGCAGAAAGAGTTAGGACAGAATTTGTTGTTCCTTCTTCCTGCTCCTTTGCAGAGTAGTTCATGTCCGAACAGCTGTAGCTCTGTCTGGCTTGCAAACTCCAATTCCAGCAAGGATACAGTTCCATAGTTCCTCGTCAACAGAAAGAGCTAGGAAGGAATTGCTTGCACTGATTTCTGTTTGTCTGCTATAGCAGTTGGTTCCCTGTTTGGCAGAACCCTGGACTGCCTGTCACCCTTAGAGCCAAACATCTCCCTTTTCCTCCAAACCAGCAAGAGCTACAAGATTATTTCTTAGTGAAACATTGTTTGCTTTGGCAGAGCACTTCATGCCTCTTAAGACGTAGCTCTGTATGACCTGGAAACTAGAAATCCAGAGGGACACCTGCTCTGTCCAAACAGAAGAGGAGAGGCATGAATGTGCTGCTCTCTTAAGCATCTGCCCTAACACTGAAAAATAAGCACCACTGTAATGGGACCCAGCAGAAAGAGTTAGGACAGAATTTGTTGTTCCTTCTTCCTGCTCCTTTGCAGAGTAGTTCATGTCCGAACAGCCGTAGCTCTGTCTGGCTTGCAGTCTCCAATTCCAGCAAGGATACAGTTCCATAGTTCCTCGTCAAGAGAAAGAGCTAGGAAGGAATTGCTTGCGCTGATTTCTGTTTGTCTGCTCTAGCAGTTGGTTCCCTATTTGGCAGAACGCTGGACTGCCTGTCACACTCAGAGCCAAACATCTCCCTTTTCCTCCAAACCAGCAAGAGCTACAAGATTATTTCTTAGTGAAACATTGTTTGCTTTGGCAGAGCACTTCATGCCTCTTAAGACGTAGCTCTGTATGACCTGGAAACTAGAAATCCAGAGGGACACCTGCTCTGTCCAAACAGAAGAGGAGAGGCATGAATGTGCTGCTCTCTTAAGCATCTGCCCTAACACTGAAACGTAAAGCACCACTGTAATGGGACCCAGCAGAAAGTGTTAGGACAGAATTTGTTGTTCCTTCTTCCTGCTCCTTTGCAGAGTAGTTCATGTATGAACAGCCGTAGCTCTGTCTGGCTTGCAATCTCCAATTCCAGCAAGGATACAGTTCCATAGTTCCTCATCAACAGAAAGGGCTAGGAAGGAATTGCTTGCGCTGATTTCTGTTTGTCTGCTCTAGCAGTTGGTTCCCTATTTGGCAGAACGCTGGACTGCCTGTCACACTCAGAGCCAAACATCTCCCTTTTCCTCCAAACCAGCAAGAGCTACAAGATTATTTCTTAGTGAAACATTGTTTGCTTTGGCAGAGCACTTCATGCCTCTTAAGACGTAGCTCTGTATGACCTGGAAACTAGAAATCCAGAGGGACACCTGCTCTGTCCAAACAGAAGAGGAGAGGCATGAATGTGCTGCTCTATTAAGCATCTGCCCTAACACTGAAACGTAAAGCACCACTGTAATGGGACCCAGAAGAAAGAGTTAGGACAGAATTTGTTGTTCCTTCTTCCTGCTCCTTTGCAGAGTAGTTCATGTATGAACAGCCGTAGCTCTGTCTGGCTTGCAATCTCCAATTCCAGCAAGGATACAGTTCCATAGTTCCTCATCAACAGAAAGGGCTAGGAAGGAATTGCTTGCGCTGATTTCTGTTTGTCTGCTCTAGCAGTTGGTTCCCTATTTGGCAGAACGCTGGACTGCCTGTCACACTCAGAGCCAAACATCTCCCTTTTCCTCCAAACCAGCAAGAGCTACAAGATTATTTCTTAGTGAAACATTGTTTGCTTTGGCAGAGCACTTCATGCCTCTTAAGACGTACCTCTGTATGACCTGGAAACTAGAAATCCAGAGGGACACCTGCTCTGTCCAAACAGAAGAGGAGAGGCATGAATGTGCTGCTCTCTTAAGCGTCTGCCCTAACACTGAAACGTAAAGCACCACTGTAATGGGACCAACAGAAAGAGTTAGGACAGAACTTGTTGTTCCTTCTTCCTGCTCCTTTGCAGAGTAGTTCATGTCCGAACAGCCGTAGCTCTGTCTGGCTTGCAATCTCCAATTCCAGCAAGGATACAGTTCCATAGTTCCTCGTCAACAGAAAGAGCTAGGAAGGAATTGCTTGCACTGATTTCTGTTTGTCTGCTCTAGCAGTTGGTTCCCTATTGGGCAGAACCCTGGACTGCCTGTCACACTCAGAGCCAAACATCTCCCTTTTCCTCCAAACCAGCAAGAGCTACAAGATTATTTCTTAGTGAAACATTGTTTGCTTTGGCAGAGCACTTCATGCCTCTTAAGACGTAGCTCTGTATGACCAGGAAACTAGAAATCCAGAGGGACACCTGCTCTGTCCAAACAGAAGAGGAGAGGCATGAATGTGCTGCTCTATTAAGCATCTGCCCTAACACTGAAACGTAAAGCACCACTGTAATGGGACCCAGCAGAAAGAGTTAGGACAGAATTTGTTGTTCCTTCTTCCTGCTCCTTTGCAGAGTAGTTCATGTCCGAACAGCCGTAGCTCTGTCCAGCTTGCAATCTCCAATTCCAGCAAGGATACAGTTCCATAGTTCCTCGTCAACAGAAAGAGCTAGGAAGGAATTGCTTGCGCTGATTTCTGTTTGTCTGCTCTAGCAGTTGGTTCCCTATTTGGCAGAACGCTCTACTGCCTGTCACACTCAGAGCCAAACATCTCCCTTTTCCTCCAAACCAGCAAGAGCTACAAGATTATTTCTTAGTGAAACATTGTTTGCTTTGGCAGAGCACTTCATGCCTCTTAAGATGTAGCTCTGTATGACCTGGAAACTAGAAATCCAGAGGGACACCTGCTCTGTCCAAATAGAAGAGGAGAGGCATGAATGTGCTGCTCTCTTAAGCGTCTGCCCTAACACTGAAACGTAAAGCACCACTGTAATGGGACCAACAGAAAGAGTTAGGACAGAATTTGTTGTTCCTTCTTCCTGCTCCTTTGCAGAGTAGTTCATGTCCGAATAGCCGTAGCTCTGTCTGGCTTGCAGTCTCCAATTCCCGCAAGGATACAGTTCCATAGTTCCTCGTCAACAGAAAGAGCTAGGAAGGAATTGCTTGCACTGATTTCTGTTTGTCTGCTCTAGCAGTTGGTTCCCTATTTGGCAGAACGCTGGACTGCCTGTCACCCTTAGAGCCAAACATCTCCCTTTTCCTCCAAACCAGCAAGAGCTACAAGATTATTTCTTAGTGAAACATTGTTTGCTTTGGCAGAGCACTTCATGCCTCTTAAGACGTAGCTCTGTATGACTTGGAAACTAGAAATCCAGTGGGACACCTGCTCTGTCCAAACAGAAGAGGAGAGGCATGAATGTGCTGCTCTCTTAAGCGTCTGCCCTAACACTGAAACGTAAAACACCACTGTAATGGGACCAACAGAAAGAGTTAGGACAGAATTTGTTGTTCCTTCTTCCTGCTCCTTTGCAGAGTAGTTCATGTCCGAACAGCTGTAGCTCTGTCTGGCTTGCAATCTCCAATTCCAGCAAGGATACAGTTCCATAGTTCCTCGTCAACAGAAAGAGCTAGGAAGGAATTGCTTGCACTGATTTCTGTTTGTCTGCTCTAGCAGTTGGTTCCCTATTTGGCAGAACGCTGGACTGCCTGTCACACTCAGAGCCAAACATCTCCCTTTTCCTCCAAACCAGCAAGAGCTACAAGATTATTTCTTAGTGAAACATTGTTTGCTTTGGCAGAGCACTTCATGCCTCTTAAGACGTAGCTCTGTATGACCTGGAAACTAGAAATCCAGAGGGACACCTGCTCTGTCCAAACAGAAGAGGAGAGGCATGAATGTGCTGCTCTGTTAAGAGTCTACCCTAACACTGAAGCCTAAAGCACCACTGTAATGGGACCCAGAAGAAAGAGTTAGGACAGAATTTGTTGTTCCTTCTTCCTGCTCCTTTGCAGAGTAGTTCATGTCCGAACAGCCGTAGCTCTGTCTGGCTTGCAGTCTCCAATTCCAGCAAGGATACAGTTCCATAGTTCCTCGTCAACAGAAAGAGCTAGGAAGGAATTGCTTGCGCTGATTTCTGTTTGTCTGCTCTAGCAATTGGTTCCCTATTGGGTAGAACCCTGGACTGCCTGTCACACTCAGAGCCAAACATCTCCCTTTTCCTCCAAACCAGCAAGAGCTACAAGATTATTTCTTAGTGAAACATTGTTTGCTTTGGCAGAGCACTTCATGCCTCTTAAGATGTAGCTCTGTATGACCTGGAAACTAGAAATCCAGAGGGACACCTGCTCTGTCCAAACAGAAGAGGAGGGGCATGAATGTGCTGCTCTATTAAGCATCTGCCCTAACACTGAAACGTAAAGCACCACTGTAATGGGACCCAGAAGAAAGAGTTAGGACAGAATTTGTTGTTTCTTCTTCCTGCTCCGTTGCAGAGTAGTTCATGTATGAACAGCCGTAGCTCTGTCTGGCTTGCACTCTCCAATTCCAGCAAGGATACAGTTCCATAGTTCCTCGTCAACAGAAAGAGCTAGGAAGGAATTGCTTGCACTGATTTCTGTTTGTCTGCTCTAGCAGTTGGTTCCCTATTGGGCAGAACCCTGGACTGCCTGTCACACTCAGAGCCAAACATCTCCCTTTTCCTCCAAACCAGCAAGAGCTACAAGATTATTTCTTAGTGAAACATTGTTTGCTTTGGCAGAGCACTTCATGCCTCTTAAGACGTAGCTCTGTATGACTTGGAAACTAGAAATCCAGTGGGACACCTGCTCTGTCCAAACAGAAGAGGAGAGGCATGAATGTGCTGCTCTCTTAAGCGTCTGCCCTAACACTGAAACGTAAAACACCACTGTAATGGGACCAACAGAAAGAGTTAGGACAGAATTTGTTGTTCCTTCTTCCTGCTCCTTTGCAGAGTAGTTCATGTCCGAACAGCTGTAGCTCTGTCTGGCTTGCAATCTCCAATTCCAGCAAGGAAACAGTTCCATAGTTCCTCGTCAACAGAAAGAGCTAGGAAGGAATTGCTTGCACTGATTTCTGTTTGTCTGCTCTAGCAGTTGGTTCCCTATTTGGCAGAACGCTGGACTGCCTGTCACACTCAGAGCCAAACATCTCCCTTTTCCTCCAAACCAGCAAGAGCTACAAGATTATTTCTTAGTGAAACATTGTTTGCTTTGGCAGAGCACTTCATGCCTCTTAAGACGTAGCTCTGTATGACCTGGAAACTAGAAATCCAGAGGGACACCTGCTCTGTCCAAACAGAAGAGGAGAGGCATGAATGTGCTGCTCTGTTAAGAGTCTACCCTAACACTGAAACCTAAAGCACCACTGTAATGGGACCCAGAAGAAAGAGTTAGGACAGAATTTGTTGTTCCTTCTTCCTGCTCCTTTGCAGAGTAGTTCATGTCCGAACAGCCGTAGCTCTGTCTGGCTTGCAGTCTCCAATTCCAGCAAGGATACAGTTCCATAGTTCCTCGTCAACAGAAAGAGCTAGGAAGGAATTGCTTGCGCTGATTTCTGTTTGTCTGCTCTAGCAATTGGTTCCCTATTGGGCAGAACCCTGGACTGCCTGTCACACTCAGAGCCAAACATCTCCCTTTTCCTCCAAACCAGCAAGAGCTACAAGATTATTTCTTAGTGAAACATTGTTTGCTTTGGCAGAGCACTTCATGCCTCTTAAGATGTAGCTCTGTATGACCTGGAAACTAGAAATCCAGAGGGACACCTGCTCTGTCCAAACAGAAGAGGAGAGGCATGAATGTGCTGCTCTATTAAGCATCTGCCCTAACACTGAAACGTAAAGCACCACTGTAATGGGACCCAGAAGAAAGAGTTAGGACAGAATTTGTTGTTTCTTCTTCCTGCTCTGTTGCAGAGTAGTTCATGTATGAACAGCCGTAGCTCTGTCTGGCTTGCACTCTCCAATTCCAGCAAGGATACAGTTCCATAGTTCCTCGTCAACAGAAAGAGCTAGGAAGGAATTGCTTGCACTGATTTCTGTTTGTCTGCTCTAGCAGTTGGTTCCCTATTGGGCAGAACCCTGGACTGCCTGTCACACTCAGAGCCAAACATCTCCCTTTTCCTCCAAACCAGCAAGAGCTACAAGATTATTTCTTAGTGAAACATTGTTTGCTTTGGCAGAGCACTTCATGCCTCTTAAGACGTAGCTCTGTATGACCAGGAAACTAGAAATCCAGAGGGACACCTGCTCTGTCCAAACAGAAGAGGAGAGGCATGAATGTGCTGCTCTCTTAAGCGTCTACCCTAACACTGAAAAATAAGCACCACTGTAATGGGACCAACAGATAGAGTTAGGACAGAATTTGTTGCTCCTTCTTCCTGCTCCTTTGCAGAGTAGTTCATGTCCGAACAGCCGTAGCTCTGTCTGGCTTGCAATCTCCAATTTCTGCAAGGATACAGTTCCATAGTTCCTCGTCAACAGAAAGAGCTAGGAAGGAATTGCTTGCACTGATTTCTGTTTGTCTGCTCTAGTAGTTGGTTCCCTGTTTGGCAGAACCGTGGACTGCCTGTCACCCTTAGAGCCAAACATCTCCCTTTTCCTCCAAACCAGCAAGAGCTACAAGATTATTTCTTAGTGAAACATTGTTTGCTTTGGCAGAGCACTTCATGCCTCTTAAGACGTAGCTCTGTATGACCTGGAAACTAGAAATCCAGAGGGACACCTGCTCTGTCCAAACAGAAGAGGAGAGGCATGAATGTGCTGCTCTCTTAAGCGTCTGCCCTAACACTGAAACGTAAAGCACCACTGTAATGGGTCCAACAGAAAGAGTTAGGACAGAATTTGTTGTTCCTTCTTCCTGCTCCTTTGCAGAGTAGTTCATGTCCGAACAGGCGTAGCTCTGTCTGGCTTGCAGTCTCCAATTCCAGCAAGGCTACAGTTCCATAGTTCCTCGTCAACAGAAAGAGCTAGGAAGGAATTGCTTGCGCTGATTTCTGTTTGTCTGCTCTAGCAGTTGGTTCCCTATTTGGCAGAACGCTGGACTGCCTGTCACACTTAGAGCCAAACATCTCCCTTTTCCTCCAAACCAGCAAGAGCTACAAGATTATTTCTTAGTGAAACATTGTTTTCTTTGGCAGAGCACTTCATGCCTCTTAAGACGTAGCTCTGTATGACCTGGAAACTAGAAATCCAGAGGGACACCTGCTCTGTCCAAACAGAAGAGGAGAGGCATGAATGTGCTGCTCTATTATGCATCTGCCCTAACACTGAAACGTAAAGCACCACTGTAATGGGACCCAGCAGAAAGAGTTAGGACAGAATTTGTTGTTCCTTCTTCCTGCTCCTTTGCAGAGTAGTTCATGTCCGAACAGCCGTAGCTCTGTCTGGCTTGCAATCTCCAATTCCAGCAAGGATACAGTTCCTCGTCAAGAGAAAGAGCTAGGAAGGAATTGCTTGCGCTGATTTCTGTTTGTCTGCTCTAGCAGTTGGTTCCCTATTTGGCAGAACGCTGGACTGCCTGTCACACTCAGAGCCAAACATCTCCCTTTTCCTCCAAACCAGCAAGAGCTACAAGATTATTTCTTAGTGAAACATTGTTTGCTTTGGCAGAGCACTTCATGCCTCTTAAGACGTAGCTCTGTATGACCTGGAAACTAGAAATCCAGAGGGACACCTGCTCTGTCCAAACAGAAGAGGAGAGGCATGAATGTGCTGCTCTCTTAAGTGTCTACCCTAACACTGAAACATAAAGCACCACTGTAATGGGACCCAGCAGAAAGAGTTAGGACAGAATTTGTTGTTCCTTCTTCCTGCTCCTTTGCAGAGTAGTTCATGTCCGAACAGGCGTAGCTCTGTCTGGCTTGCAGTCTCCAATTCCAGCAAGGCTACAGTTCCATAGTTCCTCGTCAACAGAAAGAGCTAGGAAGGAATTGCTTGCGCTGATTTCTGTTTGTCTGCTCTAGCAGTTGGTTCCCTATTTGGCAGAACGCTGGACTGCCTGTCACACTCAGAGCCAAACATCTCCCTTTTCCTCCAAACCAGCAAGAGCTACAAGATTATTTCTTAGTGAAACATTGTTTGCTTTGGCAGAGCACTTCATGCCTCTTAAGACGTAGCTCTGTATGACCTGGAAACTAGAAATCCAGAGGGACACCTGCTCTGTCCAAACAGAAGAGGAGAGGCATGAATGTGCTGCTCTCTTAAGCGTCTGCCCTAACACTGAAACGTAAAGCACCACTGTAATGGGACCAACAGAAAGAGTTAGGACAGAATTTGTTGTTCCTTCTTCCTGCTCCTTTGCAGAGTAGTTCATGTCCGAACAGCTGTAGCTCTGTCTGGCTTGCAATCTCCAATTCCAGCAAGGATACAGTTCCATAGTTCCTCGTCAACAGAAAGAGCTAGGAAGGAATTGCTTGCACTGATTTCTGTTTGTCTGCTCTAGCAGTTGGTTCCCTATTTGGCAGAACGCTGGACTGCCTGTCACACTCAGAGCCAAACATCTCCCTTTTCCTCCAAACCAGCAAGAGCTACAAGATTATTTCTTAGTGAAACATTGTTTGCTTTGGCAGAGCACTTCATGCCTCTTAAGACGTAGCTCTGTATGACCAGGAAACTAGAAATCCAGAGGGACACCTGCTCTGTCCAAACAGAAGAGGAGAGGCATGAATGTGCTGCTCTCTTAAGCATCTGCCCTAACACTGAAACGTAAAGCACCACTGTAATGGGACCCAGCAGAAAGAGTTAGGACAGAATTTGTTGTTCCTTCTTCCTGCTCCTTTGCAGAGTAGTTCATGTATGAACAGCCGTAGCTCTGTCTGGCTTGCAATCTCCAATTCCAGCAAGGATACAGTTCCTCGTCAACAGAAAGAGCTAGGAAGGAATTGCTTGCGCTGATTTCTGTTTGTCTGCTCTAGCAGTTGGTTCCCTATTTGGCAGAACGCTGGACTGCCTGTCACACTCAGAGCCAAACATCTCCCTTTTCCTCCAAACCAGCAAGAGCTACAAGATTATTTCTTAGTGAAACATTGTTTGCTTTGGCAGAGCACTTCATGCCTCTTAAGACGTAGCTCTGTATGACCTGGAAACTAGAAATCCAGAGGGACACCTGCTCTGTCCAAACAGAAGAGGAGAGGCATGAATGTGCTGCTCTCTTAAGCGTCTGCCCTAACACTGAAACGTAAAGCACCACTGTAATGGGACCAACAGAAAGAGTTAGGACAGAATTTGTTGTTCCTTCTTCCTGCTCCTTTGCAGAGTAGTTCATGTCCGAACAGCTGTAGCTCTGTCTGGCTTGCAATCTCCAATTCCAGCAAGGATACAGTTCCATAGTTCCTCGTCAACAGAAAGAGCTAGGAAGGAATTGCTTGCACTGATTTCTGTTTGTCTGCTCTAGCAGTTGGTTCCCTATTTGGCAGAACGCTGGACTGCCTGTCACACTCAGAGCCAAACATCTCCCTTTTCCTCCAAACCAGCAAGAGCTACAAGATTATTTCTTAGTGAAACATTGTTTGCTTTGGCAGAGCAATTCATGCCTCTTAAGACGTAGCTCTGTATGACCTGGAAACTAGAAATCCAGAGGGACACCTGCTCTGTCCAAACAGAAGAGGAGAGGCATGAATGTGCTGCTCTCTTAAGCATCTGCCCTAACACTGAAACGTAAAGCACCACTGTAATGGGACCCAGCAGAAAGAGTTAGGACAGAATTTGTTGTTCCTTCTTCCTGCTCCTTTGCAGAGTAGTTCATGTCCGAACAGCCGTAGCTCTGTCCAGCTTGCAATCTCCAATTCCAGCAAGGATACAGTTCCTCGTCAACAGAAAGAGCTAGGAAGGAATTGCTTGCGCTGATTTCTGTTTGTCTGCTCTAGCAGTTGGTTCCCTATTTGGCAGAACCCTGGACTGCCTGTCACACTCAGAGCCAAACATCTCCCTTTTCCTCCAAACCAGCAAGAGCTACAAGATTATTTCTTAGTGAAACATTGTTTGCTTTGGCAGAGCACTTCATGCCTCTTAAGACGTAGCTCTGTATGACCTGGAAACTAGAAATCCAGAGGGACACCTGCTCTGTCCAAACAGAAGAGGAGAGGCATGAATGTGCTGCTCTCTTAAGAGTCTGCCCTAACACTGAAACGTAAAGCACCACTGTAATGGGACCCAGCAGAAAGAGTTAGGACAGAATTTGTTGTTCCTTCTTCCTGCTCCTTTGCAGAGTAGTTCATGTCCGAACAGCCGTAGCTCTGTCTGGCTTGCAGTCTCCAATTCCAGCAAGGATACAGTTCCATAGTTCCTCGTCAACAGAAAGAGCTAGGAAGGAATTGCTTGCGCTGATTTCTGTTTGTCTGCTCTAGCAGTTGGTTCCCTATTTGGCAGAACGCTGGACTGCCTGTCACACTCAGAGCCAAACATCTCCCTTTTCCTCCAAACCAGCAAGAGCTACAAGATTATTTCTTAGTGAAACATTGTTTGCTTTGGCAGAGCACTTCATGCCTCTTAAGACATAGCTCTGTATGACCTGGAAACTAGAAATCCAGAGGGACACCTGCTCTGTCCAAACAGAAGAGGAGAGGCATGAATGTGCTGCTCTATTAAGCATCTGCCCTAACACTGAAACGTAAAGCACCACTGTAATGGGACCCAGCAGAAAGTGTTAGGACAGAATTTGTTGTTCCTTCTTCCTGCTCCTTTGCAGAGTAGTTCATGCCCGAACAGCTGTAGCTCTGTCTGGCTTGCAGTCTCCAATTTCTGCAAGGATACAGTCCCATAGTTCCTCGTCAACAGAAAGAGCTAGGAAGGAATTGCTTGCGCTGATTTCTGTTTGTCTGCTCTAGCAGTTGGTCCCCCATTTGGCAGAACGCTGGACTGCCTGTCACACTCAGAGCCAAACATCTCCCTTTTCCTCCAAACCAGCAAGAGCTACAAGATTATTTCTTAGTGAAACATGGTTTGCTTTGGCAGAGCACTTCATGCCTCTTAAGACGTAGCTCTGTATGACCTGGAAACTAGAAATCCAGAGGGACACCTGCTCTGTCCAAACAGAAGAGGAGAGGCATGAATGTGCTGCTCTATTAAGCATCTGCCCTAACACTGAAACGTAAAGCACCACTGTAATGGGACCCAGCAGAAAGAGTTAGGACAGAATTTGTTGTTCCTTCTTCCTGCTCCTTTGCAGAGTAGTTCATGTATGAACAGCCGTAGCTCTGTCTGGCTTGCAGTCTCCAATTCCAGCAAGGATACAGTTCCATAGTTCCTCGTCAAGAGAAAGAGCTAGGAAGGAATTGCTTGCGCTGATTTCTGTTTGTCTGCTCTAGCAGTTGGTTCCCTATTTGGCAGAACGCTGGACTGCCTGTCACCCTTAGAGCCAAACATCTCCCTTTTCCTCCAAACCAGCAAGAGCTACAAGATTATTTCTTAGTGAAACATTGTTTGCTTTGGCAGAGCACTTCCTGCCTCTTAAGACGTAGCTCTGTATGACCAGGAAACTAGAAATCCAGAGGGACACCTGCTCTGGCCAAACAGAAGAGGAGAGGCATGAATGTGCTGCTCTCTTAAGTGTCTACCCTAACACGGAAAAATAAGCACCACTGTAATGGGACAAACAGAAAGAGTTAGGACAGAATTTGTTGCTCCTTCTTCCTGGTCCGTTGCAGAGTAGTTCATGTAAGAACAGCCGTAGCTCTGTCTGGCTTGCAGTCTCCAATTTCTGCAAGGATACAGTTCCATAGTTCCTCGTCAACAGAAAGAGCTAGGAAGGAATTGCTTGCGCTGATTTCTGTTTGTCTGCTCTAGCAGTTGGTTCCCTATTTGGCAGAACGCTGGACTGCCAGTCACACTCAGAGCCAAACATCTCCCTTTTCCTCCAAACCAGCAAGAGCTACAAGATTATTTCTTAGTGAAACATTGTTTGCTTTGGCAGAGCACTTCATGCCTCTTAAGACGTAGCTCTGTATGACCTGGAAACTAGAAATCCAGAGGGACACCTGCTCTGTCCAAACAGAAGAGGAGAGGCATGAATGTGCTGCTCTATTAAGCATCTGCCCTAACACTGAAACGTAAAGCACCACTGTAATGGGACCCAGCAGAAAGAGTTAGGACAGAATTTGTTGTTCCTTCTTCCTGCTCCTTTGCAGAGTAGTTCATGTATGAACAGCCGTAGCTCTGTCTGGCTTGCAGTCTCCAATTCCAGCAAGGATACAGTTCCATAGTTCCTCGTCAACAGAAAGAGCTAGGAAGGAATTGCTTGCGCTGATTTCTGTTTGTCTGCTCTAGCAATTGGTTCCCTATTTGGCAGAACCCTGGACTGCCTGTCACACTCAGAGCCAAACATCTCCCTTTTCCTCCAAACCAGCAAGAGCTACAAGATTATTTCTTAGTGAAACATTGTTTGCTTTGGCAGAGCACTTCATGCCTCTTAAGACGTAGCTCTGTATGACCAGGAAACTAGAAATCCAGAGGGACACCTGCTCTGGCCAAACAGAAGAGGAGAGGCATGAATGTGCTGCTCTCTTAAGTGTCTACCCTAACACTGAAAAATAAGCACCACTGTAATGGGACCAACAGAAAGAGTTAGCACAGAATTTGTTGCTCCTTCTTCCTGCTCCTTTGCAGAGTAGTTCATGTCCGAACAGCCGTAGCTCTGTCTGGCTTTCAATCTCCAATTCCAGCAAGGATAGAGTTCCATAGTTCCTCGTCAAGAGAAAGAGCTAGGAAGGAATTGCTTGCACTGATTTCTGTTTGTCTGCTCTAGCAGTTGGTTCCCTATTTGGCAGAACGCTGGACTGCCAGTCACACTCAGAGCCAAACATCTCCCTTTTCCTCCAAACCAGCAAGAGCTACAAGATTATTTCTTAGTGAAACATTGTTTGCTTTGGCAGAGCACTTCATGCCTCTTAAGACGTAGCTCTGTATGACCTGGAAACTAGAAATCCAGAGGGACACCTGCTCTGTCCAAACAGAAGAGGAGAGGCATGAATGTGCTGCTCTATTAAGCATCTGCCCAAACACTGAAACGTAAAGCACCACTGTAATGGGACCCAGCAGAAAGAGTTAGGACAGAATTTGTTGTTCCTTCTTCCTGCTCCTTTGCAGAGTAGTTCATGTATGAACAGCCGTAGCTCTGTCTGGCTTGCAGTCTCCAATTCCAGCAAGGATACAGTTCCATAGTTCCTCGTCAACAGAAAGAGCTAGGAAGGAATTGCTTGCGCTGATTTCTGTTTGTCTGCTCTAGCAGTTGGTTCCCTATTTGGCAGAACGCTGGACTGCCTGTCACACTCAGAGCCAAACATCTCCCTTTTCCTCCAAACCAGCAAGAGCTACAAGATTATTTCTTAGTGAAACATTGTTTGCTTTGGCAGAGCACTTCATGCCTCTTAAGACGTAGCTCTGTATGACCAGGAAACTAGAAATCCAGAGGGACACCTGCTCTGGCCAAACAGAAGAGGAGAGGCATGAATGTGCTGCTCTCCTAAGTGTCTACCCTAACACTGAAAAATAAGCACCACTGTAATGGGACAAACAGAAAGAGTTAGGACAGAATTTGTTGCTCCTTCTTCCTGGTCCGTTGCAGAGTAGTTCATGTATGAATAGCCGTAGCTCTGTCTGGCTTGCAGTCTCCAATTTCTGCAAGGATACAGTTCCATAGTTCCTCGTCAACAGAAAGAGCTAGGAAGGAATTGCTTGCGCTGATTTCTGTTTGTCTGCTCTAGCAGTTGGTTCCCTATTTGGCAGAACGCTGGACTGCCAGTCACACTCAGAGCCAAACATCTCCCTTTTCCTCCAAACCAGCAAGAGCTACAAGATTATTTCTTAGTGAAACATTGTTTGCTTTGGCAGAGCACTTCATGCCTCTTAAGACGTAGCTCTGTATGACCTGGAAACTAGAAATCCAGAGGGACACCTGCTCTGTCCAAACAGAAGAGGAGAGGCATGAATGTGCTGCTCTTTTAAGCATCTGCCCTAACACTGAAACGTAAAGCACCACTGTAATGGGACCCAGCAGAAAGAGTTAGGACAGAATTTGTTGTTCCTTCTTCCTGCTCCTTTGCAGAGTAGTTCATGTATGAACAGCCGTAGCTCTGTCTGGCTTGCAGTCTCCAATTCCAGCAAGGATACAGTTCCATAGTTCCTCGTCAAGAGAAAGAGCTAGGAAGGAATTGCTTGCGCTGATTTCTGTTTGTCTGCTCTAGCAGTTGGTTCCCTATTTGGCAGAACGCTGGACTGCCTGTCACACTCAGAGCCAAACATCTCCCTTTTCCTCCAAACCAGCAAGAGCTACAAGATTATTTCTTAGTGAAACATTGTTTGCTTTGGCAGAGCACTTCATGCCTCTTAAGACATAGCTCTGTATGACCAGGAACCTAGAAATCCAGAGGGACACCTGCTCTGTCCAAACAGAAGAGGAGAGGCATGAATGTGCTGCTCTCTTAAGCATCTGCCCTAACACTGAAACGTAAAGCACCACTGTAATGGGACCCAGCAGAAAGTGTTAGGACAGAATTTGTTGTTCCTTCTTCCTGCTCCTTTGCAGAGTAGTTCATGCCCGAACAGCTGTAGCTCTGTCTGGCTTGCAGTCTCCAATTCCAGCAAGGATACAGTTCCATAGTTCCTCGTCAACAGAAAGAGCTAGGAAGGAATTGCTTGCGCTGATTTCTGTTTGTCTGCTCTAGCAGTTGGTTCCCTATTTGGCAGAACGCTGGACTGCCAGTCACACTCAGAGCCAAACATCTCCCTTTTCCTCCAAACCAGCAAGAGCTACAAGATTATTTCTTAGTGAAACATTGTTTGCTTTGGCAGAGCACTTCATGCCTCTTAAGACGTAGCTCTGTATGACCTGGAAACTAGAAATCCAGAGGGACACCTGCTCTGTCCAAACAGAAGAGGAGAGGCATGAATGTGCTGCTCTCTTAAGCATCTGCCCAAACACTGAAACGTAAAGCACCACTGTAATGGGACCCAGCAGAAAGAGTTAGGACAGAATTTGTTGTTCCTTCTTCCTGCTCCTTTGCAGAGTAGTTCATGTATGAACAGCCGTAGCTCTGTCTGGCTTGCAGTCTCCAATTCCAGCAAGGATACAGTTCCATAGTTCCTCGTCAACAGAAAGAGCTAGGAAGGAATTGCTTGCGCTGATTTCTGTTTGTCTGCTCTAGCAGTTGGTTCCCTATTTGGCAGAACGCTGGACTGCCTGTCACACTCAGAGCCAAACATCTCCCTTTTCCTCCAAACCAGCAAGAGCTACAAGATTATTTCTTAGTGAAACATTGTTTGCTTTGGCAGAGCACTTCATGCCTCTTAAGACGTAGCTCTGTATGACCAGGAAACTAGAAATCCAGAGGGACACCTGCTCTGGCCAAACAGAAGAGGAGAGGCATGAATGTGCTGCTCTCTTAAGTGTCTACCCTAACACTGAAAAATAAGCACCACTGTAATGGGACAAACAGAAAGAGTTAGGACAGAATTTGTTGCTCCTTCTTCCTGGTCCGTTGCAGAGTAGTTCATGTATGAACAGCCGTAGCTCTGTCTGGCTTGCAGTCTCCAATTTCTGCAAGGATACAGTTCCATAGTTCCTCGTCAACAGAAAGAGCTAGGAAGGAATTGCTTGCGCTGATTTCTGTTTGTCTGCTCTAGCGGTTGGTTCCCTATTTGGCAGAACGCTGGACTGCCTGTCACACTCAGAGCCAAACATCTCCCTTTTCCTCCAAACCAGCAAGAGCTACAAGATTATTTCTTAGTGAAACATTGTTTGCTTTGGCAGAGCACTTCATGCCTCTTAAGACGTAGCTCTGTATGACCTGGAAACTAGAAATCCAGAGGGACACCTGCTCTGTCCAAACAGAAGAGGAGAGGCATGAATGTGCTGCTCTATTAAGCATCTGCCCTAACACTGAAACGTAAAGCACCACTGTAATGGGACCCAGCAGAAAGAGTTAGGACAGAATTTGTTGTTCCTTCTTCCTGCTCCTTTGCAGAGTAGTTCATGTATGAACAGCCGTAGCTCTGTCTGGCTTGCAGTCTCCAATTCCAACAAGGATACAGTTCCATAGTTCCTCGTCAACAGAAAGAGCTAGGAAGGAATTGCTTGCGCTGATTTCTGTTTGTCTGCTCTAGCAGTTGGTTCCCTATTTGGCAGAACGCTGGACTGCCTGTCACACTCAGAGCCAAACATCTCCCTTTTCCTCCAAACCAGCAAGAGCTACAAGATTATTTCTTAGTGAAACATTGTTTGCTTTGGCAGAGCACTTCATGCCTCTTAAGACGTAGCTCTGTATGACCTGGAAACTAGAAATCCAGAGGGACACCTGCTCTGTCCAAACAGAAGAGGAGAGGCATGAATGTGCTGCTCTCTTAAGTGTCTACCCTAACACTGAAAAATAAGCACCACTGTAATGGGACCCAGCAGAAAGAGTTAGGACAGAATTTGTTGCTCCTTCTTCCTGCTCCTTTGCAGAGTAGTTCATGTCCGAACAGCCGTAGCTCTGTCTGGCTTGCAATCTCCAATTCCAGCAAGGATACAGTTCCATAGTTCCTCATCAACAGAAAGAGCTAGGAAGGAATTGCTTGCGCTGATTTCTGTTTGTCTGCTCTAGCAGTTGGTTCCCTATTTGGCAGAACGCTGGACTGCCTGTCACACTCAGAGCCAAACATCTCCCTTTTCCTCCAAACCAGCAAGAGCTACAAGATTATTTCTTAGTGAAACATTGTTTGCTTTGGCAGAGCACTTCATGCCTCTTAAGACGTAGCTCTGTATGACCTGGAAACTAGAAATCCAGAGGGACACCTGCTCTGTCCAAACAGAAGAGGAGAGGCATGAATGTGCTGCTCTCTTAAGCATCTGCCCTAACACTGAAAAATAAGCACCACTGTAATGGGACCCAGCAGAAAGAGTTAGGACAGAATTTGTTGCTCCTTCTTCCTGCTCCTTTGCAGAGTAGTTCATGTCCGAACAGCCGTAGCTCTGTCTGGCTTGCAATCTCCAATTCCAGCAAGGATACAGTTCCATAGTTCCTCATCAACAGAAAGAGCTAGGAAGGAATTGCTTGCGCTGATTTCTGTTTGTCTGCTCTAGCAGTTGGTTCCCTATTTGGCAGAACGCTGGACTGCCTGTCACACTCAGAGCCAAACATCTCCCTTTTCCTCCAAACCAGCAAGAGCTACAAGATTATTTCTTAGTGAAACATTGTTTGCTTTGGCAGAGCACTTCATGCCTCTTAAGACGTAGCTCTGTATGACCTGGAAACTAGAAATCCAGAGGGACACCTGCTCTGTCCAAACAGAAGAGGAGAGGCATGAATGTGCTGCTCTCTTAAGCATCTGCCCTAACACTGAAACGTAAAGCACCACTGTAATGGGACCCAGAAGAAAGAGTTAGGACAGAATTTGTTGTTCCTTCTTCCTGCTCCTTTGCAGAATAGTTCATGTCCGAACAGCCGTAGCTCTGCCTGGCTTGCAGTCTCCAATTCCAGCAAGGATACAGTTCCATAGTTCCTCGTCAACAGAAAGAGCTAGGAAGGAATTGCTTGCGCTGATTTCTGTTTGTCTGCTCTAGCAGTTGGTTCCCTATTTGGCAGAACGCTGGACTGCCTGTCACACTTAGAGCCAAACATCTCCCTTTTCCTCCAAACCAGCAAGAGCTACAAGATTATTTCTTAGTGAAACATTGTTTGCTTTGGCAGAGCACTTCATGCCTCTTAAGACGTAGCTCTGTATGACCTGGAAACTAGAAATCCAGAGGGACACCTGCTCTGTCCAAACAGAAGAGGAGAGGCATGAATGTGCTGCTCTCTTAAGCATCTGCCCTAACACTGAAACGTAAAGCACCACTGTAATGGGACCCAGCAGAAAGAGTTAGGACAGAATTTGTTGTTCCTTCTTCCTGCTCCGTTGCAGAGTAGTTCATGTCCGAACAGCCGTAGCTCTGTCTGGCTTGCAATCTCCAATTCCAGCAAGGATACAGTTCCATAGTTCCTCGTCAAGAGAAAGAGCTAGGAAGGAATTGCTTGCGCTGATTTCTGTTTGTCTGCTCTAGCAGTTGGTTCCCTATTTGGCAGAACGCTGGACTGCCTGTCACCCTTAGAGCCAAACATCTCCCTTTTCCTCCAAACCAGCAAGAGCTACAAGATTATTTCTTAGTGAAACATTGTTTGCTTTGGCAGAGCACTTCATGCCTCTTAAGACGTAGCTCTGTATGACCTGGAAACTAGAAATCCAGAGGGACACCTGCTCTGTCCAAACAGAAGAGGAGAGGCATGAATGTGCTGCTCTATTAAGCATCTGCCCTAACACTGAAACGTAAAGCACCACTGTAATGGGACCCAGCAGAAAGAGTTAGGACAGAATTTGTTGTTCCTTCTTCCTGCTCCTTTGCAGAGTAGTTCATGTCCGAACAGCCGTAGCTCTGTCTGGCTTGCAGTCTCCAATTCCAGCAAGGATACAGTTCCATAGTTCCTCGTCAACAGAAAGAGCTAGGAAGGAATTGCTTGCGCTGATTTCTGTTTGTCTGCTCTAGCAGTTGGTTCCCTATTTGGCAGAACGCTGGACTGCCTGTCACACTCAGAGCCAAACATCTCCCTTTTCCTCCAAACCAGCAAGAGCTACAAGATTATTTCTTAGTGAAACATTGTTTGCTTTGGCAGAGCACTTCATGCCTCTTAAGACGTAGCTCTGTATGACCTGGAAACTAGAAATCCAGAGGGACACCTGCTCTGTCCAAACAGAAGAGGAGAGGCATGAATGTGCTGCTCTCTTAAGCATCTGCCCTAACACTGAAACTTAAAGCACCACTGTAATGGGACCCAGCAGAAAGAGTTAGGACAGAATTTGTTGTTCCTTCTTCCTGCTCCTTTGCAGAGTAGTTCATGTCCGAACAGCCGTAGCTCTGTCTGGCTTGCAATCTCCAATTCCAGCAAGGCTACAGTTCCATAGTTCCTCGTCAAGAGAAAGAGCTAGGAAGGAATTGCTTGCGCTGATTTCTGTTTGTCTGCTCTAGCAGTTGGTTCCCTATTTGGCAGAACGCTGGACTGCCTGTCACCCTTAGAGCCAAACATCTCCCTTTTCCTCCAAACCAGCAAGAGCTACAAGATTATTTCTTAGTGAAACATTGTTTGCTTTGGCAGAGCACTTCATGCCTCTTAAGACGTAGCTCTGTATGACCTGGAAACTAGAAATCCAGAGGGACACCTGCTCTGTCCAAACAGAAGAGGAGAGGCATGAATGTGCTGCTCTATTAAGCATCTGCCCTAACACTGAAACGTAAAGCACCACTGTAATGGGACCCAGCAGAAAGAGTTAGGACAGAATTTGTTGTTCCTTCTTCCTGCTCCTTTGCAGAGTAGTTCATGTCCGAACAGCCGTAGCTCTGTCTGGCTTGCAGTCTCCAATTCCAGCAAGGATACAGTTCCATAGTTCCTCGTCAACAGAAAGAGCTAGGAAGGAATTGCTTGCGCTGATTTCTGTTTGTCTGCTCTAGCAGTTGGTTCCCTATTTGGCAGAACGCTGGACTGCCTGTCACACTCAGAGCCAAACATCTCCCTTTTCCTCCAAACCAGCAAGAGCTACAAGATTATTTCTTAGTGAAACATTGTTTGCTTTGGCAGAGCACTTCATGCCTCTTAAGACGTAGCTCTGTATGACCTGGAAACTAGAAATCCAGAGGGACACCTGCTCTGTCCAAACAGAAGAGGAGAGGCATGAATGTGCTGCTCTCTTAAGCATCTGCCCTAACACTGAAACTTAAAGCACCACTGTAATGGGACCCAGCAGAAAGAGTTAGGACAGAATTTGTTGTTCCTTCTTCCTGCTCCTTTGCAGAGTAGTTCATGTCCGAACAGCCGTAGCTCTGTCTGGCTTGCAATCTCCAATTCCAGCAAGGCTACAGTTCCATAGTTCCTCGTCAACAGAAAGAGCTAGGAAGGAATTGCTTGCGCTGATTTCTGTTTGTCTGCTCTAGCAGTTGGTTCCCTATTTGGCAGAACGCTGGACTGCCTGTCACACTCAGAGCCAAACATCTCCCTTTTCCTCCAAACCAGCAAGAGCTACAAGATTATTTCTTAGTGAAACATTGTTTGCTTTGGCAGAGCACTTCATGCCTCTTAAGACGTAGCTCTGTATGACCAGGAAACTAGAAATCCAGAGGGACACCTGCTCTGTCCAAACAGAAGAGGAGAGGCATGAATGTGCTGCTCTCTTAAGCATCTGCCCTAACACTGAAACGTAAAGCACCACTGTAATGGGACCCAGCAGAAAGAGTTAGGACAGAATTTGTTGTTCCTTCTTCCTGCTCCGTTGCAGAGTAGTTCATGTCCGAACAGCCGTAGCTCTGTCTGGCTTGCAATCTCCAATTCCAGCAAGGATACAGTTCCATAGTTCCTCGTCAACAGAAAGAGCTAGGAAGGAATTGCTTGCACTGATTTCTGTTTGTCTGCTCTAGCAGTTGGTTCCCTGTTTGGCAGAACCCTGGACTGCCTGTCACCCTTAGAGCCAAACATCTCCCTTTTCCTCCAAACCAGCAAGAGCTACAAGATTATTTCTTAGTGAAACATTGTTTGCTTTGGCAGAGCACTTCATGCCTCTTAAGACGTAGCTCTGTATGACCTGGAAACTAGAAATCCAGAGGGACACCTGCTCTGTCCAAACAGAAGAGGAGAGGCATGAATGTGCTGCTCTGTTAAGAGTCTACCCTAACACTGAAACGTAAAGCACCACTGTAATGGGACCCAGCAGAAAGAGTTAGGACAGAATTTGTTGTTCCTTCTTCCTGGTCCGTTGCCGAGTAGATCATGTCCGAACAGCCGTAGCTCTGTCTGGCTTGCAATCTCCAATTTCTGCAAGGATACAGTTCCATAGTTCCTCGTCAACAGAAAGAGCTAGGAAGGAATTGCTTGCGCTGATTTCTGTTTGTCTGCTCTAGCAGTTGGTTCCCTATTTGGCAGAACGCTGGACTGCCAGTCACACTCAGAGCCAAACATCTCCCTTTTCCTCCAAACCAGCAAGAGCTACAAGATTATTTCTTAGTGAAACATTGTTTGCTTTGGCAGAGCACTTCATGCCTCTTAAGACGTAGCTCTGTATGACCTGGAAACTAGAAATCCAGAGGGACACCTGCTCTGTCCAAACAGAAGAGGAGAGGCATGAATGTGCTGCTCTCTTAAGTGTCTACCCTAACACTGAAAAATAAGCACCACTGTAATGGGACCCAGCAGAAAGAGTTAGGACAGAATTTGTTGTTCCTTCTTCCTGCTCCTTTGCAGAGTAGTTCATGTCCGAACAGCCGTAGCTCTGTCTGGCTTGCAATCTCCAATTCCAGCAAGGCTACAGTTCCATAGTTCCTCGTCAACAGAAAGAGCTAGGAAGGAATTGCTTGCGCTGATTTCTGTTTGTCTGCTCTAGCAGTTGGTTCCCTCCTAGGGAGAACGGTGGACTGCCTGCCACACTTAGAGCCAAACATCTCCCTTTTCCTCCAAACCAGCAAGAGCTACAAGATTATTTCTTAGTGAAACATTGTTTGCTTTGGCAGAGCACTTCATGCCTCTTAAGACGTAGCTCTGTATGACCAGGAAACTAGAAATCCAGAGGGACACCTGCTCTGTCCAAACAGAAGAGGAGAGGCATGAATGTGCTGCTCTCTTAAGCATCTGCCCTAACACTGAAACGTAAAGCACCACTGTAATGGGACCCAGCAGAAAGAGTTAGGACAGAATTTGTTGTTCCTTCTTCCTGCTCCTTTGCAGAATAGTTCATGTCCGAACATCCGTAGCTCTGTCTGGCTTGCAATCTCCAATTCCAGCAAGGATAGAGTTCCATAGTTCCTCGTCAAGAGAAAGAGCTAGGAAGGAATTGCTTGCGCTGATTTCTGTTTGTCTGCTCTAGCAGTTGGTTCCCTGTTTGGCAGAACCCTGGACTGCCTGTCACACTCAGAGCCAAACATCTCCCTTTTCCTCCAAACCAGCAAGAGCTACAAGATTATTTCTTAGTGAAACATTGTTTGCTTTGGCAGAGCACTTCATGCCTCTTAAGACGTAGCTCTGTATGACCTGGAAACTAGAAATCCAGAGGGACACCTGCTCTGTCCAAACAGAAGAGGAGAGGCATGAATGTGCTGCTCTCTTAAGCGTCTGCCCTAACACTGAAACGTAAAGCACCACTGTAATGGGACCAACAGAAAGAGTTAGGACAGAATTTGTTGTTCCTTCTTCCTGCTCCTTTGCAGAGTAGTTCATGTATGAACAGCCGTAGCTCTGTCTGGCTTGCAGTCTCCAATTCCAGCAAGGATACAGTTCCATAGTTCCTCGTCAACAGAAAGAGCTAGGAAGGAATTGCTTGCACTGATTTCTGTTTGTCTGCTCTAGCAGTTGGTTCCCTATTTGGCAGAACGCTGGACTGCCTGTCACACTCAGAGCCAAACATCTCCCTTTTCCTCCAAACCAGCAAGAGTTACAAGATTATTTCTTAGTGAAACATTGTTTGCTTTGGCAGAGCACTTCATGCCTCTTAAGACGTAGCTCTGTATGACCTGGAAACTAGAAATCCAGAGGGACACCTGCTCCGTCCAAACAGAAGAGGAGAGGCATGAATGTGCTGCTCTCTTAAGCATCTGCCCTAACACTGAAACGTAAAGCACCACTGTAATGGGACCCAGCAGAAAGAGTTAGGACAGAATTTGTTGTTCCTTCTTCCTGCTCCTTTGCAGAGTAGTTCATGTCCGAACAGCCGTCGCTCTGTCTGGCTTGCAATCTCCAATTCCAGCAAGGATACAGTTCCTCGTCAACAGAAAGAGCTAGGAAGGAATTGCTTGCGCTGATTTCTGTTTGTCTGCTCTAGCAGTTGGTTCCCTATTTGGCAGAACCCTGGACTGCCTGTCACACTCAGAGCCAAACATCTCCCTTTTCCTCCAAACCAGCAAGAGCTACAAGATTATTTCTTAGTGAAACATTGTTTGCTTTGGCAGAGCACTTCATGCCTCTTAAGACGTAGCTCTGTATGACCTGGAAACTAGAAATCCAGAGGGACACCTGCTCTGTCCAAGCAGAAGAGCAGAGACATGAATGTGCTGCTCTCTTAAGCATCTGCCCTAACACTGAAACCTAAAGCACCACTGTAATGGGACCAACAGAAAGAGTTAGGACAGAATTTGTTGTTCCTTCTTCCTGCTCCTTTGCAGAGTAGTTCATGTCCGAACAGCCGTCGCTCTGTCTGGCTTGCAATCTCCAATTCCAGCAAGGATAGAGTTCCATAGTTCCTCGTCAACAGAAAGAGCTAGGAAGGAATTGCTTGCGCTGATTTCTGTTTGTCTGCTCTAGCAGTTGGTGCCCTGTTTGGCAGAACCCTGGACTGCCTGTCACCCTTAGAGCCAAACATCTCCCTTTTCCTCCAAACCAGCAAGAGCTACAAGATTATTTCTTAGTGAAACATTGTTTGCTTTGGCAGAGCACTTCATGCCTCTTAAGACATAGCTCTGTATGACCTGGAAACTAGAAATCCAGAGGGACACCTGCTCTGTCCAAACAGAAGAGGAGAGGCATGAATGTGCTGCTCTCTTAAGTGTCTACCCTAACACTGAAAAATAAGCACCACTGTAATGGGACCCAGCAGAAAGAGTTAGGACAGAATTTGTTGCTCCTTCTTCCTGCTCCTTTGCAGAGTAGTTCATGTCCGAACAGCCGTAGCTCTGTCTGGCTTGCAATCTCCAATTCCAGCAAGGATACAGTTCCATAGTTCCTCATCAACAGAAAGAGCTAGGAAGGAATTGCTTGCGCTGATTTCTGTTTGTCTGCTCTAGCAGTTGGTTCCCTATTTGGCAGAACGCTGGACTGCCTGTCACACTCAGAGCCAAACATCTCCCTTTTCCTCCAAACCAGCAAGAGCTACAAGATTATTTCTTAGTGAAACATTGTTTGCTTTGGCAGAGCACTTCATGCCTCTTAAGACGTAGCTCTGTATGACCTGGAAACTAGAAATCCAGAGGGACACCTGCTCTGTCCAAACAGAAGAGGAGAGGCATGAATGTGCTGCTCTCTTAAGCATCTGCCCTAACACTGAAACGTAAAGCACCACTGTAATGGGACCCAGAAGAAAGAGTTAGGACAGAATTTGTTGTTCCTTCTTCCTGCTCCTTTGCAGAATAGTTCATGTCCGAACAGCCGTAGCTCTGTCTGGCTTGCAGTCTCCAATTCCAGCAAGGATACAGTTCCATAGTTCCTCGTCAACAGAAAGAGCTAGGAAGGAATTGCTTGCGCTGATTTCTGTTTGTCTGCTCTAGCAATTGGTTCCCTATTTGGCAGAACGCTGGACTGCCTGTCACACTCAGAGCCAAACATCTCCCTTTTCCTCCAAACCAGCAAGAGCTACAAGATTATTTCTTAGTGAAACATTGTTTGCTTTGGCAGAGCACTTCATGCCTCTTAAGACGTAGCTCTGTATGACCTGGAAACTAGAAATCCAGAGGGACACCTGCTCTGTCCAAACAGAAGAGGAGAGGCATGAATGTGCTGCTCTCTTAAGTGTCTACCCTAACACTGAAAAATAAGCACCACTGTAATGGGACCCAGCAGAAAGAGTTAGGACAGAATTTGTTGCTCCTTCTTCCTGCTCCTTTGCAGAGTAGTTCATGTCCGAACAGCCGTAGCTCTGTCTGGCTTG
The DNA here is from genome assembly GCA_027574665.1 of Rhynochetos jubatus. Lineage (NCBI taxonomy): Eukaryota > Metazoa > Chordata > Aves > Eurypygiformes > Rhynochetidae > Rhynochetos > Rhynochetos jubatus. The sequence goes on along the minus strand of CM050689.1, from coordinate 8,828,792 downwards.
CAATCTCCAATTCCAGCAAGGATACAGTTCCATAGTTCCTCATCAACAGAAAGAGCTAGGAAGGAATTGCTTGCGCTGATTTCTGTTTGTCTGCTCTAGCAGTTGGTTCCCTATTTGGCAGAACGCTGGACTGCCTGTCACACTCAGAGCCAAACATCTCCCTTTTCCTCCAAACCAGCAAGAGCTACAAGATTATTTCTTAGTGAAACATTGTTTGCTTTGGCAGAGCACTTCATGCCTCTTAAGACGTAGCTCTGTATGACCTGGAAACTAGAAATCCAGAGGGACACCTGCTCTGTCCAAACAGAAGAGGAGAGGCATGAATGTGCTGCTCTCTTAAGCATCTGCCCTAACACTGAAACGTAAAGCACCACTGTAATGGGACCCAGAAGAAAGAGTTAGGACAGGATTTGTTGTTCCTTCTTCCTGCTCCTTTGCAGAATAGTTCATGTCCGAACAGCCGTAGCTCTGTCTGGCTTGCAGTCTCCAATTCCAGCAAGGATACAGTTCCATAGTTCCTCGTCAACAGAAAGAGCTAGGAAGGAATTGCTTGCGCTGATTTCTGTTTGTCTGCTCTAGCAGTTGGTTCCCTATTTGGCAGAACGCTGGACTGCCTGTCACACTTAGAGCCAAACATCTCCCTTTTCCTCCAAACCAGCAAGAGCTACAAGATTATTTCTTAGTGAAACATTGTTTGCTTTGGCAGAGCACTTCATGCCTCTTAAGACGTAGCTCTGTATGACCTGGAAACTAGAAATCCAGAGGGACACCTGCTCTGTCCAAACAGAAGAGGAGAGGCATGAATGTGCTGCTCTCTTAAGCATCTGCCCTAACACTGAAACGTAAAGCACCACTGTAATGGGACCCAGAAGAAGGAGTTAGGACAGAATTTGTTGTTCCTTCTTCCTGCTCCGTTGCAGAGTAGTTCATGTCCGAACAGCCGTAGCTCTGTCTGGCTTGCAATCTCCAATTCCAGCAAGGATACAGTTCCATAGTTCCTCGTCAACAGAAAGAGCTAGGAAGGAATTGCTTGCGCTGATTTCTGTTTGTCTGCTCTAGCAGTTGGTTCCCTATTTGGCAGAACGCTGGACTGCCTGTCACCCTTAGAGCCAAACATCTCCCTTTTCCTCCAAACCAGCAAGAGCTACAAGATTATTTCTTAGTGAAACATTGTTTGCTTTGGCAGAGCACTTCATGCCTCTTAAGACGTAGCTCTGTATGACCTGGAAACTAGAAATCCAGAGGGACACCTGCTCTGTCCAAACAGAAGAGGAGAGGCATGAATGTGCTGCTCTATTAAGCATCTGCCCTAACACTGAAACGTAAAGCACCACTGTAATGGGACCCAGCAGAAAGAGTTAGGACAGAATTTGTTGTTCCTTCTTCCTGCTCCTTTGCAGAGTAGTTCATGTCCGAACAGCCGTAGCTCTGTCTGGCTTGCAGTCTCCAATTCCAGCAAGGATACAGTTCCATAGTTCCTCGTCAACAGAAAGAGCTAGGAAGGAATTGCTTGCGCTGATTTCTGTTTGTCTGCTCTAGCAATTGGTTCCCTATTTGGCAGAACGCTGGACTGCCTGTCACACTCAGAGCCAAACATCTCCCTTTTCCTCCAAACCAGCAAGAGCTACAAGATTATTTCTTAGTGAAACATTGTTTGCTTTGGCAGAGCACTTCATGCCTCTTAAGACGTAGCTCTGTATGACCTGGAAACTAGAAATCCAGAGGGACACCTGCTCTGTCCAAACAGAAGAGGAGAGGCATGAATGTGCTGCTCTCTTAAGTGTCTACCCTAACACTGAAAAATAAGCACCACTGTAATGGGACCCAGCAGAAAGAGTTAGGACAGAATTTGTTGCTCCTTCTTCCTGCTCCTTTGCAGAGTAGTTCATGTCCGAACAGCCGTAGCTCTGTCTGGCTTGCAATCTCCAATTCCAGCAAGGATACAGTTCCATAGTTCCTCATCAACAGAAAGAGCTAGGAAGGAATTGCTTGCGCTGATTTCTGTTTGTCTGCTCTAGCAGTTGGTTCCCTATTTGGCAGAACGCTGGACTGCCTGTCACACTCAGAGCCAAACATCTCCCTTTTCCTCCAAACCAGCAAGAGCTACAAGATTATTTCTTAGTGAAACATTGTTTGCTTTGGCAGAGCACTTCATGCCTCTTAAGACGTAGCTCTGTATGACCTGGAAACTAGAAATCCAGAGGGACACCTGCTCTGTCCAAACAGAAGAGGAGAGGCATGAATGTGCTGCTCTCTTAAGCATCTGCCCTAACACTGAAACGTAAAGCACCACTGTAATGGGACCCAGCAGAAAGAGTTAGGACAGAATTTGTTGTTCCTTCTTCCTGCTCCTTTGCAGAATAGTTCATGTCCGAACAGCCGTAGCTCTGTCTGGCTTGCAGTCTCCAATTCCAGCAAGGATACAGTTCCATAGTTCCTCGTCAACAGAAAGAGCTAGGAAGGAATTGCTTGCGCTGATTTCTGTTTGTCTGCTCTAGCAGTTGGTTCCCTATTTGGCAGAACGCTGGACTGCCTGTCACACTCAGAGCCAAACATCTCCCTTTTCCTCCAAACCAGCAAGAGCTACAAGATTATTTCTTAGTGAAACATTGTTTGCTTTGGCAGAGCACTTCATGCCTCTTAAGACGTAGCTCTGTATGACCAGGAAACTAGAAATCCAGAGGGACACCTGCTCTGTCCAAACAGAAGAGGAGAGGCATGAATGTGCTGCTCTCTTAAGCATCTGCCCTAACACTGAAACGTAAAGCACCACTGTAATGGGACCCAGCAGAAAGAGTTAGGACAGAATTTGTTGTTCCTTCTTCCTGCTCCTTTGCAGAGTAGTTCATGTCCGAACAGCCGTAGCTCTGTCTGGCTTGCAATCTCCAATTCCAGCAAGGCTACAGTTCCATAGTTCCTCGTCAACAGAAAGAGCTAGGAAGGAATTGCTTGCGCTGATTTCTGTTTGTCTGCTCTAGCAGTTGGTTCCCTATTTGGCAGAACGCTGGACTGCCTGTCACACTCAGAGCCAAACATCTCCCTTTTCCTCCAAACCAGCAAGAGCTACAAGATTATTTCTTAGTGAAACATTGTTTGCTTTGGCAGAGCACTTCATGCCTCTTAAGACGTAGCTCTGTATGACCAGGAAACTAGAAATCCAGAGGGACACCTGCTCTGTCCAAACAGAAGAGGAGAGGCATGAATGTGCTGCTCTCTTAAGCATCTGCCCTAACACTGAAACTTAAAGCACCACTGTAATGGGACCCAGCAGAAAGAGTTAGGACAGAATTTGTTGTTCCTTCTTCCTGCTCCGTTGCAGAGTAGTTCATGTCCGAACAGCCGTAGCTCTGTCTGGCTTGCAATCTCCAATTCCAGCAAGGATACAGTTCCATAGTTCCTCGTCAACAGAAAGAGCTAGGAAGGAATTGCTTGCACTGATTTCTGTTTGTCTGCTCTAGCAGTTGGTTCCCTGTTTGGCAGAACCCTGGACTGCCTGTCACCCTTAGAGCCAAACATCTCCCTTTTCCTCCAAACCAGCAAGAGCTACAAGATTATTTCTTAGTGAAACATTGTTTGCTTTGGCAGAGCACTTCATGCCTCTTAAGACGTAGCTCTGTATGACCTGGAAACTAGAAATCCAGAGGGACACCTGCTCTGTCCAAACAGAAGAGGAGAGGCATGAATGTGCTGCTCTCTTAAGTGTCTACCCTAACACTGAAACGTAAAGCACCACTGTAATGGGACCCAGCAGAAAGAGTTAGGACAGAATTTGTTGTTCCTTCTTCCTGGTCCGTTGCCGAGTAGATCATGTCCGAACAGCCGTAGCTCTGTCTGGCTTGCAATCTCCAATTCCAGCAAGGCTACAGTTCCATAGTTCCTCGTCAACAGAAAGAGCTAGGAAGGAATTGCTTGCGCTGATTTCTGTTTGTCTGCTCTAGCAGTTGGTTCCCTCCTAGGGAGAACGGTGGACTGCCTGCCACACTTAGAGCCAAACATCTCCCTTTTCCTCCAAACCAGCAAGAGCTACAAGATTATTTCTTAGTGAAACATTGTTTGCTTTGGCAGAGCACTTCATGCCTCTTAAGACGTAGCTCTGTATGACCTGGAAACTAGAAATCCAGAGGGACACCTGCTCTGTCCAAACAGAAGAGGAGAGGCATGAATGTGCTGCTCTGTTAAGAGTCTACCCTAACACTGAAACGTAAAGCACCACTGTAATGGGACCCAGCAGAAAGAGTTAGGACAGAATTTGTTGTTCCTTCTTCCTGGTCCGTTGCCGAGTAGATCATGTCCGAACAGCCGTAGCTCTGTCTGGCTTGCACTCTCCAATTCCAGCAAGGATACAGTTCCTCGTCAACAGAAAGAGCTAGGAAGGAATTGCTTGCGCTGATTTCTGTTTGTCTGCTCTAGCAGTTGGTGCCCTATTTGGCAGAACGCTGGACTGCCTGTCACACTTAGAGCCAAACATCTCCCTTTTCCTCCAAACCAGCAAGAGCTACAAGATTATTTCTTAGTGAAACATTGTTTGCTTTGGCAGAGCACTTCATGCCTCTTAAGACGTAGCTCTGTATGACCTGGAAACTAGAAATCCAGAGGGACACCTGCTCTGTCCAAACAGAAGAGGAGAGGCATGAATGTGCTGCTCTCTTAAGCATCTGCCCTAACACTGAAACGTAAAGCACCACTGTAATGGGACCCAGCAGAAAGAGTTAGGACAGAATTTGTTGTTCCTTCTTCCTGCTCCTTTGCAGAATAGTTCATGTCCGAACAGCCGTAGCTCTGTCTGGCTTGCAGTCTCCAATTCCAGCAAGGATACAGTTCCATAGTTCCTCGTCAACAGAAAGAGCTAGGAAGGAATTGCTTGCGCTGATTTCTGTTTGTCTGCTCTAGCAGTTGGTTCCCTATTTGGCAGAACGCTGGACTGCCTGTCACACTCAGAGCCAAACATCTCCCTTTTCCTCCAAACCAGCAAGAGCTACAAGATTATTTCTTAGTGAAACATTGTTTGCTTTGGCAGAGCACTTCATGCCTCTTAAGACGTAGCTCTGTATGACCAGGAAACTAGAAATCCAGAGGGACACCTGCTCTGTCCAAACAGAAGAGGAGAGGCATGAATGTGCTGCTCTCTTAAGCATCTGCCCTAACACTGAAACGTAAAGCACCACTGTAATGGGACCAACAGAAAGAGTTAGGACAGAATTTGTTGTTCCTTCTTCCTGCTCCTTTGCAGAGTAGTTCATGTCCGAACAGCCGTAGCTCTGTCTGGCTTGCAATCTCCAATTCCAGCAAGGCTACAGTTCCATAGTTCCTCGTCAACAGAAAGAGCTAGGAAGGAATTGCTTGCGCTGATTTCTGTTTGTCTGCTCTAGCAGTTGGTTCCCTATTTGGCAGAACGCTGGACTGCCTGTCACACTCAGAGCCAAACATCTCCCTTTTCCTCCAAACCAGCAAGAGCTACAAGATTATTTCTTAGTGAAACATTGTTTGCTTTGGCAGAGCACTTCATGCCTCTTAAGACGTAGCTCTGTATGACCAGGAAACTAGAAATCCAGAGGGACACCTGCTCTGTCCAAACAGAAGAGGAGAGGCATGAATGTGCTGCTCTCTTAAGCGTCTGCCCTAACACTGAAACTTAAAGCACCACTGTAATGGGACCCAGCAGAAAGAGTTAGGACAGAATTTGTTGTTCCTTCTTCCTGCTCCGTTGCAGAGTAGTTCATGTCCGAACAGCCGTAGCTCTGTCTGGCTTGCAATCTCCAATTCCAGCAAGGATACAGTTCCATAGTTCCTCGTCAACAGAAAGAGCTAGGAAGGAATTGCTTGCACTGATTTCTGTTTGTCTGCTCTAGCAGTTGGTTCCCTGTTTGGCAGAACGCTGGACTGCCTGTCACCCTTAGAGCCAAACATCTCCCTTTTCCTCCAAACCAGCAAGAGCTACAAGATTATTTCTTAGTGAAACATTGTTTGCTTTGGCAGAGCACTTCATGCCTCTTAAGACGTAGCTCTGTATGACCTGGAAACTAGAAATCCAGAGGGACACCTGCTCTGTCCAAACAGAAGAGGAGAGGCATGAATGTGCTGCTCTGTTAAGAGTCTACCCTAACACTGAAACGTAAAGCACCACTGTAATGGGACCCAGCAGAAAGAGTTAGGACAGAATTTGTTGTTCCTTCTTCCTGGTCCGTTGCCGAGTAGATCATGTCCGAACAGCCGTAGCTCTGTCTGGCTTGCAATCTCCAATTTCTGCAAGGATACAGTTCCATAGTTCCTCGTCAACAGAAAGAGCTAGGAAGGAATTGCTTGCGCTGATTTCTGTTTGTCTGCTCTAGCAGTTGGTTCCCTATTTGGCAGAACGCTGGACTGCCAGTCACACTCAGAGCCAAACATCTCCCTTTTCCTCCAAACCAGCAAGAGCTACAAGATTATTTCTTAGTGAAACATTGTTTGCTTTGGCAGAGCACTTCATGCCTCTTAAGACGTAGCTCTGTATGACCTGGAAACTAGAAATCCAGAGGGACACCTGCTCTGTCCAAACAGAAGAGGAGAGGCATGAATGTGCTGCTCTCTTAAGTGTCTACCCTAACACTGAAAAATAAGCACCACTGTAATGGGACCCAGCAGAAAGAGTTAGGACAGAATTTGTTGTTCCTTCTTCCTGCTCCTTTGCAGAGTAGTTCATGTCCGAACAGCCGTAGCTCTGTCTGGCTTGCAATCTCCAATTCCAGCAAGGCTACAGTTCCATAGTTCCTCGTCAACAGAAAGAGCTAGGAAGGAATTGCTTGCGCTGATTTCTGTTTGTCTGCTCTAGCAGTTGGTTCCCTCCTAGGGAGAACGGTGGACTGCCTGCCACACTTAGAGCCAAACATCTCCCTTTTCCTCCAAACCAGCAAGAGCTACAAGATTATTTCTTAGTGAAACATTGTTTGCTTTGGCAGAGCACTTCATGCCTCTTAAGACGTACCTCTGTATGACCTGGAAACTAGAAATCCAGAGGGACACCTGCTCTGTCCAAACAGAAGAGGAGAGGCATGAATGTGCTGCTCTCTTAAGTGTCTACCCTAACACTGAAAAATAAGCACCACTGTAATGGGACCCAGCAGAAAGAGTTAGGACAGAATTTGTTGTTCCTTCTTCCTGCTCCTTTGCAGAGTAGTTCATGTCCGAACAGCCGTAGCTCTGTCTGGCTTGCAATCTCCAATTCCAGCAAGGCTACAGTTCCATAGTTCCTCGTCAACAGAAAGAGCTAGGAAGGAATTGCTTGCGCTGATTTCTGTTTGTCTGCTCTAGCAGTTGGTTCCCTCCTAGGGAGAACGGTGGACTGCCTGCCACACTTAGAGCCAAACATCTCCCTTTTCCTCCAAACCAGCAAGAGCTACAAGATTATTTCTTAGTGAAACATTGTTTGCTTTGGCAGAGCACTTCATGCCTCTTAAGACGTAGCTCTGTATGACCAGGAAACTAGAAATCCAGAGGGACACCTGCTCTGTCCAAACAGAAGAGGAGAGGCATGAATGTGCTGCTCTATTAAGCATCTGCCCTAACACTGAAACGTAAAGCACCACTGTAATGGGACCCAGCAGAAAGAGTTAGGACAGAATTTGTTGTTCCTTCTTCCTGCTCCTTTGCAGAATAGTTCATGTCCGAACATCCGTAGCTCTGTCTGGCTTGCAATCTCCAATTCCAGCAAGGATAGAGTTCCATAGTTCCTCGTCAACAGAAAGAGCTAGGAAGGAATTGCTTGCGCTGATTTCTGTTTGTCTGCTCTAGCAGTTGGTTCCCTGTTTGGCAGAACCCTGGACTGCCTGTCACACTCAGAGCCAAACATCTCCCTTTTCCTCCAAACCAGCAAGAGCTACAAGATTATTTCTTAGTGAAACATTGTTTGCTTTGGCAGAGCACTTCATGCCTCTTAAGACGTAGCTCTGTATGACCTGGAAACTAGAAATCCAGAGGGACACCTGCTCTGTCCAAACAGAAGAGGAGAGGCATGAATGTGCTGCTCTCTTAAGCGTCTGCCCTAACACTGAAACCTAAAGCACCACTGTAATGGGACCAACAGAAAGAGTTAGGACAGAATTTGTTGTTCCTTCTTCCTGCTCCTTTGCAGAGTAGTTCATGTCCGAACAGCCGTAGCTCTGTCTGGCTTGCAGTCTCCAATTCCAGCAAGGATACAGTTCCATAGTTCCTCGTCAACAGAAAGAGCTAGGAAGGAATTGCTTGCACTGATTTCTGTTTGTCTGCTCTAGCAGTTGGTTCCCTATTTGGCAGAACGCTGGACTGCCTGTCACACTCAGAGCCAAACATCTCCCTTTTCCTCCAAACCAGCAAGAGTTACAAGATTATTTCTTAGTGAAACATTGTTTGCTTTGGCAGAGCACTTCATGCCTCTTAAGACGTAGCTCTGTATGACCTGGAAACTAGAAATCCAGAGGGACACCTGCTCCGTCCAAACAGAAGAGGAGAGGCATGAATGTGCTGCTCTCTTAAGCATCTGCCCTAACACTGAAACGTAAAGCACCACTGTAATGGGACCCAGCAGAAAGAGTTAGGACAGAATTTGTTGTTCCTTCTTCCTGCTCCTTTGCAGAGTAGTTCATGTCCGAACAGCCGTCGCTCTGTCTGGCTTGCAATCTCCAATTCCAGCAAGGATACAGTTCCTCGTCAACAGAAAGAGCTAGGAAGGAATTGCTTGCGCTGATTTCTGTTTGTCTGCTCTAGCAGTTGGTTCCCTATTTGGCAGAACGCTGGACTGCCTGTCACACTCAGAGCCAAACATCTCCCTTTTCCTCCAAACCAGCAAGAGCTACAAGATTATTTCTTAGTGAAACATTGTTTGCTTTGGCAGAGCACTTCATGCCTCTTAAGACGTAGCTCTGTATGACCTGGAAACTAGAAATCCAGAGGGACACCTGCTCTGTCCAAGCAGAAGAGCAGAGACATGAATGTGCTGCTCTCTTAAGCATCTGCCCTAACACTGAAACCTAAAGCACCACTGTAATGGGACCAACAGAAAGAGTTAGGACAGAATTTGTTGTTCCTTCTTCCTGCTCCTTTGCAGAGTAGTTCATGTCCGAACAGCCGTCGCTCTGTCTGGCTTGCAATCTCCAATTCCAGCAAGGATAGAGTTCCATAGTTCCTCGTCAACAGAAAGAGCTAGGAAGGAATTGCTTGCGCTGATTTCTGTTTGTCTGCTCTAGCAGTTGGTGCCCTGTTTGGCAGAACCCTGGACTGCCTGTCACCCTTAGAGCCAAACATCTCCCTTTTCCTCCAAACCAGCAAGAGCTACAAGATTATTTCTTAGTGAAACATTGTTTGCTTTGGCAGAGCACTTCATGCCTCTTAAGACGTAGCTCTGTATGACCTGGAAACTAGAAATCCAGAGGGACACCTGCTCTGTCCAAACAGAAGAGGAGAGGCATGAATGTGCTGCTCTCTTAAGCGTCTGCCCTAACACTGAAACGTAAAGCACCACTGTAATGGGACCAACAGAAAGAGTTAGGACAGAATTTGTTGCTCCTTCTTCCTGCTCCTTTGCAGAGTAGTTCATGTCCGAACAGCCGTAGCTCTGTCTGGCTTGCAGTCTCCAATTCCAGCAAGGATACAGTTCCATAGTTCCTCGTCAACAGAAAGAGCTAGGAAGGAATTGCTTGCGCTGATTTCTGTTTGTCTGCTCTAGCAGTTGGTTCCCTATTTGGCAGAACGCTGGACTGCCTGTCACACTCAGAGCCAAACATCTCCCTTTTCCTCCAAACCAGCAGGAGCTACAAGATTATTTCTTAGTGAAACATTGTTTGCTTTGGCAGAACACTTCATGCCTCTTAAGACGTAGCTCTGTATGACCTGGAAACTAGAAATCCAGAGGGACACCTGCTCTGTCCAAACAGAAGAGGAGAGGCATGAATGTGCTGCTCTCTTAAGCGTCTGCCCTAACACTGAAACGTAAAGCACCACTGTAATGGGACCCAGCAGAAAGAGTTAGGACAGAATTTGTTGCTCCTTCTTCCTGCTCCTTTGCAGAGTAGTTCATTTCTGAAGAGCCGTAGCTCTGTCCAGCTTGCAATCTCCAGTTCCAGCAAGGATACAGTTCCTCGTCAACAGAAAGAGGTAGGAAGGAATTGCTTGCGCTGATTTCTGTTTGTCTGCTCTACTAGTTGGTTCCCTATTTGGCCAAATGCTGGACTGCCTGTCACACTTAGAGCCAAACATCTCCCTTTTCCTCCAAACCAGCAAGAGCTACAAGATTATTTCTTAGTGAAACATGGTTTGCTTTGGCAGAGCACTTCATGCCTCTTAAGACGTAGCTCTGTATGACCTGGAAACTAGAAATCCAGAGGGACACCTGCCCTGCCCAAACAGAAGAGGAGAGGCATGAATGTGCTGCTCTCTTAAGCGTCTGCCCTAACACTGAAACGTAAAGCACCACTGTAATGGGACCAACAGAAAGAGTTAGGACAGAATTTGTTGTTCCTTCTTCCTGCTCCTTTGCAGAGTAGTTCATGTCCGAACAGCCGTAGCTCTGTCTGGCTTGCAATCTCCAATTCCAGCAAGGATACAGTTCCATAGTTCCTCGTCAACAGAAAGAGCTAGGAAGGAATTGCTTGCGCTGATTTCTGTTTGTCTGCTCTAGCAGTTGGTTCCCTATTTGGCAGAACGCTGGACTGCCTGTCACCCTTAGAGCCAAACATCTCCCTTTTCCTCCAAACCAGCAAGAGCTACAAGATTATTTCTTAGTGAAACATTGTTTGCTTTGGCAGAGCACTTCATGCCTCTTAAGACGTAGCTCTGTATGACCTGGAAACTAAAAATCCAGAGGGACACCTGCTCTGTCCAAACAGAAGAGGAGAGGCATGAATGTGCTGCTCTATTAAGCATCTGCCCTAACACTGAAACGTAAAGCACCACTGTAATGGGACCCAGAAGAAAGAGTTAGGACAGAATTTGTTGTTCCTTCTTCCTGCTCCTTTGCAGAGTAGTTCATGTATGAACAGCCGTAGCTCTGTCTGGCTTGCAGTCTCCAATTCCAGCAAGGATACAGTTCCATAGTTCCTCGTCAACAGAAAGAGCTAGGAAGGAATTGCTTGCGCTGATTTCTGTTTGTCTGCTCTAGCAGTTGGTTCCCTCCTAGGGAGAACGGTGGACTGCCTGCCACACTTAGAGCCAAACATCTCCCTTTTCCTCCAAACCAGCAAGAGCTACAAGATTATTTCTTAGTGAAACATTGTTTGCTTTGGCAGAGCACTTCATGCCTCTTAAGACGTAGCTCTGTATGACCAGGAAACTAGAAATCCAGAGGGACACCTGCTCTGTCCAAACAGAAGAGGAGAGGCATGAATGTGCTGCTCTATTAAGCATCTGCCCTAACACTGAAACGTAAAGCACCACTGTAATGGGACCAACAGAAAGAGTTAGGACAGAATTTGTTGCTCCTTCTTCCTGCTCCGTTGCAGAGTAGTTCATGTATGAACAGCCGTAGCTCTGTCTGGCTTGCAGTCTCCAATTCCAGCAAGGATACAGTTCCATAGTTCCTCGTCAACAGAAAGAGCTAGGAAGGAATTGCTTGCGCTGATTTCTGTTTGTCTGCTCTAGCAGTTGGTTCCCTATTTGGCAGAACGCTGGACTGCCTGTCACACTCAGAGCCAAACATCTCCCTTTTCCTCCAAACCAGCAAGAGCTACAAGATTATTTCTTAGTGAAACATTGTTTGCTTTGGCAGAGCACTTCATGCCTCTTAAGACGTAGCTCTGTATGACCTGGAAACTAGAAATCCAGAGGGACACCTGCTCTGTCCAAACAGAAGAGGAGAGGCATGAATGTGCTGCTCTCTTAAGCATCTGCCCTAACACTGAAACGTAAAGCACCACTGTAATGGGACCCAGCAGAAAGAGTTAGGACAGAATTTGTTGTTCCTTCTTCCTGCTCCTTTGCAGAGTAGTTCATGTCCGAACAGCCGTAGCTCTGTCTGGCTTGCAATCTCCAATTCCAGCAAGGATACAGTTCCATAGTTCCTCGTCAACAGAAAGAGCTAGGAAGGAATTGCTTGCGCTGATTTCTGTTTGTCTGCTCTAGCAGTTGGTTCCCTATTTGGCAGAACGCTGGACTGCCTGTCACACTCAGAGCCAAACATCTCCCTTTTCCTCCAAATCAGCAAGAGCTACAAGATTATTTCTTAGTGAAACATTGTTTGCTTTGGCAGAGCACTTCATGCCTCTTAAGACGTAGCTCTGTATGACCTGGAAACTAGAAATCCAGAGGGACACCTGCTCTGTCCAAACAGAAGAGGAGAGGCATGAATGTGCTGCCCTATTAAGCATCTGCCCTAACACTGAAACGTAAAGCACCACTGTAATGGGACCCAGCAGAAAGAGTTAGGACAGAATTTGTTGTTCCTTCTTCCTGCTCCTTTGCAGAGTAGTTCATGTCAGATCAGCCGTAGCTCTGTCTGGCTTGCAGTCTCCAATTCCCGCAAGGATACAGTTCCATAGTTCCTCGTCAACAGAAAGAGCTAGGAAGGAATTGCTTGCGCTGATTTCTGTTTGTCTGCTCTAGCAATTGGTTCCCTATTGGGCAGAACCCTGGACTGCCTGTCACACTCAGAGCCAAACATCTCCCTTTTCCTCCAAACCAGCAAGAGCTACAAGATTATTTCTTAGTGAAACATTGTTTGCTTTGGCAGAGCACTTCATGCCTCTTAAGATGTAGCTCTGTATGACCTGGAAACTAGAAATCCAGAGGGACACCTGCTCTGTCCAAACAGAAGAGGAGAGGCATGAATGTGCTGCTCTATTAAGCATCTGCCCTAACACTGAAACGTAAAGCACCACTGTAATGGGACCAACAGAAAGAGTTAGGACAGAATTTGTTGTTCCTTCTTCCTGCTCCTTTGCAGAGTAGTTCATGTATGAACAGCCGTAGCTCTGTCTGGCTTGCAGTCTCCAATTCCAGCAAGGATACAGTTCCATAGCTCCTCGTCAACAGAAAGAGCTAGGAAGGAATTGCTTGCGCTGATTTCTGTTTGTCTGCTCTAGCAATTGGTTCCCTATTGGGCAGAACGCTGGACTGCCTGTCACACTCAGAGCCAAACATCTCCCTTTTCCTCCAAACCAGCAAGAGCTACAAGATTATTTCTTAGTGAAACATTGTTTGCTTTGGCAGAGCACTTCATGCCTCTTAAGACGTAGCTCTGTATGACCTGGAAACTAGAAATCCAGAGGGACACCTGCTCTGTCCAAACAGAAGAGGAGAGGCATGAATGTGCTGCACTCTTAAGCATCTGCCCTAACACTGAAACGTAAAGCACCACTGTAATGGGACCCAGAAGAAAGAGTTAGGACAGAATTTGTTGTTCCTTCTTCCTGCTCCTTTGCAGAGTAGTTCATGTCCGAACAGCCGTAGCTCTGTCTGGCTTGCAGTCTCCAATTCCAGCAAGGATACAGTTCCATAGTTCCTCGTCAACAGAAAGAGCTAGGAAGGAATTGCTTGCGCTGATTTCTGTTTGTCTGCTCTAGCAGTTGGTTCCCTATTTGGCAGAACGCTGGACTGCCTGTCACACTCAGAGCCAAATATCTCCCTTTTCCTCCAAACCAGCAAGAGCTACAAGATTATTTCTTAGTGAAACATTGTTTGCTTTGGCAGAGCACTTCATGCCTCTTAAGACGTAGCTCTGTATGACCTGGAAACTAGAAATCCAGAGGGACACCTGCTCTGTCCAAACAGAAGAGGAGAGGCATGAATGTGCTGCTCTCTTAAGTGTCTACCCTAACACTGAAAAATAAGCACCACTGTAATGGGACCCAGCAGAAAGAGTTAGGACAGAATTTGTTGTTCCTTCTTCCTGCTCCTTTGCAGAGTAGTTCATGTCCGAACAGCCGTCGCTCTGTCTGGCTTGCAATCTCCAATTCCAGCAAGGATACAGTTCCTCGTCAACAGAAAGAGGTAGGAAGGAATTGCTTGCGCTGATTTCTGTTTGTCTGCTCTAGCAGTTGGTTCCCTGTTTGGCAGAACGCTGGACTGCCTGTCACCCTTAGAGCCAAACATCTCCCTTTTCCTCCAAACCAGCAAGAGCTACAAGATTATTTCTTAGTGAATCATTGTTTGCTTTGGCAGAGCACTTCATGCCTCTTAAGACGTAGCTCTGTATGACCTGGAAACTAGAAATCCAGAGGGATACCTGCTCTGTCCAAACAGAAGAGGAGAGACATGAATGTGCTGCTCTCTTAAGCATCTGCCCTAACACTGAAACCTAAAGCACCACTGTAATGGGACCAACAGAAAGAGTTAGGACAGAATTTGTTGTTCCTTCTTCCTGCTCCTTTGCAGAGTAGTTCATGTCCGAACAGCCGTAGCTCTGTCTGGCTTGCAGTCTCCAATTCCAGCAAGGATACAGTTCCATAGTTCCTCGTCAACAGAAAGAGCTAGGAAGGAATTGCTTGCGCTGATTTCTGTTTGTCTGCTCTAGCAGTTGGTTCCCTATTTGGCAGAACGCTGGACTGCCTGTCACACTCAGAGCCAAACATCTCCCTTTTCCTCCAAACCAGCAAGAGCTACAAGATTATTTCTTAGTGAAACATTGTTTGCTTTGGCAGAGCACTTCATGCCTCTGAAGACGTACCTCTGTATGACCTGGAAACTAGAAATCCAGAGGGACACCTGCTCTGTCCAAACAGAAGAGGAGAGGCATGAATGTGCTGCTCTCTTAAGCATCTGCCCTAACACTGAAACGTAAAGCACCACTGTAATGGGACCCAGCAGAAAGAGTTAGGACAGAATTTGTTGTTCCTTCTTCCTGCTCCGTTGCAGAGTAGTTCATGTCCGAACAGCCGTAGCTCTGTCTGGCTTGCAATCTCCAATTCCAGCAAGGATACAGTTCCATAGTTCCTCGTCAACAGAAAGAGCTAGGAAGGAATTGCTTGCACTGATTTCTGTTTGTCTGCTCTAGCAGTTGGTTCCCTATTTGGCAGAACGCTGGACTGCCTGTCACACTCAGAGCCAAACATCTCCCTTTTCCTCCAAACCAGCAAGAGTTACAAGATTATTTCTTAGTGAAACATTGTTTGCTTTGGCAGAGCACTTCATGCCTCTTAAGACGTAGCTCTGTATGACCTGGAAACTAGAAATCCAGAGGGACACCTGCTCTGTCCAAACAGAAGAGGAGAGGCATGAATGTGCTGCTCTCTTAAGCATCTGCCCTAACACTGAAACTTAAAGCACCACTGTAATGGGACCCAGCAGAAAGAGTTAGGACAGAATTTGTTGTTCCTTCTTCCTGCTCCGTTGCCGAGTAGATCATGTCCGAACAGCCGTAGCTCTGTCTGGCTTGCAATCTCCAATTTCTGCAAGGATACAGTTCCATAGTTCCTCGTCAACAGAAAGAGCTAGGAAGGAATTGCTTGCGCTGATTTCTGTTTGTCTGCTCTAGCAGTTGGTTCCCTATTTGGCAGAACCCTGGACTGCCTGTCACACTCAGAGCCAAACATCTCCCTTTTCCTCCAAACCAGCAAGAGCTACAAGATTATTTCTTAGTGAAACATTGTTTGCTTTGGCAGAGCACTTCATGCCTCTTAAGATGTAGCTCTGTATGACCTGGAAACTAGAAATCCAGAGGGACACCTGCTCTGTCCAAACAGAAGAGGAGAGGCATGAATGTGCTGCTCTATTAAGCATCTGCCCTAACACTGAAACGTAAAGCACCACTGTAATGGGACCCAGCAGAAAGAGTTAGGACAGAATTTGTTGTTCCTTCTTCCTGCTCCTTTGCAGAGTAGTTCATGTCCGAACAGCCGTCGCTCTGTCTGGCTTGCAATCTCCAATTCCAGCAAGGATACAGTTCCTCGTCAACAGAAAGAGCTAGGAAGGAATTGCTTGCACTGATTTCTGTTTGTCTGCTCTAGTAGTTGGTTCCCTGTTTGGCAGAACCCTGGACTGCCTGTCACCCTTAGAGCCAAACATCTCCCTTTTCCTCCAAACCAGCAGGAGCTACAAGATTATTTCTTAGTGAAACATTGTTTGCTTTGGCAGAGCACTTCATGCCTCTTAAGACGTAGCTCTGTATGACCTGGAAACTAGAAATCCAGAGGGACACCTGCTCTGTCCAAACAGAAGAGGAGAGGCATGAATGTGCTGCTCTATTAAGCATCTGCCCTAACACTGAAACGTAAAGCACCACTGTAATGGGACCCATCAGAAAGAGTTAGGACAGAATTTGTTGTTCCTTCTTCCTGCTCCGTTGCCGAGTAGATCATGTCCGAACAGCCGTCGCTCTGTCTGGCTTGCAATCTCCAATTTCTGCAAGGATACAGTTCCATAGTTCCTCGTCAACAGAAAGAGCTAGGAAGGAATTGCTTGCGCTGATTTCTGTTTGTCTGCTCTAGCAGTTGGTTCCCTATTTGGCAGAACCCTGGACTGCCTGTCACACTCAGAGCCAAACATCTCCCTTTTCCTCCAAACCAGCAAGAGCTACAAGATTATTTCTTAGTGAAACATTGTTTGCTTTGGCAGAGCACTTCATGCCTCTTAAGACGTAGCTCTGTATGACCAGGAAACTAGAAATCCAGAGGGACACCTGCTCTGTCCAAACAGAAGAGGAGAGGCATGAATGTGCTGCTCTATTAAGCATCTGCCCTAACACTGAAACGTAAAGCACCACTGTAATGGGACCCAGCAGAAAGAGTTAGGACAGAATTTGTTGTTCCTTCTTCCTGCTCCTTTGCAGAGTAGTTCATGTCCGAACAGCCGTCGCTCTGTCTGGCTTGCAATCTCCAATTCCAGCAAGGATACAGTTCCTCGTCAACAGAAAGAGCTAGGAAGGAATTGCTTGCGCTGATTTCTGTTTGTCTGCTCTAGCAGTTGGTTCCCTATTTGGCAGAACGCTGGACTGCCTGTCACACTCAGAGCCAAACATCTCCCTTTTCCTCCAAACCAGCAAGAGCTACAAGATTATTTCTTAGTGAAACATTGTTTGCTTTGGCAGAGCACTTCATGCCTCTTAAGACGTAGCTCTGTATGACCTGGAAACTGGAAATCCAGAGGGACACCTGCTCTGTCCAAACAGAAGAGGAGAGGCATGAATGTGCTGCTCTCTTAAGCGTCTGCCCTAACACTGAAACATAAAGCACCACTGTAATGGGACCCAGCAGAAAGAGTTAGGACAGAATTTGTTGTTCCTTCTTCCTGCTCCTTTGCAGAGTAGTTCATGTCCGAACAGCCGTAGCTCTGTCTGGCTTGCAATCTCCAATTCCAGCAAGGATACAGTTCCATAGTTCCTCGTCAACAGAAAGAGCTAGGAAGGAATTGCTTGCGCTGATTTCTGTTTGTCTGCTCTAGCAGTTGGTTCCCTATTTGGCAGAACGCTGGACTGCCTGTCACACTCAGAGCCAAACATCTCCCTTTTCCTCCAAACCAGCAAGAGCTACAAGATTATTTCTTAGTGAAACATTGTTTGCTTTGGCAGAGCACTTCATGCCTCTTAAGACGTAGCTCTGTATGACCTGGAAACTAGAAATCCAGAGGGACACCTGCTCTGTCCAAACAGAAGAGGAGAGGCATGAATGTGCTGCTCTCTTAAGCGTCTGCCCTAACACTGAAACCTAAAGCACCACTGTAATGGGACCAACAGAAAGAGTTAGGACAGAATTTGTTGCTCCTTCTTCCTGCTCCTTTGCAGAGTAGTTCATGCCCGAACAGCCGTAGCTCTGTCTGGCTTGCCATCTCCAATTCCAGCAAGGATACAGTTCCTCGTCAACAGAAAGAGCTAGGAAGGAATTGCTTGCGCTGATTTCTGTTTGTCTGCTCTAGCAGTTGGTTCCCTATTTGGCCAAATGCTGGACTGCCTGTCACACTTAGAGCCAAACATCTCCCTTTTCCTCCAAACCAGCAAGAGCTACAAGATTATTTCTTAGTGAAACATGGTTTGCTTTGGCAGAGCACTTCATGCCTCTTAAGACATAGCTCTGTATGACCTGGAAACTAGAAATCCAGAGGGACGCCTGCTCTGTCCAAACAGAAGAGGATAGGCATGAATGTGCTGCTCTGTTAAGAGTCTACCCTAACACTGAAACCTAAAGCACCACTGTAATGGGACCCAGCAGAAAGAGTTAGGACAGAATTTGTTGCTCCTTCTTCCTGCTCCTTTGCAGAGTAGTTCATTTCTGAAGAGCCGTAGCTCTGTCCAGCTTGCAATCTCCAGTTCCAGCAAGGATACAGTTCCTCGTCAACAGAAAGAGGTAGGAAGGAATTGCTTGCGCTGATTTCTGTTTGTCTGCTCTACTAGTTGGTTCCCTATTTGGCCAAATGCTGGACTGCCTGTCACACTTAGAGCCAAACATCTCCCTTTTCCTCCAAACCAGCAAGAGCTACAAGATTATTTCTTAGTGAAACATGGTTTGCTTTGGCAGAGCACTTCATGCCTCTTAAGACGTAGCTCTGTATGACCTGGAAACTAGAAATCCAGAGGGACACCTGCACTGTCCAAACGGAAGAGGAGAGGCATGAATGTGCTGCTCTCTTAAGCGTCTGCCCTAACACTGAAACCTAAAGCACCACTGTAATGGGAGCCAGCAGAAAGAGTTAGGACAGGATTTGTTGCTCCTTCTTCCTGCTCCTTTGCAGAGTAGTTCATGCCAGAGCAGCCGTATCTCTGTCTGGCTTGCAGTCTCCAATTCCAGCAAGGATACAGTTCCTCGTCAAGAGAAAGAGCTAGGAAGGAATTGCTTGCGCTGATTTCTGTTTGTCTGCTCTAGTAGTTGGTTCCCTATTTGGCAGAACGCTGGACTGCCTGTCACACTCAGAGCCAAACATCTCCCTTTTCCTCCAAACCAGCAAGAGCTACAAGATTATTTCTTAGTGAAACATTGTTTGCTTTGGCAGAGCACTTCATGCCTCTTAAGACGTAGCTCTGTATGACCTGGAAACTAGAAATCCAGAGGGACACCTGCTCTGTCCAAACGGAAGAGGAGAGGCATGAATGTGCTGCTCTCTTAAGCGTCTGCCCTAACACTGAAACCTAAAGCACCACTGTAATGGGACCCAGAAGAAAGAGTTAGGACAGAATTTGTTGCTCCTTCTTCCTGCTCCTTTGCCGAGTAGTTCATGCCCGAACAGCCGTAGCTCTGTCTGGCTTGCAATCTCCAATTCCAGCAAGGATACAGTTCCTCGTCAACAGAAAGAGCTAGGAAGGAATTGCTTGCGCTGATTTCTGTTTGTCTGCTCTAGCAGTTGGTTCCCTATTTGGCAGAACGCTGGACTGCCTGTCACACTCAGAGCCAAACATCTCCCTTTTCCTCCAAACCAGCAAGAGCTACAAGATTATTTCTTAGTGAAACATTGTTTGCTTTGGCAGAGCACTTCATGCCTCTTAAGACGTAGCTCTGTATGACCTGGAAACTAGAAATCCAGAGGGACACCTGCTCTGTCCAAACGGAAGAGGAGAGGCATGAATGTGCTGCTCTCTTAAGCGTCTGCCCTAACAAAGAAACCTAAAGCACCACTGTAATGGGACCCATCAGAAAGAGTTAGGACAGGATTTGTTGCTCCTTCTTCCTGCTCCTTTGCAGAGTAGTTCATGCCAGAGCAGCCGTAGCTCTGTCTGGCTTGCAGTCTCCAATTCCCGCAAGGATACAGTTCCTCGTCAAGAGAAAGAGCTAGGAAGGAATTGCTTGCGCTGATTTCTGTTTGTCTGCTCTAGCAGTTGGTTCCCTATTTGGCAGAACGCTGGAATCCCTGTCACACTCAGAGCCAAACATCTCCCTTTTCCTCCAAACCAGCAAGAGCTACAAGATTATTTCTTAGTGAAACATTGTTTGCTTTGGCAGAGCACTTCATGCCTCTTAAGACGTAGCTCTGTATGACCTGGAAACTAGAAATCCAGAGGGACACCTGCTCTGTCCAAACAGAAGAGGAGAGGCATGAATGTGCTGCTCTCTTAAGCGTCTACCCTAACACTGAAACATAAAGCACCACTGTAATGGGACCCAGAAGAAAGAGTTAGGACAGAATTGGTTGTTCCTTCTTCCTGCTCCTTTGCAGAGTAGTTCATGTCCGAACAGCCGTAGCTCTGTCTGGCTTGCAGTCTCCAATTTCTGCAAGGATACAGTTCCATAGTTCCTCGTCAAGAGAAAGAGCTAGGAAGGAATTGCTTGCGCTGATTTCTGTTTGTCTGCTCTA
The DNA here is from genome assembly GCA_027574665.1 of Rhynochetos jubatus. Taxonomy (NCBI): domain Eukaryota; kingdom Metazoa; phylum Chordata; class Aves; order Eurypygiformes; family Rhynochetidae; genus Rhynochetos; species Rhynochetos jubatus. The sequence goes on along the minus strand of CM050689.1, from coordinate 8,808,635 downwards.
GCAGTTGGTTCCCTATTTGGCAGAACCCTGGACTGCCTGTCACACTCAGAGCCAAACATCTCCCTTTTCCTCCAAACCAGCAAGAGCTACAAGATTATTTCTTAGTGAAACATTGTTTGCTTTGGCAGAGCACTTCATGCCTCTTAAGACGTAGCTCTGTATGACCTGGAAACTAGAAATCCAGAGGGACACCTGCTCTGTCCAAACAGAAGAGGAGAGGCATGAATGTGCTGCTCTCTTAAGCGTCTACCCTAACACTGAAATATAAAGCACCACTGTAATGGGACCCAGCAGAAAGAGTTAGGACAGAATTTGTTGTTCCTTCTTCCTGCTCCTTTGCTGAGTAGTTCATGTCCGAACAGCCGTAGCTCTGTCTGGCTTGCAATCTCCAATTCCAGCAAGGATACAGTTCCTCGTCAAGAGAAAGAGCTAGGAAGGAATTGCTTGCGCTGATTTCTGTTTGTCTGCTCTAGCAGTTGGTTCCCTGTTTGGCAGAACCCTGGACTGCCTGTCACCCTTAGAGCCAAACATCTCCCTTTTCCTCCAAACCAGCAGGAGCTACAAGATTATTTCTTAGTGAAACATTGTTTGCTTTGGCAGAGCACTTCATGCCTCTTAAGACGTAGCTCTGTATGACCTGGAAACTAGAAATCCAGAGGGACACCTGCTCTGTCCAAACAGAAGAGGAGAGGCATGAATGTGCTGCTCTATTAAGCATCTGCCCTAACACTGAAACGTAAAGCACCACTGTAATGGGACCCAGCAGAAAGAGTTAGGACAGAATTTGTTGTTCCTTCTTCCTGCTCCTTTGCAGAGTAGTTCATGCCAGAGCAGCCGTAGCTCTGTCTGGCTTGCAGTCTCCAATTCCCGCAAGGATACAGTTCCTCGTCAAGAGAAAGAGCTAGGAAGGAATTGCTTGCGCTGATTTCTGTTTGTCTGCTCTAGCAGTTGGTTCCCTATTTGGCAGAACGCTGGAATCCCTGTCACACTCAGAGCCAAACATCTCCCTTTTCCTCCAAACCAGCAAGAGCTACAAGATTATTTCTTAGTGAAACATTGTTTGCTTTGGCAGAGCACTTCATGCCTCTTAAGACGTAGCTCTGTATGACCTGGAAACTAGAAATCCAGAGGGACACCTGCTCTGTCCAAACAGAAGAGGAGAGGCATGAATGTGCTGCTCTCTTAAGCGTCTACCCTAACACTGAAACATAAAGCACCACTGTAATGGGACCCAGAAGAAAGAGTTAGGACAGAATTGGTTGTTCCTTCTTCCTGCTCCTTTGCAGAGTAGTTCATGTCCGAACAGCCGTAGCTCTGTCTGGCTTGCAGTCTCCAATTTCTGCAAGGATACAGTTCCATAGTTCCTCGTCAACAGAAAGAGCTAGGAAGGAATTGCTTGCGCTGATTTCTGTTTGTCTGCTCTAGCAGTTGGTTCCCTATTTGGCAGAACCCTGGACTGCCTGTCACACTCAGAGCCAAACATCTCCCTTTTCCTCCAAACCAGCAAGAGCTACAAGATTATTTCTTAGTGAAACATTGTTTGCTTTGGCAGAGCACTTCATGCCTCTTAAGACGTAGCTCTGTATGACCTGGAAACTAGAAATCCAGAGGGACACCTGCTCTGTCCAAACAGAAGAGGAGAGGCATGAATGTGCTGCTCTCTTAAGCGTCTACCCTAACACTGAAATATAAAGCACCACTGTAATGGGACCCAGCAGAAAGAGTTAGGACAGAATTGGTTGTTCCTTCTTCCTGCTCCTTTGCAGAGTAGTTCATGTCCGAACAGCCGTAGCTCTGTCTGGCTTGCAATCTCCAATTCCAGCAAGGATACAGTTCCTCGTCAACAGAAAGAGCTAGGAAGGAATTGCTTGCGCTGATTTCTGTTTGTCTGCTCTAGCAGTTGGTTCCCTGTTTGGCAGAACCCTGGACTGCCTGTCACCCTTAGAGCCAAACATCTCCCTTTTCCTCCAAACCAGCAGGAGCTACAAGATTATTTCTTAGTGAAACATTGTTTGCTTTGGCAGAGCACTTCATGCCTCTTAAGACGTAGCTCTGTATGACCTGGAAACTGGAAATCCAGAGGGACACCTGCTCTGTCCAAACAGAAGAGGAGAGGCATGAATGTGCTGCTCTCTTTAGCGTCTGCCCTAACACTGAAACGTAAAGCACCACTGTAATGGGACCCAGCAGAAAGAGTTAGGACAGAATTGGTTGTTCCTTCTTCCTGCTCCGTTGCAGAGTAGTTCATGTCCGAACAGCCGTAGCTCTGTCTGGCTTGCAATCTCCAATTCCAGCAAGGATACAGTTCCATAGTTCCTCGTCAACAGAAAGAGCTAGGAAGGAATTGCTTGCGCTGATTTCTGTTTGTCTGCTCTAGCAGTTGGTTCCCTATTTGGCAGAACGCTGGACTGCCTGTCACACTCAGAGCCAAACATCTCCCTTTTCCTCCAAACCAGCAAGAGCTACAAGATTATTTCTTAGTGAAACATTGTTTGCTTTGGCAGAGCACTTCATACCTCTTAAGACGTAGCTCTGTATGACCTGGAAACTAGAAATCCAGAGGGACACCTGCTCTGTCCAAACAGAAGAGGAGAGGCATGAATGTGCTGCTCTCTTAAGCGTCTGCCCTAACACTGAAACCTAAAGCACCACTGTAATGGGACCAACAGAAAGAGTTAGGACAGAATTTGTTGCTCCTTCTTCCTGCTCCTTTGCAGAATAGTTCATGTCCGAACAGCCGTAGCTCTGTCTGGCTTGCAGTCTCCAATTCCAGCAAGGATACAGTTCCATAGTTCCTCGTCAACAGAAAGAGCTAGGAAGGAATTGCTTGCGCTGATTTCTGTTTGTCTGCTCTAGCAGTTGGTTCCCTATTTGGCAGAACGCTGGACTGCCTGTCACACTCAGAGCCAAACATCTCCCTTTTCCTCCAAACCAGCAAGAGCTACAAGATTATTTCTTCGTGAAACATTGTTTGCTTTGGCAGAGCACTTCATGCCTCTTAAGACGTAGCTCTGTATGACCTGGAAACTGGAAATCCAGAGGGACACCTGCTCTGTCCAAACAGAAGAGGAGAGGCATGAATGTGCTGCTCTCTCAAGCATCTGCCCTAACACTGAAACGTAAAGCACCACTGTAATGGGACCCAGAAGAAGGAGTTAGGACAGAATTTGTTGTTCCTTCTCCCTGCTCCGTTGCAGAGTAGTTCATGTCCGAACAGCCGTAGCTCTGTCTGGCTTGCAATCTCCAATTCCAGCAAGGATACAGTTCCATAGTTCCTCGTCAAGAGAAAGAGCTAGGAAGGAATTGCTTGCGCTGATTTCTGTTTGTCTGCTCTAGCAGTTGGTTCCCTATTTGGCAGAACGCTGGACTGCCTGTCACCCTTAGAGCCAAACATCTCCCTTTTCCTCCAAACCAGCAAGAGCTACAAGATTATTTCTTAGTGAAACATTGTTTGCTTTGGCAGAGCACTTCATGCCTCTTAAGACGTAGCTCTGTATGACCTGGAAACTAGAAATCCAGAGGGACACCTGCTCTGTCCAAACAGAAGAGGAGAGGCATGAATGTGCTGCTCTCTTAAGCGGCTGCCCTAACACTGAAACGTAAAGCACCACTGTAATGGGACCCAGCAGAAAGAGTTAGGACAGAATTTGTTGTTCCTTCTTCCTGCTCCTTTGCAGAGTAGTTCATGTCCGAACAGCCGTAGCTCTGTCTGGCTTGCAGTCTCCAATTCCCGCAAGGATACAGTTCCATAGTTCCTCGTCAACAGAAAGAGCTAGGAAGGAATTGCTTGCGCTGATTTCTGTTTGTCTGCTCTAGCAATTGGTTCCCTAGTTGGCAGAACGCTGGACTGCCTGTCACACTCAGAGCCAAACATCTCCCTTTTCCTCCAAACCAGCAAGAGCTACAAGATTATTTCTTAGTGAAACATTGTTTGCTTTGGCAGAGCACTTCATGCCTCTTAAGACGTAGCTCTGTATGACCTGGAAACTAGAAATCCAGAGGGACACCTGCTCTGTCCAAACAGAAGAGGAGAGGCATGAATGTGCTGCTCTCTTAAGCATCTGCCCTAACACTGAAACGTAAAGCACCACTGTAATGGGACCCAGCAGAAAGAGTTAGGACAGAATTTGTTGTTCCTTCTTCCTGCTCCTTTGCAGAATAGTTCATGTCCGAACAGCCGTAGCTCTGTCTGGCTTGCAGTCTCCAATTCCAGCAAGGATACAGTTCCATAGTTCCTCGTCAACAGAAAGAGCTAGGAAGGAATTGCTTGCGCTGATTTCTGTTTGTCTGCTCTAGCAGTTGGTTCCCTATTTGGCAGAACGCTGGACTGCCTGTCACACTCAGAGCCAAACATCTCCCTTTTCCTCCAAACCAGCAAGAGCTACAAGATTATTTCTTAGTGAAACATTGTTTGCTTTGGCAGAGCACTTCATGCCTCTTAAGACGTAGCTCTGTATGACCAGGAAACTAGAAATCCAGAGGGACACCTGCTCTGTCCAAACAGAAGAGGAGAGGCATGAATGTGCTGCTCTCTTAAGCATCTGCCCTAACACTGAAACGTAAAGCACCACTGTAATGGGACCCAGCAGAAAGAGTTAGGACAGAATTTGTTGTTCCTTCTTCCTGGTCCGTTGCCGAGTAGATCATGTCCGAACAGCCGTAGCTCTGTCTGGCTTGCAATCTCCAATTTCTGCAAGGATACAGTTCCATAGTTCCTCGTCAACAGAAAGAGCTAGGAAGGAATTGCTTGCGCTGATTTCTGTTTGTCTGCTCTAGCAGTTGGTTCCCTATTTGGCAGAACGCTGGACTGCCAGTCACACTCAGAGCCAAATATCTCCCTTTTCCTCCAAATCAGCAAGAGCTACAAGATTATTTCTTAGTGAAACATTGTTTGCTTTGGCAGAGCACTTCATGCCTCTTAAGACGTAGCTCTGTATGACCTGGAAACTAGAAATCCAGAGGGACACCTGCTCTGTCCAAACAGAAGAGGAGAGGCATGAATGTGCTGCTCTCTTAAGTGTCTACCCTAACACTGAAAAATAAGCACCACTGTAATGGGACCCAGCAGAAAGAGTTAGGACAGAATTTGTTGTTCCTTCTTCCTGCTCCTTTGCAGAGTAGTTCATGTCCGAACAGCCGTAGCTCTGTCTGGCTTGCAATCTCCAATTCCAGCAAGGATACAGTTCCATAGTTCCTCGTCAACAGAAAGAGCTAGGAAGGAATTGCTTGCACTGATTTCTGTTTGTCTGCTCTAGCAGTTGGTTCCCTGTTTGGCAGAACCCTGGACTGCCTGTCACCCTTAGAGCCAAACATCTCCCTTTTCCTCCAAACCAGCAAGAGCTACAAGATTATTTCTTAGTGAAACATTGTTTGCTTTGGCAGAGCACTTCATGCCTCTTAAGACGTAGCTCTGTATGACCTGGAAACTAGAAATCCAGAGGGACACCTGCTCTGTCCAAACAGAAGAGGAGAGGCATGAATGTGCTGCTCTGTTAAGAGTCTACCCTAACACTGAAACGTAAAGCACCACTGTAATGGGACCCAGCAGAAAGAGTTAGGACAGAATTTGTTGTTCCTTCTTCCTGGTCCGTTGCCGAGTAGATCATGTCCGAACAGCCGTATCTCTGTCTGGCTTGCAATCTCCAATTTCTGCAAGGATACAGTTCCATAGTTCCTCGTCAACAGAAAGAGCTAGGAAGGAATTGCTTGCGCTGATTTCTGTTTGTCTGCTCTAGCAGTTGGTTCCCTATTTGGCAGAACGCTGGACTGCCAGTCACACTCAGAGCCAAACATCTCCCTTTTCCTCCAAACCAGCAAGAGCTACAAGATTATTTCTTAGTGAAACATTGTTTGCTTTGGCAGAGCACTTCATGCCTCTTAAGACGTAGCTCTGTATGACCTGGAAACTAGAAATCCAGAGGGACACCTGCTCTGTCCAAACAGAAGAGGAGAGGCATGAATGTGCTGCTCTCTTAAGTGTCTACCCTAACACTGAAAAATAAGCACCACTGTAATGGGACCCAGCAGAAAGAGTTAGGACAGAATTTGTTGTTCCTTCTTCCTGCTCCTTTGCAGAGTAGTTCATGTCCGAACAGCCGTAGCTCTGTCTGGCTTGCAATCTCCAATTCCAGCAAGGCTACAGTTCCATAGTTCCTCGTCAACAGAAAGAGCTAGGAAGGAATTGCTTGCGCTGATTTCTGTTTGTCTGCTCTAGCAGTTGGTTCCCTCCTAGGGAGAACGGTGGACTGCCTGCCACACTTAGAGCCAAACATCTCCCTTTTCCTCCAAACCAGCAAGAGCTACAAGATTATTTCTTAGTGAAACATTGTTTGCTTTGGCAGAGCACTTCATGCCTCTTAAGACGTAGCTCTGTATGACCAGGAAACTAGAAATCCAGAGGGACACCTGCTCTGTCCAAACAGAAGAGGAGAGGCATGAATGTGCTGCTCTATTAAGCATCTGCCCTAACACTGAAACGTAAAGCACCACTGTAATGGGACCCAGCAGAAAGAGTTAGGACAGAATTTGTTGTTCCTTCTTCCTGCTCCTTTGCAGAATAGTTCATGTCCGAACATCCGTAGCTCTGTCTGGCTTGCAATCTCCAATTCCAGCAAGGATAGAGTTCCATAGTTCCTCGTCAACAGAAAGAGCTAGGAAGGAATTGCTTGCGCTGATTTCTGTTTGTCTGCTCTAGCAGTTGGTTCCCTGTTTGGCAGAACCCTGGACTGCCTGTCACACTCAGAGCCAAACATCTCCCTTTTCCTCCAAACCAGCAAGAGCTACAAGATTATTTCTTAGTGAAACATTGTTTGCTTTGGCAGAGCACTTCATGCCTCTTAAGACGTAGCTCTGTATGACCTGGAAACTAGAAATCCAGAGGGACACCTGCTCTGTCCAAGCAGAAGAGCAGAGACATGAATGTGCTGCTCTCTTAAGCATCTGCCCTAACACTGAAACCTAAAGCACCACTGTAATGGGACCAACAGAAAGAGTTAGGACAGAATTTGTTGTTCCTTCTTCCTGCTCCTTTGCAGAGTAGTTCATGTCCGAACATCCGTCGCTCTGTCTGGCTTGCAATCTCCAATTCCAGCAAGGATAGAGTTCCATAGTTCCTCGTCAACAGAAAGAGCTAGGAAGGAATTGCTTGCGCTGATTTCTGTTTGTCTGCTCTAGCAGTTGGTGCCCTGTTTGGCAGAACCCTGGACTGCCTGTCACCCTTAGAGCCAAACATCTCCCTTTTCCTCCAAACCAGCAAGAGCTACAAGATTATTTCTTAGTGAAACATTGTTTGCTTTGGCAGAGCACTTCATGCCTCTTAAGACGTAGCTCTGTATGACCTGGAAACTAGAAATCCAGAGGGACACCTGCTCTGTCCAAACAGAAGAGGAGAGGCATGAATGTGCTGCTCTCTTAAGCGTCTGCCCTAACAATGAAACGTAAAGCACCACTGTAATGGGACCAACAGAAAGAGTTAGGACAGAATTTGTTGTTCCTTCTTCCTGCTCCTTTGCAGAGTAGTTCATGTCCGAACAGCCGTAGCTCTGTCTGGCTTGCAGTCTCCAATTCCAGCAAGGATACAGTTCCATAGTTCCTCGTCAACAGAAAGAGCTAGGAAGGAATTGCTTGCGCTGATTTCTGTTTGTCTGCTCTAGCAGTTGGTTCCCTATTTGGCAGAACGCTGGACTGCCTGTCACACTCAGAGCCAAACATCTCCCTTTTCCTCCAAACCAGCAGGAGCTACAAGATTATTTCTTAGTGAAACATTGTTTGCTTTGGCAGAGCACTTCATGCCTCTTAAGACGTAGCTCTGTATGACCTGGAAACTAGAAATCCAGAGGGACACCTGCTCTGTCCAAACAGAAGAGGAGAGGCATGAATGTGCTGCTCTGTTAAGAGTCTACCCTAACACTGAAACCTAAAGCACCACTGTAATGGGACCCAGCAGAAAGAGTTAGGACAGAATTTGTTGTTCCTTCTTCCTGCTCCTTTGCAGAGTAGTTCATGTCCGAACAGCCGTAGCTCTGTCTGGCTTGCAATCTCCAATTCCAGCAAGGATACATTTCCTCGTCAACAGAAAGAGCTAGGAAGGAATTGCTTGCGCTGATTTCTGTTTGTCTGCTCTAGCAGTTGTTTCCCTATTTGGCAGAACCCTGGACTGCCTGTCACACTCAGAGCCAAACATCTCCCTTTTCCTCCAAACCAGCAAGAGCTACAAGATTATTTCTTAGTGAAACATTGTTTGCTTTGGCAGAGCACTTCATGCCTCTTAAGACGTAGCTCTGTATGACCTGGAAACTAGAAATCCAGAGGGACACCTGCTCTGTCCAAACAGAAGAGGAGAGGCATGAATGTGCTGCTCTATTAAGCATCTGCCCTAACACTGAAACGTAAAGCACCACTGTAATGGGACCAACAGAAAGAGTTAGGACAGAATTTGTTGTTCCTTCTTCCTGCTCCTTTGCAGAGTAGTTCATGTATGAACAGCCGTAGCTCTGTCTGGCTTGCAGTCTCCAATTCCAGCAAGGATACAGTTCCATAGTTCCTCGTCAAGAGAAAGAGCTAGGAAGGAATTGCTTGCGCTGATTTCTGTTTGTCTGCTCTAGCAGTTGGTTCCCTATTTGGCAGAACGCTGGACTGCCTGTCACACTCAGAGCCAAACATCTCCCTTTTCCTCCAAACCAGCAAGAGCTACAAGATTATTTCTTAGTGAAACATTGTTTGCTTTGGCAGAGCACTTCATGCCTCTTAAGACGTAGCTCTGTATGACCTGGAAACTAGAAATCCAGAGGGACACCTGCTCTGTCCAAACAGAAGAGGAGAGGCATGAATGTGCTGCTCTCTTAAGCGTCTACCCTAACACTGAAAAATAAGCACCACTGTAATGGGACCCAGCAGAAAGAGTTAGGACAGAATTTGTTGCTCCTTCTTCCTGCTCCTTTGCAGAGTAGTTCATGTCCGAACAGCCGTAGCTCTGTCTGGCTTGCAATCTCCAATTCCAGCAAGGCTACAGTTCCATAGTTCCTCGTCAACAGAAAGAGCTAGGAAGGAATTGCTTGCGCTGATTTCTGTTTGTCTGCTCTAGCAGTTGGTTCCCTCCTAGGGAGAACGTTGGACTGCCTGCCACACTTAGAGCCAAACATCTCCCTTTTCCTCCAAACCAGCAAGAGCTGCAAGATTATTTCTTAGTGAAACATGGTTTGCTTTGGCAGAGCACTTCATGCCTCTTAAGACGTAGCTCTGTATGACCAGGAAACTAGAAATCCAGAGGGACACCTGCTCTGTCCAAACAGAAGAGGAGAGGCATGAATGTGCTGCTCTATTAAGCATCTGCCCTAACACTGAAACGTAAAGCACCACTGTAATGGGACCCAGCAGAAAGAGTTAGGACAGAATTTGTTGTTCCTTCTTCCTGCTCATTTGCAGAATAGTTCATGTCCAAACATCCGTAGCTCTGTCTGGCTTGCAATCTCCAATTCCAGCAAGGATAGAGTTCCATAGTTCCTCGTCAACAGAAAGAGCTAGGAAGGAATTGCTTGCGCTGATTTCTGTTTGTCTGCTCTAGCAGTTGGTTCCCTGTTTGGCAGAACCCTGGACTGCCTGTCACACTCAGAGCCAAACATCTCCCTTTTCCTCCAAACCAGCAAGAGCTACAAGATTATTTCTTAGTGAAACATTGTTTGCTTTGGCAGAGCACTTCATGCCTCTTAAGACGTAGCTCTGTATGACCTGGAAACTAGAAATCCAGAGGGACACCTGCTCTGTCCAAACAGAAGAGGAGAGGCATGAATGTGCTGCTCTCTTAAGCGTCTGCCCTAACACTGAAACGTAAAGCACCACTGTAATGGGACAAACAGAAAGAGTTAGGACAGAATTTGTTGTTCCTTCTTCCTGCTCCTTTGCAGAGTAGTTCATGTCCGAACAGCCGTAGCTCTGTCTGGCTTGCAATCTCCAATTCCAGCAAGGATAGAGTTCCATAGTTCCTCGTCAAGAGAAAGAGCTAGGAAGGAATTGCTTGCGCTGATTTCTGTTTGTCTGCTCTAGCAGTTGGTTCCCTATTTGGCAGAACGCTGGACTGCCTGTCACACTTAGAGCCAAACATCTCCCTTTTCCTCCAAACCAGCAAGAGCTACAAGATTATTTCTTAGTGAAACATGGTTTGCTTTGGCAGAGCACTTCATGCCTCTTAAGACGTAGCTCTGTATGACCTGGAAACTAGAAATCCAGAGGGACGCCTGCTCTGTCCAAACAGAAGAGGATAGGCATGAATGTGCTGCTCTGTTAAGAGTCTACCCTAACACTGAAACCTAAAGCACCACTGTAATGGGACCCAGCAGAAAGAGTTAGGACAGAATTTGTTGTTCCTTCTTCCTGCTCCTTTGCAGAGTAGTTCATTTCCGAACAGCCGTAGCTCTGTCTGGCTTGCAATCTCCAATTCCAGCAAGGATAGAGTTCCATAGTTCCTCGTCAACAGAAAGAGCTAGGAAGGAATTGCTTGCGCTGATTTCTGTTTGTCTGCTCTAGCAGTTGGTTCCCTGTTTGGCAGAACCCTGGACTGCCTGTCACACTCAGAGCCAAACATCTCCCTTTTCCTCCAAACCAGCAAGAGCTACAAGATTATTTCTTAGTGAAACATTGTTTGCTTTGGCAGAGCACTTCATGCCTCTTAAGACGTAGCTCTGTATGACCTGGAAACTAGAAATCCAGAGGGACACCTGCTCTGTCCAAACAGAAGAGGAGAGGCATGAATGTGCTGCTCTCTTAAGCGTCTGCCCTAACACTGAAACGTAAAGCACCACTGTAATGGGACAAACAGAAAGAGTTAGGACAGAATTTGTTGTTCCTTCTTCCTGCTCCTTTGCAGAGTAGTTCATGTCCGAACAGCCGTAGCTCTGTCTGGCTTGCAATCTCCAATTCCAGCAAGGATAGAGTTCCATAGTTCCTCGTCAACAGAAAGAGCTAGGAAGGAATTGCTTGCGCTGATTTCTGTTTGTCTGCTCTAGCAGTTGGTTCCCTATTTGGCAGAACGCTGGACTGCCTGTCACACTTAGAGCCAAACATCTCCCTTTTCCTCCAAACCAGCAAGAGCTACAAGATTATTTCTTAGTGAAACATGGTTTGCTTTGGCAGAGCACTTCATGCCTCTTAAGACGTAGCTCTGTATGACCTGGAAACTAGAAATCCAGAGGGACGCCTGCTCTGTCCAAACAGAAGAGGATAGGCATGAATGTGCTGCTCTGTTAAGAGTCTACCCTAACACTGAAACCTAAAGCACCACTGTAATGGGACCCAGCAGAAAGAGTTAGGACAGAATTTGTTGCTCCTTCTTCCTGCTCCTTTGCAGAGTAGTTCATTTCTGAAGAGCCGTAGCTCTGTCCAGCTTGCAATCTCCAATTCCAGCAAGGATACAGTTCCATAGTTCCTCATCAACAGAAAGAGCTAGGAAGGAATTGCTTGCGCTGATTTCTGTTTGTCTGCTCTAGCAGTTGGTTCCCTATTTGGCAGAACGCTGGACTGCCTGTCACACTCAGAGCCAAACATCTCCCTTTTCCTCCAAACCAGCAAGAGCTACAAGATTATTTCTTAGTGAAACATTGTTTGCTTTGGCAGAGCACTTCATGCCTCTTAAGACGTAGCTCTGTATGACCAGGAAACTAGAAATCCAGAGGGACACCTGCTCTGTCCAAACAGAAGAGGAGAGGCATGAATGTGCTGCTCTATTAAGCATCTGCCCTAACACTGAAACGTAAAGCACCACTGTAATGGGACCCAGAAGAAAGAGTTAGGACAGAATTTGTTGTTCCTTCTTCCTGCTCCTTTGCAGAGTAGTTCATGTATGAACAGCCGTAGCTCTGTCTGGCTTGCAGTCTCCAATTCCAGCAAGGATACAGTTCCATAGTTCCTCGTCAACAGAAAGAGCTAGGAAGGAATTGCTTGCGCTGATTTCTGTTTGTCTGCTCTAGCAGTTGGTTCCCTATTTGGCAGAACGCTGGACTGCCTGTCACACTCAGAGCCAAACATCTCCCTTTTCCTCCAAACCAGCAAGAGCTACAAGATTATTTCTTAGTGAAACATTGTTTGCTTTGGCAGAGCACTTCATGCCTCTTAAGACGTAGCTCTGTATGACCAGGAAACTAGAAATCCAGAGGGACACCTGCTCTGTCCAAACAGAAGAGGAGAGGCATGAATGTGCTGCTCTCTTAAGCATCTGCCCTAACACTGAAACGTAAAGCACCACTGTAATGGGACCCAGCAGAAAGAGTTAGGACAGAATTTGTTGTTCCTTCTTCCTGCTCCGTTGCAGAGTAGTTCATGTCCGAACAGCCGTAGCTCTGTCTGGCTTGCCATCTCCAATTCCAGCAAGGATACAGTTCCATAGTTCCTCGTCAAGAGAAAGAGCTAGGAAGGAATTGCTTGCACTGATTTCTGTTTGTCTGCTCTAGCAGTTGGTTCCCTATTTGGCAGAACGCTGGACTGCCTGTCACACTCAGAGCCAAACATCTCCCTTTTCCTCCAAACCAGCAAGAGCTACAAGATTATTTCTTAGTGAAACATTGTTTGCTTTGGCAGAGCACTTCATGCCTCTTAAGACGTAGCTCTGTATGACCTGGAAACTAGAAATCCAGAGGGACATCTGCTCTGTCCAAACAGAAGAGGAGAGGCATGAATGTGCTGCTCTCTTAAGAGTCTACCCTAACACTGAAACGTAAAGCACCACTGTAATGGGACCCAGCAGAAAGAGTTAGGACAGAATTTGTTGTTCCTTCTTCCTGCTCCTTTGCAGAGTAGTTCATGTCCGAACAGCCGTAGCTCTGTCTGGCTTGCAATCTCCAATTCCAGCAAGGATACAGTTCCATAGTTCCTCATCAACAGAAAGAGATAGGAAGGAATTGCTTGCGCTGATTTCTGTTTGTCTGCTCTAGCAGTTGGTTCCCTATTTGGCAGAACGCTGGACTGCCTGTCACACTCAGAGCCAAACATCTCCCTTTTCCTCCAAATCAGCAAGAGCTACAAGATTATTTCTTAGTGAAACATTGTTTGCTTTGGCAGAGCACTTCATGCCTCTTAAGACGTAGCTCTGTATGACCTGGAAACTAGAAATCCAGAGGGACACCTGCTCTGTCCAAACAGAAGAGGAGAGGCATGAATGTGCTGCTCTCTTAAGCGTCTACCCTAACACTGAAAAATAAGCACCACTGTAATGGGACCCAGCAGAAAGAGTTAGGACAGAATTTGTTGCTCCTTCTTCCTGCTCCTTTGCAGAGTAGTTCATGTCCGAACAGCCGTAGCTCTGTCTGGCTTGCAATCTCCAATTCCAGCAAGGCTACAGTTCCATAGTTCCTCGTCAACAGAAAGAGCTAGGAAGGAATTGCTTGCGCTGATTTCTGTTTGTCTGCTCTAGCAGTTGGTTCCCTATTTGGCAGAACGCTGGACTGCCTGCCACACTTAGAGCCAAACATCTCCCTTTTCCTCCAAACCAGCAAGAGCTACAAGATTATTTCTTAGTGAAACATTGTTTGCTTTGGCAGAGCACTTCATGCCTCTTAAGACGTAGCTCTGTATGACCAGGAAACTAGAAATCCAGAGGGACACCTGCTCTGTCCAAACAGAAGAGGAGAGGCATGAATGTGCTGCTCTATTAAGCATCTGCCCTAACACTGAAACGTAAAGCACCACTGTAATGGGACCCAGCAGAAAGAGTTAGGACAGAATTTGTTGTTCCTTCTTCCTGCTCATTTGCAGAATAGTTCATGTCCAAACATCCGTAGCTCTGTCTGGCTTGCAATCTCCAATTCCAGCAAGGATAGAGTTCCATAGTTCCTCGTCAACAGAAAGAGCTAGGAAGGAATTGCTTGCGCTGATTTCTGTTTGTCTGCTCTAGCAGTTGGTTCCCTGTTTGGCAGAACCCTGGACTGCCTGTCACACTCAGAGCCAAACATCTCCCTTTTCCTCCAAACCAGCAAGAGCTACAAGATTATTTCTTAGTGAAACATTGTTTGCTTTGGCAGAGCACTTCATGCCTCTTAAGACGTAGCTCTGTATGACCTGGAAACTAGAAATCCAGAGGGACACCTGCTCTGTCCAAACAGAAGAGGAGAGGCATGAATGTGCTGCTCTCTTAAGCGTCTGCCCTAACACTGAAACGTAAAGCACCACTGTAATGGGACCAACAGAAAGAGTTAGGACAGAATTTGTTGTTCCTTCTTCCTGCTCCTTTGCAGAGTAGTTCATGTCCGAACAGCCGTAGCTCTGTCTGGCTTGCAATCTCCAATTCCAGCAAGGATACAGTTCCATAGTTCCTCATCAACAGAAAGAGCTAGGAAGGAATTGCTTGCGCTGATTTCTGTTTGTCTGCTCTAGCAGTTGGTTCCCTATTTGGCAGAACGCTGGACTGCCTGTCACCCTTAGAGCCAAACATCTCCCTTTTCCTCCAAACCAGCAAGAGCTACAAGATTATTTCTTAGTGAAACATTGTTTGCTTTGGCAGAGCACTTCATGCCTCTTAAGACGTAGCTCTGTATGACCAGGAAACTAGAAATCCAGAGGGACACCTGCTCTGTCCAAACAGAAGAGGAGAGGCATGAATGTGCTGCTCTATTAAGCATCTGCCCTAACACTGAAACGTAAAGCACCACTGTAATGGGACCCAGAAGAAAGAGTTAGGACAGAATTTGTTGTTCCTTCTTCCTGCTCCTTTGCAGAGTAGTTCATGTATGAACAGCCGTAGCTCTGTCTGGCTTGCAGTCTCCAATTCCAGCAAGGATACAGTTCCATAGTTCCTCGTCAACAGAAAGAGCTAGGAAGGAATTGCTTGCGCTGATTTCTGTTTGTCTGCTCTAGCAGTTGGTTCCCTATTTGGCAGAACGCTGGACTGCCTGTCACACTCAGAGCCAAACATCTCCCTTTTCCTCCAAACCAGCAAGAGCTACAAGATTATTTCTTAGTGAAACATTGTTTGCTTTGGCAGAGCACTTCATGCCTCTTAAGACGTAGCTCTGTATGACCAGGAAACTAGAAATCCAGAGGGACACCTGCTCTGTCCAAACAGAAGAGGAGAGGCATGAATGTGCTGCTCTGTTAAGTGTCTACCCTAACACTGAAAAATAAGCACCACTGTAATGGGACCAACAGAAAGAGTTAGGACAGAATTTGTTGCTCCTTCTTCCTGCTCCTTTGCAGAGTAGTTCATGTATGAACAGCCGTAGCTCTGTCTGGCTTGCAGTCTCCAATTCCAGCAAGGATACAGTTCCATAGTTCCTCGTCAACAGAAAGAGCTAGGAAGGAATTGCTTGCGCTGATTTCTGTTTGTCTGCTCTAGCAGTTGGTTCCCTATTTGGCAGAACGCTGGACTGCCTGTCACACTCAGAGCCAAACATCTCCCTTTTCCTCCAAACCAGCAAGAGCTACAAGATTATTTCTTAGTGAAACATTGTTTGCTTTGGCAGAGCACTTCATGCCTCTTAAGACGTAGCTCTGTATGACCTGGAAACTAGAAATCCAGAGGGACACCTGCTCTGTCCAAACAGAAGAGGAGAGGCATGAATGTGCTGCTCTCTTAAGCATCTGCCCTAACACTGAAACGTAAAGCACCACTGTAATGGGACCCAGCAGAAAGAGTTAGGACAGAATTTGTTGTTCCTTCTTCCTGCTCCGTTGCAGAGTAGTTCATGTCCGAACAGCCGTAGCTCTGTCTGGCTTGCCATCTCCAATTCCAGCAAGGATACAGTTCCATAGTTCCTCGTCAAGAGAAAGAGCTAGGAAGGAATTGCTTGCACTGATTTCTGTTTGTCTGCTCTAGCAGTTGGTTCCCTATTTGGCAGAACGCTGGACTGCCTGTCACACTCAGAGCCAAACATCTCCCTTTTCCTCCAAATCAGCAAGAGCTACAAGATTATTTCTTAGTGAAACATTGTTTGCTTTGGCAGAGCACTTCATGCCTCTTAAGACGTAGCTCTGTATGACCTGGAAACTAGAAATCCAGAGGGACATCTGCTCTGTCCAAACAGAAGAGGAGAGGCATGAATGTGCTGCCCTATTAAGCATCTGCCCTAACACTGAAACGTAAAGCAGCACTGTAATGGGACCCAGCAGAAAGAGTTAGGACAGAATTTGTTGTTCCTTCTTCCTGCTCCTTTGCAGAGTAGTTCATGTCCGATCAGCCGTAGCTCTGTCTGGCTTGCAGTCTCCAATTCCCGCAAGGATACAGTTCCATAGTTCCTCGTCAACAGAAAGAGCTAGGAAGGAATTGCTTGCGCTGATTTCTGTTTGTCTGCTCTAGCAGTTGGTTCCCTGTTTGGCAGAACGCTGGACTGCCTGTCACACTCAGAGCCAAACATCTCCCTTTTCCTCCAAACCAGCAAGAGCTACAAGATTATTTCTTAGTGAATCATTGTTTGCTTTGGCAGAGCACTTCATGCCTCTTAAGACGTAGCTCTGTATGACCTGGAAACTAGAAATCCAGAGGGACACCTGCTCTGTCCAAACAGAAGAGGAGAGACATGAATGTGCTGCTCTCTTAAGCATCTGCCCTAACACTGAAACCTAAAGCACCACTGTAATGGGACCAACAGAAAGAGTTAGGACAGAATTTGTTGTTCCTTCTTCCTGCTCCTTTGCAGAGTAGTTCATGTCCGAACAGCCGTAGCTCTGTCTGGCTTGCAGTCTCCAATTCCAGCAAGGATACAGTTCCATAGTTCCTCGTCAACAGAAAGAGCTAGGAAGGAATTGCTTGCGCTGATTTCTGTTTGTCTGCTCTAGCAGTTGGTTCCCTATTTGGCAGAACGCTGGACTGCCTGTCACACTCAGAGCCAAACATCTCCCTTTTCCTCCAAACCAGCAAGAGCTACAAGATTATTTCTTAGTGAAACATTGTTTGCTTTGGCAGAGCACTTCATGCCTCTTAAGACGTAGCTCTGTATGACCTGGAAACTAGAAATCCAGAGGGACACCTGCTCTGTCCAAACAGAAGAGGAGAGGCATGAATGTGCTGCTCTCTTAAGCATCTGCCCTAACACTGAAACGTAAAGCACCACTGTAATGGGACCCAGCAGAAAGAGTTAGGACAGAATTTGTTGCTCCTTCTTCCTGCTCCGTTGCAGAGTAGTTCATGTCCGAACAGCCGTAGCTCTGTCTGGCTTGCAATCTCCAATTCCAGCAAGGATACAGTTCCATAGTTCCTCGTCAACAGAAAGAGCTAGGAAGGAATTGCTTGCGCTGATTTCTGTTTGTCTGCTCTAGCAGTTGGTTCCCTGTTTGGCAGAACCCTGGACTGCCTGTCACCCTTAGAGCCAAACATCTCCCTTTTCCTCCAAACCAGCAGGAGCTACAAGATTATTTCTTAGTGAAACATTGTTTGCTTTGGCAGAGCACTTCATGCCTCTTAAGACGTAGCTCTGTATGACCTGGAAACTAGAAATCCAGAGGGACACCTGCTCTGTCCAAACAGAAGAGGAGAGGCATGAATGTGCTGCTCTATTAAGCATCTGCCCTAACTATGAAACCTAAAGCACCACTGTAATGGGACCCAGCAGAAAGAGTTAGGACAGAATTTGTTGTTCCTTCTTCCTGCTCCTTTGCAGAGTAGTTCATGTCCGAACAGTCGTAGCTCTGTCTGGCTTGCAGTCTCCAATTCCAGCAAGGATACATTTCCTCGTCAACAGAAAGAGCTAGGAAGGAATTGCTTGCGCTGATTTCTGTTTGTCTGCTCTAGCAGTTGGTTCCCTATTTGGCAGAACGCTGGACTGCCTGTCACACTCAGAGCCAAACATCTCCCTTTTCCTCCAAACCAGCAAGAGCTACAAGATTATTTCTTAGTGAAACATTGTTTGCTTTGGCAGAGCACTTCATGCCTCTTAAGACGTAGCTCTGTATGACCTGGAAACTGGAAATCCAGAGGGACACCTGCTCTGTCCAAACAGAAGAGGAGAGGCATGAATGTGCTGCTCTCTTAAGCGTCTGCCCTAACACGGAAACGTAAAGCACCACTGTAATGGGACCCAGCAGAAAGAGTTAGGACAGAATTTGTTGTTCCTTCTTCCTGCTCCGTTGCCGAGTAGTTCATGTCCGAACAGCCGTAGCTCTGTCTGGCTTGCAATCTCCAATTCCAGCAAGGATACAGTTCCATAGTTCCTCGTCAACAGAAAGAGCTAGGAAGGAATTGCTTGCGCTGATTTCTGTTTGTCTGCTCTAGCAGTTGGTTCCCTATTTGGCAGAACGCTGGACTGCCTGTCACACTCAGAGCCAAACATCTCCCTTTTCCTCCAAACCAGCAAGAGCTACAAGATTATTTCTTAGTGAAACATGGTTTGCTTTGGCAGAGCACTTCATGCCTCTTAAGACGTAGCTCTGTATGACCTGGAAACTAGAAATCCAGAGGGACACCTGCTCTGTCCAAACAGAAGAGGAGAGGCATGAATGTGCTGCTCTCTTAAGCGTCTGCCCTAACACTGAAACCTAAAGCACCACTGTAATGGGACCAACAGAAAGAGTTAGGACAGAATTTGTTGCTCCTTCTTCCTGCTCCTTTGCAGAGTAGTTCATGACCGAACAGCCGTAGCTCTGTCTGGCTTGCCATCTCCAATTCCAGCAAGGATACAGTTCCTCGTCAACAGAAAGAGCTAGGAAGGAATTGCTTGCGCTGATTTCTGTTTGTCTGCTCTAGCAGTTGGTTCCCTATTTGGCAGAACCCTGGACTGCCTGTCACCCTTAGAGCCAAACATCTCCCTTTTCCTCCAAACCAGCAGGAGCTACAAGATTATTTCTTAGTGAAACATTGTTTGCTTTGGCAGAGCACTTCATGCCTCTTAAGACGTAGCTCTGTATGACCTGGAAACTAGAAATCCAGAGGGACACCTGCTCTGTCCAAACAGAAGAGGAGAGGCATGAATGTGCTGCTCTATTAAGCATCTGCCCTAACACTGAAACGTAAAGCACCACTGTAATGGGACCCATCAGAAAGAGTTAGGACAGAATTTGTTGTTCCTTCTTCCTGCTCCTTTGCAGAGTAGTTCATGTCCGAACAGTCGTAGCTCTGTCTGGCTTGCAGTCTCCAATTCCAGCAAGGATACATTTCCTCGTCAACAGAAAGAGCTAGGAAGGAATTGCTTGCGCTGATTTCTGTTTGTCTGCTCTAGCAGTTGGTTCCCTATTTGGCAGAACGCTGGACTGCCTGTCACACTCAGAGCCAAACATCTCCCTTTTCCTCCAAACCAGCAAGAGCTACAAGATTATTTCTTAGTGAAACATTGTTTGCTTTGGCAGAGCACTTCATGCCTCTTAAGACGTAGCTCTGTATGACCTGGAAACTGGAAATCCAGAGGGACACCTGCTCTGTCCAAACAGAAGAGGAGAGGCATGAATGTGCTGCTCTCTTAAGCGTCTGCCCTAACACGGAAACGTAAAGCACCACTGTAATGGGACCCAGCAGAAAGAGTTAGGACAGAATTTGTTGTTCCTTCTTCCTGCTCCGTTGCCGAGTAGTTCATGTCCGAACAGCCGTAGCTCTGTCTGGCTTGCAATCTCCAATTCCAGCAAGGATACAGTTCCATAGTTCCTCGTCAACAGAAAGAGCTAGGAAGGAATTGCTTGCGCTGATTTCTGTTTGTCTGCTCTAGCAGTTGGTTCCCTATTTGGCAGAACGCTGGACTGCCTGTCACACTCAGAGCCAAACATCTCCCTTTTCCTCCAAACCAGCAAGAGCTACAAGATTATTTCTTAGTGAAACATGGTTTGCTTTGGCAGAGCACTTCATGCCTCTTAAGACATAGCTCTGTATGACCTGGAAACTAGAAATCCAGAGGGACGCCTGCTCTGTCCAAACAGAAGAGGATAGGCATGAATGTGCTGCTCTGTTAAGAGTCTACCCTAACACTGAAACCTAAAGCACCACTGTAATGGGACCCAGCAGAAAGAGTTAGGACAGAATTTGTTGCTCCTTCTTCCTGCTCCTTTGCAGAGTAGTTCATTTCTGAAGAGCCGTAGCTCTGTCCAGCTTGCAATCTCCAGTTCCAGCAAGGATACAGTTCCTCGTCAACAGAAAGAGGTAGGAAGGAA
Organism: Rhynochetos jubatus; assembly: GCA_027574665.1. NCBI lineage: Eukaryota > Metazoa > Chordata > Aves > Eurypygiformes > Rhynochetidae > Rhynochetos > Rhynochetos jubatus. Next base: position 8,788,586 of record CM050689.1, on the reverse strand, counting down.
TTGCTTCCGCTGATTTCTGTTTGTCTGCTCTACTAGTTGGTTCCCTATTTGGCCAAATGCTGGACTGCCTGTCACACTTAGAGCCAAACATCTCCCTTTTCCTCCAAACCAGCAAGAGCTACAAGATTATTTCTTAGTGAAACATTGTTTGCTTTGGCAGAGCACTTCATGCCTCTTAAGACGTAGCTCTGTATGACCTGGAAACTAGAAATCCAGAGGGACACCTGCTCTGTCCAAACGGAAGAGGAGAGGCATGAATGTGCTGCTCTCTTAAGCGTCTGCCCTAACACTGAAACCTAAAGCACCACTGTAATGGGACCCAGAAGAAAGAGTTAGGACAGAATTTGTTGCTCCTTCTTCCTGCTCCTTTGCAGAGTAGTTCATGCCCGAACAGCCGTAGCTCTGTCTGGCTTGCAATCTCCAATTCCAGCAAGGATACAGTTCCTCGTCAACAGAAAGAGCTAGGAAGGAATTGCTTGCGCTGATTTCTGTTTGTCTGCTCTAGCAGTTGGTTCCCTATTTGGCAGAACGCTGGACTGCCTGTCACACTCAGAGCCAAACATCTCCCTTTTCCTCCAAACCAGCAAGAGCTACAAGATTATTTCTTAGTGAAACATTGTTTGCTTTGGCAGAGCACTTCATGCCTCTTAAGACGTAGCTCTGTATGACCTGGAAACTAGAAATCCAGAGGGACACCTGCTCTGTCCAAACGGAAGAGGAGAGGCATGAATGTGCTGCTCTCTTAAGCGTCTGCCCTAACACTGAAACCTAAAGCACCACTGTAATGGGACCCAGCAGAAAGAGTTAGGACAGAATTTGTTGCTCCTTCTTCCTGCTCCTTTGCAGAGTAGTTCATTTCTGAAGAGCCGTAGCTCTGTCCAGCTTGCAATCTCCAGTTCCAGCAAGGATACAGTTCCTCGTCAACAGAAAGAGGTAGGAAGGAATTGCTTGCGCTGATTTCTGTTTGTCTGCTCTACTAGTTGGTTCCCTATTTGGCCAAATGCTGGACTGCCTGTCACACTTAGAGCCAAACATCTCCCTTTTCCTCCAAACCAGCAAGAGCTACAAGATTATTTCTTAGTGAAACATGGTTTGCTTTGGCAGAGCACTTCATGCCTCTTAAGACGTAGCTCTGTATGACCTGGAAACTAGAAATCCAGAGGGACACCTGCACTGTCCAAACGGAAGAGGAGAGGCATGAATGTGCTGCTCTCTTAAGCGTCTGCCCTAACACTGAAACCTAAAGCACCACTGTAATGGGAGCCAGCAGAAAGAGTTAGGACAGGATTTGTTGCTCCTTCTTCCTGCTCCTTTGCAGAGTAGTTCATGCCAGAGCAGCCGTATCTCTGTCTGGCTTGCAGTCTCCAATTCCAGCAAGGATACAGTTCCTCGTCAAGAGAAAGAGCTAGGAAGGAATTGCTTGCGCTGATTTCTGTTTGTCTGCTCTAGTAGTTGGTTCCCTATTTGGCAGAACGCTGGACTGCCTGTCACACTCAGAGCCAAACATCTCCCTTTTCCTCCAAACCAGCAAGAGCTACAAGATTATTTCTTAGTGAAACATTGTTTGCTTTGGCAGAGCACTTCATGCCTCTTAAGACGTAGCTCTGTATGACCTGGAAACTAGAAATCCAGAGGGACACCTGCTCTGTCCAAACGGAAGAGGAGAGGCATGAATGTGCTGCTCTCTTAAGCGTCTGCCCTAACACTGAAACCTAAAGCACCACTGTAATGGGACCCAGAAGAAAGAGTTAGGACAGAATTTGTTGCTCCTTCTTCCTGCTCCTTTGCCGAGTAGTTCATGCCCGAACAGCCGTAGCTCTGTCTGGCTTGCAATCTCCAATTCCAGCAAGGATACAGTTCCTCGTCAACAGAAAGAGCTAGGAAGGAATTGCTTGCGCTGATTTCTGTTTGTCTGCTCTAGCAGTTGGTTCCCTATTTGGCAGAACGCTGGACTGCCTGTCACACTCAGAGCCAAACATCTCCCTTTTCCTCCAAACCAGCAAGAGCTACAAGATTATTTCTTAGTGAAACATTGTTTGCTTTGGCAGAGCACTTCCTGCCTCTTAAGACGTAGCTCTGTATGACCTGGAAACTAGAAATCCAGAGGGACACCTGCTCTGTCCAAACGGAAGAGGAGAGGCATGAATGTGCTGCTCTCTTAAGCGTCTGCCCTAACAAAGAAACCTAAAGCACCACTGTAATGGGACCCAGAAGAAAGAGTTAGGACAGGATTTGTTGCTCCTTCTTCCTGCTCCTTTGCAGAGTAGTTCATGCCAGAGCAGCCGTAGCTCTGTCTGGCTTGCAGTCTCCAATTCCCGCAAGGATACAGTTCCTCGTCAAGAGAAAGAGCTAGGAAGGAATTGCTTGCGCTGATTTCTGTTTGTCTGCTCTAGCAGTTGGTTCCCTATTTGGCAGAACGCTGGAATGCCAGTCACACTCAGAGCCAAACATCTCCCTTTTCCTCCAAACCAGCAAGAGCTACAAGATTATTTCTTAGTGAAACATTGTTTGCTTTGGCAGAGCACTTCATGCCTCTTAAGACGTAGCTCTGTATGACCTGGAAACTAGAAATCCAGAGGGACGCCTGCTCTGTCCAAACAGAAGAGGAGAGGCATGAATGTGCTGCTCTCTTAAGCGTCTACCCTAACACTGAAACATAAAGCACCACTGTAATGGGACCCAGAAGAAAGAGTTAGGACAGAATTGGTTGTTCCTTCTTCCTGCTCCTTTGCAGAGTAGTTCATGTCCGAACAGCCGTAGCTCTGTCTGGCTTGCAGTCTCCAATTTCTGCAAGGATACAGTTCCATAGTTCCTCGTCAAGAGAAAGAGCTAGGAAGGAATTGCTTGCGCTGATTTCTGTTTGTCTGCTCTAGCAGTTGGTTCCCTATTTGGCAGAACGCTGGACTGCCTGTCACACTCAGAGCCAAACATCTCCCTTTTCCTCCAAACCAGCAAGAGCTACAAGATTATTTCTTAGTGAAACATTGTTTGCTTTGGCAGAGCACTTCATGCCTCTTAAGACGTAGCTCTGTATGACCTGGAAACTAGAAATCCAGAGGGACACCTGCTCTGTCCAAACAGAAGAGGAGAGGCATGAATGTGCTGCTCTCTTAAGCGTCTGCCCTAACACTGAAACCTAAAGCACCACTGTAATGGGACCCAGAAGAAAGAGTTAGGACAGAATTTGTTGCTCCTTCTTCCTGCTCCTTTGCCGAGTAGTTCATGCCCGAACAGCCGTAGCTCTGTCTGGCTTGCAATCTCCAATTCCAGCAAGGATACAGTTCCTCGTCAACAGAAAGAGCTAGGAAGGAATTGCTTGCGCTGATTTCTGTTTGTCTGCTCTAGCAGTTGGTTCCCTATTTGGCAGAACGCTGGACTGCCTGTCACACTCAGAGCCAAACATCTCCCTTTTCCTCCAAACCAGCAAGAGCTACAAGATTATTTCTTAGTGAAACATTGTTTGCTTTGGCAGAGCACTTCATGCCTCTTAAGACGTAGCTCTGTATGACCTGGAAACTAGAAATCCAGAGGGACACCTGCTCTGTCCAAACGGAAGAGGAGAGGCATGAATGTGCTGCTCTCTTAAGCGTCTGCCCTAACACTGAAACCTAAAGCACCACTGTAATGGGACCCAGCAGAAAGAGTTAGGACAGAATTTGTTGCTCCTTCTTCCTGCTCCTTTGCAGAGTAGTTCATTTCTGAAGAGCCGTAGCTCTGTCTGGCTTGCCATCTCCCATTCCAGCAAGGATACAGTTCCTCGTCAACAGAAAGAGGTAGGAAGGAATTGCTTGCGCTGATTTCTGTTTGTCTGCTCTACTAGTTGGTTCCCTATTTGGCCAAATGCTGGACTGCCTGTCACACTTAGAGCCAAACATCTCCCTTTTCCTCCAAACCAGCAAGAGCTACAAGATTATTTCTTAGTGAAACATGGTTTGCTTTGGCAGAGCACTTCATGCCTCTTAAGACGTAGCTCTGTATGACCTGGAAACTAGAAATCCAGAGGGACACCTGCACTGTCCAAATGGAAGAGGAGAGGCATGAATGTGCTGCTCTCTTAAGCGTCTGCCCTAACACTGAAACCTAAAGCACCACTGTAATGGGAGCCAGCAGAAAGAGTTAGGACAGGATTTGTTGCTCCTTCTTCCTGCTCCTTTGCAGAGTAGTTCATGCCAGAGCAGCCGTATCTCTGTCTGGCTTGCAGTCTCCAATTCCAGCAAGGATACAGTTCCTCGTCAAGAGAAAGAGCTAGGAAGGAATTGCTTGCGCTGATTTCTGTTTGTCTGCTCTAGTAGTTGGTTCCCTATTTGGCAGAACGCTGGACTGCCTGTCACACTCAGAGCCAAACATCTCCCTTTTCCTCCAAACCAGCAAGAGCTACAAGATTATTTCTTAGTGAAACATTGTTTGCTTTGGCAGAGCACTTCATGCCTCTTAAGACGTAGCTCTGTATGACCTGGAAACTAGAAATCCAGAGGGACACCTGCTCTGTCCAAACGGAAGAGGAGAGGCATGAATGTGCTGCTCTCTTAAGCGTCTGCCCTAACACTGAAACCTAAAGCACCACTGTAATGGGACCCAGAAGAAAGAGTTAGGACAGAATTTGTTGCTCCTTCTTCCTGCTCCTTTGCCGAGTAGTTCATGCCCGAACAGCCGTAGCTCTGTCTGGCTTGCAATCTCCAATTCCAGCAAGGATACAGTTCCTCGTCAACAGAAAGAGCTAGGAAGGAATTGCTTGCGCTGATTTCTGTTTGTCTGCTCTAGCAGTTGGTTCCCTATTTGGCAGAACGCTGGACTGCCTGTCACACTCAGAGCCAAACATCTCCCTTTTCCTCCAAACCAGCAAGAGCTACAAGATTATTTCTTAGTGAAACATTGTTTGCTTTGGCAGAGCACTTCATGCCTCTTAAGACGTAGCTCTGTATGACCTGGAAACTAGAAATCCAGAGGGACACCTGCTCTGTCCAAACGGAAGAGGAGAGGCATGAATGTGCTGCTCTCTTAAGCGTCTGCCCTAACAAAGAAACCTAAAGCACCACTGTAATGGGACCCAGAAGAAAGAGTTAGGACAGGATTTGTTGCTCCTTCTTCCTGCTCCTTTGCAGAGTAGTTCATGCCAGAGCAGCCGTAGCTCTGTCTGGCTTGCAGTCTCCAATTCCCGCAAGGATACAGTTCCTCGTCAAGAGAAAGAGCTAGGAAGGAATTGCTTGCGCTGATTTCTGTTTGTCTGCTCTAGCAGTTGGTTCCCTATTTGGCAGAACGCTGGAATGCCTGTCACACTCAGAGCCAAACATCTCCCTTTTCCTCCAAACCAGCAAGAGCTACAAGATTATTTCTTAGTGAAACATTGTTTGCTTTGGCAGAGCACTTCATGCCTCTTAAGACGTAGCTCTGTATGACCTGGAAACTAGAAATCCAGAGGGACGCCTGCTCTGTCCAAACAGAAGAGGAGAGGCATGAATGTGCTGCTCTCTTAAGCGTCTACCCTAACACTGAAACATAAAGCACCACTGTAATGGGACCCAGAAGAAAGAGTTAGGACAGAATTGGTTGTTCCTTCTTCCTGCTCCTTTGCAGAGTAGTTCATGTCCGAACAGCCGTAGCTCTGTCTGGCTTGCAGTCTCCAATTTCTGCAAGGATACAGTTCCATAGTTCCTCGTCAACAGAAAGAGCTAGGAAGGAATTGCTTGCGCTGATTTCTGTTTGTCTGCTCTAGCAGTTGGTTCCCTATTTGGCAGAACGCTGGACTGCCTGTCACACTCAGAGCCAAACATCTCCCTTTTCCTCCAAACCAGCAAGAGCTACAAGATTATTTCTTAGTGAAACATTGTTTGCTTTGGCAGAGCACTTCATGCCTCTTAAGACGTAGCTCTGTATGACCTGGAAACTAGAAATCCAGAGGGACACCTGCTCTGTCCAAACAGAAGAGGAGAGGCATGAATGTGCTGCTCTCTTAAGCGTCTACCCTAACACTGAAATATAAAGCACCACTGTAATGGGACCCAGAAGAAAGAGTTAGGACAGAATTGGTTGTTCCTTCTTCCTGCTCCTTTGCAGAGTAGTTCATGTCCGAACAGCCGTAGCTCTGTCTGGCTTGCAGTCTCCAATTTCTGCAAGGATACAGTTCCATAGTTCCTCGTCAACAGAAAGAGCTAGGAAGGAATTGCTTGCGCTGATTTCTGTTTGTCTGCTCTAGCAGTTGGTTCCCTATTTGGCAGAACGCTGGACTGCCTGTCACACTCAGAGCCAAACATCTCCCTTTTCCTCCAAACCAGCAAGAGCTACAAGATTATTTCTTAGTGAAACATTGTTTGCTTTGGCAGAGCACTTCATGCCTCTTAAGACGTAGCTCTGTATGACCTGGAAACTAGAAATCCAGAGGGACACCTGCTCTGTCCAAACAGAAGAGGAGAGGCATGAATGTGCTGCTCTCTTAAGCGTCTGCCCTAACAATGAAACCTAAAGCACCACTGTAATGGGACCCAACAGAAAGAGTTAGGACAGGATTTGTTGCTCCTTCTTCCTGCTCCTTTGCAGAGTAGTTCATGTCCGAACAGCCGTAGCTCTGTCTGGCTTGCAGTCTCCAATTCCAGCAAGGATACAGTTCCTCGTCAAGAGAAAGAGCTAGGAAGGAATTGCTTGCGCTGATTTCTGTTTGTCTGCTCTAGCAGTTGGTTCCCTATTTGGCAGAACGCTGGACTGCCTGTCACACTCAGAGCCAAACATCTCCCTTTTCCTCCAAACCAGCAAGAGCTACAAGATTATTTCTTAGTGAAACATTGTTTGCTTTGGCAGAACACTTCATGCCTCTTAAGACGTAGCTCTGTATGACCTGGAAACTAGAAATCCAGAGGGACACCTGCACTGTCCAAACAGAAGAGGAGAGGCATGAATGTGCTGCTCTCTTAAGCGTCTGCCCTAACACTGAAACGTATGCACCACTGTAATGGGACCAACAGAAAGAGTTAGGAGAGAATTTGTTGCTCCTTCTTCCTGCTCCTTTGCCGAGTAGTTCATGCCAGAACAGCCGTAGCTCTGTCTGGCTTGCAATCTCCAATTCCAGCAAGGATACAGTTCCTTGTCAACAGAAAGAGCTAGGAAGGAATTGCTTGCGCTGATTTCTGTTTGTCTGCTCTAGCAGTTGGTTCCCTATTTGGCAGAACCCTGGACTGCCTGTCACACTCAGAGCCAAACATCTCCCTTTTCCTCCAAACCAGCAAGAGCTACAAGATTATTTCTTAGTGAAACATTGTTTGCTTTGGCAGAGCACTTCATGCCTCTTAAGATGTAGCTCTGTATGACCTGGAAACTAGAAATCCAGAGGGACACCTGCTCTGTCCAAACAGAAGAGGAGAGGCATGAATGTGCTGCTCTATTAAGCATCTGCCCTAACACTGAAACGTAAAGCACCACTGTAATGGGACCCATCAGAAAGAGTTAGGACAGAATTTGTTGTTCCTTCTTCCTGCTCCTTTGCAGAGTAGTTCATGTCCGAACAGCCGTAGCTCTCTCTGGCTTGCAGTCTCCAATTCCAGCAAGGATACATTTCCTCGTCAACAGAAAGAGCTAGGAAGGAATTGCTTGCGCTGATTTCTGTTTGTCTGCTCTAGCAGTTGGTTCCCTATTTGGCAGAACGCTGGATTGCCTGTCACACTCAGAGCCAAACATCTCCCTTTTCCTCCAAACCAGCAAGAGCTACAAGATTATTTCTTAGTGAAACATTGTTTGCTTTGGCAGAGCACTTCATGCCTCTTAAGACGTAGCTCTGTATGACCTGGAAACTGGAAATCCAGAGGGACACCTGCTCTGTCCAAACAGAAGAGGAGAGGCATGAATGTGCTGCTCTCTTTAGCGTCTGCCCTAACACTGAAACGTAAAGCACCACTGTAATGGGACCCAGCAGAAAGAGTTAGGACAGAATTGGTTGTTCCTTCTTCCTGCTCCGTTGCAGAGTAGTTCATGTCCGAACAGCCGTAGCTCTGTCTGGCTTGCAATCTCCAATTCCAGCAAGGATACAGTTCCATAGTTCCTCGTCAACAGAAAGAGCTAGGAAGGAATTGCTTGCACTGATTTCTGTTTGTCTGCTCTAGCAGTTGGTTCCCTATTTGGCCAAATGCTGGACTGCCTGTCACACTTAGAGCCAAACATCTCCCTTTTCCTCCAAACCAGCAAGAGCTGCAAGATTATTTCTTAGTGAAACATGGTTTGCTTTGGCAGAGCACTTCATGCCTCTTAAGACGTAGCTCTGTATGACCTGGAAACTAGAAATCCAGAGGGACACCTGCACTGTCCAAACAGAAGAGGATAGGCATGAATGTGCTGCTCTGTTAAGAGTCTACCCTAACACTGAAACCTAAAGCACCACTGTAATGGGACCCAGCAGAAAGAGTTAGGACAGGATTTGTTGCTCCTTCTTCCTGCTCCTTTGCCGAGTAGTTCATGCCCGAGCAGCCGTATCTCTGTCTGGCTTGCAGTCTCCAATTCCAGCAAGGATACAGTTCCTCGTCAACAGAAAGAGCTAGGAAGGAATTGCTTGCGCTGATTTCTGTTTGTCTGCTCTAGCAGTTGGTTCCCTATTTGGCAGAACGCTGGACTGCCTGTCACACTCAGAGCCAAACATCTCCCTTTTCCTCCAAACCAGCAAGAGCTACAAGATTATTTCTTAGTGAAACATTGTTTGCTTTGGCAGAGCACTTCATGCCTCTTAAGACGTAGCTCTGTATGACCTGGAAACTAGAAATCCAGAGGGACACCTGCTCTGTCCAAACAGAAGAGGAGAGGCATGAATGTGCTGCTCTCTTAAGCGTCTGCCCTAACAATGAAACCTAAAGCACCACTGTAATGGGACCCAACAGAAAGAGTTAGGACAGGATTTGTTGCTCCTTCTTCCTGCTCCTTTGCAGAGTAGTTCATGTCCGAACAGCCGTAGCTCTGTCTGGCTTGCAGTCTCCAATTCCAGCAAGGATACAGTTCCTCGTCAAGAGAAAGAGCTAGGAAGGAATTGCTTGCGCTGATTTCTGTTTGTCTGCTCTAGCAGTTGGTTCCCTATTTGGCAGAACGCTGGACTGCCTGTCACACTCAGAGCCAAACATCTCCCTTTTCCTCCAAACCAGCAAGAGCTACAAGATTATTTCTTAGTGAAACATTGTTTGCTTTGGCAGAGCACTTCATGCCTCTTAAGACGTAGCTCTGTATGACCTGGAAACTAGAAATCCAGAGGGACACCTGCACTGTCCAAACAGAAGAGGAGAGGCATGAATGTGCTGCTCTCTTAAGCGTCTGCCCTAACACTGAAACGTAAAGCACCACTGTAATGGGACCAACAGAAAGAGTTAGGAGAGAATTTGTTGCTCCTTCTTCCTGCTCCTTTGCCGAGTAGTTCATGCCAGAACAGCCGTAGCTCTGTCTGGCTTGCAATCTCCAATTCCAGCAAGGATACAGTTCCTTGTCAACAGAAAGAGCTAGGAAGGAATTGCTTGCGCTGATTTCTGTTTGTCTGCTCTAGCAGTTGGTTCCCTATTTGGCAGAACCCTGGACTGCCTGTCACACTCAGAGCCAAACATCTCCCTTTTCCTCCAAACCAGCAAGAGCTACAAGATTATTTCTTAGTGAAACATTGTTTGCTTTGGCAGAGCACTTCATGCCTCTTAAGATGTAGCTCTGTATGACCTGGAAACTAGAAATCCAGAGGGACACCTGCTCTGTCCAAACAGAAGAGGAGAGGCATGAATGTGCTGCTCTATTAAGCATCTGCCCTAACACTGAAACGTAAAGCACCACTGTAATGGGACCCAGCAGAAAGAGTTAGGACAGAATTTGTTGTTCCTTCTTCCTGCTCCTTTGCAGAGTAGTTCATGTCCGAACAGCCGTCGCTCTGTCTGGCTTGCAATCTCCAATTCCAGCAAGGATACAGTTCCTCGTCAACAGAAAGAGCTAGGAAGGAATTGCTTGCGCTGATTTCTGTTTGTCTGCTCTAGCAGTTGGTTCCCTGTTTGGCAGAACCCTGGACTGCCTGTCACCCTTAGAGCCAAACATCTCCCTTTTCCTCCAAACCAGCAGGAGCTACAAGATTATTTCTTAGTGAAACATTGTTTGCTTTGGCAGAGCACTTCATGCCTCTTAAGACGTAGCTCTGTATGACCTGGAAACTAGAAATCCAGAGGGACACCTGCTCTGTCCAAACAGAAGAGGAGAGGCATGAATGTGCTGCTCTATTAAGCATCTGCCCTAACACTGAAACGTAAAGCACCACTGTAATGGGACCCATCAGAAAGAGTTAGGACAGAATTTGTTGTTCCTTCTTCCTGCTCCTTTGCAGAGTAGTTCATGTCCGAACAGCCGTAGCTCTCTCTGGCTTGCAGTCTCCAATTCCAGCAAGGATACATTTCCTCGTCAACAGAAAGAGCTAGGAAGGAATTGCTTGCGCTGATTTCTGTTTGTCTGCTCTAGCAGTTGGTTCCCTATTTGGCAGAACGCTGGATTGCCTGTCACACTCAGAGCCAAACATCTCCCTTTTCTTCCAAACCAGCAAGAGCTACAAGATTATTTCTTAGTGAAACATTGTTTGCTTTGGCAGAGCACTTCATGCCTCTTAAGACGTAGCTCTGTATGACCTGGAAACTGGAAATCCAGAGGGACACCTGCTCTGTCCAAACAGAAGAGGAGAGGCATGAATGTGCTGCTCTCTTTAGCGTCTGCCCTAACACTGAAACGTAAAGCACCACTGTAATGGGACCCATCAGAAAGAGTTAGGACAGAATTGGTTGTTCCTTCTTCCTGCTCCGTTGCAGAGTAGTTCATGTCCGAACAGCCGTAGCTCTGTCTGGCTTGCAATCTCCAATTCCAGCAAGGATACAGTTCCTCGTCAACAGAAAGAGCTAGGAAGGAATTGCTTGCGCTGATTTCTGTTTGTCTGCTCTAGCAGTTGGTTCCCTATTTGGCAGAACCCTGGACTGCCTGTCACACTTAGAGCCAAACATCTCCCTTTTCCTCCAAACCAGCAAGAGCTACAAGATTATTTCTTAGTGAAACATGGTTTGCTTTGGCAGAGCACTTCATGCCTCTTAAGACGTAGCTCTGTATGACCTGGAAACTAGAAATCCAGAGGGACACCTGCTCTGTCCAAACAGAAGAGGAGAGGCATGAATGTGCTGCTCTCTTAAGCATCTTCCCTAACAATGAAACCTAAAGCACCACTGTAATGGGACCCAGCAGAAAGAGTTAGGACAGGATTTGTTGCTCCTTCTTCCTGCTCCTTTGCAGAGTAGTTCATGCCCGAACAGCCGTAGCTCTGTCTGGCTTGCAGTCTCCAATTCCAGCAAGGATACAGTTCCATAGTTCCTCGTCAAGAGAAAGAGCTAGGAAGGAATTGCTTGCGCTGATTTCTGTTTGTCTGCTCTAGCAGTTGGTTCCCTATTTGGCAGAACGCTGGACTGCCTGTCACACTCAGAGCCAAACATCTCCCTTTTCCTCCAAACCAGCAAGAGCTACAAGATTATTTCTTAGTGAAACATTGTTTGCTTTGGCAGAGCACTTCATGCCTCTTAAGACGTAGCTCTGTATGACCTCGAAACTAGAAATCCAGAAGGAAACCTGCTCTGTCCAAACAGAAGAGGAGAGGCATGAATGTGCTGCTCTCTTAAGCGTCTGCCCTAACAATGAAACCTAAAGCACCACTGTAATGGGACCCAGCAGAAAGAGTTAGGACAGGATTTGTTGCTCCTTCTTCCTGCTCCTTTGCAGAGTAGTTCATGTCCGAACAGCCGTAGCTCTGTCTGGCTTGCAATCTCCAATTCCAGCAAGGATACAGTTCCATAGTTCCTCGTCAACAGAAAGAGCTAGGAAGGAATTGCTTGCACTGATTTCTGTTTGTCGGCTCTAGTAGTTGGTTCCCTGTTTGGCAGAACGCTGGACTGCCTGTCACACTTAGAGCCAAACATCTCCCTTTTCCTCCAAACCAGCAAGAGTTACAAGATTATTTCTTAGTGAAACATGGTTTGCTTTGGCAGAGCACTTCATGCCTCTTAAGACGTAGCTCTGTATGACCTGGAAACTAGAAATCCAGAGGGACACCTGCTCTGTCCAAACAGAAGAGGAGAGGCATGAATGTGCTGCTCTCTTAAGTGTCTGCCCTAACAATGAAACCTAAAGCACCACTGTAATGGGACCCAGCAGAAAGAGTTAGGACAGAATTTGTTGTTTCTTCTTCCTGCTCCTTCGCAGAGTAGTTCATGTCCGAACAGCCGTAGCTCTGTCTGGCTTGCACTCTCCAATTCCAGCAAGGATACAGTTCCTCGTCAACAGAAAGAGCTAGGAAGGAATTGCTTGCGCTGATTTCTGTTTGTCTGCTCTAGTAGTTGGTTCCCTATTTGGCAGAACGCTGGACTGCCTGTCACACTCAGAGCCAAACATCTCCCTTTTCCTCCAAACCAGCAAGAGCTACAAGATTATTTCTTAGTGAAACATTGTTTGCTTTGGCAGAGCACTTCATGCCTCTTAAGACGTAGCTCTGTATGACCTGGAAACTAGAAATCCAGAGGGACACCTGCTCTGTCCAAAGAGAAGAGGAGAGGCATGAATGTGCTGCTCTCTTAAGCGTCTGCCCTAACACTGAAGCCTAAAGCACCACTGTAATGGGACCCAGCAGAAAGAGTTAGGACAGAATTTGTTGTTCCTTCTTCCTGCTTCTTTGCAGAGTAGTTCATGCCCGAACAGCCGTAGCTCTGTCTGGCTTGCAGTCTCCAATTCCAGCAAGGATACAGTTCCATAGTTCCTCGTCAACAGAAAGAGCTAGGAAGGAATTGCTTGCGCTGATTTCTGTTTGTCTGCTCTAGCAGTTGGTTCCCTATTTGGCAGAACGCTGGACTGCCGGTCACAGAGCCAAACATCTCCCTTTTCCTCCAAACCAGCAAGAGCTACAAGATTATTTCTTAGTGAAACATTGTTTGCTTTGGCAGAGCACTTCATGCCTCTTAAGACGTAGCTCTGTATGACCTGGAAACTAGAAATCCAGAGGGACACCTGCTCTGTCCAAACAGAAGAGGAGAGGCATGAATGTGCTGCTCTATTAAGCATCTGCCCTAACACTGAAACGTAAAGCACCACTGTAATGGGACCCAGAAGAAAGAGTTAGGACAGAATTTGTTGTTCCTTCTTCCTGCTCCTTTGCAGAGTAGTTCATGTCCGAACAGCCGTAGCTCTGTCTGGCTTGCAGTCTCCAATTCCAGCAAGGATACAGTTCCATAGTTCCTCGTCAACAGAAAGTGCTAGGAAGGAATTGCTTGCACTGATTTCTGTTTGTCGGCTCTAGTAGTTGGTTCCCTGTTTGGCAGAACGCTGGACTGCCTGTCACACTTAGAGCCAAACATCTCCCTTTTCCTCCAAACCAGCAAGAGCTACAAGATTATTTCTTAGTGAAACATGGTTTGCTTTGGCAGAGCACTTCCTGCCTCTTAAGACGTAGCTCTGTATGACCTGGAAACTAGAAATCCAGAGGGACACCTGCTCTGTCCAAACAGAAGAGGAGAGGCATGAATGTGCTGCTCTGTTAAGAGTCTACCCTAACAATGAAACCTAGAGCACCACTGTAATGGGACCCAGCAGAAAGAGTTAGGACAGAATTTGTTGCTCCTTCTTCCTGCTCCTTTGCAGAGTAGTTCATGCCCGAAGAGCCGTAGCTCTGTCTGGCTTGCAGTCTCCAATTCCAGCAAGGATACAGTTCCTCGTCAACAGAAAGAGCTAGGAAGGAATTGCTTGCGCTGATTTCTGTTTGTCTGCTCTTGAAATTGGTTCCCTATTTGGCAGAACGCTGGACTGCCTGTCACACTTAGGGCCAAACATCTCCCTTTTCCTCCAAACCAGCAAGAGCTACAAGATTATTTCTTAGTGAAACATGGTTTGCTTTGGCAGAGCACTTCATGCCTCTTAAGACGTAGCTCTGTATGACCTGGAAACTAGAAATCCAGAGGGACAACTGCCCTGCCCAAACAAAAGAGGGTAGGCATGAATGTGCTGCTCTCTTAAGCGTCTGCCCTAACACTGAAACCTAAAGCACCACTGTAATGGGACCCAGCAGAAAGAGTTAGGACAGAATTTGTTGCTCCTTCTTCCTGCTCCTTTGCAGAGTAGTTCATTTCCGAACAGCCGTAGATCTGTCTGGCTTGCAGTCTCCAATTCCAGCAAGGATACAGTTCCTCGTCAACAGAAAGAGTTAGGAAGGAATTGCTTGCACTGATTTCTGTTTGTCTGCTCTAGTAGTTGGTTCCCTGTTTGGCAGAACGCTGGACTGCCTGTCACACTTAGAGCCAAACATCTCCCTTTTCCTCCAAACCAGCAAGAGCTACAAGATTATTTCTTAGTGAAACATGGTTTGCTTTGGCAGAGCACTTCATGCCTCTTAAGACGTAGCTCTGTATGACCTGGAAACTAGAAATCCAGAGGGACACCTGCTCTGTCCAAACAGAAGAGGAGAGGCATGAATGTGCTGCTCTCTTAAGCGTCTGCCCTAACACTGAAACGTAAAGCACCACTGTAATGGGACCAACAGAAAGAGTTAGGACAGAATTTGTTGTTTCTTCTTCCTGCTCCTTCGCAGAGTAGTTCATGTCCGAACAGCCGTAGCTCTGTCTGGCTTGCACTCTCCAATTCCAGCAAGGATACAGTTCCTCGTCAACAGAAAGAGCTAGGAAGGAATTGCTTGCGCTGATTTCTGTTTGTCTGCTCTAGTAGTTGGTTCCCTATTTGGCAGAACGCTGGACTGCCTGTCACACTCAGAGCCAAACATCTCCCTTTTCCTCCAAACCAGCAAGAGCTACAAGATTATTTCTTAGTGAAACATGGTTTGCTTTGGCAGAGCACTTCATGCCTCTTAAGACGTAGCTCTGTATGACCTGGAAACTAGAAATCCAGAGGGACACCTGCTCTGTCCAAAGAGAAGAGGAGAGGCATGAATGTGCTGCTCTCTTAAGCATCTGCCCTAACACTGAAGCCTAAAGCACCACTGTAATGGGACCCAGCAGAAAGAGTTAGGACAGAATTTGTTGCTCCTTCTTCCTGCTCCTTTGCAGAGTAGTTAATTTCTGAAGAGCCGTAGCTCTGTCCAGCTTGCAATCTCCAGTTCCAGCAAGGATACAGTTCCTCGTCAACAGAAAGAGGTAGGAAGGAATTGCTTGCGCTGATTTCTGTTTGTCTGCTCTAGTAGTTGGTTCCCTATTTGGCAGAACGCTGGACTGCCTGTCACACTTAGAGCCAAACATCTCCCTTTTCCTCCAAACCAGCAAGAGCTACAAGATTATTTCTTAGTGAAACATTGTTTGCTTTGGCAGAGCACTTCATGCCTCTTAAGACGTAGCTCTGTATGACCTGGAAACTAGAAATCCAGAGGGACACCTGCTCTGTCCAAACAGAAGAGGAGAGGCATGAATGTGCTGCTCTCTTAAGCGTCTGCCCTAACACTGAAACCTAAAGCACCACTGTAATGGGACCCAGCAGAAAGAGTTAGGACAGGATTTGTTGCTCCTTCTTCCTGCTCCTTTGCAGAGTAGTTCATGCCAGGACAGCCGTAGCTCTGTCTGGCTTGCAGTCTCCAATTCCTGCAAGGATACAGTTCCTCGTCAAGAGAAAGAGCTAGGAAGGAATTGCTTGCGCTGATTTCTGTTTGTCTGCTCTAGCAGTTGGTTCCCTATTTGGCAGAACGCTGGACTGCCTGTCACACTCAGAGCCAAACATCTCCCTTTTCCTCCAAACCAGCAAGAGCTACAAGATTATTTCTTAGTGAAACATTGTTTGCTTTGGCAGAGCACTTCATGCCTCTTAAGACGTAGCTCTGTATGACCTGGAAACTAGAAATCCAGAGGGACACCTGCTCTGTCCAAACAGAAGAGGAGAGGCATGAATGTGCTGCTCTCTTAAGCGTCTGCCCTAACACTGAAACGTAAAGCACCACTGTAATGGGACCAACAGAAAGAGTTAGGACAGAATTTGTTGTTCCTTCTTCGTGCTCCTTTGCAGAGTAGTTCATGTCCGAACAGCCGTAGCTCTGTCTGGCTTGCAATCTCCAATTCCAGCAAGGATACAGTTCCATAGTTCCTCGTCAACAGAAAGAGCTAGGAAGGAATTGCTTGCGCTGATTTCTGTTTGTCTGCTCTAGCAGTTGGTTCCCTATTTGGCAGAACGCTGGACTGCCTGTCACACTCAGAGCCAAACATCTCCCTTTTCCTGCAAACCAGCAAGAGCTACAAGATTATTTCTTAGTGAAACATTGTTTGCTTTGGCAGAGCACTTCCTGCCTCTTAAGACGTAGCTCTGTATGACCTGGAAACTAGAAATCCAGAGGGACACCTGCTCTGTCCAAACAGAAGAGGAGAGGCATGAAGGTGCTGCTCTCTTAAGTGTCTGCCCTAACACTGAAACCTAAAGCACCACTGTAATGGGACCCAGCAGAAAGAGTTAGGACAGAATTTGTTGTTTCTTCTTCCTGCTCCTTTGCAGAGTAGTTCATGTCCGAACAGCCGTATCTCTGTCTGGCTTGCACTCTCCAATTCCAGCAAGGATACAGTTCCTCGTCAAGAGAAAGGGCTAGGAAGGAATTGCTTGCGCTGATTTCTGTTTGTCTGCTCTACTAGTTGGTTCCCTATTTGGCAGAACGCTGGACTGCCTGTCACACTCAGAGCCAAACATCTCCCTTTTCCTCCAAACCAGCAAGAGCTACAAGATTATTTCTTAGTGAAACATGGTTTGCTTTGGCAGAGCACTTCATGCCTCTTAAGACGTAGCTCTGTATGACCTGGAAACTAGAAATCCAGAGGGACACCTGCTCTGTCCAAAGAGAAGAGGAGAGGCATGAATGTGCTGCTCTCTTAAGCGTCTGCCCTAACACTGAAACGTAAAGCACCACTGTAATGGGACCAACAGAAAGAGTTAGGACAGAATTTTTTTTTCCTTCTTCCTGCTCCTTTGCAGAGTAGTTCATGTCCGAACAGCTGTAGCTCTGTCTGGCTTGCAATCTCCAATTCCAGCAAGGATACAGTTCCATAGTTCCTCGTCAACAGAAAGAGCTAGGAAGGAATTGCTTGCGCTGATTTCTGTTTGTCTGCTCTAGCAAGTGGTTCCGTATTTGGCAGAACGCTGGACTGCCTGTCACACTTAGAGCCAAACATCTCCCTTTTCCTCCAAACCAGCAAGAGCTACAAGATTATTTCTTAGTGAAACATGGTTTGCTTTGGCAGAGCACTTCATGCCTCTTAAGACGTAGCTCTGTATGACCTGGAAACTAGAAATCCAGAGGGACACCTGCTCTGTCCAAACAGAAGAGGAGAGGCATGAATGTGCTGCTCTCTTAAGCATCTGCCCTAACACTGAAACGTAAAGCACCACTGTAATGTGAGCCAGCAGAAAGAGTTAGGACAGAATTTGTTGTTCCTTCTTCCTGCTCCTTTGCCGAGTAGTTCATGTCCGAACAGCCGTAGCTCTGTCTGGCTTTCAGTCTCCAATTCCAGCAAGGATACAGTTCCTCGTCAACAGAAAGAGCTAGGAAGGAATTGCTTGCGCTGATTTCTGTTTGTCTGCTCTAGCAGTTGGTTCCCTATTTGGCAGAACGCTGGACTGCCTGTCACACTTAGAGCCAAACATCTCCCTTTTCCTCCAAACCAGCAAGAGCTACAAGATTATTTCTTAGTGAAACATTGTTTGCTTTGGCAGAGCACTTCATGCCTCTTAAGACGTAGCTCTGTATGACCTGGAAACTAGAAATCCAGAGGGACACCTGCTCTGTCCAAACAGAAGAGGAGAGGCATGAATGTGCTGCTCTCTTAAGCATCTTCCCTAACAATGAAACCTAAAGCACCACTGTAATGGGACCCAGCAGAAAGAGTTAGGACAGGATTTGTTGCTCCTTCTTCCTGCTCCTTTGCAGAGTAGTTCATGCCCGAACAGCCGTAGCTCTGTCTGGCTTGCAGTCTCCAATTCCAGCAAGGATACAGTTCCATAGTTCCTCGTCAAGAGAAAGAGCTAGGAAGGAATTGCTTGCGCTGATTTCTGTTTGTCTGCTCTAGCAGTTGGTTCCCTATTTGGCAGAACGCTGGACTGCCTGTCACACTCAGAGCCAAACATCTCCCTTTTCCTCCAAACCAGCAAGAGCTACAAGATTATTTCTTAGTGAAACATTGTTTGCTTTGGCAGAGCACTTCATGCCTCTTAAGACGTAGCTCTGTATGACCTCGAAACTAGAAATCCAGAAGGAAACCTGCTCTGTCCAAACAGAAGAGGAGAGGCATGAATGTGCTGCTCTCTTAAGCGTCTGCCCTAACAATGAAACCTAAAGCACCACTGTAATGGGACCCAGCAGAAAGAGTTAGGACAGGATTTGTTGCTCCTTCTTCCTGCTCCTTTGCAGAGTAGTTCATGTCCGAACAGCCGTAGCTCTGTCTGGCTTGCAATCTCCAATTCCAGCAAGGATACAGTTCCATAGTTCCTCGTCAACAGAAAGAGCTAGGAAGGAATTGCTTGCACTGATTTCTGTTTGTCGGCTCTAGTAGTTGGTTCCCTGTTTGGCAGAACGCTGGACTGCCTGTCACACTTAGAGCCAAACATCTCCCTTTTCCTCCAAACCAGCAAGAGTTACAAGATTATTTCTTAGTGAAACATGGTTTGCTTTGGCAGAGCACTTCATGCCTCTTAAGACGTAGCTCTGTATGACCTGGAAACTAGAAATCCAGAGGGACACCTGCTCTGTCCAAACAGAAGAGGAGAGGCATGAATGTGCTGCTCTCTTAAGTGTCTGCCCTAACAATGAAACCTAAAGCACCACTGTAATGGGACCCAGCAGAAAGAGTTAGGACAGAATTTGTTGTTTCTTCTTCCTGCTCCTTCGCAGAGTAGTTCATGTCCGAACAGCCGTAGCTCTGTCTGGCTTGCACTCTCCAATTCCAGCAAGGATACAGTTCCTCGTCAACAGAAAGAGCTAGGAAGGAATTGCTTGCGCTGATTTCTGTTTGTCTGCTCTAGTAGTTGGTTCCCTATTTGGCAGAACGCTGGACTGCCTGTCACACTCAGAGCCAAACATCTCCCTTTTCCTCCAAACCAGCAAGAGCTACAAGATTATTTCTTAGTGAAACATTGTTTGCTTTGGCAGAGCACTTCATGCCTCTTAAGACGTAGCTCTGTATGACCTGGAAACTAGAAATCCAGAGGGACACCTGCTCTGTCCAAAGAGAAGAGGAGAGGCATGAATGTGCTGCTCTCTTAAGCGTCTGCCCTAACACTGAAGCCTAAAGCACCACTGTAATGGGACCCAGCAGAAAGAGTTAGGACAGAATTTGTTGTTCCTTCTTCCTGCTTCTTTGCAGAGTAGTTCATGCCCGAACAGCCGTAGCTCTGTCTGGCTTGCAGTCTCCAATTCCAGCAAGGATACAGTTCCATAGTTCCTCGTCAACAGAAAGAGCTAGGAAGGAATTGCTTGCGCTGATTTCTGTTTGTCTGCTCTAGCAGTTGGTTCCCTATTTGGCAGAACGCTGGACTGCCGGTCACAGAGCCAAACATCTCCCTTTTCCTCCAAACCAGCAAGAGCTACAAGATTATTTCTTAGTGAAACATTGTTTGCTTTGGCAGAGCACTTCATGCCTCTTAAGACGTAGCTCTGTATGACCTGGAAACTAGAAATCCAGAGGGACACCTGCTCTGTCCAAACAGAAGAGGAGAGGCATGAATGTGCTGCTCTATTAAGCATCTGCCCTAACACTGAAACGTAAAGCACCACTGTAATGGGACCCAGAAGAAAGAGTTAGGACAGAATTTGTTGTTCCTTCTTCCTGCTCCTTTGCAGAGTAGTTCATGTCCGAACAGCCGTAGCTCTGTCTGGCTTGCAGTCTCCAATTCCAGCAAGGATACAGTTCCATAGTTCCTCGTCAACAGAAAGTGCTAGGAAGGAATTGCTTGCACTGATTTCTGTTTGTCGGCTCTAGTAGTTGGTTCCCTGTTTGGCAGAACGCTGGACTGCCTGTCACACTTAGAGCCAAACATCTCCCTTTTCCTCCAAACCAGCAAGAGCTACAAGATTATTTCTTAGTGAAACATGGTTTGCTTTGGCAGAGCACTTCCTGCCTCTTAAGACGTAGCTCTGTATGACCTGGAAACTAGAAATCCAGAGGGACACCTGCTCTGTCCAAACAGAAGAGGAGAGGCATGAATGTGCTGCTCTGTTAAGAGTCTACCCTAACAATGAAACCTAGAGCACCACTGTAATGGGACCCAGCAGAAAGAGTTAGGACAGAATTTGTTGCTCCTTCTTCCTGCTCCTTTGCAGAGTAGTTCATGCCCGAAGAGCCGTAGCTCTGTCTGGCTTGCAGTCTCCAATTCCAGCAAGGATACAGTTCCTCGTCAACAGAAAGAGCTAGGAAGGAATTGCTTGCGCTGATTTCTGTTTGTCTGCTCTAATAGTTGGTTCCCTATTTGGCAGAACGCTGGACTGCCTGTCACACTTAGGGCCAAACATCTCCCTTTTCCTCCAAACCAGCAAGAGCTACAAGATTATTTCTTAGTGAAACATGGTTTGCTTTGGCAGAGCACTTCATGCCTCTTAAGACGTAGCTCTGTATGACCTGGAAACTAGAAATCCAGAGGGACAACTGCCCTGCCCAAACAAAAGAGGGTAGGCATGAATGTGCTGCTCTCTTAAGCGTCTGCCCTAACACTGAAACCTAAAGCACCACTGTAATGGGACCCAGCAGAAAGAGTTAGGACAGAATTTGTTGCTCCTTCTTCCTGCTCCTTTGCAGAGTAGTTCATTTCCGAACAGCCGTAGATCTGTCTGGCTTGCAGTCTCCAATTCCAGCAAGGATACAGTTCCTCGTCAACAGAAAGAGTTAGGAAGGAATTGCTTGCACTGATTTCTGTTTGTCTGCTCTAGTAGTTGGTTCCCTGTTTGGCAGAACGCTGGACTGCCTGTCACACTTAGAGCCAAACATCTCCCTTTTCCTCCAAACCAGCAAGAGCTACAAGATTATTTCTTAGTGAAACATGGTTTGCTTTGGCAGAGCACTTCATGCCTCTTAAGACGTAGCTCTGTATGACCTGGAAACTAGAAATCCAGAGGGACACCTGCTCTGTCCAAACAGAAGAGGAGAGGCATGAATGTGCTGCTCTCTTAAGCGTCTGCCCTAACACTGAAACGTAAAGCACCACTGTAATGGGACCAACAGAAAGAGTTAGGACAGAATTTGTTGTTTCTTCTTCCTGCTCCTTCGCAGAGTAGTTCATGTCCGAACAGCCGTAGCTCTGTCTGGCTTGCACTCTCCAATTCCAGCAAGGATACAGTTCCTCGTCAACAGAAAGAGCTAGGAAGGAATTGCTTGCACTGATTTCTGTTTGTCTGCTCTAGTAGTTGGTTCCCTATTTGGCAGAACGCTGGACTGCCTGTCACACTCAGAGCCAAACATCTCCCTTTTCCTCCAAACCAGCAAGAGCTACAAGATTATTTCTTAGTGAAACATGGTTTGCTTTGGCAGAGCACTTCATGCCTCTTAAGACGTAGCTCTGTATGACCTGGAAACTAGAAATCCAGAGGGACACCTGCTCTGTCCAAAGAGAAGAGGAGAGGCATGAATGTGCTGCTCTCTTAAGCGTCTGCCCTAACACTGAAGCCTAAAGCACCACTGTAATGGGACCCAGCAGAAAGAGTTAGGACAGAATTTGTTGCTCCTTCTTCCTGCTCCTTTGCAGAGTAGTTAATTTCTGAAGAGCCGTAGCTCTGTCCAGCTTGCAATCTCCAGTTCCAGCAAGGATACAGTTCCTCGTCAACAGAAAGAGGTAGGAAGGAATTGCTTGCGCTGATTTCTGTTTGTCTGCTCTAGTAGTTGGTTCCCTATTTGGCAGAACGCTGGACTGCCTGTCACACTTAGAGCCAAACATCTCCCTTTTCCTCCAAACCAGCAAGAGCTACAAGATTATTTCTTAGTGAAACATTGTTTGCTTTGGCAGAGCACTTCATGCCTCTTAAGACGTAGCTCTGTATGACCTGGAAACTAGAAATCCAGAGGGACACCTGCTCTGTCCAAACAGAAGAGGAGAGGCATGAATGTGCTGCTCTCTTAAGCGTCTGCCCTAACACTGAAACCTAAAGCACCACTGTAATGGGACCCAGCAGAAAGAGTTAGGACAGGATTTGTTGCTCCTTCTTCCTGCTCCTTTGCAGAGTAGTTCATGCCAGGACAGCCGTATCTCTGTCTGGCTTGCAGTCTCCAATTCCTGCAAGGATACAGTTCCTCGTCAAGAGAAAGAGCTAGGAAGGAATTGCTTGCGCTGATTTCTGTTTGTCTGCTCTAGCAGTTGGTTCCCTATTTGGCAGAACGCTGGACTGCCTGTCACACTCAGAGCCAAACATCTCCCTTTTCCTCCAAACCAGCAAGAGCTACAAGATTATTTCTTAGTGAAACATTGTTTGCTTTGGCAGAGCACTTCATGCCTCTTAAGACGTAGCTCTGTATGACCTGGAAACTAGAAATCCAGAGGGACACCTGCTCTGTCCAAACAGAAGAGGAGAGGCATGAATGTGCTGCTCTCTTAAGCGTCTGCCCTAACACTGAAACGTAAAGCACCACTGTAATGGGACCAACAGAAAGAGTTAGGACAGAATTTGTTGTTCCTTCTTCCTGCTCCTTTGCAGAGTAGTTCATGTCCGAACAGCCGTAGCTCTGTCTGGCTTGCAATCTCCAATTCCAGCAAGGATACAGTTCCATAGTTCCTCGTCAACAGAAAGAGCTAGGAAGGAATTGCTTGCGCTGATTTCTGTTTGTCTGCTCTAGCAGTTGGTTCCCTATTTGGCAGAACGCTGGACTGCCTGTCACACTCAGAGCCAAACATCTCCCTTTTCCTGCAAACCAGCAAGAGCTACAAGATTATTTCTTAGTGAAACATTGTTTGCTTTGGCAGAGCACTTCCTGCCTCTTAAGACGTAGCTCTGTATGACCTGGAAACTAGAAATCCAGAGGGACACCTGCTCTGTCCAAACAGAAGAGGAGAGGCATGAAGGTGCTGCTCTCTTAAGTGTCTGCCCTAACACTGAAACCTAAAGCACCACTGTAATGGGACCCAGCAGAAAGAGTTAGGACAGAATTTGTTGTTTCTTCTTCCTGCTCCTTTGCAGAGTAGTTCATGTCCGAACAGCCGTATCTCTGTCTGGCTTGCACTCTCCAATTCCAGCAAGGATACAGTTCCTCGTCAAGAGAAAGGGCTAGGAAGGAATTGCTTGCGCTGATTTCTGTTTGTCTGCTCTACTAGTTGGTTCCCTATTTGGCAGAACGCTGGACTGCCTGTCACACTCAGAGCCAAACATCTCCCTTTTCCTCCAAACCAGCAAGAGCTACAAGATTATTTCTTAGTGAAACATGGTTTGCTTTGGCAGAGCACTTCATGCCTCTTAAGACGTAGCTCTGTATGACCTGGAAACTAGAAATCCAGAGGGACACCTGCTCTGTCCAAAGAGAAGAGGAGAGGCATGAATGTGCTGCTCTCTTAAGCGTCTGCCCTAACACTGAAACGTAAAGCACCACTGTAATGGGACCAACAGAAAGAGTTAGGTCAGAATTTTTTTTTCCTTCTTCCTGCTCCTTTGCAGAGTAGTTCATGTCCGAACAGCTGTAGCTCTGTCTGGCTTGCAATCTCCAATTCCAGCAAGGATACAGTTCCATAGTTCCTCGTCAACAGAAAGAGCTAGGAAGGAATTGCTTGCACTGATTTCTGTTTGTCTGCTCTAGCAGTTGGTTCCCTATTTGGCAGAACGCTGGACTGCCTGTCATACTCAGAGCCAAACATCTCCCTTTTCCTCCAAACCAGCAAGAGCTACAAGATTATTTCTTAGTGAAACATTGTTTGCTTTGGCAGAGCACTTCATGCCTCTTAAGACGTAGCTCTGTATGACCTGGAAACTAGAAATCCAGAGGGACACCTGCTCTGTCCAAACAGAAGAGGAGAGGCATGAATGTGCTGCTCTCTTAAGCGTCTGCCCTAACACTGAAACGTAAAGCACCACTGTAATGGGACCCATCAGAAAGAGTTAGGACAGAATTTGTTGTTCCTTCTTCCTGCTCCTTTGCAGAGTAGTTCATGTCCGAACAGCTGTAGCTCTGTCTGGCTTGCAATCTCCAATTCCAGCAAGGATACAGTTCCATAGTTCCTCGTCAACAGAAAGAGCTAGGAAGGAATTGCTTGCGTTGATTTCTGTTTGTCTGCTCTAGTAGTTGGTTCCCTATTTGGCAGAACGCTGGACTGCCTGTCACACTCAGAGCCAAACATCTCCCTTTTCCTCCAAACCAGCAAGAGCTACAAGATTATTTCTTAGTGAAACATTGTTTGCTTTGGCAGAGCACTTCATGCCTCTTAAGACGTACCTCTGTATGACCTGGAAACTAGAAATCCAGAGGGACACCTGCTCTGTCCAAACAGAAGAGGAGAGGCATGAAGGTGCTGCTCTCTTAAGTGTCTGCCCTAACACTGAAACCTAAAGCACCACTGTAATGGGACCCAGCAGAAAGAGTTAGGACAGAATTTGTTGTTTCTTCTTCCTGCTCCTTTGCAGAGTAGTTCATGTCCGAACAGCCGTAGCTCTGTCTGGCTTGCACTCTCCAATTCCAGCAAGGATACAGTTCCTCGTCAAGAGAAAGGGCTAGGAAGGAATTGCTTGCGCTGATTTCTGTTTGTCTGCTCTACTAGTTGGTTCCCTATTTGGCAGAACGCTGGACTGCCTGTCACACTCAGAGCCAAACATCTCCCTTTTCCTCCAAACCAGCAAGAGCTACAAGATTATTTCTTAGTGAAACATGGTTTGCTTTGGCAGAGCACTTCATGCCTCTTAAGACGTAGCTCTGTATGACCTGGAAACTAGAAATCCAGAGGGACACCTGCTCTGTCCAAACAGAAGAGGAGAGGCATGAATGTGCTGCTCTCTTAAGCGTCTGCCCTAACACTGAAACGTAAAGCACCACTGTAATGGGACCAACAGAAAGAGTTAGGACAGAATTTTTTTTTCCTTCTTCCTGCTCCTTTGCAGAGTAGTTCATGTCCGAACAGCTGTAGCTCTGTCTGGCTTGCAATCTCCAATTCCAGCAAGGATACAGTTCCATAGTTCCTCGTCAACAGAAAGAGCTAGGAAGGAATTGCTTGCACTGATTTCTGTTTGTCTGCTCTAGCAGTTGGTTCCCTATTTGGCAGAACGCTGGACTGCCTGTCATACTCAGAGCCAAACATCTCCCTTTTCCTCCAAACCAGCAAGAGCTACAAGATTATTTCTTAGTGAAACATTGTTTGCTTTGGCAGAGCACTTCATGCCTCTTAAGACGTAGCTCTGTATGACCTGGAAACTAGAAATCCAGAGGGACACCTGCTCTGTCCAAAGAGAAGAGGAGAGGCATGAATGTGCTGCTCTCTTAAGCGTCTGCCCTAACACTGAAACCTAAAGCACCACTGTAATGGGACCCAACAGAAAGAGTTAGGACAGAATTTGTTGCTCCTTCTTCCTGCTCCTTTGCCGAGTAGTTCATGCCCGAACAGCCGTAGCTCTGTCTGGCTTGCAATCTCCAATTCCAGCAAGGATACAGTTCCTCGTCAACAGAAAGAGCTAGGAAGGAATTGCTTGCGCTGATTTCTGTTAGTCTGCTCTAGCAGTTGGTTCCCTATTTGGCAGAACGCTGGACTGCCTGTCACACTTAGAGCCAAACATCTCCCTTTTCCTCCAAACCAGCAAGAGCTACAAGATTATTTCTTAGTGAAACATTGTTTGCTTTGGCAGAGCACTTCATGCCTCTTAAGACGTACCTCTGTATGACCTGGAAACTAGAAATCCAGAGGGACACCTGCTCTGTCCAAACAGAAGAGGAGAGGCATGAATGTGCTGCTCTCTTAAGCGTCTGCCCTAACACTGAAACGTAAAGCACCACTGTAATGGGACCCATCAGAAAGAGTTAGGACAGAATTTGTTGTTCCTTCTTCCTGCTCCTTTGCAGAGTAGTTCATGTCCGAACAGCTGTAGCTCTGTCTGGCTTGCAATCTCCAATTCCAGCAAGGATACAGTTCCATAGTTCCTCGTCAACAGAAAGAGCTAGGAAGGAATTGCTTGCGTTGATTTCTGTTTGTCTGCTCTAGTAGTTGGTTCCCTATTTGGCAGAACGCTGGACTGCCTGTCACACTCAGAGCCAAACATCTCCCTTTTCCTCCAAACCAGCAAGAGCTACAAGATTATTTCTTAGTGAAACATTGTTTGCTTTGGCAGAGCACTTCATGCCTCTTAAGACGTAGCTCTGTATGACCTGGAAACTAGAAATCCAGAGGGACACCTGCTCTGTCCAAACAGAAGAGGAGAGGCATGAATGTGCTGCTCTCTTAAGCGTCTGCCCTAACACTGAAACCTAAAGCACCACTGTAATGGGACCCAGAAGAAAGAGTTAGGACAGGATTTGTTGCTCCTTCTTCCTGCTCCTTTGCAGAGTAGTACATGCCAGAACAGCCGTAGCTCTGTCTGGCTTGCAATCTCCAATTCCAGCAAGGATACAGTTCCATAGTTCCTCGTCAACAGAAAGAGCTAGGAAGGAATTGCTTGCGCTGATTTCTGTTTGTCTGCTCTAGCAGTTGGTTCCCTATTTGGCAGAACGCTGGACTGCCTGTCACACTCAGAGCCAAACATCTCCCTTTTCCTCCAAACCAGCAAGAGCTACAAGATTATTTCTTAGTGAAACATTGTTTGCTTTGGCAGAGCACTTCATGCCTCTTAAGACGTAGCTCTGTATGACCTGGAAACTAGAAATCCAGAGGGACACCTGCTCTGTCCAAAGAGAAGAGGAGAGGCATGAATGTGCTGCTCTCTTAAGCGTCTGCCCTAACACTGAAACGTAAACCACCACTGTAATGGGACCCAGAAGAAAGAGTTAGGACAGAATTTGTTGTTCCTTCTTCCTGCTCCTTTGCAGAGTAGTTCATGTCCGAACAGCTGTAGCTCTGTCTGGCTTGCAGTCTCCAATTTCTGCAAGGATACAGTTCCATAGTTCCTCGTCAACAGAAAGAGCTAGGAAGGAATTGCTTGCGCTGATTTCTGTTTGTCTGCTCTAGCAGTTGGTTCCCTATTTGGCAGAACGCTGGACTGCCTGTCACACTCAGAGCCAAACATCTCCCTTTTCCTCCAAACCAGCAAGAGCTACAAGATTATTTCTTAGTGAAACATTGTTTGCTTTGGCAGAGCACTTCATGCCTCTTAAGACGTAGCTCTGTATGACCTGGAAACTAGAAATCCAGAGGGACACCTGCTCTGTCCAAAGAGAAGAGGAGAGGCATGAATGTGCTGCTCTCTTAAGCGTCTGCCCTAACACTGAAGCCTAAAGCACCACTGTAATGGGACCCAGCAGAAAGAGTTAGGACAGAATTTGTTGTTCCTTCTTCCTGCTTCTTTGCAGAGTAGTTCATGCCCGAACAGCCGTAGCTCTGTCTGGCTTGCAGTCTCCAATTCCAGCAAGGATACAGTTCCATAGTTCCTCGTCAACAGAAAGAGCTAGGAAGGAATTGCTTGCGCTGATTTCTGTTTGTCTGCTCTAGCAGTTGGTTCCCTATTTGGCAGAACGCTGGACTGCCTGTCACAGAGCCAAACATCTCCCTTTTCCTCCAAACCAGCAAGAGCTACAAGATTATTTCTTAGTGAAACATTGTTTGCTTTGGCAGAGCACTTCATGCCTCTTAAGACGTAGCTCTGTATGACCTGGAAACTAGAAATCCAGAGGGACACCTGCTCTGTCCAAACAGAAGAGGAGAGGCATGAATGTGCTGCTCTATTAAGCATCTGCCCTAACACTGAAACGTAAAGCACCACTGTAATGGGACCCAGAAGAAAGAGTTAGGACAGAATTTGTTGTTCCTTCTTCCTGCTCCTTTGCAGAGTAGTTCATGTCCGAACAGCCGTAGCTCTGTCTGGCTTGCAGTCTCCAATTCCAGCAAGGATACAGTTCCATAGTTCCTCGTCAACAGAAAGTGCTAGGAAGGAATTGCTTGCACTGATTTCTGTTTGTCGGCTCTAGTAGTTGGTTCCCTGTTTGGCAGAACGCTGGACTGCCTGTCACACTTAGAGCCAAACATCTCCCTTTTCCTCCAAACCAGCAAGAGCTACAAGATTATTTCTTAGTGAAACATGGTTTGCTTTGGCAGAGCACTTCCTGCCTCTTAAGACGTAGCTCTGTATGACCTGGAAACTAGAAATCCAGAGGGACACCTGCTCTGTCCAAACAGAAGAGGAGAGGCATGAATGTGCTGCTCTGTTAAGAGTCTACCCTAACAATGAAACCTAGAGCACCACTGTAATGGGACCCAGCAGAAAGAGTTAGGACAGAATTTGTTGCTCCTTCTTCCTGCTCCTTTGCAGAGTAGTTCATGCCCGAAGAGCCGTAGCTCTGTCTGGCTTGCAATCTCCAGTTCCAGCAAGGATACAGTTCCTCGTCAACAGAAAGAGGTAGGAAGGAATTGCTTGCGCTGATTTCTGTTTGTCTGCTCTAGTAGTTGGTTCCCTATTTGGCAGAACGCTGGACTGCCTGTCACACTTAGAGCCAAACATCTCCCTTTTCCTCCAAACCAGCAAGAGCTACAAGATTATTTCTTAGTGAAACATTGTTTGCTTTGGCAGAGCACTTCATGCCTCTTAAGACGTAGCTCTGTATGACCTGGAAACTAGAAATCCAGAGGGACACCTGCTCTGTCCAAACAGAAGAGGAGAGGCATGAATGTGCTGCTCTCTTAAGCGTCTGCCCTAACACTGAAACCTAAAGCACCACTGTAATGGGACCCAGCAGAAAGAGTTAGGACAGGATTTGTTGCTCCTTCTTCCTGCTCCTTTGCAGAGTAGTTCATGCCAGGACAGCCGTATCTCTGTCTGGCTTGCAGTCTCCAATTCCTGCAAGGATACAGTTCCTCGTCAAGAGAAAGAGCTAGGAAGGAATTGCTTGCGCTGATTTCTGTTTGTCTGCTCTAGCAGTTGGTTCCCTATTTGGCAGAACGCTGGACTGCCTGTCACACTCAGAGCCAAACATCTCCCTTTTCCTCCAAACCAGCAAGAGCTACAAGATTATTTCTTAGTGAAACATTGTTTGCTTTGGCAGAGCACTTCATGCCTCTTAAGACGTAGCTCTGTATGACCTGGAAACTAGAAATCCAGAGGGACACCTGCTCTGTCCAAACAGAAGAGGAGAGGCATGAATGTGCTGCTCTCTTAAGCGTCTGCCCTAACACTGAAACGTAAAGCACCACTGTAATGGGACCCAGAAGAAAGAGTTAGGACAGAATTTGTTGTTCCTTCTTCCTGCTCCTTTGCAGAGTAGTTCATGTCCGAACAGCTGTAGCTCTGTCTGGCTTGCAGTCTCCAATTTCTGCAAGGATACAGTTCCATAGTTCCTCGTCAACAGAAAGAGCTAGGAAGGAATTGCTTGCGCTGATTTCTGTTTGTCTGCTCTAGCAGTTGGTTCCCTATTTGGCAGAACGCTGGACTGCCTGTCACACTCAGAGCCAAACATCTCCCTTTTCCTCCAAACCAGCAAGAGCTACAAGATTATTTCTTAGTGAAACATTGTTTGCTTTGGCAGAGCACTTCATGCCTCTTAAGACGTAGCTCTGTATGACCTGGAAACTAGAAATCCAGAGGGACACCTGCTCTGTCCAAACAGAAGAGGAGAGGCATGAATGTGCTGCTCTCTTAAGCGTCTGCCCTAACACTGAAACCTAAAGCACCACTGTAATGGGACCAACAGAAAGAGTTAGGAGAGAATTTGTTGCTCCTTCTTCCTGCTCCTTTGCAGAGTAGTTCATGTCCAAACAGCCGTAGCTCTGTCTGGCTTGCAGTCTCCAATTCCAGCAAGGATACAGTTCCATAGTTCCTCGTCAACAGAAAGAGCTAGGAAGGAATTGCTTGCGCTGATTTCTGTTTGTCTGCTCTAGTAGTTGGTTCCCTATTTGGCAGAACCCTGGACTGCCTGTCACACTCAGAGCCAAACATCTCCCTTTTCCTCCAAACCAGCAAGAGCTACAAGATTATTTCTTAGTGAAACATTGTTTGCTTTGGCAGAGCACTTCATGCCTCTTAAGACGTAGCTCTGTATGACCTGGAAACTAGAAATCCAGAGGGGCACCTGCTCTGTCCAAAGAGAAGAGGAGAGGCATGAATGTGCTGCTCTCTTAAGCGTCTGCCCTAACATTGAAACGTAAAGCACCACTGTAATGGGACCCAGCAGAAAGAGTTAGGACAGAATTTGTTGTTCCTTCTTCCTGCTCCTTTGCAGAGTAGTTCATGTCCGAACAGCTATAGCTCTGTCTGGCTTGCAATCTCCAATTCCAGCAAGGATACAGTTCCTCGTCAACAGAAAGAGCTAGGAAGGAATTGCTTGCGCTGATTCCTGTTTGTCTGCTCTAGCAGTTGGTTCCCTATTTGGCAGAACCCTGGACTGCCTGTCACACTCAGAGCCAAACATCTCCCTTTTCCTCCAAACCAGCAAGAGCTACAAGATTATTTCTTAGTGAAACATTGTTTGCTTTGGCAGAGCACTTCATGCCTCTTAAGACGTAGCTCTGTATGACCTGGAAACTAGAAACCCAGAGGGACACCTGCTCTGTCCAAACAGAAGAGGAGAGGCATGAATGTGCTGCTCTCTTAAGCGTCTGCCCTAACACTGAAAAATAAGCACCACTGTAATGGGACCCAACAGAAAGAGTTAGGACAGAATTTGTTGTTCCTTCTTCCTGCTCCTTTGCAGAGTAGTTCACGTATGAACAGCCGTAGCTCTGTCTGGCTTGCAATCTCCAATTCCAGCAAGGATACAGTTCCATAGTTCCTCGTCAACAGAAAGAGCTAGGAAGGAATTGCTTGCGCTGATTTCTGTTTGTCTGCTCTAGCAGTTGGTTCCCTATTTGGCAGAACGCTGGACTGCCTGTCACACTCAGAGCCAAACATCTCCCTTTTCCTCCAAACCAGCAAGAGCTACAAGATTATTTCTTAGTGAAACATTGTTTGCTTTGGCAGAGCACTTCATGCCTCTTAAGACGTAGCTCTGTATGACCTGGAAACTAGAAACCCAGAGGGACACCTGCTCTGTCCAAACAGAAGAGGAGAGGCATGAATGTGCTGCTCTCTTAAGCGTCTGCCCTAACACTGAAAAATAAGCACCACTGTAATGGGACCCAACAGAAAGAGTTAGGACAGAATTTGTTGTTCCTTCTTCCTGCTCCTTTGCAGAGTAGTTCATGCCCGAACAGCCGTAGCTCTGTCTGGCTTGCAGTCTCCAATTCCAGCAAGGATACAGTTCCTCGTCAACAGAAAGAGCTAGGAAGGAATTGCTTGCGCTGATTTCTGTTTGTCTGCTCTAGCAGTTGGTTCCCTATTTGGCAGAACGCTGGACTGCCTGTCACACTCAGAGCCAAACATCTCCCTTTTCCTCCAAACCAGCAAGAGCTACAAGATTATTTCTTAGTGAAACATTGTTTGCTTTGGCAGAGCACTTCATGCCTCTTAAGACGTAGCTCTGTATGACCTGGAAACTAGAAATCCAGAGGGACACCTGCTCTGTCCAAACAGAAGAGGAGAGGCATGAATGTGCTGGTCTCTTAAGTGTCTGCCCTAACACTGAAAAATAAGCACCACTGTAATGGGACCCAACAGAAAGAGTTAGGACAGAATTTGTTGTTCCTTCTTCCTGCTCCTTTGCAGAGTAGTTCATGTCCGAGCAGCCGTAGCTCTGTCTGGCTTGCAATCTCCCATTCCAGCAAGGATACAGTTCCTCGTCAACAGAAAGAGCTAGGAAGGAATTGCTTGCGCTGATTTCTGTTTGTCTGCTCTAGCAGTTGGTTCCCTATTTGGCAGAACGCTGGACTGCCTGTCACACTCAGAGCCAAACATCTCCCTTTTCCTCCAAACCAGCAAGAGCTACAAGATTATTTCTTAGTGAAACATTGTTTGCTTTGGCAGAGCACTTCATGCCTCTTAAGACGTAGCTCTGTATGACCTGGAAACTAGAAATCCAGAGGGGCACCTGCTCTGTCCAAACAGAAGAGGAGAGGCATGAATGTGCTGCTCTCTTAAGTGTCTGCCCTAACACTGAAAAATAAGCACCACTGTAATGGGACCCAGCAGAAAGAGTTAGGACAGAATTTGTTGTTCCTTCTTCCTGCTCCGTTGCCGAGTAGTTCACTAATGAACAGCCGTAGCTCTGTCTGGCTTGCAGTCTCCAATTCCAGCAAGGATACAGTTCCATAGTTCCTCGTCAACAGAAAGAGCTAGGAAGGAATTGCTTGTGCTGATTTCTGTTTGTCTGCTCTAGCAGTTGGTTCCCTATTTGGCAGAACGCTGGAATGCCTGTCACACTCAGAGCCAAACATCTCCCTTTTCCTCCAAACCAGCAAGAGCTACAAGATTATTTCTTAGTGAAACATTGTTTGCTTTGGCAGAGCACTTCATGCCTCTTAAGACGTAGCTCTGTATGACCTGGAAACTCGAAATCCAGAGGGACACCTGCTCTGTCCAAACAGAAGAGGAGAGGCATGAATGTGCTGCTCTCTTAAGCGTCTGCCCTAACACTGAAACCTAAAGCACCACTGTAATGGGACCCAACAGAAAGAGTTAGGACAGAATTTGTTGTTCCTTCTTCCTGCTCCTTTGCAGAGTAGTTCACGTCCGAACAGCCGTAGCTCTGTCTGGCTTGCAGTCTCCAGTTCTAGCAAGGATACAGTTCCTCGTCAACAGAAAGAGCTAGGAAGGAATTGCTTGCGTTGATTTCTGTTTGTCTGCTCTAGCAGTTGGTTCCCTATTTGGCAGAACGCTGGACTGCCTGTCACACTCAGAGCCAAACATCTCCCTTTTCCTCCAAACCAGCAAGAGCTACAAGAGTATTTCTTAGTGAAACATTGTTTGCTTTGGCAGAGCACTTCATGCCTCTTAAGACGTAGCTCTGTATGACCTGGAAACTAGAAATCCAGAGGGACACCTGCTCTGTCCAAACAGAAGAGGAGAGGCATGAATGTGCTGCTCTCTTAAGCGTCTGCCCTAACACTGAAACCTAAAGCACCACTGTAATGGGACCCAGCAGAAAGAGTTAGGACAGAATTTGTTGTTCCTTCTTCCTGCTCCTTTGCAGAGTAGTTCACGTCCGAACAGCCGTAGCTCTGTCTGGCTTGCAGTCTCCAATTCCAGCAAGGATACAGTTCCTCGTCAACAGAAAGAGCTAGGAAGGAATTGCTTGCGCTGATTCCTGTTTGTCTGCTCTAGCAAGTGGTTCCTATTTGGTAGAACCCTGGACTGCCTGTCACACTCAGAGCCAAACATCTCCCTTTTCCTCCAAACCAGCAAGAGCTACAAGATTGTTTCTTAGTGAAACATTGTTTGCTTTGGCAGAGCACTTCATGCCTCTTAAGACGTAGCTCTGTATGACCTGGAAACTAGAAACCCAGAGGGACACCTGCTCTGTCCAAACAGAAGAGGAGAGGCATGAATGTGCTGCTCTCTTAAGCGTCTGCCCTAACACTGAAAAATAAGCACCACTGTAATGGGACCCAACAGAAAGAGTTAGGACAGAATTTGTTGTTCCTTCTTCCTGCTCCTTTGCAGAGTAGTTCATGTCCGAACAGCCGTAGCTCTGTCTGGTTTGCAATCTCCAATTCCAGCAAGGATACAGTTCCATAGTTCCTCGTCAACAGAAAGAGCTAGGAAGGAATTGCTTGCGCTGATTCCTGTTTGTCTGCTCTAGCAGTTGGTTCCCTATTTGGCAGAACGCTGGACTGCCTGTCACACTCAGAGCCAAACATCTCCCTTTTCCTCCAAACCAGCAAGAGCTACAAGATTATTTCTTAGTGAAACATTGTTTGCTTTGGCAGAGCACTTCATGCCTCTTAAGACGTAGCTCTGTATGACCTGGAAACTAGAAACCCAGAGGGACACCTGCTCTGTCCAAACAGAAGAGGAGAGGCATGAATGTGCTGCTCTCTTAAGCGTCTGCCCTAACACTGAAAAATAAGCACCACTGTAATGGGACCCAACAGAAAGAGTTAGGACAGAATTTGTTGTTCCTTCTTCCTGCTCCTTTGCAGAGTAGTTCATGTCCGAACAGCCGTAGCTCTGTCTGGCTTGCCATCTCCCATTCCAGCAAGGATACAGTTCCTCGTCAACAGAAAGAGCTAGGAAGGAATTGCTTGCGCTGATTTCTGTTTGTCTGCTCTAGCAAGTGGTTCCCTATTTGGCAGAACGCTGGACTGCCTGTCACACTCAGAGCCAAACATCTCCCTTTTCCTCCAAACCAGCAAGACCTACAAGATTATTTCTTAGTGAAACATTGTTTGCTTTGGCAGAGCACTTCATGCCTCTTAAGACGTACCTCTGTATGACCAGGAAACTAGAAATCCAGAGGGACACCTGCTCTGTCCAAACAGAAGAGGAGAGGCATGAATGTGCTGCTCTCTTAAGCGTCTGCCCTAACACTGAAAAATAAGCACCACTGTAATGGGACCCAACAGAAAGAGTTAGGACAGAATTTGTTGTTACTTCTTCCTGCTCCTTTGCAGAGTAGTTCATGTCCGAACAGCCGTAGCTCTGTCTGGTTTGCAATCTCCAATTCCAGCAAGGATACAGTTCCATAGTTCCTCGTCAAGAGAAAGAGCTAGGAAGGAATTGCTTGTGCTGATTTCTGTTTGTCTACTCTAGCAGTTGGTTCCCTATTTGGCAGAACGCTGGACTGCCAGTCACACTCAGAGCCAAACATCTCCCTTTTCCTCCAAACCAGCAAGAGCTACAAGATTATTTCTTAGTGAAACATTGTTTGCTTTGGCAGAGCACTTCATGCCTCTTAAGACGTAGCTCTGTATGACCTGGAAACTAAAAATCCAGAGGGACACCTGCTCTGTCCAAACAGAAGAGGAGAGGCATGAATGTGCTGCTCTCTTAAGTGTCTGCCCTAACACTGAAAAATAAGCACCACTGTAATGGGACCCAGCAGAAAGAGTTAGGACAGAATTTGTTGTTCCTTCTTCCTGCTCCGTTGCAGAGTAGTTCATGTCCGAACAGCCGTAGCTCTGTCTGGCTTGCAGTCTCCAATTCCAGCAAGGATACAGTTCCATAGTTCCTCGTCAACAGAAAGAGCTAGGAAGGAATTGCTTGCGCTGATTTCTGTTTGTCTGCTCTAGCAGTTGGTTCCCTATTTGGCAGAACGCTGGACTGCCTGTCACACTCAGAGCCAAACATCTCCCTTTTCCTCCAAACCAGCAAGAGCTACAAGATTATTTATTAGTGAAACATTGTTTGCTTTGGCAGAGCACTTCATGCCTCTTAAGACGTAGCTCTGTATGACCTGGAAACTAGAAATCCAGAGGGACACCTGCTCTGTCCAAACAGAAGAGGAGAGGCATGAATGTGCTGCTCTCTTAAGCGGCTGCCCTAACACTGAAACCTAAAGCACCTCTGTAATGGGACCCAACAGAAAGAGTTAGGACAGAATATGTTGTTCCTTCTTCCTGCTCCTTTGCAGAGTAGTTCATGTACGAACAGCCGTAGCTCTGTCTGGCTTGCAGTCTCCAATTCCAGCAAGGATACAGTTCCATAGTTCCTCGTCAACAGAAAGAGCTAGGAAGGAATTGCTTGTGCTGATTTTTGTTTGTCTGCTCTAGTAGTTGGTTCCCTATTTGGCAGAACGCTGGACTGCCTGTCACACTTAGAGCCAAACATCTCCCTTTTCCTCCAAACCAGCAAGAGCTACAAGATTATTTCTTAGTGAAACATTGTTTGCTTTGGCAGAGCACTTCATGCCTCTTAAGACGTAGCTCTGTATGACCTGGAAACTAGAAACCCAGAGGGACACCTGCTCTGTCCAAACAGAAGAGGAGAGGCATGAATGTGCTGCTCTCTTAAGCGTCTGCCCTAACACTGAAACCTAAAGCACCACTGTAATGGGACCCAGCAGAAAGAGTTAGGACAGAATTTGTTGTTCCTTCTTCCTGCTCCTTTGCAGAGTAGTTCATGTCCGAACAGCCGTAGCTCTGTCTGGTTTGCAATCTCCAATTCCAGCAAGGATACAGTTCCATAGTTCCTCGTCAACAGAAAGAGCTAGGAAGGAATTGCTTGCGCTGATTCCTGTTTGTCTGCTCTAGCAGTTGGTTCCCTATTTGGCAGAACGCTGGACTGCCTGTCACACTCAGAGCCAAACATCTCCCTTTTCCTCCAAACCAGCAAGAGCTACAAGATTATTTCTTAGTGAAACATTGTTTGCTTTGGCAGAGCACTTCATGCCTCTTAAGACGTAGCTCTGTATGACCTGGAAACTAGAAACCCAGAGGGACACCTGCTCTGTCCAAACAGAAGAGGAGAGGCATGAATGTGCTGCTCTCTTAAGCGTCTGCCCTAACACTGAAAAATAAGCACCACTGTAATGGGACCCAACAGAAAGAGTTAGGACAGAATTTGTTGTTCCTTCTTCCTGCTCCTTTGCAGAGTAGTTCATGTCCGAACAGCCGTAGCTCTGTCTGGCTTGCCATCTCCCATTCCAGCAAGGATACAGTTCCTCGTCAACAGAAAGAGCTAGGAAGGAATTGCTTGCGCTGATTTCTGTTTGTCTGCTCTAGCAAGTGGTTCCCTATTTGGCAGAACGCTGGACTGCCTGTCACACTCAGAGCCAAACATCTCCCTTTTCCTCCAAACCAGCAAGACCTACAAGATTATTTCTTAGTGAAACATTGTTTGCTTTGGCAGAGCACTTCATGCCTCTTAAGACGTACCTCTGTATGACCAGGAAACTAGAAATCCAGAGGGACACCTGCTCTGTCCAAACAGAAGAGGAGAGGCATGAATGTGCTGCTCTCTTAAGCGTCTGCCCTAACACTGAAAAATAAGCACCACTGTAATGGGACCCAACAGAAAGAGTTAGGACAGAATTTGTTGTTCCTTCTTCCTGCTCCTTTGCAGAGTAGTTCATGTCCGAACAGCCGTAGCTCTGTCTGGTTTGCAATCTCCAATTCCAGCAAGGATACAGTTCCATAGTTCCTCGTCAACAGAAAGAGCTAGGAAGGAATTGCTTGTGCTGATTTCTGTTTGTCTGCTCTAGCAGTTGGTTCCCTATTTGGCAGAACGCTGGACTGCCAGTCACACTCAGAGCCAAACATCTCCCTTTTCCTCCAAACCAGCAAGAGCTACAAGATTATTTCTTAGTGAAACATTGTTTGCTTTGGCAGAGCACTTCATGCCTCTTAAGACGTAGCTCTGTATGACCTGGAAACTAAAAATCCAGAGGGACACCTGCTCTGTCCAAACAGAAGAGGAGAGGCATGAATGTGCTGCTCTCTTAAGTGTCTGCCCTAACACTGAAAAATAAGCACCACTGTAATGGGACCCAGCAGAAAGAGTTAGGACAGAATTTGTTGTTCCTTCTTCCTGCTCCGTTGCAGAGTAGTTCATGTCCGAACAGCCGTAGCTCTGTCTGGCTTGCAGTCTCCAATTCCAGCAAGGATACAGTTCCATAGTTCCTCGTCAACAGAAAGAGCTAGGAAGGAATTGCTTGCGCTGATTTCTGTTTGTCTGCTCTAGCAGTTGGTTCCCTATTTGGCAGAACGCTGGACTGCCTGTCACACTCAGAGCCAAACATCTCCCTTTTCCTCCAAACCAGCAAGAGCTACAAGATTATTTATTAGTGAAACATTGTTTGCTTTGGCAGAGCACTTCATGCCTCTTAAGACGTAGCTCTGTATGACCTGGAAACTAGAAATCCAGAGGGACACCTGCTCTGTCCAAACAGAAGAGGAGAGGCATGAATGTGCTGCTCTCTTAAGCGGCTGCCCTAACACTGAAACCTAAAGCACCTCTGTAATGGGACCCAACAG
Organism: Rhynochetos jubatus; assembly: GCA_027574665.1. Classification (NCBI taxonomy): domain Eukaryota; kingdom Metazoa; phylum Chordata; class Aves; order Eurypygiformes; family Rhynochetidae; genus Rhynochetos; species Rhynochetos jubatus. The sequence goes on along the minus strand of CM050689.1, from coordinate 8,750,735 downwards.
AAAGAGTTAGGACAGAATATGTTGTTCCTTCTTCCTGCTCCTTTGCAGAGTAGTTCATGTACGAACAGCCGTAGCTCTGTCTGGCTTGCAGTCTCCAATTCCAGCAAGGATACAGTTCCATAGTTCCTCGTCAACAGAAAGAGCTAGGAAGGAATTGCTTGTGCTGATTTTTGTTTGTCTGCTCTAGTAGTTGGTTCCCTATTTGGCAGAACGCTGGACTGCCTGTCACACTTAGAGCCAAACATCTCCCTTTTCCTCCAAACCAGCAAGAGCTACAAGATTATTTCTTAGTGAAACATTGTTTGCTTTGGCAGAGCACTTCATGCCTCTTAAGACGTAGCTCTGTATGACCTGGAAACTAGAAACCCAGAGGGACACCTGCTCTGTCCAAACAGAAGAGGAGAGGCATGAATGTGCTGCTCTCTTAAGCGTCTGCCCTAACACTGAAACCTAAAGCACCACTGTAATGGGACCCAGCAGAAAGAGTTAGGACAGAATTTGTTGTTCCTTCTTCCTGCTCCTTTGCAGAGTAGTTCACGTCCGAACAGCCGTAGCTCTGTCTGGCTTGCAGTCTCCAATTCCAGCAAGGATACAGTTCCTCGTCAACAGAAAGAGCTAGGAAGGAATTGCTTGCGCTGATTCCTGTTTGTCTGCTCTAGCAGTTGTTTCCCTATTTGGCAGAACCCTGGACTGCCTGTCACACTCAGAGCCAAACATCTCCCTTTTCCTCCAAACCAGCAAGAGCTACAAGATTGTTTCTTAGTGAAACATTGTTTGCTTTGGCAGAGCACTTCATGCCTCTTAAGACGTAGCTCTGTATGACCTGGAAACTAGAAACCCAGAGGGACACCTGCTCTGTCCAAACAGAAGAGGAGAGGCATGAATGTGCTGCTCTCTTAAGCGTCTGCCCTAACACTGAAAAATAAGCACCACTGTAATGGGACCCAACAGAAAGAGTTAGGACAGAATTTGTTGTTCCTTCTTCCTGCTCCTTTGCAGAGTAGTTCATGTCCGAACAGCCGTAGCTCTGTCTGGTTTGCAATCTCCAATTCCAGCAAGGATACAGTTCCATAGTTCCTCGTCAACAGAAAGAGCTAGGAAGGAATTGCTTGCGCTGATTCCTGTTTGTCTGCTCTAGCAGTTGGTTCCCTATTTGGCAGAACGCTGGACTGCCTGTCACACTCAGAGCCAAACATCTCCCTTTTCCTCCAAACCAGCAAGAGCTACAAGATTATTTCTTAGTGAAACATTGTTTGCTTTGGCAGAGCACTTCATGCCTCTTAAGACGTAGCTCTGTATGACCTGGAAACTAGAAACCCAGAGGGACACCTGCTCTGTCCAAACAGAAGAGGAGAGGCATGAATGTGCTGCTCTCTTAAGCGTCTGCCCTAACACTGAAAAATAAGCACCACTGTAATGGGACCCAACAGAAAGAGTTAGGACAGAATTTGTTGTTCCTTCTTCCTGCTCCTTTGCAGAGTAGTTCATGTCCGAACAGCCGTAGCTCTGTCTGGTTTGCAATCTCCAATTCCAGCAAGGATACAGTTCCATAGTTCCTCGTCAACAGAAAGAGCTAGGAAGGAATTGCTTGCGCTGATTTCTGTTTGTCTGCTCTAGCAGTTGGTTCCCTATTTGGCAGAACGCTGGACTGCCAGTCACACTCAGAGCCAAACATCTCCCTTTTCCTCCAAACCAGCAAGAGCTACAAGATTATTTCTTAGTGAAACATTGTTTGCTTTGGCAGAGCACTTCATGCCTCTTAAGACGTAGCTCTGTATGACCTGGAAACTAAAAATCCAGAGGGACACCTGCTCTGTCCAAACAGAAGAGGAGAGGCATGAATGTGCTGCTCTCTTAAGTGTCTGCCCTAACACTGAAAAATAAGCACCACTGTAATGGGACCCAGCAGAAAGAGTTAGGACAGAATTTGTTGTTCCTTCTTCCTGCTCCGTTGCAGAGTAGTTCATGTCCGAACAGCCGTAGCTCTGTCTGGCTTGCAGTCTCCAATTCCAGCAAGGATACAGTTCCATAGTTCCTCGTCAACAGAAAGAGCTAGGAAGGAATTGCTTGCGCTGATTTCTGTTTGTCTGCTCTAGCAGTTGGTTCCCTATTTGGCAGAACGCTGGACTGCCTGTCACACTCAGAGCCAAACATCTCCCTTTTCCTCCAAACCAGCAAGAGCTACAAGATTATTTATTAGTGAAACATTGTTTGCTTTGGCAGAGCACTTCATGCCTCTTAAGACGTAGCTCTGTATGACCTGGAAACTAGAAATCCAGAGGGACACCTGCTCTGTCCAAACAGAAGAGGAGAGGCATGAATGTGCTGCTCTCTTAAGCGGCTGCCCTAACACTGAAACCTAAAGCACCTCTGTAATGGGACCCAACAGAAAGAGTTAGGACAGAATATGTTGTTCCTTCTTCCTGCTCCTTTGCAGAGTAGTTCATGTACGAACAGCCGTAGCTCTGTCTGGCTTGCAGTCTCCAATTCCAGCAAGGATACAGTTCCATAGTTCCTCGTCAACAGAAAGAGCTAGGAAGGAATTGCTTGTGCTGATTTTTGTTTGTCTGCTCTAGTAGTTGGTTCCCTATTTGGCAGAACGCTGGACTGCCTGTCACACTTAGAGCCAAACATCTCCCTTTTCCTCCAAACCAGCAAGAGCTACAAGATTATTTCTTAGTGAAACATTGTTTGCTTTGGCAGAGCACTTCATGCCTCTTAAGACGTAGCTCTGTATGACCTGGAAACTAGAAACCCAGAGGGACACCTGCTCTGTCCAAACAGAAGAGGAGAGGCATGAATGTGCTGCTCTCTTAAGCGTCTGCCCTAACACTGAAAAATAAGCACCACTGTAATGGGACCCAACAGAAAGAGTTAGGACAGAATTTGTTGTTCCTTCTTCCTGCTCCTTTGCAGAGTAGTTCATGTCCGAACAGCTGTAGCTCTGTCTGGCTTGCAATCTCCAATTCCAGCAAGGATACAGTTCCATAGTTCCTCGTCAACAGAAAGAGCTAGGAAGGAATTGCTTGCGCTGATTTCTGTTTGTCTGCTCTAGCAGTTGGTTCCCTATTTGGCAGAACGCTGGACTGCCTGTCACACTCAGAGCCAAACATCTCCCTTTTCCTCCAAACCAGCAAGAGCTACAAGATTATTTCTTAGTGAAACATTGTTTGCTTTGGCAGAGCACTTCATGCCTCTTAAGACGTAGCTCTGTATGACCTGGAAACTAGAAATCCAGAGGGACACCTGCACTGTCCAAACAGAAGAGGAGAGGCATGAATGTGCTGCTCTCTTAAGTGTCTGCCCTAACACTGAAAAATAAGCACCACTGTAATGGGACCCAGCAGAAAGCGTTAGGACAGAATTTGTTGTTCCTTCTTCCTGCTCCTTTGCAGAGTAATTCATGTCCGAACAGCCGTAGCTCTGTCTGGTTTGCAATCTCCAATTCCAGCAAGGATACAGTTCCTCGTCAACAGAAAGAGCTAGGAAGGAATTGCTTGCGCTGATTTCTGTTTGTCTGCTCTAGCAGTTGGTTCCCTATTTGGCAGAACGCTGGACTGCCTGTCACCCTTAGAGCCAAACATCTCCCTTTTCCTCCAAACCAGCAAGAGCTACAAGATTATTTCTTAGTGAAACATTGTTTGCTTTGGCAGAGCACTTCATGCCTCTTAAGACGTAGCTCTGTATGACCTGGAAACTAGAAATCCAGAGGGACACCTGCTCTGTCCAAACAGAAGAGGAGAAGCATGAATGTGCTGCTCTCTTAAGCGGCTGCCCTAACACTGAAAAATAAGCATCACTGTAATGGGACCCAACAGAAAGAGTTAGGACAGAATTTGTTGTTCCTTCTTCCTGCTCCGTTGCAGAGTAGTTCACGTATGAACAGCCGTAGCTCTGTCTGGCTTGCAGTCTCCAATTCCAGCAAGGATACAGTTCCTCGTCAACAGAAAGAGCTAGGAAGGAATTGCTTGCGCTGATTTCTGTTTGTCTGCTCTAGCAGTTGTTTCCCTATTTGGCAGAACGCTGGACTGCCTGTCACACTCAGAGCCAAACATCTCCCTTTTCCTCCAAACCAGCAAGAGCTACAAGATTATTTCTTAGTGAAACATTGTTTGCTTTGGCAGAGCACTTCATGCCTCTTAAGACGTAGCTCTGTATGACCTGGAAACTAGAAACCCAGAGGGACACCTGCTCTGTCCAAACAGAAGAGGAGAGGCATGAATGTGCTGGTCTCTTAAGCATATGCCCTAACACTGAAACGTAAAGCACCACTGTAATGGGACCCAGCAGAAAGAGTTAGGACAGAATTTGTTGTTCCTTCTTCCTGCTCCTTTGCAGAGTAGTTCACGTATGAACAGCCGTAGCTCTGTCTGGCTTGCAGTCTCCAATTCCAGCAAGGATACAGTTCCATAGTTCCTCGTCAAGAGAAAGAGCTAGGAAGGAATTGCTTGTGCTGATTTCTGTTTGTCTGCTCTAGCAGTTGGTTCCCTATTTGGCAGAACGCTGGACTGCCTGTCACACTCAGAGCCAAACATCTCCCTTTTCCTCCAAACCAGCAAGAGCTACAAGATTATTTCTTAGTGAAACATTGTTTGCTTTGGCAGAGCACTTCATGCCTCTTAAGACGTAGCTCTGTATGACCTGGAAACTAGAAACCCAGAGGGACACCTGCTCTGTCCAAACAGAAGAGGAGAGGCATGAATGTGTTGCTCTCTTAAGCATCTGCCCTAACACTGAAACCTAAAGCACCACTGTAATGGGACCCAACAGAAAGAGTTAGGACAGAATTTGTTGTTCCTTCTTCCTGCTCCTTTGCAGAGTAGTTCATGTCCGAACAGCCGTAGCTCTGTCTGGCTTTCAGTCTCCAATTCCAGCAAGGATACAGTTCCATAGTTCCTCGTCAACAGAAAGAGCTAGGAAGGAATTGCTTGCGCTGATTTCTGTTTGTCTGCTCTAGTAGTTGGTTCCCTATTTGGCAGAACCCTGGACTGCCTGTCACACTTAGAGCCAAACATCTCCCTTTTCCTCCAAACCAGCAAGAGCTACATGATTATTTCTTAGTGAAACATTGTTTGCTTTGGCAGAGCACTTCATGCCTCTTAAGACGTAGCTCTGTATGACCTGGAAACTAGAAATCCAGAGGGACACCTGCTCTGTCCAAACAGAAGAGGAGAGGCATGAATGTGCTGCTCTCTTAAGCGGCTGCCCTAACACTGAAAAATAAGCACCACTGTAATGGGACCCAACAGAAAGAGTTAGGACAGAATTTGTTGTTCCTTCTTCCTGCTCCTTTGCAGAGTAGTTCATGTCCGAACAGCCGTAGCTTTGTCTGGTTTGCAATCTCCAATTCCAGCAAGGATACAGTTCCATAGTTCCTCGTCAACAGAAAGAGCTAGGAAGGAATTGCTTGCACTGATTTCTGTTTGTCTGCTCTAGCAGTTGGTTCCCTATTTGGCAGAACGCTGGACTGCCTGTCACCCTTAGAGCCAAACATCTCCCTTTTCCTCCAAACCAGCAAGAGCTACAAGATTATTTCTTAGTGAAACATTGTTTGCTTTGGCAGAGCACTTCATGCCTCTTAAGACGTAGCTCTGTATGACCTGGAAACTAGAAATCCAGAGGGGCACCTGCTCTGTCCAAACAGAAGAGGAGAGGCATGAATGTGCTGCTCTCTTAAGTGTCTGCCCTAACACTGAAAAATAAGCACCACTGTAATGGGACCCAGCAGAAAGAGTTAGGACAGAATTTGCTGTACCTTCTTCCTGCTCCGTTGCAGAGTAGTTCACGTATGAACAGCCGTAGCTCTGTCTGGCTTGCAGTCTCCAATTCCAGCAAGGATACAGTTCCATAGTTCCTCGTCAACAGAAAGAGCTAGGAAGGAATTGCTTGCGCTGATTTCTGTTTGTCTGCTCTAGCAGTTGGTTCCCTATTTGGCAGAACGCTGGACTGCCTGTCACACTCAGAGCCAAACATCTCCCTTTTCCTCCAAACCAGCAAGAGCTACAAGGTTATTTCTTAGTGAAACATTGTTTGCTTTGGCAGAGCACTTCATGCCTCTTAAGACGTAGCTCTGTATGACCTGGAATCTAGAAACCCAGAGGGACACCTGCTCTGTCCAAACAGAAGAGGAGAGGCATGAATGTGCTGCTCTCTTAAGCGTCTGCCCAAACACTGAAAAATAAGCAGAACTGTAATGGGACCCAACAGAAAGAGTTAGGACAGAATTTGTTGTTCCTTCTTCCTGCTCCTTTGCAGAGTAGTTCATGTCCGAACAGCCGTAGCTCTGTCTGGCTTGCAAACTCCAATTCCAGCAAGGATACAGTTCCTCGTCAACAGAAAGAGCTAGGAAGGAATTGCTTGCGCTGATTTCTGTTTGTCTGCTCTAGCAGTTGGTTCCCTATTTGGCAGAACACTGGACTGCCTGTCACACTCAGAGCCAAACATCTCCCTTTTCCTCCAAACCAGCAAGAGCTACAAGATTATTTCTTAGTGAAACATTGTTTGCTTTGGCAGAACACTTCACGCCTCTTAAGACGTAGCTCTGTATGACCTGGAAACTAGAAATCCAGAGGGACACCTGCTCTGTCCAAACAGAAGAGGAGAGGCATGAATGTGCTGGTCTCTTAAGCATCTGCCCTAACACTGAAAAATAAGCACCACTGTAATGGGACCCAACAGAAAGAGTTAGGACAGAATTTGTTGTTCCTTCTTCCTGCTCCTTTGCAGAGTAGTTCATGTCCGAACAGCCGTAGGTCTGTCTGGCTTGCAGTCTCCAATTCCAGCAAGGATACAGTTCCTCGTCAACAGAAAGAGCTAGGAAGGAATTGCTTGCGCTGATTTCTGTTTGTCTGCTCTAGCAGTTGGTTCCCTATTTGGCAGAACACTGGACTGCCTGTCACACTCAGAGCCAAACATCTCCCTTTTCCTCCAAACCAGCAAGAGCTACAAGATTATTTCTTAGTGAAACATTGTTTGCTTTGGCAGAGCACTTCATGCCTCTTAAGACGTAGCTCTGTATGACCTGGAAACTAGAAACCCAGAGGGACACCTGCTCTGTCCAAACAGAAGAGGAGAGGCATGAATGTGCTGCTCTCTTAAGCGTCTGCCCTAACACTGAAACCTAAAGCACCACTGTAATGGGACCAACAGAAAGAGTTAGGACAGAATTTGTTGTTCCTTCTTCCTGCTCCTTTGCAGAGTAGTTCATGCCAGAACAGCCGTAGCTCTGTCTGGCTTGCAATCTCCAATTCCAGCAAGGATACAGTTCCATAGTTCCTCGTCAACAGAAAGAGCTAGGAAGGAATTGCTTGTGCTGATTTCTGTTTGTCTGCTCTAGTAGTTGGTTCCCTATTTGGCAGAACCCTGGACTGCCTGTCACACTTAGAGCCAAACATCTCCCTTTTCCTCCAAACCAGCAAGAGCTACATGATTATTTCTTAGTGAAACATTGTTTGCTTTGGCAGAGCACTTCATGCCTCTTAAGACGTAGCTCTGTATGACCTGGAAACTAGAAATCCAGAGGGACACCTGCTCTGTCCAAACAGAAGAGGAGAGGCATGAATGTGCTGCTCTCTTAAGCGTCTGCCCTAACACTGAAAAATAAGCACCACTGTAATGGGACCCAACAGAAAGAGTTAGGACAGAATTTGTTGTTCCTTCTTCCTGCTCCTTTGCAGAGTAGTTCATGTCCGAAGAGCCGTAGCTCTGTCTGGCTTGCAGTCTCCAATTCCAGCAAGGATACAGTTCCTCGTCAACAGAAAGAGCTAGGAAGGAATTGCTTGCGCTGATTTCTGTTTGTCTGCTCTAGCAGTTGGTTCCCTATTTGGCAGAACACTGGACTGCCTGTCACACTCAGAGCCAAACATCTCCCTTTTCCTCCAAACCAGCAAGAGCTACAAGATTATTTCTTAGTGAAACATTGTTTGCTTTGGCAGAGCACTTCATGCCTCTTAACACGTAGCTCTGTATGACCTGGAAACTAGAAATCCAGAGGGACACCTGCTCTGTCCAAACAGAAGAGGAGAGGCATGAATGTGCTGCTCTATTAAGCGTCTGCCCTAACACTGAAAAATAAGCACCACTGTAATGGGACCCAACAGAAAGAGTTAGGACAGAATTTGTTGTTCCTTCTTCCTGCTCCTTTGCAGAGTAGTTCATGTCCGAACAGCCGTAGCTCTGTCTGGCTTGCAGTCTCCAATTCCAGCAAGGATACAGTTCCATAGTTCCTCGTCAACAGAAAGAGCTAGGAAGGAATTGCTTGCGCTGATTTCTGTTTGTCTGCTCTAGCAGTTGGTTCCCTATTTGGCAGAACGCTGGACTGCCTGTCACACTCAGAGCCAAACATCTCCCTTTTCCTCCAAACCAGCAAGAGCTACAAGGTTATTTCTTAGTGAAACATTGTTTGCTTTGGCAGAGCACTTCATGCCTCTTAAGACGTAGCTCTGTATGACCTGGAAACTAGAAATCCAGAGGGACACCTGCTCTGTCCAAACAGAAGAGGAGAGGCATGAATGTGCTGCTCTATTAAGCATCTGCCCTAACACTGAAACGTAAAGCACCACTGTAATGGGACCCATCAGAAAGAGTTAGGACAGAATTTGTTGTTCCTTCTTCCTGCTCCTTTGCAGAGTAGTTCATGTCCGAACAGCCGTAGCTCTGTCTGGCTTGCCATCTCCAATTCCAGCAAGGATACAGTTCCTCGTCAACAGAAAGAGCTAAGAAGGAATTGCTTGTGCTGATTTCTGTTTGCCTGCTCTAGCAGTTGGTTCCCTATTTGGCAGAACGCTGGACTGCCTGTCACCCTTAGAGCCAAACATCTCCCTTTTCCTCCAAACCAGCAAGAGCTACAAGATTATTTCTTAGTGAAACATTGTTTGCTTTGGCAGAGCACTTCATGCCTCTTAAGACGTAGCTCTGTATGACCTGGAAACTAGAAATCCAGAGGGGCACCTGCTCTGTCCAAACAGAAGAGGAGAGGCATGAATGTGCTGCTCTCTTAAGTGTCTGCCCTAACACTGAAAAATAAGCACCACTGTAATGGGACCCAGCAGAAAGAGTTAGGACAGAATTTGCTGTACCTTCTTCCTGCTCCGTTGCAGAGTAGTTCACGTATGAACAGCTGTAGCTCTGTCTGGCTTGCAGTCTCCAATTCCAGCAAGGCTACAGTTCCATAGTTCCTCGTCAACAGAAAGAGCTAGGAAGGAATTGCTTGCGCTGATTTCTGTTTGTCTGCTCTAGCAGTTGGTTCCCTATTTGGCAGAACGCTGGACTGCCTGTCACACTCAGAGCCAAACATCTCCCTTTTCCTCCACACCAGCAAGAGCTACAAGGTTATTTCTTAGTGAAACATTGTTTGCTTTGGCAGAGCACTTCATGCCTCTTAAGACGTAGCTCTGTATGACCTGGAAACTAGAAACCCAGAGGGACACCTGCTCTGTCCAAACAGAAGAGGAGAGGCATGAATGTGCTGCTCTCTTAAGCGTCTGCCCAAACACTGAAAAATAAGCACCACTGTAATGGGACCCAACAGAAAGAGTTAGGACAGAATTTATTGTTCCTTCTTCCTGCTCCTTTGCAGAGTAGTTCATGTCCGAACAGGCGTAGCTCTGTCTGGCTTGCAATCTCCAATTCCAGCAAGGATACAGTTCCTCGTCAACAGAAAGAGCTAGGAAGGAATTGCTTGCGCTGATTTCTGTTTGTCTGCTCTAGCATTTGGTTCCCTATTTGGCAGAACGCTGGACTGCCTGTCACACTCAGAGCCAAACATCTCCCTTTTCCTCCAAACCAGCAAGAGCTACAAGATTATTTCTTAGTGAAACATTGTTTGCTTTGGCAGAACACTTCATGCCTCTTAAGACGTAGCTCTGTATGACCTGGAAACTAGAAACCCAGAGGGACACCTGCTCTGTCCAAACAGAAGAGGAGAGGCATGAATTTGCTGGTCTATTAAGCGTCTGCCCAAACACTGAAAAATAAGCACCACTGTAATGGGACCCAACAGAAAGAGTTAGGACAGAATTTGTTGTTCCTTCTTCCTGCTCCTTTGCAGAGTAGTTCATGTCCGAACAGCCGTAGCTCTGTCTGGCTTGCAATCTCCAATTCCAGCAAGGATACAGTTCCTCGTCAACAGAAAGAGCTAGGAAGGAATTGCTTGCGCTGATTTCTGTTTGTCTGCTCTAGTAGTTGGTTCCCTATTTGGCAGAACACTGGACTGCCTGTCACACTCAGAGCCAAACATCTCCCTTTTCCTCCAAACCAGCAAGAGCTACAAGATTATTTCTTAGTGAAACATTGTTTGCTTTGGCAGAACACTTCATGCCTCTTAAGATGTAGCTCTGTATGACCTGGAAACTAGAAATCCAGAGGGACACCTGCTCTGTCCAAACAGAAGAGGAGAGGCATGAATGTGCTGCTCTTTTAAGGGTCTGCCCTAACACTGAAAAATAAGCACCACTGTAATGGGACCCAACAGAAAGAGTTAGGACAGAATTTGTTGTTCCTTCTTCCTGCTCCTTTGCAGAGTAGTTCATGTCCGAACAGCCGTAGCTCTGTCTGGCTTGCAGTCTCCAATTCCAGCAAGGATACAGTTCCTCGTCAACAGAAAGAGCTAGGAAGGAATTGCTTGCGCTGATTCCTGTTTGTCTGCTCTAGCAGTTGGTTCCCTATTTGGCAGAACGCTAGACTGCCTGTCACACTTAGAGCCAAACATCTCCCTTTTCCTCCAAACCAGCAAGAGCTACAAGATTATTTCTTAGTGAAACATTGTTTGCTTTGGCAGAGCACTTCATGCCTCTTAAGACGTAGATCTGTATAACCTGGAAACTAGAAATCCAGAGGGACACCTGCTCTGTCCAAACAGAAGAGGAGAGGCATGAATGTGCTGGTCTCTTAAGCGTCTGCCCTAACACTGAAAAATAAGCACCACTGTAATGGGACCCAACAGAAAGAGTTAGGACAGAATTTGTTGTTCCTTCTTCCTGCTCCTTTGCAGAGTAGTTCATGTCCGAACAGCTGTAGCTCTGTCTGGCTTTCAGTCTCCAATTCCAGCAAGGATACAGTTCCATAGTTCCTCGTCAACAGAAAGAGCTAGGAAGGAATTGCTTGCGCTGATTTCTGTTTGTCTGCTCTAGCAGTTGGTTCCCTATTTGGCAGAACCCTGGACTACCTGTCACACTCAGAGCCAAACATCTCCCTTTTCCTCCAAACCAGCAAGAGCTACAAGATTATTTCTTAGTGAAACATTGTTTGCTATGGCAGAGCACTTCATGCCTCTTAAGACGTAGCTCTGTATGACCTGGAAACTAGAAATCCAGAGGGACACCTGCTCTGTCCAAACAGAAGAGGAGAGGCATGAATTTGCTGGTCTATTAAGCGTCTGCCCTAACACTGAAAAATAAGCACCACTGTAATGGGACCCAACAGAAAGAGTTAGGACAGAATTTGTTGTTCCTTCTTCCTGCTCCTTTGCAGAGTAGTTCATGTCCGAACAGCCGTAGCTCTGTCTGGCTTTCAGTCTCCAATTCCAGCAAGGATACAGTTCCTCGTCAACAGAAAGAGCTAGGAAGGAATTGCTTGCGCTGATTTCTGTTTGTCTGCTCTAGCAGTTGTTTCCCTATTTGGCAGAACGCTGGACTGCCTGTCACACTCAGAGCCAAACATCTCCCTTTTCCTCCAAACCAGCAAGAGCTACAAGATTATTTCTTAGTGAAACATTGTTTGCTTTGGCAGAGCACTTCATGCCTCTTAAGACGTAGCTCTGTATGACCTGGAAACTAGAAATCCAGAGGGACACCTGCTCTGTCCAAACAGAAGAGGAGAGGCATGAATGTGCTGCTCTCTTAAGCGTCTGCCCTAACACTGAAAAATAAGCACCACTGTAATGGGACCCAACAGAAAGAGTTAGGACAGAATTTGTTGTTCCTTCTTCCTGCTCCTTTGCAGAGTAGTTCATGTACGAACAGCCGTAGCTCTGTCTGGCTTGCAGTCTCCAATTCCAGCAAGGATACAGTTCCTCGTCAACAGAAAGAGCTAGGAAGGAATTGCTTGCGCTGATTTCTGTTTGTCTGCTCTAGCAGTTGGTTCCCTATTTGGCAGAACCCTGGACTGCCTGTCACACTCAGAGCCAAACATCTCCCTTTTCCTCCAAACCAGCAAGAGCTACAAGATTATTTCTTAGTGAAACATTGTTTGCTTTGGCAGAGCACTTCATGCCTCTTAAGACGTAGCTCTGTATGACCTGGAAACTAGAAATCCAGAGGGACACCTGCTCTGTCCAAACAGAAGAGGAGAGGCATGAATGTGCTGCTCTCTTAAGCGGCTGCCCTAACAATGAAACCTAAAGCACCACTGTAATGGGACCAACAGAAAGAGTTAGGACAGAATTTGTTGTTCCTTCTTCCTGCTCCTTTGCAGAGTAGTTCATGTCCGAACAGCCGTAGCTCTGTCTGGCTTGCAGTCTCCAATTCCAGCAAGGATACAGTTCCATAGTTCCTCGTCAACAGAAAGAGCTAGGAAGGAATTGCTTGTGCTGATTTTTGTTTGTCTGCTCTAGCAGTTGGTTCCCTATTTGGCAGAACGCTGGACTGCCTGTCACACTTAGAGCCAAACATCTCCCTTTTCCTCCAAACCAGCAAGAGCTACAAGGTTATTTCTTAGTGAAACATTGTTTGCTTTGGCAGAGCACTTCATGCCTCTTAAGACGTAGCTCTGTATGACCTGGAAACTAGAAACCCAGAGGGACACCTGCTCTGTCCAAACAGAAGAGGAGAGGCATGAATGTGCTGCTCTCTTAAGTGTCTGCCCTAACACTGAAAAATAAGCACCACTGTAATGGGACCCAGCAGAAAGAGTTAGGACAGAATTTGTTGTTCCTTCTTCCTGCTCTGTTGCAGAGTAGTTCATGTCCGAAGAGCCGTAGCTCTGTCTGGCTTGCAGTCTCCAATTCCAGCAAGGATACAGTTCCATAGTTCCTCGTCAACAGAAAGAGCTAGGAAGGAATTGCTTGCGCTGATTTCTGTTTGTCTGCTCTAGCAGTTGGTTCCCTATTTGGCAGAACCCTGGACTGCCTGTCACACTCAGAGCCAAACATCTCCCTTTTCCTCCAAACCAGCAAGAGCTACAAGATTATTTCTTAGTGAAACATTGTTTGCTTTGGCAGAGCACTTCATGCCTCTTAAGACGTACCTCTGTATGACCTGGAAACTAGAAACCCAGAGGGACACCTGCTCTGTCCAAACAGAAGAGGAGAGGCATGAATTTGCTGGTCTATTAAGCATCTGCCCTAACACTGAAAAATAAGCACCACTGTAATGGGACCCAACAGAAAGAGTTAGGACAGAATTTGTTGTTCCTTCTTCCTGCTCCTTTGCAGAGTAGTTCATGTCCGAACAGCCGTAGCTCTGTCTGGTTTGCAATCTCCAATTCCAGCAAGGATACAGTTCCTCGTCAACAGAAAGAGCTAGGAAGGAATTGCTTGCGCTGATTTCTGTTTGTCTGCTCTAGCAGTTGGTTCCCTATTTGGCAGAACGCTGGACTGCCTGTCACACTCAGAGCCAAACATCTCCCTTTTCCTCCAAACCAGCAAGAGCTACAAGATTATTTCTTAGTGAAACATTGTTTGCTTTGGCAGAGCACTTCATGCCTCTTAAGACGTAGCTCTGTATGACCTGGAAACTAGAAATCCAGAGGGACACCTGCTCTGTCCAAACAGAAGAGGAGAGGCATGAATGTGCTGCTCTATTAAGCATCTGCCCTAACACTGAAACCTAAACCACCACTGTAATGGGACCCAGCAGAAAGAGTTAGGACAGAATTTGTTGTTCCTTCTTCCTGCTCCTTTGCAGAGTAGTTCATGTCCGAACAGGCGTAGCTCTGTCTGGCTTTCAGTCTCCAATTCCAGCAAGGATACAGTTCCATAGTTCCTCGTCAACAGAAAGAGCCAGGAAGGAATTGCTTGCGCTGATTTCTGTTTGTCTGCTCTAGCAGTTGGTTCCCTATTTGGCAGAACGCTGGACTGCCTGTCACACTTAGAGCCAAACATCTCCCTTTTCCTCCAAACCAGCAAGAGCTACAAGATTATTTCTTAGTGAAACATTGTTTGCTTTGGCAGAGCACTTCATGCCTCTTAAGACGTAGCTCTGTATGACCTGGAAACTGGAAATCCAGAGGGGCACCTGCACTGTCCAAACAGAAGAGGAGAGGCATGAATGTGCTGCTCTCTTAAGTGTCTGCCCTAACACTGAAAAATAAGCACCACTGAATGGGACCCAGCAGAAAGAGTTAGGACAGAATTTGTTGTTCCTTCTTCCTGCTCCTTTGCAGAGTAGTTCATGTACGAACAGCCGTAGCTCTGTCTGGCTTGCAGTCTCCAATTCCAGCAAGGATACAGTTCCATAGTTCCTCGTCAACAGAAAGAGCTAGGAAGGAATTGCTTGCGCTGATTTCTGTTTGTCTGCTCTAGTAGTTGGTTCCCTATTTGGCAGAACGCTAGACTGCCTGTCACACTTAGAGCCAAACATCTCCCTTTTCCTCCAAACCAGCAAGAGCTACAAGATTATTTCTTAGTGAAACATTGTTTGCTTTGGCAGAGCACTTCATGCCTCTTAAGACGTAGCTCTGTATGACCTGGAAACTAGAAATCCAGAGGGACACCTGCTCTGTCCAAACAGAAGAGGAGAGGCATGAATGTGCTGCTCTCTTAAGCGGCTGCCCTAACACTGAAACCTAAAGCACCACTGTAATGGGACCAACAGAAAGAGTTAGGACAGAATTTGTTGTTCCTTCTTCCTGCTCCTTTGCAGAGTAGTTCATGCCAGAACAGCCGTAGCTCTGTCTGGCTTGCAGTCTCCAATTCCAGCAAGGATACAGTTCCATAGTTCCTCGTCAACAGAAAGAGCTAGGAAGGAATTGCTTGTGCTGATTTTTGTTTGTCTGCTCTAGTAGTTGGTTCCCTATTTGGCAGAACGCTGGACTGCCTGTCACACTTAGAGCCAAACATCTCCCTTTTCCTCCAAACCAGCAAGAGCTACAAGATTATTTCTTAGTGAAACATTGTTTGCTTTGGCAGAGCACTTCATGCCTCTTAAGACGTAGCTCTGTATGACCTGGAAACTAGAAATCCAGAGGGACACCTGCTCTGTCCAAACAGAAGAGGAGAGGCATGAATGTGCTGCTCTCTTAAGCGGCTGCCCTAACACTGAAACCTAAAGCACCACTGTAATGGGACCCATCAGAAAGAGTTAGGACAGAATTTGTTGTTCCTTCTTCCTGCTCCTTTGCAGAGTAGTTCATGTACGAACAGCCGTAGCTCTGTCTGGCTTGCAGTCTCCAATTCCAGCAAGGATACAGTTCCATAGTTCCTCGTCAACAGAAAGAGCTAGGAAGGAATTGCTTGCGCTGATTTCTGTTTGTCTGCTCTAGCAGTTGGTTCCCTATTTGGCAGAACGCTGGACTGCCTGTCACACTTAGAGCCAAACATCTCCCTTTTCCTCCAAACCAGCAAGAGCTACAAGATTATTTCTTAGTGAAACATTGTTTGCTTTGGCAGAGCACTTCATGCCTCTTAAGACGTAGATCTGTATAACCTGGAAACTAGAAATCCAGAGGGACACCTGCTCTGCCCAAACAGAAGAGGAGAGGCATGAATGTGCTGGTCTCTTAAGCGTCTGCCCTAACACTGAAAAATAAGCACCACTGTAATGGGACCCAACAGAAAGAGTTAGGACAGAATTTGTTGTTCCTTCTTCCTGCTCCTTTGCAGAGTAGTTCATGTCCGAACAGCCGTAGCTCTGTCTGGCTTTCAGTATCCAATTCCAGCAAGGATACAGTTCCTCGTCAACAGAAAGAGCTAGGAAGGAATTGCTTGCGCTGATTTCTGTTTGTCTGCTCTAGCAGTTGGTTCCCTGTTTGGCAGAACGCTGGACTGCCTGTCACACTCAGAGCCAAACATCTCCCTTTTCCTCCAAACCAGCAAGAGCTACAAGATTATTTCTTAGTGAAACATTGTTTGCTTTGGCAGAGCACTTCATGCCTCTTAAGACGTAGCTCTGTATGACCTGGAAACTAGAAATCCAGAGGGACACCTGCTCTGTCCAAACAGAAGAGGAGAGGCATGAATGTGCTGCTCTCTTAAGCGTCTGCCCTAACACTGAAACCTAAATCACCACTGTAATGGGACCAACAGAAAGAGTTAGGACAGAATTTGTTGTTCCTTCTTCCTGCTCCTTTGCAGAGTAGTTCATGTCCGAACAGCCGTAGCTCTGTCTGGCTTGCAGTCTCCAATTCCAGCAAGGATACAGTTCCATAGTTCCTCGTCAACAGAAAGAGCTAGGAAGGAATTGCTTGTGCTGATTTTTGTTTGTCTGCTCTAGCAGTTGGTTCCCTATTTGGCAGAACGCTGGACTGCCTGTCACACTTAGAGCCAAACATCTCCCTTTTCCTCCAAACCAGCAAGAGCTACAAGATTATTTCTTAGTGAAACATTGTTTGCTTTGGCAGAGCACTTCATGCCTCTTAAGACGTAGATCTGTATAACCTGGAAACTAGAAATCCAGAGGGACACCTGCTCTGTCCAAACAGAAGAGGAGAGGCATGAATGTGCTGGTCTCTTAAGCGTCTGCCCTAACACTGAAAAATAAGCACCACTGTAATGGGACCCAACAGAAAGAGTTAGGACAGAATTTGTTGTTCCTTCTTCCTGCTCCTTTGCAGAGTAGTTCATGTCCGAACAGCCGTAGCTCTGTCTGGCTTTCAGTCTCCAATTCCAGCAAGGATACAGTTCCTCGTCAACAGAAAGAGCTAGGAAGGAATTGCTTGCGCTGATTTCTGTTTGTCTGCTCTAGCAGTTGTTTCCCTATTTGGCAGAACACTGGACTGCCTGTCACACTCAGAGCCAAACATCTCCCTTTTCCTCCAAACCAGCAAGAGCTACAAGATTATTTCTTAGTGAAACATTGTTTGCTTTGGCAGAGCACTTCATGCCTCTTAAGACGTAGCTCTGTATGACCTGGAAACTAGAAATCCAGAGGGACACCTGCTCTGTCCAAACAGAAGAGGAGAGGCATGAATGTGCTGCTCTATTAAGCATCTGCCCCAACATTGAAACGTAAAGCACCACTGTAATGGGACCCATCAGAAAGAGTTAGGACAGAATTTGTTGTTCCTTCTTCCTGCTCCTTTGCAGAGTAGTTCATGTCCGAACAGCCGTAGCTCTGTCTGGCTTGCAGTCTCCAATTCCAGCAAGGATACAGTTCCTCGTCAACAGAAAGAGCTAGGAAGGAATTGCTTGCGCTGATTTCTGTTTGTCTGCTCTAGCAGTTGGTTCCCTATTTTGCAGAACGCTGGACTGCCTGTCACCCTTAGAGCCAAACATCTCCCTTTTCCTCCAAACCAGCAAGAGCTACAAGATTATTTCTTAGTGAAACATTGTTTGCTTTGGCAGAGCACTTCATGCCTCTTAAGACGTAGATCTGTATAACCTGGAAACTAGAAATCTAGAGGGACACCTGCTCTGTCCAAACAGAAGAGGAGAGGCATGAATGTGCTGCTCTCTTAAGCGTCTGCCCTAACACTGAAAAATAAGCACCACTGTAATGGGACCCAACAGAAAGAGTTAGGACAGAATTTGTTGTTCCTTCTTCCTGCTCCTTTGCAGAGTAGTTCATGTCCGAACAGCCGTAGCTCTGTCTGGCTTTCAGTCTCCAATTCCAGCAAGGATACAGTTCCTCGTCAACAGAAAGAGCTAGGAAGGAATTGCTTGCACTGATTTCTGTTTGTCTGCTCTAGCAGTTGGTTCCCTATTTGGCAGAACGCTGGACTGCCTGTCACACTCAGAGCCAAACATCTCCCTTTTCCTCCAAACCAGCAAGAGCTACAAGGTTATTTCTTAGTGAAACATTGTTTGCTTTGGCAGAGCACTTCATGCCTCTTAAGACGTAGCTCTGTATGACCTGGAAACTAGAAATCCAGAGGGACACCTGCTCTGTCCAAAGAGAAGAGGAGAGGCATGAATGTGCTGCTCTCTTAAGCGTCTGCCCAAACACTGAAAAATAAGCACCACTGTAATGGGACCCAGCAGAAAGAGTTAGGACAGAATTTGTTGTTCCTTCTTCCTGCTCCTTTGCAGAGTAGTTCATGTCCGAACAGCCGTAGCTCTGTCTGGCTTGCAATCTCCAATTCCAGCAAGGATACAGTTCCATAGTTCCTCGTCAACAGAAAGAGCTAGGAAGGAATTGCTTGTGCTGATTTCTGTTTGTCTGCTCTAGCAGTTGGTTCCCTATTTGGCAGAACCCTGGACTGCCTGTCACACTCAGAGCCAAACATCTCCCTTTTCCTCCAAACCAGCAAGAGCTACAAGATTATTTCTTAGTGAAACATTGTTTGCTTTGGCAGAGCACTTCATGCCTCTTAAGACGTAGCTCTGTATGACCTGGAAACTAGAAATCCAGAGGGACACCTGCTCTGTCCAAACAGAAGAGGAGAGGCATGAATTTGCTGGTCTATTAAGCATCTGCCCTAACACTGAAAAATAAGCACCACTGTAATGGGACCCAACAGAAAGAGTTAGGACAGAATTTGTTGTTCCTTCTTCCTGCTCCTTTGCAGAGTAGTTCATGTCCGAACAGCCGTAGCTCTGTCTGGCTTTCAGTCTCCAATTCCAGCAAGGATACAGTTCCTCGTCAACAGAAAGAGCTAGGAAGGAATTGCTTGCGCTGATTTCTGTTTGTCTGCTCTAGCAGTTGGTTCCCTATTTGGCAGAACACTGGACTGCCTGTCACACTCAGAGCCAAACATCTCCCTTTTCCTCCAAACCAGCAAGAGCTACAAGATTATTTCTTAGTGAAACATTGTTTGCTTTGGCAGAGCACTTCATGCCTCTTAAGACGTAGCTCTGTATGACCTGGAAACTAGAAATCCAGAGGGACACCTGCTCTGTCCAAACAGAAGAGGAGAGGCATGAATGTGCTGGTCTCTTAAGCGTCTGCCCTAACACTGAAAAATAAGCACCACTGTAATGGGACCAACAGAAAGAGTTAGGACAGAATTTGTTGTTCCTTCTTCCTGCTCCTTTGCAGAGTAGTTCATGTCCGAACAGCCGTAGCTCTGTCTGGTTTGCAATCTCCAATTCCAGCAAGGATACAGTTCCTCGTCAACAGAAAGAGCTAGGAAGGAATTGCTTGCGCTGATTTCTGTTTGTCTGCTCTAGCAGTTGGTTCCCTATTTGGCAGAACCCTGGACTGCCTGTCACACTCAGAGCCAAACATCTCCCTTTTCCTCCAAACCAGCAAGAGCTACAAGATTATTTCTTAGTGAAACATTGTTTGCTTTGGCAGAGCACTTCATGCCTCTTAAGACGTAGCTCTGTATGACCTGGAAACTAGAAATCCAGAGGGACATCTGCTCTGTCCAAACAGAAGAGGAGAGGCATGAATGTGCTGCTCTCTTAAGCGTCTGCCCTAACACTGAAAAATAAGCACCACTGTAATGGGACCCAACAGAAAGAGTTAGGACAGAATTTGTTGTTCCTTCTTCCTGCTCCTTTGCAGAGTAGTTCATGTCCGAACAGCCGTAGCTCTGTCTGGCTTGCAGTCTCCAATTCCAGCAAGGATACAGTTCCTCGTCAACAGAAAGAGCTAGGAAGGAATTGCTTGTGCTGATTTCTGTTTGTCTGCTCTAGCAGTTGGTTCCCTATTTGGCAGAACACTGGACTGCCTGTCACACTCAGAGCCAAACATCTCCCTTTTCCTCCAAACCAGCAAGAGCTACAAGATTATTTCTTAGTGAAACATTGTTTGCTTTGGCAGAGCACTTCCTGCCTCTTAAGACGTAGCTCTGTATGACCTGGAAACTAGAAATCCAGAGGGACACCTGCTCTGTCCAAACAGAAGAGGAGAGGCATGAATGTGCTGCTCTCTTAAGCGTCTGCCCAAACACTGAAAAATAAGCACCACTGTAATGGGACCCAGCAGAAAGAGTTAGGACAGAATTTGTTGTTCCTTCTTCCTGCTCCTTTGCAGAGTAGTTCATGTCCGAACAGCCGTAGCTCTGTCTGGCTTGCAATCTCCAATTCCAGCAAGGATACAGTTCCATAGTTCCTCGTCAACAGAAAGAGCTAGGAAGGAATTGCTTGTGCTGATTTCTGTTTGTCTGCTCTAGCAGTTGGTTCCCTATTTGGCAGAACCCTGGACTGCCTGTCACACTCAGAGCCAAACATCTCCCTTTTCCTCCAAACCAGCAAGAGCTACAAGATTATTTCTTAGTGAAACATTGTTTGCTTTGGCAGAGCACTTCATGCCTCTTAAGACGTAGCTCTGTATGACCTGGAAACTAGAAATCCAGAGGGACACCTGCTCTGTCCAAACAGAAGAGGAGAGGCATGAATTTGCTGGTCTATTAAGCATCTGCCCTAACACTGAAAAATAAGCACCACTGTAATGGGACCCAACAGAAAGAGTTAGGACAGAATTTGTTGTTCCTTCTTCCTGCTCCTTTGCAGAGTAGTTCATGTCCGAACAGCCGTAGCTCTGTCTGGCTTTCAGTCTCCAATTCCAGCAAGGATACAGTTCCTCGTCAACAGAAAGAGCTAGGAAGGAATTGCTTGCGCTGATTTCTGTTTGTCTGCTCTAGCAGTTGGTTCCCTATTTGGCAGAACACTGGACTGCCTGTCACACTCAGAGCCAAACATCTCCCTTTTCCTCCAAACCAGCAAGAGCTACAAGATTATTTCTTAGTGAAACATTGTTTGCTTTGGCAGAGCACTTCATGCCTCTTAAGACGTAGCTCTGTATGACCTGGAAACTAGAAATCCAGAGGGACACCTGCTCTGTCCAAACAGAAGAGGAGAGGCATGAATGTGCTGGTCTCTTAAGCGTCTGCCCTAACACTGAAAAATAAGCACCACTGTAATGGGACCAACAGAAAGAGTTAGGACAGAATTTGTTGTTCCTTCTTCCTGCTCCTTTGCAGAGTAGTTCATGTCCGAACAGCCGTAGCTCTGTCTGGTTTGCAATCTCCAATTCCAGCAAGGATACAGTTCCTCGTCAACAGAAAGAGCTAGGAAGGAATTGCTTGTGCTGATTTCTGTTTGTCTGCTCTAGCAGTTGGTTCCCTATTTGGCAGAACCCTGGACTGCCTGTCACACTCAGAGCCAAACATCTCCCTTTTCCTCCAAACCAGCAAGAGCTACAAGATTATTTCTTAGTGAAACATTGTTTGCTTTGGCAGAGCACTTCCTGCCTCTTAAGACGTAGCTCTGTATGACCTGGAAACTAGAAATCCAGAGGGACACCTGCTCTGTCCAAACAGAAGAGGAGAGGCATGAATGTGCTGCTCTATTAAGCATCTGCCCTAACACTGAAACGTAAAGCACCACTGTAATGGGACCCATCAGAAAGAGTTAGGACAGAATTTGTTGTTCCTTCTTCCTGCTCCTTTGCAGAGTAGTTCATGTCCGAACAGCCGTAGCTCTGTCTGGCTTGCAGTCTCCAATTCCAGCAAGGATACAGTTCCTCGTCAACAGAAAGAGCTAGGAAGGAATTGCTTGCGCTGATTTCTGTTTGTCTGCTCTAGCAGTTGGTTCCCTATTTTGCAGAACGCTGGACTGCCTGTCACACTCAGAGCCAAACATCTCCCTTTTCCTCCAAACCAGCAAGAGCTACAAGATTATTTCTTAGTGAAACATTGTTTGCTTTGGCAGAGCACTTCATGCCTCTTAAGACGTAGCTCTGTATGACCTGGAAACTAGAAACCCAGAGGGACACCTGCTCTGTCCAAACAGAAGAGGAGAGGCATGAATGTGCTGCTCTCTTAAGCGTCTGCCCAAACACTGAAAAATAAGCACCACTGTAATGGGACCCAACAGAAAGAGTTAGGACAGAATTTGTTGTTCCTTCTTCCTGCTCCTTTGCAGAGTAGTTCATGTCCGAACAGCCGTAGCTCTGTCTGGCTTGCAATCTCCAATTCCAGCAAGGATACAGTTCCATAGTTCCTCGTCAACAGAAAGAGCTAGGAAGGAATTGCTTGCACTGATTTCTGTTTGTCTGCTCTAGCAGTTGGTTCCCTATTTGGCAGAACACTGGACTGCCTGTCACACTCAGAGCCAAACATCTCCCTTTTCCTCCAAACCAGCAAGAGCTACAAGATTATTTCTTAGTGAAACATTGTTTGCTTTGGCAGAGCACTTCATGCCTCTTAACACGTAGCTCTGTATGACCTGGAAACGAGAAATCCAGAGGGACACCTGCTCTGTCCAAACAGAAGAGGAGAGGCATGAATGTGCTGCTCTATTAAGCATCTGCCCTAACACTGAAACGTAAAGCACCACTGTAATGGGACCCATCAGAAAGAGTTAGGACAGAATTTGTTGTTCCTTCTTCCTGCTCCTTTGCAGAGTAGTTCATGTCTGAACAGCCGTAGCTCTGTCTGGCTTGCAGTCTCCAATTCCAGCAAGGATACAGTTCCATAGTTCCTCGTCAACAGAAAGAGCTAGGAAGGAATTGCTTGCACTGATTTCTGTTTGTCTGCTCTAGCAGTTGGTTCCCTATTTGGCAGAACGCTGGACTGCCTGTCACACTCAGAGCCAAACATCTCCCTTTTCCTCCAAACCAGCAAGAGCTACAAGGTTATTTCTTAGTGAAACATTGTTTGCTTTGGCAGAGCACTTCATGCCTCTTAAGACGTAGCTCTGTATGACCTGGAAACTAGAAACCCAGAGGGACACCTGCTCTGTCCAAACAGAAGAGGAGAGGCATGAATGTGCTGCTCTCTTAAGCGTCTGCCCTAACACTGAAAAATAAGCACCACTGTAATGGGACCCAACAGAAAGAGTTAGGACAGAATTTGTTGTTCCTTCTTCCTGCTCCTTTGCAGAGTAGTTCATGTACAAACAGCCGTAGCTCTGTCTGGCTTTCAGTCTCCAATTCCAGCAAGGATACAGTTCCTCGTCAACAGAAAGAGCTAGGAAGGAATTGCTTGTGCTGATTTCTGTTTGTCTGCTCTAGCAGTTGGTTCCCTATTTGGCAGAACCCTGGACTGCCTGTCACACTCAGAGCCAAACATCTCCCTTTTCCTCCAAACCAGCAAGAGCTACAAGGTTATTTCTTAGTGAAACATTGCTTGCTTTGGCAGAGCACTTCATGCCTCTTAAGACGTAGCTCTGTATGACCTGGAAACTAGAAATCCAGAGGGACACCTGCTCTGTCCAAACAGAAGAGGAGAGGCATGAATGTGCTGGTCTATTAAGCATCTGCCCTAACACTGAAAAATAAGCACCACTGTAATGGGACCCAACAGAAAGAGTTAGGACAGAATTTGTTGTTCCTTCTTCCTGCTCCTTTGCAGAGTAGTTCATGTCCGAACAGCCGTAGCTCTGTCTGGCTTTCAGTCTCCAGTTCCAGCAAGGATACAGTTCCTCGTCAACAGAAAGAGCTAGGAAGGAATTGCTTGCGCTGATTTCTGTTTGTCTGCTCTAGCAGTTGGTTCCCTATTTGGCAGAACACTGGACTGCCTGTCACACTCAGAGCCAAACATCTCCCTTTTCCTCCAAACCAGCAAGAGCTACAAGATTATTTCTTAGTGAAACATTGTTTGCTTTGGCAGAACACTTCATGCCTCTTAAGACGTAGCTCTGTATGACCTGGAAACTAGAAGTCCAGAGGGACACCTGCTCTGTCCAAACAGAAGAGGAGAGGCATGAATGTGCTGGTCTCTTAAGCGTCTGCCCTAACACTGACAAATAAGCACCACTGTAATGGGACCCAACAGAAAGAGTTAGGACAGAATTTGTTGTTCCTTCTTCCTGCTCCTTTGCAGAGTAGTTCATGTCCGAACAGCCGTAGCTCTGTCTGGTTTGCAATCTCCAATTCCAGCAAGGATACAGTTCCTCGTCAACAGAAAGAGCTAGGAAGGAATTGCTTGCGCTGATTTCTGTTTGTCTGCTCTAGCAGTTGGTTCCCTATTTGGCAGAACCCTGGACTGCCTGTCACACTCAGAGCCAAACATCTCCCTTTTCCTCCAAACCAGCAAGAGCTACAAGATTATTTCTTAGTGAAACATTGTTTGCTTTGGCAGAGCACTTCATGCCTCTTAAGACGTAGCTCTGTATGACCTGGAAACTAGAAATCCAGAGGGACACCTGCTCTGTCCAAACAGAAGAGGAGAGGCATGAATTTGCTGGTCTATTAAGCATCTGCCCTAACACTGAAAAATAAGCACCACTGTAATGGGACCCAACAGAAAGAGTTAGGACAGAATTTGTTGTTCCTTCTTCCTGCTCCTTTGCAGAGTAGTTCATGTCCGAACAGCCGTAGCTCTGTCTGGCTTTCAGTCTCCAATTCCAGCAAGGATACAGTTCCTCGTCAACAGAAAGAGCTAGGAAGGAATTGCTTGCGCTGATTTCTGTTTGTCTGCTCTAGCAGTTGTTTCCCTATTTGGCAGAACACTGGACTGCCTGTCACACTCAGAGCCAAACATCTCCCTTTTCCTCCAAACCAGCAAGAGCTACAAGATTATTTCTTAGTGAAACATTGTTTGCTTTGGCAGAGCACTTCATGCCTCTTAAGACGTAGCTCTGTATGACCTGGAAACTAGAAATCCAGAGGGACACCTGCTCTGTCCAAACAGAAGAGGAGAGGCATGAATGTGCTGCTCTCTTAAGCGTCTGCCCTAACACTGAAAAATAAGCACCACTGTAATGGGACCAACAGAAAGAGTTAGGACAGAATTTGTTGTTCCTTCTTCCTGCTCCGTTGCAGAGTAGTTCATGTCCGAACAGCCGTAGCTCTGTCTGGCTTGCAGTCTCCAATTCCAGCAAGGATACAGTTCCTCGTCAACAGAAAGAGCTAGGAAGGAATTGCTTGTGCTGATTTCTGTTTGTCTGCTCTAGCAGTTGGTTCCCTATTTGGCAGAACCCTGGACTGCCTGTCACACTCAGAGCCAAACATCTCCCTTTTCCTCCAAACCAGCAAGAGCTACAAGATTATTTCTTAGTGAAACATTGTTTGCTTTGGCAGAGCACTTCATGCCTCTTAACACGTAGCTCTGTATGACCTGGAAACTAGAAATCGAGAGGGACACCTGCTCTGTCCAAACAGAAGAGGAGAGGCATGAATGTGCTGCTCTATTAAGCATCTGCCCTAACACTGAAACGTAAAGCACCACTGTAATGGGACCCAACAGAAAGAGTTAGTACAGAATTTGTTGTTCCTTCTTCCTGCTCCTTTGCAGAGTAGTTCATGTCCGAACAGCCGTAGCTCTGTCTGGCTTTCAGTCTCCAATTCCAGCAAGGATACAGTTCCATAGTTCCTCGTCAACAGAAAGAGCTAGGAAGGAATTGCTTGCGCTGATTTCTGTTTGTCTGCTCTAGCAGTTGGTTCCCTATTTGGCAGAACCCTGGACTGCCTGTCACACTCAGAGCCAAACATCTCCCTTTTCCTCCAAACCAGCAAGAGCTACAAGATTATTTCTTAGTGAAACATTGTTTGCTTTGGCAGAGCACTTCATGCCTCTTAAGACGTAGCTCTGTATGACCTGGAAACTAGAAATCCAGAGGGACACCTGCTCTGTCCAAACAGAAGAGGAGAGGCATGAATTTGCTGGTCTATTAAGCATCTGCCCTAACACTGAAAAATAAGCACCACTGTAATGGGACCCAACAGAAAGAGTTAGGACAGAATTTGTTGTTCCTTCTTCCTGCTCCTTTGCAGAGTAGTTCATGTCCGAACAGCCGTAGCTCTGTCTGGCTTTCAGTCTCCAATTCCAGCAAGGATACAGTTCCTCGTCAACAGAAAGAGCTAGGAAGGAATTGCTTGCGCTGATTTCTGTTTGTCTGCTCTAGCAGTTGGTTCCCTATTTGGCAGAACACTGGACTGCCTGTCACACTCAGAGCCAAACATCTCCCTTTTCCTCCAAACCAGCAAGAGCTACAAGATTATTTCTTAGTGAAACATTGTTTGCTTTGGCAGAGCACTTCATGCCTCTTAAGACGTAGCTCTGTATGACCTGGAAACTAGAAATCCAGAGGGACACCTGCTCTGTCCAAACAGAAGAGGAGAGGCATGAATGTGCTGGTCTCTTAAGCGTCTGCCCTAACACTGAAAAATAAGCACCACTGTAATGGGACCAACAGAAAGAGTTAGGACAGAATTTGTTGTTCCTTCTTCCTGCTCCTTTGCAGAGTAGTTCATGTCCGAACAGCCGTAGCTCTGTCTGGTTTGCAATCTCCAATTCCAGCAAGGATACAGTTCCTCGTCAACAGAAAGAGCTAGGAAGGAATTGCTTGTGCTGATTTCTGTTTGTCTGCTCTAGCAGTTGGTTCCCTATTTGGCAGAACCCTGGACTGCCTGTCACACTCAGAGCCAAACATCTCCCTTTTCCTCCAAACCAGCAAGAGCTACAAGATTATTTCTTAGTGAAACATTGTTTGCTTTGGCAGAGCACTTCCTGCCTCTTAAGACGTAGCTCTGTATGACCTGGAAACTAGAAATCCAGAGGGACACCTGCTCTGTCCAAACAGAAGAGGAGAGGCATGAATGTGCTGCTCTATTAAGCATCTGCCCTAACACTGAAACGTAAAGCACCACTGTAATGGGACCCATCAGAAAGAGTTAGGACAGAATTTGTTGTTCCTTCTTCCTGCTCCTTTGCAGAGTAGTTCATGTCCGAACAGCCGTAGCTCTGTCTGGCTTGCAGTCTCCAATTCCAGCAAGGATACAGTTCCTCGTCAACAGAAAGAGCTAGGAAGGAATTGCTTGCGCTGATTTCTGTTTGTCTGCTCTAGCAGTTGGTTCCCTATTTTGCAGAACGCTGGACTGCCTGTCACACTCAGAGCCAAACATCTCCCTTTTCCTCCAAACCAGCAAGAGCTACAAGATTATTTCGTAGTGAAACATTGTTTGCTTTGGCAGAGCACTTCATGCCTCTTAAGACGTAGCTCTGTATGACCTGGAAACTAGAAATCCAGAGGGACACCTGCTCTGTCCAAACAGAAGAGGAGAGGCATGAATGTGCTGCTCTATTAAGCGTCTGCCCAAACACTGAAAAATAAGCACCACTGTAATGGGACCCAACAGAAAGAGTTAGGACAGAATTTGTTGTTCCTTCTTCCTGCTCCTTTGCAGAGTAGTTCATGTCCGAACAGCCGTAGCTCTGTCTGGCTTGCAATCTCCAATTCCAGCAAGGATACAGTTCCATAGTTCCTCGTCAACAGAAAGAGCTAGGAAGGAATTGCTTGCACTGATTTCTGTTTGTCTGCTCTAGCAGTTGGTTCCCTATTTGGCAGAACACTGGACTGCCTGTCACACTCAGAGCCAAACATCTCCCTTTTCCTCCAAACCAGCAAGAGCTACAAGATTATTTCTTAGTGAAACATTGTTTGCTTTGGCAGAGCACTTCATGCCTCTTAACACGTAGCTCTGTATGACCTGGAAACGAGAAATCCAGAGGGACACCTGCTCTGTCCAAACAGAAGAGGAGAGGCATGAATGTGCTGCTCTATTAAGCATCTGCCCTAACACTGAAACGTAAAGCACCACTGTAATGGGACCCATCAGAAAGAGTTAGGACAGAATTTGTTGTTCCTTCTTCCTGCTCCTTTGCAGAGTAGTTCATGTCTGAACAGCCGTAGCTCTGTCTGGCTTGCAGTCTCCAATTCCAGCAAGGATACAGTTCCATAGTTCCTCGTCAACAGAAAGAGCTAGGAAGGAATTGCTTGCACTGATTTCTGTTTGTCTGCTCTAGCAGTTGGTTCCCTATTTGGCAGAACGCTGGACTGCCTGTCACACTCAGAGCCAAACATCTCCCTTTTCCTCCAAAC
The DNA here is from genome assembly GCA_027574665.1 of Rhynochetos jubatus. Classification (NCBI taxonomy): domain Eukaryota; kingdom Metazoa; phylum Chordata; class Aves; order Eurypygiformes; family Rhynochetidae; genus Rhynochetos; species Rhynochetos jubatus. The sequence continues at coordinate 8,722,930 of CM050689.1, read as the reverse complement.
CAGCAAGAGCTACAAGGTTATTTCTTAGTGAAACATTGTTTGCTTTGGCAGAGCACTTCATGCCTCTTAAGACGTAGCTCTGTATGACCTGGAAACTAGAAACCCAGAGGGACACCTGCTCTGTCCAAACAGAAGAGGAGAGGCATGAATGTGCTGCTCTCTTAAGCGTCTGCCCTAACACTGAAAAATAAGCACCACTGTAATGGGACCCAACAGAAAGAGTTAGGACAGAATTTGTTGTTCCTTCTTCCTGCTCCTTTGCAGAGTAGTTCATGTACAAACAGCCGTAGCTCTGTCTGGCTTTCAGTCTCCAATTCCAGCAAGGATACAGTTCCTCGTCAACAGAAAGAGCTAGGAAGGAATTGCTTGTGCTGATTTCTGTTTGTCTGCTCTAGCAGTTGGTTCCCTATTTGGCAGAACCCTGGACTGCCTGTCACACTCAGAGCCAAACATCTCCCTTTTCCTCCAAACCAGCAAGAGCTACAAGGTTATTTCTTAGTGAAACATTGCTTGCTTTGGCAGAGCACTTCATGCCTCTTAAGACGTAGCTCTGTATGACCTGGAAACTAGAAATCCAGAGGGACACCTGCTCTGTCCAAACAGAAGAGGAGAGGCATGAATGTGCTGGTCTATTAAGCATCTGCCCTAACACTGAAAAATAAGCACCACTGTAATGGGACCCAACAGAAAGAGTTAGGACAGAATTTGTTGTTCCTTCTTCCTGCTCCTTTGCAGAGTAGTTCATGTCCGAACAGCCGTAGCTCTGTCTGGCTTTCAGTCTCCAGTTCCAGCAAGGATACAGTTCCTCGTCAACAGAAAGAGCTAGGAAGGAATTGCTTGCGCTGATTTCTGTTTGTCTGCTCTAGCAGTTGGTTCCCTATTTGGCAGAACACTGGACTGCCTGTCACACTCAGAGCCAAACATCTCCCTTTTCCTCCAAACCAGCAAGAGCTACAAGATTATTTCTTAGTGAAACATTGTTTGCTTTGGCAGAACACTTCATGCCTCTTAAGACGTAGCTCTGTATGACCTGGAAACTAGAAGTCCAGAGGGACACCTGCTCTGTCCAAACAGAAGAGGAGAGGCATGAATGTGCTGGTCTCTTAAGCGTCTGCCCTAACACTGACAAATAAGCACCACTGTAATGGGACCCAACAGAAAGAGTTAGGACAGAATTTGTTGTTCCTTCTTCCTGCTCCTTTGCAGAGTAGTTCATGTCCGAACAGCCGTAGCTCTGTCTGGTTTGCAATCTCCAATTCCAGCAAGGATACAGTTCCTCGTCAACAGAAAGAGCTAGGAAGGAATTGCTTGCGCTGATTTCTGTTTGTCTGCTCTAGCAGTTGGTTCCCTATTTGGCAGAACCCTGGACTGCCTGTCACACTCAGAGCCAAACATCTCCCTTTTCCTCCAAACCAGCAAGAGCTACAAGATTATTTCTTAGTGAAACATTGTTTGCTTTGGCAGAGCACTTCATGCCTCTTAAGACGTAGCTCTGTATGACCTGGAAACTAGAAATCCAGAGGGACACCTGCTCTGTCCAAACAGAAGAGGAGAGGCATGAATTTGCTGGTCTATTAAGCATCTGCCCTAACACTGAAAAATAAGCACCACTGTAATGGGACCCAACAGAAAGAGTTAGGACAGAATTTGTTGTTCCTTCTTCCTGCTCCTTTGCAGAGTAGTTCATGTCCGAACAGCCGTAGCTCTGTCTGGCTTTCAGTCTCCAATTCCAGCAAGGATACAGTTCCTCGTCAACAGAAAGAGCTAGGAAGGAATTGCTTGCGCTGATTTCTGTTTGTCTGCTCTAGCAGTTGTTTCCCTATTTGGCAGAACACTGGACTGCCTGTCACACTCAGAGCCAAACATCTCCCTTTTCCTCCAAACCAGCAAGAGCTACAAGATTATTTCTTAGTGAAACATTGTTTGCTTTGGCAGAGCACTTCATGCCTCTTAAGACGTAGCTCTGTATGACCTGGAAACTAGAAATCCAGAGGGACACCTGCTCTGTCCAAACAGAAGAGGAGAGGCATGAATGTGCTGCTCTCTTAAGCGTCTGCCCTAACACTGAAAAATAAGCACCACTGTAATGGGACCAACAGAAAGAGTTAGGACAGAATTTGTTGTTCCTTCTTCCTGCTCCGTTGCAGAGTAGTTCATGTCCGAACAGCCGTAGCTCTGTCTGGCTTGCAGTCTCCAATTCCAGCAAGGATACAGTTCCTCGTCAACAGAAAGAGCTAGGAAGGAATTGCTTGTGCTGATTTCTGTTTGTCTGCTCTAGCAGTTGGTTCCCTATTTGGCAGAACCCTGGACTGCCTGTCACACTCAGAGCCAAACATCTCCCTTTTCCTCCAAACCAGCAAGAGCTACAAGATTATTTCTTAGTGAAACATTGTTTGCTTTGGCAGAGCACTTCATGCCTCTTAACACGTAGCTCTGTATGACCTGGAAACTAGAAATCGAGAGGGACACCTGCTCTGTCCAAACAGAAGAGGAGAGGCATGAATGTGCTGCTCTATTAAGCATCTGCCCTAACACTGAAACGTAAAGCACCACTGTAATGGGACCCAACAGAAAGAGTTAGTACAGAATTTGTTGTTCCTTCTTCCTGCTCCTTTGCAGAGTAGTTCATGTCCGAACAGCCGTAGCTCTGTCTGGCTTTCAGTCTCCAATTCCAGCAAGGATACAGTTCCATAGTTCCTCGTCAACAGAAAGAGCTAGGAAGGAATTGCTTGCGCTGATTTCTGTTTGTCTGCTCTAGCAGTTGTTTCCCTATTTGGCAGAACCCTGGACTGCTTGTCACACTCAGAGCCAAACATCTCCCTTTTCCTCCAAACCAGCAAGAGCTACAAGATTATTTCTTAGTGAAACATTGTTTGCTTTGGCAGAGCACTTCATGCCTCTTAAGACGTAGCTCTGTATGACCTGGAAACTAGAAATCCAGAGGGACACCTGCTCTGTCCAAACAGAAGAGGAGAGGCATGAATGTGCTGGTCTCTTAAGCATCTGCCCTAACACTGAAAAATAAGCACCACTGTAATGGGACCCAACAGAAAGAGTTAGGACAGAATTTGTTGTTCCTTCTTCCTGCTCCTTTGCAGAGTAGTTCATGTCCGAACAGCCGTAGCTCTGTCTGGCTTTCAGTCTCCAATTCCAGCAAGGATACAGTTCCTCGTCAACAGAAAGAGCTAGGAAGGAATTGCTTGCGCTGATTTCTGTTTGTCTGCTCTAGCAGTTGTTTCCCTATTTGGCAGAACGCTGGACTGCCTGTCACACTCAGAGCCAAACATCTCCCTTTTCCTCCAAACCAGCAAGAGCTACAAGATTATTTCTTAGTGAAACATTGTTTGCTTTGGCAGAGCACTTCATGCCTCTTAAGACGTAGCTCTGTATGACCTGGAAACTAGAAATCCAGAGGGACACCTGCTCTGTCCAAACAGAAGAGGAGAGGCATGAATGTGCTGCTCTCTTAAGCGTCTGCCCTAACACTGAAAAATAAGCACCACTGTAATGGGACCAACAGAAAGAGTTAGGACAGAATTTGTTGTTCCTTCTTCCTGCTCCTTTGCAGAGTAGTTCATGTCCGAACAGCCGTAGCTCTGTCTGGTTTGCAGTCTCCAATTCCAGCAAGGATACAGTTCCTCGTCAACAGAAAGAGCTAGGAAGGAATTGCTTGCGCTGATTTCTGTTTGTCTGCTCTAGCAGTTGGTTCCCTATTTGGCAGAACCCTGGACTGCCTGTCACACTCAGAGCCAAACATCTCCCTTTTCCTCCAAACCAGCAAGAGCTACAAGATTATTTCTTAGTGAAACATTGTTTGCTTTGGCAGAACACTTCATGCCTCTTAAGACGTAGCTCTGTATGACCTGGAAACTAGAAATCCAGAGGGACACCTGCTCTGTCCAAACAGAAGAGGAGAGGCATGAATGTGCTGGTCTATTAAGCATCTGCCCTAACACTGAAAAATAAGCACCACTGTAATGGGACCCAACAGAAAGAGTTAGGACAGAATTTGTTGTTCCTTCTTCCTGCTCCTTTGCAGAGTAGTTCATGTCTGAACAGCCGTAGCTCTGTCTGGCTTTCAGTCTCCAATTCCAGCAAGGATACAGTTCCTCGTCAACAGAAAGAGCTAGGAAGGAATTGCTTGCGCTGATTTCTGTTTGTCTGCTCTAGCAGTTGGTTCCCTATTTGGCAGAACCCTGGACTGCTTGTCACACTCAGAGCCAAACATCTCCCTTTTCCTCCAAACCAGCAAGAGCTACAAGATTATTTCTTAGTGAAACATTGTTTGCTTTGGCAGAACACTTCATGCCTCTTAAGACGTAGCTCTGTATGACCTGGAAACTAGAAATCCAGAGGGACACCTGCTCTGTCCAAACAGAAGAGGAGAGGCATGAATGTGCTGCTCTCTTAAGCGTCTGCCCTAACACTGAAAAATAAGCACCACTGTAATGGGACCAACAGAAAGAGTTAGGACAGAATTTGTTGTTCCTTCTTCCTGCTCCTTTGCAGAGTAGTTCATGTCCGAACAGCCGTAGCTCTGTCTGGTTTGCAATCTCCAATTCCAGCAAGGATACAGTTCCTCGTCAACAGAAAGAGCTAGGAAGGAATTGCTTGCGCTGATTTCTGTTTGTCTGCTCTAGCAGTTGGTTCCCTATTTGGCAGAACCCTGGACTGCCTGTCACACTCAGAGCCAAACATCTCCCTTTTCCTCCAAACCAGCAAGAGCTACAAGATTATTTCTTAGTGAAACATTGTTTGCTTTGGCAGAACACTTCATGCCTCTTAAGACGTAGCTCTGTATGACCTGGAAACTAGAAATCCAGAGGGACACCTGCTCTGTCCAAACAGAAGAGGAGAGGCATGAATGTGCTGGTCTATTAAGCATCTGCCCTAACACTGAAAAATAAGCACCACTGTAATGGGACCCAACAGAAAGAGTTAGGACAGAATTTGTTGTTCCTTCTTCCTGCTCCTTTGCAGAGTAGTTCATGTCCGAACAGCCGTAGCTCTGTCTGGTTTGCAATCTCCAATTCCAGCAAGGATACAGTTCCATAGTTCCTCGTCAACAGAAAGAGCTAGGAAGGAATTGCTTGCGCTGATTTCTGTTTGTCTGCTCTAGCAGTTGGTTCCCTATTTGGCAGAACGCTGGACTGCCTGTCACACTCAGAGCCAAACATCTCCCTTTTCCTCCAAACCAGCAAGAGCTACAAGATTATTTCTTAGTGAAACATTGTTTGCTTTGGCAGAGCACTTCATGCCTCTTAAGACGTAGCTCTGTATGACCTGGAAACTAGAAATCCAGAGGGACACCTGCTCTGTCCAAACAGAAGAGGAGAGGCATGAATGTGCTGCTCTATTAAGCATCTGCCCTAACACTGAAACGTAAAGCACCACTGTAATGGGACCCATCAGAAAGAGTTAGGACAGAATTTGTTGTTCCTTCTTCCTGCTCCTTTGCAGAGTAGTTCATGTCTGAACAGCCGTAGCTCTGTCTGGCTTGCAGTCTCCAATTCCAGCAAGGATACAGTTCCATAGTTCCTCGTCAACAGAAAGAGCTAGGAAGGAATTGCTTGCGCTGATTTCTGTTTGTCTGCTCTAGCAGTTGGTTCCCTATTTGGCAGAACCCTGGACTGCCTGTCACACTCAGAGCCAAACATCTCCCTTTTCCTCCAAACCAGCAAGAGCTACAAGATTATTTCTTAGTGAAACATTGTTTGCTTTGGCAGAGCACTTCATGCCTCTTAAGACGTAGCTCTGTATGACCTGGAAACTAGAAATCCAGAGGGACACCTGCTCTGTCCAAACAGAAGAGGAGAGGCATGAATGTGCTGGTCTCTTAAGCATCTGCCCTAACACTGAAAAATAAGCACCACTGTAATGGGACCCAACAGAAAGAGTTAGGACAGAATTTGTTGTTCCTTCTTCCTGCTCCTTTGCAGAGTAGTTCATGTCCGAACAGCCGTAGCTCTGTCTGGCTTTCAGTCTCCAATTCCAGCAAGGATACAGTTCCTCGTCAACAGAAAGAGCTAGGAAGGAATTGCTTGCGCTGATTTCTGTTTGTCTGCTCTAGCAGTTGTTTCCCTATTTGGCAGAACCCTGGACTGCTTGTCACACTCAGAGCCAAACATCTCCCTTTTCCTCCAAACCAGCAAGAGCTACAAGATTATTTCTTAGTGAAACATTGTTTGCTTTGGCAGAGCACTTCATGCCTCTTAAGACGTAGCTCTGTATGACCTGGAAACTAGAAATCCAGAGGGACACCTGCTCTGTCCAAACAGAAGAGGAGAGGCATGAATGTGCTGCTCTCTTAAGCGTCTGCCCTAACACTGAAAAATAAGCACCACTGTAATGTGACCCAACAGAAAGAGTTAGGACAGAATTTGTTGTTCCTTCTTCCTGCTCCTTTGCAGAGTAGTTCATGTCCGAACAGCCGTAGCTCTGTCTGGTTTGCAATCTCCAATTCCAGCAAGGATACAGTTCCTCGTCAACAGAAAGAGCTAGGAAGGAATTGCTTGCGCTGATTTCTGTTTGTCTGCTCTAGCAGTTGGTTCCCTATTTGGCAGAACCCTGGACTGCCTGTCACACTCAGAGCCAAACATCTCCCTTTTCCTCCAAACCAGCAAGAGCTACAAGATTATTTCTTAGTGAAACATTGTTTGCTTTGGCAGAGCACTTCATGCCTCTTAAGACGTAGCTCTGTATGACCTGGAAACTAGAAATCCAGAGGGACACCTGCTCTGTCCAAACAGAAGAGGAGAGGCATGAATGTGCTGCTCTCTTAAGCATCTGCCCTAACACTGAAAAATAAGCACCACTGTAATGGGACCCAACAGAAAGAGTTAGGACAGAATTTGTTGTTCCTTCTTCCTGCTCCTTTGCAGAGTAGTTCATGTCCGAACAGCCGTAGCTCTGTCTGGCTTTCAGTCTCCAATTCCAGCAAGGATACAGTTCCTCGTCAACAGAAAGAGCTAGGAAGGAATTGCTTGCGCTGATTTCTGTTTGTCTGCTCTAGCAGTTGGTTCCCTATTTGGCAGAACCCTGGACTGCCTGTCACACTCAGAGCCAAACATCTCCCTTTTCCTCCAAACCAGCAAGAGCTACAAGATTATTTCTTAGTGAAACATTGTTTGCTTTGGCAGAGCACTTCATGCCTCTTAAGACGTAGCTCTGTATGACCTGGAAACTAGAAATCCAGAGGGACACCTGCTCTGTCCAAACAGAAGAGGAGAGGCATGAATTTGCTGGTCTATTAAGCATCTGCCCTAACACTGAAAAATAAGCACCACTGTAATGGGACCCAACAGAAAGAGTTAGGACAGAATTTGTTGTTCCTTCTTCCTGCTCCTTTGCAGAGTAGTTCATGTCCGAACAGCCGTAGCTCTGTCTGGCTTTCAGTCTCCAATTCCAGCAAGGATACAGTTCCTCGTCAACAGAAAGAGCTAGGAAGGAATTGCTTGCGCTGATTTCTGTTTGTCTGCTCTAGCAGTTGTTTCCCTATTTGGCAGAACACTGGACTGCCTGTCACACTCAGAGCCAAACATCTCCCTTTTCCTCCAAACCAGCAAGAGCTACAAGATTATTTCTTAGTGAAACATTGTTTGCTTTGGCAGAGCACTTCATGCCTCTTAAGACGTAGCTCTGTATGACCTGGAAACTAGAAATCCAGAGGGACACCTGCTCTGTCCAAACAGAAGAGGAGAGGCATGAATGTGCTGCTCTCTTAAGCGTCTGCCCTAACACTGAAAAATAAGCACCACTGTAATGGGACCAACAGAAAGAGTTAGGACAGAATTTGTTGCTCCTTCTTCCTGCTCCTTTGCAGAGTAGTTCATGTCCGAACAGCCGTAGCTCTGTCTGGCTTGCAGTCTCCAACTCCAGCAAGGATACAGTTCCTCGTCAACAGAAAGAGCTAGGAAGGAATTGCTTGCACTGATTTCTGTTTGTCTGCTCTAGCAGTTGGTTCCCTGTTTGGCAGAACGCTGGACTGCCTGTCACACTCAGAGCCAAACATCTCCCTTTTCCTCCAAACCAGCAAGAGCTACAAGATTATTTCTTAGTGAAACATTGTTTGCTTTGGCAGAGCACTTCATGCCTCTTAAGACGTAGCTCTGTATGACCTGGAAACTAGAAATCCAGAGGGACACCTGCTCTGTCCAAACAGAAGAGGAGAGGCATGAATGTGCTGCTCTCTTAAGCGGCTGCCCTAACACTGAAACCTAAAGCACCACTGTAATGGGACCAACAGAAAGAGTTAGGACAGAATTTGTTGTTCCTTCTTCCTGCTCCTTTGCAGAGTAGTTCATGTCCGAACAGCCGTAGCTCTGTCTGGCTTGCAGTCTCCAATTCCAGCAAGGATACAGTTCCATAGTTCCTCATCAACAGAAAGAGCTAGGAAGGAATTGCTTGTGCTGATTTCTGTTTGTCTGCTCTAGCAGTTGGTTCCCTATTTGGCAGAACGCTGGACTGCCTGTCACACTTAGAGCCAAACATCTCCCTTTTCCTCCAAACCAGCAAGAGCTACAAGATTATTTCTTAGTGAAACATTGTTTGCTTTGGCAGAGCACTTCATGCCTCTTAAGACGTAGCTCTGTATAACCTGGAAACTAGAAATCCAGAGGGACACCTGCTCTGTCCAAACAGAAGAGGAGAGGCATGAATGTGCTGGTCTCTTAAGCGTCTGCCCTAACACTGAAAAATAAGCACCACTGTAATGGGACCCAGCAGAAAGAGTTAGGACAGAATTTGTTGTTCCTTCTTCCTGCTCCTTTGCAGAGTAGTTCATGTCCGAACAGCCGTAGCTCTGTCTGGCTTGCAGTCTCCAATTCCAGCAAGGATACAGTTCCTCGTCAACAGAAAGAGCTAGGAAGGAATTGCTTGTGCTGATTTCTGTTTGTCTGCTCTAGCAGTTGGTTCCCTATTTGGCAGAACACTGGACTGCCTGTCACACTCAGAGCCAAACATCTCCCTTTTCCTCCAAACCAGCAAGAGCTACAAGATTATTTCTTAGTGAAACATTGTTTGCTTTGGCAGAGCACTTCATGCCTCTTAACACGTAGCTCTGTATGACCTGGAAACTAGAAATCCAGAGGGACACCTGCTCTGTCCAAACAGAAGAGGAGAGGCATGAATGTGCTGCTCTATTAAGCATCTGCCCTAACACTAAAACGTAAAGCACCACTGTAATGGGACCCATCAGAAAGAGTTAGGACAGAATTTGTTGTTCCTTCTTCCTGCTCCTTTGCAGAGTAGTTCATGTCTGAACAGCCGTAGCTCTGTCTGGCTTGCAGTCTCCAATTCCAGCAAGGATACAGTTCCATAGTTCCTCGTCAACAGAAAGAGCTAGGAAGGAAGTGCTTGCGCTGATTTCTGTTTGTCTGCTCTAGCAGTTGGTTCCCTATTTGGCAGAACGCTGGACTGCCTGTCACACTCAGAGCCAAACATCTCCCTTTTCCTCCAAACCAGCAAGAGCTACAAGATTATTTCTTAGTGAAACATAGTTTGCTTTGGCAGAGCACTTCATGCCTCTTAAGACGTAGCTCTGTATGACCTGGAAACTAGAAATCCAGAGGGACACCTGCTCTGTCCAAACAGAAGAGGAGAGGCATGAATGTGCTGCTCTATTAAGCATCTGCCCTAACACTAAAACGTAAACACCACTGTAATGGGACCCATCAGAAAGAGTTAGGACAGAATTTGTTGTTCCTTCTTCCTGCTCCTTTGCAGAGTAGTTCATGTCTGAACAGCCGTAGCTCTGTCTGGCTTGCAGTCTCCAATTCCAGCAAGGATACAGTTCCATAGTTCCTCGTCAACAGAAAGAGCTAGGAAGGAAGTGCTTGCGCTGATTTCTGTTTGTCTGCTCTAGCAGTTGGTTCCCTATTTGGCAGAACGCTGGACTGCCTGTCACACTCAGAGCCAAACATCTCCCTTTTCCTCCAAACCAGCAAGAGCTACAAGATTATTTCTTAGTGAAACATAGTTTGCTTTGGCAGAGCACTTCATGCCTCTTAAGACGTAGCTCTGTATGACCTGGAAACTAGAAATCCAGAGGGACACCTGCTCTGTCCAAACAGAAGAGGAGAGGCATGAATGTGCTGGTCTATTAAGCATCTGCCCTAACACTGAAAAATAAGCACCACTGTAATGGGACCCAACAGAAAGAGTTAGGACAGAATTTGTTGTTCCTTCTTCCTGCTCCTTTGCAGAGTAGTTCATGTCCGAACAGCCGTAGCTCTGTCTGGTTTGCAATCTCCAATTCCAGCAAGGATACAGTTCCATAGTTCCTCGTCAACAGAAAGAGCTAGGAAGGAATTGCTTGCGCTGATTTCTGTTTGTCTGCTCTAGCAGTTGGTTCCCTATTTGGCAGAACGCTGGACTGCCTGTCACACTTAGAGCCAAACATCTCCCTTTTCCTCCAAACCAGCAAGAGCTACAAGATTATTTCTTAGTGAAACATTGTTTGCTTTGGCAGAGCACTTCATGCCTCTTAAGACGTAGCTCTGTATGACCTGGAAACTAGAAATCCAGAGGGACACCTGCTCTGTCCAAACAGAAGAGGAGAGGCATGAATGTGCTGCTCTATTAAGCATCTGCCCTAACACTGAAACGTAAAGCACCACTGTAATGGGACCCATCAGAAAGAGTTAGGACAGAATTTGTTGTTCCTTCTTCCTGCTCCTTTGCAGAGTAGTTCATGTCTGAACAGCCGTAGCTCTGTCTGGCTTGCAGTCTCCAATTCCAGCAAGGATACAGTTCCATAGTTCCTCGTCAACAGAAAGAGCTAGGAAGGAATTGCTTGCGCTGATTTCTGTTTGTCTGCTCTAGCAGTTGTTTCCCTATTTGGCAGAACGCTGGACTGCCTGTCACACTCAGAGCCAAACATCTCCCTTTTCCTCCAAACCAGCAAGAGCTACAAGATTATTTCTTAGTGAAACATTGTTTGCTTTGGCAGAGCACTTCATGCCTCTTAAGACGTAGCTCTGTATGACCTGGAAACTAGAAACCCAGAGGGACACCTGCTCTGTCCAAACAGAAGAGGAGAGGCATGAATGTGCTGGTCTCTTAAGCGTCTGCCCTAACACTGAAAAAAAAGCACCACTGTAATGGGACCCAACAGAAAGAGTTAGGACAGAATTTGTTGTTCCTTCTTCCTGCTCCTTTGCAGAGTAGTTCATGTCCGAACAGCCGTAGCTCTGTCTGGCTTTCAGTCTCCAGTTCCAGCAAGGATACAGTTCCTCGTCAACAGAAAGAGCTAGGAAGGAATTGCTTGCGCTGATTTCTGTTTGTCTGCTCTAGCAGTTGGTTCCCTATTTGGCAGAACAGTGGACTGCCTGTCACACTCAGAGCCAAACATCTCCCTTTTCCTCCAAACCAGCAAGAGCTACAAGATTATTTCTTAGTGAAACATTGTTTGCTTTGGCAGAGCACTTCATGCCTCTTAAAACGTAGCTCTGTATGACCTGGAAACTAGAAATCCAGAGGGACACCTGCTCTGTCCAAACAGAAGAGGAGAGGCATGAATGTGCTGGTCTCTTAAGCATCTGCCCTAACACTGAAAAATAAGCACCACTGTAATGGGACCCAACAGAAAGAGTTAGGACAGAATTTGTTGTTCCTTCTTCCTGCTCCTTTGCAGAGTAGTTCATGTCCGAACAGCCGTAGCTCTGTCTGGCTTGCAGTCTCCAATTCCAGCAAGGATACAGTTCCTCGTCAACAGAAAGAGCTAGGAAGGAATTGCTTGCGCTGATTTCTGTTTGTCTGCTCTAGCAGTTGGTTCCCTATTTGGCAGAACCCTGGACTGCCTGTCACACTCAGAGCCAAACATCTCCCTTTTCCTCCAAACCAGCAAGAGCTACAAGATTATTTCTTAGTGAAACATTGTTTGCTTTGGCAGAACACTTCATGCCTCTTAAGACGTAGCTCTGTATGACCTGGAAACTAGAAATCCAGAGGGACACCTGCTCTGTCCAAACAGAAGAGGAGAGGCATGAATGTGCTGGTCTCTTAAGCGTCTGCCCTAACACTGAAAAATAAGCACCACTGTAATGGGACCCAACAGAAAGAGTTAGGACAGAATTTGTTGTTCCTTCTTCCTGCTCCTTTGCAGAGTAGTTCATGTCCGAACAGCCGTAGCTCTGTCTGGTTTGCAATCTCCAATTCCAGCAAGGATACAGTTCCTCGTCAACAGAAAGAGCTAGGAAGGAATTGCTTGCGCTGATTTCTGTTTGTCTGCTCTAGCAGTTGGTTCCCTATTTGGCAGAACCCTGGACTGCCTGTCACACTCAGAGCCAAACATCTCCCTTTTCCTCCAAACCAGCAAGAGCTACAAGATTATTTCTTAGTGAAACATTGTTTGCTTTGGCAGAACACTTCATGCCTCTTAAGACGTAGCTCTGTACGACCTGGAAACTAGAAATCCAGAGGGACACCTGCTCTGTCCAAACAGAAGAGGAGAGGCATGAATTTGCTGGTCTATTAAGCATCTGCCCTAACACTGAAAAATAAGCACCACTGTAATGTGACCCAACAGAAAGAGTTAGGACAGAATTTGTTGTTCCTTCTTCCTGCTCCTTTGCAGAGTAGTTCATGTCCGAACAGCCGTAGCTCTGTCTGGCTTTCAGTCTCCAATTCCAGCAAGGATACAGTTCCTCGTCAACAGAAAGAGCTAGGAAGGAATTGCTTGCGCTGATTTCTGTTTGTCTGCTCTAGCAGTTGGTTCCCTATTTGGCAGAACCCTGGACTGCCTGTCACACTCAGAGCCAAACATCTCCCTTTTCCTCCAAACCAGCAAGAGCTACAAGATTATTTCTTAGTGAAACATTGTTTGCTTTGGCAGAACACTTCATGCCTCTTAAGACGTAGCTCTGTATGACCTGGAAACTAGAAATCCAGAGGGACACCTGCTCTGTCCAAACAGAAGAGGAGAGGCATGAATGTGCTGCTCTCTTAAGCATCTGCCCTAACACTGAAAAATAAGCACCACTGTAATGGGACCCAACAGAAAGAGTTAGGACAGAATTTGTTGTTCCTTCTTCCTGCTCCTTTGCAGAGTAGTTCATGTCCGAACAGCCGTAGCTCTGTCTGGTTTGCAATCTCCAATTCCAGCAAGGATACAGTTCCATAGTTCCTCGTCAACAGAAAGAGCTAGGAAGGAATTGCTTGCGCTGATTTCTGTTTGTCTGCTCTAGCAGTTGGTTCCCTATTTGGCAGAACCCTGGACTGCCTGTCACACTCAGAGCCAAACATCTCCCTTTTCCTCCAAACCAGCAAGAGCTACAAGATTATTTCTTAGTGAAACATTGTTAGCTTTGGCAGAACACTTCATGCCTCTTAAGACGTAGCTCTGTATGACCTGGAAACTAGAAATCCAGAGGGACACCTGCTCTGTCCAAACAGAAGAGGAGAGGCATGAATGTGCTGCTCTCTTAAGCGTCTGCCCTAACACTGAAAAATAAGCACCACTGTAATGGGACCCAACAGAAAGAGTTAGGACAGAATTTGTTGTTCCTTCTTCCTGCTCCTTTGCAGAGTAGTTCATGTCCGAACAGCCGTAGCTCTGTCTGGCTTTCAGTCTCCAATTCCAGCAAGGATACAGTTCCTCGTCAACAGAAAGAGCTAGGAAGGAATTGCTTGCGCTGATTTCTGTTTGTCTGCTCTAGCAGTTGGTTCCCTATTTGGCAGAACACTGGACTGCCTGTCACACTCAGAGCCAAACATCTCCCTTTTCCTCCAAACCAGCAAGAGCTACAAGATTATTTCTTAGTGAAACATTGTTTGCTTTGGCAGAACACTTCATGCCTCTTAAGACGTAGCTCTGTATGACCTGGAAACTAGAAATCCAGAGGGACACCTGCTCTGTCCAAACAGAAGAGGAGAGGCATGAATGTGCTGCTCTCTTAAGCGTCTGCCCTAACACTGAAAAATAAGCACCACTGTAATGGGACCCAACAGAAAGAGTTAGGACAGAATTTGTTGTTCCTTCTTCCTGCTCCTTTGCAGAGTAGTTCATGTCCGAACAGCCGTAGCTCTGTCTGGCTTTCAGTCTCCAATTCCAGCAAGGATACAGTTCCTCGTCAACAGAAAGAGCTAGGAAGGAATTGCTTGCGCTGATTTCTGTTTGTCTGCTCTAGCAGTTGTTTCCCTATTTGGCAGAACACTGGACTGCCTGTCACACTCAGAGCCAAACATCTCCCTTTTCCTCCAAACCAGCAAGAGCTACAAGATTATTTCTTAGTGAAACATTGTTTGCTTTGGCAGAGCACTTCATGCCTCTTAAGACGTAGCTCTGTATGACCTGGAAACTAGAAATCCAGAGGGACACCTGCTCTGTCCAAACAGAAGAGGAGAGGCATGAATGTGCTGGTCTCTTAAGCATCTGCCCTAACACTGAAAAATAAGCACCACTGTAATGGGACCCAACAGAAAGAGTTAGGACAGAATTTGTTGTTCCTTCTTCCTGCTCCTTTGCAGAGTAGTTCATGTCCGAACAGCCGTAGCTCTGTCTGGCTTTCAGTCTCCAATTCCAGCAAGGATACAGTTCCTCGTCAACAGAAAGAGCTAGGAAGGAATTGCTTGCGCTGATTTCTGTTTGTCTGCTCTAGCAGTTGGTTCCCTATTTGGCAGAACCCTGGACTGCCTGTCACACTCAGAGCCAAACATCTCCCTTTTCCTCCAAACCAGCAAGAGCTACAAGATTATTTCTTAGTGAAACATTGTTTGCTTTGGCAGAGCACTTCATGCCTCTTAAGACGTAGCTCTGTATGACCTGGAAACTAGAAATCCAGAGGGACACCTGCTCTGTCCAAACAGAAGAGGAGAGGCATGAATTTGCTGGTCTATTAAGCATCTGCCCTAACACTGAAAAATAAGCACCACTGTAATGGGACCCAACAGAAAGAGTTAGGACAGAATTTGTTGTTCCTTCTTCCTGCTCCTTTGCAGAGTAGTTCATGTCCGAACAGCCGTAGCTCTGTCTGGCTTTCAGTCTCCAATTCCAGCAAGGATACAGTTCCTCGTCAACAGAAAGAGCTAGGAAGGAATTGCTTGCGCTGATTTCTGTTTGTCTGCTCTAGCAGTTGGTTCCCTATTTGGCAGAACCCTGGACTGCCTGTCACACTCAGAGCCAAACATCTCCCTTTTCCTCCAAACCAGCAAGAGCTACAAGATTATTTCTTAGTGAAACATTGTTTGCTTTGGCAGAACACTTCATGCCTCTTAAGACGTAGCTCTGTATGACCTGGAAACTAGAAATCCAGAGGGACACCTGCTCTGTCCAAACAGAAGAGGAGAGGCATGAATGTGCTGCTCTCTTAAGCATCTGCCCTAACACTGAAAAATAAGCACCACTGTAATGGGACCCAACAGAAAGAGTTAGGACAGAATTTGTTGTTCCTTCTTCCTGCTCCTTTGCAGAGTAGTTCATGTCCGAACAGCCGTAGCTCTGTCTGGTTTGCAATCTCCAATTCCAGCAAGGATACAGTTCCATAGTTCCTCGTCAACAGAAAGAGCTAGGAAGGAATTGTTTGCGCTGATTTCTGTTTGTCTGCTCTAGCAGTTGGTTCCCTATTTGGCAGAACCCTGGACTGCCTGTCACACTTAGAGCCAAACATCTCCCTTTTCCTCCAAACCAGCAAGAGCTACAAGATTATTTCTTAGTGAAACATTGTTTGCTTTGGCAGAACACTTCATGCCTCTTAAGACGTAGCTCTGTATGACCTGGAAACTAGAAATCCAGAGGGACACCTGCTCTGTCCAAACAGAAGAGGAGAGGCATGAATGTGCTGCTCTCTTAAGCGTCTGCCCTAACACTGAAAAATAAGCACCACTGTAATGGGACCCAACAGAAAGAGTTAGGACAGAATTTGTTGTTCCTTCTTCCTGCTCCTTTGCAGAGTAGTTCATGTCCGAACAGCCGTAGCTCTGTCTGGCTTTCAGTCTCCAATTCCAGCAAGGATACAGTTCCTCGTCAACAGAAAGAGCTAGGAAGGAATTGCTTGCGCTGATTTCTGTTTGTCTGCTCTAGCAGTTGGTTCCCTATTTGGCAGAACACTGGACTGCCTGTCACACTCAGAGCCAAACATCTCCCTTTTCCTCCAAACCAGCAAGAGCTACAAGATTATTTCTTAGTGAAACATTGTTTGCTTTGGCAGAACACTTCATGCCTCTTAAGACGTAGCTCTGTATGACCTGGAAACTAGAAATCCAGAGGGACACCTGCTCTGTCCAAACAGAAGAGGAGAGGCATGAATGTGCTGCTCTCTTAAGCGTCTGCCCTAACACTGAAAAATAAGCACCACTGTAATGGGACCCAACAGAAAGAGTTAGGACAGAATTTGTTGTTCCTTCTTCCTGCTCCTTTGCAGAGTAGTTCATGTCCGAACAGCCGTAGCTCTGTCTGGCTTTCAGTCTCCAATTCCAGCAAGGATACAGTTCCTCGTCAACAGAAAGAGCTAGGAAGGAATTGCTTGCGCTGATTTCTGTTTGTCTGCTCTAGCAGTTGTTTCCCTATTTGGCAGAACACTGGACTGCCTGTCACACTCAGAGCCAAACATCTCCCTTTTCCTCCAAACCAGCAAGAGCTACAAGATTATTTCTTAGTGAAACATTGTTTGCTTTGGCAGAGCACTTCATGCCTCTTAAGACGTAGCTCTGTATGACCTGGAAACTAGAAATCCAGAGGGACACCTGCTCTGTCCAAACAGAAGAGGAGAGGCATGAATGTGCTGGTCTCTTAAGCGTCTGCCCTAACACTGAAAAATAAGCACCACTGTAATGGGACCCAACAGAAAGAGTTAGGACAGAATTTGTTGTTCCTTCTTCCTGCTCCTTTGCAGAGTAGTTCATGTCCGAACAGCCGTAGCTCTGTCTGGCTTTCAGTCTCCAATTCCAGCAAGGATACAGTTCCTCGTCAACAGAAAGAGCTAGGAAGGAATTGCTTGCGCTGATTTCTGTTTGTCTGCTCTAGCAGTTGGTTCCCTATTTGGCAGAACCCTGGACTGCCTGTCACACTCAGAGCCAAACATCTCCCTTTTCCTCCAAACCAGCAAGAGCTACAAGATTATTTCTTAGTGAAACATTGTTTGCTATGGCAGAGCACTTCATGCCTCTTAAGACGTAGCTCTGTATGACCTGGAAACTAGAAATCCAGAGGGACACCTGCTCTGTCCAAACAGAAGAGGAGAGGCATGAATGTGCTGCTCTCTTAAGCGTCTGCCCTAACACTGAAAAATAAGCACCACTGTAATGGGACCCAACAGAAAGAGTTAGGACAGAATTTGTTGTTCCTTCTTCCTGCTCCTTTGCAGAGTAGTTCATGTCCGAACAGCCGTAGCTCTGTCTGGCTTTCAGTCTCCAATTCCAGCAAGGATACAGTTCCTCGTCAACAGAAAGAGCTAGGAAGGAATTGCTTGCGCTGATTTCTGTTTGTCTGCTCTAGCAGTTGTTTCCCTATTTGGCAGAACACTGGACTGCCTGTCACACTCAGAGCCAAACATCTCCCTTTTCCTCCAAACCAGCAAGAGCTACAAGATTATTTCTTAGTGAAACATTGTTTGCTTTGGCAGAGCACTTCATGCCTCTTAAGACGTAGCTCTGTATGACCTGGAAACTAGAAATCCAGAGGGACACCTGCTCTGTCCAAACAGAAGAGGAGAGGCATGAATGTGCTGCTCTCTTAAGCGTCTGCCCTAACACTGAAAAATAAGCACCACTGTAATGGGACCAACAGAAAGAGTTAGGACAGAATTTGTTGCTCCTTCTTCCTGCTCCTTTGCAGAGTAGTTCATGTCCGAACAGCCGTAGCTCTGTCTGGCTTGCAGTCTCCAACTCCAGCAAGGATACAGTTCCTCGTCAACAGAAAGAGCTAGGAAGGAATTGCTTGCACTGATTTCTGTTTGTCTGCTCTAGCAGTTGGTTCCCTATTTGGCAGAACGCTGGACTGCCTGTCACACTCAGAGCCAAACATCTCCCTTTTCCTCCAAACCAGCAAGAGCTACAAGATTATTTCTTAGTGAAACATTGTTTGCTTTGGCAGAGCACTTCATGCCTCTTAAGACGTAGCTCTGTATGACCTGGAAACTAGAAATCCAGAGGGACACCTGCTCTGTCCAAACAGAAGAGGAGAGGCATGAATGTGCTGCTCTCTTAAGCGGCTGCCCTAACACTGAAACCTAAAGCACCACTGTAATGGGACCAACAGAAAGAGTTAGGACAGAATTTGTTGTTCCTTCTTCCTGCTCCTTTGCAGAGTAGTTCATGTCCGAACAGCCGTAGCTCTGTCTGGCTTGCAGTCTCCAATTCCAGCAAGGATACTGTTCCATAGTTCCTCATCAACAGAAAGAGCTAGGAAGGAATTGCTTGTGCTGATTTTTGTTTGTCTGCTCTAGCAGTTGGTTCCCTATTTGGCAGAACGCTGGACTGCCTGTCACACTTAGAGCCAAACATCTCCCTTTTCCTCCAAACCAGCAAGAGCTACAAGATTATTTCTTAGTGAAACATTGTTTGCTTTGGCAGAGCACTTCATGCCTCTTAAGACGTAGCTCTGTATAACCTGGAAACTAGAAATCCAGAGGGACACCTGCTCTGTCCAAACAGAAGAGGAGAGGCATGAATGTGCTGGTCTCTTAAGCGTCTGCCCTAACACTGAAAAATAAGCACCACTGTAATGGGACCCAGCAGAAAGAGTTAGGACAGAATTTGTTGTTCCTTCTTCCTGCTCCTTTACAGAGTAGTTCATGCCAGGACAGCCGTAGCTCTGTCTGGCTTGCAGTCTCCAATTCCAGCAAGGATACAGTTCCATAGTTCCTCATCAACAGAAAGAGCTAGGAAGGAATTGCTTGCGCTGATTTCTGTTTGTCTGCTCTAGCAGTTGGTTCCCTATTTGGCAGAACGCTGGACTGCCTGTCACACTTAGAGCCAAACATCTCCCTTTTCCTCCAAACCAGCAAGAGCTACAAGATTATTTCTTAGTGAAACATTGTTTGCTTTGGCAGAGCACTTCATGCCTCTTAAGACGTAGCTCTGTATGACCTGGAAACTAGAAATCCAGAGGGACACCTGCTCTGTCCAAACAGAAGAGGAGAGGCATGAATGTGCTGCTCTATTAAGCATCTGCCCTAACACTGAAACGTAAAGCACCACTGTAATGGGACCCATCAGCAAGAGTTAGGACAGAATTTGTTGTTCCTTCTTCCTGCTCCTTTGCAGAGTAGTTCATGTCTGAACAGCCGTAGCTCTGTCTGGCTTGCAGTCTCCAATTCCAGCAAGGATACAGCTCCATAGTTCCTCGTCAACAGAAAGAGCTAGGAAGGAATTGCTTGCGCTGATTTCTGTTTGTCTGCTCTAGCAGTTGGTTCCCTATTTGGCAGAACGCTGGACTGCCTGTCACACTCAGAGCCAAACATCTCCCTTTTCCTCCAAACCAGCAAGAGCTACAAGATTATTTCTTAGTGAAACATTGTTTGCTTTGGCAGAGCACTTCATGCCTCTTAACACGTAGCTCTGTATGACCTGGAAACTAGAAATCCAGAGGGACACCTGCCCTGTCCAAACAGAAGAGGAGAGGCATGAATGTGCTGCTCTCTTAAGCATCTGCCCTAACACTGAAACGTAAAGCACCACTGTAATGGGACCCATCAGAAAGAGTTAGGACAGAATTTGTTGTTCCTTCTTCCTGCTCCTTTGCAGAGTAGTTCATGTCTGAACAGCCGTAGCTCTGTCTGGCTTGCAGTCTCCAATTCCAGCAAGGATACAGTTCCATAGTTCCTCGTCAACAGAAAGAGCTAGGAAGGAATTGCTTGCGCTGATTTCTGTTTGTCTGCTCTAGCAGTTGTTTCCCTATTTGGCAGAACGCTGGACTGCCTGTCACACTCAGAGCCAAACATCTCCCTTTTCCTCCAAACCAGCAAGAGCTACAAGATTATTTCTTAGTGAAACATTGTTTGCTTTGGCAGAGCACTTCATGCCTCTTAAGACGTAGCTCTGTATGACCTGGAAACTAGAAACCCAGAGGGACACCTGCTCTGTCCAAACAGAAGAGGAGAGGCATGAATGTGCTGGTCTCTTAAGCGTCTGCCCTAACACTGAAAAATAAGCACCACTGTAATGGGACCCAACAGAAAGAGTTAGGACAGAATTTGTTGTTCCTTCTTCCTGCTCCTTTGCAGAGTAGTTCATGTCCGAACAGCCGTAGCTCTGTCTGGCTTTCAGTCTCCAGTTCCAGCAAGGATACAGTTCCTTGTCAACAGAAAGAGCTAGGAAGGAATTGCTTGCGCTGATTTCTGTTTGTCTGCTCTAGCAGTTGGTTCCCTATTTGGCAGAACGCTGGACTGCCTGTCACACTCAGAGCCAAACATCTCCCTTTTCCTCCAAACCAGCAAGAGCTACAAGATTATTTCTTAGTGAAACATTGTTTCCTTTGGCAGAGCACTTCATGCCTCTTAAGACGTAGCTCTGTATGACCTGGAAACTAGAAATCCAGAGGGACACCTGCTCTGTCCAAACAGAAGAGGAGAGGCATGAATGTGCTGGTCTCTTAAGCGTCTGCCCAAACACTGAAAAATAAGCACCACTGTAATGGGACCCAACAGAAAGAGTTAGGACAGAATTTGTTGTTCCTTCTTCCTGCTCCTTTGCAGAGTAGTTCATGTCCGAACAGCCGTAGCTCTGTCTGGCTTTCAGTCTCCAATTCCAGCAAGGATACAGTTCCTCGTCAACAGAAAGAGCTAGGAAGGAATTGCTTGCGCTGATTTCTGTTTGTCTGCTCTAGCAGTTGGTTCCCTATTTGGCAGAACCCTGGACTGCCTGTCACACTCAGAGCCAAACATCTCCCTTTTCCTCCAAACCAGCAAGAGCTACAAGATTATTTCTTAGTGAAACATTGTTTGCTATGGCAGAGCACTTCATGCCTCTTAAGACGTAGCTCTGTATGACCTGGAAACTAGAAATCCAGAGGGACACCTGCTCTGTCCAAACAGAAGAGGAGAGGCATGAATTTGCTGGTCTATTAAGCATCTGCCCTAACACTGAAAAATAAGCACCACTGTAATGGGACCCAACAGAAAGAGTTAGGACAGAATTTGTTGTTCCTTCTTCCTGCTCCTTTGCAGAGTAGTTCATGTCCGAACAGCCGTAGCTCTGTCTGGCTTTCAGTCTCCAATTCCAGCAAGGATACAGTTCCTCGTCAACAGAAAGAGCTAGGAAGGAATTGCTTGCGCTGATTTCTGTTTGTCTGCTCTAGCAGTTGGTTCCCTATTTGGCAGAACACTGGACTGCCCGTCACACTCAGAGCCAAACATCTCCCTTTTCCTCCAAACCAGCAAGAGCTACAAGATTATTTCTTAGAGAAACATTGTTTGCTTTGGCAGAACACTTCATGCCTCTTAAGACGTAGCTCTGTATGACCTGGAAACTAGAAATCCAGAGGGACACCTGCTCTGTCCAAACAGAAGAGGAGAGGCATGAATGTGCTGGTCTCTTAAGCGTCTGCCCTAACACTGAAAAATAAGCACCACTGTAATGGGACCCAACAGAAAGAGTTAGGACAGAATTTGTTGTTCCTTCTTCCTGCTCCTTTGCAGAGTAGTTCATGTCCGAACAGCCGTAGCTCTGTCTGGTTTGCAATCTCCAATTCCAGCAAGGATACAGTTCCTCGTCAACAGAAAGAGCTAGGAAGGAATTGCTTGCGCTGATTTCTGTTTGTCTGCTCTAGCAGTTGGTTCCCTATTTGGCAGAACCCTGGACTGCCTGTCACACTCAGAGCCAAACATCTCCCTTTTCCTCCAAACCAGCAAGAGCTACAAGATTATTTCTTAGTGAAACATTGTTTGCTTTGGCAGAACACTTCATGCCTCTTAAGACGTAGCTCTGTATGACCTGGAAACTAGAAATCCAGAGGGACACCTGCTCTGTCCAAACAGAAGAGGAGAGGCATGAATGTGCTGCTCTCTTAAGCATCTGCCCTAACACTGAAAAATAAGCACCACTGTAATGGGACCCAACAGAAAGAGTTAGGACAGAATTTGTTGTTCCTTCTTCCTGCTCCTTTGCAGAGTAGTTCATGTCCGAACAGCCGTAGCTCTGTCTGGTTTGCAGTCTCCAATTCCAGCAAGGATACAGTTCCTCGTCAACAGAAAGAGCTAGGAAGGAATTGCTTGCGCTGATTTCTGTTTGTCTGCTCTAGCAGTTGGTTCCCTATTTGGCAGAACCCTGGACTGCCTGTCACACTCAGAGCCAAACATCTCCCTTTTCCTCCAAACCAGCAAGAGCTACAAGATTATTTCTTAGTGAAACATTGTTTGCTATGGCAGAGCACTTCATGCCTCTTAAGACGTAGCTCTGTATGACCTGGAAACTAGAAATCCAGAGGGACACCTGCTCTGTCCAAACAGAAGAGGAGAGGCATGAATTTGCTGGTCTATTAAGCATCTGCCCTAACACTGAAAAATAAGCACCACTGTAATGGGACCCAACAGAAAGAGTTAGGACAGAATTTGTTGTTCCTTCTTCCTGCTCCTTTGCAGAGTAGTTCATGTCCGAACAGCCGTAGCTCTGTCTGGCTTTCAGTCTCCAATTCCAGCAAGGATACAGTTCCTCGTCAACAGAAAGAGCTAGGAAGGAATTGCTTGCGCTGATTTCTGTTTGTCTGCTCTAGCAGTTGGTTCCCTATTTGGCAGAACCCTGGACTGCCTGTCACACTCAGAGCCAAACATCTCCCTTTTCCTCCAAACCAGCAAGAGCTACAAGATTATTTCTTAGTGAAACATTGTTTGCTTTGGCAGAACACTTCATGCCTCTTAAGACGTAGCTCTGTATGACCTGGAAACTAGAAATCCAGAGGGACACCTGCTCTGTCCAAACAGAAGAGGAGAGGCATGAATGTGCTGCTCTCTTAAGCATCTGCCCTAACACTGAAAAATAAGCACCACTGTAATGGGACCCAACAGAAAGAGTTAGGACAGAATTTGTTGTTCCTTCTTCCTGCTCCTTTGCAGAGTAGTTCATGTCCGAACAGCCGTAGCTCTGTCTGGTTTGCAGTCTCCAATTCCAGCAAGGATACAGTTCCTCGTCAACAGAAAGAGCTAGGAAGGAATTGCTTGCGCTGATTTCTGTTTGTCTGCTCTAGCAGTTGGTTCCCTATTTGGCAGAACCCTGGACTGCCTGTCACACTCAGAGCCAAACATCTCCCTTTTCCTCCAAACCAGCAAGAGCTACAAGATTATTTCTTAGTGAAACATTGTTTGCTATGGCAGAGCACTTCATGCCTCTTAAGACGTAGCTCTGTATGACCTGGAAACTAGAAATCCAGAGGGACACCTGCTCTGTCCAAACAGAAGAGGAGAGGCATGAATTTGCTGGTCTATTAAGCATCTGCCCTAACACTGAAAAATAAGCACCACTGTAATGGGACCCAACAGAAAGAGTTAGGACAGAATTTGTTGTTCCTTCTTCCTGCTCCTTTGCAGAGTAGTTCATGTCCGAACAGCCGTAGCTCTGTCTGGCTTTCAGTCTCCAATTCCAGCAAGGATACAGTTCCTCGTCAACAGAAAGAGCTAGGAAGGAATTGCTTGCGCTGATTTCTGTGTGTCTGCTCTAGCAGTTGTTTCCCTATTTGGCAGAACCCTGGACTGCCTGTCACACTCAGAGCCAAACATCTCCCTTTTCCTCCAAACCAGCAAGAGCTACAAGATTATTTCTTAGTGAAACATTGTTTGCTTTGGCAGAGCACTTCATGCCTCTTAAGACGTAGCTCTGTATGACCTGGAAACTAGAAATCCAGAGGGACACCTGCTCTGTCCAAACAGAAGAGGAGAGGCATGAATGTGCTGCTCTCTTAAGCGTCTGCCCTAACACTGAAAAATAAGCACCACTGTAATGGGACCCAACAGAAAGAGTTAGGACAGAATTTGTTGTTCCTTCTTCCTGCTCCTTTGCAGAGTAGTTCATGTCCGAACAGCCGTAGCTCTGTCTGGCTTTCAGTCTCCAATTCCAGCAAGGATACAGTTCCTCGTCAACAGAAAGAGCTAGGAAGGAATTGCTTGCGCTGATTTCTGTTTGTCTGCTCTAGCAGTTGGTTCCCTATTTGGCAGAACCCTGGACTGCCTGTCACACTCAGAGCCAAACATCTCCCTTTTCCTCCAAACCAGCAAGAGCTACAAGATTATTTCTTAGTGAAACATTGTTTGCTATGGCAGAGCACTTCATGCCTCTTAAGACGTAGCTCTGTATGACCTGGAAACTAGAAATCCAGAGGGACACCTGCTCTGTCCAAACAGAAGAGGAGAGGCATGAATTTGCTGCTCTCTTAAGCGTCTGCCCTAACACTGAAAAATAAGCACCACTGTAATGGGACCCAACAGAAAGAGTTAGGACAGAATTTGTTGTTCCTTCTTCCTGCTCCTTTGCAGAGTAGTTCATGTCTGAACAGCCGTAGCTCTGTCTGGCTTGCAGTCTCCAATTCCAGCAAGGATACAGTTCCATAGTTCCTCGTCAACAGAAAGAGCTAGGAAGGAATTGCTTGCGCTGATTTCTGTTTGTCTGCTCTAGCAGTTGTTTCCCTATTTGGCAGAACGCTGGACTGCCTGTCACACTCAGAGCCAAACATCTCCCTTTTCCTCCAAACCAGCAAGAGCTACAAGATTATTTCTTAGTGAAACATTGTTTGCTTTGGCAGAGCACTTCATGCCTCTTAAGACGTAGCTCTGTATGACCTGGAAACTAGAAACCCAGAGGGACACCTGCTCTGTCCAAACAGAAGAGGAGAGGCATGAATGTGCTGGTCTCTTAAGCGTCTGCCCTAACACTGAAAAATAAGCACCACTGTAATGGGACCCAACAGAAAGAGTTAGGACAGAATTTGTTGTTCCTTCTTCCTGCTCCTTTGCAGAGTAGTTCATGTCCGAACAGCCGTAGCTCTGTCTGGCTTTCAGTCTCCAGTTCCAGCAAGGATACAGTTCCTTGTCAACAGAAAGAGCTAGGAAGGAATTGCTTGCGCTGATTTCTGTTTGTCTGCTCTAGCAGTTGGTTCCCTATTTGGCAGAACCCTGGACTGCCTGTCACACTCAGAGCCAAACATCTCCCTTTTCCTCCAAACCAGCAAGAGCTACAAGATTATTTCTTAGTGAAACATTGTTTCCTTTGGCAGAGCACTTCATGCCTCTTAAGACGTAGCTCTGTATGACCTGGAAACTAGAAATCCAGAGGGACACCTGCTCTGTCCAAACAGAAGAGGAGAGGCATGAATGTGCTGGTCTCTTAAGCGTCTGCCCAAACACTGAAAAATAAGCACCACTGTAATGGGACCCAACAGAAAGAGTTAGGACAGAATTTGTTGTTCCTTCTTCCTGCTCCTTTGCAGAGTAGTTCATGTCCGAACAGCCGTAGCTCTGTCTGGCTTTCAGTCTCCAATTCCAGCAAGGATACAGTTCCTCGTCAACAGAAAGAGCTAGGAAGGAATTGCTTGCGCTGATTTCTGTTTGTCTGCTCTAGCAGTTGGTTCCCTATTTGGCAGAACCCTGGACTGCCTGTCACACTCAGAGCCAAACATCTCCCTTTTCCTCCAAACCAGCAAGAGCTACAAGATTATTTCTTAGTGAAACATTGTTTGCTATGGCAGAGCACTTCATGCCTCTTAAGACGTAGCTCTGTATGACCTGGAAACTAGAAATCCAGAGGGACACCTGCTCTGTCCAAACAGAAGAGGAGAGGCATGAATTTGCTGGTCTATTAAGCATCTGCCCTAACACTGAAAAATAAGCACCACTGTAATGGGACCCAACAGAAAGAGTTAGGACAGAATTTGTTGTTCCTTCTTCCTGCTCCTTTGCAGAGTAGTTCATGTCCGAACAGCCGTAGCTCTGTCTGGCTTTCAGTCTCCAATTCCAGCAAGGATACAGTTCCTCGTCAACAGAAAGAGCTAGGAAGGAATTGCTTGCGCTGATTTCTGTTTGTCTGCTCTAGCAGTTGGTTCCCTATTTGGCAGAACACTGGACTGCCCGTCACACTCAGAGCCAAACATCTCCCTTTTCCTCCAAACCAGCAAGAGCTACAAGATTATTTCTTAGAGAAACATTGTTTGCTTTGGCAGAACACTTCATGCCTCTTAAGACGTAGCTCTGTATGACCTGGAAACTAGAAATCCAGAGGGACACCTGCTCTGTCCAAACAGAAGAGGAGAGGCATGAATGTGCTGCTCTCTTAAGCATCTGCCCTAACACTGAAAAATAAGCACCACTGTAATGGGACCCAACAGAAAGAGTTAGGACAGAATTTGTTGTTCCTTCTTCCTGCTCCTTTGCAGAGTAGTTCATGTCCGAACAGCCGTAGCTCTGTCTGGCTTTCAGTCTCCAATTCCAGCAAGGATACAGTTCCTCGTCAACAGAAAGAGCTAGGAAGGAATTGCTTGCGCTGATTTCTGTTTGTCTGCTCTAGCAGTTGGTTCCCTATTTGGCAGAACCCTGGACTGCCTGTCACACTCAGAGCCAAACATCTCCCTTTTCCTCCAAACCAGCAAGAGCTACAAGATTATTTCTTAGTGAAACATTGTTTGCTATGGCAGAGCACTTCATGCCTCTTAAGACGTAGCTCTGTATGACCTGGAAACTAGAAATCCAGAGGGACACCTGCTCTGTCCAAACAGAAGAGGAGAGGCATGAATTTGCTGGTCTATTAAGCATCTGCCCTAACACTGAAAAATAAGCACCACTGTAATGGGACCCAACAGAAAGAGTTAGGACAGAATTTGTTGTTCCTTCTTCCTGCTCCTTTGCAGAGTAGTTCATGTCCGAACAGCCGTAGCTCTGTCTGGCTTTCAGTCTCCAATTCCAGCAAGGATACAGTTCCTCGTCAACAGAAAGAGCTAGGAAGGAATTGCTTGCGCTGATTTCTGTTTGTCTGCTCTAGCAGTTGGTTCCCTATTTGGCAGAACCCTGGACTGCCTGTCACACTCAGAGCCAAACATCTCCCTTTTCCTCCAAACCAGCAAGAGCTACAAGATTATTTCTTAGTGAAACATTGTTTGCTTTGGCAGAACACTTCATGCCTCTTAAGACGTAGCTCTGTATGACCTGGAAACTAGAAATCCAGAGGGACACCTGCTCTGTCCAAACAGAAGAGGAGAGGCATGAATGTGCTGCTCTCTTAAGCATCTGCCCTAACACTGAAAAATAAGCACCACTGTAATGGGACCCAACAGAAAGAGTTAGGACAGAATTTGTTGTTCCTTCTTCCTGCTCCTTTGCAGAGTAGTTCATGTCCGAACAGCCGTAGCTCTGTCTGGTTTGCAGTCTCCAATTCCAGCAAGGATACAGTTCCTCGTCAACAGAAAGAGCTAGGAAGGAATTGCTTGCGCTGATTTCTGTTTGTCTGCTCTAGCAGTTGGTTCCCTATTTGGCAGAACCCTGGACTGCCTGTCACACTCAGAGCCAAACATCTCCCTTTTCCTCCAAACCAGCAAGAGCTACAAGATTATTTCTTAGTGAAACATTGTTTGCTATGGCAGAGCACTTCATGCCTCTTAAGACGTAGCTCTGTATGACCTGGAAACTAGAAATCCAGAGGGACACCTGCTCTGTCCAAACAGAAGAGGAGAGGCATGAATTTGCTGGTCTATTAAGCATCTGCCCTAACACTGAAAAATAAGCACCACTGTAATGGGACCCAACAGAAAGAGTTAGGACAGAATTTGTTGTTCCTTCTTCCTGCTCCTTTGCAGAGTAGTTCATGTCCGAACAGCCGTAGCTCTGTCTGGCTTTCAGTCTCCAATTCCAGCAAGGATACAGTTCCTCGTCAACAGAAAGAGCTAGGAAGGAATTGCTTGCGCTGATTTCTGTGTGTCTGCTCTAGCAGTTGTTTCCCTATTTGGCAGAACCCTGGACTGCCTGTCACACTCAGAGCCAAACATCTCCCTTTTCCTCCAAACCAGCAAGAGCTACAAGATTATTTCTTAGTGAAACATTGTTTGCTTTGGCAGAGCACTTCATGCCTCTTAAGACGTAGCTCTGTATGACCTGGAAACTAGAAATCCAGAGGGACACCTGCTCTGTCCAAACAGAAGAGGAGAGGCATGAATGTGCTGCTCTCTTAAGCGTCTGCCCTAACACTGAAAAATAAGCACCACTGTAATGGGACCCAACAGAAAGAGTTAGGACAGAATTTGTTGTTCCTTCTTCCTGCTCCTTTGCAGAGTAGTTCATGTCCGAACAGCCGTAGCTCTGTCTGGCTTTCAGTCTCCAATTCCAGCAAGGATACAGTTCCTCGTCAACAGAAAGAGCTAGGAAGGAATTGCTTGCGCTGATTTCTGTTTGTCTGCTCTAGCAGTTGGTTCCCTATTTGGCAGAACCCTGGACTGCCTGTCACACTCAGAGCCAAACATCTCCCTTTTCCTCCAAACCAGCAAGAGCTACAAGATTATTTCTTAGTGAAACATTGTTTGCTATGGCAGAGCACTTCATGCCTCTTAAGACGTAGCTCTGTATGACCTGGAAACTAGAAATCCAGAGGGACACCTGCTCTGTCCAAACAGAAGAGGAGAGGCATGAATTTGCTGCTCTCTTAAGCGTCTGCCCTAACACTGAAAAATAAGCACCACTGTAATGGGACCCAACAGAAAGAGTTAGGACAGAATTTGTTGTTCCTTCTTCCTGCTCCTTTGCAGAGTAGTTCATGTCCGAACAGCCGTAGCTCTGTCTGGCTTTCAGTCTCCAATTCCAGCAAGGATACAGTTCCTCGTCAACAGAAAGAGCTAGGAAGGAATTGCTTGTGCTGATTTTTGTTTGTCTGCTCTAGCAGTTGGTTCCCTATTTGGCAGAACACTGGACTGCCTGTCACACTCAGAGCCAAACATCTCCCTTTTCCTCCAAACCAGCAAGAGCTACAAGATTATTTCTTAGTGAAACATTGTTTGCTTTGGCAGAACACTTCATGCCTCTTAAGACGTAGCTCTGTATGACCTGGAAACTAGAAATCCAGAGGGACACCTGCTCTGTCCAAACAGAAGAGGAGAGGCATGAATGTGCTGCTCTCTTAAGCGTCTGCCCTAACACTGAAAAATAAGCACCACTGTAATGGGACCCAACAGAAAGAGTTAGGACAGAATTTGTTGTTCCTTCTTCCTGCTCCTTTGCAGAGTAGTTCATGTCCGAACAGCCGTAGCTCTGTCTGGTTTGCAATCTCCAATTCCAGCAAGGATACAGTTCCTCGTCAACAGAAAGAGCTAGGAAGGAATTGCTTGCGCTGATTTCTGTTTGTCTGCTCTAGCAGTTGGTTCCCTGTTTGGCAGAACGCTGGACTGCCTGTCACACTCAGAGCCAAACATCTCCCTTTTCCTCCAAACCAGCAAGAGCTACAAGATTATTTCTTAGTGAAACATTGTTTGCTTTGGCAGAGCACTTCATGCCTCTTAAGACGTAGCTCTGTATGACCTGGAAACTAGAAATCCAGAGGGACACCTGCTCTGTCCAAACAGAAGAGGAGAGGCATGAATGTGCTGCTCTCTTAAGCGTCTGCCCTAACACTGAAAAATAAGCACCACTGTAATGGGACCCAACAGAAAGACTTAGGACAGAATTTGTTGTTCCTTCTTCCTGCTCCTTTGCAGAGTAGTTCATGTCCGAACAGCCGTAGCTCTGTCTGGTTTGCAATCTCCAATTCCAGCAAGGATACAGTTCCTCGTCAACAGAAAGAGCTAGGAAGGAATTGCTTGCGCTGATTTCTGTTTGTCTGCTCTAGCAGTTGGTTCCCTATTTGGCAGAACCCTGGACTGCCTGTCACACTCAGAGCCAAACATCTCCCTTTTCCTCCAAACCAGCAAGAGCTACAAGATTATTTCTTAGTGAAACATTGTTTGCTTTGGCAGAGCACTTCATGCCTCTTAAGACGTAGCTCTGTATGACCTGGAAACTAGAAATCCAGAGGGACACCTGCTCTGTCCAAACAGAAGAGGAGAGGCATGAATGTGCTGCTCTCTTAAGCATCTGCCCTAACACTGAAACGTAAAGCACCACTGTAATGGGACCCAGCAGAAAGAGTTAGGACAGAATTTGTTGTTCCTTCTTCCTGCTCCTTTGCAGAGTAGTTCATGTCCGAACAGCCGTAGCTCTGTCTGGCTTGCAGTCTCCAATTCCAGCAAGGATACAGTTCCTCGTCAACAGAAAGAGCGAGGAAGGAATTGCTTGCGCTGATTTCTGTTTGTCTGCTCTAGCAGTTGGTTCCCTATTTGGCAGAACCCTGGACTGCCTGTCACACTCAGAGCCAAACATCTCCCTTTTCCTCCAAACCAGCAAGAGCTACAAGATTATTTCTTAGTGAAACATTGTTTGCTTTGGCAGAGCACTTCATGCCTCTTAAGACGTAGCTCTGTATGACCTGGAAACTAGAAATCCCGAGGGACACCTGCTCTGTCCAAACAGAAGAGGAGAGGCATGAATGTGCTGCTCTCTTAAGCGGCTGCCCTAACAATGAAACCTAAAGCACCACAGTAATGGGACCCAACAGAAAGAGTTAGGACAGAATTTGTTGTTCCTTCTTCCTGCTCTTTTGTGGAGTAGTTCATGCCAGGACAGCCGTTGCTCTGTCTGGCTTGCAGTCTCCAATTCCAGCAAGGATACAGTTCCATAGTTCCTCGTCAACAGAAAGAGCTAGGAAGGAATTGCTTGCGCTGATTTCTGTTTGTCTGCTCTAGCAGTTGGTTCCCTATTTGGCAGAACGCTGGACAGCCTGTCACACTCAGAGCCAAACATCTCCCTTTTCCTCCAAACCAGCAAGAGCTACAAGATTATTTCTTAGTGAAACATTGTTTGCTTTGGCAGAGCACTTCATGCCTCTTAAGACGTAGCTCTGTATGACCTGGAAACTAGAAATCCAGAGGGGCACCTGCACTGTCCAAACAGAAGAGGAGAGGCATGAATGTGCTGCTCTTTTAAGCATCTGCCGTAACACTGAAACATAAAGCACCACTGTAATGGGACCTAACAGAAAGAGTTAGGACAGAATTTGTTGTTCCTTCTTCCTGCTCCTTTGCAGAGTAGTTCATGCCCGAACAGCCGTAGCTCTGTCTGGCTTGCAATCTCCAATTCCAGCAAGGACACAGTTCCTCGACAACAGAAAGAGCTAGGAAGGAATTGCTTGCGCTGATTTCTGCTTGTCTGCTCTAGTAGTTGGTTCCCTATTTGGCAGAACGCTGGACTGCCTTTAACTCTGATAGCCAAACATCTCCCTTTTCCTCCAAACCAGCAAGAGCTACAAGATTATTTCTTAGTGAAACATTGTTTGCTTTGGCAGAGCACTTCATGCCTCTTAAGACGTAGCTCTGTATGACCTGGAAACTAGAAATCCAGAGGGACACCTGCTCTGTCCAAACAGAAGAGGAGAGGCATGAATGTGCTGCTCTCTTAAGCGTCTGCCCTAACACTGAAACCTAAAGCACCACTGTAATGGGACCCAGCAGAAAGAGTTAGGACAGAATTTGTTGTTCCTTCTTCCTGCTCCTTTGCAGAGTAGTTCATGCCCGAACAGCCGTAGCTCTGTCTGGCTTGCAGTCTCCAATTCCTGCAAGGATACAGTTCCTCGTCAACAGAAAGAGCTAGGAAGGAATTGCTTGTGCTGATTTCTGTTTGTCTGCTCTAGAAATTGGTTCCCTGTTTGGCAGAACGCTGGACTGCCTGTCACACTCAGAGCCAAACATGTCCCTTTTCCTCCAAACCAGCAAGAGCTACAAGATTATTTCTTAGTGAAACATTGTTTCCTTTGGCAGAGCACTTCATGCCTCTTAAGACGTAGCTCTGTATGACCTGGAAACTAGAAGTCCAGAGGGACACCTGCTCTGTCCAAATAGAAGAGAGACATGAATGTGCTGCTCTTTTATGCGTCTGCCCTAACACTGAAATCTAAAGCACCACTGTAATGGGACCCAACAGAAAGACTTAGGACAGAATTTGTTGTTCCTTCTTCCTGCTCCTTTGCAGAGTAGTTCATGTCCGAACAGCCGTAGCTCTGTCTGGCTTGCAATCTGCAATTCCAGTAAGGATACAGTTCCTCGTCAACAGAAGGAGCTAGGAAGGAATTGCTTGCGCTGATTTCTGTTTGTCTGCTCTAGCAGTTGGTTCCCTATTTGGCAGAACGCTGGACTGCCTGTCACCCTTAGAGCCAAACATCTCCCTTTCCCTCCAAACCAGCAAGAGCCTCAAGATTATTTCTTCGTGAAACATTGTTTCCTTTGGCAGAGCACTTTATGCCTCTTAAGACCTAGCTCTGTATGACCTGGAAACTAGAAGTCCAGAGGGACACCTGCTCTGTCCAAACAGAAGAGGAGAGACATGAATGTGCTACCCTCTTAAGCGAATGCCCTAACACTGAAACGTAAAGCACCAGTGTAATGGGACCCAGCAGAAAGAGATAGGACAGAATTTGTTGTTCCTTCTTCCTGCTCCTTTGCAGAGTAGTTCATGTCCGAACAGCCGTAGCTCTGTCTGGCTTGCCATCTCCCATTCCAGCAAGGATACAGTTCCTCGTCAACAGAAAGAGCTAGGAAGGAATTGCTTGCGCTGATTTCTGTTTGTCTGCTCTAGTAGTTGGTTCCCTGTTTGGCAGAACGCTGGACTGCCTGTCACACTTAGAGCCAAACATCTCCCTTTTCCTCCAAACCAGCAAGAGCTACAAGATTATTTCTTAGTGAAACATTGTTTGCTTTGGCAGAGCACTTCATGCCTCTTAAGACATAGCTCTGTATGACCTGGAAACTAGAAATCCAGAGGGACACCTGCTCTGTCCAAACAGAAGAGGAGAGGCATGAATGTGCTGGTCTCTTAAGCGTCTGCCCTAACACTGAAACCTAAAGCACCACTGTAATGGGACCCAGCAGAAAGAGTTAGGACAGAATTTGTTGTTCCTTCTTCCTGCTCCTTTGCAGAGTAGTTCATGCCCGAACAGCCGTAGCTCTGTCTGGCTTGCAGTCTCCAATTCCAGCAAGGATACAGTTCCTCGTCAACAGAAAGAGCTAGGAAGGAATTGCTTGCGCTGATTTCTGTGTGTCTGCTCTAGAAATTGGTTCCCTGTTTGGCAGAACGCTGGACTGCCTGTCACACTCAGAGCCAAACATCTCCCTTTTCCTCCAAACCAGCAAGAGCTACAAGATTATTTCTTAGTGAAACATTGTTTCCTTTGGCAGAGCACTTCATGCCTCTTAAGACGTAGCTCTGTATGACCTGGAAACTAGAAATCCAGAGGGACACCTGCTCTGGCCAAACAGAAGAGGAGAGGCATGAATGTGCTGCTCTATTAAGCATCTGCCCTAACACTGAAATCTAAAGCACCACTGTAATGGGACCCAGCAGAAAGAGATAGGACAGAATTTGTTGATGCTTCTTCCTGCTCCTTTGCAGAGTAGTTCATGTCCGAACAGCCGTAGCTCTGTCTGGCTTGCCATCTCCCATTCCAGCAAGGATACAGTTCCTCGTCAACAGAAGGAGCTAGGAAGGAATTGCTTGCGCTGATTTCTGTTTGTCTGCTCTAGTAGTTGGTTCCCTATTTGGCAGAACGCTGGACTGCCTGTCACACTTAGAGCCAAACATCTCCTTTTCCGCCAAACCAGCAAGAGCTACAAGATTATTTCTTAGTGAAACATTGTTTGCTTTGGCAGAACACTTCATGCCTCTTAAGACGTAGCTCTGTATGACCTGGAAACTAGAAATCCAGAGGGACACCTGCTCTGTCCAAACAGAAGAGGAGAGGCATGAATGTGCTGCTCTCTTAAGCGTCTGCCCTAACACTGAAAAATAAGCACCACTGTAATGGGACCCAACAGAAAGAGTTAGGACAGAATTTGTTGTTCCTTCTTCCTGCTCCTTTGCAGAGTAGTTCATGTCCGAACAGCCGTAGCTCTGTCTGGTTTGCAATCTCCAATTCCAGCAAGGATACAGTTCCTCGTCAACAGAAAGAGCTAGGAAGGAATTGCTTGCGCTGATTTCTGTTTGTCTGCTCTAGCAGTTGGTTCCCTGTTTGGCAGAACGCTGGACTGCCTGTCACACTCAGAGCCAAACATCTCCCTTTTCCTCCAAACCAGCAAGAGCTACAAGATTATTTCTTAGTGAAACATTGTTTGCTTTGGCAGAGCACTTCATGCCTCTTAAGACGTAGCTCTGTATGACCTGGAAACTAGAAATCCAGAGGGACACCTGCTCTGTCCAAACAGAAGAGGAGAGGCATGAATGTGCTGCTCTCTTAAGCGTCTGCCCTAACACTGAAACGTAAAGCACCAGTGTAATGGGACCCAACAGAAAGAGATAGGACAGAATTTGTTGTTCCTTCTTCCTGCTCCTTTGCAGAGTAGTTCATGTCCGAACAGCCGTAGCTCTGTCTGGCTTGCAATCTCCAATTCCAGCAAGGATACAGTTCCTCGTCAACAGAAGGAGCTAGGAAGGAATTGCTTGCGCTGATTTCTGTTTGTCTGCTCTAGTAGTTGGTTCCCTATTTGGCAGAACGCTGGACTACCTGTCACCCTTAGAGCCAAACATCTCCCTTTTCCTCCAAACCAGCAAGAGCTACAAGAGTATTTCTTAGTGAAACACTGTTTGCTTTGGCAGAGCACTTCATGCCTCTTAAGACGTAGCTCTGTATGACCTTGAAACTAGAAATCCAGAGGGACACCTGCTCTGTCCAAACAGAAGAGGAGAGGCATGAATGTGCTGCTCTTTTAAGCGTCTGCCCTAACACTGAAACATAAAGCACCACTGTAATGGGACCCAACAGAAAGAGTTAGGACAGAATTTGTTGTTCCTTCTTCCTGCTCCTTTGCAGAGTAGTTCATGTCCGAACAGCCGTAGCTCTGTCTGGCTTGCCATCTCCCATTCCAGCAAGGATACAGTTCCTCGTCAACAGAAAGAGCTAGGAAGGAATTGCTTGCGCTGATTTCTGTTTGTCTGCTCTAGTAGTTGGTTCCCTATTTGGCAGAATGCTGGACTGCCTGTCACCCTTAGAGCCAAACATCTCCCTTTTCCTCCAAACCAGCAAGAGCTACAAGATTATTTCTTAGTGAAACATTGTTTCCTTTGGCAGAGCACTTCATGCCTCTTAAGACGTAGCTCTGTATGACCTGGAAACTAGAAACCCAGAGGGACACCTGCTCTGTCCAAACAGAAGAGGAGAGGCATGAATGTGCTGCTCTATTAAGCATCTGCCCTAACACTGAAACATAAAGCACCACTGTAATGGGACCCAGCAGAAAGACTTAGGACAGAATTTGTTGATGCTTCTTCCTGCTCCTTTGCAGAGTAGTTCATGTCCGAACAGCCGTAGCTCTGTCTGGCTTGCAATCTGCAATTCCAGCAAGGATACAGTTCCTCGTCAACAGAAGGAGCTAGGAAGGAATTGCTTGCGCTGATTTCTGTTTGTCTGCTCTAGCAGTTGGTTCCCTATTTGGCAGAACGCTGGACTGCCTGTCACACTTAGAGCCAAACATCTCCCTTTCCCTCCAAACCAGCAAGAGCCTCAAGATTATTTCTTCGTGAAACATTGTTTGCTTTGGCAGAGCACTTTATGCCTCTTAAGACGTAGCTCTGTATGACCTGGAAACTAGAAGTCCAGAGGGACACTTGCTCTGTCCAAACAGAAGAGGAGAGACATGAATGTGCTGCTCTCTTAAGCGAATGCCCTAACACTGAAACCTAAAGCACCACTGTAATGGGACCCAGCAGAAAGAGATAGGACAGAATTTGTTGTTCCTTCTTCCTGCTCCTTTGCAGAGTAGTTCATGTCCGAACAGCCGTAGCTCTGTCTGGCTTGCCATCTCCCATTCCAGCAAGGATACAGTTCCTCGTCAACAGAAAGAGCTAGGAAGGAATTGCTTGTGCTGATTTCAGTGTGTCTGCCCTAGAAATTGGTTCCCTGTTTGGCAGAACGCTGGACTGCCTGTCACACTCAGAGCCAAACATGTCCCTTTTCCTCCAAACCAGCAAGAGCTACAAGATTATTTCTTAGTGAAACATTGTTTCCTTTGGCAGAGCACTTCATGCCTCTTAAGACATAGCTCTGTATGACCTGGAAACTAGAAATCCAGAGGGACACCTGCTCTGTCCAAACAGAAGAGGAGAGGCATGAATGTGCTGCTCTTTTAAGCATCTGCCGTAACACTGAAACATAAAGCACCACTGTAATGGGATGCAGCAGAAAGAGTTAGGACAGAATTTGTTGTTCCTTCTTCCTGCTCCTTTGCAGAGTAGTTCATGCCCGAACAGCCGTAGCTCTGTCTGGCTTTCAGTCTCCAATTCCAGCAAGGATACAGTTCCTCGTCAACAGAAAGAGCTAGGAAGGAATTGCTTGCGCTGATTTCTGCTTGTCTGCTCTAGTAGTTGGTTCCCTATTTGGCAGAACGCTGGACTGCCTGTCACACTCAGAGCCAAACATCTCCCTTTTCCTCCAAACCAGCAAGAGCTACAAGATTATTTCTTAGTGAAACATTGTTTCCTTTGGCAGAGCACTTCATGCCTCTTAAGACGTAGCTCTGTATGACCTGGAAACTAGAAGTCCAGAGGGACACCTGCTCTGTCCAAATAGAAGAGAGACATGAATGTGCTGCTCTTTTATGCGTCTGCCCTAACACTGAAATCTAAAGCACCACTGTAATGGGACCCAACAGAAAGACTTAGGACAGAATTTGTTGATGCTTCTTCCTGCTCCTTTGCAGAGTAGTTCATGTCCGAACAGCCGTAGCTCTGTCTGGCTTGCAATCTGCAATTCCAGCAAGGATACAGTTCATCGTCAACAGAAGGAGCTAGGAAGGAATTGCTTGCGCTGATTTCTGTTTGTCTGCTCTAGTAGTTGGTTCCCTGTTTGGCAGAACGCTGGACTGCCTGTCACCCTTAGAGCCAAACATCTCCCTTTCCCTCCAAACCAGCAAGAGCCTCAAGATTATTTCTTAGTGAAACATTGTTTCCTTTGGCAGAGCACTTTATGCCTCTTAAGACCTAGCTCTGTATGACCTGGAAACTAGAAGTCCAGAGGGACACCTGCTCTGTCCAAACAGAAGAGGAGAGACATGAATGTGCTACCCTCTTAAGCGAATGCCCTAACACTGAAACCTAAAGCACCAGTGTAATGGGACCCAGCAGAAAGAGTTAGGACAGAATTTGTTGTTCCTTCTTCCTGCTCCTTTGCAGAGTAGTTCATGTATGAACAGCCGTAGCTCTGTCTGGCTTGCCATCTCCCATTCCAGCAAGGATACAGTTCCTCGTCAACAGAAGGAGCTAGGAAGGAATTGCTTGCGCTGATTTCTGTTTGTCTGCTCTAGCAGTTGGTTCCCTATTTGGCAGAACACTGGACTGCCCGTCACCCTTAGAGCCAAACATCTCCCTTTTCCTCCAAACCAGCAAGAGCGACAAGAGTATTTCTTAGTGAAACACTATTTGCTTTGGCAGAGCACTTCATGCCTCTTAAGACGCAGCTCTGTATGACCTGGAAACTAGAAGTCCAGAGGGACACCTGCTCTGTCCAAACAGAAGAGGAGAGGCATGAATGTGCTGCTCTTTTAAGCGTCTGCCCTAACACTGAAACCTAAAGCACCACTGTAATGGGACCCAGCAGAAAGAGTTAGGACAGAATTTGTTGTTCCTTCTTCCTGCTCCTTTGCAGAGTAGTTCATGCCCGAACAGCCGTAGCTCTGTCTGGCTTGCAGTCTCCAATTCCAGCAAGGATACAGTTCCTCGTCAACAGAAAGAGCTAGGAAGGAATTTCTTGCGCTGATTTCTGTGTGTCTGCTCTAGAAATTGGTTCCCTGTTTGGCAGAACGCTGGACTGCCTGTCACACTCAGAGCCAAACATCTCCCTTTTCCTCCAAACCAGCAAGAGCTACAAGATTATTTCTTAGTGAAACATTGTTTGCTTTGGCAGAGCACTTCATGCCTCTTAAGACATAGCTCTGTATGACCTGGAAACTAGAAATCCAGAGGGACACCTGCTCTGTCCAAACACAAGAGGAGAGACATGAATGTGCTACCCTCTTAAGCATCTGCCCTAACACTGAAACCTAAAGCACCACTGTAATGGGACCCAACAGAAAGAGTTAGGACTGAATTTGTTGATGCTTCTTCCTGTTCCTTTGCGTAGTATTTCATGCCAGAACAGCCGTCGCTCTGTCTGGCTTGCAGTCTCCAATTCCAGCAAGGATACACTTCCTCGTCAACAGAAAGAGCTAGGAAGGAATTGCTTGCGCTGATTTCTGTGTGTCTGCTCTAGAAATTGGTTCCCTGTTTGGCAGAACGCTGGACTGCCTGTCACACTCAGAGCCAAACATCTCCCTTTTCCTCCAAACCAGCAAGAGCTACAAGATTATTTCTTCGTGAAACATTGTTTGCTTTGGCAGAGCACTTCATGCCTCTTAAGACGTAGCTCTGTATGACCTGGAAACTAGAAATCCAGAGGGACACCTGCTCTGTCCAAACAGAAGACGAGAGGCATGAATGTGCTGCTCTTTTAAGCGTCTGCCCTAACACTGAAATCTAAAGCACCACTGTAATGGGACCCAGCAGAAAGAGTTAGGACAGAATTTGTTGTTCCTTCTTCCTGCTCCTTTGCAGAGTAGTTCATGCCCGAACAGCCGTAGCTCTGTCTGGCTTGCAATCTGCAATTCCAGCAAGGATACAGTTCCATAGTTCCTCGTCAACAGAAAGAGCTAGGAAGGAATTGCTTGCGCTGATTTCTGTGTGACTGCTCTAGAAATTGGTTCCCTGTTTGGCAGAACGCTGGACTGCCTGTCACACTCAGAGCCAAACATCTCCCTTTTCCTCCAAACCAGCAAGAGCTACAAGATTATTTCTTAGTGAAACACTGTTTGCTTTGGCAGAGCACTTCATGCCTCTTAAGACGTAGCTCTGTATGACCTGGAAACTAGAAATCCAGAGGGACACCTGCTCTGTCCAAACAGAAGAGGAGAGGCATGAATGTGCTGCTCTATTAAGCATCTGCCCTAACACTGAAACATAAAGCACCACTGTAATGGGACCCAGCAGAAAGACTTAGGACAGAATTTGTTGATGCTTCTTCCTGTTCCTTTGCGTAGTAGTTCATGCCAGAACAGCCATAGCTCTGTCTGGCTTGCAGTC
Source organism: Rhynochetos jubatus (assembly GCA_027574665.1). Taxonomy (NCBI): domain Eukaryota; kingdom Metazoa; phylum Chordata; class Aves; order Eurypygiformes; family Rhynochetidae; genus Rhynochetos; species Rhynochetos jubatus. The sequence goes on along the minus strand of CM050689.1, from coordinate 8,683,850 downwards.
TCCAATTCCAGCAAGGATACAGTTCCTCGTCAACAGAAAGAGCTAGGAAGGAATTGCTTGCGCTGATTTCTGTGTGTCTGCTCTAGAAATTGGTTCCCTGTTTGGCAGAACGCTGGACTGCCTGTCACACTCAGAGCCAAACATCTCCCTTTTCCTCCAAACCAGCAAGAGCTACAAGATTATTTCTTAGTGAAACATTGTTTGCTTTGGCAGAGCACTTCATGCCTCTTAAGACGTAGCTCTGTATGACCTGGAAACTAGAAATCCAGAGGGACACCTGCTCTGTCCAAACAGAAGAGGAGAGGCATGAATGTGCTAACCTCTTAAGCGAATGCCCTAACACTGAAACCTAAAGCACCACTGTAATGGGACCCAGCAGAAAGAGTTAGGACAGAATTTGTTGTTCCTTCTTCCTGCTCCTTTGCAGAGTAGTTCATGTCCGAACAGCCGTAGCTCTGTCTGGCTTGCAGTCTCCAATTCCAGCAAGGATACAGTTCCTCGTCAACAGAAAGAGCTAGGAAGGAATTGCTTGCGCTGATTTCTGTTTGTCTGCTCTAGAAATTGGTTCCCTGTTTGGCAGAACGCTGGACTGCCTGTCACACTTAGAGCCAAACATCTCCCTTTTCCTCCAAACCAGCAAGAGCTACAAGAGTATTTCTTAGTGAAACACTGTTTGCTTTGGCAGAGCACTTCATGCCTCTTAAGACGCAGCTCTGTATGACCTGGAAACTAGAAGTCCAGAGGGACACCTGCTCTGTCCAAACAGAAGAGGAGAGGCATGAATGTGCTGCTCTTTTAAGCGTCTGCCCTAACACTGAAACCTAAAGCACCACTGTAATGGGACCCAGCAGAAAGAGTTAGGACAGAATTTGTTGTTCCTTCTTCCTGCTCCTTTGCAGAGTAGTTCATGCCCGAACAGCCGTAGCTCTGTCTGGCTTGCAGTCTCCAATTCCAGCAAGGATACAGTTCCTCGTCAACAGAAAGAGCTAGGAAGGAATTGCTTGCGCTGATTTCTGTGTGTCTGCTCTAGAAATTGGTTCCCTGTTTGGCAGAACGCTGGACTGCCTGTCACACTTAGAGCCAAACATCTCCCTTTTCCTCCAAACCAGCAAGAGCTACAAGATTATTTCTTAGTGAAACATTGTTTGCTTTGGCAGAGCACTTCATGCCTCTTAAGACGTAGCTCTGTATGACCTGGAAACTAGAAATCCAGAGGGACACCTGCTCTGTCCAAACAGAAGAGGAGAGACATGAATGTGCTACACTCTTAAGCGAATGCCCTAACACTGAAACATAAAGCACCAGTGTAATGGGACCCAGCAGAAAGAGTTAGGACAGAATTTATTGATCCTTCTTCCTGCTCCTTTGCAGAGTAGTTCATGTCCGAACAGCCGTAGCTCTGTCTGGCTTGCAATCTCCAATTCCAGCAAGGATACAGTTCCTCGTCAACAGAAGGAGCTAGGAAGGAATTGCTTGCGCTGATTTCTGTTTGTCTGCTCTAGTAGTTGGTTCCCTATTTGGCAGAACGCTGGACTGCCTGTCACCCTTAGAGCCAAACATCTCCCTTTTCCTCCAAACCAGCAAGAGCTACAAGATTATTTCTTAGTGAAACATTGTTTGCTTTGGCAGAGCACTTCATGCCTCTTAAGACATAGCTCTGTATGACCTGGAAACTAGAAATCCAGAGGGACACCTGCTCTGTCCAAACAGAAGAGGAGAGGCATGAATGTGCTACCCTCTTAAGCGAATGCCCTAACACTGAAACCTAAAGCACCACTGTAATGGGACCCAGCAGAAAGAGATAGGACAGAATTTGTTGTTCCTTCTTCCTGCTCCTTTGCAGAGTAGTTCATGTACAAACAGCCGTTGCTCTGTCTGGCTTGCCAACTCCCATTCCAGCAAGGATACAGTTCCTCGTCAACAGAAAGAGCTAGGAAGGAATTGCTTGCGCTGATTTCTGTGTGTCTGCTCTAGAAATTGGTTCCCTATTTGGCAGAACGCAGGACTGCCTGTCACACTCAGAGCCAAACATCTCCCTTTTCCTCCAAACCAGCAAGAGCTACAAGATTATTTCTTAGTGAAACATTGTTTCCTTTGGCAGAGCACTTCATGCCTCTTAAGACGTAGCTCTGTATGACCTGGAAACTAGAAATCCAGAGGGACACCTGCTCTGTCCAAACAGAAGAGGAGAGACATGAATGTGCTACCCTCTTAAGCGAATGCCCTAACACTGAAACGTAAAGAACCAGTGTAATGGGACCCAGCAGAAAGAGATAGGACAGAATTTGTTGTTCCTTCTTCCTGCTCCTTTGCAGAGTAGTTCATGTCCGAACAGCCGTAGCTCTGTCTGGCTTGCAATCTCCCATTCCAGCAAGGATACAGTTCCTCGTCAACAGAAAGAGCTAGGAAGGAATTGCTTGTGCTGATTTCTGTTTGTCTGCTCTAGTAGTTGGTTCCCTGTTTGGCAGAACGCTGGACTGCCTGTCACACTCAGAGCCAAACATCTCCCTTTTCCTCCAAACCAGCAAGAGCTACAAGATTATTTCTTAGTGAAACATTGTTTGCTTTGGCAGAGCACTTCATGCCTCTTAAGACATAGCTCTGTATGACCTGGAAACTAGAAATCCAGAGGGACACCTGCTCTGTCCAAACAGAAGAGGAGAGGCATGAATGTGCTGCTCTCTTAAGCGTCTACCCTAACACTGAAACATAAAGCACCACTGTAATGGGACCCAGCAGAAAGAGTTAGGACAGAATTTATTGTTCCTTCTTCCTGCTCCTTTGCAGAGTAGTTCATGTCCGAACAGCCGTAGCTCTGTCTGGCTTGCAATCTGCAATTCCAGCAAGGACACATTTCCATAGTTCCTCGTCAACAGAAAGAGCTAGGAAGGAATTGCTTGCGCTGATTTCTGTTTGTCTGCTCTAGTAGTTGGTTCCCTATTTGGCAGAACGCTGGACTGCCTGTCACACTCAGAGCCAAACATCTCCCTTTTCCTCCAAACCAGCAAGAGCTACAAGATTATTTCTTAGTGAAACATTGTTTGCTTTGGCAGAGCACTTCATGCCTCTTAAGACATAGCTCTGTATGACCTGGAAACTAGAAATCCAGAGGGACACCTGCTCTGTCCAAACAGAAGAGGAGAGGCATGAATGTGCTACCCTCTTAAGCGAATGCCCTAACACTGAAACCTAAAGCACCTGTGTAATGGGACCCAGCAGAAAGTGATAGGACAGAATTTGTTGTTCCTTCTTCCTGCTCCTTTGCAGAGTAGTTCATGTCCGAACAGCGGTAGCTCTGTCTGGCTTGCAATCTCCAATTCCAGCAAGGATACAGTTCCTCGTCAACAGAAGGAGCTAGGAAGGAATTGCTTGCGCTGATTTCTGTTTGTCTGCTCTAGTAGTTGGTTCCCTATTTGGCAGAACGCAGGACTGCCTGTCACACTCAGAGCCAAACATCTCCCTTTTCCTCCAACCAGCAAGAGCTACAAGATTATTTCTTAGTGAAACATTGTTTCCTTTGGCAGAGCAGTTCATGCCTCTTAAGACGTAGCTCTGTATGACCTGGAAACTAGAAATCCAGAGGGACACCTGCTCTGTCCAAACAGAAGAGGAGAGGCATGAATGTGCTGCTCTATTAAGAATCTGCCCTAACACTGAAACATAAAGCACCACTGTAATGGGACCCAGCAGAAAGACTTAGGACAGAATTTGTTGATGCTTCTTCCTGTTCCTTTGCGTAGTATTTCATGCCAGAACAGCCGTCGCTCTGTCTGGCTTTCAGTCTCCAATTCCAGCAAGGATACAGTTCCTCGTCAACAGAAGGAGCTAGGAAGGAATTGCTTGCGCTGATTTCTGTTTGTCTGCCCTAGTAGTTGGTTCCCTATTTGGCAGAACGCTGGACTGCCTGTCACCCTTAGAGCCAAACATCTCCCTTTTCCTCCAAACCAGCAAGAGCTACAAGATTATTTCTTAGTGAAACACTGTTTGCTTTGGCAGAGCACTTCATGCCTCTTAAGACGTAGCTCTGTATGACCTGGAAACTAGAAATCCAGAGGGACACCTGCTCTGTCCAAACAGAAGAGGAGAGACATGAATGTGCTACCCTCTTAAGCGAATGCCCTAACACTGAAACATAAAGCACCAGTGTAATGGGACCCAGCAGAAAGACTTAGGACAGAATTTGTTGATGCTTCTTCCTGTTCCTTTGCGTAGTAGTTCATGCCAGAACAGCCGTCACTCTGTCTGGCTTGCAGTCTCCAATTCCACCAAGGATACAGTTCCTCGTCAACAGAAAGAGCTAGGAAGGAATTGCTTGCGCTGATTTCTGTGTGTCTGCTCTAGAAATTGGTTCCCTGTTTGGACATCTCCCTTTTCCTCCAAACCAGCAAGAGCTACAAGATTATTTCTTAGTGAAACATTGTTTGCTTTGGCAGAGCACTTCATGCCTCTTAAGACATAGCTCTGTATGACCTGGAAACTAGAAATCCAGAGGGACACCTGCTCTGTCCAAACAGAAGAGGAGAGGCATGAATGTGCTGCTCTCTTAAGCGTCTGCCCTAACACTGAAACCTAAAGCACCACTGTAATGGGACCCAGAAGAAAGAGTTAGGACAGAATTTGTTGTTCCTTCTTCCTGCTCCTTTGCAGAGTAGTTCATGTACGAACAGCCGTAGCTCTGTCTGGCTTGCAATCTGCAATTCCAGCAAGGACACATTTCCATAGTTCCTCGTCAACAGAAAGAGCTAGGAAGGAATTGCTTGCGCTGATTTCTGTTTGTCTGCTCTAGTAGTTGGTTCCCTATTTGGCAGAACGCTGGACTGCCTGTCACACTCAGAGCCAAACATCTCCCTTTTCCTCCAAACCAGCAAGAGCTACAAGATTATTTCTTAGTGAAACATTGTTTGCTTTGGCAGAGCACTTCATGCCTCTTAAGACATAGCTCTGTATGACCTGGAAACTAGAAATCCAGAGGGACACCTGCTCTGTCCAAACAGAAGAGGAGAGACATGAATGTGCTACCCTCTTAAGCGAATGCCCTAACACTGAAACCTAAAGCACCTGTGTAATGGGACCCAGCAGAAAGTGATAGGACAGAATTTGTTGTTCCTTCTTCCTGCTCCTTTGCAGAGTAGTTCATGTCCGAACAGCCGTAGCTCTGTCTGGCTTGCAATCTCCAATTCCAGCAAGGATACAGTTCCTCGTCAACAGAAGGAGCTAGGAAGGAATTGCTTGCGCTGATTTCTGTTTGTCTGCTCTAGTAGTTGGTTCCCTATTTGGCAGAACGCAGGACTGCCTGTCACACTCAGAGCCAAACATCTCCCTTTTCCTCCAAACCAGCAAGAGCTACAAGATTATTTCTTAGTGAAACATTGTTTCCTTTGGCAGAGCAGTTCATGCCTCTTAAGACGTAGCTCTGTATGACCTGGAAACTAGAAATCCAGAGGGACACCTGCTCTGTCCAAACAGAAGAGGAGAGGCATGAATGTGCTGCTCTATTAAGAATCTGCCCTAACACTGAAACATAAAGCACCACTGTAATGGGACCCAGCAGAAAGACTTAGGACAGAATTTGTTGATGCTTCTTCCTGTTCCTTTGCGTAGTATTTCATGCCAGAACAGCCGTCGCTCTGTCTGGCTTTCAGTCTCCAATTCCAGCAAGGATACAGTTCCTCGTCAACAGAAAGAGCTAGGAAGGAATTGCTTGCGCTGATTTCTGTGTGTCTGCTCTAGAAATTGGTTCCCTGTTTGGACATCTCCCTTTTCCTCCAAACCAGCAAGAGCTACAAGATTATTTCTTAGTGAAACATTGTTTGCTTTGGCAGAGCACTTCATGCCTCTTAAGACATAGCTCTGTATGACCTGGAAACTAGAAATCCAGAGGGACACCTGCTCTGTCCAAATAGAAGAGGAGAGGCATGAATGTGCTGCTCTCTTAAGCGTCTGCCCTAACACTGAAACCTAAAGCACCACTGTAATGGGACCCAGCAGAAAGAGTTAGGACAGAATTATTTGTTCCTTCTTCCTGCTCCTTTGCAGAGTAGTTCATGTACGAACAGCCGTAGCTCTGTCTGGCTTGCAATCTGCAATTCCAGCAAGGACACATTTCCATAGTTCCTCGTCAACAGAAAGAGCTAGGAAGGAATTGCTTGCGCTGATTTCTGTTTGTCTGCTCTAGTAGTTGGTTCCCTATTTGGCAGAACGCTGGACTGCCTGTCACACTCAGAGCCAAACATCTCCCTTTTCCTCCAAACCAGCAAGAGCTACAAGATTATTTCTTAGTGAAACATTGTTTGCTTTGGCAGAGCACTTCATGCCTCTTAAGACATAGCTCTGTATGACCTGGAAACTAGAAATCCAGAGGGACACCTGCTCTGTCCAAACAGAAGAGGAGAGACATGAATGTGCTACCCTCTTAAGCGAATGCCCTAACACTGAAACCTAAAGCACCTGTGTAATGGGACCCAGCAGAAAGTGATAGGACAGAATTTGTTGTTCCTTCTTCCTGCTCCTTTGCAGAGTAGTTCATGTCCGAACAGCCGTAGCTCTGTCTGGCTTGCAATCTCCAATTCCAGCAAGGATACAGTTCCTCATCAACAGAAAGAGCTAGGAAGGAATTGCTTGCGCTGATTTCTGTTTGTCTGCTCTAGTAGTTGGTTCCCTATTTGGCAGAACGCAGGACTGCCTGTCACACTCAGAGCCAAACATCTCCCTTTTCCTCCAAACCAGCAAGAGCTACAAGATTATTTCTTAGTGAAACATTGTTTCCTTTGGCAGAGCACTTCATGCCTCTTAAGACGTAGCTCTGTATGACCTGGAAACTAGAAATCCAGAGGGACACCTGCTCTGTCCAAACAGAGGAGGAGAGGCATGAATGTGCTGCTCTATTAAGAATCTGCCCTAACACTGAAACAAAAAGCACCACTGTAATGGGACCCAGCAGAAAGACTTAGGACAGAATTTGTTGATGCTTCTTCCTGTTCCTTTGCGTAGTAGTTCATGCCAGAACAGCCGTCGCTCTGTCTGGCTTTCAGTCTCCCATTCCAGCAAGGATACAGTTCCTCGTCAACAGAAGGAGCTAGGAAGGAATTGCTTGCGCTGATTTCTGTTTGTCTGCTCTAGTAGTTGGTTCCCTATTTGGCAGAACGCTGGACTGCCTGTCACCCTTAGAGCCAAACATCTCCCTTTTCCTCCAAACCAGCAAGAGCTACAAGATTATTTCTTAGTGAAACACTGTTTGCTTTGGCAGAGCACTTCATGCCTCTTAAGACGTAGCTCTGTATGACCTGGAAACTAGAAATCCAGAGGGACACCTGCTCTGTCCAAACAGAAGAGGAGAGGCATGAATGTGCTACCCTCTGAAGCGGCGTCTGCCCTAACACTGAAACGTAAACCACCACTGTAATGGTACCCAGCACAAAGAGTTAGGACAGAATTTGTTGTTCCTTCTTCCTGCTCCTTTGCAGAGTAGTTCATGTACAAACAGCCGTTGCTCTGTCTGGCTTGCCATCTCCCATTCCAGCAAGGATACAGTTCCTCGTCAACAGAAAGAGCTAGGAAGGAATTGCTTGCGCTGATTCCTGTTTGTCTGCTCTAGCAGTTGGTTCCCTATTTGGCAGAACGCTGGACTGCCTGTCAAGCTTAGAGCCAAACATCTCCCTTTTCCTCCAAACCAGCAAGAGCTACAAGATTATTTCTTAGTGAAACATTGTTTGCTTTGGCAGAGCACTTCATGCCTCTTAAGACGTAGCTCTGTATGACCTGGAAACTAGAAATCCAGAGGGACACCTCCTCTGTCCAAACAGAAGAGGAGAGGCATGAATGTGCTACCCTCTTTAGCGAATGCCCTAACACTGAAACCTAAAGCACCTGTGTAATGGGACCCAGCAGAAAGTGATAGGACAGAATTTGTTGTTCCTTCTTCCTGCTCCTTTGCAGAGTAGTTCATGTCCGAACAGCCGTAGCTCTGTCTGGCTTGCAATCTCCAATTCCAGCAAGGATACAGTTCCTCGTCAACAGAAAGAGCTAGGAAGGAATTGCTTGCGCTGATTTCTGTTTGTCTGCTCTAGCAGTTGGTTCCCTATTTGGCAGAACGCAGGACTGCCTGTCACACTCAGAGCCAAACATCTCCCTTTTCCTCCAAACCAGCAAGAGCTACAAGATTATTTCTTAGTGAAACATTGTTTCCTTTGGCAGAGCACTTCATGCCTCTTAAGACGTAGCTCTGTATGACCTGGAAACTAGAAATCCAGAGGGACACCTGCTCTGTCCAAACAGAAGAGGAGAGGCATGAATGTGCTGCTCTATTAAGAATCTGCCCTAACACTGAAACAAAAAGCACCACTGTAATGGGACCCAGCAGAAAGACTTAGGACAGAATTTGTTGATGCTTCTTCCTGTTCCTTTGCGTAGTAGTTCATGCCAGAACAGCCGTCGCTCTGTCTGGCTTGCAGTCTCCAATTCCAGCAAGGATACAGTTCCTCGTCAACAGAAAGAGCTAGGAAGGAATTGCTTGCGCTGATTTCTGTTTGTCTGCTCTAGAAATTGGTTCCCTGTTTGGCAGAACGCTGGACTGCCTGTCACACTCAGAGCCAAACATCTCCCTTTTCCTCCAAACCAGCAAGAGCTACAAGATTATTTCTTAGTGAAACATTGTTTGCTTTGGCAGAGCACTTCATGCCTCTTAAGACGTAGCTCTGTATGACCTGGAAACTAGAAATCCAGAGGGACACCTGCTCTGTCCAAATAGAAGAGGAGAGGCATGAATGTGCTGCCCTCTTAGGCAGATGCCCTAACACTGAAACCTAAAGCACCACTGTAATGGGACCCAACAGAAAGAGTTAGGACAGAATTATTTGTTCCTTCTTCCTGCTCCTTTGCAGAGTAGTTCATGTACGAACAGCCGTAGCTCTGTCTGGCTTGCAATCTGCAATTCCAGCAAGGACACATTTCCATAGTTCCTCGTCAACAGAAAGAGCTAGGAAGGAATTGCTTGCGCTGATTTCTGTTTGTCTGCTCTAGTAGTTGGTTCCCTATTTGGCAGAACGCTGGACTGCCTGTCACACTCAGAGCCAAACATCTCCCTTTTCCTCCAAACCAGCAAGAGCTACAAGATTATTTCTTAGTGAAACATTGTTTGCTTTGGCAGAGCACTTCATGCCTCTTAAGACATAGCTCTGTATGACCTGGAAACTAGAAATCCAGAGGGACACCTGCTCTGTCCAAACAGAAGAGGAGAGACATGAATGTGCTACCCTCTTAAGCGAATGCCCTAACACTGAAACCTAAAGCACCTGTGTAATGGGACCCAGCAGAAAGTGATAGGACAGAATTTGTTGTTCCTTCTTCCTGCTCCTTTGCAGAGTAGTTCATGTCCGAACAGCCGTAGCTCTGTCTGGCTTGCAGTCTCCAATTCCAGCAAGGATACAGTTCCTCATCAACAGAAAGAGCTAGGAAGGAATTGCTTGCGCTGATTTCTGTTTGTCTGCTCTAGTAGTTGGTTCCCTATTTGGCAGAACGCAGGACTGCCTGTCACACTCAGAGCCAAACATCTCCCTTTTCCTCCAAACCAGCAAGAGCTACAAGATTATTTCTTAGTGAAACATTGTTTCCTTTGGCAGAGCACTTCATGCCTCTTAAGACGTAGCTCTGTATGACCTGGAAACTAGAAATCCAGAGGGACACCTGCTCTGTCCAAACAGAGGAGGAGAGGCATGAATGTGCTGCTCTATTAAGAATCTGCCCTAACACTGAAACAAAAAGCACCACTGTAATGGGACCCAGCAGAAAGACTTAGGACAGAATTTGTTGATGCTTCTTCCTGTTCCTTTGCGTAGTAGTTCATGCCAGAACAGCCGTCGCTCTGTCTGGCTTTCAGTCTCCCATTCCAGCAAGGATACAGTTCCTCGTCAACAGAAGGAGCTAGGAAGGAATTGCTTGCGCTGATTTCTGTTTGTCTGCTCTAGTAGTTGGTTCCCTATTTGGCAGAACGCTGGACTGCCTGTCACCCTTAGAGCCAAACATCTCCCTTTTCCTCCAAACCAGCAAGAGCTACAAGATTATTTCTTAGTGAAACACTGTTTGCTTTGGCAGAGCACTTCATGCCTCTTAAGACGTAGCTCTGTATGACCTGGAAACTAGAAATCCAGAGGGACACCTGCTCTGTCCAAACAGAAGAGGAGAGACATGAATGTGCTACCCTCTGAAGCGGCGTCTGCCCTAACACTGAAACGTAAACCACCACTGTAATGGTACCCAGCACAAAGAGTTAGGACAGAATTTGTTGTTCCTTCTTCCTGCTCCTTTGCAGAGTAGTTCATGTACAAACAGCCGTTGCTCTGTCTGGCTTGCCATCTCCCATTCCAGCAAGGATACAGTTCCTCGTCAACAGAAGGAGCTAGGAAGGAATTGCTTGCGCTGATTTCTGTTTGTCTGCTCTAGCAGTTGGTTCCCTATTTGGCAGAACGCAGGACTGCCTGTCACACTCAGAGCCAAACATCTCCCTTTTCCTCCAAACCAGCAAGAGCTACAAGATTATTTCTTAGTGAAACATTGTTTGCTTTGGCAGAGCACTTCATGCCACTTAAGACATAGCTCTGTACGACCTGGAAACTAGAAATCCAGAGGGGCACCTGCTCTGTCCAAACAGAAGAGGAGAGGCATGAATGTGGTGCTCTCTTAAGTGGCTGCACTAACACTGAAACCTAAAGCACCACTGTAATGGGACCCAACAGAAAGAGTTAGGACAGAATTTGTTGCTCCTTCTTCCTGCTCCTTTGCGTAGTAGTTCATGCCAGAACAGCCGTCGCTCTGTCTGGCTTGCAGTCTCCAATTCCAGCAAGGATACAGTTCCTCGTCAAGAGAAAGAGCTAGGAAGGAATTGCTTGCGCTGATTTCTGTTTGTCTGCTCTAGAAATTGGTTCCCTGTTTGGCAGAACGCTGGACTGCCTGTCACACTCAGAGCCAAACATCTCCCTTTTCCTCCAAACCAGCAAGAGCTACAAGATTATTTCTTAGTGAAACATTGTTTGCTTTGGCAGAGCACTTCATGCCTCTTAAGACATAGCTCTGTATGACCTGGAAACTAGAAATCCAGAGGGACACCTGCTCTGTCCAAACAGAAGAGGAGAGGCATGAATGTGCTACCCTCTTAAGCGAATGCCCTAACACTGAAACCTAAAGCACCACTGTAATGGGACCCAGCAGAAAGAGATAGGACAGAATTTGTTGTTCCTTCTTCCTGCTCCTTTGCAGACTAGTTCATGCCCGAACAGCAGTAGCTCTGTCTGGCTTGCCATCTCCCATTCCAGCAAGGATACAGTTCCTCGTCAACAGAAGGAGCTAGGAAGGAATTGCTTGCGCTGATTTCTGTTTGTCTGCTCTAGTAGTTGGTTCCCTATTTGGCAGAACGCTGGACTGCCTGTCACCCTTAGAGCCAAACATCTCCCTTTTCCTCCAAACCAGCAAGAGCTACAAGAGTATTTCTTAGTGAAACACTGTTTGCTTTGGCAGAGCACTTCATGCCTCTTAAGACGTAGCTCTGTATGACCTGGAAACTAGAAATCCAGAGGGACACCTGCTCTGTCCAAACAGAAGAGGAGAGACATGAATGTGCTACCCTCTGAAGCGGCGTCTGCCCTAACACTGAAACGTAAAGAACCAGTGTAATGGGACCCAGCAGAAAGAGATAGGACAGAATTTGTTGTTCCTTCTTCCTGCTCCTTTGCAGAGTAGTTCATGTCCGAACAGCCGTAGCTCTGTCTGGCTTGCAATCTCCCATTCCAGCAAGGATACAGTTCCTCGTCAACAGAAAGAGCTAGGAAGGAATTGCTTGCGCTGATTTCTGTTTGTCTGCTCTAGTAGTTGGTTCCCTATTTGGCAGAACGCTGGACTGCCTGTCACACTTAGAGCCAAACATCTCCCTTTTCCTCCAAACCAGCAAGAGCTACAAGATTATTTCTTAGTGAAACATTGTTTGCTTTGGCAGAGCACTTCATGCCTCTTAAGACGTAGCTCTGTATGACCTGGAAACTAGAAATCCAGAGGGACACCTGCTCTGTCCAAACAGAAGAGGAGAGACATGAATGTGCTACCCTCTTAAGCGAATGCCCTAACACTGAAACATAAAGCACCAGTGTAATGGGACCCAGCAGAAAGAGTTAGGACAGAATTTGTTGTTCCTTCTTCCTGCTCCTTTGCAGAGTAGTTCATGTCCGAACAGCCGTTGCTCTGTCTGGCTTGCAATCTCCAATTCCAGCAAGGATACAGTTCCTCGTCAACAGAAGGAGCTAGGAAGGAATTGCTTGCGCTGATTTCTGTTTGTCTGCTCTAGTAGTTGGTTCCCTATTTGGCAGAACGCAGGACTGCCTGTCACACTCAGAGCCAAACATCTCCCTTTTCCTCCAAACCAGCAAGAGCTACAAGATTATTTCTTAGTGAAACATTGTTTCCTTTGGCAGAGCACTTCATGCCTCTTAAGACGTAGCTCTGTATGACCTGGAAACTAGAAGTCCAGAGGGACACCTGCTCTGTCCAAACAGAAGAGGAGAGGCATGAATGTGCTGCTCTATTAAGAATCTGCCCTAACACTGAAACATAAAGCACCACTGTAATGGGACCCAGCAGAAAGACTTAGGACAGAATTTGTTGATGCTTCTTCCTGCTCCTTTGCGTAGTAGTTCATGCCAGAACAGCCGTCGCTCTGTCTGGCTTGCAGTCTCCAATTCCAGCAAGGATACAGTTCCTCGTCAACAGAAAGAGCTAGGAAGGAATTGCTTGCGCTGATTTCTGTTTGTCTGCTCTAGAAATTGGTTCCCTGTTTGGCAGAACGCTGGACTGCCTGTCACACTCAGAGCCAAACATCTCCCTTTTCCTCCAAACCAGCAAGAGCTACAAGATTATTTCTTAGTGAAACATTGTTTGCTTTGGCAGAGCACTTCATGCCTCTTAAGACATAGCTCTGTATGACCTGGAAACTAGAAATCCAGAGGGACACCTGCTCTGTCCAAACAGAAGAGGAGAGGCATGAATGTGCTACCCTCTTAAGCGAATGCCCTAACACTGAAACCTAAAGCACCACTGTAATGGGACCCAGCAGAAAGAGATAGGACAGAATTTGTTGTTCCTTCTTCCTGCTCCTTTGCAGACTAGTTCATGCCCGAACAGCAGTAGCTCTGTCTGGCTTGCCATCTCCCATTCCAGCAAGGATACAGTTCCTCGTCAACAGAAGGAGCTAGGAAGGAATTGCTTGCGCTGATTTCTGTTTGTCTGCTCTAGTAGTTGGTTCCCTATTTGGCAGAACGCTGGACTGCCTGTCACCCTTAGAGCCAAACATCTCCCTTTTCCTCCAAACCAGCAAGAGCTACAAGAGTATTTCTTAGTGAAACACTGTTTGCTTTGGCAGAGCACTTCATGCCTCTTAAGACGTAGCTCTGTATGACCTGGAAACTAGAAATCCAGAGGGACACCTGCTCTGTCCAAACAGAAGAGGAGAGACATGAATGTGCTACCCTCTGAAGCGGCGTCTGCCCTAACACTGAAACGTAAAGAACCAGTGTAATGGGACCCAGCAGAAAGAGATAGGACAGAATTTGTTGTTCCTTCTTCCTGCTCCTTTGCAGAGTAGTTCATGTCCGAACAGCCGTAGCTCTGTCTGGCTTGCAATCTCCCATTCCAGCAAGGATACAGTTCCTCGTCAACAGAAAGAGCTAGGAAGGAATTGCTTGCGCTGATTTCTGTTTGTCTGCTCTAGTAGTTGGTTCCCTATTTGGCAGAACGCTGGACTGCCTGTCACACTTAGAGCCAAACATCTCCCTTTTCCTCCAAACCAGCAAGAGCTACAAGATTATTTCTTAGTGAAACATTGCTTGCTTTGGCAGAGCACTTCATGCCTCTTAAGACATAGCTCTGTATGACCTGGAAACTAGAAATCCAGAGGGACACCTGCTCTGTCCAAACAGAAGAGGAGAGGCATGAATGTGCTACTCTCTTAAGCGAATGCCCTAACACTGAAACATAAAGCACCAGTGTAATGGGACCCAGCAGAAAGAGTTAGGACAGAATTTGTTGTTCCTTCTTCCTGCTCCTTTGCAGAGTAGTTCATGTCCGAACAGCCGTAGCTCTGTCTGGCTTGCAATCTCCAATTCCAGCAAGGATACAGTTCCTCGTCAACAGAAGGAGCTAGGAAGGAATTGCTTGCGCTGATTTCTGTTTGTCTGCTCTAGTAGTTGGTTCCCTATTTGGCAGAACGCTGGACTACCTGTCACACTTAGAGCCAAACATCTCCCTTTTCCTCCAAACCAGCAAGAGCTACAAGAGTATTTCTTAGTGAAACACTGTTTGCTTTGGCAGAGCACTTCATGCCTCTTAAGACGCAGCTCTGTATGACCTGTAAACTAGAAGTCCAGAGGGACACCTGCTCTGTCCAAACAGAAGAGGAGAGGCATGAATGTGCTGCTCTTTTAAGCGTCTGCCCTAACACTGAAACCTAAATCACCACTGTAATGGGACCCAGCAGAAAGATTTAGGACAGAATTTGTTGTTCCTTCTTCCTGCTCCTTTGCAGAGTAGTTCATGTACGAACAGCCGTAGCTCTGTCTGGCTTGCAATCTGCAATTCCAGCAAGGACACAGTTCCATAGTTCCTCGTCAACAGAAAGAGCTAGGAAGGAATTGCTTGCGCTGATTTCTGTTTGTCTGCTCTAGTAGTTGGTTCCCTATTTGGCAGAACGCTGGACTGCCTGTCACACTCAGAGCCAAACATCTCCCTTTTCCTCCAAACCAGCAAGAGCTACAAGATTATTTCTTAGTGAAACATTGTTTCCTTTGGCAGAGCACTTCATGCCTCTTAAGACGTAGCTCTGTATGACCTGGAAACTAGAAATCCAGAGGGACACCTGCTCTGTCCAAACAGAAGAGGAGAGGCATGAATGTGCTGCTCTATTAAGAATCTGCCCTAACACTGAAACCTAAAGCACCACTGTAATGGGACCCAGCAGAAAGAGATAGGACAGAATTTGTTGTTCCTTCTTCCTGCTCCTTTGCAGAGTAGTTCATGTCCGAACAGCCGTAGCTCTGTCTGGCTTGCAATCTGCAATTCCAGCAAGGATACAGTTCCATAGTTCCTCGTCAACAGAAAGAGCTAGGAAGGAATTGCTTGCGCTGATTTCTGTTTGTCTGCTCTAGTAGTTGGTTCCCTATTTGGCAGAACGCTGGACTGCCTGTCACACTTAGAGCCAAACATCTCCCTTTTCCTCCAAACCAGCAAGAGCTACAAGATTATTTCTTAGTGAAACATTGTTTGCTTTGGCAGAGCACTTCATGCCTCTTAAGACGTAGCTCTGTATGACCTGGAAACTAGAAATCCAGAGGGACACCTGCTCTGTCCAAACAGAAGGGGAGAGGCATGAATGTGCTACCCTCTTAAGCGAATGCCCTAACACTGAAACCTAAAGCACCACTGTAATGGGACCCAGCAGAAAGAGTTAGGACAGAATTTGTTGTTCCTTCTTCCTGCTCCTTTGCAGAGTAGTTCATGCCCGAACAGCCGTAGCTCTGTCTGGCTTGCCATCTCCCATTCCAGCAAGGATACAGTTCCTCGTCAACAGAAAGAGCTAGGAAGGAATTGCTTGCGCTGATTCCTGTTTGTCTGCTCTAGCAGTTGGTTCCCTATTTGGCAGAACGCTGGACTGCCTGTCACACTTAGAGCCAAACATCTCCCTTTTCCTCCAAACCAGCAAGAGCTACAAGATTATTTCTTAGTGAAACATTGTTTGCTTTGGCAGAGCACTTCATGCCTCTTAAGACGTACCTCTGTATGACCTGGAAACTAGAAATCCAGAGGGACACCAGCTCTGTCCAAACAGAAGAGGAGAGACATGAATGTGCTACCCTCTTAAGCGAATGCCCTAACACTGAAACCTAAAGCACCTGTGTAATGGGACCCAGCAGAAAGTGATAGGACAGAATTTGTTGTTCCTTCTTCCTGCTCCTTTGCAGAGTAGTTCATGTCCGAACAGCGGTAGCTCTGTCTGGCTTGCAATCTCCAATTCCAGCAAGGATACAGTTCCTCGTCAACAGAAGGAGCTAGGAAGGAATTGCTTGCGCTGATTTCTGTTTGTCTGCTCTAGTAGTTGGTTCCCTATTTGGCAGAACGCAGGACTGCCTGTCACACTCAGAGCCAAACATCTCCCTTTTCCTCCAAACCAGCAAGAGCTACAAGATTATTTCTTAGTGAAACATTGTTTGCTTTGGCAGAGCACTTCATGCCTCTTAAGACGTAGCTCTGTATGACCTGGAAACTAGAAATCCAGAGGGACACCTGCTCTGTCCAAACAGAAGAGGAGAGGCATGAATGTGCTGCTCTATTAAGAATCTGCCCTAACACTGAAACATAAATCACCACTGTAATGGGACCCAGCAGAAAGACTTAGGACATAATTTGTTGATGCTTCTTCCTGTTCCTTTGCGTAGTATTTCATGCCAGAACAGCCGTCGCTCTGTCTGGCTTTCAGTCTCCAATTCCAGCAAGGATACAGTTCCTCGTCAACAGAAGGAGCTAGGAAGGAATTGCTTGCGCTGATTTCTGTTTGCCTGCTCTAGCAGTTGGTTCCCTATTTGGCAGAACGCTGGACTGCCTGTCACCCTTAGAGCCAAACATCTCCCTTTTCCTCCAAACCAGCAAGAGCTACAAGATTATTTCTTAGTGAAACATTGTTTGCTTTGGCAGAGCACTTCATGCCTCTTAAGACGTAGCTCTGTATGACCTGGAAACTAGAAATCCAGAGGGACACCTGCTCTGTCCAAACAGAAGAGGAGAGGCATGAATGTGCTACCCTCTGAAGCGGCGTCTGCCCTAACACTGAAACATAAAGCACCACTGTAATGGGACCCAGCAGAAAGACTTAGGACAGAATTTGTTGTTCCTTCTTCCTGCTCCTTTGCAGAGTCGTTCATGTCCGAACAGCCGTAGCTCTGTCTGGCTTGCAATCTGCAATTCCAGCAAGGATACAGTTCCATAGTTCCTCGTCAACAGAAAGAGCTAGGAAGGAATTGCTTGCGCTGATTTCTGTTTGTCTGCTCTGGTAGTTGGTTCCCTATTTGGCAGAACGCTGGACTGCCTGTCACACTCAGAGCCAAACATCTCCCTTTTCCTCCAAACCAGCAAGAGCTACAAGATTATTTCTTAGTGAAACACTGTTTGCTTTGGCAGAGCACTTCATGCCTCTTAAGACGTAGCTCTGTATGACCTGGAAACTAGAAATCCAGAGGGACACCTGCTCTGTCCAAACAGAAGAGGAGAGGCATGAATGTGCTACACTCTTAAGCGAATGCCCTAACACTGAAACCTAAAGCACCACTGTAATGGGACCCAGCAGAAAGAGATAGGACAGAATTTGTTGTTCCTTCTTCCTGCTCCTTTGCAGAGTAGTTCATGTCCGAACAGCCGTAGCTCTGTCTGGCTTGCAATCTGCAATTCCAGCAAGGATACAGTTCCATAGTTCCTCGTCAACAGAAAGAGCTAGGAAGGAATTGCTTGCGCTGATTTCTGTTTGTCTGCTCTAGTAGTTGGTTCCCTATTTGGCAGAACGCTGGACTGCCTGTCACACTTAGAGCCAAACATCTCCCTTTTCCTCCAAACCAGCAAGAGCTACAAGATTATTTCTTAGTGAAACATTGTTTGCTTTGGCAGAGCACTTCATGCCTCTTAAGACGTAGCTCTGTATGACCTGGAAACTAGAAATCCAGAGGGACACCTGCTCTGTCCAAACAGAAGGGGAGAGGCATGAATGTGCTACCCTCTTAAGCGAATGCCCTAACACTGAAACCTAAAGCACCACTGTAATGGGACCCAGCACAAAGAGTTAGGACAGAATTTGTTGTTCCTTCTTCCTGCTCCTTTGCAGAGTAGTTCATGTCCGAACAGCCGTAGCTCTGTCTGGCTTGCCATCTCCCATTCCAGCAAGGATACAGTTCCTCGTCAACAGAAAGAGCTAGGAAGGAATTGCTTGCGCTGATTCCTGTTTGTCTGCTCTAGCAGTTGGTTCCCTATTTGGCAGAACGCTGGACTGCCTGTCACACTTAGAGCCAAACATCTCCCTTTTCCTCCAAACCAGCAAGAGCTACAAGATTATTTCTTAGTGAAACATTGTTTGCTTTGGCAGAGCACTTCATGCCTCTTAAGACGTAGCTCTGTATGACCTGGAAACTAGAAATCCAGAGGGACACCAGCTCTGTCCAAACAGAATAGGAGAGACATGAATGTGCTACCCTCTTAAGCGAATGCCCTAACACTGAAACCTAAAGCACCACTGTAATGGGACCCAGCACAAAGAGTTAGGACAGAATTTGTTGTTCCTTCTTCCTGCTCCTTTGCAGAGTAGTTCATGCCCGAACAGCCATAGCTCTGTCTGGCTTGCAATCTCCAATTCCAGCAAGGATACAGTTCCTCGTCAACAGAAGGAGCTAGGAAGGAATTGCTTGCGCTGATTTCTGTTTGTCTGCTCTAGTAGTTGGTTCCCTATTTGGCAGAACGCAGGACTGCCTGTCACACTCAGAGCCAAACATCTCCCTTTTCCTCCAAACCAGCAAGAGCTACAAGATTATTTCTTAGTGAAACATTGTTTCCTTTGGCAGAGCACTTCATGCCTCTTAAGACGTAGCTCTGTATGACCTGGAAACTAGAAATCCAGAGGGACACCTGCTCTGTCCAAACAGAAGAGGAGAGGCATGAATGTGCTGCTCTATTAAGAATCTGCCCTAACACTGAAACCTAAAGCACCACTGTAATGGGACCCAGCAGAAAGAGTTAGGACAGAATTTGTTGATGCTTCTTCCTGTTCCTTTGCGTAGTAGTTCATGCCAGAACAGCCGTCGCTCTGTCTGGCTTGCAATCTCCAATTCCAGCAAGGATACAGTTCCTCGTCAACAGAAAGAGCTAGGAAGGAATTGCTTGCGCTGATTTCTGTTTGTCTGCTCTAGTAGTTGGTTCCCTATTTGGCAGAACGCTCGACTGCCTGTCACACTCAGAGCCAAACATCTCCCTTTTCCTCCAAACCAGCAAGAGCTACAAGATTATTTCTTAGTGAAACATTGTTTGCTTTGGCAGAGCACTTCATGCCTCTTAAGACGTAGCTCTGTATGACCTGGAAACTAGAAATCCAGAGGGACACCTGCTCTGTCCAAACAGAAGAGGAGAGGCATGAATGTGCTGCTCTCTTAAGCGAATGACCTAACACTGAAACCTAAAGCACCACTGTAATGGGACCCAACAGAAAGAGATAGGACAGAATTTGTTGTTCCTTCTTCCTGCTCCTTTGCAGAGTACTTCATGCCGGAACAGCCGTAGCTCTGTCTGGCTTGCAGTCTCCAATTCCAGCAAGGATACAGTTCCATAGTTCCTCGTCAACAGAAAGAGCTAGGAAGGAATTGCTTGTGCTGATTTCTGTTTGTCTGCTCTAGCAGTTGGTTCCCTATTTGGCAGAACGCTGGACTGCCTGTCACACTTAGAGCCAAACATCTCCCTTTTCCGCCAAACAAGCAAGAGCTACAACATTATTTCTTAGTGAAACATTGCTTGCTTTGGCAGAGCACTTCATGCCTCTTAAGACGTAGCTCTGTATGACCTGGAAACTAGAAATCCAGAGGGACACCTGCTCTGACCAAATAGAAGAGGAGAGGCATGAATGTGCTGCCCTCTTAGGCAGCTGCCCTAACACTGAAACCTAAAGCACCACTGTAATGGGACCCAACAGAAAGAGTTAGGACAGAATTTGTTGTTCCTTCTTCCTGCTCCTTTGCAGAGTAGTTCATGTACGAACAGCCGTAGCTCTGTCTGGCTTGCAGTCTCCAATTCCAGCAAGGATACAGTTCCATAGTTCCTCGTCAACAGAAAGAGCTAGGAAGGAATTGCTTGCGCTGATTTCTGTTTGTCTGCTCTAGTAGTTGTTTCCCTATTTGGCAGAACGCTGGACTGCCTGTCAAGCTTAGAGCCAAACATCTCCCTTTTCCTCCAAACCAGCAAGAGCTACAAGATTATTTCTTAGTGAAACATTGTTTGCTTTGGCAGAGCACTTCATGCCTCTTAAGACGTAGCTCTGTATGACCTGGAAACTAGAAATCCAGAGGGACACCTGCTCTGTCCAAACAGAAGAGGAGAGGCATGAATGTGCTCCTCTCTTAAGCGTCTGCCCTAACACTGAAACCTAAAGCACCACTGTAATGGGACCCAACAGAAAGAGTTAGGATAGAATTTGTTGTTCCTTCTTCCTGCTCCTTTGCAGAGTAGTTCATGCACGAACAGCCGTAGCTCTGTCTGGCTTGCAGTCTCCAATTCCAGTAAGGATACAGTTCCTCGTCAACAGAAAGAGCTAGGAAGGAATTGCTTGCGCTGATTTCTGTTTGTCTGCTCTAGCAGTTGGTTCCCTATTTGGCAGAACCCTGGACTGCCTGTCACACTCAGAGCCAAACATCTCCCTTTTCCTCCAAACTAGCAAGAGCTACAAGATTATTTTTTAGTGAAACATTGTTTGCTTTGGCAGAGCACTTCATGCCTCTTAAGACGTAGCTCTGTATGACCTGGAAACTCGAAATCCAGAGGGACACCTGCTCTGTCCAAAGAGAAGAGGAGAGGCATGAATGTGCTGCTCTCTTAAGCGTCTGCCCTAACACTGAAACCTAAAGCACCACTGTAATGGGACCCATCAGAAAGAGTTAGGACAGAATTTGTTGTTCCTTCTTCCTGCTCCTTTGCAGAGTAGTTCATGTCTGAACAGCTGTAGCTCTGTCTCGCTTGCAGTCTCCAATTCCAGCAAGGATACAGTTCCATAGTTCCTCGTCAACAGAAAGAGCTAGGAAGGAATTGCTTGTGCTGATTTCTGTTTGTCTGCTCTAGCAGTTGGTTCCCTATTTGGCAGAACCCTGGACTGCCTGACACACTCAGAGCCAAACATCTCCCTTTTCCTCCAAACCAGCAAGAGCTACAAGATTATTTCTTAGTGAAACATTGCTTGCTTTGGCAGAGCACTTCATGCCTCTTAAGACGTAGCTCTGTATGACCTGGAAACTAGAAATCCAGAGGGACACCTGCTCTGTCCAAACAGAAGAGGAGAGGCATGAATGTGCTACCCTCTTAAGCGAATGCCCTAACACTGAAACCTAAAGCACCACTGTAATGGGACCCAACAGAAAGAGTTAGGACAGAATTTGTTGCTCCTTCTTCCTGCTCCTTTGCAGAGTAGTTCATGCCCGAACAGCCGTAGCTCTGTCTGGCTTGCAGTCTCCAATTCCAGTAAGGATACAGTTCCATAGTTCCTCGTCAACAGAAAGAGCTAGGAAGGAATTGCTTGCGCTGATTTCTGTTTGTCTGCTCTAGTAGTTGGTTCCCTATTTGGCAGAACGCTGGACTGCCTGTCAAGCTTAGAGCCAAACATCTCCCTTTTCCTCCAAACCAGCAAGAGCTACAAGATTATTTCTTAGTGAAACATTGTTTGCTTTGGCAGAGCACTTCATGCCTCTTAAGACGTAGCTCTGTATGACCTGGAAACTAGAAATCCAGAGGGACACCTGCTCTGTCCAAACAGAAGAGGAGAGGCATGAATGTGCTGCTCTATTAAGAATCTGCCCTAACACTGAAACCTAAAGCACCACTGTAATGGGACCCAGCAGAAAGAGTTAGGACAGAATTTGTTGATGCTTCTTCCTGTTCCTTTGCGTAGTAGTTCATGCCAGAACAGCCGTCGCTCTGTCTGGCTTGCAATCTCCAATTCCAGCAAGGATACAGTTCCTCGTCAACAGAAAGAGCTAGGAAGGAATTGCTTGCGCTGATTTCTGTTTGTCTGCTCTAGTAGTTGGTTCCCTATTTGGCAGAACGCTGGACTGCCTGTCACACTCAGAGCCAAACATCTCCCTTTTCCTCCAAACCAGCAAGAGCTACAAGATTATTTCTTAGTGAAACATTGTTTGCTTTGGCAGAGCACTTCATGCCTCTTAAGACGTAGCTCTGTATGACCTGGAAACTAGAAATCCAGAGGGACACCTGCTCTGTCCAAACAGAAGAGGAGAGGCATGAATGTGCTGCTCTCTTAAGCGAATGACCTAACACTGAAACCTAAAGCACCACTGTAATGGGACCCAACAGAAAGAGATAGGACAGAATTTGTTGTTCCTTCTTCCTGCTCCTTTGCAGAGTACTTCATGCCGGAACAGCCGTAGCTCTGTCTGGCTTGCAGTCTCCAATTCCAGCAAGGATACAGTTCCATAGTTCCTCGTCAACAGAAAGAGCTAGGAAGGAATTGCTTGTGCTGATTTCTGTTTGTCTGCTCTAGCAGTTGGTTCCCTATTTGGCAGAACGCTGGACTGCCTGTCACACTTAGAGCCAAACATCTCCCTTTTCCGCCAAACAAGCAAGAGCTACAACATTATTTCTTAGTGAAACATTGCTTGCTTTGGCAGAGCACTTCATGCCTCTTAAGACGTAGCTCTGTATGACCTGGAAACTAGAAATCCAGAGGGACACCTGCTCTGACCAAATAGAAGAGGAGAGGCATGAATGGCTGCTCTCTTAAGTGTCTGCCCTAACACTGAAACCTAAACCACCACCGTAATGGGACCCAGCAGAAAGAGTTAGGACAGAATTTGTTGCTCCTTCTTCCTGCTCCTTTGCAGAGTAGTTCATGTACGAACAGCCGTAGCTCTGTCTGGCTTTCAGTCTCCAATTCCAGCAACGATACAGTTCCATAGTTCCTCGTCAACAGAAAGAGCTAGGAAGGAATTGCTTGTGCTGATTTCTGTTTGTCTGCTCTAGCAGTTGGTTCCCTATTTGGCAGAACGCTGGACTGCCTGACACACTCAGAGCCAAACATCTCCCTTTTCCTCCAAACCAGCAAGAGCTACAAGATTATTTCTTAGTGAAACATTGTTTGCTTTGGCAGAGCACTTCATGCCTCTTAAGACGTAGCTCTGTATGACCTGGAAACTAGAAATCCAGAGGGACACCTGCTCTGTCCAAACAGAAGAGGAGAGGCATGAATGTGCTGCCCTCTTAGGCAGCTGCCCTAACACTGAAACCTAAAGCACCACTGTAATGGGACCCAACAGAAAGAGTTAGGACAGAATTTGTTGTTCCTTCTTCCTGCTCCTTTGCAGAGTAGTTCATGTACGAACAGCCGTAGCTCTGTCTGGCTTGCAGTCTCCAATTCCAGCAAGGATACAGTTCCATAGTTCCTCGTCAACAGAAAGAGCTAGGAAGGAATTGCTTGCGCTGATTTCTGTTTGTCTGCTCTAGTAGTTGTTTCCCTATTTGGCAGAACGCTGGACTGCCTGTCAAGCTTAGAGCCAAACATCTCCCTTTTCCTCCAAACCAGCAAGAGCTACAAGATTATTTCTTAGTGAAACATTGTTTGCTTTGGCAGAGCACTTCATGCCTCTTAAGACGTAGCTCTGTATGACCTGGAAACTAGAAATCCAGAGGGACACCTGCTCTGTCCAAACAGAAGAGGAGAGGCATGAATGTGCTGCTCTTTTAAGCGTCTGCCCTAACACTGAAACCTAAAGCACCACTGTAATGGGACCCAACAGAAAGAGTTAGGATAGAATTTGTTGTTCCTTCTTCCTGCTCCTTTGCAGAGTAGTTCATGCACGAACAGCCGTAGCTCTGTCTGGCTTGCAGTCTCCAATTCCAGTAAGGATACAGTTCCTCGTCAACAGAAAGAGCTAGGAAGGAATTGCTTGCGCTGATTTCTGTTTGTCTGCTCTAGCAGTTGGTTCCCTATTTGGCAGAACCCTGGACTGCCTGACACACTCAGAGCCAAACATCTCCCTTTTCCTCCAAACCAGCAAGAGCTACAAGATTATTTCTTAGTGAAACATTGCTTGCTTTGGCAGAGCACTTCATGCCTCTTAAGACGTAGCTCTGTATGACCTGGAAACTAGAAATCCAGAGGGACACCTGCTCTGTCCAAACAGAAGAGGAGAGGCATGAATGTGCTACCCTCTTAAGCGAATGCCCTAACACTGAAACCTAAAGCACCACTGTAATGGGACCCAACAGAAAGAGTTAGGACAGAATTTGTTGCTCCTTCTTCCTGCTCCTTTGCAGAGTAGTTCATGCCCGAACAGCCGTAGCTCTGTCTGGCTTGCAGTCTCCAATTCCAGTAAGGATACAGTTCCATAGTTCCTCGTCAACAGAAAGAGCTAGGAAGGAATTGCTTGTGCTGATTTCTGTTTGTCTGCTCTAGCAGTTGGTTCCCTATTTGGCAGAACGCTGGACTGCCTGACACACTCAGAGCCAAACATCTCCCTTTTCCTCCAAACCAGCAAGAGCTACAAGATTATTTCTTAGTGAAACATTGCTTGCTTTGGCAGAGCACTTCATGCCTCTTAAGACGTAGCTCTGTATGACCTGGAAACTAGAAATCCAGAGGGACACCTGCTCTGTCCAAACAGAAGAGGAGAGGCATGAATGTGCTGCTCTCTTAGGCAGCTGCCCTAACACTGAAACCTAAAGCACCACTGTAATGGGACCCAACAGAAAGAGTTAGGACAGAATTTGTTGTTCCTTCTTCCTGCTCCTTTGCAGAGTAGTTCATGTACGAACAGCCGTAGCTCTGTCTGGCTTGCAGTCTCCAATTCCAGCAAGGACACAGTTCCATAGTTCCTCGTCAACAGAAAGAGCTAGGAAGGAATTGCTTGCGCTGATTTCTGTTTGTCTGCTCTAGTAGTTGTTTCCCTATTTGGCAGAACGCTGGACTGCCTGTCAAGCTTAGAGCCAAACATCTCCCTTTTCCTCCAAACCAGCAAGAGCTACAAGATTATTTCTTAGTGAAACATTGTTTGCTTTGGCAGAGCACTTCATGCCTCTTAAGACGTAGCTCTGTATGACCTGGAAACTAGAAATCCAGAGGGACACCTGCTCTGTCCAAACAGAAGAGGAGAGGCATGAATGTGCTACCCTCTTAAGCGAATGCCCTAACACTGAAACCTAAAGCACCAGTGTAATGGGACCCAGCAGAAAGAGATAGGACAGAATTTGTTGTTCCTTCTTCCTGCTCCTTTGCAGAGTACTTCATGCCGGAACAGCCGTAGCTCTGTCTGGCTTGCAGTCTCCAATTCCAGCAAGGATACAGTTCCTCGTCAACAGAAAGAGCTAGGAAGGAATTGCTTGCGCTGATTTCTGTTTGTCTGCTCTAGCAGTTGGTTCCCTATTTGGCAGAACGCTGGACTGCCTGTCACACTTAGAGCCAAACATCTCCCTTTTCCTCCAAACCAGCAAGAGCTACAAGATTATTTCTTAGTGAAACATTGCTTGCTTTGGCAGAGCACTTCATGCCTCTTAAGACGTAGCTCTGTATGACCTGGAAACTAGAAATCCAGAGGGACACCTGCTCTGTCCAAACAGAAGAGGAGAGGCATGAATGTGCTCCTCTCTTAAGCGTCTGCCCTAACACTGAAACCTAAAGCACCACTGTAATGGGACCCAACAGAAAGAGTTAGGATAGAATTTGTTGTTCCTTCTTCCTGCTCCTTTGCAGAGTAGTTCATGCACGAACAGCCGTAGCTCTGTCTGGCTTGCAGTCTCCAATTCCAGCAAGGATACAGTTCCTCGTCAACAGAAAGAGCTAGGAAGGAATTGCTTGCGCTGATTTCTGTTTGTCTGCTCTAGCAGTTGGTTCCCTATTTGGCAGAACCCTGGACTGCCTGTCACACTCAGAGCCAAACATCTCCCTTTTCCTCCAAACCAGCAAGAGCTACAAGATTATTTCTTAGTGAAACATTGCTTGCTTTGGCAGAGCACTTCATGCCTCTTAAGACGTACCTCTGTATGACCTGGAAACTAGAAATCCAGAGGGACACCTGCTCTGTCCAAACAGAAGAGGAGAGGCATGAATGTGCTACCCTCTTAAGCGAATGCCCTAACACTGAAACCTAAAGCACCACTGTAATGGGACCCAACAGAAAGAGATAGGACAGAATTTGTTGCTCCTTCTTCCTGCTCCTTTGCAGAGTAGTTCATGCCCGAAGAGCCGTAGCTCTGTCTGGCTTGCAGTCTCCAATTCCAGTAAGGATACAGTTCCATAGTTCCTCGTCAACAGAAAGAGCTAGGAAGGAATTGCTTGCGCTGATTTCTGTTTGCCTGCTCTAGCAGTTGGTTCCCTATTTGGCAGAACGCTGGACTGCCTGTCACCCTTAGAGCCAAACATCTCCCTTTTCCTCCAAACCAGCAAGAGCTACAAGATTATTTCTTAGTGAAACATTGTTTGCTTTGGCAGAGCACTTCATGCCTCTTAAGACGTAGCTCTGTATGACCTGGAAACTGGAAATCCAGTGGGACACCTGCTCTGTCCAGATAGAAGAGGAGAGGCATGTATGTGCTGCCCTCTTAGGCAGCTGCCCTAACACTGAAACCTAAAGCACCATTGTAATGGGACCCAACAGAAAGAGTTAGGACAGAATTTGTTGTTCCTTCTTCCTGCTCCGTTGCAGAGTAGTTCATGTACGAACAGCCGTAGCTCTGTCTGGCTTGCAGTCTCCAATTCCAGCAAGGACACAGTTCCATAGTTCCTCGTCAACAGAAAGAGCTAGGAAGGAATTGCTTGCGCTGATTTCTGTTTGTCTGCTCTAGTAGTTGTTTCCCTATTTGGCAGAACGCTGGACTGCCTGTCAAGCTTAGAGCCAAACATCTCCCTTTTCCTCCAAACCAGCAAGAGCTACAAGATTATTTCTTAGTGAAACATTGTTTGCTTTGGCAGAGCACTTCATGCCTCTTAAGACATAGCTCTGTATGACCTGGAAACTAGAAATCCAGAGGGACACCTGCTCTGTCCAAACAGAAGAGGAGAGGCATGAATGTGCTGCTCTCTTAAGCGTCTACCCTAACACGGAAACCTAAAGCACCACTGTAATGGGACCCAACAGAAAGAGTTAGGACAGAATTTGTTGCTCCTTCTTCCTGCTCCTTTGCAGAGTAGTTCATGTACGAACAGCCGTAGCTCTGTCTGGCTTGCAGTCTCCAATTCCAGCAAGGATACAGTTCCTCGTCAACAGAAAGAGCTAGGAAGGAATTGCTTGTGCTGATTTCTGTTTGTCTGCTCTAGCAGTTGGTTCCCTGTTTGGCAGAACCCTGGACTGCCTGACACACTCAGAGCCAAACATCTCCCTTTTCCTCCAAACCAGCAAGAGCTACAAGATTATTTCTTAGTGAAACATTGCTTGCTTTGGCAGAGCACTTCATGCCTCTTAAGACGTAGCTCTGTATGACCTGGAAACTAGAAATCCAGAGGGACACCTGCTCTGTCCAATCAGAAGAGGAGAGGCATGAATGTGCTGCTCTCTTAAGCGTCTGCCCTAACACTGAAACCTAAAGCACCACTGTAATGGGACCCAACAGAAAGAGTTAGGACAGAATTTGTTGTTCCTTCTTCCTGCTCCTTTGCAGAGTAGTTCATGTACGAACAGCCGTCGCTCTGTCTGGCTTGCAGTCTCCAATTCCAGCAAGGATACAGTTCCTCGTCAACAGAAAGAGCTAGGAAGGAATTGCTTGCGCTGATTTCTGTTTGTCTGCTCTAGCAGTTGGTTCCCTATTTGGCAGAACCCTGGACTGCCTGTCACACTCAGAGCCAAACATCTCCCTTTTCCTCCAAACCAGCAAGAGCTACAAGATTATTTCTTAGTGAAACATTGTTTGCTTTGGCAGAGCACTTCATGCCTCTTAAGACGTAGCTCTGTATGACCTGGAAACTCGAAATCCAGAGGGACACCTGCTCTGTCCAAAGAGAAGAGGAGAGGCATGAATGTGCTGCTCTCTTAAGCGTCTGCCCTAACACTGAAACCTAAAGCACCACTGTAATGGGACCCATCAGAAAGAGTTAGGACAGAATTTGTTGTTCCTTCTTCCTGCTCCTTTGCAGAGTAGTTCATGTCTGAACAGCCGTAGCTCTGTCTCGCTTGCAGTCTCCAATTCCAGCAAGGATACAGTTCCATAGTTCCTCGTCAACAGAAAGAGCTAGGAAGGAATTGCTTGCGCTGATTTCTGTTTGTCTGCTCTAGCAGTTGGTTCCCTATTTGGCAGAACCCTGGACTGCCTGACACACTCAGAGCCAAACATCTCCCTTTTCCTCCAAACCAGCAAGAGCTACAAGATTATTTCTTAGTGAAACATTGCTTGCTTTGGCAGAGCACTTCATGCCTCTTAAGACGTAGCTCTGTATGACCTGGAAACTAGAAATCCAGAGGGACACCTGCTCTGTCCAAACAGAAGAGGAGAGGCATGAATGTGCTACCCTCTTAAGCGAATGCCCTAACACTGAAACCTAAAGCACCACTGTAATGGGACCCAACAGAAAGAGTTAGGACAGAATTTGTTGCTCCTTCTTCCTGCTCCTTTGCAGAGTAGTTCATGCCCGAAGAGCCGTAGCTCTGTCTGGCTTGCAGTCTCCAATTCCAGTAAGGATACAGTTCCATAGTTCCTCGTCAACAGAAAGAGCTAGGAAGGAATTGCTTGCGCTGATTTCTGTTTGCCTGCTCTAGCAGTTGGTTCCCTATTTGGCAGAACGCTGGACTGCCTGTCACCCTTAGAGCCAAACATCTCCCTTTTCCTCCAAACCAGCAAGAGCTACAAGATTATTTCTTAGTGAAACATTGTTTGCTTTGGCAGAGCACTTCATGCCTCTTAAGACGTAGCTCTGTATGACCTGGAAACTGGAAATCCAGTGGGACACCTGCTCTGTCCAGATAGAAGAGGAGAGGCATGTATGTGCTGCCCTCTTAGGCAGCTGCCCTAACACTGAAACCTAAAGCACCACTGTAATGGGACCCAACAGAAAGAGTTAGGACAGAATTTGTTGTTCCTTCTTCCTGCTCCTTTGCAGAGTAGTTCATGTACGAACAGCCGTAGCTCTGTCTGGCTTGCAGTCTCCAATTCCAGCAAGGACACAGTTCCATAGTTCCTCGTCAACAGAAAGAGCTAGGAAGGAATTGCTTGCGCTGATTTCTGTTTGTCTGCTCTAGTAGTTGTTTCCCTATTTGGCAGAACGCTGGACTGCCTGTCAAGCTTAGAGCCAAACATCTCCCTTTTCCTCCAAACCAGCAAGAGCTACAAGATTATTTCTTAGTGAAACATTGTTTGCTTTGGCAGAGCACTTCATGCCTCTTAAGACGTAGCTCTGTATGACCTGGAAACTAGAAATCCAGAGGGACACCTGCTCTGTCCAAACAGAAGAGGAGAGGCATGAATGTGCTGCTCTCTTAAGCGTCTACCCTAACACGGAAACCTAAAGCACCACTGTAATGGGACCCAACAGAAAGAGTTAGGACAGAATTTGTTGTTCCTTCTTCCTGCTCCTTTGCAGAGTAGTTCATGTAAGAACAGCCGTAGCTCTGTCTGGCTTGCAGTCTCCAATTCCAGCAAGGATACAGTTCCTCGTCAACAGAAAGAGCTAGGAAGGAATTGCTTGCGCTGATTTCTGTTTGTCTGCTCTAGCAGTTGGTTCCCTATTTGGCAGAACGCTGGACTGCCTGTCACACTTAGAGCCAAACATCTCCCTTTTCCTCCAAACTAGCAAGAGCTACAAGATTATTTCTTAGTGAAACATTGCTTGCTTTGGCAGAGCACTTCATGCCTCTTAAGACGTAGCTCTGTATGACCTGGAAACTGGAAATCCAGAGGGACACCTGCTCTGTCCAAACAGAAGAGGAGAGGCATGAATGTGCTGCTCTCTTAAGCGTCTGCCCTAACACTGAAACCTAAAGCACCACTGTAATGGGACCCAGCAGAAAGAGTTAGGACAGAATTTGTTGCTCCTTCTTCCTGCTCCTTTGCAGAGTAGTTCATGTACGAACAGCCGTAGCTCTGTCTGGCTTGCAGTCTCCAATTCCAGCAAGGATACAGTTCCTCGTCAACAGAAAGAGCTAGGAAGGAATTGCTTGTGCTGATTTCTGTTTGTCTGCTCTAGCAGTTGGTTCCCTGTTTGGCAGAACCCTGGACTGCCTGACACACTCAGAGCCAAACATCTCCCTTTTCCTCCAAACCAGCAAGAGCTACAACATTATTTCTTAGTGAAACATTGCTTGCTTTGGCAGAGCACTTCATGCCTCTTAAGACGTAGCTCTGTATGACCTGGAAACTAGAAATCCAGAGGGACACCTGCTCTGTCCAAACAGAAGAGGAGAGGCATGAATGTGCTGCTCTCTTAAGCGTCTGCCCTAACACTGAAACCTAAAGCACCACTGTAATGGGACCCAACAGAAAGAGTTAGGACAGAATTTGTTGTTCCTTCTTCCTGCTCCTTT
Organism: Rhynochetos jubatus; assembly: GCA_027574665.1. Taxonomy (NCBI): domain Eukaryota; kingdom Metazoa; phylum Chordata; class Aves; order Eurypygiformes; family Rhynochetidae; genus Rhynochetos; species Rhynochetos jubatus. The sequence goes on along the minus strand of CM050689.1, from coordinate 8,653,572 downwards.
GCAGAGTAGTTCATGTACGAACAGCCGTCGCTCTGTCTGGCTTGCAGTCTCCAATTCCAGCAAGGATACAGTTCCTCGTCAACAGAAAGAGCTAGGAAGGAATTGCTTGCGCTGATTTCTGTTTGTCTGCTCTAGCAGTTGGTTCCCTATTTGGCAGAACCCTGGACTGCCTGTCACACTCAGAGCCAAACATCTCCCTTTTCCTCCAAACCAGCAAGAGCTACAAGATTATTTCTTAGTGAAACATTGCTTGCTTTGGCAGAGCACTTCATGCCTCTTAAGACGTAGCTCTGTATGACCTGGAAACTCAAAATCCAGAGGGACACCTGCTCTGTCCAAACAGAAGAGGAGAGGCATGAATGTGCTGCTCTCTTAAGCGTCTGCCCTAACACTGAAACCTAAAGCACCACTGTAATGGGACCCAACAGAAAGAGTTAGGACAGAATTTGTTGCTCCTTCTTCCTGCTCCTTTGCAGAGTAGTTCATGTATGAACAGCCGTAGCTCTGTCTGGCTTGCAGTCTCCAATTCCAGCAAGGATACAGTTCCATAGTTCCTCGTCAACAGAAAGAGCTAGGAAGGAATTGCTTGTGCTGATTTCTGTTTGTCTGCTCTAGCAGTTGGTTCCCTGTTTGGCAGAACCCTGGACTGCCTGACACACTCAGAGCCAAACATCTCCCTTTTCCTCCAAACCAGCAAGAGCTACAACATTATTTCTTAGTGAAACATTGCTTGCTTTGGCAGAGCACTTCATGCCTCTTAAGACGTAGCTCTGTATGACCTGGAAACTAGAAATCCAGAGGGACACCTGCTCTGTCCAAACAGAAGAGGAGAGGCATGAATGTGCTGCTCTCTTAAGCGTCTGCCCTAACACTGAAACCTAAAGCACCACTGTAATGGGACCCAACAGAAAGAGTTAGGACAGAATTTGTTGTTCCTTCTTCCTGCTCCTTTGCAGAGTAGTTCATGTACGAACAGCCGTCGCTCTGTCTGGCTTGCAATCTCCAATTCCAGCAAGGATACAGTTCCTCGTCAACAGAAAGAGCTAGGAAGGAATTGCTTGCGCTGATTTCTGTTTGTCTGCTCTAGCAGTTGGTTCCCTATTTGGCAGAACCCTGGACTGCCTGTCACACTCAGAGCCAAACATCTCCCTTTTCCTCCAAACCAGCAAGAGCTACAAGATTATTTCTTAGTGAAACATTGTTTGCTTTGGCAGAGCACTTCATGCCTCTTAAGACGTAGCTCTGTATGACCTGGAAACTAGAAATCCAGAGGGACACCTGCTCTGACCAAATAGAAGAGGAGAGGCATGAATGTGCTGCTCTCTTAAGCGTCTGCCCTAACACTGAAACCTAAACCACCACCGTAATGGGACCCAGCAGAAAGTGTTAGGACAGAATTTGTTGCTCCTTCTTCCTGCTCCTTTGCAGAGTAGTTCATGTCCGAACAGCCGTAGCTCTGTCTGGCTTGCAGTCTCCAATTCCAGTAAGGATACAGTTCCATAGTTCCTCGTCAACAGAAAGAGCTAGGAAGGAATTGCTTGCGCTGATTTCTGTTTGCCTGCTCTAGCAGTTGGTTCCCTATTTGGCAGAACGCTGGACTGCCTGTCACCCTTAGAGCCAAACATCTCCCTTTTCCTCCAAACCAGCAAGAGCTACAAGATTATTTCTTAGTGAAACATTGTTTGCTTTGGCAGAGCACTTCATGCCTCTTAAGACGTAGCTCTGTATGACCTGGAAACTGGAAATCCAGTGGGACACCTGCTCTGTCCAAATAGAAGAGGAGAGGCATGAATGTGCTGCCCTCTTAGGCAGCTGCCCTAACACTGAAACGTAAAGCACCACTGTAATGGGACCCAACAGAAAGAGTTAGGACAGAATTTGTTGTTCCTTCTTCCTGCTCCTTTGCAGAGTACTTCATGCCGGAACAGCCGTAGCTCTGTCTGGCTTGCAGTCTCCAATTCCAACAAGGATACAGTTCCTCGTCAACAGAAGGAGCTAGGAAGGAATTGCTTGCGCTGATTTCTGTTTGCCTGCTCTAGCAGTTGGTTCCCTATTTGGCAGAACGCTGGACTGCCTGTCACACTTAGAGCCAAACATCTCCCTTTTCCTCCAAACCAGCAAGAGCTACAAGATTATTTCTTAGTGAAACATTCTTTGCTTTGGCAGAGCACTTCATGCCTCTTAAGACGTAGCTCTGTATGACCTGGAAACTCGAAATCCAGAGGGACACCTGCTCTGTCCAAACAGAAGAGGAGAGGCATGAATGTGCTGCTCTCTTAAGCGTCTGCCCTAACACTGAAACCTAAAGCACCACTGTAATGGGACCCAGCAGAAAGAGTTAGGACAGAATTTGTTGCTCCTTCTTCCTGCTCCTTTGCAGAGTAGTTCATGTACGAACAGCCGTAGCTCTGTCTGGCTTGCAGTCTCCAATTCCAGCAAGGATACAGTTCCATAGTTCCTCGTCAACAGAAAGAGCTAGGAAGGAATTGCTTGCGCTGATTTCTGTTTGTCTGCTCTAGCAGTTGGTTCCCTGTTTGGCAGAACGGTGGACTGCCTGACACACTCAGAGCCAAACATCTCCCTTTCCTCCAAACCAGCAAGAGCTACAAGATTATTTCTTAGTGAAACATTGTTTGCTTTGGCAGAGCACTTCATGCCTCTTAAGACGTAGCTCTGTATGACCTGGAAACTAGAAATCCAGAGGGACACCTGCTCTGTCCAAACAGAAGAGGAGAGGCATGCATGTGCTGCTCTTTTAAGCGTCTGCCCTAACACTGAAACCTAAAGCACCACTGTAATGGGATCCAACAGAAAGAGATAGGACAGAATTTGTTGTTCCTTCTTCCTGCTCCTTTGCAGAGTACTTCATGCCGGAACAGCCGTAGCTCTATCTGGCTTGCAATCTCCCATTCCAGCAAGGATACAGTTCCTCGTCAACAGAAAGAGCTAGGAAGGAATTGCTTGCGCTGATTCCTGTTTGTCTGCTCTAGTAGTTGGTCCCCTATTTGGCAGAACGCTGGACTGCCTTTAACTCTGAGAGCCAAACATCTCCCTTTTCCTCCAAACCAGCAAGAGCTACAAGATTATTTCTTAGTGAAACATTGTTTGCTTTGGCAGAGCACTTCATGCCTCTTAAGACATAGCTCTGTATGACCTGGAAACTAGAAGTCCAGAGGGACACCTGCTCTGTCCAAACAGAAGAGGAGAGGCATGCATGTGCTCCTCTTTTAAGCGTCTGCCCTAACACTGAAACCTAAAGCACCACTGTAATGGGACGCAGCAGAAAGAGTTAGGACAGAATTTGTTGTTCCTTCTTCCTGCTCCTTTGCAGAGCAGTTCATGTACGAACAGCCGTAGCTCTGTCTGGCTTGCAGTCTCCAATTCCAGCAAGTATACAGTTCCATAGTTCCTCGTCAACAGAAAGAGCTAGGAAGGAATTGCTTGCGCTGATTTCTGTTTGTCTGCTCTAGCAGTTGGTTCCCTATTTGGCAGAACGCTGGACTGCCTGTCACCCTTAGAGCCAAACATCTCCCTTTTCCTCCAAACCAGCAAGAGCTACAAGATTATTTCTTAGTGAAACATTGTTTGCTTTGGCAGAGCACTTCATGCCTCTTAAGACGTAGCTCTGTATGACCTGGAAACTGGAAATCCAGTGGGACACCTGCTCTGTCCAAATAGAAGAGGAGAGGCATGAATGTGCTGCCCTCTTAGGCAGCTGCCCTAACACTGAAACGTAAAGCACCACTGTAATGGGACCCAACAGAAAGAGTTAGGACAGAATTTGTTGTTCCTTCTTCCTGCTCCTTTGCAGAGTACTTCATGCCGGAACAGCCGTAGCTCTGTCTGGCTTGCAGTCTCCAATTCCAGCAAGGATACAGTTCCTCGTCAACAGAAGGAGCTAGGAAGGAATTGCTTGCGCTGATTTCTGTTTGCCTGCTCTAGCAGTTGGTTCCCTATTTGGCAGAACGCTGGACTGCCTGTCACACTTAGAGCCAAACATCTCCCTTTTCCTCCAAACCAGCAAGAGCTACAAGATTATTTCTTAGTGAAACATTGTTTGCTTTGGCAGAGCACTTCATGCCTCTTAAGACGTAGCTCTGTATGACCTGGAAACTCGAAATCCAGAGGGACACCTGCTCTGTCCAAACAGAAGAGGAGAGGCATGAATGTGCTGCTCTCTTAAGCGTCTGCCCTAACACTGAAACCTAAAGCACCACTGTAATGGGACCCAGCAGAAAGAGTTAGGACAGAATTTGTTGCTCCTTCTTCCTGCTCCTTTGCAGAGTAGTTCATGTACGAACAGCCGTAGCTCTGTCTGGCTTGCAGTCTCCAATTCCAGCAAGGATACAGTTCCATAGTTCCTCGTCAACAGAAAGAGCTAGGAAGGAATTGCTTGTGCTGATTTCTGTTTGTCTGCTCTAGCAGTTGGTTCCCTGTTTGGCAGAACGGTGGACTGCCTGACACACTCAGAGCCAAACATCTCCCTTTTCCTCCAAACCAGCAAGAGCTACAACATTATTTCTTAGTGAAACATTGCTTGCTTTGGCAGAGCACTTCATGTCTCTTAAGACGTAGCTCTGTATGACCTGGAAACTAGAAATCCAGAGGGACACCTGCTCTGTCCAAACAGAAGAGGAGAGGCATGAATGGCTGCTCTCTTAAGCGTCTGCCCTAACACTGAAACGTAAAGCACCACTGTAATGGGACCCAGCAGAAAGAGTTAGGACAGAATTTGTTGTTCCTTCTTCCTGCTCCTTTGCAGAGTAGTTCATGTCCGAACAGCCGTGGCTCTGTCTGGCTTGCAGTCTCCAATTCCAGTAAGGATACAGTTCCATAGTTCCTCGTCAACAGAAAGAGCTAGGAAGGAATTGCTTGCGCTGATTTCTGTTTGCCTGCTCTAGCAGTTGGTTCCCTATTTGGCAGAACACTGGACTGCCTGTCACACTCAGAGCCAAACATCTCCCTTTCCTCCAAACCAGCAAGAGCTACAAGATTATTTCTTAGTGAAACATTGTTTGCTTTGGCAGAGCAATTCATGCCTCTTAAGACGTAGCTCTGTATGACCTGGAAACTAGAAATCCAGAGGGACACCTGCTCTGTCCAAACAGAAGAGGAGAGGCATGCATGTGCTGCTCTTTTAAGCGTCTGCCCTAACACTGAAACCTAAAGCACCACTGTAATGGGATCCAACAGAAAGAGATAGGACAGAATTTGTTGTTCCTTCTTCCTGCTCCTTTGCAGAGTACTTCATGACGGAACAGCCGTAGCTCTATCTGGCTTGCAATCTCCCATTCCAGCAAGGATACAGTTCCTCGTCAACAGAAAGAGCTAGGAAGGAATTGCTTGCGCTGATTCCTGTTTGTCTGCTCTAGTAGTTGGTCCCCTATTTGGCAGAACGCTGGACTGCCTTTAACTCTGAGAGCCAAACATCTCCCTTTTCCTCCAAACCAGCAAGAGCTACAAGATTATTTCTTAGTGAAACATTGTTTGCTTTGGCAGAGCACTTCATGCCTCTTAAGACATAGCTCTGTATGACCTGGAAACTAGAAGTCCAGAGGGACACCTGCTCTGTCCAAACAGAAGAGGAGAGGCATGCATGTGCTCCTCTTTTAAGCGTCTGCCCTAACACTGAAACCTAAAGCACCACTGTAATGGGACGCAGCAGAAAGAGTTAGGACAGAATTTGTTGTTCCTTCTTCCTGCTCCTTTGCAGAGCAGTTCATGTACGAACAGCCGTAGCTCTGTCTGGCTTGCAGTCTCCAATTCCAGCAAGTATACAGTTCCATAGTTCCTCGTCAACAGAAAGAGCTAGGAAGGAATTGCTTGCGCTGATTTCTGTTTGTCTGCTCTAGCAGTTGGTTCCCTATTTGGCAGAACGCTGGACTGCCTGTCACACTCAGAGCCAAACATCTCCCTTTTCCTCCAAACCAGCAAGAGCTACAAGAGTATTTCTTAGTGAAACATTGTTTGCTTTGGCAGAGCACTTCATGCCTCTTAAGACATAGCTCTGTATGACCTGGAAACTAGAAGTCCAGAGGGACACCTGCTCTGTCCAAACAGAAGAGGAGAGGCATGCATGTGCTCCTCTTTTAAGCGTCTGCCCTAACACTGAAACCTAAAGCACCACTGTAATGGGACCCAACAGAAAGAGATAGGACAGAATTTGTTGTTCCTTCTTCCTGCTCCTTTGCAGAGTAGTTCATGTCCGAACAGCCGTAGCTCTGTCTGGCTTGCAGTCTCCAATTCCAGTAAGGCTACAGTTCCTCGTCAACAGAAAGAGCGAGGAAGGAATTGCTTGTGCTGATTTCTGTTTGTCTGCTCTAGCAGTTGGTTCCCTATTTGGCAGAACGCTGGACTGCCTGTCAAGCTTAGAGCCAAACATCTCCCTTTCCCTACAAACCAGCAAGAGCCTCAAGATTATTTCTTAGTGAAACATTGTTTGCTTTGGCAGAGCACTTCATGCCTCTTAAGACATAGCTCTGTATGACCTGGAAACTAGAAATCCAGAGGGACACCAGATCTGTCCAAACAGAAGAGGAGAGACATGAATGTGCTACCCTCTTAAGCGAATGCCCTAACACTGAAACCTAAAGCACCTGTGTAATGGGACCCAGCAGAAAGTGATAGGACAGAATTTGTTGTTCCTTCTTCCTGCTCCTTTGCAGAGTAGTTCATGTACGAACAGCCGTAGCTCTGTCTGGCTTGCAGTCTCCAATTCCAGCAAGTATACAGTTCCATAGTTCCTCGTCAACAGAAAGAGCTAGGAAGGAATTGCTTGCGCTGATTTCTGTTTGTCTGCTCTAGCAGTTGGTTCCCTATTTGGCAGAACGCTGGACTGCCTGTCACACTCAGAGCCAAACATCTCCCTTTTCCTCCAAACCAGCAAGAGCTACAAGAGTATTTCTTAGTGAAACATTGTTTGCTTTGGCAGAGCACTTCATGCCTCTTAAGACATAGCTCTGTATGACCGGGAAACTAGAAGTCCAGAGGGACACCTGCTCTGTCCAAACAGAAGAGGAGAGGCATGCATGTGCTCCTCTTTTAAGCGTCTGCCCTAACACTGAAACCTAAAGCACCACTGTAATGGGACCCAGCAGAAAGAGTTAGGACAGAATTTGTTGTTCCTTCTTCCTGCTCCTTTGCAGAGTAGTTCATGTACGAACAGCCGTAGCTCTGTCTGGCTTGCAGTCTCCAATTCCAGTAAGGCTACAGTTCCTCGTCAACAGAAAGAGCGAGGAAGGAATTTCTTGTGCTGATTTCTGTTTGTCTGCTCTAGTAGTTGGTTCCCTATTTGGCAGAACGCTGGACTGCCTGTCAAGCTTAGAGCCAAACATCTCCCTTTCCCTACAAACCAGCAAGAGCCTCAAGATTATTTCTTAGTGAAACATTGTTTGCTTTGGCAGAGCACTTCATGCCTCTTAAGACGTAGCTCTGTATGACCTGGAAACTAGAAATCCAGAGGGACACCTGCTCTGTCCAAACAGAAGAGGAGAGGCATGAATGTGCTGCCCTCTTAGGCAGATGCCCTAACACTGAAACCTAAAGCACCACTGTAATGGGACCCAACAGAAAGAGTTAGGACAGAATTTGTTGTTCCTTCTTCCTGCTCCTTTGCAGAGTAGTTCATGTCCGAACAGCCGTAGCTCTGTCTGGCTTGCAGTCTCCAATTCCAGCAAGGATACAGTTCCATAGTTCCTCGTCAACAGAAAGAGCTAGGAAGGAATTGCTTGCGCTGATTTCTGTTTGTCTGCTCTAGTAGTTGGTTCCCTATTTGGCAGAACGCTGGACTGCCTGTCACACTCAGAGCCAAACATCTCCCTTTTCCTCCAAACCAGCAAGAGCTACAAGATTATTTCTTAGTGAAACATTGTTTGCTTTGCCAGAGCACTTCATGCCTCTTAAGACATAGCTCTGTATGACCTGGAAACTAGAAATCCAGAGGGACACCTGCTCTGTCCAAACAGAAGAGGAGAGGCATGAATGTGCTGCTCTCTTAAGCGGCTGCCCTAACACTGAAACCTAAAGCACCACTTTAACGGGAAACAGCAGAAAGAGTTAGGACAGAATTTGTTGTTCCTTCTTCCTGCTCCTTTGCAGAGTAGTTCATGTCCGAACAGCCGTAGCTCTGTCTGGCTTGCAGGCTCCAATTCCAGCAAGGATACAGTTCCATAGTTCCTCGTCAACAGAAAGAGCTAGGAAGGAATTTCTTGCGCTGATTTCTGTGTGTCTGCTCTAGCAGTTGGTTCCCTATTTGGCAGAACGCTGGACTGCCTGTCACACTTAGAGCCAAACATCTCCCTTTTCCGCCAAACAAGCAAGAGCTACAACATTATTTCTTAGTGAAACATTGCTTGCTTTGGCAGAGCACTTCATGCCTCTTAAGACGTAGCTCTGTATGACCTGGAAACTAGAAATCCAGAGGGACACCTGCTCTGACCAAATAGAAGAGGAGAGGCATGAATGGCTGCTCTCTTAAGCGTCTGCCCTAACACTGAAACCTAAACCACCACCGTAATGGGACCCAGCAGAAAGAGTTAGGACAGAATTTGTTGCTCCTTCTTCCTGCTCCTTTGCAGAGTAGTTCATGTACGAACAGCCGTAGCTCTGTCTGGCTTTCAGTCTCCAATTCCAGCAACGATACAGTTCCATAGTTCCTCGTCAACAGAAAGAGCTAGGAAGGAATTGCTTGCACTGATTTCTGTTTGTCTGCTCTAGCAGTTGGTTCCCTATTTGGCAGAACGCTGGACTGCCTGACACACTCAGAGCCAAACATCTCCCTTTTCCTCCAAACCAGCAAGAGCTACAAGATTATTTCTTAGTGAAACATTGCTTGCTTTGGCAGAGCACTTCATGCCTCTTAAGACGTAGCTCTGTATGACCTGGAAACTAGAAATCCAGAGGGACACCTGCTCTGTCCAAACAGAAGAGGAGAGGCATGAATGTGCTACCCTCTTAAGCGAATGCCCTAACACTGAAACCTAAAGCACCACTGTAATGGGACCCAACAGAAAGAGTTAGGACAGAATTAGTTGCTCTTTCTTCCTGCTCCTTTGCAGAGTAGTTCATGCCCGAAGAGCCGTAGCTCTGTCTGGCTTGCAGTCTCCAATTCCAGTAAGGATACAGTTCCATAGTTCCTCGTCAACAGAAAGAGCTAGGAAGGAATTGCTTGCGCTGATTTCTGTTTGCCTGCTCTAGCAGTTGGTTCCCTATTTGGCAGAACGCTGGACTGCCTGACACACTCAGAGCCAAACATCTCCCTTTTCCTCCAAACCAGCAAGAGCTACAAGATTATTTCTTAGTGAAACATTGCTTGCTTTGGCAGAGCACTTCATGCCTCTTAAGACGTAGCTCTGTATGACCTGGAAACTAGAAATCCAGAGGGACACCTGCTCTGTCCAAACAGAAGAGGAGAGGCATGAATGTGCTACCCTCTTAAGCGAATGCCCTAACACTGAAACCTAAAGCACCACTGTAATGGGACCCAACAGAAAGAGTTAGGACAGAATTTGTTGCTCCTTCTTCCTGCTCCTTTGCAGAGTAGTTCATGCCCGAAGAGCCGTAGCTCTGTCTGGCTTGCAGTCTCCAATTCCAGCAAGGACACAGTTCCATAGTTCCTCGTCAACAGAAAGAGCTAGGAAGGAATTGCTTGCGCTGATTTCTGTTTGCCTGCTCTAGTAGTTGGTTCCCTATTTGGCAGAACGCTGGACTGCCTGTCAAGCTTAGAGCCAAACATCTCCCTTTTCCTCCAAACCAGCAAGAGCTACAAGATTATTTCTTAGTGAAACATTGTTTGCTTTGGCAGAGCACTTCATGCCTCTTAAGACGTAGCTCTGTATGACCTGGAAACTCGAAATCCAGAGGGACACCTGCTCTGTCCAAACAGAAGAGGAGAGGCATGAATGTGCTGCTCTCTTAAGCGTCTGCCCTAACAATGAAACCTAAAGCACCACTGTAATGGGACCCAGCAGAAAGAGTTAGGACAGAATTTGTTGCTCCTTCTTCCTGCTCCTTTGCAGAGTAGTTCATGTCCGAACAGCCGTAGCTCTGTCTGGCTTGCAGTCTCCAATTCCAGCAAGGATACAGTTCCATAGTTCCTCGTCAACAGAAAGAGCTAGGAAGGAATTGCTTGTGCTGATTTCTGTTTGTCTGCTCTAGCAGTTGGTTCCCTGTTTGGCAGAACGGTGGACTGCCTGTCACACTCAGAGCCAAACATCTCCCTTTTCCTCCAAACCAGCAAGAGCTACAACATTATTTCTTAGTGAAACGTTGCTTGCTTTGGCAGAGCACTTCATGCCTCTTAAGACGTAGCTCTGTATGACCTGGAAACTAGAAATCCAGAGGGACACCTGCTCTGTCCAAACAGAAGAGGAGAGGCATGAATGTGCTGCTCTCTTAAGCGAATGCCCTAACACTGAAACCTAAAGCACCACTGTAATGGGATCCAACAGAAAGAGTTAGGACAGAATTTGTTGTTCCTTCTTCCTGCTCCTTTGCAGAGTAGTTCATGTACGAACAGCCGTAGCTCTGTCTGGCTTGCAATCTCCCATTCCAGCAAGGATACAGTTCCTCGTCAACAGAAAGAGCTAGGAAGGAATTGCTTGCGCTGATTCCTGTTTGTCTGCTCTAGTAGTTGGTCCCCTATTTGGCAGAACGCTCGACTGCCTTTAACTCTGAGAGCCAAACATCTCCCTTTTCCTCCAAACCAGCAAGAGCTACAAGATTATTTCTTAGTGAAACATTGTTTGCTTTGGCAGAGCACTTCATGCCTCTTAAGACATAGCTCTGTATGACCTGGAAACTAGAAATCCAGAGGGACACCTGCTCTGTCCAAACAGAAGAGGAGACGCATGCATGTGCTCCTCTTTTAAGCGTCTGCCCTAACACTGAAACCTAAAGCACCACTGTAATGGGACGCAGCAGAAAGAGTTAGGACAGAATTTGTTGTTCCTTCTTCCTGCTCCTTTGCAGAGCAGTTCATGTACGAACAGCCGTAGCTCTGTCTGGCTTGCAGTCTCCGATTCCAGCAAGTATACAGTTCCATAGTTCCTCGTCAACAGAAAGAGCTAGGAAGGAATTGCTTGCGCTGATTTCTGTTTGTCTGCTCTAGCAGTTGGTTCCCTATTTGGCAGAACGCTGGACTGCCTGTCACACTCAGAGCCAAACATCTCCCTTTTCCTCCAAACCAGCAAGAGCTACAAGATTATTTCTTAGTGAAACATTGTTTGCTTTGGCCGAGCACTTCATGCCTCTTAAGACGTAGCTCTGTATGACCTGGAAACTAGAAATCCAGAGGGACACCTGCTCTGTCCAAGCAGAAGAGGAGAGGCATGCATGTGCTACCCTCTTAAGCGAATGCCCTAACACTGAAACCTAAACCACCACTGGAACGGGACCCAGCAGAAAGAGTTAGGACAGAATTTGTTGTTCCTTCTTCCTGCTCCTTTGCAGAGCAGTTTATGTACGAACAGCCGTAGCTCTGTCTGGCTTGCAGTCTCCAATTCCAGTAAGGCTACAGTTCCTCGTCAACAGAAAGAGCGAGGAAGGAATTGCTTGTGCTGATTTCTGTTTGTCTGCTCTAGTAGTTGGTTCCCTATTTGGCAGAACGCTGGACTGCCTGTCAAGCTTAGAGCCAAACATCTCCCTTTTCCTCCAAACCAGCAAGAGCCTCAAGATTATTTCTTAGTGAAACATTGTTTGCTTTGGCAGAGCACTTCATGCCTCTTAAGACGTACCTCTGTATGACCTGGAAACTAGAAATCCAGAGGGACACCTGCTCTGTCCAAACAGAAGAGGAGAGGCATGAATGTGCTGCTCTCTTAAGCGGCTGCCCTAACACTGAAACCTAAAGCACCTCTGTAATGGGACCCAGCAGAAAGAGTTAGGACAGAATTTGTTGTTCCTTCTTCCTGTTCCTTTGCGGAGCATTTCATGTCCGAACAGCCATAGCTCTGTCTGGCTTGCAATCTCCAATTCCAGCAAGGATACAGTTCCATAGTTCCTCGTCAACAGAAAGAGCTAGGAAGGAATTGCTTGCGCTGATTTCTGTTTGTCTGCTCTAGCAGTTGGTTCCCTATTTGGCAGAACGCTGGACTGCCTGTCACACTCAGAGCCAAACATCTCCCTTTCCCTCCAAACCAGCAAGAGCTACAAGATTATTTCTTAGTGAAACATTGTTTGCTTTGGCAGAGCACTTCATGCCTCTTAAGACGTACCTCTGTATGACCTGGAAACTAGAAATCCAGAGGGACACCTGCTCTGTCCAAACAGAAGAGGAGAGGCATGAATGTGCTACCCTCTTAAGCGGCTGCCCTAACACTGAAACCTAAAGCACCACTGTAATGGGACCCAACAGAAAGAGTTAGGACAGAATTTGTTGCTGCTTCTTCCTGCTCCTTTGCAGAGTAGTTCATGTACGAACAGCCGTAGCTCTGTCTGGCTTGCAATCTCCAATTCCAGCAAGGATACAGTTCCATAGTTCCTCGTCAACAGAAAGAGCTAGGAAGGAATTGCTTGCGCTGATTTCTGTTTGTCTGCTCTAGTAGTTGGTTCCCTATTTGACAGAATGCTGGACTGCCTGTCACACTCAGAGCCAAACATCTCCTTTTCCTTTAAACCAGCAAGGGCTACAAGATTATTTCTTAGTGAAACATTGTTTGCTTTGGCAGAGCACTTCATGCCTCTTAAGACGTAGCTCTGTATGACCTGGAAACTAGAAATCCAGAGGGACACCAGCTCTGTCCAAACAGAAGAGGAGAGGCATTAATGTGCTGCTCTCTTAAGCGTCTGCCCTGACACTGAAACCTAAAGCACCACTGTAATGGGACCCAGCAGAAAGAGTTAGGACAGAATTTGTTGTTCCTTCTTCCTGCTCCTTTGCAGAGTAGTTCATGTCCGAACAGCGGTAGCTCTGTCTGGCTTGCAGTCTCCAATTCCAGCAAGGATACAGTTCCATAGTTCCTCGTCAACAGAAAGAGCTAGGAAGGAATTGCTTGCGCTGATTTCTGTTTGTCTGCTCTAGTAGTTGGTTCCCTATTTGGCAGAACGCTGGACTGCCTGTCACACTCAGAGCCAAACATCTCCCTTTTCCTCCAAACCAGCAAGAGCTACAAGATTATTTCTTAGTGAAACATTGTTTCCTTTGGCAGAGCACTTCATGCCTCTTAAGACGTAGCTCTGTATGACCTGGAAACTAGAAATCCAGAGGGACACCTGCTCTGTCCAAACAGAAGAGGAGAGGCATGAATGTGCTACCCTCTTAAGCGGCTGCCCTAACACTGAAACCTAAACCACCACTGTAATGGGACCCAGCAGAAAGAGTTAGGACAGAATTTGTTGTTCCTTCTTCCTGCTCCTTTGCAGAGCAGTTCATGTCCGAACAGCCGTAGCTCTGTCTGGCTTGCAGTCTCCAATTCCAGCAAGGATACAGTTCCTCGTCAACAGAAAGAGCTAGGAAGGAATTGCTTGCGCTGATTTCTGTGTATCTGCTCTAGAAATTGGTTCCCTGTTTGGCAGAACGCTGGACTGCCTGTCACACTTAGAGCGCAACATCTCCCTTTTCCTCCAAACCAGCAAGAGCTACAAGAGTATTTCTTAGTGAAACATTGTTTGCTTTGGCAGAGCACTTCATGCCTCTTAAGACATAGCTCTGTATGACCTGGAAACTAGAAGTCCAGAGGGACACCTGCTCTGTCCAAACAGAAGAGGAGAGACATGAATGTGCTCCTCTTGTAAGCGTCTGCCCTAACACTGAAACCTAAAGCACCACTGTAATGGGACCCAGCAGAAAGAGTTAGGACAGAATTTGTTGTTCCTTCTTCCTGTTCCTTTGCGGAGCAGTTCATGTCCGAACAGCCGTAGCTCTGTCTGGCTTGCAATCTCCAATTCCAGCAAGGATACAGTTCCATAGTTCCTCGTCAACAGAAAGAGCTAGGAAGGAATTGCTTGCGCTGATTTCTGTTTGTCTGCTCTAGCAGTTGGTTCCCTATTTGGCAGAACGCTGGACTGCCTGTCACACTCAGAGCCAAACATCTCCCTTTCCCTCCAAACCAGCAAGAGCTACAAGATTATTTCTTAGTGAAACATTGTTTGCTTTGGCAGAGCACTTCATGCCTCTTAAGACGTAGCTCTGTATGACCTGGAAACTAGAAATCCAGAGGGACACCTGCTCTGTCCAAACAGAAGAGGAGAGGCATGAATGTGCTACCCTCTTAAGCGGCTGCCTTAACACTGAAACCTAAACCACCACTGTAATGGGACCCAGCAGAAAGAGTTAGGACAGAATTTGTTGTTCCTTCTTCCTGCTCCTTTGCAGAGCAGTTCATGTCCGAACAGCCGTAGCTCTGTCTGGCTTGCAGTCTCCAATTCCAGCAAGGATACAGTTCCTCGTCAACAGAAAGAGCTAGGAAGGAATTGCTTGCGCTGATTTCTGTGTATCTGCTCTAGAATTTGGTTCCCTGTTTGGCAGAACGCTGGACTGCCTGTCACACTTAGAGCGCAACATCTCCCTTTTCCTCCAAACCAGCAAGAGCTACAAGAGTATTTCTTAGTGAAACATTGTTTGCTTTGGCAGAGCACTTCATGCCTCTTAAGACATAGCTCTGTATGACCTGGAAACTAGAAGTCCAGAGGGACACCTGCTCTGTCCAAACAGAAGAGGAGAGACATGAATGTGCTCCTCTTGTAAGCGTCTGCCCTAACACTGAAACCTAAAGCACCACTGTAATGGGACCCAGCAGAAAGAGTTAGGACAGAATTTGTTGTTCCTTCTTCCTGTTCCTTTGCGGAGCAGTTCATGTCCGAACAGCCGTAGCTCTGTCTGGCTTGCAATCTCCAATTCCAGCAAGGATACAGTTCCATAGTTCCTCGTCAACAGAAAGAGCTAGGAAGGAATTGCTTGCGCTGATTTCTGTTTGTCTGCTCTAGTAGTTGGTTCCCTATTTGACAGAACGCTGGACTGCCTGTCACACTTAGAGCCAAACATCTCCTTTTCCTTTAAACCAGAAAGGGCTACAAGATTATTTCTTAGTGAAACATTGTTTCCTTTGGCAGAGCACTTCCTGCCTCTTAAGACATAGCTCTCTATGACCTGGAAACTAGAAATCCAGAGGGACACCTGCTCTGTCCAAACAGAAGAGGAGAGGCATTAATGTGCTCCACTTTTAAGCGTCTGCCCTAACACTGAAACCTAAAGCACCACTGTAATGGGACCCAGCAGAAAGAGATAGGACAGAATTTGTTGTTCCTTCTTCCTGCTCCTTTGCAGAGTAGTTCATGCCCGAACAGCCGTAGCTCTGTCTGGCTTGCAGTCTCCAATTCCAATAAGGATACAGTTCCTCGTCAACAGAAAGAGCTAGGAAGGAATTGCTTGCGCTGATTTCTGTTTGTCTGCTCTAGCAGTTGGTTCCCTATTTGGCAGAACGCTGGACTGCCTGTCAAGCTTAGAGCCAAACATCTCCCTTTCCCTACAAACCAGCAAAAGCCTCAAGATTATTTCTTAGTGAAACATTGTTTGCTTTGGCAGAGCACTTCATGCCTCTTAAGACGTAGCTCTGTATGACCTGGAAACTAGAAATCCAGAGGGACACCTGCTCTGTCCAAACAGAAGAGGAGAGGCATGAATGTGCTGCCCTCTTAGGCAGCTGCCCTAACACTGAAACCTAAAGCACCACTGTAATGGGACGCAGCAGAAAGAGTTAGGACAGAATTTGTTGTTCCTTCTTCCTGCTCCTTTGCCGAGTAGTTCATGCCCGAACAGCCGTAGCTCTGTCTGGCTTGCAGTCTCCAATTCCAGCAAGGATACAGTTCCATAGTTCCTCGTCAACAGAAAGAGCTAGGAAGGAATTGCTTGCGCTGATTTCTGTTTGTCTGCTCTAGCAGTTGGTTCCCTATTTGGCAGAACGCTGGACTGCCTGTCACACTCAGAGCCAAACATCTCCCTTTTCCCCCAAACAACCTAGAGCTACAAGATTATTTCTTAGTGAAACATTGCTTGCTTTGGCAGAGCACTTCATGCCTCTTAAGACCTAGCTCTGTATGACCTGGAAACTAGAAATCCAGAGGGACACCTGCTCTGTCCAAACAGAAGAGGAGAGGCATGAATGTGCTGCCCTCTTAGGCAGCTGCCCTAACACTGAAACCTAAAGCACCACTGTAATGGGACGCAGCAGAAAGAGTTAGGACAGAATTTGTTGTTCCTTCTTCCTGCTCCTTTGCAGAGCAGTTCATGCCCGAACAGCCGTAGCTCTGTCTGGCTTGCAGTCTCCAATTCCAGCAACGATACAGTTCCATAGTTCCTCGTCAACAGAAAGAGCTAGGAAGGAATTGCTTGCGCTGATTTCTGTTTGTCTGCTCTAGCAGTTGGTTCCCTATTTGGCAGAACGCTGGACTGCCTGTCAAGCTTAGAGCCAAACACCTCCCTTTTCCTCCAAACCAGCAAGAGCTACAAGATTATTTCTTAGTGAAACATTGCTTGCTTTGGCAGAGCACTTCATGCCTCTTAAGACATAGCTCTGTATGACCTGGAAACTAGAAATCCAGAGGGACACCTGCTCTGTCCAAACAGAAGAGGAGAGGCATGAATGTGCTGCTCTCTTAAGCGTCTACCCTAACACGGAAACCTAAAGCACCACTGTAATGGGACCCAACAGAAAGAGTTAGGACAGAATTTGTTGCTCCTTCTTCCTGCTCCTTTGCAGAGTAGTTCATGTACGAACAGCCGTAGCTCTGTCTGGCTTGCAGTCTCCAATTCCAGTAAGGATACAGTTCCTCGTCAACAGAAAGAGATAGGAAGGAATTGCTTGTGCTGATTTCTGTTTGTCTGCTCTAGTAGTTGGTTCCCTATTTGGCAGAACCCTGGACTGCCTGTCACACTTAGAGCCAAACATCTCCCTTTTCCCCCAAACAAGCTAGAGCTACAAGATTATTTCTTAGTGAAACATTGTTTGCTTTGGCAGAGCACTTCATGCCTCTTAAGACATAGCTCTGTATGACCTGGAAACTAGAAATCCAGAGGGACACCTGCTCTGTCCAAACAGAAGAGGAGAGGCATGAATGTGCTGCCCTCTTAGGCATCTGCCCTAACACAGAAACCTAAAGCACCACTGTAATGGGACCCAGCAGAAAGAGTTAGGACAGAATTTGTTGTTCCTTCTTCCTGCTCCTTTGCAGAGTAGTTCATGCCCGAACAGCCGTAGCTCTGTCTGGCTTGCAATATCCAATTCCAGCAAGGATACAGTTCCTCGTCAACAGAAAGAGCTAGGAAGGAATTGCTTGCGCTGATTTCTGTTTGTCTGCTCTAGCAGTTGGTTCCCTATTTGGCAGAACGCTGGACTGCCTGTCACACTCAGAGCCAAACATCTCCCTTTTCCTCCAAACCAGCAAGGGCTACAAGATTATTTCTTAGTGAAACATTGTTTGCTTTGGCAGAGCACTTCATGCCTCTTAAGACGTAGCTCTGTATGACCTGGAAACTAGAAGTCCAGAGGGACACCTGCTCTGTCCAAACAGAAGAGGAGAGACATGAATGTGCTCCTCTTGTAAGCGTCTGCCCTAACACTGAAACCTAAAGCACCACTGTAATGGGACCCAGCAGAAAGAGTTAGGACAGAATTTGTTGTTCCTTCTTCCTGTTCCTTTGCGGAGCAGTTCATGTCCGAACAGCCGTAGCTCTGTCTGGCTTGCAATCTCCAATTCCAGCAAGGATACAGTTCCATAGTTCCTCGTCAACAGAAAGAGCTAGGAAGGAATTGCTTGCGCTGATTTCTGTTTGTCTGCTCTAGTAGTTGGTTCCCTATTTGACAGAACGCTGGACTGCCTGTCACACTTAGAGCCAAACATCTCCTTTTCCTTTAAACCAGAAAGGGCTACA
This sequence comes from Rhynochetos jubatus, assembly GCA_027574665.1. Classification (NCBI taxonomy): domain Eukaryota; kingdom Metazoa; phylum Chordata; class Aves; order Eurypygiformes; family Rhynochetidae; genus Rhynochetos; species Rhynochetos jubatus. The sequence goes on along the minus strand of CM050689.1, from coordinate 8,635,706 downwards.
AGATTATTTCTTAGTGAAACATTGTTTCCTTTGGCAGAGCACTTCCTGCCTCTTAAGACATAGCTCTCTATGACCTGGAAACTAGAAATCCAGAGGGACACCTGCTCTGTCCAAACAGAAGAGGAGAGGCATTAATGTGCTCCACTTTTAAGCGTCTGCCCTAACACTGAAACCTAAAGCACCACTGTAATGGGACCCAGCAGAAAGAGATAGGACAGAATTTGTTGTTCCTTCTTCCTGCTCCTTTGCAGAGTAGTTCATGCCCGAACAGCCGTAGCTCTGTCTGGCTTGCAGTCTCCAATTCCAATAAGGATACAGTTCCTCGTCAACAGAAAGAGCTAGGAAGGAATTGCTTGCGCTGATTTCTGTTTGTCTGCTCTAGCAGTTGGTTCCCTATTTGGCAGAACGCTGGACTGCCTGTCAAGCTTAGAGCCAAACATCTCCCTTTCCCTACAAACCAGCAAAAGCCTCAAGATTATTTCTTAGTGAAACATTGTTTGCTTTGGCAGAGCACTTCATGCCTCTTAAGACGTAGCTCTGTATGACCTGGAAACTAGAAATCCAGAGGGACACCTGCTCTGTCCAAACAGAAGAGGAGAGGCATGAATGTGCTGCCCTCTTAGGCAGCTGCCCTAACACTGAAACCTAAAGCACCACTGTAATGGGACGCAGCAGAAAGAGTTAGGACAGAATTTGTTGTTCCTTCTTCCTGCTCCTTTGCCGAGTAGTTCATGCCCGAACAGCCGTAGCTCTGTCTGGCTTGCAGTCTCCAATTCCAGCAAGGATACAGTTCCATAGTTCCTCGTCAACAGAAAGAGCTAGGAAGGAATTGCTTGCGCTGATTTCTGTTTGTCTGCTCTAGCAGTTGGTTCCCTATTTGGCAGAACGCTGGACTGCCTGTCACACTCAGAGCCAAACATCTCCCTTTTCCCCCAAACAACCTAGAGCTACAAGATTATTTCTTAGTGAAACATTGCTTGCTTTGGCAGAGCACTTCATGCCTCTTAAGACCTAGCTCTGTATGACCTGGAAACTAGAAATCCAGAGGGACACCTGCTCTGTCCAAACAGAAGAGGAGAGGCATGAATGTGCTGCCCTCTTAGGCAGCTGCCCTAACACTGAAACCTAAAGCACCACTGTAATGGGACGCAGCAGAAAGAGTTAGGACAGAATTTGTTGTTCCTTCTTCCTGCTCCTTTGCAGAGCAGTTCATGCCCGAACAGCCGTAGCTCTGTCTGGCTTGCAGTCTCCAATTCCAGCAACGATACAGTTCCATAGTTCCTCGTCAACAGAAAGAGCTAGGAAGGAATTGCTTGCGCTGATTTCTGTTTGTCTGCTCTAGCAGTTGGTTCCCTATTTGGCAGAACGCTGGACTGCCTGTCAAGCTTAGAGCCAAACACCTCCCTTTTCCTCCAAACCAGCAAGAGCTACAAGATTATTTCTTAGTGAAACATTGCTTGCTTTGGCAGAGCACTTCATGCCTCTTAAGACATAGCTCTGTATGACCTGGAAACTAGAAATCCAGAGGGACACCTGCTCTGTCCAAACAGAAGAGGAGAGGCATGAATGTGCTGCTCTCTTAAGCGTCTACCCTAACACGGAAACCTAAAGCACCACTGTAATGGGACCCAACAGAAAGAGTTAGGACAGAATTTGTTGCTCCTTCTTCCTGCTCCTTTGCAGAGTAGTTCATGTACGAACAGCCGTAGCTCTGTCTGGCTTGCAGTCTCCAATTCCAGTAAGGATACAGTTCCTCGTCAACAGAAAGAGATAGGAAGGAATTGCTTGTGCTGATTTCTGTTTGTCTGCTCTAGTAGTTGGTTCCCTATTTGGCAGAACCCTGGACTGCCTGTCACACTTAGAGCCAAACATCTCCCTTTTCCCCCAAACAAGCTAGAGCTACAAGATTATTTCTTAGTGAAACATTGTTTGCTTTGGCAGAGCACTTCATGCCTCTTAAGACATAGCTCTGTATGACCTGGAAACTAGAAATCCAGAGGGACACCTGCTCTGTCCAAACAGAAGAGGAGAGGCATGAATGTGCTGCCCTCTTAGGCATCTGCCCTAACACAGAAACCTAAAGCACCACTGTAATGGGACCCAGCAGAAAGAGTTAGGACAGAATTTGTTGTTCCTTCTTCCTGCTCCTTTGCAGAGTAGTTCATGCCCGAACAGCCGTAGCTCTGTCTGGCTTGCAATATCCAATTCCAGCAAGGATACAGTTCCTCGTCAACAGAAAGAGCTAGGAAGGAATTGCTTGCGCTGATTTCTGTTTGTCTGCTCTAGCAGTTGGTTCCCTATTTGGCAGAACGCTGGACTGCCTGTCACACTCAGAGCCAAACATCTCCCTTTTCCTCCAAACCAGCAAGGGCTACAAGATTATTTCTTAGTGAAACATTGTTTGCTTTGGCAGAGCACTTCATGCCTCTTAAGACGTAGCTCTGTATGACCTGGAAACTAGAAATCCAGAGGGACACCTGCTCTGTCCAAACAGAAGAGGAGAGGCATGAATGTGCTGCCTCTTAGGCAGCTGCCCTAACACTGAAACCTAAAGCACCACTGTAATGGGACCCAGCAGAAAGAGTTAGGACAGAATTTGTTGTTCCTTCTTCCTGCTCCTTTGCAGAGTAGTTCATGTAAGAACAGCCGTAGCTCTGTCTGGCTTGCAGTCTCCAATTCCAGTAAGGATACAGTTCCTCGTCAACAGAAAGAGCTAGGAAGGAATTGCTTGCGCTGATTTCTGTTTGTCTGCTCTAGTAGTTGGTTCCCTATTTGGCAGAACGCTGGACTGCCTGTCAAGCTTAGAGCCAAACATCTCCCTTTCCCTACAAACCAGCAAGAGCCTCAAGATTATTTCTTAGTGAAACACTGTTTGCTTTGGCAGAGCACTTCATGCCTCTTAAGACGTACCTCTGTATGACCTGGAAACTAGAAATCCAGATGGACACCTGCTCTGTCCAAACAGAAGAGGAGAGGCATGAATGTGCTGCTCTCTTAAGCGGCTGCCCTAACACTGAAACCTAAAGCACCACTGTAATGGGACCCAGCAGTAAGAGTTAGGACAGAATTTGTTGCTCCTTCTTCCTGCTCCTTTGCAGAGTAGTTCATGTCCAAACAGCCGTAGCTCTGTCTGGCTTGCAGTCTCCAATTCTAGCAAGGATACAGTTCCATAGTTCCTCGTCAACAGAAAGAGCTAGGAAGGAATTGCTTGCGCTGATTTCTGTTTGTCTGCTCTAGTAGTTGGTTCCCTATTTGGCAGAACGCTGGACTGCCTGTCACACTCAGAGCCAAACATCTCCCTTTTTCCCCAAAAAAGCTAGAGCTACAAGATTATTTCTTAGTGAAACATTGCTTGCTTTGGCAGAGCACTTCATGCCTCTTAAGACGTAGCTCTGTATGACCTGGAAACTAGAAATCCAGAGGGACACCTGCTCTGTCCAAACAGAAGAGGAGAGGCATGAATGTGCTGCCCTCTTAGGCAGCTGCCCTAACACTGAAACCTAAAGCACCACTGTAATGGGACCCAGCAGAAAGAGATAGGACAGAATTTGTTGTTCCTTCTTCCTGCTCCTTTGCAGAGTAGTTCATGTCCGAACAGCCGTAGCTCTGTCTGGCTTGCAGTCTCCAATTCCAGCAAGGATACAGTTCCTCGTCAACAGAAAGAGCTAGGAAGGAATTGCTTGTGCTGATTTCTGTTTGTCTGCTCTAGCAGTTGGTTCCCTATTTGGCAGAACGCTGGACTGCCTGTCAAGCTTAGAGCCAAACATCTCCCTTTCCCTACAAACCAGCAAAAGCCTCAAGATTATTTCTTAGTGAAACATTGTTTGCTTTGCCAGAGCACTTCATGCCTCTTAAGACATAGCTCTGTATGACCTGGAAACTAGAAATCCAGAGGGACACCTGCTCTGTCCAAACAGAAGAGGAGAGGCATGAATGTGCTGCTCTCTTAGGCAGCTGCCCTAACACTGAAAAATAAGCACCACTGTAATGGGACCCAACAGAAAGAGTTAGGACAGAATTTGTTGTTCCTTCTTCCTGCTCCTTTGCAGAGTAGTTCATGTCCGAACAGCCGTAGCTCTGTCTGGCTTGCAGTCTCCAATTCCAGCAAGGATACAGTTCCATAGTTCCTCGTCAACAGAAAGAGCTAGGAAGGAATTTCTTGCGCTGATTTCTGTTTGTCTGCTCTAGCAGTTGGTTCCCTATTTGGCAGAACGGTGGACTGCCTGTCACACTCAGAGCCAAACATCTCCCTTTTCCCCCAAACAAGCTAGAGCTACAAGATTATTTCTTAGTGAAACATTGTTTGCTTTGGCAGAGCACTTCATGCCTCTTAAGACATAGCTCTGTATGACCTGGAAACTAGAAGTCCAGAGGGACACCTGCTCTGTCCAAACAGAAGAGGAGAGGCATGAATGTGCTGCCCTCTTAGGCAGCTGCCCTAACACTGAAACCTAAAGCACCACTGTAATGGGACCCAGCAGAAAGAGTTAGGACAGAATTGGTTGTTCCTTCTTCCTGCTCCTTTGCAGAGTAGTTCATGTACGAACAGCCGTAGCTCTGTCTGGCTTGCAGTCTCCAATTCCAGTAAGGATACAGTTCCTCGTCAACAGAAAGAGCTAGGAAGGAATTGCTTGCGCTGATTTCTGTTTGTCTGCTCTAGTAGTTGGTTCCCTATTTGGCAGAACGCTGGACTGCCTGTCAAGCTCAGAGCCAAACATCTCCCTTTCCCTACAAACCAGCAAGAGCCTCAAGATTATTTCTTAGTGAAACATTGTTTGCTTTGGCAGAGCACTTCATGCCTCTTAAGACGTACCTCTGTATGACCTGGAAACTAGAAATCCAGAGGGACACCTGCTCTGTCAAAACAGAAGAGGAGAGGCATGAATGTGCTCCTCTCTTAAGCGGCTGCCCTAACACTGAAATCTAAAACACCACTGTAATGGGACCCAGCAGAAAGAGTTAGGACGGAATTTGTTGTTCCTTCTTCCTGCTCCTTTGCAGAGCAGTTCATGCCCGAACAGCCGTAGCTCTGTCTGGCTTTCAGTCTCCAATTCCAGCAAGGATACAGTTCCATAGTTCCTCGTCAACAGAAAGAGCTAGGAAGGAATTGCTTGCACTGATTTCTGTTTGTCTGCTCTAGCAGTTGGTTCCCTATTTGGCAGAACACTGGACTGCCTGTCACACTTAGAGCCAAACATCTCCCTTTTCCTCCAAACAAGCAAGAGCTACAACATTATTTCTTAGTGAAACATTGCTTGCTTTGGCAGAGCACTTCATGCCTCTTAAGATGTAGCTCTGTATGACCTGGAAACTAGAAATCCAGAGGGACACCTCCTCTGTCCAAACAGAAGAGGAGAGGCATGAATGTGCTGCTCTCTTAAGCGTCTGCCCTAACACTGAAACCTAAAGCACCACTGTAATGGGACCCAACAGAAAGAGATAGGACAGAATTTGTTGTTCCTTCTTCCTGCTCCTTTGCAGAGTAGTTCATGTCCGAACAGCCGTAGCTCTGTCTGGCTTGCAGTCTCCAATTCCAGCAAGGATACAGTTCCATAGTTCCTCGTCAACAGAAAGTGCTAGGAAGGAATTGCTTGCGCTGATTTCTGTTTGTCTGCTCTAGCAGTTGGTTCCGTATTTGGCAGAATGCTGGACTGCCTGTCACACTCAGAGCCAAACATCTCCCTTTTCCTCCAAACCAGCAAGAGCTACAAGATTATTTCTTAGTGAAACATTGTTTGCTTTGGCAGAGCACTTCATGCCTCTTAAGACATAGCTCTGTATGACCTGGAAACGAGAAATCCAGAGGGACACCTGCTCTGTCCAAACAGAAGAGGAGAGGCATGAATGGCTGCTCTCTTAAGCGTCTGCCCCAACACTGAAACATAAACCACCACTGTAATGGGACCCAGCAGAAAGAGTTAGGACAGAATTTGTTGCTCCTTCTTCCTGCTCCTTTGCAGAGTAGTTCATGCCCGAACAGCCGTAGCTCTGTCTGGCTTGCAGTCTCCAATTCCAGTAAGGATACAGTTCCTCGTCAACAGAAAGAGCTAGGAAGGCATTGCTTGCACTGATTTCTGTTTGTCTGCTCTAGTAGTTGGTTCCCTATTTGGCAGAACGCTGGACTGCCTGTCAAGCTTAGAGCCAAACATCTCCCTTTCCCTCCAAACCAGCAAGAGCCTCAAGATTATTTCTTAGTGAAACATTGTTTGCTTTGGCAGAGCACTTCATGCCTCTTAAGACGTAGCTCTGTATGACCTGGAAACTAGAAATCCAGAGGGACACCTGCTCTGTCCAAACAGAAGAGGAGAGGCATGAATGTGCTGCTCTCTTAAGCGTCTGCCCTAACACTGAAACCTAAAGCACCACTGTAATGGGACGCAGCAGAAAGAGTTAGGACAGAATTTGTTGTTCCTTCTTCCTGCTCCTTTGCGGAGCAGTTCATGTCCGAACAGCCGTAGCTCTGTCTGGCTTGCAATCTCCAATTCCAGCAAGGATACAGTTCCATAGTTCCTCGTCAACAGAAAGAGCTAGGAAGGAATTGCTTGCGCTGATTTCTGTTTGTCTGCTCTAGCAGTTGGTTCCCTATTTGGCAGAACGGTGGACTGCCTGTCACACTTAGAGCCAAACATCTCCCTTTTCCTCCAAACCAGCAAGAGCTACAAGATTATTTCTTAGTGAAACATTGTTTGCTTTGGCAGAGCACTTCATGCCTCTTAAGACGTAGCTCTGTATGACCTGGAAACTAGAAATCCAGAGGGACACCTGCTCTGTCCAAACAGAAGAGGAGTGGCATGAATGTGCTGCTCTTTTAAGCGTCTGCCCTAACACTGAAACCTAAAGCACCACTGTAACGGGAAACAGCAGAAAGAGTTAGGACAGAATGTGTTGTTCCTTCTTCCTGCTCTTTTGCGGAGTAGTTCATGTCCGAACAGCCGTAGCTCTGTCTGGCTTGCAGTCTCCAATTCCAGCAAGGATACAGTTCCTCGTCAACAGAAAGAGCTAGGAAGGAATTTCTTGCGCTGATTTCTGTGTGTCTGCTCTAGCAGTTGGTTCCCTATTTGACAGAACGCTGGACTGCCTGTCACACTTAGAGCGAAACATCTCCCTTTTCCTCCAAAACAGCAAGAGCTACAAGATTATTTCTTAGTGAAACATTGTTTGCTTTGGCAGAGCACTTCATGCCTCTTAAGACATAGCTCTGTATGACCTGGAAACTAGAAGTCCAGAGGGACACCTGCTCTGTCCAAACAGAAGAGGAGAGGCATGCATGTGCTCCACTTTTAAGCGTCTGCCCTAACACTGAAACATAAAGCACCACTGTAATGGGACCCAGCAGAAAGAGTTAGGACAGAATTTGTTGTTCCTTCTTCCTGCTCCTTTGCAGCATAGCTCATGCCCGAACAGCCGTAGCTCTGTCTGGCTTGCAGTCTCCAATTCCAGCAAGGATACAGTTCCTCGCCAACAGAAAGAGCTAGGAAGGAATTGCTTGCGCTGATTTCTGTTTGTCTGCTCTAGTAGTTGGTTCCGTATTTGGCAGAATGCTGGACTGCCTGTCACCCTTAGAGCCAAACATCTCCCTTTTCCTCCAAACCAGCAAGACCTACAAGATTATTTCTTAGTGAAACATTGTTTGCTTTGGCAGAGCACTTCATGCCTCTTAAGACGTAGCTCTGTATGACCTGGAAACTAGAAGTCCAGAGGGACACCTGCTCTGTCCAAACAGAAGAGGAGTGGCATGAATGTGCTGCTCTTTTAAGCGTCTGCCCTAACACTGAAACCTAAAGCACCACTGTAACGGGAAACAGCAGAAAGAGTTAGGACAGAATGTGTTGTTCCTTCTTCCTGCTCTTTTGCGGAGTAGTTCATGTACGAACAGCCGTAGCTCTGTCTGGCTTGCAGTCTCCAATTCCAGCAAGGATACAGTTCCTCGTCAACAGAAAGAGCTAGGAAGGAATTTCTTGCGCTGATTTCTGTGTGTCTGCTCTAGCAGTTGGTTCCCTATTTGGCAGAACGCTGGACTGCCTGTCACACTTAGAGCGAAACATCTCCCTTTTCCTCCAAACCAGCAAGAGCTACAAGATTATTTCTTAGTGAAACATTGTTTGCTTTGGCAGAGCACTTCATGCCTCTTAAGACATAGCTCTGTATGACCTGGAAACTAGAAGTCCAGAGGGACACCTGCTCTGTCCAAACAGAAGAGGAGAGGCATGCATGTGCTCCACTTTTAAGCGTCTGCCCTAACACTGAAACCTAAAGCACCACTGTAATGGGACCCAGCAGAAAGAGATAGGACAGAATTTGTTGTTCCTTCTTCCTGTTCCTTTGCGGAGCAGTTCATGTCCGAACAGCCGTAGCTCTGTCTGGCTTGCAGTCTCCGATTCCAGCAAGTATACAGTTCCATAGTTCCTCGTCAACAGAAAGAGCTAGGAAGGAATTGCTTGCGCTGATTTCTGTTTGTCTGCTCTAGCAGTTGGTTCCCTATTTGGCAGAACGCTGGACTGCCTGTCACCCCTAGAGCCAAACATCTCCCTTTCCCTCCAAACCAGCAAGAGCTACAAGATTATTTCTTAGTGAAACATTGTTTGCTTTGGCAGAGCACTTCATGTCTCTTAAGACGTAGCTCTGTATGACCTGGAAACTAGAAATCCAGAGGGACACCTGCTCTGTCCAAACAGAAGAGGAGAGGCATGAATGTGCTGCCCTCTTAAGCGTCTGCCCTAACACTGAAACCTAAAGCACCACTGTAATGGGACCCAGCAGAAAGAGTTAGGACAGAATTTGTTGTTCCTTCTTCCTGTTCCTTTGCAGAGCAGTTCATGCCCGAACAGCCGTAGCTCTGTCTGGCTTGCAATCTCCAATTCCAGCAAGGATACAGTTCCATAGTTCCTCGTCAACAGAAAGAGCTAGGAAGGAATTGCTTGCGCTGATTTCTGTTTGTCTGCTCTAGCAGTTGGTTCCCTGTTTGGCAGAACGGTGGACTGCCTGTCACACTCAGAGCCAAACATCTCCCTTTTCCTCCAAACCAGCAAGAGCTACAAGATTATTTCTTAGTGAAACATTGTTTGCTTTGGCAGAGCACTTCATGCCTCTTAAGACGTAGCTCTGTATGACCTGGAAACTAGAAATCCAGAGGGACACCTGCTCTGCCCAAACAGAAGAGGAGTGGCATGAATGTGCTGCTCTTTTAAGCGTCTGCCCTAACACTGAAACATAAAGCACCACTGTAATGGGACCCAGCAGAAAGAGTTAGGACAGAATTTGTTGTTCCTTCTTCCTGCTCCTTTGCAGCATAGCTCATGCCCGAACAGCCGTAGCTCTGTCTGGCTTGCAGTCTCCAATTCCAGCAAGGATACAGTTCCTCGCCAACAGAAAGAGCTAGGAAGGAATTGCTTGCGCTGATTTCTGTTTGTCTGCTCTAGCAGTTGGTTCCCTATTTGGCAGAACGCTGGACTGCCTGTCACACTTAGAGCCAAACATCTCCTTTTCCTTTAAACCAGAAAGGGCTACAAGATTATTTCTTAGTGAAACATTGTTTCCTTTGGCAGAGCACTTCCTGCCTCTTAAGACATAGCTCTGTATGACCTGGAAACTAGAAATCCAGAGGGACACCTGCTCTGTCCAAACAGAAGAGGAGAGGCATTAATGTGCTCCACTTTTAAGCGTCTGCCCTAACACTGAAACCTAAAGCACCACTGTAATGGGACCCAGCAGAAAGAGATAGGACAGAATTTGTTGTTCCTTCTTCCTGCTCCTTTGCAGAGTAGTTCATGTCCGAACAGCCGTAGCTCTGTCTGGCTTGCAGTCTCCAATTCCAATAAGGATACAGTTCCTCGTCAACAGAAAGAGCGAGGAAGGAATTGCTTGCGCTGATTTCTGTTTGTCTGCTCTAGAAATTGGTTCCCTATTTGGCAGAACGCTGGACTGCCTGTCACACTTAGAGCCAAACATCTCCCTTTTCCTCCAAACCAGCAAGAGCTACAAGATTATTTCTTAGTGAAACATTGTTTGCTTTGGCAGAGCACTTCATGCCTCTTAAGACGTAGCTCTGTATGACCTGGAAACTAGAAGTCCAGAGGGACACCTGCTCTGTCCAAACAGAAGAGGAGAGGCATGAATGTGCTTCCCTCTTAGGCAGCTGCCCTAACACTGAAACCTAAAGCACCACTGTAATGGGACCCAGCAGAAAGAGTTAGGACAGAATTTGTTGTTCCTTCTTCCTGCTCCTTTGCAGAGTAGTTCATGTCCGAACAGCCGTAGCTCTGTCTGGCTTGCAGTCTCCAATTCCAGCAAGGATACAGTTCCATAGTTCCTCGTCAACAGAAAGAGCTAGGAAGGAATTGCTTGCGCTGATTTCTGTTTGTCTGCTCGAGTAGTTGGTTCCCTATTTGGCAGAACGCTGGACTGCCTGTCACACTCAGAGCCAAACATCTCCCTTTTCCCCCAAAAAAGCTAGAGCTACAAGATTATTTCTTAGTGAAACATTGCTTGCTTTGGCAGAGCACTTCATGCCTCTTAAGACGTAGCTCTGTATGACCTGGAAACTAGAAATCCAGAGGGACACCTGCTCTGTCCAAACAGAAGAGGAGAGGCATGAATGTGCTCCACTTTTAAGCGTCTGCCCTAACACTGAAACCTAAAGCACCACTGTAATGGGACCCAACAGAAAGAGTTAGGACAGAATTTGTTGTTCCTTCTTCCTGCTCCTTTGCAGAGTAGTTCATGTACGAACAGCCGTAGCTCTGTCTGGCTTGCAATCTCCAATTCCAGCAAGGATACAGTTCCTCGTCAACAGAAAGAGCTAGGAAGGAATTGCTTGCGCTGATTTCTGTTTGTCTGCTCTAGCAGTTGGTTCCCTATTTGGCAGAACGCTGGACTGCCTGTCACACTTAGAGCCAAACATCTCCCTTTTCCTCCAAACCAGCAAGAGCTACAAGATTATTTCTTAGTGAAACATTGCTTGCTTTGGCAGAGCACTTCATGTCTCTTAAGACGTAGCTCTGTATGACCTGGAAACTAGAAATCCAGAGGGACACCAGCTCTGTCCAAACAGAAGAGGAGAGGCATTAATGTGCTACCCTCTTAAGCGGCTGCCCTAACACTGAAACCTAAAGCACCACTGTAATGGGACCCAGCAGAAAGAGTTAGGACAGAATTTGTTGTTCCTTCTTCCTGCTCCTTTGCAGAGTAGTTCATGTACGAACAGCCGTAGCTCTGTCTGGCTTGCAATCTCCAATTCCAGTAAGGATACAGTTCCTCGTCAACAGAAAGAGCTAGGAAGGAATTGCTTGCGCTGATTTCTGTTTGTCTGCTCTAGCAGTTGGTTCCCTATTTGGCAGAACACTGGACTGCCTGTCACACTCAGAGCCAAACATTTCCCTTTTCCTCCAAACAAGCAAGAGCTACAAGATTATTTCTTAGTGAAACATTGCTTGCTTTGGCAGAGCACTTCATGCCTCTTAAGACGTACCTCTGTATGACCAGGAAACTAGAAATCCAGAGGGACACCTGCTCTGTCCAAACAGAAGGGGAGAGGCATGAATGGCTGCTCTCTTAAGCGTCTGCCCTAACACTGAAACCTAAACCACCACTGTAATGGGACCAACAGAAAGAGTTAGGACAGAATTTGTTGTTCCTTCTTCCTGCTCCTTTGCAGAGTAGTTCATGTACGAACAGCCGTAGCTCTGTCTGGCTTGCAGTCTCCAATTCCAGCAAGGATACAGTTCCATAGTTCCTCGTCAACAGAAAGAGCTAGGAAGGAATTGCTTGCGCTGATTTCTGTTTGTCTGCTCTAGTAGTTGGTTCCCTATTTGGCAGAACGCTGGACTGCCTGTCACACTCAGAGCCAAACATCTCCCTTTTCCTCCAAACCAGCAAGGGCTACAAGATTATTTCTTAGTGAAACATTGTTTGCTTTGGCAGAGCACTTCATGCCTCTTAAGACGTAGCTCTGTATGACCTGGAAACTAGAAATCCAGAGGGACACCAGCTCTGTCCAAATAGAAGAGGAGAGGCATTAATGTGCTGCTCTCTGAAGCATCTGCCCTAACACCAAAATCTAAACGACCACTGTAATGGGACCCAGCAGAAAGAGTTAGGACAGAATTTGTTGCTCCTTCTTCCTGCTCCTTTGCAGAGTAGTTCATGCCCGAACAGCCGTAGCTCTGTCTGGCTTGCAGTCTCCAATTCCAGCAAGGATACAGTTCCTCGTCAACAGAAAGAGCTAGGAAGGGATTGCTTGCGCTGATTTCTGTTTGTCTGCTCTAGCAGTTGGTTCCCTATTTGGCAGAACACTGGACTGCCTGTCACACTTAGAGCCAAACATCTCCCTTTTCCCCCAAAAAAGCTAGAGCTACAAGATTATTTCTTAGTGAAACATTGCTTGCTTTGGCAGAGCACTTCATGCCTCTTAAGACGTAGCTCTGTATGACCTGGAAACTAGAAATCCAGAGGGACACCTGCTCTGTCCAAACAGAAGAGGAGAGGCATGAATGTGCTGCCCTCTTAGGCAGCTGCCCTAACACTGAAACCTAAAGTACCACTGTAATGGGACCCAACACAAAGAGTTAGGACAGAATTTGTTGTTCCTTCTTCCTGCTCCTTTGCAGAGTAGTTCATGCCCGAACAGCCGTAGCTCTGTCTGGCTTGCAGTCTCCAATTCCAGCAAGGATACAGTTCCATAGTTCCTCGTCAACAGAAAGAGCTAGGAAGGAATTGCTTGCGCTGATTTCTGTTTGTCTGCTCTAGCAGTTGGTTCCCTATTTGGCAGAACGCTGGACTGCCTGTCACACTTAGAGCGAAACATCTCCCTTTTCCTCCAAACCAGCAAGAGCTACAAGATTTTTTCTTAGTGAAACATTGTTTGCTTTGGCAGAGCACTTCATACCTCTTAAGACATAGCTCTGTATGTCCTGGAAACTAGAAGTCCAGAGGGACACCTGCTCTGTCCAAACAGAAGAGGAGAGGCATGCATGTGCTCCACTTTTAAGCGTCTGCCCTAACACTGAAACCTAAAGCACCACTGTAATGGGACCCAGCAGAAAGAGATAGGACAGAATTTGTTGTTCCTTCTTCCTGTTCCTTTGCGGAGCAGTTCATGTCCGAACAGCCATAGCTCTGTCTGGCTTGCAGTCTCCGATTCCAGTAAGGATACAGTTCCATAGTTCCTCGTCAACAGAAAGAGCTAGGAAGGAATTGCTTGCGCTGATTTCTGTTTGTCTGCTCTAGCAGTTGGTTCCCTGTTTGGCAGAACGCTGGACTGCCTGTCACCCCTAGAGCCAAACATCTCCCTTTCCCTCCAAACCAGCAAGAGCTACAAGATTATTTCTTAGTGAAACATTGTTTGCTTTGGCAGAGCACTTCATGTCTCTTAAGACATAGCTCTGTATGACCTGGAAACTAGAAATCCAGAGGGACACCTGCTCTGTCCAAACAGAAGAGGAGAGGCATGAATGTGCTTCCCTCTTAGGCAGCTGCCCTAACACTGAAACGTAAAGCACCACTGTAATGGGACGCAGCAGAAAGAGTTAGGACAGAATTTGTTGTTCCTTCTTCCTGCTCCTTTGCGGAGCAGTTCATGCCCGAACAGCCGTAGCTCTGTCGGGCTTGCAATCTCCAATTCCAGCAAGGATACAGTTCCATAGTTCCTCGTCAACAGAAAGAGCTAGGAAGGAATTGCTTGCACTGATTTCTGTTTGTCTGCTCTAGCAGTTGGTTCCCTATTTGGCAGAACGCTGGACTGCCTGTCACACTCAGAGCCAAACATCTCCCTTTTCCTCCAAACCAGCAAGAGCTACAAGATTATTTCTTAGTGAAACATTGCTTGCTTTGGCAGATCACTTCATGCCTCTTAAGACGTACCTCTGTATGACCTGGAAACTAGAAATCCAGAGGGACACCTGCTCTGTCCAAACAGAAGAGGAGTGGCATGAATGTGCTGCTCTTTTAAGCGTCTGCCCTAACACTGAAACATAAAGCACCACTGTAATGGGACCCAGCAGAAAGATTTAGGACAGAATGTGTTGTTCCTTCTTCCTGCTCTTTTGCGGAGCAGTTCATGCCAGGACAGCCGTAGCTCTGTCTGGCTTGCAGTCTCCAATTCCAGCAAGGATACAGTTCCTCGTCAACAGAAAGAGCTAGGAAGGAATTGCTTGCGCTGATTTCTGTTTGTCTGCTCTAGCAGTTGGTTCCCTGTTTGGCAGAACGGTGGACTGCCTGTCACACTCAGAGCCAAACATCTCCCTTTTCCTCCAAACCAGCAAGAGCCTCAAGATTATTTCTTAGTGAAACATTGTTTGCTTTGGCAGAGCACTTCATGCCTCTTAAGACGTAGCTCTGTATGACCTGGAAACTAGAAATCCAGAGGGACACCTGCTCTGTCCAAACAGAAGAGGAGTGGCATGAATGTGCTGCTCTTTTAAGCGTCTGCCCTAACACTGAAACATAAAGCACCACTGTAATGGGACTCAGCAGAAAGAGTTAGGACAGAATGTGTTGTTCCTTCTTCCTGCTCCTTTGCAGAGTAGTTCATGTCCGAACAGCCGTAGCTCTGTCTGGCTTGCAGTCTCCAATTCCAGCAAGGATACAGTTCCATAGTTCCTCGTCAACAGAAAGAGCTAGGAAGGAATTTCTTGCGCTGATTTCTGTGTGTCTGCTCTAGAAATTGGTTTCCCGTTTGGCAGAACGCTGGACTGCCTGTCACACTTAGAGCAAAACATCTCCCTTTTCCTCCAAACCAGCAAGAGCTACAAGATTTTTTCTTAGTGAAACATTGTTTGCTTTGGCAGAGCACTTCATGCCTCTTAAGACGTAGCTCTGTATGACCTGGAAACTAGAAACCCAGAGGGACACCTGCTCTGTCCAAACAGAAGAGGAGTGGCATGAATGTGCTCCACTTTTAAGCGTCTGCCCTAACACTGAAACCTAAAGCACCACTGTAATGGGACCCAGCAGAAAGAGATAGGACAGAATTTGTTGTTCCTTCTTCCTGTTCCTTTGCGGAGCAGTTCATGTCCGAACAGCCATAGCTCTGTCTGGATTGCAGTCTCCGATTCCAGTAAGGATACAGTTCCATAGTTCCTCGTCAACAGAAAGAGCTAGGAAGGAATTGCTTGCGCTGATTTCTGTTTGTCTGCTCTAGCAGTTGGTTCCCTGTTTGGCAGAATGCTGGACTGCCTGTCACCCCTAGAGCCAAACATCTCCCTTTCCCTCCAAACCAGCAAGAGCTACAAGATTATTTCTTAGTGAAACATTGTTTGCTTTGGCAGAGCACTTCATGTCTCTTAAGACATAGCTCTGTATGACCTGGAAACTAGAAATCCAGAGGGACACCTGCTCTGTCCAAACAGAAGAGGAGAGGCATGAATGTGCTTCCCTCTTAGGCAGCTGCCCTAACACTGAAACGTAAAGCACCACTGTAATGGGACGCAGCAGAAAGAGTTAGGACAGAATTTGTTGTTCCTTCTTCCTGCTCCTTTGCGGAGCAGTTCATGTCCGAACAGCCGTAGCTCTGTCTGGCTTGCAATCTCCAATTCCAGCAAGGATACAGTTCCATAGTTCCTCGTCAACAGAAAGAGCTAGGAAGGAATTGCTTGCGCTGATTTCTGTTTGTCTGCTCTAGCAGTTGGTTCCCTATTTGGCAGAACGCTGGACTGCCTGTCACACTCAGAGCCAAACATCTCCCTTTTCCTCCAAACCAGCAAGAGCTACAAGATTATTTCTTAGTGAAACATTGCTTGCTTTGGCAGATCACTTCATGCCTCTTAAGACATAGCTCTGTATGACCTGGAAACTAGAAATCCAGAGGGACACCTGCTCTGTCCAAACAGAAGAGGAGTGGCATGAATGTGCTGCTCTTTTAAGCGTCTGCCCTAACACTGAAACATAAAGCACCACTGCAATGGGACCCAGCAGAAAGATTTAGGACAGAATGTGTTGTTCCTTCTTCCTGCTCTTTTGCGGAGCAGTTCATGCCAGGACAGCCGTAGCTCTGTCTGGCTTGCAGTCTCCAATTCCAGCAAGGATACAGTTCCATAGTTCCTCGTCAACAGAAAGAGCTAGGAAGGAATTTCTTGCGCTGATTTCTGTGTGTCTGCTCTAGAAATTGGTTTCCCGTTTGGCAGAACGCTGGACTGCCTGTCACACTTAGAGCAAAACATCTCCCTTTCCCTCCAAACCAGCAAGAGCTACAAGATTTTTTCTTAGTGAAACATTGTTTGCTTTGGCAGAGCACTTCATGCCTCTTAAGACGTACCTCTGTATGACCTGGAAACTAGAAACCCAGAGGGACACCTGCTCTGTCCAAACAGAAGAGGAGTGGCATGAATGTGCTCCACTTTTAAGCGTCTGCCCTAACACTGAAACCTAAAGCACCACTGTAATGGGACCCAGCAGAAAGAGATAGGACAGAATTTGTTGTTCCTTCTTCCTGTTCCTTTGCGGAGCAGTTCATGTCCGAACAGCCGTAGCTCTGTCTGGCTTGCAATCTCCAATTCCAGCAAGGATACAGTTCCATAGTTCCTCGTCAACAGAAAGAGCTAGGAAGGAATTGCTTGCGCTGATTTCTGTTTGTCTGCTCTAGCAGTTGGTTCCCTATTTGGCAGAACACTGGACTGCCTGTCACACTCAGAGCCAAACATCTCCCTTTTCCTCCAAACAAGCAAGAGCTACAAGATTATTTCTTAGTGAAACATTGCTTGCTTTGGCAGAGCACTTCATGCCTCTTAAGACGTACCTCTGTATGACCTGGAAACTAGAAATCCAGAGGGACACCTGCTCTGTCCAAATAGAAGAGGAGAGGCATGAATGGCTGCTCTCTTAAGTGTCTGCCCTAACACTGAAACCTAAACCACCACTGTAATGGGACCAACAGAAAGAGTTAGGACAGAATTTGTTGTTCCTTCTTCCTGCTCCTTTGCAGAGTAGTTCATGTACGAACAGCCGTAGCTCTGTCTGGCTTGCAGTCTCCAATTCTAGCAAGGATACAGTTCCATAGTTCCTCGTCAACAGAAAGAGCTAGGAAGGAATTGCTTGCGCTGATTTCTGTTTGTCTGCTCTAGTAGTTGGTTCCCTATTTGACAGAATGCTGGACTGCCTGTCACACTCAGAGCCAAACATCTCCCTTTACCCCCAAAAAAGCTAGAGCTACAAGATTATTTCTTAGTGAAACATTGCTTGCTTTGGCAGAGCACTTCATGCCTCTTAAGACGTAGCTCTGTATGACCTGGAAACTAGAAATCCAGAGGGACACCTGCTCTGTCCAAACAGAAGAGGAGAGGCATGAATGTGCTGCTCTTTTAAGCGTCTGCCCTAACACTGAAACCTAAAGCACCACTGTAATGGGACTCAGCAGAAAGAGTTAGGACAGAATTTGTTGTTCCTTCTTCCTGCTCCTTTGCAGAGTAGTTCATGCCCGAACAGCCGTAGCTCTGTCTGACTTGCAGTCTCCAATTCCAGCAAGGATACAGTTCCTCGTCAACAGAAAGAGCTAGGAAGGAATTGCTTGCGCTGATTTCTGTTTGTCTGCTCGAGTAGTTGGTTCCCTATTTGGCAGAACGCTGGACTGCCTGTCACACTCAGAGCCAAACATCTCCCTTTTCCCCCAAAAAAGCTAGAGCTACAAGATTATTTCTTAGTGAAACATTGTTTGCTTTGGCAGAGCACTTCATGCCTCTTAAGACGTAGCTCTGTATGACCTGGAAACTAGAAATCCAGAGGGACATCTGCTCTGTCCAAACAGAAGAGGAGAGGCATGAATGTGCTGCCCTCTTAGGCAGCTGCCCTAACACTGAAACCTAAAGCACCACTGTAATGGGACCCAACAGAAAGAGTTAGGACAGAATTTGTTGTTCCTTCTTCCTGCTCCTTTGCAGAGTAGTTCATGCCAGAACAGCCGTAGCTCTGTCTGGCTTGCAGTCTCCAATTCCAGCAAGGATACAGTTCCATAGTTCCTCGTCAACAGAAAGAGCTAGGAAGGAATTGCTTGCGCTGATTTCTGTTTGTCTGCTCTAGCAGTTGGTTCCCTATTTGGCAGAACGCTGGACTGCCTGTCACACTTAGAGCCAAACATCTCCTTTTCCTTTAAACCAGAAAGGGCTACAAGATTATTTCTTAGTGAAACATTGTTTGCTTTGGCAGAGCACTTCCTGCCTCTTAAGACATAGCTCTGTATGACCTGGAAACTAGAAATCCAGAGGGACACCTGCTCTGTCCAAACAGAAGAGGAGAGGCATTAATGTGCTCCACTTGTAAGCGTCTGCCCTAACACTGAAACCTAAAGCACCACTGTAATGGGACCCAGCAGAAAGAGATAGGACAGAATTTGTTGTTCCTTCTTCCTGCTCCTTTGCAGAGTAGTTCATGCCCGAACAGCCATAGCTCTGTCTGGCTTGCAGTCTCCAATTCCAGCAAGGATACAGTTCCATAGTTCCTCGTCAACAGAAAGAGCTAGGAAGGAATTGCTTGCGCTGATTTCTGTTTGTCTGCTCTAGTAGTTGGTTCCCTGTTTGGCAGAACGCTGGACTGCCTGTCACCCCTAGAGCCAAACATCTCCCTTTCCCTCCAAACCAGCAAGAGCTACAAGATTATTTCTTAGTGAAACATTGTTTGCTTTGGCAGAGCACTTCATGTCTCTTAAGACATAGCTCTGTATGACCTGGAAACTAGAAATCCAGAGGGACACCTGCTCTGTCCAAACAGAAGAGGAGAGGCATGAATGTGCTTCCCTCTTAGGCAGCTGCCCTAACACTGAAACCTAAAGCACCACTGTAATGGGACGCAGCAGAAAGAGTTAGGACAGAATTTGTTGTTCCTTCTTCCTGCTCCTTTGCGGAGCAGTTCATGTCCGAACAGCCGTAGCTCTGTCTGGCTTGCAATCTCCAATTCCAGCAAGGATACAGTTCCATAGTTCCTCGTCAACAGAAAGAGCTAGGAAGGAATTGCTTGCGCTGATTTCTGTTTGTCTGCTCTAGCAGTTGGTTCCCTATTTGGCAGAACGCTGGACTGCCTGTCACACTTAGAGCCAAACATCTCCCTTTTCCTCCAAACCAGCAAGAGCTACAAGATTATTTCTTAGTGAAACCTTGTTTGCTTTGGCAGATCACTTCATGCCTCTTAAGACGTACCTCTGTATGACCTGGAAACTAGAAATCCATAGGGACACCTGCTCTGTCCAAACAGAAGAGGAGTGGCATGAATGTGCTGCTCTTTTAAGCGTCTGCCCTAACACTGAAACATAAAGCACCACTGTAATGGGACCCAGCAGAAAGATTTAGGACAGAATGTGTTGTTCCTTCTTCCTGCTCTTTTGCGGAGCAGTTCATGCCAGGACAGCCGTAGCTCTGTCTGGCTTGCAGTCTCCAATTCCAGCAAGGATACAGTTCCTCGTCAACAGAAAGAGCTAGGAAGGAATTGCTTGCGCTGATTTCTGTTTGTCTGCTCTAGCAGTTGGTTCC
The DNA here is from genome assembly GCA_027574665.1 of Rhynochetos jubatus. Classification (NCBI taxonomy): domain Eukaryota; kingdom Metazoa; phylum Chordata; class Aves; order Eurypygiformes; family Rhynochetidae; genus Rhynochetos; species Rhynochetos jubatus. Next base: position 8,616,258 of record CM050689.1, on the reverse strand, counting down.
CTATTTGGCAGAACGGTGGACTGCCTGTCACACTCAGAGCCAAACATCTCCCTTTTCCTCCAAACCAGCAAGAGCCTCAAGATTATTTCTTAGTGAAACATTGTTTGCTTTGGCAGAGCACTTCATGCCTCTTAAGACGTACCTCTGTATGACCTGGAAACTAGAAATCCAGAGGGACACCTGCTCTGTCCAAACAGAAGAGGAGAGGCATGAATGTGCTGCTCTCTTAAGCGTCTGCCCTAACACTGAAACCTAAAGCACCACTGTAATGGGACCCATCAGAAAGAGTTAGGACAGAATTTGTTGTTCCTTCTTCCTGTTCCTTTGCGGAGCAGTTCATGTCCGAACAGCCGTAGCTCTGTCTGGCTTGCAATCTCCAATTCCAGCAAGGATACAGTTCCATAGTTCCTCGTCAACAGAAAGAGCTAGGAAGGAATTGCTTGCGCTGATTTCTGTTTGTCTGCTCTAGCAGTTGGTTCCCTGTTTGGCAGAACGGTGGACTGCCTGTCACACTCAGAGCCAAACATCTCCCTTTTCCTCCAAACCAGCAAGAGCCTCAAGATTATTTCTTAGTGAAACATTGTTTGCTTTGGCAGAGCACTTCATGCCTCTTAAGACGTAGCTCTGTATGACCTGGAAACTAGAAATCCAGAGGGACACCTGCTCTGTCCAAACAGAAGAGGAGTGGCATGCATGTGCTGCTCTTTTAAGCGTCTGCCCTAACACTGAAACATAAATCACCACTGTAATGGGACCCAGCAGAAAGAGTTAGGACAGAATGTGTTGTTCCTTCTTCCTGCTCTTTTGCGGAGTAGTTCATGTACGAACAGCCGTAGCTCTGTCTGGCTTGCAGTCTCCAATTCCAGCAAGGATACAGTTCCATAGTTCCTCGTCAACAGAAAGAGCTAGGAAGGAATTGCTTGCGCTGATTCCTGTTTGTCTGCTCTAGTAGTTGTTTCCCTATTTGGCAGAACGCTGGACTGCTTGTCAAGCTTAGAGCCAAACATCTCCCTTTCCCTACAAACCAGCAAGAGCCTCAAGATTTTTTCTTAGTGAAACATTGTTTGCTTTGGCAGAGCACTTCATGCCTCTTAAGACGTACCTCTGTATGACCTGGAAACTAGAAATCCAGAGGGACACCTGCTCTGTCCAAACAGAAGAGGAGTGGCATGAATGTGCTGCTCTCTTAAGCGTCTGCCCTAACACTGAAACCTAAAGCACCTCTGTAATGGGACGCAGCAGAAAGAGTTAGGACAGAATTTGTTGTTCCTTCTTCCTGTTCCTTTGCGGAGCAGTTCATGTCCGAACAGCCGTAGCTCTGTCTGGCTTGCAATCTCCAATTCCAGCAAGGATACAGTTCCATAGTTCCTCGTCAACAGAAAGAGCTAGGAAGGAATTGCTTGCGCTGATTTCTGTTTGTCTGCTCTAGCAGTTGGTTCCCTATTTGGCAGAACGCTGGACTGCCTGTCACACTTAGAGCCAAACATCTCCCTTTTCCTCCAAACCAGCAAGAGCCTCAAGATTATTTCTTAGTGAAACATTGTTTGCTTTGGCAGAGCACTTCATGCCTCTTAAGACGTAGCTCTGTATGACCTGGAAACTAGAAATCCAAAGGGACACCTGCTCTGTCCAAACAGAAGAGGAGAGGCATGAATGTGCTGCTCTTTTAAGCGTCTGCCCTAACACTGAAACCTAAAGCACCACTGTAACGGGAAACAGCAGAAAGAGTTAGGACAGGATGTGTTGTTCCTTCTTCCTGCTCTTTTGCGGAGTAGTTCATGTACGAACAGCCGTAGCTCTGTCTGGCTTGCAGTCTCCAATTCCAGCAAGGATACAGTTCCTCGTCAACAGAAAGAGCTAGGAAGGAATTTCTTGCGCTGATTTCTGTGTGTCTGCTCTAGAAATTGGTTTCCTGTTTGGCAGAATGCTGGACTGCCTGTCACACTTAGAGCGAAACATCTCCCTTTTCCTCCAAACCAGCAAGAGCTACAAGATTATTTCTTAGTGAAACATTGTTTGCTTTGGCAGAGCACTTCATGCCTCTTAAGACATAGCTCTGTATGACCTGGAAACTAGAAATCCAGAGGGACACCTGCTCTGTCCAAACAGAAGAGGAGAGGCATGCATGTGCTCCACTTTTAAGCGTCTGCCCTAACACTGAAACCTAAAGCACCACTGTAATGGGACCCAACAGAAAGAGTTAGGACAGAATTTGTTGTTCCTTCTTCCTGCTCCTTTGCAGAGCAGTTCATGTCCAAACAGCCGTAGCTCTGTCTGGCTTGCAGTCTCCGATTCCAGCAAGTATACAGTTCCATAGTTCCTCGTCAACAGAAAGAGCTAGGAAGGAATTGCTTGCGCTGATTTCTGTTTGTCTGCTCTAGCAGTTGGTTCCCTATTTGGCAGAACGCTGGACTGCCTGTCACCCCTAGAGCCAAACATCTCCCTTTTCCTCCAAACCAGCAAGAGCTACAAGATTATTTCTTAGTGAAACCTTGTTTGCTTTGGCAGATCACTTCATGCCTCTTAAGACGTACCTCTGTATGACCTGGAAACTAGAAATCCATAGGGACACCTGCTCTGTCCAAACAGAAGAGGAGTGGCATGAATGTGCTGCTCTTTTAAGCGTCTGCCCTAACACTGAAACATAAAGCACCACTGTAATGGGACCCAGCAGAAAGATTTAGGACAGAATGTGTTGTTCCTTCTTCCTGCTCTTTTGCGGAGCAGTTCATGCCAGGACAGCCGTAGCTCTGTCTGGCTTGCAGTCTCCAATTCCAGCAAGGATACAGTTCCTCGTCAACAGAAAGAGCTAGGAAGGAATTGCTTGCGCTGATTTCTGTTTGTCTGCTCTAGCAGTTGGTTCCCTATTTGGCAGAACGGTGGACTGCCTGTCACACTCAGAGCCAAACATCTCCCTTTTCCTCCAAACCAGCAAGAGCCTCAAGATTATTTCTTAGTGAAACATTGTTTGCTTTGGCAGAGCACTTCATGCCTCTTAAGACGTACCTCTGTATGACCTGGAAACTAGAAATCCAGAGGGACACCTGCTCTGTCCAAACAGAAGAGGAGAGGCATGAATGTGCTGCTCTCTTAAGCGTCTGCCCTAACACTGAAACCTAAAGCACCACTGTAATGGGACCCATCAGAAAGAGTTAGGACAGAATTTGTTGTTCCTTCTTCCTGTTCCTTTGCGGAGCAGTTCATGTCCGAACAGCCGTAGCTCTGTCTGGCTTGCAATCTCCAATTCCAGCAAGGATACAGTTCCATAGTTCCTCGTCAACAGAAAGAGCTAGGAAGGAATTGCTTGCGCTGATTTCTGTTTGTCTGCTCTAGCAGTTGGTTCCCTGTTTGGCAGAACGGTGGACTGCCTGTCACACTCAGAGCCAAACATCTCCCTTTTCCTCCAAACCAGCAAGAGCCTCAAGATTATTTCTTAGTGAAACATTGTTTGCTTTGGCAGAGCACTTCATGCCTCTTAAGACGTAGCTCTGTATGACCTGGAAACTAGAAATCCAGAGGGACACCTGCTCTGTCCAAACAGAAGAGGAGTGGCATGCATGTGCTGCTCTTTTAAGCGTCTGCCCTAACACTGAAACATAAATCACCACTGTAATGGGACCCAGCAGAAAGAGTTAGGACAGAATGTGTTGTTCCTTCTTCCTGCTCTTTTGCGGAGTAGTTCATGTACGAACAGCCGTAGCTCTGTCTGGCTTGCAGTCTCCAATTCCAGCAAGGATACAGTTCCATAGTTCCTCGTCAACAGAAAGAGCTAGGAAGGAATTGCTTGCGCTGATTCCTGTTTGTCTGCTCTAGTAGTTGTTTCCCTATTTGGCAGAACGCTGGACTGCTTGTCAAGCTTAGAGCCAAACATCTCCCTTTCCCTACAAACCAGCAAGAGCCTCAAGATTTTTTCTTAGTGAAACATTGTTTGCTTTGGCAGAGCACTTCATGCCTCTTAAGACGTACCTCTGTATGACCTGGAAACTAGAAATCCAGAGGGACACCTGCTCTGTCCAAACAGAAGAGGAGTGGCATGAATGTGCTGCTCTCTTAAGCGTCTGCCCTAACACTGAAACCTAAAGCACCTCTGTAATGGGACGCAGCAGAAAGAGTTAGGACAGAATTTGTTGTTCCTTCTTCCTGTTCCTTTGCGGAGCAGTTCATGTCCGAACAGCCGTAGCTCTGTCTGGCTTGCAATCTCCAATTCCAGCAAGGATACAGTTCCATAGTTCCTCGTCAACAGAAAGAGCTAGGAAGGAATTGCTTGCGCTGATTTCTGTTTGTCTGCTCTAGCAGTTGGTTCCCTATTTGGCAGAACGCTGGACTGCCTGTCACCCTTAGAGCCAAACATCTCCCTTTTCCTCCAAACCAGCAAGGGCTACAACATTATTTCTTAGTGAAACATTGTTTGCTTTGGCAGAGCACTTCATGCCTCTTAAGACATAGCTCTGTATGACCTGGAAACTAGAAATCCAGAGGGACACCTGCTCTGTCCAAACAGAAGAGGAGAGGCATGAATGTGCTGCTCTTTTAAGCGGCGGCTGCCCTAACACTGAAATCGAAAGCACCGCTGTAATGGGACCCAACAGAAAGAGTTAGGACAGAATTTGTTGTTCCTTCTTCCTGCTCCTTTGCAGAGTAGTTCATGTACGAACAGCCGTAGCTCTGTCTGGCTTGCAGTCTCCAATTCCAGCAAGGATACAGTTCCTCGTCAACAGAAAGAGCTAGGAAGGAATTTCTTGCGCTGATTTCTGTGTGTCTGCTCTAGAAATTGGTTTCCTGTTTGGCAGAATGCTGGACTGCCTGTCACACTTAGAGCGAAACATCTCCCTTTTCCTCCAAACCAGCAAGAGCTACAAGATTATTTCTTAGTGAAACATTGTTTGCTTTGGCAGAGCACTTCATGCCTCTTAAGACATAGCTCTGTATGACCTGGAAACTAGAAATCCAGAGGGACACCTGCTCTGTCCAAACAGAAGAGGAGAGGCATGCATGTGCTCCACTTTTAAGCGTCTGCCCTAACACTGAAACCTAAAGCACCACTGTAATGGGACCCAACAGAAAGAGTTAGGACAGAATTTGTTGTTCCTTCTTCCTGCTCCTTTGCAGAGCAGTTCATGTCCAAACAGCCGTAGCTCTGTCTGGCTTGCAGTCTCCGATTCCAGCAAGTATACAGTTCCATAGTTCCTCGTCAACAGAAAGAGCTAGGAAGGAATTGCTTGCGCTGATTTCTGTTTGTCTGCTCTAGCAGTTGGTTCCCTATTTGGCAGAACGCTGGACTGCCTGTCACCCCTAGAGCCAAACATCTCCCTTTTCCTCCAAACCAGCAAGAGCTACAAGATTATTTATTAGTGAAACATTGTTTGCTTTGGCAGAGCACTTCATGTCTCTTAAGACGTAGCTCTGTATGACCTGGAAACTAGAAATCCAGAGGGACACCTGCTCTGTCCAAACAGAAGAGGAGAGGCATGAATGTGCTGCTCTTTTAAGCGTCTGCCCTAACACTGAAACATAAAGCACCACATTAATGGGAACCAACAGAAAGAGTTAGGACAGAATTTGTTGCTCCTTCTTCCTGCTCTTTTGCGGAGTAGTTCATGTACGAACAGCCGTAGCTCTGTCTGGCTTGCAGTCTCCAATTCCAGCAAGGATACAGTTCCTCGTCAACAGAAAGAGCTAGGAAGGAATTTCTTGCGCTGATTTATGTGTGTCTGCTCTAGAAATTGGTTTCCTGTTTGGCAGAACGCTGGACTGCCTGTCACACTTAGAGCAAAATATCTCCCTTTTCCTCCAAACCAGCAAGAGCTACAAGATTTTTTCTTAGTGAAACATTGTTTGCTTTGGCAGAGCACTTCATGCCTCTTAAGACGTAGCTCTGTATGACCTGGAAACTACAAATCCAGAGGGACACCTGCTCTGTCCAAACAGAAGAGGAGAGGCATGAATGTGCTGCCCTCTTAGGCAGCTGCCCTAACACTGAAACCTAAAGCACCACTGTAATGGGACGCAGCCGAAAGAGTTAGGACAGAATTTGTTGTTCCTTCTTCCTGCTCCTTTGCGGAGCAGTTCATGCCCGAACAGCCGTAGCTCTGTCTGGCTTGCAATCTCCAATTCCAGCAAGGATACAGTTCCATAGTTCCTCGTCAACAGAAAGAGCTAGGAAGGAATTGCTTGCGCTGATTTCTGTTTGTCTGCTCTAGCAGTTGGTTCCCTATTTGGCAGAACGCTGGACTGCCTGTCAAGCTTAGAGCCAAACATCTCCCTTTTCCTCCAAACCAGCAAGAGCCTCAAGATTATTTCTTAGTGAAACATTGTTTGCTTTGGCAGAGCACTTCATGCCTCTTAAGACGTAGCTCTGTATGACCTGGAAACTAGAAATCCAGAGGGACACCTGCTCTGTCCAAACAGAAGAGGAGAGGCATGAATGTGCTGCTCTCTTAAGCGGCTGCCCTAACACTGAAACGTAAAGCACCACTGTAATGGGACGCAGCAGAAAGAGTTAGGACAGAATTTGTTGTTCCTTCTTCCTGCTCCTTTGCAGAGTAGTTCATGTCTGAACAGCCGTAGCTCTGTCTGGCTTGCAGTCTCCACTTCCAGCAAGGATACAGTTCCATAGTTCCTCGTCAACAGAAAGAGCTAGGAAGGAATTGCTTGCGCTGATTTCTGTTTGTCTGCTCTAGCAGTTGGTTCCCTATTTGGCAGAATGCTGGACTGCCTGTCACACTCAGAGCCAAACATCTCCCTTTCCCTCCAAACCAGCAAGAGCTACAAGATTATTTCTTAGTGAAACATGGTTTGCTTTGGCAGAGCACTTCATGCCTCTTAAGACGTAGCTCTGTATGACCTGGAAACTAGAAATCCAGAGGGACACCTGCTCTGTCCAGACAGAAGAGGAGAGGCATGAATGTGCTGCCCTCTTAAGCATCTGCCCTAACACTGAAACCTAAAGCACCACTGTAATGGGACGCAGCAGAAAGATTTAGGACAGAATTTGTTGCTCCTTCTTCCTGCTCCTTTGCAGAATAGTTCATGTACAAACTGCCGTAGCTCTGTCTGGCTTGCAGTCTCCAATTCCAGTAAGGATACAGTTCCTCGTCAACAGAAAGAGCTAGGAAGCAATTGCTTGTGCTGATTTCTGTTTGTCTGCTCTAGTAGTTGGTTCCCTATTTGGCAGAACGCTGGACTGCCTGTCAAGCTTAGAGCAAAACATCTCCCTTTTCCTTTAAACCAGCAAGAGCTGCAAGATTATTTATTAGTGAAACATTGCTTGCTTTGGCAGAGCACTTCATGCCTCTTAAGACGTAGCTCTGTATGACCTGGAAACTAGAAATCCAGAGGGACACCTGCTCTGTCCAAACAGAAGAGGAGAGGCATGAATGGCTGCTCTCTTAAGCGTCTGCCCTAACACTGAAACCTAAAGCACCACTGTAATGGGACCCAGCAGAAAGAGATAGGACAGAATTTGTTGTTCCTTCTTCCTGCTCCTTTGCAGAGCAGTTCATGTCCAAACAGCTGTAGCTCTGTCTGGCTTGCAGTCTCCGATTCCAGCAAGTATACAGTTCCATAGTTCCTCGTCAACAGAAAGAGCTAGGAAGGAATTGCTTGTGCTGATTTCTGTTTGTCTGCTCTAGCAGTTGGTTCCCTATTTGGCAGAACGCTGGACTGCCTGTCACCCCTAGAGCCAAACATCTCCCTTTCCCTCCAAACCAGCAAGAGCTACAAGATTATTTATTAGTGAAACATTGTTTGCTTTGGCAGAGCACTTCATGTCTCTTAAGACGTAGCTCTGTATGACCTGGAAACTAGAAATCCAGAGGGACACCTGCTCTGTCCAAACAGAAGAGGAGAGGCATGAATGTGCTGCCCTCTTAGGCAGCTGCCCTAACACTGAAACCTAAAGCACCACTGTAATGGGACCCAACAGAAAGAGTTAGGACAGAATTTGTTGTTCCTTCTTCCTGCTCCTTTGCAGAGTAGTTCATGCCCGAACAGCCGTAGCTCTGTCTGGCTTGCAATCTCCAATTCCAGCAAGGATACAGTTCCATAGTTCCTCGTCAACAGAAAGAGCTAGGAAGGAATTGCTTGCGCTGATTTCTGTTTGTCTGCTCTAGCAGTTGGTTCCCTATTGGGCAGAACGCTGGACTGCCTGTCACACTCAGAGCCAAACATCTCCCTTTTCCTCCAAACCAGCAAGAGCTACAAGATTATTTATTAGTGAAACATTGTTTGCTTTGGCAGAGCACTTCATGTCTCTTAAGACGTAGCTCTGTATGACCTGGAAACTAGAAATCCAGAGGGACACCTGCTCTGTCCAAACAGAAGAGGAGTGGCATGAATGTGCTGCTCTTTTAAGCGTCTGCCCTAACACTGAAACATAAAGCACCACTGTAATGGGACCCAGCAGAAAGAGTTAGGACAGAATGTGTTGTTCCTTCTTCCTGCTCTTTTGCGGAGTAGTTAATGTACGAACAGCCGTAGCTCTGTCTGGCTTGCAGTCTCCAATTCCAGCAAGGATACAGTTCCTCGTCAACAGAAAGAGCTAGGAAGGAATTTCTTGCGCTGATTTATGTGTGTCTGCTCTAGAAATTGGTTTCCTGTTTGGCAGAACGCTGGACTGCCTGTCACACTTAGAGCAAAATATCTCCCTTTTCCTCCAAACCAGCAAGAGCTACAAGATTTTTTCTTAGTGAAACATTGTTTGCTTTGGCAGAGCACTTCATGCCTCTTAAGACGTAGCTCTGTATGACCTGGAAACTACAAATCCAGAGGGACACCTGCTCTGTCCAAACAGAAGAGGAGAGGCATGAATGTGCTGCCCTCTTAGGCAGCTGCCCTAACACTGAAACCTAAAGCACCACTGTAATGGGACGCAGCCGAAAGAGTTAGGACAGAATTTGTTGTTCCTTCTTCCTGCTCCTTTGCGGAGCAGTTCATGCCCGAACAGCCGTAGCTCTGTCTGGCTTGCAATCTCCAATTCCAGCAAGGATACAGTTCCATAGTTCCTCGTCAACAGAAAGAGCTAGGAAGGAATTGCTTGCGCTGATTTCTGTTTGTCTGCTCTAGCAGTTGGTTCCCTATTTGGCAGAACGCTGGACTGCCTGTCAAGCTTAGAGCCAAACATCTCCCTTTTCCTCCAAACCAGCAAGAGCCTCAAGATTATTTCTTAGTGAAACATTGTTTGCTTTGGCAGAGCACTTCATGCCTCTTAAGACGTAGCTCTGTATGACCTGGAAACTAGAAATCCAGAGGGACACCTGCTCTGTCCAAACAGAAGAGGAGAGGCATGAATGTGCTGCTCTCTTAAGCGGCTGCCCTAACACTGAAACGTAAAGCACCACTGTAATGGGACGCAGCAGAAAGAGTTAGGACAGAATTTGTTGTTCCTTCTTCCTGCTCCTTTGCAGAGTAGTTCATGTCTGAACAGCCGTAGCTCTGTCTGGCTTGCAGTCTCCACTTCCAGCAAGGATACAGTTCCATAGTTCCTCGTCAACAGAAAGAGCTAGGAAGGAATTGCTTGCGCTGATTTCTGTTTGTCTGCTCTAGCAGTTGGTTCCCTATTTGGCAGAATGCTGGACTGCCTGTCACACTCAGAGCCAAACATCTCCCTTTCCCTCCAAACCAGCAAGAGCTACAAGATTATTTCTTAGTGAAACATGGTTTGCTTTGGCAGAGCACTTCATGCCTCTTAAGACGTAGCTCTGTATGACCTGGAAACTAGAAATCCAGAGGGACACCTGCTCTGTCCAGACAGAAGAGGAGAGGCATGAATGTGCTGCCCTCTTAAGCATCTGCCCTAACACTGAAACCTAAAGCACCACTGTAATGGGACGCAGCAGAAAGATTTAGGACAGAATTTGTTGCTCCTTCTTCCTGCTCCTTTGCAGAATAGTTCATGTACAAACTGCCGTAGCTCTGTCTGGCTTGCAGTCTCCAATTCCAGTAAGGATACAGTTCCTCGTCAACAGAAAGAGCTAGGAAGCAATTGCTTGTGCTGATTTCTGTTTGTCTGCTCTAGTAGTTGGTTCCCTATTTGGCAGAACGCTGGACTGCCTGTCAAGCTTAGAGCAAAACATCTCCCTTTTCCGCCAAACCAGCAAGAGCTGCAAGATTATTTATTAGTGAAACATTGCTTGCTTTGGCAGAGCACTTCATGCCTCTTAAGACGTAGCTCTGTATGACCTGGAAACTAGAAATCCAGAGGGACACCTGCTCTGTCCAAACAGAAGAGGAGAGGCATGAATGGCTGCTCTCTTAAGCGTCTGCCCTAACACTGAAACCTAAAGCACCACTGTAATGGGACCCAGCAGAAAGAGATAGGACAGAATTTGTTGTTCCTTCTTCCTGCTCCTTTGCAGAGCAGTTCATGTCCAAACAGCCATTGCTCTGTCTGGCTTGCAGTCTCCGATTCCAGCAAGTATACAGTTCCATAGTTCCTCGTCAACAGAAAGAGCTAGGAAGGAATTGCTTGTGCTGATTTCTGTTTGTCTGCTCTAGCAGTTGGTTCCCTATTTGGCAGAACGCTGGACTGCCTGTCACCCCTAGAGCCAAACATCTCCCTTTCCCTCCAAACCAGCAAGAGCTACAAGATTATTTATTAGTGAAACATTGTTTGCTTTGGCAGAGCACTTCATGTCTCTTAAGACGTAGCTCTGTATGACCTGGAAACTAGAAATCCAGAGGGACACCTGCTCTGTCCAAACAGAAGAGGAGAGGCATGAATGTGCTGCCCTCTTAGGCAGCTGCCCTAACACTGAAACCTAAAGCACCACTGTAATGGGACCCAACAGAAAGAGTTAGGACAGAATTTGTTGTTCCTTCTTCCTGCTCCTTTGCAGAGTAGTTCATGCCCGAACAGCCGTAGCTCTGTCTGGCTTGCAATCTCCAATTCCAGCAAGGATACAGTTCCATAGTTCCTCGTCAACAGAAAGAGCTAGGAAGGAATTGCTTGCGCTGATTTCTGTTTGTCTGCTCTAGCAGTTGGTTCCCTATTGGGCAGAACGCTGGACTGCCTGTCACACTCAGAGCCAAACATCTCCCTTTTCCTCCAAACCAGCAAGAGCTACAAGATTATTTCTTAGTGAAACATTGCTTGCTTTGGCAGAGCACTTCCTGCCTCTTAAGACGTAGCTCTGTATGACCTGGAAACTAGAAGTCCAGAGGGACACCTGCTCTGTCCAAACAGAAGAGGAGAGGCATGAATGTGTTGCCCTCTTAGGCAGCTGCCCTAACACTGAAACCTAAAGCACCACTGTAATGGGACCCAACAGAAAGAGTTAGGACAGAATTTGTTGTTCCTTCTTCCTGCTCTTTTGTGGAGTAGTTCATGCCCGAACAGCCGTAGCTCTGTCTGGCTTGCAGTCTCCAATTCCAGCAAGGATACAGTTCCTCGTCAACAGAAAGAGCTAGGAAGGAATTGCTTGCGCTGATTTCTGTTTGTCTGCTCTAGCAGTTGGTTCCCTATTTGGCAGAACGCTGGACTGCCTGTCAAGCTTAGAGCCAAACATCTCCCTTTTCCTCCAAACCAGCAAGGGCTACAAGATTATTTCTTAGTGAAACATTGTTTGCTTTGGAAGAGCACTTCATGCCTCTTAATACGTAGCTCTGTATGACCTGGAAACTAGAAATTCAGAGGGACACCTGCTCTGTCCAAACAGAAGAGGAGAGGCATGAATGTCCTGCTCTCTGAAGCATCTGCCCTAAAAACCAAAATCTAAACGACCACTGTAATGGGACCCAGCAGAAAGAGTTAGGACAGAATTTGTTGTTCCTTCTTCCTGCTCCTTTGCAGAGTAGTTCATGCCCGAACAGCCGTAGCTCTGTCTGGCTTGCAGTCTCCAATTCCAGCAAGGATACAGTTCCATAGTTCCTCGTCAACAGAAAGAGCTAGGAAGGAATTGCTTGCGCTGATTTCTGTTTGTCTGCTCTAGTAGTTGGTTCCCTATTTGGCAGAATGCTGGACTGCCTGTCACACTCAGAGCCAAACATCTCCCTTTTCCTCCAAACCAGCAAGAGCTACAAGATTATTTCTTAGTGAAACATTGTTTGCTGTGGCAGAGCACTTCATGCCTCTTAAGACATAGCTCTGTATGACCTGGAAACTAGAAGTCCAGAGGGACACCTGCTCTGTCCAAACAGAAGAGGAGAGGCATGCATGTGCTCCTCTCTTAAGCGTCTGCCCTAACACTGAAACCTAAAGCACCACTGTAATGGGACCCAGCAGAAAGAGTTAGGACAGAATTTGTTGTTCCTTCTTCCTGCTCCTTTGCAGAGTAGTTCATGTCCGAACAGCCGTAGCTCTGTCTGGCTTGCAATCTCCCATTCCAGCAAGGATACAGTTCCTCGTCAACAGAAAGAGCTAGGAAGGAATTGCTTGCGCTGATTTCTGTTTGTCTGCTCTAGTAGTTGGTTCCCTATTTGGCAGAACGCTGGACTGCCTGTCACACTCAGAGCCAAACATCTCCCTTTTCCTCCAAACCAGCAAGAGCTACAAGATTATTTCTTAGTGAAACATTGTTTGCTTTGGCAGAGCACTTCATGCCTCTTAAGACGTAGCTCTGTATGACCTGGAAACTAGAAATCCAGAGGGACACCTGCTCTGTCCAGACAGAAGAGGAGAGGCATGAATGTGCTGCCCTCTTAAGCATCTGCCCTAACACTGAAACCTAAAGCACCACTGTAATGGGACGCAGCAGAAAGATTTAGGACAGAATTTGTTGCTCCTTCTTCCTGCTCCTTTGCAGAATAGTTCATGTACAAACTGCCGTAGCTCTGTCTGGCTTGCAGTCTCCAATTCCAGTAAGGATACAGTTCCTCGTCAACAGAAAGAGCTAGGAAGGAATTGCTTGCGCTGATTTCTGTTTGCCTGCTCTAGTAGATGGTTCCCTATTTGGCAGAACGCTGGACTGCTTGTCAAGCTTAGAGCCAAACATCTCCCTTTCCCTACAAACCAGCAAGAGCTACAAGATTATTTCTTAGTGAAACATTGTTTGCTTTGGCAGAGCACTTCATGCCTCTTAAGACGTAGCTCTGTATGACCTGGAAACTAGAAATCCAGAGGGACACCTGCACTGTCCAAACAGAAGAGGAGAGGCATGCATGTGCTGCTCTCTTAAGCGTCTGCCCTAACACTGAAACCTAAACCACCACTGTAATGGGACCCAGCAGAAAGAGTTAGGACAGAATTTGTTGCTCCTTCTTCCTGCTCCTTTGCAGAGTAGTTCATGCCCGAACAGCCGTAGCTCTGTCTGGCTTGCAATCTCCAATTCCAGCAAGGATACAGTTCCATAGTTCCTCGTCAACAGAAAGAGCTAGGAAGGAATTGCTTGCGCTGATTTCTGTTTGTCTGCTCTAGTAGTTGGTTCCCTATTTGGCAGAACGCTGGACTGCCTGTCACACTTAGAGCCAAACATCTCCCTTTTCCTCCAAACCAGCAAGAGCTACAAGATTATTTCTTAGTGAAACATTGTTTGCTTTGGCAGAGCACTTCATGCCTCTTAAGACGTAGCTCTGTATGACCTGGAAACTAGAAATCCAGAGGGACACCTGCTCTGTCCAGACAGAAGAGGAGAGACATGAATGTGCTGCCCTCTTAAGTGTCTGCCCTAACACTGAAACCTAAAGCACCACTGTAATGGGACGCAGCAGAAAGAGTTAGGACAGAATTTGTTGCTCCTTCTTCCTGCTCCTTTGCAGAGTAATTCGTGTACAAACTGCCGTAGCTCTGTCTGGCTTGCAGTCTCCAATTCCAGCAAGGATACAGTTCCTCGTCAACAGAAAGAGCTAGGAAGGAATTGCTTGTGCTGATTTCTGTTTGTCTGCTCTAGTAGTTGGTTCCCTATTTGGCAGAACGCTGGACTGCCTGTCAAGCTTAGAGCCAAACATCTCCCTTTTCCTCCAAACAAGCAAGAGCTACAAGATTATTTCTTAGTGAAACATTGCTTGCTTTGGCAGAGCACTTCATGCCTCTTAAGACGTAGCTCTGTATGACCTGGAAACTAGAAATCCAGAGGGACACCTGCTCTGTCCAAACAGAAGAGGAGAGGCATGAATGTGCTGCTCTCTTAAGCGGCTGCCCTAACACTGAAATTTAAAGCACCACTGTAATGGGACCCATCAGAAAGAGTTAGGACAGAATTTGTTGTTCCTTCTTCCTGCTCCTTTGCAGAGTAGTTCATGCCCGAACAGCCGTAGCTCTGTCTGGCTTGCAATCTCCAATTCCAGCAAGGATACAGTTCCATAGTTCCTCGTCAACAAAAAGAGCTAGGAAGGAATTGCTTGCGCTGATTTCTGTTTGTCTGCTCTAGCAGTTGGTTCCCTATTTGGCAGAATGCTGGACTGCCTGTCACACTCAGAGCCAAACATCTCCCTTTTCCTCCAAACCAGCAAGAGCTACAAGATTATTTCTTAGTGAAACATTGCTTGCTTTGGCAGAGCACTTCCTGCCTCTTAAGACATAGCTCTGTATGACCTGGAAACTAGAAGTCCAGAGGGACACCTGCTCTGTCCAAACAGAAGAGGAGAGGCATGAATGTGTTGCCCTCTTAGGCAGCTGCCCTAACACTGAAACCTAAAGCACCACTGTAATGGGACCCAACAGAAAGAGTTAGGACAGAATTTGTTGTTCCTTCTTCCTGCTCCTTTGCAGAGTAGTTCATGTACAAACAGCCGTAGCTCTGTCTGGCTTGCAATCTCCAATTCCAGCAAGGATACAGTTCCTCGTCAACAGAAAGATCTAGGAAGGAATTGCTTGCGCTGATTTCTGTTTGTCTGCTCTAGCAGTTGGTTCCCTATTTGGCAGAACGCTGGACTGCCTGTCAAGCTTAGAGCCAAACATCTCCCTTTTCCTCCAAACCAGCAAGGGCTACAAGATTATTTCTTAGTGAAACATTGTTTGCTTTGGAAGAGCACTTCATGCCTCTTAAGACGTAGCTCTGTATGACCTGGAAACTAGAAATCCAGAGGGACACCTGCTCTGTCCAAACAGAAGAGGAGAGGCATGAATGTGCTGCTCTCTGAAGCATCTGCCCTAAAAACCAAAATCTAAACGACCACTGTAATGGGACCCAGCAGAAAGAGTTAGGACAGAATTTGTTGTTCCTTCTTCCTGCTCCTTTGCAGAGTAGTTCATGTCCAAACAGCCGTAGCTCTGTCTGGCTTTCAGTCTCCAATTCCAGCAAGGATACAGTTCCATAGTTCCTCGTCAACAGAAAGAGCTAGGAAGGAATTGCTTGCGCTGATTTCTGTTTGTCTGCTCTAGTAGTTGGTTCCCTATTTGACAGAACGCTGGACTGCCTGTCACACTCAGAGCCAAACATCTCCCTTTTCCCCCAAAAAAGCTAGAGCTACAAGATTATTTCTCAGTGAAACATTGCTTGCTTTGGCAGAGCACTTCCTGCCTCTTAAGACGTAGCTCTGTATGACCTGGAAACTAGAAATCCAGAGGGACACCAGCTCTGTCCAAACAGAAGAGGAGAGGCATTAATGTGCTGCTCTCTGAAGCATCTGCCCTAACACTGAAACCTAAAGCACCACTGTAATGGGACCCAACAGAAAGAGTTAGGACAGAATTTGTTGTTCCTTCTTCCTGCTCCGTTGCAGAGTAGTTCACGTATGAACAGCCGTAGCTCTGTCTGGCTTGCAGTCTCCAATTCCAATAAGGATACAGTTCCTCGTCAACAGAAAGAGCTAGGAAGGAATTGCTTGCGCTGATTTCTGTTTGTCTGCTCTAGCAGTTGGTTCCCTATTTGGCAGAACGCTGGACTGCCTGTCAAGCTTAGAGCCAAACATCTCCCTTTCCCTACAAACCAGCAAGAGCTACAAGATTATTTCTTAGTGAAACATTGTTTGCTTTGGCAGAGCACTTCATGCCTCTTAAGACGTACCTCTGTATGACCTGGAAACTAGAAATCCAGAGGGACACCTGCTCTGTCCAAACAGAAGAGGAGAGGCATGAATGTGCTGCTCTCTTAAGCGGCTGCCCTAACACTGAAACCTAAACCACCACTGTAATGGGACCCAGCAGAAAGAGTTAGGACAGAATTTGTTGTTCCTTCTTCCTGCTCTTTTGTGGAGTAGTTCATGTCCGAACAGCCGTAGCTCTGTCTGGCTTGCAGTCTTAAATTCCAGCAAGGATACAGTTCCATAGTTCCTCATCAACAGAAAGAGCGAGGAAGGAATTGCTTGCGCTGATTTCTGTTTGTCTGCTCTAGCAGTTGGTTCCCTATTTGGCAGAACGCTGGACTGCCTGTCAAGCTTAGAGCCAAACATCTCCCTTTTCCTCCAAACCAGCAAGGGCTACAAGATTATTTCTTAGTGAAACATTGTTTGCTTTGGCAGAGCACTTCATGCCTCTTAAGACGTAGCTCTGTATGACCTGGAAACTAGAAATCCAGAGGGACACCTGCTCTGTCCAAACAGAAGAGGAGAGGCATGAATGTGCTGCTCTCTGAAGCATCTGCCCTAAAAACCAAAATCTAAACCACCACTGTAATGGGACCCAGCAGAAAGAGTTAGGACAGAATTTGTTGCTCCTTCTTCCTGCTCCTTTGCCGAGTAGTTCATGCCCGAACAGCCGTAGCTCTGTCTGGCTTGCAATCTCCAATTCCAGCAAGGATACAGTTCCTCATCAACAGAAAGAGCTAGGAAGGAATTGCTTGCGCTGATTTCTGTTTGTCTGCTCTAGCAGTTGGTTCCCTATTTGGCAGAACCCTGGACTGCCTGTCACACTTAGAGCCAAACATCTCCCTTTTCCTCCAAACCAGCAAGAGCTACAACATTATTTCTTAGTGAAACATTGCTTGCTTTGGCAGAGCACTTCATGCCTCTTAAGACGTAGCTCTGTATCACCTGGAAACTAGAAATCCAGAGGGACACCTGCTCTGTCCAAATAGAAGAGGAGAGGCGTGAATGGCTGCTCTCTTAAGCGTCTGCCCTAACACTGAAACCTAAACCACCACTGTAATGGGACCAACAGAAAGAGTTAGGACAGAATTTGTTGCTCCTTCTTCCTGCTCCTTTGCAGAGTAGTTCATGTCCGAACAGCCGTAGCTCTGTCTGGCTTGCAATCTCCAATTCCAGCAAGGATACAGTTCCATAGTTCCTCGTCAACAGAAAGAGCTAGGAAGGAATTGCTTGCGCTGATTTCTGTTTGTCTGCTCTAGCAGTTGGTTCCCTATTTGGCAGAACCCTGGACTGCCTGACACACTCAGAGCCAAACATCTCCCTTTTCCTCCAAACAAGCTAGAGCTACAAGATTATTTCTTAGTGAAACATTGCTTGCTTTGGCAGAGCACTTCATGCCTCTTAAGACGTAGCTCTGTATGACCTGGAAACTAGAAATCCAGAGGGACACCTGCTCTGTCCAAACAGAAGAGGAGAGGCATGAATGTGCTGCCCTCTTAGGCAGCTGCCCTAACACTGAAACCTAAAGCACCACTGTAATGGGACCCAACAGAAAGAGTTAGGACAGAATTTGTTGTTCCTTCTTCCTGCTCCTTTGCAGAGTAGTTCATGCCCGAACAGCCGTAGCTCTGTCTGGCTTGCAATCTCCAATTCCAGCAAGGATACAGTTCCATAGTTCCTCGTCAACAGAAAGAGCTAGGAAGGAATTGCTTGCGCTGATTTCTGTTTGTCTGCTCTAGCAGTTGGTTCCCTATTTGGCAGAACGCTGGACTGCCTGTCAAGCTTAGAGCCAAACATCTCCCTTTTCCTCCAAACCAGCAAGGGCTACAAGATTATTTCTTAGTGAAACATTGTTTGCTTTGGAAGAGCACTTCATGCCTCTTAAGACGTAGCTCTGTATGACCTGGAAACTAGAAATCCAGAGGGACACCTGCTCTGTCCAAACAGAAGAGGAGAGGCATGAATGTGCTGCTCTCTGAAGCATCTGCCCTAACACTGAAACGTAAACCACCACTGTAATGGGACCCAGCAGAAAGAGTTAGGACAGAATTTGTTGCTCCTTCTTCCTGCTCCTTTGCCGAGTAGTTCATGTACGAACAGCCGTAGCTCTGTCTGGCTTGCAGTCTCCAATTCCAGCAAGGATACAGTTCCTCGTCAACAGAAAGAGCTAGGAAGGAATTGCTTGCGCTGATTTCTGTTTGTCTGCTCTAGTAGTTGGTTCCCTATTTGGCAGAACGCTGGACTGCCTGTCAAGCTTAGAGCCAAACATCTCCCTTTTCCTCCAAACCAGCAAGAGCTACAAGATTATTTCTTAGTGAAACATTGTTTCCTTTGGCAGAGCACTTCATGCCTCTTAAGACGTAGCTCTGTATGACCTGGAAACTAGAAATCCAGAGGGACACCTCCTCTGTCCAAGCAGAAGAGGAGTGGCATGAATGTGCTGCTCTCTGAAGCATCTGCCCTAACACTGAAACCTAAAGCACCACTGTAATGGGACCCAGCAGAAAGAGTTAGGACAGAATTTGTTGTTCCTTCTTCCTGCTCCTTTGCAGAGCAGTTCATGTCCAAACAGCCGTAGCTCTGTCTGGCTTGCAGTCTCCAATTCCAGCAAGGATACAGTTCCATAGTTCCTCGTCAACAGAAAGAGCTAGGAAGGAATTGCTTGCGCTGATTTCTGTTTGTCTGCTCTAGCAGTTGGTTCCCTATTTGGCAGAACGCTGGACTGCCTGTCAAGCTTAGAGCCAAACATCTCCCTTTTCCTCCAAACCAGCAAGGGCTACAAGATTATTTCTTAGTGAAACATTGTTTGCTTTGGAAGAGCACTTCATGCCTCTTAAGACGTAGCTCTGTATGACCTGGAAACTAGAAATCCAGAGGGACACCTGCTCTGTCCAAACAGAAGAGGAGAGGCATGAATGTGCTGCTCTCTTAAGCGTCTGCCCTAACACTGAAACCTAAAGCACCACTGTAATGGGACCCAGCAGAAAGAGTTAGGACAGAATTTGTTGTTCCTTCTTCCTGCTCCTTTGCAGCGTAGCTCATGTCCGAACAGCCGTAGTTCTGTCTGGCTTGCAATCTCCAATTCCAGCAAGGATACAGTTCCATAGTTCCTCGTCAACAGAAAGAGCTAGGAAGGAATTGCTTGCGCTGTTTTCTGTTTGTCTGCTCTAGCAGTTGGTTCCCTATTTGGCAGAAAGCTGGACTGCCTGTCACACTCAGAGCCAAACATCTCCCTTTTCCTCCAAACCAGCAAGAGCTACAAGATTATTTCTTAGTGAAACATTGTTTGCTTTGGCAGAGCACTTCATGCCTCTTAAGACATAGCTCTGTATGACCTGGAAATTAGAAATCCAGAGGGACACCTGCTCTGTCCAAACAGAAGAGGAGTGGCATGAATGTGCTGCTCTCTGAAGCATCTGCCCTAACACTGAAACCTAAAGCACCACTGTAATGGGACCCAGCAGAAAGAGTTAGGACAGAATTTGTTGTTCCTTCTTCCTGCTCCTTTGCAGAGCAGTTCATGTCCAAACAGCCGTAGCTCTGTCTGGCTTGCAGTCTCCAATTCCAGCAAGGATACAGTTCCATAGTTCCTCGTCAACAGAAAGAGCTAGGAAGGAATTGCTTGCGCTGATTTCTGTGTGTCTGCTCTAGCAGTTGGTTCCCTCCTAGGGAGAACGCTGGACTGCCTGTCACACTCAGAGCCAAACATCTCCCTTTTCCTCCAAACCAGCAAGAGCTACAAGATTATTTCTTAGTGAAACATTGCTTGCTTTGGCAGAGCACTTCATGCCTCTTAAGACATAGCTCTGTATGACCTGGAAATTAGAAATCCAGAGGGACACCTGCTCTGTCCAAACAGAAGAGGAGAGGCATGAATGTGCTGCTCTCTGAAGTATCTGCCCTAAAAACCAAAATCTAAACGACCACTGTAATGGGACCCAGCAGAAAGAGTTAGGACAGAATTTGTTGCTCCTTCTTCCTGCTCCTTTGCCGAGTAGTTCATGCCCGAACAGCCGTAGCTCTGTCTGGCTTGCAATCTCCAATTCCAGCAAGGATACAGTTCCTCATCAACAGAAAGAGCTAGGAAGGAATTGCTTGCGCTGATTTCTGTTTGTCTGCTCTAGTAGTTGGTTCCCTATTTGGCAGAACGCTGGACTGCCTGTCAAGCTTAGAGCCAAACATCTCCCTTTTCCGCCAAACAAGCAAGAGCTACAACATTATTTCTTAGTGAAACATTGCTTGCTTTGGCAGAGCACTTCATGCCTCTTAAGACGTAGCTCTGTATCACCTGGAAACTAGAAATCCAGAGGGACACCTGCTCTGTCCAAATAGAAGAGGAGAGGCATGAATGGCTGCTCTCTTAAGCGTCTGCCCTAACACTGAAACCTAAACCACCACTGTAATGGGACCAACAGAAAGAGTTAGGACAGAATTTGTTGCTCCTTCTTCCTGCTCCTTTGCAGAGTAGTTCATGTCCGAACAGCCGTAGCTCTGTCTGGCTTGCAATCTCCAATTCCAGCAAGGATACAGTTCCATTGTTCCTCGTCAACAGAAAGAGCTAGGAAGGAATTGCTTGCGCTGATTTCTGTTTGTCTGCTCTAGTAGTTGGTTCCCTATTTGGCAGAACCCTGGACTGCCTGTCACACTCAGAGCCAAACATCTCCCTTTTCCTCCAAACAAGCTAGAGCTACAAGATTATTTCTTAGTGAAACATTGCTTGCTTTGGCAGAGCACTTCATGCCTCTTAAGACGTAGCTCTGTATGACCTGGAAACTAGAAATCCAGAGGGACACCTGCTCTGTCCAAACAGAAGAGGAGAGGCATGAATGTGCTGCTCTCTGAAGCATCTGCCCTAACACTGAAACGTAAAGCACCACTGTAATGGGACCCAGCAGAAAGAGTTAGGACAGAATTTGTTGCTCCTTCTTCCTGCTCCTTTGCCGAGTAGTTCATGCCCGAACAGCCGTAGCTCTGTCTGGCTTGCAGTCTCCAATTCCAGCAAGGATACAGTTCCTCGTCAACAGAAAGAGCTAGGAAGGAATTGCTTGCGCTGATTTCTGTTTGTCTGCTCTAGTAGTTGGTTCCCTATTTGGCAGAACGCTGGACTGCCTGTCAAGCTTAGAGCCAAACATCTCCCTTTTCCTCCAAACCAGCAAGAGCTACAAGATTATTTCTTAGTGAAACATTGTTTCCTTTGGCAGAGCACTTCATGCCTCTTAAGACGTAGCTCTGTATGACCTGGAAACTAGAAATCCAGAGGGACACCTCCTCTGTCCAAACAGAAGAGGAGAGGCATGAATGTGCTGCTCTCTTAAGCGTCTGCCCTAACACTGAAACCTAAAGCACCACTGTAATGGGACGCAGCAGAAAGAGTTAGGACAGAATTTGTTGTTCCTTCTTCCTGCTCCTTTGCAGCGTAGCTCATGTCCGAACAGCCGTAGTTCTGTCTGGCTTGCAATCTCCAATTCCAGCAAGGATACAGTTCCATAGTTCCTCATCAACAGAAAGAGCTAGGAAGGAATTGCTTGCGCTGTTTTCTGTTTGTCTGCTCTAGCAGTTGGTTCCCTATTTGGCAGAAAGCTGGACTGCCTGTCACACTCAGAGCCAAACATCTCCCTTTTCCTCCAAACCAGCAAGAGCTACAAGATTATTTCTTAGTGAAACATTGTTTGCTTTGGCAGAGCACTTCATGCCTCTTAAGACATAGCTCTGTATGACCTGGAAATTAGAAATCCAGAGGGACACCTGCTCTGTCCAAACAGAAGAGGAGAGGCATGGATTTGCTGCTCTCTTAAGCGTCTGCCCTAACACTGAAACCTAAAGCACCACTGTAATGGGACCAACAGAAAGAGTTAGGACAGAATTTGTTGTTCCTTCTTCCTGCTCCTTTGCCGAGTAGTTCATGTCCGAACAGCCGTAGCTCTGTCTGGCTTGCAATCTCCAATTCCAGCAAGGATACAGTTCCATAGTTCCTCGTCAACAGAAAGAGCTAGGAAGGAATTCCTTGCGCTGTTTTCTGTTTGTCTGCTCTAGCAGTTGGTTCCCTATTTGGCAGAACGCTGGACTGCCTGTCACACTCAGAGCCAAACATCTCCCTTTTCCTCCAAACCAGCAAGAGCTACAAGATTATTTCTTAGTGAAACATTGTTTGCTTTGGCAGAGCACTTCATGCCTCTTAAGACATAGCTCTGTATGATCTGGAAATTAGAAATCCAGAGGGACACCTGCTCTGTCCAAACAGAAGAGGAGTGGCATGAATGTGCTGCTCTTTTAAGCATCTGCCCTAACACTGAAACCTAAAGCACCACTGTAATGGGACCCAGCAGAAAGAGTTAGGACAGAATTTGTTGTTCCTTCTTCCTGCTCCTTTGCAGAGTAGTTCATGTCCAAACAGCCGTAGCTCTGTCTGGCTTGCAATCTCCAATTCCAGCAAGGATACAGTTCCATAGTTCCTCATCAACAGAAAGAGCTAGGAAGGAATTGCTTGCGCTGATTTCTGTTTGCCTGCTCTAGCAGTTGGTTCCCTATTTGGCAGAAAGCTGGACTGCCTGTCACACTCAGAGCCAAACATCTCCCTTTCCCTCCAAACCAGCAAGAGCTACAAGATTATTTCTTAGTGAAACATTGTTTGCTTTGGCAGAGTACTTCATGCCTCTTAAGACATAGTTCTGTATGCTCTGGAAACTAGAAATCCAGAGGGACACCTGCTCTGTCCAAACAGAAGAGGAGAGGCATGAATGTGCTGCTCTCTTAAGCGGCTGCCCTAACACTGAAACCTAAACCACCACTGTAATGGGACACAGCAGAAAGAGTTAGGACAGAATTTGTTGCTCCTTCTTCCTGCTCCTTTGCAGAGTAGTTCATGCCCGAACAGCCGTAGCTCTGTCTGGCTTTCAGTCTCCAATTCCAGCAAGGATACAGTTCCATAGTTCCTCATCAACAGAAAGAGCTAGGAAGGAATTGCTTGCGCTGATTTCTGTTTGTCTGCTCTAGCAGTTGGTTCCCTATTTGGCAGAACGCTGGACTGCCTGTCACACTTAGAGCCAAACATCTCCCTTTTCCTCCAAACCAGCAAGAGCTACAAGATTATTTCTTAGTGAAACATTGTTTGCTTTGGCAGAGCACTTCCTGCCTCTTAAGACATAGCTCTGTATGACCTGGAAACTAGAAATCCAGAGGGACACCTGCTCTGTCCAAACAGAAGAGGAGAGGCATGAATGTGCTGCTCTCTTAAGCATCTGCCCTAACACTGAAACCTAAAGCACCACTGTAATGGGACGCAGCAGAAAGAGTTAGGACAGTATTTGTTGTTCCTTCTTCCTGTTTCTTTGCAGAGCAGTTCATGTCCGAACAGCCGTAGCTCTCTCTGGCTTGCAATCTCCAATTCCAGCAAGGATACAGTTCCATAGTTCCTCGTCAACAGAAAGAGCTAGGAAGGAATTGCTTGCGCTGATTTCTGTTTGTCTGCTCTAGCAGTTGGTTCCCTGTTTGGCAGAACGCTGGACTGCCTGTCACACTCAGAGCCAAACATCTCCCTTTTCCTCCAAACCAGCAAGAGCTACAAGATTATTTCTTAGTGAAACATTGTTTGCTTTGGCAGAGCACTTCATGCCTCTTAAGACATAGCTCTGTATGACCTGGAAACTAGAAATCCAGAGGGACACCTGCTCTGTCCAAACAGAAGAGGAGAGGCATGAATGTGCTGCTCTCTTAAGCGTCTGCCCTAACTCTGAAACCTAAAGCACCACTGTAATGGGACGCAGCAGAAAGAGTTAGGACAGAATTTGTTGTTCCTTCTTCCTGCTCCTTTGCAGAGTAGTTCATGTACGAACAGCCGTTGCTCTGTCTGGCTTGCAGTCTCCAATTCCAGCAAGGATACAGTTCCTCGTCAACAGAAAGAGCTAGGAAGGAATTGCTTGCGCTGATTTCTGTTTGTCTGCTCTAGCAGTTGGTTCCCTATTTGGCAGAACGCTGGACTGCCTTTAACTCTGATATCCAAACATCTCCCTTTTCCTCCAAACCAGCAAGAGCTACAAGATTATTTCTTAGTGAAACATTGTTTGCTTTGGCAGAGTACTTCATGCCTCTTAAGACATAGCTCTGTATGATCTGGAAACTAGAAATCCAGAGGGACACCTGCTCTGTCCAAACAGAAGAGGAGAGGCATGAATGTGCTGCTCTCTTAAGCGTCTGCCCTAACACTGAAACCTAAAGCACCACTGTAATGGGACACAGCAGAAAGAGTTAGGACAGTATTTGTTGTTCCTTCTTCCTGTTCCTTTGCAGAGCAGTTCATGTCCGAACAGCCGTAGCTCTCTCTGGCTTGCAGTCTCCAATTCCAGTAAGGATACAGTTCCATAGTTCCTCGTCAACAGAAAGAGCTAGGAAGGAATTGCTTGCGCTGATTTCTGTTTGTCTGCTCTAGCAGTTGGTTCCCTATTTGGCAGAACGCTGGACTGCCTGTCACACTCAGAGCCAAACATCTCCCTTTTCCTCCAAACCAGCAAGAGCTACAAGATTATTTCTTAGTGAAACATTGTTTGCTTTGGCAGAGCACTTCCTGCCTCTTAAGACATAGCTCTGTATGACCTGGAAACTAGAAAACCAGAGGGACACCTGCTCTGTCCAAACAGAAGAGGAGAGGCATGAATGTGCTGCTCTCTTAAGCATCTGCCCTAACACTGAAACCTAAAGCACCACTGTAATGGGACCCAGCAGAAAGAGTTAGGACAGAATTTGTTGTTCCTTCTTCCTGCTCCTTTGCAGAGTAGTTCATGTCCGAACAGCCGTAGCTCTGTCTGGCTTGCAATCTCCAATTCCAGCAAGGATACAGTTCCATAGTTCCTCGTCAACAGAAAGAGCTAGGAAGGAATTGCTTGCGCTGTTTTCTGTTTGTCTGCTCTAGCAGTTGGTTCCCTGTTTGGCAGAACGCTGGACTGCCTGTCACCCTTAGAGCCAAACATCTCCCTTTCCCTACAAACCAGCAAGAGCTACAAGATTATTTCTTAGTGAAACATTGTTTGCTTTGGCAGAGCACTTCATGCCTCTTAAGACGTAGCTCTGTATGACCTGGAAACTAGAAATCCAGAGGGACACCTGCTCTGTCCAAACAGAAGAGGAGAGGCATGAATGTGCTGCTCTCTGAAGCATCTGCCCTAACACTGAAACGTAAAGCACCACTGTAATGGGACCCAGCAGAAAGAGTTAGGACAGAATTTGTTGTTCCTTCTTCCTGCTCCTTTGCAGAGTAGTTCATGCCCGAACAGCAGTAGCTCTGTCTGGCTTTCAGTCTCCAATTCCAGCAAGGATACAGTTCCTCGTCAACAGAAAGAGCTAGGAAGGAATTGCTTGCGCTGATTTCTGTTTGTCTGCTCTAGCAGTTGGTTCCCTATTTGGCAGAACGCTGGACTGCCTGTCACACTCAGAGCCAAACATCTCCCTTTTCCTCCAAACCAGCAAGAGCTACAAGATTATTTCTTAGTGGAACATTGTTTCCTTTGGCAGAGCACTTCATGCCTCTTAAGACGTAGCTCTGTATGACCTGGAAACTAGAAATCCAGAGGGACACCTGCTCTGTCCAAACAGAAGAGGAGAGGCATGAATGTGCTGCTCTCGTAAGCGTCTGCCCTAACTCTGAAACCTAAAGCACCACTTTAATGGGACGCAGCAGAAAGAGTTAGGACAGTATTTGTTGTTCCTTCTTCCTGCTCCTTTGCGGAGCAGTTCATGTCCGAACAGCCGTAGCTCTCTCTGGCTTGCAATCTCCGATTCCAGCAAGGATACAGTTCCATAGTTCCTCGTCAACAGAAAGAGCTAGGAAGGAATTGCTTGCGCTGATTTCTGTTTGTATGCTCTAGCAGTTGGTTCCCTATTTGGCAGAACCCTGGACTGCCTGTCACACTCAGAGCCAAACATCTCCCTTTTCCTCCAAACCAGCAAGGGCTACAAGATTATTTCTTAGTGAAACATTGTTTGCTTTGGCAGAGCACTTCATGCCTCTTAAGACGTAGCTCTGTATGACCTGGAAACTAGAAATCCAGAGGGACACCTGCTCTGTCCAAAAAGAAGAGGAGAGGCATGCATGTGCTGCTCTTTTAAGTGTCTGCCCTAACACTGAAACCTAAAGCACCACTGTAATGGGACCCGGCAGAGCACTTCATGCCTCTTAAGACGTAGCTCTGTATGACCTGGAAACTAGAAATCCAGAGGGACACCTGCTCTGTCCAAACAGAAGAGGAGAGGCATGCATGTGCTGCTCTTTTAAGCGTCTGCCCTAACACTGAAACCTAAAGCACCACTGTAATGGGACCCAGCAGAAAGAGTTAGGACAGAATTTGTTGTTCCTTCTTCCTGCTCCTTTGCAGAGCAGTTGATGTCCGAACAGCCGTAGCTCTGTCTGGCTTGCAGTCTCCAATTCCAGCAAGGATACAGTTCCATAGTTCCTCGTCAACAGAAAGAGCTAGGAAGGAATTGCTTGCGCTGATTTCTGTTTGTCTGCACTAGCAGTAGGTTCCCTATTTGGCAGAAAGCTGGACTGCCTGTCACACTCAGAGCCAAACATCTTCCTTTTCCTCCAAACCAGCAAGAGCTACAAGATTATTTCTTAGTGAAACATTGTTTGCTTTGGCAGAGCACTTCATGCCTCTTAAGACGTAGCTCTGTATGACCTGGAAACTAGAAATCCAGAGGGACACCTCCTCTGTCCAAACAGAAGAGGAGAGGCAGGCATGTGCTGCTCTCTTAAGCGTCTGCCCTAACACTGAAACCTAAAGCACCACTGTAATGGGACCCAACAGAAAGAGTTAGGACAGAATTTGTTGTTCCTTCTTCCTGCTCCTTTGCAGAGTAGTTCATGCCCGAACAGCCGTAGCTCTGTCTGGCTTGCAATCTCCAATTCCAGCAAGGATACAGTTCCATAGTTCCTCGTCAACAGAAAGAGCTAGGAAGGAATTGCTTGCGCTGATTCCTGTTTGTCTGCTCTAGCAGTTGGTTCCCTATTTGGCAGAACGCTGGACTGCCTTTAACTCTGATAGCCAAACATCTCCCTTTTCCTCCAAACCAGCAAGAGCTACAAGATTATTTCTTAGTGAAACATTGTTTCCTTTGGCAGAGCACTTCATGCCTCTTAAGACGTAGCTCTGTATGACCTGGAAACTAGAAGTCCAGAGGGACACCTGCTCTGTCCAAACAGAAGAGGAGTGGCATGAATGTGCTGCTCTCTTAAGCGTCTGCCCTAACTCTGAAACCTAAAGCACCACTGTAATGGGACTCAGCAGAAAGAGTTAGGACAGAATTTGTTGTTCCTTCTTCCTGCTCCTTTGCAGAGTAGTTCGTGCCCGAACAGCTGTAGCTCTGTCTGGCTTGCAGTCTCCAATTCCAGCAAGGATACAGTTCCATAGTTCCTCGTCAACAGAAAGAGCTAGGAAGGAATTGCTTGCGCTGATTTCTGTTTGTCTGCTCTAGTAGTTGGTTCCCTATTTGACAGAACGCTGGACTGCCTGTCACACTCAGAGCCAAACATCTCCCTTTTCCCCCAAACCAGCAAGAGCTACAAGATTATTTCTTAGTGAAACATTGCTTGCTTTGGCAGAGCACTTCATGCCTCTTAAGACGTAGCTCTGTATGACCTGGAAACTAGAAGTCCAGAGGGACACCTGCTCTGTCCAAACAGAAGAGGAGAGGCATGAATGTGCTGCCCTCTTAGGCAGCTGCCCTAACACCAAAATCTAAATGACCACTGTAATGGGACCCAACAGAAAGAGTTAGGACAGAATTTTTTGTTCCTTCTTCCTGCTCCTTTGCAGAGTAGTTCATGCCAGGACAGCCGTAGCTCTGTCTGGCTTGCAATCTCCAATTCCAGCAAGGATACAGTTCCATAGTTCCTCGTCAACAGAAAGAGCTAGGAAGGAATTGCTTGCGCTGATTTCTGTTTGTCTGCTCTAGCAGTTGGTTCCCTATTTGGCAGAACGCTGGACTGCCTGTCACACTCAGAGCCAAACATCTCCCTTTCCCTCCAAACCAGCAAGAGCTACAAGATTATTTCTTAGTGAAACATTGTTTGCTTTGGCAGAGCACTTCATGCCTCTTAAGACGTAGCTCTGTATGACCTGGAAACTAGAAGTCCAGAGGGACACCTGCTCTGTCCAAACAGAAGAGGAGAGGCATGAATGTGCTGCTCTCTTAAGCGTCTGCCCTAACTCTGAAACCTAAAGCACCACTGTAATGGGACTCAGCAGAAAGAGTTAGGACAGAATTTGTTGTTCCTTCTTCCTGCTCCTTTGCAGAGTAGTTCGTGCCTGAACAGCTGTAGCTCTGTCTGGCTTGCCATCTCCAATTCCAGCAAGGATACAGTTCCTCGTCAACAGAAAGAGCTAGGAAGGAATTGCTTGCGCTGATTTCTGTTTGTCTGCTCTAGCAGTTGGTTCCCTATTTGGCAGAACGCTGGACTGCCTGTCACACTTAGAGCCAAACATCTCCCTTTTCCTTTAAACCAGCAAGGGCTACAAGATTATTTCTTAGTGAAACATTGTTTGCTTTGGCAGAGCACTTCCTGCCTCTTAAGACATAGCTCTGTATGACCTGGAAACTAGAAATCCAGAGGGACACCTGCTCTGTCCAAACAGAAGAGGAGAGGCATGAATGTGCTGCTCTCTGAAGCATCTGCCCTAACACTGAAACCTAAAGCACCACTGTAATGGGACCCAGCAGAAAGAGTTAGGACAGAATTTGTTGCTCCTTCTTCCTGCTCCTTTGCAGAGTAGTTCATGTCCGAACAGCCGTAGCTCTGTCTGGCTTGCAATCTCCAATTCCAGCAAGGATACAGTTCCTCGTCAACAGAAAGAGCTAGGAAGGAATTGCTTTTGCTGATTTCTGTTTGTCTGCTCTAGCAGTTGGTTCCCTATTTGGCAGAACCCTGGACTGCCTGTCACACTTAGAGCCAAACATCTCCCTTTTCCTCCAAACCAGCAAGAGCTACAAGATTATTTCGTAGTGAAACATTGTTTGCTTTGGCAGAGCACTTCATGCCTCTTAAGACGTAGCTCTGTATGACCTGGAAACTAGAAATCCAGAGGGACACCTGCTCTGTCCAAACAGAAGAGGAGAGGCATGAATGTGCTACCATCTTAAGCGAATGCCCTAACACTGAAACCTAAAGCACCACTGTAATGGGACGCAGTAGAAAGAGTTAGGACAGTATTTGTTGTTCCTTCTTCCTGCTCCTTTGCGGAGCAGTTCATGTCCGAACAGCCGTAGCTCTCTCTGGCTTGCAATCTCCGATTCCAGCAAGGATACAGTTCCATAGTTCCTCGTCAACAGAAAGAGCTAGGAAGGAATTGCTTGCGCTGTTTTCTGTTTGTATGCTCTAGCAGTTGGTTCCCTATTTGGCAGAACCCTGGACTGCCTGTCACACTCAGAGCCAAACATCTCCCTTTTCCTCCAAACCAGCAAGGGCTACAAGATTATTTCTTAGTGAAACATTGTTTGCTTTGGCAGAGCACTTCATGCCTCTTAAGACGTAGCTCTGTATGACCTGGAAACTAGAAATCCAGAGGGACACCTGCTCTGTCCAAACAGAAGAGGAGAGGCATGCATGTGCTGCTCTTTTAAGCGTCTGCCCTAACACTGAAACCTAAAGCACCACTGTAATGGGACCCAGCAGAAAGAGTTAGGACAGAATTTGTTGTTCCTTCTTCCTGCTCCTTTGCAGAGCAGTTCATGTCCGAACAGCCGTAGCTCTGTCTGGCTTGCAATCTCCAATTCCAGCAAGGATACAGTTCCATAGTTCCTCGTCAACAGAAAGAGCTAGGAAGGAATTGCTTGCGCTGATTCCTGTTTGTCTGCTCTAGCAGTTGGTTCCCTATTTGGCAGAACGCTGGACTGCCTTTAACTCTGATAGCCAAACATCTCCCTTTTCCTCCAAACCAGCAAGAGCTACAAGATTATTTCTTAGTGAAACATTGTTTCCTTTGGCAGAGCACTTCATGCCTCTTAAGACGTAGCTCTGTATGACCTGGAAACTAGAAATCCAGAGGGACACCTGCTCTGTCCAAACAGAAGAGGAGAGGCATGAATGTGCTGCCCTCTTAGGCAGCTGCCCTAACACCAAAATCTAAACGACCACTGTAATGGGACCCAACAGAAAGAGTTAGGACAGAATTTTTTGTTCCTTCTTCCTGCTCCTTTGCAGAGTAGTTCATGCCAGGACAGCCGTAGCTCTGTCTGGCTTGCAATCTCCAATTCCAGCAAGGATACAGTTCCATAGTTCCTCGTCAACAGAAAGAGCTAGGAAGGAATTGCTTGCGCTGATTTCTGTTTGTCTGCTCTAGCAGTTGGTTCCCTATTTGGCAGAACGCTGGACTGCCTGTCACACTCAGAGCCAAACATCTCCCTTTCCCTCCAAACCAGCAAGAGCTACAAGATTATTTCTTAGTGAAACATTGTTTGCTTTGGCAGAGCACTTCATGCCTCTTAAGACGTAGCTCTGTATGACCTGGAAACTAGAAATCCAGAGGGACATCTGCTCTGTCCAAACAGAAGAGGAGAGGCATGAATGTGCTGCTCTCTTAAGCATCTGCCCTAACACTGAAACCTAAAGCACCACTGTAATGGGACCCAGAAGAAAGAGTTAGGACAGAATTTGTTGCTCCTTCTTCCTGCTCCTTTGCCGAGTAGTTCATGCCCGAACAGCCGTAGCTCTGTCTGGCTTGCAATCTCCAATTCCAGCAAGGATACAGTTCCATAGTTCCTCGTCAACAGAAAGAGCTAGGAAGGAATTGCTTGCGCTGATTCCTGTTTGTCTGCTCTAGCAGTTGGTTCCCTATTTGGCAGAACGCTGGACTGCCTTTAACTCTGATAGCCAAACATCTCCCTTTTCCTCCAAACCAGCAAGAGCTACAAGATTATTTCTTAGTGAAACATTGTTTCCTTTGGCAGAGCACTTCATGCCTCTTAAGACGTAGCTCTGTATGACCTGGAAACTAGAAGTCCAGAGGGACACCTGCTCTGTCCAAACAGAAGAGGAGTGGCATGAATGTGCTGCTCTCTTAAGCGTCTGCCCTAACTCTGAAACCTAAAGCACCACTGTAATGGGACTCAGCAGAAAGAGTTAGGACAGAATTTGTTGTTCCTTCTTCCTGCTCCTTTGCAGAGTAGTTCGTGCCCGAACAGCCGTAGCTCTGTCTGGCTTGCAATCTCCGATTCCAGCAAGGATACAGTTCCTCGTCAACAGAAAGAGCTAGGAAGGAATTGCTTGCGCTGATTTCTGTTTGTCTGCTCTAGCAGTTGGTTCCCTATTTGGCAGAACGCTGGACTGCCTGTCACACTTAGAGCCAAACATCTCCCTTTTCCTCCAAACCAGCAAGAGCTACAAGATTATTTCTTAGTGAAACATTGTTTGCTTTGGCAGAGCACTTCATGCCTCTTAAGACGTAGCTCTGTATGACCTGGAAACTAGAAATGCAGAGGGACACCTGCTCTGTCCAAACAGAAGAGGAGAGGCATGAATGTGCTGCTCTCTTAAGCGTCTGCCCTAACACTGAAACCTAAAGCACCACTGTAATGGGACGCAGCAGAAAGAGTTAGGACAGTATTTGTTGTTCCTTCTTCCTGCTCCTTTGCGGAGCAGTTCATGTCCGAACAGCCGTAGCTCTCTCTGGCTTGCAATCTCCGATTCCAGCAAGGATACAGTTCCATAGTTCCTCGTCAACAGAAAGAGCTAGGAAGGAATTGCTTGCGCTGTTTTCTGTTTGTATGCTCTAGCAGTTGGTTCCCTATTTGGCAGAACCCTGGACTGCCTGTCACACTCAGAGCCAAACATCTCCCTTTTCCTCCAAACCAGCAAGGGCTACAAGATTATTTCTTAGTGAAACATTGTTTGCTTTGGCAGAGCACTTCATGCCTCTTAAGACGTAGCTCTGTATGACCTGGAAACTAGAAATCCAGAGGGACACCTGCTCTGTCCAAACAGAAGAGGAGAGGCATGCATGTGCTGCTCTTTTAAGCGTCTGCCCTAACACTGAAACCTAAAGCACCACTGTAATGGGACCCAGCAGAAAGAGTTAGGACAGAATTTGTTGTTCCTTCTTCCTGCTCCTTTGCAGAGCAGTTCATGTCCGAACAGCCGTAGCTCTGTCTGGCTTGCAGTCTCCAATTCCAGCAAGGATACAGTTCCATAGTTCCTCGTCAACAGAAAGAGCTAGGAAGGAATTGCTTGCGCTGATTTCTGTTTGTCTGCTCTAGCAGTTGGTTCCCTATTTGGCAGAACCCTGGACTGCCTGTCACACTCAGAGCCAAACATCTTCCTTTTCCTCCAAACCAGCAAGAGCTACAAGATTATTTCTTAGTGAAACATTGTTTGCTTTGGCAGAGCACTTCATGCCTCTTAAGACGTAGCTCTGTATGACCTGGAAACTAGAAATCCAGAGGGACACCTCCTCTGTCCAAACAGAAGAGGAGAGGCAGGCATGTGCTGCTCTCTTAAGCGTCTGCCCTAACACTGAAACCTAAAGCACCACTGTAATGGGACCCAACAGAAAGAGTTAGGACAGAATTTGTTGTTCCTTCTTCCTGCTCCTTTGCAGAGTAGTTCATGCCCGAACAGCCGTAGCTCTGTCTGGCTTTCAATCTCCAATTCCAGCAAGGATACAGTTCCATAGTTCCTCGTCAACAGAAAGAGCTAGGAAGGAATTGCTTGCGCTGATTCCTGTTTGTCTGCTCTAGCAGTTGGTTCCCTATTTGGCAGAACGCTGGACTGCCTTTAACTCTGATAGCCAAACATCTCCCTTTTCCTCCAAACCAGCAAGAGCTACAAGATTATTTCTTAGTGAAACATTGTTTCCTTTGGCAGAGCACTTCATGCCTCTTAAGACGTAGCTCTGTATGACCTGGAAACTAGAAGTCCAGAGGGACACCTCCTCTGTCCAAACAGAAGAGGAGTGGCATGAATGTGCTGCTCTCTTAAGCGTCTGCCCTAACTCTGAAACCTAAAGCACCACTGTAATGGGACTCAGCAGAAAGAGTTAGGACAGAATTTGTTGTTCCTTCTTCCTGCTCCTTTGCAGAGTAGTTCGTGCCCGAACAGCTGTAGCTCTGTCTGGCTTGCCATCTCCAATTCCAGCAAGGATACAGTTCCTCGACAACAGAAAGAGCGAGGAAGGAATTGCTTGCGCTGATTTCTGTTTGTCTGCTCTAGTAGTTGGTTCCCTATTTGACAGAACGCTGGACTGCCTGTCACACTCAGAGCCAAACATCTCCCTTTTCCCCCAAACCAGCAAGAGCTACAAGATTATTTCTTAGTGAAACATTGCTTGCTTTGGCAGAGCACTTCATGCCTCTTAAGGCGTAGCTCTGTATGACCTGGAAACTAGAAATCCAGAGGGGCACCTGCTCTGTCCAAACAGAAGAGGAGAGGCATGAATGTGCTGCCCTCTTAGGCAGCTGCCCTAACACCAAAATCTAAACGACCACTGTAATGGGACCCAACAGAAAGAGTTAGGACAGAATTTTTTGTTCCTTCTTCCTGCTCCTTTGCAGAGTAGTTCATGCCAGGACAGCCGTAGCTCTGTCTGGCTTGCAATCTCCAATTCCAGCAAGGATACAGTTCCATAGTTCCTCGTCAACAGAAAGAGCTAGGAAGGAATTGCTTGCGCTGATTTCTGTTTGTCTGCTCTAGCAGTTGGTTCCCTATTTGGCAGAACGCTGGACTGCCTGTCACACTCAGAGCCAAACATCTCCCTTTCCCTCCAAACCAGCAAGAGCTACAAGATTATTTCTTAGTGAAACACTGTTTGCTTTGGCAGAGCACTTCATGCCTCTTAAGACGTAGCTCTGTATGACCTGGAAACTAGAAATCCAGAGGGACATCTGCTCTGTCCAAACAGAAGAGGAGAGGCATGAATGTGCTGCTCTCTTAAGCATCTGCCCTAACACTGAAACCTAAAGCACCACTGTAATGGGACCCAGAAGAAAGAGTTAGGACAGAATTTGTTGCTCCTTCTTCCTGCTCCTTTGCCGAGTAGTTCATGCCCGAACAGCCGTAGCTCTGTCTGGCTTGCAATCTCCAATTCCAGCAAGGATACAGTTCCATAGTTCCTCGTCAACAGAAAGAGCTAGGAAGGAATTGCTTGCGCTGATTCCTGTTTGTCTGCTCTAGCAGTTGGTTCCCTATTTGGCAGAACGCTGGACTGCCTTTAACTCTGATAGCCAAACATCTCCCTTTTCCTCCAAACCAGCAAGAGCTACAAGATTATTTCTTAGTGAAACATTGTTTCCTTTGGCAGAGCACTTCATGCCTCTTAAGACGTAGCTCTGTATGACCTGGAAACTAGAAGTCCAGAGGGACACCTGCTCTGTCCAAACAGAAGAGGAGTGGCATGAATGTGCTGCTCTCTTAAGCGTCTGCCCTAACTCTGAAACCTAAAGCACCACTGTAATGGGACTCAGCAGAAAGAGTTAGGACAGAATTTGTTGTTCCTTCTTCCTGCTCCTTTGCAGAGTAGTTCGTGCCCGAACAGCTGTAGCTCTGTCTGGCTTGCCATCTCCAATTCCAGCAAGGATACAGTTCCTCGTCAACAGAAAGAGCTAGGAAGGAATTGCTTGCGCTGATTTCTGTTTGTCTGCTCTAGCAGTTGGTTCCCTATTTGGCAGAACGCTGGACTGCCTGTCACACTTAGAGCCAAACATCTCCCTTTTCCTTTAAACCAGCAAGGGCTACAAGATTATTTCTTAGTGAAACATTGTTTGCTTTGGCAGAGCACTTCCTGCCTCTTAAGACATAGCTCTGTATGACCTGGAAACTAGAAATCCAGAGGGACACCTGCTCTGTCCAAACAGAAGAGGAGAGGCATGAATGTGCTGCTCTCTGAAGCATCTGCCCTAACACTGAAACCTAAAGCACCACTGTAATGGGACCCAGCAGAAAGAGTTAGGACAGAATTTGTTGCTCCTTCTTCCTGCTCCTTTGCAGAGTAGTTCATGTCCGAACAGCCGTAGCTCTGTCTGGCTTGCAATCTCCAATTCCAGCAAGGATACAGTTCCATAGTTCCTCGTCAACAGAAAGAGCTAGGAAGGAATTGCTTGCGCTGATTTCTGTTTGTCTGCTCTAGCAGTTGGTTCCCTATTTGGCAGAACGCTGGACTGCCTTTAACTCTGATAGCCAAACATCTCCCTTTTCCTCCAAACCAGCAAGAGCTACAAGATTATTTCTTAGTGAAACATTGTTTGCTTTGGCAGAGCACTTCATGCCTCTTAAGACGTAGCTCTGTATGACCTGGAAACTAGAAATCCAGAGGGACACCTCCTCTGTCCAAACAGAAGAGGAGTGGCATGAATGTGCTGCTCTCTTAAGCGTCTGCCCTAACTCTGAAACCTAAAGCACCACTGTAATGGGACTCAGCAGAAAGAGTTAGGACAGAATTTGTTGTTCCTTCTTCCTGCTCCTTTGCAGAGTAGTTCGTGCCCGAACAGCTGTAGCTCTGTCTGGCTTGCCATCTCCAATTCCAGCAAGGATACAGTTCCTCGACAACAGAAAGAGCGAGGAAGGAATTGCTTGCGCTGATTTCTGTTTGTCTGCTCTAGTAGTTGGTTCCCTATTTGACAGAACGCTGGACTGCCTGTCACACTCAGAGCCAAACATCTCCCTTTTCCCCCAAACCAGCAAGAGCTACAAGATTATTTCTTAGTGAAACATTGCTTGCTTTGGCAGAGCACTTCATGCCTCTTAAGACGTAGCTCTGTATGACCTGGAAACTAGAAATCCAGAGGGACACCTGCTCTGTCCAAACAGAAGAGGAGAGGCATGAATGTGCTGCCCTCTTAGGCAGCTGCCCTAACACCAAAATCTAAACGACCACTGTAATGGGACCCAACAGAAAGAGTTAGGACAGAATTTTTTGTTCCTTCTTCCTGCTCCTTTGCAGAGTAGTTCATGCCAGGACAGCCGTAGCTCTGTCTGGCTTGCAATCTCCAATTCCAGCAAGGATACAGTTCCATAGTTCCTCGTCAACAGAAAGAGCTAGGAAGGAATTGCTTGCGCTGATTTCTGTTTGTCTGCTCTAGCAGTTGGTTCCCTATTTGGCAGAACGCTGGACTGCCTGTCACACTCAGAGCCAAACATCTCCCTTTCCCTCCAAACCAGCAAGAGCTACAAGATTATTTCTTAGTGAAACATTGTTTGCTTTGGCAGAGCACTTCATGCCTCTTAAGACGTAGCTCTGTATGACCTGGAAACTAGAAATCCAGAGGGACATCTGCTCTGTCCAAACAGAAGAGGAGAGGCATGAATGTGCTGCTCTTTTAAGCGTCTGCCCTAACACTGAAACATAAAGCACCACTGTAATGGGACCCAGAAGAAAGAGTTAGGACAGAATTTTTTGCTCCTTCTTCCTGCTCCTTTGCCGAGTAGTTCATGCCCGAACAGCCGTAGCTCTGTCTGGCTTGCAATCTCCAATTCCAGCAAGGATACAGTTCCATAGTTCCTCGTCAACAGAAAGAGCTAGGAAGGAATTGCTTGCACTGATTCCTGTTTGTCTGCTCTAGCAGTTGGTTCCCTATTTGGCAGAACGCTGGACTGCCTTTAACTCTGATAGCCAAACATCTCCCTTTTCCTCCAAACCAGCAAGAGCTACAAGATTATTTCTTAGTGAAACATTGTTTCCTTTGGCAGAGCACTTCATGCCTCTTAAGACGTAGCTCTGTATGACCTGGAAACTAGAAGTCCAGAGGGACACCTGCTCTGTCCAAACAGAAGAGGAGTGGCATGAATGTGCTGCTCTCTTAAGCGTCTGCCCTAACTCTGAAACCTAAAGCACCACTGTAATGGGACTCAGCAGAAAGAGTTAGGACAGAATTTGTTGTTCCTTCTTCCTGCTCCTTTGCAGAGTAGTTCGTGCCCGAACAGCTGTAGCTCTGTCTGGCTTGCCATCTCCAATTCCAGCAAGGATACAGTTCCTCGACAACAGAAAGAGCGAGGAAGGAATTGCTTGCGCTGATTTCTGTTTGTCTGCTCTAGTAGTTGGTTCCCTATTTGACAGAACGCTGGACTGCCTGTCACACTCAGAGCCAAACATCTCCCTTTTCCCCCAAACCAGCAAGAGCTACAAGATTATTTCTTAGTGAAACATTGCTTGCTTTGGCAGAGCACTTCATGCCTCTTAAGACGTAGCTCTGTATGACCTGGAAACTAGAAATCCAGAGGGACACCTGCTCTGTCCAAACAGAAGAGGAGAGGCATGAATGTGCTGCCCTCTTAGGCAGCTGCCCTAACACCAAAATCTAAACGACCACTGTAATGGGACCCAACAGAAAGAGTTAGGACAGAATTTGTTGTTCCTTCTTCCTGCTCCTTTGCAGAGTAGTTCATGTCCGAACAGCCGTAGCTCTGTCTGGCTTGCAATCTCCAATTCCAGCAAGGATACAGTTCCATAGTTCCTCGTCAACAGAAAGAGCTAGGAAGGAATTGCTTGCGCTGATTCCTGTTTGTCTGCTCTAGCAGTTGGTTCCCTATTTGGCAGAACGCTGGACTGCCTTTAACTCTGATAGCCAAACATCTCCCTTTTCCTCCAAACCAGCAAGAGCTACAAGATTATTTCTTAGTGAAACATTGTTTCCTTTGGCAGAGCACTTCATGCCTCTTAAGACGTAGCTCTGTATGACCTGGAAACTAGAAGTCCAGAGGGACACCTGCTCTGTCCAAACAGAAGAGGAGTGGCATGAATGTGCTGCTCTCTTAAGCGTCTGCCCTAACACTGAAACCTAAAGCACCACTGTAAGGGGACCCAGCAGAAAGAGTTAGGACAGAATTATTTGTTCCTTCTTCCTGCTCCTTTGCAGAGTAGTTCATGCCAGGACAGCTGTAGCTCTGTCTGGCTTGCAATCTCCAATTCCAGCAAGGATACAGTTCCATAGTTCCTCGTCAACAGAAAGAGCTAGGAAGGAATTGCTTGCGCTGATTTCTGTTTGTCTGCTCTAGTAGTTGGTTCCCTATTTGGCAGAACGCTGGACTGCCTGTCACACTCAGAGCCAAACATCTCCCTTTTCCTCCAAACCAGCAAGAGCTACAAGATTATTTCTTAGTGAAACATTGTTTCCTTTGGCAGAGCACTTCATGCCTCTTAAGACGTAGCTCTGTATGACCTGGAAACTAGAAATCCAGAGGGACATCTGCTCTGTCCAAACAGAAGAGGAGAGGCATGAATGTGCTGCTCTCTTAAGCGTCTGCCCTAACACTGAAACCTAAAGCACCACTGTAATGGGATCCAGCAGAAAGAGTTAGGACAGAATTTGTTGCTCCTTCTTCCTGCTCCTTTGCCGAGTAGTTCATGTCCGAACAGCCGTAGCTCTGTCTGGCTTGCAGTCTCCAATTCCAGCAAGGATACAGTTCCATAGTTCCTCGTCAACAGAAAGAGCTAGGAAGGAATTGCTTGCGCTGATTTCTGTTTGTCTGCTCTAGCAGTTGGTTCCCTGTTTGGCAGAACGCTGGACTGCCTGTCACACTCAGAGCCAAACATCTCCCTTTTCCTCCAAAAAAGCAAGAGCTACAAGATTATTTCTTAGTGAAACATTGTTTGCTTTGGCAGAGCACTTCATGCCTCTTAAGACGTAGCTCTGTATGACCTGGAAACTAGAAATCCAGAGGGACACCTGCTCTGTCCAAACAGAAGAGGAGAGGCATTAATGTGCTGCTCTCTTAAGCGTCTGCCCTAACACTGAAACCTAAAGCACCACTGTAATGGGACGCAGCAGAAAGAGTTAGGACAGAATTTGTTGTTCCTTCTTCCTGCTCCTTTGCAGAGTAGTTCATGTCCGAACAGCCGTTGCTCTGTCTGGCTTGCAATCTCCAATTCCAGCAAAGATACAGTTCCATAGTTCCTCTTCAACAGAAAGAGCTAGGAAGGAATTGCTTGCGCTAATTCCTGTTTGTCTGCTCTAGTAGTTGGTTCCCTATTTGGCAGAACGCTGGACTGCCTGTCACACTCAGAGCCAAACATCTCCCTTTCCCTCCAAACGAGCAAGAGCTACAAGATTATTTCTTAGTGAAACATTGTTTGCTTTGGCAGAGCACTTCATGCCTCTTAAGACGTAGCTCTGTATGACCTGGAAACTAGAAATCCAGAGGGACACCTGCTCTGTCCAAACAGAAGAGGAGTGGCATGAATGTGCTGCTCTTTTAAGCATCTGCCCTAACACTGAAACCTAAAGCACCACTGTAATGGGACCAAGCAGACAGAGTTAGGACAGAATTTGTTGTTCCTTCTTCCTGCTCCTTTGCAGAGCAGGTCATGTCCAAACAGCAGTAGCTCTGTCTGGCTTGCAGTCTCCAATTCCAGCAAGGATACAGTTCCATAGTTCCTCGTCAACAGAAAGTGCTAGGAAGGAATCGCTTGCGCTGATTTCTGTTTGTCTGCTCTAGCAGTTGGTTCCCTATTTGGCAGAACGCTGGACTGCCTGTCACACTCAGAGCCAAACATCTCCCTTTCCCTCCAAACCAGCAAGAGCTACAAGATTATTTCTTAGTGAAACATTGTTTGCTTTGGCAGAGCACTTCATGCCTCTTAAGACGTAGCTCTGTATGACCTGGAAACTAGAAATCCAGAGGGACACCTGCTCTGTCCAAACAGAAGAGGAGAGGCATGAATGTGCTACCCTCTTAAGCGGCTGCCCTAACACTGAAACCTAAACCACCACTGTAATGGGACCCAGCAGAAAGAGTTAGGACAGAATTTGTTGTTCCTTCTTCCTGCTCCTTTGCAGAGTAGTTCATGCCAGGGCAGCCGTAGCTCTGTCTGGCTTGCAGTCTCCAATTCCAGCAAAGATACAGTTCCTCGTCAACAGAAAGAGCTAGGAAGGAATTGCTTGCGCTGATTTCTGTGTGTCTGCTCTAGAAATTGGTTCCCTATTTGGCAGAACGCTGGACTGCCTGTCACGCTTAGAGCCAAACATCTCCCTTTTCCTCCAAACCAGCAAGAGCTACAAGATTATTTCTTAGTGAAACATTGCTTGCTTTGGCAGAGCACTTCATGCCTCTTAAGACGTAGCTCTGTATGACCTGGAAACTAGAAATCCAGAGGGACACCTGCTCTGTCCAAACAGAAGAGGAGAGGCATGAATGTGCTGCTCTCTGAAGCATCTGCCCTAACACTGAAACGTAAAGCACCACTGTAATGGGACCCAGCAGAAAGAGTTAGGACAGAATTTGTTGTTCCTTCTTCCTGCTCCTTTGCAGAGTAGTTCATGTCCGAACAGCCGTAGCTCTGTCTGGCTTGCAGTCTCCAATTCCAGCAAGGATACAGTTCCATAGTTCCTCGTCAACAGAAAGAGCTAGGAAGGAATTGCTTGTGCTGATTTCTGTTTGTCTGCTCTAGCAGTTGGTTCCCTATTTGGCAGAACGCTGGACTGCCTGTCACACTCGGAGCCAAACATCTCCCTTTTCCTCCAAACCAGCAAGAGCTACAAGATTATTTCTTAGTGAAACATTGCTTGCTTTGGCAGAGCACTTCATGCCTCTTAAGACGTAGCTCTGTATGACCTGGAAACTAGAAATCCAGAGGGACACCTGCTCTGTCCAAACAGAAGAGGAGAGGCATGAATGTGCTACCCTCTTAAGCGGCTGCCCTAACACTGAAACCTAAAGCACCACTGTAATGGGACCCAGCAGAAAGAGTTAGGACAGAATTTGTTGTTCCTTCTTCCTCCTCCTTTGCAGAGTAGTTCATGTCCGAACAGCTGTAGCTCTGTCTGGCTTGCAGTCTCCAATTCCAGCAAGGATACAGTTCCTCGTCAACAGAAAGAGCTAGGAAGGAATTGCTTGCGCTGATTCCTGTTTGTCTGCTCTAGCAGTTGGTTCCCTATTTGACAGAACGCTGGACTGCCTGTCACACTTAGAGCCAAACATCTCCCTTTTCCTCCAAACCAGCAAGAGCTACAAGATTATTTCTTAGTGAAACATTGTTTGCTTTGGCAGAGCACTTCATGCCTCTTAAGACATAGCTCTGTATGACCTGGAAACTAGAAATCCAGAGGGACACCTGCTCTGTCCAAACAGAAGAGGAGAGGCATGAATGTGCTCCTCTTCTAAGCGTCTGCCCTAACACTGAAATCTAAAGCACCACTGTAATGGGACCCAGCAGAAAGAGTTAGGACAGAATTTGTTGTTCCTTCTTCCTGCTCCTTTGCAGAGTAGTTCATGTACAAACAGCCGTAGCTCTGTCTGGCTTGCAGTCTCCAATTCCAGCAAGGATACAGTTCCTCGTCAACAGAAAGAGCTAGGAAGGAATTGCTTGCGCTGATTCCTGTTTATGTGCTCTAGTAGTTGTTTCCCTATTTGGCAGAATGCTGGACTGCCTTTAAATCTCATAGCCAATCATCTCCCTTTTCCTCCAAACAAGCAAGAGCTACAACATTATTTCTTAGTGAAACATTGTTTGCTTTGGCAGAGCACTTCATGCCTCTTAAGACATAGCTCTGTATGATCTGGAAACTAGAAGTCCAGAGGGACACCTGCTCTGTCCAAACAGAAGAGGAGAGGCATGAATGTGCTGCTCTTTTAAGCGTCCGCCCTAACACTGAAACCTAAAGCACCACTGTAACGGGAAACAGCAGAAAGAGTTAGGACAGAATTTGTTGTTCCTTCTTCCTGCTCCTTTGCAGAGTAGTTAATGCCCGAACAGCCGTAGCTCTGTCTGGCTTGCAATCTCCAATTCCAGCAAGGATACAGTTCCTCGTCAACAGAAAGAGCTAGGAAGGAATTGCTTGCGCTGATTTCTGTTTGTCTGTTCTAGTAGTTGGTTCCCTATTTGGCAGAACGCTGGACTGCCTGTCACACTTAGAGCCAAACATCTCCCTTTTCCTCCAAACCAGCAAGAGCTACAAGATTATTTCGTAGTGAAACATTGTTTGCTTTGGCAGAGCACTTCATGCCTCTTAAGACGTAGCTCTGTATGACCTGGAAACTAGAAATCCAGAGGGACACCTGCTCTGTCCAAACAGAAGAGGAGAGGCATGAATGTGCTGCTCTTTTAAGCGGCGTCTGCCCTAACACTGAAACCTAAAGCACCACTGTAATGGGACCCAGCAGAAAGAGTTAGGACAGAATTTGTTGTTCCTTCTTCCTGCTCCTTTGCAGAGTAGTTCATGTACGAACAGCCGTAGCTCTGTCTGGCTTGCAATCTCCCATTCCAGCAAAGATACAGTTCCTCGTCAACAGAAAGAGCTAGGAAGGAATTGCTTGCGCTGATTTCTGTTTGTCTGCTCTAGTAGTTGGTTCCCTATTTGGCAGAACGCTGGACTGCCTGTCACACTTAGAGCCAAACATCTCCCTTTTCCTCCAAACCAGCAAGAGCTACAAGATTATTTCTTAGTGAAACACTGTTTGCTTTGGCAGAGCACTTCATGCCTCTTAAGACATAGCTCTGTATGACCTGGAAACTAGAAATCCAGAGGGACATCTGCTCTGTCCAAACAGAAGAGGAGAGGCATGAATGTGCTACCCTCTTAAGCGAATGCCCTAACACTGAAACCTAAACCACCACTGTAATGGGACCCAGCACAAAAAGTTAGGACAGAATTTGTTGTTCCTTCTTCCTGCTCCTTTGCAGAGTAGTTCATGCCTGAAGAGCCATAGCTCTGTCTGGCTTGCAGTCTCCAATTCCAGCAAGGATACAGTTCCTCGTCAACAGAAAGAGCTAGGAAGGAATTGCTTGCGCTGATTTCTGTGTGTCTGCTCTAGTAGTTGGTTCCCTATTTGGCAGAACGCTGGACTGCCTTTAACTCTGATAGCCAAACATCTCCCTTTCCCTCCAAACCAGCAAGAGCTACAAGAGTATTTCTTAGTGAAACATTGTTTCCTTTGGCAGAGCACTTCATGCCTCTTAAGACGTAGCTCTGTATGACCTGGAAACTAGAAATCCAGAGGGACACCTGCTCTGTCCAAACAGAAGAGGAGAGGCATGAATGTGCTACCCTCTTAAGCGAATGCCCTAACACTGAAACCTAAACCACCACTGTAATGGGACCCAGCACAAAAAGTTAGGACAGAATTTGTTGTTCCTTCTTCCTGCTCCTTTGCAGAGTAGTTCATGCCTGAACAGCCGTAGCTCTGTCTGGCTTTCAGTCTCCAATTCCAGCAAGGATACAGTTCCTCGTCAACAGAAAGAGCTAGGAAGGAATTGCTTGCGCTGATTTCTGTTTGTCTGCTCTAGTAGTTGGTTCCCTATTTGGCAGAACGCTGGACTGCCTGTAACTCTGATAGCCAAAAATCTCCATTTTCCTCCAAACCAGCAAGAGCTACAAGATTATTTCTTAGTGAAACACTGTTTGCTTTGGCAGAGCACTTCATGCCTCTTAAGACATAGCTCTGTATGACCTGGAAACTAGAAATCCAGAGGGACATCTGCTCTGTCCAAACAGAAGAAGATAGCAATGCATGTGCTGCTCTCTTAAGCGTCTGCCCTAACACTGAAACCTAAAGCACCACTGTAATGGGACGCAGCAGAAAGAGTTAGGACAGAATTTGTGGTTCCTTCTTCCTGCTCCTTTGCCGAGTACTTCATGCCAGAACAGCCATAGCTCTGTCTGGCTTGCAGTCTCCAATTCCAGCAAGGATACAGTTCCTCGTCAACAGAAAGAGCTAGGAAGGAATTGATTGCGCTGATTCCTGTTTGTCTGCTC
This sequence comes from Rhynochetos jubatus, assembly GCA_027574665.1. Lineage (NCBI taxonomy): Eukaryota > Metazoa > Chordata > Aves > Eurypygiformes > Rhynochetidae > Rhynochetos > Rhynochetos jubatus. The sequence goes on along the minus strand of CM050689.1, from coordinate 8,572,695 downwards.
TAGCAGTTGGTTCCCTATTTGGCAGAACGCTGGACTCCCTTTAAATCTGATAGCAAATCATCTCCCTTTTCCTCCAAACCAGCAAGAGCTACAAGATTATTTCTTAGTGAAACAGTTTCCTTTGGCAGAGCACTTCATGCCTCTTAAGACATAGCTCTGTATGACCTGGAAACTAGAAATCCAGAGGGACACCTGCTCTGTCCAAACAGAAGAGGAGAGGCATGAATGTGCTGCTCTCTTAAGCGGCGTCTGCCCTAACACTGAAACCTAAAGCACCACTGTAATGGGACCCAGCAGAAAGAGTTAGGACAGAATTTGTGGTTCCTTCTTCCTGCTCCTTTGCCGAGTACTTCATGCCAGAACAGCCATAGCTCTGTCTGGCTTGCAGTCTCCAATTCCAGCAAGGATACAGTTCCTCGTCAACAGAAAGAGCTAGGAAGGAATTGCTTGCGCTGATTCCTGTTTGTCTGCTCTAGCAGTTGGTTCCCTATTTGGCAGAACGCTGGACTCCCTTTAAATCTGATAGCCAATCATCTCCCTTTTCCTCAACCAGCAAGAGCTACAAGATTATTTCTTAGTGAAACAGTTTCCTTTGGCAGAGCACTTCATGCCTCTTAAGACATAGCTCTGTATGACCTGGAAACTAGAAATCCAGAGGGACACCTGCTCTGTCCAAACAGAAGAGGAGAGGCATGAATGTGCTGCTCTTTTAAGCGGCGTCTGCCCTAACACTGAAACGTAAAGCACCACTGTAATGGGACCCAGCAGAAAGAGTTAGGACAGAATTTGTTGTTCCTTCTTCCTGCTCCTTTGCAGAGTAGTTCATGTCCGAACAGCTGTAGCTCTGTCTGGCTTGCAGTCTCCAATTCCAGCAAGGATACAGTTCCTCGTCAACAGAAAGAGCTAGGAAGGAATTGCTTGCGCTGATTCCTGTTTGTCTGCTCTAGTAGTTGGTTCCCTATTTGGCAGAACGCTGGACTGCCTGTCACACTCAGAGCCAAACATCTCCCTTTCCCTCCAAACGAGCAAGAGCTACAAGATTATTTCTTAGTGAAACATTGTTTGCTTTGGCAGAGCACTTCATGCCTCTTAAGACGTAGCTCTGTATGACCTGGAAACTAGAAATCCAGAGGGACACCTGCTCTGTCCAAACAGAAGAGGAGAGGCATGAATGTGCTACCCTCTTAAGCGAATGCCCTAACACTGAAACCTAAACCACCACTGTAATGGGACTCAGCACAAAAAGTTAGGACAGAATTTGTTGTTCCTTCTTCCTGCTCCTTTGCAGAGTAGTTCATGCCTGAACAGCCATAGCTCTGTCTGGCTTTCAGTCTCCAATTCCAGCAAGGATACAGTTCCTCGTCAACAGAAAGAGCTAGGAAGGAATTGCTTGCACTGATTCCTGTTTGTCTGCTCTAGCAGTTGGTTCCCTATTTGGCAGAACGCTGGACTCCCTTTAACTCTGGTAGCCAATCATCTCCCTTTTCCTCCAAACCAGCAAGAGCTACAAGATTATTTCTTAGTGAAACAGTTTCCTTTGGCAGAGCACTTCATGCCTCTTAAGACATAGCTCTGTATGACCTGGAAACTAGAAATCCAGAGGGACACCTGCTCTGTCCAAACAGAAGAGGAGAGGCATGAATGTGCTGCTCTTTTAAGCGGCATCTGCCCTAACACTGAAACCTAAAGCACCACTGTAATGGGACCCAGCAGAAAGAGTTAGGACAGAATTTGTGGTTCCTTCTTCCTGCTCCTTTGCAGAGTAGTTCATGCCCGAACAGCCGTAGCTCTGTCTGGCTTTCAGTCTCCAATTCCAGCAAGGCTACAGTTCCTCGTCAACAGAAAGAGCTAGGAAGGAATTGCTTGCGCTGTTTTCTGTGTGTCTGCTCTAGCAGTTGGTTCCCTATTTGGCAGAACGCTGGACTGCCTGTCACACTTAGAGCCAAACATCTCCCTTTTCCTCCAAACCAGCAAGAGCTACAAGATTATTTCTTAGTGAAACATTGTTTGCTATGGCAGAGCACTTCATGCCTCTTAAGACATAGCTCTGTATGACCTGGAAACTAGAAGTCCAGAGGGACACCTGCTCTGTCCAAACAGAAGAGGAGAGGCATGAATGTGCTGCTCTTTGAAGCGTCTGCCCTAACACTGAAACGTAAAGCACCACTGTAATGGGACCCAGCAGAAAGAGTTAGGACAGAATTTGTTGTTCCTTCTTCCTGCTCCTTTGCAGAGTAGTTCATGTCCAAACAGCCGTTGCTCTGTCTGGCTTGCAGTCTCCAATTCCAGCAAGGATACAGTTCCTCGTCAACAGAAAGAGCTAGGAAGGAATTGCTTGCGCTGTTTTCTGTGTGTCTGCTCTAGCAGTTGGTTCCCTATTTGGCAGAACGCTGGACTGCCTGTCACACTTAGAGCCAAACATCTCCCTTTTCCTCCAAAAAAGCAAGAGCTACAAGATTATTTCTTAGTGAAACATTGTTTGCTATGGCAGAGCACTTCATGCCTCTTAAGACATAGCTCTGTATGACCTGGAAACTAGAAGTCCAGAGGGACACCTGCTCTGTCCAAACAGAAGAGGAGAGGCATGAATGTGCTGCTCTTTGAAGCGTCTGCCCTAACACTGAAACGTAAAGCACCACTGTAATGGGACCCAGCAGAAAGAGTTAGGACAGAATTTGTTGTTCCTTCTTCCTGCTCCTTTGCAGAGTAGTTCATGTCCAAACAGCCGTTGCTCTGTCTGGCTTGCAGTCTCCAATTCCAGCAAGGATACAGTTCCTCGTCAACAGAAAGAGCTAGGAAGGAATTGCTTGCGCTGATTCCTGTTTATGTGCTCTAGTAGTTGTTTCCCTATTTGGCAGAACGCTGGACTGCCTGTCACACTTAGAGCCAAACATCTCCCTTTTCCGCCAAACAAGCAAGAGCTACAAGATTATTTCTTAGTGAAACATTGTTTGCTTTGGCAGAGCACTTCATGCCTCTTAAGACGTAGCTCTGTATGACCTGGAAACTAGAAATACAGAGGGACACCTGCTCTGTCCAAACAGAAGAGGAGAGGCATGAATGTGCTACCCTCTTAAGCGTCTGCCCTAACACTGAAACCTAAAGCACCACTGTAATGGGACCCAGCAGAAAGAGTTAGGACAGAATTTTTTGTTCCTTCTTCCTGCTCCTTTGTGGAGTAGTTCATGCCCGAACAGCCGTAGCTCTGTCTGGCTTTCAGTCTCCAATTCCAGCAAGGATACAGTTCCTCGTCAACAGAAAGAGCTAGGAAGGAATTGCTTGCGCTGATTTCTGTTTGTCTGCTCTAGTAGTTGGTTCCCTATTTGGCAGAATGCTGGACTGCCTGTCACACTTAGAGCTAAACATCTCCCCTTTCCTCCAAACCAGCAAGAGCCTCAAGATTATTTTTTAGTGAAACATTGTTTGCTTTGGCAGAGCACTTCATGCCTCTTAAGACATAGCTCTGTATGACCTGGAAACTAGAAATCCAGAGGGACATCTGCTCTGTCCAAACAGAAGAGGAGAGGCATGAATGTGCTACCCTCTTAAGCGAATGCCCTAACACTGAAACCTAAACCACCACTGTAATGGGACCCAGCACAAAAAGTTAGGACAGAATTTGTTGTTCCTTCTTCCTGCTCCTTTGCAGAGTAGTTCATGCCTGAAGAGCCATAGCTCTGTCTGGCTTGCAGTCTCCAATTCCAGCAAGGATACAGTTCCTCGTCAACAGAAAGAGCTAGGAAGGAATTGCTTGCGCTGATTTCTGTGTGTCTGCTCTAGTAGTTGGTTCCCTATTTGGCAGAACGCTGGACTGCCTTTAACTCTGATAGCCAAACATCTCCCTTTTCCTCCAAACCAGCAAGAGCTACAAGAGTATTTCTTAGTGAAACATTGTTTCCTTTGGCAGAGCACTTCATGCCTCTTAAGACGTAGCTCTGTATGACCTGGAAACTAGAAATCCAGAGGGACACCTGCTCTGTCCAAACAGAAGAGGAGAGGCATGAATGTGCTACCCTCTTAAGCGAATGCCCTAACACTGAAACCTAAACCACCACTGTAATGGGACCCAGCACAAAAAGTTAGGACAGAATTTGTTGTTCCTTCTTCCTGCTCCTTTGCAGAGTAGTTCATGCCTGAACAGCCGTAGCTCTGTCTGGCTTTCAGTCTCCAATTCCAGCAAGGATACAGTTCCTCGTCAACAGAAAGAGCTAGGAAGGAATTGCTTGCGCTGATTTCTGTTTGTCTGCTCTAGTAGTTGGTTCCCTATTTGGCAGAACGCTGGACTGCCTGTAACTCTGATAGCCAAAAATCTCCCTTTTCCTCCAAACCAGCAAGAGCTACAAGATTATTTCTTAGTGAAACACTGTTTGCTTTGGCAGAGCACTTCATGCCTCTTAAGACATAGCTCTGTATGACCTGGAAACTAGAAATCCAGAGGGACATCTGCTCTGTCCAAACAGAAGAAGATAGCAATGCATGTGCTGCTCTCTTAAGCGTCTGCCCTAACACTGAAACCTAAAGCACCACTGTAATGGGACGCAGCAGAAAGAGTTAGGACAGAATTTGTGGTTCCTTCTTCCTGCTCCTTTGCCGAGTACTTCATGCCAGAACAGCCATAGCTCTGTCTGGCTTGCAGTCTCCAATTCCAGCAAGGATACAGTTCCTCGTCAACAGAAAGAGCTAGGAGGGAATTGCTTGCGCTGATTTCTGTGTGTCTGCTCTAGCAGTTGGTTCCCTATTTGGCAGAACGCTGGACTCCCTTTAAATCTGATAGCAAATCATCTCCCTTTTCCTCCAAACCAGCAAGAGCTACAAGATTATTTCTTAGTGAAACAGTTTCCTTTGGCAGAGCACTTCATGCCTCTTAAGACATAGCTCTGTATGACCTGGAAACTAGAAATCCAGAGGGACACCTGCTCTGTCCAAACAGAAGAGGAGAGGCATGAATGTGCTGCTCTCTTAAGCGGCGTCTGCCCTAACACTGAAACCTAAAGCACCACTGTAATGGGACCCAGCAGAAAGAGTTAGGACAGAATTTGTGGTTCCTTCTTCCTGCTCCTTTGCCGAGTACTTCATGCCAGAACAGCCATAGCTCTGTCTGGCTTGCAGTCTCCAATTCCAGCAAGGATACAGTTCCTCGTCAACAGAAAGAGCTAGGAAGGAATTGCTTGCGCTGATTCCTGTTTGTCTGCTCTAGCAGTTGGTTCCCTATTTGGCAGAACGCTGGACTCCCTTTAAATCTGATAGCCAATCATCTCCCTTTTCCTCAACCAGCAAGAGCTACACCATTATTTCTTAGTGAAACAGTTTCCTTTGGCAGAGCACTTCATGCCTCTTAAGACATAGCTCTGTATGACCTGGAAACTAGAAATCCAGAGGGACACCTGCTCTGTCCAAACAGAAGAGGAGAGGCATGAATGTGCTGCTCTTTTAAGCGGCGTCTGCCCTAACACTGAAACGTAAAGCACCACTGTAATGGGACCCAGCAGAAAGAGTTAGGACAGAATTTGTTGTTCCTTCTTCCTGCTCCTTTGCAGAGTAGTTCATGTCCGAACAGCTGTAGCTCTGTCTGGCTTGCAGTCTCCAATTCCAGCAAGGATACAGTTCCTCGTCAACAGAAAGAGCTAGGAAGGAATTGCTTGCGCTGATTCCTGTTTGTCTGCTCTAGCAGTTGGTTCCCTATTTGGCAGAACCCTGGACTGCCTGTCACACTCAGAGCCAAACATCTCCCTTTCCCTCCAAACGAGCAAGAGCTACAAGATTATTTCTTAGTGAAACATTGTTTGCTTTGGCAGAGCACTTCATGCCTCTTAAGACGTAGCTCTGTATGACCTGGAAACTAGAAATCCAGAGGGACACCTGCTCTGTCCAAACAGAAGAGGAGAGGCATGAATGTGCTACCCTCTTAAGCGAATGCCCTAACACTGAAACCTAAACCACCACTGTAATGGGACTCAGCACAAAAAGTTAGGACAGAATTTGTTGTTCCTTCTTCCTGCTCCTTTGCAGAGTAGTTCATGCCTGAACAGCCGTAGCTCTGTCTGGCTTTCAGTCTCCAATTCCAGCAAGGATACAGTTCCTCGTCAACAGAAAGAGCTAGGAAGGAATTGCTTGCGCTGATTTCTGTTTGTCTGCTCTTGAAATTGGTTCCCTATTTGGCAGAACGCTGGACTGCCTGTCACACTTAGAGCCAAACATCTCCCTTTTCCTCCAAACCAGCAAGAGCTACAAGATTATTTCTTAGTGAAACACTGTTTGCTTTGGCAGAGCACTTCATGCCTCTTAAGACATAGCTCTGTATGACCTGGAAACTAGAAATCCAGAGGGACATCTGCTCTGTCCAAACAGAAGAAGATAGCAATGCATGTGCTGCTCTCTTAAGCGTCTGCCCTAACACTGAAACCTAAAGCACCACTGTAATGGGACGCAGCAGAAAGAGTTAGGACAGAATTTGTGGTTCCTTCTTCCTGCTCCTTTGCCGAGTACTTCATGCCAGAACAGCCATAGCTCTGTCTGGCTTGCAGTCTCCAATTCCAGCAAGGATACAGTTCCTCGTCAACATAAAGAGCTAGGAAGGAATTGCTTGCGCTGATTTCTGTGTGTCTGCTCTAGCAGTTGGTTCCCTATTTGGCAGAACGCTGGACTCCCTTTAAATCTGATAGCAAATCATCTCCCTTTTCCTCCAAACCAGCAAGAGCTACAAGATTATTTCTTAGTGAAACAGTTTCCTTTGGCAGAGCACTTCATGCCTCTTAAGACATAGCTCTGTATGACCTGGAAACTAGAAATCCAGAGGGACACCTGCTCTGTCCAAACAGAAGAGGAGAGGCATGAATGTGCTGCTCTCTTAAGCGGCGTCTGCCCTAACACTGAAACCTAAAGCACCACTGTAATGGGACCCAGCAGAAAGAGTTAGGACAGAATTTGTGGTTCCTTCTTCCTGCTCCTTTGCCGAGTACTTCATGCCAGAACAGCCATAGCTCTGTCTGGCTTGCAGTCTCCAATTCCAGCAAGGATACAGTTCCTCGTCAACAGAAAGAGCTAGGAAGGAATTGCTTGCACTGATTCCTGTTTGTCTGCTCTAGCAGTTGGTTCCCTATTTGGCAGAACGCTGGACTCCCTTTAAATCTGATAGCCAATCATCTCCCTTTTCCTCAACCAGCAAGAGCTACACCATTATTTCTTAGTGAAACAGTTTCCTTTGGCAGAGCACTTCATGCCTCTTAAGACATAGCTCTGTATGACCTGGAAACTAGAAATCCAGAGGGACACCTGCTCTGTCCAAACAGAAGAGGAGAGGCATGAATGTGCTGCTCTTTTAAGCGGCGTCTGCCCTAACACTGAAACGTAAAGCACCACTGTAATGGGACCCAGCAGAAAGAGTTAGGACAGAATTTGTTGTTCCTTCTTCCTGCTCCTTTGCAGAGTAGTTCATGTCCGAACAGCTGTAGCTCTGTCTGGCTTGCAGTCTCCAATTCCAGCAAGGATACAGTTCCTCGTCAACAGAAAGAGCTAGGAAGGAATTGCTTGCGCTGATTCCTGTTTGTCTGCTCTAGCAGTTGGTTCCCTATTTGGCAGAACCCTGGACTGCCTGTCACACTCAGAGCCAAACATCTCCCTTTCCCTCCAAACGAGCAAGAGCTACAAGATTATTTCTTAGTGAAACATTGTTTGCTTTGGCAGAGCACTTCATGCCTCTTAAGACGTAGCTCTGTATGACCTGGAAACTAGAAATCCAGAGGGACACCTGCTCTGTCCAAACAGAAGAGGAGAGGCATGAATGTGCTACCCTCTTAAGCGAATGCCCTAACACTGAAACCTAAACCACCACTGTAATGGGACTCAGCACAAAAAGTTAGGACAGAATTTGTTGTTCCTTCTTCCTGCTCCTTTGCAGAGTAGTTCATGCCTGAACAGCCGTAGCTCTGTCTGGCTTTCAGTCTCCAATTCCAGCAAGGATACAGTTCCTCGTCAACAGAAAGAGCTAGGAAGGAATTGCTTGCGCTGATTTCTGTTTGTCTGCTCTTGAAATTGGTTCCCTATTTGGCAGAACGCTGGACTGCCTGTCACACTTAGAGCCAAACATCTCCCTTTTCCTCCAAACCAGCAAGAGCTACAAGATTATTTCTTAGTGAAACACTGTTTGCTTTGGCAGAGCACTTCATGCCTCTTAAGACATAGCTCTGTATGACCTGGAAACTAGAAATCCAGAGGGACACCTGCTCTGTCCAAACAGAAGAGGATAGGCATGCATGTGCTGCTCTCTTAAGCGTCTGCCCTAACACTGAAACCTAAAGCACCACTGTAATGGGACCCAGCAGAAAGAGTTAGGACAGAATTTGTGGTTCCTTCTTCCTGCTCCTTTGCAGAGTACTTCATGCCAGAACAGCCATAGCTCTGTCTGGCTTTCAGTCTCCAATTCCAGCAAGGATATAGTTCATCGTCAACAGAAAGAGCTAGGAAGGAATTGCTTGCGCTGATTCCTGTTTGTCTGCTCTAGCAGTTGGTTCCCTATTTGGCAGAACGCTGGACTCCCTTTAACTCTGGTAGCCAATCATCTCCCTTTTCCTCCAAACCAGCAAGAGCTACAAGATTATTTCTTAGTGAAACAGTTTCCTTTGGCAGAGCACTTCATGCCTCTTAAGACATAGCTCTGTATGACCTGGAAACTAGAAATCCAGAGGGACACCTGCTCTGTCCAAACAGAAGAGGAGAGGCATGAATGTGCTGCTCTTTTAAGCGGCATCTGCCCTAACACTGAAACCTAAAGCACCACTGTAATGGGACCCAGCAGAAAGAGTTAGGACAGAATTTGTTGCTCCTTCTTCCTGCTCCTTTGCAGAGTAGTTCATGCCCGAACAGCCGTAGCTCTGTCTGGCTTTCAGTCTCCAATTCCAGCAAGGCTACAGTTCCTCGTCAACAGAAAGAGCTAGGAAGGAATTGCTTGCGCTGTTTTCTGTGTGTCTGCTCTAGCAGTTGGTTCCCTATTTGGCAGAACGCTGGACTGCCTGTCACACTTAGAGCCAAACATCTCCCTTTTCCTCCAAACCAGCAAGAGCTACAAGATTATTTCTTAGTGAAACATTGTTTGCTATGGCAGAGCACTTCATGCCTCTTAAGACATAGCTCTGTATGACCTGGAAACTAGAAGTCCAGAGGGACACCTGCTCTGTCCAAACAGAAGAGGAGAGGCATGAATGTGCTGCTCTTTGAAGCGTCTGCCCTAACACTGAAACGTAAAGCACCACTGTAATGGGACCCAGCAGAAAGAGTTAGGACAGAATTTGTTGTTCCTTCTTCCTGCTCCTTTGCAGAGTAGTTCATGTCCAAACAGCCGTTGCTCTGTCTGGCTTGCAGTCTCCAATTCCAGCAAGGATACAGTTCCTCGTCAACAGAAAGAGCTAGGAAGGAATTGCTTGCGCTGATTCCTGTTTATGTGCTCTAGTAGTTGGTTCCCTATTTGGCAGAACGCTGGACTGCCTGTCACACTTAGAGCCAAACATCTCCCTTTTCTGCCAAACAAGCAAGAGCTACAAGATTATTTCTTAGTGAAACATTGTTTGCTTTGGCAGAGCACTTCATGCCTCTTAAGACGTAGCTCTGTATGACCTGGAAACTAGAAATCCAGAGGGACACCTGCTCTGTCCAAACAGAAGAGGAGAGGCATGAATGTGCTACCCTCTTAAGCGTCTGCCCTAACACTGAAACCTAAAGCACCACTGTAATGGGACCCAGCAGAAAGAGTTAGGACAGAATTTTTTGTTCCTTCTTCCTGCTCCTTTGTGGAGTAGTTCATGCCCGAACAGCCGTAGATCTGTCTGGCTTTCAGTCTCCAATTCCAGCAAGGATACAGTTCCTCGTCAACAGAAAGAGCTAGGAAGGAATTGCTTGCGCTGATTCCTGTTTGTCTGCTCTAGCAGTTGGTTCCCTATTTGGCAGAACGCTGGACTCCCTTTAAATCTGATAGCCAATCATCTCCCTTTTCCTCAACCAGCAAGAGCTACACCATTATTTCTTAGTGAAACAGTTTCCTTTGGCAGAGCACTTCATGCCTCTTAAGACATAGCTCTGTATGACCTGGAAACTAGAAATCCAGAGGGACACCTGCTCTGTCCAAACAGAAGAGGAGAGGCATGCATGTGCTCCTCTTTTAAGCGCCGCCTGCCCTAACACTGAAAAGTAAAGCACCACTGTAATGGGACCCAGCAGAAAGAGTTAGGACAGAATTTGTTGTTCCTTCTTCCTGCTCCTTTGCAGAGTAGTTCATGCCAGAACAGCCATAGCTCTGTCTGGCTTGCAATCTCCCATTCCAGCAAAGATACAGTTCCTCGTCAACAGAAAGAGCTAGGAAGGAATTGCTTGCGCTGATTTCTGTGTGTCTGCTCTAGAAATTGGTTCCCTGTTTGGCAGAACGCTGGACTGCCTGTCACACTTAGAGCCAAACATGCGCCTTTTCCTCCAAAAAAGCAAGAGCTACAAGATTATTTCTTAGTGAAACATTGTTTGCTATGGCAGAGCACTTCATGCCTCTTAAGACATAGCTCTGTATGACCTGGAAACTAGAAGTCCAGAGGGACACCTGCCCTGCCCAAACAGAAGAGGAGAGGCATGAATGTGCTGCTCTTTTAAGCGTCTGCCCTAACACTGAAACGTAAAGCACCACTGTAATGGGACCCAGCAGAAAGAGTTAGGACAGAATTTGTTGTTCCTTCTTCCTGCTCCTTTGCAGAGCAGTTCATGTCCAAACAGCCATTGCTCTGTCTGGCTTGCAGTCTCCAATTCCAGCAAGGATACAGTTCCTCGTCAACAGAAAGAGCTAGGAAGGAATTGCTTGCGCTGATTCCTGTTTATGTGCTCTAGTAGTTGTTTCCCTATTTGGCAGAATGCTGGACTGCCTGTCACACTCAGAGCCAAACATCTCCCTTTCCCTCCAAACGAGCAAGAGCTACAAGATTATTTCTTAGTGAAACATTGCTTGCTTTGGCAGAGCACTTCATGCCTCTTAAGGCATAGCTCTGTATGACCTGGAAACTAGAAATCCAGAGGGACACCTGCTCTGTCCAAACAGAAGAGAAGAGGCATGAATGTGCTGCTCTTTTAAGCGCCGCCTGCCCTAACACTGAAACGTAAAGCACCACTGTAATGGGACCCAGCAGAAAGAGTTAGGACAGAATTTGTTGTTCCTTCTTCCTGCTCCTTTGCAGAGTAGTTCATGTACGAACAGCCGTAGCTCTGTCTGGCTTGCAATCTCCCATTCCAGCAAAGATACAGTTCCTCGTCAACAGAAAGAGCTAGGAAGGAATTGCTTGCGCTGATTTCTGTTTGTCTGCTCTAGTAGTTGGTTCCCTATTTGGCAGAACGCTGGACTGCCTTTAACTCTGATATCCAAACATCTCCCTTTTCCTCCAAACCAGCAAGAGCTACAAGAGTATTTCTTAGTGAAACGTTGTTTGCTTTGGCAGAGCACTTCATGCCTCTTAAGACATAGCCCTGTATGACCTGGAAACTAGAAATCCAGAGGGACACCTGCTCTGTCCAAACAGAAGAGGAGAGGCATGCATGTGCTCCTCTTTTAAGCGTCTGCCCTAACACTGAAACCTAAAGCACCACTGTAATGGGACCCAGCAGAAAGAGTTAGGACAGAATTTGTTGTTCCTTCTTCCTGCTCCTTTGCAGAGTAGTTCATGTACAAACAGCCGTAGCTCTGTCTGGCTTGCAGTCTCCAATTCCAGCAAGGATACAGTTCCTCGTCAACAGAAAGAGCTAGGAAGGAATTGCTTGCGCAGATTCCTGTTTATGTGCTCTAGCAGTTGGTTCCCTATTTGGCAGAACGCTGGACTGCCTGTCACACTTAGAGCCAAACATCTCCCTTTTCCTCCAAACCAGCAAGAGCTACAAGATTATTTCTTAGTGAAACACTGTTTGCTTTGGCAGAGCACTTCATGCCTCTTAAGACATAGCTCTGTATGACCTGGAAACTAGAAATCCAGAGGGACACCTGCTCTGTCCAAACAGAAGAGGAGAGGCATGAATGTGCTGCTCTTTTAAGCATCTGCCCTAACACTGAAACGTAAAGCACCACTGTAATGGGACCCAGCAGAAAGAGTTAGGACAGAATTTGTTGTTCCTTCTTCCTGCTCCTTTGCAGAGTAGTTCATGCCAGGACAGCCGTTGCTCTGTCTGGCTTGCAGTCTCCAATTCCAGCAAGGATACAGTTCCTCGTCAACAGAAAGAGCTAGGAAGGAATTGCTTGCGCTGATTCCTGTTTATGTGCTCTAGTAGTTGGTTCCCTATTTGGCAGAACCCTGGACCGCCTCTCACACTTAGAGCCAAACATCTCCCTTTTCCTCCAAACCAGCAAGAGCTACAAGATTATTTCTTAGTGAAACATTGTTTGCTTTGGCAGAGCACTTCATGCCTCTTAAGACGTAGCTCTGTATGACCTGGAAACTAGAAATACAGAGGGACACCTGCTCTGTCCAAACAGAAGAGGAGAGGCATGAATGTGCTGCTCTCTTAAGCATCTGCCCTAACACTGAAACCTAAAGCACCACTGTAATGGGACCCAGCAGAAAGAGATAGGACAGAATTTGTTGTTCCTTCTTCCTGCTCCTTTGCAGAGTAGTTCATGCCCGAACAGCCGTAGCTCTGTCTGGCTTGCAGTCTCCAATTCCAGCAAGGATACAGTTCCTCGACAACAGAAAGAGGTAGGAAGGAATTGCTTGCGCTGATTTCTGCTTGTCTGCTCTAGTAGTTGGTTCCCTATTTGGCAGAACGCTGGACTGCCTGTCACCCTTAGAGCCAAACATCTCCCTTTTCCTCCAAACCAGCAAGAGCTACAAGATTATTTCTTAGTGAAACACTGTTTGCTTTGGCAGAGCACTTCATGCCTCTTAAGACGTAGCTCTGTATGACCTGGAAACTAGAAATCCAGAGGGACACCTCCTCTGTCCAAACAGAAGAGGAGAGGCATGCATGTGCTCCTCTTTTAAGCGTCTGCCCTAACACTGAAACCTAAAGCACCACTGTAATGGGACCCAGCAGAAAGAGTTAGGACAGAATTTGTTGTTCCTTCTTCCTGCTCCTTTGCAGAGTAGTTCATGTACAAACAGCCGTAGCTCTGTCTGGCTTGCCATCTCCAATTCCAGCAAGGATACAGTTCCTCGTCAACAGAAAGAGCTAGGAAGGAATTGCTTGCACTGATTTCTGTGTGTCTGCTCTAGAAATTGGTTCCCTGTTTGGCAGAACGCTGGACTGCCTGTCACACTTAGAGCCAAACATCTCCCTTTTCCTCCAAACCAGCAAGAGCTACAAGATTATTTCTTAGTGAAACACTGTTTGCTTTGGCAGAGCACTTCATGCCTCTTAAGACGTAGCTCTGTATGACCTGGAAACTAGAAATCCAGAGGGACACCTGCTCTGTCCAAACAGAAGAGGAGAGGCATGAATGTGCTACCCTCTTAAGCGCCGCCTGCCCTAACACTGAAACGTAAAGCACCACTGTAATGGGACCCAGCAGAAAGAGTTAGGACAGAATTTGTTGTTCCTTCTTCCTGCTCCTTTGCAGAGTAGTTCATGCCAGGACAGCCGTTGCTCTGTCTGGCTTGCAGTCTCCAATTCCAGCAAGGATACAGTTCCTCGTCAACAGAAAGAGCTAGGAAGGAATTGCTTGCGCTGATTCCTGTTTATGTGCTCTAGTAGTTGTTTCCCTATTTGGCAGAATGCTGGACTGCCTGTCACACTTAGAGCCAAACATCTCCCTTTTCCTCCAAACCAGCAAGAGCTACAAGATTATTTCTTAGTGAAACACTGTTTGCTTTGGCAGAGCACTTCATGCCTCTTAAGACGTAGCTCTGTATGACCTGGAAACTAGAAATCCAGAGGGACACCTGCTCTGTCCAAACAGAAGAGGAGAGGCATGAATGTGCTACCCTCTTAAGCGAATGCCCTAACACTGAAACCTAAACCACCACTGTAATGGGACCCAGCAGAAAGAGTTAGGACAGAATTTGTTGTTCCTTCTTCCTGCTCCTTTGCAGAGTAGTTCATGCCAGGACAGCCGTTGCTCTGTCTGGCTTGCAGTCTCCAATTCCAGCAAGGATACAGTTCCTCGTCAACAGAAAGAGCTAGGAAGGAATTGCTTGCGCTGATTCCTGTTTATGTGCTCTAGTAGTTGGTTCCCTATTTGGCAGAACGCTGGACTGCCTGTCACACTTAGAGCCAAACATCTCCCTTTTCCTCCAAACCAGCAAGAGCTACAAGATTATTTCTTAGTGAAACATTGTTTGCTTTGGCAGAGCACTTCATGCCTCTTAAGACGTAGCTCTGTATGACCTGGAACCTAGAAATCCAGAGGGACACCTGCTCTGTCCAAACAGAAGAGGAGAGGCATGAATGTGCTACCCTCTGAAGCGGCGTCTGCCCTAACACTGAAACGTAAACCACCACTGTAATGGGACCCAGCACAAAAAGTTAGGACAGAATTTGTTGTTCCTTCTTCCTGCTCCTTTGCAGAGTAGTTCATGTACAAACAGCCGTAGCTCTGTCTGGCTTGCCATCTCCCATTCCAGCAAGGATACAGTTCCTCGTCAACAGAAAGAGCTAGGAAGGAATTGCTTGCGCTGATTCCTGTTTGTCTGCTCTAGCAGTTGGTTCCCTATTTGGCAGAACGCTGGACTGCCTGTAACTCTGATAGCCAAACATCTCCCTTTTCCTCCAAACCAGCAAGAGCTACAAGATTATTTCTTAGTGAAACATTGTTTGCTATGGCAGAGCACTTCATGCCTCTTAAGACGTAGCTCTGTATGACCTGGAAACTAGAAATCCAGAGGGACACCTGCTCTGTCCAAACAGAAGAGGAGAGGCATGAATGTGCTACCCTCTTAAGCGAATGCCCTAACACTGAAACCTAAAGCACCAGTGTAATGGGACCCAGCAGAAAGAGATAGGACAGAATTTGTTGTTCCTTCTTCCTGCTCCTTTGCAGAGTAGTTCATGTACAAACAGCCGTAGCTCTGTCTGGCTTGCCATCTCCCATTCCAGCAAGGATACAGTTCCTCGTCAACAGAAGGAGCTAGGAAGGAATTGCTTGTGCTGATTTCTGTTTGTCTGCTCTAGTAGTTGGTTCCCTATTTGGCAGAACGCTGGACTGCCTGTCACCCTTAGAGCCAAACATCTCCCTTTTCCTCCAAACCAGCAAGAGCTACAAGAGTATTTCTTAGTGAAACACTTCGCTTTGGCAGAGCACTTCATGCCTCTTAAGACGTAGCTCTGTATGACCTGGAAACTAGAAATTCAGAGGGACGCCTGCTCTGTCCAAACAGAAGAGGAGAGGCATGCATGTGCTACCCTCTTAGGCGTCGTCTGCCCTAACACTGAAACCTAAAGCACCACTGTAATGGGACCCAGCACAAAGAGTTAGGACAGAATTTGTTGTTCCTTCTTCCTGCTCCTTTGCAGAGTAGTTCATGTACAAACAGCCGTAGCTCTGTCTGGCTTGCCATCTCCCATTCCACCAAGGATACAGTTCCTCGTCAACAGAAAGAGCTAGGAAGGATTGCTTGCGCTGATTTCTGTTTGTCTGCTCTAGCAGTTGGTTCCCTGTTTGGCAGAACGCTGGACTGCCTGTCACACTTAGAGCCAAACATGCGCCTTTTCCTCCAAAAAAGCAAGAGCTACAAGATTATTTCTTAGTGAAACATTGTTTGCTATGGCAGAGCACTTCATGCCTCTTAAGACATAGCTCTGTATGACCTGGAAACTAGAAGTCCAGAGGGACACCTGCTCTGTCCAAACAGAAGAGGAGAGGCATGAATGTGCTGCTCTTTTAAGCGTCTGCCCTAACACTGAAACATAAAGCACCACTGTAATGGGACCCAACAGAAAGAGTTAGGACAGAATTTGTTGTTCCTTCTTCCTGCTCCTTTGCAGAGTAGATCATGCCAGGACAGCCGTTGCTCTGTCTGGCTTGCAGTCTCCAATTCCAGCAAGGATACAGTTCCTCGTCAACAGAAAGAGCTAGGAAGGAATTGCTTGCGCTGATTCCTGTTTATGTGCTCTAGTAGTTGTTTCCCTATTTGGCAGAACGCTGGACTGCCTGTCACACTTAGAGCCAAACATCTCCCTTTTCCTCCAAACCAGCAAGAGCTACAAGATTATTTCTTAGTGAAACACTGTTTGCTTTGGCAGAGCACTTCATGCCTCTTAAGACGTAGCTCTGTATGACCTGGAAACTAGAAATCCAGAGGGACACCTGCTCTGTCCAAGCAGAAGAGGAGAGGCATGAATGTGCTGCTCTTTTAAGCATCTGCCCTAACACTGAAACGTAAAGCACCACTGTAATGGGACCCAGCAGAAAGAGTTAGGACAGAATTTGTTGTTCCTTCTTCCTGCTCCTTTGCAGAGTAGTTCATGCCCGAACAGCCGTAGCTCTGTCTGGCTTTCAGTCTCCAATTCCAGCAAGGATACAGTTCCTCGTCAACAGAAAGAGCTAGGAAGGAATTGCTTGCGCTGATTTCTGCTTGTCTGCTCTAGTAGTTGGTTCCCTATTTGGCAGAACGCTGGACTGCCTGTAACTCTGATAGCCAAACATCTCCCTTTTCCTCCAAACCAGCAAGAGCTACAAGATTATTTCTTAGTGAAACACTGTTTGCTTTGGCAGAGCACTTCATGCCTCTTAAGACGTAGCTCTGTATGACCTGGAAACTAGAAATCCAGAGGGACACCTGCTCTGTCCAAACAGAAGAGGAGAGGCATGAATGTGCTACCCTCTGAAGCGGCGTCTGCCCTAACACTGAAACGTAAACCACCACTGTAATGGGACCCAGCACAAAAAGTTAGGACAGAATTTGTTGTTCCTTCTTCCTGCTCCTTTGCAGAGTAGTTCATGTACAAACAGCCGTAGCTCTGTCTGGCTTGCCATCTCCCATTCCAGCAAGGATACAGTTCCTCGTCAACAGAAAGAGCTAGGAAGGAATTGCTTGCGCTGATTCCTGTTTGTCTGCTCTAGCAGTTGGTTCCCTATTTGGCAGAACGGTGGACTGCCTGTCACCCTTAGAGCCAAACATCTCCCTTTTCCTCCAAACCAGCAAGAGCTACAAGATTATTTCTTAGTGAAACACTGTTTGCTTTGGCAGAGCACTTCATGCCTCTTAAGACGTAGCTCTGTATGACCTGGAAACTAGAAATTCAGAGGGACGCCTGCTCTGTCCAAACAGAAGAGGAGAGGCATGCATGTGCTACCCTCTTAGGCGTCGTCTGCCCTAACACTGAAACCTAAAGCACCACTGTATTGGGACCCAGCACAAAGAGTTAGGACAGAATTTGTTGTTCCTTCTTCCTGCTCCTTTGCAGAGTAGTTCGTGCCCGAACAGCCGTAGCTCTGTCTGGCTTGCAATCTCCAATTCCAGCAAGGATACAGTTCCTCGTCAACAGAAAGAGCTAGGAAGGAATTGCTTGCGCTGATTTCTGTTTGTCTGCTCTTGAAATTGGTTCCCTATTTGGCAGAACGCTGGACTGCCTGTCACACTTAGAGCCAAACATCTCCCTTTTCCTCCAAACCAGCAAGAGCTACAAGATTATTTCTTAGTGAAAAGTTGTTTGCTGTGGCAGAGCACTTCATGCCTCTTAAGACATAGCTCTGTATGACCTGGAAACTAGAAATCCAGAGGGACACCTGCTCTGTCCAAACAGAAGAGGAGAGGCATGAATGTGCTGCTCTTTTAAGCGTCTGCCCTAACACTGAAACGTAAAGCACCACTGTAATGGGACCCAACAGAAAGAGTTAGGACAGAATTTGTTGTTCCTTCTTCCTGCTCCTTTGCAGAGTAGTTCATGTACAAACAGCCGTAGCTCTGTCTGGCTTGCAATCTCCAATTCCAGCAAGGATACAGTTCCTCGTCAACAGAAAGAGCTAGGAAGGAATTGCTTGCGCTGATTTCTGTTTGTCTGCTGTAGTAGTTGGTTCCCTGCTAGGGAGAAAGCTGGACTGCCTGTCACACTTAGAGCCAAACATCTCCCTTTTCCTCCAAACCAGCAAGGGCTACAACATTATTTCTTAGTGAAAAGTTGTTTGCTGTGGCAGAGCACTTCCTGCCTCTTAAGACATAGCTCTGTATGACCTGGAAACTAGAAATCCAGAGGGACATCTGCTCTGTCCAAACAGAAGAGGAGAGGCATGAATGTGCTGCTCTCTTAAGCGTCTGCCCTAACACTGAAACCTAAAGCACCACTGTAATGGGACCCAGCAGAAAGAGTTAGGACAGAATTTGTTGTTCCTTCTTCCTGCTCCTTTGCAGAGTAGTTCATGCCAGAACAGCCATAGCTCTGTCTGGCTTGCAATCTCCAATTCCAGCAAGGATACAGTTCCTCGTCAACAGAAAGAGCTAGGAAGGAATTGCTTGCGCTGATTTCTGTTTGTCTGCTCTAGCAGTTGGTTCCCTATTTGGCAGAACGCTGGACTGCCTGTCACACTCAGAGCCAAACATCTCCCTTTTCCTCCAAACCAGCAAGAGCTACAAGATTATTTCTTAGTGAAACACTGTTTGCTTTGGCAGAGCACTTCATGCCTCTTAAGACGTAGCTCTGTATGACCTGGAAACTAGAAATTCAGAGGGACGCCTGCTCTGTCCAAACAGAAGAGGAGAGGCATGCATGTGCTACCCTCTTAGGCGTCGTCTGCCCTAACACTGAAACCTAAAGCACCACTGTATTGGGACCCAGCACAAAGAGTTAGGACAGAATTTGTTGTTCCTTCTTCCTGCTCCTTTGCAGAGTAGTTCGTGCCCGAACAGCCGTAGCTCTGTCTGGCTTGCAATCTCCAATTCCAGCAAGGATACAGTTCCTCGTCAACAGAAAGAGCTAGGAAGGAATTGCTTGCGCTGATTTCTGTTTGTCTGCTCTTGAAATTGGTTCCCTATTTGGCAGAACGCTGGACTGCCTGTCACACTTAGAGCCAAACATCTCCCTTTTCCTCCAAACCAGCAAGAGCTACAAGATTATTTCTTAGTGAAACACTGTTTGCTTTGGCAGAGCACTTCATGCCTCTTAAGACGTAGCTCTGTATGACCTGGAAACTAGAAATCCAGAGGGACACCTGCTCTGTCCAAACAGAAGAGGAGAGGCATGAATGTGCTGCTCTTTTAAGCGGCGTCTGCCCTAACACTGAAACCTAAAGCACCACTGTAATGGGACCAACAGAAAGAGTTAGGACAGAATTTGTTGTTCCTTCTTCCTGCTCCTTTGCAGAGTAGTTCATGCCAGAGCAGCCGTATCTCTGTCTGGCTTGCAATCTCCAATTCCAGCAAGGATACAGTTCCTCGTCAACAGAAAGAGCTAGGAAGGAATTGCTTGCGCTGATTTCTGTTTGTCTGCTCTAGTAGTTGGTTCCCTGCTAGGGAGAAAGCTGGACTGCCTGTCACACTTAGAGCCAAACATCTCCCTTTTCCTCCAAACCAGCAAGGGCTACAACATTATTTCTTAGTGAAAAGTTGTTTGCTGTGGCAGAGCACTTCATGCCTCTTAAGACATAGCTCTGTATGACCTGGAAACTAGAAATCCAGAGGGACACCTGCTCTGTCCAAACAGAAGAGGAGAGGCATGAATGTGCTGCTCTTTTAAGCATCTGCCCTAACACTGAAACGTAAAGCACCACTGTAATGGGACCCAACAGAAAGAGTTAGGACAGAATTTGTTGTTCCTTCTTCCTGCTCCTTTGCAGAGTAGTTCATGTACAAACAGCCGTAGCTCTGTCTGGCTTGCAATCTCCAATTCCAGCAAGGATACAGTTCCTCGTCAACAGAAAGAGCTAGGAAGGAATTGCTTGCGCTGATTTCTGTTTGTCTGCTGTAGTAGTTGGTTCCCTGCTAGGGAGAAAGCTGGACTGCCTGTCACACTTAGAGCCAAACATCTCCCTTTTCCTCCAAACCAGCAAGGGCTACAACATTATTTCTTAGTGAAAAGTTGTTTGCTGTGGCAGAGCACTTCCTGCCTCTTAAGACATAGCTCTGTATGACCTGGAAACTAGAAATCCAGAGGGACATCTGCTCTGTCCAAACAGAAGAGGAGAGGCATGAATGTGCTGCTCTCTTAAGCGTCTGCCCTAACACTGAAACCTAAAGCACCACTGTAATGGGACCCAGCAGAAAGAGTTAGGACAGAATTTGTTGTTCCTTCTTCCTGCTCCTTTGCAGAGTAGTTCATGCCAGAACAGCCATAGCTCTGTCTGGCTTGCAATCTCCAATTCCAGCAAGGATACAGTTCCTCGTCAACAGAAAGAGCTAGGAAGGAATTGCTTGCGCTGATTTCTGTTTGTCTGCTCTAGCAGTTGGTTCCCTATTTGGCAGAACGCTGGACTGCCTGTCACACTCAGAGCCAAACATCTCCCTTTTCCTCCAAACCAGCAAGAGCTACAAGATTATTTCTTAGTGAAACATTGTTTCCTTTGGCAGAGCACTTCATGCCTCTTAAGACACAGCTCTGTATGACCTGGAAACTAGAAATCCAGAGGGACACCTGCTCTGTCCAAACAGAAGAGGAGAGGCATGAATGTGCTGCTCTCTTAAGCGTCTGCCCTAACACTGAAACGTAAAGCACCACTGTAATGGGACCCAGCAGAAAGAGTTAGGACAGAATTTGTTGTTCCTTCTTCCTGCTCCTTTGCAGAGTAGTTCATGCCAGGACAGCCGTTGCTCTGTCTGGCTTGCAGTCTGCAATTCCAGCAAGGATACAGTTCCTCGTCAAGAGAAAGAGCTAGGAAGGAATTGCTTGCGCTGATTCCTGTTTATGTGCTCTCGTAGTTGTTTCCCTATTTGGCAGAATGCTGGACTGCCTGTCACACTTAGAGCCAAACATCTCCCTTTTCCTCCAAACCAGCAAGAGCCTCAAGATTATTTCTTAGTGAAACATTGTTTGCTTTGGCAGAGCACTTCATGCCTCTTAAGACGTACCTCTGTATGACCTGGAAACTAGAAATCCAGAGGGACACCTGCTCTGTCCAAACAGAAGAGGAGAGGCATGAATGTGCTACCCTGTTAAGCGAATGCCCTAACACTGAAACCTAAAGCACCACTGTAATGGGACCCAGCAGAAAGAGTTAGGACAGAATTTGTTGTTCCTTCTTCCTGCTCCTTTGCAGAGTAGTTCATGTACAAACAGCCGTAGCTCTGTCTGGCTTGCCATCTCCAATTCCAGCAAGGATACAGTTCCTCGTCAACAGAAAGAGCTAGGAAGGAATTGCTTGCGCTGATTTCTGTTTGTCTGCTCTAGAAATTGGTTCCCTGTTTGGCAGAACGCTGGAGTGCCTGTCACACTTAGAGCCAAACATGCGCATTTTCCTCCAAAAAAGCAAGAGCTACAAGATTATTTCTTAGTGAAACATTGTTTGCTTTGGCAGAGCACTTCATGCCTCTTAAGACATAGCTCTGTATGACCTGGAAACTAGAAGTCCAGAGGGACACCTGCTCTGTCCAAACAGAAGAGGAGAGGCATGAATGTGCTGCTCTTTTAAGCATCTGCCCTAACACTGAAACCTAAAGCACCACTGTAATGGGACCCAGAAGAAAGAGTTAGGACAGAATTTGTTGTTCCTTCTTCCTGCTCCTTTGCAGAGTAGTTCATGCCAGAACAGCCATAGCTCTGTCTGGCTTGCAATCTCCAATTCCAGCAAGGATACAGTTCCTCGTCAACAGAAAGAGCTAGGAAGGAATTGCTTGCGCTGATTCCTGTTTGTCTGCTCTAGCAGTTGGTTCCCTATTTGGCAGAACGCTGGACTCCCTTTAAATCTGATAGCCAATCATCTCCCTTTTCCTCCAAACCAGCAAGAGCTACAAGATTATTTCTTAGTGAAACAGTTTCCTTTGGCAGAGCACTTCATGCCTCTTAAGACACAGCTCTGTATGACCTGGAAACTAGAAATCCAGAGGGACACCTGCTCTGTCCAAACAGAAGAGGAGAGGCATGAATGTGCTGCTCTCTTAAGCGTCTGCCCTAACACTGAAACGTAAAGCACCACTGTAATGGGACCCAGCAGAAAGAGTTAGGACAGAATTTGTTGTTCCTTCTTCCTGCTCCTTTGCAGAGTAGTTCATGCCAGGACAGCCGTTGCTCTGTCTGGCTTGCAATCTGCAATTCCAGCAAGGATACAGTTCCTCGTCAACATAAAGAGCTAGGAAGGAATTGCTTGCACTGATTTCTGTTTATGTGCTCTCGTAGTTGTTTCCCTATTTGGCAGAATGCTGGACTGCCTGTCACACTTAGAGCCAAACATCTCCCTTTTCCTCCAAACCAGCAAGAGCCTCAAGATTATTTCTTAGTGAAACATTGTTTGCTTTGGCAGAGCACTTCATGCCTCTTAAGACGTACCTCTGTATGACCTGGAAACTAGAAATCCAGAGGGACACCTGCTCTGTCCAAACAGAAGAGGAGAGGCATGAATGTGCTACCCTGTTAAGCGAATGCCCTAACACTGAAACCTAAAGCACCACTGTAATGGGACCCAGCAGAAAGAGTTAGGACAGAATTTGTTGTTCCTTCTTCCTGCTCCTTTGCAGAGTAGTTCATGTACAAACAGCCGTAGCTCTGTCTGGCTTGCCATCTCCAATTCCAGCAAGGATACAGTTCCTCGTCAACAGAAAGAGCTAGGAAGGAATTGCTTGCGCTGATTTCTGTTTGTCTGCTCTAGAAATTGGTTCCCTGTTTGGCAGAACGCTGGACTGCCTGTCACACTTAGAGCCAAACATGCGCATTTTCCTCCAAAAAAGCAAGAGCTACAAGATTATTTCTTAGTGAAACATTGTTTGCTTTGGCAGAGCACTTCATGCCTCTTAAGACATAGCTCTGTATGACCTGGAAACTAGAAGTCCAGAGGGACACCTGCTCTGTCCAAACAGAAGAGGAGAGGCATGAATGTGCTGCTCTTTTAAGCGTCTGCCCTAACACTGAAACATAAAGCACCACTGTAATGGGACCCAACAGAAAGAGTTAGGACAGAATTTGTTGTTCCTTCTTCCTGCTCCTTTGCAGAGTAGTTCATGCCCGAACAGCCGTAGCTCTGTCTGGCTTGCAGTCTCCAATTCCAGCAAGGATACAGTTCCTCGTCAACAGAAAGAGCTAGGAAGGAATTGCTTGCGGTGATTCCTGTTTATGTGCTCTAGTAGTTGTTTCCCTATTTGGCAGAACGCTGGACTGCCTGTCACACTTAGAGCCAAACATCTCCCTTTTCCTCCAAACCAGCAAGAGCTACAAGATTATTTCTTAGTGAAACACTGTTTGCTTTGGCAGAGCACTTCATGCCTCTTAAGACGTAGCTCTGTATGACCTGGAAACTAGAAATCCAGAGGGACACCTGCTCTGTCCAAACAGAAGAGGAGAGGCATGAATGTGCTACCCTCTGAAGCGGCGTCTGCCCTAACACTGTAACGTAAACCACCACTGTAATGGGACCCAGCACAAAAAATTAGGACAGAATTTGTTGTTCCTTCTTCCTGCTCCTTTGCAGAGTAGTTCATGTACAAACAGCCGTAGCTCTGTCTGGCTTGCCATCTCCCATTCCAGCAAGGATACAGTTCCTCGTCAACAGAAAGAGCTAGGAAGGAATTGCTTGCGCTGATTCCTGTTTGTCTGCTCTAGCAGTTGGTTCCCTATTTGGCAGAACGCTGGACTGCCTGTAACTCTGATAGCCAAACATCTCCCTTTTCCTCCAAACCAGCAAGAGCTACAAGATTATTTCTTAGTGAAACATTGTTTGCTATGGCAGAGCACTTCATGCCTCTTAAGACGTAGCTCTGTATGACCTGGAAACTAGAAATCCAGAGGGACACCTGCTCTGTCCAAACAGAAGAGGAGAGGCATGAATGTGCTACCCTCTTAAGCGAATGCCCTAACACTGAAACCTAAAGCACCAGTGTAATGGGACCCAGCAGAAAGAGATAGGACAGAATTTGTTGTTCCTTCTTCCTGCTCCTTTGCAGAGTAGTTCATGTCCGAACAGCAGTAGCTCTGTCTGGCTTGCCATCTCCCATTCCAGCAAGGATACAGTTCCTCGTCAACAGAAGGAGCTAGGAAGGAATTGCTTGTGCTGATTTCTGTTTGTCTGCTCTAGTAGTTGGTTCCCTATTTGGCAGAACGCTGGACTGCCTGTCACCCTTAGAGCCAAACATCTCCCTTTTCCTCCAAACCAGCAAGAGCTACAAGAGTATTTCTTAGTGAAACACTGTTTGCTTTGGCAGAGCACTTCATGCCTCTTAAGACGTAGCTCTGTATGACCTGGAAACTAGAAATTCAGAGGGACGCCTGCTCTGTCCAAACAGAAGAGGAGAGGCATGCATGTGCTACCCTCTTAGGCGTCGTCTGCCCTAACACTGAAACCTAAAGCACCACTGTAATGGGACCCAGCACAAAGAGTTAGGACAGAATTTGTTGTTCCTTCTTCCTGCTCCTTTGCAGAGTAATTCATGTACAAACAGCCGTAGCTCTGTCTGGCTTGCCATCTCCCATTCCACCAAGGATACAGTTCCTCGTCAACAGAAAGAGCTAGGAAGGAATTGCTTGCACTGATTCCTGTTTATGTGCTCTAGTAGTTGTTTCCCTATTTGGCAGAATGCTGGACTGCCTGTCACACTTAGAGCCAAACATCTCCCTTTTCCTCCAAACCAGCAAGAGCCTCAAGATTATTTCTTAGTGAAACATTGTTTGCTTTGGCAGAGCACTTCATGCCTCTTAAGACGTACCTCTGTATGACCTGGAAACTAGAAATCCAGAGGGACACCTGCTCTGTCCAAACAGAAGAGGAGAGGCATGAATGTGCTACCCTGTTAAGCGAATGCCCTAACACTGAAACCTAAAGCACCACTGTAATGGGACCCAGCAGAAAGAGTTAGGACAGAATTTGTTGTTCCTTCTTCCTGCTCCTTTGCAGAGTAGTTCATGTACAAACAGCCGTAGCTCTGTCTGGCTTGCCATCTCCAATTCCAGCAAGGATACAGTTCCTTGTCAACAGAAAGAGCTAGGAAGGAATTGCTTGCGCTGATTTCTGTTTGTCTGCTCTAGAAATTGGTTCCCTGTTTGGCAGAACGCTGGACTGCCTGTCACCCTTAGAGCCAAACATCTCCCTTTTCCTCCAAACCAGCAAGAGCTACAAGAGTATTTCTTAGTGAAACACTGTTTGCTTTGGCAGAGCACTTCATGCCTCTTAAGACGTAGCTCTGTATGACCTGGAAACTAGAAATTCAGAGGGACGCCTGCTCTGTCCAAACAGAAGAGGAGAGGCATGCATGTGCTACCCTCTTAGGCGTCGTCTGCCCTAACACTGAAACCTAAAGCACCACTGTAATGGGACCCAGCACAAAGAGTTAGGACAGAATTTGTTGTTCCTTCTTCCTGCTCCTTTGCAGAGTAATTCATGTACAAACAGCCGTAGCTCTGTCTGGCTTGCCATCTCCCATTCCACCAAGGATACAGTTCCTCGTCAACAGAAAGAGCTAGGAAGGATTGCTTGCGCTGATTTCTGTTTGTCTGCTCTAGCAGTTGGTTCCCTGTTTGGCAGAACGCTGGACTGCCTGTCACACTTAGAGCCAAACATCTCCCTTTTCCTCCAAAAAAGCAAGAGCTACAAGATTATTTCTTAGTGAAACATTGTTTGCTATGGCAGAGCACTTCATGCCTCTTAAGACATAGCTCTGTATGACCTGGAAACTAGAAGTCCAGAGGGACACCTGCTCTGTCCAAACAGAAGAGGAGAGGCATGAATGTGCTGCTCTTTTAAGCGTCTGCCCTAACACTGAAACATAAAGCACCACTGTAATGGGACCCAACAGAAAGAGTTAGGACAGAATTTGTTGTTCCTTCTTCCTGCTCCTTTGCAGAGTAGTTCATGCCAGGACAGCCGTTGCTCTGTCTGGCTTGCAGTCTCCAATTCCAGCAAGGATACAGTTCCTCGTCAACAGAAAGAGCTAGGAAGGAATTGCTTGCGGTGATTCCTGTTTATGTGCTCTAGTAGTTGTTTCCCTATTTGGCAGAACGCTGGACTGCCTGTCACACTTAGAGCCAAACATCTCCCTTTTCCTCCAAACCAGCAAGAGCTACAAGATTATTTCTTAGTGAAACACTGTTTGCTTTGGCAGAGCACTTCATGCCTCTTAAGACGTACCTCTGTATGACCTGGAAACTAGAAATCCAGAGGGACACCTGCTCTGTCCAAGCAGAAGAGGAGAGGCATGAATGTGCTGCTCTTTTAAGCATCTGCCCTAACACTGAAACGTAAAGCACCACTGTAATGGGACCCAGCACAAAGAGTTAGGACAGAATTTGTTGTTCCTTCTTCCTGCTCCTTTGCAGAGTAGTTCATGCCCGAACAGCCGTAGCTCTGTCTGGCTTTCAGTCTCCAATTCCAGCAAGGATACAGTTCCTCGTCAACAGAAAGAGCTAGGAAGGAATTGCTTGCGCTGATTTCTGCTTGTCTGCTCTAGTAGTTGGTTCCCTATTTGGCAGAACGCTGGACTGCCTGTAACTCTGATAGCCAAACATCTCCCTTTTCCTCCAAACCAGCAAGAGCTACAAGATTATTTCTTAGTGAAACACTGTTTGCTTTGGCAGAGCACTTCATGCCTCTTAAGACGTAGCTCTGTATGACCTGGAAACTAGAAATCCAGAGGGACACCTGCTCTGTCCAAACAGAAGAGGAGAGACATGAATGTGCTACCCTCTAAAGCGGCGTCTGCCCTAACACTGAAACGTAAAGCACCACTGTAATGGGACCCAGCACAAAAAGTTAGGACAGAATTTGTTGTTCCTTCTTCCTGCTCCTTTGCAGAGTAGTTCATGTACAAACAGCCGTAGCACTGTCTGGCTTGCCATCTCCCATTCCAGCAAGGATACAGTTCCTCGTCAACAGAAAGAGCTAGGAAGGAATTGCTTGCGCTGATTCCTGTTTGTCTGCTCTAGCAGTTGGTTCCCTATTTGGCAGAACGCTGGACTGCCTGTCACACTTAGAGCCAAACATCTCCCTTTTCCTCCAAACCAGCAAGAGCTACAAGAGTATTTCTTAGTGAAACACTGTTTGCTTTGGCAGAGCACTTCATGCCTCTTAAGACGTAGCTCTGTATGACCTGGAAACTAGAAATCCAGAGGGACGCCTGCTCTGTCCAAACAGAAGAGGAGAGGCATGCATGTGCTACCCTCTTAGGCGTCGTCTGCCCTAACACTGAAACCTAAACCACCACTGTAATGGGACCCAGCACAAAAAGTTAGGACAGAATTTGTTGTTCCTTCTTCCTGCTCCTTTGCAGAGTAGTTCATGTACAAACAGCCGTAGCTCTGTCTGGCTTGCAATCTCCAATTCCAGCAAGGATACAGTTCCTCGTCAACAGAAAGAGCTAGGAAGGATTGCTTGCGTTGATTTCTGTTTGTCTGCTCTAGCAGTTGGTTCCCTGTTTGGCAGAACGCTGGACTGCCTGTCACACTCAGAGCCAAACATCTCCCTTTTCCTCCAAACCAGCAAGAGCTACAAGATTATTTCTTAGTGAAACATTGTTTGCTTTGGCAGAGCACTTCATGCCTCTTAAGACGTAGCTCTGTATGACCTGGAAACTAGAAATCCAGAGGGACACCTGCTCTGTCCAAACAGAAGAGGAGAGGCATGAATGTGCTACCCTCTTAAGAGAATGCCCTAACACTGAAACCTAAAGCACCAGTGTAATGGGACCCAGCAGAAAGAGTTAGGACAGAATTTGTTGTTCCTTCTTCCTGCTCCTTTGCAGAGTAGTTCATGCCTGAACAGCCGTATCTCTGTCTGGCTTGCAATCTCCAATTCCAGCAAGGATACAGTTCCTCGTCAACAGAAAGAGCTAGGAAGGAATTGCTTGCGCTGATTTCTGTGTGTCTGCTCTAGCAGTTGGTTCCCTATTTGGCAGAACGCTGGACTGCCTTTAACTCTGATAGCCAATCATCTCCCTTTTCCTCCAAACCAGCAAGAGCTACAAGATTATTTCTTAGTGAAACACTGTTTGCTTTGGCAGAGCACTTCATGCCTCTTAAGACATAGCTCTGTATGACCTGGAAACTAGAAATCCAGAGGGACACCTGCTCTGTCCAAACAGAAGAGGAGAGGCATGAATGTGCTACCCTCTTAAGCGAATGCCCTAACACTGAAACGTAAAGCACCACTGTAATGGGACCCAGCAGAAAGAGTTAGGACAGAATTTGTGGTTCCTTCTTCCTGCTCCTTTGCAGAGTACTTCATGCCAGAACAGCCATAGCTCTGTCTGGCTTGCAGTCTCCAATTCCAGCAAGGATACAGTTCCTCGTCAACAGAAAGAGCTAGGAAGGAATTGCTTGCGCTGATTCCTGTTTATGTGCTCTAGTAGTTGGTTCCCTATTTGGCAGAACGCTGGACTGCCTGTCACACTTAGAGCCAAACATCTCCATTTTCCTCCAAACCAGCAAGAGCTACAAGATTATTTCTTAGTGAAACATTGCTTGCTTTGGCAGAGCACTTCATGCCTCTTAAGACGTAGCTCTGTATGACCTGGAAACTAGAAATCCAGAGGGACACCTGCTCTGTCCAAACAGAAGAGGAGAGGCATGAATGTGCTGCTCTTTTAAGCGGCGTCTGCCCTAACACTGAAACCTAAAGCACCACTGTAATGGGACCAACAGAAAGAGTTAGGACAGAATTTGTTGTTCCTTCTTCCTGCTCCTTTGCAGAGTAGTTCATGCCAGAGCAGCCGTATCTCTGTCTGGCTTGCAATCTCCAATTCCAGCAAGGATACAGTTCCTCGTCAACAGAAAGAGCTAGGAAGGAATTGCTTGCGCTGATTTCTGTTTGTCTGCTCTAGTAGTTGGTTCCCTGCTAGGGAGAAAGCTGGACTGCCTGTCACACTTAGAGCCAAACATCTCCCTTTTCCTCCAAACCAGCAAGGGCTACAACATTATTTCTTAGTGAAAAGTTGTTTGCTGTGGCAGAGCACTTCATGCCTCTTAAGACATAGCTCTGTATGACCTGGAAACTAGAAATCCAGAGGGACACCTGCTCTGTCCAAACAGAAGAGGAGAGGCATGAATGTGCTGCTCTTTTAAGCATCTGCCCTAACACTGAAACGTAAAGCACCACTGTAATGGGACCCAGCAGAAAGAGTTAGGACAGAATTTGTTGTTCCTTCTTCCTGCTCCTTTGCAGAGTAGTTCATGCCAGAGCAGCCGTAGCTCTGTCTGGCTTGCAATCTCCAATTCCAGCAAGGATACAGTTCCTCGTCAACAGAAAGAGCTAGGAAGGAATTGCTTGCGCTGATTTCTGTTTGTCTGCTGTAGTAGTTGGTTCCATGCTAGGGAGAAAGCTGGACTGCCTGTCACACTTAGAGCCAAACATCTCCCTTTTCCTCCAAACCAGCAAGGGCTACAACATTATTTCTTAGTGAAAAGTTGTTTGCTGTGGCAGAGCACTTCATGCCTCTTAAGACATAGCTCTGTATGACCTGGAAACTAGAAATCCAGAGGGACACCTGCTCTGTCCAAACAGAAGAGGAGAGGCATGAATGTGCTGCTCTCTTAAGCATCTGCCCTAACACTGAAACCTAAAGCACCACTGTAATTGGACCCAGCAGAAAGAGTTAGGACAGAATTTGTTGTTCCTTCTTCCTGCTCCTTTGCAGAGTAGTTCATGCCAGAACAGCCATAGCTCTGTCTGGCTTGCAATCTCCAATTCCAGCAAGGATACAGTTCCTCGTCAACAGAAAGAGCTAGGAAGGAATTGCTTGCGCTGATTCCTGTTTGTCTGCTCTAGCAGTTGGTTCCCTATTTGGCAGAACGCTGGACTCCCTTTAAATCTGATAGCCAATCATCTCCCTTTTCCTCCAAACCAGCAAGAGCTACAAGATTATTTCTTAGTGAAACAGTTTCCTTTGGCAGAGCACTTCATGCCTCTTAAGACACAGCTCTGTATGACCTGGAAACTAGAAATCCAGAGGGACACCTGCTCTGTCCAAACAGAAGAGGAGAGGCATGAATGTGCTGCTCTTTTAAGCGGCGTCTGCCCTAACACTGAAACGTAAAGCACCACTGTAATGGGACCCAGCAGAAAGAGTTAGGACAGAATTTGTTGTTCCTTCTTCCTGCTCCTTTGCAGAGTAGTTCATGCCAGGACAGCCGTTGCTCTGTCTGGCTTGCAGTCTGCAATTCCAGCAAGGATACAGTTCCTCGTCAACAGAAAGAGCTAGGAAGGAATTGCTTGCGCTGATTCCTGTTTATGTGCTCTCGTAGTTGTTTCCCTATTTGGCAGAATGCTGGACTACCTGTCACACTTAGAGCCAAACATCTCCCTTTTCCTCCAAACCAGCAAGAGCCTCAAGATTATTTCTTAGTGAAACATTGTTTGCTTTGGCAGAGCACTTCCTGCCTCTTAAGACGTAGCTCTGTATGACCTGGAAACTAGAAATCCAGAGGGACACCTGCTCTGTCCAAACAGAAGAGGAGAGGCATGAATGTGCTGCTCTTTTAAGCGGCGTCTGCCCTAACACTGAAACCTAAAGCACCACTGTAATGGGACCCAGCAGAAAGAGTTAGGACAGAATTTGTTGTTCCTTCTTCCTGCTCCTTTGCAGAGTAGTTCATGCCCGAACAGCCGTAGCTCTGTCTGGCTTGCAATCTCCAATTCCAGCAAGGATACAGTTCCTCGTCAACAGAAAGAGCTAGGAAGGAATTGCTTGCGCTGATTTCTGTTTGTCTGCTGTAGTAGTTGGTTCCATGCTAGGGAGAAAGCTGGACTGCCTGTCACACTTAGAGCCAAACATCTCCCTTTTCCTCCAAACCAGCAAGGGCTACAACATTATTTCTTAGTGAAAAGTTGTTTGCTGTGGCAGAGCACTTCATGCCTCTTAAGACATAGCTCTGTATGACCTGGAAACTAGAAATCCAGAGGGACACCTGCTCTGTCCAAACAGAAGAGGAGAGGCATGAATGTGCTGCTCTTTTAAGCATCTGCCCTAACACTGAAACGTAAAGCACCACTGTAATGGGACCCAACAGAAAGAGTTAGGACAGAATTTGTTGTTCCTTCTTCCTGCTCCTTTGCAGAGTAGTTCATGCCAGAGCAGCCGTAGCTCTGTCTGGCTTGCAGTCTCCAATTCCAGCAAGGATACAGTTCCTCGTCAACAGAAAGAGCTAGGAAGGAATTGCTTGCGCTGATTCCTGTTTGTCTGCTCTAGTAGTTGTTTCCCTATTTGGCAGAATGCTGGACTGCCTGTCACACTTAGAGCCAAACATCTCCCTTTTCCTCCAAACCAGCAAGAGCTACAAGATTATTTCTTAGTGAAACATTGCTTGCTTTGGCAGAGCACTTCATGCCTCTTAAGACGTAGCTCTGTATGACCTGGAAACTGGAAATCCAGAGGGACACCTGCTCTGTCCAAACAGAAGAGGAGAGGCATGAATGTGCTGCTCTTTTAAGCGGCGTCTGCCCTAACACTGAAACCTCAAGCACCACTGTAATGGGACCAACACAAAAAGTTAGGACAGAATTTGTTGTTCCTTCTTCCTGCTCCTTTGCAGAGTAGTTCATGTACAAACAGCCGTATCTCTGTCTGGCTTGCAATCTCCAATTCCAGCAAGGATACAGTTCCTCGTCAACAGAAAGAGCTAGGAAGGAATTGCTTGCGCTGATTTCTGTTTGTCTGCTCTAGTAGTTGGTTCCCTGCTAGGGAGAAAGCTGGACTGCCTGTCACACTTAGAGCCAAACATCTCCCTTTTCCTCCAAACCAGCAAGGGCTACAACATTATTTCTTAGTGAAAAGTTGTTTGCTGTGGCAGAGCACTTCATGCCTCTTAAGACATAGCTCTGTATGACCTGGAAACTAGAAATCCAGAGGGACACCTGCTCTGTCCAAACAGAAGAGGAGAGGCATGATTGTGCTGCTCTCTTAAGCGGCTGCCCTAACACTGAAACGTAAAGCACCACTGTAATGGGACCCAGCAGAAAGAGTTAGGACAGAATTTGTTGTTCCTTCTTCCTGCTCCTTTGCAGAGTAGTTCATGCCAGAACAGCCATAGCTCTGTCTGGCTTGCAATCTCCAATTCCAGCAAGGATACAATTCCTCGTCAACAGAAAGAGCTAGGAAGGAATTGCTTGCGCTGATTTCTGTTTGTCTGCTGTAGTAGTTGGTTCCCTGCTAGGGAGAAAGCTGGACTGCCTGTCACACATAGAGCCAAACCTCTCCCTTTTCCTCCAAACCAGCAAGGGCTACAACATTATTTCTTAGTGAAAAGTTGTTTGCTGTGGCAGAGCACTTCATGCCTCTTAAGACATAGCTCTGTATGACCTGGAAACTAGAAATCCAGAGGGACACCTGCTCTGTCCAAACAGAAGAGGAGAGGCATGAATGTGCTGCTCTCTTAAGCATCTGCCCTAACACTGAAACATAAAGCACCACTGTAATGGGACCCAGCAGAAAGAGTTAGGACAGAATTTGTTGTTCCTTCTTCCTGCTCCTTTGCAGAGTAGTTCATGCCAGAGCAGCCGTAGCTCTGTCTGGCTTGCAGTCTCCAATTCCAGCAAGGATACAGTTCCTCGTCAACAGAAAGAGCTAGGAAGGAATTGCTTGCGCTGATTCCTGTTTATGTGCTCTAGCAGTTGGTTCCCTCCTAGGGAGAACGCTGGACTGCCTGTCACACTTAGAGCCAAACATCTCCCTTTTCCTCCAAACCAGCAAGAGCTACAAGATTATTTCTTAGTGAAACATTGTTTGCTATGGCAGAGCACTTCATGCCTCTTAAGACGTAGCTCTGTATGACCTGGAAACTAGAAGTCCAGAGGCACACCTGCTCTGTCCAGATAGAAGAGGAGAGACATGAATGTGCTACCCTCTTAAGCGTCTGCCCTAACACTGAAACCTAAAGCACCACTGTAATGGGACCCAGCAGAAAGAGTTAGGACAGAATTTGTTGTTCCTTCTTCCTGCTCCTATGCAGAGTAATTCATGCCAGAACAGCCGTAGCTCTGTCTGGCTTTCAGTCTCCAATTCCAGCAAGGATACAGTTCCTCGTCAACAGAAAGAGCTAGGAAGGAATTGCTTGCGCTGATTTCTGTGTGTCTGCTCTAGCAGTTGGTTCCCTATTTGGCAGAACGCTGGACTGCCTGTCACACTTAGAGCCAAACATCTCCCTTTTCCTCCAAACCAGCAAGAGCTACAAGATTATTTCTTAGTGAAACATTGGTTGCTATGGCAGAGCACTTCATGCCTCTTAAGACATAGCTCTGTATGACCTGGAAACTAGAAGTCCAGAGGGACACCTGCTCTGTCCAAAGAGAAGAGGAGAGGCATGAATGTGCTGCTCTTTTAAGCGTCTGCCGTAACACTGAAACCTAAAGCACCACTGTAATGGGACCCAACAGAAAGAGTTAGGACAGAATTTGTTGTTCCTTCTTCCTGCTCTTTTGTGGAGTAGTTCATGCCAGGACAGCCGTTGCTCTGTCTGGCTTGCAGTCTCCAATTCCAGCAAGGATACAGTTCCTCGTCAACAGAAAGAGCTAGGAAGGAATTGCTTGCGCTGATTCCTGTTTGTCTGCTCTAGCAGTTGGTTCCCTATTTGGCAGAACGCTGGACTCCCTTTAAATCTGATAGCCAATCATCTCCCTTTTCCTCCAAACCAGCAAGAGCTACAAGATTATTTCTTAGTGAAACAGTTTCCTTTGGCAGAGAACTTCCTGCCTCTTAAGACATAGCTCTGTATGACCTGGAAACTAGAAATCCAGAGGGACACCTGCTCTGTCCAAACAGAAGAGGAGAGGCATGAATGTGCTGCTCTTTTAAGCGGCGTCTGCCCTAACACTGAAACGTAAAGCACCACTGTAATGGGACCCAGCAGAAAGAGTTAGGACAGAATTTGTTGTTCCTTCTTCCTGCTCCTTTGCAGAGTAGTTCATGCCAGGACAGCCGTAGCTCTGTCTGGCTTTCAGTCTCCAATTCCAGCAAGGATACAGTTCCTCGTCAACAGAAAGAGCTAGGAAGGAATTGCTTGCGCTGATTCCTGTTTGTCTGCTCTAGCAGTTGGTTCCCTATTTGGCAGAACGCTGGACTGCCTGTCACACTTAGAGCCAAACATCTCCCTTTTCCTCCAAACCAGCAAGAGCTACAAGATTATTTCTTAGTGAAACATTGTTTGCTATGGCAGAGCACTTCATGCCTCTTAAGACATAGCTCTGTATGACCTGGAAACTAGAAGTCCAGAGGGACACCTGCTCTGTCCAAACAGAAGAGGAAAGGCATGAATGTGCTGCTCTTTTAAGCGGCGTCTGCCGTAACACTGAAACATAAAGCACCACTGTAATGGGACCCAACAGAAAGAGTTAGGACAGAATTTGTTGTTCCTTCTTCCTGCTCCTTTGCAGAGTAGTTCATGTCCGAACAGCCGTAGCTCTGTCTGGCTTGCAATCTCCAATTCCAGCAAGGATACAGTTCCTCGTCAACAGAAAGAGCTAGGAAGGAATTGCTTGCGCTGATTCCTGTTTATGTGCTCTAGTAGTTGGTTCCCTATTTGGCAGAACGCTGGACTGCCTGTCACACTCAGAGCCAAACATCTCCCTTTTCCTCCAAACCAGCAAGAGCTACAAGATTATTTCTTAGTGAAACATTGTTTGCTTTGGCAGAGCACTTCATGCCTCTTAAGACGTAGCTCTGTATGACCTGGAAACTAGAAATCCAGAGGGACACCTGCTCTGTCCAAACAGAAGAGGATAGGCATGAATGTGCTGCTCTCTTAAGCATCTGCCCTAACACTGAAACCTAAAGCACCACTGTAATGGGACCCAGCAGAAAGAGTTAGGACAGAATTTGTGGTTCCTTCTTCCTGCTCCTTTGCCGAGTACTTCATGCCAGAACAGCCATAGCTCTGTCTGGCTTGCAGTCTCCAATTCCAGCAAGGATACAGTTCCTCGTCAACAGAAAGAGCTAGGAAGGAATTGCTTGCGCTGATTCCTGTTTGTCTGCTCTAGCAGTTGGTTCCCTATTTGGCAGAACGCTGGACTCCCTTTAAATCTGATAGCCAATCATCTCCCTTTTCCTCCAAACCAGCAAGAGCTACAAGATTATTTCTTAGTGAAACAGTTTCCTTCGGCAGAGCACTTCATGCCTCTTAAGACATAGCTCTGTATGACCTGGAAACTAGAAATCCAGAGGGACACCTGCTCTGTCCAAACAGAAGAGGAGAGGCATGAATGTGCTGCTCTTTTAAGCGGCGGCTGCCCTAACACTGAAACGTAAAGCACCACTGTAATGGGACCCAGCAGAAAGAGTTAGGACAGAATTTGTTGTTCCTTCTTCCTGCTCCTTTGCAGAGTAGTTCATGTCCGAACAGCCGTATCTCTGTCTGGCTTGCAATCTGCAATTCCAGCAAGGATACAGTTCCTCGTCAACAGAAAGAGCTAGGAAGGAATTGCTTGCGCTGATTCCTGTTTATGTGCTCTAGTAGTTGGTTCCCTATTTGGCAGAACGCTGGACTGCCTGTCACACTCAGAGCCAAACACCTCCATTTTCCTCCAAACCAGCAAGGGCTACAACATTATTTCTTAGTGAAAAGTTGTTTGCTGTGGCAGAGCACTTCATGCCTCTTAAGACGTAGCTCTGTATGACCTGGAAACTAGAAATCCAGAGGGACACCTGCTCTGTCCAAACAGAAGAGGAGAGGCATGAATGTGCTACCCTCTTAAGCGAATGCCCTAACACTGAAACCTAAACCACCACTGTAATGGGACCCAGCACAAAAAGTTAGGACAGAATTTGTTGTTCTTCTTCCTGCTCCTTTGCAGAGTAGTTCATGCCTGAACAGCCATAGCTCTGTCTGGCTTTCAGTCTCCAATTCCAGCAAGGATACAGTTCCTCGTCAACAGAAAGAGCTAGGAAGGAATTGCTTGCGCTGATTTCTGTGTGTCTGCTCTAGTAGTTGGTTCCCTATTTGGCAGAACGCTGGACTGCCTGTCACACTCAGAGCCAAACACCTCCATTTTCCTCCAAACCAGCAAGAGCTACAAGATTATTTCTTAGTGAAACACTGTTTGCTTTGGCAGAGCACTTCATGCCTCTTAAGACGTAGCTCTGTATGACCTGGAAACTAGAAATGCAGAGGGACACCTGCTCTGTCCAAACAGAAGAGGAGAGGCATGAATGTGCTACCCTCTTAAGCGAATGCCCTAACACTGAAACCTAAACCACCACTGTAATGGGACCCAGCACAAAAAGTTAGGACAGAATTTGTTGTTCCTTCTTCCTGCTCCTTTGCAGAGTAGTTCATGCCTGAACAGCCGTAGCTCTGTCTGGCTTGCAGTCTCCAATTCCAGCAAGGATACAGTTCCTCGTCAACAGAAAGAGCTAGGAAGGAATTGCTTGCGCTGATTTCTGTTTGTCTGCTCTAGTAGTTGGTTCCCTATTTGGCAGAACGCTGGACTGCCTTTAACTCTGATAGCCAAACATCTCCCTTTTCCTCCAAACCAGCAAGAGCTACAAGATTATTTCTTAGTGAAACACTGTTTGCTTTGGCAGAGCACTTCATGCCTCTTAAGACGTAGCTCTGTATGA
Organism: Rhynochetos jubatus; assembly: GCA_027574665.1. Lineage (NCBI taxonomy): Eukaryota > Metazoa > Chordata > Aves > Eurypygiformes > Rhynochetidae > Rhynochetos > Rhynochetos jubatus. The sequence goes on along the minus strand of CM050689.1, from coordinate 8,536,141 downwards.
CCTGGAAACTAGAAATCCAGAGGGACACCTGCTCTGTCCAAACAGAAGAGGAGAGGCATGAATGTGCTGCTCTTTTAAGCGCCGCCTGCCCTAACACTGAAACGTAAAGCACCACTGTAATGGGACCCAACAGAAAGAGTTAGGACAGAATTTGTTGTTCCTTCTTCCTGCTCCTTTGCAGAGTAGTTCATGTACGAACAGCCGTAGCTCTGTCTGGCTTGCAATCTGCAATTCCAGCAAGGATACAGTTCCTCGTCAACAGAAAGAGCTAGGAAGGAATTGCTTGCGCTGATTTCTGTTTGTCTGCTCTAGTAGTTGGTTCCCTATTTGGCAGAACGCTGGACTGCCTGCAACTCTGATAGCCAAACATCTCCATTTTCCTCCAAACCAGCAAGAGCTACAAGATTATTTCTTAGTGAAACACTGTTTGCTTTGGCAGAGCACTTCATGCCTCTTAAGACATAGCTCTGTATGACCTGGAAACTAGAAATCCAGAGGGACACCTGCTCTGTCCAAACAGAAGAGGATAGGCATGCATGTGCTGCTCTCTTAAGCGTCTGCCCTAACACTGAAACCTAAAGCACCACTGTAATGGGACCCAGCAGAAAGAGTTAGGACAGAATTTGTGGTTCCTTCTTCCTGCTCCTTTGCCGAGTACTTCATGCCAGAACAGCCATAGCTCTGTCTGGCTTGCAGTCTCCAATTCCAGCAAGGATACAGTTCCTCGTCAACAGAAAGAGCTAGGAAGGAATTGCTTGCGCTGATTCCTGTTTGTCTGCTCTAGCAGTTCGCTCCCTATTTGGCAGAACGCTGGACTCCCTTTAAATCTGATAGCCAATCATCTCCCTTTTCCTCCAAACCAGCAAGAGCTACAAGATTATTTCTTAGTGAAACAGTTTCCTTTGGCAGAGCACTTCATGCCTCTTAAGACATAGCTCTGTATGACCTGGAAACTAGAAATCCAGAGGGACACCTGCTCTGTCCAAACAGAAGAGGAGAGGCATGAATGTGCTGCTCTTTTAAGCGGCGTCTGCCCTAACACTGAAACGTAAAGCACCACTGTAATGGGACCCAGCAGAAAGAGTTAGGACAGAATTTGTTGTTCCTTCTTCCTGCTCCTTTGCAGAGTAGTTCATGTCCGAACAGCCGTAGCTCTGTCTGGCTTTCAGTCTCCAATTCCAGCAAGGATACAGTTCCTCGTCAACAGAAAGAGCTAGGAAGGAATTGCTTGCGCTGATTCCTGTTTATGTGCTCTAGTAGTTGTTTCCCTATTTGGCAGAATGCTGGACTGCCTGTCACACTTAGAGCCAAACATCTCCCTTTTCCTCCAAACCAGCAAGAGCTACAAGATTATTTCTTAGTGAAACACTGTTTGCTTTGGCAGAGCACTTCATGCCTCTTAAGACATAGCTCTGTATGACCTGGAAACTAGAAATCCAGAGGGACACCTGCTCTGTCCAAACAGAAGAGGAGAGGCATGAATGTGCTGCTCTTTTAAGCGCCGCCTGCCCTAACACTGAAACCTAAACCACCACTGTAATGGGACCCAGCAGAAAGAGTTAGGACAGGATTTGTTGTTCCTTCTTCCTGCTCCTTTGCAGAGTAGTTCATGCCCGAACAGCCGTAGCTCTCTCTGGCTTGCAATCTCCAATTCCAGCAAGGATACAGTTCCTCGACAACAGAAAGAGCTAGGAAGGAATTGCTTGCGCTGATTTCTGCTTGTCTGCTCTAGTAGTTGGTTCCCTATTTGGCAGAACGCTGGACTGCCTGTAACTCTGATAGCCAAACATCTCCCTTTTCCTCCAAACCAGCAAGAGCTACAAGATTATTTCTTAGTGAAACATTGTTTGCTTTGGCAGAGCACTTCATGCCTCTTAAGACGTAGCTCTGTATGACCTGGAAACTAGAAATCCAGAGGGACACCTGCTCTGTCCAAACAGAAGAGGAGAGGCATGAATGTGCTGCTCTTTTAAGCGGCGTCTGCCCTAACACTGAAACCTAAAGCACCACTGTAATGGGACCCAGCAGAAAGAGTTAGGACAGAATTTGTGGTTCCTTCTTCCTGCTCCTTTGCAGAGTAGTTCATGTCCGAACAGCTGTAGCTCTGTCTGGCTTGCAGTCTCCAATTCCAGCAAGGATACAGTTCCTCGTCAACAGAAAGAGCTAGGAAGGAATTGCTTGCGCTGATTTTTGTTTGTCTGCTCTAGTAGTTGGTTCCCTATTTGGCAGAACGCTGGACTGCCTGTAACTCTGATAGCCAAACATCTCCATTTTCCTCCAAACCAGCAAGAGCTACAAGATTATTTCTTAGTGAAACACTGTTTGCTTTGGCAGAGCACTTCATGCCTCTTAAGACGTAGCTCTGTATGACCTGGAAACTAGAAATCCAGAGGGACACCTGCTCTGTCCAAACAGAAGAGGAGAGGCATGAATGTGCTACCCTCTTAAGCGAATGCCCTAACACTGAAACGTAAAGCACCACTGTAATGGGACCCAGCAGAAAGAGTTAGGACAGAATTTGTTGTTCCTTCTTCCTGCTCCTTTGTGGAGTAGTTCATGCCCGAACAGCCGTAGCTCTGTCTGGCTTGCAGTCTCCAATTCCAGCAAGGATACAGTTCCTCGTCAACAGAAAGAGCTAGGAAGGAATTGCTTGCGCTGATTTCTGTTTGTCTGCTCTAGTAGTTGGTTCCCTATTTGGCAGAATGCTGGACTGCCTGTCACACTTAGAGCCAAACATCTCCCTTTCCCTCCAAACGAGCAAGAGCTACAAGATTATTTCTTAGTGAAACATTGTTTGCTTTGGCAGAGCACTTCATGCCTCTTAAGACATAGCTCTGTATGACCTGGAAACTAGAAATCCAGAGGGACACCTGCTCTGTCCAAACAGAAGAGGAGAGGCATGAATGTGCTGCTCTTTTAAGCGCCGCCTGCCCTAACACTGAAACGTAAAGCACCACTGTAATGGGACCCAGCAGAAAGAGTTAGGACAGAATTTGTTGTTCCTTCTTCCTGCTCCTTTGCAGAGTAGTTCATGTACGAACATCCGTAGCTCTGTCTGGCTTGCAATCTCCCATTCCAGCAAAGATATAGTTCCTCGTCAACAGAAAGAGCTAGGAAGGAATTGCTTGCGCTGATTCCTGTTTATGTGCTCTAGTAGTTGGTTCCCTATTTGGCAGAACGCTGGACTGCCTGTCACACTTAGAGCCAAACATCTCCCTTTTCCTCCAAACCAGCAAGAGCTACAAGATTATTTCTTAGTGAAACACTGTTTGCTTTGGCAGAGCACTTCATGCCTCTTAAGACATAGCTCTGTATGACCTGGAAACTAGAAATCCAGAGGGACACCTGCTCTGTCCAAACAGAAGAGGAGAGGCATGAATGTGCTGCTCTTTTAAGCGTCTGCCCTAACACTGAAACATAAAGCACCACTGTAATGGGACCCAACAGAAAGAGTTAGGACAGAATTTGTTGTTCCTTCTTCCTGCTCCTTTGCAGAGGAGTTCATGCCAGGACAGCCGTAGCTCTGTCTGGCTTGCAGTCTCCAATTCCAGCAAGGATACAGTTCCTCGTCAACAGAAAGAGCTAGGAAGGAATTGCTTGCGCTGATTCCTGTTTATGTGCTCTAGTAGTTGTTTCCCTATTTGGCAGAACGCTGGACTGCCTGTCACCCTTAGAGCCAAACATCTCCCTTTTCCTCCAAACCAGCAAGAGCTGCAAGATTATTTCTTAGTGAAACATTGTTTGCTTTGGCAGAGCACTTCATGCCTCTTAAGACGTAGCTCTGTATGACCTGGAAACTAGAAATCCAGAGGGACACCTCCTCTGTCCAAACAGAAGAGGAGAGGCATGCATGTGCTCCTCTTTTAAGCGTCTGCCCTAACACTGAAACCTAAAGCACCACTGTAATGGGACCCAGCAGAAAGAGTTAGGACAGAATTTGTTGTTCCTTCTTCCTGCTCCTTTGCAGAGTAGTTCATGTACAAACAGCCGTAGCTCTGTCTGGCTTGCCATCTCCAATTCCAGCAAGGATACAGTTCCTCGTCAACAGAAAGAGCTAGGAAGGAATTGCTTGCACTGATTTCTGTGTGTCTGCTCTAGAAATTGGTTCCCTGTTTGGCAGAACGCTGGACTGCCTGTCACACTTAGAGCCAAATATGCGCCTTTTCCTCCAAAAAAGCAAGAGCTACAAGATTATTTCTTAGTGAAACATTGTTTGCTATGGCAGAGCACTTCATGCCTCTTAAGACATAGCTCTGTATGACCTGGAAACTAGAAATCCAGAGGGACACCTGCTCTGTCCAAACAGAAGAGGAGAGGCATGAATGTGCTACCCTCTTAAGCGAATGCCCTAACACTGAAACCTAAACCACCACTGTAATGGGACCCAGCAGAAAGAGTTAGGACAGGATTTGTTGTTCCTTCTTCCTGCTCCTTTGCAGAGTAGTTCATGCCCGAACAGCCGTAGCTCTGTCTGGCTTGCAGTCTCCAATTCCAGCAAGGATACAGTTCCTCGTCAACAGAAAGAGCTAGGAAGGAATTGCTTGCGCTGATTCCTGTTTGTCTGCTCTAGTAGTTGGTTCCCACCTAGGGAGAAGGCTGGACTGCCTGTCACACTTAGAGCTAAACATCTCCCCTTTCCTCCAAACCAGCAAGAGCCTCAAGATTATTTTTTAGTGAAACATTGTTTGCTTTGGCAGAGCACTTCATGCCTCTTAAGACATAGCTCTGTATGACCTGGAAACTAGAAGTCCAGAGGGACACCTGCTCTGTCCAAACAGAAGAGGAGAGGCATGAATGTGCTGCTCTTTTAAGCATCTGCCCTAACACTGAAACGTAAAGCACCACTGTAATGGGACCCAACAGAAAGAGTTAGGACAGAATTTGTTGTTCCTTCTTCCTGCTCCTTTGCAGAGTAGTTCATGCCAGAGCAGCCGTAGCTCTGTCTGGCTTGCAATCTCCAATTCCAGCAAGGATACAGTTCCTCGTCAACAGAAAGAGCTAGGAAGGAATTGCTTGCGCTGATTTCTGTTTGTCTGCTCTAGCAGTTGGTTCCCTCCTAGGGAGAACGCTGGACTGCCTGTCACACTTAGAGCCAAACATCTCCCTTTTCCTCCAAACCAGCAAGAGCTACAAGATTATTTCTTAGTGAAACATTGGTTGCTTTGGCAGAGCACTTCATGCCTCTTAAGACGTAGCTCTGTATGACCTGGAAACTAGAAGTCCAGAGGCACACCTGCTCTGTCCAGATAGAAGAGGAGAGACATGAATGTGCTACCCTCTTAAGCGTCTGCCCTAACACTGAAGCCTAAAGCACTACTGTAATGGGACCCAGCAGAAAGAGTTAGGACAGAATTTGTTGTTCCTTCTTCCTGCTCCTTTGCAGAGTAGTTCATGCCAGGACAGCCGTAGCTCTGTCTGGCTTGCAGTCTCCAATTCCAGCAAGGATACAGTTCCTCGTCAACAGAAAGAGCTAGGAAGGAATTGCTTGCGCTGATTTCTGTTTGTCTGCTCTAGTAGTTGGTTCCCTCCTAGGGAGAACGCTGGACTGCCTGTCACACTTAGAGCTAAACATCTCCCCTTTCCTCCAAACCAGCAAGAGCCTCAAGATTATTTTTTAGTGAAACATTGTTTGCTTTGGCAGAGCACTTCATGCCTCTTAAGACATAGCTCTGTATGACCTGGAAACTAGAAATCCAGAGGGACACCTGCTCTGTCCAAACAGAAGAGGAGAGGCATGAATGTGCTGCTCTTTTAAGCATCTGCCCTAACACTGAAACGTAAAGCACCACTGTAATGGGACCCAGCAGAAAGAGTTAGGACAGAATTTGTTGTTCCTTCTTCCTGCTCCTTTGCAGAGTAGTTCATGCCAGAGCAGCCGAAGCTCTGTCTGGCTTGCAATCTCCAATTCCAGCAAGGATACAGTTCCTCGTCAACAGAAAGAGCTAGGAAGGAATTGCTTGCGCTGATTTCTGTTTGTCTGCTCTAGCAGTTGGTTCCCTCCTAGGGAGAACACTGGACTGCCTGTCACACTTAGAGCCAAACATCTCCCTTTTCCTCCAAACCAGCAAGAGCTACAAGATTATTTCTTAGTGAAACATTGGTTGCTTTGGCAGAGCACTTCATGCCTCTTAAGACGTAGCTCTGTATGACCTGGAAACTAGAAGTCCAGAGGCACACCTGCTCTGTCCAGATAGAAGAGGAGAGACATGAATGTGCTACCCTCTTAAGCGTCTGCCCTAACACTGAAACCTAAAGCACCACTGTAATGGGGCCCAGCAGAAAGAGTTAGGACAGAATTTGTTGTTCCTTCTTCCTGCTCCTTTGCAGAGTAGTTCATGTCCGAACAGCCGTAGCTCTGTCTGGCTTGCAATCTCCAATTCCAGCAAGGATACAGTTCCTCGTCAACAGAAAGAGCTAGGAAGGAATTGCTTGCGCTGATTTCTGTTTGTCTGCTCTAGCAGTTGGTTCCCTCCTAGGGAGAACGCTGGACTGCCTGTCACACTTAGAGCCAAACATCTCCCTTTTCCTCCAAACCAGCAAGAGCTACAAGATTATTTCTTAGTGAAACATTGTTTGCTTTGGCAGAGCACTTCATGCCTCTTAAGACGTAGCTCTGTATGACCTGGAAACTAGAAGTCCAGAGGCACACCTGCTCTGTCCAGATAGAAGAGGAGAGACATGAATGTGCTACCCTCTTAAGCGTCTGCCCTAACACTGAAACCTAAAGCACCACTGTAATGGGACCCAGCAGAAAGAGTTAGGACAGAATTTGTTGTTCCTTCTTCCTGCTCCTTTGCAGAGTAGTTCATGCCAGGACAGCCGTAGCTCTGTCTGGCTTGCAGTCTCCAATTCCAGCAAGGATACAGTTCCTCGTCAACAGAAAGAGCTAGGAAGGAATTGCTTGCGCTGATTCCTGTTTGTCTGCTCTAGTAGTTGGTTCCCACCTAGGGAGAACGCTGGACTGCCTGTCACACTTAGAGCTAAACATCTCCCCTTTCCTCCAAACCAGCAAGAGCCTCAAGATTATTTTTTAGTGAAACATTGTTTGCTTTGGCAGAGCACTTCATGCCTCTTAAGACATAGCTCTGTATGACCTGGAAACTAGAAATCCAGAGGGACACCTGCTCTGTCCAAACAGAAGAGGAGAGGCATGAATGTGCTCCTCTTTTAAGCATCTCCCCTAACACTGAAACGTAAAGCACCACTGTAATGGGACCCAGCAGAAAGAGTTAGGACAGAATTTGTTGTTCCTTCTTCCTGCTCCTTTGCAGAGTAGTTCATGCCAGGACAGCCGTTGCTCTGTCTGGCTTGCAGTCTCCAATTCCAGCAAGGATACAGTTCCTCGTCAACAGAAAGAGCTAGGAAGGAATTGCTTGCGCTGATTTCTGTGTGTCTGCTCTAGAAATTGGTTCCCTATTTGGCAGAACGCTGGACTGCCTGTCACCCTTAGAGCCAAACATATCCCTTTTCCTCCAAACCAGCAAGAGCTGCAAGATTATTTCTTAGTGAAACATTGTTTGCTTTGGCAGAGCACTTCATGCCTCTTAAGACATAGCTCTGTATGACCTGGAAACTAGAAATCCAGAGGGACACCTGCTCTGTCCAAACAGAAGAGGAGAGGCATGAATGTGCTGCTCTTTTAAGCGCCGCCTGCCCTAACACTGAAACGTAAAGCACCACTGTAATGGGACCCAGCAGAAAGAGTTAGGACAGAATTTGTTGTTCCTTCTTCCTGCTCCTTTGCAGAGTAGTTCATGTACGAACAGCCGTAGCTCTGTCTGGCTTGCAGTCTCCAATTCCAGCAAGGATACAGTTCCTCGTCAACAGAAAGAGCTAGGAAGGAATTGCTTGCGCTGATTCCTGTTTATGTCCTCTAGTAGTTGTTTCCCTATTTGGCAGAACGCTGGACTGCCTGTCACACTTAGAGCCAAACATCTCCCTTTTCCTCCAAACCAGCAAGAGCTACAAGATTATTTCTTAGTGAAACACTGTTTGCTTTGGCAGAGCACTTCATGCCTCTTAAGACGTAGCTCTGTATGACCTGGAAACTAGAAATCCAGAGGGACACCTGCTCTGTCCAAACAGAAGAGGAGAGGCATGAATGTGCTACCCTCTTAAGCGAATGCCCTAACACTGAAACCTAAACCACCACTGTAATGGGACCCAGCAGAAAGAGTTAGGACAGAATTTGTTGTTCCTTCTTCCTGCTCCTTTGCAGAGTAGTTCATGTACAAACAGCCGTAGCTCTGTCTGGCTTGCCATCTCCAATTCCAGCAAGGATACAGTTCCTCGTCAACAGAAAGAGCTAGGAAGGAATTACTTGCGCTGATTTCTGTGTGTCTGCTCTAGAAATTGGTTCCCTGTTTGGCAGAACGCTGGACTGCCTGTCACACTTAGAGCCAAACATGCGCCTTTTCCTCCAAAAAAGCAAGAGCTACAAGATTATTTCTTAGTGAAACATTGTTTGCTATGGCAGAGCACTTCATGCCTCTTAAGACATAGCTCTGTATGACCTGGAAACTAGAAATCCAGAGGGACACCTGCTCTGTCCAAACAGAAGAGGAGAGGCATGAATGTGCTACCCTCTTAAGCGAATGCCCTAACACTGAAACCTAAACCACCACTGTAATGGGACCCAGCAGAAAGAGTTAGGACAGGATTTGTTGTTCCTTCTTCCTGCTCCTTTGCAGAGTAGTTCATGCCCGAACAGCCGTAGCTCTGTCTGGCTTGCAATCTCCAATTCCAGCAAGGATACAGTTCCTCGACAACAGAAAGAGCTAGGAAGGAATTGCTTGCGCTGATTTCTGCTTGTCTGCTCTAGTAGTTGGTTCCCTATTTGGCAGAACGCTGGACTGCCTGTAACTCTGATAGCCAAACATCTCCCTTTTCCTCCAAACCAGCAAGAGCTACAAGATTATTTCTTAGTGAAACATTGTTTCCTTTGGCAGAGCACTTCATGCCTCTTAAGACATAGCTCTGTATGACCTGGAAACTAGAAATCCAGAGGGACACCTGCTCTGTCCAAACAGAAGAGGAGAGGCATGAATGTGCTGCTCTTTTAAGCGGCGTCTGCCCTAACACTGAAACCTAAAGCACCACTGTAATGGGACCAAGCAGAAAGAGTTAGGACAGAATTTGTGGTTCCTTCTTCCTGCTCCTTTGCAGAGTAGTTCATGTCCGAACAGCTGTAGCTCTGTCTGGCTTGCAGTCTCCAATTCCAGCAAGGATACAGTTCCTCGTCAACAGAAAGGGCTAGGAAGGAATTGCTTGCGCTGATTCCTCTTTATGTGCTCTAGTAGTTGTTTCCCTATTTGGCAGAATGCTGGACTGCCTGTCACACTTAGAGCCAAACATCTCCCTTTTCCTCCAAACCAGCAAGAGCTACAAGATTATTTCTTAGTGAAACACTGTTTGCTTTGGCAGAGCACTTCATGCCTCTTAAGACGTAGCTCTGTATGACCTGGAAACTAGAAATCCAGAGGGACACCTGCTCTGTCCAAACAGAAGAGGAGAGGCATGAATGTGCTACCCTATTAAGCGAATGCCCTAACACTGAAACCTAAACCACCACTGTAATGGGACCCAGCACAAAAAGTTAGGACAGAATTTGTTGTTCCTTCTTCCTGCTCCTTTGCAGAGTAGTTCATGCCTGAACAGCCGTAGCTCTGTCTGGCTTTCAGTCTCCAATTCCAGCAAGGATACAGTTCCTCGTCAACAGAAAGAGCTAGGAAGGAATTGCTTGCGCTGATTCCTGTTTATGTGCTCTAGTAGTTGTTTCCCTATTTGGCAGAACGCTGGACTGCCTGTCACCCTTAGAGCCAATCATCTCCCTTTTCCTCCAAACCAGCAAGAGCGTCAAGATTATTTCTTAGTGAAACACTGTTTGCTTTGGCAGAGCACTTCATGCCTCTTAAGACGTAGCTCTGTATGACCTGGAAACTAGAAATCCAGAGGGACACCTCCTCTGTCCAAACAGAAGAGGAGAGGCATGCATGTGCTCCTCTTTTAAGCGTCTGCCCTAACACTGAAACCTAAAGCACCACTGTAATGGGACCCAGCAGAAAGAGTTAGGACAGAATTTGTTGTTCCTTCTTCCTGCTCCTTTGCAGAGTAGTTCATGCCAGGACAGCCGTTGCTCTGTCTGGCTTGCAGTCTCCAATTCCAGCAAGGATTCAGTTCCTCGTCAACAGAAAGAGCTAGGAAGGAATTACTTGCGCTGATTTCTGTGTGTCTGCTCTAGAAATTGGTTCCCTGTTTGGCAGAACGCTGGACTGCCTGTCACACTTAGAGCCAAATATGCGCCTTTTCCTCCAAAAAAGCAAGAGCTACAAGATTATTTCTTAGTGAAACATTGTTTGCTATGGCAGAGCACTTCATGCCTCTTAAGACATAGCTCTGTATGACCTGGAAACTAGAAATCCAGAGGGACACCTGCTCTGTCCAAACAGAAGAGGAGAGGCATGAATGTGCTACCCTCTTAAGCGAATGCCCTAACACTGAAACCTAAACCACCACTGTAATGGGACCCAGCAGAAAGAGTTAGGACAGGATTTGTTGTTCCTTCTTCCTGCTCCTTTGCAGAGTAGTTCATGCCCGAACAGCCGTAGCTCTGTCTGGCTTGCAGTCTCCAATTCCAGCAAGGATACAGTTCCTCGTCAACAGAAAGAGCTAGGAAGGAATTGCTTGCGCTGATTCCTGTTTGTCTGCTCTAGTAGTTGGTTCCCACCTAGGGAGAACGCTGGACTGCCTGTCACACTTAGAGCTAAACATCTCCCCTTTCCTCCAAACCAGCAAGAGCCTCAAGATTATTTTTTAGTGAAACATTGTTTGCTTTGGCAGAGCACTTCATGCCTCTTAAGACATAGCTCTGTATGACCTGGAAACTAGAAGTCCAGAGGGACACCTGCTCTGTCCAAACAGAAGAGGAGAGGCATGAATGTGCTGCTCTTTTAAGCATCTGCCCTAACACTGAAACGTAAAGCACCACTGTAATGGGACCCAGCAGAAAGAGTTAGGACAGAATTTGTTGTTCCTTCTTCCTGCTCCTTTGCAGAGTAGTTCATGCCAGAGCAGCCGTAGCTCTGTCTGGCTTGCAATCTCCAATTCCAGCAAGGATACAGTTCCTCGTCAACAGAAAGAGCTAGGAAGGAATTGCTTGCGCTGATTTCTGTTTGTCTGCTCTAGCAGTTGGTTCCCTCCTAGGGCGAACGCTGGACTGCCTGTCACACTTAGAGCCAAACATCTCCCTTTTCCTCCAAACCAGCAAGAGCTACAAGATTATTTCTTAGTGAAACATTGTTTGCTTTGGCAGAGCACTTCATGCCTCTTAAGACGTAGCTCTGTATGACCTGGAAACTAGAAGTCCAGAGGCACACCTGCTCTGTCCAGATAGAAGAGGAGAGACATGAATGTGCTACCCTCTTAAGCGTCTGCCCTAACACTGAAACCTAAAGCACTACTGTAATGGGACCCAGCAGAAAGAGTTAGGACAGAATTTGTTGTTCCTTCTTCCTGCTCCTTTGCAGAGTAGTTCATGCCAGGACAGCCGTAGCTCTGTCTGGCTTGCAGTCTCCAATTCCAGCAAGGATACAGTTCCTCGTCAACAGAAAGAGCTAGGAAGGAATTGCTTGCGCTGATTTCTGTTTGTCTGCTCTAGTAGTTGGTTCCCACCTAGGGAGAACGCTGGACTGCCTGTCACACTTAGAGCTAAACATCTCCCCTTTTCCTCCAAACCAGCAAGAGCCTCAAGATTATTTTTTAGTGAAACATTGTTTGCTTTGGCAGAGCACTTCATGCCTCTTAAGACATAGCTCTGTATGACCTGGAAACTAGAAATCCAGAGGGACACCTGCTCTGTCCAAACAGAAGAGGAGAGGCATGAATGTGCTGCTCTTTTAAGCATCTGCCCTAACACTGAAACGTAAAGCACCACTGTAATGGGACCCAGCAGAAAGAGTTAGGACAGAATTTGTTGTTCCTTCTTCCTGCTCCTTTGCAGAGTAGTTCATGCCAGAGCAGCCGAAGCTCTGTCTGGCTTGCAATCTCCAATTCCAGCAAGGATACAGTTCCTCGTCAACAGAAAGAGCTAGGAAGGAATTGCTTGCGCTGATTTCTGTTTGTCTGCTCTAGCAGTTGGTTCCCTCCTAGGGAGAACACTGGACTGCCTGTCACACTTAGAGCCAAACATCTCCCTTTTCCTCCAAACCAGCAAGAGCTACAAGATTATTTCTTAGTGAAACATTGGTTGCTTTGGCAGAGCACTTCATGCCTCTTAAGACGTAGCTCTGTATGACCTGGAAACTAGAAGTCCAGAGGCACACCTGCTCTGTCCAGATAGAAGAGGAGAGACATGAATGTGCTACCCTCTTAAGCGTCTGCCCTAACACTGAAACCTAAAGCACCACTGTAATGGGGCCCAGCAGAAAGAGTTAGGACAGAATTTGTTGTTCCTTCTTCCTGCTCCTTTGCAGAGTAGTTCATGTCCGAACAGCCGTAGCTCTGTCTGGCTTGCAATCTCCAATTCCAGCAAGGATACAGTTCCTCGTCAACAGAAAGAGCTAGGAAGGAATTGCTTGCGCTGAATTCTGTTTGTCTGCTCTAGCAGTTGGTTCCCTCCTAGGGAGAACGCTGGACTGCCTGTCACACTTAGAGCCAAACATCTCCCTTTTCCTCCAAACCAGCAAGAGCTACAAGATTATTTCTTAGTGAAACATTGTTTGCTTTGGCAGAGCACTTCATGCCTCTTAAGACGTAGCTCTGTATGACCTGGAAACTAGAAGTCCAGAGGCACACCTGCTCTGTCCAGATAGAAGAGGAGAGACATGAATGTGCTACCCTCTTAAGCGTCTGCCCTAACACTGAAACCTAAAGCACCACTGTAATGGGACCCAGCAGAAAGAGTTAGGACAGAATTTGTTGTTCCTTCTTCCTGCTCCTTTGCAGAGTAGTTCATGCCAGGACAGCCGTAGCTCTGTCTGGCTTGCAGTCTCCAATTCCAGCAAGGATACAGTTCCTCGTCAACAGAAAGAGCTAGGAAGGAATTGCTTGCGCTGATTCCTGTTTATGTGCTCTAGTAGTTGTTTCCCTATTTGGCAGAACGCTGGACTGCCTGTCACCCTTAGAGCCAAACATCTCCCTTTTCCTCCAAACCAGCAAGAGCTGCAAGATTATTTCTTAGTGAAACATTGTTTGCTTTGGCAGAGCACTTCATGCCTCTTAAGACGTAGCTCTGTATGACCTGGAAACTAGAAATCCAGAGGGACACTTGCCCTGTCCAAACAGAAGAGGATAGGCATGAATGTGCTGCTCTTTTAAGCGTCTGCCCTAACACTGAAACCTAAAGCACCACTGTAATGGGACCCAGCAGAAAGAGTTAGGACAGAATTTGTTGTTCCTTCTTCCTGCTCCTTTGCAGAGTAGTTCATGTACAAACAGCCGTAGCTCTGTCTGGCTTGCCATCTCCCATTCCAGCAAGGATACAGTTCCTCGTCAACAGAAAGAGCTAGGAAGGAATTACTTGCGCTGATTTCTGTGTGTCTGCTCTAGAAATTGGTTCCCTATTTGGCAGAACGCTGGACTGCCTGTCACACTTAGAGCCAAACATGCGCCTTTTCCTCCAAAAAAGCAAGAGCTACAAGATTATTTCTTAGTGAAACATTGTTTGCTATGGCAGAGCACTTCATGCCTCTTAAGACATAGCTCTGTATGACCTGGAAACTAGAAATCCAGAGGGACACCTGCTCTGTCCAAACAGAAGAGGAGAGGCATGAATGTGCTACCCTCTTAAGCGAATGCCCTAACACTGAAACCTAAACCAGCACTGTAATGGGACCCAGCAGAAAGAGTTAGGACAGGATTTGTTGTTCCTTCTTCCTGCTCCTTTGCAGAGTAGTTCATGCCCGAACAGCCGTAGCTCTGTCTGGCTTGCAGTCTCCAATTCCAGCAAGGATACAGTTCCTCGTCAACAGAAAGAGCTAGGAAGGAATTGCTTGCGCTGATTCCTGTTTGTCTGCTCTAGTAGTTGGTTCCCACCTAGGGAGAACGCTGGACTGCCTGTCACACTTAGAGCTAAACATCTCCCCTTTCCCCCAAACCAGCAAGAGCCTCAAGATTATTTTTTAGTGAAACATTGTTTGCTTTGGCAGAGCACTTCATGCCTCTTAAGACATAGCTCTGTATGACCTGGAAACTAGAAATCCAGAGGGACACCTGCTCTGTCCAAACAGAAGAGGAGAGGCATGAATGTGCTGCTCTTTTAAGCATCTGCCCTAACACTGAAACGTAAAGCACCACTGTAATGGGACCCAGCAGAAAGAGTTAGGACAGAATTTGTTGTTCCTTCTTCCTGCTCCTTTGCAGAGTAGTTCATGCCAGAGCAGCCGTAGCTCTGTCTGGCTTGCAGTCTCCAATTCCAGCAAGGATACAGTTCCTCGTCAACAGAAAGAGCTAGGAAGGAATTGCTTGCGCTGATTTCTGTTTGTCTGCTCTAGCAGTTGGTTCCCTCCTAGGGAGAACGCTGGACTGCCTGTCACACTTAGAGCCAAACATCTCCCTTTTCCTCCAAACCAGAAAGAGCTACAAGATTATTTCTTAGTGAAACATTGGTTGCTTTGGCAGAGCACTTCATGCCTCTTAAGACGTAGCTCTGTATGACCTGGAAACTAGAAGTCCAGAGGCACACCTGCTCTGTCCAGATAGAAGAGGAGAGACATGAATGTGCTACCCTCTTAAGCGTCTGCCCTAACACTGAAACCTAAAGCACCACTGTAATGGGGCCCAGCAGAAAGAGTTAGGACAGAATTTGTTGTTCCTTCTTCCTGCTCCTTTGCAGAGTAGTTCATGTCCGAACAGCCGTAGCTCTGTCTGGCTTGCAATCTCCAATTCCAGCAAGGATACAGTTCCTCGTCAACAGAAAGAGCTAGGAAGGAATTGCTTGCGCTGATTTCTGTTTGTCTGCTCTAGTAGTTGGTTCCCTATTTGGCAGAACGCTGGACTGCCTGTAACTCTGATAGCCAAACATCTCCATTTTCCTCCAAACCAGCAAGAGCTACAAGATTATTTCTTAGTGAAACACTGTTTGCTTTGGCAGAGCACTTCATGCCTCTTAAGACGTAGCTCTGTATGACCTGGAAACTAGAAATCCAGAGGGACACCTGCTCTGTCCAAACAGAAGAGGAGAGGCATGAATGTGCTGCTCTCTTAAGCGTCTGCCCTAACACTGAAACCTAAAGCACCACTGTAATGGGACCCAGCAGAAAGAGTTAGGACAGAATTTGTGGTTCCTTCTTCCTGCTCCTTTGCCGAGTACTTCATGCCAGAACAGCCATAGCTCTGTCTGGCTTGCAGTCTCCAATTCCAGCAAGGATACAGTTCCTCGTCAACAGAAAGAGCTAGGAAGGAATTGCTTGCGCTGATTTCTGCTTGTCTGCTCTAGCAGTTCGCTCCCTATTTGGCAGAACGCTGGACTCCCTTTAAATCTGATAACCAATCATCTCCCTTTTCCTCCAAACCAGCAAGAGCTACAAGATTATTTCTTAGTGAAACATTGTTTGCTTTGGCAGAGCACTTCATGCCTCTTAAGACATAGCTCTGTATGACCTGGAAACTAGAAATCCAGAGGGACACCTGCTCTGTCCAAACAGAAGAGGATAGGCATGCATGTGCTGCTCTCTTAAGCGTCTGCCCTAACACTGAAACCTAAAGCACCACTGTAATGGGACCCAACAGAAAGAGTTAGGACAGAATTTGTTGTTCCTTCTTCCTGCTCCTTTGCAGAGTAGTTCATGCCAGGACAGCCGTTGCTCTGTCTGGCTTGCAGTCTCCAATTCCAGCAAGGATACAGTTCCTCGTCAACAGAAAGAGCTAGGAAGGAATTGCTTGTGCTGATTCCTGTTTATGTGCTCTAGTAGTTGTTTCCCTATTTGGCAGAACGGTGGACTGCCTGTCACCCTTAGAGCCAAACATCTCCCTTTTCCTCCAAACCAGCAAGAGCTACAAGATTATTTCTTAGTGAAACATTGCTTGCTTTGGCAGAGCACTTCATGCCTCTTAAGACATAGCTCTGTATGACCTGGAAACTAGAAATCCAGAGGGACACCTGCTCTGTCCAAACAGAAGAGGAGAGGCATGAATGTGCTACCCTCTTAAGCGAATGCCCTAACACTGAAACCTAAACCACCACTGTAATGGGACCCAGCACAAAAAGTTAGGACAGAATTTATTGTTCCTTCTTCCTGCTCCTTTGCAGAGTAGTTCATGCCTGAACAGCCATAGCTCTGTCTGGCTTTCAGTCTCCAATTCCAGCAAGGATACAGTTCCTCGTCAACAGAAAGAGCTAGGAAGGAATTGCTTGCGCTGATTTTTGTTTGTCTGCTCTAGTAGTTGGTTCCCTATTTGGCAGAACGCTGGACTGCCTGTAACTCTGATAGCCAAACATCTCCATTTTCCTCCAAACCAGCAAGAGCTACAAGATTATTTCTTAGTGAAACACTGTTTGCTTTGGCAGAGCACTTCATGCCTCTTAAGACGTAGCTCTGTATGACCTGGAAACTAGAAATCCAGAGGGACACCTGCTCTGTCCAAACAGAAGAGGAGAGGCATGAATGTGCTACCCTCTTAAGCGAATGCCCTAACACTGAAACCTAAACCACCACTGTAATGGGACCCAGCACAAAAAGTTAGGACAGAATTTATTGTTCCTTCTTCCTGCTCCTTTGCAGAGTAGTTCATGCCTGAACAGCCATAGCTCTGTCTGGCTTTCAGTCTCCAATTCCAGCAAGGATACAGTTCCTCGTCAACAGAAAGAGCTAGGAAGGAATTGCTTGCGCTGATTTTTGTTTGTCTGCTCTAGTAGTTGGTTCCCTATTTGGCAGAACGCTGGACTGCCTGTAACTCTGATAGCCAAACATCTCCATTTTCCTCCAAACCAGCAAGAGCTACAAGATTATTTCTTAGTGAAACACTGTTTGCTTTGGCAGAGCACTTCATGCCTCTTAAGACGTAGCTCTGTATGACCTGGAAACTAGAAATCCAGAGGGACACCTGCTCTGTCCAAACAGAAGAGGAGAGGCATGAATGTGCTACCCTCTTAAGCGAATGCCCTAACACTGAAACCTAAACCAGCACTGTAATGGGACCCAGCAGAAAGAGTTAGGACAGGATTTGTTGTTCCTTCTTCCTGCTCCTTTGCAGAGTAGTTCATGCCCGAACAGCCGTAGCTCTGTCTGGCTTGCAGTCTCCAATTCCAGCAAGGATACAGTTCCTCGTCAACAGAAAGAGCTAGGAAGGAATTGCTTGCGCTGATTCCTGTTTGTCTGCTCTAGTAGTTGGTTCCCACCTAGGGAGAACGCTGGACTGCCTGTCACACTTAGAGCTAAACATCTCCCCTTTCCCCCAAACCAGCAAGAGCCTCAAGATTATTTTTTAGTGAAACATTGTTTGCTTTGGCAGAGCACTTCATGCCTCTTAAGACATAGCTCTGTATGACCTGGAAACTAGAAATCCAGAGGGACACCTGCTCTGTCCAAACAGAAGAGGAGAGGCATGAATGTGCTGCTCTTTTAAGCATCTGCCCTAACACTGAAACGTAAAGCACCACTGTAATGGGACCCAGCAGAAAGAGTTAGGACAGAATTTGTTGTTCCTTCTTCCTGCTCCTTTGCAGAGTAGTTCATGCCAGAGCAGCCGTAGCTCTGTCTGGCTTGCAGTCTCCAATTCCAGCAAGGATACAGTTCCTCGTCAACAGAAAGAGCTAGGAAGGAATTGCTTGCGCTGATTTCTGTTTGTCTGCTCTAGCAGTTGGTTCCCTCCTAGGGAGAACGCTGGACTGCCTGTCACACTTAGAGCCAAACATCTCCCTTTTCCTCCAAACCAGAAAGAGCTACAAGATTATTTCTTAGTGAAACATTGGTTGCTTTGGCAGAGCACTTCATGCCTCTTAAGACGTAGCTCTGTATGACCTGGAAACTAGAAGTCCAGAGGCACACCTGCTCTGTCCAGATAGAAGAGGAGAGACATGAATGTGCTACCCTCTTAAGCGTCTGCCCTAACACTGAAACCTAAAGCACCACTGTAATGGGGCCCAGCAGAAAGAGTTAGGACAGAATTTGTTGTTCCTTCTTCCTGCTCCTTTGCAGAGTAGTTCATGTCCGAACAGCCGTAGCTCTGTCTGGCTTGCAATCTCCAATTCCAGCAAGGATACAGTTCCTCGTCAACAGAAAGAGCTAGGAAGGAATTGCTTGCGCTGATTTCTGTTTGTCTGCTCTAGTAGTTGGTTCCCTATTTGGCAGAACGCTGGACTGCCTGTAACTCTGATAGCCAAACATCTCCATTTTCCTCCAAACCAGCAAGAGCTACAAGATTATTTCTTAGTGAAACACTGTTTGCTTTGGCAGAGCACTTCATGCCTCTTAAGACGTAGCTCTGTATGACCTGGAAACTAGAAATCCAGAGGGACACCTGCTCTGTCCAAACAGAAGAGGAGAGGCATGAATGTGCTGCTCTCTTAAGCGTCTGCCCTAACACTGAAACCTAAAGCACCACTGTAATGGGACCCAGCAGAAAGAGTTAGGACAGAATTTGTGGTTCCTTCTTCCTGCTCCTTTGCCGAGTACTTCATGCCAGAACAGCCATAGCTCTGTCTGGCTTGCAGTCTCCAATTCCAGCAAGGATACAGTTCCTCGTCAACAGAAAGAGCTAGGAAGGAATTGCTTGCGCTGATTCCTGTTTGTCTGCTCTAGCAGTTCGCTCCCTATTTGGCAGAACGCTGGACTCCCTTTAAATCTGATAACCAATCATCTCCCTTTTCCTCCAAACCAGCAAGAGCTACAAGATTATTTCTTAGTGAAACATTGTTTGCTTTGGCAGAGCACTTCATGCCTCTTAAGACATAGCTCTGTATGACCTGGAAACTAGAAGTCCAGAGGGACACCTGCTCTGTCCAAACAGAAGAGGATAGGCATGCATGTGCTGCTCTCTTAAGCGTCTGCCCTAACACTGAAACCTAAAGCACCACTGTAATGGGACCCAACAGAAAGAGTTAGGACAGAATTTGTTGTTCCTTCTTCCTGCTCCTTTGCAGAGTAGTTCATGCCAGGACAGCCGTTGCTCTGTCTGGCTTGCAGTCTCCAATTCCAGCAAGGATACAGTTCCTCGTCAACAGAAAGAGCTAGGAAGGAATTGCTTGTGCTGATTCCTGTTTATGTGCTCTAGTAGTTGTTTCCCTATTTGGCAGAACGGTGGACTGCCTGTCACCCTTAGAGCCAAACATCTCCCTTTTCCTCCAAACCAGCAAGAGCTACAAGATTATTTCTTAGTGAAACATTGCTTGCTTTGGCAGAGCACTTCATGCCTCTTAAGACGTAGCTCTGTATGACCTGGAAACTAGAAATCCAGAGGGACACCTGCTCTGTCCAAACAGAAGAGGAGAGGCATGAATGTGCTACCCTCTTAAGCGAATGCCCTAACACTGAAACCTAAACCACCACTGTAATGGGACCCAGCACAAAAAGTTAGGACAGAATTTATTGTTCCTTCTTCCTGCTCCTTTGCAGAGTAGTTCATGCCTGAACAGCCATAGCTCTGTCTGGCTTTCAGTCTCCAATTCCAGCAAGGATACAGTTCCTCGTCAACAGAAAGAGCTAGGAAGGAATTGCTTGCGCTGATTTTTGTTTGTCTGCTCTAGTAGTTGGTTCCCTATTTGGCAGAACGCTGGACTGCCTGTAACTCTGATAGCCAAACATCTCCATTTTCCTCCAAACCAGCAAGAGCTACAAGATTATTTCTTAGTGAAACACTGTTTGCTTTGGCAGAGCACTTCATGCCTCTTAAGACGTAGCTCTGTATGACCTGGAAACTAGAAATCCAGAGGGACACCTGCTCTGTCCAAACAGAAGAGGAGAGGCATGAATGTGCTACCCTCTTAAGCGAATGCCCTAACACTGAAACCTAAACCACCACTGTAATGGGACCCAGCAGAAAGAGTTAGGACAGAATTTGTGGTTCCTTCTTCCTGCTCCTTTGCCGAGTACTTCATGCCAGAACAGCCATAGCTCTGTCTGGCTTGCAGTCTCCAATTCCAGCAAGGATACAGTTCCTCGTCAACAGAAAGAGCTAGGAAGGAATTGCTTGCGCTGATTCCTGTTTGTCTGCTCTAGCAGTTCGCTCCCTATTTGGCAGAACGCTGGACTCCCTTTAAATCTGATAGCCAATCATCTCCCTTTTCCTCCAAACCAGCAAGAGCTACAAGATTATTTCTTAGTGAAACATTGTTTGCTATGGCAGAGCACTTCATGCCTCTTAAGACATAGCTCTGTATGACCTGGAATCTAGAAATCCAGAGGGACACCTGCTCTGTCCAAACAGAAGAGGATAGGCATGCATGTGCTGCTCTCTTAAGCGTCTGCCGTAACACTGAAACATAAAGCACCACTGTAATGGGACCCAACAGAAAGAGTTAGGACAGAATTTGTTGTTCCTTCTTCCTGCTCCTTTGCAGAGTAGTTCATGCCAGAGCAGCCGTAGCTCTGTCTGGCTTGCAATCTCCAATTCCAGCAAGGATACAGTTCCTCGTCAACAGAAAGAGCTAGGAAGGAATTGCTTGCGCTGATTTCTGTTTGTCTGCTCTAGCAGTTGGTTCCCTCCTAGGGAGAACGCTGGACTGCCTGTCACACTTAGAGCCAAACATCTCCCTTTCCCTCCAAACCAGCAAGAGCTACAAGATTATTTCTTAGTGCAACATTGTTTGCTTTGGCAGAGCACTTCATGCCTCTTAAGACGTAGCTCTGTATGACCTGGAAACTAGAAATCCAGAGGGACACCTGCTCTGTCCAAACAGAAGAGGAGAGGCATGAATGTGCTACCCTCTTATGCGTCTGCCCTAACACTGAAACCTAAAGCACCACTGTAATGGGACCCAGCAGAAAGAGTTAGGACAGAATTTGTTGTTCCTTCTTCCTGCTCCTTTGCAGAGTAGTTCATGCCAGGACAGCCGTAGCTCTGTCTGGCTTGCAGTCTCCAATTCCAGCAAGGATACAGTTCCTCGTCAACAGAAAGAGCTAGGAAGGAATTGCTTGCGCTGATTTCTGTTTGTCTGCTCTAGTAGTTGGTTCCCACCTAGGGAGAACGCTGGACTGCCTGTCACACTTAGAGCTGAACATCTCCCGTTTCCTCCAAACCAGCAAGAGCCTCAAGATTATTTTTTAGTGAAACATTGTTTGCTTTGGCAGAGCACTTCATGCCTCTTAAGACATAGCTCTGTATGACCTGGAAACTAGAAATCCAGAGGGACACCTGCTCTGTCCAAACAGAAGAGGAGAGGCATGAATGTGCTGCTCTTTTAAGCATCTGCCCTAACACTGAAACGTAAAGCACCACTGTAATGGGACCCAGCAGAAAGAGTTAGGACAGAATTTGTTGTTCCTTCTTCCTGCTCCTTTGCAGAGTAGTTCATGCCAGAGCAGCCGTAGCTCTGTCTGGCTTGCAGTCTCCAATTCCAGCAAGGATACAGTTCCTCGTCAACAGAAAGAGCTAGGAAGGAATTGCTTGCGCTGATTTCTGTTTGTCTGCTCTAGCAGTTGGTTCCCTCCTAGGGAGAACGCTGGACTGCCTGTCACACTTAGAGCCAAACATCTCCCTTTTCCTCCAAACCAGCAAGAGCTACAAGATTATTTCTTAGTGAAACATTGTTTGCTTTGGCAGAGCACTTCATGCCTCTTAAGACGTAGCTCTGTATGACCTGGAAACTAGAAGTCCAGAGGCACACCTGCTCTGTCCAGATAGAAGAGGAGAGACATGAATGTGCTACCCTCTTAAGCGTCTGCCCTAACACTGAAACCTAAAGCACCACTGTAATGGGGCCCAGCAGAAAGAGTTAGGACAGAATTTGTTGTTCCTTCTTCCTGCTCCTTTGCAGAGTAGTTCATGTCCGAACAGCCGTAGCTCTGTCTGGCTTGCAATCTCCAATTCCAGCAAGGATACAGTTCCTCGTCAACAGAAAGAGCTAGGAAGGAATTGCTTGCGCTGATTCCTGTTTGTCTGCTCTAGCAGTTCGCTCCCTATTTGGCAGAACGCTGGACTCCCTTTAAATCTGATAGCCAATCATCTCCCTTTTCCTCCAAACCAGCAAGAGCTACAAGATTATTTCTTAGTGAAACATTGTTTGCTTTGGCAGAGCACTTCATGCCTCTTAAGACATAGCTCTGTATGACCTGGAAACTAGAAATCCAGAGGGACACCTGCTCTGTCCAAACAGAAGAGGAGAGGCATGAATGTGCTACCCTCTTAAGCGAATGCCCTAACACTGAAACCTAAACCACCACTGTAATGGGACCCAGCACAAAAAGTTAGGACAGAATTTATTGTTCCTTCTTCCTGCTCCTTTGCAGAGTAGTTCATGCCTGAACAGCCATAGCTCTGTCTGGCTTTCAGTCTCCAATTCCAGCAAGGATACAGTTCCTCGTCAACAGAAAGAGCTAGGAAGGAATTGCTTGCGCTGATTCCTGTTTGTCTGCTCTAGCAGTTGGTTCCCTATTTGGCAGAACGCTGGACTGCCTTTAACTCTGATAGCCAAACATCTCCCTTTTCCTCCAAACCAGCAAGAGCTACAAGAGTATTTCTTAGTGAAACATTGTTTCCTTTGGCAGAGCACTTCATGCCTCTTAAGACGTAGCTCTGTATGACCTGCAAACTAGAAGTCCAGAGGGACACCTGCTCTGTCCAAACAGAAGAGGAGAGGCATGAATGTGCTACCCTCTTAAGCGAATGCCCTAACACTGAAACCTAAACCACCACTGTAATGGGACCCAGCACAAAAAGTTAGGACAGAATTTGTTGTTCCTTCTTCCTGCTCCTTCGCAGAGTAGTTCATGCCTGAACAGCCGTAGCTCTGTCTGGCTTTCAGTCTCCAATTCCAGCAAGGATACAGTTCCTCGTCAACAGAAAGAGCTAGGAAGGAATTGCTTGCGCTGATTCCTGTTTGTCTGCTCTAGCAGTTCGCTCCCTATTTGGCAGAACGCTGGACTCCCTTTAAATCTGATAGCCAATCATCTCCCTTTTCCTCCAAACCAGCAAGAGCTACAAGATTATTTCTTAGTGAAACATTGTTTGCTATGGCAGAGCACTTCATGCCTCTTAAGACATAGCTCTGTATGACCTGGAAACTAGAAATCCAGAGGGACACCTGCTCTGTCCAAACAGAAGAGGAGAGGCATGCATGTGCTGCTCTCTTAAGCGTCTGCCGTAACACTGAAACATAAAGCACCACTGTAATGGGACCCAACAGAAAGAGTTAGGACAGAATTTGTTGTTCCTTCTTCCTGCTGTTTTGTGGAGTACTTCATGCCAGGACAGCCGTTGCTCTGTCTGGCTTGCAGTCTCCAATTCCAGCAAGGATACAGTTCCTCGTCAACAGAAAGAGCTAGGAAGGAATTGCTTGCGCTGATTCCTGTTTATGTGCTCTAGTAGTTGTTTCCCTATTTGGCAGAACGGTGGACTGCCTGTCACCCTTAGAGCCAAACATCTCCCTTTTCCTCCAAACCAGCAAGAGCTACAAGATTATTTCTTAGTGAAACATTGCTTGCTTTGGCAGAGCACTTCATGCCTCTTAAGACGTAGCTCTGTATGACCTGGAAACTAGAAATCCAGAGGGACACCTGCTCTGTCCAAACAGAAGAGGAGAGGCATGAATGTGCTACCCTCTTAAGCGAATGCCCTAACACTGAAACCTAAAGCACCACTGTAATGGGACCCAGCACAAAAAGTTAGGACAGAATTTATTGTTCCTTCTTCCTGCTCCTTTGCAGAGTAGTTCATGCCTGAACAGCCATAGCTCTGTCTGGCTTTCAGTCTCCAATTCCAGCAAGGATACAGTTCCTCGTCAACAGAAAGAGCTAGGAAGGAATTGCTTGCGCTGATTTCTGTTTGTCTGCTCTAGTAGTTGGTTCCCTATTTGGCAGAACGCTGGACTGCCTTTAACTCTGATAGCCAAACATCTCCCTTTTCCTCCAAACCAGCAAGAGCTACAAGAGTATTTCTTAGTGAAACATTGTTTCCTTTGGCAGAGCACTTCATGCCTCTTAAGACGTAGCTCTGTATGACCTGGAAACTAGAAATCCAGAGGGACACCTGCTCTGTCCAAACAGAAGAGGAGAGGCATGAATGTGCTACCCTCTTAAGCGAATGCCCTAACACTGAAACCTAAAGCACCACTGTAATGGGACCCAGCACAAAAAGTTAGGACAGAATTTGTTGTTCCTTCTTCCTGCTCCTTTGCAGAGTAGTTCATGCCTGAACAGCCGTAGCTCTGTCTGGCTTTCAGTCTCCAATTCCAGCAAGGATACAGTTCCTCGTCAACAGAAAGAGCTAGGAAGGAATTGCTTGCGCTGATTTCTGTTTGTCTGCTCTAGTAGTTGGTTCCCTATTTGGCAGAACGCTGGACTGCCTGTAACTCTGATAGCCAAACATCTCCATTTTCCTCCAAACCAGCAAGAGCTACAAGATTATTTCTTAGTGAAACACTGTTTGCTTTGGCAGAGCACTTCATGCCTCTTAAGACGTAGCTCTGTATGACCTGGAAACTAGAAATCCAGAGGGACACCTGCTCTGTCCAAACAGAAGAGGAGAGGCATGAATGTGCTGCTCTCTTAAGCGTCTGCCCTAACACTGAAACCTAAAGCACCACTGTAATGGGACCCAGCAGAAAGAGTTAGGACAGAATTTGTGGTTCCTTCTTCCTGCTCCTTTGCAGAGTAGTTCATGCCCGAACAGCCGTAGCTCTGTCTGGCTTTCAGTCTCCAATTCCAGCAAGGATACAGTTCCTCGTCAACAGAAAGAGCTAGGAAGGAATTGCTTGCGCTGATTCCTGTTTATGTGCTCTAGTAGTTGTTTCCCTATTTGGCAGAACCCTGGACTGCCTGTCACACTTAGAGCCAAACATCTCCCTTTTCCTCCAAACCAGCGAGAGCTACAAGATTATTTCTTAGTGAAACACTGTTTGCTTTGGCAGAGCACTTCATGCCTCTTAAGACGTACCTCTGTATGACCTGGAAACTAGAAATCCAGAGGGACACCTGCTCTGTCCAAACAGAAGAGGAGAGGCATGAATGTGCTACCCTCTTAAGCGAATGCCCTAACACTGAAACCTAAACCACCACTGTAATGGGACCCAGCACAAAGAGTTAGGACAGAATTTGTTGTTCCTTCTTCCTGCTCCTTTGCAGAGTAGTTCATGCCCGAACAGCCGTAGCTCTGTCTGGCTTTCAGTCTCCAATTCCAGCAAGGATACAGTTCCTCGTCAACAGAAAGAGCTAGGAAGGAATTGCTTGCGCTGATTTCTGCTTGTCTGCTCTAGTAGTTGGTTCCCTATTTGGCAGAACGCTGGACTGCCTGTCACCCTTAGAGCCAAACATCTCCCTTTTCCTCCAAACCAGCAAGAGCTACAAGATTATTTCTTAGTGAAACATTGTTTGCTATGGCAGAGCACTTCATGCCTCTTAAGACATAGCTCTGTATGACCTGGAAACTAGAAATCCAGAGGGACACCTGCTCTGTCCAAACAGAAGAGGATAGGCATGCATGTGCTGCTCTCTTAAGCGTCTGCCCTAACACTGAAACATAAAGCACCACTGTAATGGGACCCAACAGAAAGAGTTAGGACAGAATTTGTTGTTCCTTCTTCCTGCTGTTTTGTGGAGTACTTCATGCCAGGACAGCCGTTGCTCTGTCTGGCTTGCAGTCTCCAATTCCAGCAAGGATACAGTTCCTCGTCAACAGAAAGAGCTAGGAAGGAATTGCTTGCGCTGATTCCTGTTTATGTGCTCTAGTAGTTGTTTCCCTATTTGGCAGAACGGTGGACTGCCTGTCACCCTTAGAGCCAAACATCTCCCTTTTCCTCCAAACCAGCAAGAGCTACAAGATTATTTCTTAGTGAAACATTGCTTGCTTTGGCAGAGCACTTCATGCCTCTTAAGACGTAGCTCTGTATGACCTGGAAACTAGAAATCCAGAGGGACACCTGCTCTGTCCAAACAGAAGAGGAGAGGCATGAATGCGCTGCTCTTTTAAGCGCCGCCTGCCCTAACACTGAAACGTAAAGCACCACTGTAATGGGACCCAGCAGAAAGAGTTAGGACAGAATTTGTTGTTCCTTCTTCCTGCTCCTTTGCAGAGTAGTTCATGTACGAACAGCCGTAGCTCTGTCTGGCTTGCAATCTCCCATTCCAGCAAAGATACAGTTCCTCGTCAACAGAAAGAGCTAGGAAGGAATTGCTTGCGCTGATTCCTGTTTATGTGCTCTAGTAGTTGGTTCCCTATTTGGCAGAACGCTGGACTGCCTGTCACCCTTAGAGCCAAACATCTCCCTTTTCCTCCAAACCAGCAAGAGCTACAAGATTATTTCTTAGTGAAACACTGTTTGCTTTGGCAGAGCACTTCATGCCTCTTAAGACATAGCTCTGTATGACCTGGAAACTAGAAATCCAGAGGGACACCTGCTCTGTCCAAACAGAAGAGGAGAGGCATGAATGTGCTACCCTCTTAAGCGAATGCCCTAACACTGAAACCTAAAGCACCACTGTAATGGGACCCAGCACAAAAAGTTAGGACAGAATTTATTGTTCCTTCTTCCTGCTCCTTTGCAGAGTAGTTCATGCCTGAACAGCCATAGCTCTGTCTGGCTTTCAGTCTCCAATTCCAGCAAGGATACAGTTCCTCGTCAACAGAAAGAGCTAGGAAGGAATTGCTTGCGCTGATTTCTGTTTGTCTGCTCTAGTAGTTGGTTCCCTATTTGGCAGAACGCTGGACTGCCTTTAACTCTGATAGCCAAACATCTCCCTTTTCCTCCAAACCAGCAAGAGCTACAAGAGTATTTCTTAGTGAAACATTGTTTCCTTTGGCAGAGCACTTCATGCCTCTTAAGACGTAGCTCTGTATGACCTGGAAACTAGAAATCCAGAGGGACACCTGCTCTGTCCAAACAGAAGAGGAGAGGCATGAATGTGCTACCCTCTTAAGCGAATGCCCTAACACTGAAACCTAAACCACCACTGTAATGGGACCCAGCACAAAAAGTTAGGACAGAATTTGTTGTTCCTTCTTCCTGCTCCTTTGCAGAGTAGTTCATGCCTGAACAGCCGTAGCTCTGTCTGGCTTTCAGTCTCCAATTCCAGCAAGGATACAGTTCCTCGTCAACAGAAAGAGCTAGGAAGGAATTGCTTGCGCTGATTTCTGTTTGTCTGCTCTAGTAGTTGGTTCCCTATTTGGCAGAACGCTGGACTGCCTGTAACTCTGATAGCCAAACATCTCCATTTTCCTCCAAACCAGCAAGAGCTACAAGATTATTTCTTAGTGAAACACTGTTTGCTTTGGCAGAGCACTTCATGCCTCTTAAGACGTAGCTCTGTATGACCTGGAAACTAGAAATCCAGAGGGACACCTGCTCTGTCCAAACAGAAGAGGAGAGGCATGAATGTGCTGCTCTCTTAAGCGTCTGCCCTAACACTGAAACCTAAAGCACCACTGTAATGGGACCCAGCAGAAAGAGTTAGGACAGAATTTGTGGTTCCTTCTTCCTGCTCCTTTGCCGAGTACTTCATGCCAGAACAGCCATAGCTCTGTCTGGCTTGCAGTCTCCAATTCCAGCAAGGATACAGTTCCTCGTCAACAGAAAGAGCTAGGAAGGAATTGCTTGCGCTGATTCCTGTTTATGTGCTCTAGTAGTTGTTTCCCTATTTGGCAGAACGCTGGACTGCCTGTCACACTTAGAGCCAAACATCTCCCTTTTCCTCCAAACCAGCGAGAGCTACAAGATTATTTCTTAGTGAAACACTGTTTGCTTTGGCAGAGCACTTCATGCCTCTTAAGACGTACCTCTGTATGACCTGGAAACTAGAAATCCAGAGGGACACCTGCTCTGTCCAAACAGAAGAGGAGAGGCATGAATGTGCTACCCTCTTAAGCGAATGCCCTAACACTGAAACCTAAACCACCACTGTAATGGGACCCAGCACAAAGAGTTAGGACAGAATTTGTTGTTCCTTCTTCCTGCTCCTTTGCAGAGTAGTTCATGCCCGAACAGCCGTAGCTCTGTCTGGCTTTCAGTCTCCAATTCCAGCAAGGATACAGTTCCTCGTCAACAGAAAGAGCTAGGAAGGAATTGCTTGCGCTGATTTCTGCTTGTCTGCTCTAGTAGTTGGTTCCCTATTTGGCAGAACGCTGGACTGCCTGTAACTCTGATAGCCAAACATCTCCCTTTTCCTCCAAACCAGCAAGAGCTACAAGATTATTTCTTAGTGAAACACTGTTTGCTTTGGCAGAGCACTTCATGCCTCTTAAGACGTAGCTCTGTATGACCTGGAAACTAGAAATCCAGAGGGACACCTGCTCTGTCCAAACAGAAGAGGAGAGGCATGAATGTGCTACCCTCTTAAGCGAATGCCCTAACACTGAAACCTAAAGCACCAGTGTAATGGGACCCAGCAGAAAGAGATAGGACAGAATTTGTTGTTCCTTCTTCCTGCTCCTTTGCAGAGTAGTTCATGTCCGAACAGCAGTAGCTCTGTCTGGCTTGCCATCTCCCATTCCAGCAAGGATACAGTTCCTCGTCAACAGAAGGAGCTAGATAGGAATTGCTTGTGCTGATTTCTGTTTGTCTGCTCTAGTAGTTGGTTCCCTATTTGGCAGAACGCTGGACTGCCTGTCACCCTTAGAGCCAAACATCTCCCTTTTCCTCCAAACCAGCAAGAGCTACAAGAGTATTTCTTAGTGAAACACTGTTTGCTTTGGCAGAGCACTTCATGCCTCTTAAGACGTAGCTCTGTATGACCTGGAAACTAGAAATTCAGAGGGACACCTACTCTGTCCAAACAGAAGAGGAGAGGCATGCATGTGCTACCCTCTTAGGCGCCGCCTGACTTAACACTGAAACGTAAAGCACCACTGTAATGGGGCCCAGCACAAAGAGTTAGGACAGAATTTGTTGTTCCTTCTTCCTGCTCCTTTGCAGAGTAGTTCATGTACAAACAGCCGTAGCTCTGTCTGGCTTGCCATCTCCCATTCCACCAAGGATACAGTTCCTCGTCAACAGAAAGAGCTAGGAAGGATTGCTTGCGCTGATTCCTGTTTGTCTGCTCTAGCAGTTGGTTCCCTATTTGGCAGAACGCTGGACTGCCTGTCACACTTAGAGCCAAACATCTCCCTTTCCCTCCAAACCAGCAAGAGCCTCAAGATTATTTCTTAGTGAAACACTGTTTGCTTTGGCAGAGCACTTCATGCCTCTTAAGACGTAGCTCTGTATGACCTGGAAACTAGAAGTCCAGAGGGACACCTGCTCTGGCCAAACAGAAGAGGAGAGGCATGAATGTGCTGCTCTCTTAAGGGTCTGCCCTAACACTGAAACCTGAAGCACCACTGTAATGGGACCCAGCAGAAAGAGTTAGGACAGAATTTGTTGTTCCTTCTTCCTGCTCCTTTGCAGAGTAGTTCATGTCCGAACAGCCGTAGCTCTGTCTGGCTTGCAGTCTCCAATTCCAGCAAGGATACAGTTCCTCGTCAACAGAAAGAGCTAGGAAGGAATTGCTTGCGCTGATTTCTGTTTGTCTGCTCTAGTAGTTGGTTCCCACCTAGGGAGAACGCTGGACTGCCTGTCACCCTTAGAGCCAGACATCTCCCTTTTCCTCCAAACCAGCAAGAGCCTCAAGATTATTTTTTAGTGAAACATTGTTTGCTTTGGCAGAGCACTTCATGCCTCTTAAGACGTAGCTCTGTATGACCTGGAAACTAGAAATCCAGAGGGACACCTGCTCTGTCCAAACAGAAGAGGAGAGGCATGAATGTGCTGCCCTCTTAGGCATCTGCCCTAACACTGAAATCTAAAGCACCACTGTAATGGGACCCAGCAGAAAGAGATAGGACAGAATTTGTTGTTCCTTCTTCCTGCTCCTTTGCAGAGTAGTTCATGTCCGAACAGCCGTAGCTCTGTCTGGCTTGCAATCTCCAATTCCAGCAAGGATACAGTTCCTCGTCAACAGAAAGAGCTAGGAAGGAATTGCTTGCGCTGATTTCTGTTTGTCTGCTCTAGCAGTTGGTTCCCTATTTGGCAGAACGCTGGACTGCCTGTCACACTTAGAGCCAAACATCTCCCTTTTCCTCCAAACCTGCAAGAGCTACAAGATTATTTCTTAGTGAAACATTGTTTGCTTTGGCAGAGCACTTTATGCCTCTTAAGACGTAGCTCTGTATGACCTGGAAACTAGAAGTCCAGAGGGACACCTGCTCTGTCCAGATAGAAGAGGAGAGACATGAATGTGCTACCCTCTTAAGCGTCTGCCCTAACAATGAAACCTGAAGCACCACTGTAATGGGACCCAGCAGAAAGAGTTAGGACAGAATTTGTTGTTCCTTCTTCCTGCTCCTTTGCAGAGTAGTTCATGCCCGAACAACCGTAGCTCTGTCTGGCTTACAATCTCCAATTCCAGCAAGGATACAGTTCCTCGTCAACAGAAAGAGCTAGGAAGGAATTTCTTGCGCTGATTTCTGTGTGTCTGCTCTAGAAATTGGTTCCCTGTTTGGCAGAACGCTGGACTGCCTGTCACGCTTAGAGCCAAACATCTCCCTTTTCCTCCAAACCAGCAAGAGCTACAAGATTATTTCTTAGTGAAACATTGTTTCCTTTGGCAGAGCACTTTATGCCTCTTAAGACATAGCTCTGTATGACCTGGAAACTAGAAATCCAGAGGGACACCTGCTCTGTCCAAACAGAAGAGGAGAGGCATGAATGTGCTACCCTCTGAAGCGGCGTCTGCCCTAACACTGAAACCTAAAGCACCACTGTAATGGGACCCAGCAGAAAGAGTTAGGACAGAATTTGTTGTTCCTTCTTCCTGCTCCTTTGCAGAGTAGTTCATGTACAAACAGCCGTTGCTCTGTCTGGCTTGCCATCTCCCATTCCAGCAAGGATACAGTTCCTCGTCAACAGAAAGAGCTAGGAAGGAATTGCTTGCACTGATTTCTGTTTGTCTGCTCTAGTAGTTGGTTCCCTATTTGGCAGAACGCTGGACTGCCTGTCACACTCAGAGCCAAACATCTCCCTTTTCCTCCAAACCAGCAAGAGCTACAAGATTATTTCTTAGTGAAACATTGCTTGCTTTGGCAGAGCACTTCATGCCTCTTAAGACGTAGCTCTGTATGACCTGGAAACTAGACGTCCAGAGGGACACCTGCTCTGTCCAAGCAGAAGAGGAGAGACATGAATGTGCTACCCTCTTAAGCGTCTGCCCTAACACTGAAACGTAAAGCACCACTGTAATGGGACCCAGCAGAAAGAGATAGGACAGAATTTGTTGTTCCTTCTTCCTGCTCCTTTGCAGAGTAGTTCATGTCCGAACAGCCGTAGCTCTGTCTGGCTTGCAGTCTCCAATTCCAGCAAGGATACAGTTCCTCGTCAACAGAAAGAGCTAGGAAGGAATTGCTTGCGCTGATTTCTGTTTGTCTGCTCTAGTAGTTGGTTCCCTATTTGGCAGAACGCTAGACTGCCTGTCACCCTTAGAGCCAAACATCTCCCTTTTCCTCCAAACCAGCAAGAGCTACAAGAGTATTTCTTAGTGAAACACTGTTTGCTTTGGCAGAGCACTTCATGCCTCTTAAGACGTAGCTCTGTATGACCTGGAAACTAGAAATCCAGAGGGACACCTGCTCTATCCAAACAGAAGAGGAGAGGCATGAATGTGCTGCTCTTTTATGCGTCTGCCCTAACACTGAAATCTAAAGCACCACTGTAATGGGACCCAACAGAAAGAGTTAGGACAGAATTTGTTGTTCCTTCTTCCTGTTCCTTTGCGTAGTAGTTCATGACCGAACAGCCGTAGCGCTGTCTGGCTTGCAGTCTCCAATTCCAGCAAGGATACAGTTCATCGTCAACAGAAAGAGCTAGGAGGGAATTGCTTGCGCTGATTTCTGTGTGTCTGCTCTAGAAATTGGTTCCTATTTGGCAGAACGCTGGACTGCCTGTAACTCTGATAGCCAAACATCTCCCTTTTCCTCCAAACCAGCAAGAGCTACAAGATTATTTCTTAGTGAAACACTGTTTGCTTTGGCAGAGCACTTCATGCCTCTTAAGACATAGCTCTGTATGACCTGGAAACTAGAAGTCCAGAGGGACACCTGCTCTGTCCAAACAGAAGAGGAGAGGCATGAATGTGCTGCTCTCTTAAGGGTCTGCCCTAACACTGAAACCTAAACCACCACTGTAATGGGACCCAACAGAAAGAGTTAGGACAGAATTTGTTGTTCCTTCTTCCTGCCCCTTTGCAGAGTAGTTCATGCCAGGACAGCCGTAGCTCTGTCTGGCTTGCAGTCTCCAATTCCAGCAAGGATACAGTTCCTCGTCAACAGAAAGAGCTAGGAAGGAATTGCTTGCGCTGATTCCTGTTTGTCTGCTCTAGTAGTTGGTTCCCTATTTGGCAGAACGCTGGACAGCCTGTCACACTCAGAGCCAAACATCTCCCTTTCCCTCCAAACCAGCAAGAGCTACAAGATTATTTCTTAGTGAAACACTGTTTGCTTTGGCAGAGCACTTCATGCCTCTGAAGACGTAGCTCTATATGACCTGGAAACTAGAAGTCCAGAGGGACACCTGCTCTGGCCAAACAGAAGAGGAGAGGCATGAATGTGCTGCTCTATTAAGAATCTGCCCTAACACTGAAACTTAAAGCACCACTGTAATGGGACTCAGCAGAAAGACTTAGGTCAGAATTTCTTGATGCTTCTTCCTGTTCCTTTGCAGAGTAGTTCATGCCAGAACAGCTGTAGCTCTGTCTGGCTTGCAATCTCCAATTCCAGCAAGGATACAGTTCCTCGTCAACAGAAAGAGCTAGGAAGGAATTGCTTGCGCTGATTTCTGTTTGTCTGCTCTAGTAGATGGTTCCCACCTAGGGAGAACGCTGGACTGCCTGTCACACTTAGAGCTAAACATCTCCCTTTTCCTCCAAACCAGCAAGAGCTACAAGATTATTTCTTAGTGAAACATTGTTTGCTTTGGCAGAGCACTTCATGCCTCTTAAGACGTAGCTCTGTATGACCTGGAAACTAGAAATCCAGAGGGACACCTGCTCTGTCCAAACAGAAGAGGAGAGGCATGAATGTGCTGCCCTCTTAGGCAGCTGCCCTAACACCAAAATCTAAACGACCACTGTAATGGGACCCAACAGAAAGAGTTAGGACAGAATTTGTTGTTCCTTCTTCCTGCTCCTTTGCAGAGTAGTTCATGTCCGAACAGCCGTAGCTCTGTCTGGCTTGCAATCTCCCAATCCAGGAAGGATACAGTTCCTCGTCAACAGAAGGAGCTAGGAAGGAATTGCTTGCGCTGATTTCTGTTTGTCTGCTCTAGTAGTTGGTTCCCTATTTGGCAGAACGCTGGACTGCCTGTCACACTCAGAGCCAAACATCTCCCTTTTCCTCCAAACCAGCAAGAGCCTCAAGAGTATTTCTTAGTGAAACACTGTTTGCTTTGGCAGAGCACTTCATGCCTCTTAAGACATAGCTCTGTATGATCTGGAAACTAGAAATCCAGAGGGACACCTGCTCTGTCCAAACACAAGAGGAGAGGCATGAATGTGCTGCTCTATTAAGCATCTGCCCTAACACTGAAACCTAAAGCACCACTGTAATGGGACCCAGCAGAAAGAGTTAGGACAGAATTTGTAGCTCCTTCTTCCTGCTCCTTTGCAGAGTAGTTCATGTCCGAACAGCCGTAGCTCTGTCTGGCTTGCAATCTGCAATTCCAGCAAGGATACAGTTCCTCGTCAACAGAAAGAGCTAGGAAGGAATTGCTTGCGCTGATTTCTGTTTGTCTGCTCTAGTAGTTGGTTCCCTATTTGGCAGAACGCTGGACTGCCTGTCACACTTAGAGCCAAACATCTCCCTTTCCCTCCAAACCAACAAGAGCTACAAGATTACTTCTTAGTGAAACATTGTTTGCTTTGGCAGAGCACTTCATGCCTCTTAAGACGTAGCTCTGTATGACCTGGAAACTAGAAATCCAGAGGGACACCTGCTCTGTCCAAACAGAAGAGGATAGGCATGAATGTGCTGCTCTTTTAAGCGTCTGCCCTAACACTGAAATCTAAAGCACCACTGTAATGGGACCCAGAAGAAAGAGTTAGGACAGAATTTGTTGTTCCTTCTTCCTGCTCCTTTGCAGAGTAGTTCATGTACAAACAGCCGTAGCTCTGTCTGGCTTGCCATCTGCCATTCCAGCAAGGATACAGTTCCTCGTCAACAGAAAGAGCTAGGAAGGAATTGCTTGCGCTGATTTCTGCTTGTCTGCTCTAGTAGTTGGTTCCCTATTTGGCAGAACGCTGGACAGCCTGTCACACTCAGAGCCAAACATCTCCCTTTTCCTCCAAACCAGCAAGAGCTACAAGATTATTTCTTAGTGAAACATTGTTTGCTTTGGCAGAGCACTTCATGCCTCTTAAGACGTAGCTCTGTATGACCTGGAAACTAGAAATCCAGAGGGACACCTGCTCTGTCCAAACAGAAGAGGAGTGGCATGAATGTGCTGCTCTCTTAAGCATCTGCCCTAACACTGAAATCTAAAGCACCACTGTAATGGGACTCAGCAGAAAGAGTTAGGACAGAATTTGTTGCTGCTTCTTCCTGTTCCTTTGCAGAGCATATCATGTCCGAACAGCCGTAGCTCTGTCTGGCTTGCAATCTCCAAGTCCAGCAAGGATACAGTTCCTCGTCAACAGAAAGAGCTAGGAAGGAATTGCTTGCGCTGATTTCTGTTTGTCTGCTCTAGTAGTTGGTTCCCAATTTGGCAGAACGGTGGACTGCCTGTCACACTTAGAGCCAAACATCTCCCTTTCCCTCCAAACCAGCAAGAGCTACAAAATTATTTCTTAGTGAAACATTGTTTGCTGTGGCAGAGCACTTCATGCCTCTTAAGACGTAGCTCTGTATGACCTGGAAACTAGAAATCCAGAGGGACACCTGCTCTGTCCAAATAGAAGAGGAGAGACATGAATGTGCTGCTCTCTTAAGCGTCTGCTCTAACACTGAAATCTAAACCACCACTGTAATGGGGGCCAGCAGAAAGAGTTAGGACAGAATTTGTTGCTGCTTCTTCCTGCTCCTTTGCAGAGTAGTTCATGTCCGAACAGCCGTAGCTCTGTCTGGCTTGCAGTCTCCAATTCCAGCAAGGATACAGTTCCTCGTCAACAGAAAGAGCTAGGAAGGAATTGCTTGTGCTGATTTCTGTGTGTCTGCTCTAGAAATTCGTTCCCTATTTGGCAGAACTCTGGACTGCCTGTCACACTTAGAGCTAAACATCTCCCTTTCCCTACAAACCAGCAAGAGCCTCAAGATTATTTCTTAGTGAAACATTGTTTCCTTTGGCTGAGCACTTTATGCCTCTTAAGACGTAGCTCTGTATGACCAGGAAACTAGAAGTCCAGAGGGACACCTGCTCTGTCCAAACAGAAGAGGAGAGGCATGAATGTGCTGCTCTCTTAAGCGGCTGCCCTAACACTGAAATCTAAAGCACCACTGTAATGGGGCCCAGCAGAAAGAGTTAGGACAGAATTTGTTGCTGCTTCTTCCTGCTCCTTTGCCGAGTACTTCATGCCAGAACAGCCATAGCTCTGTCTGGCTTGCAGTCTCCAATTCCAGCAAGGATACAGTTCCTCGTCAACAGAAAGAGCTAGGAAGGAATTGCTTGCACTGATTTCGGTTTGTCTGCTCTAGTAGTTGGTTCCCTATTTGGCAGAACGCTGGACTGCCTGTCACCCTTAGAGCCAAACATCTCCCTTTTCCTCCAAACCAGCAAGAGCCTCAAGATTATTTCGTAGTGAAACATTGTTTCCTTTGGCAGAGGACTTCATGCCTCTTAAGACGTACCTCTGTATGACCAGGAAACTAGAAGTCCAGAGGGACACCTGCTCTGTCCAAACAGAAGAGGAGAGGCATGAATGTGCTGCTCTTTTAAGCGTCTGCCCTAACACTGAAACCTAAAGCACCACTGTAATGGGACCCAGCAGAAAGAGTTAGGACAGAATTTGTTGCTGCTTCTTCCTGTTCCTTTGCGGAGCAGTTCATGTCCGAACAGCCGTAGCTCTGTCTGGCTTGCAGTCTCCAATTCCAGCAAGGATACAGTCCTCGTCAACAGAAAGAGCTAGGAAGGAATTGCTTGCGCTGATTTCTGTTTGTCTGCTCTAGTAGTTGGTTCCCTATTTGGCAGAACGCTGGACTGCCTGTCACCCTTAGAGCCAAACATCTCCCTTTCCCTCCAAACCAGCAAGAGCGTCAAGATTATTTCGTAGTGAAACATTGTTTCCTTTGGCAGAGCACTTCATGCCTCTTAAGACGTAGCGCTGTATGACCTGGAAACTAGAAATCCAGAGGGACACCTGCTCTGTCCAAACAGAAGAGGAGAGGCATGAATGTGCTACCCTCTTAAGCGAATGCCCTAACACTGAAACCTAAAGCACCACTGTAATGGGACCCAGCAGAAATAGTTAGGACAGAATTTGTAGCTCCTTCTTACTGCTCCTTTGCGGAGTAGTTGATGGCCGAAGAGCCGTAGCTCTGTCTGGCTTGCAATCTCCAATTCCAGCAAGGATACAGTTCCTCGTCAACAGAAAGAGCTAGGAAGGAATTGCTTGCGCTGATTCCTGTTTGTCTGCTCTAGTAGTTGGTTCCCTATTTGGCAGAACGCTGGACTGCCTGTCACACTTAGAGCCAAACATCTCCCTTTCCCTCTAAACCAGCAAGAGCCTCAAGATTATTTCTTAGTGAAACATTGTTTCCTTTGGCTGAGCACTTTATGCCTCTTAAGACGTAGCTCTGTATGACCAGGAAACTAGAAGTCCAGAGGGACACCTGCTCTGTCAAAACAGAAGAGGAGAGGCATGAATGTGCTGCTCTCTTAAGCGGCTGCCCTAACACTGAAATCTAAAGCACCACTGTAATGGGGCCCAGCAGAAAGAGTTAGGACAGAATTTGTTGCTGCTTCTTCCTGCTCCTTTGCAGAGTAGTTCATGCCAGAACAGCCATAGCTCTGTCTGGCTTGCAGTCTCCAATTCCAGCAAGGATACAGTTCCTCGTCAACAGAAAGAGCTAGGAAGGAATTGCTTGCACTGATTTCGGTTTGTCTGCTCTAGTAGTTGGTTCCCACCTAGGGAGAACGCTGGACTGCCTGTCACACTTAGAGCCAAACATCTCCCTTTTCCTCCAAACCAGCAAGAGCCTCAATATTATTTCGTAGTGAAACATTGTTTCCTTTGGCAGAGGACTTCATGCCTCTTAAGACGTAGCTCTGTATGACCTGGAAACTAGAAATCCAGAGGGACACCTGCTCTGTCCAAACAGAAGAGGAGAGGCATGAATGTGCTGCTCTTTTAAGCGTCTGCCCTAACACTGAAACCTAAAGCACCACTGTAATGGGACCCAGCAGAAAGAGTTAGGACAGAATTTGTTGCTGCTTCTTCCTGTTCCTTTGCGGAGCAGTTCATGTCCGAACAGCCGTAGCTCTGTCTGGCTTGCAGTCTCCAATTCCAGCAAGGATACAGTCCTCGTCAACAGAAAGAGCTAGGAAGGAATTGCTTGCGCTGATTTCTGTTTGTCTGCTCTAGTAGTTGGTTCCCTATTTGGCAGAACGCTGGACTGCCTGTCACCCTTAGAGCCAAACATCTCCCTTTCCCTCCAAACCAGCAAGAGCGTCAAGATTATTTCGTAGTGAAACATTGTTTCCTTTGGCAGAGCACTTCATGCCTCTTAAGACGTAGCTCTGTATGACCTGGAAACTAGAAGTCCAGAGGGACACCTGCTCTGTCCAAACAGAAGAGGATAGGCATGAATGTGCTGCTCTTTTAAGCGTCTGCCCTAACACTGAAACCTAAAGCACCACTGTAATGGGACTCAGCAGAAAGAGTTAGGACAGAATTTGTTGCTGCTTCTTCCTGTTCCTTTGCGGAGCAGTTCATGCCCGAACAGCCGTAGCTCTGTCTGGCTTGCAATCTGCAATTCCTGCAAGGATACAGTTCCTCGTCAACAGAAAGAGCTAGGAAGGAATTGCTTGTGCTGATTTCTGTGTGTCTGCTCTAGAAATTGATTCCCTATTTGGCAGAACTCTGGACTGCCTGTCACACTTAGAGCCAAACATGTCCCTTTTCCTCCAAACCAGCAAGAGCTACAAGATTATTTCTTAGTGAAATATTGTTTGCTTTGGCAGAGCACTTCATGCCTCTTAAGACATAGCTCTGTATAACCTGGAAACTAGAAGTCCAGAGGGACACCTGCTCTGTCCAAACAGAAGAGGATAGGCATGAATGTGCTGCTCTTTTAAGCATCTGCCCTAACACTGAAACCTAAACCACCACTGTAATGGGGCCCAGCAGAAAGAATTAGGTCAGAATTTGTTGCTGCTTCTTCCTGTTCCTTTGCGGAGCTGTTCATGTCCGAACAGCCGTAGCTCTGTCTGGCTTGCAGTCTCCAATTCCAGCAAGGATACAGTTCCTCGTCAACAGAAAGAGCTAGGAAGGAATTGCTTGCGCTGATTTCTGTTTGTCTGCTCGAGTAGTTGGTTCCCTATTTGGCAGAACGCTGGACTGCCTGTCACCCTTAGAGCCAAACATGTCCCTTTCCCTCCAAACCAGCAAGAGCGTCAAGATTATTTCTTAGTGAAACATTGTTTCCTTTGGCAGAGCACTTCATGCCTCTTAAGACGTAGCTCTGTATGACCTGGAAACTAGAAATCCAGAGGGACACCTGCTCTGTCCAAACAGAAGAGGAGAGGCATGAATGTGCTGCTCTTTTAAGCGGCGGCTGCCCTAACACTGAAACCTAAAGCACCACTGTAATGGGACTCAGCAGAAAGAGTTAGGACAGAATTTGTTGCTGCTTCTTCCTGTTCCTTTGCGGAGCAGTTCATGTCCGAACAGCTGTAGCTCTGTCTGGCTTGCAATCTGCAATTCCAGCAAGGATACAGTTCCTCGTCAACAGAAAGAGTTAGGAAGGAATTGCTTGCGCTGATTTCTGTGTGTCTGCTCTAGAAATTGATTCCCTATTTGGCAGAACTCTGGACTGCCTGTCACACTTAGAGCCAAACATCTCCCTTTTCCTCCAAACCAGCAAGAGCTACAAGATTATTTCTTAGTGAAACATTGTTTGCTTTGGCAGAGCACTTCATGCCTCTTAAGACGTAGCTCTGTATGACCTGGAAACTAGAAGTCCAGAGGGACACCTGCTCTGTCCAAACAGAAGAGGAGAGGCATGAATGTGCTGCTCCTTTAAGCGTCTGCCCTAACACTGAAACCTAAAGCACCACTGTAATGGGACCCAGCAGAAAGAGTTAGGACAGAATTTGTTGCTGCTTCTTCCTGTTCCTTTGCTGAGCAGTTCATGTCCGAACAGCCGTAGCTCTGTCTGGCTTGCAATCTGCAATTCCAGCAAGGATACAGTTCCTCGTCAACAGAAAGAGCTAGGAAGGAATTGCTTGCGCTGATTTCTGCTTGTCTGCTCTAGCAGTTGGTTCCCTATTTGGCAGAACGCTGGACCGCCTGTCACACTCAGAGCCAAACATCTCCCTTTTCCTCCAAACCAGCAAGAGCTACAAGATTATTTCTTAGTGAAACATTGTTTCCTTTGGCAGAGCACTTCATGCCTCTTAAGACATAGCTCTGTATGACCTGGAAACTAGAAGTCCAGAGGGACACCTGCTCTGTCCAAACAGAAGAGGAGAGGCATGCATGTGCTGCTCTTTTAAGGGTCTGCCCTAACACTGAAACATAAAGCACCACTGTAATGGGACCCAACAGAAAGAGTTAGGACAGAATTTGTTGCTGCTTCTTCCTGTTCCTTTGCGGAGCAGTTCATGCCCGAACAGCCGTAGCTCTGTCTGGCTTGCAATCTCCAATTCCAGCAAGGATACAGTTCCTCGTCAACAGAAAGAGCTAGGAAGGAATTGCTTGCACTGATTTCTGCTTGTCTGCTCTAGAAACTGATTCCCTATTTGGCAGAACGGTGGACTGCCTGTCACACTCAGAGCCAAACATCTCCCTTTTCCTCCAAACCAGCAAGAGCTACAAGATTATTTCTTAGTGAAACATTGTTTGCTTTGGCAGAGCACTTCATGCCTCTTAAGACGTAGCTCTGTATGACCTGGAAACTAGAAATCCAGAGGGACACCTGCTCTGTCCAAAGAGAAGAGGAGAGGCATGAATGTGCTGCTCTCTTAAGCGGCTGCCCTAACACTGAAACGTAAAGCACCACTGTAATGGGACCCAACAGAAAGAGTTAGGACAGAATTTGTTGTTCCTTCTTCCTGCTCCTTTGCTGAGCAGTTCATGTACAAACAGCCGTAGCTCTGTCTGGCTTGCAATCTGCAATTCCAGCAAGGATACAGTTCCTCGTCAACAGAAAGAGCTAGGAAGGAATTGCTTGTGCTGATTTCTGTTTGTCTGCTCTAGTAGTTGGTTCCCTATTTGGCAGAACGCTGGACTGCCTGTCACACTTAGAGCCAAACATCTCCCTTTTCCTCCAAACCAGCAAGAGCCTCAAGATTATTTCGTAGTGAAACATTGTTTCCTTTGGCAGAGGACTTCATGCCTCTTAAGACATAGCTCTGTATGACCTGGAAACTAGAAGTCCAGAGGGACACCTGCTCTGTCCAAACAGAAGAGGAGAGGCATGAATGTGCTGCTCTTTTAAGCGTCTGCCCTAACACTGAAACCTAAAGCACCACTGTAATGGGACCCAGCAGAAAGAGTTAGGACAGAATTTGTTGCTGCTTCTTCCTGTTCCTTTGCGGAGCAGTTCATGTCCGAACAGCCGTAGCTCTGTCTGGCTTGCAGTCTCCAATTCCAGCAAGGATACAGTCCTCGTCAACAGAAAGAGCTAGGAAGGAATTGCTTGCGCTGATTTCTGTTTGTCTGCTCTAGTAGTTGGTTCCCTATTTGGCAGAACGCTGGACTGCCTGTCACCCTTAGAGCCAAACATCTCCCTTTCCCTCCAAACCAGCAAGAGCGTCAAGATTATTTCGTAGTGAAACATTGTTTCCTTTGGCAGAGCACTTCATGCCTCTTAAGATGTAGCTCTGTATGACCTGGAAACTAGAAGTCCAGAGGGACACCTGCTCTGTCCAAACAGAAGAGGATAGGCATGAATGTGCTGCTCTTTTAAGCGTCTGCCCTAACACTGAAACCTAAAGCACCACTGTAATGGGACTCAGCAGAAAGAGTTAGGACAGAATTTGTTGCTGCTTCTTCCTGTTCCTTTGCGGAGTAGTTCATGCCCGAACAGCCGTAGCTCTGTCTGGCTTGCAATCTGCAATTCCAGCAAGGATACAGTTCCTCGTCAACAGAAAGAGCTAGGAAGGAATTGCTTGCGCTGATTTCTGTGTGTCTGCTCTAGAAATTGATTCCCTATTTGGCAGAACTCTGGACTGCCTGTCACACTTAGAGCCAAACATGTCCCTTTTCCTCCAAACCAGCAAGAGCTACAAGATTATTTCTTAGTGAAACATTGTTTCCTTTGGCAGAGCACTTCATGCCTCTTAAGACGTAGCTCTGTATGACCTGGAAACTAGAAATCCAGAGGGACACCTGCTCTGTCCAAACAGAAGAGGAGAGGCATGAATGTGCTGCTCTTTTAAGCGGCGGCTGCCCTAACACTGAAACCTAAAGCACCACTGTAATGGGACTCAGCAGAAAGAGTTAGGACAGAATTTGTTGCTGCTTCTTCCTGTTCCTTTGCGGAGCAGTTCATGTCCGAACAGCTGTAGCTCTGTCTGGCTTGCAATCTGCAATTCCAGCAAGGATACAGTTCCTCGTCAACAGAAAGAGCTAGGAAGGAATTGCTTGCGCTGATTTCTGTGTGTCTGCTCTAGAAATTGATTCCCTATTTGGCAGAACTCTGGACTGCCTGTCACACTTAGAGCCAAACATCTCCCTTTTCCTCCAAACCAGCAAGAGCTACAAGATTATTTCTTAGTGAAACATTGTTTGCTTTGGCAGAGCACTTCATGCCTCTTAAGACATAGCTCTGTATGACCTGGAAACTAGAAGTCCAGAGGGACACCTGCTCTGTCCAAACAGAAGAGGATAGGCATGAATGTGCTGCTCTTTTAAGCGTCTGCCCTAACACTGAAACCTAAAGCACCACTGTAATGGGACCCAGCAGAAAGAGTTAGGACAGAATTTGTTGCTGCTTCTTCCTGTTCCTTTGCTGAGCAGTTCATGTCCGAACAGCCGTAGCTCTGTCTGGCTTGCAATCTGCAATTCCAGCAAGGATACAGTTCCTCGTCAACAGAAAGAGCTAGGAAGGAATTGCTTGCGCTGATTTCTGCTTGTCTGCTCTAGCAGTTGGTTCCCTATTTGGCAGAACGCTGGACCGCCTGTCACACTCAGAGCCAAACATCTCCCTTTTCCTCCAAACCAGCAAGAGCTACAAGATTATTTCTTAGTGAAACATTGTTTCCTTTGGCAGAGCACTTCATGCCTCTTAAGACACAGCTCTGTATGACCTGGAAACTAGAAGTCCAGAGGGACACCTGCTCTGTCCAAACAGAAGAGGAGAGGCATGCATGTGCTGCTCTTTTAAGGGTCTGCCCTAACACTGAAACATAAAGCACCACTGTAATGGGACCCAACAGAAAGAGTTAGGACAGAATTTGTTGCTGCTTCTTCCTGTTCCTTTGCGGAGCAGTTCATGCCCGAACAGCCGTAGCTCTGTCTGGCTTGCAATCTGCAATTCCAGCAAGGATACAGTTCCTCGTCAACAGAAAGAGCTAGGAAGGAATTGCTTGCACTGATTTCTGCTTGTCTGCTCTAGAAACTGATTCCCTATTTGGCAGAACGGTGGACTGCCTGTCACACTTAGAGCCAAACATCTCCCTTTTCCTCCAAACCAGCAAGAGCTACAAGATTATTTCTTAGTGAAACATTGTTTGCTTTGGCAGAGCACTTCATGCCTCTTAAGACGTAGCTCTGTATGACCTGGAAACTAGAAATCCAGAGGGACACCTGCTCTGTCCAAAGAGAAGAGGAGAGGCATGAATGTGCTGCTCTCTTAAGCGGCTGCCCTAACACTGAAACGTAAAGCACCACTGTAATGGGACCCAACAGAAAGAGTTAGGACAGAATTTGTTGTTCCTTCTTCCTGCTCCTTTGCAGAGTAGTTCATGTACAAACAGCCGTAGCTCTGTCTGGCTTGCAATCTGCAATTCCAGCAAGGATACAGTTCCTCGTCAACAGAAGGAGCTAGGAAGGAATTGCTTGTGCTGATTTCTGTTTGTCTGCTCTAGTAGTTGGTTCCCTATTTGGCAGAACGCTGGACTGCCTGTCACACTTAGAGCCAATCATCTCCCCTTTCCTCCAAACCAGCAAGAGCTACAAGATTATTTCTTAGTGAAACATTGTTTGCTTTGGCAGAGCACTTCATGCCTCTTAAGACGTAGCTCTGTATGACCTGGAAACTAGAAATCCAGAGGGACACCTGCTCTGTCCAAACAGAAGAGGAGAGGCATGAATGTGCTGCTCTCTTAAGCGTCTGCCCTAACACTGAAACCTAAAGCACCACTGTAATGGGACCCAACAGAAAGAGTTAGGACAGAATTTGTTGTTCCTTCTTCCTGCTCCTTTGCAGAGTAGTTCATGTACAAACAGCCGTAGCTCTGTCTGGCTTGCCATCTCCCATTCCAGCAAGGATACAGTTCCTCGTCAACAGAAGGAGCTAGGAAGGAATTGCTTGTGCTGATTTCTGTTTGTCTGCTCTAGTAGTTGGTTCCCTATTTGGCAGAACTCTGGACTGCCTGTCACACTTAGAGCCAAACATCTCCCTCTTCCTCCAAACCAGCAAGAGCTACAAGATTATTTCTTCAGTGAAACATTGTTTGCTTTGGCAGAGCACTTCATGCCTCTTAAGACATAGCTCTGTATGACCTGGAAACTAGAAATCCAGAGGGACACCTGCTCTGTCCAAACAGAAGAGGAGAGGCATGAATGTGCTGCTCTCTTAAGCATCTGCCCTAACACTGAAACCTAAAGCACCACTGTAATGGGACCAGCAGAAAGAGATAGGACAGAATTTGTTGCTGCTTCTTCCTGTTCCTTTGCGGAGCAGTTCATGCCCGAACAGCCGTAGCTCTGTCTGGCTTGCAATCTGCAATTCCAGCAAGGATACAGTTCCTCGTCAACAGAAAGAGCTAGGAAGGAATTGCTTGCGCTGATTTCTGTTTGTCTGCTCTAGTAGTTGGTTCCCAATTTGGCAGAACGGTGGACTGCCTGTCACCCTTAGAGCCAAACATCTCCCTTTCCCTCCAAACCAGCAAGAGCTACAAGATTATTTCGTAGTGAAACATTGTTTCCTTTGGCAGAGCACTTCATGCCTCTTAAGACGTAGCGCTGTATGACCTGGAAACTAGAAGTCCAGAGGGACACCTGCTCTGTCCAAACAGAAGAGGAGAGGCATGAA
Source organism: Rhynochetos jubatus (assembly GCA_027574665.1). Lineage (NCBI taxonomy): Eukaryota > Metazoa > Chordata > Aves > Eurypygiformes > Rhynochetidae > Rhynochetos > Rhynochetos jubatus. The sequence continues at coordinate 8,491,681 of CM050689.1, read as the reverse complement.
TGTGCTGCTCTCTTAAGCGGCTGCCCTAACACTGAAACCTAAAGCACCACTGTAATGGGACCCAGCAGAAAGAGTTAGGACAGAATTTGTTGTTCCTTCTTCCTGCTCCTTTGCAGAGTAGTTCATGTCCGAACAGCCGTAGCTCTGTCTGGCTTGCCATCTCCCATTCCAGCAAAGATACAGTTCCTCGTCAACAGAAAGAGCTAGGAAGGAATTGCTTGCGCTGATTTCTGTTTGTCTGCTCTAGTAGTTGGTTCCCTATTTGGCAGAACGCTGGACTGCCTGTCACACTTAGAGCCAAACATCTCCCTCTTCCTCCAATCCAGCAAGAGCTACAAGATTATTTCTTCAGTGAAACATTGTTTGCTTTGGCAGAGCACTTCATGCCTCTTAAGACATAGCTCTGTATGACCTGGAAACTAGAAATCCAGAGGGACACCTACTCTGTCCAAAGAGAAGAGGATAGGCATGAATGTGCTGCTCTTTTAAGCGGCTGCCCTAACACTGAAACCTAAAGCACCACTGTAATGGGACCAGCAGAAAGAGATAGGACAGAATTTGTTGCTGCTTCTTCCTGTTCCTTTGCGGAGCAGTTCATGCCCGAACAGCCGTAGCTCTGTCTGGCTTGCAATCTCCAATTCCAGCAAGGATACAGTTCCTCGTCAACAGAAAGAGCTAGGAAGGAATTGCTTGCGCTGATTTCTGTGTGTCTGCTCTGGAAATTGATTCCCTATTTGGCAGAACTCTGGACTGCCTGTCACACTTAGAGCCAAACATGTCCCTTTTCCTCCAAACCAGCAAGAGCTACAAGATTATTTCTTAGTGAAATATTGTTTGCTTTGGCAGAGCACTTCATGCCTCTTAAGACGTAGCTCTGTATGACCTGGAAACTAGAAATCCAGAGGGACACCTGCTCTGTCCAAACAGAAGAGGAGAGGCATGAATGTGCTGCTCTTTTAAGCGGCGGCTGCCCTAACACTGAAACCTAAAGCACCACTGTAATGGGACTCAGCAGAAAGAGTTAGGACAGAATTTGTTGCTGCTTCTTCCTGTTCCTTTGCGGAGCAGTTCATGTCCGAACAGCTGTAGCTCTGTCTGGCTTGCAGTCTCCAATTCCAGCAAGGATACAGTTCCTCGTCAACAGAAAGAGCTAGGAAGGAATTGCTTGCACTGATTTCTGTGTGTCTGCTCTAGAAATTGATTCCCTATTTGGCAGAACTCTGGACTGCCTGTCACACTTAGAGCCAAACATCTCCCTTTCCCTCCAAACCAGCAAGAGCCTCAAGATTATTTCGTAGTGAAACATTGTTTCCTTTGGCAGAGCACTTCATGCCTCTTAAGACGTAGCTCTGTATGACCTGGAAACTAGAAGTCCAGAGGGACACCTGCTCTGTCCAAACAGAAGAGGAGAGGCATGAATGTGCTGCTCTTTTAAGCGTCTGCCCTAACACTGAAACGTAAAGCACCACTGTAATGGGACCCAGCAGAAAGAGTTAGGACAGAATTTGTTGCTGCTTCTTCCTGTTCCTTTGCGGAGCAGTTCATGTCCGAACAGCCGTAGCTCTGTCTGGCTTGCAGTCTCCAATTCCAGCAAGGATACAGTTCCTCGTCAACAGAAAGAACTAGGAAGGAATTGCTTGCGCTGATTTCTGTTTGTCTGCTCTAGTAGTTGGTTCCCTATTTGGCAGAACGCTGGACTGCCTGTCACCCTTAGAGCCAAACATCTCCCTTTCCCTCCAAACCAGCAAGAGCTACAAGATTATTTCGTAGTGAAACATTGTTTGCTTTGGCAGAGCACTTCATGCCTCTTAAGACATAGCTCTGTATGACCTGGAAACTAGAAATCCAGAGGGACACCTGCTCTGTCCAAAAAGAAGAGGAGAGGCATGAATGTGCTGCTCTTTTAAGCGTCTGCCCTAACACTGAAACCTAAAGCACCACTGTATATGGGACTCAGCAGAAAGAGTTAGGACAGAATTTGTTGCTGCTTCTTCCTGCTCCTTTGCAGAGCAGTTCATGTCCGAACAGCTGTAGCTCTGTCTGGCTTGCAATCTGCAATTCCAGCAAGGATACAGTTCCATAGTTCCTCGTCAACAGAAAGAGCTAGGAAGGAATTGCTTGCACTGATTTCTGTGTGTCTGCTCTAGAAATTGATTCCCTATTTGGCAGAACTCTGGACTGCCTGTCACACTTAGAGCCAAACATCTCCCTTTTCCTCCAAACCAGCAAGAGCTACAAGATTATTTCTTAGTGAAACATTGTTTGCTTTGGCAGAGCACTTCATGCCTCTTAAGACATAGCTCTGTATGACCTGGAAACTAGAAATCCAGAGGGACACCTGCTCTGTCCAAACAGAAGAGGAGAGGCATGAATGTGCTGCTCTCTTAAGCATCTGCCCTAACACTGAAACCTAAAGCACCACTGTAATGGGGCCCAGCAGAAAGAGTTAGGACAGAATTTGTTGCTGCTTCTTCCTGTTCCTTTGCGGAGGAGTTCATGTCCGAACAGCTGTAGCTCTGTCTGGCTTGCAATCTGCAATTCCAGCAAGGATACAGTTCCTCGTCAACAGAAAGAGCTAGGAAGGAATTGCTTGCACTGATTTCTGTGTGTCTGCTCTAGAAATTGATTCCCTATTTGGCAGAACTCTGGACTGCCTGTCACACTTAGAGCCAAACATCTCCCTTTTCCTCCAAACCAGCAAGAGCTACAAGATTATTTCTTAGTGAAACATTGTTTGCTTTGGCAGAGCACTTCATGCCTCTTAAGACATAGCTCTGTATGACCTGGAAACTAGAAATCCAGAGGGACGCCTGCTCTGTCCAAAGAGAAGAGGAGAGGCATGAATGTGCTGCTCTCTTAAGCATCTGCCCTAACACTGAAACCTAAAGCACCACTGTAATGGGGCCCAGCAGAAAGAGTTAGGACAGAATTTGTTGCTTCTTCTTCCTGTTCCTTTGCGGAGCAGTTCATGTCCGAACAGCCGTAGCTCTGTCTGGCTTGCAGTCTCCAATTCCAGCAAGGATACAGTTCCTCGTCAACAGAAAGAACTAGGAAGGAATTGCTTGCGCTGATTTCTGTGTGTCTGCTCTAGAAATTGATTCCCTATTTGGCAGAACTCTGGACTGCCTGTCACCCTTAGAGCCAAACATCTCCCTTTCCCTCCAAACCAGCAAGAGCGTCAAGATTATTTCGTAGTGAAACATTGTTTCCTTTGGCAGAGCACTTCATGCCTCTTAAGACGTAGCTCTGTATGACCTGGAAACTAGAAATCCAGAGGGACACCTGCTCTGTCCAAACAGAAGAGGAGAGGCATGAATGTGCTGCTCTTTTAAGCGTCTGCCCTAACACTGAAACCTAAAGCACCACTGTAATGGGACTCAGCAGAAAGAGTTAGGACAGAATTTGTTGCTGCTTCTTCCTGTTCCTTTGCGGAGCAGTTCATGTCCGAACAGCTGTAGCTCTGTCTGGCTTGCAATCTGCAATTCCAGCAAGGATACTGTTCCTCGTCAACAGAAAGAGCTAGGAAGGAATTGCTTGCGCTGATTTCTGTGTGTCTGCTCTAGAAATTGATTCCCTATTTGGCAGAACTCTGGACTGCCTGTCACCCTTAGAGCGAAACATGTCCCTTTTCCTCCAAACCAGCAAGAGCCTCAAGATTATTTCTTAGTGAAACATTGTTTCCTTTGGCAGAGCACTTCATGCCTCTTAAGACATAGCTCTGTATGACCTGGAAACTAGAAGTCCAGAGGGACACCTGCTCTGTCCAAACAGAAGAGGAGAGGCATGCATGTGCTGCTCTTTTAAGGGTCTGCCCTAACACTGAAACATAAAGCACCACTGTAATGGGACCCAGCAGAAAGAGTTAGGACAGAATTTGTTGCTGCTTCTTCCTGTTCCTTTGCGGAGCAGTTCATGTCCGAACAGCCGTAGCTCTGTCTGGCTTGCAATCTGCAATTCCAGCAAGGATACAGTTCCTCGTCAACAGAAGGAGCTAGGAAGGAATTGCTTGCGCTGATTTCTGCTTGTCTGCTCTAGTAGTTGGTTCCCTATTTGGCAGAACACTGGACTGCCTGTCACACTCAGAGCCAAACATCTCCGTTTTCCTCCAAACCAGCAAGAGCTACAAGATTATTTCTTAGTGAAACATTGTTTGCTTTGGCAGAGCACTTCATGCCTCTTAAGACGTAGCTCTGTATGACCTGGAAACTAGAAATCCAGAGGGACACCTGCTCTGTCCAAACAGAAGAGGAGAGGCATGAATGTGCTGCTCTTTTAAGCGTCTGCCCTAACACTGAAACCTAAAGCACCACTGTAATGGGACCCAGCAGAAAGAGATAGGACAGAATTTGTTGTTCCTTCTTCCTGCTCCTTTGCAGAGTAGTTCATGCCCGAACAGCCGTAGCTCTGTCTGGCTTGCAATCTCCAATTCCAGCAAGGATACAGTTCCTCGTCAACAGAAAGAGCTAGGAAGGAGTTGCTTGCGCTGATTTCTGTTTGTCTGCTCTAGCAGTTGGTTCCCTATTTGGCAGAACGCTGGACTGCCTGTCACACTTAGAGCCAAACATCTCCCTTTTCCTCCAAACCAGCAAGAGCTACAAGATTATTTCTTATTGAAACATTGTTTGCTTTGGCAGAGCACTTCATGCCTCTTAAGACATAGCTCTTTATGTCCTGGAAACTAGAAATCCAGAGGGACACCTGCTCTGTCCAAACAGAAGAGGAGAGACATGAATGTGCTACCCTCTTAAGCGAATGCCCTAACACTTAAACGTAAAGCACCACTGTAATGGGACCCAGCAGAAAGAGATAGGACAGAATTTGTTGTTCCTTCTTCCTGCTCCTTTGCAGAGTAGTTCATGTCCAAACAGCCGTAGCTCTGTCTGGCTTGCCATCTGCCATTCCAGCAAGGATACAGTTCCTCGTCAACAGAAAGAGCTAGGAAGGAATTGCTTGTGCTGATTTCTGTTTGTCTGCTCTAGTAGTTGGTTCCCTTTTTGGCAGAACCCTGGACTGCCTGTCACGCTTAGAGCCAAACATGTCCCTTTTCCTCCAAACCAGCAAGAGCTACAAGATTATTTCTTAGTGAAACATTGTTTGCTTTGGCAGAGCACTTCATGCCTCTTAAGACATAGCTCTGTATGACCTGGAAACTAGAAGTCCAGAGGGACACCTGCTCTGTCCAAACAGAAGAGGATAGGCATGAATATGCTGCTCTCTTAAGGGTCTGCCCTAACACTGAAACCTAAAGCACCACTGTAATGGGACCCAGCAGAAAGAGTTAGGACAGAATTTGTTGCTGCTTCTTCCTGTTCCTTTGCGTAGCAGTTCATGTCCGAACAGCCGTAGCTCTGTCTGGCTTGCAATCTCCAATTCCAGCAAGGATACAGTTCCTCGTCAACAGAAAGAGCTAGGAAGGAATTGCTTGCGCTGATTTCTGTTTGTCTGCTCTAGTAGTTGGTTCCCTATTTGGCAGAACGCTGGAGTGCCTGTCACCCTTAGAGCCAAACATCTCCCTTTCCCTCCAAACCAGCAAGAGCGTCAAGATTATTTCGTAGTGAAACATTGTTTCCTTTGGCAGAGCACTTCATGCCTCTTAAGACGTACCTCTGTATGACCTGGAAACTAGAAATCCAGAGGGATACCTGCTCTGTCCAAACAGAAGAGGATAGGCATGAATGTGCTGCTCTTTTAAGCGGCGTCTACCCTAACACTGAAACCTAAAGCACCACTGTAATGGGACCCAGCAGAAAGAGTTAGGACAGAATTTGTTGCTGCTTCTTCCTGTTCCTTTGCGGAGCAGTTCATGCCCGAACAGCCGTAGCTCTGTCTGGCTTGCAATCTGCAATTCCAGCAAGGATACAGTTCCTCGTCAACAGAAAGAGCTAGGAAGGAATTGCTTGCGCTGATTTCTGTGTGTCTGCTCTAGAAATTGATTCCCTATTTGGCAGAACTCTGGACTGCCTGTCACACTTAGAGCCAAACATGTCCCTTTTCCTCCAAACCAGCAAGAGCTACAAGATTATTTCTTAGTGAAACATTGTTTGCTTTGGCAGAGCACTTCATGCCTCTTAAGACGTAGCTCTGTATGACCTGGAAACTAGAAGTCCAGAGGGACACCTGCTCTGTCCAAACAGAAGAGGAGAGGCATGAATGTGCTGCTCTTTTAAGCGGCTGCCCTAACACTGAAACCTAAAGCACCACTGTAATGGGGCCCAGCAGAAAGAGTTAGGACAGAATTTGTTGCTGCTTCTTCCTGCTCCTTTGCGGAGCAGTTCATGTCCGAACAGCCGTAGCTCTGTCTGGCTTGCAGTCTCCAATTCCAGCAAGGATACAGTTCCTCATCAACAGAAAGAGCTAGGAAGGAATTGCTTGCGCTGATTTCTGTGTGTCTGCTCTAGAAATTGGTTCCCTGTTTGGCAGAACGCTGGACTGCCTGTCACACTTAGAGCCAAACATCTCCCTTTCCCTCCAAACCAGCAAGAGCGTCAAGATTATTTCGTAGTGAAACATTGTTTCCTTTGGCAGAGCACTTCATGCCTCTTAAGACGTACCTCTGTATGACCTGGAAACTAGAAGTCCAGAGGGACACCTGCTCTGTCCAAACAGAAGAGGAGAGGCATGCATGTGCTGCTCTCTTAAGCGGCTGCCCTAACACTGAAACCTAAAGCACCACTGTAATGGGACTGTTGCCTTCGCAAGGCGTGGCGACCTGGTTCAGGAACGGCACGGCGACCCCCCCCGGGCCGCTCGGGCCATCTGCTCACAGACACCAATGTGGTGGACGGCAAATGGCGTTTATTGATGTGTAACACCGCGTTATATGGCTTAGGTTTGTCACGTCACTTCCGTCTGTTTACATTGCAAACTACACGCTACTGGCTATCAGGGGAGGGTCCCTGTCTTTCCGTACAGCACGTAATCTTCCGGCCGCCAGATCCTAACTACCCACATTTCCCCCCTCCCTATGCATAAGTAAATTGGCTAAAATGTAACAATCTCGAAAATACGTATATCGCAATCTTGGAATTGTATCCCGTTCTTAAGCTATGCTTTACAACAATTTTGACACATATCACGAACTTGAATAAAAAATATAAGGCACGCTAGGTGAGAGGCAACAGGGGTGTTACTGGGAATAACAGGGTATGACTGGAGATAGCTAAACAATTCTGAACAAGAACATTTTTATAGCAATTGTCGGTATTCTATCATCATGATATTAACTGTTTCTAGCCGGCTTTTAACAAATGACATGAACTTATTCAATACACGGGGTCCAAAAATCAGTGCTATTACAATTATTATAATTGGCCCTATCAGGGTAGATATCAGGGAGGTCAGCCATGGTGAATGGTTAAACCATGATGCAAACCAGTTTTGTTGTGCTTCTCGTTCTTCTTTTTTCGCTTCTCCAATCCTTCTCGCACTTTCAGGTGTGGACAGGATGCTTGTTGACTTGCAGTCTTCTCCTGCTACCAGGGCGTACGGGTTATAAGGGCGTCTGATAAACCGGTTCTGTGGATAAAAACTCACAATTTTTGTTAGTTTCATTCTGAAGGTTTGGTTTGATCGATTTAAGCGGACACCACTTAACTTTTCCATCTTTTTTAACCGCGGCATACCCTCGTCCTGTAAGAACTAGCCTCCACCCTTGTTCCCATTCCCCTAGCTCATTTCTAATTATGACCAGCGGGCCTTCTTCTAGCGCTCGAGTAGCCCAATGTTTCTGGGTGGGGCTATTCACCTCTTCCCCCCTAGGGAATTGATTCAGTGCTAACAGAGCAGTCGCTAGCAGGCGTGCTTGGTCTTTTGGGGGAACAGCATTGGTAAAACCTTCTGTTTTTGCTAACACCTCTAATTTAGCTTTCAGGGTTTGGTTCGCCCGTTCGACTATAGCTTGTCCAGTGCTATTATACGGGATGCCGTGTGTTAGGGTGATACCCCATTTCAATGTAAATGCCTGGACAGATCTAGAAACGAAACTTGGGCCATTATCTGTTTTAATCTGATTGGGGACGCCAAGCCACGCCATGGCCGTCAGCCAATGTTGGATGGTCGCTTTCGAGTCGGCCTTAAGGTGTTGTGTGGCTACGATCACTCCACTGTATGTGTCTACGGTCACCGCTAGCCACGCTCGAGGTTTCAGCAATTGACAGAGCGTGAAATCTGTTTGCCACACCTCGGAGGCCTTAAGATCTCTGGGGTTGACTCCGCTAGACCACAATGGTGTTTTCTGACAGTGGGGACATGTGGCTACTATGTGTTTTGCGTCAGTAATTGAGATCTCGCATTTCTTTGCTAGCGCTTTAGCTCCGATGTGGAGAGACTCATGTAGCTGATGAGCATCTCTTAACGTCCACAGTCCTTTTGCAGCGGCGTCTGCCTTGTCGTTGCCGGTTTGGAAAAACCCTTTGATTGGGTTGTGGCTGTTTGTGAACACGACAGAAAAAGCAAACCGCTCCTTGTCTTCCTCATGTAATGGTATTGAAAAGAAACAGTCTTTAATATCAAGGACGGCACACGGTTGCCCTTCTGGTATCATGGAGTTTATGGGCAGCAGTGTTTGAACGGGACCCATTGGTTGAATTATCTTATTTACTTCACGCAGGTCATGAAGGAGACGAAACCCTTCGTTGGTTCGTTTGGGTATTACAAAAACTGGTGTGTTCCACGGGCTAGTGGAAGGCTCTATATGACCTCGCTGTAGTTCACGGTCGACTAGCTCAAGAAGAGCGTCCATTCGAGGCTTTGATAGGGGCCACTGCTCGACCCACACCGGGTCGGACGATTTCCACGTGAGTTTAATAGGTGGAAGTGGGTGTGCGGCAGTGGCCCTCATGATAAATTTGTCACCCTGGCTTTCAAAAGGGATAGAGCGTCCCTTCCCAATAGGGGTGGGGTTCCTGACATGACATATGGAAAGAGGGTAATGGTTTTTTCTGGTCCCTTTTCAGTGTGAAGCGTTATTGCTACCAATTGAGTACTCTTTCGAGCTCGGGTTAGTCCTCCGACTCCACCTACCATGGGGGTGTTTTCCAATTTCCAATGGGGGGGCCAATTCGTTTCAGGGATAACTGTAACATCTGCTCCGGTGTCAATCAAAAAGGGGATACTAATAGTGGTGTCATTTAAGGTATTATAGAGGGAACAAATCCCCCATACAACTGGTGGACTATCGCATTTTACTGCCAGGGCCACCCTAAGGTCTCGTCCCCAGGAGCTGGTTGTTGCTGCTCCTGAGGTAGGGACTGGTTTGGATGGTTCGTTGGTGGAGTCATAAAATTGGTTGGTTCTCGAGGGGGCAGTAGGTTCCATCTGGGGTTGGCATAACTGGGCCGCCTTATGTCCCAAGTGGGAGAGGGCTGTGCGCGGCCCGGGTGCCCCCTCCCCCATACGTTTCCCTGGTTTTTAAATTTGCATTCTTTAGCGAAATGTCCTGTCTTTCCACAGGCCCAACACGGTCCCCTCGGTCGATTTTGACGCGGGGGGGGCGCTGTGGGTGGGTCCCCAAAGTAAGGGCAGTTTGCCACTATGTGGCCTGCCTGACCACATTTAAAACATACCATCACATTAGCTATTGCGGTGCGAACAGCTACCTGAATTGGGGCTAAATGCTCTTCCTTTGCGACATGCTTGATCATGGCTGCGATACTTGACCCTGCTGGCAGTGATCGCAGGATTTCTTTGGTTGCCGAATTACACTGCTGGCGTAAACAATCTGCAACGACCGGGCCTTTCGCTTCCGCGGGCAGGGTCGAGGAGTCGACCGCTGCTTGAAGGCGATCCACAAACTGCGTAAAGCTCTCGCTTTCATTTTGCTTAATTGTGGATCATGGTGATGGCTTGACAATAACTCTAGAAGCGGTGCGAATAGCTTCTCTAGCCGCGCGAGTAGTTGTCACAATTTCATAGGCCCCCAGGCCCTGGGCCTGCGCCTGGGGGGTAATCATTGTTGGGTCTGTACCTATCAGTCGCTGCACGCCGGACCCATATAACGGGTGATCCGCCCCGGTTACTTGGGCTAGTTGCCTCACGCAGTTGTCCTCCCATTCTTGTTTAAAAACAATCATTCCTGCCCCATCAAAGATCAATCTACACATTTGTTTTATATCAAACGGGAGCAGATCGTCTCCCCCGAAAATACCATCTATGAGGGTGCAGACCATGGCAGAATTAAGCCCTTTATCTGCAATTGCCTTAACAATCGCTTGTATATCCTTAGGGTTTATTGGCGAGTGGACCCTCTGTCCCCTGTCAGCTGGACCGGGAACGCTAGAGTGGCTGATGGGGCCCAATCGGCACACGCAATTTTTATTTTCCTCCAATCAGTGAGAGGAATATTTTCCTCTCGGGGTCCCTTTTTATTTTGGATGGGAGTATTTTGGCTTTTGAATGTATCTAGTCTCATTTCCTCCTCCTCTGAGTTTGAATCGGTTGCGAGCCGCTCGTCCCAGCTAGTGTCTGACTCAGAGCCGGAGCTCGACTGACCGGGTACTTCCGGTTTTCCGTACCTTTTTGTTGGGACCCGGCCCCGCCCGCTTCTTCTGTGGGCGGGTCGTTCCCTCCCTCTTGACTCGGCCCTCCTTCCTGTGTCGCCCCGCCCTCTGCGCGGCGGGGTGTTCGCCCTACTGGGGCGTTTCTCCAGATGGCCGCTGTGATTGGCTTTCCGCCCTTCGATCACGCTCCCCTCCTTCCCCCTATCGCCCCCGCCCTCTTTCTCTTTCCCGTTCTCCCCCCTTTCTTGTTCTCGCGCGCTTGCTATTGCTAACGCTTCCTCCTTATCTTCGCCCCGCCCTTCTTCTTTCTGTCCGGCGCCATTTTGGGGCGTATAGGGCGGCGGTTTAACCCAACCCTCCTCCGACTCTGGTCTCTCCGCCGCGCCCCTGGCTTCCTCGGCTAGCCCACCCCAGAAAGATTTAGCTTGTTTCTGCGCTTCCGTAGGCGGGTCGGGGTTCGGGAGTTGAGGGGGCGTGTCGCCCTCTTGCCGGTCTTTAGGCTCAGCAGAATCATTACCGTCTGGGGGGTGCAAAGTCTGTGTGGCTGCCCCGACTGCCGTTTTCGGGGCGGCCAACAAACAGTCCTTTGCCACCCTCCAGGTCTCCTGTTCTTTTAAAGTCTTCTGCAGTGCCTGTACGACTCTCCCCCACGACTTAAGGTTTTTCCCACAGCCCGAGGACATCGTCTCCTCGGCTAACGCTTTAGTGCATTTATCCCACACCTCAGGGTGGAAAATATCCACTGGCTGGTCAATGACCCCAGTTTTAAAAGGCCTCGCAACTGCGAGAGTAAAATCTTTGGGTTTACAATCAATACCCCACTGCTCATGTAATAACAATACGACCTTCACAAGGGCTTCCATCCTCCTTGTTGGTCCGGGAGCGTCCTCCCCGCCGGGCTGGTCCAGCCGCTCCGGCCGCCGTTCACCCGAATCCAGGCGAGTTTTCCCGGGTTTCGGCACCACTTTTTGCCTTCGCAAGGCGTGGCGACCTGGTTCAGGAACGGCACGGCGACCCCCCCCGGGCCACTCGGGCCATCTGCTCACAGACACCAATGTGGTGGACGGCAAATGGCGTTTATTGATGTGTAACACCGCGTTATATGGCTTAGGTTTGTCACGTCACTTCCGTCTGTTTACATTGCAAACTACACGCTACTGGCTATCAGGGGAGGGTCCCTGTCTTTCCGTACAGCACGTAATCTTCCGGCCGCCAGATCCTAACTACCCACATGGGACTCAGCAGAAAGAGTTAGGACAGAATTTGTTGTTCCTTCTTCCTGCTCCTTTGCACAGTAGTTCATGTACAAACAGCCGTAGCTCTGTCTGGCTTGCCATCTCCCATTCCAGCAAGGATACAGTTCCTCGTCAACAGAAAGAGCTAGGAAGGAATTGCTTGCGCTGATTTCTGTTTGTCTCCTCTAGCAGTTGGTTCCCTATTTGGCAGAACGCTGGACTGCCTGTCACCCTTAGAGCCAAACATATCCCTTTTCCTCCAAACCAGCAAGAGCTACAAGATTATTTCTTAGTGAAACATTGTTTGCTTTGGCAGAGCACTTCATGCCTCTTAAGACGTAGCTCTGTATGACCTGGAAACTAGAAGTCCAGAGGGACACCTGCTCTATCCAAACAGAAGAGGAGAGGCATGAATGTGCTGCTCTCTTAAGCGTCTGCCGTAACACTGAAACGTAAAGCACCACTGTAATGGGACCCAGCAGAAAGAGTTAGGACAGAATTTGTTGTTCCTTCTTCCTGCTCCTTTGCAGAGTAGTTCATGCCCGAACAGCCGTAGCTCTGTCTGGCTTGCAATCTCCAATTCCAGCAAGGATACAGTTCCTCGTCAACAGAAAGAGCTAGGAAGGAGTTGCTTGCGCTGATTTCTGTTTGTCTGCTCTAGCAGTTGGTTCCCTATTTGGCAGAACGCTGGACTGCCTGTCACACTTAGAGCCAAACATCTCCCTTTTCCTCCAAACCAGCAAGAGCTACAAGATTATTTCTTTAGTGAAACATTGTTTGCTTTGGCAGAGCACTTCATGCCTCTTAAGACGTAGCTCTGTATGACCTGGAAACTAGAAATCCAGAGGGACACCTGCTCTGTCCAAACAGAAGAGGAGAGGCATGAATGTGCTGCTCTTTTAAGCGGCTGCCCTAACACTGAAACCTAAAGCACCCCTGTAATGGGACCAGCAGAAAGAGTTAGGACAGAATTTGTTGTTCCTTCTTCCTGCTCCTTTGCCGAGCACTTCATGCCAGAACAGCCATAGATCTGTCTGGCTTGCCATCTCCCATTCCAGCAAGGATACAGTTCCTCGTCAACAGAAAGAGCTAGGAAGGAATTGTTTGCAGTGTTTTCTGTTTGTCTGCTCTAGTAGTTGGTTCCCTATTTGGCAGAACGCTGGACTGCCTGTCACCCTTAGAGCCAAACATCTCCCTTTCTCTCCAAACCAGCAAGAGCTACAAGATTATTTCGTAGTGAAACATTGTTTCCTTTGGCAGAGCACTTCATGCCTCTTAAGACGTAGCTCTGTATGACCTGGAAACTAGAAATCCAGAGGGACACCTGCTCTGTCCAAACAGAAGAGGATAGGCATGAATGTGCTGCTCTTTTAAGCGTCTGCCGTAACACTGAAACGTAAAGCACCACTGTAATGGGACCCAGCAGAAAGAGTTAGGACAGAATTTGTTGCTGCTTCTTCCTGTTCCTTTGCTGAGCAGTTCATGTCCGAACAGCCGTAGCTCTGTCTGGCTTGCAATCTGCAATTCCAGCAAGGATACAGTTCCTCGTCAACAGAAAGAGCTAGGAAGGAATTGCTTGCACTGATTTCTGCTTGTCTGCTCTAGCAGTTGGTTCCCTATTTGGCAGAACGGTGGACTGCCTGTCACACTTAGAGCCAAACATCTCCCTTTTCCTCCAAACCAGCAAGAGCTACAAGATTATTTCTTAGTGAAACATTGTTTGCTTTGGCAGAGCACTTCATGCCTCTTAAGACGTAGCTCTGTATGACCTGGAAACTAGAAATCCAGAGGGACACCTGCTCTGTCCAAAGAGAAGAGGAGAGGCATGAATGTGCTGCTCTCTTAAGCGGCTGCCCTAACACTGAAACCTAAAGCACCACTGTAATGGGACCCAGCAGAAAGAGATAGGACAGAATTTGTTGTTCCTTCTTCCTGCTCCTTTGCAGAGTAGTTCATGTACAAACAGCCGTAGCTCTGTCTGGCTTGCCATCTCCCATTCCAGCAAGGATACAGTTCCTCGTCAACAGAAGGAGCTAGGAAGGAATTGCTTGCGCTGATTTCTGTTTGTCTGCTCTAGTAGTTGGTTCCCTATTTGGCAGAACACTGGACTGCCTGTCACACTTAGAGCCAAACATCTCCCTTTTCCTCCAAACCAGCAAGAGCTACAAGATTATTTCTTAGTGAAACATTGCTTGCTTTGGCAGAGCACTTCATGCCTCTTAAGACATAGCTCTGTATGTCCTGGAAACTAGAAATCCAGAGGGACACCTGCTCTGTCCAAACAGAGGAGGAGAGACATGAATGTGCTACCCTCTTAAGCGAATGCCCTAACACTGAAACGTAAAGCACCACTGTAATGGGACCCAGCAGAAAGAGATAGGACAGAATTTGTTGTTCCTTCTTCCTGCTCCTTTGCAGAGTAGTTCATGTCCAAACAGCCGTAGCTCTGTCTGGCTTGCCATCTGCCATTCCAGCAAGGATACAGTTCCTCGTCAACAGAAAGAGCTAGGAAGGAATTGCTTGTGCTGATTTCTGTTTGTCTGCTCTAGTAGTTGGTTCCCTTTTTGGCAGAACGCTGGACTGCCTGTCACGCTTAGAGCCAAACATGTCCCTTTTCCTCCAAACCAGCAAGAGCTACAAGATTATTTCTTAGTGAAACATTGTTTGCTTTGGCAGAGCACTTCATGCCTCTTAAGACATAGCTCTGTATGACCTGGAAACTAGAAATCCAGAGGGACACCTGCTCTGTCCAAACAGAAGAGGAGAGGCATGAATGTGCTGCTCTCTTAAGCGGCTGCCCTAACACTGAAACCTAAAGCACCACTGTAATGGGACCCAACAGAAAGAGTTAGGACAGAATTTGTTGTTCCTTCTTCCTGCTCCTTTGCAGAGTAGTTCATGTACAAACAGCCGTAGCTCTGTCTGGCTTGCCATCTCCCATTCCAGCAAGGATACAGTTCCTCGTCAACAGAAAGAGCTAGGAAGGAATTGCTTGCGCTGATTTCTGTTTGTCTGCTCTAGTATTTGGTTCCCTATTTGGCAGAACGCTGGACTGCCTGTCACACTTAGAGCCAAACATCTCCCTCTTCCTCCAATCCAGCAAGAGCTACAAGATTATTTCTTTAGTGAAACATTGTTTGCTTTGGCAGAGCACTTCATGCCTCTTAAGACATAGCTCTGTATGACCTGGAAACTAGAAATCCAGAGGGACACCTGCTCTGTCCAAACAGAAGAGGAGAGACATGAATGTGCTGCTCTTTTAAGCGGCTGCCCTAACACTGAAACCTAAAGCACCACTGTAATGGGACCAGCAGAAAGAGATAGGACAGAATTTGTTGTTCCTTCTTCCTGCTCCTTTGCAGAGTAGTTCATGCCCGAACACCCGTAGCTCTGTCTGGCTTGCCATCTCCAATTCCAGCAAGGATACAGTTCCTCGTCAACAGAAAGAGCTAGGAAGGAATTGCTTGCGCTGATTTCTGTTTGTCTGCTCTAGAAATTGATTCCCTATTTGGCAGAACGCTGGAGTGCCTGTCACCCTTAGAGCCAAACATCTCCATTTCCCTCCAAACCAGCAAGAGCGTCAAGATTATTTCGTAGTGAAACATTGTTTCCTTTGGCAGAGCACTTCATGCCTCTTAAGACGTAGCTCTGTATGACCTGGAAACTAGAAGTCCAGAGGGACACCTGCTCTGTCCAAACAGAAGAGGATAGGCATGAATGTGCTGCTCTTTTAAGCGTCTGCCCTAACACTGACACCTAAAGCACCACTGTAATGGGACGCAGCAGAAAGAGTTAGGACAGAATTTGTTGCTGCTTCTTCCTGTTCCTTTGCGGAGCAGTTCATGCCCGAACAGCCGTAGCTCTGTCTGGCTTGCAATCTGCAATTCCAGCAAGGATACAGTTCCTCGTCAACAGAAAGAGCTAGGAAGGAATTGCTTGCGCTGATTTCTGTGTGTCTGCTCTAGAAATTGATTCCCTATTTGGCAGAACTCTGGACTGCCTGTCACACTTAGAGCCAAACATCTCCCTTTTCCTCCAAACCAGCAAGAGCTACAAGATTATTTCTTAGTGAAACATTGTTTGCTTTGGCAGAGCACTTCATGCCTCTTAAGACATAGCTCTGTATGACCTGGAAACTAGAAGTCCAGAGGGACACCTGCTCTGTCCAAACAGAAGAGGAGAGACATGAATGTGCTGCTCTTTTAAGCGGCTGCCCTAACACTGAAACCTAAAGCACCACTGTAATGGGACTCAGCAGAAAGAGTTAGGACAGAATTTGTTGCTGCTTCTTCCTGTTCCTTTGCGGAGCAGTTCATGTCCGAACAGCTGTAGCTCTGTCTGGCTTGCAATCTGCAATTCCAGCAAGGATACAGTTCCTCGTCAACAGAAAGAGCTAGGAAGGAATTGCTTGCGCTGATTTCTGTGTGTCTGCTCTAGAAATTGATTCCCTATTTGGCAGAACTCTGGACTGCCTGTCACACTTAGAGCCAAACATGTCCCTTTTCCTCCAAACCAGCAAGAGCGTCAAGATTATTTCGTAGTGAAACATTGTTTGCTTTGGCAGAACACTTCATGCCTCTTAAGACATAGCTCTGTATGACCTGGAAACTAGAAATCCAGAGGGACACCTGCTCTGTCCAAACAGAAGAGGATAGGCATGAATGTGCTGCTCTCTTAAGGGTCTGCCCTAACACTGAAACCTAAAGCACCACTGTAATGGGACCCAGCAGAAAGAGTTAGGACAGAATTTGTTGCTGCTTCTTCCTGCTTCTTTGCGGAGCAGTTCATGTCCGAACAGCCGTAGCTCTGTCTGGCTTGCAGTCTCCAATTCCAGCAAGGATACAGTTCCTCGTCAACAGAAAGAGCTAGGAAGGAATTGCTTGCGCTGATTTCTGTTTGTCTGCTCTAGCAGTTGGTTCCCTATTTGGCAGAACGCTGGACTGCCTGTCACCCTTAGAGCCAAACATCTCCCTTTCCCTCCAAACCAGCAAGAGCGTCAAGATTATTTCGTAGTGAAACATTGTTTGCTTTGGCAGAGCACTTCATGCCTCTTAAGACGTAGCTCTGTATGACCTGGAAACTAGAAGTCCAGAGGGACACCTGCTCTGTCCAAACAGAAGAGGATAGGCATGAATGTGCTGCTCTTTTAAGCGTCTGCCCTAAAACTGAAACCTAAAGCACCACTGTAATGGGACGCAGCAGAAAGAGTTAGGACAGAATTTGTTGCTGCTTCTTCCTGTTCCTTTGCGGAGCAGTTCATGCCCGAACAGCCGTAGCTCTGTCTGGCTTGCAGTCTCCAATTCCAGCAAGGATACAGTTCCTCGTCAACAGAAAGAGCTAGGAAGGAATTGCTTGCGCTGATTTCTGTGTGTCTGCTCTAGAAATTCGTTCCCTATTTGGCAGAACGCTGGACTGCCTGTCACACTTAGAGCCAAACATGTCCCTTTTCCTCCAAACCAGCAAGAGCCTCAAGATTATTTCTTAGTGAAACATTGTTTCCTTTGGCAGAGCACTTCATGCCTCTTAAGACATAGCTCTGTATGACCTGGAAACTAGAAGTCCAGAGGGACACCTGCTCTGTCCAAACAGAAGAGGAGAGGCATGAATGTGCTGTTCTTTTAGGCGGCTGCCCTAACACTGAAACCTAAAGCACCACTGTAATGGGACCCAGCAGAAAGAGTTAGGACAGAATTTGTTGCTGCTTCTTCCTGTTCCTTTGCGGAGCAGTTCATGTCCGAACATCCGTAGCTCTATCTGGCTTGCAATCTGCAATTCCAGCAAGGATACAGTTCCTCGTCAACAGAAAGAGCTAGGAAGGAATTGCTTGCGCTGATTTCTGTGTGTCTGCTCTAGAAATTGATTCCCTATTTGGCAGAACTCTGGACTGCCTGTCACACTTAGAGCCAAACATGTCCCTTTTCCTCCAAACCAGCAAGAGCGTCAAGATTATTTCGTAGTGAAACATTGTTTGCTTTGGCAGAGCACTTCATGCCTCTTAAGACATAGCTCTGTATGACCTGGAAACTAGAAATCCAGAGGGACACCTGCTCTGTCCAAACAGAAGAGGATAGGCATTAATGTGCTGCTCTCTTAAGGGTCTGCCCTAACACTGAAACCTAAAGCACCACTGTAATGGGACCCAGCAGAAAGAGTTAGGACAGAATTTGTTGCTGCTTCTTCCTGTTCCTTTGCGGAGCAGTTCATGTCCGAACAGCCGTAGCTCTGTCTGGCTTGCAATCTGCAATTCCAGCAAGGATACAGTTCCTCGTCAACAGAAAGAGCTAGGAAGGAATTGCTTGCGCTGATTTCTGTTTGTCTGCTCTAGAAATTGATTCCCTATTTGGCAGAACGCTGGACTGCCTGTCACCCTTAGAGCCAAACATCTCCATTTCCCTCCAAACCAGCAAGAGCGTCAAGATTATTTCGTAGTGAAACATTGCTTGCTTTGGCAGAGCACTTCATGCCTCTTAAGACATAGCTCTGTATGACCTGGAAACTAGAAATCCAGAGGGACACCTGCTCTGTCCAAACAGAAGAGGAGAGGCATGAATGTGCTGCTCTTTTAAGCGTCTGCCCTAACACTGAAACCTAAAGCACCAGTGTAATGGGACCAAGCAGAAAGAGTTAGGACAGAATTTGTTGTTCCTTCTTCCTGCTCCTTTGCAGAGTAGTTCATGCCCGAACAGCCGTAGCTCTGTCTGGCTTGCAATCTCCAATTCCAGCAAGGATACAGTTCCTCGTCAACAGAAAGAGCTAGGAAGGAGTTGCTTGCGCTGATTTCTGTTTGTCTGCTCTAGCAGTTGGTTCCCTATTTGGCAGAACGCTGGACTGCCTGTCACACTTAGAGCCAAACATCTCCCTTTTCCTCCAAACCAGCAAGAGCTACAAGATTATTTCTTAGTGAAACACTGTTTGCTTTGGCAGAGCACGTCATGCCTCTTAAGACATAGCTCTGTATGTCCTGGAAACTAGAAATCCAGAGGGACACCTGCTCTGTCCAAACAGAAGAGGAGAGACATGAATGTGCTACCCTCTTAAGCGAATGCCCTAACACTGAAACGTAAAGCACCACTGTAATGGGACCCAGCAGAAAGAGTTAGGACAGAATTTGTTGTTCCTTCTTCCTGCTCCTTTGCAGAGTAGTTCATGTCCGAACAGCCGTAGCTCTGTCTGGCTTGCCATCTGCCATTCCAGCAAGGATACAGTTCCTCGTCAACAGAAAGAGCTAGGAAGGAATTGCTTGTGCTGATTTCTGTTTGTCTGCTCTAGTAGTTGGTTCCCTTTTTGGCAGAACGCTGGACTGCCTGTCACGCTTAGAGCCAAACATCTCCCTTTTCCTCCAAACCAGCAAGAGCTACAAGATTATTTCTTAGTGAAACATTGTTTGCTTTGGCAGAGCACTTCATGCCTCTTAAGACATAGCTCTGTATGACCTGGAAACTAGAAATCCAGAGGGACACCTGCTCTGTCCAAACAGAAGAGGAGAGGCATGAATGTGCTGCTCTCTTAAGCGGCTGCCCTAACACTGAAACCTAAAGCACCACTGTAATGGGACCCAACAGAAAGAGTTAGGACAGAATTTGTTGTTCCTTCTTCCTGCTCCTTTGCAGAGTAGTTCATGTACAAACAGCCGTAGCTCTGTCTGGCTTGCCATCTCCCATTCCAGCAAGGATACAGTTCCTCGTCAACAGAAAGAGCTAGGAAGGAATTGCTTGCACTGATTTCTGCTTGTCTGCTCTAGTAGTTGGTTCCCTTTTTGGCAGAACGCTGGACTGCCTGTCACGCTTAGAGCCAAACATGTCCCTTTTCCTCCAAACCAGCAAGAGCTACAAGATTATTTCTTAGTGAAACATTGTTTGCTTTGGCAGAGCACTTCATGCCTCTTAAGACGTAGCTCTGTATGACCTGGAAACTAGAAGTCCAGAGGGACACCTGCTCTGTCCAAACAGAAGAGGAGAGGCATGAATGTGCTGCTCTCTTAAGCGTCTGCCCTAACACTGAAACCTAAAGCACCACTGTAATGGGACCCAGCAGAAAGAGTTAGGACAGAATTTGTTGTTCCTTCTTCCTGCTCCTTTGCAGAGTAGTTCATGTACAAACAGCCGTAGCTCTGTCTGGCTTGCCATCTCCCATTCCAGCAAGGATACAGTTCCTCGTCAACAGAAAGAGCTAGGAAGGAATTGCTTGCGCTGATTTCTGTTTGTCTGCTCTAGTATTTGGTTCCCTATTTGGCAGAACGCTGGACTGCCTGTCACACTTAGAGCCAAACATCTCCCTCTTCCTCCAATCCAGCAAGAGCTACAAGATTATTTCTTTAGTGAAACATTGTTTGCTTTGGCAGAGCACTTCATGCCTCTTAAGACATAGCTCTGTATGACCTGGAAACTAGAAATCCAGAGGGACACCTGCTCTGTCCAAACAGAAGAGGAGAGACATGAATGTGCTGCTCTTTTAAGCGGCTGCCCTAACACTGAAACCTAAAGCACCACTGTAATGGGACCAGCAGAAAGAGATAGGACAGAATTTGTTGTTCCTTCTTCCTGCTCCTTTGCAGAGTAGTTCATGCCCGAACACCCGTAGCTCTGTCTGGCTTGCCATCTCCAATTCCAGCAAGGATACAGTTCCTCGTCAACAGAAAGAGCTAGGAAGGAATTGCTTGCGCTGATTTCTGTTTGTCTGCTCTAGCAGTTGGTTCCCTATTTGGCAGAACGCTGGACTGCCTGTCACCCTTAGAGCCAAACATCTCCCTTTCCCTCCAAACCAGCAAGAGCGTCAAGATTATTTCGTAGTGAAACATTGTTTGCTTTGGCAGAGCACTTCATGCCTCTTAAGACGTAGCTCTGTATGACCTGGAAACTAGAAGTCCAGAGGGACACCTGCTCTGTCCAAACAGAAGAGGATAGGCATGAATGTGCTGCTCTTTTAAGCGTCTGCCCTAAAACTGAAACCTAAAGCACCACTGTAATGGGACGCAGCAGAAAGAGTTAGGACAGAATTTGTTGCTGCTTCTTCCTGTTCCTTTGCAGAGTAGTTCATGCCCGAACAGCCGTAGCTCTGTCTGGCTTGCAATCTGCAATTCCAGCAAGGATACAGTTCCTCGTCAACAGAAAGAGCTAGGAAGGAATTGCTTGCGCTGATTTCTGTGTGTCTGCTCTAGAAATTGATTCCCTATTTGGCAGAACTCTGGACTGCCTGTCACACTTAGAGCCAAACATGTCCCTTTTCCTCCAAACCAGCAAGAGCTACAAGATTATTTCTTAGTGAAACATTGTTTGCTTTGGCAGAGCACTTCATGCCTCTTAAGACATAGCTCTGTATGACCTGGAAACTAGAAGTCCAGAGGGACACCTGCTCTGTCCAAACAGAAGAGGAGAGGCATGAATGTGCTGCTCTTTTAAGCGGCTGCCCTAACACTGAAACGTAAAGCACCACTGTAATGGGACTCAGCAGAAAGAGTTAGGACAGAATTTGTTGCTGCTTCTTCCTGTTCCTTTGCGGAGCAGTTCATGTCCGAACAGCCGTAGCTCTGTCTGGCTTGCAATCTGCAATTCCTGCAAGGATACGGTTCCTCGTCAACAGAAAGAGCTAGGAAGGAATTGCTTGCGCTGATTTCTGTGTGTCTGCTCTAGAAATTGATTCCCTATTTGGCAGAACTCTGGACTGCCTGTCACACTTAGAGCCAAACATGTCCCTTTTCCTCCAAACCAGCAAGAGCGTCAAGATTATTTCGTAGTGAAACATTGTTTGCTTTGGCAGAGCACTTCATGCCTCTTAAGACATAGCTCTGTATGACCTGGAAAATAGAAATCCAGAGGGACACCTGCTCTGTCCAATCAGAAGAGGATAGGCATGAATGTGCTGCTCTCTTAAGGGTCTGCCCTAACACTGAAACCTAAAGCACCACTGTAATGGGACCCAGCAGAAAGAGTTAGGACAGAATTTGTTGCTGCTTCTTCCTGTTCCTTTGCGGAGCAGTTCATGTCCGAACAGCCGTAGCTCTGTCTGGCTTGCAGTCTCCAATTCCAGCAAGGATACAGTTCCTCGTCAACAGAAAGAGCTAGGAAGGAATTGCTTGCGCTGATTTCTGTGTGTCTGCTCTAGAAATTCGTTCCCTATTTGGCAGAACGCTGGACTGCCTGTCACACTTAGAGCCAAACATGTCCCTTTTCCTCCAAACCAGCAAGAGCGTCAAGATTATTTCGTAGTGAAACATTGTTTGCTTTGGCAGAGCACTTCATGCCTCTTAAGACGTAGCTCTGTATGACCTGGAAACTAGAAGTCCAGAGGGACACCTGCTCTTTCCAAACAGAAGAGGAGAGGCATGAATGTGCTGCTCTTTTAAGCGTCTGCCCTAACACTGAAACCTAAAGCACCACTGTAATGGGACCCAGCAGAAAGAGTTAGGACAGAATTTGTTGCTGCTTCTTCCTGTTCCTTTGCTGAGCAGTTCATGTCCGAACAGCCGTAGCTCTGTCTGGCTTGCAATCTGCAATTCCAGCAAGGATACAGTTCCTCGTCAACAGAAACAGCTAGGAAGGAATTGCTTGCGCTGATTTCTGCTTGTCTGCTCTAGCAGTTGGTTCCCTGTTTGGCAGAACGCTGGACTGCCTGTCACACTCAGAGCCAAACATCTCCCTTTTCCTCCAAACCAGCAAGAGCCTCAAGATTATTTCTTAGTGAAACATTGTTTCCTTTGGCAGAGCACTTCATGCCTCTTAAGACATAGCTCTGTATGACCTGGAAACTAGAAGTCCAGAGGGACACCTGCTCTGTCCAAACAGAAGAGGAGAGGCATGAATGTGCTGTTCTTTTAGGCGGCTGCCCTAACACTGAAACCTAAAGCACCACTGTAATGGGACTCAGCAGAAAGAGTTAGGACAGAATTTGTTGCTGCTTCTTCCTGTTCCTTTGCGGAGCAGTTCATGTCCGAACATCCGTAGCTCTATCTGGCTTGCAATCTCCAATTCCAGCAAGGATACAGTTCCTCGTCAACAGAAAGAGCTAGGAACGAATTGCTTGCGCTGATTTCTGTGTGTCTGCTCTAGAAATTGACTCCCTGTTTGGCAGAACTCTGGACTGCCTGTCACACTTAGAGCCAAACATCTCCCTTTTCCTCCAAACCAGCAAGAGCTACAAGATTATTTCTTAGTGAAACATTGTTTGCTTTGGCAGAGCACTTCATGCCTCTTAAGACATAGCTCTGTATGACCTGGAAACTAGAAATCCAGAGGGACACCTGCTCTGTCCAAACAGAAGAGGAGAGGCATGAATGTGCTGCTCTTTTAAGGGTCTGCCCTAACACTGAAACGTAAAGCACCACTGTAATGGGACCCAGCAGAAAGAGTTAGGACAGAATTTGTTGTTCCTTCTTCCTGCTCCTTTGCAGAGTAGTTCATGTACAAACAGCCGTAGCTCTGTCTGGCTTGCCATCTCCCATTCCAGCAAGGATACAGTTCCTCGTCAACAGAAAGAGCTAGGAAGGAATTGCTTGCGCTGATTTCTGTTTGTCTGCTCTAGTAGTTGGTTCCCTATTTGGCAGAACGCTGGACTGCCTGTCACACTTAGAGCCAAACATCTCCCTTTTCCTCCAAACCAGCAAGAGCTACAAGATTATTTCTTTAGTGAAACATTGTTTGCTTTGGCAGAGCACTTCATGCCTCTTAAGACGTAGCTCTGTATGACCTGGAAACTAGAAATCCAGAGGGACACCTGCTCTGTCCAAATAGAAGAGGAGAGGCATGAATGTGCTGCTCTTTTAAGCGGCTGCCCTAACACTGAAACCTAAAGCACCCCTGTAATGGGACCAGCAGAAAGAGTTAGGACAGAATTTGTTGTTCCTTCTTCCTGCTCCTTTGCAGAGTAGTTCATGCCCGAACAGCCGTAGCTCTGTCTGGCTTGCAATCTCCCATTCCAGCAAGGATACAGTTCCTCGTCAACAGAAAGAGCTAGGAAGGAATTGCTTGCGCTGATTTCTGTTTGTCTGCTCTAGTAGTTGGTTCCCTATTTGGCAGAACGCTGGACTGCCTGTCACGCTTAGAGCCAAACATATCCCTTTTCCTCCAAACCAGCAAGAGCTACAAGAGTATTTCTTAGTGAAACATTGTTTGCTTTGGCAGAGCACTTCATGCCTCTTAAGACATAGCTCTGTATGACCTGGAAACTAGAAGTCCAGAGGGACACCTGCTCTGTCCAAACAGAAGAGGAGAGGCATGAATGTGCTGCTCTTTTAAGCGTCTGCCCTAACTCTGAAATCTAAAGCACCACTGTAATGGGACCCAACAGAAAGAGTTAGGACAGAATTTGTTGCTGCTTCTTCCTGTTCCTTTGCAGAGTAGTTCATGTCCGAACAGCCGTAGCTCTGTCTGGCTTGCAATCTCCCATTCCAGCAAGGATACAGTTCCTCGTCAACAGAAAGAGCTTGGAAGGAATTGCTTGCGCTGATTTCTGCTTGTCTGCTCTAGTAGTTGGTTCCCTATTTGGCAGAACGCTGGGCTGCCTGTCACGCTCAGAGTCAAACATCTCCCTTTTCCTCCAAACCAGCAAGAGCCTCAAGATTATTTCGTAGTGAAACATTGTTTCCTTTGGCAGAGCACTTCATGCCTCTTAAGACGTACCTCTGTATGACCTGGAAACTAGAAATCCAGAGGGACACCTGCTCTGTCCAAACAAAAGAGGAGAGGCATGAATGTGCTGTTCTTTTAGGCGTCTGCCCTAACACAGAAACCTAAAGCACCACTGTAATGGGACTCAGCAGAAAGAGTTAGGACAGAATTTGTTGCTGCTTCTTCCTGTTCCTTTGCGGAGCAGTTCATGTCCGAACATCCGTAGCTCTATCTGGCTTGCAATCTGCAATTCCAGCAAGGATACAGTTCCTCGTCAACAGAAAGAGCTAGGAAGGAATTGCTTGCGCTGATTTCTGTGTGTCTGCTCTAGAAATTGACTCCCTGTTTGGCAGAACTCTGGACTGCCTGTCACACTCAGAGCCAAACATCTCCCTTTTCCTCCAAACCAGCAAGAGCTACAAGATTATTTCTTAGTGAAACATTGTTTGCTTTGGCAGAGCACTTCATGCCTCTTAAGACATAGCTCTGTATGTCCTGGAAACTAGAAATCCAGAGGGACACCTGCTCTGTCCAAACAGAAGAGGAGAGGCATGAATGTGCTGCTCTTTTAAGGGTCTGCCCTAACACTGAAACGTAAAGCACCACTGTAATGGGACCCAGCAGAAAGAGTTAGGACAGAATTTGTTGTTCCTTCTTCCTGCTCCTTTGCAGAGTAGTTCATGTACAAACAGCCGTAGCTCTGTCTGGCTTGCCATCTCCCATTCCAGCAAGGATACAGTTCCTCGTCAACAGAAAGAGCTAGGAAGGAATTGCTTGCGCTGATTTCTGTTTGTCTGCTCTAGTAATTGGTTCCCTATTTGGCAGAACGCTGGACTGCCTGTCACACTTAGAGCCAAACATCTCCCTTTTCCTCCAAACCAGCAAGAGCTACAAGATTATTTCTTTAGTGAAACATTGTTTGCTTTGGCAGAGCACTTCATGCCTCTTAAGACATAGCTCTGTATGACCTGGAAACTAGAAGTCCAGAGGGACACCTGCTCTGTCCAAATAGAAGAGGAGAGGCATGAATGTGCTGCTCTTTTAAGCGGCTGCCCTAACACTGAAACCTAAAGCACCCCTGTAATGGGACCAGCAGAAAGAGTTAGGACAGAATTTGTTGTTCCTTCTTCCTGCTCCTTTGCAGAGTAGTTCATGCCCGAACAGCCGTAGCTCTGTCTGGCTTGCAATCTCCAATTCCAGCAAGGATACAGTTCCTCGTCAACAGAAAGAGCTAGGAAGGAATTGCTTGCGCTGATTTCTGCTTGTCTGCTCTAGTAGTTGGTTCCCTTTTTGGCAGAACGCTGGACTGCCTGTCACGCTTAGAGCCAAACATATCCCTTTTCCTCCAAACCAGCAAGAGCTACAAGAGTATTTCTTAGTGAAACATTGTTTGCTTTGGCAGAGCACTTCATGCCTCTTAAGACATAGCTCTGTATGACCTGGAAACTAGAAGTCCAGAGGGACACCTGCTCTGTCCAAACAGAAGAGGAGAGGCATGAATGTGCTGCTCTTTTAAGCGTCTGCCCTAACACTGAAATCTAAAGCACCACTGTAATGGGACCCAACAGAAAGAGTTAGGACAGAATTTGTTGCTGCTTCTTCCTGTTCCTTTGCAGAGTAGTTCATGTCCGAACAGCCGTAGCTCTGTCTGGCTTGCAATCTCCCATTCCAGCAAGGATACAGTTCCTCGTCAACAGAAAGAGCTAGGAAGGAATTGCTTGCGCTGATTTCTGTTTGTCTGCTCCAGTAGTTGGTTCCCTATTTGGCAGAACGCTGGACTGCCTGTCACACTTAGAGCCAAACATCTCCCTTTTCCTCCAAACCAGCAAGAGCTACAAGATTATTTCTTAGTGAAACATTGTTTGCTTTGGCAGAGCACTTCATGCCTCTTAAGACATAGCTCTGTATGACCTGGAAACTAGAAGTCCAGAGGGACACCTGCTCTGTCCAAACAGAAGAGGAGAGGCATGAATGTGCTGCTCTCTTAAGCGGCTGCCCTAACACTGAAACGTAAAGCACCACTGTAATGGGACCCAACAGAAAGAGTTAGGACAGAATTTGTTGTTCCTTCTTCCTGCTCCTTTGCAGAGTAGTTCATGTCCGAACAGCCGTAGGTCTGTCTGTCTTGCAATCTCCAATTCCAGCAAGGATACAGTTCCTTGTCAACAGAAAGTGCTAGGAAGGAATTGCTTGCGCTGATTTCTGTTTGTCTGCTCTAGCAGTTGGTTCCCTATTTGGCAGAACGCTGGAGTGCCTGTCACACTTAGAGCCAAACATGTCCCTTTTCCTCCAAACCAGCAAGAGCTACAAGATTATTTCTTAGTGAAACATTGTTTGCTTTGGCAGAGCACTTCATGCCTCTTAAGACATAGCTCTGTATGACCTGGAAACTAGAAGTCCAGAGGGACACCTGCTCTGTCCAAACAGAAGAGGAGAGGCATGAATGTGCTACCCTCTTAAGCGAATGCCCTAACACTGAAACGTAAAGCACCACTGTAATGGGACCCAACAGAAAGAGATAGGACAGAATTTGTTGTTCCTTCTTCCTGCTCCTTTGCAGAGTAGTTCATGTACAAACAGCCGTAGCTCTGTCTGGCTTGCCATCTGCCATTCCAGCAAGGATACAGTTCCTCGTCAACAGAAAGAGCTAGGAAGGAATTGCTTGTGCTGATTTCTGTTTGTCTGCTCTAGTAGTTGGTTCCCTCCTAGGGAGAACGCTGGACTGCCTGTCACACTTAGAGCCAAACATCTCCCTTTTCGTCCAAACCAGCAAGAGCTACAAGATTATTTCTTAGTGAAACATTGTTTGCTTTGGCAGAGCACTTCATGCCTCTTAAGACATAGCTCTGTATGACCTGGAAACTAGAAATCCAGAGGGACACCTGCTCTGTCCAAACAGAAGAGGAGAGGCATGAATGTGCTGCTCTTTTAAGGGTCTGCCCTAACACTGAAACATAAAGCACCACTGTAATGGGACCCAGCAGAAAGAGTTAGGACAGAATTTGTTGCTGCTTCTTCCTGTTCCTTTGCAGAGTAGTTCATGCCCGAACAGCCGTAGCTCTGTCTGGCTTGCCATCTCCCATTCCAGCAAGGATACAGTTCCTCGTCAACAGAAAGAGCTAGGAAGGAATTGCTTGCGCTGATTTCTGTTTGTCTGCTCTAGTAGTTGGTTCCCACCTAGGGAGAACGCTGGACTGCCTGTCACGCTTAGAGCCAAACATCTCCCTTTTCCTCCAAACCAGCAAGAGCTACAAGAGTATTTCTTAGTGAAACATTGTTTGCTTTGGCAGAGCACTTCATGCCTCTTAAGACATAGCTCTGTATGACCTGGAAACTAGAAGTCCAGAGGGACACCTGCTCTGTCCAAACAGAAGAGGAGAGGCATGAATGTGCTGCTCTTTTAAGCGTCTGCCCTAACACTGAAACCTAAAGCACCACTGTAATGGGATCCAAGAGAAAGAGTTAGGACAGAATTTGTTGCTGCTTCTTCCTGCTCCTTTGCAGAGTAGTTCATGTCCGAACAGCCGTAGCTCTCTCTGGCTTGCCATCTGCAATTCCAGCAAGGATACAGTTCCTCGTCAACAGAAAGAGCTAGGAAGGAATTGCTTGCACTGATTTCTGTGTGTCTGCTCTAGAAATTGATTCCCTATTTGGCAGAACTCTGGACTGCCTGTCACACTTAGAGCCAAACATCTCCCTTTTCCTCCAAACCAGCAAGAGCTACAAGATTATTTCTTAGTGAAACATTGTTTGCTTTGGCAGAGCACTTCATGCCTCTTAAGACATAGCTCTGTATGACCTGGAAACTAGAAATCCAGAGGGACACCTGCTCTGTCCAAACAGAAGAGGAGAGGCATGAATGTGCTGCTCTTTTAAGGGTCTGCCCTAACACTGAAACGTAAAGCACCACTGTAATGGGACCCAACAGAAAGAGTTAGGACAGAATTTGTTGCTGCTTCTTCCTGCTCCTTTGCAGAGTAGTTCATGTCCGAACAGCCGTAGGTCTGTCTGGCTTGCAATCTCCAATTCCAGCAAGGATACAGTTCCTCGTCAACAGAAAGAGCTAGGAAGGAATTGCTTGCGCTGATTTCTGTTTGTCTGCTCTAGCAGTTGGTTCCCTATTTGGCAGAACGCTGGAGTGCCTGTCACACTTAGAGCCAAACATCTCCCTTTTCCTCCAAACCAGCAAGAGCTACAAGATTATTTCTTTAGTGAAACATTGTTTGCTTTGGCAGAGCACTTCATGCCTCTTAAGACGTACCTCTGTATGACCTGGAAACTAGAAGTCCAGAGGGACACCTGCTCTGTCCAAACAGAAGAGGAGAGGCATGAATGTGCTGCTCTTTTAAGCATCTGCCCTAACACTGAAACGTAAAGCACCACTGTAATGGGACCCAGCAGAAAGAGATAGGACAGAATTTGTTGTTCCTTCTTCCTGCTCCTTTGCAGAGTAGTTCATGTCCAAACAGCCGTAGCTCTGTCTGGCTTGCCATCTGCCATTCCAGCAAGGATACAGTTCCTCGTCAACAGAAAGAGCTAGGAAGGAATTGCTTGTGCTGATTTCTGTTTGTCTGCTCTAGTAGTTGGTTCCCTCCTAGGGAGAACGCTGGACTGCCTGTCACACTTAGAGCCAAACATCTCCCTTTTCCTCCAAACCAGCAAGAGCTACAAGATTATTTCTTAGTGAAACATTGTTTGCTTTGGCAGAGCACTTCATGCCTCTTAAGACATAGCTCTGTATGACCTGGAAACTAGAAATCCAGAGGGACACCTGCTCTGTCCAAACAGAAGAGGAGAGGCATGAATGTGCTGCTCTTTTAAGGGTCTGCCCTAACACTGAAACATAAAGCACCACTGTAATGGGACCCAGCAGAAAGAGTTAGGACAGAATTTGTTGCTGCTTCTTCCTGTTCCTTTGCAGAGTAGTTCATGTCCGAACAGCGGTAGCTCTGTCTGGCTTGCCATCTCCCATTCCAGCAAGGATACAGTTCCTCGTCAACAGAAAGAGCTAGGAAGGAATTGCTTGCGCTGATTTCTGTTTGTCTGCTCTAGTAGTTGGTTCCCTATTTGGCAGAACGCTGGACTGCCTGTCACGCTTAGAGCCAAACATCTCCCTTTTCCTCCAAACCAGCAAGAGCTACAAGAGTATTTCTTAGTGAAACATTGTTTGCTTTGGCAGAGCCCTTCATGCCTCTTAAGACATAGCTCTGTATGACCTGGAAACTAGAAGTCCAGAGGGACACCTGCTCTGTCCAAACAGAAGAGGAGAGGCATGAATGTGCTGCTCTTTTAAGCGTCTGCCCTAACACTGATATCTAAAGCACCACTGTAATGGGACGCAGCAGAAAGAGTTAGGACAGAATTTGTTGCTGCTTCTTCCTGTTCCTTTGCAGAGTAGTTCATGTCCGAACAGCCGTAGCTCTCTCTGGCTTGCCATCTGCAATTCCAGCAAGGATACAGTTCCTCGTCAACAGAAAGAGCTAGGAAGGAATTGCTTGCGCTGATTTCTGTGTGTCTGCTCTAGAAATTGATTCCCTATTTGGCAGAACTCTGGACTGCCTTTCACACTTAGAGCCAAACATCTCCCTTTTCCTCCAAACCAGCAAGAGCTACAAGATTATTTCTTAGTGAAACATTGCTTGCTTTGGCAGAGCACTTCATGCCTCTTAAGACGTAGCTCTGTATGACCTGGAAACTAGAAGTCCAGAGGGACACCTGCTCTGTCCAAACAGAAGAGGAGAGGCATGAATGTGCTGCTCTCTTACGCGGCTGCCCTAACACTGAAACGTAAAGCACCACTGTAATGGGACCCAACAGAAAGAGTTAGGACAGAATTTGTTGTTCCTTCTTCCTGCTCCTTTGCAGAGTAGTTCATGTACAAACAGCCGTAGCTCTGTCTGGCTTGCCATCTCCCATTCCAGCAAGGATACAGTTCCTCGTCAACAGAAAGAGCTAGGAAGGAATTGCTTGCGCTGATTTCTGTTTGTCTGCTCTAGTAGTTGGTTCCCTATTTGGCAGAACGCTGGACTGCCTGTCACACTTAGAGCCAAACATCTCCCTTTTCCTCCAAACCAGCAAGAGCTACAAGATTATTTCTTAGTGAAACATTGTTTGCTTTGGCAGAGCACTTCATGCCTCTTAAGACATAGCTCTGTATGACCTGGAAACTAGAAATCCAGAGGGACACCTGCTCTGTCCAAACAGAAGAGGAGAGGCATGAATGTGCTGCTCTTTTAAGGGTCTGCCCTAACACTGAAACCTAAAGCACCACTGTAATGGGACCCAGCAGAAAGAGTTAGGACAGAATTTGTTGCTGCTTCTTCCTGTTCCTTTGCGGAGCAGTTCATGTACAAACAGCCGTAGCTCTGTCTGGCTTGCCATCTCCCATTCCAGCAAGGATACAGTTCCTCGTCAACAGAAAGAGCTAGGAAGGAATTGCTTGCGCTGATTTCTGTTTGTCTGCTCTAGTAGTTGGTTCCCTATTTGGCAGAACCCTGGACTGCCTGTCACACTTAGAGCCAAACATATCCCTTTTCCTCCAAACCAGCAAGAGCCTCAAGAGTATTTCTTAGTGAAACATTGTTTGCTTTGGCAGAGCACTTCATGCCTCTTAAGACATAGCTCTGTATGACCTGGAAACTAGAAGTCCAGAGGGACACCTGCTCTGTCCAAACAGAAGAGGAGAGGCATGAATGTGCTGCTCTTTTAAGCATCTGCCCTAACACTGAAATCTAAAGCACCACTGTAATGGGACGCAGCAGAAAGAGTTAGGACAGAATTTGTTGCTGCTTCTTCCTGTTCCTTTGCAGAGTAGTTCATGTCCGAACAGCCGTAGCTCTGTCTGGCTTGCCATCTCCCATTCCAGCAAGGATACAGTTCCTCGTCAACAGAAAGAGCTAGGAAGGAATTGCTTGCGCTGATTTCTGTGTGTCTGCTCTAGAAATTCGTTCCCTATTTGGCAGAACTCTGGACTGCCTGTCACACTTAGAGCCAAACATCTCCCTTTTCCTCCAAACCAGCAAGAGCTACAAGATTATTTCTTAGTGAAACATTGTTTGCTTTGGCAGAGCACTTCATGCCTCTTAAGACATAGCTCTGTATGACCTGGAAACTAGAAGTCCAGAGGGACACCTGCTCTGTCCAAACAGAAGAGGAGAGGCATGCATGTGCTGCTCTCTTAAGCGGCTGCCCTAACTATGAAACCTAAAGCACCACTGTAATGGGACCCAACAGAAAGAGTTAGGACAGAATTTGTTGTTCCTTCTTCCTGCTCCTTTGCAGAGTAGTTCATGCCCGAACAGCCGTAGCTCTGTCTGGCTTGCAATCTCCAAGTCCAGCAAGGATACAGTTCCTCGTCAACAGAAAGAGCTAGGAAGGAATTGCTTGCGCTGATTTCTGCTTGTCTGCTCTAGTAGTTGGTTCCCTATTTGGCAGAACCCTGGACTGCCTGTCACACTTAGAGCCAAACATCTCCCTTTTCCTCCAAACCAGCAAGAGCTACAAGATTATTTCTTAGTGAAACATTGCTTGCTTTGGCAGAGCACTTCATGCCTCTTAAGACGTAGCTCTGTATGACCTGGAAACTAGAAATCCAGAGGGACACCTGCTCTGTCCAAACAGAAGAGGAGAGGCATGAATGTGCTGCTCTTTTAAGCGGCTGCCCTAACACTGAAACCTAAAGCACCACTGTAATGGGACCCAACAGAAAGAGTTAGGACAGAATTTGTTGCTGCTTCTTCCTGTTCCTTTGCAGAGTAGTTCATGTCCGAACAGCCGTAGCTCTGTCTGGCTTGCCATCTCCCATTCCAGCAAGGATACAGTTCCTCGTCAACAGAAAGAGCTAGGAAGGAATTGCTTGCGCTGATTTCTGTGTGTCTGCTCTAGAAATTCGTTCCCTATTTGGCAGAACTCTGGACTGCCTGTCACACTTAGAGCCAAACATCTCCCTTTTCCTCCAAACCAGCAAGAGCTACAAGATTATTTCTTAGTGAAACATTGTTTGCTTTGGCAGAGCACTTCATGCCTCTTAAGACATAGCTCTGTATGACCTGGAAACTAGAAGTCCAGAGGGACACCTGCTCTGTCCAAACAGAAGAGGAGAGGCATGCATGTGCTGCTCTCTTAAGCGGCTGCCCTAACTATGAAACCTAAAGCACCACTGTAATGGGACCCAACAGAAAGAGTTAGGACAGAATTTGTTGTTCCTTCTTCCTGCTCCTTTGCAGAGTAGTTCATGCCCGAACAGCCGTAGCTCTGTCTGGCTTGCAATCTCCAAGTCCAGCAAGGATACAGTTCCTCGTCAACAGAAAGAGCTAGGAAGGAATTGCTTGCGCTGATTTCTGCTTGTCTGCTCTAGTAGTTGGTTCCCTATTTGGCAGAACCCTGGACTGCCTGTCACACTTAGAGCCAAACATCTCCCTTTTCCTCCAAACCAGCAAGAGCTACAAGATTATTTCTTAGTGAAACATTGCTTGCTTTGGCAGAGCACTTCATGCCTCTTAAGACGTAGCTCTGTATGACCTGGAAACTAGAAATCCAGAGGGACACCTGCTCTGTCCAAACAGAAGAGGAGAGGCATGAATGTGCTGCTCTTTTAAGCGGCTGCCCTAACACTGAAACCTAAAGCACCACTGTAATGGGACCCAACAGAAAGAGTTAGGACAGAATTTGTTGTTCCTTCTTCCTGGTCCTTTGCAGAGTAGTTCATGTACAAACAGCCGTAGCTCTGTCTGGCTTGCAATCTCCAAGTCCAGCAAGGATACAGTTCCTTGTCAACAGAAAGAGCTAGGAAGGAATTGCTTGCGCTGATTTCTGCTTGTCTGCTCTAGTAGTTGGTTCCCTATTTGGCAGAACGCTGGAGTGCCTGTCACACTTAGAGCCAAACATCTCCGTTTTCCTCCAAACCAGCAAGAGCTACAAGATTATTTCTTAGTGAAACATTGTTTGCTTTGGCAGAGCACTTCATGCCTCTTAAGACATAGCTCTGTATGACCTGGAAACTAGAAGTCCAGAGGGACACCTGCTCTGTCCAAACAGAAGAGGAGAGGCATGAATGTGCTGCTCTTTTAAGGGTCTGCCCTAACACTGAAACATAAAGCACCACTGTAATGGGACCCAGCAGAAAGAGTTAGGACAGAATTTGTTGTTCCTTCTTCCTGTTCCTTTGCGGAGCTGTTCATGCCCGAACAGCCGTAGCTCTGTCTGGCTTGCAGTCTCCAATTCCAGCAAGGATACAGTTCCTCGTCAACAGAAAGAGCTAGGAACGAATTGCTTGCGCTGATTTCTGTTTGTCTGCTCTAGTAGTTGGTTCCCTCCTAGGGAGAACGCTGGACTGCCTGTCACACTTAGAGCCAAACATCTCCCTTTTCCTCCAAACCAGCAAGAGCTACAAGATTATTTCTTAGTGAAACATTGTTTGCTTTGGCAGAGCCCTTCATGCCTCTTAAGACATAGCTCTGTATGACCTGGAAACTAGAAATCCAGAGGGACACCTGCTCTGTCCAAACAGAAGAGGAGAGGCATGAATGTGCTGCTCATTTAAGCGTCTGCCCTAACACTGAAATCTAAAGCACCACTGTAATGGGACCCAGCAGAAAGAGTTAGGACAGAATTTGTTGTTCCTTCTTCCTGCTCCTTTGCAGAGTAATTCATGTACAAACAGCCGTAGCTCTGTCTGGCTTGCCATCTCCCATTCCAGCAAGGATACAGTTCCTCGTCAACAGAAAGAGCTAGGAAGGAATTGCTTGCGCTGATTTCTGTTTGTCTGCTCTAGTAGTTGGTTCCCTATTTGGCAGAACCCTGGACTGCCTGTCACACTTAGAGCCAAACATCTCCCTTTTCCTCCAAACCAGCAAGAGCTACAAGATTATTTCTTTAGTGAAACATAGTTTGCTTTGGCAGAGCACTTCATGCCTCTTAAGACGTAGCTCTGTATGACCTGGAAACTAGAAGTCCAGAGGGACACCTGCTCTGTCCAAACAGAAGAGGATAAACATGAAGGTGCTGCTCTCTTAAGCGGCGGCTGCCCTAACACTGAAACCTAAAGCACCACTGTAATGGGACCCAACAGAAAGAGTTAGGACAGAATTTGTTGCTGCTTCTACCTGTTCCTTTGCAGAGTAGTTCATGTCCGAACAGCCGTAGCTCTGTCTGGCTTGCCATCTCCAATTCCAGCAAGGATACAGTTCCTCGTCAACAGAAAGAGCTAGGAAGGAATTGCTTGCGCTGATTTCTGTTTGTCTGCTCTAGTAGTTGGTTCCCTATTTGGCAGAACGCTGGACTGCCTGTCACCCTTAGAGCCAAACATATCCCTTTTCCTCCAAACCAGCAAGAGCCTCAAGAGTATTTCTTAGTGAAACATTGTTTGCTTTGGCAGAGCACTTCATGCCTCTTAAGACATAGCTCTGTATGACCTGGAAACTAGAAGTCCAGAGGGACACCTGCTCTGGCCAAACAGAAGAGGAGAGGCATGAATGTGCTGCTCTTTTAAGCATCTGCCCTAACACTGAAATCTAAAGCACCACTGTAATGGGACGCAGCAGAAAGAGTTAGGACAGAATTTGTTGCTGCTTCTTCCTGTTCCTTTGCAGAGTAGTTCATGTCCGAACAGCCGTAGCTCTGTCTGGCTTGCCATCTCCCATTCCAGCAAGGATACAGTTCCTCGTCAACAGAAAGAGCTAGGAAGGAATTGCTTGCGCTGATTTCTGTGTGTCTGCTCTAGAAATTCGTTCCCTATTTGGCAGAACTCTGGACTGCCTGTCACACTTAGAGCCAAACATCTCCCTTTTCCTCCAAACCAGCAAGAGCTACAAGATTATTTCTTAGTGAAACATTGTTTGCTTTGGCAGAGCACTTCATGCCTCTTAAGACGTAGCTCTGTATGACCTGGAAACTAGAAGTCCAGAGGGACACCTGCTCTGTCCAAACAGAAGAGGAGAGGCATGCATGTGCTGCTCTCTTAAGCGGCTGCCCTAACTATGAAACCTAAAGCACCACTGTAATGGGACCCAGCAGAAAGAGTTAGGACAGAATTTGTTGTTCCTTCTTCCTGCTCCTTTGCAGAGTAGTTCATGCCCGAACAGCCGTAGCTCTGTCTGGCTTGCAATCTCCAAGTCCAGCAAGGATACAGTTCCTCGTCAACAGAAAGAGCTAGGAAGGAATTGCTTGCGCTGATTTCTGCTTGTCTGCTCTAGTAGTTGGTTCCCTATTTGGCAGAACCCTGGACTGCCTGTCACACTTAGAGCCAAACATCTCCCTTTTCCTCCAAACCAGCAAGAGCTACAAGATTATTTCTTAGTGAAACATTGCTTGCTTTGGCAGAGCACTTCATGCCTCTTAAGACGTAGCTCTGTATGACCTGGAAACTAGAAATCCAGAGGGACACCTGCTCTGTCCAAACAGAAGAGGAGAGGCATGAATGTGCTGCTCTTTTAAGCGGCTGCCCTAACACTGAAACCTAAAGCACCACTGTAATGGGACCCAACAGAAAGAGTTAGGACAGAATTTGTTGTTCCTTCTTCCTGCTCCTTTGCAGAGTAGTTCATGTACAAACAGCCGTAGCTCTGTCTGACTTGCAATCTCCAAGTCCAGCAAGGATACAGTTCCTTGTCAACAGAAAGAGCTAGGAAGGAATTGCTTGCGCTGATTTCTGCTTGTCTGCTCTAGTAGTTGGTTCCCTATTTGGCAGAACGCTGGAGTGCCTGTCACACTTAGAGCCAAACATCTCCGTTTTCCTCCAAACCAGCAAGAGCTACAAGATTATTTCTTAGTGAAACATTGTTTGCTTTGGCAGAGCACTTCATGCCTCTTAAGACATAGCTCTGTATGACCTGGAAACTAGAAATCCAGAGGGACACCTGCTCTGTCCAAACAGAAGAGGAGAGGCATGAATGTGCTGCTCTTTTAAGGGTCTGCCCTAACACTGAAACATAAAGCACCACTGTAATGGGACCCAGCAGAAAGAGTTAGGACAGAATTTGTTGCTGCTTCTTCCTGTTCCTTTGCGGAGCTGTTCATGCCCGAACAGCCGTAGCTCTGTCTGGCTTGCAGTCTCCCATTCCAGCAAGGATACAGTTCCTCGTCAACAGAAAGAGCTAGGAAGGAATTGCTTGCGCTGATTTCTGTGTGTCTGCTCTAGAAATTCGTTCCCTATTTGGCAGAACTCTGGACTGCCTGTCACACTTAGAGCCAAACATCTCCCTTTTCCTCCAAACCAGCAAGAGCCTCAAGAGTATTTCTTAGTGAAACATTGTTTGCTTTGGCAGAGCACTTCATGCCTCTTAAGACGTAGCTCTGTATGACCTGGAAACTAGAAGTCCAGAGGGACACCTGCTCTGTCCAAACAGAAGAGGAGAGGCATGCATGTGCTGCTCTCTTAAACGGCTGCCCTAACTATGAAACCTAAAGCACCACTGTAATGGGACCCAACAGAAAGAGTTAGGACAGAATTTGTTGTTCCTTCTTCCTGCTCCTTTGCAGAGTAGTTCATGCCCGAACAGCCATAGCTCTGTCTGGCTTGCAATCTCCAAGTCCAGCAAGGATACAGTTCCTCGTCAACAGAAAGAGCTAGGAAGGAATTGCTTGCGCTGATTTCTGCTTGTCTGCTCTAGTAGTTGGTTCCCTATTTGGCAGAACGCTGGACTGCCTGTCACACTTAGAGCCAAACATCTCCCTTTTCCTCCAAACCAGCAAGAGCTACAAGATTATTTCTTAGTGAAACATTGTTTGCTTTGGCAGAGCCCTTCATGCCTCTTAAGACATAGCTCTGTATGACCTGGAAACTAGAAATCCAGAGGGACACCTGCTCTGTCCAAACAGAAGAGGAGAGGCATGAATGTGCTGCTCTTTTAAGGGTCTGCCCTAACACTGAAACGTAAAGCACCACTGTAATGGGACCCAGCAGAAAGAGTTAGGACAGAATTTGTTGTTCCTTCTTCCTGCTCCTTTGCAGAGTAGTTCATGTACAAACAGCCGTAGCTCTGTCTGGCTTGCCATCTCCCATTCCAGCAAGGATACAGTTCCTCGTCAACAGAAAGAGCTAGGAAGGAATTGCTTGCGCTGATTTCTGTTTGTCTGCTCTAGTAATTGGTTCCCTATTTGCCAGAACGCTGGACTGCCTGTCACACTTAGAGCCAAACATCTCCCTTTTCCTCCAAACCAGCAAGAGCTACAAGATTATTTCTTTAGTGAAACATTGTTTGCTTTGGCAGAGCACTTCATGCCTCTTAAGACATAGCTCTGTATGAC
This sequence comes from Rhynochetos jubatus, assembly GCA_027574665.1. Lineage (NCBI taxonomy): Eukaryota > Metazoa > Chordata > Aves > Eurypygiformes > Rhynochetidae > Rhynochetos > Rhynochetos jubatus. The sequence goes on along the minus strand of CM050689.1, from coordinate 8,454,103 downwards.
CTGGAAACTAGAAATCCAGAGGGACACCTGCTCTGTCCAAATAGAAGAGGAGAGGCATGAATGTGCTGCTCTTTTAAGCGGCTGCCCTAACACTGAAACCTAAAGCACCCCTGTAATGGGACCAGCAGAAAGAGTTAGGACAGAATTTGTTGTTCCTTCTTCCTGGTCCTTTGCAGAGTAGTTCATGCCCGAACAGCCGTATCTCTGTCTGGCTTGCAATCTCCAATTCCAGCAAGGATACAGTTCCTCGTCAACAGAAAGAGCTAGGAAGGAATTGCTTGCGCTGATTTCTGCTTGTCTGCTCTAGTAGTTGGTTCCCTTTTTGGCAGAACGCTGGACTGCCTGTCACGCTTAGAGACAAACATATCCCTTTTCCTCCAAACCAGCAAGAGCTACAAGAGTATTTCTTAGTGAAACATTGTTTGCTTTGGCAGAGCACTTCATGCCTCTTAAGACATAGCTCTGTATGACCTGGAAACTAGAAGTCCAGAGGGACACCTGCTCTGTCCAAACAGAAGAGGAGAGGCATGAATGTGCTGCTCTTTTAAGCGAATGCCCTAACACTGAAATCTAAAGCACCACTGTAATGGGACCCAACAGAAAGAGTTAGGACAGAATTTGTTGCTGCTTCTTCCTGTTCCTTTGCAGAGTAGTTCATGTCCGAACAGCCGTAGCTCTCTCTGGCTTGCCGTCTGCAATTCCAGCAAGGATACAGTTCCTCGTCAACAGAAAGAGCTAGGAAGGAATTGCTTGCACTGATTTCTGTGTGTCTGCTCTAGAAATTGATTCCCTATTTGGCAGAACTCTGGACTGCCTGTCACACTTAGAGCCAAACATCTCCCTTTTCCTCCAAACCAGCAAGAGCTACAAGATTATTTCTTAGTGAAACATTGTTTGCTTTGGCAGAGCACTTCATGCCTCTTAAGACATAGCTCTGTATGACCTGGAAACTAGAAGTCCAGAGGGACACCTGCTCTGTCCAAACAGAAGAGGAGAGGCATGAATGTGCTGCTCTCTTAAGCGGCTGCCCTAACACTGAAACGTAAAGCACCACTGTAATGGGACCCAACAGAAAGAGTTAGGACAGAATTTGTTGTTCCTTCTTCCTGCTCCTTTGCAGAGTAGTTCATGTCCGAACAGCCGTAGGTCTGTCTGGCTTGCAATCTCCAATTCCAGCAAGGATACAGTTCCTTGTCAACAGAAAGAGCTAGGAAGGAATTGCTTGCGCTGATTTCTGTTTGTCTGCTCTAGCAGTTGGTTCCCTATTTGGCAGAACGCTGGAGTGCCTGTCACACTTAGAGCCAAACATCTCCCTTTTCCTCCAAACTAGCAAGAGCTACAAGATTATTTCTTAGTGAAACATTGTTTGCTTTGGCAGAGCACTTCATGCCTCTTAAGACATAGCTCTGTATGACCTGGAAACTAGAAGTCCAGAGGGACACCTGCTCTGTCCAAACAGAAGAGGAGAGGCATGAATGTGCTACCCTCTTAAGCGAATGCCCTAACACTGAAACGTAAAGCACCACTGTAATGGGACCCAGCAGAAAGAGATAGGACAGAATTTGTTGTTCCTTCTTCCTGCTCCTTTGCAGAGTAGTTCATGTACAAACAGCCGTAGCTCTGTCTGGCTTGCCATCTCCCATTCCAGCAAGGATACAGTTCCTCGTCAACAGAAAGAGCTAGGAAGGAATTGCTTGTGCTGATTTCTGTTTGTCTGCTCTAGTAGTTGGTTCCCTATTTGGCAGAACGCTGGACTGCCTGTCACACTTAGAGCCAAACATCTCCCTTTTCCTCCAAACCAGCAAGAGCTACAAGATTATTTCTTAGTGAAACATTGTTTGCTTTGGCAGAGCACTTCATGCCTCTTAAGACATAGCTCTGTATGACCTGGAAACTAGAAATCCAGAGGGACACCTGCTCTGTCCAAACAGAAGAGGAGAGGCATGAATGTGCTGCTCTTTTAAGGGTCTGCCCTAACACTGAAACATAAAGCACCACTGTAATGGGACCCAGCAGAAAGAGTTAGGACAGAATTTGTTGCTGCTTCTTCCTGTTCCTTTGCAGAGTAGTTCATGTCCGAACAGCGGTAGCTCTGTCTGGCTTGCCATCTCCCATTCCAGCAAGGATACAGTTCCTCGTCAACAGAAAGAGCTAGGAAGGAATTGCTTGCGCTGATTTCTGTTTGTCTGCTCTAGTAGTTGGTTCCCACCTAGGGAGAACGCTGGACTGCCTGTCACGCTTAGAGCCAAACATCTCCCTTTTCCTCCAAACCAGCAAGAGCTACAAGAGTATTTCTTAGTGAAACATTGTTTGCTTTGGCAGAGCACTTCATGCCTCTTAAGACATAGCTCTGTATGACCTGGAAACTAGAAGTCCAGAGGGACACCTGCTCTGTCCAAACAGAAGAGGAGAGGCATGAATGTGCTGCTCTTTTAAGGGTCTGCCCTAACACTGAAACGTAAAGCACCACTGTAATGGGACCCAACAGAAAGAGTTAGGACAGAATTTGTTGCTGCTTCTTCCTGCTCCTTTGCAGAGTAGTTCATGTCCGAACAGCCGTAGGTCTGTCTGGCTTGCAATCTCCAATTCCAGCAAGGATACAGTTCCTCGTCAACAGAAAGAGCTAGGAAGGAATTGCTTGCGCTGATTTCTGTTTGTCTGCTCTAGCAGTTGGTTCCCTATTTGGCAGAACGCTGGAGTGCCTGTCACACTTAGAGCCAAACATCTCCCTTTTCCTCCAAACTAGCAAGAGCTACAAGATTATTTCTTAGTGAAACATTGTTTGCTTTGGCAGAGCACTTCATGCCTCTTAAGACATAGCTCTGTATGACCTGGAAACTAGAAGTCCAGAGGGACACCTGCTCTGTCCAAACAGAAGAGGAGAGGCATGAATGTGCTACCCTCTTAAGCGAATGCCCTAACACTGAAACGTAAAGCACCACTGTAATGGGACCCAGCAGAAAGAGATAGGACAGAATTTGTTGTTCCTTCTTCCTGCTCCTTTGCAGAGTAGTTCATGTACAAACAGCCGTAGCTCTGTCTGGCTTGCCATCTCCCATTCCAGCAAGGATACAGTTCCTCGTCAACAGAAAGAGCTAGGAAGGAATTGCTTGTGCTGATTTCTGTTTGTCTGCTCTAGTAGTTGGTTCCCTCCTAGGGAGAACGCTGGACTGCCTGTCACACTTAGAGCCAAACATCTCCCTTTTCCTCCAAACCAGCAAGAGCTACAAGATTATTTCTTAGTGAAACATTGTTTGCTTTGGCAGAGCACTTCATGCCTCTTAAGACATAGCTCTGTATGACCTGGAAACTAGAAATCCAGAGGGACACCTGCTCTGTCCAAACAGAAGAGGAGAGGCATGAATGTGCTGCTCTTTTAAGGGTCTGCCCTAACACTGAAACATAAAGCACCACTGTAATGGGACCCAGCAGAAAGAGTTAGGACAGAATTTGTTGCTGCTTCTTCCTGTTCCTTTGCAGAGTAGTTCATGTCCGAACAGCGGTAGCTCTGTCTGGCTTGCCATCTCCCATTCCAGCAAGGATACAGTTCCTCGTCAACAGAAAGAGCTAGGAAGGAATTGCTTGCGCTGATTTCTGTTTGTCTGCTCTAGTAGTTGGTTCCCTATTTGGCAGAACGCTGGACTGCCTGTCACGCTTAGAGCCAAACATCTCCCTTTTCCTCCAAACCAGCAAGAGCTACAAGAGTATTTCTTAGTGAAACATTGTTTGCTTTGGCAGAGCCCTTCATGCCTCTTAAGACATAGCTCTGTATGACCTGGAAACTAGAAGTCCAGAGGGACACCTGCTCTGTCCAAACAGAAGAGGAGAGGCATGAATGTGCTGCTCTTTTAAGCATCTGCCCTAACACTGATATCTAAAGCACCACTGTAATGGGACGCAGCAGAAAGAGTTAGGACAGAATTTGTTGCTGCTTCTTCCTGTTCCTTTGCAGAGTAGTTCATGTCCGAACAGCCGTAGCTCTCTCTGGCTTGCCATCTGCAATTCCAGCAAGGATACAGTTCCTCGTCAACAGAAAGAGCTAGGAAGGAATTGCTTGCGCTGATTTCTGTGTGTCTGCTCTAGAAATTGATTCCCTATTTGGCAGAACTCTGGACTGCCTTTCACACTTAGAGCCAAACATCTCCCTTTTCCTCCAAACCAGCAAGAGCTACAAGATTATTTCTTAGTGAAACATTGTTTGCTTTGGCAGAGCACTTCATGCCTCTTAAGACATAGCTCTGTATGACCTGGAAACTAGAAATCCAGAGGGACACCTGCTCTGTCCAAACAGAAGAGGAGAGGCATGAATGTGCTACCCTCTTAAGCGAATGCCCTAACACTGAAACGTAAAGCACCACTGTAATGGGACCCAGCAGAAAGAGATAGGACAGAATTTGTTGTTCCTTCTTCCTGCTCCTTTGCAGAGTAGTTCATGTACAAACAGCCGTAGCTCTGTCTGGCTTGCCATCTCCCATTCCAGCAAGGATACAGTTCCTCGTCAACAGAAAGAGCTAGGAAGGAATTGCTTGCGCTGATTTCTGTTTGTCTGCTCTAGTAGTTGGTTCCCTATTTGGCAGAACGCTGGACTGCCTGTCACACTTAGAGCCAAACATCTCCCTTTTCCTCCAAACCAGCAAGAGCTACAAGATTATTTCTTAGTGAAACATTGTTTGCTTTGGCAGAGCACTTCATGCCTCTTAAGACATAGCTCTGTATGACCTGGAAACTAGAAATCCAGAGGGACACCTGCTCTGTCCAAACAGAAGAGGAGAGGCATGAATGTGCTGCTCTCTTAAGCGGCGGCTGCCCTAACACTGAAACCTAAAGCACCACTGTAATGGGACCCAGCAGAAAGAGTTAGGACAGAATTTGTTGTTCCTTCTTCCTGCTCCTTTGCAGAGTAGTTCATGCCAGAACAGCCGTAGCTCTGTCTGGCTTGCAGTCTCCAATTCCAGCAAGGATACAGTTCCTCGTCAACAGAAAGAGCTAGGAAGGAATTGCTTGCGCTGATTTCTGTTTGTCTGCTCTAGCAGTTGGTTCCCTATTTGGCAGAATGCTGGACTGCCTGTCACCCTTAGAGCCAAACATCTCCCTTTTCCTCCAAACCAGCAAGGGCTACAACATTATTTCTTAGTGAAACATTGTTGTTTGCTTTGGCAGAGCACTTCATGCCTCTTAAGACGTAGCTCTGTATGACCTGGAAACTAGAAGTCCAGAGGGACACCTGCTCTGTCCAAACAGAAGAGGAGAGGCATGAATGTGCTGCTCTTTTAAGCATCTGCCCTAACACTGATATCTAAAGCACCACTGTAATGGGACGCAGCAGAAAGAGTTAGGACAGAATTTGTTGCTGCTTCTTCCTGTTCCTTTGCAGAGTAGTTCATGTCCGAACAGCCGTAGCTCTCTCTGGCTTGCCATCTGCAATTCCAGCAAGGATACAGTTCCTCGTCAACAGAAAGAGCTAGGAAGGAATTGCTTGCGCTGATTTCTGTTTGTCTGCTCCAGTAGTTGGTTCCCTATTTGGCAGAACGCTGGACTGCCTGTCACACTTAGAGCCAAACATCTCCCTTTTCCTCCAAACCAGCAAGAGCTACAAGATTATTTCTTAGTGAAACATTGTTTGCTTTGGCAGAGCACTTCATGCCTCTTAAGACATAGCTCTGTATGACCTGGAAACTAGAAGTCCAGAGGGACACCTGCTCTGTCCAAACAGAAGAGGAGAGGCATGAATGTGCTGCTCTCTTAAGCGGCTGCCCTAACACTGAAACGTAAAGCACCACTGTAATGGGACCCAACAGAAAGAGTTAGGACAGAATTTGTTGTTCCTTCTTCCTGCTCCTTTGCAGAGTAGTTCATGTCCGAACAGCCGTAGGTCTGTCTGTCTTGCAATCTCCAATTCCAGCAAGGATACAGTTCCTTGTCAACAGAAAGTGCTAGGAAGGAATTGCTTGCGCTGATTTCTGTTTGTCTGCTCTAGCAGTTGGTTCCCTATTTGGCAGAACGCTGGAGTGCCTGTCACACTTAGAGCCAAACATCTCCCTTTTCCTCCAAACCAGCAAGAGCTACAAGATTATTTCTTAGTGAAACATTGCTTGCTTTGGCAGAGCACTTCATGCCTCTTAAGACATAGCTCTGTATGACCTGGAAACTAGAAGTCCAGAGGGACACCTGCTCTGTCCAAACAGAAGAGGAGAGGCATGAATGTGCTACCCTCTTAAGCGAATGCCCTAACACTGAAACGTAAAGCACCACTGTAATGGGACCCAGCAGAAAGAGATAGGACAGAATTTGTTGTTCCTTCTTCCTGCTCCTTTGCAGAGTAGTTCATGTCCAAACAGCCGTAGCTCTGTCTGGCTTGCCATCTGCCATTCCAGCAAGGATACAGTTCCTCGTCAACAGAAAGAGCTAGGAAGGAATTGCTTGTGCTGATTTCTGTTTGTCTGCTCTAGTAGTTGGTTCCCTCCTAGGGAGAACGCTGGACTGCCTGTCACACTTAGAGCCAAACATCTCCCTTTTCCTCCAAACCAGCAAGAGCTACAAGATTATTTCTTAGTGAAACATTGTTTGCTTTGGCAGAGCACTTCATGCCTCTTAAGACATAGCTCTGTATGACCTGGAAACTAGAAATCCAGAGGGACACCTGCTCTGTCCAAACAGAAGAGGAGAGGCATGAATGTGCTGCTCTTTTAAGCGTCTGCCCTAACACTGAAATCTAAAGCACCACTGTAATGGGATCCAAGAGAAAGAGTTAGGACAGAATTTGTTGCTGCTTCTTCCTGTTCCTTTGCAGAGTAGTTCATGTCCGAACAGCCGTAGCTCTCTCTGGCTTGCCATCTGCCATTCCAGCAAGGATACAGTTCCTCGTCAACAGAAAGAGCTAGGAAGGAATTGCTTGCGCTGATTTCTGTGTGTCTGCTCTAGAAATTGATTCCCTATTTGGCAGAACTCTGGACTGCCTGTCACACTTAGAGCCAAACATCTCCCTTTTCCTCCAAACCAGCAAGAGCTACAAGATTATTTCTTAGTGAAACATTGTTTGCTTTGGCAGAGCACTTCATGCCTCTTAAGACATAGCTCTGTATGACCTGGAAACTAGAAATCCAGAGGGACACCTGCTCTGTCCAAACAGAAGAGGAGAGGCATGAATGTGCTGCTCTTTTAAGGGTCTGCCCTAACACTGAAACGTAAAGCACCACTGTAATGGGACCCAACAGAAAGAGTTAGGACAGAATTTGTTGCTGCTTCTTCCTGCTCCTTTGCAGAGTAGTTCATGTCCGAACAGCCGTAGGTCTGTCTGGCTTGCAATCTCCAATTCCAGCAAGGATACAGTTCCTCGTCAACAGAAAGAGCTAGGAAGGAATTGCTTGCGCTGATTTCTGTTTGTCTGCTCTAGCAGTTGGTTCCCTATTTGGCAGAACGCTGGAGTGCCTGTCACACTTAGAGCCAAACATCTCCCTTTTCCTCCAAACCAGCAAGAGCTACAAGATTATTTCTTAGTGAAACATTGTTTGCTTTGGCAGAGCACTTCATGCCTCTTAAGACATAGCTCTGTATGACCTGGAAACTAGAAGTCCAGAGGGACACCTGCTCTGTCCAAACAGAAGAGGAGAGGCATGAATGTGCTGCTCTTTTAAGCATCTGCCCTAACACTGAAACGTAAAGCACCACTGTAATGGGACCCAGCAGAAAGAGATAGGACAGAATTTGTTGTTCCTTCTTCCTGCTCCTTTGCAGAGTAGTTCATGTCCAAACAGCCGTAGCTCTGTCTGGCTTGCCATCTGCCATTCCAGCAAGGATACAGTTCCTCGTCAACAGAAAGAGCTAGGAAGGAATTGCTTGTGCTGATTTCTGTTTGTCTGCTCTAGTAGTTGGTTCCCTCCTAGGGAGAACGCTGGACTGCCTGTCACACTTAGAGCCAAACATCTCCCTTTTCCTCCAAACCAGCAAGAGCTACAAGATTATTTCTTAGTGAAACATTGTTTGCTTTGGCAGAGCACTTCATGCCTCTTAAGACATAGCTCTGTATGACCTGGAAACTAGAAATCCAGAGGGACACCTGCTCTGTCCAAACAGAAGAGGAGAGGCATGAATGTGCTGCTCTTTTAAGGGTCTGCCCTAACACTGAAACATAAAGCACCACTGTAATGGGACCCAGCAGAAAGAGTTAGGACAGAATTTGTTGCTGCTTCTTCCTGTTCCTTTGCAGAGTAGTTCATGTCCGAACAGCGGTAGCTCTGTCTGGCTTGCCATCTCCCATTCCAGCAAGGATACAGTTCCTCGTCAACAGAAAGAGCTAGGAAGGAATTGCTTGCGCTGATTTCTGTTTGTCTGCTCTAGTAGTTGGTTCCCTATTTGGCAGAACGCTGGACTGCCTGTCACGCTTAGAGCCAAACATCTCCCTTTTCCTCCAAACCAGCAAGAGCTACAAGAGTATTTCTTAGTGAAACATTGTTTGCTTTGGCAGAGCCCTTCATGCCTCTTAAGACATAGCTCTGTATGACCTGGAAACTAGAAGTCCAGAGGGACACCTGCTCTGTCCAAACAGAAGAGGAGAGGCATGAATGTGCTGCTCTTTTAAGCGTCTGCCCTAACACTGATATCTAAAGCACCACTGTAATGGGACGCAGCAGAAAGAGTTAGGACAGAATTTGTTGCTGCTTCTTCCTGTTCCTTTGCAGAGTAGTTCATGTCCGAACAGCCGTAGCTCTCTCTGGCTTGCCATCTGCAATTCCAGCAAGGATACAGTTCCTCGTCAACAGAAAGAGCTAGGAAGGAATTGCTTGCGCTGATTTCTGTGTGTCTGCTCTAGAAATTGATTCCCTATTTGGCAGAACTCTGGACTGCCTTTCACACTTAGAGCCAAACATCTCCCTTTTCCTCCAAACCAGCAAGAGCTACAAGATTATTTCTTAGTGAAACATTGCTTGCTTTGGCAGAGCACTTCATGCCTCTTAAGACGTAGCTCTGTATGACCTGGAAACTAGAAGTCCAGAGGGACACCTGCTCTGTCCAAACAGAAGAGGAGAGGCATGAATGTGCTGCTCTCTTACGCGGCTGCCCTAACACTGAAACGTAAAGCACCACTGTAATGGGACCCAACAGAAAGAGTTAGGACAGAATTTGTTGTTCCTTCTTCCTGCTCCTTTGCAGAGTAGTTCATGTACAAACAGCCGTAGCTCTGTCTGGCTTGCCATCTCCCATTCCAGCAAGGATACAGTTCCTCGTCAACAGAAAGAGCTAGGAAGGAATTGCTTGCGCTGATTTCTGTTTGTCTGCTCTAGTAGTTGGTTCCCTATTTGGCAGAACGCTGGACTGCCTGTCACACTTAGAGCCAAACATCTCCCTTTTCCTCCAAACCAGCAAGAGCTACAAGATTATTTCTTAGTGAAACATTGTTTGCTTTGGCAGAGCACTTCATGCCTCTTAAGACATAGCTCTGTATGACCTGGAAACTAGAAATCCAGAGGGACACCTGCTCTGTCCAAACAGAAGAGGAGAGGCATGAATGTGCTGCTCTTTTAAGGGTCTGCCCTAACACTGAAACCTAAAGCACCACTGTAATGGGACCCAGCAGAAAGAGTTAGGACAGAATTTGTTGCTGCTTCTTCCTGTTCCTTTGCGGAGCAGTTCATGTACGAACAGCCGTAGCTCTGTCTGGCTTGCCATCTCCCATTCCAGCAAGGATACAGTTCCTCGTCAACAGAAAGAGCTAGGAAGGAATTGCTTGCGCTGATTTCTGTTTGTCTGCTCTAGTAGTTGGTTCCCTATTTGGCAGAACCCTGGACTGCCTGTCACACTTAGAGCCAAACATATCCCTTTTCCTCCAAACCAGCAAGAGCCTCAAGAGTATTTCTTAGTGAAACATTGTTTGCTTTGGCAGAGCACTTCATGCCTCTTAAGACATAGCTCTGTATGACCTGGAAACTAGAAGTCCAGAGGGACACCTGCTCTGTCCAAACAGAAGAGGAGAGGCATGAATGTGCTGCTCTTTTAAGCATCTGCCCTAACACTGAAATCTAAAGCACCACTGTAATGGGACGCAGCAGAAAGAGTTAGGACAGAATTTGTTGCTGCTTCTTCCTGTTCCTTTGCAGAGTAGTTCATGTCCGAACAGCCGTAGCTCTGTCTGGCTTGCCATCTCCCATTCCAGCAAGGATACAGTTCCTCGTCAACAGAAAGAGCTAGGAAGGAATTGCTTGCGCTGATTTCTGTGTGTCTGCTCTAGAAATTCGTTCCCTATTTGGCAGAACTCTGGACTGCCTGTCACACTTAGAGCCAAACATCTCCCTTTTCCTCCAAACCAGCAAGAGCTACAAGATTATTTCTTAGTGAAACATTGTTTGCTTTGGCAGAGCACTTCATGCCTCTTAAGACGTAGCTCTGTATGACCTGGAAACTAGAAGTCCAGAGGGACACCTGCTCTGTCCAAACAGAAGAGGAGAGGCATGCATGTGCTGCTCTCTTAAGCGGCTGCCCTAACTATGAAACCTAAAGCACCACTGTAATGGGACCCAACAGAAAGAGTTAGGACAGAATTTGTTGTTCCTTCTTCCTGCTCCTTTGCAGAGTAGTTCATGCCCGAACAGCCGTAGCTCTGTCTGGCTTGCAATCTCCAAGTCCAGCAAGGATACAGTTCCTCGTCAACAGAAAGAGCTAGGAAGGAATTGCTTGCGCTGATTTCTGCTTGTCTGCTCTAGTAGTTGGTTCCCTATTTGGCAGAACGCTGGACTGCCTGTCACACTCAGAGCCAAACATCTCCCTTTTCCTCCAAACCAGCAAGAGCTACAAGATTATTTCTTAGTGAAACATTGCTTGCTTTGGCAGAGCACTTCATGCCTCTTAAGACGTAGCTCTGTATGACCTGGAAACTAGAAATCCAGAGGGACACCTGCTCTGTCCAAACAGAAGAGGAGAGGCATGAATGTGCTGCTCTTTTAAGCGGCTGCCCTAACACTGAAACCTAAAGCACCACTGTAATGGGACCCAACAGAAAGAGTTAGGACAGAATTTGTTGTTCCTTCTTCCTGCTCCTTTGCAGAGTAGTTCATGTACAAACAGCCGTAGCTCTGTCTGACTTGCAATCTCCAAGTCCAGCAAGGATACAGTTCCTTGTCAACAGAAAGAGCTAGGAAGGAATTGCTTGCGCTGATTTCTGCTTGTCTGCTCTAGTAGTTGGTTCCCTATTTGGCAGAACGCTGGAGTGCCTGTCACACTTAGAGCCAAACATCTCCGTTTTCCTCCAAACCAGCAAGAGCTACAAGATTATTTCTTAGTGAAACATTGTTTGCTTTGGCAGAGCACTTCATGCCTCTTAAGACATAGCTCTGTATGACCTGGAAACTAGAAAACCAGAGGGACACCTGCTCTGTCCAAACAGAAGAGGAGAGGCATGAATGTGCTGCTCTTTTAAGGGTCTGCCCTAACACTGAAACATAAAGCACCACTGTAATGGGACCCAGCAGAAAGAGTTAGGACAGAATTTGTTGTTCCTTCTTCCTGTTCCTTTGCGGAGCTGTTCATGCCCGAACAGCCGTAGCTCTGTCTGGCTTGCAGTCTCCAATTCCAGCAAGGATACAGTTCCTCGTCAACAGAAAGAGCTAGGAAGGAATTGCTTGCGCTGATTTCTGTTTGTCTGCTCTAGTAGTTGGTTCCCTCCTAGGGAGAACGCTGGACTGCCTGTCACACTTAGAGCCAAACATATCCCTTTTCCTCCAAACCAGCAAGAGCCTCAAGAGTATTTCTTAGTGAAACATTGTTTGCTTTGGCAGAGCACTTCATGCCTCTTAAGACATAGCTCTGTATGACCTGGAAACTAGAAGTCCAGAGGGACACCTGCTCTGTCCAAACAGAAGAGGAGAGGCATGAATGTGCTGCTCTTTTAAGCATCTGCCCTAACACTGAAATCTAAAGCACCACTGTAATGGGACGCAGCAGAAAGAGTTAGGACAGAATTTGTTGTTCCTTCTTCCTGTTCCTTTGCAGAGTAGTTCATGTCCGAACAGCCGTAGCTCTGTCTGGCTTGCCATCTCCCATTCCAGCAAGGATACAGTTCCTCGTCAACAGAAAGAGCTAGGAAGGAATTGCTTGCGCTGATTTCTGTGTGTCTGCTCTAGAAATTCGTTCCCTATTTGGCAGAACTCTGGACTGCCTGTCACACTTAGAGCCAAACATCTCCCTTTTCCTCCAAACCAGCAAGAGCTACAAGATTATTTCTTAGTGAAACATTGTTTGCTTTGGCAGAGCACTTCATGCCTCTTAAGACGTAGCTCTGTATGACCTGGAAACTAGAAGTCCAGAGGGACACCTGCTCTGTCCAAACAGAAGAGGAGAGGCATGCATGTGCTGCTCTCTTAAACGGCTGCCCTAACTATGAAACCTAAAGCACCACTGTAATGGGACCCAACAGAAAGAGTTAGGACAGAATTTGTTGTTCCTTCTTCCTGCTCCTTTGCAGAGTAGTTCATGCCCGAACAGCCATAGCTCTGTCTGGCTTGCAATCTCCAAGTCCAGCAAGGATACAGTTCCTCGTCAACAGAAAGAGCTAGGAAGGAATTGCTTGCGCTGATTTCTGCTTGTCTGCTCTAGTAGTTGGTTCCCTATTTGGCAGAACGCTGGACTGCCTGTCACACTTAGAGCCAAACATCTCCCTTTTCCTCCAAACCAGCAAGAGCTACAAGATTATTTCTTAGTGAAACATTGCTTGCTTTGGCAGAGCACTTCATGCCTCTTAAGACGTAGCTCTGTATGACCTGGAAACTAGAAATCCAGAGGGACACCTGCTCTGTCCAAACAGAAGAGGAGAGGCATGAATGTGCTGCTCTTTTAAGGGTCTGCCCTAACACTGAAACGTAAAGCACCACTGTAATGGGACCCAGCAGAAAGAGTTAGGACAGAATTTGTTGTTCCTTCTTCCTGCTCCTTTGCAGAGTAGTTCATGTACAAACAGCCGTAGCTCTGTCTGGCTTGCCATCTCCCATTCCAGCAAGGATACAGTTCCTCGTCAACAGAAAGAGCTAGGAAGGAATTGCTTGCGCTGATTTCTGTTTGTCTGCTCTAGTAATTGGTTCCCTATTTGCCAGAACGCTGGACTGCCTGTCACACTTAGAGCCAAACATCTCCCTTTTCCTCCAAACCAGCAAGAGCTACAAGATTATTTCTTTAGTGAAACATTGTTTGCTTTGGCAGAGCACTTCATGCCTCTTAAGACATAGCTCTGTATGACCTGGAAACTAGAAATCCAGAGGGACACCTGCTCTGTCCAAATAGAAGAGGAGAGGCATGAATGTGCTGCTCTTTTAAGCGGCTGCCCTAACACTGAAACCTAAAGCACCCCTGTAATGGGACCAGCAGAAAGAGTTAGGACAGAATTTGTTGTTCCTTCTTCCTGCTCCTTTGCAGAGTAGTTCATGCCCGAACAGCCGTATCTCTGTCTGGCTTGCAATCTCCAATTCCAGCAAGGATACAGTTCCTCGTCAACAGAAAGAGCTAGGAAGGAATTGCTTGCGCTGATTTCTGCTTGTCTGCTCTAGTAGTTGGTTCCCTTTTTGGCAGAACGCTGGACTGCCTGTCACGCTTAGAGCCAAACATATCCCTTTTCCTCCAAACCAGCAAGAGCTACAAGAGTATTTCTTAGTGAAACATTGTTTGCTTTGGCAGAGCACTTCATGCCTCTTAAGACATAGCTCTGTATGACCTGGAAACTAGAAGTCCAGAGGGACACCTGCTCTGTCCAAACAGAAGAGGAGAGGCATGAATGTGCTGCTCTTTTAAGCGTCTGCCCTAACACTGAAATCTAAAGCACCACTGTAATGGGACCCAACAGAAAGAGTTAGGACAGAATTTGTTGCTGCTTCTTCCTGTTCCTTTGCAGAGTAGTTCATGTCCGAACAGCCGTAGCTCTCTCTGGCTTGCCGTCTGCAATTCCAGCAAGGATACAGTTCCTCGTCAACAGAAAGAGCTAGGAAGGAATTGCTTGCACTGATTTCTGTGTGTCTGCTCTAGAAATTGATTCCCTATTTGGCAGAACTCTGGACTGCCTGTCACACTTAGAGCCAAACATCTCCCTTTTCCTCCAAACCAGCAAGAGCTACAAGATTATTTCTTAGTGAAACATTGTTTGCTTTGGCAGAGCACTTCATGCCTCTTAAGACATAGCTCTGTATGACCTGGAAACTAGAAGTCCAGAGGGACACCTGCTCTGTCCAAACAGAAGAGGAGAGGCATGAATGTGCTGCTCTCTTAAGCGGCTGCCCTAACACTGAAACGTAAAGCACCACTGTAATGGGACCCAACAGAAAGAGTTAGGACAGAATTTGTTGTTCCTTCTTCCTGCTCCTTTGCAGAGTAGTTCATGTCCGAACAGCCGTAGGTCTGTCTGGCTTGCAATCTCCAATTCCAGCAAGGATACAGTTCCTTGTCAACAGAAAGAGCTAGGAAGGAATTGCTTGCGCTGATTTCTGTTTGTCTGCTCTAGCAGTTGGTTCCCTATTTGGCAGAACGCTGGAGTGCCTGTCACACTTAGAGCCAAACATCTCCCTTTTCCTCCAAACTAGCAAGAGCTACAAGATTATTTCTTAGTGAAACATTGTTTGCTTTGGCAGAGCACTTCATGCCTCTTAAGACATAGCTCTGTATGACCTGGAAACTAGAAGTCCAGAGGGACACCTGCTCTGTCCAAACAGAAGAGGAGAGGCATGAATGTGCTACCCTCTTAAGCGAATGCCCTAACACTGAAACGTAAAGCACCACTGTAATGGGACCCAGCAGAAAGAGATAGGACAGAATTTGTTGTTCCTTCTTCCTGCTCCTTTGCAGAGTAGTTCATGTACAAACAGCCGTAGCTCTGTCTGGCTTGCCATCTCCCATTCCAGCAAGGATACAGTTCCTCGTCAACAGAAAGAGCTAGGAAGGAATTGCTTGTGCTGATTTCTGTTTGTCTGCTCTAGTAGTTGGTTCCCTATTTGGCAGAACGCTGGACTGCCTGTCACACTTAGAGCCAAACATCTCCCTTTTCCTCCAAACCAGCAAGAGCTACAAGATTATTTCTTAGTGAAACATTGCTTGCTTTGGCAGAGCACTTCATGCCTCTTAAGACATAGCTCTGTATGACCTGGAAACTAGAAATCCAGAGGGACACCTGCTCTGTCCAAACAGAAGAGGAGAGGCATGAATGTGCTGCTCTTTTAAGGGTCTGCCCTAACACTGAAACATAAAGCACCACTGTAATGGGACCCAGCAGAAAGAGTTAGGACAGAATTTGTTGCTGCTTCTTCCTGTTCCTTTGCAGAGTAGTTCATGTCCGAACAGCGGTAGCTCTGTCTGGCTTGCCATCTCCCATTCCAGCAAGGATACAGTTCCTCGTCAACAGAAAGAGCTAGGAAGGAATTGCTTGCGCTGATTTCTGTTTGTCTGCTCTAGTAGTTGGTTCCCACCTAGGGAGAACGCTGGACTGCCTGTCACGCTTAGAGCCAAACATCTCCCTTTTCCTCCAAACCAGCAAGAGCTACAAGAGTATTTCTTAGTGAAACATTGTTTGCTTTGGCAGAGCACTTCATGCCTCTTAAGACATAGCTCTGTATGACCTGGAAACTAGAAGTCCAGAGGGACACCTGCTCTGTCCAAACAGAAGAGGAGAGGCATGAATGTGCTGCTCTTTTAAGGGTCTGCCCTAACACTGAAACGTAAAGCACCACTGTAATGGGACCCAACAGAAAGAGTTAGGACAGAATTTGTTGCTGCTTCTTCCTGCTCCTTTGCAGAGTAGTTCATGTCCGAACAGCCGTAGGTCTGTCTGGCTTGCAATCTCCAATTCCAGCAAGGATACAGTTCCTCGTCAACAGAAAGAGCTAGGAAGGAATTGCTTGCGCTGATTTCTGTTTGTCTGCTCTAGCAGTTGGTTCCCTATTTGGCAGAACGCTGGAGTGCCTGTCACACTTAGAGCCAAACATCTCCCTTTTCCTCCAAACTAGCAAGAGCTACAAGATTATTTCTTAGTGAAACATTGTTTGCTTTGGCAGAGCACTTCATGCCTCTTAAGACATAGCTCTGTATGACCTGGAAACTAGAAGTCCAGAGGGACACCTGCTCTGTCCAAACAGAAGAGGAGAGGCATGAATGTGCTACCCTCTTAAGCGAATGCCCTAACACTGAAACGTAAAGCACCACTGTAATGGGACCCAGCAGAAAGAGATAGGACAGAATTTGTTGTTCCTTCTTCCTGCTCCTTTGCAGAGTAGTTCATGTCCAAACAGCCGTAGCTCTGTCTGGCTTGCCATCTCCCATTCCAGCAAGGATACAGTTCCTCGTCAACAGAAAGAGCTAGGAAGGAATTGCTTGTGCTGATTTCTGTTTGTCTGCTCTAGTAGTTGGTTCCCTCCTAGGGAGAACGCTGGACTGCCTGTCACACTTAGAGCCAAACATCTCCCTTTTCCTCCAAACCAGCAAGAGCTACAAGATTATTTCTTAGTGAAACATTGTTTGCTTTGGCAGAGCACTTCATGCCTCTTAAGACATAGCTCTGTATGACCTGGAAACTAGAAATCCAGAGGGACACCTGCTCTGTCCAAACAGAAGAGGAGAGGCATGAATGTGCTGCTCTTTTAAGGGTCTGCCCTAACACTGAAACCTAAAGCACCACTGTAATGGGACCCAGCAGAAAGAGTTAGGACAGAATTTGTTGCTGCTTCTTCCTGTTCCTTTGCAGAGTAGTTCATGTCCGAACAGCGGTAGCTCTGTCTGGCTTGCCATCTCCCATTCCAGCAAGGATACAGTTCCTCGTCAACAGAAAGAGCTAGGAAGGAATTGCTTGCGCTGATTTCTGTTTGTCTGCTCTAGTAGTTGGTTCCCTATTTGGCAGAACGCTGGACTGCCTGTCACGCTTAGAGCCAAACATCTCCCTTTTCCTCCAAACCAGCAAGAGCTACAAGAGTATTTCTTAGTGAAACATTGTTTGCTTTGGCAGAGCCCTTCATGCCTCTTAAGACATAGCTCTGTATGACCTGGAAACTAGAAGTCCAGAGGGACACCTGCTCTGTCCAAACAGAAGAGGAGAGGCATGAATGTGCTGCTCTTTTAAGCATCTGCCCTAACACTGATATCTAAAGCACCACTGTAATGGGACGCAGCAGAAAGAGTTAGGACAGAATTTGTTGCTGCTTCTTCCTGTTCCTTTGCAGAGTAGTTCATGTCCGAACAGCCGTAGCTCTCTCTGGCTTGCCATCTGCAATTCCAGCAAGGATACAGTTCCTCGTCAACAGAAAGAGCTAGGAAGGAATTGCTTGCGCTGATTTCTGTGTGTCTGCTCTAGAAATTGATTCCCTATTTGGCAGAACTCTGGACTGCCTTTCACACTTAGAGCCAAACATCTCCCTTTTCCTCCAAACCAGCAAGAGCTACAAGATTATTTCTTAGTGAAACATTGTTTGCTTTGGCAGAGCACTTCATGCCTCTTAAGACATAGCTCTGTATGACCTGGAAACTAGAAATCCAGAGGGACACCTGCTCTGTCCAAAGAGAAGAGGAGAGGCATGAATGTGCTGCTCTCTTATGCGGCTGCCCTAACACTGAAACGTAAAGCACCACTGTAATGGGACCCAGCAGAAAGAGTTAGGACAGAATTTGTTGTTCCTTCTTCCTGCTCCTTTGCAGAGTAGTTCATGTCCGAACAGCCGTAGGTCTGTCTGGCTTGCAATCTCCAATTCCAGCAAGGATACAGTTCCTTGTCAACAGAAAGAGCTAGGAAGGAATTGCTTGCGCTGATTTCTGTTTGTCTGCTCTAGCAGTTGGTTCCCTATTTGGCAGAACGCTGGAGTGCCTGTCACACTTAGAGCCAAACATCTCCCTTTTCCTCCAAACTAGCAAGAGCTACAAGATTATTTCTTAGTGAAACATTGTTTGCTTTGGCAGAGCACTTCATGCCTCTTAAGACATAGCTCTGTATGACCTGGAAACTAGAAATCCAGAGGGACACCTGCTCTGTCCAAACAGAAGAGGAGAGGCATGAATGTGCTACCCTCTTAAGCGAATGCCCTAACACTGAAACGTAAAGCACCACTGTAATGGGACCCAGCAGAAAGAGATAGGACAGAATTTGTTGTTCCTTCTTCCTGCTCCTTTGCAGAGTAGTTCATGTACAAACAGCCGTAGCTCTGTCTGGCTTGCCATCTCCCATTCCAGCAAGGATACAGTTCCTCGTCAACAGAAAGAGCTAGGAAGGAATTGCTTGCGCTGATTTCTGTTTGTCTGCTCTAGTAGTTGGTTCCCTATTTGGCAGAACGCTGGACTGCCTGTCACACTTAGAGCCAAACATCTCCCTTTTCCTCCAAACCAGCAAGAGCTACAAGATTATTTCTTAGTGAAACATTGTTTGCTTTGGCAGAGCACTTCATGCCTCTTAAGACATAGCTCTGTATGACCTGGAAACTAGAAATCCAGAGGGACACCTGCTCTGTCCAAAGAGAAGAGGAGAGGCATGAATGTGCTGCTCATTTAAGCGTCTGCCCTAACACTGAAATCTAAAGCACCACTGTAATGGGACCCAGCAGAAAGAGTTAGGACAGAATTTGTTGCTGCTTATTCCTGTTCCTTTGCAGAGTAGTTCATGTCCGAACAGCCGTAGCTCTGTCTGGCTTGCCATCTCCCATTCCAGCAAGGATACAGTTCCTCGTCAACAGAAAGAGCTAGGAAGGAATTGCTTGCGCTGATTTCTGTTTGTCTGCTCTAGCAGTTGGTTCCCTATTTGGCAGAACGCTGGACTGCCTGTCACACTCAGAGCCAAACATCTCCCTTTTCCTCCAAACCAGCAAGAGCTACAAGATTATTTCTTAGTGAAACATTGTTTGCTTTGGCAGAGCACTTCATGCCTCTTAGACGTAGCTCTGTATGACCTGGAAACTAGAAGTCCAGAGGGACACCTGCTCTGTCCAAACAGAAGAGGAGAGGCATGAATGTGCTGCTCTCTTAAGCGGCGGCTGCCCTAACACTGAAACCTAAAGCACCACTGTAATGGGACCCAACAGAAAGAGTTAGGACAGAATTTGTTGCTGCTTCTACCTGTTCCTTTGCAGAGTAGTTCATGTCCGAACAGCCGTAGCTCTGTCTGGCTTGCCATCTCCAATTCCAGCAAGGATACAGTTCCTCGTCAACAGAAAGAGCTAGGAAGGAATTGCTTGCGCTGATTTCTGTTTGTCTGCTCTAGTAGTTGGTTCCCTATTTGGCAGAACCCTGGACTGCCTGTCACACTTAGAGCCAAACATCTCCCTTTTCCTCCAAACCAGCAAGAGCTACAAGATTATTTCTTTAGTGAAACATTGTTTGCTTTGGCAGAGCACTTCATGCCTCTTAAGACATAGCTCTGTATGACCTGGAAACTAGAAGTCCAGAGGGACACCTGCTCTGTCCAAACAGAAGAGGAGAGGCATGAATGTGCTGCTCTTTTAAGCATCTGCCCTAACACTGAAATCTAAAGCACCACTGTAATGGGACGCAGCAGAAAGAGTTAGGACAGAATTTGTTGCTGCTTCTTCCTGTTCCTTTGCAGAGTAGTTCATGTCCGAACAGCCGTAGCTCTGTCTGGCTTGCCATCTCCCATTCCAGCAAGGATACAGTTCCTCGTCAACAGAAAGAGCTAGGAAGGAATTGCTTGCGCTGATTTCTGTGTGTCTGCTCTAGAAATTCGTTCCCTATTTGGCAGAACTCTGGACTGCCTGTCACACTTAGAGCCAAACATCTCCCTTTTCCTCCAAACCAGCAAGAGCTACAAGATTATTTCTTAGTGAAACATTGTTTGCTTTGGCAGAGCACTTCATGCCTCTTAAGACGTAGCTCTGTATGACCTGGAAACTAGAAGTCCAGAGGGACACCTGCTCTGTCCAAACAGAAGAGGAGAGGCATGCATGTGCTGCTCTCTTAAGCGGCTGCCCTAACTATGAAACCTAAAGCACCACTGTAATGGGACCCAACAGAAAGAGTTAGGACAGAATTTGTTGTTCCTTCTTCCTGCTCCTTTGCAGAGTAGTTCATGCCCGAACAGCCGTAGCTCTGTCTGGCTTGCAATCTCCAAGTCCAGCAAGGATACAGTTCCTCGTCAACAGAAAGAGCTAGGAAGGAATTGCTTGCGCTGATTTCTGCTTGTCTGCTCTAGTAGTTGGTTCCCTATTTGGCAGAACGCTGGACTGCCTGTCACACTTAGAGCCAAACATCTCCCTTTTCCTCCAAACCAGCAAGAGCTACAAGATTATTTCTTAGTGAAACATTGCTTGCTTTGGCAGAGCACTTCATGCCTCTTAAGACGTAGCTCTGTATGACCTGGAAACTAGAAATCCAGAGGGACACCTGCTCTGTCCAAACAGAAGAGGAGAGGCATGAATGTGCTGCTCTTTTAAGCGGCTGCCCTAACACTGAAACGTAAAGCACCACTGTAATGGGACCCAACAGAAAGAGTTAGGACAGAATTTGTTGTTCCTTCTTCCTGCTCCTTTGCAGAGTAGTTCATGCCAGAACAGCCGTAGCTCTGTCTGGCTTGCAGTCTCCAATTCCAGCAAGGATACAGTTCCTCGTCAACAGAAAGAGCTAGGAAGGAATTGCTTGCGCTGATTTCTGCTTGTCTGCTCTAGTAGTTGGTTCCCTATTTGGCAGAACGCTGGAGTGCCTGTCACACTTAGAGCCAAACATCTCCGTTTTCCTCCAAACCAGCAAGAGCTACAAGATTATTTCTTAGTGAAACATTGTTTGCTTTGGCAGAGCACTTCATGCCTCTTAAGACATAGCTCTGTATGACCTGGAAACTAGAAATCCAGAGGGACACCTGCTCTGTCCAAACAGAAGAGGAGAGGCATGAATGTGCTGCTCTTTTAAGGGTCTGCCCTAACACTGAAACATAAAGCACCACTGTAATGGGACCCAGCAGAAAGAGTTAGGACAGAATTTGTTGTTCCTTCTTCCTGTTCCTTTGCGGAGCTGTTCATGCCCGAACAGCCGTAGCTCTGTCT
The DNA here is from genome assembly GCA_027574665.1 of Rhynochetos jubatus. Lineage (NCBI taxonomy): Eukaryota > Metazoa > Chordata > Aves > Eurypygiformes > Rhynochetidae > Rhynochetos > Rhynochetos jubatus. The sequence goes on along the minus strand of CM050689.1, from coordinate 8,433,116 downwards.
GGCTTGCAGTCTCCAATTCCAGCAAGGATACAGTTCCTCGTCAACAGAAAGAGCTAGGAAGGAATTGCTTGCGCTGATTTCTGTTTGTCTGCTCTAGTAGTTGGTTCCCTCCTAGGGAGAACGCTGGACTGCCTGTCACACTTAGAGCCAAACATCTCCCTTTTCCTCCAAACCAGCAAGAGCTACAAGATTATTTCTTAGTGAAACATTGTTTGCTTTGGCAGAGCCCTTCATGCCTCTTAAGACATAGCTCTGTATGACCTGGAAACTAGAAATCCAGAGGGACACCTGCTCTGTCCAAACAGAAGAGGAGAGGCATGAATGTGCTGCTCATTTAAGCGTCTGCCCTAACACTGAAATCTAAAGCACCACTGTAATGGGACCCAGCAGAAAGAGTTAGGACAGAATTTGTTGCTGCTTCTTCCTGCTCCTTTGCAGAGTAGTTCATGTCCGAACAGCCGTAGCTCTGTCTGGCTTGCCATCTCCCATTCCAGCGAGGATACAGTTCCTCGTCAACAGAAAGAGCTAGGAAGGAATTGCTTGCGCTGATTTCTGTGTGTCTGCTCTAGTAGTTGGTTCCCTATTTGGCAGAACCCTGGACTGCCTGTCACACTTAGAGCCAAACATCTCCCTTTTCCTCCAAACCAGCAAGAGCTACAAGATTATTTCTTTAGTGAAACATAGTTTGCTTTGGCAGAGCACTTCATGCCTCTTAAGACGTAGCTCTGTATGACCTGGAAACTAGAAGTCCAGAGGGACACCTGCTCTGTCCAAACAGAAGAGGATAAACATGAAGGTGCTGCTCTCTTAAGCGGCGGCTGCCCTAACACTGAAACCTAAAGCACCACTGTAATGGGACCCAACAGAAAGAGTTAGGACAGAATTTGTTGCTGCTTCTACCTGTTCCTTTGCAGAGTAGTTCATGTCCGAACAGCCGTAGCTCTGTCTGGCTTGCCATCTCCAATTCCAGCAAGGATACAGTTCCTCGTCAACAGAAAGAGCTAGGAAGGAATTGCTTGCGCTGATTTCTGTTTGTCTGCTCTAGCAGTTGGTTCCCTATTTGGCAGAACGCTGGACTGCCTGTCACCCTTAGAGCCAAACATATCCCTTTTCCTCCAAACCAGCAAGAGCCTCAAGAGTATTTCTTAGTGAAACATTGTTTGCTTTGGCAGAGCACTTCATGCCTCTTAAGACATAGCTCTGTATGACCTGGAAACTAGAAGTCCAGAGGGACACCTGCTCTGTCCAAACAGAAGAGGAGAGGCATGAATGTGCTGCTCTTTTAAGCATCTGCCCTAACACTGAAATCTAAAGCACCACTGTAATGGGACGCAGCAGAAAGAGTTAGGACAGAATTTGTTGCTGCTTCTTCCTGTTCCTTTGCAGAGTAGTTCATGTCCGAACAGCCGTAGCTCTGTCTGGCTTGCCATCTCCCATTCCAGCAAGGATACAGTTCCTCGTCAACAGAAAGAGCTAGGAAGGAATTGCTTGCGCTGATTTCTGTGTGTCTGCTCTAGAAATTCGTTCCCTATTTGGCAGAACTCTGGACTGCCTGTCACACTTAGAGCCAAACATCTCCCTTTTCCTCCAAACCAGCAAGAGCTACAAGATTATTTCTTAGTGAAACATTGTTTGCTTTGGCAGAGCACTTCATGCCTCTTAAGACGTAGCTCTGTATGACCTGCAAACTAGAAGTCCAGAGGGACACCTGCTCTGTCCAAACAGAAGAGGAGAGGCATGCATGTGCTGCTCTCTTAAGCGGCTGCCCTAACTATGAAACCTAAAGCACCACTGTAATGGGACCCAACAGAAAGAGTTAGGACAGAATTTGTTGTTCCTTCTTCCTGCTCCTTTGCAGAGTAGTTCATGCCCGAACAGCCGTAGCTCTGTCTGGCTTGCAATCTCCAAGTCCAGCAAGGATACAGTTCCTCGTCAACAGAAAGAGCTAGGAAGGAATTGCTTGCACTGATTTCTGCTTGTCTGCTCTAGTAGTTGGTTCCCTATTTGGCAGAACGCTGGACTGCCTGTCACACTTAGAGCCAAACATCTCCCTTTTCCTCCAAACCAGCAAGAGCTACAAGATTATTTCTTAGTGAAACATTGCTTGCTTTGGCAGAGCACTTCATGCCTCTTAAGACGTAGCTCTGTATGACCTGGAAACTAGAAATCCAGAGGGACACCTGCTCTGTCCAAACAGAAGAGGAGAGGCATGAATGTGCTGCTCTTTTAAGCGGCTGCCCTAACACTGAAACCTAAAGCACCACTGTAATGGGACCCAACAGAAAGAGTTAGGACAGAATTTGTTGTTCCTTCTTCCTGCTCCTTTGCAGAGTAGTTCATGTACAAACAGCCGTAGCTCTGTCTGACTTGCAGTCTCCAATTCCAGCAAGGATACAGTTCCTCGTCAACAGAAAGAGCTAGGAAGGAATTGCTTGCGCTGATTTCTGTTTGTCTGCTCTAGTAGTTGGTTCCCTATTTGGCAGAACCCTGGACTGCCTGTCACACTTAGAGCCAAACATCTCCCTTTTCCTCCAAACCAGCAAGAGCTACAAGATTATTTCTTAGTGAAACATTGCTTGCTTTGGCAGAGCACTTCATGCCTCTTAAGACGTAGCTCTGTATGACCTGGAAACTAGAAATCCAGAGGGACACCTGCCCTGCCCAAACAGAAGAGGAGAGGCATGAATGTGCTGCTCTTTTAAGCGGCTGCCCTAACACTGAAACCTAAAGCACCACTGTAATGGGACCCAACAGAAAGAGTTAGGACAGAATTTGTTGTTCCTTCTTCCTGCTCCTTTGCAGAGTAGTTCATGTACAAACAGCCGTAGCTCTGTCTGACTTGCAGTCTCCAATTCCAGCAAGGATACAGTTCCTCGTCAACAGAAAGAGCTAGGAAGGAATTGCTTGCGCTGATTTCTGTTTGTCTGCTCTAGTAGTTGGTTCCCTCCTAGGGAGAACGCTGGACTGCCTGTCACACTTAGAGCCAAACATCTCCCTTTTCCTCCAAACCAGCAAGAGCTACAAGATTATTTCTTAGTGAAACATTGTTTGCTTTGGCAGAGCCCTTCATGCCTCTTAAGACATAGCTCTGTATGACCTGGAAACTAGAAATCCAGAGGGACACCTGCTCTGTCCAAACAGAAGAGGAGAGGCATGAATGTGCTGCTCATTTAAGCGTCTGCCCTAACACTGAAATCTAAAGCACCACTGTAATGGGACCCAGCAGAAAGAGTTAGGACAGAATTTGTTGCTGCTTCTTCCTGCTCCTTTGCAGAGTAGTTCATGTCCGAACAGCCGTAGCTCTGTCTGCCTTGCAGTCTCCAATTCCAGCAAGGATACAGTTCCTCGTCAACAGAAAGAGCTAGGAAGGAATTGCTTGCGCTGATTTCTGTTTGTCTGCTCTAGCAGTTGGTTCCCTATTTGGCAGAACGCTGGACTGCCTGTCACCCTTAGAGCCAAACATCTCCCTTTTCCTCCAAACCAGCAAGAGCTACAAGATTATTTCTTAGTGAAACATTGTTTGCTTTGGCAGAGCACTTCATGCCTCTTAAGACGTAGCTCTGTATGACCTGGAAACTAGAAGTCCAGAGGGACACCTGCTCTGTCCAAACAGAAGAGGAGAGGCATGAATGTGCTGCTCTCTTAAGCGACTGCCCTAACACTGAAACGTAAACCACCACTGTAATGGGACCCAGCAGAAAGAGTTAGGACAGAATTTGTTGTTCCTTCTTCCTGCTCCTTTGCTGAGTAGTTCATGCCCGAACAGCCGTAGCTCTGTCTGGCTTGCCATCTCCCATTCCAGCAAGGATACAGTTCCTCGTCAACAGAAAGAGCTAGGAAGGAATTGCTTGCGCTGATTTCTGTTTGTCTGCTCTAGTAGTTGGTTCCCTATTTGGCAGAACGCTGGACTGCCTGTCACACTTAGAGCCAAACATCTCCCTTTTCCTCCAAACCAGCAAGAGCTACAAGTTGATTTCTTTAGTGAAACATTGTTTGCTTTGGCAGAGCACTTCATGCCTCTTAAGACATAGCTCTGTATGACCTGGAAACTAGAAATCCAGAGGGACACCTGCTCTGTCCAAACAGAAGAGGAGAGGCATGAATGTGCTGCTCATTTAAGCGTCTGCCCTAACACTGAAATCTAAAGCACCACTGTAATGGGACCCAGCAGAAAGAGTTAGGACAGAATTTGTTGCTGCTTCTTCCTGCTCCTTTGCAGAGTAGTTCATGTCCGAACAGCCGTAGCTCTGTCTGCCTTGCAGTCTCCAATTCCAGTAAGGATACAGTTCCTCGTCAACAGAAAGAGCTAGGAAGGAATTGCTTGCGCTGATTTCTGTTTATCTGCTCTAGTAGTTGGTTCCCTATTTGGCAGGACGCTGGACTGCCTGTCACCCTTAGAGCCAAACATCTCCTTTTCCTCCAAACCAGCAAGAGCTACAAGATTATTTCTTAGTGAAACACTGTTTGCTTTGGCAGAGCACTTCATGCCTCTTAAGACGTAGCGCTGTATGACCTGGAAACTAGAAATCCAGAGGGACACCTGCTCTGTCCAAACAGAAGAGGAGAGGCATGAATGTGCTGCTCTCTTAAGCGGCTGCCCTAACACTGAAACCTAAAGCACCACTGTAATGGGACCCAACAGAAAGAGTTAGGACAGAATTTGTTGTTCCTTATTCCTGCTCCTTTGCAGAGTAGTTCATGTCCGAACAGCCGTAGCTCTGTCTGGCTTGCCATCTCCCATTCCAGCAAGGATACAGTTCCTCGTCAACAGAAAGAGCTAGGAAGGAATTGCTTGTGCTGATTTCTGTTTGTCTGCTCTAGTAGTTGGTTCCCTATTTGGCAGAACGCTGGACTGCCTGTCACACTTAGAGCCAAACATCTCCCTTTTCCTCCAAACCAGCAAGAGCTACAAGATTATTTCTTAGTGAAACATTGTTTGCTTTGGCAGAGCACTTCATGCCTCTTAAGACATAGCTCTGTATGACCTGGAAACTAGAAATCCAGAGGGACACCTGCTCTGTCCAAACAGAAGAGGAGAGGCATGAATGTGCTGCTCTCTTAAGCAGCTGCCCTAACACTGAAACATAAAGCACCACTGTAATGGGACCCAGCAGAAAGAGTTAGGACAGAATTTGTTGTTCCTTCTTCCTGCTCCTTTGCAGAGTAGTTCATGTCCGAACAGCCGTAGCTCTGTCTGGCTTTCAGTCTCCAATTCCAGCAAGGATACAGTTCCTCGTCAACAGAAAGAGCTAGGAAGGAATTGCTTGCGCTGATTTCTGTTTGTCTGCTCTAGTAGTTGGTTCCCTATTTGGCAGAACCCTGGACTGCCTGTCACACTTAGAGCCAAACATCTCCCTTTCCCTACAAACCAGCAAGAGCTACAAGATTATTTCTTTAGTGAAACATTGTTTGCTTTGGCAGAGCACTTCATGCCTCTTAAGACGTAGCTCTGTATGACCTGGAAACTAGAAGTCCAGAGGGACACCTGCTCTGTCCAAACAGAAGAGGAGAGGCATGAATGTGCTGCTCTTTTAAGCGGCTACCCTAACACTGAAATCTAAAGCACCACTGTAATGGGACCCAACAGAAAGAGTTAGGACAGAATTTGTTGCTGCTTCTTCCTGTTCCTTTGCAGAGTAGTTCATGTCCGAACAGCCGTAGCTCTGTCTGGCTTTCAGTCTCCAATTCCAGCAAGGATACAGTTCCTCGTCAACAGAAAGAGCTAGGAAGGAATTGCTTGCGCTGATTTCTGTTTGTCTGCTCTAGCAGTTGGTTCCCTATTTGGCAGAACGCTGGACCGCCTGTCACACTCAGAGCCAAACATCTCCCTTTTCCTCCAAACCAGCAAGAGCCTCAAGATTATTTCGTAGTGAAACATTGTTTCCTTTGGCAGAGCACTTCATGCCTCTTAAGACATAGCTCTGTATGACCTGGAAACTAGAAATCCAGAGGGACACCTGCTCTGTCCAAACAGAAGAGGAGAGGCATGAATGTGCTGCTCTCTTAAGCGGCTGCCCTAACACTGAAACGTAAAGCACCACTGTAATGGGACCCAACAGAAAGAGTTAGGACAGAATTTGTTGTTCCTTCTTCCTGCTCCTTTGCAGAGTAGTTCATGTCCGAACAGCCGTAGCTCTGTCTGGCTTGCCATCTCCCATTCCAGCAAGGATACAGTTCCTCGTCAACAGAAAGAGCTAGGAAGGAATTGCTTGCGCTGATTTCTGTTTGTCTGCTCTAGCAGTTGGTTCCCTATTTGACTGAACGCTGGACTGCCTGTCACCCTTAGAGCCAAACATCTCCCTTTTCCTCCAAACCAGCAAGAGCTACAAGAGTATTTCTTAGTGACACATTGTTTGCTTTGGCAGAGCACTTCATGCCTCTTAAGACGTAGCTCTGTATGACCTGGAAACTAGAAGTCCAGAGGGACACCTGCTCTGTCCAAACAGAAGAGGAGAGGCATGAATGTGCTGCTCTCTTAAGCGGCTGCCCTAACACTGAAACGTAAAGCACCACTGTAATGGGACCCAGCAGAAAGAGTTAGGACAGAATTTGTTGTTCCTTCTTCCTGCTCCTTTGCAGAGTAGTTCATGTACAAACAGCCGTAGCTCTGTCTGGCTTGCAGTCTCCAATTCCAGCAAGGATACAGTTCCTCGTCAACAGAAAGAGCTAGGAAGGAATTGCTTGCGCTGATTTCTGTTTGTCTGCTCTAGTAGTTGGTTCCCTATTTGGCAGAACGCTGGACTGCCTGTCACGCTTAGAGCCAAACATATCCCTTTTCCTCCAAACCAGCAAGAGCTACAAGAGTATTTCTTAGTGAAACATTGTTTGCTTTGGCAGAGCACTTCATGCCTCTTAAGACGTAGCTCTGTATGACCTGGAAACTAGAAGTCCAGAGGGACACCTGCTCTGTCCAAACAGAAGAGGAGAGGCATGAATGTGCTGCTCTCTTAAGCGGCTGCCCTAACACTGAAACGTAAAGCACCACTGTAATGGGAACCAGCAGAAAGAGTTAGGACAGAATTTGTTGTTCCTTCTTCCTGCTCCTTTGCAGAGTAGTTCATGTCCGAACAGCCGTAGCTCTGTCTGGCTTGCAATCTCCAATTCCAGCAAGGATACAGTTCCTCGTCAACAGAAAGAGCTAAGAAGGAATTGCTTGCGCTGATTTCTGCTTGTCTGCTCTAGTAGTTGGTTCCCTATTTGGCAGGACGCTGGACTGCCTGTCACGCTTAGAGCCAAACATCTCCCTTTTCCTCCAAACCAGCAAGAGCTACAAGATTATTTCTTAGTGAAACACTGTTTGCTTTGGCAGAGCACTTCATGCCTCTTAAGACGTAGCGCTGTATGACCTGGAAACTAGAAATCCAGAGGGACACCTGCTCTGTCCAAACAGAAGAGGATAGGCATGAATGTGCTGCTCTTTTAAGCGTCTGCCCTAACACTGAAATCTAAAGCACCACTGTAATGGGACCCAACAGAAAGAGTTAGGACAGAATTTGTTGTTCCTTCTTCCTGTTCCTTTGCAGAGTAGTTCATGTCCGAACAGCCGTAGCTCTGTCTGGCTTGCCATCTCCAATTCCAGCAAGGATACAGTTCCTCGTCAACAGAAAGAGCTAGGAAGGAATTGCTTGTGCTGATTTCTGTTTGTCTGCTCTAGTAGTTGGTTCCCTATTTGGCAGAACGCTGGACTGCCTGTCACACTTAGAGCCAAACATCTCCCTTTTCCTCCAAACCAGCAAGAGCTACAAGATTATTTCTTAGTGAAACATTGTTTGCTTTGGCAGAGCACTTCATGCCTCTTAAGACATAGCTCTGTATGACCTGGAAACTAGAAATCCAGAGGGACACCTGCTCTGTCCAAACAGAAGAGGAGAGGCATGAATGTGCTGCTCTCTTAAGCAGCTGCCCTAACACTGAAACATAAAGCACCACTGTAATGGGACCCAGCAGAAAGAGTTAGGACAGAATTTGTTGTTCCTTCTTCCTGCTCCTTTGCAGAGTAGTTCATGTCCGAACAGCCGTAGCTCTGTCTGGCTTTCAGTCTCCAATTCCAGCAAGGATACAGTTCCTCGTCAACAGAAAGAGCTAGGAAGGAATTGCTTGCGCTGATTTCTGTTTGTCTGCTCTAGTAGTTGGTTCCCTATTTGGCAGAACCCTGGACTGCCTGTCACACTTAGAGCCAAACATCTCCCTTTCCCTACAAACCAGCAAGAGCTACAAGATTATTTCTTTAGTGAAACATTGTTTGCTTTGGCAGAGCACTTCATGCCTCTTAAGACGTAGCTCTGTATGACCTGGAAACTAGAAGTCCAGAGGGACACCTGCTCTGTCCAAACAGAAGAGGAGAGGCATGAATGTGCTGCTCTTTTAAGCGGCTACCCTAACACTGAAATCTAAAGCACCACTGTAATGGGACCCAACAGAAAGAGTTAGGACAGAATTTGTTGCTGCTTCTTCCTGTTCCTTTGCAGAGTAGTTCATGTCCGAACAGCCGTAGCTCTGTCTGGCTTTCAGTCTCCAATTCCAGCAAGGATACAGTTCCTCGTCAACAGAAAGAGCTAGGAAGGAATTGCTTGCGCTGATTTCTGTTTGTCTGCTCTAGCAGTTGGTTCCCTATTTGGCAGAACGCTGGACCGCCTGTCACACTCAGAGCCAAACATCTCCCTTTTCCTCCAAACCAGCAAGAGCCTCAAGATTATTTCGTAGTGAAACATTGTTTCCTTTGGCAGAGCACTTCATGCCTCTTAAGACATAGCTCTGTATGACCTGGAAACTAGAAATCCAGAGGGACACCTGCTCTGTCCAAACAGAAGAGGAGAGGCATGAATGTGCTGCTCTCTTAAGCGGCTGCCCTAACACTGAAACGTAAAGCACCACTGTAATGGGACCCAACAGAAAGAGTTAGGACAGAATTTGTTGTTCCTTATTCCTTTTCCTTTGCAGAGTAGTTCATGTACAAACAGCCGTAGCTCTGTCTGGCTTGCCATCTCCCATTCCAGCAAGGATACAGTTCCTCGTCAACAGAAAGAGCTAGGAAGGAATTGCTTGCGCTGATTTCTGTTTGTCTGCTCTAGCAGTTGGTTCCCTATTTGACTGAACGCTGGACTGCCTGTCACCCTTAGAGCCAAACATCGCCCTTTTCCTCCAAACCAGCAAGAGCTACAAGAGTATTTCTTAGTGACACATTGTTTGCTTTGGCAGAGCACTTCATGCCTCTTAAGACGTAGCTCTGTATGACCTGGAAACTAGAAGTCCAGAGGGACACCTGCTCTGTCCAAACAGAAGAGGAGAGGCATGAATGTGCTGCTCTCTTAAGCGGCTGCCCTAACACTGAAACGTAAAGCACCACTGTAATGGGACCCAGCAGAAAGAGTTAGGACAGAATTTGTTGTTCCTTCTTCCTGCTCCTTTGCAGAGTAGTTCATGTACAAACAGCCGTAGCTCTGTCTGGCTTGCAGTCTCCAATTCCAGCAAGGATACAGTTCCTCGTCAACAGAAAGAGCTAGGAAGGAATTGCTTGCGCTGATTTCTGTTTGTCTGCTCTAGTAGTTGGTTCCCTATTTGGCAGAACGCTGGACTGCCTGTCACGCTTAGAGCCAAACATATCCCTTTTCCTCCAAACCAGCAAGAGCTACAAGAGTATTTCTTAGTGAAACATTGTTTGCTTTGGCAGAGCACTTCATGCCTCTTAAGACGTAGCTCTGTATGACCTGGAAACTAGAAGTCCAGAGGGACACCTGCTCTGTCCAAACAGAAGAGGAGAGGCATGAATGTGCTGCTCTCTTAAGCGGCTGCCCTAACACTGAAACGTAAAGCACCACTGTAATGGGAACCAGCAGAAAGAGTTAGGACAGAATTTGTTGTTCCTTCTTCCTGCTCCTTTGCAGAGTAGTTCATGTCCGAACAGCCGTAGCTCTGTCTGGCTTGCAATCTCCAATTCCAGCAAGGATACAGTTCCTCGTCAACAGAAAGAGCTAGGAAGGAATTGCTTGTGCTGATTTCTGCTTGTCTGCTCTAGTAGTTGGTTCCCTATTTGGCAGGACGCTGGACTGCCTGTCACGCTTAGAGCCAAACATCTCCCTTTTCCTCCAAACCAGCAAGAGCTACAAGATTATTTCTTAGTGAAACACTGTTTGCTTTGGCAGAGCACTTCATGCCTCTTAAGACGTAGCGCTGTATGACCTGGAAACTAGAAATCCAGAGGGACACCTGCTCTGTCGAAACAGAAGAGGATAGGCATGAATGTGCTGCTCTTTTAAGCGTCTGCCCTAACACTGAAATCTAAAGCACCACTGTAATGGGACCCAACAGAAAGAGTTAGGACAGAATTTGTTGTTCCTTCTTCCTGTTCCTTTGCAGAGTAGTTCATGTCCGAACAGCCGTAGCTCTGTCTGGCTTGCCATCTCCAATTCCAGCAAGGATACAGTTCCTCGTCAACAGAAAGAGCTAGGAAGGAATTGCTTGCGCTGATTTCTGTGTGTCTGCTCTAGAAATTCGTTCCCTATTTGGCAGAACTCTGGACTGCCTGTCACACTTAGAGCCAAACATCTCCCTTTTCCTCCAAACCAGCAAGAGCTACAAGATTATTTCTTAGTGAAACATTGTTTGCTTTGGCAGAGCACTTCATGCCTCTTAAGACGTAGCTCTGTATGACCTGGAAACTAGAAATCCAGAGGGACACCTGATCTGTCCAAACAGAAGAGGAGAGGCACGAATGTGCTGCTCTCTTAAGCGGCGGCTGCCCTAACACTGAAACGTAAAGCACCACTGTAATGGGACCCAGCAGAAAGAGTTAGGACAGAATTTGTTGTTCCTTCTTCCTGCTCCTTTGCAGAGTAGTTCATGTACAAACAGCCGTAGCTCTGTCTGGCTTGCCATCTCCAATTCCAGCAAGGATACAGTTCCTCGTCAACAGAAAGAGCTAGGAAGGAATTGCTTGCGCTGATTTCTGTTTGTCTGCTCTAGTAGTTGGTTCCCTATTTGGCAGAACGCTGGACTGCCTGTCACACTTAGAGCCAAACATATCCCTTTTCCTCCAAACCAGCAAGAGCTACAAGAGTATTTCTTAGTGAAACATTGTTTGCTTTGGCAGAGCACTTCATGCCTCTTAAGACATAGCTCTGTATGTCCTGGAAACTAGAAGTCCAGAGGGACACCTGCTCTGTCCAAACAGAAGAGGAGAGGCATGAATGTGCTGCTCTTTTAAGCGTCTGCCCTAACTCTGAAATCTAAAGCACCACTGTAATGGGACCCAACAGAAAGAGTTAGGACAGAATTTGTTGCTGCTTCTTCCTGTTCCTTTGCAGAGTAGTTCATGTCCGAACAGCCGTAGCTCTGTCTGGCTTGCAATCTCCCATTCCAGCAAGGATACAGTTCCTCGTCAACAGAAAGAGCTAGGAAGGAATTGCTTGCGCTGATTTCTGCTTGTCTGCTCTAGTAGTTGGTTCCCTATTTGGCAGGACGCTGGACTGCCTGTCACGCTTAGAGCCAAACATCTCCCTTTTCCTCCAAACCAGCAAGAGCTACAAGATTATTTCTTAGTGAAACACTGTTTGCTTTGGCAGAGCACTTCATGCCCCTTAAGACGTAGCTCTGTATGACCTGGAAACTAGAAATCCAGAGGGACACCTGCTCTGTCGAAACAGAAGAGGATAGGCATGAATGTGCTGCTCTTTTAAGCGTCTGCCCTAACACTGAAATCTAAAGCACCACTGTAATGGGACCCAACAGAAAGAGTTAGGACAGAATTTGTTGTTCCTTCTTCCTGTTCCTTTGCAGAGTAGTTCATGTCCGAACAGCCGTAGCTCTGTCTGGCTTGCCATCTCCCATTCCAGCAAGGATACAGTCCCTCGTCAACAGAAAGAGCTAGGAAGGAATTGCTTGCGCTGATTTCTGTTTGTCTGCTCTAGTAGTTGGTTCCCTATTTGGCAGAACGCTGGACTGCCTGTCACCCTCAGAGCCAAACATCTCCCTTTTCCTCCAAACCAGCAAGAGCTACAAGATTATTTCTTAGTGAAACATTGTTTGCTTTGGCCGAGCACTTCATGCCTCTTAAGACGTAGCTCTGTATGACCTGGAAACTAGAAATCCAGAGGGACACCTGATCTGTCCAAACAGAAGAGGAGAGGCATGAATGTGCTGCTCTCTTAAGCATCTGCCCTAACACTGAAACCTAAAGCACCACTGTAATGGGACCCAGCAGAAAGAGTTAGGACAGAATTTGTTGCTCCTTATTCCTGTTCCTTTGCAGAGTAGTTCATGTACAAACAGCCGTAGCTCTGTCTGGCTTGCCATCTCCCATTCCAGCAAGGATACAGTTCCTCGTCAACAGAAAGAGCTAGGAAGGAATTGCTTGCGCTGATTTCTGTTTGTCTGCTCTAGCAGTTGGTTCCCTATTTGACAGAACGCTGGACTGCCTGTCACCCTTAGAGCCAAACATCTCCCTTTTCCTCCAAACCAGCAAGAGCTACAAGATTATTTCTTAGTGAAACATTGTTTGCTTTGGCAGAGCACTTCATTCCTCTTAAGACGTAGCTCTGTATGACCTGGAAACTAGAAGTCCAGAGGGACACCTGCTCTGTCCAAACAGAAGAGGAGAGGCATGAATGTGCTGCTCTCTTAAGCGGCTGCCCTAACACTGAAACGTAAAGCACCACTGTAATGGGACCCAGCAGAAAGAGTTAGGACAGAATTTGTTGTTCCTTCTTCCTGCTCCTTTGCAGAGTAGTTCATGTACAAACAGCCGTAGCTCTGTCTGGCTTGCCATCTCCCATTCCAGCAAGGATACAGTTCCTCGTCAACAGAAAGAGCTAGGAAGGAATTGCTTGCGCTGATTTCTGCTTGTCTGCTCTAGTAGTTGGTTCCCTATTTGGCAGGACGCTGGACTGCCTGTCACACTTAGAGCCAAACATCTCCCTTTCCCTACAAACCAGCAAGAGCTACAAGTTTATTTCTTTAGTGAAACATTGTTTGCTTTGGCAGAGCACTTCATGCCTCTTAAGACATAGCTCTGTATGACCTGGAAACTAGAAATCCAGAGGGACACCTGCTCTGTCGAAACAGAAGAGGATAGGCATGAATGTGCTGCTCTTTGAAGCGTCTGCCCTAACACTGAAATCTAAAGCACCACTGTAATGGGATCCAAGAGAAAGAGTTAGGACAGAACTTGTTGCTGCTTCTTCCTGTTCCTTTGCAGAGTAGTTCATGTCCGAACAGCCGTAGCTCTGTCTGGCTTGCCATCTCCAATTCCAGCAAGGATACAGTTCCTCGTCAACAGAAAGAGCTAGGAAGGAATTGCTTGCGCTGATTTCTGTGTGTCTGCTCTAGAAATTCGTTCCCTATTTGGCAGAACTCTGGACTGCCTGTCACACTTAGAGCCAAACATCTCCCTTTTCCTCCAAACCAGCAAGAGCTACAAGATTATTTCTTAGTGAAACATTGTTTGCTTTGGCAGAGCACTTCATGCCTCTTAACACGTAGCTCTGTATGACCTGGAAACTAGAAATCCAGAGGGACACCTGCTCTGTCCAAACAGAAGAGGAGAGGCATGAATGTGCTGCTCTCTTAAGCGTCTGCCCTAACACTGAAACCTAAAGCACCACTGTAATGGGACCCAACAGAAAGAGTTAGGACAGAATTTGTTGCTGCTTCTTCCTGTTCCTTTGCAGAGTAGTTCATGTCCGAACAGCGGTAGCTCTGTCTGGCTTGCAATCTCCCATTCCAGCAAGGATACAGTTCCTCGTCAACAGAAAGAGCTAGGAAGGAATTGCTTGCGCTGATTTCTGTTTGTCTGCTCTAGTAGTTGGTTCGCTATTTGGCAGGACGCTGGACTGCCTGTCACGCTTAGAGCCAAACATCTCCCTTTTCCTCCAAACCAGCAAGAGCTACAAGATTATTTCTTAGTGAAACATTGTTTGCTTTGGCAGAGCACTTCATGCCTCTTAAGACGTAGCTCTGTATGACCTGGAAACTAGAAATCCAGAGGGACACCTGCTCTGTCCAAACAGAACAAGAGAGGCATGAATGTGCTGCTCTCTTAAGCGGCTGCCCTAACACTGAAATCTAAAGCACCACTGTAATGGGACCCAGCAGAAAGAGTTAGGACAGAATTTGTTGCTGCTTCTTCCTGTTCCTTTGCAGAGTAGTTCATGTCCGAACAGCCGTAGCTCTGTCTGGCTTGCAATCTCCAATTCCAGCAAGGATACAGTTCCTCGTCAACAGAAAGAGCTAGGAAGGAATTGCTTGCGCTGATTTCTGTGTGTCTGCTCTAGTAGTTGGTTCCCTATTTGGCAGAACGCTGGACTGCCTGTCACACTTAGAGCCAAACATCTCCCTTTTCCTCCAAACCAGCAAGAGCTACAAGATTATTTCTTAGTGAAACATTGTTTCCTTTGGCAGAGCACTTCATGCCTCTTAAGACGTACCTCTGTATGACCTGGAAACTAGAAGTCCAGTGGGACACCTGCTCTGTCCAAACAGAAGAGGAGAGGCATGAATGTGCTGCTCTCTTAAGCAGCTGCCCTAACACTGAAACGTAAAGCACCACTGTAATGGGACCCAACAGAAAGAGTTAGGACAGAATTTGTTGTTCCTTCTTCCTGCTCCTTTGCAGAGTAGTTCATGTCCGAACAGCCGTAGGTCTGTCTGGCTTGCCATCTCCAATTCCAGCAAGGATACAGTTCCTCATCAACAGAAAGAGCTAGGAAGGAATTCCTTGCGCTGATTTCTGTGTGTCTGCTCTAGTAGTTGGTTCCCTATTTGGCAGAACGCTGGACTGCCTGTCACCCTTAGAGCCAAACATCTCCCTTTCCCTCTAAACCAGCAAGAGCTACAAGATTATTTCGGAGTGAAACATTGTTTGCTTTGGCAGAGCACTTCATGCCTCTTAAGACGTAGCTCTGTATGACCTGGAAACTAGAAGTCCAGAAGGACACCTGCTCTGTCCAAACAGAAGAGGAGAGGCATGAATGTGCTGCTCTCTTAAGCGGCTGCCCTAACACTGAAACGTAAAGCACCACTGTAATGGGACGCAGCAGAAAGAGATAGGACAGAATTTGTTGTTCCTTCTTCCTGCTCCTTTGCAGAGTAGTTCATGTCCGAACAGCCGTAGCTCTGTCTGGCTTGCAATCTCCAATTCCAGCAAGGATACAGTTCCTCGTCAACAGAAAGAGCTAGGAAGGAATTGCTTGCTCTGATTTCTGTGTGTCTGCTCTAGAAATTCGTTCCCTATTTGGCAGAACTCTGGACTGCCTGTCACCCTTAGAGCCAAACATCTCCCTTTTCCTCCAAACCAGCAAGAGCTACAAGATTATTTCTTAGTGAAACATTGTTTGCTTTGGCAGAGCACTTCATGCCTCTTAAGACGTAGCTCTGTATGACCTGGAAACTAGAAATCCAGAGGGACACCTGCTCTGTCCAAACAGAACAGGAGAGGCATGAATGTGCTGCTCATTTAAGCGTCTGCCCTAACACTGAAATCTAAAGCACCACTGTAATGGGACGCAGCAGAAAGAGATAGGACAGAATTTGTTGTTCCTTCTTCCTGCTCCTTTGCAGAGTAGTTCATGCCCAAACAGCCGTAGCTCTGTCTGGCTTGCAATCTCCAATTCCAGCAAGGATACAGTTCCTCGTCAACAGAAAGAGCTAGGAAGGAATTGCTTGCGCTGATTTCTGTTTGTCTGCTCTAGTAGTTGGTTCCCTATTTGGCAGAACGCTGGACTGCCTGTCACCCTTAGAGCCAAACATCTCCCTTTTCCTCCAAACCAGCAAGAGCTACAAGATTATTTCTTAGTGAAACATTGTTTGCTTTGGCAGAGCACTTCATGCCTCTTAAGACGTAGCTCTGTATGACCTGGAAACTAGAAGTCCAGAGGGACACCTGCTCTGTCCAAACAGAAGAGGAGAGGCATGAATGTGCTGCTCTCTTAAGCGGCGGCTGCCCTAACACTGAAACGTAAAGCACCACTGTAATGGGACCCAGCAGAAAGAGTTAGGACAGAATTTGTTGTTCCTTCTTCCTGCTCCTTTGCAGAGTAGTTCATGCCCGAACAGCGGTAGCTCTGTCTGGATGGCAATCTCCCATTCCAGCAAGGATACAATTCCTCGTCAACAGAAAGAGCTAGGAAGGAATTGCTTGCGCTGATTTCTGTTTGTCTGCTCTAGCAGTTGGTTCCCTATTTGGCAGAACGCTGGACTGCCTGTCACACTCAGAGCCAAACATCTCCCTTTCCCTCCAAAGCAGCAAGAGCCTCAAGATTATTTCTTAGTGAAACATTGTTTGCTTTGGCAGAGCACTTCATGCCTCTTAAGACGTAGCTCTGTATGACCTGCAAACTAGAAGTCCAGAGGGACACCTGCTCTGTCCAAACAGAAGAGGAGAGGCATGAATGTGCTGCTCTCTTAAGCGGCTGCCCTAACACTGAAACGTAAAGCACCACTGTAATGGGAACCAGCAGAAAGAGTTAGGACAGAATTTGTTGTTCCTTCTTCCTGCTCCTTTGCAGAGTAGTTCATGTCCGAACAGCCGTAGCTCTGTCTGGCTTGCAATCTCCAATTCCAGCAAGGATACAGTTCCTCGTCAACAGAAAGAGCTAGGAAGGAATTGCTTGCGCTGATTTCTGTGTGTCTGCTCTAGAAATTGGTTCCCTATTTGGCAGAACGCTGGACTGCCTGTCACCCTTAGAGCCAAACATATCCCTTTTCCTCCAAACCAGCAAGAGCTACAAGATTATTTCTTAGTGAAACATTGTTTGCTTTGGCAGAGCACTTCATGCCTCTTAAGACATAGCTCTGTATGACCTGGAAACTAGAAGTCCAGAGGGACACCTGCTCTGTCCAAACAGAAGAGGAGAGGCATGAATGTGCTGCTCTCTTAAGCGTCTGCCCTAACACTGAAATCTAAAGCACCACTCTAATGGGACCCAGCAGAAAGAGTTAGGACAGAATTTGTTGCTGCTTCTTCCTGTTCCTTTGCAGAGTAGTTCATGTCCGAACAGCCGTAGCTCTCTCTGGCTTGCAATCTCCAATTCCAGCAAGGATACAGTTCCTCGTCAACAGAAAGAGCTAGGAAGGAATTGCTTGCGCTGATTTCTGTTTGTCTGCTCTAGTAGTTGGTTCCCTATTTGGCAGAACGCTGGACTGCCTGTCACCCTTAGAGCCAAACATCTCCCTTTTCCTCCAAACCAGCAAGAGCTACAAGATTATTTCTTAGTGAAACATTGTTTGCTTTGGCAGAGCACTTCATGCCTCTTAAGACGTAGCGCTGTATGACCTGGAAACTAGAAATCCAGAGGGACACCTGCTCTGTCGAAACAGAAGAGGAGAGGCATGAATGTGCTGCTCTTTTAAGCGTCTGCCCTAACACTGAAATCTAAAGCACCACTGTAATGGGACCCAGCAGAAAGAGTTAGGACAGAATTTGTTGCTGCTTCTTCCTGTTCCTTTGCAGAGTAGTTCATGTCCGAACAGCCGTAGCTCTGTCTGGCTTGCAATCTCCCATTCCAGCAAGGATACAGTTCCTCGTCAACAGAAAGAGCTAGGAAGGAATTGCTTGCTCTGATTTCTGTGTGTCTGCTCTAGAAATTCGTTCCCTATTTGGCAGAACTCTGGACTGCCTGTCACCCTTAGAGGCAAACATCTCCGTTTTCCTCCAAACCAGCAAGAGCTACAAGATTATTTCTTAGTGAAACATTGTTTGCTTTGGCAGAGCACTTCATGCCTCTTAAGACGTAGCTCTGTATGACCTGGAAACTAGAAGTCCAGAGGGACACCTGCTCTGTCCAAACAGAAGAGGAGAGGCATGAATGTGCTGCTCTCTTAAGCGGCTGCCCTAACACTGAAACGTAAAGCACCACTGTAATGGGAACCAGCAGAAAGAGTTAGGACAGAATTTGTTGTTCCTTCTTCCTGCTCCTTTGCAGAGTAGTTCATGTCCGAACAGCCGTAGCTCTGTCTGGCTTGCAATCTCCAATTCCAGCAAGGATACAGTTCCTCGTCAACAGAAAGAGCTAGGAAGGAATTGCTTGCGCTGATTTCTGTGTGTCTGCTCTAGAAATTGGTTCCCTATTTGGCAGAACGCTGGACTGCCTGTCACCCTTAGAGCCAAACATATCCCTTTTCCTCCAAACCAGCAAGAGCTACAAGATTATTTCTTAGTGAAACATTGTTTGCTTTGGCAGAGCACTTCATGCCTCTTAAGACATAGCTCTGTATGACCTGGAAACTAGGAGTCCAGAGGGACACCTGCTCTGTCCAAACAGAAGAGGAGAGGCATGAATGTGCTGCTCTCTTAAGCGGCTGCCCTAACACTGAAACGTAAAGCACCACTGTAATGGGACCCAGCAGAAAGAGTTAGGACAGAATTTGTTGTTCCTTCTTCCTGCTCCTTTGCAGAGTAGTTCATGTCCGAACAGCCGTAGCTCTGTCTGGCTTGCCATCTGCCATTCCAGCAAGGATACAGTTCCTCGTCAACAGAAAGAGCTAGGAAGGAATTGCTTGCGCTGATTTCTGTTTGTCTGCTCTATTAGTTGGTTCCCTATTTGGCAGAACGCTGGACTGCCTGTCACCCTTAGAGCCAAACATCTCCGTTTTCCTCCAAACCAGCAAGAGCTACAAGATTATTTCTTAGTGAAACATTGTTTGCTGTGGCAGAGCACTTCATGCCTCTTAAGACGTAGCTCTGTATGACCTGGAAACTAGAAATCCAGAGGGACACCTGCTCTGTCCAAACAGAAGAGGATAGGCATGAATGTGCTGCTCTTTTAAGCGTCTGCCCTAACACTGAAATCTAAAGCACCACTGTAATGGGACGCAGCAGAAAGAGTTAGGACAGAATTTGTTGTTCCTTCTTCCTGTTCCTTTGCGTAGCAGTTCATGTCCGAACAGCCGTAGCTCTGTCTGGCTTGCAATCTCCAATTCCAGCAAGGATACAGTTCCTCGTCAACAGAAAGAGCTAGGAAGGAATTGCTTGCGCTGATTTCTGTTTTTCTGCTCTAGTAGTTGGTTCACTATTTGGCAGAACGCTGGACTGCCTGTCACACTTAGAGGCAAACATCTCCCTTTCCCTCCAAACCAGCAAGAGCCTCAAGATTATTTCTTAGTGAAACATTGTTTCCTTTGGCAGAGCACTTCATGCCTCTTAAGACGTACCTCTGTATGACCTGGAAACTAGAAGTCCAGAGGGACACCTGCTCTGTCCAGACTGAAGAGGATAGGCATGAATGTGCTTCTCCTTTAAGCGTCTGCCCTAACACTGAAACCTAAAGCACCACTGTAATGGGACCCAGCAGAAAGAGTTAGTACAGAATTTGTTATTCCTTCTTCCTGCTCCTTTGCAGAGTAGTTCATGCCCGAACAGCGGTAGCTCTGTCTGGATGGCAATCTCCCATTCCAGCAAGGATACAGTTCCTCGTCAACAGAAAGAGCTAGGAAGGAATTGCTTGCGCTGATTTCTGTTTGTCTGCTCTAGCAGTTGGTTCCCTATTTGGCAGAACGCTGGACTGCCTGTCACACTCAGAGCCAAACATCTCCCTTTCCCTCCAAAGCAGCAAGAGCCTCAAGATTATTTCTTAGTGAAACATTGTTTGCTTTGGCAGAGCACTTCATGCCTCTTAAGACGTAGCTCTGTATGACCTGGAAACTAGAAGTCCAGAGGGACACCTGCTCTGTCCAAACAGAAGAGGAGAGGCATGAATGTGCTGCTCTCTTAAGCGGCTGCCCTAACACTGAAACGTAAAGCACCACTGTAATGGGAACCAGCAGAAAGAGTTAGGACAGAATTTGTTGTTCCTTCTTCCTGCTCCTTTGCAGAGTAGTTCATGTCCGAACAGCCGTAGCTCTGTCTGGCTTGCAATCTCCAATTCCAGCAAGGATACAGTTCCTCGTCAACAGAAAGAGCTAGGAAGGAATTGCTTGCGCTGATTTCTGTGTGTCTGCTCTAGAAATTGGTTCCCTATTTGGCAGAACGCTGGACTGCCTGTCACACTCAGAGCCAAACATATCCCTTTTCCTCCAAACCAGCAAGAGCTACAAGAGTATTTCTTAGTGAAACATTGTTTGCTTTGGCAGAGCACTTCATGCCTCTTAAGACATAGCTCTGTATGACCTGGAAACTAGAAGTCCAGAGGGACACCTGCTCTGTCCAAACAGAAGAGGAGAGGCATGAATGTGCTGCTCTTTTAAGCGTCTGCCCTAACACTGAAATCTAAAGCACCACTCTAATGGGACCCAGCAGAAAGAGTTAGGACAGAATTTGTTGTTCCTTCTTCCTGTTCCTTTGCAGAGTAGTTCATGTCCGAACAGCCGTAGCTCTCTCTGGCTTGCAATCTCCAATTCCAGCAAGGATACAGTTCCTCGTCAACAGAAAGAGCTAGGAAGGAATTGCTTGCGCTGATTCCTGTTTGTCTGCTCTAGTAGTTGGTTCCCTATTTGGCAGAACGCTGGACTGCCTGTCACCCTTAGAGCCAAACATCTCCCTTTTCCTCCAAACCAGCAAGAGCTACAAGATTATTTCTTAGTGAAACATTGTTTGCTTTGGCAGAGCACTTCATGCCTCTTAAGACGTAGCTCTGTATGACCTGGAAACTAGAAGTCCAGAAGGACACCTGCTCTGTCCAAACAGAAGAGGAGAGGCATGAATGTGCTGCTCTCTTAAGCGTCTGCCCTAACACTGAAACGTAAAGCACCACTGTAATGGGACGCAGCAGAAAGAGATAGGACAGAATTTGTTGTTCCTTCTTCCTGCTCCTTTGCAGAGTAGTTCATGTCCGAACAGCCGTAGCTCTGTCTGGCTTGCAATCTCCAATTCCAGCAAGGATACCGTTCCTCGTCAACAGAAAGAGCTAGGAAGGAATTGCTTGCGCTGATTTCTGTGTGTCTGCTCTAGTAGTTGGTTCCCTATTTGGCAGAACGCTGGACTGCCTGTCACCCTTAGAGCCAAACATATCCCTTTTCCTCCAAACCAGCAAGAGCTACACGAGTATTTCTTAGTGAAACATTGTTTGCTTTGGCAGAGCACTTCATGCCTCTTAAGACATAGCTCTGTATGTCCTGGAAACTAGAAGTCCAGAGGGACACCTGCTCTGTCCAAACAGAAGAGGAGAGGCATGAATGTGCTGCTCTTTTAAGCGTCTGCCCTAACACTGAAATCTAAAGCACCACTGTAATGGGACGCAGCAGAAAGAGTTAGGACAGAATTTGTTGTTCCTTCTTCCTGTTCCTTTGCAGAGTAGTTCATGTACAAACAGCCGTAGCTCTGTCTGGCTTGCAATCTCCCATTCCAGCAAGGATACAGTTCCTCGTCAACAGAAAGAGCTAGGAAGGAATTGCTTGCGCTGATTTCTGTTTGTCTGCTCTAGTAGTTGGTTCCCTATTTGGCAGGACGCTGGACTGCCTGTCACACTTAGAGCCAAACATCTCCCTTTTCCTCCAAACCAGCAAGAGCTACAAGATTATTTCTTAGTGAAACATTGTTTGCTTTGGCAGAGCACTTCATGCCTCTTAAGACGTAGCGCTGTATGACCTGGAAACTAGAAATCCAGAGGGACACCTGCTCTGTCGAAACAGAAGAGGAGAGGCATGAATGTGCTGCTCTTTTAAGCGTCTGCCCTAACACTGAAATCTAAAGCACCACTGTAATGGGACCCAGCAGAAAGAGTTAGGACAGAATTTGTTGCTGCTTCTTCCTGTTCCTTTGCAGAGTAGTTCATGTCCGAACAGCCGTAGCTCTGTCTGGCTTGCAATCTCCCATTCCAGCAAGGATACAGTTCCTCGTCAACAGAAAGAGCTAGGAAGGAATTGCTTGCGCTGATTTCTGTGTGTCTGCTCTAGAAATTCGTTCCCTATTTGGCAGAACTCTGGACTGCCTGTCACCCTTAGAGCCAAACATCTCCCTTTTCCTCCAAACCAGCAAGAGCTACAAGATTATTTCTTAGTGAAACATTGTTTGCTTTGGCAGAGCACTTCATGCCTCTTAAGACGTAGCTCTGTATGACCTGGAAACTAGAAATCCAGAGGGACACCTGCTCTGTCCAAACAGAACAGGAGAGGCATGAATGTGCTGCTCATTTAAGCGTCTGCCCTAACACTGAAATCTAAAGCACCACTGTAATGGGACGCAGCAGAAAGAGATAGGACAGAATTTGTTGTTCCTTCTTCCTGCTCCTTTGCAGAGTAGTTCATGCCCAAACAGCCGTAGCTCTGTCTGGCTTGCAATCTCCAATTCCAGCAAGGATACAGTTCCTCGTCAACAGAAAGAGCTAGGAAGGAATTGCTTGCGCTGATTTCTGTTTGTCTGCTCTAGTAGTTGGTTCCCTATTTGGCAGAACGCTGGACTGCCTGTCACCCTTAGAGCCAAACATCTCCCTTTTCCTCCAAACCAGCAAGAGCTACAAGATTATTTCTTAGTGAAACATTGTTTGCTTTGGCAGAGCACTTCATGCCTCTTAAGACATAGCTCTGTATGACCTGGAAACTAGAAGTCCAGAGGGACACCTGCTCTGTCCAAACAGAAGAGGAGAGGCATGAATGTGCTGCTCTCTTAAGCGGCTGCCCTAACACTGAAACGTAAAGCACCACTGTAATGGGACCCAGCAGAAAGAGTTAGGACAGAATTTGTTGTTCCTTCTTCCTGCTCCTTTGCAGAGTAGTTCATGTCCGAACAGCCGTAGCTCTGTCTGGCTTACAGTCTCCCATTCCAGCAAGGATACAGTTCCTCATCAACAGAAAGAGCTAGGAAGGAATTGCTTGCGCTGATTTCTGTGTGTCTGCTCTAGAAATTGGTCCCCTGTTTGGCAGAACCCTGGACTGCCTGTAACTCTGATAGCCAAACATCTCCCTTTTCCTCCAAACCAGCAAGAGCCCCAAGATTATTTCTTAGTGAAACATTGTTTGCTTTGGCAGAGCCCTTCATGCCTCTTAAGACATAGCTCTGTATGACCTGGAAACTAGAAATCCAGAGGGACACTTGCCCTGTCCAAACAGAAGAGGATAGGCATGAATGTGCTGCTCATTTAAGCGTCTGCCCTAACACTGAAATCTAAAGCACCACTGTAATGGGACCCAGCAGAAAGAGTTAGGACAGAATTTGTTGCTGCTTCTTCCTGCTCCTTTGCAGAATAGTTCATGTCCGAACAGCCGTAGCTCTGTCTGCCTTGCAGTCTCCAATTCCAGCAAGGATACAGTTCCTCGTCAACAGAAAGAGCTAGGAAGGAATTGCTTGCGCTGATTTCTGTTTGTCTGCTCTAGCAGTTGGTTCCCTATTTGGCAGAACCCTGGACTGCCTGTCACCCTTAGAGCCAAACATCTCCCTTTTCCTCCAAACCAGCAAGAGCTACAAGATTATTTCTTAGTGAAACATTGTTTGCTTTGGCAGAGCACTTCATGCCTCTTAAGACGTAGCTCTGTATGACCTGGAAACTAGAAGTCCAGAGGGACACCTGCTCTGTCCAAACAGAAGAGGAGAGGCATGAATGTGCTGCTCTCTTAAGCGGCTGCCCTAACACTGAAACGTAAAGCACCACTGTAATGGGACCCAGCAGAAAGAGTTAGGACAGAATTTGTTGTTCCTTCTTCCTGCTCCTTTGCTGAGTAGTTCATGCCCGAACAGCCGTAGCTCTGTCTGGCTTGCCATCTCCCATTCCAGCAAGGATACAGTTCCTCGTCAACAGAAAGAGCTAGGAAGGAATTGCTTGCGCTGATTTCTGTTTGTCTGCTCTAGTAGTTGGTTCCCTATTTGGCAGAACGCTGGACTGCCTGTCACACTTAGAGCCAAACATCTCCCTTTTCCTCCAAACCAGCAAGAGCTACAAGTTGATTTCTTTAGTGAAACATTGTTTGCTTTGGCAGAGCACTTCATGCCTCTTAAGACATAGCTCTGTATGACCTGGAAACTAGAAATCCAGAGGGACACCTGCTCTGTCCAAACAGAAGAGGAGAGGCATGAATGTGCTGCTCATTTAAGCGTCTGCCCTAACACTGAAATCTAAAGCACCACTGTAATGGGACCCAGCAGAAAGAGTTAGGACAGAATTTGTTGCTGCTTCTTCCTGCTCCTTTGCAGAGTAGTTCATGTCCGAACAGCCGTAGCTCTGTCTGCCTTGCAGTCTCCAATTCCAGTAAGGATACAGTTCCTCGTCAACAGAAAGAGCTAGGAAGGAATTGCTTGCGCTGATTTCTGTTTATCTGCTCTAGTAGTTGGTTCCCTATTTGGCAGGACGCTGGACTGCCTGTCATGCTTAGAGCCAAACATCTCCTTTTCCTCCAAACCAGCAAGAGCTACAAGTTTATTTCTTAGTGAAACACTGTTTGCTTTGGCAGAGCACTTCATGCCTCTTAAGACGTAGCGCTGTATGACCTGGAAACTAGAAATCCAGAGGGACACCTGCTCTGTCCAAACAGAAGAGGAGAGGCATGAATGTGCTGCTCTCTTAAGCGGCTGCCCTAACACTGAAACCTAAAGCACCACTGTAATGGGACCCAACAGAAAGAGTTAGGACAGAATTTGTTGTTCCTTATTCCTGCTCCTTTGCAGAGTAGTTCATGTCCGAACAGCCGTAGCTCTGTCTGGCTTGCCATCTCCCATTCCAGCAAGGATACAGTTCCTCGTCAACAGAAAGAGCTAGGAAGGAATTGCTTGTGCTGATTTCTGTTTGTCTGCTCTAGTAGTTGGTTCCCTATTTGGCAGAACGCTGGACTGCCTGTCACACTTAGAGCCAAACATCTCCCTTTTCCTCCAAACCAGCAAGAGCTACAAGATTATTTCTTAGTGAAACATTGTTTGCTTTGGCAGAGCACTTCATGCCTCTTAAGACATAGCTCTGTATGACCTGGAAACTAGAAATCCAGAGGGACACCTGCTCTGTCCAAACAGAAGAGGAGAGGCATGAATGTGCTGCTCTCTTAAGCAGCTGCCCTAACACTGAAACATAAAGCACCACTGTAATGGGACCCAGCAGAAAGAGTTAGGACAGAATTTGTTGTTCCTTCTTCCTGCTCCTTTGCAGAGTAGTTCATGTCCGAACAGCCGTAGCTCTGTCTGGCTTTCAGTCTCCAATTCCAGCAAGGATACAGTTCCTCGTCAACAGAAAGAGCTAGGAAGGAATTGCTTGCGCTGATTTCTGTTTGTCTGCTCTAGTAGTTGGTTCCCTATTTGGCAGAACCCTGGACTGCCTGTCACACTTAGAGCCAGACATCTCCCTTTCCCTACAAACCAGCAAGAGCTACAAGATTATTTCTTTAGTGAAACATTGTTTGCTTTGGCAGAGCACTTCATGCCTCTTAAGACGTAGCTCTGTATGACCTGGAAACTAGAAGTCCAGAGGGACACCTGCTCTGTCCAAACAGAAGAGGAGAGGCATGAATGTGCTGCTCTTTTAAGCGGCTACCCTAACACTGAAATCTAAAGCACCACTGTAATGGGACCCAACAGAAAGAGTTAGGACAGAATTTGTTGCTGCTTCTTCCTGTTCCTTTGCAGAGTAGTTCATGTCCGAACAGCCGTAGCTCTGTCTGGCTTTCAGTCTCCAATTCCAGCAAGGATACAGTTCCTCGTCAACAGAAAGAGCTAGGAAGGAATTGCTTGCGCTGATTTCTGTTTGTCTGCTCTAGCAGTTGGTTCCCTATTTGGCAGAACGCTGGACCGCCTGTCACACTCAGAGCCAAACATCTCCCTTTCCCTCCAAACCAGCAAGAGCCTCAAGATTATTTCGTAGTGAAACATTGTTTCCTTTGGCAGAGCACTTCATGCCTCTTAAGACATAGCTCTGTATGACCTGGAAACTAGAAATCCAGAGGGACACCTGCTCTGTCCAAACAGAAGAGGAGAGGCATGAATGTGCTGCTCTCTTAAGCGGCTGCCCTAACACTGAAACGTAAAGCACCACTGTAATGGGACCCAACAGAAAGAGTTAGGACAGAATTTGTTGTTCCTTATTCCTGCTCCTTTGCAGAGTAGTTCATGTACAAACAGCCGTAGCTCTGTCTGGCTTGCCATCTCCCATTCCAGCAAGGATACAGTTCCTCGTCAACAGAAAGAGCTAGGAAGGAATTGCTTGCGCTGATTTCTGTTTGTCTGCTCTAGCAGTTGGTTCCCTATTTGACTGAACGCTGGACTGCCTGTCACCCTTAGAGCCAAACATCTCCCTTTTCCTCCAAACCAGCAAGAGCTACAAGAGTATTTCTTAGTGACACATTGTTTGCTTTGGCAGAGCACTTCATGCCTCTTAAGACGTAGCTCTGTATGACCTGGAAACTAGAAGTCCAGAGGGACACCTGCTCTGTCCAAACAGAAGAGGAGAGGCATGAATGTGCTGCTCTCTTAAGCGGCTGCCCTAACACTGAAACGTAAAGCACCACTGTAATGGGACCCAGCAGAAAGAGTTAGGACAGAATTTGTTGTTCCTTCTTCCTGCTCCTTTGCAGAGTAGTTCATGTACAAACAGCCGTAGCTCTGTCTGGCTTGCAGTCTCCAATTCCAGCAAGGATACAGTTCCTCGTCAACAGAAAGAGCTAGGAAGGAATTGCTTGCGCTGATTTCTGTTTGTCTGCTCTAGTAGTTGGTTCCCTATTTGGCAGAACGCTGGACTGCCTGTCACGCTTAGAGCCAAACATATCCCTTTTCCTCCAAACCAGCAAGAGCTACAAGAGTATTTCTTAGTGAAACATTGTTTGCTTTGGCAGAGCACTTCATGCCTCTTAAGACGTAGCTCTGTATGACCTGGAAACTAGAAGTCCAGAGGGACACCTGCTCTGTCCAAACAGAAGAGGAGAGGCATGAATGTGCTGCTCTCTTAAGCGGCTGCCCTAACACTGAAACGTAAAGCACCACTGTAATGGGAACCAGCAGAAAGAGTTAGGACAGAATTTGTTGTTCCTTCTTCCTGCTCCTTTGCAGAGTAGTTCATGTCCGAACAGCCGTAGCTCTGTCTGGCTTGCAATCTCCAATTCCAGCAAGGATACAGTTCCTCGTCAACAGAAAGAGCTAGGAAGGAATTGCTTGCGCTGATTTCTGCTTGTCTGCTCTAGTAGTTGGTTCCCTATTTGGCAGGACGCTGGACTGCCTGTCACGCTTAGAGCCAAACATCTCCCTTTTCCTCCAAACCAGCAAGAGCTACAAGATTATTTCTTAGTGAAACACTGTTTGCTTTGGCAGAGCACTTCATGCCTCTTAAGACGTAGCGCTGTATGACCTGGAAACTAGAAATCCAGAGGGACACCTGCTCTGTCCAAACAGAAGAGGATAGGCATGAATGTGCTGCTCTTTTAAGCGTCTGCCCTAACACTGAAATCTAAAGCACCACTGTAATGGGACCCAACAGAAAGAGTTAGGACAGAATTTGTTGTTCCTTCTTCCTGTTCCTTTGCAGAGTAGTTCATGTCCGAACAGCCGTAGCTCTGTCTGGCTTGCCATCTCCAATTCCAGCAAGGATACAGTTCCTCGTCAACAGAAAGAGCTAGGAAGGAATTGCTTGCGCTGATTTCTGTGTGTCTGCTCTAGAAATTCGTTCCCTATTTGTCAGAACTCTGGACTGCCTGTCACACTTAGAGCCAAACATCTCCCTTTTCCTCCAAACCAGCAAGAGCTACAAGATTATTTCTTAGTGAAACATTGTTTGCTTTGGCAGAGCACTTCATGCCTCTTAAGACGTAGCTCTGTATGACCTGGAAACTAGAAATCCAGAGGGACACCTGATCTGTCCAAACAGAAGAGGAGAGGCATGAATGTGCTGCTCTCTTAAGCGGCGGCTGCCCTAACACTGAAACGTAAAGCACCACTGTAATGGGACCCAGCAGAAAGAGTTAGGACAGAATTTGTTGTTCCTTCTTCCTGCTCCTTTGCAGAGTAGTTCATGTACAAACAGCCGTAGCTCTGTCTGGCTTGCCATCTCCCATTCCAGCAAGGATACAGTTCCTCGTCAACAGAAAGAGCTAGGAAGGAATTGCTTGCGCTGATTTCTGTTTGTCTGCTCTAGTAGTTGGTTCCCTATTTGGCAGAACGCTGGACTGCCTGTCACACTTAGAGCCAAACATATCCCTTTTCCTCCAAACCAGCAAGAGCTACAAGAGTATTTCTTAGTGAAACATTGTTTGCTTTGGCAGAGCACTTCATGCCTCTTAAGACATAGCTCTGTATGTCCTGGAAACTAGAAGTCCAGAGGGACACCTGCTCTGTCCAAACAGAAGAGGAGAGGCATGAATGTGCTGCTCTTTTAAGCGTCTGCCCTAACTCTGAAATCTAAAGCACCACTGTAATGGGACCCAACAGAAAGAGTTAGGACAGAATTTGTTGCTGCTTCTTCCTGTTCCTTTGCAGAGTAGTTCATGTCCGAACAGCCGTAGCTCTGTCTGGCTTGCAATCTCCCATTCCAGCAAGGATACAGTTCCTCGTCAACAGAAAGAGCTAGGAAGGAATTGCTTGCGCTGATTTCTGCTTGTCTGCTCTAGTAGTTGGTTCCCTATTTGGCAGGACGCTGGACTGCCTGTCACACTTAGAGCCAAACATCTCCCTTTTCCTCCAAACCAGCAAGAGCTACAAGATTATTTCTTAGTGAAACATTGTTTGCTTTGGCAGAGCACTTCATGCCTCTTAAGACATAGCTCTGTATGACCTGGAAACTAGAAATCCAGAGGGACACCTGCTCTGTCCAAACAGAAGAGGAGAGGCATGAATGTGCTGCTCTCTTAAGCAGCTGCCCTAACACTGAAACATAAAGCACCACTGTAATGGGACCCAGCAGAAAGAGTTAGGACAGAATTTGTTGTTCCTTCTTCCTGCTCCTTTGCAGAGTAGTTCATGTCCGAACAGCCGTAGCTCTGTCTGGCTTTCAGTCTCCAATTCCAGCAAGGATACAGTTCCTCGTCAACAGAAAGAGCTAGGAAGGAATTGCTTGCGCTGATTTCTGTTTGTCTGCTCTAGTAGTTGGTTCCCTATTTGGCAGAACCCTGGACTGCCTGTCACACTTAGAGCCAGACATCTCCCTTTCCCTACAAACCAGCAAGAGCTACAAGATTATTTCTTTAGTGAAACATTGTTTGCTTTGGCAGAGCACTTCATGCCTCTTAAGACGTAGCTCTGTATGACCTGGAAACTAGAAGTCCAGAGGGACACCTGCTCTGTCCAAACAGAAGAGGAGAGGCATGAATGTGCTGCTCTTTTAAGCGGCTACCCTAACACTGAAATCTAAAGCACCACTGTAATGGGACCCAACAGAAAGAGTTAGGACAGAATTTGTTGCTGCTTCTTCCTGTTCCTTTGCAGAGTAGTTCATGTCCGAACAGCCGTAGCTCTGTCTGGCTTTCAGTCTCCAATTCCAGCAAGGATACAGTTCCTCGTCAACAGAAAGAGCTAGGAAGGAATTGCTTGCGCTGATTTCTGTTTGTCTGCTCTAGCAGTTGGTTCCCTATTTGGCAGAACGCTGGACCGCCTGTCACACTCAGAGCCAAACATCTCCCTTTCCCTCCAAACCAGCAAGAGCCTCAAGATTATTTCGTAGTGAAACATTGTTTCCTTTGGCAGAGCACTTCATGCCTCTTAAGACATAGCTCTGTATGACCTGGAAACTAGAAATCCAGAGGGACACCTGCTCTGTCCAAACAGAAGAGGAGAGGCATGAATGTGCTGCTCTCTTAAGCGGCTGCCCTAACACTGAAACGTAAAGCACCACTGTAATGGGACCCAACAGAAAGAGTTAGGACAGAATTTGTTGTTCCTTATTCCTTTTCCTTTGCAGAGTAGTTCATGTACAAACAGCCGTAGCTCTGTCTGGCTTGCCATCTCCCATTCCAGCAAGGATACAGTTCCTCGTCAACAGAAAGAGCTAGGAAGGAATTGCTTGCGCTGATTTCTGTTTGTCTGCTCTAGCAGTTGGTTCCCTATTTGACTGAACGCTGGACTGCCTGTCACCCTTAGAGCCAAACATCTCCCTTTTCCTCCAAACCAGCAAGAGCTACAAGAGTATTTCTTAGTGACACATTGTTTGCTTTGGCAGAGCACTTCATGCCTCTTAAGACGTAGCTCTGTATGACCTGGAAACTAGAAGTCCAGAGGGACACCTGCTCTGTCCAAACAGAAGAGGAGAGGCATGAATGTGCTGCTCTCTTAAGCGGCTGCCCTAACACTGAAACGTAAAGCACCACTGTAATGGGAACCAGCAGAAAGAGTTAGGACAGAATTTGTTGTTCCTTCTTCCTGCTCCTTTGCAGAGTAGTTCATGTACAAACAGCCGTAGCTCTGTCTGGCTTGCAGTCTCCAATTCCAGCAAGGATACAGTTCCTCGTCAACAGAAAGAGCTAGGAAGGAATTGCTTGCGCTGATTTCTGTTTGTCTGCTCTAGTAGTTGGTTCCCTATTTGGCAGAACGCTGGACTGCCTGTCACGCTTAGAGCCAAACATATCCCTTTTCCTCCAAACCAGCAAGAGCTACAAGAGTATTTCTTAGTGAAACATTGTTTGCTTTGGCAGAGCACTTCATGCCTCTTAAGACGTAGCTCTGTATGACCTGGAAACTAGAAGTCCAGAGGGACACCTGCTCTGTCCAAACAGAAGAGGAGAGGCATGAATGTGCTGCTCTCTTAAGCGGCTGCCCTAACACTGAAACGTAAAGCACCACTGTAATGGGAACCAGCAGAAAGAGTTAGGACAGAATTTGTTGTTCCTTCTTCCTGCTCCTTTGCAGAGTAGTTCATGTCCGAACAGCCGTAGCTCTGTCTGGCTTGCAATCTCCAATTCCAGCAAGGATACAGTTCCTCGTCAACAGAAAGAGCTAGGAAGGAATTGCTTGCGCTGATTTCTGCTTGTCTGCTCTAGTAGTTGGTTCCCTATTTGGCAGGACGCTGGACTGCCTGTCACGCTTAGAGCCAAACATCTCCCTTTTCCTCCAAACCAGCAAGAGCTACAAGATTATTTCTTAGTGAAACACTGTTTGCTTTGGCAGAGCACTTCATGCCCCTTAAGACGTAGCTCTGTATGACCTGGAAACTAGAAATCCAGAGGGACACCTGATCTGTCCAAACAGAAGAGGAGAGGCATGAATGTGCTGCTCTCTTAAGCGGCGGCTGCCCTAACACTGAAACGTAAAGCACCACTGTAATGGGACCCAGCAGAAAGAGTTAGGACAGAATTTGTTGTTCCTTCTTCCTGCTCCTTTGCAGAGTAGTTCATGTACAAACAGCCGTAGCTCTGTCTGGCTTGCCATCTCCCATTCCAGCAAGGATACAGTTCCTCGTCAACAGAAAGAGCTAGGAAGGAATTGCTTGCGCTGATTTCTGTTTGTCTGCTCTAGTAGTTGGTTCCCTATTTGGCAGAACGCTGGACTGCCTGTCACACTTAGAGCCAAACATATCCCTTTTCCTCCAAACCAGCAAGAGCTACAAGAGTATTTCTTAGTGAAACATTGTTTGCTTTGGCAGAGCACTTCATGCCTCTTAAGACATAGCTCTGTATGTCCTGGAAACTAGAAGTCCAGAGGGACACCTGCTCTGTCCAAACAGAAGAGGAGAGGCATGAATGTGCTGCTCTTTTAAGCGTCTGCCCTAACTCTGAAATCTAAAGCACCACTGTAATGGGACCCAACAGAAAGAGTTAGGACAGAATTTGTTGCTGCTTCTTCCTGTTCCTTTGCAGAGTAGTTCATGTCCGAACAGCCGTAGCTCTGTCTGGCTTGCAATCTCCCATTCCAGCAAGGATACAGTTCCTCGTCAACAGAAAGAGCTAGGAAGGAATTGCTTGCGCTGATTTCTGCTTGTCTGCTCTAGTAGTTGGTTCCCTATTTGGCAGGACGCTGGACTGCCTGTCACGCTTAGAGCCAAACATCTCCCTTTTCCTCCAAACCAGCAAGAGCTACAAGATTATTTCTTAGTGAAACACTGTTTGCTTTGGCAGAGCACTTCATGCCCCTTAAGACGTAGCTCTGTATGACCTGGAAACTAGAAATCCAGAGGGACACCTGCTCTGTCGAAACAGAAGAGGATAGGCATGAATGTGCTGCTCTTTTAAGCGGCTGCCCTAACACTGAAACCTAAAGCACCACTGTAATGGGACCCAACAGAAAGAGTTAGGACAGAATTTGTTGTTCCTTCTTCCTGTTCCTTTGCAGAGTAGTTCATGTCCGAACAGCCGTAGCTCTGTCTGGCTTGCCATCTCCCATTCCAGCAAGGATACAGTTCCTCGTCAACAGAAAGAGCTAGGAAGGAATTGCTTGCGCTGATTTCTGTGTGTCTGCTCTAGAAATTCGTTCCCTATTTGGCAGAACTCTGGACTGCCTGTCACACTCAGAGCCAAACATCTCCCTTTTCCTCCAAACCAGCAAGAGCTACAAGATTATTTCTTAGTGAAACATTGTTTGCTTTGGCCGAGCACTTCATGCCTCTTAAGACGTAGCTCTGTATGACCTGGAAACTAGAAGTCCAGAGGGACACCTGCTCTGTCCAAACAGAAGAGGAGAGGCATGAATGTGCTGCTCTCTTAAGCGGCTGCCCTAACACTGAAACGTAAAGCACCACTGTAATGGGACCCAGCAGAAAGAGTTAGGACAGAATTTGTTGTTCCTTCTTCCTGCTCCTTTGCAGAGTAGTTCATGTACAAACAGCCGTAGCTCTGTCTGGCTTGCCATCTCCAATTCCAGCAAGGATACAGTTCCTCGTCAACAGAAAGAGCTAGGAAGGAATTGCTTGCGCTGATTTCTGTGTGTCTGCTCTAGAAATTCGTTCCCTATTTGGCAGAACTCTGGACTGCCTGTCACACTTAGAGCCAAACATCTCCCTTTTCCTCCAAACCAGCAAGAGCTACAAGATTATTTCTTAGTGAAACATTGTTTGCTTTGGCAGAGCACTTCATGCCTCTTAACACGTAGCTCTGTATGACCTGGAAACTAGAAATCCAGAGGGACACCTGCTCTGTCCAAACAGAAGAGGAGAGGCATGAATGTGCTGCTCTCTTAAGCGTCTGCCCTAACACTGAAACCTAAAGCACCACTGTAATGGGACCCAACAGAAAGAGTTAGGACAGAATTTGTTGCTGCTTCTTCCTGTTCCTTTGCAGAGTAGTTCATGCCCGAACAGCCGTAGCTCTGTCTGGCTTGCAATCTCCCATTCCAGCAAGGATACAGTTCCTCGTCAACAGAAAGAGCTAGGAAGGAATTGCTTGCGCTGATTTCTGTTTGTCTGCTCTAGTAGTTGGTTCGCTATTTGGCAGGACGCTGGACTGCCTGTCACGCTTAGAGCCAAACATCTCCCTTTTCCTCCAAACCAGCAAGAGCTACAAGATTATTTCTTAGTGAAACATTGTTTGCTTTGGCAGAGCACTTCATGCCTCTTAAGACGTAGCTCTGTATGACCTGGAAACTAGAAATCCAGAGGGACACCTGCTCTGTCCAAACAGAAGAGGAGAGTCATGAATGTGCTGCTCTCTTAAGCGGCTGCCCTAACACTGAAACCTAAAGCACCACTGTAATGGGACCCAGCAGAAAGAGTTAGGACAGAATTTGTTGTTCCATCTTCCTGCTCCTTTGCAGAGTAGTTCATGTACAAACAGCCGTAGCTCTTTCTGGCTTGCCATCTGCCATTCCAGCAAGGATACAGTTCCTCGTCAACAGAAAGAGCTAGGAAGGAATTGCTTGCGCTGATTTCTGTTTGTCTGCTCTAGTAGTTGGTTCCCTATTTGGCAGAACGCTGGACTGCCTGTCACGCTTAGAGCCAAACATGTCCCTTTTCCTCCAAACCAGCAAGAGCTACAAGATTATTTCTTAGTGAAACATTGTTTGCTTTGGCAGAGCACTTCATGCCTCTTAAGACGTAGCTCTGTATGACCTGGAAACTAGAAGTCCAGAGGGACACCTGCTCTGTCCAAACAGAAGAGGAGAGGCATGAATGTGCTGCTCTCTTAAGCGGCTGCCCTAACACTGAAACGTAAAGCACCACTGTAATGGGACCCAGCAGAAAGAGTTAGGACAGAATTTGTTGTTCCTTCTTCCTGCTCCTTTGCAGAGTAGTTCATGCCCAAACAGCCGTAGCTCTGTCTGGCTTGCAATCTCCAATTCCAGCAAGGATACAGTTCCTCGTCAACAGAAAGAGCTAGGAAGGAATTGCTTGCGCTGATTTCTGTTTGTCTGCTCTAGCAGTTGGTTCCCTATTTGGCAGAACGCTGGACTGCCTGTCACCCTTAGAGCCAAACATCTCCCTTTTCCTCCAAACCAGCAAGAGCTACAAGATTATTTCTTAGTGAAACATTGTTTGCTTTGGCAGAGCACTTCATGCCTCTTAAGACGTAGCTCTGTATGACCTGGAAACTAGAAGTCCAGAGGGACACCTGCTCTGTCCAAACAGAAGAGGAGAGGCATGAATGTGCTGCTCATTTAAGCGGCGACTGCCCTAACACTGAAATCGAAAGCACCACTGTAATGGGACGCAGCAGAAAGAGATAGGACAGAATTTGTTGTTCCTTCTTCCTGCTCCTTTGCAGAGTAGTTCATGTCCGAACAGCCGTAGCTCTGTCTGGCTTGCAATCTCCAATTCCAGCAAGGATACAGTTCCTCGTCAACAGAAAGAGCTAGGAAGGAATTGCTTGCGCTGATTTCTGTGTGTCTGCTCTAGTAGTTGGTTCCCTATTTGGCAGAACGCTGGACTGCCTGTCACCCTTAGAGCCAAACATATCCCTTTTCCTCCAAACCAGCAAGAGCTACAAGAGTATTTCTTAGTGAAACATTGTTTGCTTTGGCAGAGCACTTCATGCCTCTTAAGACATAGCTCTGTATGACCTGGAAACTAGAAGTCCAGAGGGACACCTGCTCTGTCCAAACAGAAGAGGAGAGGCATGAATGTGCTGCTCTTTTAAGCGTCTGCCCTAACACTGAAATCTAAAGCACCACTGTAATGGGACGCAGCAGAAAGAGTTAGGACAGAATTTGTTGTTCCTTCTTCCTGTTCCTTTGCAGAGTAGTTCATGTACAAACAGCCGTAGCTCTGTCTGGCTTGCAATCTCCCATTCCAGCAAGGATACAGTTCCTCGTCAACAGAAAGAGCTAGGAAGGAATTGCTTGCGCTGATTTCTGTTTGTCTGCTCTAGTAGTTGGTTCCCTATTTGGCAGGACGCTGGACTGCCTGTCACACTTAGAGCCAAACATCTCCCTTTTCCTCCAAACCAGCAAGAGCTACAAGATTATTTCTTAGTGAAACACTGTTTGCTTTGGCAGAGCACTTCATGCCTCTTAAGACGTAGCTCTGTATGACCTGGAAACTAGAAATCCAGAGGGACACCTGCTCTGTCCAAACAGAAGAGGAGAGGCATGAATGTGCTGCTCTTTTAAGCGTCTGCCCTAACACTGAAATCTAAAGCACCACTGTAATGGGACCCAGCAGAAAGAGTTAGGACAGAATTTGTTGCTGCTTCTTCCTGCTCCTTTGCAGAGTAGTTCATGTCCGAACAGCCGTAGCTCTGTCTGGCTTGCAATCTCCAATTCCAGCAAGGATACAGTTCCTCGTCAACAGAAAGAGCTAGGAAGGAATTGCTTGCGCTGATTTCTGTGTGTCTGCTCTAGTAGTTGGTTCCCTATTTGGCAGAACGCTGGACTGCCTGTCACACTTAGAGCCAAACATCTCCCTTTTCCTCCAAACCAGCAAGAGCTACAAGATTATTTCTTAGTGAAACATTGTTTCCTTTGGCAGAGCACTTCATGCCTCTTAAGACGTACCTCTGTATGACCTGGAAACTAGAAGTCCAGAGGGACACCTGCTCTGTCCAAACAGAAGAGGAGAGGCATGAATGTGCTGCTCTCTTAAGCAGCTGCCCTAACACTGAAACGTAAAGCACCACTGTAATGGGACCCAACAGAAAGAGTTAGGACAGAATTTGTTGTTCCTTCTTCCTGCTCCTTTGCAGAGTAGTTCATGTCCGAACAGCCGTAGCTCTGTCTGGCTTGCCATCTCCAATTCCAGCAAGGATACAGTTCCTCATCAACAGAAAGAGCTAGGAAGGAATTCCTTGCGCTGATTTCTGTGTGTCTGCTCTAGTAGTTGGTTCCCTATTTGGCAGAACGCTGGACTGCCTGTCACCCTTAGAGCCAAACATCTCCCTTTCCCTCTAAACCAGCAAGAGCTACAAGATTATTTCGGAGTGAAACATTGTTTGCTTTGGCAGAGCACTTCATGCCTCTTAAGACGTAGCTCTGTATGACCTGGAAACTAGAAGTCCAGAAGGACACCTGCTCTGTCCAAACAGAAGAGGAGAGGCATGAATGTGCTGCTCTCTTAAGCGGCTGCCCTAACACTGAAACGTAAAGCACCACTGTAATGGGACGCAGCAGAAAGAGATAGGACAGAATTTGTTGTTCCTTCTTCCTGCTCCTTTGCAGAGTAGTTCATGTCCGAACAGCCGTAGCTCTGTCTGGCTTGCAATCTCCAATTCCAGCAAGGATACAGTTCCTCGTCAACAGAAAGAGCTAGGAAGGAATTGCTTGCTCTGATTTCTGTGTGTCTGCTCTAGAAATTCGTTCCCTATTTGGCAGAACTCTGGACTGCCTGTCACCCTTAGAGCCAAACATCTCCCTTTTCCTCCAAACCAGCAAGAGCTACAAGATTATTTCTTAGTGAAACATTGTTTGCTTTGGCAGAGCACTTCATGCCTCTTAAGACGTAGCTCTGTATGACCTGGAAACTAGAAATCCAGAGGGACACCTGCTCTGTCCAAACAGAACAGGAGAGGCATGAATGTGCTGCTCATTTAAGCGTCTGCCCTAACACTGAAATCTAAAGCACCACTGTAATGGGACGCAGCAGAAAGAGATAGGACAGAATTTGTTGTTCCTTCTTCCTGCTCCTTTGCAGAGTAGTTCATGCCCAAACAGCCGTAGCTCTGTCTGGCTTGCAATCTCCAATTCCAGCAAGGATACAGTTCCTCGTCAACAGAAAGAGCTAGGAAGGAATTGCTTGCGCTGATTTCTGTTTGTCTGCTCTAGTAGTTGGTTCCCTATTTGG
Source organism: Rhynochetos jubatus (assembly GCA_027574665.1). Lineage (NCBI taxonomy): Eukaryota > Metazoa > Chordata > Aves > Eurypygiformes > Rhynochetidae > Rhynochetos > Rhynochetos jubatus. The sequence goes on along the minus strand of CM050689.1, from coordinate 8,396,160 downwards.
CAGAACGCTGGACTGCCTGTCACCCTTAGAGCCAAACATCTCCCTTTTCCTCCAAACCAGCAAGAGCTACAAGATTATTTCTTAGTGAAACATTGTTTGCTTTGGCAGAGCACTTCATGCCTCTTAAGACGTAGCTCTGTATGACCTGGAAACTAGAAGTCCAGAGGGACACCTGCTCTGTCCAAACAGAAGAGGAGAGGCATGAATGTGCTGCTCTCTTAAGCGGCGGCTGCCCTAACACTGAAACGTAAAGCACCACTGTAATGGGACCCAGCAGAAAGAGTTAGGACAGAATTTGTTGTTCCTTCTTCCTGCTCCTTTGCAGAGTAGTTCATGCCCGAACAGCGGTAGCTCTGTCTGGATGGCAATCTCCCATTCCAGCAAGGATACAATTCCTCGTCAACAGAAAGAGCTAGGAAGGAATTGCTTGCGCTGATTTCTGTTTGTCTGCTCTAGCAGTTGGTTCCCTATTTGGCAGAACGCTGGACTGCCTGTCACACTCAGAGCCAAACATCTCCCTTTCCCTCCAAAGCAGCAAGAGCCTCAAGATTATTTCTTAGTGAAACATTGTTTGCTTTGGCAGAGCACTTCATGCCTCTTAAGACGTAGCTCTGTATGACCTGCAAACTAGAAGTCCAGAGGGACACCTGCTCTGTCCAAACAGAAGAGGAGAGGCATGAATGTGCTGCTCTCTTAAGCGGCTGCCCTAACACTGACACGTAAAGCACCACTGTAATGGGAACCAGCAGAAAGAGTTAGGACAGAATTTGTTGTTCCTTCTTCCTGCTCCTTTGCAGAGTAGTTCATGTCCGAACAGCCGTAGCTCTCTCTGGCTTGCAATCTCCAATTCCAGCAAGGATACAGTTCCTCGTCAACAGAAAGAGCTAGGAAGGAATTGCTTGCGCTGATTTCTGTGTGTCTGCTCTAGAAATTGGTTCCCTATTTGGCAGAACGCTGGACTGCCTGTCACCCTTAGAGCCAAACATCTCCCTTTTCCTCCAAACCAGCAAGAGCTACAAGATTATTTCTTAGTGAAACATTGTTTGCTTTGGCAGAGCACTTCATGCCTCTTAAGACATAGCTCTGTATGACCTGGAAACTAGAAATCCAGAGGGACACCTGCTCTGTCGAAACAGAAGAGGAGAGGCATGAATGTGCTGCTCTTTTAAGCGTCTGCCCTAACACTGAAATCTAAAGCACCACTGTAATGGGACCCAGCAGAAAGAGTTAGGACAGAATTTGTTGCTGCTTCTTCCTGTTCCTTTGCAGAGTAGTTCATGTCCGAACAGCCGTAGCTCTGTCTGGCTTGCAATCTCCCATTCCAGCAAGGATACAGTTCCTCGTCAACAGAAAGAGCTAGGAAGGAATTGCTTGCTCTGATTTCTGTGTGTCTGCTCTAGAAATTCGTTCCCTATTTGGCAGAACTCTGGACTGCCTGTCACCCTTAGAGGCAAACATCTCCGTTTTCCTCCAAACCAGCAAGAGCTACAAGATTATTTCTTAGTGAAACATTGTTTGCTTTGGCAGAGCACTTCATGCCTCTTAAGACGTAGCTCTGTATGACCTGGAAACTAGAAGTCCAGAGGGACACCTGCTCTGTCCAAACAGAAGAGGAGAGGCATGAATGTGCTGCTCTCTTAAGCGGCTGCCCTAACACTGAAACGTAAAGCACCACTGTAATGGGAACCAGCAGAAAGAGTTAGGACAGAATTTGTTGTTCCTTCTTCCTGCTCCTTTGCAGAGTAGTTCATGTCCGAACAGCCGTAGCTCTGTCTGGCTTGCAATCTCCAATTCCAGCAAGGATACAGTTCCTCGTCAACAGAAAGAGCTAGGAAGGAATTGCTTGCGCTGATTTCTGTGTGTCTGCTCTAGAAATTGGTTCCCTATTTGGCAGAACGCTGGACTGCCTGTCACCCTTAGAGCCAAACATATCCCTTTTCCTCCAAACCAGCAAGAGCTACAAGATTATTTCTTAGTGAAACATTGTTTGCTTTGGCAGAGCACTTCATGCCTCTTAAGACATAGCTCTGTATGACCTGGAAACTAGGAGTCCAGAGGGACACCTGCTCTGTCCAAACAGAAGAGGAGAGGCATGAATGTGCTGCTCTCTTAAGCGGCTGCCCTAACACTGAAACGTAAAGCACCACTGTAATGGGACCCAGCAGAAAGAGTTAGGACAGAATTTGTTGTTCCTTCTTCCTGCTCCTTTGCAGAGTAGTTCATGTCCGAACAGCCGTAGCTCTGTCTGGCTTGCCATCTGCCATTCCAGCAAGGATACAGTTCCTCGTCAACAGAAAGAGCTAGGAAGGAATTGCTTGCGCTGATTTCTGTTTGTCTGCTCTAGTAGTTGGTTCCCTATTTGGCAGAACGCTGGACTGCCTGTCACCCTTAGAGCCAAACATCTCCGTTTTCCTCCAAACCAGCAAGAGCTACAAGATTATTTCTTAGTGAAACATTGTTTGCTGTGGCAGAGCACTTCATGCCTCTTAAGACGTAGCTCTGTATGACCTGGAAACTAGAAATCCAGAGGGACACCTGCTCTGTCCAAACAGAAGAGGATAGGCATGAATGTGCTGCTCTTTTAAGCGTCTGCCCTAACACTGAAATCTAAAGCACCACTGTAATGGGACGCAGCAGAAAGAGTTAGGACAGAATTTGTTGTTCCTTCTTCCTGTTCCTTTGCGTAGCAGTTCATGTCCGAACAGCCGTAGCTCTGTCTGGCTTGCAATCTCCAATTCCAGCAAGGATACAGTTCCTCGTCAACAGAAAGAGCTAGGAAGGAATTGCTTGCGCTGATTTCTGTTTTTCTGCTCTAGTAGTTGGTTCACTATTTGGCAGAACGCTGGACTGCCTGTCACACTTAGAGGCAAACATCTCCCTTTCCCTCCAAACCAGCAAGAGCCTCAAGATTATTTCTTAGTGAAACATTGTTTCCTTTGGCAGAGCACTTCATGCCTCTTAAGACGTACCTCTGTATGACCTGGAAACTAGAAGTCCAGAGGGACACCTGCTCTGTCCAGACTGAAGAGGATAGGCATGAATGTGCTTCTCTTTTAAGCGTCTGCCCTAACACTGAAACCTAAAGCACCACTGTAATGGGACCCAGCAGAAAGAGTTAGTACAGAATTTGTTATTCCTTCTTCCTGCTCCTTTGCAGAGTAGTTCATGCCCGAACAGCGGTAGCTCTGTCTGGATGGCAATCTCCCATTCCAGCAAGGATACAGTTCCTCGTCAACAGAAAGAGCTAGGAAGGAATTGCTTGCGCTGATTTCTGTTTGTCTGCTCTAGCAGTTGGTTCCCTATTTGGCAGAACGCTGGACTGCCTGTCACACTCAGAGCCAAACATCTCCCTTTCCCTCCAAAGCAGCAAGAGCCTCAAGATTATTTCTTAGTGAAACATTGTTTGCTTTGGCAGAGCACTTCATGCCTCTTAAGACGTAGCTCTGTATGACCTGGAAACTAGAAGTCCAGAGGGACACCTGCTCTGTCCAAACAGAAGAGGAGAGGCATGAATGTGCTGCTCTCTTAAGCGGCTGCCCTAACACTGAAACGTAAAGCACCACTGTAATGGGAACCAGCAGAAAGAGTTAGGACAGAATTTGTTGTTCCTTCTTCCTGCTCCTTTGCAGAGTAGTTCATGTCCGAACAGCCGTAGCTCTGTCTGGCTTGCAATCTCCAATTCCAGCAAGGATACAGTTCCTCGTCAACAGAAAGAGCTAGGAAGGAATTGCTTGCGCTGATTTCTGTGTGTCTGCTCTAGAAATTGGTTCCCTATTTGGCAGAACGCTGGACTGCCTGTCACCCTTAGAGCCAAACATATCCCTTTTCCTCCAAACCAGCAAGAGCTACAAGAGTATTTCTTAGTGAAACATTGTTTGCTTTGGCAGAGCACTTCATGCCTCTTAAGACATAGCTCTGTATGACCTGGAAACTAGAAGTCCAGAGGGACACCTGCTCTGTCCAAACAGAAGAGGAGAGGCATGAATGTGCTGCTCTTTTAAGCGTCTGCCCTAACACTGAAATCTAAAGCACCACTCTAATGGGACCCAGCAGAAAGAGTTAGGACAGAATTTGTTGTTCCTTCTTCCTGTTCCTTTGCAGAGTAGTTCATGTCCGAACAGCCGTAGCTCTCTCTGGCTTGCAATCTCCAATTCCAGCAAGGATACAGTTCCTCGTCAACAGAAAGAGCTAGGAAGGAATTGCTTGCGCTGATTCCTGTTTGTCTGCTCTAGTAGTTGGTTCCCTATTTGGCAGAACGCTGGACTGCCTGTCACCCTTAGAGCCAAACATCTCCCTTTTCCTCCAAACCAGCAAGAGCTACAAGATTATTTCTTAGTGAAACATTGTTTGCTTTGGCAGAGCACTTCATGCCTCTTAAGACGTAGCTCTGTATGACCTGGAAACTAGAAGTCCAGAAGGACACCTGCTCTGTCCAAACAGAAGAGGAGAGGCATGAATGTGCTGCTCTCTTAAGCGGCTGCCCTAACACTGAAACGTAAAGCACCACTGTAATGGGACGCAGCAGAAAGAGATAGGACAGAATTTGTTGTTCCTTCTTCCTGCTCCTTTGCAGAGTAGTTCATGTCCGAACAGCCGTAGCTCTGTCTGGCTTGCAATCTCCAATTCCAGCAAGGATACCGTTCCTCGTCAACAGAAAGAGCTAGGAAGGAATTGCTTGCGCTGATTTCTGTGTGTCTGCTCTAGTAGTTGGTTCCCTATTTGGCAGAACGCTGGACTGCCTGTCACCCTTAGAGCCAAACATATCCCTTTTCCTCCAAACCAGCAAGAGCTACACGAGTATTTCTTAGTGAAACATTGTTTGCTTTGGCAGAGCACTTCATGCCTCTTAAGACATAGCTCTGTATGACCTGGAAACTAGAAGTCCAGAGGGACACCTGCTCTGTCCAAACAGAAGAGGAGAGGCATGAATGTGCTGCTCTTGTAAGCGTCTGCCCTAACACTGAAATCTAAAGCACCACTGTAATGGGACGCAGCAGAAAGAGTTAGGACAGAATTTGTTGTTCCTTCTTCCTGTTCCTTTGCAGAGTAGTTCATGTACAAACAGCCGTAGCTCTGTCTGGCTTGCAATCTCCCATTCCAGCAAGGATACAGTTCCTCGTCAACAGAAAGAGCTAGGAAGGAATTGCTTGCGCTGATTTCTGTTTGTCTGCTCTAGTAGTTGGTTCCCTATTTGGCAGGACGCTGGACTGCCTGTCACACTTAGAGCCAAACATCTCCCTTTTCCTCCAAACCAGCAAGGGCTACAACATTATTTCTTAGTGAAACATTGTTTGCTTTGGCAGAGCACTTCATGCCTCTTAAGACGTAGCGCTGTATGACCTGGAAACTAGAAATCCAGAGGGACACCTGCTCTGTCGAAACAGAAGAGGAGAGGCATGAATGTGCTGCTCTTTTAAGCGTCTGCCCTAACACTGAAATCTAAAGCACCACTGTAATGGGACCCAGCAGAAAGAGTTAGGACAGAATTTGTTGCTGCTTCTTCCTGTTCCTTTGCAGAGTAGTTCATGTCCGAACAGCCGTAGCTCTGTCTGGCTTGCAATCTCCAATTCCAGCAAGGATACAGTTCCTCGTCAACAGAAAGAGCTAGGAAGGAATTGCTTGCGCTGATTTCTGTGTGTCTGCTCTAGAAATTCGTTCCCTATTTGGCAGAACTCTGGACTGCCTGTCACCCTTAGAGCCAAACATCTCCCTTTTCCTCCAAACCAGCAAGAGCTACAAGATTATTTCTTAGTGAAACATTGTTTGCTTTGGCAGAGCACTTCATGCCTCTTAAGACGTAGCTCTGTATGACCTGGAAACTAGAAATCCAGAGGGACACCTGCTCTGTCCAAACAGAACAGGAGAGGCATGAATGTGCTGCTCATTTAAGCGTCTGCCCTAACACTGAAATCTAAAGCACCACTGTAATGGGACGCAGCAGAAAGAGATAGGACAGAATTTGTTGTTCCTTCTTCCTGCTCCTTTGCAGAGTAGTTCATGCCCAAACAGCCGTAGCTCTGTCTGGCTTGCAATCTCCAATTCCAGCAAGGATACAGTTCCTCGTCAACAGAAAGAGCTAGGAAGGAATTGCTTGCGCTGATTTCTGTTTGTCTGCTCTAGTAGTTGGTTCCCTATTTGGCAGAACGCTGGACTGCCTGTCACCCTTAGAGCCAAACATCTCCCTTTTCCTCCAAACCAGCAAGAGCTACAAGATTATTTCTTAGTGAAACATTGTTTGCTTTGGCAGAGCACTTCATGCCTCTTAAGACATAGCTCTGTATGACCTGGAAACTAGAAGTCCAGAGGGACACCTGCTCTGTCCAAACAGAAGAGGAGAGGCATGAATGTGCTGCTCTCTTAAGCGGCTGCCCTAACACTGAAACGTAAAGCACCACTGTAATGGGACCCAGCAGAAAGAGTTAGGACAGAATTTGTTGTTCCTTCTTCCTGCTCCTTTGCAGAGTAGTTCATGTCCGAACAGCCGTAGCTCTGTCTGGCTTACAGTCTCCCATTCCAGCAAGGATACAGTTCCTCATCAACAGAAAGAGCTAGGAAGGAATTGCTTGCGCTGATTTCTGTGTGTCTGCTCTAGAAATTGGTCCCCTGTTTGGCAGAACCCTGGACTGCCTGTAACTCTGATAGCCAAACATCTCCCTTTTCCTACAAACCAGCAAGAGCCCCAAGATTATTTCTTAGTGAAACATTGTTTCCTTTGGCAGAGCACTTCATGCCTCTTAAGACGTAGCTCTGTATGACCTGGAAACTAGAAGTCCAGAGGGACACTTGCCCTGTCCAAACAGAAGAGGATAGGCATGAATGTGCTGCTCTTTTAAGCGTCTGCCCTAACACTGAAACCTAAAGCACCACTGTAATGGGACCCAACAGAAAGAGTTAGGACAGAATTTGTTGTTCCTTCTTCCTGCTCCTTTGCAGAGGAGTTCATGCCAGGACAGCCGTAGCTCTGTCTGGCTTGCAATCTCCCATTCCAGCAAGGATACAGTTCCTCGTCAACAGAAAGAGCTAGGAAGGAATTGCTTGCGCTGATTTCTGCTTGTCTGCTCTAGTAGTTGGTTCCCTATTTGGCAGAACGCTGGACTGCCTGTCACACTTAGAGCCAAACATCTCCCTTTTCCTCCAAACCAGCAAGAGCCTCAAGATTATTTCTTAATGAAACATTGTTTGCTTTGGCAGAGCACTTCATGCCTCTTAAGACATAGCTCTGTATGACCTGGAAACTAGAAATCCAGAGGGACACCTGCTCTGTCCAAACAGAAGAGGAGAGACATGAATGTGCTGCTCTTTTAAGCGTCTGCCCTAACACTGAAACCTAAAGCACCACTGTAATGGGACCCAGCAGAAAGAGTTAGGACAGAATTTGTTGTTCCTTCTTCCTGCTCCTTTGCAGAGTAGTTCATGCCCGAACAGCCGTAGCTCTGTCTGGCTTGCAGTCTCCAATTCCAGCAAGGATACAGTTCCTCGTCAACAGAAAGAGCTAGGAAGGAATTGCTTGCGCTGATTTCTGTTTGTCTGCTCTAGTAGTTGGTTCCCTATTTGGCAGAACGCTGGACTGCCTGTCACCCTTAGAGGCAAACATCTCCCTTTCCCTCCAAACCAGCAAGAGCCTCAAGATTATTTCTTAGTGAAACATTGTTTCCTTTGGCAGAGCACTTCATGCCTCTTAAGACGTAGCTCTGTATGACCTGGAAACTAGAAATCCAGACGGACACCTGATCTGTCCAAATAGAAGAGGAGAGACATGAATGTGCTACCCTCTTAAGCGAATGCCCTAACCATGAAACCTAAAGCACCAGTGTAATGGGACCCAGCAGAAAGAGTTAGGACAGAATTTGTTGTTCCTTCTTCCTGTTCCTTTGCAGAGTAGTTCATGTACAAACTGCCGTAGCTCTGTCTGGCTTGCAATCTGCAATTCCAGCATGGATACAGTTCCTCGTCAAGAGAAAGAGCTAGGAAGGAATTGCTTGCGCTGATTTCTGTGTGTCTCCTCTAGAAATTGGTTCCCTATTTGGCAGAACCCTGGACTGCCTGTCACACTTAGAGCCAAACATCTCCCTTTTCCTCCAAACCAGCAAGAGTTACAAGATTATTTCTTAGTGAAACATTGTTTGCTTTGGCAGAGCACTTCCTGCCTCTTAAGACGTAGCTCTGTATGACCTGGAAACTAGAAATCCAGAGGGACACCTGCTCTGTCCAAACAGAAGAGGAGAGGCATGAATGTGCTGCTCTCTTAAGCGTCTGCCCTAACACTGAAACCTAAAGCACCACTGTAATGGGACCCAGCAGAAAGAGTTAGGACAGAATTTGTTGCTGCTTCTTCCTGCTCCTTTGCAGAGTAGTTCATGCCAGAACAGCCATAGCTCTGTCTGGCTTGCAATCTCCCATTCCAGCAAGGATACAGTCCCTCGTCAACAGAAAGAGCTAGGAAGGAATTGCTTGCGCTGATTTCTGTTTGTCTGCTCTAGTAGTTGGTTCCCTATTTGGCAGAACGCTGGACTGCCTGTCACCCTTAGAGGCAAACATCTCCCTTTCCCTCCAAACCAGCAAGAGCTACAAGATTATTTCTTAGTGAAACATTGTTTGCTTTGGCAGAGCACTTCATGCCTCTTTAGACATAGCTCTGTATGACCTGGAAACTAGAAATCCAGAGGGACACTTGCCCTGTCCAAACAGAAGAGGAGAGGCATGAGTGTGCTGCTCTTTTAAGCGTCTGCCCTAACACTGAAACGTAAAGCACCACTGTAATGGGACCCAGCAGAAAGAGTTAGGACAGAATTTGTTGTTCCTTCTTCCTGTTCCTTTGCAGAGTAGTTCATGTCCGAACAGCCGTAGCTCTGTCTGGCTTACAGTCTCCCATTCCAGCAAGGATACAGTTCCTCATCAACAGAAAGAGCTAGGAAGGAATTGCTTGCGCTGATTTCTGTGTGTCTGCTCTAGAAATTGGTCCCCTGTTTGGCAGAACCCTGGACTGCCTGTAACTCTGATAGCCAAACATCTCCCTTTTCCTCCAAACCAGCAAGAGCTACAAGATTATTTCTTAGTGAAACATTGTTTCCTTTGGCAGAGCACTTCATGCCTCTTAAGACGTAGCTCTGTATGACCTGGAAACTAGAAGTCCAGAGGGACACTTGCCCTGTCCAAACAGAAGAGGATAGGCATGAATGTGCTGCTCTTTTAAGCGTCTGCCCTAACACTGAAACCTAAAGCACCACTGTAATGGGACCCAACAGAAAGAGTTAGGACAGAATTTGTTGTTCCTTCTTCCTGCTCCTTTGCAGAGGAGTTCATGCCAGGACAGCCGTAGCTCTGTCTGGCTTGCAATCTCCCATTCCAGCAAGGATACAGTTCCTCGTCAACAGAAAGAGCTAGGAAGGAATTGCTTGCGCTGATTTCTGCTTGTCTGCTCTAGTAGTTGGTTCCCTATTTGGCAGAACGCTGGACTGCCTGTCACACTTAGAGCCAAACATCTCCCTTTTCCTCCAAACCAGCAAGAGCCTCAAGATTATTTCTTAATGAAACATTGTTTGCTTTGGCAGAGCACTTCATGCCTCTTAAGACATAGCTCTGTATGACCTGGAAACTAGAAATCCAGAGGGACACCTGCTCTGTCCAAACAGAAGAGGAGAGACATGAATGTGCTGCTCTTTTAAGCGTCTGCCCTAACACTGAAACCTAAAGCACCACTGTAATGGGACCCAGCAGAAAGAGTTAGGACAGAATTTGTTGTTCCTTCTTCCTGCTCCTTTGCAGAGTAGTTCATGCCCGAACAGCCGTAGCTCTGTCTGGCTTGCAGTCTCCAATTCCAGCAAGGATACAGTTCCTCGTCAACAGAAAGAGCTAGGAAGGAATTGCTTGCGCTGATTTCTGTTTGTCTGCTCTAGTAGTTGGTTCCCTATTTGGCAGAACGCTGGACTGCCTGTCACCCTTAGAGGCAAACATCTCCCTTTCCCTCCAAACCAGCAAGAGCCTCAAGATTATTTCTTAGTGAAACATTGTTTCCTTTGGCAGAGCACTTCATGCCTCTTAAGACGTAGCTCTGTATGACCTGGAAACTAGAAATCCAGACGGACACCTGATCTGTCCAAATAGAAGAGGAGAGACATGAATGTGCTACCCTCTTAAGCGAATGCCCTAACCATGAAACCTAAAGCACCACTGTAATGGGACCCAGCAGAAAGAGTTAGGACAGAATTTGTTGTTCCTTCTTCCTGTTCCTTTGCAGAGTAGTTCATGTACAAACTGCCGTAGCTCTGTCTGGCTTGCAATCTGCAATTCCAGCATGGATACAGTTCCTCGTCAAGAGAAAGAGCTAGGAAGGAATTGCTTGCGCTGATTTCTGTGTGTCTCCTCTAGAAATTGGTTCCCTATTTGGCAGAACCCTGGACTGCCTGTCACACTTAGAGCCAAACATCTCCCTTTTCCTCCAAACCAGCAAGGGCTACAACATTATTTCTTAGTGAAACATTGTTTGCTGTGGCAGAGCACTTCATGCCTCTTAAGACGTAGCTCTGTATGACCTGGAAACTAGAAATCCAGAGGGACACTTGCCCTGTCCAAACAGAAGAGGAGAGGCATGAATGTGCTGCTCTTTTAAGCGTCTGCCCTAACACTGAAACCTAAAGCACCACTGTAATGGGACCCAGCAGAAAGAGTTAGGACAGAATTTGTTGTTCCTTCTTCCTGCTCCTTTGCAGAGTAGTTCATGCCCGAACAGCCGTAGCTCTGTCTGGCTTGCAGTCTCCAATTCCAGCAAGGATACAGTTCCTCGTCAACAGAAAGAGCTAGGAAGGAATTGCTTGCGCTGATTTCTGTTTGTCTGCTCTAGTAGTTGGTTCCCTATTTGGCAGAACGCTGGACTGCCTGTCACCCTTAGAGGCAAACATCTCCCTTTCCCTCCAAACCAGCAAGAGCCTCAAGATTATTTCTTAGTGAAACATTGTTTCCTTTGGCAGAGCACTTCATGCCTCTTAAGACGTAGCTCTGTATGACCTGGAAACTAGAAATCCAGAGGGACACCTGATCTGTCCAAATAGAAGAGGAGAGACATGAATGTGCTACCCTCTTAAGCGAATGCCCTAACCATGAAACCTAAAGCACCACTGTAATGGGACCCAGCAGAAAGAGTTAGGACAGAATTTGTTGTTCCTTCTTCCTGTTCCTTTGCAGAGTAGTTCATGTACAAACTGCCGTAGCTCTGTCTGGCTTGCAATCTGCAATTCCAGCATGGATACAGTTCCTCGTCAACAGAAAGAGCTAGGAAGGAATTGCTTGTGCTGATTTCTGTGTGTCTCCTCTAGAAATTGGTTCCCTATTTGGCAGAACCCTGGACTGCCTGTCACACTCAGAGCCAAACATCTCCCTTTTCCTCCAAACCAGCAAGAGCTACAAGATTATTTCTTAGTGAAACATTGTTTGCTGTGGCAGAGCACTTCATGCCTCTTAAGACGTAGCTCTGTATGACCTGGAAACTAGAAATCCAGAGGGACACTTGCCCTGTCCAAACAGAAGAGGATAGGCATGAATGTGCTGCTCTTTTAAGCGTCTGCCCTAACACTGAAACCTAAAGCACCACTGTAATGGGACCCAGCAGAAAGAGTTAGGACAGAATTTGTTGCTGCTTCTTCCTGTTCCTTTGCGTAGCAGTTCATGTCCCAACAGCCGTAGCTCTGTCTGGCTTGCAGTCTCCCATTCCAGCAAGGATACAGTTCCTCGTCAACAGAAAGAGCTAGGAAGGAATTGCTTGCGCTGATTTCTGTTTGTCTGCTCTAGAAATTGGTTCCCTGTTTGGCAGAACCCTGGACTGCCTGTAACTCTGATAGCCAAACATCTCCCTTTTCCTCCAAACCAGCAAGAGCCTCAAGATTATTTCTTAGTGAAACATTGTTTCCTTTGGCAGAGTACTTCATGCCTCTTAAGACGTAGCTCTGTATGACCTGGAAACTAGAAGTCCAGAGGGACACCTGCTCTGTCCAGACAGAAGAGGATAGGCATGAATGTGCTGCTCTTTTAAGCGTCTGCCCTAACACTGAAACCTAAAGCACCACTGTAATGGGACCCAGCAGAAAGAGTTAGGACAGAATTTGTTGTTCCTTCTTCCTGCTCCTTTGCAGAGTAGTTCATGCCAGAACAGCCATAGCTCTGTCTGGCTTGCAATCTCCAATTCCAGCAAGGATACAGTTCCTCGTCAACAGAAAGAGCTAGGAAGGAATTGCTTGCGCTGATTTCTGTTTGTCTGCTCTAGTAGTTGGTTCCCTATTTGGCAGAACGCTGGACTGCCTGTCACCCTTAGAGGCAAACATCTCCCTTTCCCTCCAAACCAGCAAGAGCCTCAAGATTATTTCTTAGTGAAACATTGTTTGCTTTGGCAGAGCACTTCATGCCTCTTAAGACGTAGCTCTTTATGACCCGGAAACTAGAAATCCAGAGGGACACCTGCTCTGTCCAAACAGAAGAGGAGAGGCATGAATGTGCTGCTCTTGTAAGCATCTGCCCTAACACTGAAACCTAAAGCACCACTGTAATGGGACCCAACAGAAAGAGTTAGGACAGAATTTGTTGTTCCTTCTTCCTGCTCTTTTGTGGAGTAGTTCATGCCAGGACAGCCGTAGCTCTGTCTGGCTTGCAATCTCCCATTCCAGCAAGGATACAGTTCACCGTCAACAGAAAGAGCTAGGAAGGAATTGCTTGCGCTGATTTCTGTTTGTCTGCTCTAGTAGTTGGTTCCCTATTTGGCAGAACGCTGGACTGCTTGTCACCCTTAGAGCCAAACATCTCCCTTTCCCTCCAAACCAGCAAGAGCCTCAAGATTATTTCTTAGTGAAACATTGTTTCCTTTGGCAGAGCACTTCATGCCTCTTTAGACGTAGCTCTGTATGACCTGGAAACTAGAAATCCAGAGGGACACCTGCTCTGTCCAAACAGAAGAGGAGAGGCATGAATGTGCTACCCTCTTAAGCGGCTGCCCTAACACTGAAACCTAAACCACCACTGTAATGGGACCCAGCAGAAAGAGATAGGACAGAATTTGTTGTTCCTTCTTCCTGCTTCTTTGCAGAGTAGTTCATGCCAGAACAGCCATAGCTCTGTCTGGCTTGCAATCTCCCATTCCAGCAAGGATACAGTTCCTCGTCAACAGAAAGAGCTAGGAAGGAATTGCTTGCGCTGATTTCTGTTTGTCTGCTCTAGAAATTGGTTCCCTATTTGGCAGAACCCTGGACTGCCAGTCACACTTAGAGCCAAACATCTCCCTTTTCCTCCAAACCAGCAAGAGCTACAAGATTATTTCTTAGTGAAACATTGTTTGCTGTGGCAGAGCACTTCATGCCTCTTAAGACGTAGCTCTGTATGACCTGGAAACTAGAAATCCAGAGGGACACCTGCTCTGTCCAAACAGAAGAGGAGAGGCATGAATGTGCTGCTCTCTTAAGCGACTGCCCTAACACTGAAACGTAAACCACCACTGTAATGGGACCCAGCAGAAAGAGTTAGGACAGAATTTGTTGCTGCTTCTTCCTGCTCCTTTGCAGAGTAGTTCATGCCAGAACAGCCATAGCTCTGTCTGGCTTGCAATCTCCAAGTCCAGCAAGGATACAGTTCCTCGTCAACAGAAAGAGCTAGGAAGGAATTGCTTGCGCTGATTTCTGCTTGTCTGCTCTAGTAGTTGGTTCCCTATTTGGCAGAACGCTGGACTGCCTGTAACTCTGATAGCCAAACATCTCCCTTTTCCTCCAAACCAGCAAGAGCCTCAAGATTATTTCTTAGTGAAACATTGTTTCCTTTGGCAGAGCACTTCATGCCTCTTAAGACGTAGCTCTGTATGACCTGGAAACTAGAAATCCAGAGGGACACCTGCTCTGTCCAAACAGAAGAGGAGAGGCATGAATGTGCTGCTCTCTTAAGCGTCTGCCCTAACACTGAAACCTAAAGCACCACTGTAATGGGACCCAGCAGAAAGAGTTAGGACAGAATTTGTTGTTCCTTCTTCCTGCTCCTTTGCAGAGTAGTTCATGCCCGAACAGCCGTAGGTCTGTCTGGCTTGCAGTCTCCAATTCCAGCAAGGATACAGTTCCTCGTCAACACAAAGAGCTAGGAAGGAATTGCTTGCGCTGATTTCTGTTTGTCTGCTCTAGTAGTTGGTTCCCTATTTGGCAGAATGCTGGACTGCCTGTCACACTCAGAGCCAAACATCTCCCTTTCCCTCCAAACCAGCAAGAGCCTCAAGATTATTTCTTAGTGAAACATTGTTTGCTTTGGCAGAGCACTTCATGCCTCTTAAGACGTAGCTCTGTATGACCTGGAAACTAGAAATCCAGAGGGACACCTGCTCTGTCCAAACAGAAGAGGAGAGGCATGAATGTGCTGCTCTTTTAAGGGTCTGCCCTAACACTGAAACCTAAAGCACCACTGTAATGGGACCCAACAGAAAGAGTTAGGACAGAATTTGTTGTTCCTTCTTCCTGCTCTTTTGTGGAGTAGTTCATGCCAGGACAGCCGTAGCTCTGTCTGGCTTGCAATCTGCAATTCCAGCAAGGATACAGTTCCTCGTCAACAGAAAGAGCTAGGAAGGAATTGCTTGCGCTGATTTGTGTTTGTCTGCTCTAGAAATTGGTTCCCTGTTTGGCAGAACCCTGGACTGCCTGTAACTCTTAGAGTCAAACATCTCCCTTTCCCTCCAAACCAGCAAGAGCCTCAAGATTATTTCTTAGTGAAACATTGTTTCCTTTGGCAGAGCACTTCATGCCTCTTTAGACGTAGCTCTGTATGACCTGGAAACTAGAAATCCAGAGGGACACCTGATCTGTCCAAATAGAAGAGGAGAGACATGAATGTGCTACCCTCTTAAGCGAATGCCCTAACCATGAAACCTAAAGCACCAGTGTAATGGGACCCAGCAGAAAGAGGTAAGACAGAATTTGTTGCTCCTTCTTCCTGCTCCTTTGCAGAGTAGTTCATGTACAAACTGCCTTAGCTCTGTCTGGCTTGCAATCTGCAATTCCAGCAAGGATACAGTTCCTCGTCAAGAGAAAGAGCTAGGAAGGAATTTCTTGCACTGATTTCTGTGTGTCTGCTCTAGAAATTGGTTCACTATTTGGCAGAACCCTGGACTGCCTGTCACACTTAGAGCCAAACATCTCCCTTTTCCTCCAAACCAGCAAGAGCTACAAGATTATTTCTTAGTGAAACATTGTTTGCTGTGGCAGAGCACTTCATGCCTCTTAAGACGTAGCTCTGTATGACCTGGAAACTAGAAATCCAGAGGGACACTTGCCCTGTCCAAACAGAAGAGGAGAGGCATGAATGTGCTGCTCTTTTAAGCGTCTGCCCTAACACTGAAATCTAAAGCACCACTGTAATGGGACCCAGCAGAAAGAGTTAGGACAGAATTTGTTGCTGCTTCTTCCTGCTCCTTTGCAGAGTAGTTCATGTCCGAACAGCCGTAGCTCTGTCTGGCTTGCAGTCTCGCATTCCAGCAAGGATACAGTTCCTCGTCAACAGAAAGAGCTAGGAAGGAATTGCTTGCGCTGATTTCTGTTTGTCTGCTCTAGAAATTGGTTCCCTGTTTGGCAGAACGCTGGACTGCCTGTCACACTCAGAGCCAAACATCTCCCTTTCCCTCCAAACCAGCAAGAGCCTCAAGATTATTTCTTAGTGAAACATTGTTTCCTTTGGCAGAGCACTTCGTGCCTCTTTAGACGTAGCTCTGTATGACCTGGAAACTAGAAATCCAGAGGGACACCTGA
This sequence comes from Rhynochetos jubatus, assembly GCA_027574665.1. Taxonomy (NCBI): domain Eukaryota; kingdom Metazoa; phylum Chordata; class Aves; order Eurypygiformes; family Rhynochetidae; genus Rhynochetos; species Rhynochetos jubatus. The sequence goes on along the minus strand of CM050689.1, from coordinate 8,380,405 downwards.
TCTGTCCAAATAGAAGAGGAGAGGCATGAATGTGCTACCCTCTTAAACGTCTGCCCTAACCATGAAACCTAAAGCACCACTGTAATGGGACCCAGCAGAAAGAGTTAGGACAGAATTTGTTGTTCCTTCTTCCTGCTCTTTTGCAGAGTATTTCATGTACAAACTGCCGTAGCTCTATCTGGCTTGCAATCTCCAATTCCAGCAAGGATACAGTTCCTCGTCAACACAAAGAGCTAGGAAGGAATTGCTTGCGCTGATTTCTGTTTGTCTGCTCTAGTAGTTGTTTCCCTATTTGGCAGAACGCTGGACTGCCTGTCACACTTAGAGGCAAACATCTCCCTTTTCCTCCAAACCAGCAAGAGCTACAAGATTATTTCTTAGTGAAACATTGTTTCCTTTGGCAGAGCACTTCATGCCTCTTAAGACGTAGCTCTTTATGACCTGGAAACTAGAAATCCAGAGGGACACCTGCTCTGTCCAAACAGAAGAGGAGAGGCATGAATGTGCTGCTCTTGTAAGCATCTGCCCTAACACTGAAACCTAAAGCACCACTGTAATGGGACCCAACAGAAAGAGTTAGGACAGAATTTGTTGTTCCTTCTTCCTGCTCTTTTGTGGAGTAGTTCATGCCAGGACAGCCGTAGCTCTGTCTGGCTTGCCATCTCCAATTCCAGCAAGGATACAGTTCCTCGTCAACAGAAAGAGCTAGGAAGGAATTGCTTGCGCTGATTTCTGTTTGTCTGCTCTAGAAATTGGTTCCCTGTTTGGCAGAACCCTGGACTGCCTGTAACTCTTAGAGCCAAACATCTCCCTTTCCCTCCAAACCAGCAAGAGCCTCAAGATTATTTCTTAGTGAAACATTGTTTCCTTTGGCAGAGCACTTCATGCCTCTTAAGACGTAGCTCTGTATGACCTGGAAACTAGAAATCCAGACGGACACCTGATCTGTCCAAACAGAAGAGGAGAGGCATGAATGTGCTACCCTCTTAAGCGAATGCCCTAACCATGAAACCTAAAGCACCACTGTAATGGGACCCAGCAGAAAGAGTTAGGACAGAATTTGTTGTTCCTTCTTCCTGCTCCTTTGCAGAGTAGTTCATGCCAGAACAGCCATAGCTCTGTCTGGCTTGCAATCTCCCATTCCAGCAAGGATACAGTTCACCATCAACAGAAAGAGCTAGGAAGGAATTGCTTGCACTGATTTCTGTGTGTCTGCTCTAGAAATTGGTTCCCTATTTGGCAGAACGCTGGACTGCCTGTCACCCTTAGGGGCAAACATCTCCCTTTCCCTCCAAACCAGCAAGAGCCTCAAGATTATTTCTTCGTGAAACATTGTTTCCTTTGGCAGAGCACTTCATGCCTCTTTAGACGTAGCTCTGTATGACCTGGAAACTAGAAATCCAGAGGGACACCTGATCTGTCCAAATAGAATAGGAGAGACATGAATGTGCTACCCTCTTAAGCGAATGCCCTAACCATGAAACCTAAAGCACCAGTGTAATGGGACCCAGCAGAAAGAGTTAGGACAGAATTTGTTGTTCCTTCTTCCTGCTCCTTTGCAGAGTAGTTCATGCCAGAACAGCCATAGCTCTGTCTGGCTTGCAATCTCCAATTCCAGCAAGGATACAGTTCCTTGTCAAGAGAAAGAGCCAGGAAGGAATTGCTTGCACTGATTTCTGTGAGTCTGCTCTAGAAATTGGTTCCCTATTTGGCAGAACCCTGGACTGCCTGTCACACTTAGAGCCAAACATCTCCCTTTTCCTCCAAACCAGCAAGAGCTACAAGATTATTTCTTAGTGAAACATTGTTTGCTGTGGCAGAGCACTTCATGCCTCTTAAGACGTAGCTCTGTATGACCTGGAAACTAGAAATCCAGAGGGACACTTGCCCTGTCCAAACAGAAGAGGAGAGGCATGAATGTGCTGCTCTTTTAAGCGTCTGCCCTAACACTGAAACCTAAAGCACCACTGTAATGGGACCCAGCAGAAAGAGTTAGGACAGAATTTGTTGCTGCTTCTTCCTGTTCCTTTGCGGAGCAGTTCATGTCCGAACAGCCGTAGCTCTGTCTGGCTTGCAGTCTCCCATTCCAGCAAGGATACAGTTCCTCGTCAACAGAAAGAGCTAGGAAGGAATTGCTTGCGCTGATTTCTGTTTGTCTGCTCTAGAAATTGGTTCCCTGTTTGGCAGAACCCTGGACTGCCTGTCACCCTTAGAGGCAAACATCTCCGTTTTCCTCCAAACCAGCAAGAGCTACAAGATTATTTCTTAGTGAAACATTGTTTGCTGTGGCAGAGCACTTCATGCCTCTTAAGACGTAGCTCTGTATGACCTGGAAACTAGAAATCCAGAGGGACACCTGCTCTGTCCAAAGAGAAGAGGAGAGACATGAATGTGCTGCTCTTTTAAGCGTCTGCCCTAACACTGAAATCTAAAGCACCACTGTAATGGGACCCAGCAGAAAGAGTTAGGACAGAATTTGTTGCTGCTTCTTCCTGTTCCTTTGCAGAGTAGTTCATGCCAGAACAGCCATAGCTCTGTCTGGCTTGCAATCTGCAATTCCAGCAAGGATACAGTTCCTCGTCAACAGAAAGAGCTAGGAAGGAATTGCTTGCGCTGATTTCTGTTTGTCTGCTCTAGTAGTTGGTTCCCTATTTGGCAGAATGCTGGACTGCCTGTCACCCTTAGAGGCAAACATCTCCCTTTCCCTCCAAACCAGCAAGAGCCTCAAGATTATTTCTTAGTGAAACATTGTTTGCTGTGGCAGAGCACTTCATGCCTCTTTAGACGTAGCTCTGTATGACCTGGAAACTAGAAATCCAGAGGGACACCTGCTCTGTCCAAATAGAAGAGGAGAGACATGAATGTGCTACCCTCTTAAGCGAATGCCCTAACCATGAAATTTAAAGCACCAGTGTAATGGGACCCAGCAGAAAGAGATAGGACAGAATTTGTTGTTCCTTCTTCCTGTTCCTTTACAGAGTAGTTCATGTACAAACTGCCGTAGCTCTGTCTGGCTTGCAATCTCCAATTCCAGCAAGGATACAGTTCCTCGTCAAGAGAAAGAGCTAGGAAGGAATTGCTTGCACTGATTTCTGTGTGTCTGCTCTAGAAATTGGTTCCCTATTTGGCAGGACGCTGGACTGCCTGTCACACTTAGAGCCAAACATCTCCCTTTTCCTCCAAACCAGCAAGAGCTACAAGATTATTTCTTAGTGAAACATTGTTTGCTTTGGCAGAGCACTTCCTGCCTCTTAAGACGTAGCTCTGTATGACCTGGAAACTAGAAATCCAGAGGGACACCTGCTCTGTCCAAACAGAAGAGGAGAGGCATGAATGTGCTGCTCTCTTAAGCGGCTGCCCTAACACTGAAACCTAAAGCACCACTGTAATGGGACCCAGCAGAAAGAGTTAGGACAGAATTTGTTGCTGCTTCTTCCTGCTCCTTTGCAGAGTAGTTCATGCCAGAACAGCCATAGCTCTGTCTGGCTTGCAATCTCCCATTCCAGCAAGGATACAGTTCCTCGTCAACAGAAAGAGCTAGGAAGGAATTGCTTGCGCTGATTTCTGTTTGTCTGCTCTAGTAGTTGGTTCCCTATTTGGCAGAACGCTGGACTGCCTGTCACCCTTAGAGGCAAACATCTCCCTTTCCCTCCAAACCAGCAAGAGCTACAAGATTATTTCTTAGTGAAACATTGTTTGCTTTGGCAGAGCACTTCATGCCTCTTTAGACATAGCTCTGTATGACCTGGAAACTAGAAATCCAGAGGGACACTTGCCCTGTCCAAACAGAAGAGGAGAGGCATGAGTGTGCTGCTCTTTTAAGCGTCTGCCCTAACACTGAAACGTAAAGCACCACTGTAATGGGACCCAGCAGAAAGAGTTAGGACAGAATTTGTTGTTCCTTCTTCCTGTTCCTTTGCAGAGTAGTTCATGTATGAACAGCCGTAGCTCTGTCTGGCTTACAGTCTCCCATTCCAGCAAGGATACAGTTCCTCATCAACAGAAAGAGCTAGGAAGGAATTGCTTGCGCTGATTTCTGTGTGTCTGCTCTAGAAATTGGTCCCCTGTTTGGCAGAACCCTGGACTGCCTGTAACTCTGATAGCCAAACATCTCCCTTTTCCTCCAAACCAGCAAGAGCCCCAAGATTATTTCTTAGTGAAACATTGTTTCCTTTGGCAGAGCACTTCATGCCTCTTAAGACGTAGCTCTGTATGACCTGGAAACTAGAAGTCCAGAGGGACACCTGCTCTGTCCAAACAGAAGAGGATAGGCATGAATGTGCTGCTCTTTTAAGCGTCTGCCCTAACACTGAAACCTAAAGCACCACTGTAATGGGACCCAACAGAAAGAGTTAGGACAGAATTTGTTGTTCCTTCTTCCTGCTCCTTTGCAGAGGAGTTCATGCCAGGACAGCCATAGCTCTGTCTGGCTTGCAATCTCCCATTCCAGCAAGGATACAGTTCCTCGTCAACAGAAAGAGCTAGGAAGGAATTGCTTGCGCTGATTTCTGCTTGTCTGCTCTAGTAGTTGGTTACCTATTTGGCAGAACGCTGGACTGCCTGTCACCCTTAGAGGCAAACATCTCCCTTTCCCTCCAAACCAGCAAGAGCCTCAAGATTATTTCTTAGTGAAACATTGTTTCCTTTGGCAGAGCACTTCATGCCTCTTAAGACGTAGCTCTGTATGACCTGGAAACTAGAAATCCAGACGGACACCTGATCTGTCCAAATAGAAGAGGAGAGACATGAATGTGCTACCCTCTTAAGCGAATGCCCTAACCATGAAACCTAAAGCACCAGTGTAATGGGACCCAGCAGAAAGAGTTAGGACAGAATTTGTTGTTCCTTCTTCCTGCTCCTTTGCAGAGTAGTTCATGTACAAACTGCCGTAGCTCTGTCTGGCTTGCAATCTGCAATTCCAGCATGGATACAGTTCCTCGTCAAGAGAAAGAGCTAGGAAGGAATTGCTTGCGCTGATTTCTGTGTGTCTCCTCTAGAAATTGGTTCCCTATTTGGCAGAACCCTGGACTGCCTGTCACACTTAGAGCCAAACATCTCCCTTTTCCTCCAAACCAGCAAGGGCTACAACATTATTTCTTAGTGAAACATTGTTTGCTGTGGCAGAGCACTTCATGCCTCTTAAGACGTAGCTCTGTATGACCTGGAAACTAGAAATCCAGAGGGACACTTGCCCTGTCCAAACAGAAGAGGAGAGGCATGAATGTGCTGCTCTTTTAAGCGTCTGCCCTAACACTGAAACCTAAAGCACCACTGTAATGGGACCCAGCAGAAAGAGTTAGGACAGAATTTGTTGTTCCTTCTTCCTGCTCCTTTGCAGAGTAGTTCATGCCCGAACAGCCGTAGCTCTGTCTGGCTTGCAGTCTCCAATTCCAGCAAGGATACAGTTCCTCGTCAACAGAAAGAGCTAGGAAGGAATTGCTTGCGCTGATTTCTGTTTGTCTGCTCTAGTAGTTGGTTCCCTATTTGGCAGAACGCTGGACTGCCTGTCACCCTTAGAGGCAAACATCTCCCTTTCCCTCCAAACCAGCAAGAGCCTCAAGATTATTTCTTAGTGAAACATTGTTTCCTTTGGCAGAGCACTTCATGCCTCTTAAGACGTAGCTCTGTATGACCTGGAAACTAGAAATCCAGACGGACACCTGATCTGTCCAAATAGAAGAGGAGAGACATGAATGTGCTACCCTCTTAAGCGAATGCCCTAACACTGAAACCTAAAGCACCACTGTAATGGGACCCAGCAGAAAGAGTTAGGACAGAATTTGTTGTTCCTTCTTCCTGCTCCTTTGCAGAGTAGTTCATGTACAAACTGCCGTAGCTCTGTCTGGCTTGCAATCTGCAATTCCAGCATGGATACAGTTCCTCGTCAACAGAAAGAGCTAGGAAGGAATTGCTTGCGCTGATTTCTGTGTGTCTGCTCTAGAAATTGGTTCCCTATTTGGCAGAACACTGGACTGCCTGTCACACTCAGAGCCAAACATCTCCCTTTTCCTCCAAACCAGCAAGAGCTACAAGATTATTTCTTAGTGAAACATTGTTTGCTTTGGCAGAGCACTTCATGCCTCTTAAGACGTAGCTCTGTATGACCTGGAAACTAGAAATCCAGAGGGACACTTGCCCTGTCCAAACAGAAGAGGAGAGGCATGAATGTGCTGCTCTTTTAAGCGTCTGCCCTAACACTGAAACCTAAAGCACCACTGTAATGGGACCCAGCAGAAAGAGTTAGGACAGAATTTGTTGCTGCTTCTTCCTGTTCCTTTGCGTAGCAGTTCATGTCCGAACAGCCGTAGCTCTGTCTGGCTTGCAGTCTCCCATTCCAGCAAGGATACAGTTCCTCGTCAACAGAAAGAGCTAGGAAGGAATTGCTTGCGCTGATTTCTGTTTGTCTGCTCTAGAAATTGGTTCCCTGTTTGGCAGAACCCTGGACTGCCTGTAACTCTGATAGCCAAACATCTCCCTTTTCCTCCAAACCAGCAAGAGCCTCAAGATTATTTCTTAGTGAAACATTGTTTCCTTTGGCAGAGCACTTCATGCCTCTTAAGACGTAGCTCTGTATGACCTGGAAACTAGAAGTCCAGAGGGACACCTGCTCTGTCCAGACAGAAGAGGATAGGCATGAATGTGCTGCTCTTTTAAGCGTCTGCCCTAACACTGAAACCTAAAGCACCACTGTAATGGGACCCAGCAGAAAGAGTTAGGAGAGAATTTGTTGTGCCTTCTTCCTGCTCCTTTGCAGAATAGTTCATGCCAGAACAGCCATAGCTCTGTCTGGCTTGCAATCTCCAATTCCAGCAAGGATACAGTTCCTCGTCAACAGAAAGAGCTAGGAAGGAATTGCTTGCGCTGATTTCTGTTTGTCTGCTCTAGTAGTTGGTTCCCTATTTGGCAGAACGCTGGACTGCCTGTCACCCTTAGAGGCAAACATCTCCCTTTCCCTCCAAACCAGCAAGAGCCTCAAGATTATTTCTTAGTGAAACATTGTTTGCTTTGGCAGAGCACTTCATGCCTCTTAAGACGTAGCTCTTTATGACCTGGAAACTAGAAATCCAGAGGGACACCTGCTCTGTCCAAACAGAAGAGGAGAGGCATGAATGTGCTGCTCTTGTAAGCATCTGCCCTAACACTGAAACCTAAAGCACCACTGTAATGGGACCCAACAGAAAGAGTTAGGACAGAATTTGTTGTTCCTTCTTCCTGCTCTTTTGTGGAGTAGTTCATGCCAGGACAGCCGTAGCTCTGTCTGGCTTGCAATCTCCCATTCCAGCAAGGATACAGTTCACCGTCAACAGAAAGAGCTAGGAAGGAATTGCTTGCGCTGATTTCTGTTTGTCTGCTCTAGTAGTTGGTTCCCTATTTGGCAGAACGCTGGACTGCCTGTCACCCTTAGAGCCAAACATCTCCCTTTCCCTCCAAACCAGCAAGAGCCTCAAGATTATTTCTTAGTGAAACATTGTTTCCTTTGGCAGAGCACTTCATGCCTCTTTAGACGTAGCTCTGTATGACCTGGAAACTAGAAATCCAGAGGGACACCTGATCTGTCCAAACAGAAGAGGAGAGGCATGAATGTGCTACCCTCTTAAGCGGCTGCCCTAACACTGAAACCTAAACCACCACTGTAATGGGACCCAGCAGAAAGAGATAGGACAGAATTTGTTGTTCCTTCTTCCTGCTTCTTTGCAGAGTAGTTCATGCCAGAACAGCCATAGCTCTGTCTGGCTTGCAATCTCCCATTCCAGCAAGGATACAGTTCCTCGTCAACAGAAAGAGCTAGGAAGGAATTGCTTGCGCTGATTTCTGCTTGTCTGCTCTAGAAATTGGTTCCCTATTTGGCAGAACCCTGGACTGCCAGTCACACTTAGAGCCAAACATCTCCCTTTTCCTCCAAACCAGCAAGAGCCTCAAGATTATTTCTTAGTGAAACATTGTTTGCTGTGGCAGAGCACTTCATGCCTCTTAAGACGTAGCTCTGTATGACCTGGAAACTAGAAATCCAGAGGGACACCTGCTCTGTCCAAACAGAAGAGGAGAGGCATGAATGTGCTGCTCTCTTAAGCGACTGCCCTAACACTGAAACGTAAACCACCACTGTAATGGGACCCAGCAGAAAGAGTTAGGACAGAATTTGTTGCTGCTTCTTCCTGCTCCTTTGCAGAGGAGTTCATGCCAGGACAGCCGTAGCTCTGTCTGGCTTGCAATCTCCCATTCCAGCAAGGATACAGTTCCTCGTCAACAGAAAGAGCTAGGAAGGAATTGCTTGCGCTGATTTCTGCTTGTCTGCTCTAGTAGTTGGTTCCCTATTTGGCAGAACGCTGGACTGCCTGTAACTCTGATAGCCAAACATCTCCCTTTTCCTCCAAACCAGCAAGAGCCTCAAGATTATTTCTTAGTGAAACATTGTTTCCTTTGGCAGAGCACTTCATGCCTCTTAAGACGTAGCTCTGTATGACCTGGAAACTAGAAATCCAGAGGGACACCTGCTCTGTCCAAACAGAAGAGGAGAGGCATGAATGTGCTGCTCTCTTAAGCGTCTGCCCTAACACTGAAACCTAAAGCACCACTGTAATGGGACCCAGCAGAAAGAGTTAGGACAGAATTTGTTGTTCCTTCTTCCTGCTCCTTTGCAGAGTAGTTCATGCCCGAACAGCCGTAGCTCTGTCTGGCTTGCAGTCTCCAATTCCAGCAAGGATACAGTTCCTCGTCAACAGAAAGAGCTAGGAAGGAATTGCTTGCGCTGATTTCTGTTTGTCTGCTCTAGTAGTTGGTTCCCTATTTGGCAGAACGCTGGACTGCCTGTCACACTCAGAGCCAAACATCTCCCTTTCCCTCCAAACCAGCAAGAGCCTCAAGATTATTTCTTAGTGAAACATTGTTTGCTTTGGCAGAGCACTTCATGCCTCTTAAGACGTAGCTCTGTATGACCTGGAAACTAGAAATCCAGAGGGACACCTGCTCTGTCCAAACAGAAGAGGAGAGGCATGAATGTGCTGCTCTTTTAAGGGTCTGCCCTAACACTGAAACCTAAAGCACCACTGTAATGGGACCCAACAGAAAGAGTTAGGACAGAATTTGTTGTTCCTTCTTCCTGCTCTTTTGTGGAGTAGTTCATGCCAGGACAGCCGTAGCTCTGTCTGGCTTGCAATCTCCCATTCCAGCAAGGATACAGTTCCTCGTCAACAGAAAGAGCTAGGAAGGAATTGCTTGCAGTGATTTCTGTTTGTCTGCTCTAGAAATTGGTTCCCTGTTTGGCAGAACCCTGGACTGCCTGTAACTCTGATAGCCAAACATCTCCCTTTCCCTCCAAACCAGCAAGAGCCTCAAGATTATTTCTTAGTGAAACATTGTCTCCTTTGGCAGAGCACTTCATGCCTCTTAAGACGTAGCTCTGTATGACCTGGAAACTAGAAATCCAGAGGGACACCTGATCTGTCCAGATAGAAGAGGAGAGACATGAATGTGCTACCCTCTTAAGCGGCTGCCCTAACTATGAAACCTAAAGCACCAGTGTAATGGGACCCAGCAGAAAGAGATAGGACAGAATTTGTTGTTCCTTCTTCCTGCTCCTTTGCAGAGTAGTTCATGCCAGAACAGCCATAGCTCTGTCTGGCTTGCAATCTCCCATTCCAGCAAGGATACAGTTCCTCGTCAACAGAAAGAGCTAGGAAGGAATTGCTTGCGCTGATTTCTGCTTGTCTGCTCTAGTAGTTGGTTCCCTATTTGGCAGAACGCTGGACTGCCTGTAACTCTGATAGCCAAACATCTCCCTTTTCCTACAAACCAGCAAGAGCCTCAAGATTATTTCTTAGTGAAACATTGTTTGCTTTGGCAGAGCACTTCATGCCTCTTTAGACATAGCTCTGTATGACCTGGAAACTAGAAATCCAGAGGGACACTTGCCCTGTCCAAACAGAAGAGGAGAGGCATGAATGTGCTGCTCTTTTAAGCGTCTGCCCTAACACTGAAATCTAAAGCACCACTGTAATGGGACCCAGCAGAAAGAGTTAGGACAGAATTTGTTGCTGCTTCTTCCTGTTCCTTTGCGTAGCAGTTCATGTCCGAACAGCGGTAGCTCTGTCTGGCTTACAGTCTCCCATTCCAGCAAGGATACAGTTCCTCGTCAACAGAAAGAGCTAGGAAGGAATTGCTTGCGCTGATTTCTGTTTGTCTGCTCTAGAAATTGGTCCCCTGTTTGGCAGAACCCTGGACTGCCTGTAACTCTGATAGCCAAACATCTCCCTTTTCCTCCAAACCAGCAAGAGCCTCAAGATTATTTCTTAGTGAAACATTGTTTGCTTTGGCAGAGCACTTCATGCCTCTTAAGACATAGCTCTGTATGACCTGGAAACTAGAAATCCAGAGGGACACCTGCTCTGTCCAAACAGAAGAGGAGAGGCATGAATGTGCTGCCCTCTTAAGCGTCTGCCCTAACACTGAAACCTAAAGCACCACTGTAATGGGACCCAGCAGAAAGAGTTAGGACAGAATTTGTTGTTCCTTCTTCCTGCTCCTTTGCAGAGTAGTTCATGCCCGAACAGCCATAGCTCTGTCTGGCTTGCAATGTCCCATTCCAGCAAGGATACAGTTCCTCGTCAACAGAAAGAGCTAGGAAGGAATTGCTTGCACTGATTTCTGTTTGTCTGCTCTAGAAATTGGTCCCCTGTTTGGCAGAACCCTGGACTGCCTGTAACTCTAATAGCCAAACATCTCCCTTTTCCTCCAAACCAGCAAGAGCTACAAGATTATTTCTTAGTGAAACATTGTTTGCTTTGGCAGAGCACTTCATGCCTCTTAAGACGTAGCTCTGTATGACCTGGAAACTAGAAATCCAGAGGGACACCTGCTCTGTCCAAACAGAAGAGGAGAGGCATGAATGTGCTGCTCTCTTAAGCGGCTGCCCTAACACTGAAACGTAAACCACCACTGTAATGGGACCCAGCAGAAAGAGTTAGGACAGAATTTGTTGCTGCTTCTTCCTGCTCCTTTGCAGAGTAGTTCATGCCCGAACAGCCGTAGCTCTGTCTGGCTTGCAGTCTCCAATTCCAGCAAGGATACAGTTCCTCGTCAACAGAAAGAGCTAGGAAGGAATTGCTTGCGCTGATTTCTGCTTGTCTGCTCTAGTAGTTGGTTCCCTATTTGGCAGAACGCTGGACTGCCTGTAACTCTGATAGCCAAACATCTCCCTTTTCCTACAAACCAGCAAGAGCTACAAGATTATTTCTTAGTGAAACATTGTTTGCTTTGGCAGAGCACTTCATGCCTCTTATGACATAGCTCTGTATGACCTGGAAACTAGAAATCCAGAGGGACACCTGCTCTGTCCAAACAGAAGAGGAGAGGCATGAATGTGCTGCTCTTTTAAGCATCTGCCCTAACACTGAAACCTAAAGCACCACTGTAATGGGACCCAGCAGAAAGAGTTAGTACAGAATTTGTTGTTCCTTCTTCCTGCTCCTTTGCAGAGTAGTTCATGTCCGAACAGCCGTAGCTCTGTCTGGCTTGCCATCTCCAATTCCAGCAAGGATACAGTTCCTCGTCAACAGAAAGAGCTAGGAAGGAATTGCTTGCGCTGATTTCTGTTTTTCTGCTCTAGTAGTTGGTTCCCTATTTGGCAGAACGCTGGACTGCCTGTCACCCTTAGAGCCAAACATCTCCCTTTCCCTCCAAACCAGCAAGAGCCTCAAGATTATTTCTTAGTGAAACATTGTTTGCTTTGGCAGAGCACTTCATGCCTCTTAAGACATAGCACTTTATGACCTGGAAACTAGAAATCCAGAGGGACACCTGCTCTGTCCAAACAGAAGAGGAGAGGCATGAATGTGCTGCTCTTGTAAGCATCTGCCCTAACACTGAAACCTAAAGCACCACTGTAATGGGACCCAACAGAAAGAGTTAGGACAGAATTTGTTGTTCCTTCTTCCTGCTCTTTTGTGGAGTAGTTCATGCCAGGACAGCCGTAGCTCTGTCTGGCTTGCAATCTCCCATTCCAGCAAGGATACAGTTCCTCGTCAACAGAAAGAGCTAGGAAGGAATTGCTTGCGCTGATTTCTGTTTGTTTGCTCTAGAAATTGGTTCCCTGTTTGGCAGAACCCTGGACTGCCTGTAACTCTGATAGCCAAACATCTCCCTTTCCCTCCAAACCAGCAAGAGCCTCAAGATTATTTCTTAGTGAAACATGGTCTCCTTTGGCAGAGCACTTCATGCCTCTTAAGACGTAGCTCTGTATGACCTGGAAACTAGAAATCCAGAGGGACACCTGCTCTGTCCAAACAGAAGAGGAGAGGCATGAATGTGCTGCTCTCTTAAGCGGCTGCCCTAACACTGAAACCTAAAGCACCACTGTAATGGGACCCAGCAGAAAGAGTTAGGACAGAATTTGTTGTTCCTTCTTCCTGCTCCTTTGCAGACTAGTTCATGCCCGAACAGCCGTAGCTCTGTCTGGCTTGCAATCTCCAATTCCAGCAAGGATACAGTTCCTCGTCAACAGAAAGAGCTAGGAAGGAATTGCTTGCGCTGTTTTCTGCTTGTCTGCTCTAGTAGTTGGTTCCCTATTTGGCAGAACGCTGGACTGCCTGTCACCCTTAGAGGCAAACATCTCCCTTTCCCTCCAAACCTGCAAGAGCCCCAAGATTATTTCTTAGTGAAACATTGTTTGCTTTGGCAGAGCACTTCATGCCTCTTAAGACATAGCTCTGTATGACCTGGAAACTAGAAATCCAGAGGGACACCTGCTCTGTCCAAACAGAAGAGGAGAGACATGAATGTGCTGCTCTCTTAAGCGTCTGCCCTAACACTGAAACCTAAAGCACCACTGTAATGGGACCAGCAGAAAGAGATAGGACAGAATTTGTTGTTCCTTCTTCCTGCTCCTTTGCAGAGTAGTTCATGCCCGAACAGCCGTAGCTCTGTCTGGCTTGCAATCTCCAATTCCAGCAAGGATACAGTTCCTCGTCAACAGAAAGAGCTAGGAAGGAATTGCTTGCGCTGATTTCTGTTTGTCTGCTCTAGCAGTTGGTTTCCTCCTAGGGAGAACCCTGGACTGCCTGTCACACTTAGAGCCAAACATCTCCGTTTTCCTCCAAACCAGCAAGAGCTACAAGATTATTTCTTAGTGAAAAGTTGTTTGCTGTGGCAGAGCACTTCATGCCTCTTAAGACGTAGCTCTGTATGACCTGGAAACTAGAAATCCAGAGGGACACCTGCTCTGTCCAAACAGAAGAGGAGAGGCATGAATGTGCTGCTCTCTTAAGCGGCTGCCCTAACACTGAAACCTAAAGCACCACTGTAATGGGCCCCAGCAGAAAGAGTTAGGACAGAATTTGTTGTTCCTTCTTCCTGCTCCTTTGCGGACTAGTTCATGCCAGAACAGCCATAGCTCTGTCTGGCTTGCAATCTCCCATTCCAGCAAGGATACAGTTCCTCATCAACAGAAAGAGCTAGGAAGGAATTGCTTGCGCTGATTTCTGTTTGTCTGCTCTAGAAATTGGTTCCCTGTTTGGCAGAACCCTGGACTGCCTGTAACTCTGATAGCCAAACATCTCCCTTTCCCTCCAAACCAGCAAGAGCCTCAAGATTATTTCGTAGTGAAACATTGTTTCCTTTGGCAGAGCACTTCATGCCTCTTAAGACGTAGCTCTGTATGACCTGGAAACTAGAAATCCAGAGGGACACCTGATCTGTCCAAATAGAAGAGGAGAGACATGAATTTGCTACCCTCTTAAGTGTCTGCCCTAACACTGAAACGTAAAGCACCACTGTAATGGGACCCAGCAGAAAGAGTTAGGACAGAATTTGTTGTTCCTTCTTCCTGCTCCTTTGCAGACTAGTTCATGCCAGAACAGCCATAGCTCTGTCTGGCTTGCAATCTCCCATTCCAGCAAGGAAACAGTTCACCGTCAACAGAAAGAGCTAGGAAGGAATTGCTTGCGCTGATTTCTGTTTGTCTGCTCTAGTAGTTGGTTCCCTATTTGGCAGAACGCTGGACTGCCTGTCACACTTAGAGCCAAACATCTCCCTTTTCCTCCAAACCAGCAAGAGCTACAAGATTATTTCTTAGTGAAACATTGTTTGCTTTGGCAGAGCACTTCATGCCTCTTAAGACGTAGCTCTGTATGACCTGGAAACTAGAAATCCAGAGGGACACCTGCTCTGTCCAAACAGAAGAGGAGAGTCATGAATGTGCTGCTCTTGTAAGCATCTGCCCTAACACTGAAACCTAAAGCACCACTGTAATGGGACCCAACAGAAAGAGTTAGGACAGAATTTGTTGTTCCTTCTTCCTGCTCTTTTGTGGAGTAGTTCATGCCAGGACAGCCGTAGCTCTGTCTGGCTTGCAATCTCCCATTACAGCAAGGATACAGTTCCTCGTCAACAGAAAGAGCTAGGAAGGAATTGCTTGCGCTGATTTCTGCTTGTCTGCTCTAGTAGTTGGTTCCCTCCTAGGGAGAATGTTGGACTGCCTGTCACACTTAGAGCCAAACATCTCCCTTTTCCTCCAAACCAGCAAGAGCTACAAGATTATTTCTTAGTGAAACATTGTTTGCTTTGGCAGAGCACTTCATGCCTCTTAAGACGTAGCTCTGTATGACCTGGAAACTAGAAATCCAGAGGGACACCTGCTCTGTCCAAACAGAAGAGGAGAGTCATGAATGTGCTGCTCTCTTAAGGGTCTGCCCTAACACTGAAACCTAAAGCACCACTGTAATGGGACCCAACAGAAAGAGTTAGGACAGAATTTGTTGTTCCTTCTTCCTGCTCCTTTGCAGAGTAGTTCATGCCAGAACAGCCATAGCTCTGTCTGGCTTGCAATCTCCAATTCCAGCAAGGATACAGTTCACGGTCAACAGAAAGAGCTAGGAAGGAATTGCTTGCGCTGATTTCTGTTTGTCTGCTCTAGTAGTTGGTTCCCTATTTGGCAGAACGCTGGACTGCCTGTCACCCTTAGAGCCAAACATCTCCCTTTCCCTCCAAACCAGCAAGAGCTACAAGATTATTTCTTAGTGAAACATTGTTTGCTTTGGCAGAGCACTTCATGCCTCTTAAGACGTAGCTCTGTATGACCTGGAAACTAGAAATCCAGAGGGACACCTGCTCTGTCCAAACAGAAGAGGAGAGGCATGAATGTGCTGCTCTTTTAAGGGTCTGCCCTAACACTGAAACCTAAAGCACCACTGTAATGGGACCCAACAGAAAGAGTTAGGACAGAATTTGTTGTTCCTTCTTCCTGCTCCTTTGCAGAGTAGTTCATGCCAGGACAGCCATAGCTCTGTCTGGCTTGCAATCTCCCATTCCAGCAAGGATACAGTTCCTCGTCAACAGAAAGAGCTAGGAAGGAATTGCTTGCGCTGATTTCTGCTTGTCTGCTCTAGTAGTTGGTTCCCTATTTGGCAGAACGCTGGACTGCCTGTAACTCTGATAGCCAAACATCTCCCTTTTCCTCCAAACCAGCAAGAGCTACAAGATTATTTCTTAGTGAAACATTGTTTGCTTTGGCAGAGCACTTCATGCCTCTTAAGACGTAGCTCTGTATGACCTGGAAACTAGAAATCCAGAGGGACACCTGCTCTGTCCAAACAGAAGAGGAGAGTCATGAATGTGCTGCTCTCTTAAGCGGCTGCCCTAACACTGAAACCTAAAGCACCACTGTAATGGGACCCAGCAGAAAGAGTTAGGACAGAATTTGTTGCTGCTTCTTCCTGCTCCTTTGCAGAGTAGTTCATGCCAGAACAGCCATAGCTCTGTCTGGCTTGCAATCTCCCATTCCAGCAAGGATACAGTTCCTCGTCAACAGAAAGAGCTAGGAAGGAATTGCTTGCGCTGATTTCTGTTTGTCTGCTCTAGCAGTTGGTTCCCTCCTAGGGAGAACGCTGGACTGCCTGTCACACTTAGAGCCAAACATCTCCCTTTTCCTCCAAACCAGCAAGAGCTACAAGATTATTTCTTAGTGAAACATTGTTTGCTGTGGCAGAGCACTTCATGCCTCTTAAGACGTAGCTCTGTATGACCTGGAAACTAGAAATCCAGAGGGACACCTGCTCTGTCCAAACAGAAGAGGAGAGGCATGAATGTGCTGCTCTCTTAAGCGTCTGCCCTAACACTGAAACCTAAAGCACCACTGTAATGGGACCCAGCAGAAAGAGTTAGGACAGAATTTGTTGTTCCTTCTTCCTGCTCCTTTGCAGAGTAGTTCATGCCCGAACAGCCGTAGCTCTGTCTGGCTTGCAGTCTCCAATTCCAGCAAGGATACAGTTCCTCGTCAACAGAAAGAGCTAGGAAGGAATTGCTTGCGCTGATTTCTGTTTGTCTGCTCTAGTAGTTGGTTCCCTATTTGGCAGAACGCTGGACTGCCTGTCACCCTTAGAGGCAAACATCTCCCTTTCCCTCCAAACCAGCAAGAGCCTCAAGATTATTTCTTAGTGAAACATTGTTTGCTTTGGCAGAGCACTTCATGCCTCTTAAGACGCAGCTCTGTATGACCTGGAAACTAGAAATCCAGAGGGACACCTGCTCTGTCCAAACAGAAGAGGAGAGGCATGAATGTGCTGCTCTTGTAAGCATCTGCCCTAACACTGAAACGTAAAGCACCACTGTAATGGGACCCAACAGAAAGAGTTAGGACAGAATTTGTTGTTCCTTCTTCCTGCTCTTTTGTGGAGTAGTTCATGCCAGGACAGCCGTAGCTCTGTCTGGCTTGCAATCTCCCATTCCAGCAAGGATACAGTTCCTCGTCAACAGAAAGAGCTAGGAAGGAATTGCTTGCAGTGATTTCTGTTTGTCTGCTCTAGCAGTTGGTTCCCTATTTGGCAGAACCCTGGACTGCCTGTCACCCTTAGAGCCAAACATCTCCCTTTCCCTCCAAACCAGCAAGAGCCTCAAGATTATTTCTTAGTGAAACATTGTTTGCTTTGGCAGAGCACTTCATGCCTCTTAAGACGTAGCTCTGTATGACCTGGAAACTAGAAATCCAGAGGGACACCTGCTCTGTCCAAACAGAAGAGGAGAGACATGAATGTGCTACCCTCTTAAGCGTCTGCCCTAACACTGAAACGTAAAGCACCACTGTAATGGGACCCAGCAGAAAGAGTTAGGACAGAATTTGTTGTTCCTTCTTCCTGCTCCTTTGCAGAGTAGTTCATGCCAGAACAGCCATAGCTCTGTCTGGCTTGCAATCTCCAATTCCAGCAAGGATACAGTTCCTCGTCAACAGAAAGAGCTAGGAAGGAATTGCTTGCACTGATTTCTGTGTGTCTGCTCTAGTAGTTGGTTCCCTATTTGGCAGAACCCTGGACTGCCTGTCACACTTAGAGCCAAACATCTCCCTTTTCCTCCAAACCAGCAAGAGCCCCAAGATTATTTCTTAGTGAAACATTGTTTGCTTTGGCAGAGCACTTCATGCCTCTTAAGACGTAGCTCTTTATGACCTGGAAACTAGAAATCCAGAGGGACACCTGCTCTGTCCAAACAGAAGAGGAGAGGCATGAATGTGCTGCTCTTGTAAGCATCTGCCCTAACACTGAAACCTAAAGCACCACTGTAATGGGACCCAACAGAAAGAGTTAGGACAGAATTTGTTGTTCCTTCTTCCTGCTCTTTTGTGGAGTAGTTCATGCCAGGACAGCCGTAGCTCTGTCTGGCTTGCAATCTCCCATTCCAGCAAGGATACAGTTCCTCGTCAACAGAAAGAGCTAGGAAGGAATTGCTTGCGCTGATTTCTGCTTGTCTGCTCTAGTAGTTGGTTCCCTATTTGGCAGAACGCTGGACTGCCTGTAACTCTGATAGCCAAACATCTCCCTTTTCCTCCAAACCAGCAAGAGCTACAAGATTATTTCTTAGTGAAACATTGTTTGCTTTGGCAGAGCACTTCATGCCTCTTAAGACGTAGCTCTGTATGACCTGGAAACTAGAAATCCAGAGGGACACCTGCTCTGTCCAAACAGAAGAGGAGAGTCATGAATGTGCTGCTCTCTTAAGCGGCTGCCCTAACACTGAAACCTAAAGCACCACTGTAATGGGACCCAGCAGAAAGAGTTAGGACAGAATTTGTTGCTGCTTCTTCCTGCTCCTTTGCAGAGTAGTTCATGCCAGAACAGCCATAGCTCTGTCTGGCTTGCAATCTCCCATTCCAGCAAGGATACAGTTCCTCGTCAACAGAAAGAGCTAGGAAGGAATTGCTTGCGCTGATTTCTGTTTGTCTGCTCTAGCAGTTGGTTCCCTCCTAGGGAGAACGCTGGACTGCCTGTCACACTTAGAGCCAAACATCTCCCTTTTCCTCCAAACCAGCAAGAGCTACAAGATTATTTCTTAGTGAAACATTGTTTGCTGTGGCAGAGCACTTCATGCCTCTTAAGACGTAGCTCTGTATGACCTGGAAACTAGAAATCCAGAGGGACACTTGCCCTGTCCAAACAGAAGAGGAGAGGCATGAATGTGCTGCTCTTTTAAGCGGCTGCCCTAACACTGAAACCTAAAGCACCACTGTAATGGGACCCAGCAGAAAGAGTTAGGACAGAATTTGTTGTTCCTTCTTCCTGCTCCTTTGCAGAGTAGTTCATGCCAGAACAGCCGTAGCTCTGTCTGGCTTGCAGTCTCCAATTCCAGCAAGGATACAGTTCCTCGTCAACAGAAAGAGCTAGGAAGGAATTGCTTGCGCTGATTTCTGCTTGTCTGCTCTAGCAGTTGGTTCCCTATTTGGCAGAACGCTGGACTGCCTGTCACCCTTAGAGGCAAACATCTCCCTTTCCCTCCAAACCTGCAAGAGCCCCAAGATTATTTCTTAGTGAAACATTGTTTCCTTTGGCAGAGCACTTCATGCCTCTTTAGACATAGCTCTGTATGACCTGGAAACTAGAAATCCAGAGGGACACCTGCTCTGTCCAAACAGAAGAGGAGAGGCATGAATGTGCTGCTCTCTTAAGCGTCTGCCCTAACACTGAAACCTAAAGCACCACTGTAATGGGACCCAGCAGAAAGAGTTAGGACAGAATTTGTTGTTCCTTCTTCCTGCTCCTTTGCAGAGTAGTTCATGCCAGAACAGCCATAGCTCTGTCTGGCTTGCAATCTCCCATTCCAGCAAGGATACAGTTCCTCGTCAACAGAAAGAGCTAGGAAGGAATTGGTTGCACTGATTTCTGTTTGTCTGCTCTAGAAATTGGTCCCCTGTTTGGCAGAACCCTGGACTGCCTGTAACTCTAATAGCCAAACATCTCCCTTTTCCTCCAAACCAGCAAGAGCCTCAAGATTATTTCTTAGTGAAACATTGTTTCATTTGGCAGAGCACTTCATGCCTCTTAAGACGTAGCTCTTTATGACCTGGAAACTAGAAATCCAGAGGGACACCTGCTCTGTCCAAACAGAAGAGGAGAGGCATGAATGTGCTGCTCTCTTAAGCGGCTGCCCTAACACTGAAACGTAAACCACCACTGTAATGGGACCCAGCAGAAAGAGTTAGGACAGAATTTGTTGTTCCTTCTTCCTGCTCCTTTGCAGAGTAGTTCATGCCAGACAGCCATAGCTCTGTCTGGCTTGCAATCTCCCATTCCAGCAAGGATACAGTTCCTCGTCAACAGAAAGAGCTAGGAAGGAATTGCTTGCGCTGATTTCTGTTTGTCTGCTCTAGCAGTTGGTTTCCTCCTAGGGAGAACCCTGGACTGCCTGTCACACTTAGAGCCAAACATCTCCCTTTTCCTCCAAACCAGCAAGAGCTACAAGATTATTTCTTAGTGAAACATTGTTTGCTTTGGCAGAGCACTTCATGCCTCTTAAGACGTAGCTCTGTATGACCTGGAAACTAGAAATCCAGAGGGACACCTGCTCTGTCCAAACAGAAGAGGAGAGGCATGAATGTGCTGCTCTCTTAAGCGGCTGCCCTAACACTGAAACGTAAAGCACCACTGTAATGGGACCCAGCAGAAAGAGTTAGGACAGAATTTGTTGCTGCTTCTTCCTGCTCCTTTGCAGAGTAGTTCATGCCAGGACAGCCGTAGCTCTGTCTGGCTTGCAGTCTCCAATTCCAGCAAGGATACAGTTCCTCGTCAACAGAAAGAGCTAGGAAGGAATTGCTTGCGCTGATTTCTGTTTGTCTGCTCTAGAAATTGGTTCCCTGTTTGGCAGAACCCTGGACTGCCTGTCACCCTTAGAGGCAAACATCTCCCTTTCCCTCCAAACCAGCAAGAGCTACAAGATTATTTCTTAGTGAAACATTGTTTCCTTTGGCAGAGCACTTCATGCCTCTTTAGACGTAGCTCTGTATGACCTGGAAACTAGAAATCCAGAGGGACACCTGATCTGTCCAAACAGAAGAGGAGAGGCATGAATGTGCTACCCTCTTAAGCGGCTGCCCTAACCATGAAACCTAAAGCACCAGTGTAATGGGACCCAGCAGAAAGAGTTAGGACAGAATTTGTTGTTCCTTCTTCCTGCTCCTTTGCAGAGTAGTTCATGCCAGAACAGCCATAGCTCTGTCTGGCTTGCAATCTCCAATTCCAGCAAGGATACAGTTCCTCGTCAACAGAAAGAGCTAGGAAGGAATTGCTTGCACTGATTTCTGTGTGTCTGCTCTAGTAGTTGGTTCCCTATTTGGCAGAACCCTGGACTGCCTGTCACACTTAGAGCCAAACATCTCCCTTTTCCTCCAAACCAGCAAGAGCTACAAGATTATTTCTTAGTGAAACATTGTTTGCTGTGGCAGAGCACTTCATGCCTCTTAAGACGTAGCTCTGTATGACCTGGAAACTAGAAATCCAGAGGGCCACTTGCCCTGTCCAAACAGAAGAGGAGAGGCATGAATGTGCTGCTCTTTTAAGCGTCTGCCCTAACACTGAAACCTAAAGCACCACTGTAATGGGACCCAGCAGAAAGAGTTAGGACAGAATTTGTTGTTCCTTCTTCCTGCTCCTTTGCAGAGTAGTTCATGCCCGAACAGCCGTAGCTCTGTCTGGCTTGCAATCTCCAATTCCAGCAAGGATACAGTTCCTCGTCAACAGAAAGAGCTAGGAAGGAATTGCTTGCGCTGTTTTCTGCTTGTCTGCTCTAGTAGTTGGTTCCCTATTTGGCAGAACGCTGGACTGCCTGTCACCCTTAGAGGCAAACATCTCCCTTTCCCTCCAAACCAGCAAGAGCCCCAAGATTATTTCTTAGTGAAACATTGTTTGCTTTGGCAGAGCACTTCATGCCTCTTAAGACGTAGCTCTGTATGACCTGGAAACTAGAAATCCAGAGGGACACCTGCTCTGTCCAAACAGAAGAGGAGAGGCATGAATGTGCTGCTCTTGTAAGCATCTGCCCTAACACTGAAACCTAAAGCACCACTGTAATGGGACCCAGCAGAAAGAGTTAGGACAGAATTTGTTGCTGCTTCTTCCTGCTCCTTTGCAGAGTAGTTCATGCCAGAACAGCCATAGCTCTGTCTGGCTTGCAATCTCCCATTCCAGCAAGGATACAGTTCCTCGTCAACAGAAAGAGCTAGGAAGGAATTGCTTGCGCTGATTTCTGTTTGTCTGCTCTAGCAGTTGGTTCCCTCCTAGGGAGAACGCTGGACTGCCTGTCACACTTAGAGCCAAACATCTCCCTTTTCCTCCAAACCAGCAAGAGCTACAAGATTATTTCTTAGTGAAACATTGTTTGCTGTGGCAGAGCACTTCATGCCTCTTAAGACGTAGCTCTGTATGACCTGGAAACTAGAAATCCAGAGGGACACTTGCCCTGTCCAAACAGAAGAGGAGAGGCATGAATGTGCTGCTCTCTTAAGCGGCTGCCCTAACACTGAAACGTAAACCACCACTGTAATGGGACCCAGCAGAAAGAGTTAGGACAGAATTTGTTGTTCCTTCTTCCTGCTCCTTTGCAGAGTAGTTCATGCCCGAACAGCCGTAGCTCTGTCTGGCTTGCAGTCTCCAATTCCAGCAAGGATACAGTTCCTCGTCAACAGAAAGAGCTAGGAAGGAATTGCTTGCGCTGATTTCTGTTTGTCTGCTCTAGCAGTTGGTTTCCTCCTAGGGAGAACCCTGGACTGCCTGTCACACTTAGAGCCAAACATCTCCCTTTTCCTCCAAACCAGCAAGGGCTACAAGATTATTTCTTAGTGAAACATTGTTTGCTGTGGCAGAGCACTTCCTGCCTCTTAAGACGTAGCTCTGTATGACCTGGAAACTAGAAATCCAGAGGGACACTTGCCCTGTCCAAACAGAAGAGGAGAGGCATGAATGTGCTGCTCTTTTAAGCGTCTGCCCTAACACTGAAATCTAAAGCACCACTGTAATGGGACCCAGCAGAAAGAGTTAGGACAGAATTTGTTGCTGCTTCTTCCTGTTCCTTTGCGTAGCAGTTCATGTCCGAACAGCCGTAGCTCTGTCTGGCTTGCAGTCTCCCATTCCAGCAAGGATACAGTTCCTCGTCAACAGAAAGAGCTAGGAAGGAATTGCTTGCGCTGATTTCTGCTTGTCTGCTCTAGTAGTTGGTTCCCTATTTGGCAGAACGCTGGACTGCCTGTAACTCTGATAGCCAAACATCTCCCTTTTCCTACAAACCAGCAAGAGCCTCAAGATTATTTCTTAGTGAAACATTGTTTGCTTTGGCAGAGCACTTCATGCCTCTTAAGACATAGCTCTGTATGACCTGGAAACTAGAAATCCAGAGGGACACCTGCTCTGTCCAAACAGAAGAGGAGAGGCATGAATGTGCTGCTCTTTTAAGCGTCTGCCCTAACACTGAAAGTTAAAGCACCACTGTAATGGGACCCAGCAGAAAGAGTTAGTACAGAATTTGTTGTTCCTTCTTCCTGCTCCTTTGCGGAGTAGTTCATGCCAGAACAGCCGTAGCTCTGTCTGGCTTGCAATCTCCCATTCCAGCAAGGATACAGTTCCTCGTCAACAGAAAGAGCTAGGAAGGAATTGCTTGCGCTGATTTCTGTTTGTCTGCTCTAGTAGTTGGTTCCCTATTTGGCAGAACGCTGGACTGCCTGTCACCCTTAGAGGCAAACATCTCCCTTTCCCTCCAAACCAGCAAGAGCCTCAAGATTATTTCTTAGTGAAACATTGTTTCCTTTGGCAGAGCACTTCATGCCTGTTAAGACGTAGCTCTGTATGACCTGGAAACTAGAAATCCAGAGGGACACATGCTCTGTCCAAACAGAAGAGGAGAGGCATGAATGTGCTGCTCTTTTAAGCGTCTGCCCTAACACTGAAACCTAAAGCACCACTGTAATGGGACCCAACAGAAAGAGTTAGGACAGAATTTGTTGCTCCTTCTTCCTGCTCTTTTGTGGAGTAGTTCATGCCAGGACAGCCGTAGCTCTGTCTGGCTTGCAATCTCCCATTCCAGCAAGGATACAGTTCCTCGTCAACAGAAAGAGCTAGGAAGGAATTGCTTGCGCTGATTTCTGCTTGTCTGCTCTTGTAGTTGGTTCCCTCCTAGGGAGAACGCTGGACTGCCTGTCACACTTAGAGCCAAACATCTCCCTTTTCCTCCAAACCAGCAAGAGCTGCAAGATTATTTCTTAGTGAAACATTGCTTGCTTTGGCAGAGCACTTCATGCCTCTTAAGACGTAGCTCTGTATGACCTGGAAACTAGAAGTCCAGAGGGACACCTGCTCTGTCCAAACAGAAGAGGAGAGGCATGCATGTGCTGCTCTTTTAAGCGTCTGCCCTAACACTGAAACCTAAAGCACCACTGTAATGGGACCCAGCAGAAAGAGTTAGGACAGAATTTGTTGTTCCTTCTTCCTGCTCCTTTGCAGAGTAGTTCATGCCAGAACAGCCATAGGTCTGTCTGGCTTGCAATCTCCCATTCCAGCAAGGATACAGTTCCTCGTCAACAGAAAGAGCTAGGAAGGAATTGCTTGCGCTGATTTCTGTTTGTCTGCTCTAGTAGTTTTTTCCCTATTTGGCAGAACGCTGGACTGCCTGTCACCCTTAGAGCCAAACATCTCCCTTTTCCGCCAAACCAGCAAGGGCTACAAGATTATTTCATAGTGAAACATTGTTTGCTTTGGCAGAGCACTTCATGCCTCTTAAGACGTAGCTCTGTATGACCTGGAAACTAGAAATCCAGAGGGACACCTGCTCTGTCCAAACAGAAGAGGATAAACATGAATGTGCTGCTCTTTTAAGGGTCTGCCCTAACACTGAAACCTAAAGCACCACTGTAATGGGACCCAGCTGAAAGAGTTAGGACAGAATTTGTTGTCCCTTCTTCCTGCTCCTTTGCCGAGTAGTTCATGCCAGAGCAGCCATATCCCTGTCTGGCTTGTCATGTCCAATTCCAGCAAAGATACAGTTCCTCGTCAACAGAAAGTGGTAGGAAGGAATTGCTTGCGCTGATTTCTGTTTGTCTGCTCTAGCAGTTGGTTCCCTATTTGGCAGAACGCTGGACTGCCTGTCACACTTAGAGCCAAACATCTCCCTTTCCCTCCAAACCAGCAAGAGCTACAAGATTATTTCTTAGTGAAACATTGTATGCTTTGGCAGAGCACTTCATGCCTCTTAAGACGTAGCTCTGTATGACCTGGAAACTAGAAATCCAGAGGGACACCTGCTCTGTCCAAACAGAAGAGGAGAGGCATGAATGTGCTGCTCTCTTAAGCGTCTGCCCTAACACTGAAACCTAAAGCACCACTGTAATGGGACCCAACAGAAAGAGTTAGGACAGAATTTGTTGTTCCTTCTTCCTGCTCCTTTGCAGAGTAGTTCATGCCCGAACAGCCATAGCTCTGTCTGGCTTGCAATCTCCAATTCCAGCAAGGATACAGTTCCTCGTCAACAGAAAGAGCTAGGAAGGAATTGCTTGCGCTGATTTCTGTTTGTCTGCTCTAGCAGTTGGTTCCCTATTTGGCAGAACGCTGGACTGCCTGTCACACTTAGAGCCAAACATCTCCCTTTCCCTCCAAACAAGCAAGGGCTACAAGATTATTTCTTAGTGAAACATTGTTTGCTGTGGCAGAGCACTTCATGCCTCTTAAGACGTAGCTCTGTATGACCTGGAAACTAGAAATCCAGAGGGGCACCTGCTCTGTCCAAACAGAAGAGGAGAGGCATGAATGTGCTGCTCTTTTAAGCGGCGGCTGCCCTAACACTGAAACCTAAAGCACCACTGTAATGGGACCCAGCAGAAAGAGTTAGGACAGAATTTGTTGTTCCTTCTTCCTGCTCCTTTGCAGAGTAGGTCATGCCAGAACAGCCGTAGCTCTGTCTGGCTTGCAGTCTCAAATTCCAGCAAGGATACAGTTCCTCGTCAACAGAAAGAGCTAGGAAGGAATTGCTTGCGCTGATTTCTGTTTGTCTGCTCTAGTAGTTTTTTCCCTATTTGGCAGAACGCTGGACTGCCTGTCACACTTAGAGCCAAACATCTCCCTTTTCCGCCAAACCAGCAAGGGCTACAAGATTATTTCATAGTGAAACATTGTTTGCTTTGGCAGAGCACTTCATGCCTCTTAAGACGTAGCTCTGTATGACCTGGAAACTCGAAGTCCAGAGGGACACCTGCTCTGTCCAAACAGAAGAGGATAGGCATGAATGTGCTGCTCTTTTAAGGGTCTGCCCTAACACTGAAACCTAAAGCACCACTGTAATGGGACCCAGCTGAAAGAGTTAGGACAGA
Organism: Rhynochetos jubatus; assembly: GCA_027574665.1. NCBI lineage: Eukaryota > Metazoa > Chordata > Aves > Eurypygiformes > Rhynochetidae > Rhynochetos > Rhynochetos jubatus. Next base: position 8,354,802 of record CM050689.1, on the reverse strand, counting down.
ATTTGTTGTCCCTTCTTCCTGCTCCTTTGCAGAGTAGTTCATGCCAGAGCAGCCATATCCCTGTCTGGCTTGTCATGTCCAATTCCAGCAAGGATACAGTTCCTCGTCAACAGAAAGAGGTAGGAAGGAATTGCTTGCGCTGATTTCTGTTTGTCTGCTCTAGCAGTTGGTTCCCTATTTGGCAGAACGCTGGACAGCCTGTCACACTTAGAGCCAAACATCTCCCTTTCCCTCCAAACCAGCAAGAGCTACAAGATTATTTCTTAGTGAAACATTGTTTGCTTTGGCAGAGCACTTCATGCCTCTTAAGACGTAGCTCTGTATGACCTGGAAACTAGAAGTCCAGAGGGACACCTGCTCTGTCCAAACAGAAGAGGAGAGGCATGCATGTGCTGCTCTTTTAAGCGTCTGCCCTAACACTGAAATCTAAAGCACCACTGTAATGGGACCCAGCAGAAAGAGTTAGGACAGAATTTGTTGTTCCTTCTTCCTGCTCCTTTGCAGAGTAGTTCATGCCAGAACAGCCGTAGCTCTGTCTGGCTTGCAATCTCCAATTTCAGCAAGGATACAGTTCCTCGTCAACAGAAAGAGCTAGGAAGGAATTGCTTGCGCTGATTTCTGTTTGTCTGCTCTAGTAGTTGGTTCCCTATTTGGCAGAACGCTGGACTGCCTGTCACCCTTAGAGGCAAATATCTCCCTTTCCCTCCAAACCAGCAAGAGCTACAAGATTATTTCTTAGTGAAACATTGTTTGCTTTGGCAGAGCACTTCATGCCTCTTAAGACGTAGCTCTGTATGACCTGGAAACTAGAAATCCAGAGGGACACCTGCTCTGTCCAAATAGAAGAGGAGAGACATGAATGTGCTGCTCTCTTAAGCGGCTGCCCTAACACTGAAACCTAAAGCACCACTGTAATGGGACCCAGCAGAAAGAGTTAGGACAGAATTTGTTGTTCCTTCTTCCTGCTCCTTTGCAGAGTAGCTCATGCCAGAACAGCCGTAGCTCTGTCTGGCTTGCAGTCTCCAATTCCAGCAAGGATACAGTTCCTCGTCAACAGAAAGAGCGAGGAAGGAATTGCTTGCGCTGATTCCTGTTTGTCTGCTCTAGTAGTTGGTTCCCTATTTGGCAGAACGCTGGACTGCCTGTAACCCTGATAGCCAAACATCTCCCTTTTCCTCCAAACCAGCAAGGGCTACAACATTATTTCTTAGTGAAACATTGTTTGCTTTGGCAGAGCACTTCATGCCTCTTAAGACGTAGCTCTGTATGACCTGGGAACTAGAAATCCAGAGGGACACCTGCTCTGTCCAAACAGAAGAGGATAAACATGAAGGTGCTGCTCTCTTAAGCGGCGTCTGCCCTAACACCGAAACCTAAAGCACCAGTGTAATGGGACCCAGCAGAAAGAGTTAGGACAGAATTTGTTGTTCCTTCTTCCTGCTCCTTTGCAGAGTAGTTCATGCCAGAGCAGCCGTATCCCTGTCTGGCTTGTCATGTCCAATTCCAGCAAGGATACAGTTCCTCGTCAACAGAAAGAGCTAGGAGGGAATTGCTTGCGCTGATTACTGTTTGTCTGCTCTAGTAGTTGGTTCCCTATTTGGCAGAACGCTGGACTGCCCGTCACACTTAGAGCCAAACATCTCCCTTTTCCTCCAAACCAGCAAGGGCTACAACATTATTTCTTAGTGAAACATTGTTTGCTTTGGCAGAGCACTTCATGCCTCTTAAGACATAGCTCTGTATGACCTGGAAACTAGAAATCCAGAGGGACACCTGCTCTGTCCAAACAGAAGAGGAGAGGCATGAATGTGCTGCTCTCTTAAGCGTCTGCCCTAACACTGAAACCTAAAGCACCACTGTAATGGGACCCAGCAGAAAGAGTTAGGACAGAATTTGTTGTTCCTTCTTCCTGCTCCTTTGCAGAGTAGTTCATGCCTGAGCAGTTCATGCCAGAGCAGCCGTATCCCTGTCTGGCTTGTCATGTCCAATTCCAGCAAGGATACAGTTCCTCGTCAACAGAAAGAGCTAGGAAGGAATTGCTTGCGCTGATTTCTGTTTGTCTGCTCTAGCAGTTGGTTCCCTATTTGGCAGAACGCTGGACTGCCTGTCACACTCAGAGCCAAACATCTCCCTTTTCCTCCAAACCAGCAAGGGCTACAACATTATTTCTTAGTGAAACATTGTCGTTTCCTTTGGCAGAGCACTTCATGCCTCTTAAGACATAGCTCTGTATGACCTGGAAACTAGAAATCCAGAGGGACACCTGCTCTGTCCAAACAGAAGAGGAGAGGCATGAATGTGGTGCTCTTTTAAGCGGCGGCTGCCCTAACACTGAAATCGAAAGCACCGCTGTAATGGGACACAAGAGAAAGAGTTAGGACAGAATTTGTTGCTCCTTCTTCCTGCTCCTTTGCAGAGTAGTTCATGTCCGAACAGCCGTAGCTCTGTCTGGCTTGCAGTCTCCAAATCCAGCAAGGATACAGTTCCTCGTCAACAGAAAGAGCTAGGAAGGAATTGCTTGCGCTGATTTCTGTTTGTCTGCTCTAGCAGTTGGTTCCCTATTTGGCAGAACGCTGGACTGCCTGTCACCCTTAGAGCCAAACATCTCCCTTTTCCTCCAAACCAGCAAGGGCTACAAGATTATTTCTTAGTGAAACTTTGTCGTTTCCTTTGGCAGAGCACTTCATGCCTCTTAAGACGTAGCTCTGTATGACCTGGAAACTAGAAATCCAGAGGGACACCTGCTCTGTCCAAACAGAAGAGGAGAGGCATGAATGTGGTGCTCTTTTAAGCGGCGGCTGCCCTAACACTGAAATCGAAAGCACCGCTGTAATGGGACCCAACAGAAAGAGTTAGGACAGAATTTGTTGCTCCTTCTTCCTGCTCCTTTGCAGAGTAGTTCATGTACGAACAGCTGTAGCTCTGTCTGGCTTGCAGTCTCCAATTCCAGCAAGGATACAGTTCCTCGTCAACAGAAAGAGCTAGGAAGGAATTGCTTGCGCTGATTTCTGCTTGTCTGCTCTAGTAGTTGGTTCCCTATTTGGCAGAACGCTGGACTGCCTGTCACCCTTAGAGCCAAACATCTCCCTTTTCCTCCAAACCAGCAAGGGCTACAAGATTATTTCTTAGTGAAACATTGTTGTTTGCTTTGGCAGAGCACTTCATGACCCTTAAGACGTAGCTCTGTATGACCTGGAAACTAGAAATCCAGAGGGACACCTGCTCTGTCCAAACAGAAGAGGATAAACATGAAGGTGCTGCTCTCTTAAGCGGCGTCTGCCCTAACACTGAAACCTAAAGCACCACTGTAATGGGACCCAGCAGAAAGAGTTAGGACAGAATTTGTTGTTCCTTCTTCCTGCTCCTTTGCAGAGTAGGTCATGCCAGAACAGCCGTAGCTCTGTCTGGCTTGCCATGTCCAATTTCAGCAAGGGTACAGTTCCTCGTCAACAGAAAGAGCTAGGAAGGAATTGCTTGCGCTGATTCCTGTTTGTCTGCTCTAGTAGTTGGTTCCCTATTTGGCAGAACGCTGGACTGCCTGTAACCCTGATAGCGAAACATCTCCGTTTTCCTCCAAACCAGCAAGGGCTACAACATTATTTCTTAGTGAAAGATTGTTTGCTTTGGCAGAGCACTTCATGCCTCTTAAGACGTAGCTCTGTATGACCTGGAAACTAGAAATCCAGAGGGACACCTGCTCTGTCCAAACAGAAGAGGAGAGGCATGAAGGTGCTGCCCTCTTAAGCGGTGTCTGCCCTAACACCGAAACCTAAAGCACCACTGTAATGGGACCCAGCAGAAAGAGTTAGGACAGAATTTGTTGTTCCTTCTTCCTGCTCCTTTGCAGAGTAGTTCATGCCAGAGCAGCCGTATCCCTGTCTGGCTTTTCATGTCCAATTCCAGCAAAGATACAGTTCCTCGTCAACAGAAAGAGGTAGGAAGGAATTGCTTGCGCTGATTTCTGTTTGTCTGCTCTAGCAGTTGGTTCCCTATTTGGCAGAACGCTGGACTGCCTGTCACACTTAGAGCCAAACATCTCCCTTTCCCTCCAAACCAGCAAGAGCTACAAGATTATTTCTTAGTGAAACATTGTTTGCTGTGGCAGAGCACTTCATGCCTCTTAAGACGTAGCTCTGTATGACCTGGAAACTAGAAATCCAGAGGGACACCTGCTCTGTCCAAACAGAAGAGGAGAGGCATGAATGTGCTGCTCTTTTAAGCGGCGGCTGCCCTAACACTGAAACCTAAAGCACCACTGTAATGGGACCCAGCAGAAAGAGTTAGGACAGAATTTGTTGTTCCTTCTTCCTGCTCCTTTGCAGAGTAGTTCATGCCAGAACAGCCGTAGCTCTGTCTGGCTTGCCATGTCCAATTTCAGCAAGGGTACAGTTCCTCGTCAACAGAAAGAGCTAGGAAGGAATTGCTTGCGCTGATTCCTGTTTGTCTGCTCTAGCAGTTGGTTCCCTATTTGGCAGAACGCTGGACTGCCTGTCACCCTGATAGCCAAACATCTCCCTTTTCCTCCAAACCAGCAAGGGCTACAACATTATTTCTTAGTGAAACATTGTTTGCTTTGGCAGAGCACTTCATGCCTCTTAAGACGTAGCTCTGTATGACCTGGGAACTAGAAATCCAGAGGGACACCTGCTCTGTCCAAACAGAAGAGGATAAACATGAAGGTGCTGCTCTCTTAAGCGACGGCTGCCCTAACAATGAAACCTAAAGCACCACTGTAATGGGACCCAGCAGAAAGAGTTAGGACAGAATTTGTTGTTCCTTCTTCCTGCTCCTTTGCAGAGTAGTTCATGCCAGAACAGCCATAGCTCTGTCTGGCTTGCAGTCTCCAATTCCAGCAAGGATACAGTTCCTCGTCAACAGAAAATGCTAGGACGGAATTGCTTGCGCTGATTCCTGTTTGTCTGCTCTAGTAGTTGGTTCCCTATTTGGCAGAACGCTGGACTGCCTGTCACACTTAGAGCCAAACATCTCCCTTTTCCTCCAAACCAGCAAGAGCTACAAGATTATTTCTTAGTGAAACATTGTCGTTTCCTTTGGCAGAGCACTTCATGCCTCTTATGACATAGCTCTGTATGACCTGGAAACTAGAAAACCAGAGGGACACCTGCTCTGTCCAAACAGAAGAGGAGAGGCATGTATGTGCTGCTCTTTTAAGCGGCTGCCCTAACACTGAAACCTAAAGCACCCCTGTAATGGGACCCAGCAGAAAGAGTTAGGACAGAATTTGTTGTTCCTTCTTCCTGCTCCTTTGCAGAGTAGTTCATGCCAGAGCAGCCGTATCCCTGTCTGGCTTGTCATGTCCAATTCCAGCAAGGATACAGTTCCTCGTCAACAGAAAGAGCTAGGAGGGAATTGCTTGCGCTGATTACTGTTTGTCTGCTCTAGGAGTTGGTTCCCTATTTGGCAGAACGCTGGACTGCCTGTAACCCTGATAGCCAAACATCTCCCTTTTCCTCCAAACCAGCAAGAGCTACAAGATTATTTCTTAGTGAAACATTGTTTGCTTTGGCAGAGCACTTCATGCCTCTTAAGACATAGCTCTGTATGACCTGGAAACTAGAAATCCAGAGGGACACCTGCTCTGTCCAAACAGAAGAGGATAAACATGAAGGTGCTGCTCTCTTAAGCGGCGGCTGCCCTAACACTGAAACCTAAAGCACCACTGTAATGGGACCCAGCAGAAAGAGTTAGGACAGAATTTGTTGTTCCTTCTTCCTGCTCCTTTGCAGAGTAGTTCATGCCAGAGCAGCCGTAGCTCTGTCTGGCTTGTCATGTCCAATTCCAGCAAGGATACAGTTCCTCGTCAACAGAAAGAGCTAGGAACGAATTGCTTGCGCTGATTCCTGTTTGTCTGCTCTAGTAGTTGGTTCCCTATTTGGCAGAACGCTGGACTGCCTGTCACACTTAGAGCCAAACATCTCCCTTTTCCTCCAAACCAGCAAGAGCTACAAGATTATTTCTTAGTGAAACATTTTCGTTTCCTTTGGCAGAGCACTTCATGCCTCTTATGACATAGCTCTGTATGACCTGGAAACTAGAAATCCAGAGGGACACCTGCTCTGTCCAAACAGAAGAGGAGAGGCATGAATGTGCTGCTCTTTTAAGCGGCGTCTGCCCTAACACTGAAACCTAAAGCACCACTGTAATGGGACCCAGCAGAAAGAGTTAGGACAGAATTTGTTGTTCCTTCTTCCTGCTCCTTTGCAGAGTAGGTCATGCCAGAACAGCCGTAGCTCTGTCTGGCTTGCCATGTCCAATTTCAGCAAGGATACAGTTCCTCGTCAACAGAAAGAGCTAGGAAGGAATTGCTTGCGCTGATTCCTGTTTGTCTGCTCTAGTAGTTGGTTCCCTATTTGGCAGAACACTGGACTGCCTGTAACCCTGATAGCCAAACATCTCCCTTTTCCTCCAAACCAGCAAGGGCTACAAGATTATTTCTTAGTGAAACATTGTTTGCTTTGGCAGAGCACTTCATGCCTCTTAAGACGTAGCTCTGTATGACCTGGGAACTAGAAATCCAGAGGGACACCTGCTCTGTCCAAACAGAAGAGGATAAACATGAAGGTGCTGCTCTCTTAAGCGGCGTCTGCCCTAACACCGAAACCTAAAGCACCACTGTAATGGGACCCAGCAGAAAGAGTTAGGACAGAATTTGTTGTTCCTTCTTCCTGCTCCTTTGCAGAGTAGTTCATGCCAGAGCAGCCGTATCCCTGTCTGGCTTGTCATGTCCAATTCCAGCAAGGATACAGTTCCTCGTCAACAGAAAGAGCTAGGAACGAATTGCTTGCGCTGATTACTGTTTGTCTGCTCTAGTAGTTGGTTCCCTATTTGGCAGAACGCTGGACTGCCCGTCACACTTAGAGCCAAACATCTCCCTTTTCCTCCAAACCAGCAAGAGCCTCAAGATTATTTCTTAGTGAAACATTGTTTGCTTTGGCAGAGCACTTCCTGCCTCTTAAGACATAGCTCTGTATGACCTGGAAACTAGAAATCCAGAGGGACACCTGCTCTGTCCAAACAGAAGAGGAGAGGCATGAATGTGCTGCTCTCTTAAGCGGCGGCTGCCCTAACACTGAAACCTAAAGCACCACTGTAATGGGACCCAGCAGAAAGAGTTTGGACAGAATTTGTTGTTCCTTCTTCCTGCTCCTTTGCAGAGTAGTTCATGCCAGAACAGCCGTAGCTCTGTCTGGCTTGCAGTCTCCAATTCCAGCAAGGATACAGTTCCTCGTCAACAGAAAGAGCTAGGAAGGAATTGCTTGCGCTGATTTCTGTTTGTCTGCTCTAGTAGTTGGTTCCCTATTTGGCAGAATGCTGGACTGCCTGTAACTCTGATAGCCAAACATCTCCCTTTTCCTCCAAACCAGCAAGGGCTACAACATTATTTCTTAGTGAAACATTGTTTGCTTTGGCAGAGCACTTCATGCCTCTTAAGACATAGCTCTGTATGACCTGGAAACTAGAAATCCAGAGGGACACCTGCTCTGTCCAAACAGAAGAGGAGAGGCATGAATGTGCTGCTCTCTTAAGCGGCGGCTGCCCTAACACTGAAACCTAAAGCACCACTGTAATGGGACCCAGCAGAAAGAGTTAGGACAGAATTTGTTGTTCCTTCTTCCTGCTCCTTTGCAGAGTAGTTCATGCCAGAGCAGCCGTAGCTCTGTCTGGCTTGTCATGTCCAATTCCAGCAAGGATACAGTTCCTCGTCAACAGAAAGAGCTAGGAACGAATTGCTTGCGCTGATTCCTGTTTGTCTGCTCTAGTAGTTGGTTCCCTATTTGGCAGAACGCTGGACTGCCTGTCACACTTAGAGCCAAACATCTCCCTTTTCCTCCAAACCAGCAAGAGCTACAAGATTATTTCTTAGTGAAACATTGTTTGCTTTGGCAGAGCACTTCATGCCTCTTAAGACATAGCTCTGTATGACCTGGAAACTAGAAATCCAGAGGGACACCTGCTCTGTCCAAACAGAAGAGGAGAGGCATGAATGTGCTGCTCTCTTAAGCGTCTGCCCTAACACTGAAACCTAAAGCACCACTGTAATGGGACCCAGCAGAAAGAGTTAGGACAGAATTTGTTGTTCCTTCTTCCTGCTCCTTTGCAGAGTAGTTCATGCCAGAGCAGTTCATGCCAGAGCAGCCGTATCCCTGTCTGGCTTGTCATGTCCAATTCCAGCAAGGATACAGTTCCTCGTCAACAGAAAGAGCTAGGAACGAATTGCTTGCGCTGATTTCTGTTTGTCTGCTCTAGTAGTTGGTACCCTATTTGGCAGAACGCTGGACTGCCTGTCACACTCCGAGCCAAACATCTCCCTTTTCCTCCAAACCAGCAAGGGCTACAACATTATTTCTTAGTGAAACATTGTCGTTTCCTTTGGCAGAGCACTTCATGCCTCTTAAGACATAGCTCTGTATGACCTGGAAACTAGAAATCCAGAGGGACACCTGCTCTGTCCAAACAGAAGAGGAGAGGCATGAATGTGGTGCTCTTTTAAGCGGCGGCTGCCCTAACACTGAAATCGAAAGCACCGCTGTAATGGGACCCAAGAGAAAGAGTTAGGACAGAATTTGTTGCTCCTTCTTCCTGCTCCTTTGCAGAGTAGTTCATGTCTGAACAGCCGTAGCTCTGTCTGGCTTGCAGTCTCCAATTCCAGCAAGGATACAGTTCCTCGTCAACAGAAAGAGCTAGGAAGGAATTGCTTGCGCTGATTTCTGTTTGTCTGCTCTAGCAGTTGGTTCCCTATTTGGCAGAACGCTGGACTGCCTGTCACGCTTAGAGCCAAACATCTCCCTTTTCCTCCAAACCAGCAAGAGCTACAAGATTATTTCTTAGTGAAACATTGTCGTTTCCTTTGGCAGAGCACTTCATGCCTCTTAAGACATAGCTCTGTATGACCTGGAAACTAGAAATCCAGAGGGACACCTGCTCTGTCCAAACAGAAGAGGAGAGGCATGAATGTGGTGCTCTTTTAAGCGGCGGCTGCCCTAACACTGAAATCGAAAGCACCGCTGTAATGGGACCCAACAGAAAGAGTTAGGACAGAATTTGTTGCTCCTTCTTCCTGCTCCTTTGCAGAGTAGTTCATGCCAGAACAGCTGTAGCTCTGTCTGGCTTGCAGTCTCCAATTCCAGCAAGGATACAGTTCCTCGTCAACAGAAAGAGCTAGGAAGGAATTGCTTGCGCTGATTTCTGTTTGTCTGCTCTAGTAGTTGGTTCCCTATTTGGCAGAACGCTGGACTGCCTGTCACCCTTAGAGCCAAACATCTCCCTTTCCCTCTAAACCAGCAAGAGCTACAAGATTATTTCTTAGTGAAACATTGTTTGCTGTGGCAGAGCGCTTCATGACTCTTAAGACGTAGCTCTGTATGACCTGGAAACTAGAAATCCAGAGGGACACCTGCTCTGTCCAAATAGAAGAGGAGAGGCATGAATGTGCTGCTCTTTTAAGTGGCGGCTGCCCTAACACTGAAACCTAAAGCACCACTGTAATGGGACCCAGCAGAAAGAGTTAGGACAGAATTTGTTGTTCCTTCTTCCTGCTCCTTTGCAGAGTAGCTCATGCCAGAACAGCCGTAGCTCTGTCTGGCTTGCAGTCTCAACTTCCAGCAAGGATACAGTTCCTCGTCAACAGAAAGAGCTAGGAAGGAATTGCTTGCGCTGATTCCTGTTTGTCTGCTCTAGCAGTTGGTTCCCTATTTGGCAGAACGCTGGACTGCCTGTCACCCTGATAGCCAAACATCTCCCTTTTCCTCCAAACCAGCAAGGGCTACAACATTATTTCTTAGTGAAACATTGTTTGCTTTGGCAGAGCACTTCATGCCTCTTAAGACGTAGCTCTGTATGACCTGGGAACTAGAAATCCAGAGGGACACCTGCTCTGTCCAAACAGAAGAGGATAAACATGAAGGTGCTGCTCTCTTAAGCGACGGCTGCCCTAACAATGAAACCTAAAGCACCACTGTAATGGGACCCAGCAGAAAGAGTTAGGACAGAATTTGTTGTTCCTTCTTCCTGCTCCTTTGCAGAGTAGTTCATGCCAGAACAGCCGTATCTCTGTCTGGCTTGCAATCTCCAATTCCAGCAAGGATACAGTTCCTCGTCAACAGAAAGAGCTAGGAGGGAATTGCTTGCGCTGATTACTGTTTGTCTGCTCTAGTAGTTGGTTCCCTATTTGGCAGAACGCTGGACTGCCCGTCACACTTAGAGCCAAACATCTCCCTTTTCCTCCAAACCAGCAAGAGCTACAAGATTATTTCTTAGTGAAACATTGTCGTTTCCTTTGGCAGAGCACTTCATGCCTCTTATGACATAGCTCTGTATGACCTGGAAACTAGAAAACCAGAGGGACACCTGCTCTGTCCAAACAGAAGAGGAGAGGCATGAATGTGCTGCTCTTTTAAGCGGCTGCCCTAACACTGAAACCTAAAGCACCCCTGTAATGGGACCCAGCAGAAAGAGTTAGGACAGAATTTGTTGTTCCTTCTTCCTGCTCCTTTGCAGAGTAGTTCATGCCAGAGCAGCCGTATCCCTGTCTGGCTTGTCATGTCCAATTCCAGCAAGGATACAGTTCCTCGTCAACAGAAAGAGCTAGGAGGGAATTGCTTGCGCTGATTACTGTTTGTCTGCTCTAGTAGTTGGTTCCCTATTTGGCAGAACGCTGGACTGCCTGTCACCCTGATAGCCAAACATCTCCCTTTTCCTCCAAACCAGCAAGGGCTACAACATTATTTCTTAGTGAAACATTGTTTGCTTTGGCAGAGCACTTCCTGCCTCTTATGACATAGGTCTGTATGACCTGGAAACTAGAAATCCAGAGGGACACCTGCTCTGTCCAAACAGAAGAGGAGAGGCATCAATGTGCTGCTCTCTTAAGCGGCAGCTGCCCTAACACTGAAACCTAAAGCACCACTGTAATGGGACCCAGCAGAAAGAGTTAGGACAGGATTTGTTGTTCCTTCTTCCTGCTCCTTTGCAGAGTAGTTCATGCCAGAACAGCCGTAGCTCTGTCTGGCTTGCCATGTCCAATTTCAGCAAGGGTACAGTTCCTCGTCAACAGAAAGAGCTAGGAAGGAATTGCTTGTGCTGATTTCTGTTTGTCTGCTCTAGTAGTTGGTTCCCTATTTGGCAGAACGCTGGACTGCCTGTAACCCTGATAGCCAAACATCTCCCTTTTCCTCCAAACCAGCAAGGGCTACAACATTATTTCTTAGTGAAACATTGTTTGCTTTGGCAGAGCACTTCATGCCTCTTAAGACATAGCTCTGTATGACCTGGAAACTAGAAATCCAGAGGGACACCTGCTCTGTCCAAACAGAAGAGGATAAACATGAAGGTGCTGCTCTCTTAAGCGGCGGCTGCCCTAACACTGAAACCTAAAGCACCACTGTAATGGGACCCAGCAGAAAGAGTTAGGACAGAATTTGTTGTTCCTTCTTCCTGCTCCTTTGCAGAGTAGTTCATGCCAGAGCAGCCGTAGCTCTGTCTGGCTTGTCATGTCCAATTCCAGCAAGGATACAGTTCCTCGTCAACAGAAAGAGCTAGGAACGAATTGCTTGCGCTGATTCCTGTTTGTCTGCTCTAGTAGTTGGTTCCCTATTTGGCAGAACGCTGGACTGCCTGTCACACTTAGAGCCAAACATCTCCCTTTTCCTCCAAACCAGCAAGAGCTACAAGATTATTTCTTAGTGAAACATTCTCGTTTCCTTTGGCAGAGCACTTCATGCCTCTTATGACATAGCTCTGTATGACCTGGAAACTAGAAATCCAGAGGGACACCTGCTCTGTCCAAACAGAAGAGGAGAGGCATGAATGTGCTGCTCTTTTAAGCGGCGTCTGCCCTAACACTGAAACCTAAAGCACCACTGTAATGGGACCCAGCAGAAAGAGTTAGGACAGAATTTGTTGTTCCTTCTTCCTGCTCCTTTGCAGAGTAGGTCATGCCAGAACAGCCGTAGCTCTGTCTGGCTTGCCATGTCCAATTTCAGCAAGGATACAGTTCCTCGTCAACAGAAAGAGCTAGGAAGGAATTGCTTGCGCTGATTCCTGTTTGTCTGCTCTAGTAGTTGGTTCCCTATTTGGCAGAACACTGGACTGCCTGTAACCCTGATAGCCAAACATCTCCCTTTTCCTCCAAACCAGCAAGGGCTACAAGATTATTTCTTAGTGAAACATTGTTTGCTTTGGCAGAGCACTTCATGCCTCTTAAGACGTAGCTCTGTATGACCTGGGAACTAGAAATCCAGAGGGACACCTGCTCTGTCCAAACAGAAGAGGATAAACATGAAGGTGCTGCTCTCTTAAGCGGCGTCTGCCCTAACACCGAAACCTAAAGCACCAGTGTAATGGGACCCAGCAGAAAGAGTTAGGACAGAATTTTTTGTTCCTTCTTCCTGCTCCTTTGCAGAGTAGTTCATGCCAGAGCAGCCGTATCCCTGTCTGGCTTGTCATGTCCAATTCCAGCAAGGATACAGTTCCTCGTCAACAGAAAGAGCTAGGAGGGAATTGCTTGCGCTCATTACTGTTTGTCTGCTCTAGTAGTTGGTTCCCTATTTGGCAGAACGCTGGACTGCCCGTCACACTTAGAGCCAAACATCTCCCTTTTCCTCCAAACCAGCAAGGGCTACAACATTATTTCTTAGTGAAACATTGTTTGCTTTGGCAGAGCACTTCCTGCCTCTTAAGACGTAGCTCTGTATGACCTGGAAACTAGAAGTCCAGAGGGACACCTGCTCTGTCCAAACAGAAGAGGAGAGGCATGAATGTGCTGCTCTCTTAAGCGGCGGCTGCCCTAACACTGAAACCTAAAGCACCACTGTAATGGGACCCAGCAGAAAGAGTTTGGACAGAATTTGTTGTTCCTTCTTCCTGCTCCTTTGCAGAGTAGCTCATGCCAGAACAGCCGTAGCTCTGTCTGGCTTGCCATGTCCAATTTCAGCAAGGGTACAGTTCCTCGTCAACAGAAAGAGCTAGGAAGGAATTGCTTGCGCTGATTTCTCTTTGTCTGCTCTAGTAGTTGGTTCCCTATTTGGCAGAACGCTGGACTGCCTGTAACTCTGATAGCCAAACATCTCCCTTTTCCTCCAAACCAGCAAGGGCTACAACATTATTTCTTAGTGAAACATTGTTTGCTTTGGCAGAGCACTTCATGCCTCTTAAGACATAGCTCTGTATGACCTGGAAACTAGAAATCCAGAGGGACACCTGCTCTGTCCAAACAGAAGAGGAGAGGCATGAATGTGCTGCTCTCTTAAGCGGCGGCTGCCCTAACACTGAAACCTAAAGCACCACTGTAATGGGACCCAGCAGAAAGAGTTAGGACAGAATTTGTTGTTCCTTCTTCCTGCTCCTTTGCAGAGTAGTTCACGCCAGAACAGCCGTAGCTCTGTCTGGCTTGCAATCTCCAATTCCAGCAAGGATACAGTTCCTCGTCAACAGAAAGAGCTAGGAAGGAATTGCTTGCGCTGATTCCTGTTTGTCTGCTCTAGGAGTTGGTTCCCTATTTGGCAGAACGCTGGACTGCCTGTCACACTCAGAGCCAAACATCTCCCTTTTCCTCCAAACCAGCAAGAGCTACAAGATTATTTCTTAGTGAAACATTGTTTGCTTTGGCAGAGCACTTCATGCCTCTTAAGACATAGCTCTGTATGACCTGGAAACTAGAAATCCAGAGGGACACCTGCTCTGTCCAAACAGAAGAGGAGAGGCATGAATGTGCTGCTCTCTTAAGCGTCTGCCCTAACACTGAAACCTAAAGCACCACTGTAATGGGACCCAGCAGAAAGAGTTAGGACAGAATTTGTGGTTCCTTCTTCCTGCTCCTTTGCAGAGTAGTTCATGCCAGAGCAGTTCATGCCAGAGCAGCCGTATCGCTGTCTGGCTTGTCATGTCCAATTCCAGCAAGGATACAGTTCCTCGTCAACAGAAAGAGGTAGGAAGGAATTGCTTGCGCTGATTTCTGTTTGTCTGCTCTAGGAGTTGGTACCCTATTTGGCAGAACGCTGGACTGCCTGTCACACTCAGAGCCAAACATCTCCCTTTTCCTCCAAACCAGCAAGGGCTACAACATTATTTCTTAGTGAAACATTGTCGTTTGCTTTGGCAGAGCACTTCATGCCTCTTAAGACATAGCTCTGTATGACCTGGAAACTAGAAATCCAGAGGGACACCTGCTCTGTCCAAACAGAAGAGGAGAGGCATGAATGTGCTGCTCTCTTAAGCGGCGGCTGCCCTAACACTGAAACCTAAAGCACCTCTGTAATGGGACCAAGCAGAAAGAGTTAGGACAGAATTTGTTGTTCCTTCTTCCTGCTCCTTTGCAGAGTAGTTCATGTATCAACAGCCGTAGCTCTGTCTGGCTTGCAATCTCCAATTCCAGCAAGGATACAGTTCCTCGTCAACAGAAAGAGCTAGGAAGGAATTGCTTGCGCTGATTTCTGTTTGTCTGCTCTAGCAGTTGGTTCCCTATTTGGCAGAACGCTGGACTGCCTGTCACACTCAGAGCCAAACATCTCCCTTTTCCGCCAAACCAGCAAGAGCTACAAGATTATTTCTTAGTGAAACATTGTTTCCTTTGGCAGAGCACTTCATGCCTCTTAAGACGTAGCTCTGTATGACCTGGAAACTAGAAATCCAGAGGGACACCTGCTCTGTCCAAACAGAAGAGGAGAGGCATGAATGTGCTGCTCTTTTAAGCGGCGTCTACCCTAACACTGAAACCTAAAGCACCACTGTAATGGGACCCAACAGAAAGAGTTAGGACAGAATTTGTTGCTCCTTCTTCCTGCTCCTTTGCAGAGTAGTTCATGCCAGAACAGCCATAGCTCTGTCTGGCTTGCAATCTCCAATTCCAGCAAGGATACAGTTCCTCGTCAACAGAAAGAGCTAGGAAGGAATTGCTTGCGCTGATTCCTGTTTGTCTGCTCTAGGAGTTGGTTCCCTATTTGGCAGAACGCTGGACTGCCTGTCACACTTAGAGCCAAACATCTCCCTTTTCCTCCAAACCAGCAAGGGCTACAAGATTATTTCTTAGTGAAACATTGTTTGCTTTGGCAGAGCACTTCATGCCTCTTAAGACGTAGCTCTGTATGACCTGGAAACTATAAGTCCAGAGGGACACCTGCTCTGTCCAAACAGAAGAGGAGAGGCATGAATGTGCTGCTCTCTTAAGCGGCGGCTGCCCTAACACTGAAACCTAAAGCACCACTGTAATGGGACCAAGCAGAAAGAGTTAGGACAGAATTTGTTGTTCCTTCTTCCTGCTCCTTTGCAGAGTAGCTCATGTATGAACAGCCGTAGCTCTGTCTGGCTTGCAATCTCCAATTCCAGCAAGGATACAGTTCCTCGTCAACAGAAAGAGCTAGGAAGGAATTGCTTGCGCTGATTTCTGTTTGTCTGCTCTAGCAGTTGGTTCCCTATTTGGCAGAACGCTGGACTGCCTGTCACACTCAGAGCCAAACATCTCCCTTTTCCTCCAAACCAGCAAGAGCTACAAGATTATTTCTTAGTGAAACATTGTTTCCTTTGGCAGAGCACTTCATGCCTCTTAAGACGTAGCTCTGTATGACCTGGAAACTAGAAGTCCAGAGGGACACCTGCTCTGTCCAAACAGAAGAGGAGAGGCATGAATGTGCTGCTCTCTTAAGCGTCTGCCCTAACACTGAAACCTAAAGCACCACTGTAATGGGACCCAACAGAAAGAGTTAGGACAGAATTTGTTGCTCCTTCTTCCTGCTCCTTTGCAGAGTAGGTCATGCCAGAACAGCCGTAGCTCTGTCTGGCTTGCCATGTCCAATTTCAGCAAGGATACAGTTCCTCGTCAACAGAAAGAGCTAGGAAGGAATTGCTTGCGCTGATTTCTGTTTGTCTGCTCTAGTAGTTGGTTCCCTATTTGCAGAACGCTGGACTGCCTGTAACCCTGATAGCCAAACATCTCTTTTTTCCTCCAAACCAGCAAGGGCTACAACATTATTTCTTAGTGAAACATTGTTTGCTTTGGCAGAGCACTTCATGCCTCTTAAGACATAGCTCTGTATGACCTGGAAACTAGAAATCCAGAGGGACACCTGCTCTGTCCAAACAGAAGAGGATAGGCATGAATGTGCTGCTCTCTTAAGCGGCGGCTGCCCTAACACTGAAACCTAAAGCACCACTGTAATGGGACCAAGCAGAAAGAGTTAGGACAGAATTTGTTGTTCCTTCTTCCTGCTCCTTTGCAGAGTAGCTCATGTATGAACAGCCGTAGCTCTGTCTGGCTTGCAATCTCCAATTCCAGCAAGGATACAGTTCCTCGTCAACAGAAAGAGCTAGGAAGGAATTGCTTGCGCTGATTTCTGTTTGTCTGCTCTAGCAGTTGGTTCCCTATTTGGCAGAACGCTGGACTGCCTGTCACACTCAGAGCCAAACATCTCCCTTTTCCTCCAAACCAGCAAGAGCTACAAGATTATTTCTTAGTGAAACATTGTTTGCTTTGGCAGAGCACTTCATGCCTCTTAAGACATAGCTCTGTATGACCTGGAAACTAGAAATCCAGAGGGACACCTGCTCTGTCCAAACAGAAGAGGAGAGGCATGAATGTGCTGCCCTCTTAAGCGGCTGCCCTAACTATGAAACCTAAAGCACCACTGTAATGGGACCCAGCAGAAAGAGTTAGGACAGAATTTGTTGTTCCTTCTTCCTGCTCCTTTGCAGAGTAGGTCATGCCAGAACAGCCGTAGCCCTGTCTGGCTTGCCATGTCCAATTTCAGCAAGGGTACAGTTCCTCGTCAACAGAAAGAGCTAGGAAGGAATTGCTTGCGCTGATTTCTGTTTGTCTGCTCTAGTAGTTGGTACCCTATTTGGCAGAACGCTGGACTGCCTGTCACCCTTAGAGCCAAACATCTCCCTTTTCCTCCAAACCAGCAAGGGCTACAACATTATTTCTTAGTGAAACATTGTTGTTTGCTTTGGCAGAGGACTTCATGCCTCTTATGACATAGCTCTGTACGACGTGGAAACTAGAAATCCAGAGGGACACCTGCTCTGTCCAAACAGAAGGGGAGAGGCATGAATGTGCTGCTCTTTTAAACGGCGGCTGCCCTAACACTGAAACGTAAAGCACCACTGTAATGGGACCCAGCAGAAAGAGATAGGACAGAATTTGTTGTTGCTCCTTCCTGCTCCTTTGCAGAGTAGTTCATGCCAGAACAGCCGTAGCTCTGTCTGGCTTGCAGTCTCCAATTCCAGCAAGGATACAGTTCCTCGTCAACAGAAAGAGCTAGGAAGGAATTGCTTGCGCTGATTTCTGTTTGTCTGCTGTAGTAGTTTTTTCCCTATTTGGCAGAACCCTGGACTGCCTTTAACTCTGATAGCCAAACATCTCCCTTTTCCTCCAAACCAGCAAGAGCTACAAGATTATTTCTTAGTGAAACATTGTTTGCTTTGGCAGAGCACTTCATGCCTCTTAAGACGTAGCTCTGTATGACCTGGAAACTAGAAATCCAGAGGGACACCTGCTCTGTCCAAACAGAAGAGGAGAGGCATGAATGTGCTGCTCTCTTAAGCGGCGGCTGCCCTAACACTGAAACCTAAAGCACCACTGTAATGGGACCCAACAGAAAGAGTTAGGACAGAATTTGTTGTTCCTTCTTCCTGCTCCTTTGCAGAGTAGTTCATGCCAGAACAGCCGTAGCTCTGTCTGGCTTGCAGTCTCCAATTCCAGCAAGGATACAGTTCCTCGTCAACAGAAAGAGCTAGGAAGGAATTGCTTGCGCTGATTTCTGTTTGTCTGCTCTAGCAGTTGGTACCCTATTTGGCAGAACGCTGGACTGCCTGTCACACTTAGAGCCAAACATCTCCCTTTTCCTCCAAACCAGCAAGGGCTACAAGATTATTTCTTAGTGAAACATTGTTGTTTGCTTTGGCAGAGGACTTCATGCCTCTTAAGACGTAGCTCTGTATGACCTGGAAACTAGAAATCCAGAGGGACACCTGCTCTGTCCAAACAGAAGAGGAGAGGCATGAATGTGCTGCTCTTTTAAGCGGCGGCTGCCCTAACACTGAAATCGAAAGCACCACTGTAATGGGACCCAACAGAAAGAGTTAGGACAGAATTTGTTGCTCCTTCTTCCTGCTCCTTTGCAGAGTAGTTCATGTACGAACAGCTGTAGCTCTGTCTGGCTTGTAGTCTCCAATTCCAGCAAGGATACAGTTCCTCGTCAACAGAAAGGGCTAGGAAGGAATTGCTTGCGCTGATTTCTGTTTGTCTGCTCTAGCAGTTTGTTCCCTATTTGGCAGAACGCTGGACTGCCTGTCACCCTTAGAGCCAAACATCTCCCTTTTCCTCCAAACCAGCAAGGGCTACAAGATTATTTCTTAGTGAAACATTGTCGTTTCCTTTGGCAGAGCACTTCATGCCTCTTAAGACATAGCTCTGTATGACCTGGAAACTAGAAATCCAGAGGGACACCTGCTCTGTCCAAACAGAAGAGGAGAGGCATGAATGTGCTGCTCTCTTAAGCGGCGGCTGCCCTAACACTGAAACCTAAAGCACCACTGTAATGGGACCCAGCAGAAAGAGTTAGGACAGAATTTGTTGTTCCTTCTTCCTGCTCCTTTGCAGAGTAGTTCATGCCAGAACAGCCGTAGCTCTGTCTGGCTTGCAGTCTCCAATTCCAGCAAGGATACAGTTCCTCGTCAACAGAAAGAGCTAGGAAGGAATTGCTTGCGCTGATTTCTGTTTGTCTGCTCTAGTAGTTTTTTCCCTATTTGGCAGAACGCTGGACTGCCTGTCACACTTAGAGCCAAACATCTCCCTTTTCCTCCAAACCAGCAAGGGCTACAACATTATTTTTTAGTGAAACATTGTTGTTTGCTTTGGCAGAGGACTTCATGCCTCTTAAGACATAGCTCTGTATGACCTGGAAACTAGAAATCCAGAGGGACACCTGCTCTGTCCAAACAGAAGAGGAGAGGCATGAATGTGCTGCTCTTTTAAACGGCGGCTGCCCTAACACTGAAACGTAAAGCACCACTGTAATGGGACCCAACAGAAAGAGATAGGACAGAATTTGTTGTTGCTCCTTCCTGCTCCTTTGCAGAGTAGTTCATGCCAGAACAGCCGTAGCTCTGTCTGGCTTGCAGTCTCCAATTCCAGCAAGGATACAGTTCCTCGTCAACAGAAAGAGCTAGGAAGGAATTGCTTGCGCTGATTTCTGTTTGTCTGCTCTAGTAGTTGGTTCCCTATTTGGCAGAACGCTGGACTGCTTTAACTCTGATAGCCAAACATCTCCCTTTTCCTCCAAACCAGCAAGGGCTACAACATTATTTCTTAGTGAAACATTGTTTCCTTTGGCAGAGGACTTCATGCCTCTTAAGACATAGCTCTGTATGACCTGGAAACTAGAAATCCAGAGGGACACCTGCTCTGTCCAAACAGAAGAGGAGAGGCATGAATGTGCTGCTCTTTTAAGCGGCGGCTGCCCTAACACTGAAATCGAAAGCACCGCTGTAATGGGACCCAACAGAAAGAGTTAGGACAGAATTTGTTGTTCCTTCTTCCTGCTCCTTTGCAGAGTAGTTCATGCCAGAACAGCCGTAGCTCTGTCTGGCTTGCAGTCTCCAATTCCAGCAAGGATACAGTTCCTCGTCAACAGAAAGAGCTAGGAAGGAATTGCTTGCGCTGATTTCTGTTTGTCTGCTGTAGTAGTTTTTTCCCTATTTGGCAGAACGCTGGACTGCCTGTCACACTCAGAGCCAAACATCTCCCTTTTCCTCCAAACCAGCAAGAGCTACAAGATTATTTCTTAGTGAAACATTGTTTGCTTTGGCAGAGCACTTCATGTCTCTTAAGACGTAGCTCTGTATGACCTGGAAACTAGAAATCCAGAGGGACACCTGCTCTGTCCAAACAGAAGAGGAGAGGCATGAATGTGCTGCTCTCTTAAGCGGCGGCTGCCCTAACACTGAAACCTAAAGCACCACTGTAATGGGACCCAACAGAAAGAGTTAGGACAGAATTTGTTGCTCCTTCTTCCTGCTCCTTTGCAGAGTAGTTCATGTACGAAGAGCTGTAGCTCTGTCTGGCTTGTAGTCTCCAATTCCAGCAAGGATACAGTTCCTCGTCAACAGAAAGAGCTAGGAAGGAATTGCTTGCGCTGATTTCTGTTTGTCTGCTCTAGCAGTTGGTTCCCTATTTGGCAGAACGCTGGACTGCCTGTCACCCTTAGAGCCAAACATCTCCCTTTTCCTCCAAACCAGCAAGGGCTACAAGATTATTTCTTAGTGAAACATTGTCGTTTCCTTTGGCAGAGCACTTCATGCCTCTTAAGACATAGCTCTGTATGACCTGGAAACTAGAAATCCAGAGGGACACCTGCTCTGTCCAAACAGAAGAGGAGAGGCATGAATGTGCTGCTCTCTTAAGCGGCGGCTGCCCTAACACTGAAACCTAAAGCACCACTGTAATGGGACCCAGCAGAAAGAGTTAGGACAGAATTTGTTGTTCCTTCTTCCTGCTCCTTTGCAGAGTAGTTCATGCCAGAACAGCCGTAGCTCTGTCTGGCTTGCAGTCTCCAATTCCAGCAAGGATACAGTTCCTCGTCAACAGAAAGAGCTAGGAAGGAATTGCTTGTGCTGATTTCTGTTTGTCTGCTCTAGTAGTTTTTTCCCTATTTGGCAGAACGCTGGACTGCCTGTCACACTTAGAGCCAAACATCTCCCTTTTCCTCCAAACCAGCAAGGGCTACAACATTATTTCTTAGTGAAACATTGTTTCCTTTGGCAGAGGACTTCATGCCTCTTAAGACATAGCTCTGTATGACCTGGAAACTAGAAATCCAGAGGGACACCTGCTCTGTCCAAACAGAAGAGGAGAGGCATGAATGTGCTGCTCTTTTAAGCGGCGGCTGCCCTAACACTGAAATCGAAAGCACCGCTGTAATGGGACCCAACAGAAAGAGTTAGGACAGAATTTGTTGTTCCTTCTTCCTGCTCCTTTGCAGAGTAGTTCATGCCAGAACAGCCGTAGCTCTGTCTGGCTTGCAGTCTCCAATTCCAGCAAGGATACAGTTCCTCGTCAACAGAAAGAGCTAGGAAGGAATTGCTTGCGCTGATTTCTGTTTGTCTGCTGTAGTAGTTTTTTCCCTATTTGGCAGAACGCTGGACTGCCTGTCACACTCAGAGCCAAACATCTCCCTTTTCCTCCAAACCAGCAAGAGCTACAAGATTATTTCTTAGTGAAACATTGTTTCCTTTGGCAGAGCACTTCATGCCTCTTAAGACGTAGCTCTGTATGACCTGGAAACTAGAAATCCAGAGGGACACCTGCTCTGTCCAAACAGAAGAGGAGAGGCATGAATGTGCTGCTCTCTTAAGCGGCGGCTGCCCTAACACTGAAACCTAAAGCACCACTGTAATGGGACCCAACAGAAAGAGTTAGGACAGAATTTGTTGCTCCTTCTTCCTGCTCCTTTGCAGAGTAGTTCATGTACGAACAGCTGTAGCTCTGTCTGGCTTGTAGTCTCCAATTCCAGCAAGGATACAGTTCCTCGTCAACAGAAAGAGCTAGGAAGGAATTGCTTGCGCTGATTTCTGTTTGTCTGCTCTAGCAGTTGGTTCCCTATTTGGCAGAACGCTGGACTGCCTGTCACCCTTAGAGCCAAACATCTCCCTTTTCCTCCAAACCAGCAAGGGCTACAAGATTATTTCTTAGTGAAACATTGTCGTTTCCTTTGGCAGAGCACTTCATGCCTCTTAAGACATAGCTCTGTATGACCTGGAAACTAGAAATCCAGAGGGACACCTGCTCTGTCCAAACAGAAGAGGAGAGGCATGAATGTGCTGCTCTCTTAAGCGGCGGCTGCCCTAACACTGAAACGTAAAGCACCAGTGTAATGGGACCCAGCAGAAAGAGTTAGGACAGAATTTGTTGTTCCTTCTTCCTGCTCCTTTGCAGAGTAGTTCATGCCAGAACAGCCGTAGCTCTGTCTGGCTTGCAGTCTCCAATTCCAGCAAGGATACAGTTCCTCGTCAACAGAAAGAGCTAGGAAGGAATTGCTTGTGCTGATTTCTGTTTGTCTGCTCTAGTAGTTTTTTCCCTATTTGGCAGAACGCTGGACTGCCTGTCACACTTAGAGCCAAACATCTCCCTTTTCCTCCAAACCAGCAAGGGCTACAAGATTATTTCTTAGTGAAACATTGTTGTTTGCTTTGGCAGAGGACTTCATGCCTCTTAAGACATAGCTCTGTATGACCTGGAAACTAGAAATCCAGAGGGACACCTGCTCTGTCCAAACAGAAGAGGAGAGGCATGAATGTGCTGCTCTTTTAAGCGGCGGCTGCCCTAACACTGAAATCGAAAGCACCGCTGTAATGGGACCCAACAGAAAGAGTTAGGACAGAATTTGTTGTTCCTTCTTCCTGCTCCTTTGCAGAGTAGTTCACGTACGAACAGCTGTAGCTCTGTCTGGCTTGCAGTCTCCAATTCCAGCAAGGATACAGTTCCTCGTCAACAGAAAGAGCTAGGAAGGAATTGCTTGCGCTGATTTCTGTTTGTCTGCTCTAGTAGTTTTTTCCCTATTTGGCAGAACGCTGGACTGCCTGTCACACTCAGAGCCAAACATCTCCCTTTTCCTCCAAACCAGCAAGAGCTACAAGATTATTTCTTAGTGAAACATTGTTTGCTTTGGCAGAGCACTTCATGCCTCTTAAGACATAGCTCTGTATGACCTGGAAACTAGAAATCCAGAGGGACACCTGCTCTGTCCAAACAGAAGAGGAGAGGCATGAATGTGCTGCTCTTTTAAGCGGCGGCTGCCCTAACACTGAAATCGAAAGCACCGCTGTAATGGGACCCAACAGAAAGAGTTAGGACAGAATTTGTTGCTCCTTCTTCCTGCTCCTTTGCAGAGTAGTTCATGCCAGAACAGCTGTAGCTCTGTCTGGCTTGCAGTCTCCAATTCCAGCAAGGATACAGTTCCTCGTCAACAGAAAGAGCTAGGAAGGAATTGCTTGCGCTGATTTCTGTTTGTCTGCTCTAGCAGTTGGTTCCCTATTTGGCAGAACGCTGGACTGCCTGTCACACTTAGAGCCAAACATCTCCCTTTTCCTCCAAACCAGCAAGGGCTACAACATTATTTCTTAGTGAAACATTGTTTGCTTTGGCAGAGCACTTCATGCCTCTTAAGACATAGCTCTGTATGACCTGGAAACTAGAAATCCAGAGGGACACCTGCTCTGTCCAAACAGAAGAGGAGAGGCATGAATGTGCTGCCCTCTTAAGCGGCTGCCCTAACACTGAAACCTAAAGCACCACTGTAATGGGACCCAGCAGAAAGAGTTAGGACAGAATTTGTTGTTCCTTCTTCCTGCTCCTTTGCAGAGTAGGTCATGTACGAACAGCCGTAGCTCTGTCTGGCTTGCAGTCTCCAATTCCAGCAAGGATACAGTTCCTCGTCAACAGAAAGAGCTAGGAAGGAATTGCTTGCGCTGATTCCTGTTTGTCTGCTCTAGTAGTTGGTTCCCTATTTGGCAGAACGCTGGACTGCCTGTCACCCTTAGAGCCAAACATCTCCCTTTTCCTCCAAACCAGCAAGGGCTACAACATTATTTCTTAGTGAAACATTGTTGTTTGCTTTGGCAGAGGACTTCATGCCTCTTATGACATAGCTCTGTATGACCTGGAAACTAGAAATCCAGAGGGACACCTGCTCTGTCCAAACAAAAGGGGAGAGGCATGAATGTGCTGCTCTTTTAAACGGCGGCTGCCCTAACACTGAAACCTAAAGCACCAGTGTAATGGGACCCAGCAGAAAGAGTTAGGACAGAATTTGTTGTTGCTCCTTCCTGCTCCTTTGCAGAGTAGTTCATGCCAGAACAGCCGTAGCTCTGTCTGGCTTGCAGTCTCCAATTCCAGCAAGGATACAGTTCCTCGTCAACAGAAAGAGCTAGGAAGGAATTGCTTGCGCTGATTTCTGTTTGTCTGCTCTAGTAGTTGGTTCCCTATTTGGCAGAACGCTGGACTGCCTTTAACTCTGATAGCCAAACATCTCCCTTTTCCTCCAAACCAGCAAGGGCTACAACATTATTTCTTAGTGAAACATTGTTTCCTTTGGCAGAGCACTTCATGCCTCTTAAGACATAGCTCTGTATGACCTGGAAACTAGAAATCCAGAGGGACACCTGCTCTGTCCAAACAGAAGAGGAGAGGCATGAATGTGCTGCTCTTTTAAGCGGCGGCTGCCCTAACACTGAAATCGAAAGCACCGCTGTAATGGGACCCAACAGAAAGAGTTAGGACAGAATTTGTTGTTCCTTCTTCCTGCTCCTTTGCAGAGTAGTTCATGCCAGAACAGCCGTAGCTCTGTCTGGCTTGCAGTCTCCAATTCCAGCAAGGATACAGTTCCTCGTCAACAGAAAGAGCTAGGAAGGAATTGCTTGCGCTGATTTCTGTTTGTCTGCTGTAGTAGTTTTTTCCCTATTTGGCAGAACGCTGGACTGCCTGTCACACTCAGAGCCAAACATCTCCCTTTTCCTCCAAACCAGCAAGAGCTACAAGATTATTTCTTAGTGAAACATTGTTTGCTTTGGCAGAGCACTTCATGCCTCTTAAGACGTAGCTCTGTATGACCTGGAAACTAGAAATCCAGAGGGACACCTGCTCTGTCCAAACAGAAGAGGAGAGGCATGAATGTGCTGCTCTCTTAAGCGGCGGCTGCCCTAACACTGAAACCTAAAGCACCAGTGTAATGGGACCCAACAGAAAGAGTTAGGACAGAATTTGTTGTTCCTTCTTCCTGCTCCTTTGCAGAGTAGTTCATGCCAGAACAGCCGTAGCTCTGTCTGGCTTGCAGTCTCCAATTCCAGCAAGGATACAGTTCCTCGTCAACAGAAAGAGCTAGGAAGGAATTGCTTGCGCTGATTTCTGTTTGTCTGCTCTAGCAGTTGGTACCCTATTTGGCAGAACGCTGGACTGCCTTTAACTCTGATAGCCAAACATCTCCCTTTTCCTCCAAACCAGCAAGGGCTACAACATTATTTCTTAGTGAAACATTGTTTCCTTTGGCAGAGGACTTCATGCCTCTTAAGACATAGCTCTGTATGACCTGGAAACTAGAAATCCAGAGGGACACCTGCTCTGTCCAAACAGAAGAGGAGAGGCATGAATGTGCTGCTCTTTTAAGCGGCGGCTGCCCTAACACTGAAATCGAAAGCACCGCTGTAATGGGACCCAACAGAAAGAGTTAGGACAGAATTTGTTGTTCCTTCTTCCTGCTCCTTTGCAGAGTAGTTCATGCCAGAACAGCCGTAGCTCTGTCTGGCTTGCAGTCTCCAATTCCAGCAAGGATACAGTTCCTCGTCAACAGAAAGAGCTAGGAAGGAATTGCTTGCGCTGATTTCTGTTTGTCTGCTGTAGTAGTTTTTTCCCTATTTGGCAGAACGCTGGACTGCCTGTCACACTCAGAGCCAAACATCTCCCTTTTCCTCCAAACCAGCAAGAGCTACAAGATTATTTCTTAGTGAAACATTGTTTGCTTTGGCAGAGCACTTCATGCCTCTTAAGACGTAGCTCTGTATGACCTGGAAACTAGAAATCCAGAGGGACACCTGCTCTGTCCAAACAGAAGAGGAGAGGCATGAATGTGCTGCTCTCTTAAGCGGCGGCTGCCCTAACACTGAAACCTAAAGCACCACTGTAATGGGACCCAACAGAAAGAGTTAGGACAGAATTTGTTGCTCCTTCTTCCTGCTCCTTTGCAGAGTAGTTCATGTACGAACAGCTGTAGCTCTGTCTGGCTTGTAGTCTCCAATTCCAGCAAGGATACAGTTCCTCGTCAACAGAAAGAGCTAGGAAGGAATTGCTTGCGCTGATTTCTGTTTGTCTGCTCTAGCAGTTGGTTCCCTATTTGGCAGAACGCTGGACTGCCTGTCACCCTTAGAGCCAAACATCTCCCTTTTCCTCCAAACCAGCAAGGGCTACAAGATTATTTCTTAGTGAAACATTGTCGTTTCCTTTGGCAGAGCACTTCATGCCTCTTAAGACATAGCTCTGTATGACCTGGAAACTAGAAATCCAGAGGGACACCTGCTCTGTCCAAACAGAAGAGGAGAGGCATGAATGTGCTGCTCTCTTAAGCGGCGGCTGCCCTAACACTGAAACGTAAAGCACCAGTGTAATGGGACCCAGCAGAAAGAGTTAGGACAGAATTTGTTGTTCCTTCTTCCTGCTCCTTTGCAGAGTAGTTCATGCCAGAACAGCCGTAGCTCTGTCTGGCTTGCAGTCTCCAATTCCAGCAAGGATACAGTTCCTCGTCAACAGAAAGAGCTAGGAAGGAATTGCTTGTGCTGATTTCTGTTTGTCTGCTCTAGTAGTTTTTTCCCTATTTGGCAGAACGCTGGACTGCCTGTCACACTTAGAGCCAAACATCTCCCTTTTCCTCCAAACCAGCAAGGGCTACAAGATTATTTCTTAGTGAAACATTGTTGTTTGCTTTGGCAGAGGACTTCATGCCTCTTAAGACATAGCTCTGTATGACCTGGAAACTAGAAATCCAGAGGGACACCTGCTCTGTCCAAACAGAAGAGGAGAGGCATGAATGTGCTGCTCTTTTAAGCGGCGGCTGCCCTAACACTGAAATCGAAAGCACCGCTGTAATGGGACCCAACAGAAAGAGTTAGGACAGAATTTGTTGTTCCTTCTTCCTGCTCCTTTGCAGAGTAGTTCACGTACGAACAGCTGTAGCTCTGTCTGGCTTGCAGTCTCCAATTCCAGCAAGGATACAGTTCCTCGTCAACAGAAAGAGCTAGGAAGGAATTGCTTGCGCTGATTTCTGTTTGTCTGCTCTAGTAGTTTTTTCCCTATTTGGCAGAACGCTGGACTGCCTGTCACACTCAGAGCCAAACATCTCCCTTTTCCTCCAAACCAGCAAGAGCTACAAGATTATTTCTTAGTGAAACATTGTTTGCTTTGGCAGAGCACTTCATGCCTCTTAAGACATAGCTCTGTATGACCTGGAAACTAGAAATCCAGAGGGACACCTGCTCTGTCCAAACAGAAGAGGAGAGGCATGAATGTGGTGCTCTTTTAAGCGGCGGCTGCCCTAACACTGAAATCGAAAGCACCGCTGTAATGGGACCCAACAGAAAGAGTTAGGACAGAATTTGTTGCTCCTTCTTCCTGCTCCTTTGCAGAGTAGTTCATGCCAGAACAGCTGTAGCTCTGTCTGGCTTGCAGTCTCCAATTCCAGCAAGGATACAGTTCCTCGTCAACAGAAAGAGCTAGGAAGGAATTGCTTGCGCTGATTTCTGTTTGTCTGCTCTAGCAGTTGGTTCCCTATTTGGCAGAACGCTGGACTGCCTGTCACACTTAGAGCCAAACATCTCCCTTTTCCTCCAAACCAGCAAGGGCTACAACATTATTTCTTAGTGAAACATTGTTTGCTTTGGCAGAGCACTTCATGCCTCTTAAGACATAGCTCTGTATGACCTGGAAACTAGAAATCCAGAGGGACACCTGCTCTGTCCAAACAGAAGAGGAGAGGCATGAATGTGCTGCTCTTTTAAGCGGCGGCTGCCCTAACACTGAAATCGAAAGCACCGCTGTAATGGGACCCAACAGAAAGAGTTAGGACAGAATTTGTTGTTCCTTCTTCCTGCTCCTTTGCAGAGTAGTTCACGTACGAACAGCTGTAGCTCTGTCTGGCTTGCAGTCTCCAATTCCAGCAAGGATACAGTTCCTCGTCAACAGAAAGAGCTAGGAAGGAATTGCTTGCGCTGATTTCTGTTTGTCTGCTCTAGTAGTTTTTTCCCTATTTGGCAGAACGCTGGACTGCCTGTCACACTCAGAGCCAAACATCTCCCTTTTCCTCCAAACCAGCAAGAGCTACAAGATTATTTCTTAGTGAAACATTGTTTGCTTTGGCAGAGCACTTCATGCCTCTTAAGACATAGCTCTGTATGACCTGGAAACTAGAAATCCAGAGGGACACCTGCTCTGTCCAAACAGAAGAGGAGAGGCATGAATGTGGTGCTCTTTTAAGCGGCGGCTGCCCTAACACTGAAATCGAAAGCACCGCTGTAATGGGACCCAACAGAAAGAGTTAGGACAGAATTTGTTGCTCCTTCTTCCTGCTCCTTTGCAGAGTAGTTCATGCCAGAACAGCTGTAGCTCTGTCTGGCTTGCAGTCTCCAATTCCAGCAAGGATACAGTTCCTCGTCAACAGAAAGAGCTAGGAAGGAATTGCTTGCGCTGATTTCTGTTTGTCTGCTCTAGCAGTTGGTTCCCTATTTGGCAGAACGCTGGACTGCCTGTCACACTTAGAGCCAAACATCTCCCTTTTCCTCCAAACCAGCAAGGGCTACAACATTATTTCTTAGTGAAACATTGTTTGCTTTGGCAGAGCACTTCATGCCTCTTAAGACATAGCTCTGTATGACCTGGAAACTAGAAATCCAGAGGGACACCTGCTCTGTCCAAACAGAAGAGGAGAGGCATGAATGTGCTGCCCTCTTAAGCGGCTGCCCTAACACTGAAACCTAAAGCACCACTGTAATGGGACCCAACAGAAAGAGTTAGGACAGAATTTGTTGTTCCTTCTTCCTGCTCCTTTGCAGAGTAGGTCATGTACGAACAGCCGTAGCTCTGTCTGGCTTGCAGTCTCCAATTCCAGCAAGGATACAGTTCCTCGTCAACAGAAAGAGCTAGGAAGGAATTGCTTGCGCTGATTCCTGTTTGTCTGCTCTAGTAGTTGGTTCCCTATTTGGCAGAACGCTGGACTGCCTGTCACCCTTAGAGCCAAACATCTCCCTTTTCCTCCAAACCAGCAAGGGCTACAACATTATTTCTTAGTGAAACATTGTTGTTTGCTTTGGCAGAGGACTTCATGCCTCTTATGACATAGCTCTGTATGACCTGGAAACTAGAAATCCAGAGGGACACCTGCTCTGTCCAAACAAAAGGGGAGAGGCATGAATGTGCTGCTCTTTTAAACGGCGGCTGCCCTAACACTGAAACCTAAAGCACCAGTGTAATGGGACCCAGCAGAAAGAGTTAGGACAGAATTTGTTGTTGCTCCTTCCTGCTCCTTTGCAGAGTAGTTCATGCCCGAACAGCCGTAGCTCTGTCTGGCTTGCAGTCTCCAATTCCAGCAAGGATACAGTTCCTCGTCAACAGAAAGAGCTAGGAAGGAATTGCTTGCGCTGATTTCTGTTTGTCTGCTCTAGTAGTTGGTTCCCTATTTGGCAGAACGCTGGACTGCCTTTAACTCTGATAGCCAAACATCTCCCTTTTCCTCCAAACCAGCAAGGGCTACAACATTATTTCTTAGTGAAACATTGTTTGCTTTGGCAGAGCACTTCATGCCTCTTAAGACATAGCTCTGTATGACCTGGAAACTAGAAATCCAGAGGGACACCTGCTCTGTCCAAACAGAAGAGGAGAGGCATGAATGTGCTGCTCTCTTAAGCAGCTGCCCTAACACTGAAACCTAAAGCACCACTGTAATGGGACCCAGCAGAAAGAGTTAGGACAGAATTTGTTGCTCCTTCTTCCTGCTCCTTTGCAGAGTAGGTCATGTACGAACAGCCGTAGCTCTGTCTGGCTTGCAGTCTCCAATTCCAGCAAGGATACAGTTCCTCGTCAACAGAAAGAGCTAGGAAGGAATTGCTTGCGCTGATTTCTGTTTGTCTGCTGTAGTAGTTTTTTCCCTATTTGGCAGAACGCTGGACTGCCTGTCACACTCAGAGCCAAACATCTCCCTTTTCCTCCAAACCAGCAAGAGCTACAAGATTATTTCTTAGTGAAACATTGTTTGCTTTGGCAGAGCACTTCATGCCTCTTAAGTCGTAGCTCTGTATGACCTGGAAACTAGAAATCCAGAGGGACACCTGCTCTGTCCAAACAGAAGAGGAGAGGCATGAATGTGCTGCTCTCTTAAGCGGCGGCTGCCCTAACACTGAAACCTAAAGCACCAGTGTAATGGGACCCAACAGAAAGAGTTAGGACAGAATTTGTTGTTCCTTCTTCCTGCTCCTTTGCAGAGTAGTTCATGCCAGAACAGCCGTAGCTCTGTCTGGCTTGCAGTCTCCAATTCCAGCAAGGATACAGTTCCTCGTCAACAGAAAGAGCTAGGAAGGAATTGCTTGCGCTGATTTCTGTTTGTCTGCTCTAGCAGTTGGTACCCTATTTGGCAGAACGCTGGACTGCCTGTCACCCTTAGAGCCAAACATCTCCCTTTTCCTCCAAACCAGCAAGGGCTACAAGATTATTTCTTAGTGAAACATTGTTGTTTGCTTTGCAAGAGGACTTCATGCCTCTTAAGACGTAGCTCTGTATGACCTGGAAACTAGAAATCCAGAGGGACACCTGCTCTGTCCAAACAGAAGAGGAGAGGCATGAATGTGCTGCTCTTTTAAGCGGCGGCTGCCCTAACACTGAAATCGAAAGCACCACTGTAATGGGACCCAACAGAAAGAGTTAGGACAGAATTTGTTGCTCCTTGTTCCTGCTCCTTTGCAGAGTAGTTCATGTACGAACAGCTGTAGCTCTGTCTGGCTTGTAGTCTCCAATTCCAGCAAGGATACAGTTCCTCGTCAACAGAAAGAGCTAGGAAGGAATTGCTTGCGCTGATTTCTGTTTGTCTGCTCTAGCAGTTGGTTCCCTATTTGGCAGAACGCTGGACTGCCTGTCACCCTTAGAGCCAAACATCTCCCTTTTCCTCCAAACCAGCAAGGGCTACAAGATTATTTCTTAGTGAAACATTGTCGTTTCCTTTGGCAGAGCACTTCATGCCTCTTAAGACATAGCTCTGTATGACCTGGAAACTAGAAATCCAGAGGGACACCTGCTCTGTCCAAACAGAAGAGGAGAGGCATGAATGTGCTGCTCTCTTAAGCGGCGGCTGCCCTAACACTGAAACCTAAAGCACCACTGTAATGGGACCCAGCAGAAAGAGTTAGGACAGAATTTGTTGTTCCTTCTTCCTGCTCCTTTGCAGAGTAGTTCATGCCAGAACAGCCGTAGCTCTGTCTGGCTTGCAGTCTCCAATTCCAGCAAGGATACTGTTCCTCGTCAACAGAAAGAGCTAGGAAGGAATTGCTTGCGCTGATTTCTGTTTGTCTGCTCTAGTAGTTTTTTCCCTATTTGGCAGAACGCTGGACTGCCTGTCACACTTAGAGCCAAACATCTCCCTTTTCCTCCAAACCAGCAAGGGCTACAAGATTATTTCTTAGTGAAACATTGTTGTTTGCTTTGGCAGAGGACTTCATGCCTCTTAAGACATAGCTCTGTATGACCTGGAAACTAGAAATCCAGAGGGACACCTGCTCTGTCCAAACAGAAGAGGAGAGGCATGAATGTGCTGCTCTTTTAAGCGGCGGCTGCCCTAACACTGAAATCGAAAGCACCGCTGTAATGGGACCCAACAGAAAGAGTTAGGACAGAATTTGTTGTTCCTTCTTCCTGCTCCTTTGCAGAGTAGTTCACGTACGAACAGCTGTAGCTCTGTCTGGCTTGCAGTCTCCAATTCCAGCAAGGATACAGTTCCTCGTCAACAGAAAGAGCTCGGAAGGAATTGCTTGCGCTGATTTCTGTTTGTCTGCTCTAGTAGTTTTTTCCCTATTTGGCAGAACGCTGGACTGCCTGTCACACTTAGAGCCAAACATCTCCCTTTTCCTCCAAACCAGCAAGAGCTACAAGATTATTTCTTAGTGAAACATTGTTTGCTTTGGCAGAGCACTTCATGCCTCTTAAGTCGTAGCTCTGTATGACCTGCAAACTAGAAATCCAGAGGGACACCTGCTCTGTCCAAACAGAAGAGGAGAGGCATGAATGTGCTGCTCTCTTAAGCGGCGGCTGCCCTAACACTGAAACCTAAAGCACCACTGTAATGGGACCCAGCAGAAAGAGTTAGGACAGAATTTGTTGTTCCTTCTTCCTGCTCCTTTGCAGAGTAGTTCATGCCCAAACAGCCGTAGCTCTGTCTGGCTTGCAGTCTCCAATTCCAGCAAGGATACAGTTCCTCGTCAACAGAAAGAGCTAGGAAGGAATTGCTTGCGCTGATTTCTGTTTGTCTGCTCTAGTAGTTGGTTCCCTATTTGGCAGAACGCTGGACTGCCTTTAACTCTGATAGCCAAACATCTCCCTTTTCCTCCAAACCAGCAAGGGCTACAACATTATTTCTTAGTGAAACATTGTTTGCTTTGGCAGAGGACTTCATGCCTCTTAAGACATAGCTCTGTATGACCTGGAAACTAGAAATCCAGAGGGACACCTGCTCTGTCCAAACAGAAGAGGAGAGGCATGAATGTGCTGCTCTTTTAAGCGGCGGCTGCCCTAACACTGAAATCGAAAGCACCACTGTAATGGGACCCAGCAGAAAGAGTTAGGACAGAATTTGTTGCTCCTTCTTCCTGCTCCTTTGCAGAGTAGGTCATGTACGAACAGCCGTAGCTCTGTCTGGCTTGCAGTCTCCAATTCCAGCAAGGATACAGTTCCTCGTCAACAGAAAGAGCTAGGAAGGAATTGCTTGCGCTGATTTCTGTTTGTCTGCTCTAGCAGTTGGTTCCCTATTTGGCAGAACGCTGGACTGCCTGTCACGCTTAGAGCCAAACATCTCCCTTTTCCTCCAAACCAGCAAGGGCTACAAGATTATTTCTTAGTGAAACATTGTTGTTTGCTTTGGCAGAGCACTTCATGCCTCTTAAGACGTAGCTCTGTATGACCTGGAAACTAGAAATCCAGAGGGACACCTGCTCTGTCCAAACAGAAGAGGAGAGGCATGAATGTGCTGCTCTCTTAAGCGGCGGCTGCCCTAACACTGAAACCTAAAGCACCACTGTAATGGGACCCAACAGAAAGAGTTAGGACAGAATTTGTTGTTCCTTCTTCCTGCTCCTTTGCAGAGTAGTTCATGCCAGAACAGCCGTAGCTCTGTCTGGCTTGCAGTCTCCAATTCCAGCAAGGATACAGTTCCTCGTCAACAGAAAGAGCTAGGAAGGAATTGCTTGCGCTGATTTCTGTTTGTCTGCTCTTGAAATTGGTTCCCTATTTGGCAGAACGCTGGACTGCCTGTCACACTTAGAGCCAAACATCTCCCTTTTCCTCCAAACCAGCAAGGGCTACAAGATTATTTCTTAGTGAAACATTGTTGTTTGCTTTGGCAGAGGACTTCATGCCTCTTAAGACGTAGCTCTGTATGACCTGGAAACTAGAAATCCAGAGGGACACCTGCTCTGTCCAAACAGAAGAGGAGAGGCAGGAATGTGCTGCTCTTTTAAGCGGCGGCTGCCCTAACACTGAAATCGAAAGCACCACTGTAATGGGACCCAACAGAAAGAGTTAGGACAGAATTTGTTGCTCCTTCTTCCTGCTCCTTTGCAGAGTAGTTCATGTACGAACAGCTGTAGCTCTGTCTGGCTTGTAGTCTCCAATTCCAGCAAGGATACAGTTCCTCGTCAACAGAAAGAGCTAGGAAGGAATTGCTTGCGCTGATTTCTGTTTGTCTGCTCTAGCAGTTGGTTCCCTATTTGGCAGAATGCTGGACTGCCTGTCACCCTTAGAGCCAAACATCTCCCTTTTCCTCCAAACCAGCAAGGGCTACAAGATTATTTCTTAGTGAAACATTGTCATTTCCTTTGGCAGAGCACTTCATGCCTCTTAAGACATAGCTCTGTATGACCTGGAAACTAGAAATCCAGAGGGACACCTGCTCTGTCCAAACAGAAGAGGAGAGGCATGAATGTGCTGCTCTCTTAAGCGGCGGCTGCCCTAACACTGAAACCTAAAGCACCACTGTAATGGGACCCAGCAGAAAGAGTTAGGACAGAATTTGTTGTTCCTTCTTCCTGCTCCTTTGCAGAGTAGTTCATGCCAGAACAGCCGTAGCTCTGTCTGGCTTGCAGTCTCCAATTCCAGCAAGGATACAGTTCCTCGTCAACAGAAAGAGCTAGGAAGGAATTGCTTGCGCTGATTTCTGTTTGTCTGCTCTAGCAGTTGGTTCCCTATTTGGCAGAATGCTGGACTGCCTGTCACCCTTAGAGCCAAACATCTCCCTTTTCCTCCAAACCAGCAAGGGCTACAACATTATTTCTTAGTGAAACATTGTTGTTTGCTTTGGCAGAGCACTTCATGCCTCTTATGACATAGCTCTGTATGACCTGGAAACTAGAAATCCAGAGGGACACCTGCTCTGTCCAAACAGAAGGGGAGAGGCATGAATGTGCTGCTCTTTTAAACGGCGGCTGCCCTAACACTGAAACGTAAAGCACCACTGTAATGGGACCCAGCAGAAAGAGTTAGGACAGAATTTGTTGTTCCTTCTTCCTGCTCCTTTGCAGAGTAGTTCATGCCCGAACAGCCGTAGCTCTGTCTGGCTTGCAATCTCCAATTCCAGCAAGGATACAGTTCCTCGTCAACAGAAAGAGCTAGGAAGGAATTGCTTGCGCTGATTTCTGTTTGTCTGCTCTAGCAGTTGGTTCCCTATTTGGCAGAACGCTGGACTGCCTGTCACCCTTAGAGCCAAACATCTCCCTTTTCCTCCAAACCAGCAAGGGCTACAAGATTATTTCTTAGTGAAACATTGTCGTTTACTTTGGCAGAGCACTTCATGCCTCTTAAGACATAGCTCTGTATGACCTGGAAACTAGAAATCCAGAGGGACACCTGCTCTGTCCAAACAGAAGAGGAGAGGCATGAATGTGCTGCTCTTTTAAGCGGCGGCTGCCCTAACACTGAAATCGAAAGCACCACTGTAATGGGACCCAGCAGAAAGAGTTAGGACAGAATTTGTTGCTCCTTCCTGCTCCTTTGCAGAGTAGTTCATGCCAGAACAGCCGTAGCTCTGTCTGGCTTGCGGTCTCCAATTCCAGCAAGGATACAGTTCCTCGTCAACAGAAAGAGCTAGGAAGGAATTGCTTGCGCTGATTTCTGTTTGTCTGCTCTAGTAGTTGGTTCCCTATTTGGCAGAACGCTGGACTGCCTGTAACTCTGATAGCCAAACATCTCCCTTTTCCTCCAAACCAGCAAGGGCTACAACATTATTTCTTAGTGAAACATTGTTTGCTTTGGCAGAGCACTTCATGCCTCTTAAGACATAGCTCTGTATGACCTGGAAACTAGAAATCCAGAGGGACACCTGCTCTGTCCAAACAGAAGAGGATAGGCATGAATGTGCTGCTCTCTTAAGCGGCGGCTGCCCTAACACTGAAATCGAAAGCACCACTGTAATGGGACCCAGCAGAAAGAGTTAGGACAGAATTTGTTGTTCCTTCTTCCTGCTCCTTTGCAGAGTAGTTCATGCCAGAACAGCCGTAGCTCTGTCTGGCTTGTAGTCTCCAATTCCAGCAAGGATACAGTTCCTCGTCAACAGAAAGAGCTAGGAAGGAATTGCTTGCGCTCATTTCTGTTTGTCTGCTCTAGCAGTTGGTTCCCTATTTGGCAGAACGCTGGACTGCCTGTCACACTTAGAGCCAAACATCTCCCTTTTCCTCCAAACCAGCAAGGGCTACAAGATTATTTTTTAGTGTAACATTGTTGTTTGCTTTGGCAGAGGACTTCATGCCTCTTAAGACATAGCTCTGTATGACCTGGAAACTAGAAATCCAGAGGGACACCTGCTCTGTCCAAACAGAAGAGGAGAGGCATGAATGTGGTGCTCTTTTAAGCGGCGGCTGCCCTAACACTGAAACCTAAAGCACCACTGTAATGGGACCCAGCAGAAAGAGTTAGGACAGAATTTGTTGCTCCTTCCTGCTCCTTTGCAGAGTAGTTCATGCCAGAACAGCCGTACCTCTGTCTGGCTTGCAGTCTCCAATTCCAGCAAGGATACAGTTCCTCGTCAACAGAAAGAGCTAGGAAGGAATTGCTTGCGCTGATTTCTGTTTGTCTGCTCTAGTAGTTGGTTCCCTATTTGGCAGAACGCTGGACTGCCTGTAACTCTGATAGCCAAACATCTCCCTTTTCCTCCAAACCAGCAAGGGCTACAACATTATTTCTTAGTGAAACATTGTCGTTTACTTTGGCAGAGCACTTCATGCCTCTTAAGACATAGCTCTGTATGACCTGGAAACTAGAAATCCAGAGGGACACCTGCTCTGTCCAAACAGAAGAGGATAGGCATGAATGTGCTGCTCTTTTAAGCGGCGGCTGCCCTAACACTGAAATCGAAAGCACCGCTGTAATGGGACCCAACAGAAAGAGTTAGGACAGAATTTGTTGCTCCTTCTTCCTGCTCCTTTGCAGAGTAGTTCATGCCAGAACAGCCGTAGCTCTGTCTGGCTTGCAATCTCCAATTCCAGCAAGGATACAGTTCCTCGTCAACAGAAAGAGCTAGGAAGGAATTGCTTGCGCTGATTTCTGTTTGTCTGCTCTAGCAGTTGGTTCCCTATTTGGCAGAACGCTGGACTGCCTGTCACCCTTAGAGCCAAACATCTCCCTTTTCCTCCAAACCAGCAAGGGCTACAACATTATTTCTTAGTGAAACATTGTTGTTTGCTTTGGCAGAGCACTTCATGCCTCTTATGACATAGCTCTGTATGACCTGGAAACTAGAAATCCAGAGGGACACCTGCTCTGTCCAAACAGAAGAGGAGAGGCATCAATGTGCTGCTCTTTTAAGCGGCGGCTGCCCTAACACTGAAACGTAAAGCACCAGTGTAATGGGACCCAGCAGAAAGAGTTAGGACAGAATTTGTTGTTCCTTCTTCCTGCTCCTTTGCAGAGAAGTTCATGCCAGAACAGCCGTAGCTCTGTCTGGCTTGCAGTCTCCAATTCCAGCAAGGATACAGTTCCTCGTCAACAGAAAGAGCTAGGAAGGAATTGCTTGCGCTGATTTCTGTTTGTCTGCTCTAGCAGTTGGTACCCTATTTGGCAGAACGCTGGACTGCCTGTCACCCTTAGAGCCAAACATCTCCCTTTTCCTCCAAACCAGCAAGGGCTACAAGATTATTTCTTAGTGAAACATTGTTGTTTGCTTTGGCAGAGGACTTCATGCCTCTTAAGACGTAGCTCTGTATGACCTGGAAACTAGAAATCCAGAGGGACACCTGCTCTGTCCAAACAGAAGAGGAGAGGCATGAATGTGCTGCTCTTTTAAGCGGCGGCTGCCCTAACACTGAAATCGAAAGCACCACTGTAATGGGACCCAACAGAAAGAGTTAGGACAGAATTTGTTGCTCCTTCTTCCTGCTCCTTTGCAGAGTAGTTCATGTACGAACAGCTGTAGCTCTGTCTGGCTTGTAGTCTCCAATTCCAGCAAGGATACAGTTCCTCGTCAACAGAAAGAGCTAGGAAGGAATTGCTTGCGCTGATTTCTGTTTGTCTGCTCTAGCAGTTGGTTCCCTATTTGGCAGAACGCTGGACTGCCTGTCACCCTTAGAGCCAAACATCTCCCTTTTCCTCCAAACCAGCAAGGGCTACAAGATTATTTCTTAGTGAAACATTGTTTGCTTTGGCAGAGCACTTCATGCCTCTTAAGACGTAGCTCTGTATGACCTGGAAACTAGAAGTCCAGAGGGACACCTGCTCTGTCCAAACAGAAGAGGAGAGGCATCAATGTGCTGCTCTTTTAAGCGGCGGCTGCCCTAACACTGAAACGTAAAGCACCAGTGTAATGGGACCCAGCAGAAAGAGTTAGGACAGAATTTGTTGTTCCTTCTTCCTGCTCCTTTGCAGAGTAGTTCATGCCAGAACAGCCGTAGCTCTGTCTGGCTTGCAGTCTCCAATTCCAGCAAGGATACAGTTCCTCGTCAACAGAAAGAGCTAGGAAGGAATTGCTTGCGCTGATTTCTGTTTGTCTGCTCTAGCAGTTGGTTCCCTATTTGGCAGAACGCTGGACTGCCTGTCACCCTTAGAGCCAAACATCTCCCTTTTCCTCCAAACCAGCAAGGGCTACAACATTATTTCTTAGTGAAACATTGTTTGCTTTGGCAGAGCACTTCATGCCTCTTAAGACATAGCTCTGTATGACCTGGAAACTAGAAATCCAGAGGGACACCTGCTCTGTCCAAACAGAAGAGGAGAGGCATGAATGTGCTGCTCTTTTAAGCGGCGGCTGCCCTAACACTGAAATCGAAAGCACCGCTGTAATGGGACCCAACAGAAAGAGTTAGGACAGAATTTGTTGTTCCTTCTTCCTGCTCCTTTGCAGAGTAGTTCATGTACGAACAGCTGTAGCTCTGTCTGGCTTGCAGTCTCCAATTCCAGCAAGGATACAGTTCCTCGTCAACAGAAAGAGCTAGGAAGGAATTGCTTGCGCTCATTTCTGTTTGTCTCCTCTAGTAGTTTTTTCCCTATTTGGCAGAACGCTGGACTGCCTGTCACACTCAGAGCCAAACATCTCCCTTTTCCTCCAAACCAGCAAGAGCTACAAGATTATTTCTTAGTGAAACATTGTTTGCTTTGGCAGAGCACTTCATGCCTCTTAAGACGTAGCTCTGTATGACCTGGAAACTAGAAATCCAGAGGGACACCTGCTCTGTCCAAACAGAGGAGGAGAGGCATGAATGTGCTGCTCTCTTAAGCGGCGGCTGCCCTAACACTGAAACGTAAAGCACCAGTGTAATGGGACCCAACAGAAAGAGTTAGGACAGAATTTGTTGTTCCTTCTTCCTGCTCCTTTGCAGAGTAGTTCATGCCAGAACAGCCGTAGCTCTGTCTGGCTTGCAGTCTCCAATTCCAGCAAGGATACAGTTCCTCGTCAACAGAAAGAGCTAGGAAGGAATTGCTTGCGCTGATTTCTGTTTGTCTGCTCTAGTAGTTTTTTCCCTATTTGGCAGAACGCTGGACTGCCTGTCACACTTAGAGCCAAACATCTCCCTTTTCCTCCAAACCAGCAAGGGCTACAAGATTATTTCTTAGTGAAACATTGTTGTTTGCTTTGGCAGAGGACTTCATGCCTCTTAAGACATAGCTCTGTATGACCTGGAAACTAGAAATCCAGAGGGACACCTGCTCTGTCCAAACAGAAGAGGAGAGGCATGAATGTGCTGCTCTTTTAAGCGGCGACTGCCCTAACACTGAAATCGAAAGCACCACTGTAATGGGACCCAGCAGAAAGAGTTAGGACAGAATTTGTTGCTCCTTCCTGCTCCTTTGCAGAGTAGTTCATGCCAGAACAGCCGTAGCTCTGTCTGGCTTGCAGTCTCCAATTCCAGCAAGGATACAGTTCCTCGTCAACAGAAAGAGCTAGGAAGGAATTGCTTGCGCTGATTTCTGTTTGTCTGCTCTAGTAGTTGGTTCCCTATTTGGCAGAACGCTGGACTGCCTGTAACTCTGATAGCCAAACATCTCCCTTTTCCTCCAAACCAGCAAGGGCTACAACATTATTTCTTAGTGAAACATTGTTTGCTTTGGCAGAGCACTTCATGCCTCTTAAGACATAGCTCTGTATGACCTGGAAACTAGAAATCCAGAGGGACACCTGCTCTGTCCAAACAGAAGAGGAGAGGCATGAATGTGCTGCTCTTTTAAGCGGCGGCTGCCCTAACACTGAAATCGAAAGCACCGCTGTAATGGGACCCAACAGAAAGAGTTAGGACAGAATTTGTTGCTCCTTCTTCCTGCTCCTTTGCAGAGTAGTTCATGCCAGAACAGCCGTAGCTCTGTCTGGCTTGCAATCTCCAATTCCAGCAAGGATACAGTTCCTCGTCAACAGAAAGAGCTAGGAAGGAATTGCTTGCGCTGATTTCTGTTTGTCTGCTCTAGCAGTTGGTACCCTATTTGGCAGAACGCTGGACTGCCTGTCACCCTTAGAGCCAAACATCTCCCTTATCCTCCAAACCAGCAAGGGCTACAAGATTATTTCTTAGTGAAACATTGTCGTTTACTTTGGCAGAGCACTTCATGCCTCTTAAGACATAGCTCTGTATGACCTGGAAACTAGAAATCCAGAGGGACACCTGCTCTGTCCAAACAGAAGGGGAGAGGCATGAATGTGCTGCTCTTTTAAACGGCGGCTGCCCTAACACTGAAATCGAAAGCACCACTGTAATGGGACCCAACAGAAAGAGTTAGGACAGAATTTGTTGTTCCTTCTTCCTGCTCCTTTGCAGAGTAGTTCATGCCAGAACAGCTGTAGCTCTGTCTGGCTTGCAATCTCCAATTCCAGCAAGGATACAGTTCCTCGTCAACAGAAAGAGCTAGGAAGGAATTGCTTGCGCTGATTTCTGTTTGTCTGCTCTAGCAGTTGGTACCCTATTTGGCAGAACGCTGGACTGCCTGTCACCCTTAGAGCCAAACATCTCCCTTTTCCTCCAAACCAGCAAGGGCTACAAGATTATTTCTTAGTGAAACATTGTTGTTTGCTTTGGCAGAGCACTTCATGCCTCTTAAGACGTAGCTCTGTATGACCTGGAAACTAGAAGTCCAGAGGGACACCTGCTCTGTCCAAACAGAAGAGGAGAGGCATGAATGTGCTGCTCTTTTAAGCGGCGGCTGCCCTAACACTGAAACCTAAAGCACCACTGTAATGGGACCCAACAGAAAGAGTTAGGACAGAATTTGTTGTTCCTTCTTCCTGCTCCTTTGCAGAGTAGTTCATGCCAGAACAGCCGTAGCTCTGTCTGGCTTGCAGTCTCCCATTCCAGCAAGGATACAGTTCCTCGTCAACAGAAAGAGCTAGGAAGGAATTGCTTGCGCTGATTTCTGTTTGTCTGCTCTAGTAATTGGTTCCCTGTATGGCAGAACGCTGGACTGCCTGTCACCCTTAGAGCCAAACATCTCCCTTTTCCTCCAAACCAG
This sequence comes from Rhynochetos jubatus, assembly GCA_027574665.1. NCBI lineage: Eukaryota > Metazoa > Chordata > Aves > Eurypygiformes > Rhynochetidae > Rhynochetos > Rhynochetos jubatus. Next base: position 8,314,079 of record CM050689.1, on the reverse strand, counting down.
CAAGGGCTACAAGATTATTTCTTAGTGAAACACTGTTGTTGGCTTTGGCAGAGCACTTCATGCCTCTTAAGACGTAGCTCTTTATGACCTGGAAACTAGAAATCCAGAGGGACACCTGCTCTGTCCAAACAGAAGAGGAGAGGCATGTATGTGCTGCTCTTTTAAGCGGCGGCTGCCCTAACACTGAAACCTAAAGCACCGCTGTAATGGGACCCAACAGAAAGAGTTAGGACAGAATTTGTTGCTCCTTCTTCCTGCTCCTTTGCAGAGTAGTTCATGTACGAACAGCTGTAGCTCTGTCTGGCTTGCAGTCTCCAATTCCAGCAAGGATACAGTTCCTCGTCAACAGAAAGAGCTAGGAAGGAATTGCTTGCGCTGATTTCTGTTTGTCTGCTCTAGCAGTTGGTACCCTATTTGGCAGAACGCTGGACTGCCTGTCACACTTAGAGCCGAACATCTCCCTTTTCCTCCAAACCAGCAAGGGCTACAAGATTATTTCTTAGTGAAACATGGTTTGCTTTGGCCGAGCACTTCATGCCTCTTAAGACGTAGCTCTGTATGACCTGGAAACTAGAAATCCAGAGGGACACCTGCTCTGTCCAAACAGAAGAGGAGAGGCATGAATGTGCTGCCCTCTTAAGCGTCTGCCCTAACACTGAAACCTAAAGCACCAGTGTAATGGGACCCAGCAGAAAGAGATAGGACAGAATTTGTTGTTCCTTCTTCCTGCTCCTTTGCAGAGTAGGTCATGCCAGAACAGCCGTAGCTCTGTCTGGCTTGCAATCTCCAATTCCAGTAAGGATACAGTTCCTCGTCAACAGAAAGAGCTAGGAAGGAATTGCTTGCGCTGATTTCTGTTTGTCTGCTCTAGCAGTTGGTTCCCTATTTGGCAGAACGCTGGACTGCCTGTCACCCTTAGAGCCAAACATCTCCCTTTTCCTCCAAACCAGCAAGGGCTACAAGATTATTTCTTAGTGAAACATTGTCGTTTCCTTTGGCAGAGCACTTCCTGCCTCTTAAGACATAGCTCTGTATGACCTGGAAACTAGAAATCCAGAGGGACACCTGCTCTGTCCAAACAGAAGAGGAGAGGCATGAATGTGGTGCTCTTTTAAGCGGCGGCTGCCCTAACACTGAAATCGAAAGCACCGCTGTAATGGGACCCAACAGAAAGAGTTAGGACAGAATTTGTTGCTTCTTCCTGCTCCTTTGCAGAGTAGTTCATGCCAGAACAGCTGTAGCTCTGTCTGGCTTGCAGTCTCCAATTCCAGCAAGGATACAGTTCCTCGTCAACAGAAAGAGCTAGGAAGGAATTGCTTGCGCTGACTCCTGTTTGTCTGCTCTAGTAGTTGGTTCCCTATTTGGCAGAACGCTGGACTGCCTGTCACACTTAGAGCCAAACATCTCCCTTTTCCTCCAAACCAGCAAGGGCTACAACATTATTTCTTAGTGAAACATTGTTTGCTTTGGCAGAGCACTTCATGCCTCTTAAGACATAGCTCTGTATGACCTGGAAACTAGAAATCCAGAGGGACACCTGCTCTGTCCAAACAGAAGAGGAGAGGCATGAATGTGCTGCCCTCTTAAGCGTCTGCCCTAACACTGAAACCTAAAGCACCACTGTAATGGGACCCAGCAGAAAGAGTTAGGACAGAATTTGTTGTTCCTTCTTCCTGCTCCTTTGCAGGGTAGTTCATGCCAGGAGAGCCATATCTTTGTCTTGCTTGCAATCTCAAATTCCAACAAGGATACCGTTCCTCGTCAACAGAAAGAGCTAGGAAGGAATCGCTTGTGCTGTTTTCTGTTTGTCTGCTCTAGTAGTTGGTTCCCTATTCGTCAGAACGCTGGACTGCCTGGACTGCCTGTAACTCTTACAGTCAAACATCTCCCTTTTACTCCAAAACAGAAAGAGCTAAGAGAGAATATATTATTGCATCATTCTTTGCTTTGGCTGAGTCGTTCATGCCTCTTAACACATAGCGCTGTTTCACCTCGAAACTATACATGCAGAGTGCACATGGTGGGCTGAAGCGGAAGTGCCTTTGAAAGAATTTTTTTCTCTTTTAAGCTTCGTCTGTCGCACTGAAAGCTAAAGCATCTCTGTAATCTGAGCCAATAGGAAGTGTTAAGACAGAATTTGTTTATCCTTCTTCCTGCTCTGTTGCAGAGCAGTTCATGCTAGAGCAGCCATATCTCTGTCTTGCTTGCAATCTCAAAATGCAACAGGGTCACAGTTCCTCTTAAACAGAAAGAGCTGGGAAGGAATTGCTTGCACTGATTTCTGTTTGTGTGCTGTAGTAGTTCTTTCCCTATTCGGCAGAACACTGGACTGCCTGTAACTCTTACAGTCAAACAACTCTCTTTTCCTCCAAAACAGGAAGAGCTAAGAGACGATTTCTTACTGCATCATTCTTTCCTTTGGCTTAGTCCTTCATGCGTCTTAACACATAGCTCTGTTTCACCTCAAAACTACAAATCAGGAGGGCACATGGTCAGCAGAAGCAGAAGTACCATTGAAAAATTTTTTTGCTCTTTTTAGCTTCATCTGTAGCACTAAAAGCTAAAGCACCACTGTCATCTCCCCCAACAGAAAGAGTTAGGACAGAATTTGTTCTTCCTTCTTCGTGCTCCTTTGCAGAGTAGTTCATGCTAGAGCAGCCATATCTCTGTCTTGTTTGCAATCTCAAATTCCAACAAGCATACAGTTCCTCGTCAACAGAAAGAGCTAGGAAGGAATTGCTTGCGCTGATTTCTGTTTGTCTGCTCTAGTAGTTGGTTCCATATTTGGCAGAATGCTGGACTGCCTGTAACTCTTACTGACAAACATTCCCTTTTACTCCAAAACATAAAGAGGTAAGAGACTATTTCTTACTGCATCATTCTTTGCTTTGGCAGAGTCCTTCATGCCTCTTAGACATAGCTCTGTGTTGTCGATGGTTCATAGACCCGAAAGGAGAGACAGACAGGAGGGATGAAATTTCTGTGAGGGGAGACGGTGGACTCAAGATTTCAAGAATCAAGTGTATCTTCCAGCCCCAGTCCCTTCTATATTTATTGAGTTTAGTATACAGCAGGTGTTAATCTTTAATAGATCTATGACATTTACGTTGTTTCAACTACATGATATATTGCAGGCAAAGCAGGATACAAAACAGGATTTATGTATGTGCTTATGTTTCACTTGTTTATCTTTTATAATCAGGTGTATGTACCTAGAGCAGAGTACATGATCAGCCAAGTACAGCAAGTGACTGCTTGCAGTCACGGTCCAAGGATACTTGCTTGCAAGATCCTTTTCATCTTTGGCTTTTCATGGCCTCTGGTTGCTCTGGTTCCATGGTGTGCTTTTATACAATCATTTCCATATTTCCTCCTTTTTGTTTTTGATCCAACTTGTGTAACATAAGTGAAAAAATAGCTGAGCAATTGTTATCTGTTCATTCTCGGTAGTTTTGGCGTCTCCAGGCTATACACAAAAGGATAAACAAAAGAATTAATATACAGCAGAATATCAATGTAGCCCCCCCTATAGCTTTTATTTGCTTAAAAGGATTAAGGTTAGCCACCCCTTCTGCAATAGATGATAGCAAATCTGTTCCAGAGAGCTTTGTTAATTGTTCATTGAATGTTTCTCTAATATGAGCTTGCAAATTGATTATTTCAGCAGTAACATTACCATGATTCATCAAATGCCTTTTCACCTTTTCCGATGGAGAACGAGTTTGATTCCATGGTACAGGTGTAACACAAAAGGTGCTAATATTCCAATCACATTTCAAGGTCAATTGCTTTTGAAGGCTTACAATTTGATCACCCATCATGACAATTGCTGATTCAATGTCAGTTAATCTAGTATTTAACTGGGTATCAATAGTTTGTTGAGATGTCCACAGACATTCCGAATTCTCATGCCATTTCTGGACAAATTCCACAGTTTTTATACTCTGATGAAGGGCAACACTTGCTGTAGCCGCTGTAGCAGTTATGGCGATGATACCCATTACGATCGCAATGATGAACCCTACTATTCTCTTCAATCTTCTTCTCATGGTTTCTACAAGATGCTGCAGGATGAATGTTGAAGGAGAGTCTTGCCAAGGTCGGGTCATTTGAACTGGAATCCATGCAGCAGTTCTGGCTTTTAATATATACAAGCTATGTGCGGACATATTAAATTTTACAGAGGAATTGATACATGTATAGAAGGAACAATTGACACAAGATACAATATACTCTGTTTCATTCCAGATTACATTTCCAATCATTAGCAAATAAGGTAACCACACACAGGCAGATATGAAGTGTGATTCATTTCTTTTAAATTCAAAGTGTGTATTTTTCGCTGTCATAGTGATATTTCCTTGCCAGGCAGACATGCTTCTTAATGCTGTTATCAATTTCCATAAGTGTATCTGAATGGCCCCTCCGTCCATCCTAGGACTTGGAGGGGACATTCCTCTTCGATGCCATACAATGGAATCATTGTGATGTGTATCAGAATAAATTGATGCGTTCCCCCGATGTCACCGTAAATCATTTCCTTGACCTTTAATGTGGGCAGAGCCCATAGGGCTCCAATCAATGACACTCCATGGGAAGTATTAACCAATACCCGCGCAACTTCTCCTCTACATCGTTCCCAATGTACCCATTCTGAAATGTGTGACACCATAGGGGTGGTACAGGGGGGAGATAGGTCTAATTGAGTGTTATTGCTAAAATTTCCACGGAATCCACTTCCGGCCAGAATAAAGAAGACACTTTTTCCTCCTGCCTTGGTACCATTCCGAATGATTGAAAGTCATGGGCGTGTTTGGGGTTTTAGACAATGATCCCCTTTTCCTATACAAATAGGTATATTTTCAGATCCTACTTCATAATTTGGAATAATAGTTCCTTCTTCCATTGGTTTTAGAGGTCCCCAGAAATCATAAGGGCCGGGAAGCCAACTGGTGTTGTTAACATAAATAGGTATGACATCATCAAACCAACGTACCACTTGATTGAGTGGGGGGTTGGGAATATATGCCCAGTAAGTATAATTTCCCGATACCATACTGACCTGAGATATTATTGCAATCATGGCCAAAAATAAATTTTCAGCATTCATTGGTTGCCCAGCATGTATTACCATTTGTTGACCTTCATACGTGAGACGTTTGATCTGACCCCATGTTGGCACTTCAGCCCTACAGGTGTTTGGCAGTGGACGTCTCTGAACTGTCTTTCCTAGAGATAGTTGCTCCATCCACATAGCTGCGCCATCGGTGTCAAAACGAGGTCTTTTATTCATGGGGCAGTTTTATCTGTTGCAGGAATCCACTGTTGTGAGAGACCTTATCTTGAGCTGATTGTCTCAAAGTTTGCTGACAAAGTTGTGAAACTTCCTGGGGGCTTGGCTTTTGGTGGATTGAGGAGGAAGGATTGCCTGCAGGCCTGAATGGATAAGGGCCAAGTGGCCTACTGGACAGATAAGAAGCAAATAAATAGCTTCTGGACACAGTTCCAACCACGGACAAAGAACATTCATATTGCCTCATGGGGGGTCCAGACACAGAGGACCCCCAAGCCTGCCAAAGCATGCAAGAGGTCACGTACTGATTCTGTGCGCAGGAGGCAGGAGTCAGCAAAAAACACCCTATAAAAGACTGTGAGACCAAACCGTGAGGAGGGACCCTCCCCACCGAAGACTACAAAACTACGGACCAACGGGACGCTGCTGGATCCATGGTGGTGACTATCTCTTGCAATTCTCTCCTGACTGCTTGCTAAATTTTCCCTCTTTTCTATTTTCTCTCTCTCCTATCGTTATTTTCTTACACCAAAAATAAACTCCTTGTTTGCGGCATCTGACCTCGTTTGTGTCTTAATCTCACTCCGGGTACAACAACGAATCTTCCCCTACCCGAGATAACCGGAACAGGACAACTGGTTTTCCTGACCTGTGGAAATATAAGCAAAACCTCGCCCCCATTTTAACAATTCTCCTTTTAACCATTCTCCAGAGAGAATATCTTTATACCAAATAGGTTGCTTCAGATCTGATGAAACCTGTTTAATCCAATGACGGTCAGCAGCTGTAGTGCCATCTTCTCTGGTGCTGCAAAAATTTAAAGTAAACAAAGCTCGTTGCAGCACCTGTCTAGGTGAGAACACATGCTCATCTCCCCCCTTTTGTTTTTTAAGCATTGTTTTCAAGGTCTGATTAGCCCGTTCAATAATTGCTTGGCCTTGAGGATTATACGCAATTCCTGTAACACGTTCAATTTGCCATTGAGATGAAAAGGACTGTAATTTTGCTGACATGTAAGCCGGAGCATTGTCCGTCTTAATTTTTCGAGGGAGTCCCATAACATTAAAAGCTTCGATGAGATGATGAATAACTTTGTCAGCTTTCTCACCAGTTAATGCAGTCGCCCAGGTAAACCCAGAATAAGTATCAATGCTATGATGTACATATTGCATTCGGCCAAATGATGGCACATGAGTAACATCCATTTGCCATAAAGCATTTGGTTGGTCCCCACGTGGATTCGTTCCTGCAGGGGCATGGAGAATGGTAATAGGACCGCATGTAGGACAACGAGCAACAATTTGCTGGGCCTCTTTTAATAACAATTGAAATTTAGATCGAAGACCTTGGGCATTAGTGTGAGTTAAAGAATGGAATGATGTTGCTCGAGAAACATTTCCAATCAACATTTGATCTATTTTGGCATTATTGTGAGCCATGGGGCCAGGTAAATTAGTGTGAGCTCGAATATGTGTGATATATAAAGGAGAGGATCGGGAGCGAATAACCTGTTGCAATGTTCGGAATAAGTCTGTAATTTCTAAATTGTCGTTGGGTAACCAGGCAGTTTCAATTACCCTCACCGTATGTTCCACATACTGAGAATCTGTAACAATGTTAAGCGGTTGTGGAACATCTTGGAGCAACGTTATAACAGCAAAAAGTTCGGCTTGTTGTACAGAATGTAAATGAGTTTGAATAATGCGAGAATGGCCGTCACTCATATAACCAGCTACTCCCTGCTTATTGGCATCTGTGTAATAGGTGATGGCTTGTAATGGTGTGGACTTAACTATCGAAGTTAGAATCCATTGAGTATTTTTAAGAAATTGAATACATTTATCTGCTGGATACTGTGTTGTGAGTTGGCCTATGAAATTTGATAATGTAATTTGCCAATTTTCGTTTAATTTCCACAGATTTGTTTGTTGATCAACAGTTAAGGGCACAATTATTTCTTCAGGATCGTGTCCAACAAGCTGTCTAATACGCAATCTGCCTTTGGTAATAAGGTGACAAATTTTTTCAACATATGTGATCAAGTGTTTAGCTTGTTTATGTGCTAAAAATAACCATTCCAGTATCTTGTGAGATTGGTATATAATACCTGTGGGGGAGTGAAGAGTGTGAATGATAAGTAAAGAGACAGGCAATTGGGGATCAATACGATCAAGGTATGCATTTTGCATATGCTGCTCAATCCACTGAAGCTCTTGTTCTGCTTCTTTAGTCAAACTTCGGGGGCTATTTAAATCAGCATCCCCTGTTAATGTGTCAAACAAGTGTTGTAATTGATAAGTAGGAATCCCTAAAGCAGGCCGTAACCAATTAATGTCACCTAATAGTTTTTGAAAGTCGTTTAAGGTGCGTAAGGAGTCTCTGCGAATTGCTACCTTTTGGGGAACAATGGTCTGTTGTTCTATTATGCTACCTAGATAGTGATATGGAGTAATTGATTGAATTTTTTCTGCTGCTATACTTAAGCCGAAGGATTGCAATTCAATTTTTGCTGTGGCCAAAGCCTGGAGAGTTTCCTTTTCCGTTTGAGCTGCTAATAAAATGTCATCCATATAATGAATTATACGGGTCTCAGGATGTTGTTTTCTGACATTTTCTAGTGGTAAATTGACATAATGTTGGCACAGAGTAGGACTATTTAACATTCCCTGAGGTAACACTTTCCAGTGATACCTCTTTGTGGGTTGTTCATTATTTATAGAAGGAACTGTAAAGGCAAATTTTTCACAATCTTGAGGTTGTAAAGGAATAGTAAAAAAGCAGTCTTTTAAACTGATGATTATGATATGCCAGTTTTGAGGGATCATGGAGGGAAGGGGTAGTCCTTGTTGTAAAGGACCCATAGGCTGTATGACTTCATTAATTTTTCTTAGATCTGTTAGCATCCTCCATTTACCACTTTTCTTCCTTATCACAAATACCGGGGAATTCCATGGGCTATTTGATTCTTCTATATGCCCCATTTGTAATTGTTCTGCAGTTAGTTGATGTAGTGCTGTAAGCTTCTCAGAGGTTAACGGCCACTGCTCTACCCATATCGGCTTATCGGTAAGCCATACCAAAGGAAGGGCGAAGCGCCGAGCAGTGGCCATTACTATAAATTTGGAAAATCGATTCCATGATGTTTAGAATGTTGTTTAGTTCTAATGTAGTCAGTTTTAATCCCTTGTTCTTCTTTCCCTAGGCCTGAACGGAAATTATATCCCATATTTGCCATAATTTGGCTTGAGGCGATATAGTAGGGATATTCAATGTGGCTCCCCATTGTGATAATAAATCACATCCCCACAATGTCACTGCTATATCTGCAATATATGGTTGCAATTCTGCAGGTTATCCTTCTGGCCCCACACAAGTCAGCTTATTTACACTTTGTAAAACGTTTGTCAATGTGCCTATCCCTGTAAATTGTACTGATACGTGTTTCGAGGGTAAACTCTGTGGCCAATCTTGCAGTGCTATAATAGATACATCAGCACCTGTGTCCACTAAGCCAGCGATTTTATGACCGGCAATTTTTACAATCATTCGTGGACGATCATCTCCAATTATAGCCTGCCAGAATATGTGTTTTCCAGTGCTTCCCAATCCTCCTTCTCTTTTTGTTGGTGCTGTTTTTCCTTTTACATAAGGTAATAAGAGCAATTGCGCTACTCTTTGGCCCTTGTCCAAATAAATAGGCTTTTGTGTTGTCATCAATAGCACAATTTCTCCGGCATAGTCAGAATCAATTGCGCCTAAGTGAGTAAAAACACCTTGGCTCGTAAGGCTACTACGTCCAGTTAACAGGCCGACCGTTCCAGCTGGCAAAGGTCCATGAATGCCTGTTTTAACTTGATAAACGCCCATGCCAGGTTGTAAGAAAATGTTTTGAGGTAAAGGGATATCTAATGCTGCGCTGCCTCTGGTAGCGTGTAAGAGGCTAGAAATGGATTGTTGCTCTGATTGAGTGCTGCATGTTCCTGACCATTGCTGACAGGGAACTGTTGATAGCTCGTATTGTTTGCTCGAGGGCCCCGAGCTGGGCCCGCTTGGGAGTTTCCCAACAAAGGATTCCCATTTTTATCAAATACTGACCGACATTCATTAGTCCAATGTTTCCCTTTCCCACGACGCCTGCAAAGTTCACTAGGTAATTTTTTCTCAGGGGCACTAGACCCTTTCATGCACTTGGAAGTAGGCCATTTACAATCTTTACGCAAATGTCCTTTTTTTCCACAATTGTAACAAATCACAGCAGAATTAGACTTTCTTAACGCTTGTGCTAATAAATTAGCTTGGAAAGTTGGAGAGCCTATGTCCATACAGGTTCGCAGATATTCATCTAGAGGTGCTCGCTGGGCACATAATGATCTTAACGCTTTCTGGCATTCAGTGTTTGCATTTTCATATGCTAATGTCTGTAACAGTATATCTCCAACTTCAGGTTGAGAAATAGCTCGATCAATAGCCGCTTTTAGGCGAGAGATAAAATCAGAGTGTCTTTCTCCAGATGATTGAATGATTTTTGTGAAAGATTTGTCATTTTTTCCTGACACTTCTACCTTGTTCCATGCTTTTAAGCAACACAGTCGAACCTGTACTATTGTTGCATCATCATATTGCATTTGTTGCTGAATCCCTACCCATTGTCCTCTCCCTGATAATTGGTCAGCGGTAATTTGGACTTGTTGAGTATTGTTAATCCGTTCCATGTCCACCGCTTCATCGACCCACCAAGTTCTGAATTGCAAATATTGTCCTGCCTCAAATTCTGTTCTCATTATAGCCTCCCAATCGAAAGGTATTAGACGATGGGCAGTGGCTATGCCTGAGAGCACCCCTTTAACATGTGGAGTGCATTCCATAAGATACAATGGCTTGTTTTAAATCTTTCATTGTTTTAAAATCTATAGGTGTGTGTTCAAATTGCACATATCCCTGTGGAAATTCATTATTTCCCGGCATTTGTCGTATTGTTACAGGAAAAATATTCAAAGGGACAGATGGAGCATGCGAGGTAAAGTACTCCAATCCTCCCTCCTGACTTGCTTGTTGTATCATTTTAGCAGTGACAGGTAACGGTTGCTGGACAACTGTTTTTCCCACTGGCATTGAATCCTCGTACGGGGGTAGAGGAGGTGCCGTGGGAGTCAGTGCTCCGAAGTCAATTTTTGAGTTTTGGCTGACTGGATTTTCTTTTGAAATGTCATCTATTTTTCCAGCTAGATTGCGTATTTGTGTTAATAGCTGCAGATATGTGGGGTTGTGCAATGTAGAAAAGGAACATTTTTTAACAAGCTCCTCATCCTCTGAGTCTGTATTATTAAATAGAGAATTTAAATGATAATCACTAATACTAGAACCATTTTTTGCAGATTGAACAGATTTAGGTGAAGAGATTTTCTTAGGTAATGGAGGGAGAGGGCATTTCGGAATATCATCTGCAGTCTCATATCCCCGAGTATCAAGCCGATTCGGCTTAGCTGCCTCATGTTCTGAGTCATAAGGTTTCGATTTCGGGTCTGGTCGGTTCGCCAGCATTACGCTGTCTGAATCAGTTTGTAAGGGTTGCAATGCAAGCAAAACAAGGTTACATAAGGACCAGACCGTGGTAGGGATTGTATCCCCGTTTTGATGAGCTCTTCGCAAAGCTCTAATGACCTGCTTCCATATTCTTAAGTTCAATTGAACTCGATTATTGGCATTAAACCAGTAACAATGCTTTCTAATATAGAAAAACAATTCTCTAAATGTACTTTCTTTCACTTTTACCCCGGATGTCTTAAGCAATTTTCGTAATAATTGTATATACTGACTTTCTGAAGATGGGGAATTCCCCATGACACCGCCTCCCACTGTTTCCCGAAAATGCAACTTACCAAGGAGCTCCTATTTGTCTTTCGCTCCCACTCTACCTGAATCCTCGTAGTATTTGCGTCTTCCCTCAGGTCCCTGTTCGGGCGCCAATTGTTGTTGATGATTCATAGACCCGAAAGGAGAGACAGACAGGAGGGATGAAGTTTCTATGAGGGGAGACGGTCGACTCAAGATTTCAAGAATCAAGAGTACCTTCCACCCCAGCCCCTTCATATTTATTGAGTTTAGTATACAGCAGGTGTTAATCGTTAATAGATCTATGACATTTACGTTGTTTCAACTACATGATATATTGCAGGCAAAGCAGGATCCAAAACAGGATTTATGTATGTGCTTATGTTTCACTTGTTTATCTTTTATAATCAGGTGTATGTACCTAGAGCAGAGTACATGATCAGCCAAGTACAGCAAGTGACTGCTTGCAGTCACGGTCCAAGGATACTTGCTTGCAAGATCCTTTTCATCTTTGGCTTTTCATGGCCTCTCGTTACTCTGGTTCCATGGTGTTCTTTTATACAATCATTCCCACAGCTCTGTTTCACCTCAAAACTATAAATCCAGAAGGCACATGGTCAGCAGAAGCAGAAGTGCCATTGAAAGAATCTTTTGCTCTTTTGAACTTCGTCTGTAGCACTAAAAGCTAAAGCACCACTGTAATCTCCCCCAGCAGAAAGAGTCAGAACAGAATTTGTTGTTCCTTCTTCGTGCTCCTTTGCAGAGTAGTTCATGCTAGAGCAGCCATATCTCTGTCTTGCTTGCAATCTCAAAAGCCGACAGGGTTACAGTTCCTCGTAGCCCTGAAAGACCTAGGAAGGAATTGCTTGCACTGTTTTCTGTTTGTGTGCTGTAGTAGTTCGTTCCCTATTCGGCAGAACGCTGGACTGCCTGTGACTCTTACAGTCAAACATCTCCTTTTTACTCCAAAACAGAAAGAGCTAAGAGAGAATATACTATTGCATCATTCTTTGCTTTGGCTGAGTCCTTCATGCCTCCTAAGACATACCTCTGTATCACCTCAAAACTAAAAATCCAGAGGGCACATTTTCGGCTAAAGCAGAAGAGCTATTGAAGGCATTTTTTTCTCTTTTAAGCTTTGTCTGTAGCACTAAAAGCTAAAGCACCACTGTAATCTCACCCTACAGAAAGAGTCAGGACAGAATTTGTTGTTCCTTCTTCCTGCTCCTTTGCAGAGTAGTTCATGCCAGAACAGCCAGATCTCTGTCTCACTTGCAGTCTCAAAATCCAACAGGGTTACAGTTCCTCGTAAACAGAAAGAGCTAGGAAGGAATTGCTTGCGCTGTTTTCTCTTTGTGTGCTCTAGTAGTTCGTTCCCTATTCGGCAGAACGCTGGACTGCCTGGACTGCCTGCAACCCTTTGAGTCAAACATCTCCCTTTTACTCCAAAACAGGAAGAGCTAAGAGACAAATTCTTACTGCATCATCCTTTGCTTTGGCAGAGTCCTTCATGCCTCTTAACACATAGCTCCGTTTCACCTCGAATCTATAAATCCAGAGGGCACATGGTTTGTCCAAACAGAATAGGATAGGCATGAATGTGCTGCTCTTTTAAGCGACTGCCATAACATTGAAATTTAAAGCACCACTGCAATCCCCCCCAACAGAAAGGGTCAGGACAGTATTTGTTGTTCCTTCTTCCTGCTCCGTTGCAGAGTAGTTCATCCTAGAGCAGCCATATCTCTGTCTTGCTTGCAATCTCAAAAGCCAACAAGGTTACAGTTCCTCGTAAACAGAAAGACCTAGGAATGAATTGCTTGCGCTGTTTTCTCTTTGTGTGCTGTAGTAGTTCGTTCCCTATTCGGTGTCGGTTCTCACAGCTGGTCTGTTGTCCTGACACAGCAGGTTTACCTTGACGATATACCTGTGTATCCTTCAAGATGTGGAAAGTCCCTGGTATGAGAGAAGTAAACAACTTTGAGGAATTGAGAGACCGCAAGGCATCCAGAAGAAGGAAAGAATAATCATCCAATAGTAAAAAAACAATCACCATATACGGACCAATAGGAAATGTACACGCGTGGTTGAGAACGTAAGAGTCCTTGGTTATACCTGGGTGCGAAAATATTGGATCAATCAGTACTTCCACAGCCAGTAATGCTGAGTAGAGAGGTGAAAAATCTTAATGACATCCAAAAGCTAGTGGGAGCAATTAACTGGGTTAGGCCCTATCTAGGGCTGACATCGTCTCAATTGAGTCCCCTAATGGAATTATTGAAAGGGGATTCCGATATTTGCGTCCCGAGACAGTTAACCAGGGAGGCACATCAGGCTATCGATGTGGTAGAAAAGGCCATACAGAGCAAATATGTTTATCGGGTGGAACTAACTGAGATTGTGCAAGTTTTTGTTTTAACAGATCACTTGATTCCATATGCAACACTTTGTCAATGGAATGAAACCTGGGGGGATCCTTTGCATGTGTTGGAGGGGATGTTTTTACCTTATCGATTTAAGAAAACAGCACTGGGCATTTTTGAGTTAGTGGTGCAGCTAATAATCAAAACAAGGACACGGTGCCTTGAACTTCTCGGTCGAGATCCCGCGACCATTGTTATTCCAATTCAAGCCGCATATTTTGAGTGGTGCTTGGCCAATAACATGGCCTTGCAATCTGCGCTGGCAGATTTCCAGGGGGACATTAAACATCACCTCCCCAGCCACCCGATGCTGAAATAGGTGCGAGAAATCTCAGTCGGGGAAAAAGGGTTACATTCCACGGAACCAGTTGAGGGATTAACTGTGTTTACAGATGGATCGGGGAAAACAGGGAAGGCAGCTGTTACTTGGTTTGAGAATGGTAAGTGGCACAATATTGTCACGGAACAGCAAGGATCACCACAGATTGTGGAACTTAAGGCAGTAACTGAGGCCTTCCGCAGATTTTCTAAACCTTTTAATTTGGTTACCGATTCTGCTTATGTTGCAAGATTGGTCCAGCAGTGAGAGCGAGCTGTAATCAAACAGGTGGATAATGAGCATTTGTTTCATTTGTTACAATTTCTATGGGAATTGATTCAGAAACGTGATAGTCCCTATTATGTTTTACACGTTCGCAGTCACACTGTTTTACCCGGATTTTTGGCGGAAGGGAATGCACGGGCTGACAGGCTTGTGTCGGTAGCCGTGCTCGGCCCGGTACCAAATACTCTGCAACAGGCCCAAGCGTCACATCCATTTTTCCATCAGGGGGCCAAAGCCTTACAAAAACAATTTCACCTGAAAGCTGCAGAGGCACGAGCCGTTGTAACATCGTGTCCTGATTGTCAAGGACAGCAGGTGCCATGTTATTATGTGGTGAACCCCAGGGGGTTACAGGAGTAAAACATATTATTACATCATTCTTTGCTTTGGCTGAGTACTTCATGCCTCCTAAGACATAGCTCTGTATCACCTCGAAACTATAAATCAGGAGGGCACATGGTCAGCTGAAGCAGAAGTGCCTTAGAAAGAATTTTTTGCTCTTCTGATCTTCGGCTATAGCAGCAAAAGCTAAAGCACCACTGTAATCCCACCTAACAGGAAGAGTTAGGATAGAATTTGATCTTTGTTCTTCCTACTCCTTTGCAGAGTAGTTCATGCTAGAGCAACCATATCTCTGTCTTGCTTGCAATCTCAAAATCCAACAAGGTTACAGTTCCTCATAAACACAAAGTGCTGGAAAAGAAGTGCTTGCGCTGAATTCGTTTTGTGTGGTCTAGAAGTTTGTTCATCATCATCATCTTCTGTTGGTGGCAGCAAGGGAGGGAGGGATGGAGTGAGAGAGGGAGAAATGGAGAGAAGGTGACGCTTTGGACGGTGGATGGACGAACCATTTCTTCATCATCATCATCATCATCATCATCTTCTGTTGCTGGCTGCGAAGTAGGAAGAGAGGAAGGGTTGGAGGGAGGGAGGGAAGGAAGGTGCTGCTTTGGACTGTGGATGGTCGAAGCATTTAATCATTATCATCGTTATCATCTTCTGTTGGTGGTGGGGAGATACGTAAGTATGGATGGAGGGAAGGTGTCGCTTTGTACAGTGGATGAACGAACCATTTCATCATCATCATCATCATCTTATGTTGGTGGCTCTGAGGTACGGATTGATCGAGGGATGGAGGGAAGGTGTCGCTTTGGACGGTGGATGGAGGAACCATTTCTTTATCATCATCATCACCATCATCATCATCATCATCTTCTGTTGCTGGCTGCAAGGCTGGGAGGAATGAAGGACGTAGGAAGGAATTGCTTGTGCTTTTTTCTGTTTTTGTGCACCATTGTAATCCCACCCAACAGAAAGTGTTAGGATAGAATTTGTTCTTCCTGCTCCTTTGCAGAGTAGTTCATGCTAGAGCAGCCATATCTCTGTCTTGCTTGCAATCTCAAAATCCAACAAGGTTCCATTTCCTCCTAAACAGAAAGTGCTAGGAAGGAATTGCTTGCACTGTTTTCTGTTTGTGTGCTCTAGTAGTTGGTCCCCTATTTGGCAGAACGCTAGACTGCCTGTAAATCTTAGAGTCAAACATCTCCCTTTTACTCCAAAAGAGAAAGAGCTAAGAGAGAATTTCTTATAGAATACTTCTTTGCTTTGGCAGAGAAGTTCATGCCTCTTAAGACATAGCTCTGTATCACCTCAAAACTATAAATTCAGAGGGCACATGGTTTGTCCAAACAGAATAGGATAGTGTCTTAGCTTTGCACCAGCTAGTCTATGTTTTGCTTCACCCCATAACACATCAAGCTGCATAGGTGGTGCCAGCCCAGGACCCGCAGCACGGCAGGACCGGCGGGGAGGGGGTGGGGATATGGGTGGAAAGGCTTGTGGTTGGACATGACCCTGGGAAAGGGAAGGGTCTGAGGGGGCTTCCGGCCGAGGTGGCTGGGGGTTTGTTTCTTGTGGGACCTCGTGGTGAGTGGTTGGTGCTCCGGGCAGAGCCAGCGTCTTGCCGGGCAGATCGGTCTAGGAGTCGGGGTTTGAAAGGTTTTTCCTCTCTCTTACTCTCTCGGCCCCCGGGCGGTTTCGTGGGGGGTTTGCTCCCTTCGGGTGGGTTTCCTTTCTTTTTTTTCCCTTCTCGGGGTGAGATCCTGTATCATTTGTTCTACCCTCTTCCTCTGTTCCTTAAATTACTCATTAGCACTAGCATTGTTAGTAACCCCCTAAGTTTCATTTATATAATCAAATAGTTCTTATCTCAACTCCTACAGGCTTTTCCTTGGTTTCTTCCTCCGACCCTTCCTCACCGGTGGGGGGTGTGTGTGGGGGGGACAGAGTGGTAGAGCGACTGGTTGCTAAAACCAGGACAGTCCTTTTTGGTGCCCAACGTGGGGCTCGAAAGAGTTGAGATAAGGAACAGATTATAGTGTGTGATAAGCTCCTGCCTTAAAATGTACCTGTGGCTTCTCAAGACTCTGAGTTCAGGGCTTTTCAAGCTGCTGACCAAACGGCAGGATCTGCTCCCCTATGTGCTAGTGATGATCTTGATCTTTTATGTGCGAAGTGGGCTGAGGGGGCTGGCCAGGCTGTTCTGTGTGCTGCTGATGCTGGCAGGGATACTCTGTCTCTATCTCTGCTTAATACTGTCGGCTCCTTGGTACATCGCGACTTACCTGCTGGAGGTTTTCCACGACTACACCTCTCCCTTTCTCCCCTCGGGGACACAGCCGATAGAGGAGAGGTTATTTGGTGCTGGGGGGCATGTGGAAAAACTTTTTCAATTTTTCCCCTCTCCTCTCGGTCCGATGGCAAAGGCATATGAGTTTTTCGGAAATTTTTCCTGTGGCTGGGGTGACCTGTGGCTGGGGATCAGCTTGCTAGTGAATGTTTTAGTGGCTTTGGGCAAAGTTAGGGAAATGTTCGGGAGCCCTGCCCCCCCGGTCCTAGTGCCCGAGGCAGACGCAGGGTCTGTGCAGTTACCCGAGCTGCCTTAATGCGCAAGGGGCTGTGCACGGAGCCATGCCAGGACCGATCTCGTAAATCAAGCCTGCACGGAACCAGCACGCGCGGCAGCCCCAGCGTGCGCAGCAGCCCCAGGGTGCGCGGCGGCACCAGTGTCTGCAATACAACCCAGCACACCAGCAACAATGCCTTCAGTGCCTGCGCCATCATCCTCAACACTTGCACCGCAACCTGCCACATCACCCTCCACTATGCCTGCATCAATGGCAACACCTCCCGCTACAGCCAGTTTGTCTTCTCCCCCAGCCAGCCCGCTTTCTGCAGCAGCCTCACTCCCTCAATCTTTTGTGTGTTATTGTCAGGGGCGACCACTCTCTGTGGCCCCAGTCCGGAAAAAGAAATACACACATAAATCAGTCCGTCTAGTCAAGGATGGTGAGGTAGCAGGGCCATCCCAATCGACAGAAACAGTCAATAAGGAAATGGGAGCAGGGCCATCTCAAGAGTCGGAGACGGAGGATGAAGCTGTTGTGACCACACGGTCCTTATCCCTGAGGGAGCTACGGGACATCCGTAGAGGCTACAGTCGCTGCCCGGGTGAACATATCATGACCTGGCTGCTCCGCTGATGGGATAATGGGACCAGTATTATGGAGCTAGAGGGGAGAGAGGATAAACAGCTGGGGTCACTTGCCGGAGAAGGCGGAATTGATAAAAAAATTGGGCGTAAGCCACAAAATGTCAGCCTCTGGAAACGACTCTTGACCAGTGTGAAGGAAACGTACCCTTTCAGAGAGAGTGTGCCAGAGCAGCTACGTAGGAGGACCAGCATGGAGAAAGGCATCCAGTACCTAAGAGAACTAGCGATACTGGAGATCGTTTATCGAGACCCAAACAACCCATGAGCATCCACTGACCCTGACGAAGTCTACTGCACTCAGCCCATGTGGCAGAAGTTAATGCGGAGTGCACCACCCTCATACTCCAGCGTGCTCTCAATAATAAATTGGAGAGAGGACGAGGCACCAACCGTGGACGAGATGATCCGCCGATTCCGAGAGTATGAGGAATGTCTCTCCTCCCCCATACAGGCATGTGTCTCTGCTGTGGAGAAACTGTCCAAAGAACTCAAGGAACTCCGAGAGGAGGTGTTCCAATCCCCACCTCCATGGGCCAGTGTTTCGGTTATAAAGAGCAGGTGCTTCTCTCCTTCAAGGCAGGAATACAACAGATATCCCTCACGGGGTACCCTGTGGTTTTACCTGAGAGACCACAGACAGGATATGAGGAGGTGGGATGGAAAACCTACCTCTCTCCTGGAACAACGAGTAAATGAACTGAAAGGGAAAAGATCTACTAGTGGGGACCCTGCCAGAAAAGTTGCTGCTCCCGTATCTAAAGGGGATGAACAAAGTGACATGTCCAATAATCCTTTTCTCCAGGACATGAGTGAGGCACGTGAGTATTAGAGGGGCCCTGCCTCCAGCCAGGTGGAGGAAAGGGACAACCGTGTTTACTGGACTGTATGGATTCAATGGCCTGGCACATCAGAGCCCCAGGAGTATAAGGCTCTAGTAGACATGGGTGCACAGTGTACCCTCATGCCATCAAGCTATAGGGGGGTACAGCCCATCAGCATTTCTGGTGTGACTGGGGGCTCTCAACAACTGACTGTGCTGGAGGCTGAAATAAGCCTGACTGGAAAGGAGTGGCAAAACCACCCTATTGTGACTGGCTCAGATGCCCCATGCATCCTTGGCATTGACTATCTTAAGAGAGGGTACTTTAAGGACCCAAAAGGGTGCCGGTGGGCTTTTGGGATAGCTGCTATAGAGACTGATGAAATTGAGCAGCTGTCCATCTTGCCTGGTCTGTCACAGGACCCTTCTGTTGTGGGATTGCTAAAGGTTGCAGACCAACAGGGGACAATTGCCACCACAACAGTGCACCGGCGGCAGTATCATACTAACAGAGACTCTTTGCTTCCCATCCAGAAGCTGATTCGTCAGCTGGAGAGCCAAGGGGTGATCAGCAAAACCCGCTCCCCCTTTAACAGCCCCATCTGGCCAGTGTGTAAGTCTGATGGGGAATGGAGACTGACAGTGGACTTTTGTGGCCTGAATGAAGTGACACCACTACTGAGTGCTGCCGTGCCGGACATGCTGGAACTCCAATACGAGCTGGAGTCAAAGGCAGCCAAGTGGTACGCTATGACTAACATTGCTAATGCTTTTTTCTCCATTCCTTTGGCAGCAGAGTGCAGGCCACAGTTTTCTTTCACCTGGAGGGGCATCCAATACACCTGGAATCGGCTGCCCCAGGGGTGGAAACACAGCCCTACCATCTGCCATGGACTGATCCAGACCGCACTGGAACAGGGTGCAGCGCCAGAGCATCTGCAATACATTGATGACATCATAGTATGGGGCGACACAGCTGACGAAGTTTTTGAGAAAGGGAAGAAGATCATCCAAAACCTCCTGAAAGCTGGTTTTGCAATAAAACAAAGTAAGGTTAAGGGTCCTGCACGAGAGATTCAATTCTTATGAGTAAAATGGCAAGATGGGCGTCGCCAGATCCCGATGGACGTGATCAATAAAATCACAGCTATGTCCCCACCAACGAGCAAAAAGGAAACTCAGGCTTTCCTAGGTGTTGTGGGTTTCTGGCGAATGCATATCCCAAATTAGTCAAATTGTTAGCCCTCTCTACGAAGTGACCCGTAAGAAAAATGATTTCCAATGGGGCCCTGAGCAGCAACAAGCCTTTGAACAGATCAAGCAGGAGATTGTGCATGCAGTAGCCCTTGGACCAGTCCGGACAGGGCCAGAGGTAAAGAATGTGCTCTACACCGCAGCCGGGGAGAATGGCCCTACCTGGAGTCTCTGGCAGAAAGATCCAGGAGAGACCCGAGGTCGACCCCTTGGATTTTGGAGCCGGGGATACAGAGGATCTGAGGTCCACTACACTCCAACCGAAAAAGAGATACTGTCAGCTTATGAGGGAATCCGATCTGCCTCAGAAGTGGTTGGAACCAAAGCACAGCTCCTCCTGGCACCTCAACTGCCAGTGCTGGGTTGGATGTTCAAAGGCAGAGTCTCCTCCACTCATCATGCCACCGATGCTACATGGAGTAAGTGGGCTGCCCTGATCACCCAACGATCCCGTATAGGGAACCCCAGTCGCCCAGGAATCCTAGAAGTGATCATGGACTGGCCGGAGGGCAAAGACTTTGGGATGTCACAAGAGGAGGAGGTGACACGGGCTGAAGAAGCCCCTCTGTGTAATCAGTTGCCAGAAGACGAGAAGCAATATGCCCTGTTTACTGATGGGTCCTGTCGCATTGTAGGGAAACTTTGGAGGTGGAAATCTGCTGTGTGGAGTCCCACCCGACAAGTTGCAGAGGCTGCAGAAGGCCAAGGGGAATCCAGTCAGTTTGCAGAGGTAAAGGCCGTCCAGCTGGCTTTGGACATTGCTAAACAAGAGAAATGGCCAGTGCTTTACCTCTGCACTGACTCATGGATGGTGGCAAATGCCCTGTGGGGGTGGCTGCAGCAGTGGAAACAGAGCAACTGGCAGCACCGAGGAAAACCCATCTGGGCTGCCGCGCTATGGCAGGACATTGCTTCCCGTCTAGACAACCTGGTCATCAAGGTGCGTCATGTCGATGCCCACATGCCCAAAAGCCCAGCCTCTGAAGAACACCAACACAATCAGCAGGTAGACCAGGCTGCTAAGATTGCAGTGGCTCAGGTGGATCTGGACTGGCAACATAAAGGTGAGCTGTTCATGGCTAGGTGGGCCCATGACACCTCGGGCCACCAGGGGAGAGATGCCACGTACAGGTGGGCTCGTGACCGAGGGGTGGATTTGACCATAGACACAATTGCTCAGGTTATTCATGAATGTGAGACGTGCTGCCATCAAACAAGCCAAGAGGGTAAAGCCTCTTTGGTATGGGGGGCGATGGCTGAAATATAAGTATGGGCAGGCCTGGCAGGTTGACTATATCACCCTCCCCAAGACCCGCCAGGGTAAGTGCCATGTCCTCACAATGGTGGAGGCAACCACGGGGTGGCTAGAAACATATCCAGTGTCCCATGCCACTGCCTGAAATACTATCTTGGGCCTTGAAAGGCAAGTCCTGTGGCGACACGGCACCCCGGAAAGAATTGAATCAGATAATGGGACTCATTTCCAAAACAGCCTCATAGATGCTTGGGCTGAGGAACATGGAATTGAGTGGGTGTACCACATTCCCTATCATGCACCTGCCTCAGGGAAGGTCGAGCGGTGCAATGGGCTGCTAAAGACCACCCTGAGAGCAATGGGGGATGGAACACTCAAGAATTGGGATGCCAACTTGGCAAAGGCCACATGGTTAGTTAATACCAGGGGATCCGTCAATCGAGCTGGCCCTGCACACTCAAACCCTCTACGGATGGTAGAAGGAGATAAGGTCCCTGTAGTACATACTAGAAGCATGCTGGGAAAAACGGTTTGGGTTACTCCCACCTTGGGCAAAGGCAAACCCATCCGTGGGGTTGCTTTTGCTCAAGGACCTGGGCAAACTTGGTGGGTAATGAGAGAAGATGGGGAAGTCCGCTGTGTACCTCAGGGGGATTTGATTCTGGGAGAAAACAGCCCATAATTACAGTGCATGAGGGACATGAATCGCTGCCACTAACCCCTGTTTTTGAGCTTTATGTTACAGGCACCCACTATGGCAGAAAACCACCCCACCCTACAGAGGTCCAGCCTAGCCAGGAGCACAGCAGTGACCTGACCTGAGCTGGCTTCGGCACCCAACGATCCCACACAACCCTTCCGCCTTTGCCTGTCCTGAGTGACCCCACACCTGATGGAATCTGAATTCATGGACTAATGGATCGTTTACCAGGATGGTCCATAGACTAAGGGTCTGATATCCGTGTGGGATGGGATGGGAAAGGGGAAGCGGGCTGATGGGAGATTATGGAATACTATAGGAGGTGAGCTTGATGTGGATGTGGTGAATCAACAGGGGTGGATTAGTGTCTTAGCTTTGCACCAGCTAGTCTATGTTTTGCTTCACCCCATAACACATCAAGCTGCATAGGTGGTGCCAGCCCAGGACCCGCAGCACGGCAGGACCGGCGGGGAGGGGGTGGAGATATGGGTGGAAAAGCTATGGTTGGACACTACCCTGGGAAGGGGAAGGGTCTGAGGGGGCTTCCGGCTGAGGGGGCTGAGGGTTTGCTTGATGGTGGGACCTCGTGGCGAGTGGTTGGTGCTCCGGGCAGAGCCAGCGTCTTGCCGGGCAGATCGGTCTAGGAGTCGGGGTTTGAAAGGTTTTTTTCTTCTCTCTTACTCTCTCGGCCCCCGGGCGGTTTCGTGGTGGGTTTGATCCCTTGGGGGGGTTTTCTTTCCTTTTTCCCCTTCATGGGGTGGGATCCTGTACCATTTGTTCTGCCCTCCTCCTCCGTTCCTTAAATTATTCATAAGCACTAGCATCGTTAGTAACTCCCTAAGTTTCATTTATATAATCAAATAGTTCTTATCTCAACTCCTATGGGCTTTTCCTTGGTTTCTTCCTCCGACCCTTCCTCACTGGGAGGAGGGGGGGCAGAGTGGTAGAGCAGGCCTGTCGTGAAACTACAACAATCACCATCACCATCATCATCATCACCATCATCATCATTTTCTGTTGGTGTCTGCGAGGTAGGTAGGGAAACTGCCGATTTGGACGGTGGATGAACGAATCATTTCATGAACATCATTATAATCTTCAGTTGGTGGCTGTGAGGTAGGTAGGGAAGGTGCCGCTTTGGACGGTGGATGGACGAACCTTTATGTCATCTTCTCCTGTTGGTGGCTGCGAGGAAGATAGGGAAGGTGCCGCTTTGCATGGTGGATGGATGAACGATTTCGTCGTCATCATCTTCAGTTGGTGGATGTGATGTAGGAAGGGAACGTGCCGCTTTGGATGGTGCATGGACGAAACATTTCATCAGCAGCAGGACCAGCAGTAGCAGCATCAGCATCTGCATCAGCATTATCTTCTGTTGGTGGCTGCGAGGTAGGAAGGATGGTGCCGCTTTGGATGGTGGATGGATGAACCTTTTCATCATCATCAGCAGCAGCATCATCATCATCATCATCAGCAGCAGCAGCATCTTCATCTGTTGGCAGCTGCGAGTTAGGCATGGAAGGTGCCGCTTTGGACGGTGGATGGACAAACCATATCATCATCGTCATCATCTTCTTCTGTTGTTGGCTGCGAGGTAGGTACGGATGGTGCAATTTAGATGGTGTATGGACGAACCATTTCATCATCATCATCATCATCATCAACATCATCATCATCATCATCATCATCATCATCATCTTCTGTTGGTGGCTGCAAGGTAGGTAGGGAAGGTGCCGCTTTGGACGGTGGATGGATGAACCAGTCGTGGTTAACTCCGGCTAGCAAAATACCACGAAGCCGCTCTCACAAATCCCCCTCCCCTCCTCCAGTGGAGGGGAAGAATCGGAGGAAAAAGAAATGAGGAAGCTCGTAAAATTGAGATAAGAACTATTTACTAATTAAATCTAAATCAATACATACAGGTACTACTACTAAGAAGTACTTAAAATAGTAGAAAATGAAACATATAGTACAATATATACAATATGATACAATATGATACAATTTCCCACCATCCACTGATCAATGCACACCCACATGTTGAGGGATCAAAATCAGACCCCGAGAGCGCGAGAACCACAGCCCGAGAGCGATCGCAGCCCGAGAGCCGCGGCCTGAAGGCCGGAGCCCGGGAGCCTACGCAGCAGATTCCAAGCAAACCTTATCACTGATAACACGGCCAGAAAACCCAAAACAACCCACCAGCTCCCACACGAAGGAGCCAGAACAGGAGTTAGCAAAGCAGCTAACGCAGGAGGGTTAGCAAGTGCCCAGAGAGATGAGCAAGGGAGTAAGAGAGAGAGAGAGAGAAGGGCAGAGTAATGGCTACCGGACACTCTTCCCCACCCAAAGAGACCGGAACATGACGTACTATGGGATGAAATACTTCCTTGGTTAGTCTGGGTCAGCTACAGTATCCGAAGCGGACAAAAGACCTTGAGTTCAGTACAAGCCATCCCCAGCACCAGCTGAGGCCTTATCAATGTTTTCACTTACTGTCCAGCAACAGAGTTCCCTGGCAACCAGAGTAAAGGGAGTTAGCCCTTTCCTGACTGAACCCAGTACAGTCATCTTCCTCTGTTGGTTGCTGCGAGGAAGGTAGGGAAGGTGCCGCTTTGCATGGTGGATGGACGAACCATTTCGTAATCATCAGCACCAGCAGTAGCAGCAGCATCATCATTATCGTCATCATCTTCTGTTGGTGGCTGCGAGGTAGGAAGGATGGTGCCGCTTTGGATGGTGGATGGATGAACCTTTTCATCATCATCATCATCAGCATCATCTTCTGTTGGTGGCTGCAGGGTAGGTAGAGAAGTTGCCCCTTTGGATGGTGGATGGACGAACCATTTCATCATCATCATCATCATCATCTTCTGTTGGTGGCTGCGATGTAGGTAGGGAAGTTGCCGCGTTGGACGGTGGATGGACAAACCATATCATCCTCATCATCATCATCATCTTCTGTTGGTGGCTGCGATGTAGGTAGGGAAGTTGCCACTTCGGACGGCGGATGGACGAAACAGTTCATCATCATTGTCATGTACATCTTCTGCTGGTGGGTGCGAGGTAGGAAGGGAAGGTGTCGCTTTGGACGTTGGATGGACAAACCATTTCATTATCATCATCATCATAATCATCATCTTCTGTTGGTGGCTGCGAGTTAGGTAGGGAATGTGCCGCTTTGGACGGTGCATGGACGAATCATTTCATCATCATCATCATCTTCGGTTGTTGCCTGCGAGGTAGGTAGGGATGGTGCAATTTGGACGGTGGATGAACGAATCATTTCATGAACATCATTATCATCTTCAGTTGGTGGCTGTGAGGTAGGTAGGGAAGGTGCCGCTTTGGACGGTGGATGGACGAATCATTTCATGAACATCATTATCATGATCTTTCGTTGGTGGCTGCGAGGTAGGTAGGGAGAGTGCCGCTTTGGATGGTGGATGGACGAACCATTTCATCATCATCATCATTTTCTGTTGGTGTCTGCGAAGTAGGTAGGGAAACTGCCGATTTGGACGGTGGATGAACGAATCATTTCATGAACATCTTTATAATCTTCAGTTGGTGGCTGTGAGGTAGGTAGGGAAGGTACCGCTTTGGACGGTGCATGGACGAATCATTTCATCATCATCATCATCTTCTTCGATTGTTGCCTGCGAGGTAAGTAGGGATGGTGCAATTTGGACGGTGAATGGACAAACCATTTTATCATCATCATCATCATCATCATCTTCTGTTGGTGGCTGCGAGGTAGGTAAGATGGTGCAGCTTTGGACAGCGGATGGATGAAGGATTTCATCACCTTCATCATCATCATCTTCTGCTGCTGGCTGCGAGGTAGGTAACATGGTGCCGCTTTCGTTGGTGGATGGACGAACCATTTCATCATCATCATCGTCGTCATCATCTGTTGTTGGCTGCGAGGTAGGTAGGGAAGGTGCAGCTTTGGATGCTGGATGGATGAACCATTTCATCATCATCATCCTCATCATCATCTTCTGTTGGTGGCTGTGAGGTAGGTAGGGAAGGTGCCGCTTTGGGCGGTGGATGGATGAACCTTTATGTCATCTTCTCCTGTTGGTGGCTGCGAGGAAGATAGGGAAGGTGCCGCTTTGCATGGTGGATGGACGAACGATTTTGTCGTCATCATCTTCAGTTGGTGGATGCAATGTAGGAAGGGAACGTGCCGCTTTGGATGGTGCATGAATGAAACATTTCATCAGCAGCAGGACCAGCAGTAGCAGCATCAGCATCCGCATCATCATCATCTTCTGTTGGTGGCTGCGAGGTAGGAAGGATGGTGCCGCTTTGGATGGTGGATGGATGAACCTTTTCATCATCATCAGCAGCAGCATCATCATCATCATCAGCAGCAGCAGCATCTTCATCTGTTGGTGGCTGCGAGTTAGGCATGGAAGGTGTCGCTTTGGACGTTGGATGGACAAACCATTTCATCATCATCATCATCTTCTTCGGTTGTTGCCTGCGAGGTAAGTAGGGATGGTGCAATTTGGACGGTGGATGGACAAACCATTTTATCATCATCATCATCATCATCATCTTCTGTTGGTGGCTGCGAGGTAGGTAAGATGGTGCAGCTTTGGACAGCGGATGGATGAACCATTTCATCATCCTCATCCTCATCATCATCTTCTGTTGGTGGCTCTAAGGTAGGTAGGGAAGGTGCCGCTTTGGACAGTGAATGGACGAATCATTTCATCATCATCATCATCTTCTGTTTTTGGCTGTGCGTTACGTAGGGAAGGTACCACTTTGGACTGTGGATGGACGAATCATTTCATGAACATCATCATCATGATCTTTCGTTGGCGGCTGCGAGGTAGGTCGGGATGGTGCAATTTGGACGGTGGATGGACGAACCATTTCATCATCATCATCATTTTCTGTTGGTGTCTGCGAGGTAGGTAGGGAAACTGCCGATTTGGACGGTGGATGAACGAATCATTTCATGAACATCATTATCATCTTCAGTTGGTGGCTGTGAGGTAGGTAGGGAAGGTGCCGCTTTGTACGGTGGATGGACGAACCTTTACGTCATCATCTCCTGTTGGTGGCTGCGAGGAAGATAGGGAAGGTGCCGCTTTGCATGGTGGATGGACGAAACATTTCATCAGCAGCAGGACCAGCAGTAGCAGCATCAGCATCAGCATCAGCATTATCTTCTGTTGGTGGCTGCGAGGTAGGAAGGATGGTGCCGCTTTGGATGGTGGATGGATGAACCTTTTCATCATCATCATCATCATCAGCAGCAGCAGCAGCAGCAGCAGCATCTTCATCTGTTGGCGGCTGCGAGTTAGGCATGGAAGGTGCCGCTTTGGACGGTGGATGGACAAACCATATCATCATCGTCATCATCTTCTTCTGTTGTTGGCTGCGAGGTAGTTACGGATGGTGCAATTTGGATGGTGTATGGACGAACCATTTCATCATCATCATCATCATCATCATCATCATCATCATCATCTTCTGTTGGTGGCTGCAGGGTAGGTAGGGAAGTTGCCCATTTGGATGGTGGATGGACGAACCATTTCATCATCATCATCATCATCTTCTCTTGTTGGCTGCGAGGTAGGTCGGGATGGTGCAATTTGGACGGTGGATGGACAAACCATTTCATCATCATCATCATCAAGTGTTGGTGGCTCCAAGGTAGGCAGGGAAGGTGCTGCTTTGGATGGTGGATGGACGAACCATTTCATCATCATCATCATCATCATCATTTTGTGTTAATTGCTGCGAGGTAGGTAGGGAAGGTCTTGCTTTGGATGGTACATGGCAAACCATTTCATCCTCAACAACATCTTTTTCTGTTGGTGGCTGTGAGGTAGGCAGGGAAGGTGCAGCTTTGGACGGTGGATGGACGAATCATTTCATCATCATCATCATCTTCGTCTGTTGTTGGCTGCGAGGTAGGTCGGGATGGTGCAATTTGGACGGTGGATGGACAAACCATTTCATCATCATCATCATCATCATCATCTTCTGTTGTTGGCTGCAAGGTAGGTAGGGATTGTTCCCCTTTGGACGGTGCATAGACAAACCATTTCATCATCATCATCAAGTGTTGGTGGCTGCGAGGTAGGTAGGGAAGGTACCGCTATGGACGGTGGATGGACGAATCATTTCATCATCATCATCATCTTCTTCTGTTGTTGGCTGCGAGGTAGGTCGGGATGGTGCAATTTGGACGGTGGATGGACAAACCATTTCATCATCATCATCATCATCATCATCATCTTCTGTTGTTGGCTGCGAGGTAGGAAGGGATTGTTCCCCTTTAGACGGTGCATAGACAAACCATTTCATCATCATCATCATCATCATCAAGTGTTGGTGGCTCCAAGGTAGGTAGGGAAGGTGATGCTTTGGATGGTGGATGGACGAACCATTTCACCCTCATCATCATCATCTTCTGTTGGTGGCTGTGACGTAGGTAGGGAAGTTGCCTCTTTGGATGCTGGATGGAAGAATCATTTCATCATCATCTTCTGTTGGTGGCTGCCAGGTAGGTAGGGAAGGTGCCGCGTTGGACGGTGGATGGACAAACCATATCATCATCATAATCATCTTCTGTTGGTGGCCACGAGGTAGGTAGGGAAGGTGTCGCTTTGGATGGTGGATGGACGAACCATTACATAATCATCATCATCATATTCTGTTGGTGGGTGCGTGGGAGGCAGTGAATGTGGTGCTTTGGACAGTGGACGGACAAACCATTTCATCATCTTCATCATCATTATCATCATCTTGTGTTAGTGGCTGCGAGGTATGTAGGGAAGGTGCCACTTTAGACAGCGAGTGGACGAACCATTTCATCATCGTCATGTTCATCTTCTGCAGGTGGCTGCGAGGTAGGTAGGGAAGGTGTCGCTTTGGACGGTGGATGGACGAACCATTTCATCATCATCATCCTCATCATCCTCATCATCCTCCTCCTCCTCATCATCATCATCTTCTGTTGGTGGCTGCGAGGTAGGAAGGATGGTGCCGCTTTGGATGGTGGATGGATGAACCTTTTCATCATCATCATCATCATCATCAGCAGCAGCAGCAGCAGCAGCAGCAGCAGCATCTTCATCTGTTGGCGGCTGCGATTTAGGCATGGAAGGTGCCGCTTTGGACGGTGGATGGACAAACCATATCATCATCGTCATCATCTTCTTCTGTTGTTGGCTGCAAGGTAGTTACGGATGGTGCAATTTAGATGGTGTATGGACGAACCATTTCATCATCATCATCATCATCATCAACATCATCATCATCATCATCATCATCATCATCATCATCGTCTGTTGGTGGCTGCAAGGTAGGTAGGGAAGGTGCCGCTTTGCATGGTGGATGGACGAACCATTTCGTAATCATCAGCACCAGCAGTAGCAGCAGCATCATCATCATCGTCATCATCTTCTGTTGGTGGCTGCGAGGTAGGAAGGATGGTGCCGCATTGGATGGTGGATGGATGAACCTTTTCATCATCAGCAGCGTCATCATCATCAGCAGCAGCAGCAGCATCTTCATCTGTTGGCGACTGAGAGATAGGCATGGCAGGTGCCACTTTGGACGGTGGATGGGCAAACGATATCATCATCGTCATCATCTTATGTTGTTGGCTGCGAGGTAGGTACGGATGGTTCAATTTAGATGGTGGATGGATGAACCATTTCATCGTCATCATCATTTTCTGTTGGTGTCTGCGAGGTAGGTAGGAAAACTGCCGATTTGGACGGTGGATGAACGAATCATTTCATGAACATCATTATCATCTTCGGTTGGTGGCTGTGAGGTAGGTAGGGAAGGTGCCGCTTTGGGCGGTGGATGGACGAACCTTTATGTCATCTTCTCCTGTTGGTGGCTGCGAGGAAGATAGGGAAGGTGCCGCTTTGCATGGTGGATGGACGAAACATTTCATCAGCAGCAGCAGCAGCATCAGCAGCAGCAGCAGCAGCAGCAGCATCTTCATCTGTTGGTGGCTGCGAGTTAGGCATGGAAGGTGTCGCTTTGGACGTTGGATGGACAAACCATTTCATCATCATCATCATCTTCTTCGGTTGTTGCCTGCGAGGTAAGTAGGGATGGTGCAATTTGGACGGTGGATGGACAAACCATTTTATCATCATCATCATCATCATCATCTTCTGTTGGTGGCTGCGAGGTAGGTAAGATGGTGCCGCTTTCGTTGGTGCATGGACGAACCATTTCATCATGATCATCGTCGTCATCATCTGTTATTGGCTGCGAGGTAGGTAGGGAAGGTGCAGCTTTGGATGCTGGATGGATGAACCATTTCATCATCCTCATCCTCATCATCATCTTCTGTTGGTGGCTCTAAGGTAGGTAGGGAAGGTGCCGCTTTGGACAGTGAATGGACGAATCATTTCATCATCATCATCATCTTCTGTTTTTGGCTGTGCGTTACGTAGGGAAGGTACCACTTTGGACTGTGGATGGACGAATCATTTCATGAGCATCATCATCATGATCTTTCGTTGGCGGCTGCGAGGTAGGTCGGGATGGTGCAATTTGGACGGTGGATGGACCTACCATTTCATCATCATCATCATTTTCTGTTGGTGTCTGCGAGGTAGGTAGGGAAACTGCCGATTTGGACGGTGGATGAACGAATCATTTCATGAACATCATTATCATCTTCAGTTGGTGGCTGTGAGGTAGGTAGGGAAGGTGCCGCTTTGTACGGTGGATGGACGAACCTTTATGTCATCATCTCCTGTTGGTGGCTGCGAGGAAGATAGGGAAGGTGCCGCTTTGCATGGTGGATGGATGAACGATTTCGTCGTCATCATCTTCAGTTGGTGGATGCGATGTAGGAAGGGAACGTGCCGCTTTGGATGGTGCATGGACGAAACATTTCATCAGCAGCAGGACCAGCAGTAGCAGCATCAGCAGCAGCAGCATCTTCATCTGTTGGCGGCTGCGAGTTAGGCATGGAAGGTGCCGCTTTGGACGGTGGATGGACAAACCATATCATCATCGTCATCATCTTCTTCTGTTGTTGGCTGCGAGGTAGTTACGGATGGTGCAATTTGGATGGTGTATGGACGAACCATTTCATCATCATCATCATCATCAACATCATCATCATCATCATCATCGTCTGTTGGTGGCTGCAAGGTAGGTAGGGAAGGTGCCGCTTTGGACGGTGGATGGACGAACCTTTATGTCATCTTCCTCTGTTGGTTGCTGCGAGGAAGGTAGGGAAGGTGCCGCTTTGCATGGTGGATGGACGAACCATTTCGTAATCATCAGCACCAGCAGTAGCAGCAGCATCATCATCATCGTCATCATCTTCTGTTGGTGGCTGCGAGGTAGGAAGGATGGTGCCGCATTGGATGGTGGATGGATGAACCTTTTCATCATCAGCAGCAGCAGCATCATCATCATCAGCAGCAGCAGCAGCATCTTCATCTGTTGGTGGCTGCGAGTTAGGCATGGAAGGTGCCGCTTTGGACGGTGGATGGGCAAACCATATCATCATCGTCATCATCTTCTTCTGTTGTTGGCTGCGAGGTAGGTACGGATGGTGCAGTTTAGATGGTGGATGGACGGAACATTTCATCATCATCATCATCATCATCATCATCATCATCATCATCATCATCATCGTCTTTTGGTGGCTGCAGGGTAGGTAGGGAAGTTGCCCATTTGGATGGTGGATGGACGAACCATTTCATCATCATCATCATCATCATCATCTTCTGTTAATTGCTGCGAGGTAGGTAGGGAAGGTCTTGCTTTGGATGGTACATGGACTAACCATTTCATCCTCATCAACATCATCTTCTGTTGTTGGCTGCGAGGTAGGTCGGGATGGTGCAATTTGGACGGTGGATGGACAAACCATTTCATCATCATCATCATCAAGTGTTGGTGGCTCCAAGGTAGGCAGGGAAGGTGCTGCTTTGGATGGTGCATGGACGAACCATTTCATCATCATCATCATCATCATCATTTTGTCTTAATTGCTGCGAGGTAGGTAGGGAAGGTCTTGCTTTGGATGGTACATGGACAAACCATTTCATCCTCAACAACATCTTTTTCTGTTGTTGGCTGTGAGGTAGGCAGGGAAGGTGCAGCTTTGGACGGTGGATGGACAAATCATTTCATTATCATCATCATCATCAAGTGTTGGTGGCTGCGAGGTAGGTAGGGAAGGTACCACTATGGACGGTGGATGGACGAATCATTTCATCATCATCAGCATCTTCTTCTGTTGTTGGCTGCGAGGTAGGTCGGGATGGTGCAATTTGGACGGTGGATGGACAAACCATTTCATCATCATCATCATCATCATCATCAAGTGTTGGTGGCTCCAAGGTAGGTAGGGAAGGTGATGCTTTGGATGGTGGATGGACGAACCATTTCACCCTCATCATCATCATCTTCTGTTGGTGGCTGTGACGTAGGTAGGGAAGTTGCCTCTTTGGATGCTGGATGGAAGAATCATTTCATCATCATCTTCTGTTGGTGGCTGCCAGGTAGGTAGGGAAGGTGCCGCGTTGGACGGTGGATGGACAAACCATATCATCATCATAATCATCTTCTGTTGGTGGCCACGAGGTAGGTAGGGAAGGTGTCGCTTTGGACGGTGGATGGACGAACCATTACATAATCATCATCATCATATTCTGTTGGTGGGTGCGTGGGAGGCAGTGAATGTGGTGCTTTGGACAGTGGACGGACAAACCATTTCATCATCTTCACCATCATCATCATCATCTTGTGTTAGTGGCTGCGAGGTATGTAGGGAAGGTGCCACTTTAGACTGCGAATGGACGAACCATTTCATCATCGTCGTGTTCATCTTCTGCAGGTGGCTGCGAGGTAGGTAGGGAAGGTGTCGCTTTGGACGGTGGATGGACGAACCATTTCATCATCATCATCCTCATCATCCTCATCATCCTCCTCCTCATCATCATCATCTTCTGTTCTTGGCTGCGAGGTAGGTAGGGATTCTTCCCCTTTGGACGATGCATAGACAAACCATTTCATCATCATCATCATCATCATGATCATCATCAAGTGTTGGTGGCTGCGAGGTAGGTAGGGAAGCTGCCCCTTTGGATGGTGGATGGACAAACCATATCATCATCGTCATCATCTTCTGTTGTTCGCTACGAGGCAGGTAGGGAAGGTGTTACTTTCGATGGTGGATGGACGAACCATTACATCATCATCATCATCATCTTCTCTTGGTGGGTGCGTGGGAGGTAGTGAATGTGGAGCTTTGGACGGTGGATGGACAAAGCATTTCATCATCATCATCATCTTGTGTTAGTGCCTGCGAGGTATGTAGGGAAGGTGCCCCTTTGGATGGTGGATGGACGAACCATTTCACCCTCATCATCATCATCTTCTTCTGTTGGTGGCTGCGAGTAAGGTAGGGAAGGTGCAACTTTGTATGGTGGATGGACGAATCATTTCACCGTCATCATCATCATCTTCTGTTGGTGCTGCGAGGTAGGCAGGGAAGGTGCCGATTTGGATGGTGGATGGACGAAACATTATGTCATCATCTCCTGTTGCTGGCTGCGACGAAGGTAGGAAAGGTGCCGCTTTGGATGGTGGATGGACGAACCATTTCATGAACATCATCATCATGAACTTCCATTGACGGCTGCGAGGTTTGTAGGGAAGGTGCCGCGTTGGATGGTGGATGGACGAACCATTTCATGAACATCATCATCATGAACTTCCATTGACGGCTGCGAGGTTTGTAGGGAATGTTCCGCTTTGGATGGTGGATGGACGAACCTTTTCATAATCATCGTCATCGTCTTCTATTTTTGGCTGAGAGTTGCGAAGGTAAGGTACCGCTTTGGATTGTGCATGGACGAATCATTTCATCGTCATCATCATGATAATTACCATCATCTTTTGTTGGTGGCTGCGAGGGAGGTAGGGAGAGTGCCGATTTTATGGTGGATAGACAAACCCTGTCGTCTTCATCATCCTCCTCATCATCATCATTTTCTTCTGTTGGTGGCTGCGAGGTAGCTAAGATGGTGCCGCGTTGGACAGTGAATGGACGTACCATTTCATCATGATCATCATCTTCTGTTGGTGGCTGTGAGGTAGGTAGGGAAGGTGCCGCTTTGGACGGTGGATGGATGAACCATTGCATCATCATCATCATACTCTTTTGGTGCTGCGAGGTAGGTAGGGAAGGTGTTACTTTGGATGGTGCATAGACGAACCATTTCATCATCATCATGAACATCGTTTTCTATTGGCAGCTGCGAGGTAGGTAGGGAACGTACCGCTTTGGACGGTGGATGCACGAACCATTTCATCATCATCATCATCATCATCTTCTTCTGTTGTTGGCTGCGAGGTAGGAAGGGAAGGTGCAGCTTTGGATGCTGGATGGATGAACCATTTCATCATCATCATCATCTTCTATTGGTGGCTGCGAGGTCGGTAAGATGGTTCCGCTTTGGTCGGTGGATGGATAAACCATTTCATCATCATCATCATCATCGTCATCATCTTCTGTTGGTGGCTGCGAGGTAGGTAGGGATGGTGCAGCTTTGGATGCTGGATGGATGAACCATTTCAACATCATCATCTTCTGTTGGTGGCTGCAAGGTAGGTAGGGAAGGTGCTGCTTTGGATGGTGGTTGGACGAATCATTTCATCATCATCATCTTCTGTTTTTGGCTGTGCGTTAAGTAGGGAAGGTACCACTTTGGACTGTGGATTGACGAATCATTTCATAAACATCATCATCTTGAACTTCGGTTGGTGGCTGCGTGGTAGGTAGGGAAGGTGCCACTTTGGACAGTGAATGGACGAACCATTTCACCGTCATCGTCATCATCATATTCTGTTGGTGGCTGCGAGGTAGGTAAGATGGTGCTGCTTTGGACGGTGGTTGGACGAACCATTGCATCATCATCATCATCATCTTCTGTTGGTGCTGCGAGGTAGGCAGGGAAGGTGCCGATTTGGATGGTGGATGGACGAACCATTTCATCGTCATCATCATCATCATATTCTGTTGGTGGCTGCGAGGTAGCTAGGGAAGGTGCCGCTCTGGTTGGTGGATGGACGGATCATTTCATCATCATCAGCAGCAGCAGTAGCATCAGCAGCAGCAGTAGCATCATCATCATCATCATCTTCGGTTGTTGGCTGCGAGGTAGGTAGGGAAGGTGCCGCTTTGGATACTGGATGGATGAACCATTTCATCATCATCATCATCATCATCATCTTCTGTACGTGGCTGCGAGGTAGGTAGCGAAGGTGCCGCTTTGGACGGTGGATGGACGAACCTTTTCGTAATCATCGTCATCGTCTTCTATTTTTGGCTGAGAGTTGCGAAGGTAAGGTACCGCTTTGGATTGTGGATGGACGAATCATTTCATCGTCATCATCATGATATTTACCATCATCTTTTGTTGGTGGCTGCGAGGGAGGTAGGGAGAGTGCCGCTTTTTATGGTGGATAGACAAACCATGTCGTCATCATCATCATCATCATCATCATCATCATCATCATCATTTTCTTCTGTTGGTGGCTGCGAGGTAGGTAAGATGGTGCCGCGTTGGACAGTGGATGGACGAACCATTGCATCATCATCATCATATTCTTTTGGTGCTGCGAGGGAGGTAGGGAAGGTGTTACTTTGGATGGTGCATGGACGAACCATTTCATCATCATCAATATCGTTTTCTATTGGCGGCTGCGAGGTAGGTAGGGAACGTAGCGCTTTGGACGGTGGATGCACGAACCATTTCGTCATCATCAGCACCAGCAGTAGCAGCACCATCATCATCATCACCATCTTCTGTTGTTGGCTGCGAGGTAGGTAGGGAAGGTGCTGCTTTGGATGCTGGGTGGATGAAACATTTCATCATCATCATAATCATCATCATCATCTTCTGTTGGTGGCTGAGAGGTAGGTAAGGAAGGTGCGGCTTTGGATGGTGGTTTGACAAATCATTTCATGAACATCATCATCATGAACTTCCGTTGGTGGCTGCGAGGTATGTAGGGAATGTGCCGCTTTGGATGCTGGATGGACGAATCATTTCATCATCATCATCATCTTCTGGTTTTGGCTATGCGATACGTAGGGAAGATACCACTTTGGACTGTGGATGGACGAATCATTTCATGAACATCATCATCATAAAATTCCGTTGGTGGCTGCAAGGTTGGTAGGGAAGGTGCCGCTTTGGAGAGTAAATGGACGAACCATTTCATCATTATCATCATCTTGTGTGGGTGGCTGTGAGGTAGGTAGGGAAGGTGCCACTTTGGACGGTGGATGGACGAACGATTTCATCAATATCATCATCTTCTCTTGGTGGCTGTGAGGTAGGTAGGGAAGGGGCCGCTTTGGACGGTGGATGGACGAACCATTATGTCATCATCTCCTGTTGGTGGCAGCGAGGTAGGTAGGGAAGGTGCCGCTTTGGACGGTGGATGGACGAACCATTTCATCATCATCATCTTATGTTGGTGGATGCGAGGTAGGAAGGGAAGGTGCCGCTTTGGATGGTGCATGGACGAAACATTTCAACATCATCATCATCTTCTGTTTTTGGCTGTGCGTTACGTAGGGAAGGTACCACTTTGGACTGTGGATGGACGAATCATTTCATGAACATCATCACCATGAAGTTCCGTTGACGGCTGCGAGGTAGGAAGGGAAGATGCCGCTTTGGACGGTGGATGGACAAACCCTGTCATCATCATCATCATCTTATGCTGGTGGCTGTGAGGTAGGTAGGGAAGGTGTTACTTTGGATGGTGTATGGACGTACCATTTCAACATCATCATTATCATCTTGTGTTGGTGGCTGCGAGGTAGGTAGGGAAGGTTCTGATTTTGACGGTGGATGGACAAACCATTATGTCATCATCATCTTCTGTTGGTGGATGCGAGGTAGGAAGGGAAGGTGCCGCTTTGGATGGTGCATGGACGAAACATTTCATCATCATGATAAACATCATTTTCTGGTGGTGGCTGTGAGGTAGGTAGGGAAGGTACCGCTTGGATGGTGGATGGAAGGACCACTTTGTCATCATCAGTACCAGCAGTAGCATCATCATTGTCATCATCATCATCTTCTGTTGCTGGATACAAGGTAGGTAGGGATGGTGTCGCTTTGGACGGTGGATGGACGAACCATTTCATCATCATCATCATCATGATCTTCTGGTGGTGGCTGCTTGGTAGGTAGGGAAGGTTGGCTTTAGATGTTGGATGGATAAACCATTTCATCACCATCATCATCATCATCTTGTGTTGGTGGCTGCGAGGTAGGTAGGGAAGGTGCCGCTTTGGACAGTGAATGGACAAACCATTTCATCATCATCATCATCATAATTATCATCATCTTTTGTTGGTGGCTGCGAGGCAGGTAGGGAGAGTGCCGCTTTGTATGTTGGATGGACAAACCATGTCGTCATCATCATCATCGACATCATCATCTTCTTCTGTTGGTGGCTGCGAGGTAGGTACGGACGGTGCCGGTATGGACCTTGGATGGATGAAGGATTTCATCACCTTCATCATCATCGTCATCATCTTCTTTTGGTGGCTGCGAGGCAGGTAGGGAAGGTGCCGCTTTGGATGGTGGATGGACGAATCGTTTCATCGTCATCATCATCATCATTTTCTGTTGGTGGCTTCGAGGTATGTAGGGAAGGTGCCGCTTTGGACAGTGGATGGACGAACCATTTCATCATTATCATCATCTTCTGTTGGTTTACGAGGTAGGTAGGGAAGGTGTTGCTTTGTATGGTGCATGGACGAACCATTTCATCATCATCATCACCATCTTCTGTTGGTGCTCCGAGGTAGGTAAGATGGTGCCGCTTTGGACAGTGGATGGACGAACCATCATCATCATCATCATAATTATCATCATCTTTTGCTGGTGGCTGCGAGGTAGGTAGGGAAAGTGCCGCTTTCTATCGTGGATGGAGAAACCATGTCGTCATCATCAGCATCAGCAGTCGCATCATCATCATCATCATCATGATCTTCTGTTGGTGGCTGCGAGTTATATAGGGAAGGTGCCGCTTTGGACAGTGAATGAACGAACCATTTCATCATCATCATCATCATCATATTCTGTTGGTGGCTGTGAGGTAGGTAGGGAAGGTGCCGCTCTGGACGGTGGATGGACGAACCATTGCATCATCATCATCATCACCATCACCATCATCATCATCATCATCATCATCATCATCATCAACTTCTGTTGGTGGCTGCGAGGTAGGTAGTGAATGTGGTGCTTTGGATGGTGGGTGGATGAACAATTATATCATTATCATCATCATCTTCTGCTGGTGGCTGGAAGGTAGGTAGGGAAGGTTCGGCTTTGGAGTGTGGATGGACGAACAATTATATCATCATCATCATCATCTTCTTGTTGTGTGCGTGGGAGGTAGTGAATGTGGTGCTTTGGACGGTGGATGGACAAACCATTTCATCATTATCATCATCTTCTGTTGGTGCTGCCATGGAGGTAGGGAAGGTGTTGCTATGTATGGTGCATGGACGAACCATTTCATCATCATCATCATCATCATCATCTTCTGTTGGTGGCTACGAGGTAGGTAGGGAAGGTGCCGCTTTGGACAGTGGATGGACGAACCATTTCATCATTATCATCATCTTCTGTTGGTGTTACGAGGTAGGTAGGGAAGGTGTTGCTTTGTATGGTGCATGGACGAACCATTTCATCATCATCATCACTATCTTCTGTTGGTGCTCCGAGGTAGGTAAGATGGTGCCGCTTTGGACAGTGGATGGACGAACCATCATCATCATCATCATAATTATCATCATCTTTTGCTGGTGGCTGCGAGGTAGGTAGGGAAAGTGCCGCTTTCTATCGTGGATGGAGAAACCATGTCGTCATCATCAGCATCAGCAGTCGCATCATCATCATCATCATCATGATCTTCTGTTGGTGGCTGCGAGTTATATAGGGAAGGTGCCGCTTTGGACAGTGAATGAACGAACCATTTCATCATCATCATCATCATCATATTCTGTTGGTGGCTGTGAGGTAGGTAGGGAAGGTGCCGCTCTGGACGGTGGATGGACGAACCATTGCATCATCATCATCATCACCATCACCATCATCATCATCATCATCATCATCATCATCATCAACTTCTGTTGGTGGCTGCGAGGTAGGTAGTGAATGTGGTGCTTTGGATGGTGGGTGGATGAACAATTATATCATTATCATCATCATCTTCTGCTGGTGGCTGGAAGGTAGGTAGGGAAGGTTCGGCTTTGGAGTGTGGATGGACGAACAATTATATCATCATCATCATCATCTTCTTGTTGTGTGCGTGGGAGGTAGTGAATGTGGTGCTTTGGACGGTGGATGGACAAACCATTTCATCATTATCATCATCTTCTGTTGGTGCTGCCATGGAGGTAGGGAAGGTGTTGCTATGTATGGTGCATGGACGAACCATTTCATCATCATCATCATCATCATCATCTTCTGTTGGTGGCTACGAGGTAGGTAGGGAAGGTGTTGCTTTGGACAGTGGATGGACCAACAATTTCATCATTATCAAAATCTTCTCTTGGTGGCTGCGAGGTAGGTAGGCAAGGTGCCGTTTTGGATGGTGGATGGACGAACCATTTCATCATCATCATCATCTTGTGTTAGTGGCTGCGAGGTAGGTAGGGATGGTGCAGCTTTGGACAGGGGATGGACGGACAATTACATCATCATCATCATCATCATCATAATTATCATCATCTTTTGTTGGTGGCTGCGAGGTAGGTAGGGGAGTTATCGCTTCGGACGGTGGATGGACGAACAATTATATCATCATCACCTTTTCTCGGTGTGTGCGTGGGAGGTAGTGAATGTGGTGCTTTGGACGATGGATGGACGAACCATTTCATCATCATCATCTTTTGTTGGTGGCTGCGAGGTAGGTAGGGGTGGTGTTGCTTTGTATGGTGCCTGGACGAACCATATCACCGTCATCATCATCATCTTGTGGTGGTGGATGCGAGGTAGGTAAGGAAGGTGCCGCTTTCGACAGTGGATGGACGAACCACTTCATCATTATCATCATCCTCATCATCTTCTGTTGGTGGCTGCGAGGTAGGCAAGATGGTGCCGCTTTCGACAGTGGATGGACGAACCATTTCATCATTATCATCATCATCATCATTTTCCGCAGTTGGCTGCGAGGTAGGTAGGGAAGGTGCCGCTCTGGATGGTGGATGGACAAACCATTTCATCATCATCACCATCATTATCATCATTATCATCAACTTCTGTTGGTGGCTGCGAGGTAGGTAGGGAAGGTTCGGCTTTGGAGTGTGGATGGACGAACAATTATATCATCATCATCTTCTTGTTGTGTGCGTGGGAGGTAGTGAATGTGGTGCTTTGGATGGTGGATGGACAAACCATTGCATCATCATCATCATCTTCTGTTGGTGGCTGTGAGGTAGGTAAGGATGATGCAGCTTTGGATGGGGGATGGACGGACAATTACATCATCATCATCAACCTGATCTTCTGTTGGTGGCTGCGAGGTACGTAGTGAATGTGGTGCTTGGAAGGTGGATGGGAGAACCATTTCATCACCATCATCATCATCATCTTCTGTTGGTGGCTGCGAGGTAGGTAAGATGGTGCCGCTTTGGACAGTGGATGGACGAACTATTTCATTATTATCATCATCATCATCTTGTGTTGGTGGCTGCGAGGTAGGTAGGGAAGGTATCGCTTCGGATGGTAGGTGGACGAACCATTTCATCGTCATCATCATCATCTTCTGTTGGTGGCTGCGAGGCAGGTAGGGAAGGTGCCGTTTTGGATGGTGGATGGACGAATCATTTCATCATCATCACCATCATCATCTTGTGTTGGTGGCTGCGAGGTAGGTATGGAAGGTGACGCTTTGGAGTGTGGATGGATGAACCATTTCATCACCTTCATCATCATAATTATCATCATCTTGTGTTGGTGGCTGCGAGGTAGGTAGGGAGAGTGCCGCTTTGTATGGTGGATGGACAAACCATTTCATCATCATCATCATCATAATTATCATCATCTTTTGTTGGTGGCTGCGAGGTAGGTAGGGAGAGTGCCGCTTTGGACAGTGGATGGA
This sequence comes from Rhynochetos jubatus, assembly GCA_027574665.1. Taxonomy (NCBI): domain Eukaryota; kingdom Metazoa; phylum Chordata; class Aves; order Eurypygiformes; family Rhynochetidae; genus Rhynochetos; species Rhynochetos jubatus. The sequence goes on along the minus strand of CM050689.1, from coordinate 8,273,190 downwards.
CAAACCATGTCGTCATCATCATCATCGTCATCATCAACTTCTGTTGGTGGCTGCGAGGTAGGTAGGGAAGGTGCCGCTTTGGATGGTGGATGGACGAAACGTTTCATCGTCATCATCATCATCATTTTCTGTTGGTGGCTTCGAGGTAGGTACGGAAGGTGCCGCTTTGGATGGTGGATTGATGAAGGATTTCATCACCTTCATCATCATTGTCATCATCTTCTGTCGGTGGCTGCGAGGCAGGTAGGGAAGGTGCCGCTTTGGATTGTGGATGGACGAACCATTTCACCCTCATCATCATCATCATCTTGTGCTGGTGGCTGCGAGGTAGGTAGGGAAGGTGCCGCTTTGTATGGTGGAAGGACAAACCATGTCGTCATCATCATCATCATCATCTTCTTCTGTTGGTGGCTGCGAGGTAGGTAAGATGGTGCCGCTTTGGACAGTGGATGGACGAACCATTTCATCATCATCATAATTATCATCATTTTCCGCAGTTGGCTGCGAGGTAGGTAGGGAAGGTGCCGCTCTGGATGGTGGATGGATGAGCCATTTCATCATCATCACCATCATTATCATCATTATCATCAGCTTCTGTTGGTGGCTGCGAGGTAGGTAGTGAATGTGGTGCTTTGGATGGTGGATGGACGAATCATTTCATCATCATCATCATCATCTTCTGTTGGTGGCTGTGAGGCACGTAGGGATGGTGCCGCTTTGGAAGGTGCATGGACGAATCATTTCATCATCATCATCATCAATTTCTGTTGGTGGCTGCGAGGCAGGTAGGGAAGGTGCCGCTTTGGATGGTGGATGGACGAATCATTTCATCATCATCACCATCAGCATCTTGTGTTGGTGGCTGCGAGGTAGGTATGGAAGGTGCCGCTTTGGACGGTGGATGGATGAACCATTTCATCACCTTCATCATCATAATTATCATCATCTTGTGTTGGTGGCTGCGAGGTAGGTAGGGAGAGTGCCGCTTTGTATGGTGGATGGACAAACCATTTCATCATCATCATCATCATAATTATCATCATCTTTTGTTGGTGGCTGCGAGGTAGGTAGGGAGAGTGAAGTTTTGGGCAGTGGATGGACGAACCATTGCATAATCATCATCAACATCATTTTCTGTTGGTGGCTGCGAGATAGGTAGGGAGAGTGAAGTTTTGGACAGTGGGTGGACAAACCATGTCGTCATCATCATCATCGTCATCATCAACTTCTGTTGGTGGCTGCGAGGTAGGTACGGAAGGTGCCGCTATGGACCTTGGATGGATGAAGGATTTCATCACCTTCATCATCATCGTCATCATCTTCTGTTGGTGGCTGCGAGGCAGGTAGGGAAGGTGCCGCTTTGGATGGTGGATGGACGAATCGTTTCATCGTCATCATCATCATCATTTTCTGTTGGTGGCTTCGAGGTAGGTACGGAAGGTGCCGCTTTGGATGGTGGATTGATGAAGGATTTCATCACCTTCATCATCATCGTCATCATCTTCTGTTGGTGGCTGCGAGGCAGGTAGGGAAGGTGCCGCTTTGGATTGTGGATGGACGAACCATTTCACCCTCATCATCATCATCATCTTGTGCTGGTGGCTGCGAGGTAGGTATGGAAGGTGCCGCTTTGGATGGTGGATGGACGAACCATCATCATCATCATAATTACCATCATCTTTTGTTGGTGGCTGTGAGGCACGTAGGGATGGTGCCGCTTTGGATGGTGGATGGACGAACCATTGCATAATCATCATCAACATCGTTTTCTGTTGGTGCCTGCGAGGTAGGTAGGGAAGGTGCCGCTTTGGACAGTGAATGGACGAAGCATTTCAGCGTCATCATCATCATAATTATCATCATCTTTTGCTGGTGGCTGCGAGGTAGGTAGGGAAAGTGCCGCTTTCTATCGTGGATGGAGAAACCATGTCGTCATCATCATCATCATCATCTTCTTCTGTTGGTGGCTGCGAGGTAGGTAAGATGGTGCCGCTTTGGACAGTGGATGGACGAACCATTTCATCATAATCATCTGCTGTTGGTGCTGCGAGGTAGGTAGGGTGTGGGTAGTTAGGATCTGGCGGCCGGAAGATTACGTGCTGTACGGAAAGACAGGGACCCTCCCCTGATAGCCAGTAGTGTGTAGTTTGCAATGTAAACAGACGGAAGTGACGTGACAAACCTAAGCCATATAACGCGGTGTTACACATCAATAAACGCCATTTGCCGTCCACCACATTGGTGTCTGTGAGCAGATGGCCCAAGCGCCCCGGGGGGGGGTCGCCGTGCCGTTTCTGAACCAGGTCGCCACGCCTTGCGAAGGCAACAAGTGGTGCCGAAATCCGGGAAAACTCGCCTGGATTCGGGTGAACGGCGGCCGGAGCGGCTGGACCAGCCCGGCGGGGAGGACGCTCCCGGACCAACAAGGAGGATGGAAGCCCTTGTGAAGGTCGTATTGTTATTACATGAGCAGTGGTGTATTGATTGTAAACCCAAAGATTTTACTCTCGCAGTTGCGAGGCTTTTTAAAACTGGGGTCATTGACCAGCCAGTGGATATTTTCCACCCTGAGGTGTGGGATAAATGCACTAAAGCGTTAGCCGAGGAGACGATGTCCTCGGGCTGTGGGAAAAACCTTAAGTCGTGGGGGAGAGTCGTACAGGCCCTGCAGAAGACCTTAAAAGAACAGGAGACCTGGAGGGTGGCAAAGGACTGTTTGTTGGCTGCCCCGAAAACGGCAGTCGGGGCAGCCACACAGACTTTGCACCCCCCAGACGGTAATGATTCTGCTGAGCCTAAAGACCGGCAAGAGGGCGACACGCCCCCTCAACTCCCGAACCCCGACCCGCCTACGGAAGTGCAGAAACAAGCTAAATCTTTCTGGGGTGGGCTAGCCGAGGAAGCCAGGGGCGCGGTGGAGAGACCACAGTCGGAGGAGGGTTGGGTTAAACCGCCGCCCTATACGCCCCAAGATGGCGACGGACAGAAAGAAGAAGGGCGGGGCGAAGATGCCTGTGGTGGAGATAAGGAGGAGGCGTTAGCACTAACAAGCGCGCGCGAACAAGAAAGGGAGGAGAATGGGAAAGAGAAAGAGGGCGGGGGCGATAGGGGGAAGGAGGGGAGCGTGATCGAAGGGCGGAAAGCCAATCAGAGCGGCCATCTGGAGAAACGCCCCTGTAGGGCGAACACCCCGCCGCACAGAGGGCGGGGCGACACAGGAAGGAGGGCCGAGTCAAGAGGGAGGGAACGGCCCGCCCACAGAAGAAGCGGGCGGGGCCGGGTCCCAACAAAAAGGTACGGAAAACCGGAAGTACCCGGTCAGTCGAGCTCCGGCTCTGAGTCAGACACTAGCTGGGACGAGCTGCTCGCAACCGATTCAAACTCAGAGGAGGAGGAAATGAGACTAGATACATTCAAAAGCCAAAATACTCCCATCCAAAATAAAAAGGGACCCCGAGAGGAAAATATTCCTCTCACTGATTGGAGGAAAATAAAGATTGCGTGTGCCGATTGGGCCCCATCAGCCACGCTAGCGTTCCCGGTCCAGGTGACAGACAGGGGACAGAGGGTCTACTCGCCAATAAACCCTAAGGATATATGAGCGATTGTTAAGGCAATTGCAGATAAAGGGCTTAATTCTGCCATGGTCTGCACCCTCATAGATGGTATTTTCGGGGGAGACGATCTGCTCCCGTTTGATATAAAACAAATGTGTAGATTGATCTTTGATGGGGCAGGAATGATCGCTTTTAAACAAGAATGGGAGGACAACTGCGTGAGGCAACTAGCCCAAGTAACCGGGCTTAAAGTAACCACTTAAATCCATCAAACTAAATCTTCAGAATGAAACTAACAAAAATTGTGAGTTTTTATCCACAGAACCGGTTTATCAGACGCCCTTATAACCCGTACGCACTGGTAGCAGGAGAAGACTGCAAGTCAACAAGCATCCTGTCCACACCTGAAAGTGCGAGAAGGATTGGAGAAGCGAAAAAAGAAGAACGAGAAGCACAACAAAACTGGTTTGCATCATGGTTTAACCATTCACCATGGCTGACCTCCCTGATATCTACCCTGATAGGGCCAATTATAATAATTGTAATAGCACTGATTTTTGGACCCCGTGTATTGAATAAGTTCGTGTTATTTGTTAAAAGCCGGCTAGAAACAGTTAATATCATGATGATAGAATACCGACAATTGCTATAAAAATGTTCTTGTTCAGAATTGTTTAGCTATCTCCAGTCATACCCTGTTATTCCCAGTAACACCCCTGTTGCCTATCACCTAGCGTGCCTTATATTTTTCATTCAAGTTCATGATATGTGTCAAAATTGTTGTAAAGCATAGCTTAAGAACGGGATACAATTCCAAGATTGCGATATACGTATTTTCGAGATTGTTACATTTTAGCCAATTTACTTACGCATAGGGAGGGGGGAAATGTGGGTAGTTAGGATCTGGCGGCCGGAAGATTACGTGCTGTACGGAAAGACAGGGACCCTCCCCTGATAGCCAGTAGCGTGTAGTTTGCAATGTAAACAGACGGAAGTGACGTGACAAACCTAAGCCATATAACGCGGTGTTACACATCAATAAACGCCATTTGCCGTCCACCACATTGGTGTCTGTGAGCAGATGGCCCAAGCGGCCCGGGGGGGGGGTCGCCGTGCCGTTTCTGAACCAGGTCGCCACGCCTTGCGAAGGCAACAGTAGGGAAGGTGTTGCTTTGTATGGTACATGCACGAACCATATCACCGTCATCATCATCATCATTTTCTGTTGGTGGCTGCGAGGTAAGTAAGGAAGGTGCCGCTTTGGACAGTGGATGGACGAACCATTTCATCATCATCATCATCATCATATTCTGTTGGTGGCTGCGAGGTAGGTAGTGAATGTGCCGCTTTGGATGCTGGATGGACGAACCATTTCACCCTCATCATCATCATAATTATCATCATCTTGTGCTGGTGGCTGCGAGGTAGGTAGGGAAGGTTCGGTTTTGGAGTGTGGATGGACGAACAATTATATCATCATCATCATCACCTTTTCTTGGTGTGTGCGTGGGAGGTAGTGAATGTGGTGCTTTGGACGGTGGATGGACAAAGCATTTCATCGTCATCATCATCATCTCCTGTTGGTGGCGGCGAGGTAGGTAGGGAAGGTGCCGCTTTGGATGGTGGATGGACGAACCATTTCATCATCATCATCTTTTGTTGGTGGATGCTAGGTAGGTAGGGAAGGTGTTACTTTGGATGGTGCATGGACGAACCATTTCACTGTCATCATCATCATCATCATCTTCTGTTGGTGCTGCGAGGTAGGTAAGATGGTGCCGCTTTGGACAGCGGATGGACCAACCATTTCATAGTTATCATCATCTTCTCTTGGTGGCTGTGAGGTAGCTAAGGATGGTGCAGCTTTGGAAGGGAAATGGACGAACCGTTTCATCATCATCATCAACATGATCTTCTGTTGGTGGCTGCGAGTTAGGTAGGGAAGGTTCCGCTTTCGTCGGTGGATGGACGAACCATTGCATCATCATCACCATCATCATCTTCATCATCATCATCTTTCGTTGGTGGCTGCGAGGTAGGGAGTGAATGTGGTGCTTGGAAGGTGGATGGGAGAACCATTTCATCACCATCATCATCATCACCTTTCATTGGTGGCTGCGAGGTAGGGAGTGAATGTGGTGCTTGGAAGGTGGATGGGAGAACCATTTCATCACCATCATCATCATCATCTTCTGCTGGTGGCTGCGAGGTAGGTGGGGATGGTGCCGCTTGGGACAGTGGATGGACGAACTATTTCATCATTATCATCATCATCATCATTTTCTGTTGTTGGCTGCGAGGTAGGTAGGGAACGTGCCGCTTTGGATGGTGGATGGACGAATCATTTCATGAACATCATCATCATCATCATGAACTTCCGTTGGTGGCTGCAAGGTTGGTAGGGAAGGTGCCGCTTTGGACAGTAAATGGACGAACCATTTCACCGTCATCATCACCATAGATATTATCATCTTTTGTTGGTGGCTGCGAGGTAGTTAGGGAGAGTACCGCTTTGGACGGTGGATGGACAAACCACATCGATGTCGTCGTCATCATCATCATCATCATCATCATCATCTTCTTCTGTTGGTGGCTGCGAGGTAGGTAAGATGGTGCCGCTTTGGACAGTGGATGGACCAACCATTTCATCATTATCAAAATCTTCTCTTGGTGGCTGCGAGGTAGGTAGGCAAGGTGCCGTTTTGGACGGTGGATGGACGAACCATTTCATCACCATCATCATCATCTTCTCTTGGTGCCTGTGAGGTAGCTAAGGATGGTGCAGCTTTGGAAGGGAAATGGACGAACCGTTTCATCATCATCATCATCATCATCTTGTGTTAGTGGCTGCGAGGTAGGTAGGGATGGTGCAGCTTTGGACGGGGGATGGACGGACAATTACATCATCTTCATCATCATCATCTTCCGTTGGTGGCTGCGAGGTAGGGAGTGAATGTGGTGCTTGGAAGGTGGATGGGAGAACCATTTCATCACCATCACGATCATCATCTTGTGTTGGTGGCTGCGAGGTAGGTACGGAAGGTGTTGCTTTGTATGGTGCATGGACGAACCATTTCATCGTCATCATCATCATCTTCTGTTGGTGCTCCGAGGTAGGTAAGGAAGGTGCCGCTTTGGACAGTGGATGGACGAACCATCATCATCATCATAATTATCATCATCTTTTGTTGGTGGCTGCGAGGTAGGTAGGGATGGTGCCGCTTTGGATGGTGGATGGACGAACCATTGCATAATCATCATCAACATCATTTTCTGTTGGTGCCTGCGAGGTAGGTAGGGAAGGTGCCGCTTTGGACAGTGAATGGACGAAGCATTTCAGCGTCATCATCATCATAATTATCATCATCTTTTGCTGGTGGCTGCGAGGTAGGTAGGGAAAGTGCCGCTTTCTATCGTGGATGGAGAAACCATGTCGTCATCATCATCATCATCATCTTCTGTTGGTGGCTGCGAGGTAGGTAAGGTGGTGCCACTTGGGACAGTGGATGGACGAACCATTTCATCATTATCATCTGCTGTTGGTGCTGCGAGGTAGGTAGGGAAGGTGTTGCTTTGTATGGTACATGCACGAACCATATCACCGTCATCATCATCATCATTTTCTGTTGGTGGCTGCGAGCAAAGTAAGGAAGGTGCCGCTTTGGACAGTGGATGGACGAACCACTTCGTCATCATCAGCATCAGCAGTCGCATCATCATCATCATCATCATGATCTTCTGTTGGTGGCTGCTAGGTATATAGGGAAGGTTCGGCTTTGGAGTGTGGATGGACGAACAATTATATCATCATCATCATCATCTTCTTATTGTGTGCGTGGGAGGTAGTGAATGTGGTGGTTTGGACGGTGGATGGACGAACCATTTCATCATCATCATCATGATCTTGTGTTAGTGGCTGCAAGGTAGGTAGGGAAGGGCCGCTTTGGACAGTGGATGGACGAACCATTTCATCATCATCATCATCACCATCTTCTGTTGGTGGCTGCGAGGTAGGTAGGGAAGGTGCTGCTTTGGATTGTGGATGGACGAATCATTTCATGAACATCATCATCATGCACTTTCGCTGGAGGTTGCGAGGTAGGTAGGGAAGGTGCCACTTTGGACAGTGAATGGATGAACCATTTCACCATCATCATCATAATTATCATCATCTTCTGTTGGTGGCTGCGACGTAGGTAGGGAAGGTGTCGCTTTGGACAGTGGATGGACCAACAATTTCATCATTATCAAAATCTTCTCTTGGTGGCTGCGAGGTAGGTAGGCAAGGTGCCGTTTTGGATGGTGGATGAGCGAATCATTTCATCATCATCATCATCTTGTGTTAGTGGCTGCAGGGTAGGTAGGGATGGTGCAGCTTTGGACGGGGGATGGACGGACAATTACATCATCATCATCACCATCATCATCATCATCATCATCATCATCATCATCATCATCATCATCATCATCTTTTGTTGGTGGCTGCGAGGTAGGTAGGGGAGTTATCGCTTCGGACGGTGGATGGACGGACAATTATATCATCATCACCTTTTCTCGGTGTGTCCGTGGGAGGTAGTGAATGTGGTGCTTTGGACGGTGGATGGACGAACCATTTCATCATCATCGTCTTCTGTTGGTGGCTGCGAGGTAGGTAGGGATGGTGCAGCATTGGACGGGAAATGGACGAACCATTTCATCATCATCATCTTCTATTGGTGGCTGCGAGGTAGGTATGGGTGGTGTTGCTTTGTATGGTGCCTGGACGAAGCATATCACCGTCATCATCATCATCTTGTGGTGGTGGCTGCGAGGTAGGTAAGGAAGGTGCCGCTTTCGACAGTGGATGGACGAACCACTTCATCATTATCATCATCATCATCATTTTCCGCAGTTGGCTGCGAGGTAGGAAGGGAAGGTGCCGCTCTGGATGGTGGATGGACGAACCATTGCATCATCATCATCATCTTCTGTTGGTGGCTGCGAGGTAGGTAGGGAAGGTGCCGCTTTGGATGGTGGATGGACGAATCATTTCATCATCATCATCATCACCACCTTCTGTTGGTGGCTGCGAGGCAGGTAGGGAAGGTGCCGCTTTGGATGGTGGATGGACGAATCATTTCATCATCATCACCATCAGCATCTTGTGTTGGTGGCTGCGAGGTAGGTACGGAAGGTGCCGCTTTGGACGGTGGATGGATGAACCATTTCATCACCTTCATCATCATAATTATCATCATCTTTTGTTGGTGGCTGCGAGGTAGGTAGGGAGAGTGCCGCTTTGTATGGTGGATGGACAAACCATGTCATCATCATCATCATCATCATCATCATCATCAACTTCTTCTGTTGGTGTCTGCGAGGTAGGAAGGGAAGGTGCCGCTCTGGATGGTGGATGGACGAACCATTGCATCATCATCATCATCTTCTGTTGGTGGCTGCGAGGTAGGTAGGGAAGGTGCCGCTTTGGATGCTGGATGGACGAACCATTTCATCATCATCATCATCATCTTGTGTTAGTGGCTGCGAGGTAGGTAGGGATGGTGCAGCTTTGGACGGGGGATGGACGGACAATTACATCATCATCATCATCATCATCATCATCATCTTTTGTTGGTGGCTGCGAGGTGGGTAGGGGAGTTATCGCTTCGGACGGTGGATGGACGAACAATTATATCATCATCACCTTTTCTCGGTGTGTGTGTGGGAGGTAGGGAACGTGCCGCTTTGTACGGTGGATGGACGAAACATTTCATCATCATCGTCTTCTGTTGGTGGCTGCGAGGTAGGTAGGGATGGTGCAGCTTTGGACGGGAAATGGACGAACCATTTCATCATCATCATCTTCTATTGGTGGCTGCGAGGTAGGTAGGGGTGGTGTTGCTTTGTATGGTGCCTGGACTTACCATATCACCGACATCATCATCATCTTCTGTTGGTGGCTGCGAGGTAGGTAGGGAAGTTGCCGTTTTGGAGTGTGGATGGACAAACCATTTCATCATCACCATCATCATCACCTTCTGTTGGTGGCTGCGAGGCAGGTAGGGAAGGTGCCGCTTTGGATGGTGGATGGACGAATCATTTCATCATCATCACCATCATCATCTTGTGTTGGTGGCTGCGAGGTAGGTAGGGAGAGTGCCGCTTTGTATGGTGGATGGACAAACCATGTCATCATCATCATCATCATCATCATCATCATCATCATCATCAACTTCTTCTGTTGGTGGCTGCGAGGTAGGTAGGGAACGTGCTGCTTTGGATGGTGGATGGACGAATCATTTCATGAACATCATCATCATCATCATGAACTTCCGTTGGAGGTTGCGACGTAGGTAGGGAAGGTGCGACTTTGGATGCTGGATGGACGAACCATTTCATCATCATCATCATCATCTTGTGTTAGTGGCTGCGAGGTAGGTAGGGATGGTGCAGCTTTGGACGGGGGATGGACGGACAATTACATCATCATCATCATCATCATCATAATTATCATCATCTTTTGTTGGTGGCTGCGAGGTTGGTAGGGGAGTTAACGCTTCGGACGGTGGATGGACGAACAATTATATCATCATCACCTTTTCTCGGTGTGTGCGTGGGAGGTAGTGAATGTGGTGCTTTGGACGGTGGATGGACGAACCATTTCATCATCATCGTCTTCTTTTGGTGGCTGCGAGGTAGGTAGGGATGGTGCAGCTTTGGACGGTGGATGGACGAACCATTTCATCATCATCGTCTTCTTTTGCTGCCTGCGAGGTAGGTAGGGATGGTGCAGCTTTGGATGGGAAATGGACGAACCATTTCATCATCAGCATCTTCTATTGGTGGCTGCGAGGTAGGTAGGGGTGGTGTTGCTTTGTATGGTGCCTGGACGAACCATATCACCGACATCATCATCATCTTGTGGTGGTGGCTGCGAGGTAGGTAAGGAAGGTGCCGCATTCGACAGTGGATGGACGAACAATTTCATCATTATCATCATCATCATCATTTTCTGCAGTTGGCTGCGAGGTAGGTAGGGAAGGTGCCGCTCTGGATGGTGGATGGACGAACCATTTAATCATCATCACCATCATTATCATCATTATCATCATCTTCTGTTGGTCTCTGCGACGTAGGCAAGATGGTGCCGCTTTCGACAGTGGATGGACAAACCATTTCATCATTATCATCATCATCATCATTTTCCGCAGCTGGCTGCGAGGTAGGTAGGGAAGGTGCCGCTCTGGATGGTGGATGGACGAATCATTTCATCATCATCACCATCTTCTTCTATTGGTGGCTGCGAGGTAGGTAGGGAAGGTTCGGTTTTGGAGTGTGGATGAACGAACAATTATATCATCATCATCTTCTTGTTGTGTGCGTGGGAGGTAGTGAATGTGGTGCTTTGGACGGTGGATGGACAAACCATTTCATCATCATCATGATCATGTTCTGTTGGTGGCTGCGAGGTAAGTAGGGAAGGTTCCGCTTTGGTCGGTGGATGGACGAACCATTGCATCATCATCATCATCATGTTCTGTTGGTGGCTGTGAGGTAGGTAAGGCTGATGCAGCTTTGGATGGGGGATGGACGGACCATTACATCATCATCAATGTGATCTTCTGTTGATGGCTGGGAGGTACGGAATGAATGTGGTGCTTGGAAGGTGGATGGGAGAACCATTTCATCACCATCATAATCATCATCTTTTGTTGGTGGCTGCGAGGTAGGTAAGATGGTGCCGCTTTGGACAGTGGATGGACGTAGTATTTCATCATTATCATCATCATCATCATTTTCTGTTTTTGGCTGCGAGGTAGGTAGGGAAGGTGCGGCTTTGGATGGTGGTTGGACGAATCATTTCATGAACATCATCATCATGAACTTCCGTTGGTGGCTGCGTGGTAGGTAGAGAAGGTGCCGCTTTGGATGCTGGATGTATGAACCATTTCATCATCATCATCATCATCATCATCATCATCATCATCATCATCATCAACATCTTCTGTTGTTGGCTGCGAGGTAGGTAGGGAAGGTGCCGCTTTGGATGCTGGATGGACGAACCATTTCATCATCACCATCATCATCACCTTCTGTTGGTGGCTGCGAGGCAGGTAGGGAAGGTGCCGCTTTGGATGGTGGATGGACGAATCATTTCATCATCATCACCATCATCATCTTGTGTTGGTGGCTGCGAGGTAGGTACGGAAGGTGACGCTTTGGACGGTGGATGGATGAACCATTTCATCACCTTCATCATCATAATTATCATCATCTTTTGTTGGTGGCTGCGAGGTAGGTAGGGAGAGTGCCGCTTTGTATGGTGGATGGACAAACCATGTCATCATCATCATCATCATCATCATCTTCTTCTGTTGGTGGCTGCGAGGTAGGTAGGGAACGTGCCACTTTGGATGGTGGATGGACGAATCATTTCATGAACAACATCATCATCATCATGAACTTCGGTTGGAGGTTGCGACGTAGGTAGGGAAGGTGCCACTTTGGATGCTGGATGGACGAACCATATCACCGTCATCATCAACATCTTGTGGTGGTGGCTGCGATGTAGGTAAGGAAGGTGCCGCATTCGACAGTGGATGGACGAACCACTTCATCATTATCATCATCCTCATCATCTTCTCTTGGTGGCTGCGAGGTAGGCAAGATGGTGCCGCTTTCGACAGTGGATGGACGAACCATTTCATCATTATCATCATCATCATCATTTTCCGCAGTTGGCTGCGAGGTAGGTAGGGAAGGTGCCGCTCTGGATGGTGGATGGACGAACCATTTCATCATCATCACCATCATTATCATCATTATCATCAACTTCTTTTGGTGGCTGCGAGGTAGTTAGTGAATGTTGTGCTTTGGATGGTGGGTGGACGAACAATTATATCATTATCATCATCTTCTTCTATTGGTGGCTGCGAGGTAGGTAGGGAAGGTTCGGTTTTGAAGTGTGAATGGACGAACAATTATATCATGATCATCTTCTTGTTGCGTGCGTGGGAGGTAGTGAATGTGGTGCTTTGGTCGGTGGATGGACGAACCATTGCATCATCATCATCATCATGTTCTGTTGGTGGCTGTGAGGTAGGTAAGGATGATGCAGCTTTGGATGGGGGATGGATGGACCATTACATCATCATCATCAACGTGATCTTCTGTTGGTGGCTGCGAGGTACGGAGTGAATGTGGTGCTTGGAAGGTGGATGGGAGAACCATTTCATCACCATCATCATCATCATCTTTTGTTGGTGGCTGCGAGGTAGGTAAGATGGTGCCGCTTTGGACAGTGGATGGACGTACTATTTTATCATTATCATCATCATCATCATTTTCTGTTGTTGGCTGCGAGGTAGGTAGGGAAGGTGCGGCTTTGGATGGTGGTTGGACGAATCATTTCATGAACATCATCATCATGAACTTCCGTTGGTGGCTGCGAGGTAGGTAGAGAAGGTGCCGCTTTGGATACTGGATGGATGAACCATTCCATCATCATCATCATCTTCTGTTTTTGCCTATGCGATACGTAAGGAAGATACCACTTTGGACTGTGGATGGACGAATCATTTCATGAACATCATCATCATCATCATGAACTTCCGTTGGTGGCTGCAAGGTTGGTAGGGAAGGTGCCGCTTTGGACAGTAAATGGACGAACCATTTCACCGTCATCATCACCATAGTTATTATCATCTTTTGTTGGTGGCTGCGAGGTAGCTAGGTAGAGTGCCGCTTTGTATGGTGGATGGACAAATCATGTCGTCATCATCATCATCGTCATCATCATCTTCTTCTTCTGTTGGTGGCTGCGAGGTAGGTAGGGAACGTGCCGCTTTGGATTGTGGATGGACGAATCGTTTCATCGTCATCATCATCATCATTTTCTGTTGGTGGCTTCGAGGTAGGTAGGGAAGGTGCCGCTTTGGACGGTGGATGGATGAAGGATTTCATCACCTTCATCATCATCGTCATCATCTTCTGTTGGTGCTCCGAGGTAGGTAAGGAAGGTGCCGCTTTGGATGGTGGATGGACGAATCATTTCATCATCATCACCATCTTCTTCTATTGGTGGCTGCGAGGTAGGTAGGGAAGGTTCGGTTTTGGAGTGTGGATGGACGAACAATTATATCATCATCATCTTCTTGTTGTGTGCGTGGGAGGTAGTGAATGTGGTGCTTTGGACGGTGGATGGACAAACCATTTCATCATCATCATGATCATGTTCTGTTGGTGGCTGCGAGGTAGGTAGGGAAGGTTCCGCTTTGGTCGGTGGATGGACGAACCATTGCATCATCATCATCATCATGTTCTGTTGGTGGCTGTGAGGTAGGTAAGGATGATGCAGCTTTGGATGGGGGATGGACGGACCATTACATCATCATCATCAACGTGATCTTCTGTTGATGGCTGGGAGTTACGGAGTGAATGTGGTGCTTGGAAGGTGGATGGGAGAACCATTTCATCACCATCATAATCATCATCTTTTGTTGGTGGCTGCGAGGTAGGTAAGATGGTGCCGCTTTGGACAGTGGATGGACGTACTATTTCATCATTATCATCATCATCATCATTTTCTGTTGTTGGCTGCGAGGTAGGTAGGGAAGGTGAGGCTTTGGATGGTGGTTGGACGAATCATTTCATGAACATCATCATCATGAACTTCCGTTGGTGGCTGCGAGGTAGGTAGAGAAGGTGCCGCTTTGGATGCTGGATGGATGAAACATTTCATCATCATCATCATCATCATCAACATCATCATCATCATCAACATCATCATCATCATCAACATCTTCTGTTGGTGGCTGCGAGGTAGGTAGGGAAGGTGCCGCTTTGGATGCTGGATGGATGAACCATTTCATCATCATCATCATCATCACCAACATCTTCTGTTGGTGGCTGCGAGGTAGGTAGGGAAGGTGCCGCTTTGGACGGTGGATGGACGACCCATTGCATGATCATCATCATCTTTTGTTGGTGGCTGCGAGGTAGGTAGGGAAGGTGTTGCTTTGGACAGTGGATGGACCAACAATTTCATCATTATCAAAATCTTCTCTTGGTGGCGGCGAGGTAGGTAGGCAAGGTGCCGTTTTGGATGGTGGATGAACGAACCATTTCATCATCATCATCATCTTGTGTTAGTGGCTGCGAGGTAGGTAGGGATGGTGCAGCTTTGGACGGGGGATGGACGGACAATTACATCATCATCATCATCATCATCATAATTATCATCATCTTTTGTTGGTGGCTGCGAGGTAGGTAGGGGAGTTATCGCTTCGGACGGTGGATGGACGAACAATTATATCATCATCACCTTTTCTCGGTGTGTGCGTGGGAGGTAGTGAATGTGGTGCTTTGGACGATGGATGGACGAACCATTTCATCATCATCATCATCTTCTGTTAGCGGCTGCGAGGTAGGTAGGGATGGTGCAGCTTTGGATGGGAAATGGACAAACCATTTCATCATCATCATCTTCTGTTAGCGGCTGCGAGGTAGGTAGGGATGGTGCAGCTTTGGATGGGAAATGGACAAACCATTTCATCATCATCATCTTCTATTGGTGGCTGCGAGGTAGGTAGGGGTGGTGTTGCTTTGTATGGTGCCTGGACGAACCATATCACCGTCATCATCATCATCTTGTGGTAGTGGCTGCGAGGTAGGTAAGGAAGGTGCCACTTTCGACAGTGGATGGACGAACCACTTCATCATTATCATCATCATCATCATTTTCCGCAGTTGGCTGCGAGGTAGGTAGGGAAGGTGCCGCTCTGGATGGTGGATGGATGAATCATTTCATCATCATCATCATATTCTGTTGGTGGCAGCGACGTAGATAGGGAAGGTATCGCTTCGGATGGTAGATGGACGAACCATTTCATCTTCATCATCATCACCTTCTGTTGCTGGCTGCGAGGCAGGTAGGGAAGGTGCCGCTTTGGATGGTGGATGGACGAATCATTTCATCATCATCACCATCATCATCTTGTGTTGGTGGCTGCGAGGCAGGTATGGAAGGTGACGCTTTGGACGGTGGATGGATGAACCATTTCATCACCTTCATCATCATAATTATCATCATCTTTTGTTGGTGGCTGCGAGGTAGGTAGGGAGAGTGCCGCTTTGTATGGTGGATGGACAAACCATGTCATCATCATCATCATCATCATTATCTTCTTCTTCTGTTGGTGGCTGCGAGGTGGGTAGGGAACGTGCCGCTTTGGATGGTGGATGGACGAATCATTTCATGAACAACATCATCTACATCATGAACTTCCGTTGGAGGTTGCGACGTAGGTAAGGAAGGTGCCGCATTCGACAGTGGATGGACGAACCACTTCATCATTATCATCATCCTCATCATCTTCTCTTGGTGGCTGCGAGGTAGGCAAGATGGTGCCGCTTTCGACAGTGGATGGACGAACCATTTCATCATTATCATCATCATCATCATTTTCCGCAGTTGGCTGCGAGGTAGGTAGGGAAGGTGCCGCTCTGGATGGTGGATGGATGAACCATTTCATCATCATCACCATCATTATCATCATTATCATCAACTTCTGTTGGTGGCTGCGAGGTAGGTAGTGAATGTTGTGCTTTGGATGGTGGGTGGATGAACAATTATATCATTATCATCATCTTCTTCTATTGGTGGCTGCGAGGTAGGTAGGGAAGGTTCGGTTTTGGAGTGTGGATGGACGAACAATTATATCATCATCATCTTCTTGTTGTGTGCGTGGGAGGTAGTGAATGTGGTGCTTTGGGTGGTGTGGGTAGTTAGGATCTGGCGGCCGGAAGATTACGTGCTGTACGGAAAGACAGGGACCCTCCCCTGATAGCCAGTAGCGTGTAGTTTGCAATGTAAACAGACGGAAGTGACGTGACAAACCTAAGCCATATAATGCGGTGTTACACATCAATAAACGCCATTTGCCGTCCACCACATTGGTGTCTGTGAGCAGATGGCCCGAGCGGCCCGGGGGGGGTCGCCGTGCCGTTCCTGAACCAGGTCGCCACGCCTTGCGAAGGCAACAAGTGGTGCCGAAACCCGGGAAAACTCGCCTGGATTCGGGTGAACGGCGGCCGGAGCGGCTGGACCAGCCCGGCGGGGAGGACGCTCCCGGACCAACAAGGAGGATGGAAGCCCTTGTGAAGGTCGTATTGTTATTATATGAGCAGTGGGGTATTGATTGTAAACCCAAAGATTTTACTCTCGCAGTTGCGAGGCCTTTTAAAACTGGGGTCATTGACCAGCCAGTGGATATTTTCCACCCTGAGGTGTGGGATAAATACACTAAAGCGTTAGCCGAGGAGACTATGTCCTCGGGCTGTGGGAAAAACCTTAAGTCGTGGGGGAGAGTCGTACAGGCACTGCAGAAGACTTTAAAAGAACAGGAGACCTGGAGGGTGGCAAAGGACCGTTTGTTGGCCGCCCCGAAAACGGCAGTCGGGGCAGCCACACAGACTTTGCACCCCCCAGACGGTAATGATTCTGCTGAGCCTAAAGACCGGCAAGAGGGCGACACGCCCCCTCAACTCCCGAACCCCGACCCGCCTACGGAAGTGCAGAAACAAGCTAAATCTTTCTGGGGTGGGCTAGCCGAGGAAGCCAGGGGCGCGGCGGAGAGACCAGAGTCGGAGGAGGGTTGGGTTAAACCGCCGCCCTATACGCCCCAAAATGGCGCCGGACAGAAAGAAGAAGGGCGGGGCGAAGATGCCAGTGGTGGAGATAAGGAGGAAGCGTCAGCACTAACAAACGCGCGAGAACAAGAAAGGGACGAGAACGGGAAAGAGAAAGAGGGCGGGGGCGATAGGGGGAAGGAGGGGAGCGTGATCAAAGGGCAGAAAGCCAATCACAGCGGCCATCTGGAGAAACGCCCCAGTAGGGCGAACACCCCGCCGCGCAGAGGGCGGGGCGACACAGGAAGGAGGGCCGAGTCAAGAGGGAGGGAACGACCCGCCCACAGAAGAAGCGGGCGGGGCCGGGTCCCAACAAAAAGGTACGGAAAACCGGAAGTACCCGGTCAGTCGAGCTCCGGCTCTGAGTCAGACACTAGCTGGGACGAGCGGCTCGCAACCGATTCAAACTCAGAGGAGGAGGAAATGAGACTAGATACATTCAAAAGCCAAAATACTCCCATCCAAAATAAAAAGGGACCCCGAGAGGAAAATATTCCTCTCACTGATTGGAGGAAAATAAAAATTGCGTGTGCCGATTGGGCCCCATCAGCCACGCTAGCGTTCCCGGTCCGGGTGACAGACAGGGGACAGAGGGTCCACTCGCCAATAAACCCTAAGGATATACAAGCGATTGCTAAGGCAATTGCAGATAAAGGGCTTAATTCTGCCATGGTCTGCACCCTCATAGATGGTATTTTCGGGGGAGACGATCTGCTCCCGTTTGATATAAAACAAATGTGTAGATTGATCTTTGATGGGGCAGGAATGATTGTTTTTAAACAAGAATGGGAGGACAACTGTATGAGGCAACTAGCCCAAGTAACTGGGGCGGATCACCCGTTATATGGGTCCGGCGTGCAGCGACTGATAGGTACAGACCCAACAATGATTACCCCCCAGGCGCAGGCCCAGGGCCTGGGGGCCTATGAAATTGTGACAACTACTCGCGCGGCTAGAGAAGCTATTCGCACCGCTTCTAGAGTTATTGTCAAGCCATCACCATGGTCCACAATTAAGCAAAATGAAAGCGAGAGCTTTACGCAGTTTGTGGATCGCCTTCAAGCAGCGGTCGACTCCTCGACCCTGCCCGCGGAAGCGAAAGGCCCGGTCGTTGCAGATTGTTTACGCCAGCAGTGTAATTCGGCAACCAAAGAAATCCTGCGATCACTGCCAGCAGGGTCAAGTATCGCAGCCATGATCAAGCATGTCGCAAAGGAAGAGCATTTAGCCCCAATTCAGGTAGCTGTTCGCACCGCAATAGCTAATGTGATGGTATGTTTTAAATGTGGTCAGGCAGGCCACATAGTGGCAAACTGCCCTTACTTTGGGGACCCACCCACAGCGCCCCCCCCGCGTCAAAATCGACCAAGGGGACCGTGTTGGGCCTGTGGAAAGAAAGGACATTTCGCTAAAGAATGCAAATTTAAAAACCAGGGAAACGTATGGGGGAGGGGGCACCCGGGCCGCGCACAGCCCTCTCCCGCTTGGGACATAAGGCGGCCCAGTTATGCCAACCCCAGATGGAACCTACTGCCCCCTCGAGAACCAACCAATTTTATGACTCCACCAACGAACCATCCAAACCAGTCCCTACCTCAGGAGCAGCAACAACCAGCTCCTGGGGACGAGACCTTAGGGTGGCCCTGGCAGTAAAATGCGATAGTCCACCAGTTGTATGGGGGATTTGTTCCCTCTATAATACCTTAAATGACACTACTATTAGTATCCCCTTTTTGATTGACACCGGAGCAGATGTTACAGTTATCCCTGAAACGAATTGGCCCCCCCATTGGAAATTGGAAAACGCCCCCATGGTAGGTGGAGTCGGAGGACTAACCCGAGCTCGGAAGAGTACTCAATTGGTAGCAATAACGCTTCACACTGAAAAGGGACCAGAAAAAACCATTACCCTCTTTCCATATGTCATGTCAGGAACCCCACCCCTATTGCGAAGGGACGCTCTATCCCTTTTGAAAGCCAGGGTGACAAGTTTATCATGAGGGCCACTGCCGCACACCCACTTCCACCTATTAAACTCACGTGGAAATCGTCCGACCCGGTGTGGGTCGAGCAGTGGCCCCTATCAAAGCCTCGAATGGACGCTCTTCTTGAGCTAGTCGACCGTGAACTACAGCGAGGTCATATAGAGCCTTCCACTAGCCCGTGGAACACACCAGTTTTTGTAATACCCAAACGAACCAACGAAGGGTTTCGTCTCCTTCATGACCTGCGTGAAGTAAATAAGATAATTCAACCAATGGGTCCCGTTCAAACACTGCTGCCCATAAACTCCATGATACCAGAAGGGCAACCGTGTGCCGTCCTTGATATTAAAGACTGTTTCTTTTCAATACCATTACATGAGGAAGACAAGGAGCGGTTTGCTTTTTCTGTCGTGTTCCCAAACAGCCACAACCCAATCAAAGGGTTTTTTCCAAACCGGCAACGACAAGGCAGACGCCGCTGCAAAAGGACTGTGGACGTTAAGAGATGCTCGTCAGCTACATGAGTCTCTCCACATCGGAGCTAAAGCGCTAGCAAAGAAATGCGAGATCTCAATTACTGACGCAAAACACATAGTAGCCACATGTCCCCACTGTCAGAAAACACCATTGTGGTCTAGCGGAGTCAACCCCAGAGGTCTTAAGGCCTCCGAGGTGTGGCAAACAGATTTCACGCTCTGTCAATTGCTGAAACCTCGAGCGTGGCTAGCGGTGACTGTAGACACATACAGTGGAGTGATCGTAGCCACACAACACCTTAAGGCCGACTCGAAAGCGACCATCCAACATTGGCTGACGGCCATGGCGTGGCTTGGCGTCCCCAATCAGATTAAAACAGATAATGGCCCAAGTTTCGTCTCTAGATCTGTCCAGGCATTTACATTGAAATGGGGTATCACCCTAACACACGGCATCCCGTATAATAGCACTGGACAAGCTATAGTCGAACGGGCGAACCAAACCCTGAAAGCTAAATTAGAGGTGTTAGCAAAAACAGAAGGTTTTACCAATGCTGTTCCCCCAAAAGACCGAGCACGCCTGCTAGCGACTGCTCTGTTAGCACTGAATCAATTCCCTAGGGGGGAAGAGGTGAATAGCCCCACCCAGAAACATTGGGCTACTCGAGCGCTAGAAGAAGGCCCGCTGGTCATAATTAGAAACAAGCTAGGGGAATGGGAACAAGGGTGGAGGCTAGTTCTTACAGGACGAGGGTATGCTGCGGTTAAAAAAGATGGAAAAGTTAAGTGGTGTCCGCTTAAATCGATCAAACCAAATCTTCAGAATGAAACTAACAAAAATTGTGAGTTTTTATCCACAGAACCGGTTTATCAGACGCCCTTATAACCCATACGCCCTGGTAGCAGGAGAAGACTGCAAGTCAACAAGCATCCTGTCCACACCTGAAAGTGCGAGAAGGATTGGAGAAGCGAAAAAAGAAGAACGAGAAGCACAACAAAACTGGTTTGCATCATGGTTTAACCATTCACCATGGCTGACCTCCCTGATATCTACCCTGATAGGGCCAATTATAATAATTGTAATAGCACTGATTTTTGGACCCCGTGTATTGAATAAGTTCATGTCATTTGTTAAAAGCCGGCTAGAAACAGTTAATATCATGATGATAGAATACCGACAATTGCTATAAAAATGTTCTTGTTCAGAATTGTTTAGCTATCTCCAGTCATACCCTGTTATTCCCAGTAACACCCCTGTTGCCTCTCACCTAGCGTGCCTTATATTTTTTATTCAAGTTCATGATATGTGTCAAAATTGTTGTAAAGCATAGCTTAAGAACGGGATACAATTCCAAGATTGCGATATACGTATTTTCGAGATTGTTACATTTTAGTCAATTTACTTACGCATAGGGAGGGGGGAAATGTGGGTAGTTAGGATCTGGCGGCCGGAAGATTACGTGCTGTACGGAAAGACAGGGACCCTCCCCTGATAGCCAGTAGCGTGTAGTTTGCAATGTAAACAGACGGAAGTGACGTGACAAACCTAAGCCATATAATGCGGTGTTACACATCAATAAACGCCATTTGCCGTCCACCACATTGGTGTCTGTGAGCAGATGGCCCGAGCGGCCCGGGGGGGGTCGCCGTGCCGTTCCTGAACCAGGTCGCCACGCCTTGCGAAGGCAACAGGGTGGTGGACGGACAAACCATTTCATCATCATCATGATCATCTTCTGTTGGTGGCTGCGAGGTAGGTAGGGAAGGTTCCGCTTTGGTCGGTGGATGCATGAACCATTGCATCATCATCATCATCATGTTCTGTTGGTGGCTGTGAGGTAGGTAAGGCTGATGCAGCTTTGGATGGGGGATGGACGGACCATTACATCATCATCATCAACGTGATCTTCTGTTGATGGCTGCGAGGTACGGAGTGAATGTGGTGCTTGGAAGGTGGATGGGAGAACCATTTCATCACCATCATCATCATCATCTTTTGTTGGTGGCTGCGAGGTAGGTAAGATGGTGCCGCTTTGGACAGTGGATGGACGTACTATGTCATCATTATCATCATCATCATCATTTTCTGTTGTTGGCTGCGAGGTAGGTAGGGAAGGTGCGGCTTTGGATGGTGGTTGGACGAATCATTTCATGAACATCATCATCATGAGCTTCCGTTGGTGGCTGCGAGGTAGGTAGAGAAGGTGCCGCTTTGGATGCTGGATGGATGAACCATTTCATCATCATCATCATCATCATCAACATCATCATCATCATCAACATCTTCTGTTGTTGGCTGCGAGGTAGGTAGGGAAGGTGCCGCTTTGGATGCTGGATGGATGAACCATTTCATCATCATCATCATCATCATCATCATCAACATCTTCTGTTGTTGGCTGCGAGGGAGGTAGGGAAGGTGCCGCTTTGGACGGTGGATGGACGAACCATTGCATGATCATCATCATCTTCTGTTGGTGGCTGCGAGGTAGGTAGGGAAGGTGCCAAATTGCACGGTGAATGGACGAATCATTTCATGAACATCATCATCATGAACTTCCGTTGGTGGCTGCGAGGTAGGTAGGGAAGGTGCCGCTTTGGATACTGGATGGACGAATCATTCCATCAATATCATCATCTTCTGTTTTTGGCTATGCGATACGTAAGGAAGATACCACTTTGGACTGTGGATGGACGAATCATTTCATGAACATCATCATCATCATCATGAACTTCTGTTGGTGGCTGCAAGGTTGGTAGGGAAGGTGCCGCTTTGGACAGTAAATGGACGAACCATTTCACCGTCATCATCACCATAGTTATCATCTTTTGTTGGTGGCTGCGAGGTAGCTAGGTAGAGTGCCGCTTTGGATTGTGGATGGACGAATCGTTTAATCGTCATCATCATTTTCTGTTGGTGGCTGCGAGGTAGGTAGGGAAGCTGCTGCTTTGGATGGTTGATGAACGAATCCTTTCATCGTCATCATCATCATCATTTTCTGTTGGTGGCTTCGAGGTAGGTAGGGAAGGTTCCACTTTGGACGGTGGATGGACGAACCATCATCGTCATCATAATTATCATCATCTTTTGTTGGTGGCTGCGAGGTAGGTGGGGATGGTGCCACTTTGGATGGTGGATGGACGAACCATTGCATAATCATCATCAACATCATTTTCTGTTGGTGCCTGCGAGGTAGGTAGGGAAGGTGCCGCTTTGGACAGTGAATGGACAAAGCATTTCACCGTCATCATCATCATAATTATCATCATCTTTTGCTGGTGGCTGCGAGGTAGGTAGGGAAAGTGCCGCTTTCTATCGTGGATGGAGAAACCATGTTGTCATCATCATCATCATCATCTTCTTCTGTTGGTGGCTGCGAGGTAGGTAAGATGGTGCCGCTTTGGACAGTGGATGGACGAACCATTTCTTCATTATCATCTGCTGTTGGTGCTGCGAGGTATGTAGGGAAGGTGTTGCTTTGTATTTTACATGCACGAACCATATCACCATCATCATCATCATCATTTTCTGTTGGTGGCTGCGAGGTAAGTAAGGAAGGTGCCGCTTTGGACAGTGAATGAACGAACCATTTCATCATCATCATCATCATCATATTCTGTTGGTGGCTGCGAGGTAGGTAGGGAAGGTGCCGCTCTGGATGGTGGATGGACGAACCTTTGCATCATCATCACCATCATCATCATCATCATCATCATCATCAACTTCTGTTGGTGGCTGCGAGGTAGGTGGTGAATGTGGTGCTTTGGATGGTGGGTGGATGAGCAATTATCTCATTATCATCATCATCTTCTGCTGGTGGCTGGAAGGTACGTGGGGAAGGTTTGGCTTTGGAGTGTGGATGGATGAACAATTATATCATCATCATCATCATCTTCTTGTTGTGTGCGTGGGAGGTAGTGAATGTGGTGCTTTGGACGGTAGATGGACAAACCATTTCATCATCATCATCATGATCTTGTGTTAGTGGCTGCGAGGTCGGTAGGGAAGGGCCGCTTTGGAAAGTGAATGGATGAACCATTTCATCATCATCATCATCATCTTCTGTTGGTGGCTGCGAGGTAGGTAAGGAAGGTGTTGCTTTGGACAGTGGATGGACCAACAATTTCATCATTATCAAAATCTTCTCTTGGTGGCTGCGAGGTAGGTAGGCAAGGTGCCGTTTTGGATGGTGGATGAACGAACCATTTCATCATCATCATCATCTTGTGTTAGTGGCTGCGAGGTAGGTAGGGATGGTGCAGCTTTGGACGGGGGATGGACGGACAATTATATCATCATCATGATCATCATCATCATAATTATCATCATCTTTTGTTGGTGGCTGCGAGGTAGGTAGGGGAGTTATCGCTTCGGACGGTGGATGGACGAACAATTATATCATCATCACCTTTTCTCGGTGTGTGCGTGGGAGGTAGTGAATGTGGTGCTTTGGACGGTGGATGGACGAACCATTTCATCATCATCATCTTCTGTTGGTGGATGCGAGGTAGGTAGGGATGGTGCAGCTTTGGATGGGAAATGGACGAATCATTTCATCATCATCGTCTTCTATTGGTGGCTGCGAGGTAGGTAGGGGTGGTGTTGCTTTGTATGGTGCCTGGACGAACCATATCACCGTCATCATCATCATCTTGTGGTGGTGGCTGGGGGGTAGGTAAGGAAGGTGCCGCTTTCGACAGTGGATGGACGAACCACTTCATCATTATCATCATCCTCATCATCTTCTGTTGGTGGCTGCGAGGTAGGCAAGATGGTGCCGCTTTCGACAGTGGATGGACGAACCATTTCATCATTATCATCATCATCATCATTTTCCACAGTTGGCTGCGAGGTAGGTAGGGAAGGTGCCGCTCTGGATGGTGGATGGACGAACCATTTCATCATCATCACCATCATTATCATCATTATCATCAACTTCTGTTGGTGGCTTCGATGTAGGTAGTGAATGTGGTGCTTTGGATGGTGGGTGGACGAACAATTATATCATTATCATCATCATCTTCTGCTGGTGGCTGGAAGGTTGGTAGGGAAGGTTCCGCTGTGGTCGGTGGATGGGAGAACCATTTCATCACCATCATCATCATCATCTTCTGTTGGTGGCTGCGAGGTAGGTAAGATGGTGCCGCTTTGGACAGTGGATGGACGAACTATTTCATTATTATCATCATCATCATAATTTTCTGTTGTTGGCTGCGAGGTAGGTTGGGAACGTGCCGCTTTGGATGGTGGATGGATGAATCATTTCATCATCATCATCATATTCTGTTGGTGGCTGCGAGGTAGATATGGAAGGTATCGCTTCGGATGGTAGATGGATGAACCATTTCATCGACAGCATCATCATCTTCTGTTGGTGGCTGTGAGGGAGGTAGGGAAGGTGCCGCTTTGGATGGTGGATGGACGAATCATTTCATCATCATCACCATCATCATCTTGTGTTGGTGGCTGCGAGGTAGGTATGGAAGGTGCCGCTTTGGACGGTGGATGGATGAAGGATTTCATCACCTTCATCATCATCGTCATCATCTTCTGTTGTTGGCTGCGCGGTAGGTAGGGAAGGTCCAGCTTTGGACAGTGAATGGACGAACCATTTCACCATCATCATCATAATTATCATCATCATCATCATCATCACCATCATCATCATCATCATCATCAACTTCTGTTGGTGGCTGCGAGGTAGGTAGTGAATGTGGTGCTTTGGATGGTGGGTGGATGAGCAATTATCTCATTATCATCATCATCTTCTGCTGGTGGCTGGAAGGTAGGTAGGGAAGGTTCGGCTTTGGAGTGTGGATGGACGAACAATTATATCATCATCATCATCATCTTCTTGTTGTGTGCGTGGGAGGTAGTGAATGTGGTGCTTTGGACGGTGGATGGACAAACCATTTCATCATTATCATCATCTTCTGTTGGTGCTGCCATGGAGGTAGGGAAGGTGTTGCTATGTATGGTGCATGGACGAACCATTTCATCATCATCATGATAATTACCATCATCATTTGTTGGTGGCTGCGAGGGAGGTAGGGAGAGTGCCACATTTTATGGTGGATAGACAAACCATGTCGTCATCATCATCATCATCATCATCATTTTCTTCTGTTGGTGGCTGCAAGGTAGCTAAGATGGTGCCGCGTTGGACAGTGGATGGACGAACCATTTCATCATCATCATCATCATCTTCTGTTGGTGGCTGCGAGGTAGGTAGGGAAGGTGCCGCTTTGGATTGTGGATGGACGAACCATTTCACCCTCATCATCATCATCATCTTGTGCTGGTGGCTGCGAGGTAGGTATGGAAGGTGCCCCTTTGGACGGTGGATGGATGAAGGATTTCATCACCTTCATCATCATCGTCATCATCTTCTGTTGTTGGCTGCGCGGTAGGTAGGGAAGGTCCAGCTTTGGAGAGTGAATGGACGAACTATTTCATGAACATCATCATCATCATCATGAACTTCTGTTGGTGGCTGCAAGGTTGGTAGGGAAGGTGCCGCTTTGGACAGTAAATGGACGAACCATTTCACCGTCATCATCATCATCATCATCATCATCATCTTCTTCTGTTGGTGGCTGCGAGGTAGGTAAGATGGTGCCGCTTTGGACAGTGGATGGACCAACCATTTCATCATTATCAAAATCATCTCTTGGTGGCTGCGAGGTAGGTAGGGAAGGTTCCGCTTCGGATGGTGGATGGACGAACCATTTCATCAACATCATCATCATGATCTTCTGTTGGTGGCTGCGAGGTAGGTAGGGGAGGTTTCGCTTTGGAGTGTGGATGGATGAACAATTATGTCATCATCACCTTTTCTTGGTGTGTGCGTGGAGGGAGTGAAGGTGGTGCTTTGGACGGTGGATGGACGGACCATTTAATCATCATCATCATCGTCATATTCTGTTGGTGGCTGCGAGGTAGGTAGGGAAGGGCCGCTTTGGACAGTGGATGGACCAACCATTTCATCATCATCGTCATCTTGTGAGGGTGGCTGTGAGGTAGGTAGGGAAGGTGCCACTTTGGACGGTGGATGGACGAATAATTTCATCATTATCATCATCATCTTCTCTTGGTCCTGCGAGGTAGGTAAGGAAGCTGCCGCTATGGACGGTGGATGGACGAACCATTTCATCCTTATCATCATCATCACCTAGTGTTGGTGGCTGCGAGTTTGGTAGGGAAGGTGCCGCTTTGGATGGTGGATGGACGAACAATTATATCATCATCATCATCACCTTTTCTTGGTGTGTGCGTGGGAGGTAGTGAATGTGGTGCTTTGGACGGTGGATGGACAAACCATTTCATCGTCATCATCATCATCTCCTGTTGGTGGCAGCGAGGTAGGTAGGGAAGGTGCCGCTTTGGATGGTGGATGGACGAACCATTTCATCATCATCATCTTTTGTTTGTGGATGCGAAGTAAGGAAGGGAAGGTGCCGCTTTGGATGGTGCATGGACGAAACATTTCATCATCATCAACATCATTTTCTGGTGGTGGCTGCGAGGTAGGTAGGGAAGGTGTCACTTTGGATGGTGGATGGACGAACCATTTCACTGTCATCATCATCATCATCATCTTCTGTTGGTCGCAGCGAGGTAGGTAAGATGGTGCCGCTTTGGACAGTGGATGGACCAACCATTTCATCATTATCAAAATCTTCTCTTGGTGGCTGTGAGGTAGGTAGGCAAGGTGCCGCTTTGGACGGTGGATGGACGAATCGTTTCATCGTCGTCATCATCATCATTTTCTGTTGGTGGCTGCGAGGTAGGTAGGGAAGGTGCCGCTTTGGATTGTGGATGGACGAACCATTTCACCCTCATCATCATCATCATCTTGTGCTGGTGGCTGCGAGGTAGGTACGAAGGTCCCGCTTTGGACAGTGAATGGACGAACCATTTCACCGTCATCATCATCATAATTATCATCATCTTTTGTTGGTGGCTGCAAGGTAGGTAGGGAGAGTGCCGCTTTGTATGGTGGAAGGACAAACCATGTCGTCATCATCATCATCATCATCTTCTGTTGGTGGCTGCGAGGTAGGTAAGATGGTGCCGCTTTGGACAGTGGATGGACAAACCATTTCATCATCATCATCATCATCTTCTGTTGGTGCTGCGAGGTAGGTAAGGAAGGTGCCGCTTTGGATGGTGGATGGACGAATCATTATGTCATCATCCCCTGTTAGTGGCAGCAAGGTAGGTAGGGAAGGTGCAGCTTTGGAAGGGAAATGGACGAACCGTTTCATCATCATCATCATCATCTTGTGTTAGTGGCTGCGAGGTAGGTAGGGATGGTGCAGCTTTGGATGGGGGATGGAAGGACAATTACATCATCATCATCAACATGATCTTCTGTTGGTGGCTGCGAGGTAGGGAGTGAATGTGGTGCTTGGAAGGTGGATGGGAGAACCATTTCATCACCATCATCATCATCATCTTCTGTTGGTGGCTGTGAGGTAGGTATGATGGTGCCGCTTGGGACAGTGGATGGACAAACTATTTCATCATTATCATCATCATCATCATTTTCTGTTGGTGGCTGCGAGGTAGGTAGGGAACGTGCCGCTTTGGACAGTAAATGGACGAACCATTTCACCGTCATCATCACCATAGTTATTATCATATTTTTTTGGTGGCTGCGAGGTAGGTAGGGAGAGTACCGCTTTGGACGGTGGATGGACAAACCATGTCGATGTCGTCGTCATGAACATCATCATCATCATCATCATCATCTTCTTCTGTTGGTGGCTGCGAGGTAGGTAAGATGGTGCCGCTTTGGACAGTGGATGAACGAACCATTTCATCATTATCAAAATCTTCTCTTGGTGGCTGCGAGGTAGGTAGGCAAGGTGCCGTTTTGGACGGTGGATGGACGAACCATTTCATCACCATCATCATCATCTTCTCTTGGTGGCTGCGAGGTAGGTAGGGATGGTGCAGCTTTGGAGTGTGGATGGACGAACAATTACATCATCATCATCAACATGATCTTCTGTTGGTGGCTGCGAGGTACGGAGTGAATGTGGTGCTTGGAAGGTGGATGGGAGAACCATTTCATCACCATCATCATCATCATTTTCTGTTGGTGGCTGCGAGCTAGGTAGGGAAGGTTCCGCTTTGGTCGGTGGATGGACGAACCATTGCATCATCATCACCATCATCATCTTAATCATAATCATCTTTCGTTGGTGGATGCGAGGTAGGGATTGAATGTGGTGCTTGGAAGGTAGATGGGAGAACCATTTCATCACCATCATCATCATCATCTTCTGTTGGTGGCTGCGAGGTAGGTAAGATGGTGCCGCTTGGGACA
The DNA here is from genome assembly GCA_027574665.1 of Rhynochetos jubatus. Taxonomy (NCBI): domain Eukaryota; kingdom Metazoa; phylum Chordata; class Aves; order Eurypygiformes; family Rhynochetidae; genus Rhynochetos; species Rhynochetos jubatus. The sequence continues at coordinate 8,244,172 of CM050689.1, read as the reverse complement.
GTGGATGGACGAACTATTTCATCATTATCATCATCATCATCATTTTCTGTTGTTGGCTGCGAGGTAGGTAGGGAGCGTGCCGCTTTGGATGGTGGATGGATGAATCATTTCATCATCATAATCATCTTCTGTTGGTGGCTGCAAGGTTGGTAGGGAAGGTGCCACTTTGGACAGTAAATGGATGAACCATTTCACCGTCATCATCACCATAGTTATTATCATCTTTTGTTGGTGGCTGCGAGGTAGGTAGGGAGAGTACCGCTTTGGACGGTGGATGGACAAACCATGTCGATGTCGTCGTCATCATCATCATCATCATCATCATCTTCTTCTGTTGGTGGCTGCGAGGTATGTAAGATGGTGCCGCGTTGGACAGTGGATTGACCAACCATTTCATAATTATCATCATCTTTTGTTGGTGGCTGCGAGGTAGGTAGGGAAGGTTCCGCTTTGGATGGTCCACGGAAGAACCATTTCATCATCATCATCATCATCTTCTACTGGTGACTGGAAGGTAGGTAGGGAAGGTTCGGCTTTGGAGTGTGGATGGACGAACAATTATATCATCATCATCTTCTTGTTGTGTGCGTGGGAGGTAGTGAATGTGGTGCTTTGGACGGTGGATGGACAGACCATTTCATCATCGTCATCATGATCTTGTGTTAGTGGCTTCGAGGTAGGTAGGGAAGGTGCCGCTTCGGATGGTGGATGGACGAACCATTTCATCATCATCATCATCATCATCTTCTGTTGTTGGCTGCGAGGTAGGTAGGGAAGGGCCACTTTGGACAGTGGATGGACGAACCATTTCATCATCATCGTCATATTCTATTGGTGGCTGCGAGGTAGGTAGGGAAGGTGCCGCTTCGGATGGTGGATGGACGAACCCTTTCATCATCATCATCATCATCATCATCATCATCATCATCATCATCATCATCATCATCATCTTCTGTTGTTGGCTGCGAGGTAGGTAGGGAAGGTGTTGCTTTGTATGGTGCATGGAGGAACCATTTCACCGTCATCATCATCATCATCATCTTCTGTTGTTGCTGCGAGGTAGGTAAGATGGTGCCGCTTTGGACACTGGATGGACCAACAATTTCATCATTATCAAAATCTTCTCTTGGAGGCTGCGAGGTAGGTAGGCAAGGTGCCGTTTTCGACGGTGGATGGACGAACCATTTCATCACCATCATCATCATCTTCTCTTGGTGGCTGTGAGGTAGCTAAGGATGGTGCAGCTTTGGAAGGGAAATGGACGAACCGTTTCATCATCATCATCATCATTTTTCGTTGGTGGCTGCGAGGTAGGGAGTGAATGTGGTGCTTGGAAGGTGGATGTGAGAACCATTTCATCACCATCACCATCATCATCTTGTGTTGGTGGCTGCGAGGTAGGTAAGATGGTGCCACTTGGGACAGTGGATGGACGAACTATTTCATCATTATCATCAGCAGCATAATTTTCTGTTGTTGGCTGCGAGGTAGGTAGGGAACGTGCCGCTTTGGATGGTGGATGGATGAATCATTTCATCATCATCATCATATTCTGTTGGTGGCTGCGGGGTAGATAGGGAAGGTATCGCTTCGGATGGTAGATGGACGAACCATTTCATCGTCATCATCATCATCTTCTGTTGCTGGCTGTGAGGCAGGTAGGGAAGGTGCCACTTTGGATGGCGCATGGACGAATCATTTCATCATCATCATCATCATCATCTTGTGTTGGTGGCTGCAAGGTAGGTACGGAAGGTGCCGCTTTGGACGCTGGATGGATGAAGGATTTCATCACCTTCATCATCATCGTCATCATCTTGTGCTGGTGGCTGCGAGGTAGGTAGGGAAGGTGCCGCTTTGGACAGTGGATGGACAAACCATGTCAATGTCGTCGTCATCATCATCATCATCATCATTATCTTCTTCTGTTGGTGGCTGCGAGGTAGGTAAGATGGTGCCGCTTTGGACAGTGGATGGACCAACCATTTCATCATTATCAAAATCTTCTCTTGGTGGCTGCGAGGTAGGTAGGCAAGGTGCCGTTTTGGACGGTGGATGGACGAACCATTTCATCAACATCATCATCATCTTCTCTTGGTGGCTGTGAGGTAGGTGGGGAAGGTTCCGCTTTGGATGGTGGATAGATGAATCATTTCATCATCATCATCATCTTCTGTTGGTGGCTGCGAGGTAGGTAAGATGGTGCCGCTTGGGACAGTGGATGGACGAACTATTTCATCATTATCATCATCATCATCATTTTCTGTTGTTGGCTGCGAGGTAGGTAGGGAACGTGCCGCTTTGGATGGTGGATGGATGAATCATTTCATCATCATCATCATCTTCTGTTGGTGGCTGCGAGGTAGGTAACATGGTGCCGCTTGGGACAGTGGATGGACGAACTATTTCATCATTATCATCATCATCATCATTTTCTGTTGTTGGCTGCGAGGTAGGTAGGGAAGGTGCCGCTTTGGATGGTGGATGGATGAATCATTTCATCATCATCATCATCTTCTGTTGGTGGCTGCGAGGTATGTAAGATGGTGCCGCGTTGGACAGTGGATTGACCAACCATTTCATAATTATCATCATCTTTTGTTGGTGGCTGCGAGGTAGGTAGGGAAGGTTCCGCTTTGGATGGTCCACGGAAGAACCATTTCATCATCATCATCATCATCTTCTACTGGTGACTGGAAGGTAGGTAGGGAAGGTTCGGCTTTGGAGTGTGGATGGACGAACAATTATATCATCATCATCTTCTTGTTGTGTGCGTGGGAGGTAGTGAATGTGGTGCTTTGGATGGTGGATGGACAGACCATTTCATCATCATCATCATGATCTTGTGTTAGTGGCTTCGAGGTAGGTAGGGAAGGTGCCGCTTCGGATGGTGGATGGACGAACCATTTCATCATCATCATCATCATCATCTTCTGTTGTTGGCTGCGAGGTAGGTAGGGAAGGGCCACTTTGGACAGTGGATGGACGAACCATTTCATCATCATCGTCATATTCTATTGGTGGCTGCGAGGTAGGTAGGGAAGGTGTTGCTTTGTATGGTGCATGGAGGAACCATTTCACCGTCATCATCATCATCATCATCTTCTGTTGTTGCTGCGAGGTAGGTAAGATGGTGCCGCTTTGGACACTGGATGGACCAACAATTTCATCATTATCAAAATCTTCTCTTGGAGGCTGCGAGGTAGGTAGGCAAGGTGCCGTTTTCGACGGTGGATGGACGAACCATTTCATCACCATCATCATCATCTTCTCTTGGTGGCTGTGAGGTAGCTAAGGATGGTGCAGCTTTGAAAGGGAAATGGACGAACCGTTTCATCATCATCATCAACGTGATCTTCTGTTGGTGGCTGCGAGGTACGGAGTGAATGTGGTGCTTGGAAGGTGGATGGGAGAACCATTTCATCACCATCATCATCATCATCTTCTGTTGGTGGCTGCGAGGTAGGTAAGATGGTGCCGCTTTGGACAGTGGATGGACGAACTATTTCATCATTATCATCATCATCATAATTTTCTGTTGTTGGCTGCGAGGTAGGTAGGGAACGTGCCGCTTTGGACAGTGGATGGACGAACTATTTCATCATTATCATCATCATAATTATCATATTCTGTTCGTGGCTGCGAGGTAGATAGGGAAGATATCGCTTCGGATGGTAGATGGACGAACCATTTCATCGTCATCATCATCATCTTCTGTTGGTGGCTGTGAGGCAGGTAGGGAAGGTGCCGCTTTGGATGGTGCATGGACGAATCATTTCATCATCACCATCATCATCACCTTCTGTTGGTGGCTGCGAGGCAGGTAGGGAAGTTGCCGCTTTGGATGGTGGATGGACGAATCATTTCATCATCATCACCATCATCATCTTTTGTTGGTGGTTGCGAGGTAGGTATGGAAAGTACCGCTTTGGACGGTGGATGGATGAACCATTTCATCACCTTCATCATCATAATTATCATCATCTTTTGTTGGTGGCTGCGAGGTAGGTAGGGAGAGTGCCGCTTTGTATGGTGGATGGAGAAACCATGTCATCATCATCATCATCATCATCATCATCATCTTCTTCTGTTGGTGGCTGCGAGGTAGGTAGGGAAGGTGCCGCATTGGACAGTGGATGGACAAACCATTTCGTCATCATCATCATCATAATTATCATCATCTTTTGTTGGTGGCTGCGAGGTAGGTAGGGAGAGTGCCGCTTTGTATGGTGGATGGACGAACCATTGCATAATCATCATCAACATCATTTTCTGTTGGTGCCTGCGAGGTAGGTAGGGAAGGTGCCACTTTGGACAGTGAATGGACGAAGCATTTCAGCGTCATCATCATCATAATTATCATCTTCTTCTGTTGGTGGCTGCGAGGTAGGTAAGATGGTGCCGCTTTGGACAGTGGATGGACGAACCATTTCATCATAATCATCTGCTGTTGGTGCTGCGAGGTAGGTAGGGAAGGTGTTGCTTTGTATGGTACATGCACGAACCATATCACTGTCATCATCATCATCATTTTCTGTTGGTGGCTGCGAGGTAAGTAAGGAAGGTGCCGCTTTGGACGGTGGATGGACGAACCACTTCGTCATCATCAGCATCAGCAGTCGCATCATCATCATCATCATCATGATCTTCTGTTGGTGGCTGCGAGGTGTATAGGGAAGGTGCCGCTTTGGACAGTGAATGGACAAACCATTTCATCATCATCATCATCATCATATTCTGTTGGTGGCTGCGAGGTAGGTAGGGAAGGTGCCGCTCTGCATGGTGGATGGACAAACCATTGCATCATCATCATCATCATCATCATCATCATCATCACCTTCTGTTGGTGGCTGTGAGGTAGGTAGGGAAGGTGCCGCTTTGGACGGTGGATGGACGTACCATTGCATCTTCATCATCATCTTCTTTTGGTGCTCTGAGCTTGGTAGGGAAGGTGTTACTTCGGATGGTGCATGGACGAACCATTTCATCATCATCATCATATTCTATTGGTGCTGCGAGGTAGGTAGGGAAGGTGTTACTTTGGATGGTGCATGGACGAACCATTTCATCATCATCATCATCATCATCTTCTGTTGGTGGCTGCGAGGTAGGTACTGAAGGTGCCGAATTGCACGGTGGATGGACGAATCATTTCATCATCATCAACATCGTTTTCTATTGGTGGCTGCGAGGTAGGTAGGGAACATACCGCTTTGGACGGTGGATGCACGAACCATTTCGTCATCATCAGCACCAGCAGTAGCAGCACCATCATCATCATTATCATCTTCTGTTGGTGGCTTTGAGGTAGGTAAGATGGTGCAATTTGGACGGTTGATGGACAAACCATTTTATCATCATCATCATCATCATCATCACCACCTTCTGTTGTTGGCTGTGAGGTAGGTAGGGAAGGTGCGGCTTTGGATGGTGGTTGGACGAATCATTTCATGAACATCATCATCATGAACTTCCGTTGGTGGCTGCGAGGTAGGTAGAGAAGGTGCCGCTTTGGATGCTGGATGGATGAACCATTTCATCATCATCATAATCATCATCATCATCTTCTGTTGGTGGCTGCGAGGTAGGTAGGGACGGTGCCGCTTTGGACGGTGGATGGACGAACCATTGCATGATCATCATCATCTTCTTTTGGTGCTGCGAGGTAGGTAGGGAAGGTGTTACTTTGGATGGTGCATGGACGAACCATTTCATCATCATCATCACCTTCTGTTGGTGGCTGCGAGGTAGGTAGTGAAGGTGCCGAATTGCACGGTGGATGGACGAATCATTTCATGAACATCATCATCATGAACTTCCGTTGGTGGCTGCGAGGTAGGTAGGGAAGGTGCCGCTTTGGATGCTGGATGGACGAATCATTTCATCATCATCATCATCTTCTGGTTTTGGCTATGCGATACGTAAGGAAGATACCACTTTGGACTGTGGATGGACGAATCATTTCATGAACATCATCATCATCATCATGAACTTCCGTTGGTGGCTGCAAGGTTGGTAGGGAAGGTGCCGCTTTGGACAGTAAATGGATGAACCATTTCACCGTCATCATCACCATAGTTATTATCATCTTTTGTTGGTGGCTGCGAGGTAGGTAGGGAGAGTACTGCTTTGGACGGTGGATGGACAAACCATGTCGATGCTGTCGTCATCATCATCATCATCATCATCTTCTGTTGGTGGCTGCGAGGTAGGTAAGATGGTGCTGCTTTGGACGGTGGATGGACGAACCATTTCATCATCATCATCATCTTGTGAGGGTGGCTGTGAGGTAGGTAGGGAAGGTGCCACTTTGGACATTGGATGGACGAACAATTTCATCATCGTCATCATCTTCTGTTGTTGGCTGCGAGGTAGGTAGGGACGGTGCCGCTTTGGACAGTGGATGGACAAACCATTTCATCATCATCATCATCATAATTATCATCATCTTTTGTTGGTGGCTGCGAGGTAGGTAGGGAGAGTGCCGCTTTGTATGGTGGATGGACAAACCATGTCGTCATCATCATCATCGTCATCATCAACTTTTGTTGGTGGCTGCGAGGTAGGTACGGAAGGTGCCGCTATGGACCTTGGATGGATGAAGGATTTCATCACCTTCATCATCATCGTCATCATCTTCTGTTGGTGGCTGCGAGGCCGGTAGGGAAGGTGCCGCTTTGGATGGTGGATGGACGAATCGTTTCATCGTCTTCATCGTCATCATCTTGTGCTGGTGGCTGCGAGGCAGGTAGGGAAGGTGCCGCTTTGGACAGTGAATGGACGAAGCATTTCAGCGTCATAATCATCATAATTATCATCATCTTTTGCTGGTGGCTGCGAGGTAGGTAGGGAAAGTGCCGCTTTCTATCGTGGATGGAAAAACCATGTCGTCATCATCATCATCATCATCTTCTTCTGTTGGTGGCTGCGAGGTAGGTAAGATGGTGCCACTTTGGACAGTGGATGGACGAACCATTTCATCATAATCATCTGCTGTTGGTGCTGCGAGGTAGGTAGGGAAGGTGTTGCTTTGTATGGTACATGCACGAACCATATCACCGTCATCATCATCATCATTTTCTGTTGGTGGCTGCGAGGTAGGTAGGGAACGTGCCGCTTTGGACAGTGGATGGACGAACTATTTCATCATTATCATCATCATCATCATCATATTCTGTTGGTGGCTGCGAGGTAGATAGGGAAGATATCGCTTCGGATGGTAGATGGACGAACCATTTCATCGTCATCATCATCATCTTCTGTTGGTGGCTGTGAGGCAGGTAGGGAAGGTGCCGCTTTGGATGGTGCATGGACGAATCATTTCATCATCACCATCATCATCACCTTCTGTTGGTGGCTGCGAGGCAGGTAGGGAAGTTGCCGCTTTGGATGGTGGATGGACGAATCATTTCATCATCATCACCATCATCATCTTTTGTTGGTGGTTGCGAGGTAGGTATGGAAAGTACCGCTTTGGACGGTGGATGGATGAACCATTTCATCACCTTCATCATCATAATTATCATCATCTTTTGTTGGTGGCTGCGAGGTAGGTAGGGAGAGTGCCGCTTTGTATGGTGGATGGACAAACCATGTCATCATCATCATCATCATCATCATCATCATCATCATCATCATCTTCTTCTGTTGGTGGCTGCGAGGTAGGTAGGGAAGGTGCCGCTTTGGACAGTGGATGGACAAACCATGTCATCATCATCATCATCATCATCATCATCATCATCATCATCTTCTTCTGTTGGTGGCTGCGAGGTAGGTAGGGAGAGTGCCGCTTTGTATGGTGGATGGACGAACCATTGCATAATCATCATCAACATCATTTTCTGTTGGTGCCTGCGAGGTAGGTAGGGAAGGTGCCGCTTTGGACAGTGAATGGACGAAGCATTTCAGCGTCATCATCATCATAATTATCATCTTCTTCTGTTGCTGGCTGCGAGGTAGGTAAGATGGTGCCGCTCTGGACAGTGGATGGACGAACCATTTCATCATAATCATCTGCTGTTGGTGCTGCGAGGTAGGTAGGGAAGGTGTTGCTTTGGACAGTGGATGGACGAACCACTTCAACATCATCAGCATCAGCAGTCGCATCATCATCATCATCATCATGATCTTCTGTTGGTGGCTGCGAGGTGTATAGGGAAGGTGCCGCTTTGGACAGTGAATGAACGAACCATTTCATCATCATCATCATCATCATATTCTGTTGGTGGCTGCGAGGTAGGTAGGGAAGGTGCCGCTCTGGATGGTGGATGGATGAACAATCATATCTTTATCATCATCATCTTCTGCTGGTGGCTGGAAGGTAGGTAGGGAAGGTTCGGCTTTGGAGTGTGGATGGACGACCAATTATATCATCATCATCATCATCTTCTTGTGTGCGTGGGAGGTAGTGAATGTGGTGCTTTGGACGGTGGATGGACAAACCATTTCATCATTATCATCATCTTCTGTTGGTGCTGCCATGGAGGTAGGGAAGGTGTTGCTATGTATGGTGCATGGACGAACCATTTCATCATCATCATCATCATCATCATCTTCTGTTGGTGCTGCGAGGTAGGTAAGGAAGGTGCCGCTTTGGACGGTGGATGGATGAACCATTATGTCATCATCTCCTGTTGGTGGCTGCGAGGTAGGTAAGGAAGGTGCCGCTTTGGATGGTGGATGGACGAACCATTATGTCATCATCTCCTGTTGGTGGATGCGAGGTAGGTAAGGAAGGTGCCGCTTTGGACGGTGGATGGACGAACCATTTCATCATTATCATCATCATCGTCTTCTTCTGTTGTTGGCTGCGAGGTAGGTAGGGAAGGTGCAGCTTTGGATGCTGGATGGATTAACCATTTCATCATCATCATCATCATCTATTGGTGGCTGCGAGGTAGGTAAGATGGTGCCGCTTTGGTCGGTGGATGGATGAACCATTTCATCATCATCATCATCATCATCATCATCTTCGGTTGTTGGCTGCGAGGTAGGTAGGGAAGGTGCCGCTTTGGATACTGGATGGATGAACCATTTCATCATCATCATCATCATCATCATCTTCTGTACGTGGCTGCGAGGTAGGTAGGGAAGGTGCGCTTTGGACGGTGGATGGACGAACCTTTTCATCAACATCGTCATCGTCTTCTATTTTTGGCTGAGAGTTGCGAAGGTAAGGTACCGCTTTGGATTGTGGATGGACGAATCATTTCATCGTCATCATCATGATAATTACCATCATCTTTTGTTGGTGGCTGCGAGGGAGGTAGGGAGAGTGCCGCTTTTTATGGTGGATAGACAAACCATGTCGTCATCATCATCATCATCATCATCATCACCATCTTCTGTTGTTGGCTGCGAGGTAGGTAGGGAAGGTGAGGCTTTGGATGGTGGTTGGACGAATCATTTCATGAACATCATCATCATGAACTTTCGTTAGTGGCTGCGAGGTAGGTAGAGAAGGTGGCGCTTTGGATGCTGGATGGATGAACCATTTCATCATCATCATAATCATCATCATCATCTTCTGTTGGTGGCTGCGAGGTATGTAGGGACGGTGCGGCTTTGTATGGTGGATGGACGAACCATTGCATGACCATCATCATCTTTTGGTGCTGCGAGGCAGGTAGGGAAGGTGTTACTTTGGATTGTGCATGGATGAACCATTTCATCATCATCATCATCATCTGTTGGTGGCTGCGAGGTAGGTAGGGAAGGTGCCGCTTTGGATGCTGGATGGACGAATCATTTCATCATCATCATCATCTTCTGGTTTTGGCTATGCGATATGTAAGGAAGATACCACTTTGGACTGTGGATGGACGAATCATTTCATGAACATCATCATCATCATCATGAACTTCCGTTGGTGGCTGCAAGGTTGGTATGGAAGGTGCCGCTTTGGACAGTAAATGGACGAACCATTTCACCGTCATCATCACCATAGTTATTATCATCTTTTTTTGGTGGCTGCGAGGTAGGCAGGGAGAGTACTGCTTTGGACGGTGGATGGACAAACCATGTCGATGTCGTCGTCGTCATCATCATCATCATCATCATCATCTTCTGTTGGTGGCTGCGAGGTAGGTAAGATGGTGCTGCTTTGGACAGTGGATGGACGAACCATTTCATCATCATCATCATCATCTTGTGTTAGTGGCTGCGAGGTAGGTAGGGATGGTGCAGCTTTGGACAGGGGATGGACGGACAATTACATCATCATCATCATCATCATCATCATAATTATCATCATCTTTTGCTGGTGGCTGCGAGGTAGGTAGGGGAGTTATCGCTTCGGACGGTGGATGGACGAACAATTATATCATCATCACCTTTTCTCGGTGTGTGCGTGGGAGGTAGTGAATGTGGTGCTTTGGACGATGGATGGACGAAACATTTCATCATCATCATCTTCTGTTGGCGGCTGCGAGGTAGGTAGGGATGGTGCAGCTTTGGACGGGAAATGGACGAACCATTTCATCACCATCATCTTCTATTGGTGGCTGCGAGGTAGGTAGGGGTGGTGTTGCTTTGTATGGTGCCTGGACGAACCATATCACCGTCATCATCATCATCTTGTGGTGGTGGCTGCGAGGTACGTAAGGAAGGTGCCGCTTTCGACAGTGGATGGACGAACCATTTCATCATTATCATCATCATCATCATTTTCCGCAGTTGGCTGCGAGGTCGGTAGGGAAGGTGCCGCTCTGGATGGTGGATGGACGAACGATTTCATCATCATCACCATCATTATCATCATTATCATCAGCTTCTGTTGGTGGCTGCGAGGTAGGTAGGGAGGGTTCGGCTTTGGAATGTGGATGGACGAACAATTATATCATCATCATCTTCTTGTTGTGTGCGTGGGTGGAAGTGAATGTGGTGCTTTGGATGGTGGATGGACAAACCATTTCATCATCATCATGATCATCTTCTGTTGGTGGCTGCGAGGTAGGTAGGGAAGGTTCCGCTTTGGTCGGTGGATGGATGAACCATTGCATCATCATCATCATCATGTTCTGTTGGTGGCTGTGAGGTAGGTAAGGATGATGCAGCTTTGGATGGGGGATGGACGGACAATTACATCATCATCATCAATGTGATCTTCTGTTGGTGGCTGCGAGGTACAGAGTGAATGAGGTGCTTGGAAGGTGGATGGGAGAACCATTTCATCACCATCATCATCATCATCTTCTGTTGGTGGCTGAGAGGTAGGTAAGATGGTGCCGCTTTGGACAGTGGATGGACGAACTATTTCATCATTATCATCATCATCATAATTTTCTGTTGTTGGCTGCGAGGTAGGTACGGAAGGTGCCGCTTCGGATGGTAGATGGACGAACCATTTCATCGTCATCATCATCATCACCTTCTTTTGGTGGCTGCGAGGCAGGTAGGGAAGGTGCCGCTTTGGATGGTGGATGGACGAATCATTTCATCATCATCATCATCATAATTATCATCATCTTTTGTTGGTGGCTGCGAGGTAGGTAGGGAGAGTGCCGCTTTGGACAGTGGATGGACAAACCATGTCGTCATCATCATCATCGTCATCATCAACTTCTGTTGGTGGCTGCGAGGTAGGTACGGAAGGTGCCGCTATGGACCTTGGATGGATGAAGGATTTCATCACCTTCATCATCATCGTCATCATCTTGTGCTGGTGGCTGCGAAGTAGGTAGGGAAGGTGCCGCTTTGTATGGTGGAAGGACAAACCATGTCGTCATCATCATCATCATCATCTTCTTCTGTTGGTGGCTGCGAGGTAGGTAAGATGGTGCCGCTTTGGACAGCGGATGGACCAACCATTTCATCATTATCAAAATCTTCTCTTGGTGGCTGCGAGGTAGGTAGGCAAAGTGCCGTTTTGGACGGTGAATGGACGAATCATTTCATCATCATCATCTTATGTTGGTGGATACAAGGTAGGTAGGGATGGTGTCGCTTTGGACCGTGGATGGATGATCCATTTCACCATCATCATCATCATAATTATCATCATCTTTAGTTGGTGGCAGCGAGGTACGGAGTGAATGTGGTGCTTGGAAGGTGGATGGGAGAACCATTTCATCACCATCATCATCATCATTTTCTGTTGGTGGCTGCGAGGTAGGTAGGGAAGGTTCCGCTTTGGTCGGTGGATGGACGAACCATTGCATCATCATCATCTTCATCATCATCATCTTTCGTTGGTGGCTGCGAGGTAGGGAGTGAATGTGGTGCTTGGAAGGTGGATGGGAGAACCATTTCATCACCATCATCATCATCATCTTCTGTTGGTGGCTGCGAGGTAGGAAAGATGGTGCCGCTTGTGACAGTGGATGGACGAACTATTTCATCATTATCATCATCATCATCATTTTCTGTTGTTGGCTGTGAGGTAGGTAGGGAACGTGCCGCTTTGGATGGTGGATGGACGAATCATTTCATGAACATCATCATCATCATCATGAACTTCCGTTGGTGGCTGCAAGGTTGGTAGGGAAGGTGCCGCTTTGGACAGTAAATGGACGAACCATTTCATCATCATCATCATCATCATCATCATCATCTTCTTCTATTGGTGGCTGCGAGGTAGGTAAGATGGTGCCGCTTTGGACAGTGGATGGACCAACCATTTCATCATTATCAAAATCATCTCTTGGTGGCTGCGAGGTAGGTAGGGAAGGTTCCGCTTCGGATGGTGGATGGACGAACCATTTCATCAACATCATCATCATGATCATCTGTTGGTGGCTGCGAGGTAGGTAGGGGAGGTTTCGCTTTGGAGTGTGGATGGATGAACAATTATGTCATCATCACCTTTTCTTGGTGTGTGCGTGGAGGGAGTGAAGGTGGTGCTTTGGACGGTGGATGGACAGACCATTTCATCATCATCATCATGATCTTGTGTTAGTGGCTTCGAGGTAGGTAGGGAAGGTGCCGCTTCAGATTGTGGATGGACGAACCATTTCACCCTCATCATCATCATCATCTTGTGCTGGTGGCTGCGAGGTAGGTACGAAGGTCCCGCTTTTGACAGTGAATGGACGAACCATTTCACCGTCATCATCATCATAATGATCATCATCTTTTGTTGGTGGCTGCAAGGTAGGTAGGGAGAGTGCCGCTTTGTATGGTGGAAGGACAAACCATGTCGTCGTCATCATCATCATCATCTTCTTCTGTTGGTGGCTGCGAGGTAGGTAAGATGGTGCCGCTTTGGACAGTGGATGGACAAACCATTTCATCATCATCATCATCATCTTGTGTTAGTGGCTGCGAGGTAGGTAGGGATGGTGCAGCTTTGGATGGGGGATGGAAGGACAATTACATCATCATCATCAACATGATCTTCTGTTGGTGGCTGCGAGGTAGGGAGTGAATGTGGTGCTTGGAAGGTGGATGGGAGAACCATTTCATCACCATCATCATCATCATTTTCTGTTGGTGGCTGCGAGGTAGGTAGGGAAGGTTCCACTTTGGTCGGTGGATGGACGAACCATTGCATCATCATCACCATCATCATCATCATCTTTCGTTGGTGGCTGCGAGTTACGGAGTGAATGTGGTGCTTGGAAGGTGGATGGGAGAACCATTTCATCACCATCATCATCATCATCTTCTGTTGGTGGCTGTGAGGTAGGTATGATGGTGCCGCTTGGGACAGTGGATGGACAAACTATTTCATCATTATCATCATCATCATCATTTTCTGTTGGTGGCTGCGAGGTAGGTAGGGAACGTGCCGCTTTGGACAGTAAATGGACGAACCATTTCACCGTCATCATCACCATAGTTATTATCATATTTTTTTGGTGGCTGCGAGGTAGGTAGGGAGAGTACCGCTTTGGACGGTGGATGGACAAACCATGTCGATGTCGTCGTCATGATCATCATCATCATCATCATCTTCTTCTGTTGGTGGCTGCGAGGTAGGTAAGATGGTGCCGCTTTGGACAGTGGATGAACGAACCATTTCATCATTATCAAAATCTTCTCTTGGTGGCTGCGAGGTAGGTAGGCAAGGTGCCGTTTTGGACGGTGGATGGACGAACAATTACATCATCATCATCAACATGATCTTCTGTTGGTGGCTGCGAGGTACGGAGTGAATGTGGTGCTTGGAAGGTGGATGGGAGAACCATTTCATCACCATCATCATCATCATTTTCTGTTGGTGGCTGCGAGCTAGGTAGGGAAGGTTCCGCTTTGGTCGGTGGATGGACGAACCATTGCATCATCATCACCATCATCATCTTAATCATAATCATCTTTCGTTGGTGGATGCGAGGAAGGGATTGAATGTGGTGCTTGGAAGGTAGATGGGAGAACCATTTCATCACCATCATCATCATCATCTTCTGTTGGTGGCTGCGAGGTAGGTAAGATGGTGCCGCTTGTGACAGTGGATGGACGACCTATTTCATCATTATCATCATCATCATCATTTTCTGTTGTTGGCTGCGAGGTAGGTAGGGAACGTGCCGCTTTGGATGGTGGATGGACGAACCATTTCATCGTCATCATCATCATCTTCTGTTGGTGGCTGTGAGGCAGGTAGGGAAGGTGCCGCTTTGGATGGCGCATGGACGAATCATTTCATCATCATCATCATCATCATCTTGTGTTGGTGGCTGCAAGGTAGGTACGGAAGTTGCCGCTTTGGACGCTGGATGGATGAAGGATTTCATCACCTTCATCATCATCGTCATCATCTTGTGCTGGTGGCTGCGAGGTAGGTAGGGAAGGTGCCGCTTTGGACAGTGGATGGACAAACCATGTCAATGTCGTCGTCATCATCATCATCATCATCATCATCATCTTCTTCTGTTGGTGGCTGCGAGGTAGGTAAGATGGTGCCGCTTTGGACAGTGGATGGACCAACCATTTCATCATTGTCAAAATCTTCTCTTGGTGGCTGCGAGGTAGGTAGGCAAGGTGCCGTTTTGGACGGTGGATGGACGAACCATTTCATCAACATCATCATCATCTTCTCTTGGTGGCTGTGAGGTAGGTGGGGAAGGTTCCGCTTTGGATGGTGGATGGATGAATCATTTCATCATCATCATCATCTTCTGTTGGTGGCTGCGAGGTAGGTAAGATGGTGCCGCTTGGGACAGTGGATGGACGAACTATTTCATCATTATCATCATCATCATCATTTTCTGTTGTTGGCTGCGAGGTAGGTAGGGAAGGTGCCGCTTTGGATGGTGGATGGATGAATCATTTCATCATCATCATCATCTTCTGTTGGTGGCTGCGAGGTATGTAAGATGGTGCCGCGTTGGACAGTGGATTCACCAACCATTTCATAATTATCATCATCTTTTGTTGGTGGCTGCGAGGTAGGTAGGGAAGGTTCCGCTTTGGATGGTCCACGGAAGAACCATTTCATCATCATCATCATCATCTTCTACTGGTGACTGGAAGGTAGGTAGGGAAGGTTCGGCTTTGGAGTGTGGATGGACGAACAATTATATCATCATCATCTTCTTGTTGTGTGCGTGGGAGGTAGTGAATGTGGTGCTTTGGACGGTGGATGGACAGACCATTTCATCATCATCATCATGATCTTGTGTTAGTGGCTTCGAGGTAGGTAGGGAAGGTGCCGCTTCGGATGGTGGATGGACGAACCATTTCATCATCATCATCATCATCATCTTCTGTTGTTGGCTGCGAGGTAGGTAGGGAAGGGCCAATTTGGACAGTGGATGGACGAACCATTTCATCATCATCGTCATATTCTATTGGTGGCTGCGAGGTAGGTAGGGAAGGTGCCGCTTCGGATGGTGGATGGACGAACCCTTTCATCATCATCATCATCATCATCATCATCATCTTCTGTTGTTGGCTGCGAGGTAGGTAGGGAAGGTGTTGCTTTGTATGGTGCATGGAGGAACCATTTCACCGTCATCATCATCATCATCATCTTCTGTTGTTGCTGCGAGGTAGGTAAGATGGTGCCGCTTTGGACACTGGATGGACCAACAATTTCATCATTATCAAAATCTTCTCTTGGAGGCTGCGAGGTAGGTAGGCAAGGTGCCGTTTTGGACAGTGGATGGACGAACCATTTCATCACCATCATCATCATCTTCTCTTGGTGACTGTGAGGTAGCTAAGGATGGTGCAGCTTTGAAAGGGAAATGGACGAACCGTTTCATCATCATCATCAACGTGATCTTCTGTTGGTGGCTGCGAGGTACGGAGTGAATGTGGTGCTTGGAAGGTGGATGGGAGAACCATTTCATCACCATCATCATCATCATCTTCTGTTGGTGGCTGCGAGGTAGGTAAGATGGTGCCGCTTTGGACAGTGGATGGACGAACTATTTCATCATTATCATCATCATCATAATTTTCTGTTGTTGGCTGCGAGGTAGGTAGGGAACGTGCCGCTTTGGACAGTGGATGGACGAACTATTTCATCATTATCATCATCATCATCATATTCTGTTGGTGGCTGTGAGGTAGATAGGGAAGGTATCGCTTCGGATGGTAGATGGACGAACCATTTCATCGTCATCATCATCATCTTCTGTTGGTGGCTGTGAGGCAGGTAGGGAAGGTGCCGCTTTGGATGGTGCATGGACGAATCATTTCATCATCACCATCATCATCACCTTCTGTTGGTGGCTGCGAGGCAGGTAGGGAAGTTGCCGCTTTGGATGGTGGATGGACGAATCATTTCATCATCATCACCATCATCATCTTTTGTTGGTGGTTGCGAGGTAGGTATGGAAAGTACCGCTTTGGACGGTGGATGGATGAACCATTTCATCACCTTCATCATCATAATTATCATCATCTTTTGTTGGTGGCTGCGAGGTAGGTAGGGAGAGTGCCGCTTTGTATGGTGGATGGAGAAACCATGTCATCATCATCATCATCATCATCATCATCATCTTCTTCTGTTGGTGGCTGCGAGGTAGGTAGGGAAGGTGCCGCTTTGGACAGTGGATGGACAAACCATTTCGTCATCATCATCATCATAATTATCATCATCTTTTGTTGGTGGCTGCGAGGTAGGTAGGGAGAGTGCCGCTTTGTATGGTGGATGGACGAACCATTGCATAATCATCATCAACATCATTTTCTGTTGGTGGCTGCGAGGTAGGTAGGGAAGGTGCCGCTTTGGACAGTGGATGGACGAACCATTTCATCATAATCATCTGCTGTTGGTGCTGCGAGGTAGGTAGGGAAGGTGTTGCTTTGTATGGTACATGCACGAACCATATCACTGTCATCATCATCATCATTTTCTGTTGGTGGCTGCGAGGTAAGTAAGGAAGGTGCCGCTTTGGACGGTGGATGGACGAACCACTTCGTCATCATCAGCATCAGCAGTCGCATCATCATCATCATCATCATGATCTTCTGTTGGTGGCTGCGAGGTGTATAGGGAAGGTGCCGCTTTGGACAGTGAATGGACGAACCATTTCATCATCATCATCATCATCATATTCTGTTGGTGGCTGCGAGGTAGGTAGGGAAGGTGCCGCTCTGCATGGTGGATGGACAAACCATTGCATCATCATCATCATCATCATCATCATCATCACCTTCTGTTGGTGGCTGTGAGGTAGGTAGGGAAGGTGCCGCTTTGGACGGTGGATGGACATACCATTGCATCATCATCATCATCTTCTTTTGGTGCTCTGAGCTTGGTAGGGAAGGTGTTACTTCGGATGGTGCATGGACGAACCATTTCATCATCATCATCTTATTCTATTGGTGCTGCGAGGTAGGTAGGGAAGGTGTTACTTTGGATGGTGCATGGACGAACCATTTCATCATCATCATCATCATCTTCTGTTGGTGGCTGCGAGGTAGGTACTGAAGGTGCCGAATTGCACGGTGGATGGACGAATCATTTCATCATCATCAACATCGTTTTCTATTGGTGGCTGCGAGGTAGGTAGGGAACATACCGCTTTGGATGGTGGATGCACGGACCATTTCGTCATCATCTGCACCAGCAGTAGCAGCACCATCATCATCATTATCATCTTCTGTTGGTGGCTTTGAGGTAGGTAAGATGGTGCAATTTGGACGGTTGATGGACAAACCATTTTATCATCATCATCATCATCATCATCACCACCTTCTGTTGTTGGCTGTGAGGTAGGTAGTGAAGGTGCGGCTTTGGATGGTGGTTGGACGAATCATTTCATGAACATCATCATCATGAACTTCCGTTGGTGGCTGCGAGGTAGGTAGAGAAGGTGCCGCTTTGGATGCTGGATGGATGAACCATTATATCATCATCATCATCATCGTCAACGTATTCTGTTGTTGGCTGCGAGGTAGGTAGGGAAGGTGCCGCTTTGGATGCTGGATGGATGAACCATTTCATCATCATCATCATCATAATCAACATCTTGTGTTGTTGGCTGCGAGGTAGGTAGGGAAGGTGCCGCTTTGGATGCTGGATGGATGAACCATTTCATCATCATCATAATCATCATCATCATCTTCTGTTGGTGGCTGCGAGGTAGGTAGGGACGGTGCCGCTTTGGACGGTGGATGGACGAACCATTGCATGATCATCATCATCTTCTTTTGGTGCTGCGAGGTAGGTAGGGAAGGTGTTACTTTGGATGGTGCATGGACGAACCATTTCATCATCATCATCATCATCACCTTCTGTAGGTGGCTGCGAGGTAGGTAGTGAAGGTGCCGAATTGCACGGTGGATGGACGAATCATTTCATGAACATCATCATCATGAACTTCCGTTGGTGGCTGCGAGGTAGGTAGGGAAGGTGCCGCTTTGGATGCTGGATGGACGAATCATTTCATCATCATCATCATCTTCTGGTTTTGGCTATGCGATACGTAAGGAAGATACCACTTTGGACTGTGGATGGACGAATCATTTCATGAACATCATCATCATCATCATGAACTTCCGTTGGTGGCTGCAAGGTTGGTAGGGAAGGTGCCGCTTTGGACAGTAAATGGATGAACCATTTCACCGTCATCATCACCATAGTTATTATCATCTTTTGTTGGTGGCTGCGAGGTAGGTAGGGAGAGTACTGCTTTGGACGGTGGATGGACAAACCATGTCGATGCTGTCGTCATCATCATCATCATCATCATCTTCTGTTGGTGGCTGCGAGGTAGGTAAGATGGTGCTGCTTTGGACGGTGGATGGACGAACCATTTCATCATCATCATCATCTTGTGAGGGTGGCTGTGAGGTAGGTAGGGAAGGTGCCACTTTGGACATTGGATGGACGAACAATTTCATCATCGTCATCATCTTCTGTTGTTGGCTGCGAGGTAGGTAGGGACGGTGCCGCTTTGGACAGTGGATGGACAAACCATTTCATCATCATCATCATCATAATTATCATCATCTTTTGTTGGTGGCTGCGAGGTAGGTAGGGAGAGTGCCGCTTTGTATGGTGGATGGACAAACCATGTCGTCATCATCATCATCGTCATCATCAACTTTTGTTGGTGGCTGCGAGGTAGGTACGGAAGGTGCCGCTATGGACCTTGGATGGATGAAGGATTTCATCACCTTCATCATCATCGTCATCATCTTCTGTTGGTGGCTGCGAGGCCGGTAGGGAAGGTGCCGCTTTGGATGGTGGATGGACGAATCGTTTCATCGTCTTCATCGTCATCATCTTGTGCTGGTGGCTGCGAGGCAGGTAGGGAAGGTGCCGCTTTGGACAGTGAATGGACGAAGCATTTCAGCGTCATAATCATCATAATTATCATCATCTTTTGTTGGTGGCTGCGAGGTAGGTAGGGAAAGTGCCGCTTTCTATCGTGGATGGAAAAACCATGTCGTCATCATCATCATCATCATCTTCTTCTGTTGGTGGCTGCGAGGTAGGTAAGATGGTGCCACTTTGGACAGTGGATGGACGAACCATTTCATCATAATCATCTGCTGTTGGTGCTGCGAGGTAGGTAGGGAAGGTGTTGCTTTGTATGGTACATGCACGAACCATATCACCGTCATCATCATCATCATTTTCTGTTGGTGGCTGCGAGGTAGGTAGGGAAGGTGCCGCTTTGGACAGTGAATGGACGAAGCATTTCAGCGTCATAATCATCATAATTATCATCATCTTTTGTTGGTGGCTGCGAGGTAGGTAGGGAAAGTGCCGCTTTCTATCGTGGATGGAAAAACCATGTCGTCATCATCATCATCATCATCTTCTTCTGTTGGTGGCTGCGAGGTAGGTAAGATGGTGCCACTTTGGACAGTGGATGGACGAACCATTTCATCATAATCATCTGCTGTTGGTGCTGCGAGGTAGGTAGGGAAGGTGTTGCTTTGTATGGTACATGCACGAACCATATCACCGTCATCATCATCATCATTTTCTGTTGGTGGCTGCGAGGTAGGTAGGGAACGTGCCGCTTTGGACAGTGGATGGACGAACTATTTCATCATTATCATCATCATCATCATCATATTCTGTTGGTGGCTGCGAGGTAGATAGGGAAGATATCGCTTCGGATGGTAGATGGACGAACCATTTCATCGTCATCATCATCATCTTCTGTTGGTGGCTGTGAGGCAGGTAGGGAAGGTGCCGCTTTGGATGGTGCATGGACGAATCATTTCATCATCACCATCATCATCACCTTCTGTTGGTGGCTGCGAGGCAGGTAGGGAAGTTGCCGCTTTGGATGGTGGATGTACGAATCATTTCATCATCATCACCATCATCATCTTTTGTTGGTGGTTGCGAGGTAGGTATGGAAAGTACCGCTTTGGACGGTGGATGGATGAACCATTTCATCACCTTCATCATCATAATTATCATCATCTTTTGTTGGTGGCTGCGAGGTAGGTAGGGAGAGTGCCGCTTTGTATGGTGGATGGACAAACCATGTCATCATCATCATCATCATCATCATCATCATCATCATCATCATCATCTTCTTCTGTTGGTGGCTGCGAGGTAGGTAGGGAAGGTGCCGCTTTGGACAGTGGATGGACAAACCATGTCATCATCATCATCATCATCATCATCATCATCATCTTCTTCTGTTGGTGGCTGCGAGGTAGGTAGGGAGAGTGCCGCTTTGTATGGTGGATGGACGAACCATTGCATAATCATCATCAACATCATTTTCTGTTGGTGCCTGCGAGGTAGGTAGGGAAGGTGCCGCTTTGGACAGTGAATGGACGAAGCATTTCAGCGTCATCATCATCATAATTATCATCTTCTTCTGTTGCTGGCTGCGAGGTAGGTAAGATGGTGCCGCTCTGGACAGTGGATGGACGAACCATTTCATCATAATCATCTGCTGTTGGTGCTGCGAGGTAGGTAGGGAAGGTGTTGCTTTGTATGGTACATGCACGAACCATATCACCGTCATCATCATCATCATTTTCTGTTGGTGGCTGCGAGGTAAGTAAGGAAGGTGCCGCTTTGGACAGTGGATGGACGAACCACTTCAACATCATCAGCATCAGCAGTCGCATCATCATCATCATCATCATGATCTTCTGTTGGTGGCTGCGAGGTGTATAGGGAAGGTGCCGCTTTGGACAGTGAATGAACGAACCATTTCATCATCATCATCATCATCATATTCTGTTGGTGGCTGCGAGGTAGGTAGGGAAGGTGCCGCTCTGGATGGTGGATGGATGAACAATCATATCTTTATCATCATCATCTTCTGCTGGTGGCTGGAAGGTAGGTAGGGAAGGTTCGGCTTTGGAGTGTGGATGGACGACCAATTATACCATCATCATCATCATCTTCTTGTGTGCGTGGGAGGTAGTGAATGTGGTGCTTTGGACGGTGGATGGACAAACCATTTCATCATTATCATCATCTTCTGTTGGTGCTGCCATGGAGGTAGGGAAGATGTTGCTATGTATGGTGCATGGACGAACCATTTCATCATCATCATCATCATCATCATCTTCTGTTGGTGCTGCGAGGTAGGTAAGGAAGGTGCCGCTTTGGACGGTGGATGGATGAACCATTATGTCATCATCTCCTGTTGGTGGCTGCGAGGTAGGTAAGGAAGGTGCCGCTTTGGATGGTGGATGGACGAACCATTATGTCATCATCTCCTGTTGGTGGCTGCGAGGTAGGTAAGGAAGGTGCCGCTTTGGATGGTGGATGGACGAACCATTTCATCATTATCATCATCATCATCTTCTTCTGTTGTTGGCTGCGAGGTAGGTAGGGAAGGTGCAGCTTTGGATGCTGGATGGATTAACCATTTCATCATCATCATCATCATCTATTGGTGGCTGCGAGGTAGGTAAGATGGTGCCGCTTTGGTCGGTGGATGGATGAACCATTTCATCATCATCATTATCATCATCATCATCATTTTCCGCAGTTGGCTGCGAGGTCGGTAGGGAAGGTGCCGCTCTGGATGGTGGATGGACGAACGATTTCATCATCATCACCATCATTATCATCATTATCATCAGCTTCTGTTGGTGGCTGCGAGGTAGGTAGGGAGGGTTCGGCTTTGGAATGTGGATGGACGAACAATTATATCATCATCATCTTCTTGTTGTGTGCGTGGGTGGAAGTGAATGTGGTGCTTTGGATGGTGGACGGACAAACCATTTCATCATCATCATGATCATCTTCTGTTGGTGGCTGCGAGGTAGGTAGGGAAGGTTCCGCTTTGGTCGGTGGATGGATGAACCATTGCATCATCATCATCATCATGTTCTGTTGGTGGCTGTGAGGTAGGTAAGGATGATGCAGCTTTGGATGGGGGATGGACGGACCATTACATCATCATCATCAATGTGATCTTCTGTTGGTGGCTGCGAGGTACAGAGTGAATGAGGTGCTTGGAAGGTGGATGGGAGAACCATTTCATCACCATCATCATCATCATCTTCTGTTGGTGGCTGAGAGGTAGGTAAGATGGTGCCGCTTTGGACAGTGGATGGACGAACTATTTCATCATTATCATCATCATCATAATTTTCTGTTGTTGGCTGCGAGGTAGGTAGGGAAGGTGCCGCTTCGGATGGTAGATGGACGAACCATTTCATCGTCATCATCATCATCGCCTTCTTTTGGTGGCTGCGAGGCAGGTAGGGAAGGTGCCGCTTTGGATGGTGGATGGACGAATCATTTCATCATCATCATCATCATAATTATCATCATCTTTTGTTGGTGGCTGCGAGGTAGGTAGGGAGAGTGCCGCTTTGGACAGTGGATGGACAAACCATGTCGTCATCATCATCATCGTCATCATCAACTTCTGTTGGTGGCTGCGAGGTAGGTACGGAAGGTGCCGCTATGGACCTTGGATGGATGAAGGATTTCATCACCTTCATCATCATCGTCATCATCTTGTGCTGGTGGCTGCGAAGTAGGTAGGGAAGGTGCCGCTTTGTATGGTGGAAGGACAAACCATGTCGTCATCATCATCATCATCATCTTCTTCTGTTGGTGGCTGCGAGGTAGGTAAGATGGTGCCGCTTTGGACAGCGGATGGACCAACCATTTCATCATTATCAAAATCTTCTCTTGGTGGCTGCGAGGTAGGTAGGCAAAGTGCCGTTTTGGACGGTGAATGGACGAATCATTTCATCATCATCATCTTATGTTGGTGGATACAAGGTAGGTAGGGATGGTGTCGCTTTGGACCGTGGATGGATGATCCATTTCACCATCATCATCATCATAATTATCATCATCTTTAGTTGGTGGCAGCGAGGTACGGAGTGAATGTGGTGCTTGGAAGGTGGATGGGAGAACCATTTCATCACCATCATCATCATCATTTTCTGTTGGTGGCTGCGAGGTAGGTAGGGAAGGTTCCGCTTTGGTCGGTGGATGGACGAACCATTGCATCATCATCATCTTCATCATCATCATCTTTCGTTGGTGGCTGCGAGGTAGGGAGTGAATGTGGTGCTTGGAAGGTGGATGGGAGAACCATTTCATCACCATCATCATCATCATCTTCTGTTGGTGGCTGCGAGGTAGGAAAGATGGTGCCGCTTGTGACAGTGGATGGACGAACTATTTCATCATTATCATCATCATCATCATTTTCTGTTGTTGGCTGTGAGGTAGGTAGGGAACGTGCCGCTTTGGATGGTGGATGGACGAATCATTTCATGAACATCATCATCATCATCATGAACTTCCGTTGGTGGCTGCAAGGTTGGTAGGGAAGGTGCCGCTTTGGACAGTAAATGGACGAACCATTTCATCATCATCATCATCATCATCATCATCATCTTCTTCTATTGGTGGCTGCGAGGTAGGTAAGATGGTGCCGCTTTGGACAGTGGATGGACCAACCATTTCATCATTATCAAAATCATCTCTTGGTGGCTGCGAGGTAGGTAGGGAAGGTTCCGCTTCGGATGGTGGATGGACGAACCATTTCATCAACATCATCATCATGATCATCTGTTGGTGGCTGCGAGGTAGGTAGGGGAGGTTTCGCTTTGGAGTGTGGATGGATGAACAATTATGTCATCATCACCTTTTCTTGGTGTGTGCGTGGAGGGAGTGAAGGTGGTGCTTTGGACGGTGGATGGACAGACCATTTCATCATCATCATCATGATCTTGTGTTAGTGGCTTCGAGGTAGGTAGGGAAGGTGCCGCTTCAGATTGTGGATGGACGAACCATTTCACCCTCATCATCATCATCATCTTGTGCTGGTGGCTGCGAGGTAGGTACGAAGGTCCCGCTTTTGACAGTGAATGGACGAACCATTTCACCGTCATCATCATCATAATGATCATCATCTTTTGTTGGTGGCTGCAAGGTAGGTAGGGAGAGTGCCGCTTTGTATGGTGGAAGGACAAACCATGTCGTCGTCATCATCATCATCATCTTCTTCTGTTGGTGGCTGCGAGGTAGGTAAGATGGTGCCGCTTTGGACAGTGGATGGACAAACCATTTCATCATCATCATCATCATCTTGTGTTAGTGGCTGCGAGGTAGGTAGGGATGGTGCAGCTTTGGATGGGGGATGGAAGGACAATTACATCATCATCATCAACATGATCTTCTGTTGGTGGCTGCGAGGTAGGGAGTGAATGTGGTGCTTGGAAGGTGGATGGGAGAACCATTTCATCACCATCATCATCATCATTTTCTGTTGGTGGCTGCGAGGTAGTTAGGGAAGGTTCCACTTTGGTCGGTGGATGGACGAACCATTGCATCATCATCACCATCATCATCTTCATCATCATCATCTTTCGTTGGTGGCTGCGAGTTACGGAGTGAATGTGGTGCTTGGAAGGTGGATGGGAGAACCATTTCATCACCATCATCATCATCATCTTCTGTTGGTGGCTGTGAGGTAGGTATGATGGTGCCGCTTGGGACAGTGGATGGACAAACTATTTCATCATTATCATCATCATCATCATTTTCTGTTGGTGGCTGCGAGGTAGGTAGGGAACGTGCCGCTTTGGACAGTAAATGGACGAACCATTTCACCGTCATCATCACCATAGTTATTATCATATTTTTTTGGTGGCTGCGAGGTAGGTAGGGAGAGTACCGCTTTGGACGGTGGATGGACAAACCATGTCGATGTCGTCGTCATGATCATCATCATCATCATCATCTTCTTCTGTTGGTGGCTGCGAGGTAGGTAAGATGGTGCCGCTTTGGACAGTGGATGAACGAACCATTTCATCATTATCAAAATCTTCTCTTGGTGGCTGCGAGGTAGGTAGGCAAGGTGCCGTTTTGGACGGTGGATGGACGAACAATTACATCATCATCATCAACATGATCTTCTGTTGGTGGCTGCGAGGTACGGAGTGAATGTGGTGCTTGGAAGGTGGATGGGAGAACCATTTCATCACCATCATCATCATCATTTTCTGTTGGTGGCTGCGAGCTAGGTAGGGAAGGTTCCGCTTTGGTCGGTGGATGGACGAACCATTGCATCATCATCACCATCATCATCTTAATCATAATCATCTTTCGTTGGTGGATGCGAGGAAGGGATTGAATGTGGTGCTTGGAAGGTACATGGGAGAACCATTTCATCACCATCATCATCATCATCTTCTGTTGGTGGCTGCGAGGTAGGTAAGATGGTGCCGCTTGTGACAGTGGATGGACGACCTATTTCATCATTATCATCATCATCATCATTTTCTGTTGTTGGCTGCGAGGTAGGTAGGGAGCGTGCCGCTTTGGATGGTGGATGGATGAATCATTTCATCATCATCATCATCTTCTGTTGGTGGCTGCGAGGTTGGTAGGGAAGGTGCCACTTTGGACAGTAAATGGATGAACCATTTCACCGTCATCATCACCATAGTTATTATCATCTTTTGTTGGTGGCTGCGAGGTAGGTAGGGAGAGTACCGCTTTGGACGGTGGATGTACAAACCATGTCGATGTCGTCGTCATCATCATCATCATCATCATCATCATCATCATCATCATCATCTTCTTCTGTTGGTGGCTGCGAGGTATGTAAGATGGTGCCGCGTTAGACAGTGGATTGACCAACAATTTCATAATTATCATCATCTTTTGTTGGTGGCTGCGAGGTAGGTAGGGAAGGTTCCGCTTTGGATGGTCCACGGAAGAACCATTTCATCATCATCATCATCATCTTCTACTGGTGACTGGAAGGTAGGTAGGGAAGGTTCGGCTTTGGAGTGTGGATGGACGAACAATTATATCATCATCATCTTGTTGTGTGCGTGGGAGGTAGTGAATGTGGTGCTTTGGACGGTGGATGGACAGACCATTTCATCATCATCATCATGATCTTGTGTTAGTGGCTTCGAGGTAGGTAGGGAAGGTGCCGCTTCGGATGGTGGATGGACGAACCATTTCATCATCATCATCATCATCATCTTCTGTTGTTGGCTGCGAGGTAGGTAGGGAAGGGCCACTTTGGACAGTGGATGGACGAACCATTTCATCATCATCGTCATATTCTATTGGTGGCTGCGAGGTAGGTAGGGAAGGTGCCGCTTCGGATGGTGGATGGACGAACCCTTTCATCATCATCATCATCATCATCATCATCATCTTCTGTTGTTGGCTGCGAGGTAGGTAGGGAAGGTGTTGCTTTGTATGGTGCATGGAGGAACCATTTCACCGTCATCATCATCATCATCATCTTCTGTTGTTGCTGCGAGGTAGGTAAGATGGTGCCGCTTTGGACACTGGATGGACCAACAATTTCATCATTATCAAAATCTTCTCTTGGAGGCTGCGAGGTAGGTAGGCAAGGTGCCGTTTTGGACGGTGGATGGACGAACCATTTCATCACCATCATCATCATCTTCTCTTGGTGGCTGTGAGGTAGCTAAGGATGGTGCAGCTTTGGAAGGGAAATGGACGAACCGTTTCATCATCATCATCAACGTGATCTTCTGTTGGTGGCTGCGAGGTACGGAGTGAATGTGGTGCTTGGAAGGTGGATGGGAGAACCATTTCATCACCATCACCATCATCATCTTCTGTTGGTGGCTGTGAGGCAGGTAGGGAAGGTGCCGCTTTGGATGGTGCATGGACGAATCATTTCATCATCACCATCATCATCACCTTCTGTTGGTGGCTGCGAGGTAGGTAGGGAAGGTGCCGCTCTGCATGGTGGATGGACAAACCATTGCATCATCATCATCATCATCATCATCATCATCATCACCTTCTGTTGGTGGCTGTGAGGTAGGTAGGGAAGGTGCCGCTTTGGACGGTGGATGGACGTACCATTGCATCATCATCATCATCTTCTTTTGGTGCTCTGAGCTTGGTAGGGAAGGTGTTACTTCGGATGGTGCATGGACGAACCATTTCATCATCATCATCATATTCTATTGGTGCTGCGAGGTAGGTAGGGAAGGTGTTACTTTGGATGGTGCATGGACGAACCATTTCATCATCATCATCATCATCTTCTGTTGGTGGCTGCGAGGTAGGTACTGAAGGTGCCGAATTGCACGGTGGATGGACGAATCATTTCATCATCATCAACATCGTTTTCTATTGGTGGCTGCGAGGTAGGTAGGGAACATACCGCTTTGGACGGTGGATGCACGAACCATTTCGTCATCATCAGCACCAGCAGTAGCAGCACCATCATCATCATTATCATCTTCTGTTGGTGGCTTTGAGGTAGGTAAGATGGTGCAATTTGGACGGTTGATGGACAAACCATTTTATCATCATCATCATCATCATCATCACCACCTTCTGTTGTTGGCTGTGAGGTAGGTAGGGAAGGTGCGGCTTTGGATGGTGGTTGGACGAATCATTTCATGAACATCATCATCATGGACTTCCGTTGGTGGCTGCGAGGTAGGTAGAGAAGGTGCCGCTTTGGATGCTGGATGGATGAACCATTATATCATCATCATCATCATCATCAACGTATTCTGTTGTTGGCTGCGAGGTAGGTAGGGAAGGTGCCGCTTTGGATGCTGGATGGATGAACCATTTCATCATCATCATCATCATCATCAACATCTTCTGTTGTTGGCTGCGAGGTAGGTAGGGAAGGTGCCGCTTTGGATGCTGGATGGATGAACCATTTCATCATCATCATAATCATCATCATCATCTTCTGTTGGTGGCTGCGAGGTAGGTAGGGACGGTGCCGCTTTGGACGGTGGATGGACGAACCATTGCATGATCATCATCATCTTCTTTTGGTGCTGCGAGGTAGGTAGGGAAGGTGTTACTTTGGATGGTGCATGGACGAACCATTTCATCATCATCATCATCATCACCTTCTGTAGGTGGCTGCGAGGTAGGTAGTGAAGGTGCCGAATTGCACGGTGGATGGACGAATCATTTCATGAACATCATCATCATGAACTTCCGTTGGTGGCTGCGAGGTAGGTAGGGAAGGTGCCGCTTTGGATGCTGGATGGACGAATCATTTCATCATCATCATCATCTTCTGGTTTTGGCTATGCGATACGTAAGGAAGATACCACTTTGGACTGTGGATGGACGAATCATTTCATGAACATCATCATCATCATCATGAACTTCCGTTGGTGGCTGCAAGGTTGGTAGGGAAGGTGCCGCTTTGGACAGTAAATGGATGAACCATTTCACCGTCATCATCACCATAGTTATTATCATCTTTTGTTGGTGGCTGCGAGGTAGGTAGAGAAGGTGCCGCTTTGGATGCTGGATGGATGAACCATTATATCATCATCATCATCATCATCAACGTATTCTGTTGTTGGCTGCGAGGTAGGTAGGGAAGGTGCCGCTTTGGATGCTGGATGGATGAACCATTTCATCATCATCATCATCATCATCAACATCTTGTGTTGTTGGCTGCGAGGTAGGTAGGGAAGGTGCCGCTTTGGATGCTGGATGGATGAACCATTTCATCATCATCATAATCATCATCATCATCTTCTGTTGGTGGCTGCGAGGTATGTAGGGACGGTGCCGCTTTGGACGGTGGATGGACGAACCATTGCATGATCATCATCATCTTCTTTTGGTGCTGCGAGGTAGGTAGGGAAGGTGTTACTTTGGATGGTGCATGGACGAACCATTTCATCATCATCATCATCATCACCTTCTGTAGGTGGCTGCGAGGTATGTAGTGAAGGTGCCGAATTGCACGGTGGATGGACGAATCATTTCATGAACATCATCATCATGAACTTCCGTTGGTGGTTGCGAGGTAGGTAGGGAAGGTGCCGCTTTGGATGCTGGATGGACGAATCATTTCATCATCATCATCATCTTCTGGTTTTGGCTATGCGATACGTAAGGAAGATACCACTTTGGACTGTGGATGGACGAATCATTTCATGAACATCATCATCATCATCATGAACTTCCGTTGGTGGCTGCAAGGTTGGTAGGGAAGGTGCCGCTTTGGACAGTAAATGGATGAACCATTTCACCGTCATCATCACCATAGTTATTATCATCTTTTGTTGGTGGCTGCGAGGTAGGTAGAGAAGGTGCCGCTTTGGATGCTGGATGGATGAACCATTATATCATCATCATCATCATCATCAACGTATTCTGTTGTTGGCTGCCAGGTAGGTAGGGAAGGTGCCGCTTTGGATGCTGGATGGATGAACCGTTTCATCATCATCATCATCATCATCAACATCTTCTGTTGGTGGCTGCGAGGTAGGTAGGGAAGGTGCCGCTTTGGATGCTGGATGGATGAACCATTTCATCATCATCATAATCATCATCATCATCTTCTGTTGGTGGCTGCGAGGTATGTAGGGACGGTGCCGCTTTGGACGGTGGATGGACGAACCATTGCATGATCATCATCATCTTCTTTTGGTGTTGCGAGGTAGGTAGGGAAGGTGTTACTTTGGATGGTGCATGGACGAACCATTTCATCATCATCATCATCATCACCTTCTGTAGGTGGCTGCGAGGTAGGTAGTGAAGGTGCCGAATTGCACGGTGGATGGACGAATCATTTCATGAACATCATCATCATGAACTTCCGTTGGTGGCTGCGAGGTAGGTAGGGAAGGTGCCGCTTTGGATGCTGGATGGACGAATCATTTCATCATCATCATCATCTTCTGGTTTTGGCTATGCGATACGTAAGGAAGATACCACTTTGGACTGTGGATGGACGAATCATTTCATGAACATCATCATCATCATCATGAACTTCCGTTGGTGGCTGCAAGGTTGGTAGGGAAGGTGCCGCTTTGGACAGTAAATGGATGAACCATTTCACCGTCATCATCACCATAGTTATTATCATCTTTTGTTGGTGGCTGCGAGGTAGGTAGGGAGAGTACTGCTTTGGACGGTGGATGGACAAACCATGTCGATGCTGTCGTCATCATCATCATCATCATCATCTTCTGTTGGTGGCTGCGAGGTAGGTAAGATGGTGCTGCTTTGGACGGTGGATGGACGAACCATTTCATCATCATCATCACCTTGTGAGGGTGGCTGTGAGGTAGGTAGGGAAGGTGCCACTTTGGACGGTGGATGGACGAACAATTTCATCATCGTCATCATCTTCTGTTGTTGGCTGCGAGGTAGGTAGGGACGGTGCCGCTTTGGACAGTGGATGGACAAACCATTTCATCATCATCATCATCATAATTATCATCATCTTTTGTTGGTGGCTGCGAGGTAGGTAGGGAGAGTGCCGCTTTGTATGGTGGATGGACAAACCATGTCGTCATCATCATCATCGTCATCATCAACTTTTGTTGGTGGCTGCGAGGTAGGTACGGAAGGTGCCGCTATGGACCTTGGATGGATGAAGGATTTCATCACCTTCATCATCATCGTCATCATCTTCTGTTGGTGGCTGCGAGGCCGGTAGGGAAGGTGCCGCTTTGGATGGTGGATGGACGAATCGTTTCAGCGTCATCATCATCATAATTATCATCATCTTTTGCTGGTGGCTGCGAGGTAGGTAGGGAAAGTGTCGCTTTCTATCGTAGATGGAGAAACCATGTCGTCATCATCATCATCGTCATCTTCTTCTGTTGGTGGCTGCGAGGTAGGTAAGATGGTGCCGCTTTGGACAGTGGATGGACGAACCATTTCATCATAATCATCTGCTGTTGGTGCTGCGAGGTAGGTAGGGAAGGTGTTGCTTTGTATGGTACATGCACGAACCATATCACCGTCATCATCATCATCATTTTCTGTTGGTGGCTGCGAGGTAGGTAGGGAACGTGCCGCTTTGGACAGTGGATGGACGAACTATTTCATCATTATCATCATCATCATCATCATATTCTGTTGGTGGCTGCGAGGTAGATAGGGAAGGTATCGCTTCGGATGGTAGATGGATGAACCATTTCATCGTCATCATCATCATCTTCTGTTGGTGGCTGTGAGGCAGGTAGGGAAGGTGCCGCTTTGGATGGTGCATGGACGAATCATTTCATCATCACCATCATCATCACCTTCTGTTGGTGGCTGTGAGGCAGGTAGGGAAGGTGCCGCTTTGGATGGTGGATGGACGAATCATTTCATCATCATCACCATCAGCATCTTTTGTTGGTGGCAGCGAGGTAGGTATGGAAAGTACCGCTTTGGACGGTGGATGGATGAACCATTTCATCACCTTCATCATCATAATTATCATCATCTTTTGTTGGTGGCTGCGAGGTAGGTAGGGAGAGTGCCGCTTTGTATGGTGGATGGAGAAACCATGTCATCATCATCATCATCATCATCATCATCATCTTCTTCTGTTGGTGGCTGCGAGGTAGGTAGGGAAGGTGCCGCTTTGGACAGTGGATGGACAAACAATTTCGTCATCATCATCATCATAATTATCATCATCTTTTGTGGGTGGCTGCGAGGCCGGTAGGGAAGGTGCCGCTTTGGATGGTGGATGGACGAACCATTGCATAATCATCATCAACATCATTTTCTGTTGGTGCCTGCGAGGTAGGTAGGGAAGGTGCCGCTTTGGACAGTGAATGGACGAAGCATTTCAGCGTCATCATCATCATAATTATCATCTTCTTCTGTTGGTGGCTGCGAGGTAGGTAAGATGGTGCCGCTTTGGACAGTGGATGGACGAACCATTTCATCATAATCATCTGCTGTTGGTGCTGCGAGGTAGGTAGGGAAGGTGTTGCTTTGTATGGTACATGCACGAACCATATCACTGTCATCATCATCATCATTTTCTGTTGGTGGCTGCGAGGTAAGTAAGGAAGGTGCCGCTTTGGACGGAGGATGGACGAACCACTTCGTCATCATCAGCATCAGCAGTCGCATCATCATCATCATCATCATGAACTTCCGTTGGTGGCTGCGAGGTAGGTAGGGAAGGTGCCGCTTTGGATGCTGGATGGACGATTCATTTCATCATCATCATCATCTTCTGGTTTTGGCTATGCGATACGTAAGGAAGATACCACTTTGGACTGTGGATGGACGAATCATTTCATGAACATCATCATCATCATCATGAATTTCCGTTGGTGGCTGCAATGTTGGTAGGGAAGGTGCCGCTTTGGACAGTAAATGGACGAACCATTTCACCGTCATCATCACCATAGTTATTATCATCTTTTGTTGGTGGCTGCGAGGTAGGTAGGGAGAGTACTGCTTTGGACGGTGGATGGACAAACCATGTCGATGCTGTCGTCATCATCATCATCATCATCATCTTCTGTTGGTGGCTGCGAGGTAGGTAAGATGGTGCTGCTTTGGACAGTGGATGGACGAACCATTTCATCATCGTCGTCATCTTCTGTTGGTGGCTGCGAGGTAGGTAGGGAGAGTGCCGCTTTGTATGGTGGATGGACAAACCATGTCGTCATCATCATCATCGTCATCATCAACTTTTGTTGGTGGCTGCGAGGTAGGTACGGAAGGTGCCGCTATGGACCTTGGATGGATGAAGGATTTCATCACCTTCATCATCATCGTCATCATCTTCTGTTGGTGGCTGCGAGGCCGGTAGGGAAGGTGCCGCTTTGGATGGTGGATGGAGGAATCGTTTCATCGTCATCATCATCATCATTTTCTGTTGGTGGCTTCGAGGTAGGTACGGAAGGTGCCGCTTTGGATTGTGGATGGACGAACCATTTCACCCTCATCATCATCATCATCTTGTGCTGGTGGCTGCTAGGTAGGTACGGAAGGTGCCGCTTTGGATGGTGGATGGATGAAGGATTTCATCATCTTCATCATCATCGTCATCATCTTGTGCTGGTGGCTGCGAGGTAGGTAGGGAAGGTGCCGCTTTGGATGGTGGAAGGACAAAACATGTCGTCATCATCATCATCATCATCTTCTTCTGTTGCTGGCTGCGAGGTAGGTAAGATGGTGCCGCTTTGGACAGTGGATGGACGAACCATTTCATCATAATCATCTGCTGTTGGTGCTGCGAGGTAGGTAGGGAAGGTGTTGCTTTGTATGGTACATGCACGAACCATATCACCGTCATCATCATCATCATTTTCTGTTGGTGGCTGCGAGGTAAGTAAGGAAGGTGCCGCTTTGTACAGTGGATGGACGAACCACTTCGTCATCATCAGCATCAGCAGTCGCATCATCATCATCATCATCATGATCTTCTGTTGGTGGCTGCGAGGTGTATAGGGAAGGTGCCGCTTTGGACAGTGAATGAACGAACCATTTCATCATCATCATCATCATCATATTCTGTTGGTGGCTGCGAGGTAGGTAGGGAAGGTGCCGCTCTGGATGGTGGATGGATGAACAATCATATCATTATCATCATCATCTTCTGCTGGTGGCTGGAAGGTAGGTAGGGAAGGTTCGGCTTTGGAATGTGGATGGACGACCAATTATATCATCATCATCATCATCTTCTTGTGTGCGTGGGAGGTAGTGAATGTGGTGCTTTGGACGGTGCATGGACAAACCATTTCATCATCATCATCATCTTCTGTTGGTGCTGCGAGGTAGGTAAGGAAGGTGCCGCTTTGGACGGTGGATGGATGAACCATTATGTCATCATCTCCTGTTGGTGGCTGCGAGGTAGGTAAGGAAGGTGCCGCTTTGGACGGTGGATGGACGAACCATTTCATCATTATCATCATCATCATCTTCTTCTGTTGTTGGCTGCGAGGTAGGTAGGGAAGGTGCAGCTTTGGATGCTGGATGGATGAACCATTTCATCATCATCATCACCTTCTATTGGTGGCTGCGAGGTAGGTAAGATGGTGCCGCTTTGGTCGGTGGATGGATGAACCATTTCATCATCATCATCATCATCATCATCATCATCTTCGGTTGTTGGCTGCGAGGTAGGTAGGGAAGGTGCCGCTTTGGATACTGGATGGATGAACCATTTCATCATCATCATCATCATCATCATCTTCTGTACGTGGCTGCGAGGTAGGTAGGGAAGGTGCCGCTTTGGACGGTGGATGGACGAACCTTTTCATCATCATCGTCATCGTCTTCTATTTTTGGCTGAGAGTTGCGAAGGTAAGGTACCGCTTTGGATTGTGTATGGACGAATCATTTCATCGTCATCATCATGATAATTACCATCATCTTTTGTTGGTGGCTGCGAGGGAGGTAGGGAGAGTGCCGCTTTTTATGGTGGATAGACAAACCATGTCGTCATCATCATCATCATCATCATTTTCTTCTGTTGGTGGCTGCGAGGTAGCTAAGATGGTGCCGCGTTGGACAGTGGATGGACAAACCATTTCATCATTATCATCACCTTCTGTTGGTGCTCTGAGCTAGGTAGGGAAGGTGTTACTTCGGATGGTGCATGGACGAACCATTTCATCATCATCATCATATTCTATTGGTGCTGCGAGGTAGGTAGGGAAGGTGTTACTTTGGATGGTGCATGGACCAACCATTTCATCATCATCATCATCATCTTCTGTTGGTGGTTGCGAGGTAGGTACTGAAGGTGCCGAATTGCACGGTGGATGGACGAGTCATTTCATGAACATCATTATTATCTTCTGTTGGTGGCTGCGAGATAGGAAGGGAAGGTCCCGCTTTGGATGGTGCATGGACGAAACATTTCATCATCATCAACAAATTTTTCTATTGGTGGCTGCGAGGTAGGTAGGGAACGTACCGCTTTGGACGGTGGATGCACGAACCATTTCGTCATCATCAGCACCAGCAGTAGCAGCACCATCATCATCATTATCATCTTCTGTTGGTGGCTGTGAGGTAGGTAAGATGGTGCAATTTGGACGGTTGATGGACAAACCATTTTATCATCATCATCATCATCATCATCACCATCTTCTGTTGTTGGCTGCGAGGTAGGTAGGGAAGGTGCGGCTTTGGATGGTGGTTGGACGAATCATTTCATGAACATCATCATCATGAAATTCCGTTGGTGGCTGCGAGGTAGGTAGAGAAGGTGCCGCTTTGGATGCTGGATGGATGAACCATTTCATCATCATCATAATCATCATCATCATCTTCTGTTGGTGGCTGCGAGGTAGGTAGGGACGGTGCGGCTTTGTATGGTGGATGGACGAACCATTGCATGACCATCATCATCTTTTGCTGCTGCGAGGCAGGTAGGGAAGGTGTTACTTTGGATGGTGCATGGACGAACCATTTCATCATCATCATCATCATCTGTTGGTGGCTGCGGGGTAGGTAGTGAAGGTGCCGAATTGCACGGTGGATGGACGAATCATTTCATGAACATCATCATCATGAACTTCCGTTGGTGGCTGCGAGGTAGGTAGGGAAGGTGCCGCTTTGGACAGTAAATGGACGAACCATTTCACCGTCATCATCACCATAGTTATTATCATCTTTTTTTGGTGGCTGCGAGGTAG
Source organism: Rhynochetos jubatus (assembly GCA_027574665.1). Lineage (NCBI taxonomy): Eukaryota > Metazoa > Chordata > Aves > Eurypygiformes > Rhynochetidae > Rhynochetos > Rhynochetos jubatus. The sequence continues at coordinate 8,207,989 of CM050689.1, read as the reverse complement.
GCAGGGAGAGTACTGCTTTGGACGGTGGATGGACAAACCATGTCGATGTCGTCGTCGTCATCATCATCATCATCATCATCATCATCATCATCATCATCATCTTCTGTTGGTGGCTGCGAGGTAGGTAAGATGGTGCTGCTTTGGACAGTGGATGGACGAACCATTTCATCATCATCATCATCTTGTGTTAGTGGCTGCGAGGTAGGTAGGGATGGTGCAGCTTTGGACAGGGGATGGACGGACAATTACATCATCATCATCATCATAATTATCATCATCTTTTGTTGGTGGCTGCGAGGTAGGTAGGGGAGTTATCGCTTCGGACGGTGGATGGACGAACAATTATATCATCATCACCTTTTCTCGGTGTGTGCGTGGGAGGTAGTGAATGTGGTGCTTTGGACGATGGATGGACGAAACATTTCATCATCATCATCTTCTGTTGTTGGTGGCTGCGAGGTAGGTAGGGATGGTGCAGCTTTGGACGGGAAATGGACGAACCATTTCATCACCATCATCTTCTATTGGTGGCTGCGAGGTAGGTAGGGGTGGTGTTGCTTTGTATGGTGCCTGGACGAACCATATCACCGTCATCATCATCATCTTGTGGTAGTGGCTGCGAGGTAGGTAAGGAAGGTGCCGCTTTCGACAGTGGATGGACGAACCATTTCATCATTATCATCATCATCATCATTTTCCGCAGTTGGCTGCGAGGTCGGTAGGGAAGGTGCCGCTCTGGATGGTGGATGGACGAACCATTTCATCATCATCACCATCATTATCATCATTATCATCAGCTTCTGTTGTTGGCTGCGAGGTAGGTAGGGAGGGTTCGGCTTTGGAATGTGGATGGACGAACAATTATCATCATCTTCTTGTTGTGTGCGTGGGTGGAAGTGAATGTGGTGCTTTGGATGGTGGACGGACAAACCATTTCATCATCATCATGATCATCTTCTGTTGGTGGCTGCGAGGTAGCTAGGGAAGGTTCCGCTTTGGTCGGTGGATGGATGAACCATTGCATCATCATCATCATCATGTTCTGTTGGTGGCTGTGAGGTAGGTAAGGATGATGCAGCTTTGGATGGGGGATGGATGGACAATTACATCGTCATCATCAACGTGATCTTCTGTTGGTGGCTGCGAGGTACAGAGTGAATGAGGTGCTTGGAAGGTGGATGGGAGAACCATTTCATCACCATCATCATCATCATCTTCTGTTGGTGGCTGAGAGGTAGGTAAGATGGTGCCGCTTTGGACAGTGGATGGACGAACTATTTCATCATTATCATCATCATCATAATTTTCTGTTGTTGGCTGCGAGGTAGGTAGGGAAGGTGCCGCTTCGGATGGTAGATGGACGAACCATTTCATCGTCATCATCATCATCGCCTTCTTTTGGTGGCTGCGAGGCAGGTAGGGAAGGTGCCGCTTTGGATGGTGGATGGACGAATCATTTCATCATCATCATCATCATAATTATCATCATCTTTTGTTGGTGGCTGCGAGGTAGGTAGGGAGAGTGCCGCTTTGGACAGTGGATGGACAAACCATGTCGTCATCATCATCATCGTCATCATCAACTTCGGTTGGTGGCTGCGAGGTAGGTACGGAAGGTGCCGCTATGGACCTTGGAGGGATGAAGGATTTCATCACCTTCATCATCATCGTCATCATCTTGTGCTGGTGGCTGCGAAGTAGGTAGGGAAGGTGCCGCTTTGTATGGTGGAAGGACAAACCATGTCGTCATCATCATCATCATCATCTTCTTCTGTTGGTGGCTGCGAGGTAGGTAAGATGGTGCCGCTTTGGACAGTGGATGGACGAACCATTTCATCATAATCATCTGCTGTTGGTGCTGCGAGGTAGGTAGGGAAGGTGTTGCTTTGTATGGTACATGCACGAACCATATCACCGTCATCATCATCATCATTTTCTGTTGGTGGCTGCGAGGTAAGTAAGGAAGGTGCCGCTTTGGACAGTGGATGGACGAACCACTTTGTCATCATCAGCATCCGCAATCGCATCATCACCATCATCATCATCATCTTCTATTGGTGGCTGCGAGGTAGGTGGGGATGGTGCCGCTTGGGACAGTGGATGGACAAACTATTTCATCATTATCATCATCATCATCATTTTCTGTTTTTGGCTGCGAGGTAGGTAGGGAACGTGCTGCTTTGGATGGTGGATGGACGAATCATTTCATGAACATCATCATCATCATCATGAACTTCCGTTGGTGGCTGCAAGGTTGGTAGGGAAGGTGCCGCTTTGGACAGTAAATGGACGAACCATTTCACCGTCATCATCACCATAGTTATTATCATCTTTTGTTGGTGGCTGCGAGGTAGGTAGGGAGAGTACTGCTTTGGACGGTGGATGGGCAAACCATGTCGATGTCGTCGTCGTCATCATCATCATCATCATCATCATCATCATCTTCTTCTATTGGTGGCTGCGAGGTAGGGAAGATGGTGCCGCTTTGGACAGTGGATGGACCAACCATTTCATCATTATCAAAATCTTCTCTTGGTGGCTGCGAGGTAGGTAGGGAAGGTTCCGCTTTGGTCGGGGGATGGACGAACCATTGCATCATCATCACCATCATCATCTTTCGTTGGTGGCTGCGAGGTAGGGAGTGAATGTGGTGCTTGGAAGGTGGATGGGAGAACCATTTCATCACCATCATCATCATCATCTTCTGTTGGTGGCTGCGAGGTAGGTGGGGATGGTGCCGCTTGGGACAGTGGATGGACGAACTATTTCATCATTATCATCATCATCATCATTTTCTGTTGTTGGCTGCGAGGTAGGTAGGGAACGTGCTGCTTTGGATGGTGGATGGACGAATCATTTCATGAACATCATCATCATCATCATGAACTTCCGTTGGTGGCTGCAAGGTTGGTAGGGAAGGTGCCGCTTTGGACAGTAAATGGACGAACCATTTCACCGTCATCATCACCATAGTTATTATCATCTTTTGTTGGTGGCTGCGAGGTAGGTAGGGAGAGTACCGCTTTGGACGGTGGATGGACAAACCATGTTGATGTCGTCGTCGTCATCATCATCATCATCATCATCATCTTCTTCTATTGGTGGCTGCGAGGTAGGGAAGATGGTGCCGCTTTGGACAGTGGATGGACCAACCATTTCATCATTATCAAAATCTTCTCTTGGTGGCTGCGAGGTAGGTAGGGAAGGTTCCGCTTTGGATTATGGATGGACGAATCATTTCATGAACATCATCATCACGAATTTCCGTTGGAGGTTGCGAGGTAGGAAGGGAAGGTGCCACTTTGGACAGTGAATGGACGAACCATTTCACCATCATCATCAAAATTATCATCATCTTTTCTGGTTGGCTGTGAGGTAGGTAGGGAAGGTGTTGCTTTGTACGGTGCATGGAGGAAACATTTCACCGTCATCATCATCATCATCATCTTCTGTTGGTGCTGCGAGATACGTAAGATGGTGCCGCTTGGGACAGTGGATGGACCAACCATTTCATCATTATCAAAATCTTCTCTTGGTGGCTGCGAGGTAGGTAGGCAAGGTGCCGTTTTGGACGGTGGATGGACGAACCATTTCATCACCATCATCATCATCTTCTCTTGGTGGCTGTGAGGTAGCTAAGGATGGTGCAGCTTTGGAAGGGAAATGGACGAACCGTTTCATCATCATCATCATCATTTTTCGTTGGTGGCTGAGAGGTAGGGAGTGAATGTGGTGCTTGGAAGGTGGATGGGAGAACCATTTCATCACCATCACCATCATCATCTTGTGTTGGTGGCTGCGAGGTAGGTAAGATGGTGCCACTTTGGACAGTGGATGGATGAACTATTTCATCATTATCATCATCATCATCATTTTCTGTTGTTGGCTGCGAGGTAGGTTGGGAACGTGCCGCTTTGGATGGTGGATGGATGAATCATTTCATCATCATCATCATCTTCTGTTGGTAGCTGCGCGGTAGGTAAGATGGTGCCGCTTGGGATAGTGGATGGACGAGCTATTTCATCATTATCATCATCATCATCATTTTCTGTTGTTGGCTGCGAGGTAGGTACGGAACGTGCCGCTTTGGATGGTGGATGGACAAATCATTTCATGAACATCATCATCATCATCATGAACTTCCGTTGGTGCCTGCAAGGTTGGTAGGGAAGGTGCCGCTTTGGACAGTAAATGGATGAACCATTTCACCGTCATCATCACCATAGTTATTATCATCTTTTGTTGGTGGCTGCGAGGTAGGTAGGGAGAGTACTGCTTTGGACGGTGGATGGACAAACCATGTCGATGTCGTCATCATCATCATCATCATCATCATCATCTTCTTCTTCTGTTGGTGGCTGCGAGGTAGGTAAGATGGTGCCGCTTTGGACAGTGGATGGACCAACCATTTCATCATTATCAAAATCTTCTCTTGGTGGCTGCGAGGTAGGTAGGGAAGGTTCCGCTTTGGATGGTCCACGGAAGAACCATTTCATCATCATCATCATCATCTTCTACTGGTGACTGGAAGGTAGGTAGGGAAGGTTCGGCTTTGGAGTGTGGATGGACGAACAATTATATCATCATCATCTTCTTGTTGTGTGCGTGGGCGGTAGTGAATGTGGTGCTTTGGACGGTGGATGGACAGACCATTTCATCATCATCATGATGATCTTGTGTTAGTGGCTGCGAGGTAGGTAGGGAAGGGCCACTTTGGACAGTGTATGGATGAACCATTTCATCATCATCATCATGATCTTGTGTTAGTGGCTGCGAGGTAGGTAGGGAAGGGCCACTTTGGACAGTGTATGGATGAACCATTTCATCATCATCGTCATATTCTATTGGTGGCTGCGAGGTAGGTAGGGAAGGTGACGCTTTGGATTATGGATGGACGAATCATTTCATGAACATCATCATCATGAATTTCCGTTGGAGGTTGCGAGGTAGGAAGGGAAGTTCCCACTTTGGACAGTGAATGGACGAACCATTTCACCATCATCATCATAATTATCATCATCTTTTCTTGTTGGCTGTGAGGTAGGTAGGGAAGGTGTTGCTTTGTATGGTGCATGGACGAACCATTTCACCGTCATCATCATCATGATCATCTTCTGCTGGTGGATGCGAGGTAGGTAGGGATGGTGCAGCTTTGGACGGGGCATGGGCGAACCATTTCATCATCATAATCATCATCTTCTATTGGTGGCTGCGAGGTAGGTAGGGATGGTGCAGCGTTGGATGGGGGATGGGCGAACCATTTCATCATCATCATCATGATCTTGTGTTAGTGACTTCGAGGTACGTAGGGAAGTTGCCGCTTCGGATGGTGGATGGATGAACCATTTCATCATCATCATCATCATCTTCTGCTGGTGGCTGCGAGGTTGGTAGGGAAGGTCCACTTTGGACAGTGATTGGACGAACCATTTCATCATCATCGTCATATTCTGTTGGTGGCTGCGAGGTAGGTAGGGAAGGTGCCGCTTTGGATTATGGATGGACGAATCATTTCATGAACATCATCATCACGAATTTCCGTTGGAGGTTGCGAGGTAGGTAGGGAAGGTGCCACTTTGGACAGTGAATGGACGAACCATTTCACCATCATCATCATAATTATCATCATCTTTTCTTGTTGGCTGTGAGGTAGGTAGGGAAGGTGTTGCTTTGTATGGTGCATGGACGAACCATTTCACCGTCATCATCATCATCATCATCTTCTGTTTGTGGCTGCGAGGTAGGCAAGATGGTGCCACTTTGGACAGTGGATGGACGAACCACTTCGTCATCATCAGCATCAGCAGTCGCATCATCATTATCATCATCATCATCTTCTGTTGGTGGCTGCGAGGTATATAGGGAAGGTGTCGCTTTGGACAGTGAATGAACGAACCATTTCATCGTCATCATCATCATCATATTCTGTTGGTGGCTGTGAGGTAGGTAGGGAAGGTGCCGCTCTGGATGGTGGATGGACGAACCATTGCATCATCATCACCATCATCATCATCATCATCATCATCATCATCAACTTCTGTTGGTGGCTGCGAGGTAGGTAGTGAATGTGGTGCTTTGGATGGTGGGTGGATGAACAATTATATCATTATCATCATCATCTTCTGCTGGTGGCTGGAAGGTAGGTAGGGAAGGTTCGGCTTTGGAGTATGGATGGACGAACAATTATATCATCATCATCATCATCTTCTTGTTGTGTGCGTGGGAGGTAGCGAATGTGGTGGTTTGGACGGTGGATGGACAAACCATTTCATCATCATCATCATGATCTTGTGTTAGTGGCTGCGAGGTCGGTAGGGAAGGGCCGCTTTGGACAGTGGATGGACGAACCATTGCATCATCATCATCATCATGTTCTGTTGGTGGCTTTGAGGTAGGTAAGGATGATGCAGCTTTGGATGGGGGATGGACGGACAATTACATCTTCATCATCAACGTGATCTTCTGTTGGTGGCTGCGAGGTACGGAGTGAATGTGGTGCTTGGAAGGTGGATGGGAGAACCATTTCATCACCATCATCATCATCATTTTCTGTTGGTGGCTTCGAGGTAGGTAGGGAAGGTGCCGCTTTGGATTGTGGATGGACGAACCATTTCACCCTCATCATCATCATCATCTTGTGCTGGTGGCTGCGAGGTAGGTACGGAAGGTGCCGCTTTGGATGGTGGATGGATGAAGGATTTCATCACCTTCATCATCATCGTCATCATCTTGTGCTGGTGGCTGCGAGGTAGGTACTGAAGGTGCCGCTTTGTATGGTGGAAGGACAAACCATGTCATCATCATCATCATCATCACCTTCTTCAGTTGGTGGCTGCGAGGTAGGTAAGATGGTGCCGCTTTGGACAGTGGATGGACGAACCATCATCATCATCATAATTATCATCATCTTTTGTTGCTGGCTGCGAGGTAGGTAGGGATGGTGCCGCTTTGGATGGTGGATGGACGAACCATTGCATAATCATCATCAACATCATTTTCTGTTGGTGCCTGCGAGGTAGGTAGTGAATGTGGTGCTTTGGATGGTGGGTGGATGAACAATCATATCATCATCATCATCATCTTCTTGTGTGCGTGGGAGGTAGTGAATGTGGTGCTTTGGACGGTGGATGGACAAACCATTTCATCATTGTCATCATCTTCTGTTGGTGCTGCCATGGAGGTAGGGAAGGTGTTGCTATGTATGGTGCATGGACGAACCATTTCATCATCATCATCATCATCATCATCATCATCTTCTGTTGGTGCTGTGAGGTAGGTAAGAAAGGTGCCGCTTTGGACGGTGGATGGACGAACCATTATGTCATCATCTCCTGTTGGTGGCTGCGAGGTAGGTAAGGAAGGTGCCGCTTTGGACGGTGGATGGACGAACCATTTCATCATTATCATCATCATCATCTTCTTCTGTTGTTGGCTGTGAGGTAGGTAGGGAAGGTGCCGCTTTGGATACTGGATGGACGAACCATTTCGTCGTCATCATCATGATAATTACCATCATCTTTTGTTGGTGGCTGCGAGGGAGGTAGGGAGAGTGCCACTTTTTATGGTGGATAGACAAACCATGTCGTCGTCATCATCATCATCATCATTTTCTTCTGTTGGTGGCTGCGAGGTACTTAAGATGGTGCCGCGTTGGACAGTGGATGGACGAACCATTTCATCATTATCATCACCTTCTGTTGGTGGCTGTGAGGTAGGTAGGGAAGGTGCCGCTTTGGACGGTGGATGGACGAACAATTGCATCATCATCATCATCTTCTTTTGGTGCTCTGAGCTTGGTAGGGAAGGTGTTACTTCGGATGGTGCATGGACGAACAATTTCATCATCATCATCATATTCTATTGGTGCTGCGAGGTAGGTAGGGAAGGTGTTACTCTGGATGGTGCATGGACGAACCATTTCATCATCATCATCATCATCTTCTGTTGGTGGCTGCGAGGTAGGTACTGAAGGTGCCGAATTGCACGGTGGATGGACAAATCATATCATGAACATCATTATTATCTTCTGTTGGTGGCTGCGAGATAGGAAGGGAAGGACCCGCGTTGGACAGTGGATGGACGAACCATTTCATCATCATCACCTTCTGTTGTTGGCTGCGAGGTAGGTAGGGAAGGTGCAGCTTTGGATGGTGGTTGGACGAATCATTTCATGAACATCATCATCATGAACTTCCGTTGGTGGCTGCGATGTAGGTAGAGAAGGTGCCGCTTTGGATGCTGGATGGATGAACCATTTCATCATCATCATCATCATCATCAACATATTCTGTTGTTAGCTTCGAGGTAGGTAGGGAAGGTGCCGTTTTGAATGCTGGATGGATGAACCATTTCATCATCATCATCATCATCATCAACATATTCTGTTGTTAGCTTCGAGGTAGGTAGTGAAGGTGCCGAATTGCACGGTGGATGGACGAATCATTTCATGAACATCATCATCATGATCTTCCGTTGGTGGCTGCGAGGTAGGTAGGGAAGGTGTCGCTTTGGATGCTGGATGGACGAACCATTTCATCATCATCATCGTCATATTCTGTTGGTGGCTGCGAGAGTGGTAAGATGGTGCCTCTTTGGACAGTGTATGGACGAAAAATTTCATCATCATCATCATCATCATCATCATCATCATCATCATCATCATTATCATCATCATCTTGTGTTGGTGGCTGCGAGGCAGGTAGGGAAGGTGCCGCATTGGATGGTGGATGGACGAATCGTTTCATCGTCGTAATCATCATCATTTTCTGTTGGTGGCTACGAGGTATGTAGGGAAGGTGCCGCTTTGGATGGTGGATGGACGAATCGTTTCATCGTCGTAATCATCATCATTTTCTGTTGGTGGCTGCGAGGTAGGTAGGGAAGGTGCCGCTTTGGATGGTGGATGTACGAACCATTTCACCCTCATCATCATCATCATCTTGTACTGGTGGCTGCGAGGTAGGTACGGAAGGTGCCGCTTTGGACAGTGGATGGATGAAGGATTTCATCACCTTCATCATCATCGTCATCATCTTCTGTTGTTGGCTGCGCGGTAGGTACGAAGGTCCCGCTTTGGACAGTGAATGGACGAACCATTTCACCGTCATCATCATCATAATTATCATCATCTTTTGCTGGTGGCTGCGTGGTAGGTAGGGAGAGTGCCGCTTTGTATGGTGGAAGGACAAACCATGTCGTCATCATCATCATCATCATCTTCTTCTGTTGGTGGCTCCGTGGTAGGTAAGATGGTGCCGCTTTGGACAGTGGATGGACAAACCATTTCATCATCATCATCATCATCTTCTGTTGGTGCTGCGAGGTAGGTAAGGAAGGTGCCGCTTTGGATGGTGGATGGACGAACCATTATGTCATCATCCCCTGTTAGAGGCAGCAAGGTAGGTAGGGAAGGTGCAGCTTTGGAAGGGAAATGGACGAACCGTTTCATCATCATCATCATCATCTTGTGTTAGTGGCTGCGAGGTAGGTAGGGATGGTGCAGCTTTGGATGGGGGATGGACAGACAATTACATCATCATCATCAACATGATCTTCTGTTGGTGGCTGCGAGGTACTGAGTGAATGTGGTGCTTGGAAGGTGGAAGGGAGAACCATTTCAACACCATCATCATCATCATTTTCTGTTGGTGGCTGCGAGGTAGGTAGGGAAGGTTCCGCTTTGGTCGGTGGATGGACGAACCATTGCATCATCATCACCATCATCATCTTCATCATCATCATCTTTCGTTGGTGGCTGCGAGGTAGGGAGTGAATGTGGTGCTTGGAAGGTGGATGGGAGAACCATTTCATCACCATCATCATCATCATCTTCTGTTGGTGGCTGCGAGGTAGGTAAGATGGTGCCGCTTTGGACAGTGGATGGATGAACTATTTCATCATTATCATCATCATCATCATTTTTGTTGTTGGCTGCGAGGTAGGTAGGGAACGTGCCGCTTTGGATGGTCGATGGATGAATCATTTCATCATCATCATCATCTTCTGTTGGTGGCTGCGAGGTAGGTAAGATGGTGCCGCTTGGGACAGTGGATGGACGAACTATTTCATCATTATCATCATCATCATCATTTTCTGTTGTTGGCTGCGAGGTAGGTAGGGAACGTGCCGCTTTGGATGGTGGATTAATGAATCATTTCATCATCATCATCATCTTCTGTTGGTGGCTGCAAGGTATGTAAGATGGTGCCGCTTGGGACAGTGGATGGACGAACTATTTCATCATTATCATCATCATCATCATTTTCCGCAGTTGGCTGCGAGGTAGGTAGGGAAGGTGCCGCTCTGGATGGTGGATGGACGAACCATTGCATCATCATCACCATCATCATCATCATCTTCATCAACTTCTGTTGGAGGCTGCGAGGTAGGCAGTGAATGTGGTGCTTTGGATGGTGGATGGACGAACAATTATATCATTATCATCATCATCTTCTGCTGGTGGCTGGAAGGTAGGTAGGGAAGGTTCGGCTTTGGAGTGTGGATGGACGAACAATTATATCATCATCATCTTCTTGTTGTGTGCGTGTGAGGTAGTGAATGTGGTGCTTTGGACGGTGCATGGACAGACCATTTCATCATCATCATGATCATCTTCTGCTGGTGGATGCGAGGTGGTAGGGATGGTGCAGCTTCGGATGGTGGATGGGCGAACCATTTCATCATCATCATCATCATCTTCTTCTGTTGTTGGCTGCGAGGTAGGTAGGGATGGTGCAGCTTTGGACGGGGGATGGGCGAACCATTTCATCATCATCATCATGATCTTGTGTTAGTGGCTTCGAGGTAGGTAGGGAAGGTGCCGCTTCGGATGGTGGATGGATGAACCATTTCATCATCATCATCATCATCTTCTGTTGGTGGCTGCGAGGTTGGTAGGGAAGGGCAGCTTTGGACGGTGGATGGACGAACCATTGCATAATCATCATCAACATCATTTTCTGTTGGTGGCTGCGAGGTAGGTAGTGAATGTGGTACTTTGGATGGTGCGTGGATGAAAAATTATATCATTGTCATCATCATCTTCTGCTGGTGGCTGGAAGGTAGGTAGGGAAGGTTCGGCTTTGGAGTGTGGATGGACGAATAATTATATCATCATCATCTTCTTGTTGTGTGCATGGGAGGTAGTGAATGTGGTGCTTTGGACGGTGGATGGACAGACCATTTCATCATCATCATGATCATCTTCTGTTGGTGGCTGCGAGGTAGGTAGGGAAGGGCCACTTTGAACAGTGGATGGACGAACCATTTCATCATTATCATCATTGTCATATTCTGTTGGTGGCTGCGAGGTAGGTAGGGAAGGTGCCGCTTTGGATTATGGATGGACGTATCATTTCATGAACATCATCATCATGCACTTCCGTTGGAGGTTGCGAGGTAGGTAGGGGAGGTGCAACTTTGGACAGTGAATGGACGAACCATTTCACCATCATCATCATAATTATCATCATCTTTTCTTGGTGGCTGCGAGGTAAGTAGGGAAGGTGTTGCTTTGTATGGTGCATGGACGAACCATTTCATCATCATCATCATCATCTGTTGGTGCTGCGAGGTAGGTAAGATGGTGCCGCTTGGGACAGTGGATGGACCAACCATTTCATCATTATCAAAATCTTCTCTTGGTGGCTGCGAGGTAGGTAGGCAAGGTGCCGTTTTGGACGGTGTATGGACGAACCATTTCATCACCATCACCATCATCATCTTGTGTTGGTGGCTGCGAGGTAGGTAAGATGGTGCCACTTGGGACAGTGGATGGACAAACCATTTCATCATTATCATCATCTTCTGTTGGTGCTACGAGATAGGTAGGGAAGGTGTTGCTTTGTATGGTGCATGGACGAACCATTTCATCATCATCATCATCATCTTCTGTTGGTGCTCCGAGGTAGGTAAGGAAGGTGCCGCTTTGGACAGTGGATGGACGAACCGTCATCATCATCATAATTATCATCATCTTTTGTTGGTGGCTGCGAGGTAGGTAGGGATGGTGCCGCTTTGGATGGTGGATGGGCGAACCATTGCATAATCATCATCAACATGATTTTCTGTTGGTGCCTGCGAGGTAGGTAGGGAAGGTGCCGCTTTGGACAGTGAATGGACAAAGCATTTCACCATCATCATCATCATAATTATCATCATCTTTTGCTGGTGGCTGCGAGGTAGGTAGGGAAAGTGCCGCTTTCTATCGTGGATGGAGAAACCATGTCGTCATCATCATCATCATCATCTGCTTCTGTTGTGGCTGCGAGGTAGGTAAGATGGTGCCGCTTTGGACAGTGGATGGACGAACCATTTCATCATTATCATCTGCTGTTGGTGCTGCGAGGTAGGTAGGGAAGGTGTTGCTTTGTATGGTACATGCACGAACCATATCACCGTCATCATCATCATCATTTTCTGTTGGTGGCTGCGAGCTAAGTAAGGAAGGTGCCGCTTTGGACAGTGGATGGACGAACCACTTCGACATCATCAGCATCAGCAGTCGCATCATCATCATCATCATCATGATCTTCTGTTGGTGGCTGCGAGGTATATAGGAAAGGTTCGGCTTTGGAGTGTGGATGGACGAACAATTATATCATCATCATCTTCTCGGTGTGTGCGTGGGAGGTAGTGAATGTGGTGCTTTGGACGGTGGATGGACGAACCATTTCATCATCATCGTCTTCTGTTGGTGGCTGCGAGGTAGCTAAGATGGTGCCGCGTTGGACAGTGGATGGACGAACCATTTCATCATTATCATCACCTTCTGTTGGTGGCTGTGAGGTAGGTAGGGAAGGTGCCGCTTTGGACGGTGGATGGACGAACAATTGCATCATCATCATCATCTTCTTTTGGTGCTCTGAGCTAGGTAGGGAAGGTGTTACTTCGGATGGTGCATGGACGAACCATTTCATCATCATCATCATATTCTATTGGTGCTTCGAGGTAGGTAGGGAAGGTGTTACTTTGGATGGTGCATGGACGAACCATTTCATCATCATCATCATCATCTTCTGTTGGTGGCTGCGAGGTAGGTACTGAAGGTGCCGAATTGCACGGTGGATGGACGAATCATTTCATGAACATCATTATTATCTTCTGTTGGTGGCTGCGAGGTAGGAAGGGAAGGTCCCGCGTTGGACAGTGGATGGACGAACCATTTCATCATCATCACCTTCTGTTGGTGGCTGCGAGGTAGGTACTGAAGGTGCCGAATTGCACGGTGGATGGACGAATCATTTCATCATCATCAACATCGTTTTCTATTGGTGGCTGCGAGGTAGGTAGGGAACATACCGCTTTGGACGGTGGATGCACGAACCATTTCGTCATCATCTGCACCAGCAGTAGCAGCACCATCATCATCATTATCATCTTCTGTTGGTGGCTGCGAGGTAGGTAAGATGGTGCCGCTTGGGACAGTGGATGGACGAACTATTTCATCGTTATCATCATCATCATCATTTTCCGCAGTTGGCTGCGAGGTAGGTAGGGAAGGTGCCGCTCTGGATGGTGGATGGACGAACCATTGCATCATCATCACCATCATCATCATCATCTTCATCAACTTCTGTTGGAGGCTGCGAGGTAGGCAGTGAATGTGGTGCTTTGGATGGTGGATGGACAGACCATTTCATCATCATCATGATCATCTTCTGCTGGTGGATGCGAGGTAGGTAGGGATGGTGCAGCTTTGGACGGGGGATGGGCGAACCATTTCATCATCATAATCATCATCTTCTATTGGTGGCTGCGAGGTAGGTAGGGATGGTGCAGCTTTGGACGGGGGATGGGCGAACCATTTCATCATCTTCATCATGATCTTGTGTTAGTGGCTTCGAGGTAGTTAGGGAAGGTGCCGCTTCGGATGGTGGATGGATGAACCATTTCATCATCATCATCATCATCTTCTGTTGGTGGCTGCGAGGTTGGTAGGGAAGGGCAGCTTTGGACGGTGGATGGACGAACCATTGCATAATCATCATCAACATCATTTTCTGTTGGTGGCTGCGAGGTAGGTAGTGAATGTGGTACTTTGGATGGTGCGTGGATGAAAAATTATATCATTGTCATCATCATCTTCTGCTGGTGGCTGGAAGGTAGGTAGGGAAGGTTCGGCTTTGGAGTGTGGATGGACAAATAATTATATCATCATCATCATCTTCTTCTTCTTGTTGTGTGCATGGGAGGTAGTGAATGTGGTGCTTTAGACGGTGGATGGACAGACCATTTCATCATCATCATGATCATCTTCTGTTGGTGGCTGCGAGGTAGGTAGGGAAGGGCCACTTTGAACAGTGGATGGACGAACCATTTCATCATTATCATCATCGTCATATTCTGTTGGTGGCTGCGAGGTAGGTAGGGAAGGTGCCGCTTTGGATTATGGATGGACGTATCATTTCATGAACATCATCATCATGAACTTCCGTTGGAGGTTGCGAGGTAGGTAGGGAAGGTGCAACTTTGGACAGTGAATGGACGAACCATTTCACCATCATCATCATAATTATCATCATCTTTTCTTGGTGGCTGCGAGGTAAGTAGGGAAGGTGTTGCTTTGTATGGTGCATGGACGAACCATTTCACCATCATCATCATCATCTGTTGGTGCTGCGAGGTAGGTAACATGGTGCCGCTTGGGACAGTGGATGGACCAACCATTTCATCATTATCAAAATCTTCTCTTGGTGGCTGCGAGGTAGGTAGGCAAGGTGCCGTTTTGGACGGTGTATGGACGAACCATTTCATCACCATCACCATCATCATCTTGTGTTGGTGGCTGCGAGGTAGGTAAGATGGTGCCGCTTGGGACAGTGGATGGACGAACCATTTCATCATTATCATCATCTTCTGTTGGTGCTACGAGATAGGTAGGGAAGGTGTTGCTTTGTATGGTGCATGGACGAACCATTTCATCATCATCATCATCATCTTCTGTTGGTGCTCCGAGGTAGGTAAGGAAGGTGCCGCTTTGGACAGTGGATGGACGAACCGTCATCATCATCATAATTATCATCATCTTTTGTTGGTGGCTGCGAGGTAGGTAGGGATGGTGCCGCTTTGGATGGTGGATGGGCGAACCATTGCATAATCATCATCAACATGATTTTCTGTTGGTGCCTGCGAGGTAGGTAGGGAAGGTGCCGCTTTGGACAGTGAATGGACAAAGCATTTCACCATCATCATCATCATAATTATCATCATCTTTTGCTGGTGGCTGCGAGGTAGGTAGGGGAAGTGCCGCTTTCTATCGTGGATGGAGAAACCATGTCGTCATCATCATCATCATCATCTTCTTCTGTTGTGGCTGCGAGGTAGGTAAGATGGTGCCGCTTTGGACAGTGGATGGACGAACCATTTCATCATTATCATCTGCTGTTGGTGCTGCGAGGTAGGTAGGGAAGGTGTTGCTTTGTATGGTACATGCACGAACCATATCACCGTCATCATCATCATCATTTTCTGTTGGTGGCTGCGAGCTAAGTAAGGAAGGTGCCGCTTTGGACAGTGGATGGACGAACCACTTCGACATCATCAGCATCAGCAGTCGCATCATCATCATCATGATCTTCTGTTGGTGGCTGCGAGGTATATAGGAAAGGTTCGGCTTTGGAGTGTGGATGGACGAACAATTATATCATCATCATCTTCTCGGTGTGTGCGTGGGAGGTAGTGAATGTGGTGCTTTGGACGGTGGATGGACGAACCATTTCATCATCATCGTCTTCTGTTGGTGGCTGCGAGGTAGCTAAGATGGTGCCGCGTTGGACAGTGGATGGACGAACAATTGCATCATCATCATCATCTTCTTTTGGTGCTCTGAGCTAGGTAGGGAAGGTGCGGCTTCGGACGGTGCATGGACGAACCCTTTCATCATCATCATCATATTCTATTGGTGCTTCGAGGTAGGTAGGGAAGGTGTTACTTTGGATGGTGCATGGACGAACCATTTCATCATCATCATCATCATCTTCTGTTGGTGGCTGCGAGGTAGGTACTGAAGGTGCCGAATTGCACGGTGGATGGACGAATCATTTCATGAACATCATTATTATCTTCTGTTGGTGGCTGCGAGGTAGGAAGGGAAGGTCCCGCGTTGGACAGTGGATGGACGAACCATTTCATCATCATCACCTTCTGTTGGTGGCTGCGAGGTAGGTACTGAAGGTGCCGAATTGCACGGTGGATGGACGAATCATTTCATCATCATCAACATCGTTTTCTATTGGTGGCTGCGAGGTAGGTAGGGAACATACCGCTTTGGACGGTGGATGCACGAACCATTTCGTCATCATCTGCACCAGCAGTAGCAGCACCATCATCATCATGATCATCTTCTGTTGGTGGCTGCGAGGTTGGTAGGGAAGGGCAGCTTTGGACAGTGGATGGACGAACCATTGCATAATCATCATCAACATCATTTTCTGTTGGTGGCTGCGAGGTAGGTAGTGAATGTGGTACTTTGGATGGTGCGTGGATGAAAAATTATATCATTATCATCATCATCTTCTGCTGGTGGCTGGAAGGTAGGTAGGGAAGGTTCGGCTTTGGAGTGTGGATGGACGAATAATTATATCATCATCATCATCATCTTCTTCTTGTTGTGTGCATGGGAGGTAGTGAATGTGGTGCTTTGGACGGTGGATGGACAGACCATTTCATCATCATCATGATCATCTTCTGTTGGTGGCTGCGAGGTAGGTAGGGAAGGGCCACTTTGAACAGTGGATGGACGAACCATTTCATCATTATCATCAACATGATTTTCTGTTGTTGGCTGCGAGGTAGGTAGGGAAGGTGCCGCTTTGGACAGTGAATGGACAAAGCATTTCACCATCATCATCATCATAATTATCATCATCTTTTGCTGGTGGCTGCGAGGTAGGTAGGGAAAGTGCCGCTTTCTATCGTGGATGGAGAAACCATGTCGTCATCATCATCATCATCATCTTCTTCTGTTGTGGCTGCGAGGTAGGTAAGATGGTGCCGCTTTGGACAGTGGATGGACGAACCATTTCATCATTATCATCTGCTGTTGGTGCTGCGAGGTAGGTAGGGAAGGTGTTGCTTTGTATGGTACATGCACGAACCATATCACCGTCATCATCATCATCATTTTCTGTTGGTGGCTGCGAGCTAAGTAAGGAAGGTGCCGCTTTGGACAGTGGATGGACGAACCACTTCGACATCATCAGCATCAGCAGTCGCATCATCATCATCATCATCATGATCTTCTGTTGGTGGCTGCGAGGTATATAGGAAAGGTTCGGCTTTGGAGTGTGGATGGACGAACAATTATATCATCATCATCTTCTCGGTGTGTGCGTGGGAGGTAGTGAATGTGGTGCTTTGGACGGTGGATGGACGAACCATTTCATCATCATCGTCTTCTGTTGGTGGCTGCGAGGTAGCTAAGATGGTGCCGCGTTGGACAGTGGATGGACGAACCATTTCATCATTATCATCACCTTCTGTTGGTGGCTGTGAGGTAGGTAGGGGAGTTATCGCTTCGGACGGTGTATGGACGAACAATTATATCATCATCACCTTTTCTCGGTGTGTGTGTGGGAGGTAGTGAATGTGGTGCTTTGGACAATGGATGGACGAACCATTTCATCATCATCGTCTTCTATTGGTGGCTGCGAGGTAGGTAGGGGTGGTGTTGCTTTGTATGGTGCCTGGACGAACCATATCACCGTCATCATCATCATCTTGTGGTGGTGGCTGCGAGGTAGGCAAGATGGTGCCGCTTTCGACAGTGGATGGACGAACCATTGCATCATCATCACCATCAACATCATCATTATCATCAGCTTCTGTTGGTGGCTGCGAGGTAGGTAGTGAATGTGGTGCTTTGGATGGTGGGTGGACGAACAATTATTATCATCATCATCTTCTGCTGGTGGCTGGATGGTAGGTAGGGAATGTTCGGCTTTGGAGTGTGGATGGACGAACAATTATATCATCATCATCTTCTTGTTGTGTGCGTGGGAGGTAGTGAATGTGGTGCTTTGGACGGTGGATGGACGAACCATTTCATCATCGTCATCATCATCATCTTCTGTTGGTGGCTGTGAGGCAGGTAGGGAAGTTGCCGCTTTGGAGTGTGGATGGACGAACCATTTCATCATCACCATCATCATCACCTTCTGTTGGTGGCTGCGAGGTAGGTAGGGAGAGTGCCGCTTTGTATGGTGGATGGACGAATGATTTCATCATTATCATCTTCTGTTGGTGAAGCAAGGTAGGTAGGGAAGGTGCTGCTTTGGATTATGGATGGACGACTCATTTCATGAACATCATCATCATGAACTTCCGTTGGAGGTTGCGAGGTAGGTAGGGATGGTGCCACTTTGGACAGTGAATGGACGAACCATTTCACCATCATCATCATAATTATCATCATCATTTCTTGGTGGCTGCGAGGTAGGTAGGGAAGGTATTGCTTTGGACAGTGGATGGACCAACAATTTCATCATTATCAAAATCTTCTCTTGGTGGCTGCGAGGTAGGTAGGGAGGGTGCCGCTTTGTATGGTGGATGGACAAACCATGTCGTCATCATCATCATCGTCGTCATCATCATCATCATCATCATCATCATCATCATCATCATCATCATCATCATCATCATCATCATCATCTTCTTCTGTTGGTTGCTGCGAGGTAGGTAGGGAAGGTACCGCTTTGGATGGTGGATGGACGAATCATTTCATCATCATCACCATCATCATCTTGTGTTGGTGGCTGAGAGGTAGGTAGGGAGAGTGCCGCTTTGTATGGTGGATGGACAAACCATGTCGTCATCATCATCATCGTCATCATCATCTTTTGTTGGTGGCTGCGAGGTAGGTAAGATGGTGCCGCTTTGGACAGTGGATGGACGAACCATTTCATCATTATCATCATCTTCTGTTGGTGCTGCGAGGCAGGTAGGGAAGGTGTTGCTTTGTATGGTGCCTGGACGAACCATATCACCGTCATCATCATCATCTTGTGGTGGTGGCTGCGAGGTAGGTAAGGAAGGTGCCGCTTTGGATGGTGGATGGATGAATCATTTCATCATCATCATCATATTCTGTTGGTGGCTGCGAGGTTGATAGGGAAGGTATTGCTTCGGATGGTAGATGGACGAACCATTTCATCGTCATCATCATCATCTTCTGTTGGTGGCTGTGAGGCAGGTAGGGAAGGTTCCGCTTTGGATGGTGCATGGACGAATCATTTCATCATCATCATCATCTTCTTCTGTTGGTTGCTGCGAGGTAGGTAGGGAAGGTGCCGCTTTGGATGGTGGATGGACGAATCATTTCATCATCATCACCATCATCATCTTGTGTTGGTGGCTGCGAGGTAGGTAGGGAAGGTGCCGCTTTGGACAGTGAATGGACGAACCATTTCACCGTCATCATCATCATAATTATCATCATCGTTTCTTGGTGGCTGCGAGGTAGGTAGGGAAGGTGTTGCTTTGGACAGTGGATGGACCAAAAATTTCATCATCATCATCATCATCTTGTGTTAGTGGCTGCGAGGTAGGTAGGGATGGTGCAGCTTTGGACGGGGGATGGACGGACAATTACATCATCATCATCATCATCATCATTATCATCATCTTTTGTTGGTGGCTGCGAGGTAGGTAGGGGAGTTATCGCTTCGGACGGTGTATGGACGAACAATTATATCATCATCACCTTTTCTCGGTGTGTGCGTGGGAGGTAGTGAATGTGGTGCTTTGGACGATGGATGGACGAACCATTTCATCATCATCGTCTTCTATTAGTGGCTACGAGGTAGGTAGGGGTGGTGTTGCTTTGTATGGTGCCTGGACGAACCATATCACCGTCATGATCATCATCTTGTGGTGGTGGATGCGAGGTAGGCAAGATGGTGCCACTTTCGACAGTGGATGGACGAACCATTTATCATTATCATCATCATCATCATTTTCCACAGTTGGCTGCGAGGTAGGTAGGGAAGGTGCCGCTCTGGATGGTGGATGGACGAACCATTGCATCATCATCACCATCAACATCATCATTATCATCAGCTTCTGTTGGTGGCTGCGAGGTAGGTAGTAAATGTGGTGCTTTGGATGGTGGGTGGACGAACAATTATTATCATCATCATCTTCTGCTGGTGGCTGGATGGTAGGTAGGGAACGTTCGGCTTTGGAGTGTGGATGGATGAACAATTATATCATCATCATCTTTTTGTTGTGTGCGTGGGAAGTAGTGAATGTGGTGCTTTGGACGGTGGATGGACAAACCATTTCATCATCACCATCATCATCACCTTCTGTTGGTGGCTGCGAGGTAGGTAGGGAGAGTGCCGCTTTGTATGGTGGATGGACAAACCATTTCATCACCTTCATCATCATCATCATCATCATCTTCTTCTGTTGGTGGCTGCGAGGTAGGTAGGGAAGGTGCCGCTTTGGATGCTGGATGGACGAACCATTGCATCATTATCATCATCTTCTGTTGGGGCTGCGAGGTAGGTAGGGAAGGTGTTGCTTTGTATGGTGCCTGGACGAACCATATCACCGTCATCATCATCATCTTGTGGTGGTGGCTGCGAGGTAGGTAAGGAAGGTGCCGCTTTCGACAGTGGATGGACGAACTACTTCTTCATTATCATCATCCTCATCATTTTCCACAGTTGGCTGCGAGGTAGGTAGGGAAGGTGCCGCTCTGGATGGTGGATGAACGAAACATTGCATCATCATCACCATCATCATCATCATTATCATCAGCTTCTGTTGGTGGCTGCGAGGTAGGTAGTCAATGTGGTGCTTTGGATGGTGGGTGGACGAACAATTATTATCATCATCATCTTCTGCTGGTGGCTGGAAGGTAGGTAGTGAAGGTTCGGCTTTGGAGTGTGGATGGACGAACAATTATATCATCATCATCTTCTTGTTGTGTGCGTGGGAGGTAGTGAATGTGGTGCTTTGGACGGTGGATGGACGAACCATTTCATCATCGTCATCATCATCATCTTCTGTTGGTGGCTGTGAGGCAGGTAGGGAAGTTGCCGCTTTGGAGTGTGGATGGACGAACCATTTCATCATCACCATCATCATCACCTTCTGTTGGTGGCTGCGAGGTAGGTAGGGAGAGTGCCGCTTTGTATGTTGGATGGACAAACCATTTCATCACCTTCATCATCATCATCATCATCATCTTCTTCTGTTGGTGGCTGCGAGGTAGGTAGGGAAGGTGCCGCTTTGGACAGTGGATGGACGAATGATTTCATCATCATCACCATCATCATCTTGTGTTGGTGGCTGCGAGGAAGGTAGGGAAGGTGCCGCTTTGGACAGTGAATGGACAAACCATTTCATCATCATCATCATCTTCATAATTATCATCATCATTTGTTGCTGGCTGCGAGGTAGGTAGGGAGAGTGCCGCTTTGTATGGTGGATGGACAAACCATGTCGTCATCATCATCATCATCATCTTCTGTTGTGGCTGCGAGGTAGGTAAGATGGTGCCGCTTTGGACAGTGGATGGACGAATTATTTCATCATCATCATCATCTTCTGTTGGAGGTTGCGAGGTAGGTAGGGATGGTGCCACTTTGGACAGTGAATGGACGAACCATTTCACCATCATCATCATAATTATCATCATCTTTTGTTGGTGGCTGCGAGGTAGGTAGGGAAGGTGTTGCTTTGGACATGGGATGGACCAACAATTTCATCATTATCAAAATCTTCTCTTGGTGGCTGCGAGGTAGGTAGGCAAGGTGCCGTTTTGGATGGTGGATGGACGAACCATTTCATCATCATCATCATCATCTTGTGTTAGTGGCTGCGAGGTAGGTAGGGATTGTGCAGCTTTGGACGGGGGATGGACGGACAATTAGATCATCATCATCATCATAATTATCATCATCTTCTGTTGGTGGCTGCGAGGTAGGTAGGGGAGTTATCGCTTCGGACGGTGGATGGACGAACCATTATATCATCATCACCTTTTCTCGGTGTGTGCGTGGGAGGTAGTGAATGTGGTGCTTTGGACGGTGGATGGACGAACCATTTCATCATCATCGTCTTCTGTTGGTGGCTGCGAGGTAGGTAAGATGGTGCCGCTTTGGACAGCGGATGGACGAACCATTTCATCATTATCATCATCTTCTGTTGGTGCTGCGAGGTAGGTAGGGGTGGTGTTGCTTTGTATGGTGCCTGGACGAACCATATCACTGTCATCATCATCATCTTCTGTTGGTGGCTGCGAGGTAGGCAAGATGGTGCCGCTTTCGACAGTGGATGGACGAAGCATTACATCATTATCATCATCATCATCAATTTCCACAGTTCGCTGCGAGGTAGGTAGGGAAGGTGCCGCTCTGGATGGTGGATGGACGAACCATTGCATCATCATCACCATCATCATCATCATCATCATCAACTTCTGTTGGTGGCTGCGAGGTAGGTAGTGAATGTGGTGCTTTGGATGGTGGGTGGACGAACCATTACATCGTCATCATCATCATCTTCTGCTGGTTGATGCGAGGTGGATAGGGAAGGTTCCGCTTTGGGGTTTAGACTGACGAACCATTTCACCATCATCATCATCATCTTCTGTGCGTGGCTGCATGGTAGGGAGTGAATGTGGTGCTTGGAAGGTGCATGGACGAACCGTTTCATCATCATCAACATCATCATCATCATCATCATCTTCTGTTGGTGGCTGCGAGGTAGGTAGGGAAGGTTCCGCTTTGGCGTGTGGATGGACGAACCATTTCATCATCATCATCATCATCATCATCATCATCATCATCATCATCATCATCAACTTCTGTTGGTGGATGCAAGGTAGGTAGGGAAGGTTCCGCTTTGGAGTGTGGATGGATGAACCATTTCATCTCCATCATCATCAATTTATTTGGTGTGAGCGTGGGAGGTAGTGAATGTGGTGCATTGGACAGTGGATCGACGAACCATTTCATCACCATCATCATCATCTTCTGTTGGTGGCTTCGAGGTAGGTAGGGAAGGTGTCGCTTTGGACGGTGGATGCACGAACAATTACATCATCATCATCATCATCTTCTGTTGGTGGCTGCGAGGTAGGTGGGGATGGTGCCGCTTTGTATGGTGGCTGGACGAACCATTTCATCATCATCATCATCATCATCATCATGTTCTGTTGGTGGCTGTGAGGTAGGTAGGGAAGGTGTCACTTTGGACGGGAAATGGACGAACCATTTCATCATCATCATCTTCTATTGGTGGCTGCGAGGTAGGTGGGGCTGGTGCAGCTTTGTATGGTGGATGGACAAACCATGTCGTCATCTTCATCATCATCATCATCATCTTCTTCTGTTGGTTGCTGCGAGGTAGGTAGGGAAGGTACCGCTTTGGATGGTGGATGTACGAATCATTTCATCATCATCACCATCATCATCTTGTGTTGGTGGCTGCGAGGTAGGTAGGGAGAGTACTGCTTTGTATGGTGGATGGACAAACCATGTCGTCATCATCATCATCGTCATCATCATCTTTTGTTGGTGGCTGCGAGGTAGGTAGGGAGAGTGCCGCTTTGTATGGTGGATGGACGAACCATTGCATCATCATCACCATCATCATCATTTTCCACAGTTGGCTGCGAGGTAGGTAGTGAATGTGGTGCTTTGGATGGTGGGTGGACGAACAATTATTATCATCATCATCTTCTGCTGGTGGCTGGATGGTACGTAGGGAAGGTTCGGCTTTGGAGTGTGGATGGACAAACAATTATACCATCATCATCTTCTTGTTGTGTGCATGGGAGGTAGTGAATGTGGTGCTTTGGACGGTGGATGGACAGACCATTTCATCATCATCATGATCATCTTCTGTTGGTGGCTGCGAGGTAGGTAGGGATGGTGCAGCTTTGGACGGGGGATGTGCGAACCATTTCATCATCATCACCATCATCATCTTGTGTTGGTGGCTGCGAGGTAGGTAGGGAGAGTGCAGCTTCGGATGGTGGATGGACAAACCATTTCATCATCATCATGATCATCTTCTGTTTGTGGCTGCGAGGTAGGTAGGGAAGGGCCGCTTTGGACAGTGGATGGACGAACCATTTCATCATTATCATCATCTTCTGTTGGTGCTGCGAGGTAGGTAGGGGTGGTGTTGCTTTGTATGGTGCCTGGACGAACCATATCACCGTCATCATCATCATCTTGTGGTGGTGGCTGCGAGGTAGGTAAGGAAGGTGCCGCTTTCGACAGTGGATGGACGAACCATTTCATCATTATCACCATCATCATCATTTTCCACAGTTGGCTGCGAGGTAGGTAGGGAAGGTGCCGCTCTGGATGGTGGATGGACGAACCATTGCATCATCATCACCATCATCATCATCATCAACTTCTGTTGGTGGCTGTGAGGTAGGTAGGGAAGGTGCCTCTTTGGACGGGGGATGGACGAACCATTTCATCATCATCATTAACTTCTGTTGGTGGCTGCGAGGTAGGTGGGGATGGTGCCGCTTTGGACGGTGGATGGACGAACCATTTCATCATCATCATCATCATCATCATCATCATGTTCTGTTGGTGGCTGTGAGGTAGGTAGGGAAGGTGTCACTTTGGACGGGAAATGGACGAACCATTTCATCATCATCTTCTTCTGTTGGTTGCTGCGAGGTAGGTAGGGAAGGTACCGCTTTGGATGGTGGATGTACGAATCATTTCATCATCATCACCATCATCATCTTGTGTTGGTGGCTGTGAGGTAGGTAGGGAGAGTGCCGCTTTGTATGGTGGATGGACAAACCATGTCGTCATCATCATCATCGTCATCATCATCTTTTGTTGGTGGCTGCGAGGTAGGTAGGGAGAGTGCCGCTTTGTATGGTGGATGGACGAACCATTGCATCATCATCACCATCATCATCACCATCATCATCATTTTCCACAGTTGGCTGCGAGGTAGGTAGGGAAGCTGCCGCTCTGGATGGTGGATGGACGAACCATTGCATCATCATCATCATCATCATCATCATCATCAACTTCTGTTGGTGGCTGTGAGGTAGGTAGGGAAGGTGCCGCTTTGGATGGGGGATGGACGAACCATTTCATCATCATCATCATCATCATCATCATCAACTTCTGTTGGTGGATGCAAGGTAGGTAGGGAAGGTTCCGCTTTGGAGTGTGGATGGATGAACCATTTCATCTCCATCATCATCACTTTATTTGGTGTGAGCGTGGGAGGTAGTGAATGTGGTGCATTGGACAGTGGATGGACGAACCATTTCATCACCATCATCCTCATCTTCTGTTGGTTGCTGTTAGGTAGGTGGGGAAGGTGTCGCTTTGGACGGTGGATGGATGAACCATTGCATTGTCATCATCATCATCATCATCTTCTGTTGGTGGCTGCGAGGTAGGTAGGGAAGGTGTCGCTTTGGATGGTGAATGGACGAACCATATCATCATCATCATCTTCATCTTCTGTTGGTGGCTGCGAGGTAGGTGGGGATGGTGCCGCTTTGTATGGTGGCTGGACGAACCATTTCATCATCATCATCATCATCATCATCATCATCATCATGTTCTGTTGGTGGCTGTGAGGTAGGAAGGGAAGGTGTCACTTTGGACGGGAAATGGACGAACCATTTCATCATCATCATCTTCTATTGGTGGCTGCGAGGTAGGTAGGGCTGGTGCCGTTTATTATGGTGGATGGACAAACCATGTCGTCATCATCATCATCGTCATCATCATCTTCTTCTGTTGGTTGCTGCGAGGTAGGTAGGGAAGGTACCGCTTTGGATGGTGGATGTACGAATCATTTCATCATCATCACCATCATCATCTTGTGTTGGTGGCTGTGAGGTAGGTAGGGAGAGTGCCGCTTTGTATGGTGGATGGACAAACCATGTCGTCATCATCATCATCGTCATCATCATCTTTTGTTGGTGGCTGCGAGGTAGGTAGGGAGAGTGCCGCTTTGTATGGTGGATGGACGAACCATTGCATCATCATCACCATCATCATCATTTTCCACAGTTGGCTGCGAGGTAGGTAGGGAAGGTGCCGCTCTGGATGGTGGATGGACGAACCATTGCATCATCATCACCATCATCATCATCATCATCATCATCATCATCAACTTCTGTTGGTGGCTGCGAGGTAGGTAGTGAATGTGGTGCTTTGGATGGTGGGTGGACGAACAATTATTATCATCATCATCTTCTGCTGGTGGCTGGATGGTACGTAGGGAAGGTTCGGCTTTGGTGTGTGGATGGACAAACAATTATACCATCATCATCTTCTTGTTGTGTGCATGGGAGGTAGTGAATGTGGTGCTTTGGACGGTGGATGGACAGACCATTTCATCATCATCATGATCATCTTCTGTTGGTGGCTGTGAGGTAGGTAGGGAAGGTGCCGCTTTCGACAGTGGATGGACGAACCACTTCATCATTATCATCATCATCATCTTGTGTTGGTGGCTGCGAGGTAGGAAAGATGGTGCCGCTTTGGACAGTGGATGGACGAACCATTTCATCATTATCATCATCTTTTCTTGGTGCTGCGAGGTAGGTAGGGGTGGTGTTGCTTTGTATGGTGCCTGGACGAACCATATCACCGTCATCATCATCATCTTGTGGTGGTGGCTGCGAGGTAGGTAAGGAAGGTGCCGCTTTCGACAGTGGATGGACGAACCACTTCATCATTATCATCATCCTCATCATCTTCTGTTGGTGGCTGTGAGGTAGGCAAGATGGTGCCGCTTTCGACAGTGGATGGACGAACCATTTCATCATTATCATCACCATCATCATTTTCCACAGTTGGCTGCGAGGTAGGTGGGGAAGGTGTCGCTCTGGATGGTGGATGGACGAAACATTGCATCATCATCATCTTCTGCTGGTGGCTGGAAGGTACGTAGGGAAGGTTCGTCTTTGGAGTGTGGTTGGACGAACAATTATACCATCATCATCTTCTTGTTGTGTGCATGGGAGGTAGTGAATGTGGTGCTTTGGACGGTGGATGGACAGACCATTTCATCATCATCATGATCATCTTCTGTTGGTGGCTGTGAGGTAGGAAGGGAAGGTGCCACTTTGGACAGTGAATGGACGAACCATTTCACCATCACCATCATCGTCATATTCTGTTGGTGGCTGCGAGAGGTGCCGCTTTGGATTATGGATGGACGAATCATTTCATGAACATCATCATCATGAACTTCCGTTGGAGGTTGCGACGTAGGTAGGGAAGGTGCCACTTTGCACAGTGAATGGACGAACCATTTCACCATCATCATCATCATAATCATCATCATTTCTTGGTTGCTGCGAGGTAGGTAGGGAAGGTGTTGCTTTGGACAGTGGATGGACCAACAATTTCATCATTATCAAAATCTTCTCTTGGTGGCTGCGAGGTAGGTAGGCAAGGTGCCGTTTTGGTTGGTGGATGGACGAACCATTTCATCATCATCATCATCATCTTGTGTTAGTGGCTGCGAGGTAGGTAGGGATGGTGCAGCTTTGGACGGGGGAATGGACGGACAATTACATCATCATCATCATCATCATCTTTTGTTGGTGGCTGCGAGGTAGGTAGGGGAGTTATCGCTTCGGACGGTGGATGGACGAACAATTATATCATCATCACCTTTTCTCCGTGTGTGCGTGGGAGGTAGTGAATGTGGTGCTTTGGACGGTGGATGGACGAACCATTTCATCATCATCGTCTTCTGTTGGTGGCTGCGAGGTAGGTAGGGGTGGTGTTGCTTTGTATGGTGCCTGGACGAACCATATCACCGTCATCATCATCATCTTGTGGTAGTGGCTGCGAGGTAGGTAAGGAAGGTGCCGCTTTCGACAGTGGATGGACGAACCACTTCATCATTATCATCATCCTCATCATCTTCTGTTGGTGGCTGCGAGGTAGGCAAGATGGTGCCGCTTTCGACAGTGGATAGACGAACCATTTCATCATTATCATCATCATCATCATTTTCCACAGTTGGCTGCGAGGTAGGTAGGGAAGGTGCCGCTCTGGATGGTGGATGGACAAACCATTGCATCATCATCACCATCATCATCATCATTATCATCAGCTTCTGTTGGTGGCTGTGTGGTAGGTAGGGAAGGTGCCGCTTTGGACGGTGGATGGACGAACCATTTCATCATCATCATCATCATCATCATCATCATCATCAACTTCTGTTGGCGGATGCAAGGTAGGTAGGGAAGATTCCGCTTTGGAGTGTGGATGGATGAACCATTTCATCTCCATCATCATCACTTTACTTGGTGTGTGCGTGGGAGGTAGTGAATGTGGTGCATTGGACAGTGGATGGACGAACCATTTCATCACCATCATCATCATCTTCTGTTCTGGCTTCGAGGTACGTAGGGAAGGTGTCGCTTTGGACGGTGGATGCACGAACAATTACATCATCATCATCATTATCTTCTGTTAGTGGCTGTTAGGTAGGTGGGGATGGTGACGCTTTGGACGGTGGATGGATGAACCATTGCATCATCATCATCATCATCATCATCTTCTGTTGGTGGCTGCGAGGTAGGTGGGGATGGTGCCGCTTTGTATGGTGGATGGACGAACCATTGCATCATCATCACCATCATCATCACCATCATCATCATTTTCCACAGTTGGCTGCGAGGTAGGTAGGGAAGCTGCCGCTCTGGATGGTGGATGGACGAACCATTGCATCATCATCATCATCATCATCATCATCATCAACTTCTGTTGGTGGCTGTGAGGTAGGTAGGGAAGGTGCCGCTTTGGATGGGGGATGGACGAACCATTTCATCATCATCATCATCATCATCATCATCAACTTCTGTTGGTGGATGCAAGGTAGGTAGGGAAGGTTCCGCTTTGGAGTGTGGATGGATGAACCATTTCATCTCCATCATCATCACTTTATTTGGTGTGAGCGTGGGAGGTAGTGAATGTGGTGCATTGGACAGTGGATGGACGAACCATTTCATCACCATCATCCTCATCTTCTGTTGGTTGCTGTTAGGTAGGTGGGGAAGGTGTCGCTTTGGACGGTGGATGGATGAACCATTGCATTGTCATCATCATCATCATCATCTTCTGTTGGTGGCTGCGAGGTAGGTAGGGAAGGTGTCGCTTTGGATGGTGAATGGACGAACCATATCATCATCATCATCTTCATCTTCTGTTGGTGGCTGCGAGGTAGGTGGGGATGGTGCCGCTTTGTATGGTGGCTGGACGAACCATTTCATCATCATCATCATCATCATCATCATCATCATCATGTTCTGTTGGTGGCTGTGAGGTAGGTAGGGAAGGTGTCACTTTGGACGGGAAATGGACGAACCATTTCATCATCATCATCTTCTATTGGTGGCTGCGAGGTAGGTAGGGCTGGTGCCGTTTATTATGGTGGATGGACAAACCATGTCGTCATCATCATCATCGTCATCATCATCTTCTTCTGTTGGTTGCTGCGAGGTAGGTAGGGAAGGTACCGCTTTGGATGGTGGATGTACGAATCATTTCATCATCATCACCATCATCATCTTGTGTTGGTGGCTGTGAGGTAGGTAGGGAGAGTGCCGCTTTGTATGGTGGATGGACAAACCATGTCGTCATCATCATCATCGTCATCATCATCTTTTGTTGGTGGCTGCGAGGTAGATAGGGAGAGTGCCGCTTTGTATGGTGGATGGACGAACCATTGCATCATCATCACCATCATCATCATTTTCCACAGTTGGCTGCGAGGTAGGTAGGGAAGGTGCCGCTCTGGATGGTGGATGGACGAACCATTGCATCATCATCACCATCATCATCATCATCATCATCATCATCATCAACTTCTGTTGGTGGCTGCGAGGTAGGTAGTAAATGTGGTGCTTTGGATGGTGGGTGGACGAACAATTATTATCATCATCATCTTCTGCTGGTGGCTGTATGGTACGTAGGGAAGGTTCTGCTTTGGAGTGTGGATGGACAAACAATTATACCATCATCATCTTCTTGTTGTGTGCATGGGAGGTAGTGAATGTGGTGCTTTGGACGGTGGATGGACAGACCATTTCATCATCATCATGATCATCTTCTGTTGGTGGCTGTGAGGTAGGTAGGGAAGGTGCCGCTTTCGACAGTGGATGGACGAACCACTTCATCATTATCATCATCATCATCTTGTGTTGGTGGCTGCGAGGTAGGAAAGATGGTGCCGCTTTGGACAGTGGATGGACGAACCATTTCATCATTATCATCATCTTTTCTTGGTGCTGCGAGGTAGGTAGGGGTGGCGTTGCTTTGTATGGTGCCTGGACGAACCATATCACCGTCATCATCATCATCTTGTGGTGGTGGCTGCGAGGTAGGTAAGGAAGGTGCCGCTTTCGACAGTGGATGGACGAACCACTTCATCATTATCATCATCCTCATCATCTTCTGTTGGTGGCTGTGAGGTAGGCAAGATGGTGCCGCTTTCGACAGTGGATGGACGAACCATTTCATCATTATCATCATCATCATCATTTTCCACAGTTGGCTGCGAGGTAGGTGGGGAAGGTGCCGCTCTGGATGGTGGATGGACGAAACATTGCATCATCATCATCTTCTGCTGGTGGCTGGAAGGTACGTAGGGAAGGTTCGTCTTTGGAGTGTGGTTGGACGAACAATTATACCATCATCATCTTCTTGTTGTGTGCATGGGAGGTAGTGAATGTGGTGCTTTGGACGGTGGATGGACAGACCATTTCATCATCATCATGATCATCTTCTGTTGGTGGCTGTGAGGTAGGAAGGGAAGGTGCCACTTTGGACAGTGAATGGACGAACCATTTCACCATCATCATCATCGTCATATTCTGTTGGTGGCTGCGAGAGGTGCCGCTTTGGATTATGGATGGACGAATCATTTCATGAACATCATCATCATGAACTTCCGTTGGAGGTTGCGACGTAGGTAGGGAAGGTGCCACTTTGCACAGTGAATGGACGAACCATTTCACCATCATCATCATAATTATCATCATCATTTCTTGGTGGCTGCGAGGTAGGTAGGGAAGGTGTTGCTTTGGACAGTGGATGGACCAACAATTTCATCATTATCAAAATCTTCTCTTGGTGGCTGCGAGGTAGGTAGGCAAGGTGCCGTTTTGGTTGGTGGATGGACGAACCATTTCATCATCATCATCATCATCTTGTGTTAGTGGCTGCGAGGTAGGTAGAGATGGTGCAGCTTTGGACGGGGGAATGGACGGACAATTACATCATCATCATCATCATCATCATAATTATCATCATCTTTTGTTGGTGGCTGCGAGGTAGGTAGGGGAGTTATCGCTTCGGACGGTGGATGGACGAACAATTATATCATCATCACCTTTTCTCGGTGTGTGCGTGGGAGGTAGTGAATGTGGTGCTTTGGACGGTGGATGGACGAACCATTTCATCATCATCGTCTTCTGTTGGTGGCTGCGAGGTAGGTAGGGGTGGTGTTGCTTTGTATGGTGCCTGGACGAACCATATCACCGTCATCATCATCATCTTGTGGTAGTGGCTGCGAGGTAGGTAAGGAAGGTGCCGCTTTCGACAGTGGATGGACGAACCACTTCATCATTATCATCATCCTCATCATCTTCTGTTGGTGGCTGTGAGGTAGGCAAGATGGTGCCGCTTTCGATAGTGGATAGACGAACCATTTCATCATTATCATCATCATCATCATTTTCCACAGTTGGCTGCGAGGTAGGTAGGGAAGGTGCCGCTCTGGATGGTGGATGGACAAACCATTGCATCATCATCACCATCATCATCATCATTATCATCAGCTTCTGTTGGTGGCTGTGTGGTAGGTAGGGAAGGTGCCGCTTTGGACGGTGGATGGACGAACCATTTCATCATCATCATCATCATCATCATCATCATCATCAACTTCTGTTGGCGGATGCAAGGTAGGTAGGGAAGATTCCGCTTTGGAGTGTGGATGGATGAACCATTTCATCTCCATCATCATCACTTTACTTGGTGTGTGCGTGGGAGGTAGTGAATGTGGTGCATTGGACAGTGGATGGACGAACCATTTCATCACCATCATCATCATCTTCTGTTCTGGCTTCGAGGTACGTAGGGAAGGTGTCGCTTTGGACGGTGGATGCACGAACAATTACATCATCATCATCATTATCTTCTGTTAGTGGCTGTTAGGTAGGTGGGGATGGTGACGCTTTGGACGGTGGATGGATGAACCATTGCATCATCATCATCATCATCATCATCTTCTGTTGGTGGCTGCGAGGTAGGTGGGGATGGTGCCGCTTTGGACGGTGGATGGACGAACCATTTCATCATCATCATCATCATCATCATCATCATCATCTTCTATTGGTGGCTGTGAGGTAGGTAGGGAGGGTGCCGCTTTGTATGGTGGATGGACAAACCATGTCGTCATCATCATCATCTTGTGGTGGTGGCTGCGAGGTAGGTAGGGGTGGTGTTGCTTTGTATGGTGCCTGGACGAACCATATCACCGTCATCATCATCATCTTGTGGTGGTGGCTGCGAGGTAGGTAAGGAAGGTGCCGCTTTCGACAGTGGATGGACAAACCACTTCATCATTATCATCATCCTCATCATCTTCTGTTGGTGGCTGCGAGGTAGGCAAGATGGTGCCGCTTTCGACAGTGGATGGACGAACCATTTCATCATTATCATCATCATCATCATTTTCCACAGTTCGCTGCGAGGTAGGTAGGGAAAGTGCCGCTCTGGATGGTGGATGAACGAAACATTGCATCATCATCACCATCATCATCATCATTATCATCAACTTCTGTTGGTGGCTGCGAGGTAGGGAGTGAATGTGGTGCTTTGGATGGTGGGTGGACGAACAATTATTATCATCATCATCTTCTGCTGGTGGCTGGAAGGTACGTAGGGAAGGTTCGGCTTTGGAGTGTGGATGGACGAACAATTATACCATCATCATCTTCTTGTTGTGTGCATGGGAGGTAGTGAATGTGGTGCTTTGGACGGTGGATGGACAGACCATTTCATCATCATCATGATCATCTTCTGTTGGTGGCTGCGAGGTAGGTAGGGATGGTGCAGCTTTGGACGGGGGATGGGCGAACCATTTCATCATCATCACCATCATCTTCTGTTGGTGGCTGCGAGGTAGGTAGGGAACGGCCGCTTTGGACAGTGGATGGACGAACCATTTCATGATCATCATCGTCATATTCTATTGGTGGCTGCGAGGTAGCTAAGATGGTGCCGCTTTCGACAGTGGATGGACGAACCACTTCATCATTATCATCATCCTCATCATCTTCTGTTGGTGGCTGCGAGGTAGGCAAGATGGTGCCGCTTTCGACAGTGGATGGACGAACCATTTCATCATTATCATCATCATCATCATTTTCCACAGTTGGCTGCGAGGTAGGTGGGGAAGGTGTCGCTCTGGATGGTGGATGGACGAAACATTGCATCATCATCATCTTCTGCTGGTGGCTGGAAGGTACGTAGGGAAGGTTCGTCTTTGGAGTGTGGTTGGACGAACAATTATACCATCATCATCTTCTTGTTGTGTGCATGGGAGGTAGTGAATGTGGTGCTTTGGACGGTGGATGGACAGACCATTTCATCATCATCATGATCATCTTCTGTTGGTGGCTGTGAGGTAGGAAGGGAAGGTGCCACTTTGGACAGTGAATGGACGAACCATTTCACCATCACCATCATCGTCATATTCTGTTGGTGGCTGCGAGAGGTGCCGCTTTGGATTATGGATGGACGAATCATTTCATGAACATCATCATCATGAACTTCCGTTGGAGGTTGCGACGTAGGTAGGGAAGGTGCCACTTTGCACAGTGAATGGACGAACCATTTCACCATCATCATCATCATAATCATCATCATTTCTTGGTGGCTGCGAGGTAGGTAGGGAAGGTGTTGCTTTGGACAGTGGATGGACCAACAATTTCATCATTATCAAAATCTTCTCTTGGTGGCTGCGAGGTAGGTAGGCAAGGTGCCGTTTTGGTTGGTGGATGGACGAACCATTTCATCATCATCATCATCATCTTGTGTTAGTGGCTGCGAGGTAGGTAGGGATGGTGCAGCTTTGGACGGGGGAATGGACGGACAATTACATCATCATCATCATCATCATCATAATTATCATCATCTTTTGTTGGTGGCTGCGAGGTAGGTAGGGGAGTTATCGCTTCGGACGGTGGATGGACGAACAATTATATCATCATCACCTTTTCTCCGTGTGTGCGTGGGAGGTAGTGAATGTGGTGCTTTGGACGGTGGATGGACGAACCATTTCATCATCATCGTCTTCTGTTGGTGGCTGCGAGGTAGGTAGGGGTGGTGTTGCTTTGTATGGTGCCTGGACGAACCATATCACCGTCATCATCATCATCTTGTGGTAGTGGCTGCGAGGTAGGTAAGGAAGGTGCCGCTTTCGACAGTGGATGGACGAACCACTTCATCATTATCATCATCCTCATCATCTTCTGTTGGTGGCTGTGAGGTAGGCAAGATGGTGCCGCTTTCGACAGTGGATAGACGAACCATTTCATCATTATCATCATCATCATCATTTTCCACAGTTGGCTGCGAGGGAGGTAGGGAAGGTGCCGCTCTGGATGGTGGATGGACAAACCATTGCATCATCATCACCATCATCATCATCATTATCATCAGCTTCTGTTGGTGGCTGTGTGGTAGGAAGGGAAGGTGCCGCTCTGGATGGTGGATGGACGAACCATTTCATCATCATCATCATCATCTTGTGTTAGTGGCTGCGAGGTAGGTAGGGATGGTGCAGCTTTGGACGGGGGAATGGATGGACAATTACATCATCATCATCATCATCATCATCATTATCATCATCTTTTGTTGGTGGCTGCGAGGTAGGTAGGGGAGTTATCGCTTCGGACGGTGGATGGACGAACAATTATATCATCATCACCTTTTCTCGGTGTGTGCGTGGGAGGTAGTGAATGTGGTGCTTTGGACGGTGGATGGACGAACCATTTCATCATCATCGTCTTCTGTTGGTGGCTGCGAGGTAGGTAGGGATGGTGCAGCTTTGGACGGGAAATGGACGAACCATTTCATCATCATCATCTTCTATTGGTGGCTGCGAGGTAGGTAGGGGTGGTGTTGCTTTGTATGGTGCCTGGACGAACCATATCACCGTCATCATCATCATCTTGTGGTGGTGGCTGGGGGGTAGGTAAGGAAGGTGTCGCTTTCGACAGTGGATGGACGAACCACTTCATCATTATCATCATCCTCATCATCTTCTATTGGTGGCTGCGAGGCAGGCAAGATGGTGTCGCTTTCGACAGTGGATGGACGAACCATTTCATCATTATCATCATCATCATCATTTTCCGCAGTTGGCTGCGAGGTAGGTAGGGAAGGTGCCGCTCTGGATGGTGGATGGACAAACCATTGCATCATCATCACCATCATCATCATCATTATCATCAACTTCTGTTGGTGGCTGCGAGGTAGGTAGTGAATGTGGTGCTTTGGATGGTGGGTGGACGAACAATTATCATGATCATCTTCTGCTGGTGGCTGGATGGTACGTAGGGAAAGTTCGGCTTTAGAGTGTGGATGGACGAACAATTATACCATCATCATCTTCTTGTTGTGTGCGTGGGAGGTAGTGAATGTGGTGCTTTGGACGGTGGATGGAAAACCATTTCATCATCATCATGATCATCTTCTGTTGGTGGCTGTGAGGCAGGTAGGGAAGGTGCCGCTTTGGGTTTTAGACTGACGAACCATTTCACCATCATCATCATCATCTTCTGTGCGTGGCTGCATGGTAGGGAATGAATGTGGTGCTTGGAAGGTGCATGGACGAACCGTTTCATCATCATCAACATCATCATCATCATCATCATCATCTTCTGTTGGTGGCTGCGAGGTAGGTAGGGAAGGTTCCGCTTTGGCGAGTGGATCGACGAACCATTTAATCATCCTCATCATCATCTTGTGTTGGTGGCTGCGAGATAGGTAGCGAAGGTGCCGCTTTGGATGGTGGATGGACGAACGATTGCATCATCATCACCATCATCATCATCATCATCATCATCATCATCATCAACTTCTGTTGGTGGCTGTGAGGTAGGTAGGGAAGGTGCCGCTTTGGACGGGGGATGGACGAACCATTTCATCATCATCATCATCATCATCATCATCATCATCATCATCAACTTCTGTTGGTGGATGCAAGGTAGGTAGGGAAGGTTCCGCTTTGGAGTGTGGATGGATGAACCATTTCATCTCCATCATCATCACTTTATTTGGTGTGAACGTGGGAGGTAGTGAATGTGGTGCATTGGACAGTGGATGGACGAACCATTTCATCACCATCATCCTCATCTTCTGTTGGTGGCTTCGAGGTAGGTAGGGAAGGTGTCGCTTTGGACGGTGGATGCACGAACAATTACATCATCATCATCATCATCATCTTCTGTTGGTGGCTGTAAGGTAGGTGGGGATGGTGCCGCTTTGGACGGTGGATGGATGAACCATTGCATTGTCATCATCATCATCATCATCTTCTGTTGGTGGCTGCGAGGTAGGTAGGGAAGGTGTCGCTTTGGATGGTGAATGGACGAACCATATCATCATCATCATCTTCATCTTCTGTTGGTGGCTGCGAGGTAGGTGGGGATGGTGCCTCTTTGTATGGTGGCTGGACGAACCATTTCATCATCATCATCATCATCATCATCATCATGTTCTGTTGGTGGCTGTGAGGTAGGTAGGGAAGGTGTCACGTTGGACGGGAAATGGACGAACCATTTCATCATCATCATCTTCTATTGGTGGCTGCGAGGTAGGTAGGGCTGGTGCCGCTTTGTATGGTGGATGGACAAACCATGTCATCATCATCATCATCGTCATCATCATCTTCTTCTGTTGGTTGCTGCGAGGTAGGTAGGGAAGGTACCGCTTTGGATGGTGGATGTACGAATCATTTCATCATCATCACCATCATCATCTTGTGTTCGTGGCTGTGAGGTAGGTAGGGAGAGTGCCGCTTTGTATGGTGGATGGACAAACCATGTCGTCATCATCATCGTCATCATCATCTTTTGTTGGTGGCTGCGAGGTAGGTAGGGAGAGTGCCGCTTTGTATGGTGGATGGACGAACCATTGCATCATCATCACCATCATCATCATTTTCCACAGTTGGCTGCGAGGTAGGTAGGGAAGGTGCCGCTCTGGATGGTGGATGGACGAACCATTGCATCATCATCACCATCATCATCATCATCATCATCATCATCATCAACTTCTGTTGGTGGCTGCGAGGTAGGTAGTGAATGTGGTGCTTTGGATGGTGGGTGGACGAACAATTATTATCATCATCATCTTCTGCTGGTGGCTGTATGGTACGTAGGGAAGGTTCAGCTTTGGAGTGTGGATGGACAAACAATTATACCATCATCATCTTCTTGTTGTGTGCATGGGAGGTAGTGAATGTGGTGCTTTGGACGGTGGATGGACAGACCATTTCATCATCATCATGATCATCTTCTGTTGGTGGCTGCGAGGTAGGTAGGGATGGTGCAGCTTTGGACGGGGGATGTGCGAACCATTTCATCATCATCACCATCATCATCTTGTGTTGGTGGCTGCGAGGTAGGTGAGATGGTGCCGCTTTGGACAGTGGATGGACGAACCATTTCATCATTATCATCATCTTTTCTTGGTGCTGCGAGGTAGGTAGGGGTGGTGTTGCTTTGTATGGTGCCTGGACGAACCATATCACCGTCATCATCATCATCTTGTGGTGGTGGATGCGAGGTAGGTAAGGAAGGTGCCGCTTTCGACAGTGGATGGACGAACCACTTCATCATTATCATCATCCTCATCATCTTCTCTTGGTGGCTGCGAGGTAGGCAAGATGGTGCCGCTTTCGACAGTGGATGGACGAACCATTTCATCATTATCATCATCATCATCATTTTCCACAGTTGGCTGCGAGGTAGGTGGGGAAGGTGCCGCTCTGGATGGTGGATGGACGAACCATTGCATCATCATCATCTTCTGCTGGTGGCTGGAAGGTACGTAGGGAAGGTTCGGCTTCGGAGTGTGGTTGGACGAACAATTATACCATCATCATCTTCTTGTTGTGTGCATGGGAGGTAGTGAATGTGGTGCTTTGGACGGTGGATGAACAGACCATTTCATCATCATCATGATCATCTTCTGTTGGTGGCTGTGAGGTAGGTAGGGAAGGTGCCGCTTTCGACAGTGGATGGACGAACCACTTCATCATTATCATCATCCTCATCATCTTCTGTTGGTGGCTGCGAGGTAGGCAAGATGGTGCCGCTTTCGACAGTGGATGGACGAACCATTTCATCATTATCATCATCATCATCATTTTCCACAGTTGGCTGCGAGGTAGGTGGGGAAGGTGCCACTTTGGATGGTGGATGGACGAACCATTTCATCATCATCGTCATATTCTGTTGGTGGCTGCGAGAGGTGCCGCTTTGGATTATGGATGGACGAATCATTTCATGAACATCATCATCATGAACTTCCGTTGGAGGTTGCGAGGTAGGTGGTGAATGTGGTGCTTTGGATGGTGGGTGGATGAACAATTATTATCATCATCATCTTCTGCTGGTGGCTGGAAGGTACGTAGGGAAGGTTCGGCTTTGGAGTGTGGATGGACAAACAATTATACCATCATCATCTTCTTGTTGTGTGCATGGGAGGTAGTGAATGTGGTGCTTTGGACGGTGGATGGACAGACCATTTCATCATCATCATGATCATCTTCTGTTGGTGGCTGCGAGGTAGGTAGGGATGGTGCAGCTTTGGACGGGGGATGTGCGAACCATTTCATCATCATCACCATCATCATCTTGTGTTGGTGGCTGCGAGGTAGGTGAGATGGTGCCGCTTTGGACAGTGGATGGACGAACCATTTCATCATTATCATCATCTTTTCTTGGTGCTGCGAGGTAGGTAGGGGTGGTGTTGCTTTGTATGGTGCCTGGACGAACCATATCACCGTCATCATCATCATCTTGTGGTGGTGGATGCGAGGTAGGTAAGGAAGGTGCCGCTTTCGACAGTGGATGGACGAACCACTTCATCATTATCATCATCCTCATCATCTTCTCTTGGTGGCTGCGAGGTAGGCAAGATGGTGCCGCTTTCGACAGTGGATGGACGAACCATTTCATCATTATCATCATCATCATCATTTTCCACAGTTGGCTGCGAGGTAGGTGGGGAAGGTGCCGCTCTGGATGGTGGATGGACGAACCATTGCATCATCATCATCTTCTGCTGGTGGCTGGAAGGTACGTAGGGAAGGTTCGTCTTCGGAGTGTGGTTGGACGAACAATTATACCATCATCATCTTCTTGTTGTGTGCATGGGAGGTAGTGAATGTGGTGCTTTGGACGGTGGATGAACAGACCATTTCATCATCATCATGATCATCTTCTGTTGGTGGCTGTGAGGTAGGTAGGGAAGGTGCCGCTTTCGACAGTGGATGGACGAACCACTTCATCATTATCATCATCCTCATCATCTTCTGTTGGTGGCTGCGAGGTAGGCAAGATGGTGCCGCTTTCGACAGTGGATGGACGAACCATTTCATCATTATCATCATCATCATCATTTTCCACAGTTGGCTGCGAGGTAGGTGGGGAAGGTGCCACTTTGGATGGTGGATGGACGAACCATTTCATCATCATCGTCATATTCTGTTGGTGGCTGCGAGAGGTGCCGCTTTGGATTATGGATGGACGAATCATTTCATGAACATCATCATCATGAACTTCCGTTGGAGGTTGCGAGGTAGGTGGTGAATGTGGTGCTTTGGATGGTGGGTGGATGAACAATTATTATCATCATCATCTTCTGCTGGTGGCTGGAAGGTACGTAGGGAAGGTTCGGCTTTGGAGTGTGGATGGACGAACAATTATACCATCATCATCTTCTTGTTGTGTGCGTGGGAGGTAGTGAATGTGGTGCTTTGGACGGTGGATGGACAGACCATTTCATCATCATCATGATCATCTTCTGTTGGTGGCTGCGAGGTAGGTAGGGATGGTGCAGCTTTGGACGGGGGATGGGCGAACCATTTCATCATCATCACCATCATCATCTTGTGTTGGTGGCTGCGAGGTAGGTAGGGAGAGTGCCGCTTCGGATGGTGGATGGACGAACCATTTCATCATCATCATCATCATCTTCTGTTGGTGGCTGCGAGGTAGGTAGGGAAGTTCCCGCTTTGGACAGTGGATGGACGAACCATTTCATGATCATCATCATCATCATCGTCAGCCCATCGAGGTGGGCTGAGGGGGCTGGCCAGGCTGTTCTGTGTGCTGCTGATGCTGGCAGGGATACTCTCTCTCTATCTCTACTTAATTCTGTCGGCTCCTTGGTACATCGCGACTTACCTGCTGGAGGTTTTCCACAACTACACCTCTCCCATTCTCCCCTCAGGGACACAGCCGATAGAGGAGAGGTTATGTGGTGCTGGGGGGCACGTGGAAAAACTTTTTCAATTTTTCCCCTCTCCTCTCGGTCCGATGGCAAAGGCATATGAGTTTTTCGGAAATTTTTCCTGTGGCTGGGGTGACCTGTGGATAGGGATCAGCTTACTAGTGAATGATTTAGTGGCTTTGGGCAAAGTTAGGGAAATGTTTGGGAGCCCTGCCCCTGCCAGTCCCAGTGCCCGAGGCAGACGCAGGGTCTGTGCAGTCACCGGAGTTGCCTTAATGCGCAAGGGGCTGTGCACAGAGTCGTGCCGGGAGCAAGCTCCTAACTCAAGCCCGCACAGCTCCAGTGTCTGCGGCGGCTCCAGCGCCCACGATGGCGCCAGCACCCGCAGCAGCACCAGGGTGCGTGACGGCCCCAGCGTCTGCAACAGAACCCAGCACACCAGCAACAATGCCTTCAGTGCCTGCGCCATCATCCTCAACACTTGCACCGCAACCTGCCGCATCACACTCCACTATGCCTGCATCAATGGCAACGCCTCCCGCTACCACCAATCTGTCTTCTCCCCCAGCCAGCCCACTTTCTGCAGCAGCCTCACTCCCTCAAACATTTGTGTGCTATTGTCAGGGGCGACCACTGTCCGTGGCCCCAGTCTGGAAAAGGAAATATACACATAAATCAGTCCGTCTAGTCGAGGATGGTGAGGTAGCAGGGCCATCCCAATCGACAGAAACGGTCAATCAGGAAATGTGAACAGGGCTAGCTCAAGAGTCAGAGATGGAGGATGAAGCTGTTGTGACCACACGGTCCTTATCCCTGAGGGAGCTACGGGACATCCGTAGAGACTACAGTCACTGCCTGGGTGAACATATCATGACCTGGCTGCTCCGCTGCTGGGATAATGAGGCCAGTGGTATGGAGCTAGAGGGGAGAGAGGCTAAACAGCTGGGGTCACTTGCTGGAGAAGGTGGAATTGATAAAGAAATTGGGCGTAAGCCACAAAATGTCAGCCTCTGGAAATGACTCCTGACCAGTGTGAAGGAAAGGTACCCTTTCAGAGAGAGTGTGCCACAACAGCTACGTAGGAGGAACAGAATGGAGAAAGGCATCCAGAACCTAAGAGAACTAGTGGTACTGGAGATTGTTTATCGAGACCCAAACAACCCACGAGCACCCACTGACCCTGACAAAGTCTACTACTGCACTCAGCCCATGTGGCAGAAGTTAATGCGGAGTGCACCACTCTCATACTCCAGCGTGCTCTCAATAATAACTTGGAGAGAGGACGAGGCACCAACCGTGGACGAGATGATCCGCCGATTCCGAGAGTATGAGGAAAGTCTCTCCTCTCCCATACAGGCATGTGTCTCTGCTGTGGAGAGACTGTCTAAAGAACTCAAGGAACTCCGAGAGGAGGTGTTCCGATCCCCACCTCCACGGGCCAGTGTTTCGGTTATAAAGAGCAGGCGCTTCTCTCCTTCAAGGCAGGAATACAACAGATATCCCTCACGGGGTACCCTGTGGTTTTACCTGAGAGACCACAGACAGGATATGAGGAGGTGGGATGGAAAACCTACCTCTCTCCTGGAACAACGAGTAAATGAACTGAAAGGGAAAAGATCTACTAGTGGGGACCGAGCCAGAAAAGTTGCTGCTCCCGTATCTAAAGGGGAAGAGCAAAGTGACATGTCCAATAATCCTTTTCTCCAGGACATGAGTGAGGCACGTGAGTATTAGAGGGGCCCTGCCTCCAGCCAGGTGGAGGAAAGGGGCAACCGTGTTTACTGGACTGTATGGATTCAATGGCCTGGCACATCAGAGCCCCAGGAGTATAAGGCTCTAGTAGACACGGGTGCACAGTGTACCCTCATGACATCAAGCTATAGGGGGGTACAGCCCATCAGCATTTCTGGTGTGACTGGGGGCTCTCAACAACTGACTGTGCTGGAGGCTGAAATAAGCCTGACTGGGAAAGAGTGGCAAAACCACCCTATTGTGACTGGCCCAGATGCCTCATGCATCCTTGGCATAGACTACCTTAAGAGAGGGTACTTTAAGGACCCAAAAGGGTACCAGTGGGCTTTTGGGATAGCTGCCTTAGAGACTGATGAAATTGAGCAGCTGTCCATCTTGCCTGGTCTCTCACTGGACCCTTCTGTTGTGGGATTGCTAAAGGTTGCAGATCAACAGGTGCCAATTGCCACCACAACAGTGCACCGGCGGTAGTATCGCACTAACAGAGACTCTTTGCTTCCCATCCAGAAGCTGATTCGTCAGCTGGAGAGCCAAGGGGTGATCAGCAAAACCCGCTCACCCTTTAACAGCCCCATCTGGCCAGTGCGTAAGTCTGATGGAGAATAGAGACTGACAGTGGACTATCGTGGCCTGAATGAAGTGACACCACCACTGAATGCTGCTGTGCCGGACATGCTGGAACTCCAATACGAGCTGGAGTCAAAGGCAGCCAAGTGGTATGCCACAATTGACATTGCTAATGCCTTTATCTCCATTCCTTTGGCAGCAGAATGCAGGCCACAGTTTGCTTTCACCTGGAGGGGCATCCAATACACCTGGAATCGGCTGCCCCAGGGGTGGAAGCACAGCCCTACCATCTGCCATGGACTGATCCAGACTGCACTGGAACAGGGTGCAGCTCCCGAACATCTACAGTACACTGATGACATCATTGTATGGGGCGACACAGCTGACGAAGTTTTTGAGAAGGGGAAGAATATCATCCAAATTCTGCTGAAAGCCGGTTTTGCCATCAAGCAAAGTAAGGTTAAGGGTCCTGCATGAGAGATTCAATTCCTGGGAGTAAAATGGCAAGATGGACGTCACCAGATCCCGATGGATGTGATTAACAAAATCACAGCCATGTCCCCACCAACGAGCAAAAAGGAAACTCAGGCTTTCCTAGGCATCGTGGGTTTCTGGTGGATGCATATCCCAAATTACAGTCAAATTGTAAGCCCTCTCTATACAGTGACCCGGAAGAAAAATTATTTCAAATGGGGCCCTGAGCAGTGACAAGCCTTTGAACAGATCAAGCAGTAGATTGTGCATGCAGTAGCCTTTGGACCAGTCCGGACAGGGCCAGAGGTAAAGAATGTGCTCTATACTGCAGCCGGGGAGAATGGCCCTACCTGGAATCTCTGGCAGAAAGATCCAGGAGAGACCCGAGGTCGTCCCCTTGGATTTTGGAGCCGGGGATACAGAGGATCTGAGGTCCACTACACTCCAACCGAAAAAGAGATACTGTCAGCTTATGAGGGAATCCGATCTGCCTCAGAAGTGGTTGGAACTGAAGCACAGCTCCTCCTGGCACCTCGACTGCCAGTGCTGGGCTGGATGTTCAAAGGCAGAGTCTCCTCCACTCATCATGCCACCGATGCTACATGGAGTAAGTGGGCTGCCCTGATCACACAACGATCCCGTATAGGGAACCCCAGTCACCCAGGAATCCTAGAAGTGATCATGGACTGGCGGAGGGCAAAGACTTCGGGATGTCACAAGAGGAGGAGGTGACACGGGCTGAAGAAGCCCCTTTGTACAATCAGTTGCCAGAAGAAGACGAGAAGCAATATGCCCTGTTTACTGATGGGTCCTGTCGCATTGTAGGGAAACATCATAGGTGGAAAGCTGCTGTGTGGAGTCCCACCCGACAAGTTGCAGAGGCTGCAGAAGGCCAAGGGGAATCCAGTCAGTTTGCAGAGGTAAAGGCTGTCCAGCTGGCTTTGGACATTGCTCAACGAGAGAAATGGCCAGTGCTTTATCTCTACACTGACTCCTGGATGGTGGCAAATGCTCTGTGGGGGTGGCTGCAGCAGTGGAAACAGCAACTGGCAGCACCGAGGCAAACCCATCTGGGCTGCCACATTATGGCAGGACATTGCTTCCCGTCTAGACAACCTGGTCATCAAGGTGCGTCACGTCGATGCCCACATGCCCAAAAGCCCAGCCTCTGAAGAACACCAACACAATCAACAGGTGGACCAGGCTGCTAAGATTGCAGTGGCTCAGGTGGATCTGGACGGGCAACATAAAGGTGAGTTGTTCATGGCTAGGTGGGCCCATGACACCTTGGGTCACCAGGGGAGAGATGCCACGTACAGGTGGGCTCGTGACCGAGGGGTGGATTTGACCATAGACACAATTACTCAGATTATCCATGAATGTGA
The DNA here is from genome assembly GCA_027574665.1 of Rhynochetos jubatus. Lineage (NCBI taxonomy): Eukaryota > Metazoa > Chordata > Aves > Eurypygiformes > Rhynochetidae > Rhynochetos > Rhynochetos jubatus. Next base: position 8,163,306 of record CM050689.1, on the reverse strand, counting down.
GACGTGCTGCCATCAAACAAGCCAAGAGGGTAAAGCCTCTTTGGTATGGGGGGCGATGGCTGAAATACAAGTATGGGCAGGCCTGGCAGGTTGACTATATCACCCTCCCCAAAACCCGCCAGGGTAAGTGCCATGTCCTCACAATGGTGGAGGCAACCATGGGGTGGCTAGAAACATATCCAGTGTCCCATGCCACTGCCCGAAATACTATCTTGGGCCTTGAAAGGCAAGTCCTGTGGCGACACGGCACCCCGGAAAGAATTGAATCAGATAATGGGACTCATTTCCGAAACAGCCTCATAGATGCTTGGGCTGAGGAACATGGAATTGAGTGGGTGTACCACATTCCCTATCATGCACCTGCCTCAGGGAAGGTCGAGTGGTGCAATGGGCTGCTAAAGACCACCCTGAGAGCAATGGGGGATGGAACACTCAAGAATTGGGATGCCAACTTGGCAAAGGCCACGTGGTTAGTTAATACCAGGGGATCCGTCAATCGAGCTGGCCCTGCACACTCAAACCCTCTACGGATGGTAGAAGAAGATAAGGTCCCTGTAGTACATACTAGAAGCATGCTGGGAAAAACGGTTTGGGTTACTCCCACCTTGGGCAAAGGCAAACCCATCCGTGGGGTTGCTTTTGCTCAAGGACCTGGGCACACTTGGTGGGTAATGCGAGAAGATGGGGAAGTCTGCTGTGTGCCTCAGGGGGATTTGATTCTGGGAGAAAACAGCCCATAATTACAGTGCATGAGGGACATGAATTGCTGCCACTAACCCCTGTTCTCTGAGCTTTATGTTACAGGTACCCGCTCTGGCAGAAAACCACCCCACCCTACAGAGGTCCAGCCTAGCCAGGAGCACAGCAGTGACCTGACCTGAGCTGGCTTCGGCGCCCAACGATCCCACACAACCCTTCCACCTTTGCCTGTCCTGAGTGACCCCACACCGGATGGAATCTGAAGTCATGGACTAATGGATAGTTTGCCAAGATGGTCCATAGACTAAGGGAATGATATCCGTGTGGGATGGGATGGGAAAGGGGAAGCGGGCTGATGGGAGGTTATGGAATACTATGGGAGGTGAGCTTGATGTGGATGTGGTGAATCAAAAGGGGTGGATTAGTGTCTTAGCTTTGCACCAGCTAGTCTATGTTTTGCTTCACCCCATAACACATCCAGCTGCATAGGTGGTGCCAGCCCTGGGCCCGTGGCACTGCAGGACCGACGGGGAGGGGGTGGGGATATGGGTGGAAAGGCTTGTGGTTGGACATGACCCTGGGAATGGGAAGGGTCTGAGGGGGCTTCCGGCTGAGGGGGCTGGGGGTTTGTTTGATGGTGGGACCTCGTGGCGAGTGGTTGGTGCTCTGGGCAGAGCCAGCGTCTTGCCGGGCAGATCGGTCTAGGAGTCGGGGTTTGAAAGTTTTTTCCTCTCTCTTACTGTCTCGGCCCCCCCGGGCGGTTTCGTGGCAGGTTTGCTCCCTTCGGGTGGGTTTTCTTTCCTTTTTTCCCTTCTTGGGGTGGGATCCTGTATCATTTGTTCTACCCTCCTCCTCCGTTCCTTAAATTACTCATTAGCACTAGCATTGTTAGTAACTCCCTAAGTTTCATTTATATAATTAAATAGTTCTTATCTCAACTCCTACGGGCTTTTCCTCGGTTTGTTCCTCCGACCCTTCCTCACCGGGAGGAGGTGGGGGGGGGGGGGGGGGGGCGGAGTGGTAGAACAGGCTTGTCGTGAAACTACGACAGATGATGGCAAAGGCATACTCCTCAGATGTGTGTCCTTCCTTAAAACTGCTTTAAACTGTCTCCTGTTCAAGGAGAGATGAGTCCTTCAATGACTAAGACTCGTTCAGCCTGTCTCATCCTTCTCTGCTCCCTCCTGCCCAGCAGTGCCAGTTCATGGATGGGGGGACAGTGCAATGAACTGCAACAGGGAACTTAAAATTAACCTGTCCACAAAGAGGGGGGGGAGTGGAAGACACTATTTTTAACTTAAGTCATTGCCTGGTCCCACAATCAGTTTAATGCCACAAAGGAGCGAATGGCAGCTGTCAAGGAGTGCGTCACATCTGCGCAGTGAAACACTGCCTGCACTCTTCCCTCAAAGTGTGTGTGCTGTGGGCCACCGAGGACAGGGACAGGCCAACCCTGCTCTTCTTTCATCTCTCTAGGGCAGCACAAGCTTTCCCTGAGACCCCTGTCTCCAGCCCATTGCCTGAGAGCTCAGCTGGCCTTTAACCCTACATATACCTTTCCCTTGTGTCTCTCCTGATGTCTGCCCCATATACCCAGATTCTGCTGTTTCGTTCGCTGAAGAACCAAAATGTGTTTGAACTGTCACTTCAGTTGATCCTTGTGGTTGTTTGGTTGTGATCCTTGCTGCTCGTCTCTGTTCCTAGTACTATATTATTTTATTAAATAATCACACGAGCATAACATACAGGGACAGTTCTTGGACCAAATGCAGCTCTAGCTCTCAGCCTGAGGGTCTTGTTTTCTCTGACTCTTTTTCTTCATAATGCCATGTTTCAGAGGGAAAAAGTGGATAGCACAAACTGTTCCTTCCTCTTTCTCCTAGAAAGACATGGTGTGATGATTTGAAATGTGCATACTTCCTGGAGATGAGGAGAGTATTGTATTGGCTATCTCACTTCATGAGCATGTGCTTCAGTCACTGGACTAATAGAGACCTCAGGGAGAATGCTACTGGGTATTGGGAAAGCCCAGAATTGACGGTGTACAGAAAATCACGCTACCAGGAGTCAGTGTTCACAAAGGAGACAGATGAGTCCTGTAAAAAAAAAAAAAAAACCAAACTTTATTCAAATAAAGGGAGAGTCCACAGGACATATTCCTGTGGGGTCTCTCGACCTACAGAGGGACCCAGCCCCCTTTTTATCCTACTTTTCCCAACCACAAGAGACCCTCCTCATTTCCCCATTGGCTGAGGTACTCTGAGTGTACAGACTTCCCGATCTGCCTAAGACATTCAAGACAAGACACACATTCAAGATATTCATGTCATTTAGATATTCCAGATATTCAGGTGGTTGTCATGGTTTAACTCTGGCTAGCAAAATACCACGACAATTAACATATTCAAGGGATCATGTAGTTTCGACAGTCTTTCTTGTCTTAAGTCTGAGTTCACACAGGCTGCTTTTGTTCCTTGTCTTGAGCCTGGATGTGCACAGGCTTCTTTTGTAAAGACACGAAACTGGTGTTCCTATCAACAGCATATGTTACACTGAGAAAACTCGCTGGACCAGGGCCTTCATGTGGCATAGAGAAACAGGTGCTAGCACAGTTTTGGCCCCTGCTAAGTAGCAATTTATGAGAGAGCTTTGGTACACCACAGAGCAATAGCACACACTGGGGATCACTGACAATGGACAGGACAGATGTGACTGTATCAGAACTGGCTCCCTGAACCCTTTCCAACCTTCTTCTGCAGGTTTTATGCTTCAAGCCACACCCTAACACCACACTGTGCAATAGGCAATGCACACTCGTCAAACTTACAATGCTTGCTCTGTCTCAGGAACTCTGAACTGGAGAAACATTCCAGTTCTGGCAGCACTGACTGGAGAAGCATTCCAGTTCTCCAGAACTGACAGCAGAAAGGATTTTTTGCATGGCAGTGCAGGGGTCACACCTGCCACTTCCCTTGTCTTTCCTCATCACCAACAGCCATTCCAGCCTCGTTCTCACTCCATGCAAGGTGAGACCTGAATATACATACTCTATAGGGAAAGGTAACCTGCATACTCTTATAATAAATTTATATAATATAATCATGTTGTATTATTTAAATAATATAATAAAACAATCCTATAATAATTGTATCATATGTTTTACAAGTATATATAATGTGCAATAAATGTATCAAGTATTTATAATAAATATAATATGTAATACATTGTATTAAAATTACAATCTGTTATGTATAAAACTTCATATCAAGTTGTCATAATTAATGCTTGCATTGAAAATATAATAAATTCCTTATAATTACATAAGGAAAACTTCACTATGGAGGTGGGTAAACACTGGAACAGGGGCCCAGAGAGGTTGTGGGATCTCCATCTTTGGAGATGCTCAAAACTCAGAGGTCCTGGACAAGGCTGTGAGCAAGCTGATGTGACTGTGCCTGCTCTGAGCAGAGGGTTACACTAGAACCTTTCAGAGGTCCTGTCCCCATGTATGTGACTGAGTTTTGACCTCTGGTAGCACTGCAGCCACACAATAAACTACAATATGCACATGCCAAGCATGCTAGAGATATGATTGCTTAAGTCTTTTGACATGCACGTTTCTCTGATGCACCTCAGATATTTCATGACATGAGCTGTAAATGAAAGGAGGGAGAAGAGAATTAAAGAACAAGGATCAGATGTTAAATCCTGCCTGCTTAGTTGCTGGTATCAAACCAGTTTGTAACTGTACGTTCACCATTAATAGTAGACATACTTTGTGTCATTGTACTCTGCAAGCAAATAATCAGTGTGGTCAAACGCGGCTAGGGTGGTTTCTGTTTGACAATATTTAGAACTCAGTACTTCTTGCAAATAACAGGCCTTATCCCACTGGCCATACATAAGCGAGTCTCCAGATAGATAGTCTACATAACTGTGAAGTACAAGATGAGACCCTATATCAGCAGTACTGACCAAGCAATGAAGTCAGTATAGGATAATGGGGAAAACTAACTCTGCTACAACTAAATGTCATGTTGATAAATGCAACTTCACCAGTTTTTATAAACAAAATTAAACTTAATTTGCTTCACAGTAGCTAAGGTGCCATTAATTCAAAACCCACAGAATGACTCACTGGACACAGTTAATAATCAGCAGATCACACAGTCCAGGCTTTGAAAGCATTTAATATTCACTGGAGTGCTGCTTGTATCCAATTATAACTCACTACTTGCCATCTTAATAATTTAAAACTGTCCACTCTTTAGAGAGAAAAAAATGTACTAATCAAAGTCATGAATGCACCTTTTGCTTTTGACAGCATTAAATTAAAACTAAATGGTAGACCTTGAATGAGTTATTCTGCAAGAATAAAGGCATTAATGAGGTAATTTCATTATAGAGGCTCATCCAAGCCTATATGAAAACAAGGGAAGCAAATGGAGAAGAAAGCCAACGAGGAAATTAGGGTTCCTTCCACACTAATGAACGTTATGTGGCATTTAGTACAGGCACCAAATTAACTGCTCCAAAGAACTCCATTGGGAAAAAAAAACCCAACATTGTTATTCTGCCATGTAATTAGGAGACAGTACAAGCTGAACACTTAATGAGTATAAAGCCAGCTTTTAACTTATTCTGCCCAGCTTCTGAAAACATCCTATTGTGGAGGCCTAAGTTTAAGGAAGTACTAGGGGTACAATATAGGAATGTTTAGGTTCTTCTGTTCTGTGAGCTGTAAACAGGTAGCCCTGAATGAGAGACTCTCAGACTCCTGGGAGGCCCGGCTTCCCAGAAGAGAAAAAAAAAAAAAGTCTTAAACGAATCCAGAGAGAAGAAGAGGCACAGCTAGCACAGTGAATGCTCACTGCTGTCTTAAGTGATTACATGATGTTGTGCCACCCCCTCTCATTGAGTTATCTTTACACTGCTTTTGTCTCCTCTAATTGGAGCTGATGAGGTGCTAATTGGTTGCTTTTTATAAAAAAAACCTACTACTTAAGCACTGGCAAACAGAGTAAGACAGCCTGAGTGGAGTTAATGAGATCTTAGCCAAAAAAAAAAAACACACCACACCACAAAAAACCCACAACCCCACCAACCAACCTCAAGAAAACAAAACAAAACTTAAAACAACCCCCCATACCAATGGGTGCACAAACACTTATATAGGCATGCCTTCCTGTTAGCATAAAAAACAACACGAAAGGAAACTACTGATTTTAGGTAAATGGCTGTGTGGATTTGAGTTTTGTGAGAAAAGGGGTAATGCCAGGAATAAATAGATGCCCACTGCTTTGGCTGGAATCCTTGGCACCTCAGAGGTGTGCTGGAGCACACCAGTACCTCGGCAGATTCTTTACAAGCCCTGTGCCATGCCCCGTGATGCCCTGCCCTGAACAGCAGGACCCCTGCCGCCATAGCACTATAGCTGGGCAGAGCAGCTGTGTTTGCCCACCCACTGCCAACCCACCTGATAGGAACACCAGTTTTGTGTCTTTACAAAAGAAGCCTGTGCACACCCAGGCTCAAGACAAGGAACAAAAGAAGCCTGTGTGAACTCAGACTTAAGATAAGAAAGACTATTGAAACTACATGATCTCTTGAATATGTAAATTACCTGAATATCTGGAATATGAAAATGACATTATTTTGATTATTGCTCTGATGTATAAATCTAGGTTTATTATACTGATTTTTGTATATTAATTGGATGTCACTCAGAATTTAAGCCCAGCTGCCCCCAGCCCCTCTGATATCTGAGGATAGGCTGGAATGCAAGGGGGTTTACTTTCTGCCACATTTCTTAAATTATTAAATTTACAAATGGGAAATAATAAGAGTAAAGAGAAAAGGAGAAATGGAGAGGGAAAGAGTCTGACAATGCCACCTTACGGTCCATTAGGTCAGATGCTAAAATACCGGGAGGATTTTAGAACTCTTCCAGAGATAACTAAGGAGGTTATGGTAAAATACTGTTACTTTACGTGGCCAGAAAATAACTTAGAAAAAGGCTATAGATGGCCTCCCCTGGGTAGTGATGACATATCTTTGTGTCAGCATCTATGTTTATATTTGACAGAACACCAGAAGGGATTAATTGAACAAGAATGTGGCAGGATGTGGCTAAAATTAATCAAACTAAACTATGATGAATATGATGATATGTGGTTAAGAGGGAGGGCATCTAGGAATAAGGTAATGAAAAGAGTAGGATTATATGTGGCAAAAGAAAAAGATAAGGAAGAAGAGAAAACAAAAGAAAAAGAAGGATGGGATGCTCTCCAATGTCTACCCCCATCCTACTCACAGCCTCTTCCTGGTTCAGTTAATCAAGACAAGGGAGCATCTGGAGGAGTGGGGTCTTTAATATACCCTGGCTTACCAAACCCCCATACGAGTCCAACTGCTCCTCCAGGTGATAATAGCAAAGAGGGGGATAGTTTGGATACAATATCCCCATCTAAAACCAGGATGAAAATAGACCCAGAGAGCCCGAGAACCACAGCCCGAGAGCGATCGCAGCTTGAGAGCTGCAGCCCGAGGGCCGGAGCCAAGGGAGCTAACGCAGCAGATTTCGAGCGAACCCTATCACTGATAACATGGACAAGAACTCTAAACAATCCATCAGCTCCCACACGAATGAGCCAGCACAGGAGTTAGCAAAGCAGCTAACGCAGGAAGGTTAGCAAGTTCCCTGGAGAGAAGAGCAAGGGAGTAAGGGAGAGACTAATGGGAAGAGTAAAAGGGAAGAGTAATGGCTACCGGACCCCCTTCCCCACCCAAGCGACCCGGAACATGACGTACTATGGAATGAAATACTTCCTTGGTCAGTTTGGGTCAGCTACAGTATCCAAAGTAGACAAAAGACCTTGATTTCAGTGCAGACCATCCCCAGCACCAGCTGAGCCCTTATCAATGTTTTCTCTTAGTGTCCAGCAACATAGTTCCCTGGAAACCAGAGTAAAGGGAGTTAACCCTTTCCTGACTGAACCCAGCACATTCTCCACCCCTTATTTCATACCATTTACATCACGCTTAAGTTCCACACTATCCATAAATTCACATGAAACAGCTTCCCCTTTCCCATCCCATCCCACACAGATATCATTCCCTTAGTCTATGAAACATACTAGCAAAATGTCCATTAGTCCATGACTTTGGGTTCCATCAGGTGGTCACTCAGGACAGAAAAGGTGGAGTGTTGCGTGGGATCATTGGGCGCCGATGCCAGCTCAGGTCAGGTCACTACTGCCCTTCTGGCAAGGCTGGACCTCTGTAGGTTCAGGTGATCTCTGCCAGAGTGATTCCTACAACACAGAGCTCAGAACAAGGGTTATTTGCAGCAGTTAATGTCCATCATACAATTTAGTTCATGGGCTAGTCTCACCCAGAATCAAATCTCCTTGAGGCACACATCGAACTTGCCCATCTTCTCTCATTATCCACCAAGTACATCCAGGTCCTTGAGCGAAAGCAATCCCACGGATGGGTTTGCCTTTGCCCGAGGCGGGAATAACCCAGACTGTTTTTCCCAGCATGTTCTTAACATGCGCTACAGGGACCTTATCTCCTTCCAGATTGCGCAGAAGTTTTGATTGAGCTGGGCCAGCACGGTTGGCAGATCCTCTGGTGTTGACTAACCAGGTGGCCTTTGACAAATGTGTATCCCAATGTTTGAAAGTTCCACCCCCCATTGCCCTCAGGGTGGTCTTTAACAGTCCATTGCACCGTTCGACCTTCCCAGAGGCAGGTGCATGGTAGGGGATGTGATTCACCCACTCAATGCTGTGCTCTTTGGCCCAAGTGTCTACGAGGCTGTTTTGGAAATGAGTCCCATCGTCTGATTCAATCCTTTCTGGGGTGCCATGTCGCCACAGGACTTGCTTCTCAAGGCCCAGGATAGTATTCCGGGCAGTGGCATGGGGCACAGGATATGTTTCCAGCCACCCGGTGGTTGCTTCCACCATTGTGAGGACATGGCACTTGCGTTGGCAGGTTTTAGGCAGTGTGATGTAGTCAACCTGCCAGGCCTCCCCATATTTATATTTCAGCCATCGCCCCCCCATACCAAACAGGCTTCACCCTCTTGGCTTGTTTGATGGCAGCACGTCTCACATTCATGGATAACCTCAGCAATTGTGTCTATAGTCAAATCCACCCCTCGGTCACGAGCCCACCTGTACGTGGCATCTCTCCCCTGGTGGCCCTAGGTGTCATGGGCCCACCTAGCCATGAACAGCTCACCTTTATGTTGCCAGTCCAGTCCTACCTGAGCCACTGCACTCTTAGCAGCTTGATCCACGTGCTGATTGTGTTGGTGTTCTTCAGTGGCTCGGCTTTTGGGCATGTGGGCATCGACGTGACGCACCTTGACGACCAGGTTGTCTAGACGGGAAGCAATGTCCTGCCATAGCGCAGCAGCCAAAATGGGTTTGCCTTGGCGCTGCCAGTTGCTCTGTTTCCATTGCTGTAGCCACCCCCACAGAGCATTTGCCACCATCCATGAGTCAGTGTAGAGGTAAAGCACTGGCCATTTCTCTCGTTGAGCAATGTGCAAAGCCAGCTGGATGGCTTTTACCTCTGCAAACTGGCTGGATTCACCTTGGCCTTCTGCAGTCTCTGCAACATGTCGGGTGCGACTCCACACAGCAGCTTTCCACTTACAATGTTTCCCTACAATGCGACAGGACCCATCAGTAAACAGGGCATATTGCTTCTCGTCTTCTGGCAACTGATTGTACAAAGGGGCTTCTTCAGCCCGTGTCACCTCCTCCTCTGGTGACATCCCAAAGTCTTTGCCTTCCGGCCAATCCATGATCACTTCTAGGATTCCTGGGCAACTGGGATTTCCTATGGGAGCTTGTTGTGTGATCAGGGCAGCCCACTTACTCCATGTAGCATCGGTGGCATGATGAGTGGAGGAGACTCTGCCTTTGAACATCCAGCCCAGCACTGGCAGTTGAGGTGCCAGGAGGAGCTGTGCTTCAGTTCCAACCACTTCTGAGGCAGATCGGATTCCCTCATAAGCTGACAGTATCTCTTTTTCGGTTGGAGTGTAGTGGACCTCAGATCCTCTGTATCCCCGGCTCCAAAATCCAAGGGGTCGACTTCGGGTCTCCCCTGGTTCTTTCTGCCAGAGACTCCAGGTAGGGCCATTCTCCCCAGCTGCAGTGTAGAGCACATACTTTACCTCTGGCCCTGTCCGGACTGGTCCAAGGGCTACTGATTGCACGACCTACTGCTTGATCTGATCAAAGGCTTGTCGCTGCTCAGGGTCCCATTTGAAATCATTTTTCTTCCGGGTCTCTGGATAGAGAGGGCTTACAATTTGACTGTAATTCGGAATATGCATCCGCCAGAAACCCACGACGCCTAGGAAAGCTTGAGTTTCCTTTCTGCTTGTTGGTGGGGACATGGCTGTGATCTTTTTGATCATGTCCATCAGGATTTGGCGATGCCCATCTTGCCATTTTACTCCCACGAACTGGATCTCTCGTGCAGGTCCCTTGACCTTACTTTGCTTGATGGCAAAACCATATTTCAGAAGGATTTGGATGATCTTTTCTTTCTCAAAAACTTCGTCTGCTGTGTCACCCCATACAATGATGTCATCAATGTACTGCAGATGTTCGGGAAGTGCACACTGTTCCAGTGTGGTCTGGATCAGTCCATGGCAGATGCTAGGGCTGTGCTTCTGTCTTAGCTTTGCACCAGTTAGTCTATATTTTTGCACCAGTAAGTCTATATTTTGCTTCACCCCATAATACGTCAAGCTGCATAGTTGGTGCCAGGCCTGGGCCCGCGGCACTGCAGGATCGGCGGGGAGGGGGTGGGGATGTGGGTGGAAAGGCTTACGGTTGGGTTGGCCTACGGTTGTAGGCCCCCTTCAGGTACTGGAAGGCTGCAATAAGGTCTCCCTGAAGCCTTCTCTTCTCCAGGCTGAACGAGCCCAATTCTCTCAGCCTTTCTTCATAGGAGAGGTGCTCCAGCCCTCTGACCACCTTGGTGGCCCTTGTCTGGACTCGTTCCAACTGGTTGATATCCTTCTTATGCTGAGGGCTCCACAGCTGTACACAGTACTCCAGGTGGGGTCTCACAAGAGCAGAGTAGAGGGGGAGAATCCCCTCCCTTGACCTGCTGGCCACACTTCTCCTGATACAGCCCAGGAAACAATTGGCTTTCTGGGCTGCCAGCGCTACATGGCTGGCTCATGTCCAGCTTCTCATCCACCAGTACCCCCAAGTCCTTCTCCTCAGGGTTGCTCTTGATCCATTCTCTGCCCAGCCTGTACTTGTGCTTGGGATTGCCCCGACCCAGGTGCAGGACCTTTTACTTGGCCTTGTTGAACTTCATGAGGTTGGCAGAGGCCCACCTCTCCAGCCTGTCAAGGTCCCTCTGGATGGCATCGACTGCACCACACAGCTTGGTGTCATCAGCAAACTTGCCGACTGTTCACTTGATCCCATCATCCATGTCAGTGACAAAGATGTTAAACAGTACCAGTCCCAACACTGCCCCCTGAGGAATGTGTCTCCTCACTGGTCTCCACTCAGACATTGAACATTTAGTAGGGTCCATAATTATTAAATGCTTCTTTGTTTAAGTGGTGTATCTGCAAACTGTGTAGGTGAATTTCTTGCGTGGCTTTGACTTAACTTAGCATGTGGCTGCTTCAGTGAGTTTAAACGTGCTGCATAGTTCTTGTAACAGAGCAAAAGCTGCTGTAACACTAATACAGCATAGCTATTCTTGCATTTTTTACTTCTGGAGAGCTGTCATAGTGCCTTTGATTAGATAGGTACCTTACTAGTTTCTCTTTTCTACTAGTTTTTTTGGTGGGGTTTTTTTGGGGTTTTTTATAGTTCTGCGTTTTTAATGGAACGAAGAGCAACTGATGCAAAGCTAAAAGATGGTAAACATCTTTATTAATACTATTTTTAAACATTTTGAGTTTTGATGCTTAGCCTGCTGTTTTCACAATGAATATGAGCCATTTAAAAATCAGTAATATATTTTCGTATAACACAAATATGATTATGTGATGGTGTTGCCAGTTTACTCAGTGAATAGTGTTCAAGCCAGGTTGTGGGGTTTGGTGTTTTTTGGGGGGTTTGGGTTTTTTTTTCTTTCATTATGTGAAATTTAAAGTTGGAAGTGTTCAACGTCTGCTTGGCTGGGGCTTTGGGCAACCTGATCTAGTGAAAAATTGAAAGATGTCCCTGCCCATCTGATCTTTAAAGGTCCCTTCCAACCAAAACCATTCTATAATACTATGGCAAATTGCGAACTACTGTACAGAGGTAGGACTGCATCTTGAAGGCATCGAAGTAAGCTCTCATCTGAATAAAATGTAAAGTTTTAGGTAAATTAAAAAGAAATCAGAAGTCATACATTTTGATTGTTTGTTCTGTTAATAATGAAGAGATTATCATTCACATGATAAATATTTTAGCTGTAGAATAATCCTCTTTGCAGCTGAAAAGAGACATCACAATAGGGGAAAATTGTATAAAACATAATCCCTAATCAATAAGTATTTTTCTCTCATTTACCTCAAACAAAATTAGTTATGGAACCTCAGTTTTTTACAGATTTAATTTGATTTGTTGTAGAAGCAAAATTAATTCACATCAAGACAATATTAAGTATTATGACAGTGCATATGGGAAATTAGTTTCTCATATAAATGATAATCATGAAACAAAGAGGTATCTAAATATTTTCTTATCCCTAAAGCTTCTTCTTTATTTCTTACATTACTGCTTTTATTTAATTTTTTTTTTCAAATATTTTTTTGTTTTCTTCAAAGATTGCATGAAACTACTTATCTGAGGCTCTTGCCAAGGCTTTACGATAGAACACTTGTTTTAGACTTCCTCAGTCAGACAAAGCAGATGTTCAGCAATAGAATATTTGCCAGATAATGTTTTCAGCATCACTATGGGAGATGGTGCACTGTTTGCAGAATTAAATATTTTTTAAAATCATGGCTTGACTAAAGAATTCTTTTTTTAATAGGTATTCTTGGAAAGTAGAAAAAATGTTTTCTGCCTTTTGGGGCACCTATTTATTTCAAACTAATTTTAATGGACTAAAAGGTGTCCAGAATAACTGCTGTTTGGAGAAAAGCTGTTCTGTTCTGAAAGATGCTTTGTTGTTTGCCTTGTTTCAGAAATTCCATGGCTGATACTCTGAGGCTGACCAGTGGCTCTGCTGCAGGTGTTTGTGAAACAACTCAGCGCTTCAATGACATCAATGAACACCTTCATGTAGTAAAGAGGGACGTTGAGCATTTAGTACAACAAAATATGGTAATTTATGTGCTGGTAGTGTGAAGCATGACTGTAATACTTCTTTATTTGGCTGTTAGTGAAAAGCTAGGATGAGCCAGCATGCAATTTATGGAGCAATTAATCCTTCATTAAGCTGCTTCACTAAAACTGCACTGCTTAACCTAACTGCATGATCTGTGTCTTGATGAGAAGTTTTGCACAAAGAAAGAGTATGATTTTTAGTCTAATTTCCTGTGGAAATAAGGTCAAGCAATTAGTTTTTCTGGGTGCTTTTTTTTCTTAGTCCTCCTACTTAACCACCTTATACAGAGGAGATTCTCTATTGCTTCTGCACAGAAAGGAAAACTTTAATCAGGGGGAACTCTGAGACCTTAAGCAGAGCCTGCTGAAGTGTGAAACATGGCTGTGTTCACATTCAGAAGCACCTTACTCTAGCCTCAGTAGCAATTAAGCTGGATTAGTTTATGAACCCATAGAAGGTTCTTGATTTCTGGGTTAATTTACCAAAGATTTATTCTTTCCCATATGTGCTGGTTTTAGCACCATATAACCCTCAAATTAAGATCAGTCACTTTGTCTGAGAAACATAAAGGTGAAAGAGGAAAGTGAGATGGGGATTAAGATCACGGTTTTTCAGTGTAATGTCATTTCTGTTTTCTGCTTGTTACAATTTTTAGATCATGTTATAAAGACCTTATTTTGTTTCTTACATACAACACTCTTGATGGCATGTCTTGTTTGCTCTTTTCTCAAACACTGTTTTTCTTGGGTTTTTTAGCCATCCAGTGAGAAATCAAAGTGTCTAGACTTGCCACTGTTTCCATCGTGCTTATCTATAATGCACTTCTTTATATTTGTAGTGGTGCAGTGTTATTCATTGGCTATATCATGAATAGGTAAGTATGTTTTTAAAGGCAACAGGGCAAATGACTTCAGAAATTCTGACTGCAAATGCAATTGCAATGGTATGATCATGTTAATCTTTGTGGAGGAGTTTCTGGCTGCAGGAGGGCATGATTTGTATCTGTCCATGACTGTGAACAACCCAGGCTCCCAGGCTGGCGTACGTGACTGAGCCAGTTTAACTCAGTCTAGGGCGTCCTTGGGAAGAGGGAAGTAAAAACAGCTGCTATCAGCATCAAGGCTGTTGAGCAGGAGGTTGAAAACAGCAAGCAAGGCGGAGATTTGCCAGAAGCTTTTCGCATGACCACCAATCAGTATCCGCTTGGGGGCGCGTGGACAGTTATGATTATCCAATCATCGCATGTATGCTTTAGACGCGGGGACAGCTTAAAAAAGTATAAGTATCGAGGTTTTTGTGTATTAGGGAGGAACAAGAGAGAACAGAGAGAGACGAGAGATTAAACGGGGAACGATTTTTAACCGTATCGGTGTTGCGTCGTTACTCGGGACTTGCCTTCGTCGGGGACCCTGCTACAAGTGGCGTCCGAACATGCGGAATCCGGTCGCTTAAATGCGGTACCCAGTCGCTTAAATGCGGAATCTTGTCGCTTAAATGCGGAACCCCGTCGCTTAAATGCGGAACCCCGTCGCTTAAATGCGGAATCCTGTCGCTTAAATGCGGAAACCTGTCGCTTAAATGCGGAAACCTGTCGCTTAAATGCGGAACCCCGTCGCTTAAATGCGGAACCCCGTCGCTTAAATGCGGAAACCGGTCGCTTAAATGCGGAATCCTGTCGCTTAAATGCGGAATCCTGTCGCTTAAATGCGGAAACCGGTCGCTCAAATGCGGAACCCAGACGCTTGAATGCGGAAAAAACTCCAAACCATCGCAAGCCGGCGATAACGGGAGTGCGGAGGCAAGTCAACAGAGGTGGGCACAAGCCGAAGAAAAGCGTTGGAGCCTGGAAGTGCTGCACGGCCGAACAGCCCCTCTGTAAGTAAGACCGCGATGGAACTTGACGCGGCAATAAAACTCTTCGCTGGTATACTCTCTAAGAGAGGGGAAGCAGGAGATCCGAAGGACTTAAAAGCCCTTATTAAGTGGGCGCGCGACAGAAATCGCTGCCTCGTCACATCCTCATTATTTAGTCCGGAGGAGTGGCGAGAAGTCGGGGACTTGCTGTGGGCTGCCACTATCGAAGGAGGGAAGGACGGTAAAGCGGCTCGAGATTTAGGACCCCTGTGGCGGTCGGTAATTAACACGTTGAGAGAAATGAAAGCGGAGAGGCAGGTTGCCGCTGCGGCAATAAGTGCCTTGCAAACGGAGTCAACAGCTCCTCCGGTACCGGCGGAAGAGAAGAAGCCGGGTCGTTTAGCCTCATTTTTCGGGGCAGGACAAATGCGCCCTATGAGGGGAATGACAGGCACCCCCTCCTCCTCGGTTCAGGAGATGTTGCGGCGAGTAGCAAAAGAGGAAGTATCCGCCTCAGAGACACAGTGTTCTGAGACAAATGCGGAAGTAGCAACACCGGGTGATTCGGGGGGCGGGCAGATGTCAGTGACGCGCGAAGATGCGAAAGAACAAGGCGGAGCCGCGCGTCCGCCAGCCAAGCCCCCACCCCCGCGCGAAGTTGCGAAAGAACAAGGCGGAGCCGCGCGTCCGTCAGCCGAGCCCCCACCCCCAGCACCTTTGGGAAGAGACTCTGATAACAGGGGATTCGGTGAATACCGCCATGCCTGGAGATAGTGCTGTTGAGCAACTTATGCAGGAGGTGTTGAGCCAGTTGAAAGACCTTGCAATTCAACATGCAGAATGTACTCCGCAGAATCGGAACAGTTCGAGATGCGATGAAGATCAAGAGCCTGGGACAACGGTTCCGCGATTGCCTGAGCATTCGCTGGCCATCAGAGATGTAGAGAGGCCACCACCCTATGCCAGCGTTAGTGCACCCCCGCTCGTGATCCCATCCAGCGCAGATGGACTGGAGTGGTAAAAGATGCTATCTTAGAAGGGGACTGGCAGTCTGTTGGGGCGTTGGCCTATCCCGTTGTTGTGCAGAACGACCACGCAACATGGGAACCGCATGACTGGAAAATATTACAGCAGGCCAAACAAACTGTGAACACTTATGGGATCAGATCTGAGGCGGCGCGAAACATCAAGTACATTTTTTCTTGTGATGTAATGTGCCCTGGTGACTGTCAAAATTTGGCGTCCTTGCTGTTGTCACCATCGCAATATCTATTATGGGAGAGAGAATGGAGGCGATTGGCCACGGCTGAAGCGAACCGACCCAGACAGCCTAATGATCCACATTATGGAGTTACCGTTGACATGCTTACAGGAACAGGGGCCTATGCCACTACGGCAGTACAACTGCAGTTTCCTACTTGGATGCATCAAATGAGTGCCACGCTTGCCCACCAGGCCCTGCTTAATCTCCCCGATTCGACCAGGAAGAGTCCGCCATTTGCATCAATCCATCAAGGGGTGACTGAGCCCTATCACCAATTTATTGATCGGTTATCAGTAGCGATTGGTGAACATTCTGGCATGACTAAGGAAATGCAGGACTCGTTTTTGAGAATGTTAGCCTTTGAGAACGCCAATCCCCGAACTAGAACCTTATTGGCAGGACTGACTCAAGGAAGTCCAGTCGACGAAATGTTGTTGAGAACCGCCCGAGCTGAACAGCACGCTCAAGCTGCGGTGGTCGCTGCGGCCGTGAAGGGAGCCATTAGCGAACAAAATAAGATAATTGCAGCTGCACTGCGTGATGCTCGACCAAAAAGAGGAAACGGACCACTGTGGGTACCAAGCAGGTTCACGCGTGCAGCGCCCGGTGGCTATGGTAGCGGGACTGCTCCTGTGAATGCCTGAACTTAGCACAGAAGCATTCCAGAGACAACAATGTCGACTGATCCACGGACTGACTAGCTGGTTGCGGAAGCTCAGCCCCGAAGCTGAATGAATTATATCAGTCCTTCCTGACCAAACGGAATTTCATGCTAGATTGGTATCCAGTCGACAGTTGTCAGATCAACAAACGGAGCAACTGACCCACGCTTATGCTGAACACAAAGGACAGTGCCGACCCTGGACTAAAAATTTGGTGTAATACGTGTAAAAAGGTGTGGTGGCGTGTAGTGCGCTGGAATGATGGGGATAAGCATTGGCTTTGCCCATAGTGTTGTGGTAGTATTGTTAGTTTTTCACATTATGAGTGGATACAAAACTTTGTAAATTGTCCTTTAGAGACGTTGCCAGGTGCGCTGTCTGAAGGACCACTAGTAGTTAGAAAGCGTCACAATTTGCTTAATGCGGTGTAGTTAATTGAGGACCTTGGAATTAGGGTCATTGCTTTGCTTGTATTTGATATATTAAAAGCAGCTGCTAGAAAAGAAAATATTATAAAAAATAAGATTATAGGTAGAAAGTGTGGCTTAAAGAATAAAATACCTAGAAGTTGGCCTGCGACATCAGGCGAGTGGGAGCAGCGAAAGCAGCAATGGGTACAACAGCAGCATCCCTGGTGATGCTAATATGGGTAGCATGTGGGTTATCTGGGGCAGGGGTTGTGCTTGTGTCTCCACAGAAAATGGGCCACGCTGGTATCCTGCCCGTTGTGTTCGGCCTGTGCTGGATCGTCACGGGACAGCCCAGCATCCCGCCGAAGTGGCACACAACCAATGTTTGGGTGACGTTGATGGAGCAGCTGAATTAAACTAGTTTTTGTGCCTCTTTGGCGCAACCTTATTCACCTTTTCACACAGGCCTGGTTCAGGTACTTTGGATGATCACTCTAAGTCTATTCACCAACAGATTCAAGAACTGCAAACTTTGATGCCACACATTCAAGAGAATACCGGACTCCTCAACTCGTGGCTCTCATCATGGGGACTGGGGGGTTGGATACGCAGGATGTTAAAAACTGGGATTTTTGTGTCAGGTGTAGTAATCGTTGTATTGTTAAAGGTGCATTGCTTAGTATCCCTGCTGCAAAGGGCCCTTGCAGTGGATGATACAGGCAGTTTTTGTTGCACAAATACAAAAAGGGGGAATTGTCGGTGCACACAGCTGGTCTGTTGGCCTGACAGAGCAGGTTGACCTTGATGATATACCTGTGTATCCTAGGAGATGCGATAAATCCCTGGTATGAGAGAAGTAAACAACTTTGAGAAAGTGAGAGATTGCGGGGCAACTGGAGGAAGGGGGGCAGTAATCATCCAATAGTTAAAAAAGAATCACCATATACGGCTCAATAGGGAATGTACACACGCGGTTGAGAACGCTATAAAAAGAGTGTTGTAAAAGGATAAAGTTTAGCTATCTGCCTGCGCAGCCTGTCATGTCCGTGTCAACAGCGACAGGGGCCTGAGCCCGAAGCCTTAGAGATTCCAGCAACAGCCGATGCCCGAGCTTGTTTTTATGTCAATTCAAGCTCATGCAACGAGGTGGATGGCCAATGGTGTAACATCACTCAGACGACAAGCATCCAACCAGTAAATTCACATTGGCGCAATGCCTCTAACTGGTGTCAATATGTGACGCGTAATGAAACGAAACCCACCCCGGGTACCACCATCCCACGAAAATTACCACCAGTAATATTTTTTTTCATATGTGGAGATATGGCATGGTCAGGTATTCCCCAGAGACCAATAAGTGGTCCATATACTTTTGGTCGACTGTCCATTACTTTGCCCACTAGTGGAGAGATGAAACGGTTCATATTAAATCAGACATACATACGTGAACACTGTCAAAAACGGTCTACCTTGCCATTGTCTGAACGTTGTAGTAACACGGTACAGCTTTTTAGCAGAGCGGAACAAATAGCATCATCTATCTTTTTGCCAGGATTAGCTGCGGCCAAAGCCTTATATAACATAGAGACCCTTACGTGCTGGGTAGCTGTGCTGGGTTCAGTCAGGAAAGGGCTAACTCCCTTTACTCTGGTTGTCAGGGAACTGTGTTGCTGGACAGTAAGTGAAAACATTGATAAGGCCTCAGCTGGTGCTGGGGATGGCCTGTACTGAACTCAAGGTCTTTTGTCCACTTTGGATACTGTAGCTGACCCAGACTAACCAAGGAAGTATTTCATCCCATAGTACGTCATGTTCCGGTCTCTTGGGTGGGGAAGAGGGTCCAGTAGCCATTACTCTTCCCTTTCTCTCTCTCTCCCTTACTCCCTTGCTCGTCTCTCCGGGCACTTGCTAACCCTCCTGCGTTAGCTGCTTTGCTAACTCCTGTTCTGGCTCCTTCGTGTGGGAGATGGTGGATTGTTTTGAGTTTTCTGGCCGTGTTATCAGTGATAAGGTTTGCTCGGAATCTGCTGCGTAGGCTCCCAGGCTCCGGCCTTCAGGCTGCGGCTCTCGGGCTGCGATCGCTCTTGGGCTGTGGTTCTCGGGCTCTCGGGGTCTGATTTTCATCCCTCAACATCTGGGTGTGTATTGGTCAGTGGATGGTGGGAAATTGTATCATATTGTATATATTGTACTATATGTTTCATTTTCTACTATGTTAAGTATTTATTAGTAGTACTACCTGTATGTATTGATTTAGATTTAATTAGTAAATAGTTCTTATCTCAATTTTACGAGCTTCCTTATTTCTTTTTCCTCCGATTCTTCCCCTCTGCTGGAGGAGGGGAGGGGGATTTGTGAGAGCGGCTTCGTGGTATTTTGCTAGCCGGAGTTAAACCATGACAGTCCTTTTTTGGTGCCCAACGTGGGGCTCGAAGTGTTGAGATAAGAACAGATCTGATTCCTGTGTGTTAAAGCAGATTGTGTGATAAGTATTGGTTACAGAGATGTTGTGGTGGTTGGTCAGTACATTAAGTTCTTGGATCTTTAAGTGGATGATAGAAGGGTGGGATTTACTGCCTTGGGTGCTCCTTATGATACTGATGATGTATGCTCTGACCAGACTGAAGAGTCTGATTTGGCTGGTCTGTGTACTACTGGTTTGGGGAATAATCATGTATCTGTATGCAGTACTGGCAGCATTTGCATGTTTCACGAGTCATCTCGTGGTGACTTTCACTAATTATACCTTTTCCCTTTTCACTTCTGGGACACAGCCTGTAGAGGAGAAATCATTTAGTGGGTTGGATGTGAAGGAACTATTCAGTTGGGTGGATGTGTGGAAATTATTCCAATTTTCTACCTCTCCTCTGTGGTCAATGGCACAAGTGTATGAGTATTTGGGAAATTTTTCATGGTCTCGGGGTGACCTATTGCTAGGGATCAGCTTGATTCTGAATGTTCTTGTGCTCCTGTGTAAAGTTAAAGAAATGTTTTGGAATACTGCCCCATCTGCTACTGGTGTTTGGGGAAGAGGCAGGCCCTGTGTGCCAGCTTCATCCCCCATGGCTACACCACCGCTCACAAGTAGCCCATCCTCCGCACCGACTCCACCCCCCACGGCGACGTAAACGCCCCTTGACAGACACTACAGCCATTGCATCACCTGCGCCACCTCCACCCCTGCAGCAACATCAACTCTTCTCGATGGGCACTGCAGCCACTGCACCTCCTGCGCCACCTATACCTCCGCGGCGATGGCAACTCTCCTCGACAGATGCGGCAGCCACTGCACCCTCTGCGCCAGCTCCACCTCCCTCTGTGGTTCCACCTCCCACAACAGCTCCACTTTCTGCTGCAGCTCCAGCTCCCAGTGTGGCTCCACCTTCCACAACGGTTCCACCTCCTGCAACAGCTTCGCCCTCCACTGCAGTTCCAGCTCCCATTGTGGCTCCACCTTCCACAACGGTTCTGCCTCCCACTGCGCCTCCACCTCCCACAGCAGCTCTGCCTTCTGCTGTAGCTCTACCTCCCACAACAGCCCTACACACTGCAGGGTGCAATGCAGCCGTGCAGATCCCTGTGTGGTACTGTCGGTATCAACCAGCACCAGTGTTAGTTGACCCAGTACAGAAAAAGAAATGGAAGTGTAAATCAGGGCATCTGGTGCAGGTGGATGCGGAGACAGCAGGGCCATCCCAAGGGACAGTGACAGAGGATGATGGTGATGCAGATATAACCATGCGATCTTTAGCCTTGAAGGAGCTCCGGGATATCCGGAGAGACTTTGGCCGTCAGCAAGGTGAACATGTTATTACCTGGCTACTCCGCTGCTGGGATAACGGGGCCAGTAGCACTGAATTAGAGGGTAGAGAAGCCAAGGAGTTGGGGTCACTTGCTAGAGAGAGCGGCATGGACAGAGCAATTGGGAGGGAGACACAAAATGTAAGCCTCTGGAGGAGGCTCCTAGATAGTGTGAGGGAAAGGTATCCCTTTAAGGAAGATGTGCCATATCGCGTACACAAATGGACCACCATGGAGAAAGCTATCCAGTACCTGAGGGAACTAGCTGTGCTAGAGTTAGTTTATCGGGATGATGGGAGGATAGATCCAGATAGAATCAGGTGCACACGACCCATGTGGCGGAAGTTAATGCAGAATGGACCACCCTCGTTAGCCGCCATATTTGCAGTATTGACTTGGCAAAGAGATGAAGACCCAATAGGGGAGGAGTTGGTTCAAAAGTTCCAGGGATATGAGGACATTGTTTCTCCCCCCATGCGGGCCTGTGTCTCAGCTATAGAGGAGCTGTCCAAGGAGTTTAAGCAATTCAGAAAGGAGATGTTCCAATCCCCACCTGCATGAGCCAGTGTCTCAGGCATTAGGAGGAAGTATTTCTCTCCTCAAAGAAAGGAATATAAAAGGTATCCATCACGCCATACCCTGTGGTTTTACCTACGTGACCACGGAGAGGACATGAGGAAGTGGGATGGAAAACCTACCTCGCACTTAGAGGAACGAGTATATGAACTGAAAGGGAAAAAGCACACCAGTAAGGACTCTTCCAAGAAAACTGTTGCTCCCGTAGCCAAACAGCACCGGAGCAATAGTCCATTCCCCCAAGACATGAGTGACTGTGAATCAGATCACTTTTAGAGGGGCCCTGCCTCCAGCCAGGTGGAGGAAAGGGACAACCGTGTTTATTGGACTGTGTGGATTTGATGGCCTGGCACATCAGAGCCACAGCAGTATAAGGCTCTAGTGGACACGGGTGCACAGTGTACCCTGATGCCATCAAGCTATAAGGGGGTACAACCCATCAGCATTTCTGGTGTGACTGGAGGCTCCCAACAATTGACTGTGTTGGAGGCTGAAATAAGCCTGACTGGGAAGGAGTGGCAAAAGCATCCTATTGTGACTGGCCCAGATGCTCCGTGCATCCTTGGCATAGACTACCTTAAGAGAGGGTACTTTAAGGACCCGAAAGTGTACCGGTGGGCTTTTGGGATAGCTGCTTTAGAGACTGATGAAATTGGGCATCTGTCCGTCTTGCCTGGTCTCTCAGAGGACCCTTCTGTTGTGTAACTGCTAAAGGTTGCAGACCAACAGGTGCCAATTGCCACTAGAACAGCGCACCCGCGACAGTATCATACTAACAGAGACTCTTTGCTTCCCATCCAGAAGCTGATTCGTCAGCTGGAGAGCCAAGGGGTGATCAGCAAAACCCGCTCACCCTTTAACAGCCCCATCTGGCCAGTGCGTCAGTCAGATGGGGAATGGAGACTGACAGTGGACTACTGTGGCCTGAATGAAGTGACACCACCACTGAGTGCTGCCGTGCCGGACATGCTGGAACTCCAATACGAGCTGGAGTCAAAGGCAGCCAAGTGGTACGCCACGATTGACATTGCTAATGCCTTTTTCTCCATTCCTTTGGCAGCAGAGTGCAGGCCACAGTTTGCTTTCACTTGGAAGGGCATCCAATACACCTGGAATCGACTGCCTCAGGGGTGGAAGCACAGCTCCTCCTGGCACCTCGACTGCCAGTGCTGGGCTGGATGTTCAAAGGCAGAGTCTCCTCCACTCATCATGCCACCGATGCTACATGGAGTAAGTGGGCTGCCCTGATCACACAACAAGCTCCCATAGGAAATCCCAGTTGCCCAGGAAACCTAGAAGTGATCATGGACTGGCCGGAGGACAAAGACTTTGGAATGTCACCAGAGGAGGAGGTGACACGGGCTGAAGAAGCCCCTTTGTACAATCAGTTGCCAGAAGAAGACGAGAAGCAATATGCCCTGTTTACTGATGGGTCCTGTCGCATTGTAGGGAAACATTGTAAGTGGAAAGCTGCTGTGTGGAGTCGCACCCGACATGTTGCAGAGACTGCAGAAGGCCAAGGTGAATCCAGCCAGTTTGCAGAAGTAAAGGCCATCCAGCTGGCTTTGGACATTGCTCAACGAGAGAAATGGCCAGTGCTTTACCTCTACACTGACTCATGGATGGTGGTAAATGCCCTCTGGGGGTGGCTACAGCAATGGAAACAGAGCAACTGGCAGCGCCAAGGCAAACCCATCTGGGCTGCAGCATTATGGCAAGACATTGCTTCCCATCTAGACAACCTGGTCGTCAAAGTGCGTCACGTCGATGTCCACGTACCCAGAAGTCGAGCTACTGAGGAACATCGATACAACCAGCAGGTGGATCAAGCTGCTAAGATTGCAGTGGCTCAGGTAGATCTGGACTGGCAACATAAAGGTGAGCTGTTCATGGCTAGGTGGGCCCATGATACCTTGGGTCACCAAGGGAGAGATGCCACGTACAGGTGGGCTCGTGACCGAGGGGTGGACTTGACCATGGACGCTATTGTGCAGGTCATTCATGAATGTGAGACGTGCTGCCATCAAACAAGCCAAGAGGGTGAAGCCTGTTTGGTATGGGGGGCGATGGCTGAAATATAAATATGGGGAGTCCTGGCAGGTGGACTACATCACACTGCCTAAAACCCGCCAAGGCAAGTGCCATGTCCTCACAATGGTGGAAGCAACCACTGGGTGGCTGGAAACATATCCTGTGCCCCATGCCACTGCCCGGAATACTATCCTGGGCCTTGAGAAGCAAGTCCTGTGGCGACATGGCACCCCAGAAAGGATTGAATCAGACGATGGGACTCATTTCCAAAACAGCCTCGTAGACACTTGGGCCAAAGAGCACAGCATTGAGTGGGTGAATCACATCCCCTGCCATGCACCTGCCTCAGGGTAGGTTGAAGGTGCAATGGGCTGTTAAAGACCACCCTGAGGGCAATGGGGGGTAGAACTTTCAAACATTGGGATACACATTTGTCAAAGGCCACCTGGTTAGTCAACACCAGAGGATCTGCCAACCGTGCTGGCCCAGCTCAATCAAAACTTCTGCGCAATCTGGAAGGAGATAAGGTCCCTGTAGTGCATGTTAAGAACATGCTGGGAAAAACAGTCTGGGTTATTCCTGCCTCGGGCAAAGGCAAACCCATCCGTGGGATTGCTTTTGGTCAAGGACCTGGATGTACTTGGTGGGTAATGAGAGAAGATGGCCAAGTCCGATGTGTGCCTCAAGGAGTTTTGATTCTGGGTGAAACTAGTCCATGAACTAAATTGTATGATGGACACTAACTGCTGCAAATAACCCTTGTTCTGAGCTCTATGTTATAGTAATCACTCTGGCAGAGAGCACCTGAATCTACAGAGGTCCAGCCTTGCCAGAAGGGCAGCAGTGACCTGACCTGAGCTGGCATCGGCGCCCAACGATCCCACGCAACACTTCACCTTTTCTGTCCTGAGTGACTACCTGATGGAACCTAAAGTCATGGACTAATGGACATTTTGCCAATATGGTTCATAGACTAAGGGAATGATATCTGTGTGCGATGGGATGGGAAAGGGGAAGCTGGTTCATGTGAATTTATGAAAATAAGCATGACGTAAATGGTATGAAATAAGGGATGGAGAATGTGCTGGGTTCAGTCAGGAAAGGGCTAACTCCCTTTACTCTGGTTGCTAGGGAACTGTGTTGCTGGACAGTAAGGGAAAACATTGATAAGGCCTCAGCTGGTGCTGGGGATGGCCTGTACTGAATTCAAGGTCTTTTGTCCGCTTCGGATACTGTAGCTGACCCAGACTAACCAAGGAAGTATTTCATCCCATAGTACATCATGTTCCGGTCTCTTGGGGTGGGGAAGGGGGTCCGGTAGCCATTACTCTTCCCCCCTCTCTCTCTCCCTTACTCCCTTGCTCGTCTCTCCGGGCACTTGCTAACCCTCCTGCGTTAGCTGCTTTGCTAACTCCTGTTCTGGCTCCTTCGTGTGGGAGATGGTGGATTGTTTTGAGTTTTCTGGCCGTGTTATCAGTGATAAGGTTTGCTCGGAATCTGCTGCGTAGGCTCCCAGGCTCCGGCCTTCAGGCTGCGGCTCTCGGGCTGCGATCGCTCTTGGGCTGTGGTTCTCGGGCTCTCGGGGTCTGATTTTCATCCCTCAACATCTGGGTGTGTATTGGTCAGTGGATGGTGGGAAATTGTATCATATTGTATCATATTGTATATATTGTACTATATGTTTCATTTTCTACTATGTTAAGTATTTATTAGTAGTAGTACCTGTATGTATTGATTTAGATTTAATTAGTAAATAGTTCTTATCTCAATTTTACGAGCTTCCTTATTTCTTTTTCCTCCGATTCTTCCCCTCTGCTGGAGGAGGGGAGGGGGATTTGTGAGAGCGGCTTTGTGGTATTTTGCTAGCCAGAGTTAAACCACGACACTGTTATATCTCTTTATAATGTGCATCTCTAAATAAATTGTCCCTGTCTCCTCAATAACATCTTCTGGGTATTAGAAGCTGCTGTTAGACCCCCTGAAGCCTTCTTTTGTCCACGATGAACAAGCTCAGTTCTCTCCCTCTCCTATCTAGAGGCATGTTCTTCAGCTCTTGACCACTATCCTTGAGGACCTCTGCTGAACTTACTGAAGTTGTTATATCTTAACAAAATCTGATGAGACTTGGATTTATTTTTTTTTTTAATTTATGTTTTTGGCCATGTGTACCTCCAAGCTACTTAAAATTCCTCAGTGAACTTTTTTTATGATACATATCCCTTCAACTCTCTCCTACATATGGTACTGATAGTGTATAGACTTTTTTTTCTTTTACCTAAACTAATTGGGACGTTTTCTCTGTTCTCTTCCTCCTCCTTGTAATGTCATCATGTTCAAATTAAATTTGCATTGATGGAAAGGAAGACCTATTGAGAGCAAGGACTGACTTGCTTGGTAGTCTTCCCTCTTGCTTCTCACACATGCTAAGCAAGATAAGGAGTAGGGACCAAAATAGGTGCATTTCTGTGATGGGTTTAGTCAGGAAAGAGTTAACTCTCTTTACAGTGGCCGGTATGAAGGGTTGTTCCTGGATTTACACTAAGTACTGATAAGGTGTCTTTTTAGCTGGCCCTGGGGAGTGCTTGCACAAAATTCAAGGTCTTTGTGTGCGCAAACAAGCAAAAAAATCACCAAACCCCAAATAAATATTCTTCTATTTTTGGTGGGGGTGTGTGTAAAAAAAATTATAATAAACTTTTTATTTCTTGATCACTTAGATTTAACAGTGTGCTGGGTTTAGTCAGGAAAGAGTTAACTCTCTTTACCGTGGCTGCTAGGAAGCTGTGTTCCTGGATGCTGAGAGAAGCACTTAGCTGGCACTGGGGAATGCCTGCACCAAATTCAAGGTCTCTCTCAGCTTCTGATACTGCAGCTGCATTCCCAGCTCTCCTATCTCGCTACAGGCAGTGTCGAGGACACACAGTTCAGACAGCTGACCCAAACTGACCAAGGAAGTATTTCGTTCCATAGTACGTCATGCTTGGGTCATAGGCGAGGAGGGGGTCTGGGAGCCATTACTCTCTCTCCTACTCTCTTGCTCGTTTACTTCCGGGCACTTGCTAACACTCTCCCTGACTCCTGCGTTAGCTGCTTTGCTAACTCCTGTGCTGGCTCGTTCATGAGGAAGTTGGTAGGTTTGTTTAGTTTCCTCGGTCGTGCTATCGCTGTTAAGGTTCTCTTGGAATCTGCTGCAATAGGTCTCAGGCTGCGATCGCTCTCAGGTTACGGCTCTTGGGCTGTCTGGCTCTGACTCTCACTATTCAGCACCCAGTTGTGCATTGGTCAGTGGGTGGTGAGCAACTGTATGGTAATTCTATCATATGTTTTATTTTCTATTATTTTAATTACTTATTATTAGTAGTATTTGTATATATTAATTTAGATGTAATTAGTAAATAGTTCTTATCTCAATTTTATGAGCTTCCTTATTTCTTTTTCCTCTGATTTTTCCCCTCCACAGGAGGAGAGGAGGTGGTATTTGTGAGAGCAGCTTCATGATATTTTGCTAGCCAGAGTTAAACCATGACAAACAGTTTAATAATTCTTTAGTTAATTCTAACTCTTCTTGAAATACAGATTTAAACATTTTTTTAATAAGTGGACACAAAGAAAGGCCTTTTAACAGTCAGACTGTTATACCTGATATAGAAAACAAACTATACAGAACAAGCAAATAAAGGCTTATCCTCCTTATTTGGGGTTTTGGTTTTAGGCAGTGAGAGAAAACATGATAAAGTAATTTATATTGTGAGACTGATTGTTTTGTAGTTTCAAGTATTTCTGTAATTTTGTTTGGGGATTTGTTGCACTTTTTCAACAAAGATATTATTTCTTTATACTTCTTCAAATCTGATTTTTATTAAGGTTGGTTTTAGTGTATGAATGTCTTTACTTTTATAAAGCTGTTTTGTGCCTTTCATGTATCAAATACAGATGCTTTGATTTAAATCTTGACATGGTGAGTATTCTAAATTACAGATATTGAGTGTGAACCCATTTCTTTACAAGCTGTTATAAAGACACGTTTGTTAATCCATCAGCTATTGTAGAACCAGTATTGTATGTCAATTCCTGGTTTAGTATCAAAAGCATAAGACTGAACATGTGTTTTTGATACTATCTATCAGGTGAACATTTGCTTCAGGAAAGAAACAAAGTGGATACCCCAAATTAGGAATGTGCAATGAATTTGTTTTGCCTTGTTTATGTATCTGTGGTAACTTTGTCCTTGAGCTGTTGGTGTGTAGATTTAGAATAGGTGGGTTTTTTGGGTTGGTTGGTTAGTTTGTTTTGTGGTTGTTTGGTGGTTGTGGGTTGTTGGTTTTTTTTAATTCTCTAACCTACACAAATACATCATGATATTTTCCTTTTAATTATTAATCTGTTTGTCTGAGTCTGCAAAAATTATCTGGAATCTTGCATACTACTATTGCATTCTTACTATCTACTCCATTGGAGTGCAACATATGCTGCCAAATTCACTGTAATGAAGGACACTTCAGTATTGTGCCTGTCAGTTTGGAGAAATGATAAAGCTATGCAATATATTTTGTTACTTAAAATATAGTGTCCAAAAAGTGGATGTCTGTGCTATACCAATAAAGCAATACTACCTACACAGCTATTTACATAACTACAGTATGTAGTATACTATAAGTGGTATAGCTTTATAGATTCATTTCTAAATATGAGAAGATTTTGATATACTAATTGGAGAAATTACTGCCTCAAGCTAATCTTGCTGGATAGATAGTGTAAATCAATGAAAAAAAAATTTCAGATAATCCAGAATAGCACATAGGAATTTATCCATTCAGTTCTTTCAACACCAGCACATATTTACAGGTGTCTTGTGTCTAAGCTATTACAACCCAGATTCTTCTAACTAAACTCAATATTTTTTCTTAAGTTGTTCTGAAGATGTACAATGCTATTCCTTTCAATTGCAGGCCTTTCTGCATCAGTGCAACACCTGAAAAGAACTCCCTCACAGCAGACTTTGCAAGGCCCTTTGTACAGAAAGGCTAGCAATTGTGTTTTCATAAGTAGGTGCATCTATCTGGCATAATGAGGAATAGCTCTAATGTCTCAATTGAAAGAAGCCGGTATTTTTTGTTACTGTGAATTTATTCAACCATAACTCTGCTTGAAAACTGGAGCAGCCCATACTTTTGTGTCTTTTGTTAGGAAGAAGAGAAGGCTGGGAATGGTGTGCAGGGGAAAACTTGAACCTACAATTTTATCTACACCATGAGGCTCAGCTTCTGTGTGTGTGTGTTACTAATAGATCTTACACATCTCCCATATCCAACTAGTAAAATTTCATATTAGGACGCAGAAGGTCTAATGCATAACATCCAAAAAGTGATAACTTTGCTTCATGCTTCAATTCGAGGTTGTCTCTCCTTGGAACTTCCATAATTGCCTCATCACTCATTGGATCAAAGGAAAGGTCGCAGTTGCCCAGCTCAGATTTTGTCCTGAGTGTTCTTGAAGTGATAGCAACAAATTTGAACTTTAAAATTATTTGTCAGTCAATGTAGCCTCCTGTTACAGCTGGCTACTAGAAGTTTCTTTCAACACTTATCAAGTAAGATTACAGAACTTGGAGGAGAAGACACCTTGGAATACAGTTTGACAATATGGAGAAGAACAAGTCTTATAATTGTATTTGAAGTATGAATCATGGAATCACAGAATCACTAAGGTTGGAAAAGACCTATGAGATCATCTAGTTCATCCATCAGCCCAACACTACCCTACCCACTAGACCATGTCCTCAAGTGCCATGTCTACACGTTCCTTGAACACCTCCAGGGATGGCGACTCCACCACTCCCCTGGGCAGCCTGTTCCAATGCCTGACCACTCTTTCAGTGAAGAAGTTTTTCCTAATATCTAACCTAAACCTCCCCTGACGCAACTTGAGGCCATTTCCTCTTGTCCTGTCACCAGTTAACCAGGAGAACAGACCAGCACGTG
Source organism: Rhynochetos jubatus (assembly GCA_027574665.1). NCBI lineage: Eukaryota > Metazoa > Chordata > Aves > Eurypygiformes > Rhynochetidae > Rhynochetos > Rhynochetos jubatus. The sequence goes on along the minus strand of CM050689.1, from coordinate 8,133,707 downwards.
CCTCCCTACAACCTCCTTTAAGGTAGCTGTAGAGAGCAATCAGGTCTCCCCTCAGCCTCCTCTTCTTTAAGCTAAACACCCTCAGCTCCCTCAGCCACTCCTCATAAGTCTTGTTCTCCAGACCCTTCACCAGCTTTGTCGCCCTTCTCTGGACAAGCTCCAGCATCTCTATGTCCTTCTTGTAGTGAGGGGCCCAAAACTGAACACAGTACTTGAGGTGTGGCCTCGCCAGTGCTGAGTACAGTGGCACAATCACTTCCTTACTCCTGCTGACCACAGTGTTCCTGATACAGGCCAGGATGCTGTTGGCTGCCTTGATCACCTGGGCACCTGAGACCTCACTCATGACCTGGAAGGCAAGATCTCTCAGGTTTTCAGCAATCCCTTCCCAAGCCAGTTTTCAGTTTTCTTGCCTTCTCAGTCGATTCTGTGGAAGCATCTCTTTGAGGCAGAAGGTGGTAGCAACATTTCTATAGGGATCAAAGTCTACAGCCAAGACTTATGCCCGAAGTTAGGGAAGTTCTCTTCAGTGAAGGCCAATAGCACAAAGCTTAACATATAGACTTCTCATATACTTAGAGGAGACTATGAGACCAAATACTGGAAAAGTCAGCGCTGCATATAGTATTTGCAAAACGCAGAGTACAGACACACTGGTGGTCCCTGTTGAAGTTAGGAGAATTTTAAATAAAGATGAGCCAACCACTGCAAGTGGTCCCGAGGCATTTGACCCTATGTAGTGATGATGTGGGGAAGCATTCTAGCATTTAATCAAGTGGCTGTCAAAGCACAGAGAAAATGTTAACAATCAAAAGTTATATTACTCTTAAACTTACTTTGTAGCATGCTTTTCTGTGATGCCTACCGTACTGCCACTGAACTCGTGCATTTTAGGACCAGTGCATAAACGGTGCAATATATTACTCTAACCTGTTCAGAGGTTTTTGCAAGTTGCTGAAAACCTCTTTGTGATCTGTACGTGGTTCATGCAATATTTCTTGGCCTCTTTTGTGCTGTGTACTTGGGTGTTGTATCATACCCAAGTACGCACTTGGCTGTGGAGCTGAAGCAGATTGAGAAGATGATCTTTCAGCTCCTGATGTCCATGTTGCCAGTTTCTCTTGTTAGCTTTGTGTTGTAAGCAGTGGATGTGAAGGTCAACAAGACCAAAACTTTTATCCAGAGTTATGATGCCCTTTTTCTCTAGCAACCTATTCTCTATTTGTAGAGATGCCCAAATTGACCAAGCACCTTCTCCCCTCAGGATTTTCTGTCTCCTGCTCTTGAGATCCACTGTGTTTTGAGCAGTGTGAGCTATCACTTACATGAGTCAGGCTGTAATTCAGGAACTAGGGATTGGTGTTTTTCAGGGACTTGTTCTTGGAGCGGTATTTAACTCAATTTTCTAGAAATAGCCCTTTATTTTATTTTCTTCCTTTTAAAGTTGGCTGCATAACAGAGAGGGGCTCTTGCGGTGGGTCATGGGTTTGCCACCACTGCTCAGCAGAGTGCTCTTCTGAAGACTGACTATCCTCCTTCTGAAAGAGATGCTAGACTATGCCTGTTTACAGGACTTTTCAAATACCAGCAAAGGGAGCAAGGTCTTGGTTTTACCAGAAAGCAAAAGGGTTGCAGGTTAGAGTCACCCCTGCTTGTCCATACTGTCTCCAGGCTGGGAAAATGGTATAAAGTTCTACAGGGTTGGATGGCGCTTAGCAGGTGATGCAGTTATACAATGGCAGGGCAGTAGCATGGGTCAGGCCACGTGCTGACAGGAACATGGCTGCAACTGGCCAGCAACACTAGCTAGCTGTCAGTTATTTTGAACACACACACAGCCTTCTCCAAAATGCAGAGGATGGGAAATAAGGGACAGCGTTCTGCCCTTTGAGTGCCTCAGAAAGGCAGTCAGCTGACCCAGGGGAGTCTCTGGGTGTAATAGAATGTCAGACTGGCTTTGACAGGCCTATTCTGAAGTAACTGATGTAGGAGCAGTGATACCTGTATAAACTTAATGCTGGAGTTTTAGTTCTTCAATTTTGCCAGATAACATATTTTATTTCATTTTATGCATTCAACTTCAGACCAATGCATGCTCAAGTTTAGCATTCTCTGCCTAAATTGGGATTAGCTATCAAACGTCTATGAGTAGTTCTGTTAGCCATTTGGGCAAGTACGATACAGTTTTGATAATCAAGGTCAGAGTTGGTCAGATGTAAAAAGTTGATTCTTCCCACAAATTCTTGCAATTTATGCATAGTCTGAAAATGCACAGTGATTATAACAATAAATTTTTATTTAAGAAAAATGCTTTCTAGGTATTTTTATCAAAGTAGTTCTCTTGTGATTTGGAATTCATGCTTCTCAGTGATACAGTTTCAAAAAGAAATTTTTCTTGTTTAATCACTAATAATCCAGGATTACAGAACAACCTGCCTCTTTTTTTTTTATAGTAACAGGTCTGCTTTAATTAGAAAGGCTCTAGTACAGATTAAGGCATTAGGCTAACTGGAATCCTCCCATCACTCAGTGAAATTATGAGAGTGCTGGGAGAACCATTTAGATAATCAAAATTATGGAATGTTTCATTAAGGCATGTGCAGTCAATTGTAGTAGGATAAATGCTCAAAGCTCCAAATCATGAACTTTTGAGACCTAGCAGATTATTTTCTTTCCCAAAATAGTCTATGATCTGGGTAGCAGATCCTGCAAACCTTCACCTAATGATGTGAATAAAAGTTTGAAAGATGAGGACCTACACAAGCAATCCAGAAACAGAAGATATCATGGCTGTATTATAGCACACGGAATCAGATCGAATAATTTCTCCTTTACTGACAGTTAAGATTAAAACCACTAGGTATTCTATGCGGCACCAGTCAAAGATGTGATCTAGATGGAGACAGCCTGGGGAAGAGTTGAAATAAACCCCAAGGAATGAAAAGTAGGAAGATGTGATTTGCTTTATTTTGTGTGATTACTTTCTTGGAAAACAAGTAAAGATAGTAGTAATGCCCCATTCATCTGTGAGACAAACCAACCATATGAAAAGTAGATGAAAAAAAACCTTCAATGTACTTTCCGTTGAATGTGATTAAATATTAATTGATAAAAAGGATTGTGGTTTTTGCTTAATGAAGAAATCCAGTTCTCAAATCTCATTTGCTTGTGAAAATCCAAAAGGGTTTTCTGTGCAGTAGCCCAAATTTTATGATTTTATTACAGACATTTAGCCAACCATGTTTTTAATTCAGATCCATTGTGTTCCAGGGAATGTTTTCATCTCTGTGAAAGTTTCAAGACTGAAGAAATCAAAATGCTATTGTACACTCTAATTGATTTTGTGCATGTCTGTGTGTACAATTAGCTTAATTTAATAATTTTAAAAGTAGATGCTTCCAATTCTTTTTTTTTTTTTAGTAATCTGAACCATCTGCCTCTAGATATTAAGGAGTTCACTCTTTAATCCTGATTATGGCTGACAAACTGGTTTTGGCATTCACATTTCACTAGCATTGTGCCCTTGAAGAGCTGATGTGGCTGTAGAAACTCTTGCTTACAATTGTTGGTTTTGAAAGCATTTTTTGTTTTGTTTAGGTTTATTGTAGTCATTTGTTTATAGTTACTTTTTTCTTGAGAAAATGGCCTTCCTAATGAAAAGTATGTTGAGCAACCAGGTAAAGAATTTGGGACTTGGAGGTGGAGGGGAAGAAAGAAAAGAAGAAAGCACTCCTGATTCAGCAGCAGCTGCAGGAATGACCAGAGAGGAGTATGAGGAATATCAAAAGCAAGTGGTTGAGGAGAAGTGAGTACCTGTTCCCTTATTATCAGTATGGGGCTGACTCTTGGTAACTTTGTGCACATAAAAATAACCCAAGAAAAAGCCAAACATTCAGCTCTCTTCCCTTTTTTTAAGCAGACGAAACTTTGCTAAAGATACTTTCCAAAATAAAAATTCACCAACTGGTAATGATAAAATATTATGTTCCCCCTCCCCACCCCCCCATCCTGCAACTCTCTCCTACATTTTCCTGCTATCTCCACACCTTGATATGCTGGATTCATTCCTAGTTGTTGTCACTTTATCAATTTTTTCCATAGGTACAAATCTGGTTTAATGCAGGAGTTAATTCTAAAATGTATATGGTTTGTTCTCCTAGAATTCCATGTGGAGTACACTTTCAATTCATAATCTTTTCTTTGTCCACATTTATTATGTCAGACATGAAAAACTAATGAGTGCTATGTTAAATGGATATTTACCTAGAGAAAAATTTTAAGATTTTTTTTGTAGTTGCATTTTCAGGGGTTTTTTTTAAACCTACTAAATAAAGCAGAACTTTTCAGTTGATTAAATCTCAATTTTATCTACAATTATAATCTTTACCACTTGCTGTGTTTAAATATCAAAACAAAAGTAAAATAAAGGACTTAACACATAGGAGTTCAAATCATACGTAATAATAAATAAAACAATTAACTTCTAAATCTCAAATGCATCTGTTCCTCTAATGGTCAATTACATAATGGTTGTGTAAATCCTTCATGTAAGATGAAGTCTTACATGAAGGGAAAAAAGGAGGACCCGGGAAACTACAGGCCAGTCAGTCTCACCTCTGTGCCTGGCAAGATCATGGAGCAGAACCTCCTGGAAATCATGCTAAGGCACATGGAGAATGAGGAGGTGATTGGTGACAGCCAACATGGCTTCACCAAGGGCAGATCATGCCTGACAAATATGGTGGCCTTCTATGATGGGGTCACGACCTTGGTGGATAGAGGACAGCCAACTGACATCATCTACCTGGACTTGTGCAAAGCCTTCTATACCGCCCCACACGACATCCTTCTCTCTAAACTGGAGAGGCATGGATTTGATGGATGGACCACTCGATGGATAAGGAACTGGCTGGCTGGTCGCACTGAGAGAGTTGTGGTCAATGGCTCAATGTCTGAGTGGAGACCAGTAACGAGCACCGTTCCTCAGGGATCGGTGTTGGGACCGGTCCTGTTTAACATCTTTGTCAGTGACATGGATAATGGGATCAAGTGAACAGTCGGCAAGTTTGCTGATGACACCAAGCTGTGTGGTGCAGTCGATGCCATCCAGAGGGACCTTGACAGGCTGGAGAGGTGGGCCTCTGCCAACCTCATGAAGTTCAACAAGGCCAAGTAAAAGGTCCTGCACCTGGGTCGGGGCAATCCCAAGCACAAGTACAGGCTGGGCAGAGAATGGATCAAGAGCAACCCTGAGGAGAAGGACTTGGGGGTACTGGTGGATGAGAAGCTGGACATGAGCCAGCCATGTAGCGCTGGCAGCCCAGAAAGCCAATTGTTTCCTGGGCTGTATCAGGAGAAGTGTGGCCAGCAGGTCAAGGGAGGGGATTCTCCCCCTCTACTCTGCTCTTGTGAGACCCCACCTGGAGTACTGTGTACAGCTGTGGAGCCCTCAGCATAAGAAGGTTATTGACCAGTTGGAACGAGTCCAGACAAGGGCCACCAAGGTGGTCAGAGGGCTGGAGCACCTCTCCTATGAAGAAAGGCTGAGAGAATTGGGCTCGTTCAGCCTGGAGAAGAGAAGGCTTCAGGGAGACCTTATTGCAGCCTTCCAGTACCTGAAGGGGGCCTACAAGGAAGCTGGGGGGGTACTTTTCACAAGGGCCTGTAGTGACAGGACAAGGGGTAATGGGTTTAAACTGAAAGCAGGGAGATTTAGATTAGATATCAGGAAGAAATTCTTAATGGAGAGGGTGGTGAAGCACTGGAACAGGTTGCCCAGAGAAGCTGTGGATGCCCCATCCCTGGCTGTCTTCAAGGCCAAGCTAGATGAGGCTTTGAGCAACCTGGTCCAGTGGAAGGTGCCCCTGCCCATGGCAGTGAGGTTGGAACCAGATGATCTTTAAGGTCCCTTCCAACCCAAACCATTCTATGATTCTATGATTCTATGATTATAGGTGAAAGGTTAATGTCTGATGGAATTTGAGGTATCCAGGTCTGTATTTAGCAGCAGTCATTTCTATTATAAAACCTTGACTAGGTATCATTTGGTTTGGAACAAAATACAGAATGTTTTGCTATGCATTTTCTCGAGGAATATTTAAAAGAGGAATAACCACCTACCAGCAGGAAGATGCTGTATTGCGACTGAGAAGAAAAATGGGATTCCTGGGATAGGGAAAATGCTTGGGAAAAACATATTTCCACAGTGTTTTCAAGTGTGGCATGTGTCTGTTACATGCTGAATTATATTGAGGAATCGGTGCATTATTTCTGAAAGTACAGTTTGGAACTATTATAGGAACATTTGAAGTACTTTCAAAGAGAAAAAAAGAGTTCAGAACAGTGCAGAGTAGTGTGGTTACATAAATGTGAGTCAGAAATCTTTGTCACAGGCAGAGCATCTGTTTTGGGGCACTCTGGATTTTGCCCAGTTTTAATTTGTACAAGAGTGGAGGTCGACGAAGTAAAGGGCCTTGCTGGAGACATATTCAGGCAGAGTTTGCTCTTCGATGCATGACCATCCTGGCTTTGGGTTCTTATCAGGTTTGGGGGTTTTTTTGGTGATTAAGGACATAAAAATGCAGCGATTGCTGTCTCTCAGGAGAATGGGTAATACACAGGAACAAACAGATAGCTTGTGATGGCAGTCTCCAGCACGGCTGCACGTAATTTTGCTTCGAGCATCACAGGAGTTTAAGCAAGAGGGGACCACCAGTTTGTGTGTACATCACAGGCTCTTGACTGTCATGCAACTACCCTTATTCCCTATTCCTGCAAAGCTTCACGTTCCAGGGATTAAATAGATCCTCCAGAACAAGAAGGTGTAAGAGGCAAGACACTAGGGCCCAGGCAGTGGTGGGAGATCGGCTGAGTGAGTGAGTTCTGCCAGGTTTTCCCATGATACTCAAATCTAACTGAGCAGAAAATCCCCTCCTGTCCCTCAGCCCCATAGAACACCTCAAGGGATGTGTAGTGCTGCTGCACATGCTGCCCTGCGGGAATATATCCTGATACCAGCTGTGGCTGCTAATGGCTCCTCGAGAGGAGAAGTGGGCAACAAAAGAGGAAGGTTGAGAAAGAGAGGGAAAATACAGCAGAAAGGCTCAAAAATTCTCTTTCCAATCTTACTATCAATGACTGGCTGAAAGAAGTTTAAGAAGTTAATTGTGAAACTTCTTTTTTTTTTTAATTTTGAGAGAGAAACTCAAAAACTCACTTGTGGAAACAGAGGAAAAATAGCATTTCATATTGCAAGTAGCTTTTATGTGACAAAATACCTCTACTGAAACAAAATCAATTTTGCCATAGAATTTTAATGAAAATGCTTCTGGGTAAAAAATGCTTCTGGGTTTGCTTCTAGCTAGCAAACGAGCCAGCAAGCTCTGGCCCCCCGAGCCCGCTCCCCACTTATGTATTAAGCATGACGAACTATGGAATATAATCCCCCTTTGGTTAGTTTGGGTTAGCTGTCTGAACTGTGTGTCTCCTACACTGACTGTAGTGAGAGAGAGTTGGGAACACAGCTGCAGTATCAGAAGCTGGAAAAGACCTTTGTACGGAAAATCACATTACCAGGAGTCAGTGTTCACAAAGGAGACAGAGGAGTCCTGTAAAAATAATAATAATAAAACTTTATTCGAATAAAGGGAGAGTCCATGGGACATATTCCTGTGGGGTCTCTCCATCTACAGGGGGACGCAGCCCCCTTTAATCCTACTTTTCCTGACTGCAACAGACTCTCCTCATTTCCCATTGGCTGAGGTACTCTGAGTGTACAGACTTCCCGATCCCCCTAAGTTATTCAAGACAAGTTTATTTGACGCATTCAAGGTATTAATGTCTTTTAGATATTCCAGATATTCAGGTGGTTTAACATATTCAAGATATCATGTAGTTTAGATATTCCAGATATTCAGGTAGTTTACATATTCAAGAGATCATATAGTTTCGATAGTCTCTTATCTTAAGTCTGAGTTCACACAGGCTTCTTTTGTTCCTTGTCTTGAGCCTGGGTGTGCACAGGCTTCTTTTGTAAAGACACAAAACTGGTGTTCCTATCAATCCCTCCTCTTCTATTTTCTCAATCATTGTCTTTACAAAATGTGGCAACCATCAGTTTGATTTTTCTCTTCTTGAGTATTTCCTGGACAACGTATAATTTTCAGCAGCATCATCTTTGGTCCCCTCTGTGCCGTCTCGGATATGGCCACCACCTGCATTCTCTGAACTGCATATTGAATTAGTAGGATAAAACAAGGTATCATACATGGTACAAAGATTACAGCTGCTATTGCACAGAGAAAGAAAAATGACACATGTTCAACCCAAGGTCCACCAGGCAACCATGAGAACATGTCCCACTCCCATCCTTTCCAGGTTTGAACTGGCACATGGGCCAGCTTTCTCATCTCTTTTGTTATTTGCTTTACTACCTTCCTGTTATCATCTATTTGTAAACAACAGTTGGAGTCGTTTAGTTTTCCACAAACACCCCCTTCTTCTGCTAACAAATAACCTAGGCCACCATTTGATGTTGGAAAATTTAATTTCTCAAATGAGTAGATTGTCCTGCAAGGAGATTGAGGGCTTTAGCTGTTTGGTTAGTTGTAATTTCTAAACCAGCTTGTAATCTAATTATCCTGTTCAAATTGTAAATTGGTTCCCTTGCTCGAGAAATCAGCTCATTGGGTTTCCATGTTCCTGGTTGTGCTGGGTTCAGTCAGGAAAGGGCTAACTCCCTTTACTCTGGTTGCCAGGAAACTGTGTTGCTGGACAGTAAGGGAAAACATTGATAAGGCCTCAGCTGGTGCTGGGGATGGCCTGTACTGGATTCAAGGTCTTTTGTCCACTTTGGATACTGTAGCTGACCCAGAGTAATCAAGGAAGTATTTCATCCCATAGTACGTCATGTTCCGGTCTCTTTGAGTGGGGAAGAGGGTCCGGTAGCCATTACTCTTCCCTTTCTCTCTCCCTTACTCCCTTGCTCGTCTCTCTGGGCAACTTGCTAACCCTCCTGCATTAGCTGCTTTGCTAACTCCTGTGCTGGTTCATTCGTGTGGGAGATGGTGGATTGTTTTGAGTTTTCTGGCCGTGTTATCGGTTATAAGGTTTGCTCGGAATCTGCTGCGTAGGCTCCCGGGCTCCGGCCTTCAGGCCGCGGCTCTCGGGCTGCGATCACTCTCGGGCTGTGGTTCTCGGGCTCTCTGGGTCTGATTTTCATCCCTCAACATCTGGGTGTGCATTGATCAGTGGATGGTGAGAAATTGTATCATATTGTATATATTGTACTATATGTTTCATTTTCTACTATGTTAAGTATTTATTAGTAGTAGTACCTGTATGTATTGATTTAGATTTAATTAGTAAATAGTTCTTATCTCAATTTTACGAGCTTCATTATTTCTTTTTCCTCCGATTCTTCCCCTCCACTGGAGGAGGGGAGGGGGATTTGTGAGAGCGGCTTCGTGGTATTTTGCTAGCCGGAGTTAAACCACGACACTGGTCCATAATACTGTATACTTTGTTCAGGTGGCCATTCATCTTTTCCCCATCACTGTGTACTCCCCCGTGTCAGGAATGTATCAATTGGTCTCTTTTCTCTTATTCAATCATCATATCCTTTAATTCCTAATCTGTTCCCTTGAGTATGCGGCAATAGAAAGAATAGTGGTCTAATATACTTGACATAGCATATTCCTGACCAATTTTTAGGTAGTTTGCGAGAAACATGTTGTCCACAAATCCAATAATGACCCTTCAAAGCCCAAGTCCCATTAAGAAAAAGGCCGTTCCAGGTTTTCTCATCCTTTGGTTCTTCGTAATACAGAGTTTTCCCAAGCCCTATAGGTCTATTCAGAATTATCGCATTTGGGTATATGATGCCATTAATACAATAAATACATCTCCATGCACCTGCCTTCGACCGCCACGTACAGTTACATCCCCAATTTGTTTCTCTCCATATTGTTTGGTTGGTGCTAGACCAAAATTCTTGGAAGCAAGTTCTAGTCCCATTATAATGCTGCCATGCCCAATGAAATACCTGTGCTACATATTTTTCATTTGTAGTATTACCCAGCTGACAAAGCAGGATATCAGACAGGAACTTCCGATCCGAATCTACCTTGTCACAGCCAGAGCCTTTAAAGTTGGCATATGAGCATTTTACCCAACTGTTATTAGAAAGCTGAATGTGGGTCTGATTCCATTTCCCTTGATGCTTGGAACAATTGAGTGGTGCACAGCCTTGATGATAGACACAATGATATCCAGGGGACAGTGTCCATTCACAGGTACTTTCTCCTACAGACACCCCTCCTCCATTGGTTCTATTAAGGCAATAAATACCTTTCCCTCAAAAGCATAGTTGCCATGGGCTCTCTTTCTCAGTCCAAAAACCAGTGGGCTACCCATGGCCAATTTTCAGAGTTTCCCCGACTTCCACAGGCCCAGCAGTTAGTCAAATTAATTTTTTTTTTTCAGCTCTTCCCCCAGGGTTAAGAACAGATTTTCCCAGATCAGACTCTGCCCTTATCGAGCACATAAAACTATTAGTATAACCCCCAAAGACAGCATCTTTCACCATTCAGTGTCAAAGTCACCTCTCCCCAGTTTTATAGACCGACCATTAGTTCTCCACTTGTGAGTATATCCTCAGAGCTTCCCCTGAGGACAACACACAAGTTAGTGATTCAACCAGTCCTTGCCGGGGAGGGTCTGTTTCAGCCTCCCTCCAGATTCCTCCAGCACAGAGGTCCAACTGTCAGGGGCCTTAGAAACTTTGATTCGGGTATGGTGAGTCTATCTGTGTTCGGCTGTCTTGACTGCTGTTCCTTGTCCATAGGACTTGGTAGGGCCTCTTGCCACTAATAGAGCTTCCTTCCACTTCTTAAAGAGGACCCAGTCTCCAGGTTAAATGTTATGATGAACTGCAAAATTTAGGGGAAGAGTTTGTGCCAGCTGAGCTTCCTGTTGTAGAGATTTCACAAGACACAATATTTTGGCCACTTATTGTATTAGGTACATCACTTATTTCCACTTCTTTACTGGGTTGAAAACCAATTGAGTAGGGTATTCCATACATCAGCTCAAAAGGGGATAACTTAATGTCCCCTCTGGGCCTAGCCTTTATTCTGGCCAGAGCTAAGAGCAACAGTCTTGTCCATTGCTTTGTAGTTTCCAAGAATTATTTTAAAAGATTTTTCTTACACCTTCCCCTGTAGATAACTTATTCCTCATATCTTATAAAATACCTCTTGTGCCAAGAACCAGTGCCAATAAATATACAAAGCCAAAAACCGTTATCCAAAAATCGTAACCTAATAAACAAAGCAGTGACTCAAAATTATTCCAACCCACAATCTTCCCAAAAGGGACTCAAATCCCTATACCACAACACATCCTTCCTTTAGGTACCTTTACAGCCCAACCCTGTGGGGCTTTAGCCTCGCCATACAGGCAGGCAACCAACCATTATTAAGTGCCTTTCCTTAGCCCAATCCAGTGGGGTTTTCACCACGACTTATGGAGAGGCATTTATAATTCTTAAAATTAAAGAATGCCTTTTATCTTTCCCAGGGGTTGTGCCTGAAGCTCTTTGGTCTGGGGTTCGGAGGTTCTCCCCGAGGATCCCTCGGTGCTGGCTGAAAGTCCTATGATCCCATGGATCCGTCGAGATTCAGAGGCAGTGTCCCATCTGGGTCACCAAGACTGTCACCAAAAATCGGGAAAAATCAACTCCTTAACACTAATGTAGTATTAAGAAGCAGGCATTCTTTGTTGCGGCCAGGTGCAGAGGGGAGTTGTCTCACCAACAACGCACCCCTAACTCGTGCAGCATGTCAACTATACAGGATACAATGATGCACAGTAAACAGACTCTCATACATAGTCCCGCAATCCATTTTCTTTATCCCACCCTTTTCCGGTCATGCGCATTTTGTCTTTGAGTCAAAGGGCTGCTTTTATGACCACCACAGACCACCGACTCAAAAGAAAGACCCCTCAACATCCTTGTCTCAAGGACTCTGGCCCACACTACAATTTTAACATGCTTCAAGGCCCCTTCACAATGTATCCTTGAGCGACAGACAGGGCAATGAATTGTCCCCTCTGAACAGCCCAACAGCAGTACCCAGTCAGGGACATTGCCCCTCAAATAGGATTCTGGTCAATGACCACCACCAGCCCACGTAGCCACAGCCTGGGACCCCAAAAGACCTCAAGCAGCTCTCAACAATAGAAATTCCTTGTCATTTTATCTGTTTGACATCAGTATCGCCTCCTGAAGTCCTTATAGTCCTTGTTCACGGGGGTAATGTGAGAAAGATACCAGAAGGAAGTATAGAGGAAGTAGAAGTGAGAGTACATGTCACACGACAGATATGTTAACTAACAACATCTTCTTTTAACCATAACATATCTAAATCTGACTGATCTTACAAAACCAAAATGTGTCCCAGGCTGAGTTTGAGGACTTGCTTACAGCTCTGGGGAACCCAAAGAAGAAAGTCTACATTGCAAACAAACATATATTAAAATAATAATTGCAGCAGTAGTTAACAAAGTAAGTGCCCCCAAAATGAATTAACAGAGTGGCACACATTTTGCCATTATTCCCGGGGTCCCAGCGATACAAAGCTGGTTGTTGTTGTAGATCAGAGCCCTTATGGTCAATGCTGTAGCTGGTGGCTACGTTACCCTGGCTTGCCAGAGTTGGGGTCTGCATACGCAGCACGAAAATGGATTTCCACGCCCCCAGCCCAGAGTGCATGTGTGGTTTAGGTCTGGGTACTCTCATATTTGCCATATTAAATCACTATTTCAGCATTAATGACATCGACCAAGTCCTCCTCCCTTTTTTTTTTTCCCCCTTTTTTTTTTTTCCACATTTCAAACACCTTTGCCCTACACTACAGGCTGAGTGACAGCTTTTTTTTATGCCCTTGCCCATTAACATTCCTATTCTTCTCTAGAGACAGAACAAAAGAGTCGCTGGCTGGGGTGTTAACACCACATTCTTTCTTTCTGCCACTCAGGGCAGGTTTCTTAAAGTGAAAAACATATCACAGTGCATAATTTCAGCCCATTTTCTTTCTTTCTTTCTTTTTTCATGTCTTAAACCAACATCAATTGCAACATGGTATTGTAATTCAAAGTTCCATCCTCAGGTCATTTTTTTCCATCTTCCAACTTGTATGATAGCCACCACTAATTACAATACTTTATTTGATTCTCCCAAGTAACTGCTCTACCTGGGTGTTATAGAGTGCTGGGACAAAATCAATGAGCCGATTAAGTAAAAATAATATATCAATTTATTACAAAAGATTTGGCAAGCGATAGCAAGCAAAACAGCGCTGGGCGGCCGGGGAGTCTCCTGCTCCACTAACGGCGCGCACCGGGATCTTGCAGGGAAAGTCTCTTATACTTCTTGGCCTGGGGTTTCAGCCAATCCTGTCGTCTTCCTTTACCCGGATGTCGACGTGGCTCTTTACCATTGTTCTCCTGTTACTGGGGTCTTGTCTCCAGGTGAAGAAACATCTTAGAATCAACAGGAAGATGTCTATCACGAGCCTAGCCACCGTCTTGACCCTCATAAATTCTCCTTATATGGTCTCTAGGGTGTTATAGAGTAATGCATGTGTATTTCTCTATCTATCTCTTGCATAAGCGCAAAGCTTGCAAAAGCATTGTTTACGTGATCGGATGTCTGTGGTTAATGCAAGGCCCACTGTTACTTGGTTCAAGGCCGACACCTGGTTTCTCTATTAGCTTAAGCAAGATTTGATTAACAAACATTATCTCTTCTATTACATGGGGACCCATCAATTTGTTTCCAATGCTTCAAAATGCCTCCTAGAGGTGACTTTCTTAGAATTCCCCCTCAATTCCCCCTCCTTGCGAGAACCCTGTACCCATCTTCAAGGGGGTTTTAAACCGCAATCCTGATATTTCAATATCCCAATACAACAATCCAAACATATATATCTCTCTCTCAAGAACAACCAAATGTATACAATGTATACCACTTGCTTAATTGAACATGTTAACCAGTTACGCCATGCAAACAAATCCAATAGCAAAAACCAAAAATCGTTATCAAAATTTCAATTCCCAGAATCCATGCTCACAAAAATTCCACCAGAAGGGGACTTGAACCCCAGACAAACTTGTGCGTCCCTGAAGCTTTCACTTTAAGGGACTACCAGAAGGGCACTCAACCCCCTTAAGGATCCTTATAGCCCAACCCTGCTGGGTTTTTCACCCCGACTGACCAGCAGGCTTATCAGTTACCAGATAGCCAGAACAAATCTGTACCATTGTTTCCATAGTTATCTCTGGGAGTGTCCTAAATTCCTCCTAGCTTTTAAGCATCTGACCTAACAGACTATTTGATGGTATTGTCGGACTCTTTCCTGTCCATTTCTCCTTTTCTCTTTACTATTTTATTATTTCCCATTTGTAAATTCAATAGTTTAAGAAATTTGGCAGAAAGTAAACCCCCTTGCATTCCAGCTTTTCCTCAGATATCAGAGGGGCTGGGGGCGGCTGGGCTTAAATTCTGAGTGGCATCCAATTAATATACAAAAACCAGTACAATGAACCTAGATTTATACACCAGAGCAATAACCAAGATCTGATAATCATGTTCCAGTAAAGCAAAGCATAAATTCCAAAGGACCAAATAATCACCGACCAGATGGAAACTCGAATCCTTCTCAACCCAGACGTTATCCAAACCTCCAAGATAACTATCTAGAGGGGATTCAAGTTCCTAAGAACCAGTATTTCCAGGCCCCCTGCCTGTTACCAAAAACCTGTGTTTCCAGGCCCACTGCCTGTTACCAAACCTGCAAGAGTGTCCTCCCTTGTACCAAACGAGTGGAGTGACCACCTGTAGGTCCCCAGTCTCCGACTTACTGTCTGGCATGGTTCTTTTCACCGCCCTTGGGTGTCCTTAAGAACCTTCCCTTTGTTTCCAGGCCCACTGCCTGTTACCAAAACTAGTATTTTCAAGCCCACTGCCTGTTTACTTACCCTTTTCCCTCTGGTCACCCCTCGTGGACTCCCCTGGCCCACTACTCGTCTGTCTCCGAGCAGTCACGGGTACCCAATCAGTCGTCCCGGGTCAGTGGACGTCAAAGGGGAGCTGATCACCCAAATATCGGTGAGGCGTGCCATCAGTCCCGTCCATCGCCCACCATCCCTGGAAGGTGGAAGGATCCCGAACGAGCCCCCATTTGTACGGACAATCACGTTACCAGGAGTCAGTGTTCACAAAGGAGACAGAGGAGTCCTGTAAAAATAATAATAATAAAACTTTATTCGAATAAAGGGAGAGTCCATGGGACATATTCCTGTGGGGTCTCTCCATCTACAGGGGGACGCAGCCCCCTTTTATCCTACTTTCCCGACCGCAAGAGACCCTCCTCATTTCCCCATTGGCTGAGGTACTCTGAGTGTACAGACTTCCCGATCCGCCTAAGATATTCAAGACAAGTTCATTTGACACATTCAAGATATTCCTGTAATTTAGATATTCCAGATATTCAGGTAATTAACATATTCAAGGGACCATGTAGTTTCGATAGTCTCTTATCTTAAGTCTGAGTTCACACAGGCTTCTTTTGTTCCTTGTCTTGAGCCTGGGTGTGCACAGGCTTCTTTTGTAAAGACACAAAACTGGTGTTCTTATCACCTTGAATTTGGTGCAAGCACTCCCCAGCACCAACTAAGACACCTTATCAGTACTCTTCTCAGGGCAAATCCAAAACATAACCTCATACCAGCCACTATGAAGAAAATTAACTGTGTCCTGACTAAAACCAGCACAGTAATTGTTGTGGTTTAGCCTTATCTGACAATTAAGTACCACACAGTTCTATCACCTCCCAACCACCTCCCACAGTGGAAATGTGTCAGAGTGAGAAAAATGCAAAGGAGAACTCATAAAAAATGGAGATAAGAACTATTTAATTATATAAATGAAACTTATAGTGATACTAACAATACTACTACTAAGTAATTAAAACAATAGAAAATAGAACATATGGTACAGGATCTCACCATCCATGGACCAACACAGCCAGATTCCAAAACAGCAAGCAAAATCCGAGCGGAGAAAAAAAAAAAAACAAACACCAACCCATAGCCCAAGAGCCGCGAGAAAGAAAAACCCAACCCCCCAACCAGCCTAACAAAAGAAGCTGCTTCTCTGCTAAGACCCCGCCAAGATTTAACACAAGGGAGCTATCAGCAAAGCTATCTGCTAGCCGCAAAAGCCTAATAAAACAAATCCCCTCCCCCAGGGCCACTTTCCCGGTCCGAAACTGCATGCCCCCATCCTGACCACTGAGCCTGACTGTCATGGAATGAAACAAGATCCCTCTGCCACTGTGGGCCAGCCAGCTCTGCAAAGGAGAGCAGCTCGTTCCTACCTGAAACTAGCACAGTAATCTAACAAAAAACTGTGAACAGTTCTTAAATCTAATGAAAGCATTTTATAAAATCACAGATAAAATAAGTACTTTTCCACACAGGGAACCTGTGGAATTCATTGATGTAGGATGTTCTGAAACAATAAATAGATGCAGAAGAGACATGAATAGGTGACTGAGGCCATCCCAGCCTCTTAAAGACAATGGCGTAGAGCCAATTTTGTGGTCCAGTACCCTGGCAGTTTTGATACAGGATGCTTATCCTCCTTTTAAATTCTTTCTCTAAGTGTCCACTACTGTTTGTCTGACCCAGAAAGACCATTCTGCCATTGTGTGTGTGGTGTTATACTACGAGAATGTTATGTCTGTGGAACAGGAACATTGGCAGGCAGACACGTGTCTATAAGTGCCCCAGTGGAATAAGCAAGGAATAAGCGTAACTTTTCTGTTCTGCTTATTGGGATTGTTCATTGTTACAGTGAGCAATAACAGCTAGTACAGGTACAAACTCCAGACAAGTAGTATTGGCTTATCCTTCATCCTTCACAGGACTCAAGGGAACTGTTCTGGGAAAAAGCTTGGGGTACAGGAAGTCTGGTCCCTCAGCATCATTTTATTGATATCACTCCTTTTGTGCCTTTGCACAAATTACATAACTTTGGGAATAACTCCTGCGTGCAGCTTTTGTAGCGAAGCAACTGGTTCAGTGTAAAAGACCATATTTTAATAGTATCTTGAAGGAACATTTTTTCTGATTTACAGGATGGAAAGAGATGCAGCATTTGCGCAGAAAAAGGCTGAGCGAGCCTGTCTGAGAGTTCATCTAAGAGAAAAGTACAGACTCCCTAAGGTAAGCCTGTAGTTAGTGACCTCATCTAGTTCAGTGGCCAATTTTAAAACAGACTGACTACCAATGCAGAGTTCTGAAAATGGCAAATTGCCTTCATTAGTGGGATCCCCACTGCATCTCAGTACAGAAATGGAGGCTGGAGCCACATTTTTCCCTAGTGAATGCTTCTTTAGACCCTTTTTTCTCTGCTCAGTAGATGAACCTAATGGAAAGATTCTTGTAATCCCCCTCTATATTGTCAGAAACAGGTGACTAGGCAAGTTGAGGATCTGGTCTGATCACGTCTTACTGTTAGTGTCTGTTCTTAACTTAGCAACATGCAACAGTTAGAAAAAAGATGTAAGCAAACTCCATGAGAACTCCTCCACAAGCTGTCAAATATTACTTCAGTGACTTGCTGAAAGTGTATCATTTGAGGAAATGCTTCCTGGAAATAATGGCTGTTATCTGGAGTTCTCCAGCTGCTTTTCCCTTTGCAGACAATGTTATGACCATCTGATCTGTGCTCTCTCTCTGTTTTTCATTCCGTCTCCTGCAGTCAGCAGAGTTCAGGGCTTGCTGGTTCATTGCTCATGTGAAGATATGGACTTGGTGTTTTGGTGGCCTTTTTCATATCACCCAGCTTCCAAATAGGATGAACTGAGAGATGCTTAACTGAAGGCCTGGGTCCCTGCTCTGTGGTGCAGAACTACAAAGGCATTCAGGTGCTGGACTCCAAGGGTTTTCAAGGAAATTAAGAACCTATATGCCCCTGTGAGTGTGAGCCCAGGCAGACAGAAGTCTAATTATTGTATCAGTGTAATTAAAATATTCTAGCAATATATGGCTTGCATTTCCCAGACCCTTCTATCCTGGAATGATGGCCTTAGTCAAGGTTGAGAACTATCCATGCCACCTTTTAGTCTATATTAATTAAGCAACAGTAATGAAATTAGCTATCAACAGAGAGTTCAACAACACATTCAAAATATTCTCAGCTAGCAAATTAATAATTCCCCAGGGTACTTCATTCATAATTGCTCAGGGTTACTGTCACAGAAATGATCTAATAGCAGGGAACCAAGTCAACCTGAGGCCTGCAGGTATCTACCTTGTTAGGACCCAACTCAGAAAAGTTGTGGGAAAAGTCTTCCCAGGAGCTGTCAGGTCTTGTGATTTTAGTCCTGTAAAAGCTCAAGCATTGTGAAGGAGTTGTCTGAAATACTTATCACATCTTCTGGCACTTACAGAAGGAATGTACTATCCTGAAGTGAGGAAGAAAAAGGCAAGGTTGCACAGCTGCATGGATAGGCCCTGTCATCTGAAGGCTGCCATTATCCCGAGTGAGGCAATATCCTTCGCTGGCTGTCAGTTACCTAAAATACTTCTGCTGTTTTTATCTGCTCAGCACTTGCCTAAATACTGGTTCTAGTTGGATGAAATAAGTTGTGCTATAAAAGCCAGTCCATGGCCTAAAGTTACCAGTGGAATAACTGAAGATGAGTAAAAGAGCTTTGCAAACATTTCTTTTTATTTTACTATTTTGCAGGGTTTAAAAGGAGCCACTTTTTCTCTTGGATTTATTGGGGGAAGTAATTAATAAGATTTTTAGTGAAGAGTTTGTAACCCATCTGTTAAAAAAAAAAACCCACCAATTTGTAAAGGTGTTCTTTTCTGGAAACAAAAATTTCCAGTAGTGATTGTAAACAAACAAAGTTATACCTATTATTTTTAAATGGTTGGAGCTTTTTGATGATGTCAAAATTTTGATGTGATAAACTATCACACTGATGTTTTTCTACAGAAACAGGTTTTTGTGTGTAAAATTTCTGTCAAGTATAACTAGCAATATTAGACCTCCTCACACAAATGATTTGTTCTTGCCTTTTTTAACTGAGTGGGAAGGATTTAACCTGGCCAAAGCTATTAAAGATACCAAGGATACTTTGCATCCTTTCTTATCCTTGATCTGAAAGGTATTTGGGAAAATGAGTGGAAGTGTTGGTCAAGATTTCTGAGTGATTTGTTTTCTGTGGCTTTGTATTTGCTGTCAAAACTGACCTCATTAAAATCTGTCTGTATTTTAGCTGAACTTAGGTCAATGGCATTCAAGTCAAAAGTATTTCCTTCACATTAAGATGATCTACCTTGTTTTCATGTACCTAATTTGCATTTTAGATGAACCAAAATATATTATGATGGTTGAGGTGGGGTTTTGAGACTGAGCCCAAGAGCCCAATGCAACTCTTGAACTGAAGCAGAATTGGTCTGAGCTAACTAGCCCCTTAGACTCCATTACCTGGCATGACTTGGAAGCAAAGGAAAATATGACTGAGGAATTTTAAAACGTATCTTAGAACCTGCAAGCAATAGAATTGAATGTTTATGCATTTTCTGTGGCAAGCACAACTAAATACTAAAACATTTGCAACTGACTCTGCTCAACTGTTTAAAGCATTTCCCACTGAAACATCAGAAATACCAGGAGGAAAAGGCCCAGCAGTCCAGCAGATAAAAATTAGCAAAGTCACCTAGGCTCAGAAAATGATTGTATAATGTAAACACAAATTGTAAATCCTGTATTTTTTCTAGTGTTAGTTTGATACTGTTTCTAACCCTGAGTCGTCAAAGGCCCTCTAGTTCCATGTTCAGAAAACTACACCACTCTTAACCATTTGCTTGAACCCTAAATGCAAATTACAGTTTGGATTAAAAGTGAATCAACCTTGTGACTTGGATAAAATTATACCATCTGTATTTAACCAGTTGGGCAGGCCTCATTCATAATCAGCAATGAAAAATGTGTTTTTATAACTTTGAAAACATGTTTTTTGCAACCCAAACCTTGATAAGTGACTTTCCAGGAAAGATAAGTGCTGTCTGAAGAAAATAGAGCAGAATGTTTTGAGACAGGTGGGGCGGGGGGGGGGGGATGCTGTGGAGAAACTTCAATTAAGCTGCCTCTACTTGCCCTCCCAATGACAGTGTTGAACAAAGCTTTTGTAACCCTTGAAATCATTGAATCAGAATGGTTTGGGTTAGAAGGGACCTTAAAGATCATCTAGTTCCAAACCCTGCTACCATGGGGGTTGGAAAGCTGCTATAAGGTCTCCACAGAGCCTTCTCTTCTCCAGGCTGAACAAGCCCAATTCTCTCAGCCTTTTTTCATAGGAGAGATGCTCCAGTCCTCTGATCATCTTCGTGGCCCTCCTCTGGACTCACTCCAACCAGTCGATATCCTTATGCTAAGGGCCCCAGAGCTGTACACACTACTCCAGGTGGGTTCTCACGAGAGCAGAGTAGAAGTGGAGAATCACCTCCTTCATTTGAAATGGAAGTGTTATTAGCCCTTGAGTCTTTCACAGATGATTCTCAAGGTCTCTCACACTTGTACTTGATCTCTTTTTCACTCCGTAGAGGTGTTGCGATTACAATGGCAGGTCCCTCTATAGAAAGCGTCTGTACTGGTAGTCAAACATTTCCAGGCGTTACCAAGCCTGCATATGTCTCATAAACTGCATAGATCACCTGCAATGCCTCCTGCTCATGTGGGATGAATCCAAGATGGCGAGTGCCTCCAGCTCAGCAGGGCAGGCCCTGGTAAAATCCAGACTGTGTGTGTTGCCTGCGCACAGCACGAGGCCTGCGTGATTGCAAAAAAATAAATTACAAGATTTTAGTGGTTGATTGGATTGTAGACCTAAATCTCTGCTTTTTAATTAGCAGCTGAGTAGTAAAATATCATTAGGCTTTGTTTTCCTTTTGGTGGCATATGCTGAGCCAGCTACTGAGCAGCCATGCCATTCCCCTCAGCCTCAACACACCCTGCCACGCCCCAGCATTGGGTCTTGAGAAGGGCTAGCTTCACAGGCTTCAGGACACTTGGATACCCAGATCTCAACTAAAAGTCAGTGGAGCTGGGTGTGTCTCTGATTTTGAAAGTCTCCCGTGTGTGTGCTCTTTTTTTTTAGCTCTGAGGTGGTGTTCAGGTCTCTCAGTCATCCTTGCTGGCCTGGACAGGCACACTGCCACCTTGTAGAACCCCACACCATGCAATGGCCACCTGCCCCATCTCCAGCAGGATCTTGAATTTGTATAAATTAAGTGCTCTTTGAGGCCAAATTTCAGTAATACCTGTAGAAGACTTGCCTCCAAGGCAGGACAAGAGCTCTAAGACAGCAAGGAAGACACTAATCTTTGCTGATTTGCAGAGGTTACAAGTAAATTTTGCAGGGTATGCTTTTCTGCATTTGTGTCTACCTGTATAGAATTTCTTGGTTGAAGGTCTGTTTTCTTTTCATCAGCTCTTATGAAAACATAAATCAGGAAGAAAATTAAATTATTATGTTTATGCTATATGGCCCTGAAAAAAATTCAACTCTATGATACAACATTATGGCAGCAAAATGCTCTCAGATCTGTGATAATGCATTAATTAGTTTGAAAAATGAATCATAGAATCACAGAATGTTTTGGGTTGGAAGGGACCTTAAAGATCATCTGGTTCCAACCCCACTGCCATGGGCAGGGGCACCTTCCACTGGACCAGGTTGCTCAAAGCCTCATCCAGCTTGGCCTTGAAGACAGCCAGGGATGGGGCATCCACAGCTTCTCTGGGCAACCTGTTCCAGTGCTTCACCACCATCTCCATTAAGAATTTCTTCCTGATATCTAATCTAAATCTCCCTGCTTTCAGTTTAAACCCATTACCCCTTGTCCTCTCACTACAGGCCCTTGTGAAAAGACCCACCCCAGCTTCCTTGTAGGCCCCCTTCAGGTACTGGAAGGCTGCAATAAG
Organism: Rhynochetos jubatus; assembly: GCA_027574665.1. NCBI lineage: Eukaryota > Metazoa > Chordata > Aves > Eurypygiformes > Rhynochetidae > Rhynochetos > Rhynochetos jubatus. Next base: position 8,111,641 of record CM050689.1, on the reverse strand, counting down.
GTCTCCCTGAAGCCTTCTCTTCTCCAGGCTGAACGAGCCCAATTCTCTCAGCCTTTCTTCATAGGAGAGGTGCTCCAGCCCTCTGACCACCTTGGTGGCCCTTGTCTGGACTCGTTCCAACTGGTTGATATCCTTCTTATGCTGAGGGCTCCACAGCTGTACACAGTACTCCAGGTGGGGTCTCACAAGAGCAGAGTAGAGGGGGAGAATCCCCTCCCTTGACCTGCTGGCCACACTTCTCCTGATACAGCCCAGGAAACAATTGGCTTTCTGGGCTGCCAGCGCTACATGGCTGGCTCATGTCCAGCTTCTCATCCACCAGTACCCCCAAGTCCTTCTCCTCAAGGCCATTCTCTGCCCAGCCTGTACTTGTGCTTGGGATTGCCCCGACCCAGGTGCAGGACCTTGTACTTGGCTTTGTTGAAGTTCATGAGGTTGGCAGAGGCCCATCTCTCCAGCCTGTCAAAGTCCCTCTGGATGACATCCCTTCCCTCCAGTGTGTTGACTGCACCACACAGCTTGGTGTTCAGGTAGCCTAGTATGAGATACAAACCCTGAATATTACCAGTATCAATCGCTAGCACACATTGTAAATGAAGGCATAAAATTCAGGACTAAACAGGGGCCCCTTTTCAGTGCAAAATCTAAAGCACCATGCTATCTGGGCCAGATTTAGAAGAGAAAGCAGTCCCTTAATGAACCTAATCCTATTAACAGAATTGTCAACTTAGGTTTGTTATGAGAATAATGTTTTTAGCCTAGAGACATATGATCTATGGAAAACTTTTTCAGCTTAGAATCATAGACTCAGAATCTCTTAGGTTGAAAAAGAACTTTAAGATCATCGAGTTCAACTGTAAACCTAACACTGCCAAATCCACCACTAAACCATGTTCCTAAGCACCACATCTACATGTATGCTGATTTCAGGCAGGAATGAGTTCCTCTCCTACACAGTGCTGGCCAGCCCACAGTGGCAAGGTATTTGTTTCATTCCATGGTGCATGAGTGTGCTGGGTTCAGTCAGGAAAGGGTTAACTCCCTTTACTCTGGTTGCCAGGGAACTGTGTTGCTGGACACTAAGTGAAAACATTGATAAGGCCTCAGCTGGTGCTGGGGATGGCCTGTACTGAACTCAAGGTCTTTTGTCCTCTTCGGATACTGTAGCTGACCCAGACTAACCAAGGAAGTATTTCATCCCATAGTACGTCATGTTCCGGTCTCTTTGGGTGGGGAAGAGGGTCCGGTAGCCATTATTCTTCCCTTCTCTCTCTCTCCCTTACTCCCTTGCTTGTCTCTCCGGGCACTTGCTAACCCTCCTGCGTTAGCTGCTTTGCTAACTCCTGTGCTGGCTCCTTCGTGTGGGAGCTGGTGGGTTGTTTTGGGTTTTCTGGCCGTGTTATCAGTGATAGGGTTCGCTCAAAATCTGCTGCGTAGGCTCCCAGGCTCCGCCCCTCAGGCTGCGGCTCTCGGGCTGCGATCGCTCTCGGGCTGTGATTCTCGGGCTCTCGGGGTCTGATTTTCATCCCTCAACATCTGGGTGTGCATTGGTCAGTGGATGGTGGGAAATTGTATCATATTGTATCATATTGTATATATTGTACTATATGTTTCATTTTCTACTATTTTATTTATTTAGTAGTAGTATCTGTATATATTGATTTAGATTTAATTAGTAAATAGTTCCTATCTCAATTTTACGAGCTTCCTTATTTCTTTTTCCTCCGATTCTTCCCCTCTACTGGAGGAGGGGAGGGGGATTTGTGAGAGCAGCTTCGTGGTATTTTGCTAGCCGGAGTTAAACCATGACAATGAGGCTCAGTGATCAGGCTCAAGGCATGCAGTTTCAGAGCAGAGAAGTTGCCTGGGGCATGGAGTTGTTAAGACTTGGACTACCTGATAGCTGGGTCATTAGCTCCTTTTGTTAGCTCTTGGCATGGTTGTTAGAAGAGAAGCAGGTTCTTTGGTTAGTGTGCTGAGGGATCAGGGCAGAGGTTTTCTCAGGCTCAGGGGGCTGCTCACTCTTTTGGGACCTGCTTGTGTGGCAGTCAGCACGTGGTGAGCTATTGTATCGTATTGTCCTGGTTTAACTCTGGCCTTGGCGGGTTTTAGGCAGTGTGATGTAGTCAACCTGCCAGGCCTCCCCATATTTATATTTCAGCCGTCGCCCCCCATACCAAACAGGCTTCACCCTCTTGGCTTGTTTGATGGCAGAACGTCTCACATTCATGGATAATCTGAGCAATTGTGTCTATAGTCAAATCCACCCCTCGGTCACGAGCCCACCTGTACGTGGCATCTCTCCCTTGGTGACCCAAGGTGTCATGGGCCCACCTAGCCATGAACAGGTCACCTTTATGTTGCCAGTCCAGTCCTACCTGGGCCACTGCACTCTTAGCAGCTTGATCCACCTGCTGATTGTGTTGGTGTTCTTCAGTGGCTCACCTTTGGGCATGTGGGCATCGACGTGACGCACCTTGACGACCAGGTTGTCTAGATGGGAAGCAATGTCCTGCCATAGCGCAGCAGCCAAAATGGGTTTGCCTTGGCGCTGCCAGTTGCTCTGTTTCCACTGCTGCAGCCACCCCCACAGAGCATTTGCCACCATCCATGAGTCAGTGTAGAGGTAAAGCACTGGCCATTTCTCTCGTTGAGCAATGTGCAAAGCCAGCTGGATGGCTTTTACCTCTGCAAACTGGCTGGATTCACCTTGGCCTTCTGCAGTCTCTGCAACATGTCGAGTGGGACTCCACACAGCAGCTTTCCACTTACAATGTTTCCCTACAATGCGACAGGACCCATCAGTAAACAGGGCATATTGCTTCTCGTCTTCTTCTGGCAACTGATTGTACAAAGGGGCTTCTTCAGCCCGTGTCACCTCCTCCTCTGGTGACATCCCAAAGTCTTTGCCTTCCGGCCAATCCATGATCACTTCTAAGATTCCTGGGCAACTGGGATTTCCTATGGGAGCTTGTTGTGTGATCAGGGCAGCCCACTTACTCCATGTAGCATCGGTGGCATGATGAGTGGAGGAGACTCTGCCTTTGAACATCCAGCCCAGCACTGGCAGTTGAGGTGCCAGGAGGAGCTGTGCTTCAGTTCCAACCGCTTCTGAGGCAGATCGGATTCCCTCATAAGCTGACAGTATCTCTTTTTCGGTTGGAGTGTAGTGGACCTCAGATCCTCTGTATCCCCGGCTCCAAAATCCAAGGGGTCGACTTTGGGTCTCCCCTGGTTCTTTCTGCCAGAGACTCCAGGTAGGGCCATTCTCCCCGGCTGCGGTGTAGAGCACATACTTTACCTCTGGCCCTGTCCGGACTGGTCCAAAGGCTACTGATTGCACGACCTACTGCTTGATCTGATCAAAGGCTTGTCGCTGCTCAGGGTCCCATTTGAAATCATTTTTCTTCCGGGTCTCTGGATAGAGAGGGCTTACAATTTGACTGTAATTTGGAATATGCATCCGCCAGAAACCCACGACGCCTAGGAAAGCTTGAGTTTCCTTTCTGCTTGTTGGTGGGGACATGGCTGTGATCTTTTTGATCATGTCCATCAGGATTTGGCGATGCCCATCTTGCCATTTTACTCCCACGAACTGGATCTCTCGTGCAGGTCCCTTGACCTTACTTTGCTTGATGGCAAAACCATATTTCAGAAGGATTTGGATGATCTTTTCTTTCTCAAAAACTTCGTCTGCTGTGTCACCCCATACAATGATGTCATCAATGTACTGCAGATGTTCGGGAAGTGCACCCTGTTCCAGTGTGGTCTGGATCAGTCCATGGCAGATGCTAGGGCTGTGCTTCTGTCTTAGCTTTACACCAGTTAGTCTATATTTTTGCACCAGTAAGTCTATATTTTGCTTCACCCCATAATACGTCAAGCTGCATAGTTGGTGCCAGGCCTGGGCCCGCGGCACTGCAGGATCGGCGGGGAGGGGGTGGGGATGTGGGTGGAAAGGCTTACGGTTGGGTACAAACTTGGAAAGGGGAAGGGTCTGAGGGGGCTTCCGGCCAAGAGGGCAGGGCGTTTCTTTGTTGTGGGGACCTCATGGAGAGTGCCGGGTGCTCCGGGCAGAGTGAGCATCTTGCCAGGCAGATCGGTCTAGGAGTCGGGGTTTGAAAGTATTTTTCCCTCTCTTACTCTCCCTGCTCTCGGCCCCCGGGTGGTTTTGTGGTGGGTTTGCTCCCTTGGTTTTGGTTTTCTTTTATTTTTCCCTTCTTGGGGTGAGATACTGTATCATTTGTTCTACCTTTTTCCTCTGTTCCTTAAATTACTCAGTAGCACTAGCATTGTTAGTAACTCCCTAAGTTTCATTTATATAATTAAGTAGTTCTTATCTCAACTCCTACGGGCTTTTCCTCAGTTTGTTCCTCTGACCCTTCCTCACCGGGAGGGGGTGGGGGCATGGGGGATGGACTGGTGGAGTGGCTCATTGTGATAAAAACCACTATAGCTTCCACCCCTGGGGCAGTCGATTCCAGGTGTATTGGATGCCCCTCCAGGTGAAAGCCAACTGTGGTCTGCACTCTGGTGCCAAAGGAATGGAGAAAAAGGCATTAGCAATGTCAATAGTGACATACCACTTGGCTGCCTTTGACTCCAGCTCATATTGGAGTTCCAGCATGTCCGGCACAGCAGCATTCAGTGGTGGTGTCACTTCATTCAGGCCATGGTAGCCCACTGTCAATCTCCATTCCCCATCATCAGAATTATGCACTGGCCAGATGGGACTGTTAAAGGGTGAGTGGGTTTTGCTGATCACCCCTTGGCTCTCCAGCTGACGAATCAGCTTCTGGATGGGAAGCAAAGAGTCTCTGTTAGTACGATGCTGTCGCTGGTGCACTGTTGTGGTGGCAATTGGCACCTGTTGATCTGCAACCTTTAGCAATCCCACAACAGAAGGGTCCTGTGAGAGACCAGGCAAGATGGACAGCTGCCCAATTTCATCAGTCTATAGCAGCTATCCCAAAAGCCCACCGGTACCCTTTTGGGTCCTTAAAGTACCCTCTCTTAAGATAGTCAATGCCAAGGAAGCATGGGGCATCTGGGCCAGGCACAATAGGGTGCTTTTGCCACTCTTTCCCAGTCAGGCTTATTTCAGCCTCCAACACAGTCAATTGTTGGGAGCCCCCAGTCACACCAGAAATACTGATGGGTTGCACCCTTTATAGCTTGATGGCATCAGGGTACACTGTGCACCCGTGTCCACTAGAGCCTTATACTGCTGTGGCTCTGATGTGCCAGGCCATCAAATCCACACAGTCCAATAAACACGGTTGTCCCTTTCCTCCACCTGGCTGGAGGCAGGGCCCCTCTAAAAGTGGTCTGATTCACAGTCACTCATGTCTTAGAGGAATGGACTATTGCTCTGCTGCTGTTTGGCTACAGGAGCAACAGTTTTCTTGGAAGAGTCCTTACTGGTGTGCTTTTTCCCTTTCAGTTCACATGCTTGTTCCTCTAAGTGCGAGGTAGGTTTTCCATCCCACTTCCTCATGTCCTCTCCATGGTCACGTAGGTAAAACCACAGGGTACGGCGTGATGGATACCTTTTATATTCCTTTCTTTGAGGAGAGAAATGCTTCCTCCTAATTGCTGAGACACTGGCTCATGCAGGTGGGGATTGGAACATCTCCTTTCTGAATTGCTTAAACTCCTTGGACAGCTCCTCTATAGCTGAGACACAGGCCTGCATGGGGGAAGAGACAGTGTCCTCATATCCCCAGAACTTTTGAATCAACTCCCCCCCTATTGGGTCTTTATCCCTTTGCCAAGTCAATACTGCAAATATGGCAGCTAACGAGGGTGGTCTATTCTGCATTATCTTCCGCCACATGGGTCGTGTGTACCTAATTCTATCTGGATCTGTCCTCTCATCACCATAAATAACTCTTGCACAGCTAGTTCCCTCAGGTACTGGATAGCTTTATCTGTGGTGGTCCATTTGTGTACGTAATATGGCACATCTTCCTTAAAAGGATACCTTTCCCTCACACTATCCAGGAGCTGCCTCCAGAGGCTTACATTTTGTGTCTCCCTCCCAATTGCTCTATCAATGCCACTCTCTCTGGCAAGTGACCCCAACTCCTTGGCTTCTCTACCCTCTAATTCAATGCTACTGGCCCAATTATCCCAGCAGCGAAGCAGCCTGGTCATAGTATGTTCACCTTGATGACGGCCAAAGTCTCTCCGGATATCCCGGAGCTCCTTCAAGGCTAAAGATCGCATGGTTACATCTGTGTCACCATCATCCTCTGTCTCTGTTTCTGCAACTGTCCCTTGGGATGGCCTTGCTTTCTCCCCCTCCACCTGTACCAGATCGCCTGATTTATGTTTCCATTTCTTTTTCTGTACAGGGGCAACTAACACTGGTGCTGGTTGGCACTGACAATGCCACACAGAGGTTTGCACGGGTGTATTGCACCCTGCAGTGTGTAGAGCTGTTGTGGGAGGCGGAGCTACAGAAGGAGGCAGAGTTGCATTCGAGGGCGGAGCCGCAGTGGGAGGCAGAACCATTGTGGGAGGTAGAGCCACACTGGGAGCTGGAACTGCAGTGGACAACGGAGCTGTTGTGGGAGGTGGAACCGTTGGGAAAGGTGGAACCGTTGGGAAAGGTGGAGCTGCAGTGTCTGTTGAGGGGAGCTGACATCGCCATGGAGGTAGAGGTGGCGCAGAGGGTGCAGCAGCTGCCGTGTCTGTCGAGAAGTGTTGATGTTGCTGAAGGGGTGGAGGTGGTGCAGCGGGTGCAGTGGCTGTACTGTCCGTCAAGGGGCATTTCCATCGCCGTGGGGGTGGAGTCGGTGCGGAGGATGGGCTACTTGTGAGCGGTGATGTAGCCATGGGGGACAAAGCCGGCACACAGGGCCTGCCTCTTCCCCAAACACCGGTAGCAGATAGGGCAGTATTCCCAATCAGTTTTTTTAACAATAAACAAGAACTGGAGAACATTCAGAATCATGCTAATCCCCGGCCATAGGTCACCTCGAGGTCATGAAAAATTTCCCAAATACTCTTACACTTGTGCCATTGACCAGAGAGAAGAGGGGGAAAATTGGAATAATTTCCACACATCCACCCAACTGAGTAATTCCTTCACATCCAACCCACTAAATGATTTCTCCTCTACAGGCTGTGTCCCAGACGAGAAAAGGGAAAAGGTGTAATTAGTGAAAGGCCCCACAAGATGACTCGTGAAACATGCAAACGCTGCCAGTACTGCATACAGATACATGATTACTCCCCAAACCAATAGTACACAGACCAGCCAAATCAGACTCTTCAGTCTGGTCAGAGCATACATGATCATTATCATAAGGAGCACCCAAGGCACTAAATCCCACTGTTCTATCAACAGCTTAAAGATCCAAGAACTTAACGTGCTGACCAGCCACGACAACATCTCTAAAACCAATACTTATCACACAATCTGCTTTAACACACAGTAATCAGATTTGTACTTATCTCAACCCTTCGAGCCCCATGTTTGTGCTTTGTGAGGCTCCGGCTTCGTGGTATTTTGCTAGCTGGAGTTAAACCACGACGCATATGTTCTATTTTCTATTCTTTAATTACTTATTAGTAGTAGTATTGTTCATATTAGTATCACTATAATTTTCATTTATATTATTAAATAGTTCTTATCTCAACTTTACGAGCTTTCCTTGTCCTTTTCCTCCAACTCTCTTCCTGCACTGGGGGAGGGGTGGAGGAGGAGTCTAGCGACTGTATGGTACTTTATTGCCAGATAAAGCTAAACTACAACAACATGTCTTTTAAATCACTCCAGGGATGGTGACTCAACCACCTCCCCTGGGCAGCCTGTTCCAATGCTTGACAACCCTTTCAGTGAAAAAACTTTCCCTAATATTCAGTCTAAACATCCCCTGGCGCAACTTGAGGCTGTTTCCTCTCATCCTATGGCTTGTTATTTGGGAGAAGAGACTGATCCTGACCTCACGATAACCTCTTTTCAGAGAGTTGTAAAGAGCAATCAGGTCTCCCCTGAGCCTCCTCTTCTCCAGCCTGAACACCTCCAGCTCTCTCAGCTGCTCCTCAAAAGGACTTGTGCTTATCTTCAGAGATGCCAATCAACTGTTTGTGTGCACTGTATGGGCATTTCTTCACATAATATACAGTAGTGTGCAGTGATGATGTCAAATTATAAATAGTTCTAAAAAAAAGAACATGTGTAACTGTCTGCTTAGGGGGACTTTTTCAGTAATTTACCCAGTATCATTTTTTTCTCATCCTCTACTGCTACTTGGGAGAATTTCAAAAGGACTAACACCTCCGATAGTCAGCACTTACTGATTAAAAGCTTAACACATTTTTTCCTGCTATACAACCAATAAAGAATGCTTCTGCCAATTGTTTCAAGCTCCTGCAGATCTGATTGATAGAAGCAACCCATACCCAAAGGGATCAGGAGATATCCTCACCCATTTTAGCCACATATTAGTAATGATCATGATACACCTCTCCATATTTTCATGAGAGATATGGGGAGAAATCAGGTTAAATGGAAGTACGGTTATTGTAAACATAAAGCTGTGCCAATACATGTATCAGTAAATAGTGGCTATGCAGTCAAACATCTCGGTCTGCCTGTCCTTGCTAAGGCCTGAAACTACACAGATATTGCTCATATATGTCCTTCCATGAATTCCTGCATTCATTCATTCATGCAAGCCCAAGACCCCTCTCACTCTCAAAAACACCTCCTGCTGACAGCATTGCTGCTTATTCATATCAGGCCTTTGCTGCTGTCATGCTTCATTTTGGAGATGTAAGGAGGCATTAATGCTTATCTTTGATGTGTGAACTATGTCAAAATATCCTGTTCTGAGCTCTGGATCCATCAGAACCCACCATAAAATGTAACCAAAATGATCATTGTTTGAAAAATTGACATAGCCCCCCTGGCAGAACATTTCAGCAGGCAGGCAGGAAGCAAGTGTGTGTAGCGCTTACTGCATCTCAGCCCTTTTAATTACCTAAGCAGTTCCTTATCCTGTCTCCTTTTGTTTTCTCAGACTCACACCCAACCTCTCTCTTTTGTTGTCTAAGTCCTCCTATTAACCCACTTACCAACGCTGCTAGGCAGCCCCTGCTCTTCCTCATAACTCAGAGATGACAACCAAAAACATAGATACAGCTTAGACATGGTTTGGGGAAGATGGGGACCATTTTTCCAGTAATTCTTTCCTAACTTTAATGCATCTTTCTTCAGGAAGGCTTCAGTTTAGTGCTGATACCTAAAAATACCCACCAACAAATGAACAGAGGAATGGTAGCCACACAGTTTTTCTAAAGCTATTGCTTCATTGACCAAATCGCACACGAGCTGATAGCCTAGGCAGTATATTGTAGCATGTCTTTGGTGGATACAAATAACTTGTACTGGATTTCCTGCAGCATCAGCATGTTACCATAGTTAACACATACGGCAAAGATTTCTATAATGGCAAGTGACATTGAGAGCTTCAGCTTTGACATGAATTAAACCCTTCAAAGAAATATAATTTACATTGTCTGAAAAATCTTGGCACTCGTATGGGGGCTCATTGAGCCCCTGAATTCACAAGTTGCATCTAAAAACTTTGATGAAAAATATGTGCAGAAGTTTTAGTTCTCCCTAAACTAAACAAATGAATGAACAAAAAAGAGACTCATCAGTAGATCCAGAGCAGAAATACTCTCATGTACTGTTTTTGTTTTCTGCTTTTTGTTTCAGAGTGAATTGGATGAGAATCAAATACAGGTGGCTGGAGATGATGTGCGTTTGCCAGAAGACCTTCAGAAGATGGTGGCAGAAGATCAGGTGGAGGAAGAGGACAAGGACTCTATTCTGGGACAGCTGCAGAACATCCAGAATATGGACATGGATGCCATCAAGGAAAAGGCACAAGCCACCTTCACCGAAATGAAACAGGCTGCTGAGCAGAAATGTTCTGTAATGTAGAAGAGACACCACTATCCAAGGGCTGTGAATTCAGTCTTGTCTCACAGTGGCTGTAGAGTGAGAGCAGGCAGAGGAATGCACTTAGCTCTATAGCATGAAATGTAAATATAGAAAAGCAAGACAGAGAGACTTTAAAACCCCGATGGGGGGGTGTCAGAATTTACATGCTGTAACTGCTTAGTGCAAAGTTAGAACTGATCCTCATTTTGTAACGTAAATTTTTTCCCCACAGAAAAAAATGGCTTTAAAAAAAGCTAATATTGGGGAAAAAATGTGCCTTTTTCCACTTTTTCAAAGTGATCAAAATGCTATTAAATGTGCATTTTTAGCAAAATTATGTTTCTGATGCATAACATATAGGTAACCACTCATTTAATGCTGCTTTCAGAAATAAACAGGTATATTTCTAATAAAAACATGTCTGTTCCAAACATTTTGAAACAAACCCAGTATTCAAATGTTGACATTTTCTGCAAATCTTTAAAATAAAATGGTTTTGACCATCTCTGTACTAAATATAGAAAACAGCAAAACGTGAACCATGTAATGCTACAGCTTGGGATAAAAATGTCATTATATATGGAACTGAGTGGGTACTTGTAGGGCACCATGGCTTGATAGCTATCAGCGAGCCATAATCAGTCAGCAGCACAGACTTCTCCAGGCTGCTTTAATTTCACGTATGCAGTTCAACCGACAAGTGACAGCAGTGGCCCTCAGTTTGGCTGCTATGTGTGCCAAATTCTGGGGCTTGGGGTACCAGCAAATAATTTGTATATGCTAAAGTGAGCATTTATTCTAGGAGTTATCTCCATAAAAGGCTAAACATAAATCTGGCCCACTTGGAAGGTTATGCCAGGGTAGGGCACCTAAACCTTGAGAAAAAACATGACTGTCACTAGTGCTAAATCTGACCGAGGCTGTGGGACAGGCAGGATCCAGTTCAATGAGTTTAGATTCAGGACCAAGCAAGATTTTCTTTGCTGTTCAGAGATTTTTCTGGGGAAAAGGGCAGTGGGTGCTGGCCTGGCTGCCTCCCACTCCCCAGCAAGCAGAGCCAATGATGACTCATGGCTGGGGGAGCATGGCTGGTTGAGGAGTGGCTGTTCGCTGCGGCTGGCAGTGCTGCTAGGGTTGCCAGTCCAGGAGTCCCAGGCAGCCTGAGCAGGCAATGGTGGGGCCAGCAGAGTCCATCTCTACCAGCCCTGCGGAGCAGGGTCCCATGGTTAAGGCAGATGGGAGCATCAGTCTGCCTCTGCACTTGCATAGCCACAGTAGTTACCATGCATGGTAACCCACACAAAAGCTGTACAGCCCTTGCACATGAATGATGTACACAATGTCTTGAGGGGCTCAGATATTATATGAAAACAGGTAGCACCTTCCTACAAGTCTGTAAGTCTCTCTGTCTCCACCCAATTAAGTAAAAATACTAATTTTAAATTAATAAATGCAGTAAGTATGGTTTGTCTCCTTTCTTTCTTTTTCTTTCTTTCTTTCTTTCTTTCTTTCTTTCTTTCTTTCTTTCTTTCTTTCTTTCTTTCTTTCTTTCTTTCTTTCTTTCTTTCTTTTTCTTTCCTTCCTTCCTTCCTTCCTTCCTTCCTTCCTTCCTTCCTTCCTTCCTTCCTTCCTTCCTTCCTTCCTTCCTTCCTTCCTTTCCCTTCCTTCTTTCCTTCCTTTCCCTTCCTTCTTTCCTTCCTTTCCCTTCCTTCTTTCTTTTCTCTGTCTTTTCACTCTTTTGTCTCTCACACTTTTCTCCATTTCCCTCTCCTCTCTTTTCTTCTTGATCCTGGCCTCAGGTATTGGTCTGTGATGGTCAAAAGATACAACTGCAATGCACTCCAGATGTGAAAACCAATCAATCATCTGTACTGAGCACCCTTTGCCTGGGTTGTCTCCAGCTCAGCAAAACCAGCCTTTGGTTTGTGAGGATCAATCCATTTCCCTCTGTATTTGTATAAATCTGGTAGGTTTCTCCAGACTGTTCTGTTACTTTACAGACTGAATTGTCTTATCTATAAAACACCAAAATAAACAAGCTTAAGGCTTTTGAGCTTTGAATTAAAATGTGCCTGAGACATGCTGAAAATCTGAAAGAAAGCATCTGGTGGTTTAAAGGATCTAATTAAATTTGTCAGCACATATAGGATCATTTTCACAGTTTAAAGGATCAGAGAAGAAAGTACAGTCAGAATCACCAAACAAGCGATTAAGGAGATTCCAAAAAAACATCAGGGCTGGCAGAGGGGAGCAGAGCTGGGAAATGGCTGCAGGCCCTCCCTGTCTACCCCATGGGACACTCCCCAGCCCTAGTGCTGGCCACAGGCATGCTGAGCTGCTGCTGGGAGGGGAGGGGGCTGCCTTAAGCACCACTTTTAGAGCCAGACACTTAAAAACTCTCAGTCTGGAGTGGCAGAGCTGGGCTACATTGCAGGAGGTGCTGGTTCCTGCCCCCAGCTCCCACACACAGTTTCCCTAGGGTGCTGGGACTAGGGCTTGCACCCGCCCTGGGGCTGGCATCAGGAATGGTGGGGCACAGTGGGTCCTGTCCCCATGGGGGGCCAGAACCATTGCCCCAAATCTCCCTGAGAAGAGCCTGATCCCCATGGCTGCCCTGCTCCCTGCCAGCACCTGTATGGCTCAAACCTCCAGCACCGGCTGTCCCTCTCCTCCAGATGGCTACAGCCTGTTGCAGGCCTGGGGAGGCACCAAGTAGGAGGTGGCAGGGCCACATGGCGTACATGTCACTGGGCATGCGGCTCTCTAGATGCTTAGCCCTGGGGACAGATCATGGGGGAGCCTGGAGCAGAGTGGGCAGGCAGACAGGCAGCACACTGACTCTGCTCCAATTCTTAAGAAAAAAGAAAGCAAGCCTTTCTCCAAGGTCTTTCTCCAATGTCTTGCACTAAACCACTTTTCTCCTAAGGCTGCTGGACCCTTAGGTAGCCACTGCATGTGTGTGCACATGCACGTATTCTGGTGTGTGTGTATGGGGATGCACTTGTGTGCATGTGTACACAAATGCACACTTACATATGTGCATGCACCTATGCACACGTGCATGTGTATGTCTGTATCTGTGTGTGTGTGTCTCTGTGTGCGTGTGTGTGCTGCACAGAAAAGGAGCACATTAAAGCGTTAGGTCACATGGGAGCTACTGCTGGATGGACCCTACCTGGGATTTGGGTTCTTATAGTTAATAAGATCTCTGAAGCTCAAGGTGGTCATCCCATCAAGATGTCTCTAGTGCCCACTTTTAAGCAATCCAAATTCAATTAGGCTAATTGGAAAACAAGTAAAGAAGGATTGCATTAATATAGCCTTATAGCATGAACCTCTACTCCCTCCCTCCGGAGGGACAGCTGAGCATGGTGAGCCTCCATGTGGCAGCCCACAGGCTGCTCACCAGGCCCAGGTGCTCACCAGGCCCATGGTGTTCAACATGCTCAGAAAGGGCTGCCCTGCTCCCAGAGCACCCACGGCTGATTCCACACCTGCAGCCAGGACTGGCACTGAAGGCAGCATGCTCCGTGGAGGCTCAGGCAACTGTGCTGCACGGGGGCCTGCTCAGCACGCTCCGTGGGATTCCTGCATGCCACCAAGCACTTTGGAAGTGGTGGAGAAAACACAACCAACTCTCCTAGGGACAGATACAGAAAAATCTCCGCAGAAAAAAGACAGGTGACAGTCAAGGTATGAGTGACGCAGTGACAGGAGGAGGCAGCAGCTTCCTCATGCCTCATGCTTTCAAGAAGGTTCTTAAACTGCTCACTTAGGAAATTCTGGGGAGAAAAAAGGCAAAGTCCTTTTTTTTCATTTTTTAACAATCTGTTGGATGATTGTGCTGGGTTCAGTCAGGAAAGGGTTAACTCCCTTTACTCTGGTTGCCACCTCCACCCCTTCAGCAACATCAACTCCCCTCGACACACAGGGCAGCCACTGCACCCTCTGCGCCAGCTCCACCTCCCACTGTGGTTCCACCTCCCACTGCGGTTCCACCTCCCACTGCGGTTCCGCCTTCTGCTGCAGGTCCGCCTCCCAGTGTGGTTCTGCCTTCCACTGCAGCTCCACCTCCCACAGCAGCTCCGCCTCCTGCTGTAGCTCTGCCTCCCACAACAGCCCTACACACTGCAGGGTGCAATGCAGCCATGCAAACCTCTGTGTGGTATTGTCAGTGTCAACCGGCACCAGTGTTAGTTGCCCCTGTACAGAAAAAGAAATGGAAACATAAATCAGGCGATCTGGTACAGGTGGAGGGGGAGAAAGCAAGGCCATCCCAAGGGACAGTTGCAGAAACAGAGACAGAGGATGATGGTGACGCAGATGTAACCATGCGATCTTTAGCCTTGAAGGAGCTCCGGGATATCCGGAGAGACTTTGGCTGTCATCAAGGTGAACATGTTATTACCCGGCTGCTTCGCTGCTGGGATAATTGGGCCAATAGCATTGAATTAGAGGGTAGAGAAGCCAAGCAGTTGGGGTCACTTGCTAAAGAGAGTGACACTGATAGAGCAACTGGGAGGGAGACACAAAATGTAAGCCTCTGGAGGCGGCTCCTGGATAGTGTGAGGGAAAGGTATCCCTTTAAGGAAGATATGCCATATTACGTACACAAATGGACCACCATGGAGAAAGCTATCCAGTACGTGAGGGAACCAGCTGTGCTAGAGTTAGTTTATCGTGATGATGGGAGGATAGATCCAGATAGAATCAGGTGCACCCGACCCATGTGGCAGAAGTTAATGTAGAATGGACCACCCTCGTTAGCCGCCATATTTGCAGTATTGACTTGGCAAAGGGATGAAGACCCAATAGGGGAGGAGTTGATTCAAAAGTTCTGGGGATATGAGGACACTGTCTCTTCCCCCATGCAGGCCTGTGTCTCAGCTATAGAGGAGCTGTCCAAGGAGTTTAAGCAATTCAGAAAGGAGATGTTCCAGTCCCCACCTGCATGAGCCAGTGTCTCAGCAATTAGGAGGAAGCGTTTCTCTCCTCAAAGAAAGGAATATGAAAGGTATCCATCATTCCGTACCCTGTGGTTTTACCTACGTGAGCACGGAGAGGACATGAGGAAGTGGGATGGAAAACCTACCTCGCACTTAGAGGAACGAGTATGTGAACTGAAAGGGAAAAAGCACACCAGTAAGGACTCTTCCAAGAAAACTGTTGCTCCCGTAGCCAAACAGCACCGGAGCAATAGTCCATTCCTCTAAGACATGAGTGACTGTGAATTAGATCACTTTTAGAGGGGCCCTGCCTCCAGCCAGGTGGAGGAAAGGGACAACCGTGTTTATTGGACTGTGTGGATTTGATGGCCTGGCACATCAGAGCCACAGCAGTATAACGCTCTAGTGGACACGGGTGTCTTAGCTTTGCACCAGCTAGTCTATGTTTTGCTTCACCCCATAGCGCATCAAGCTGGATAGGTAGTGCCAGCTCAGGACCTGCGGCACGGCAGGACCGGTGGGGAGGGGGTGGGGATGTGGGTGGAAAGGCTTGTGGTTGGGCAGGACCCTGGGAAGGGGAAGGGTCTGAGGGGGCTTCCGGCCAAAGGGGGCTGGGGGTTTGTTTGTTGTGGGACCTCGTGGCGAGTGGCTGGTGCTCCGGGCAGAGCTAGCGTCTTGCTGGGCAGATCGGTCTAGGAGTCGGGGTTTGAAAGGTTTTTTCCTCTCTCTTACTCTCTCGGCCCCCGGGTGGTTTCGTGGGGGGTTTGCTCCCTTTGGGTGGGGTTTTCTTTCCTTTTTTCCCTTCTCGGGGTGGGATCCTGTATCATTTGTTCTACCCTCCTCCGTTCCTTAAATTACTCATTAGCACTAGCATTGTTAGTAACTCCCTCAGTTTCATTTATATAATTAAATAGTCCTTATCTCAACTCCTACGGGCTTTTCCTGGTTTGTTCCTCTGACCCTTCCTCACCGGGAGGAGGTGTGGGGGGGAGGTCCGGGGTGGTAGAGCAGGCTTGTCAAACTACGACAACGGGTGCGCAGTGTACCCTGATGCCATCAAGCTATAAGGGGGTACAACCCATCAGCTTTTCTGGTGTGACTGGGGGCTCCCAACAACTGACTGTGTTGGAGGCTGAAATAAGCCTGACTGGGGAGGAGTGGCAAAAGCATCCTATTGTGACTGGCCCAGATGCTCCGTGCATCCTTGGCATTGACTATCTCAAGAGAGGGTACTTTAAGGACCCGAAAGGATACTGGTGGGCTTTTGGGATAGCTGCTTTAGAGACTGATGAAATTGGGCATCTGTCCGTCTTGCCTGGTCTCTCAGAGGACCCTTCTGCTGTGTAAAGGTTGCAGACCAACAGGTGCCAATTGTCACTACAACAGTGCACCAGCATCAGTATCGTGCTAACAGAGACTCTTTGCTTCCCATCCAGAAGCTGATTCGTCAGCTGGAGAGCCAAGGGGTGATCAGCAAAACCCGCTCACCCTTTAACAGCCCCATCTGGCCAGTGCATCAGTCAGATGGGGAATGGAGATTGACAGTGGACTATCGTGGCCTGAATGAAATGACACCACTACTGAGTGCTGCCGTGCCAGACATGCTGGAACTCCAATACGAGCTGGAGTCAAAGGCAGCCAAGTGGTACGCCACGATTGACATTGCTAATGCCTTTTTCTCCATTCCTTTGGCAGCAGAGTGCAGGCCACAGTTTGCTTTCACTTGGAAGGGCATCCAATACACCTGGAATCGACTGCCCCAGGGGTGGAAACAAGCTGCTAAGATTGCAGTGGCTCAGGTGGATCTGGACTGGCAACATAAAGGTGAGCTGTTCATGGCTAGGTGGGCCCATGACACCTCGGGCCACCAAGGGAGAGATGCCACGTACAGGTGGGCTTGTGACCAAGGGGTGGACTTGACCATGGACGCTATTGCGCAGGTCATTCATGAATGTGAGACGTGCTGCCATCAAACAAGCCAAGAGGGTGAAGCCTGTTTGGTATGGGGGGCGATGGGTGAAATATAAATATGGGGAGGCCTGGCAGGTGGACTATATCACACTGCCTAAAACCCGCCAAGGCAATTGCCATGTGCTCACAACAGTGGAGGCAACCACCGGGTGGCTAGAAACATATCCTGTGCCCCATGCCACTGCCCGGAATACTATCCTGGGCCTTGAGAAGCAAGTCCTGTGGCGACATGGCACCCCAGAAAGGATTGAATCAGACGATGGGACTCATTTCCAAAACAGCCTCGTAGACACTTGGGCCAAAGAGCACAGCATTGAGTGGGTGTATCACATCCCCTGCCATGCACCTGCCTCAGGGTAGGTTGAAGGTGCAATGGGCTGTTAAAGACCACCCTGAGGGCAATGGGGGGTAGAACTTTCAAAAATTGGGATACACATTTGTCAAAGGCCACCTGGTTAGTCAACACCAGAGGATCTGCCAACCGTGCTGGCCCAGCTCAATCAAAACTTCTACGCACTCTGGAAGGAGAGAAAGTCCCTGTAGCGCGTGTTAAGAATATGCTGGGAAAAACAGTCTGGGTTATTCCCGCCTCGGGCAAAGGCAAACCCATCCGTGGGATTGCTTTCGCTCAAGGACCTGGATGTACTTGGTGGATAATGAGAGAAGATGGCCAAGTCCAATGTGTGCCTCGAGGAGATTTGATTCTGGGTGAAACTAGTCCATGAACTAAATTGCATGATGGACACTAACTGCTGCAAATAACCCTTGTTCTGAGCTCTGTGTTGTAGGAATCACTCTGGCAGAGAGCACCTGAACCTACAGAGGTCCAGCCTTGCCAGAAGGGCAGTAGTGACCTGACCTGAGCTGGCATCGGCACCCAACGATCCCACGCAACACTTCACCTTTTCTGTCCTGAGTGACCACCTGATGGAACCCAAAGTCATGGACTAATGGACATTTTGCCAATATGGTTCATAGACTAAGGGAATGATATCTGTGTGCGATGGGATGGGAAAGGGGAAGCTGGTTCATGTGGATTTATGGAAATATGCATGATGTAAATGGTATGAAATAAAGGGTGGAGAATGTGCTGGGTTCAGTCAGGAAAGGGCTAACTCCCTTTACTCTGGTTTCCAGGGAACTATGTTGCTGGACAGTAAGAGAAAACATTGATAAGGCCTCAGCTGGTGCTGGGGATGGCCTGTACTGAACTCAAGGTCTTTTGTCCGCTTCGGATACTGTAGCTGGCCCAGACTAACCAAGGAAGTATTTCATTCCGTAATACGTCATGTTCCGGTCTCTTTGGGTGGGGAAGAGGGTCCGGTAGCCATTACTCTGCCCTTCTCTCTCTCTCTCTCTCCTTTACTCCCTTGCTCGTCTCTCTGGGCAACTTCCTAACCCTCCTGCGTTAGCTGCTTTGCCAACTCCTGTGCTGGCTCCTTCGTGTGGGAGTTGGTGGGTTGTTTTGGGTTTTCTGGCCGTGTTATCAGTGATAAGGTTTGCTCGGAATCTGCTGCGTAGGCTCCCAGGCTCCGGCCTTCAGGCTGCGGCTCTTGGGCTGCGATCGCTCTCGGGCTGTGGTTCTCGGGCTCTCTGGGTCTGCTTTTCATCACTCAACATCTGGGTGTGTATTGGTCAGTGGATGGTGAGAAATTGTATCATATTGTATCATATTGTATATATTGTACCATATGTTTTATTTTCTACTATTTTAATTATTTATTATTAGTAGTAAATAGTTCCTATCTCAATTTTACGAGCTTCCTTATTTCTTTTTTCCTCCGATTCTTCCCCTCTACTGGAGGAGGGGAGGGGGATTTGTGAGAGTGGCTTCGTGGTATTTTGCTAGCTGGAGTATACCACGACAATGGGGCATCTGGGCCAGTCACAATGGGGTGCTTTTGCCACTCCTTCCCAGTCAGGCTTATTTCAGCCTCCAACACAGTCAGTTGTTGAGAGCCCCCAGACACACCAGAAATGCTGGTGTGGGCTGTACCCGCCTATAGCTTGATGGCATGAGGGTACATTTTGCACCCACGTCTACTAGCGCCTTATACTGCTGTGGCTCTGATGTGCCAGGCCATCGAATCCACACAGTCCAGTAAACACGGTTGTCCCTTTCCTCCACCTGGCTGGAAGCAGGGCCCCTCTATGTTGGTGCACACATCTGGACTGTTGGCCTGACAGAGCAGGTTGACCTTGACGATATACCCGTGTATCCTAGGAGATGTGAAAAATCCCTGGTATGAGAGAAGTAAACAACTTTGAGGAAGTGAGAGACTGCGGGGCATCTGGAGGAGGGGGGAGTGTAATCATCCAATAGTAAAAAAAAATCACCATATACGGCTCCATAGGGAATGTACACGCGTGGTTGAGAAGGCTATAAAAAGAATGTTGTAAAAGAATATAGTGGCTATCTGCCTGCGCAGCCTGTCATGTCCGTCTCAACAGCGACAAATGGTGACCCTGACTGAGGATTAACATCCAGGAGATAGTTGAGAGCGGTGGGAAGAGCCACGGAGACGGAGCCCAGCCTAGCGTGAGTGGCGGGGAGAGCTGCCAAGTCCGGACTTCTTGAAATTGACACCGTACAGGTGAGCGGCTGGGGACCATGGGAGCGAACTTGACTAAGGAGGAGACCATGCTTGTGACGATGTAGAAGCTACTGCTTCACCGCAGGGGAGTCAAGTTGGATGAGATGGTGCTCCGAAAAATGTTATTATGGAGTAAAGCGCAAGGATATGAAGCTAATTCTGTTATTGCATTTAGTGTAAGCAAGTGGGAGGAAGTAGGACAGAAATTGTTTGAGTGTGCCTCACAAGGTAATAAGACTGCGACGGACCTCCTTGCAACGTGGAGATTGTTGAAAGAGACTTTGAAGGACTTTAAGGCAGAGAAAGAAATCTCAGAGGAAAGCCCTTATAATCCGGGAGTGTCCGTGGTCCCGGGGTCGGCAGCGAAAAGTCAAAGTTTGGACCCAGCGGGGGAGTCTTGCCTAAACGTAGAATGCGGCTGAAAGCAAGGGGACCGTATGAGGATTCTGATGAGGACGCACAAGATGAGTTGTTTCCGCCGCAAAGGCTGAGTAAACAGAAAGCCCCTCCCGCCACCCCCTCTTCTCCTCCCGCCGTGCAGCCCTCTGCTCCGCCCCCTCCCTCTTACAAAGAGGAGGAAAAACCCCCTGTGCTGTCCACTAAGCTCTCGTTGTATCCTTCGCTACCCGAGGACAAAGAGGATGATTGGAGCGAGGAGGCTACTGACCAGCTAGAAAAGCTGAAGGGACAGAACGGGGAGAAGCAAAACGGGAAATTAGAAGGGGGGGACAAGTGTCGCCGCCAGTTCCGGAGGCGTGGGAATTCCCTCCCGCTCAGCTGACAGTAAAGCCGGTAAATGCAATGGGCTTTTGGCGAAGAGTGAAGGAACAAGCAGTGTCAGAGGGTAATTAGGACTTGTCGGAAGCCATTTCAGCACCGGTAGGGGCCGAGAAATCGGGTGGGGTAACAGGTACAATGGCCTTTCCTGTTGTTCACGGTGATGCAACCGCGGGCATCCCAGACGAACATCGGCCATATGCTTGGAAGGTGATACAGGACTTACAAGAAACGGTTGCGAAATATGGCCTGAATGCACCCGCTACCATGCAATTGTTAGGCCTAATCACTATAGAAGAAATTATACCGTATGATGTGCTCACGGGAACAAGAGCATTTGCCAATCTGCAATTACGGGCTAAATAGCACCCTCTAGTGTTGGAACAGGCTAAACACGTGGGCTTGGCAATTGGCAAGGGGCTGAGTGCACTGCTAATGGGACGATCAAGTGCCACTTTACCAGGTATCACTGTGCATGTTGGAGTTATCGATGCTGACTATACTGGACAAATAAGTGCCATGGTTTCTACCCCAACGCCACCCGTGACAATTCCAAAAGGTACTCGTATTGCTCAACTTGTCCCTTTTAAGAGTTGTGTTCCCAGGGCGCATCCAACAGAGCGTGGGGATGGTGGATTCAGATCTACGGGTGTCCCGCAAGTTATGTGGACACAAAACATCTCTGACAAATGGCCTCAAATGATGTGTGTTCTTACGATGGACGGTGCTTCCCCCTCACAGGTGAAGGTATCTGGGCTCTTAGACACAGGGGCTGATGTCACAATAGTCTCTCAACTCCACTGGCCTCAGAGTTGGCCCATTGTTACAATGGACACCGGAGAGTTGGAGTTGGGAGGAGTGGCCCAGAGTCTAATGGCAGCAAAAACTGTGACGATTCGGAACCCTGAAGGACAGGTCGCAACAGTACGACCATATGTTACTGCTGCTCCTTTGAACTTATGGGACAGAGATGTCTTGGGAGCATGGGGTGTAAGGATTACGACGGATTTTTAACAGGGGCCACTGTGCTTGAGGGCGTGCGACAACCTACCTTGGCCTTAACGTGGCTTCCGAATACACCTATTTGGGTAGATCAGTGGCCCCTCAACCCCGAGAAATTAAGTGCCCTCCACAGCTTGGTACAGGAACAATTACAGGCCGGTCATATTGAACCATCACACAGCCCATGGAACACCCCCATATTTGTAATTAAAAAGAAATCGGGAAAATGGCAGTTGTTACATGATCTACAAGAAATTAATGCCGTTATGGCTAGCATGGGTGCACTGCAACCGGGATTGCTGTCACCTGCTATGATCCCAGCAGGATGGGACATTTTAATTGTGGATTTGAAAGACTGGTTTTTTACTATTCCTTTAGCAGAACAGGATAAAGACAAATTTGCTTTCTCGGTTCCTGTCATCAGTCGTGCAGAACCCGTGAAGCGCTACCAGTGGAAAGTGTTACCTCAAGGCATGAAAAATTCACCTACAATCTGTCAATGGTTTGTAGCTCAGGCACTCTTTCGGCTACAGGAACAATACCCTGACTCTTATTGTTACCACTATATGGATTATATTCTTTGTGCCCTATCTGCTCCGGCACAGTTGGATGCTATGGAGCAAACAGCATTATGCCACCTTAAACAATATGGATTGGTTGTGGCTCCAGAAAAGGTTCAACATAAGAGTCCTTGGTTATACCTGGGTGCAAAAATATTGGATCAAACAGTACTTCCACAGCCGATAATGCTGAGTAGAGAGGTGAAAAATCTTAATGACATCCAAAAGCTAATGGGAGCAATTAACTGGGTTAGGCCCTATCTAGGGCTGACATCGTTTCAATTGAGTCCCCTAATGGAATTATTGAAAGGGGATTCCGATATTTGTGCACCAAGACGGTTAACCAGGGAGGCACACCAGGTGCTCCATGTGGTAGAAAAAGCAATACAGAGCAAATATGTTTATCGGGTGAAACTAACCGAGATTGTGCAAGTTTTTGTTTTAACAGATCACTTGATTCCATATGCAACACTTTGTCAATGGAATGAAACCTGGGGGGATCCTTTGCATGTGTTGGAGGGGATGTTTTTACCTTATCGATTTAAGAAGACAGCACCGGGCATTTTTGAGTTAGTGGTGCAGCTAATAATCAAAACAAGGACACGGTGCCTTGAACTTCTCGGTCAAGATCCCGCGACCATTGTTATTCCAATTCAAGCCACATATTTTGAGTGGTGCTTGGCCACTAACATGGCCTTGCAATCTGCGCTGGCAGATTTCCAGGGGGATATTAAATATCACCTCCCCAGACACCCGATGCTGAAACTGGTGCGAGAAATCTCGATTGGGGAAAAAGGGTTACACTCCACAGAACCAGTTGAGGGATTAACTGTGTTTACAGATGGATCGGGGAAAACAGGGAAGGCAGCTGTTACTTGGTTTGAGAATGGTAAGTGGCACGATATTGTCACGGAACAACAAAGATCACCACAGATTGTGGAACTTAAGGCAGTAACTGAGGCCTTCCGCAGATTTTCTAAACCCCTTAATTTGGTTACCGATTCTGCTTATGTTGCAGGATTGGTCCAGCAGTTAGAGCGAGCTGTAATCAAACAGGTGGATAATGAGCATTTGTTTCATTTGTTACAATTTCTATGGGAATTGATTCAGAAACGTGATAGTCCCTATTATGTTTTACACGTTCGCAGTCACACTGTTTTACCCAGATTTTTGGCAGAAGGGAATGCACGGGCTGACAGGCTTGTGTCAGTAGCCGTGCTCGGCCCGGTACCAAATACTCTGCAACAGGCCCAAGGGTCACATCCATTTTTCCATCAGGGGGCCAAAGCCTTACAAAACCAATTTCACCTGAAAGCTGCAGAGGCACGAGCCGTTGTAGCATCATGTCCTGATTGTCAAGGACAGCAGGTGCCATGTTATTATGGGGTGAACCCCAGGGGGTTGCAGACGTTGCAAATCTGGCAGACTGATGTGACACACATTGCAGAATTTGGGAGATTGAAGTATGTACATGTTTCTGTTGATACCTATTCAAATGCAGTGGTGGCCTCTGCACACACCAGGGAAAAAGCCAAAGACGCAATTCGACACTGGCAGAAGGCGTTTTCCATGTTGGGGGTCCCTGGAACAGTAAAAACCAATAACGGCCCTGCATATGTGGCTAAACCGGTTCGTGAATTCCTCCAGAAATGGGGAACACAGCATGTTACTGGCATCCCACATTCCCCTACTGGACAAGCAATTGTTGAGCGGGCCCATGGCACCCTGAAGAGCCTGCTCCAAAAACAAAAAGGGGGAATGGAAGGGGAGCCCCCAGAGGATCGGTTGACAAAGGCCATTTATGTTTTGAACTTTTTAAATGTGCCCAAGCAGGGGTCGGTCCCTCCAATTGTGAGACATTTTTCCTCTTTTTCAACATCGGAAGAGGTACGCGGCACTGCTTTGGTGCGTGTAAAGGATTTGCAAACAGGACAATGGTCTCAGCCATGTAACCTGATTACCTGGGGCAGGGGTTATGCTTGTGTCTCCACAGAAAATGGGCCATGCTGGTATCCTGCCCGTTGTGTTCGGCCTGTGCTGGATCGTCGCGGGACAGCCCAGCATCCCGCCGAAGTGGCACACAACCAATGTTTGGGTGACGTTGATGGAGCAGCTGAATCAAACTAGTTTTTGTGCCTCTTTGGCGCAACCTTGTTCACCTTTTCACACAGTCCTGGTTCAGGTACTTTGGATGATCACTCTAAGTAAGTCTATTCACCAACAGATTCAAGAACTGCCAACTTTGACGTCACACATTCAAGAGAATACCGGACTCCTCAACTCGTGGCTCTCATCATGGGGACTGGGGGGTTGGATACGCGGGATGTTAAAAACTGGGATTTTTGTGTCAGGTGTAGTAATCATTGTATTGTTAATGGTGCCTTGCTTGGTATCTCTGCTGCAAAGGGCCCTGCAGTGGATGATACAGGCAGTTTTTGTTGCACAAATACAAAAAGGGGGAATTGTCGGTGCACACAGCTGGACTGTTGGCCTGACAGAGAAGGTTGACCTTGACGATATACGCGTGTATCCTTGGAGATGTGAAAAATCCCTGGTGTGAGAGAAGTAAACAACTTTGAGGAAGTGAGAGATTGCGGGGCAACTGGAGGAAGGGGGGTAGTAATCATCCAATAGTTAAAAAAGAATCACCATATACGGCCCAATAGGGAATATACACGCATGGTTGAGAAGGCTATAAAAAGAATGTTGTAAAAGAATAAAGTTGCTATCTGCCTGCGCAGCCTGTCGTGTCTGTCTCAACAGCGACACTGCTAAAAGTGGTCTGATTCACAGTCACTCATGTCTTGGGGGAATGGACTATTGCTCCGCTGCTGTTTGGCTACGGGAGCAACCATTTTCTTGGAAGAGTCCTTACTTGTGAGCTTTTTCCCTTTCAGTTCACATACTCGTTCCTCTAAGTGCGAGGTAAGTTTTCCATCCCACTTCCTCATGTCCTCTCCATGGTCACGTAGGTAAAACCACAGGGTACGGAATGATGGATACCTTTCATATTCCTTTCTTTGAGGAGAGAAACGCTTCCTCCTAATTGCTGAGACACTGGCTCATGCAGGTGGGGACTGGAACATCTCCTTTCTGAATTGCTTAAACTCCTTGGACAGCTCCTCTATAGCTGAGACACAGGCCCGCATGGGGGAAGAGACAGTGTCCTCATATCCCTGGAACTTTTGAATCAACTCCTCCACTATTGGGTCTTTATCCCTTTGCCAAGTCAATACTGCAAATATGGCAGCTAACGAGGGTGGTCTATTCTGCATTATCTTCCGCCACATGGGTCGTGTGTACCTAATTCTATCTGGATCTGTCCTCTCATCACCATAAATAACTCTTGCACAGCTAGTTCCCTCAAGTACTGGATAGCTTTATCTGTGGTGGTCCATTTGTGTACGTAATATGGCACATCTTCCTTAAAAGGATACCTTTCCCTCACACTATCCAGGAGCTGCCTCCAGAGGCTTACATTTTGTGTCTCCCTCCCAATTGCTCTATCAATGCCACTCTCTCTGGCAAGTGACCCCAACTCCTTGGCTTCTCTACCCTCTAATTCAATGCTACTGGCCCAATTATCCCAGCAGCGAAGCAGCCTGGTCATAGTATGTTCACCTTGATGACGGCCAAAGTCTCTCCGGATATCCCGGAGCTCCTTCAAGGCTAAAGATCGCATGGTTACATCTGTGTCACCATCATCCTCTGTCTCTGTTTCTGCAACTGTCCCTTGGGATGGCCTTGCTTTCTCCCCCTCCACCTGTACCAGATCGCCTGATTTATGTTTCCATTTCTTTTTCTGTACAGGGGCAACTAACACTGGTGCTGGTTGGCACTGACAATGCCACACAGAGGTTTGCACGGGTGTATTGCACCCTGCAGTGTGTAGAGCTGTTGTGGGAGGCGGAGCTACAGAAGGAGGCAGAGTTGCATTCGAGGGCGGAGCCGCAGTGGGAGGCAGAACCATTGTGGGAGGTAGAGCCACACTGGGAGCTGGAACTGCAGTGGACAACGGAGCTGTTGTGGGAGGTGGAACCGTTGGGAAAGGTGGAACCGTTGGGAAAGGTGGAGCTGCAGTGTCTGTTGAGGGGAGCTGACATCGCCATGGAGGTAGAGGTGGCGCAGAGGGTGCAGCGGCTGCCGTGTCTGTCGAGAAGTGTTGATGTTGCTGCAGGGGTGGAGGTGGTGCAGCGGGTGCAGTGGCTGTACTGTCCATCAAGGGGCATTTCCATCGCCGTGGGGGTGGAGTCGGTGCGGAGGATGGGCTACTTGTGAGCGGTGATGTAGCCATGGGGGACAAAGCCGGCACACAGGGCCTGCCTCTTCCCCAAACACCGGTAGCAGATAGGGCAGTATTCCCAATCAGTTTTTTTAACAATAAACAAGAACTGGAGAACATTCAGAATCATGCTAATCCCCGGCCATAGGTCACCTCGAGGTCATGAAAAATTTCCCAAATACTCATACACTTGTGCCATTGACCAGAGAGAAGAGGGGGAAAATTGGAATA
This sequence comes from Rhynochetos jubatus, assembly GCA_027574665.1. Lineage (NCBI taxonomy): Eukaryota > Metazoa > Chordata > Aves > Eurypygiformes > Rhynochetidae > Rhynochetos > Rhynochetos jubatus. The sequence goes on along the minus strand of CM050689.1, from coordinate 8,085,317 downwards.
ATTTCCACACATCCACCCAACTGAGTAATTCCTTCACATCCAACCCACTGAATAATTCCTCCTCTACAGGCTGTGTCCCAGACGAGAAAAGGGAAAAGGTGTAATTAGTGAAAGGCCCCACAAGATGACACGAGAAATATGCAAACACTAGTACTGCATACAGATACATGATTACTCCCCAAACCAGTAGTATACAGACCAGACAAATCAGACTCTTCAGTCTGGTCAGAGCATATATGATCAGTATCATAAGGAGCACCCAAGGCACTAAATCCCACCATTCTATCAACATCTTAAAGAGCCAACAACTTAATGTGCTGACCAGCCACGACAACATCTCTAAAACCAATACTTATCACACAATCTGCTTTAACACACAGTAATCAGATTTGTACTTATCTCAACCCTTCAAGCCCCACGTTGGGTGACAAAAAGGACTGTCATGGTTTAACTCCGGCTAGCAAAATACCACAAAGTCACACTCACAAATCCCCCTCCCCTCCTTCAGTGGAGGGGAAATCGGAGGAAAAAGAAATAAGGGAGTTCGTAAAATTGAGATAAGAACTATTTACCAATTAAATCTAAATAAATAGGTACAGATACTACTAATAATAAATAATTAAAATAATAAATAATGAAACATATAGTACAATATAAACAATATTATACAATATGATACAATTTCCCACCATCCACTGACCAATGCACACCCAGATGTTGAGTGATGAAAATCAGACCCAGAGAGCCTGAGAACCACAGTCCAAGAGCAATCGCAGCTTGAGAGCCGCAGCCTGAGGGTCGGAGCCTGGGAGCTAACGCAGCAGATTCCGAGTGAATCCTATCACTGATAACACAGCCAGAAAACTCAAAACAACCCACCAGCTCCCACATGAACGAGCCAGCACAGGAGTTAGTTAGTTAGCAAAGTAGCTAACGCAGGAGGGAGGGTTAGCAAGTGCCCAGGAGTAGACAAGTGAGGGAGTAAGGGAGAGAGAACAATGGGAAGCATAATGGCTACCGGACCCCCATCCCCACCCAAGAGAACCAGAACATGACATACTATGGAATGAAATACTTCCTTGGTCAGTTTGGGTCAGCTACAGTATCCAAAGCGGACAAATACCTTGAGTTCAGTACAGGCCCTCCCCAGCACCAGCTGAGGCCTTATCAATGTTCTTCTTAGCAACTTCCTCGTAACCACAGTAAAGGGAGTTAACCCTTTCCTAACTGAATCCAGCACATTCTAGGGAGTAATGGGGAGAGTAAAAGGGAAGAGTAATTCCCTTGGTCTACCAGGTAAAACCACAGGGTACCCCGTGTGGGATATCTCTTGTATTCCCTTCTTGGAGCCGAGGAACGCTTGCTTTTGATAGCCAAGACAATAGCCCGTGGTGGTGGGGAGCGGAACATCTCCTCTCCAAGTTCCTTGAGCTCTTTAGACAGTCTCTCTACAGTTGAAACACAGGCTTGTATGGTGGAGGAGAGACTTTTCTCATACTCTCAGAATCAGCACATCATCTTGTCTACAGTTGGTGCCTCATCCTCTCTCCAAGTTATTATTGAGAGCACACTAGAATATGAGGGTGGTGCACTCCGCATTATCTTCTGCCACATAGGTCTAATGCAGTAAACTTTGTCCGGGTCGGTAGATGCTAGTGGGTTGTTTGGGTCTCAGTAAACCATCTCCAGCACCGCTAGTTCTCTTAGGTACTGGATGCCTTTCTCCATGCTGGTCCATCTGTGTAACTGTTGTGGCACACTTTCTCTAAAAGGGTACCTCTCCTTCACACTGGTCAGGAGTCATTTCCAGAGGCTGATGTTCTGTGCTCTACATCCAATTGCTTTATCAATGCCCCCTTCTTCGGCAAGTGACCCCAGCTGTTTAGCCTCTTTCCCCTCTAGCTCCATACTACTGGCCCCATTATCCCAGCAGCGAAGCAGCCAGGTCATGATATGTTCACCTGGGCAGCGGCTGTAGTCTCTACGGATGTCCTGTAGCTCCCTCGGGGATAAGGACCGCGTGGTCACAACAGCTTCATCCTCTGTCTCCGACTCTTGAGATGGCCCTGCTCCCGTCTCCTTATGGTTTGTTTCTGTCACCTGAGATAGATAGCCTTGCTTCCTCATCATCCTCGGCTATGCGGACTGATTTACGTGTGTATTTCTTTTTCTGAACTGGGGCCACGGACAGTGGTCGACCCTGGCAATAGCACACAAAAGTCTGGGGAAGTGAAGCCACTGTGGGAGGTGGACTTACTATGGAAGACAGGCTGGCCTCAGTGGGAGGCAGTGACGTTGATGCAGGCATTGAGGGTGATGATGCAGGCATTGGAGGCAGTGATGCAGGTGTGGTGGATGGTGATGCAGGCATTGGGGCTGATGTAGGCGTGGTTGCAGCCATGGTTGCAACCGTGGTTGCAGCTGCGCAGGCTCGGGTTACCAGCTTGCTCCCTGTGTATATCCTTGCTGCCCCCTTGCACATTAAAGCAGCTCGGATGACTGCACAGACCCTGCGTCTGCCCCAGGCACTGGTAGTGGATGGGGCAGCGCTCCCAAACATTTCCTTAACTTTGCCCAAAGCCACTAAAACATTCACTAGCAAGCTGATCCCTAGCCACAGGTCACCCCAACCACATGAAAAATTTCCAAAATACTCGTATGCCTTTGCCATCGGACTGAGAGGGGAAAAATTGAAAAAGTTTTTCCACGTGCCCCCCAGCACCACATAACCTCTCCTCTATCGATCGGCTGTGTCCCCGAGGAGAAAAAGGGAGAGGCATAATTGTAGAAAGCCTCCAGGAGATAATTCATGATGTACCAGGGGGCCAACAGTATTAAGTACAGATAGAGGTATAGTATCCCTGCCAGCATCAGCAGCACACAAAACAGCCTGACCAGCCCCCTCAGACCGGCTCGCACATAAAAAATCGAGATAAGCAGTAACACATAAAGGGAGCAGATCCTGCCATTCAGTCAGCAGCCTGAAAAGCCCTGAATTCAGTGCCTGGATGAGCCACCACCACATTGTTTCCCCGGGCTTATCACAAACTATGATCTGTTCTTATCTCAACTCTCTTGAGCCCCAGGTTATGCACCAAAAGGAACTGTTGTGGTTTAGCCCTGTCAGGTAATTAAGCACCACAAGTCGCTCTACCACTCCATGCCCCCCCACTCCCAGTGAAGAAGGGTTGGAGGAAAAACAAGGGATGCTTGTAGGAGTTAAGAACTATTTAATTATATAAATGAAACTTATGGAGTCACTAACAATGCTATTGCTAATGATAGGAACACCAGTTTTGTGTCTTTACAAAAGAAGCCTGTGCACACCCAGGCTCAAGACAAGGAACAAAAGAAACCTGTGTGAACTCAGACTTAAGATAAGAGACTATTGAAACTACATGATCCCTTGAATATGGTAAACCACCTGAATATCTGGAATATCTAAATTACAGGAATATCTTGAATGTGTCAAATGAACTTGTCTTGAATATTTTAGGGGGATCAGGAAGTCTGTACGCTCAGAGTACCTCAGCCAATGGAGAAATGAGGAGGGTCTCTTGCGGTCGGGAAAGTAGGATAAAAGGGGGCTGCGTCCCCCTGTACATTGAGAGACCCCACAGGAATATGTCCCGTGGACTCTCCCTTTATTCGAATAAAGTTTTATTTTTATTTTTTCTTACAGGACTCCTCTGTCTCCTTTGTGAACACTGACTCCTGGTAACGTGATTTTCTGTACACTAATAACTAATAAAAAGAACAAAAAAATAGAACCAATTATACAGGATCTCACCACCCATGGACGGACACAGCCAAGTTCCAGGCAAGGCAGAAAAATAAATCCAAACACCCTGACGAAAAAAACCAAAAAACCCAAAAAAAAAAAAAACCAAAAAGGGAAGGAGAACACCCCCCCTCCCCACCCCCAATCAGTCCGGGAGCCGAGAGCAGGGAGAGGAATAAAAACTTTCAAATCCCGACTCCTAGATCAATCTGCTTGACAAAAGACACTCCTCAGCTAATCACCCGTCATGTCCGAACAAAGACCGCCCTGTGCTCCTAGCGGAACCCCCGGGCCGCCTGCAAACGTCCCCCTCTCCCTGCCCCACCGGCTCGCAGTGCTGCTGCTACCGGGGTGACACCAACCACTCAGTTTGATGTATCTTGGAGTGAAACAAAATATAGACTGGTCCTAGAAGAGCAGCTGATCGTTGCCTGGGACTAGGACAGATGTGTACCCTGCTTTGGAAGTTTAAGGGGTTTTTGCTGTACATTTGTATTGTGATTAACAGCAAAAAAAAATTCAGTTGTGTCCCTGTATTTGACAATTTTGACGGGTACCCTAAAAGCAGCATCTGTGCCAGGACCCAATGCCCTTTATGGCACTTACTGCCAGACCAGAGCCTGGCTAAATGTTTTTTGCTCCTTCATCTCACCTTGCTATCTTTTTTTGCTACAAGTAAAACGATTCCCAAGTTTGCCCAGGACTTCTGGAGGGACAGGCATGTTTTGTGCTGGTTGTGAGTGCCATAAAATCCCAGCTCCAAATTAGAAGAAATTAGAGACATTGCACAGTTCATTCATCTTCACTAAATAGGTTTCTTAGGAAATACACATGTAGATTGAAGGAACACAATGGCCCCTGGCTGATTGCTTTGTGTACCCTCCAATGCCCCTACAATGGTATTGACTTGCTTTTTATATTGTGCACAAAAGCCACACTAACGTTTTCTTGTCTCTTCTGTTGGCCAATTCCCTCTTTGCCAATGGATGGCTGAATTCTTTCAACCCCAACACCCCCCCCACACACACACACCCACCCCAAATAGCCAGGGAAGGCAAACCTCACCTGGAGCTAGTAGGAAAAGCTGAGCAATTCTAAAAGGAATTAACTTTGGGACATCAGACCATAAACCTTACAAAAGTGTGGGCACTGGCAGAGGCAACACTGCCAATCCTGAAGCTATTCCTCTGGAAGAATCTACACAAATGCATCTTGTTGGGACGGGAAGGGTAGCAACCAAGCCAAGTACAAAGTAAGGTGTGGGATTTGTCTCTCTGCCTCACCTCCAAGAGCGTTTTGTAGATCTCCCATGAAACCATGCCCTGCTCTTCAGCCTCCCTGCCACACTCGTGCCTGGAGGACAGGGTCATACCATCAGCTCTTCTCACAGGGTTTGTCCTACACCAACATCCTGGGAAATTTCCTCAGAAACATTGCCTAGTGCTTTCCCTGGTATTGTGAAGGCTGAAGGGCTGAGCCCACCTCCTTCAGATGTCTCTAGAGTCTATCCTCCCCAAAAGCCCGCACACACCTTCACTTAGTCCGTAAAGCTGGCTTTGCAGGCAGCCAGACATAGGGCCAGTGTCCCGATAGGGACCAGGGCACCAGCTTTTATCCCCAGGTCTTTGTACCCCGAGCATTTGACACAGAGCATCGGCATCCTCTGCACGCCATCTTCTGAGAAACCGATGCACTTAAAAAGTGCCAGGGACCGGTGTAGGCTGGATCTGTCGAGCGAGAGCAATTCGGAGAGGCTGCGAGAGCTCGCAGCACAGTGCCCGGCACACTGCCAGGCACTCACTGTCTGGCCCAGCCCTCCCCGGGACTCCCGCCCCTCCCCAGCCCCTCCATGGGGAGCCCCTTTCCTGGGCTCGTCGGCCGCGCTCACGGCAAGCGGCTCTCGCCGCACCGGGCACTCGCCGTGCCGGCTCGGGCCCCCGCGCCCGGCGCACCGGCAGCCGCCTGTTCCACGACGATTTCCGACGGCGTCGACGCGGGCAGCGCGTCCCCGGCCGCGGGGCTCCAGGTGCGGGGCTCGGCGTGGCGCCCGGCCTGGGCCAGTCTCCGGCAGCAGCCAGGGGCCGGCAGCAGCTCGAGGGCACCGGATTGCATCGCCCGGGACCGTCTGGGGCCGGGGCCGGCGGGGCGGGGCGGCCGGCGGGGAGGCGGGGGGGAGGGAGGGCAGCGGGCGCTGCCGGCGGTGCTCCGGGGATGCCCTGCCTCCCCCCGCCTTGCCAGAGCGGCGCCGGGGCCTCTCCTTCCCTTTCGCCTACTTTTCCCTTTCGCCTACTTTTCCCTTTCTCCGTCACTCCTCCCCCGCCCCAAGGAGGCCAGCTCTCCCGGCGGCGCCGTGCCAGAGCTGCCCGCGCCGCCCCGGGGCCGGGCGGGACCGCAGCGCCGTGCCGGGGCTCCGGGCCGGCCGCCCCATGCGCCCGCCCGGCGCCCTGCTCGCCATGGACGAGGGAGCTTTCTTGTTATCCGCTCCGGTAGCACGGAGCCCCGGCGGGAACCCGTCGAGGCTGCACAGCATCGAGGCTATCCTGGGGTTCACCAAGGAGGACAGCCTGCTGGGCCCCTTCCTACCCGCCGGCAGCGCCGGCAGCATCAAGAAGGCGGACAGGCGGGGTGCCTGGCACTGCCTCCCCAAGATGCCCGGAGAGCTACCGCCGGCCGAGACCCAGGGCTGCGTCGAGTGCTTCCAAGGTGAGCGCAGCGAGTGAGAGCGAGATTGCGGGCGGGCAGGCGCCTCTCCTGCGTGCCCTCGGGCAGGCCCTGCGGGGATGTCATCCTCCCGGTGACCCGCCTGTCTTCCACTCCCAGAGCTGTACTGCCCCGGCAGTGCCAGCCCTGAGCTGCCCGCCAGCAGCAGCGGCGAGGGGAAGCCGTCGGACGAGGAGCAGCCCAAGAAGAAGCACCGGCGGAACCGCACCACCTTCACCACGTACCAGCTCCACGAGCTGGAGTGCGCCTTCGAGAAGTCCCACTACCCCGACGTGTACAGCCGCGAGGAACTCGCCATGAAGGTCAACCTCCCCGAGATCCGCGTGCAGGTAATGCCCGCCTCGCCAGCCCGTCTGCTGCCTGCCCCGACCCGAGGCAGCCGGAGCTGCTGTGTGCCAGGGCAGCGGCAGTGGGCAGCCAAGCCAGGCGGGTGGGTAGGGTGGCCCAGCTCTGCCACGGGGCCCTTGCTGTGCTGATCTCTGCCGAGTGTGGGACCGCGGGTGGAGAGATCTGCCGCAGCTCGGTGCGGCATGCTGTCCACTGCTCCATCATGTTTCCCACGTTCCACTTCATATGCGCTGCTGTGCCTGTGGGAGAGCCGCTGCCCTCCGTGGGACAGCCATGCTGCCATGCCACCCCGTGGTCCAGCTAACCCGGCTGTGCTTGCAGGTATGGTTTCAGAACAGACGGGCCAAGTGGCAGCGGCAGGAGAAGCTGGAGGTGACCTCCATGAAGCTGCAGGACTCACCCATCCTCTCCTTCAACCACTCACTGCAGGCGACGCCTATGGGTCCTCTCAGCAGCAACCTGCCCCTGGAGATGTGGCTTGGCCCGCCTGTGCCCAGCAGCATGGCCCTGCAGACTTTGCCCAGCTTCGTGGCTTCGCCGCAGAGCCTGCCCAGCACTTACACGCCACCACCCTTCCTGAACTCTCAGGCAGTGACCCATGCACTGCAGCCCCTGGGGGCCATGGGGCCACCGCCACCTTACCAGTGCAGGGCCACCTTTATGGACAAGTTCCCTTTGGACGAGGCAGACTCCCGCAACACCAGCATTGCCGCCTTGTGGATGAAGGCCGAGGAGCACATCCAGTTCATCGGCAAACCCTGGCAGACAATCTGAACTCCTCCTTCAGCATCTGGGAGAAACCCACAGGGAAGACTGGTCCTGGGATATCCAAGGGATGCCCTTGCTCTCCTGGGTGCCCAGGCAAGGGAGGGCTGTCCCTTGCATCAGTGTTTTCCCCATGCCTTGACTTGCTTTGTATTTTGTGGTCCTTTTAATTCCCTTTTCCACATGCCCTGCAGAGTTAGGGGCCTGATCATAACTTAGGAAAAAAACCCTCTTTCACTCTCCCTTCTTGGCTGGACGCTTTAGTTGCAATAAAAGCTGCAGTAGGGCGAAGAGCTGTGTAAGGTGGCTGGGAACTGAGGCCTGCTGTTACCTGGGGAGTGTTTTCTGCTTTTGCACCATTAAATGGCACAACCTGCATGAAGGCTGTGCGTGGTGTTTCTACACCTGAATGGGCTGCTCAAGTGAGACCTTCCACTGCTGTGATGCGCAGAGAGGTGGGATAGGCCTGGCCGTGGGCTCTCCTCCCTCCCCCTCCAGCAGCAGGACCCTGCCCAAACTGGCTGTGGGCACAGCAGGGAGCACACCCAGCTATGGGCTCCCGCTCTGCAAGGAGAGACCAGGGCCCTCGCAGTCCGTGGGCCAGGCACAGCACTCCCACAGCTGCACTGGTAGGGCAGCCCTGTGTTTGGATGGGCTGTGCCCACCCCTGCCCATGCAGGACAGGGTCAGTGCCAGTCCCCTGGCCCTTGCTGCCTCCTCAGAAAAGGGGATTGGAGGTGCTGCAGGGCCCTGTGCTCCTGCAGCCCAGCTGCCCATGGTGGGAGACGGGTGGTAGCTGACAGGGCACTGGACACCTGGCTGGGTGGCTGGAGCTGTCGGCAGAGACCCCCTGGGTGCATCCTGCCCGATGCGGCTTCCCAGTGCAGCCCTGGGAGGCTGGCACAGCACTGGGCTGTGCTCGCTCCCCTGCTCATCTGCTGCCCATCGCCAAGCTGCCAAAACTAAAAATGTGGCATCTTTATTTTCCATTATCTCTGTTACTGCCTGTAATGGGGCTGAGAAGCTGTAATGAAACACCCCTTCTCCACTGGGCATGGGGTGCTCTACACACTCTGGGGGTTGTGGCAATTAATGTTTCTCATTAGGGAAGAGAGAAGGATGCACAAGCACCCTCATTGTGTCCTGGGGATGATTCAGTGCAGACCGGGAGACCTCTCCTTTCACCATTTCCCACTCGTGGTCAGACAAAGGCTGGCGTCTAATTATATTTTCACAATCTGTGTGTATCTTTTAGGAGTCCTGTCAGAAACAAGTATGTCAGCTTTGTTCAGCTTCAGAGAGCTTTTTAACCTTAGCAGTTTCTAAACATCCATTCACAGCCTTTTCCACAGCAGCCCCCATCTAGAGACCTGCTTTTACAGATAATAATAGGGATCCCTCTATTTTGAATTGCCTTTTCCTCTCTCCCCAGCCTCCTTGTAGATCCAACCTGCCTCTCTGGACATGCTGTGCCCAGGCCCCCAGGCTTCCCTTCCCTGAGCTGTGCTGGTCCCCAGGGGTGCAGGGAGGCCCAGTGAGTGGTCCCCGCTGAATTCAGAGGGGGGTATGTAGCCCTGCTCAGGCCAGACTGTCCTGTTGGTGTCTGGACCTGTCAGTGCCACTGTATGTGTGGTGGTGCCCAGCCTCCCCAGTACACAGCTTCTTGTTTCCTTGGCAGAGAAAGGGCTGTGCTGTCGTTGTTGGGATCAGGGAACTAAATCACTAACTTCTAGTAAGGAAACCTGAATAAACTTCTGGGGGGAGGGAAAGAGAACAAAACCTGAATTGCTTCAGGTTTTGGGTCTTATCCCAGTGGTCCTTTCACAGGTGAGCTTTGTTTGCATCACTGAGGTTGCTGGGCTTGCAAGAAGGTACATCTCTGGTGGCTACGAGGGAAGGATGTCTCTTGGTGTGCTGGAGAAGTGCCTACGCATCTCGGGCTGTGTCAGCAACAGAGACACACTAACAAATGACTGCACAGGTTCTGCACACTCTTCCTCCTAGGGGGCAGGAACAATCCCACTTGTACTTACTTGAATGCAGTCCAGCTGCATCTCTGAGGCTGAAAACGCTCCTGCACATGAGTATGTTTAACTGTTGCCCAATAGCTCTTACCTGGGCTTGTTGTTCATGATTAACAAGATTTCAGTGGTGCTCTTCCACATTTTGATACTACTACCCTCCCTCCCTGTTGCCTCTAGTTCTTCTGTGTCCCATAAAACCATGAGAAAGACCCCCTCCGACTTTTGGATCAGCGCTTTAACCAGCACTTTGCTGCTTGCTTAAGACAGTTGATGACTAACAGCAGATAATGACACAATGACAGGACAGCAGAAATAGCAGCTGAAGACCCTTGTTCACTTTAGTTAAGCTCCTGATCCAACACCTGTGAGCAAAAAATGAAATATTATGTCAAGCTACAGTGATTTTTCTTTTATTGATGCATTAAGCAGGTCTTTTGTTATATATTGTACATGTGAACCCTGTAACAGATAAACTGTGTGCATTCATGTCCTTCAAGGAAAGCTATGAGTTTATTGCTAAAAATAAATATTTTAACCAGCTAAACCTAAGTGGGCACAGCCAGGTAAATATTATTCTAGACAAATAAAGGGACAGAAGCATATGCAAACTCATATCTTTCTTGTACCCCGTCTAGTTTTCTGTGTTCCTACTCTTTCTTTCAAATTATCCCATTCTATTTTAAAAGCTCATTTGTTCATTTTGTTGTAAATATCTTCTTCTTAATTGGGTACTGAGTCTAATAATCCTGCCTTGGCTTGTTAACTGTACAATAGCAGTCAGAGTTAATGACCCATTAGTGATTAATTCCTCAAACAGCATCTAATTGTGCACTCTAAAACCTTTTTTAAAAACTGGATTAAATAATCTAGATCCTTAACCACTTCTTTACTCTAACTTTGCTAAGGCTATTAGCCTGGCATTTTCTGAGTGATCTATTTCTTCTTTTGCTTAAACTGTATTAGCAAGATAGCATTTTTAGTGTCTATATTTGACTTCTTTGCAACATCTGAAGTTTTAAGGAAGAATAATACCAATAAAAGACTAGCAGTGAAAATATTAAGAAATGTACTCATTTGCAATAAGACAACTTGCAGACAGTGACTGTTGTTATGCTAACCATGGCATACCACCTTTTGGGAGGGGTAGACTTGTAGGACAGGGTTTGTCAGTGGTCATGGCTACTCATGGAAGTGTGTAGGCTTTGGCAGGGGGAAGCTGTAAATACTTCTGAGAGTTTTCCCAAGAGTAAATCAGTCTTCACTCAGTGTCCTGAATATGGGGCTGTTGGCAAGGGCTGCCCAGGAGACTCCTGGGAGGGATTGCTACATGGAGACAAATCCTTACTACCCTTCCATGGGAACAGATCCCTGCTCCTGGGTGTACCACACTTCCCTGCTCAACACAGGGCAAATGACTAGCGAGGAGGGGCAAACCTTGCTGGGAATGGGAGGCAAGACAAGTTGTGCCTGCTACCAGTCAAACTGGACTCTCCCATCATCAAACAGGCCTTGGGGAGGGCAGTCAGTGCCAGAAGCTGAGGAGCAATTTCCCCTTTCTTTCCCTGTTGTATCTCACTTGGTGAACAGCCTGAACTAGGACCCTAGCTGTATTTGGAAAGCCTTCTAGTTCATTTCCAGGTAAATCCCACATGACCAGTCTGAGCTTTCTATTTTTCAGTTGAGGAGAGGATGGATATACATTTTATAATGGGGCTAGTAGTATGGAGCTAGAGGGGAGAGAGGCTAAACAGCTGGGGTCACTTGCCGGAGAAGGGGGAATTGATAAAGCAATTGGGCGTAAGCCACAGCATGTCAGCCTCTGGAAACGACTCTTGACCAGCGTAAAGGAAAGGTACCCTTTCAGAGAGAGTGTGCCACAACAGCTACCCAGATGGACCAGCATGGAGAAAGGCATCCAGTACCTAAGAGAACAAGCGGTACTGGAGATTGTTTACTGAGACCCAAACAACCCACGAGCATCCACTGAACCCAACGAAGTCTACTGCACCTGGTCCATGTTAATGTGGAGCGCACCACCCTCATACTCCAGCGTGCTCTCAATAATAACTTGGAGAGAGGATGAGGCACCAACCGTAGATGAGATGGTCCACCGATTGCGAGAGTATGAGGAAAGTCTCTCCTCCCCCATACAAGCCTGTGTTTCGGCTGTGGAGAGACTGTCTAAAGAGCTCAAGGAACTCCGAGAGGAGGTGTTCCGATCCCCACCTCCACGGGCCAGTGCTTTGGTTATAAAGAGCAGGCGCTTCTCTCCTTCAAGGCAGGAATACAACAGATATCCCTCACGGGGTACCCTGTGGTTTTACCTGAGAGACCACAGACAGGATATGAGGAGGTGGGATGGAAAACCTACCTCTCTCCTGGAACAACGAGTAAATGAACTGGAAGGTAAAAGATCTACTAGTGGGGACCCTGCCAGAAAAGTTGCTGCTCCCGTATCTAAATGGGATGAACAAAGTGACATGTCCAATAATCCTTTTCTCCAGGACATGAGTGAGGCATGTGAGTATTAACGGGGCCCTGCCTCCAGCCAGGTGGAGGAAAGGGACAACCGTGTTTACTGGACTGTGTGGATTCAATGGCCTGGCACATCAGAGCCACAGCAGTACAAGGCTCTAGTAGACACGGGTGCACAGTGTACCCTCATGCCATCAAGCTATAAGGGGGTACAGCCCATCACCATCACTGGTGTGACTGGGGGCTCTCAACAACTGACTGTGCTGGAGGCTGAAATAAGCCTGACTGGGGAGGAGTGGCAAAACCACCCTATTGTGACTGGCCCAGATGCCCCATGCATCCTTGGCATTGACTATCTCAAGAGAGGGTACTTTAAGGACCCGAAAGGGTACCAGTGGGCTTTTGGGATAGCTGCTTTAGAGACTGATGAAATTGAGCAGCTGTCCATCTTGCCTGGTCTCTCACAGGACCCTTCTGTTGTGGGATTGCTAAAGGTTGCAGATCAACAGGTGCCAATTGCCACTACAACAGTGCACCGGTGACAGTATCGTGCTAACAGAGACTCTTTGCTTCCCATCCAGAAGCTGATTCGTCAGCTGGAGAGCCAAGGGGTGATCAGCAAAACCCACTCACCCTTTAACAGCCCCATCTGGCCAGTGCATAAGTCTGATGGGGAATGGAGATTGACAGTGGACTATCGTGGCCTGAATGAAGTCACGCCACCACTGAGTGCTGCTGTGCCGGACATGCTGGAACTCCAATACGAGCTGGAGTCAAAGGCAGCCAAGTGGTACGCCACAATTGACATTGCTAATGCTTTTTTCTCCATTCCTTTGGCAGCAGAGTGCAGGCCACAGTTTGCTTTCACCTGGAGGGGCATCCAATACACCTGGAATCGGCTGCCCCAGGGGTGGAAACACAGCCCTACCATCTGCCATGGACTGATCCAGACCGCACTGGAACAGGGTGCAGCTCCCGAACATCTACAGTACACTGATGACATCATTGTATGGGGCGACACAGCTGACAAAATTTTTGAGAAGGGGAAGAATATCATCCAAATTCTGCTGAAAGCCGGTTTTGCCATCAAGCAAAGTAAGGTTAAGGGTCCTGCATGAGAGATTCAATTCCTAGGAGTAAAATGGCAAGATGGACGTCACCAGATCCCGATGGATGTGATTAACAAAATCACAGCTATGTCCCCACCAACAAGCAGAAAGGAAACTCAGGCTTTCCTAGGCGTTGTGGGTTTCTGGTGAATGCATATCCCAAATTACGGCCAAACTGTAAGCCCTCTTTATGCAGTGACCTTGAAGAAAAATTATTTCAAATGGGGCCCTGAGCAGCGACAAGCCTTTGAACAGATCAAGCAGGAGGTTGTGCATGCAGTAGCCCTTGGACCAGTCCGGACAGGGCCAGAAGTAAAGAATGTGCTCTACACCACAGCTGGAAAGAACGGCCCTACCTGGAATCTCTGGCAGAAAGATCCAGGAGAGACCTGAGGTCGAACCCTTGGATTTTGGAGCTGGGGATATAGAGGATCTGAGGTCCACTACACCCCAACCGAAAAAGAGATACTGTCAGCTTATGAGGGAATCCGATCTGCCTCAGAAGTGGTTGGAACTGAAGCACAACTCCTCCTGGCACCTCGACTGCCAGTGCTGGGATGGACGTTCAAAGGCAGGATCTCTTCCACTCATCATTCCACCAATGCTACATGGAGTAAGTGGGCTGCCCTAATAACACAACGATCCCATATAGGGAACCCAGTCGCCCAGGAATCCTAGAAGTGATCATGGACTGGCCGGAAGGCAAAGACTTCGGGATGTCGCCAGAGGAGGAGGTGACATGGGCTGAAGAAGCCCCTTTGTACAATCAGTTGCCAGAAGAAGACGAGAAGCAATATGCCCTGTTTACTGATGGGTCCTGCCGCATTGTAGGGAAACATCGGAGGTGGAAATCTGCTGTGTGGAGTCCCACCCGACAAGTTGCAGAGACTGCAGAAGGCCAAGGTGAATCGAGTCAGTTTGCCGAAGTAAAGGCCATCCAGCTGGCTTTGGACATTGCTCAACGAGAGAAATGGCCAGTGCTTTACCTCTACACTGACTCATGGATGGTGGCAAATGCTCTGTGGGGGTGGCTGCAGCAATGGAAACAGAGCAACTGGCAGCGCCGAGGAAAACCCATCTGGGCTGCCACATTATGGCAGGACATTGCTTCCCATCTAGACAACCTGGTCATCGAAGTGCGTCACACTGATGCCCACGTACCCAAAAGCCAAGCTACTTAAGAACATCGATACAATCAGCAGGTGGATCAAGCTGCTAAGATTGCAGTGGCTCAGGTGGATCTGGACTGGCAACATAAAGGTGAGCTGTTCATGGCTAGGTGGGTCCATGACACCTCAGGCCACCAAGGGAGAAATGCCACGTACAGGTGGGCTTGTGACCGAGGGGTGGATTTGACCATAGACACAATTGCTCAGGTCATTCATGAATGTGAGACGTGCTGCTATCAAACAAGCCAAGAGGGTGAAGCCTGTTTGGTATGGGGGGCGATGGCTGAAATACAAATATGGGCAGGCCTGGGAGGTTGACTATATCACCCTCCCCAAGACCCGCCAGGGTAAGTGCCATGTCCTCACAATGGTGGAGGCAACCACGGGGTGGCTAGAAACATATCCAGTGTCCCATGCCACTGCCCAAAATACCCCATTGATGCGACTCAAGATCCCGTACTTGAACTAGAGCCTTTCCCTGTATAACAGGGGAGTCACCTCCAAAGTGCTTACGCACGGGAGGAACTCCATTATCATCACAATTTAGAAAGTTCAAAACATACAGCGCGTTTTGTAAACGCTCATGTGGAGAGCTGCCCTCGCTCCCCCTTTTTTGTTTATGAAGCATCTGCTTTAAGGTACCATGGGCGCGTTCCACAATGGCTTGGCCTGTTGGAGAGTGAGGGATGCCGGTGGAATGGCGCACACCCCACTGCTGCAAAAAAAGGGCAAAAGCACGAGAGGCGTACGCTGGCCCGTTGTCTGTCTTCATAAGAGCAGGGACGCCCATGGTCGAAAAAATGGCCAAAAAATGACAACGAACGTCACGGGCTTTTTCTCCAGAGTGTGCTGAGGCAAAAATACACAATGAAAAGGTATCAATAGAGACATGGACGTACTTCAAACGTCCAAATTCGGGACAATGTGTAACGTCTGTTTGCCAAATTTGCAACAGGGCCAGGCTTCGAGGATTGACCCCTAAAAAGGGAACAGGAGTCTGCGATTGGCAGTCGGGACAAGCCTGGATAATGTCCCTAGCTCAGGTATGTGAAAGGTGAAAAGCGCGCGGCGTAAGGCGCGCGGCGTAAGGCATGTGCACTCTGGTGAAAAAATTCATGGGATAAATGTGCTTGTTGAAACATATTTGGGAGAGTAACCACTCCACCTAAAGCATCAGCACAGTGATTGCCTTCAACAAGAGGGCCGGGCAGGGAAGAATGTGAACGGATATGGGTAATAAAGTAAGGTTGAGTCCTGGAATTCAACAAAAACCAAAGCTTATACAAAAGGGCAAAAAGGTGAGGGTTGGTGACTTCTTTCAGATACGCTCCTTCCAAGCAGGAGACCAATCCTGCAACATAGGCAGAGTCAGAGACAATGTTTAAAGGTTGGTGAAACCAAATAAAACACCTTACTACTGCAGAAAGCTCAACAATCTGGGGGAAGCCTGATACCTTCACTATGTCTGATTCCCAGACCCCTTCAACCGTTTGCCATACAATCACAGAATTCCCCGTTTTTCCTGATCCATCAGTAAAAACTGTGAGAGCATAGGGAATAGGAACAGGACTAAAGTGAGAAGCTGGCATAAGTGGAACAACTCCAGCCACTGCAAAAACGGGATGCTTAGGATAGTGAACACAAATAGTTCCTGGATAGTTTGCAAAAGCTATTTGAAAGGTCACATCAGCCTGTAGGAGCCAAGTGACTTGTTGCATTGTTAGGGGCAACACAATTTGACTAGGTTCCTGACCTGACAGGGCAATAAGACGTGCCCGTCCTTTTTGAACAACTAAACTCATTAACTCCATCTGCGTGGTAACTGTTTTTGAAAACTGATGGGGCAAAAAGACCCATTCCAAAATAATCAGCCTGTTTTTAGGGTCACTGGAAAGCTGTCCCAACAGCCCATAAGGCTGAAACTTGGTATATATTGCAAACAATACACAGGGAACATTTTCTAAAACTCGATGTGCTTGTCGACTCTCAAGGGCAGTAGCAATTGTTTGCAATGCCTGTTTTGCCTCTGGGGTTACATGCCGTGGGGATGCAACATTAGAGTCTCCTTTCAATAGCTGAAACAAAGGGTGTAACTGTTCGGTAGAAATCCCCAACATAGGCCGAACCCAATTCAATGTTCCAAGTAACTTCTGTAAGTCATTCAATGTGTTTATCTGAGGGGCTAATTTTAACATCTGGGGCTTAATAGTGTCATTAAAAATTCTCTACCCCAAGTATTTCCAAGGCTCAGTACATTGAATTTTGTTTTGCAACACAAAGTCCTGCAGTTTCAATAGCTCGAGTTACTGCAGTTACAACAGACTGATTTTCAGATGCTGTAGAAGAGGCAATCAAAATGTTGTCCATATAGTGATAAATGACAATGGTAGAATACTGCTGTCTGACCGGTGAGAGAGCCTTGGACACAAACCATTGACATATGGTAGGGCTATTACACATTCCTTGAGGCAAGACAGTCCAGTGATAGCGTTCATGAGGAGCAGCGGCATTGATGGTTGGTACCAAAAAGGCAAACCGTGGGGCATCCGCAGGATTCAGTGGTATCGTAAAGAAACAGTCTTTTAAATCAATAACTGTCAAAGACCATCCCTGTGGAATCATCAATGGGGATGGCAGTCCAGACTGAAGGGCCCCCATCGGTTCAATGACCGCATTGACTTGCCGCAAATCCTGCAGCAAGTGCCACTTGCCACTTTTCTTTTGTATGACAAATACTGGTGTATTCCAGGGGCTTGTAGAAGGGACTATATGTCCAGCCTGCAACTGTTCCTCAACTAGGGTTCTAAAGTGTCACAGCTTCGCTTCTGGAAGGGGCCACTGATCTACCCATACGGGTTCGTCCGTTCTCCACATGAGGGCAGGAGTGAGCTGTGTATCAGTGGCCCCTACGAAAAATCAGTGCCCAATCTCATTCCCCATTGACTGAGACAGTCCCTGCCCCAAAGGGTAGATGGCAGGGGCAACACAAACAGACGGATAGAAGTCAAACGTCCGTCAGGGCCATTAATTAGGAGGATATCTCGACTTTGCTTTGTGTCGTGGTTTAACTCCGGCTAGCAAAATACCACGAAGCCGCTCTCACAAATCCCTCTCCCCTCCTCCAGTGGAGGGGAAGAATCGGAGAGAAAAGAAATAAGGAAGCTCATAAAATTGAGAAAAGAACTATTTACTAATTAAACCTAAATCAATATATACAGATACTACTAATAATAAATAATTAAAATAGTAGAAAATGAAACATATGATACAATATATACAATATGATACAATTTCCCACCATCCACTGACCAATGCACACCCAGATGTTGAGGGATGAAAATCAGACCCAGAGAGCCTGAGAACCACAGCCCAAGAGCCGCGGCCTGAAGGCCGGAGCCTGGGAGCTAACGCAGCAGATTCCGAGCTAACCCTATGACTGATAACACGGCCAGAAAACTCAAAACAATCCACCAGCTCCCACATGAATGAGCCAGCACAGGAGTTAGCAAAGCAGCTAACGCAGGAGGGTTAGCAAGTTGCCCGGAGAGACGAGCAAGGGAGTAAGGGAGAGAGAGAAGAGTAAGAGCAATGGCTACCGGACCCCCTTCCCCACCCCAAGAGACCAGAACATGACGAACTATGGAATGAAATACTTCCTTGGTTAGTCTGGGTCAGCTACAGTATCCGAAGAGGACAAAAGACCTTGAATCCAGTACAGGCCATCCCCAGCACCAGCGGAGGCCTTATCAACGTTTTCTCTTATCGTCCAGCAATATAGTTCCCTAGCAACCAGAGTAAAGGGAGTTAACCCTTTCCTGACTGAACCCAGCACACTCCTACTCCAGTCAAAGCCGCAGCCACCTGGACAAGAGGCCAAGATGTGGGCCTAGATCCAACAGATGGATCCTAGAAATAGCAAGTAACTACCATCATAATGAGGGGTACCCACAAAAGCCTAGCATCCTACCACACAGGGGAAATCAGTTTTTCAGGGTCTCCTGTTGTTCTGCAGCTATGAAAGGCATATAGTCTAACACAAAAAAGGTTTCAAACAGGAAGTATTTAAAATTAACCTTTAATGCTAGTAGAGTAGGTTAAATGCTTAGAGGGGCACTTGTTCTGTTTCTTTTTATTTAACCTGAAGGCCGGGACAGAATCTAAAAAAACCCACCAAAACCCAACCCACAAAAAAACACACACAACAACCCACAAAAAACCCAACCCACACAAAGCCAAGCAAATAAATATAGGGTTAACTTGCATAACAATACAAAATACTCTTCTGCAAGAATATTTATGACAACTTATGGAACTCTTAAATTAGGCAAGAAAACACACAAGTATATACTGTGGTACAAGAAGTCCTGCTTTGCATGGGGTTTGGCCTACAACATTAATCTCAGATGCTTTAAGACTCCAGTAGCCCAAACAATACTTTGCCACAGGCTCTAAGCAAAAGCATTCCAAATAAGAACAGTGTAAAATAATAATTTACACTTGTCACCAACACAATTCGGAACACAAAATAAAACTTATTTTTCTCAAATAGCTTGATTAAACTTTCATCTAAGGGGAAAAACACAATCTTAGAGATTTCATCTCAACTGGGGAAGGGGACAAACTCAGAAGCTCAAACCTTGCACAAAATTCCTGTGGAATATGGAAATAATTTCCAAGTAATTTCTAGCAATCATAAGGACAAGCTGGTTAATTCTGCATTTACTGGTGAATTGTTAGATGTGCCATTTCTTCAAAAAATTAATTTCCACTCTCCACATCAGTGAGAGAACTTCAGAAAGCAACTTATTCAGGCTTTTTTTTTTATTACTATTATATTTAAGAGATTAAAAAAAACCAACCATACCAAATCTAGTTTGTATTGACAGTAGAACTGATTTACATTTAAAATGTTCTATTTTAGTTACAAAGAACATAGCTTACATTACTTATCCCGTTGCTCTTCCAACAACATCTTTCTTCTCTAACCAGTTCTGACCTTCTTTGTACAAGCCTCTATCAACTTCATTATTATCACCTTTAGTCAGAAATTTGATGTTCCCATTTTCTCTAGAAGACAATAAGACAATAAACTAAATACCACTTAAACCCCTCAATTAACATCTACAAAACACAATGAAGATGAAAAGTGCTACAACAATAGATAACAATGTTTACTTCCAGATCTGCTTGTCCAGCTTATTTAACAAACACTATTAAACCATTAATATTACTGACAAAGTCAGTAGATTTTGACAAGAAGTGTTTTTTAAAACACTCCTAGATTGTTATTTGATGTAAACAATTACACAACAAACACGAACGGGACATTGTTCATCCAGAGCAGGCACTAAACTTTTAACAGAAGCAGTAGTGCCCATCTAGGAAAAAAACCACCCCAACCCTCTGCATTTCCAACAGAACAGAATTTAACTCTGAAATACTGAATAACACCCTACTAAGAGGGTTTGGTGGTTTTTGGTTTTTGTTTGTTTGTTTGTTTGTTTGGGTTTTGTTTTCAGGGGTTTTTGTTATTGTTGGTTGACAGGGGTTTTGTTTGTGGGTGTGGTGTGTCCACCTGCTGCTCTTTGAGAGTGAACTGTTTATCATACTAGGAATGTGGAATAAAGGTAAAAACTAATCTACCTGTTGCTTTTCAGCATGAATAGCTGTTGGCATTGGACTAACAGACACAAGAAGAATAAGAAACTCTTCTTTCATTCCAAGTCAAATCTCTTTTCTGGAAAAGTTCAGTTAGCAAAGATCACACACTTATCAAACTTCATGTACAGTTCTGATTCTCAATCTTCACCTTCTTTTAGAGATTTGCTTTTAGAGGTAGCTATTCCTCATAACCAAAATCCTAATTCTGCAACAGTCAGTACACAGGTGGACTCTGCTCCCATATGTATCACTACTGCTGACAAAAATACATGTACCACTCATGTTACTGGACTCCTCTTTGGCATAGGTTTACCTACTTTGAACCTGAGCAACTTTGCTGAGAGACAGGAGTCAGGGTCTCAAGAAGTGGGCCACAGAACTGGGGACAAAAGCACACCACATATCCTCACTTGCCTTTTTCATAAAATACTACCAAATTAAAATATAAGTGAAAGTCATAGTGAAGGAAACTATATTTAGAAACAAGGAAAATGCCAATTGCATTACTTTTCATGTATTTTGATTACTCTGTGAACTATTGGAATGTCTCTGCCTTCAACTTAAAAACCAATTATTTCACCAGCTCTGATTGGGTCATCATGGAAATTTGTTAAGAATAACAGGTCTCCCCTGTGAAAAGCTGGTTCCATGCTGCCACTACAAGCAAAAAAAAAAAAAAAAGACTTTATTAGCATTATGGTAAATGAAAGAACCACCATGAAAACAAGGAATGTTTAATTTGTACAGATAAGCTCCCGATTTTAACTGAAATCTGTAGCTTCACCCACTCAGTAACACTACACAGGCTATTGCTACAACCCAAACCTCAGTAAATCCCAAGCTGAGCCAGCCTGTGGAAGACTGACTGACTTACTGCCTCAATGAAAGAGGCTATAGAGAAAAGTAACACTATTGTAGCTATGAGAAAGGATGAAAGGAACCACTTTGGTTAAGAAAACCAATCTATTAGTGAAAAACCAGAGTGCTTGACAGTACATCAGGAAGCACTCCTCTACATAGAGTTAATGCACATGAGCAATAGTTATGATGTGCTCAATAGTAATGGTCAGAAAATTCATGCCTTTTTTCAAAGCCAGCCGTAGTATCTTTTGGTAACAAACTTGAAGTTAGGATCACAGATCCTATAACAGTATTTTACTGGGAATCATCTGTTCATGTTATTAGTATTTTACTGCATATATTCCTTGCTGACACATTCAATTTCTTCATTCAAGGCTGAATCTGACATGAACATGCACTTAACCTCATACATTTGATCAGCACACAGGGGCCTGCAGGACTGGCTCTTTATATAACACTTATCTACTGCTTCTACAAACTTTCATGAATACTAGACTGCAATTACAAAAGCAGTCTCTGCTAAGTGTCCAAAAACAGAGTTAGAAGAAAATAAGTATTTGAGTACTTCAAGTAGGTGAGATTTCAAATTCCAAATCTATCCACATAGGAAGTGGAGGAGACAGAGGACAAAACAGTATTTAGACTTGAACAAAAAATCCTTTACATGGACTTACCTGAGCACCACAGCAATAGGGCTTTCACTGCTGGTAATGACAATATCAGCCTTTTCCAGATCATAAGGGCAGAAGACACTATCATAGCAAAATTTAAGACTTGGTAATACAGCTATATGAAACAAGAAAATTATTTTTAAAAGTTACTGTGATTCTATATAGAAGCACAACATAGAGCTTCAACCCATATGCAACACCGGATCACAATCCAGGCACATAGACTGCTATGCTAAAATAATATTCCAATAGAAGCTTCATGGGACAGAATGCTGTATGGGCAATCCAACTGTACAAACTGATAGGACATTGACATAGACAGTCCTTCCCCAAGGATATACTGAGGCCCCAGTCCTGTTTGGACAAGCCTTACAAGAAATATTAAGAGAATTCACTCCACTTTCAGGAGTGAGATTACTGCAGTATGTGGATTATTTGCTTCTAACAGGGGAAAGCGAAGAAATGGCACAGGAAGACATGGTAAATTTACTACATTTTCTTGCCAAAAAGGGACTCCAAGTGTCAGAAAAGAAAGCACAACTGGTAGAAAAGAAAGTTAAATATTTAGGACACATTCTGACTGAAGGTCTACAATGTATTGACCCAGAAAGAGTTGAGGGGATCTCAGAAGTCCCGCTGCCTAAAACAAAAAGGGAGTTGTGACAATTTTTGGGACTAGTAGGATATTGTAGAACCTGGATAGAGGACTTTTCTATACAAGCTAAGCCATTAGATGACTTTCTGACACAGGAAAACCCTGATGTGATAGTATGGACACCTGAAGGGAAACAGACCTTTCAAACACTGAAAGACAGACTAACTAAAGCCCCAGCCCTGGCTCTACCAGACATGGAAAAAGAATTTGAACTATTTGTATACGTTAAGCAGGGGCACACTAAAGGGGTTTTAGTACAAGAACATGGGGGTAATAGAAGGCCTGTAGCCTATTTTTCTAAAATGTTAGACCCAGTGGCGAGGGGATGGCCCTATTGTTTACAAAACTGTGCAGCCACCTCTCTAATGGTAACTGAAGCCTGGAAACTAACAGCAGGGGGATCCCTGACTGTCAAAATCTCACACCAGATTAAGGCATTGCTAACAGAGAGAGCTTCTAAATGGATGACCAGTGCCAGGTTATTGCAATATGAGACTTGCCTAATGGAACAAGAAGATTTGGAAATAAGGAGTGGGGAAGGTTTCAATCCAGCCTCCTGCCTAAATGGCCCTAAAAAGGGACAACTGAATGAAATTCATGACTGCATTCAAGTGACAGATCTTCAAACCCGAGCTAGGGAGGAGTTGCAGGATACCCCTTGGACGAATGGAGAAAACGTGTTTATTGATGAATCTTCATGAATGATAGAAGGAAAATGGGGAAGACGACTACCTTCCATGTGGTCAGCACAGACAGCAGAATTATATGCTTTGGTAAGAGCATGTGAGTTATATCAGGGGAAGGTGGTAAATATATTCACAGATTCAAAATATGCATATGGGGTGGCTCATGCATTTGGAAAGCTATGGGAGGAGAGGGGCTTGTTAACTTGTAGAGGAAAAGCATTAGTTCATGAGAACTTAATTGCTCATTTGTTGGAAGTAATAAACTTACCAGAAAAAGTGACAATAATTCATATCAGAGGACATCAGGCAGGGTATTCAGAAGAAGTGACAGGTAATAGGTTGGCGGATGAAGAAGCCTGAAAGGCAGCAACCCTGCCAGAAATATCTAAAATCTTTCCTTTAATCCCAGTTGTCTTAGCTTTGCACCAGCTAGTCTATGTTTTGCTTCACCCCATAACACATCAAGCTGGATAGGTGCTGCCAGCCCGGGGCCCGTAGCACTGCAGGACCGGTGGGGAGGGGGTGGGGATGTGAGTGGAAAGGCTTGTGGTTGGACACGACCCTGGGAAGGGGAAGGGTCTGAGGGGTCTTCCGGCCGAGGGGGCTGGGGGTTTGTTTGTTGTGGGGACCTCGTGGCAAGTGGTGGGTGCTCCGGGCAGAGCCAGCATCTTGCCGGGCAGATCGGTCTAGGAGTCGGGGTTTGAAAGGGTTTTTTTTTCCTCTCTCTCTTGCTCTCTCAGCCCCCGGGTGGTTTTGTGAGGGATTTGCTCCCTTCGGGTTGGTTTTCTTTTCCTTTTCCCTTCTTGGGGTGAGATCCTGTATAATTTGTTCCACCTTTTTCCGTGGGGCCGGCGGGGGCTCGCGGCCCGGGAAGCATGCTGGACTTTTGAGAGAGTGGGGCTTTGTGCTTGTGCTCTCGGTGAGCGGCCCGCTCCGCAGCGGCTGGGCTACAGCTTGTGGGGAGGGTTTGTGCACAGTCGCGCTCCCCTACCCTTCCCTGGGGCACTGTCTGGTGTTCCACGGCAGCTGCGCTGGTAGGGCAGGAGGCTGCGGCTGCCCAGGGGGCCTTCGGGTCTTGGGTGTAAAGCTGTCAGTCCTCGCCTTCGTTCTGAAGGCACAGCGGGTTTTTTTGAGCTCTTGTGGTTCAAAATAGGTATCTCTATTTACTTTTACTATGTAATTATGTAAATAATTGGCTGTAAGGTAGAATATAACACTGGTGACAAACCTGATTTCCACGTTGTGAAAGTTCCTCTTTTTTTTTTAATATTTATCAGTAATTTTAAAAACCCAACACACACTTCAGACCAGATTTTGAAGCTTGACCGATGCTAAGTTAAATAGGTCAGATTCCCAGCATATATGCTTTCAAACTAGAATGATTGTCTGGAAACTTATGGTTCCATATTTTACATCGGTGAGCCTATGATAAATGGAGATGGGCAGGGTCATTTATCTTGCCAAGGGAAAAAATAAAAGGAAGTAGTGTGAAGAAAGTGTGCCCACTGCTGTAATGGCTGGTGAAGCAGTAGAATTTTGAGGCAGAAAGTCAAATTGATAAAAGATTTTTCCACCTAAGAAACTTCTGTCTGACAGTAGCAGGAAATGATCCTTTGTCATCTGTCTGCTACTCCCACAGCTGCTCTTTTAAAACAAAAATAACTATTCAAAGTATGAAGTGTGCTATTACTGATCTTACAGTATTTCTTAGGTGTTTTTTGAACAGTTAGGAGCTCAGGTAAGAGTCGGGGACGTAGACTGACATCGATTTGATTGTTTGTCATATAACTTGCTATATTTTAGAAGCATTTACGAAGTGAGTTAACTAGCTTCTAGCACTAACAAATGGGAGTATTGCACAGGTGTAATAAGCCAAGATTGAGGCACACAGTGGATTAAAAGTTTATGCTGCAGTATGGTTTTATACAGAAAATCACACTACCAGTGTTCACAAAGGAGACAGAGGAGTCCTGTAAAAAAATAATAATAAAACTTTATTTGAATAAAGGTAGAGTCCACGGGACATATTCCTGTGGGGTCTCTCAATCTACAGGGAGACGCAGCCCCCTTTTATCCTACTTTCCCGACCGCAAGAGACCCTCCTCATTTCCCCATTGGCTGAGGTACTCTGAGTGTACAGACTTCCCGATCTGCCTAAGATATTCAAGACAAGTTCATTTGACACATTCCAGATATTCAGGTGGTTTCAATATTCTTTCTTATCTTAAGTCTGAGTTCACACAGGCTTCTTTTGTAAGACACTAAACTGGTGTTCCTATCAACCAGAAATAATTGTACCTGGAGTAACTCTCAAAACCTCATTGGATATACCACTAATTTACAGCAGAGTAGCAAGACTGAGTTTAGACCTTGAAGTTATAGGCAACTACAAACAATCTGACAATTAAATCTTTGTTAAATTTGCTTTACCATTGGAATGAAGTCTTTGTTATTTCTTGTGGTTATAGATGTGTTTCACTTTAGCTATTAAAATAATTCATTATAATAATGCAGAATATCATATTTGCCTTAACATAAAAAAGACCCCACAACAAACCAGCTTTTGTTCCAAAATACTGTGTACCACACCCAAATTCCTACTGCAGTAGAATAGATTTAAACCTTATGTGCTTGCAACTTTGCATTTAATTATATGTTTACATTTAATGGTAAATATTAGACACTTTTTTATTATCTAGTTCTTCTAAGCGAGTTTATAACCTTGTTTGCAAGTTTATTTTATACTGGTTGTGATGTTCAGAGCAGTTTGGGTTGGTTAACACTATCTTCTCTGATAAACTGTTTCAGACTGGTTTTCCTGCTTCAGTAACTCAAGAGCGCAGTACTGTGATGCATGACTGTGACCTAGCTCTCCAACTGTAAATACTGTTACCATAGTATGAAAAACAGACCAGACAGGAACAGGAAGGTATGCCAGGGAAGCCTTTTGGCTAGCTGGTGCCTTGCTCTGCTCTTTTGGGGCTGCTGCAACTGAAAGCAAGAAATTTGACTCAACAGCACAGTTTCATACTGTTAAGGAGGTATTCTTTATTGCAGTGCTGGGGTAGCACAGGGGATTCTCCACCATAAGTGCTCCGCTAGCTTGGCACAATCACACAGCTTATATGTCCATACGTATTACATATTCATTAGTCTTCCAGAAATCATTTACTTAGTAACACCTTTCATGAGATAATTCTATTACGATTACATCAGCTTTTTCTTGATTATTCCATGGTCTTTGCAGCCATCTATTATTGTTTTGATGGTAACACAGTCACCTCTGGTGGTCATCCAGTGGTCAGTTAGGAAGTAAGGAGTCTTCATTACTTGTTAGCATGCTTCTGTAGAGAGATGCTTATCAAGATCACAAGTGATTTAGAAGTACAAAGGTTGCAACACTTGTCTATTCAGCTATGGTCTCCTGAACATCTGCTAGACTTTGGTTAGATACTATCTAAACATCCTATTTCTAAACAATGTGCTACCAATTAAGGCTAATTCTGAGAGGAATTTCACACTCAACATACAAGATTAAGCAGCTTCCCTTCACAACCCAGAATAAATCATGGAACTTCTGAGGCTGTTGCTGGATTTCATTGACTGAAAGGAGTGTCTTATTTTTGCATCAGTTAGTCTATATTTTGCTTCACCCCATAATACATCAAGCTGAGTAGGTGGTGCCAGCCCGGTGCCTGTGGCACTGCAGGACTGGTGGGGAGGGGGTGGGGATGTGGATGGAAAGGGTTACAGTTGGGCACAACCCCAGAAGGGGGGAGGGTCTGAGGGGGCTTCCAGCCAAGGGAGCAGGGGGTTTCTTTGTTGTGGGGACCTCGTGGCAAGTGGTGGATGCTCAGCGCAAAGAGAGTGTCTTGCCAGGCAGATGGGTCTAGAAGTCTGGGTTTGAAAGTTGGTTGTTGTTTTTTTTTCTCTCTTACTCTCCTTGCTCTCGGCCCTTGGGCGGTTTTGTGGGGGGTTTGCTCCCTTCGGGTGGGGTTTTCTTTCCTTTTTTCCCTTCTTGGGGTGGGATCCTGTATCATTTGTTCTACCCTCCTCCGTTCCTTAAATTACTCATTAGCACTAGCATTGTTAGTAACTCCCTAAGTTTCATTTATATAATTAAATAGTTCTTATCTCAACTCCTACGGGCTTTTCTCGGTTTGTTCCTCCGACCTTTCCTCACTGGGAGAGGGTGTGTGTGGGGGGCGGAGTGGTAGAGCAGCTGGTTGCTAAAACCACGACAAGGAGACAGGGAGGTTTGGGATGCTATTGTGCGTCTGCATCTTCCTGCAAACAGGCTCACTGTAGTTAAGAAATCACAAAATGAATGGCTGGAAATAAATGGATGAATGTGCCTCCTAGACTAGAGTTGCAGTGCTGCAACAGACACAATGAGGGCAAATGGCTGTGATAGGAGAATGATCTCTGAGTATTATTTATAGGTAGTGCTTTAATTACTGAAACAGGCAGAGAATTACTATTGCACATTGTGAAGTAGGAATACATTAATTCTGGAGCTGAAAGACAAGCCACTCAGCAGGGAAATGGCAGTATCTGAGAGAAAGTAAATGACAAAGACTGGGCAGTGTTAGAGCAGTTCCCTGTAGTCATTCCTGATGGAGAGGATTAAAAATGGAAACTCAGATGATAAAATCTAACTTTGTAACAAGTAGAAGGAAAAAACAGAGCTAGTGTATGGAGAAGACCAGGGAAAATGTGGGCCCTCTGCAGAAGGAAACGGAAGAGCTGCTTTCCCAGGATATGGAGAAGGCTGAGGTACTTTTTTTTGCCTCGATCTTCACTGTCAAGGGCACAAGCCATACCCCCAGAGTCACGGAAGGCAGAGGCAGGGACTGGGAGAATGGAGAGCCACCCATGGTCACTGAGGATCAGGTTTGGGAACACCTGAGGAACCTGAAGGTGCACAAGACCATGGGACCTGATGGAATACATCCACGGGTCCTGAAAGAACTAGCAGATGGGGTGGCAAAACCTCTATCCATCATGTTTGAGAAGTCATGGCAGTTCGGTGAAGTTCCTGCTGACTGGAAAAGGGGAAGCATAACCCCCATCTTTAAAAAGGGAATAAAAGAAGACCCGGGGAACTATAGCCCAGTCAGTCTAACCTCTTTGCCTGGCAAGGTCATGGAGCATATCCTCCTGGAAACGTTTCTAAGGCACATGGAAAATGAGGAGATGATTGGTGACAACCAACATGGTTTCACCAAGGGCAGATAGTGCCTGACTAATATGGTGGCCTTCTACAGTGGGTTCACGACCTTGGTGGATAGAGGACAGGCAACTGATGTCATTTACCTGGACTTGTGCAAAGCCTTTGATACCGTTCCGCACAACACCCTTGTCTCTAAATGGGAGAGACATGGGTTTGATGGATGGGACTGCTCGATGGATAAAGAACTGGCTGGATGGTCGCACTCAGAGAGTTGTGGTCAATGGGTCAATGTCTGAGTGGAGACCAGTAACGAGCAGTGTTCCTCAGGGATCAGTGTTGGGACCGGTCCTGTTTAACATCTTTGTCAGTGACATGGACGATGGCATCGAGTGCACCCTCAGCAAGTTTGCTGACGACACCAAGCTGTGTGGTGCAATCGAAATACTGGAGGGAAGGGATGCCATCCAGAGGGACCATGACAGGCTGGAGAGATGGGCCTCTGCCAACCTCATGAACTTCAACAAAGCCAAGTACAAGATCTTGCACCTGGGTCGGGACAATCCCAAGCACAAGTACAGGCTGGGTGGAGAATGGATCAAGAGCAGCCCTGAGGAGAAGGACCTGGGGGTACTGGTGGATGAAAAGCTGAACATGAGCTGGCAGTGTGCGCTGGCAGCCCAGAAAGCCAAGCGTATCCTGGGCTGTATCAGGAGAAGTGTGGCCAGCAGGTCAAGGGAGGTGATTCTCCCCCTCTATTCTGCTCTCATAAGACCCCACCTGGAGTACTACATCCAGCTGTGGAGCCCTCAACATATGCAGGATATCGACTGGTTGGAACGAGTCCAGAGGAGGGCCACGAAAATGATCAGGGAGCTGGAGCACCTTTTCTATGAAGAAAGGCTGAGAGAATTGGGCTTGTTCAGCCTGGAGAAGAGAAGGCTTCAGGGAGACCTTATTGCAGCCTTCCAGCACCTGAAGGGGGCCTACAAGGGAGCTGGAGGGGGACTTTTTACAAGGGCCTGTAGTGACAGGACAAGGGGTAATGGGTTTAAAGTGAAAGCAGGGAGATTTAGATATCAGGAAGAAATTCTTAATGGAGAGGGTGGTGAAGCACTGGAACAGGTTGCCCAGAGAAGCTGTGGATGCCCCATTCCTGGCTGTCTTCAAGGCCAGGCTGGATGAGGCTTTGAGCAACCTGGTCTAGTGGAGGGTGTCCCTGCCCATGGCAGGTGGGTTGGGACTATGTGGGAATGATTGTATAAAAGCACACCATGAAACCAGGGCAACCAGAGGTCATGGAAAGCCAAAGATGAAAAGGATCTTGCAAGCAAGTATCCTTGGACCGTGACTGCAAGCAGTCACTTGCTGTACTTGGCTGAACATGTACTCTGCTCTAGGTACATGCACCTGGTTATAAAAGATAAACAAGTGAAACATAAGCACATATACAAATCTTGTTTTGCATCCTGCTTTGCTTGCAATATATCATGTAGTTGAAACAATGTAAATGTCATAGAACTATTAACGATTAACAGCTGCTGTATACTAAACTCAATAAATATGAAGGGGCTGGGGCTGGAAGGTACTCTTGATTCTTGAAATCTTGAGTCCACCGTCTCCCCTCACAGAAACTTCATCCCTCCTGTCCGTCTCTCCTTTCGGGTCTACGATCCATCGACAACAGGACTAGATGATTTTTAAGGTCCCTTCCAACCCAAACCATTCTATGAATCTATGATTCTATGAATTTAGGGAAGCAAGATGACAACTGTATGTTGAGACATGGTAGGATTGAAGGTGCTTAGCTTTTTGTTCACAGAGATGCCACCTTCTTTTGTCTAAGGCACAAACTCACACTTAAATCTGAGACCCTAGTATCATTGCCTGTCAATTTCCTATTGATTAGAGTTCCAAATCTCTGAAAACATTGTTACTCACCCGTTGTTCACAGTGAGTCAAGGGAAGCATATTAGGAATGTGCTTTTCTTCCTTTTCCACAGATGCTAGGAATCACCCACACTTCTGTTGGTGGCTTTGTGATTTTACCATCTGGATGATATAGATTATTAAAGGTTACATGTTGTGCTGGGTTCAGTCAGAAAAGGGCTAACTCCCTTTACTCTGGTTGCCAGGGAACTCTGTTGCTGGACAGTAAGTGAAAACATTGATAAGGCCTCAGCTGGTGCTGGGGATGGCTTGTACTGGACTCAAGGTCTTTTGTCCACTTCGGATACTGTAGCTGACCCAGACTAACCAAGGAAGTATTTCATCCCATAGTACATCATGTTCCGGTCTCTTGGGGTGGGGAAGGGGGTCCAGTAGCCATTACTCTTCCCTTCTCTCTCTCTCCCTTACTCCCTTGCTCGTCTCTCCGGGCACTTGCTAACCCTCCTGTGTTAGCTGCTTTGCCAACTCCTGTGCTGGCTCATTCGTGTGGGAGATGGTGGGTTGTTTTGAGTTTTCTGGCTGTGTTATCAGTGATAAGGTTTGCTCGGAATCTGCTGCGTAGGCTCCCAGGCTCCGGCCTTCAGGCCGTGGCTCTCGGGCTGCGTTTACTCTCGGGCTGTGGGTCTTGGGCTCTCAACATCTGGGTGTGCATTGGTCAGTGGATGGTGGGAAATTGTATCATATTGTATCATATTGTACTATATGTTTCATTTTCTACTATGTTAAGTATTTATTATTAGTAGTACCTGTATGTATTGATTTAGATTTAATTAGTAAATAGTTCTTATCTCAATTTTACGAGCTTCCTTATTTCTTTTTCCTCCGATTCTTCCCCTCTGCTGGAGGAGGGGAGGGGGATTTGTGAGAGCGGCTTCGTTGTATTTTGCTAGCCGGAGTTAAACCACGACACATGTATTTTGAAATCTTCCCATACTCTAGATGTTTGACTTCAATATTTGTACAGTAGATCTTTTGGAGGTCTGCAGCTAGAAAAATTGCTAATTTTTTAGTACACGGAGAAATGTAGCACTTGACATTATGGCTGATTTGCAAGACCTTTGCAAACATCCAGGCATTAGTGCTACCTGTTTATATAATATTTGAATTCCAGCTCTTTGTTTTCAAATAGCTTGGTCATGGGCAAATAACTACCACCTTGCACGGAAGCTGAAAAATGTGGGTTAATAGGGAAAGCCATAGAACTCCATTTGCAGCCACTCAGAGTAAACACAGTAATTCCCCCAGTGAGCAGTCTTCTTTTTCCAAATACATTTGGAACTATCCTGCTTCCCATTCCTGTTACTCAACAGGCTGTTAGAGCAGCCAGTAATGCTGGCTCCCCATATTTATATTTCAGCCATCGCCCCCCATACCAAACAGGCTTCACCCTCTTGGCCTGTTTGATGGCAGCACATGTCTCACATTCATGAATGACCTGCGCAATAGCGTCCATGGTCAAGTCCACCCCTCGGTCACGAGCCCACCTGTACGTGGCATCTCTCCCTTGGTGGCCTGAGGTGTCATGGGCCCACCTAGCCATGAACAGCTCACCTTTATGTTGCCAGTCCAGATCCACCTGAGCCACTGCAATCTTCGCAGATTGATCCACCTGCTGGATGTATCGATGTTCTTCAGTAGCTCGACTTCTGGGTACGTGGGCATCGACGTGACGCACTTTGACGACCAGGTTGTCTAGACGGGAAGCAATGTCTTGCCATAATGCTGCAGCCCAGATGGGTTTGCCTTGGCGCTGCCAGTTGCTCTGTTTCCATTGCTGTAGCCACCCCCACAGAGCATTTGCCACCATCCAGGAGTCAGTGTAGAGATAAAGCACTGGCCATTTCTCTCGTTTAGCAACGTCCAAAGCCAGCTGGATGGCTTTTACCTCTGCAAATTGACTGGATTCACCTTGGCCTTCTGCAGTCTCTGCAACTTGTCGGGTGGGACTCCACACAGCAGCCTTCCACCTACGATGTTTCCCTACAATGCGGCAGGACCCATCCATGAACAGGGCATATTGCTTCTCATTGTTCGGCAACTGGTTGTACAAAGGGGCCTCTTCAGCCCGTGTCACCTCCTCCTCTGGTGACATTCCAAAGTCTTTGCCTTCCGGCCAGTCCATGATCACTTCTAGGATTCCTGGGTGACTGGAATTTCCTATGCGAGCTCGTTGTGTGATCAGGGCAGCCCACTTACTCCATGTAGCATCGGTGGCATGATGAGTAGAAGAGACTCTGCCTTTGAACATCCAACCCAGCACTGGCAGTCGAGGTGCCAGAAGGAGCTGTGCTTTGGTTCCAACCACTTCTGAGGCAGATCGGATTCCCTCATAAGCTGACAGTATCTCTTTTTCGGTTGGAGTGTAGCGGGCCTCAGATCCTCTGTATCCCCGGCTCCAAAATCCAAGGGGTCGACCTCGGGTCTCCCCTGGATCTTTTTGCCAGAGACTCCAGGTAGGCCCATTCTCCCCGGCTGCGGTGTAGAGCACATTCTTTACCTCTGGCCCTGTCCGGACTGGTCCAAGGGCTACTGCATGCACGATCTCCTGCTTGATCTGTTCAAAGGCTTGGCGCTGCTCAGGGCCCCATTTGAAATCATTTTTCTTCCGGGTCACTGCATAGAGAGGGCTGACAATTTGGCTGTAATTTGGAATATGCATCCACCAGAAACCCACAACACCTAGGAAAGCCTGAGTTTCCTTTTTGCTTGTTGGTGGGGACATAGCTGTGATTTTGTTGATCACGTCCATCGGGATCTGGCGACGCCCATCTTGCCACTTTATTCCTAAGAACTGGATCTCTCGTGCAGGTCCCTTGACCTTACTTTGCTTTATGGCAAAACCAGCTTTCAGGAGGATTTGGATGATCTTCTTCCCTTTCTCAAAAACTTCGTCTGCTGTGTCGCCCCATACAAGGATGTCATCAATGTATTGCAGATGTTCGGGAGCTGCACCCTGTTCCAGTGCGGTCTGGATCAGTCCATGGCAGATGGTAGGGCTGTGCTTCCACCCCTGGGGCAGCCGATTCCAGGTGTATTGGATGCCCCTCCAGGTGAAAGCAAACTGTGGCCTGCACTCTGCTGCCAAAGGAATGGAGAAAAAGGCATTAGCAATGTCAATCGTCGCGTACCACTTGGCTGCCTTTGACTCCAGCTCGTATTGGAGTTCCAGCATGTCCGGCACAGCAGCACTCAGTGGTGTCGTGACTTCATTCAGGCCACGATAGTCCACTGTCAATCTCCATTCTCCATCAGACTTACGCACTGGCCAGATGGGGCTGTTAAAGGGTGAGCGGGTTTTGCTGATCACCCCTTGGCTCTCCAGCTGACGAATCAGCTTCTGGATGGGAAGCAAAGAGTCTCTGTTAGTACGATACTGTTGCCGGTGCACTGTTGTAGTGGCAATTGGCACCTGTTGATCTGCAACCTTTAGCAGTCCCACAACAGAAGGGTCCTGTGAGAGACCAGGCAAGACGGACAGCTGCTCAATTTCATCAGTCTCTGTAGCAGCTATCCCAAAAGCCCATCGGTACCCTTTTGGGTCCTTAAAGTACCCTCTCTTAAGATAGTCAATGCCAAGGATGCACGGAGCATCTGAACCAGTCACAATAGGGTGCTTTTGCCACTCCTTCCCAGTCAGGCTTATTTCAGCCTCCAACACAGTCAGTTGTTGGGAACCCCCAGTCACACCAGAAATGCTGATGGGTCGTACCCCCTTATAGCTTGATGGCATGAGGGTACACTGTGCACCCGTGTCCACTAGAGCCTTATACTGCTGTGGCTCTGATGTGCCAGGCCATCGAATCCACACAGTCCAATAAACACGGTTGTCCCTTTCCTCCACCTGTCTGGAGGCAGGGCCCCTCTAAAAGTGACCTGATTCACAGTCACTCATGTCTTGGAGGAATGGATTATTGCTCCGGTGCTGTTTGGCTACGGGAGCAACAGTTTTCTTGGAAGAGTCCTTACTGGTGTGCTTTTTCCCTTTCAGTTCACATACTCGTTTCTCTAAGTGCGAGGTAGGTTTTCCATCCCACTTCCTCATGTCCTCTCCGTGGTCACGTAGGTAAAACCACAGGGTACGGCGTGATGGATACCTTTTATATTCCTGTCTTTGAGGAAAGGAACGCTTCCTCCTAATGGCTGAGACACTGGCTTGTGCAGGTGGGGATTGGAACATCTCCTTTCTGAATTGCTTAAACTCTTTGGACAGCTCCTCTATAGCTGAGACACAGGCCCGCATGGGGGAAGAAACAATGTCCTCATATCCCCGGAACTTTTGAACTACCTCCTCCACTATTGGGTCTTCATCCCTTTCCCAAGTGAATACTGCAAATCTGGCGGCTATCGAGGGTGGCCCATTCTGCATTAACTTCCGCCACATGGGTCGTGTGCACCTGATTCTATCTGAATCTATCCTCCCATCATGACGATAAACTAACTCTAGCACAGCTAGTTCCCTCAGGTACTGGATAGCTTTCTCCATGGTGGTCCATCTGTGTACGTGATATGGCATGTCTTCCTTAAAGGGATACCTTTCCCTCACACCATCCAGAAGCCTCCTCCAGAGGCTTACATTCTGTGTCTCCCTCCCAACTCCTCTGTCAATGCCACTCTCTCTAGCAAGTGACCCCAGCTGCTTGGCTTCTCTGCCCTCTAAGTCAATGCTACTGGCCCCGTTATCCCAGCAGCGGAGCAGCCAGGTAATAACATGTTCACCTTGATGACAGCCAAAGTCTCTCCGGATATCCCGGAGCTCCTTCAAGGCCAAAGATCGCATGGTTATATCTGCATCACTCTCATCCTCTGTCCCTGTCACTGCCCCTTGGGATGGCCCTGCTGTCTCCCCATCGACCTGTACCAGACGCCCTGATTTACGCTTCCATTTCTTTTTCTGTACTGGGTCAACTAACACTGGTGCTGGTTGATGCTGGCAGTACCACACAGGGGTCTGCACGGCTGCATTGCACCCTGCAGTGTGTAGGGCTGTTGTGGGAGGTGGAGCTGCAGAAGGAGGTGGAACCGCAGTGGGAGGTGGAGACACACTGGGAACTGGAACTGCAGTGGAGGGCGAAGCTGTTGCAGGAGGTGGAACCGTTGTGGAAGGTGGAGCCACACTGGGAGCTGGAGCTGCAGCAGAAAGTGGAGCTGTTGTGGGAGGTGGAACCACAGTGGGAAGTGGAGCTGGCGCAGAGGGTGCAGTGGCTGCCGCGTCTGTCGAGGAGAGTTGCCATCGCCGCGGAGGTATAGGTGGCGCAGGAGGTGCAGTGGCTGCAGTGTCCATCGAGAAGAGTTGATGTTGCTGCAGGGGTGGAGGTGGCGCAGGCGGTGCAGTGGCTGTAGTGTCTGTCAAGGGGCGTTTACGTCGCCGTGGGGGTGGAGTCGGTGTGGAGAATGGGCTACTTGTGAGTGGTGATGTAGCCATGGGGGATGAAGCCGGCACACAGGGCCTGCCTCTTCCCCAAACACCAGTAGCAGATGGGGCAGTATTCCAAAACATTTCTTTAACTTTACACAAGAGCACAAGAACATTCAGAAATGTGCTGATCACTAACCACAGGTCACCCCGAGACCATGAAAAATTTCCCAAATACTCTTACACTTGCGCCATTGACCATAGAGAAGAGGGAGAAAATTGGAATAATTTCCACACATCCACCCAACTGAATAATTCCTTCACATCCAACCCACTAAATGATTTCTCCTCTACAGGCTGTGTCCCAGAAGTGAAAAGGGAAAAGGTATAATTAGTGAAAGTCCCTATGACATTACATGAGAAACATGCAAACGCTGCCAGTACTGCATACAGATACATGATTATTCCCCAAACCAGTAATATACAGACCAGCCAAATCAGACTCTTCAGTCTGGTCAGAGCATACATCATCAGTATCATAAGGAGCACCCAAGGCACTAAATCCCACTGTTCTATCAACAGCTTAAAGATCCAAGAACTTAACGTGCTGACCAACCACCACAACATCTCTAAAACCAATACTTATCACACAATCTGCTTTAACACACAGTAATCAGATCTGTTCTTATCTCAACCCTTCGAGCCCCACGTTGGGCGCCAAAAAGGACTGTCGTGGTTTAACTCCGGCTAGCAAAATACCACGAAGCCGCTCTCACAAATCCCCCTCCTCTCCTCCAGTGGAGGGGAAGAATCGGAGGAAAAAGAAATAAGGAAGCTCGTAAAATTGAGATAAGAACTATTTACTAATTAAATCTAAATCAATACATACAGGTACTACTACTAATAAATACTTAAAATAGTAGAAAATGAAACATATAGTACAATATATACAATATGATACAATTTCCCACCATCCACTGACCAATGCACACCCAGATGTTGAGGGATGAAAATCAGACCCAGAGAGCCCGAGACCCACAGCCCGAGAGTGAACGCAGCCCGAGAGCCACGGCCTGAAGGCCGGAGCCCGGGAGCCTACGCAGCAGATTCCGAGCAAACCTTATCACTGATAACACGGCCAGAAAACCCAAAACAACCCACCAGCTCCCACACGAAGGAGCCAGCACAGGAGCTGGCAAAGCAGCTAACGCAGGAGGGTTAGCAAGTTGTCTGGAGAGACAAGCAAGGGAGTAAGGGAGAGAGAGAGAAGGGAAGAGTAATGGCTGCCGGACCCTCTTCCCCACCCAAAGAGACCGGAACATGACGGACTATGGGATGAAATACTTCCTTGGTTAGTCTGGGTCAGCTACAGTATCCGAAGCGGACAAAAGACCTTGAGTTCAGTACAGGCCATCCCCAGCACCAGCTGAGGCCTTATCAATGTTTTCACTTACTGTCCAGCAACAGAGTTCCCTGGCAACCAGAGTAAAGGGAGTTAGCCCTTTCCTGACTGAACCCAGCACAACAGTGCTGTCCAAAAGCAACAGGATGCCAGTTACACCAATACCACTCTCCTCTGTATTCTTCTGACACTTGGAGAACTGAGATGCCCTCGTGTGTAGTTGAATCTGAGTGCAAGTAAGGGGAAAGTAGCCTGCTTTGCTTTGAAAGAATCTTCTGCCTTATCTGCTAAGGAATAGTATTTGAAAGGAAAAGATGTGTCAGAGAAGGGATATATTTCAGGGGAAAAGGACTGACATATGACAGTTTGTGTGTTCACTAAACACACAATCCTCCTTTGAATCCACTGTGTTGGAAGCAACACTGGCCCAGGTGCACGCAGCAAACAGTACTGTTTTTCACCTTCTTGGCCAGCCTCAGTTTAATTTTCTTTTATCACGTTCATAAACAGGATAATGTTCCTCATACTTCCTGCCACTAATTCTACTTTGTTGCCAGAGAACTATGCAGGACCAGGTGTCTCTGTTTTCAGATCTTCTTACTCTGCATTTTCACCCAACATCACACACTTTGGCAAATCTGCAGGGCACTCCACACCAGACCCAGGGACAACTATGCTTCATTTTGTCAGAAAAATCAATGTCTGACTATTATGCCATTCTCTGGGCCACAAAGCTGAGAAATCATGTGTCGTGGTTTTAGCACAACGAGTCGCTCTACCACTCCGCCCCCTCCCCCCCCTAACTGAGGAAGGGTCGGAGGTACAAAACGAGGAAAAGCCTGTAGGAGTTAAGAACTATTTAATTATATAAATGAAACTTAAGGAGTTACTAACAATGCTAATGCTAATAAGTAATTTAAGAAACAGAGAAAAAAAGTAGAACAAATGATACAGGATCTCACCCTGAGAAAGGAAAAAGAAAACTAAACCAAAGGCAGCAAACCCCCCCCCCCCCCAATCAGCCCGGGGGCCAAGAGCAGGGAGAGCAAAAGAAAAAAAAACTTTCAAACCCCAACTCCTAGATCTATCTGCTTGAGAAAAGACGCTCTCTTTGCGCTGAGTACCCAGCACTCCCCACGAGGTCACCACCACAAAGAGACCCCCTGCTCCCCTGGCTGGAAGGCCCCCCCGGACACTCCCCCCTTCCGTGGTCGTGCCCAACTGTAACTCTTTCCATCCACATCCCCAAACCCTCCCTGCTGGTCCTGCAGTGCCCCGGGCCCTGGGTTGGCACCACCTATTCAGCTTGATGTATTATGGGGTGAAGCAAAATATAGACTAACGAGTGCAAAATATAGACTAAGACACTAATCCACCTCTTTTGGTTCACAACATTTACATCAAGCTCACATCCCACACTATTCCATAAACTCCCATCAGCCCGCTTCCTCTTTCCCATCCCATCCCACATGGATATCAGACCCTTAGTCTATGGACCATCTTGGCAAAATATCCATTAGTCCATGACTTCAGATTCCATCAGGCGTGGGGTCACTCAGGACAGGCAAAGGTGGAAGGGTTGCGTGGGATCATTGAGCGCTGAAGCCAGCTTAGGCCAGGTCACTGCTGCGCTTCTGGCAAGCCTGGACCTCTGTAGGGTGGGGTGGTTTTCTGCCATAGTGGGTGCCTGTAACATAAAGCTCAAAAACAGGGGTTAGTGGCAGCAATTCATGTCCCACATGCACTGTAATTTATGGGCTGTTTTCTCCCAGAATCAAATCCCCCTGGGGCACACAGCAGACTTGCCCATCTTCTCTCATTACCCACCAAGTGCGCCCAGGTCCTTGAGCAAAAGCAACCCCACGGATGGGTTTGCCTTTGCCCAAGGTGGGAGTAACCCAAACCATTTTTCCCAGCATGCTTCTAGTATGTACCACAGGGACCTTTACTCCTTCTACTGTCCATAGAGGGTTTGATTGGGCTAGGCCAGCACAGTTGGCAGATCCCCAGGTATTAACTAACCACGTGGCCTTAGCCAAGTTGGCATCCCAATTCCTGAGTGTTCCACCCCCCATTGCTCACAGGGTGGTCTTTAGCAGCCCATTGCACCGCTCAACCTTCCCTGAGGCAGGTGCATGATAGGGAATGTGGTACACCCACTCAATTCCATGTTCCTCAGCCCATGTGTCTACGAGGCTATTTCGGAAATGAGTCCCATTATCTGATTAAATTCTTTCTGGGGTGCCGTGTCGCCACAGGACTTGCCTTTCAAGGCCCAAGATAGTATTTTGGGCAGCGGCATGGGACACTGGATATGTTTCTAGCCACCCCGTGGTTGCCTCCACCATTGTGAGGACATGGCACTTGCTTGGCTGGTTTTGGGGAGGGTGATGTAGTCAACCTGCCAGGCCTGCCCATACTTGTATTTCAGGCATCACCCCCCATACCAAAGAGGCTTTACCCTCTTGGCTTGTTTGATGGCAGCACATGTCTCACATTCATGGATAACCTGAGCAATTGTGTCTATGGTCAAATCCACCCCTCGGTCACAAGCCCACCTGTACGTGGCATCTCTCCCCTGGTGGCCTGAGGTGTCATGGACCCACCTAGCCATGAACATCTCACCTTTACGTTGCCAGTCCTGATCCACCTGAGCCACTGCAATCTTAGCAGCTTGATCTACCTTCTGATTGTATCGATGTTCTTAAGTAGCTTGGCTTTTGGGTACGTGGGCATCAATGTGACGCACTTCGATGACCAGGTTGTCTAGATGGGAAGCAATGTCCTGCCCTACCGCGGCAGCCCAGATGGGTTTTCCTCGGCGCTGCCAGTTGCTCTGTTTCCATTGCTGCAGCCACCCCCACAGAGCATTTGCCACCATCCATGAGTCAGTGTAGAGGTAAAGCACTGGCCATTTCTCTTGTTGAGCAATGTCCAAAGCCAGATGGATGGCTTTTACCTCTGCAAATTGACTGGATTCACCTTGGCCTTCTGCAGTCTCTGCAACTTGTCGTGTGGGAGTCCACACAGCAGCTTTCCACCTACGATGTTTCCCTACAATGCAGCAAGACCCATCCATGAACAGGGCATATTGCTTCTCATTGTCTGGCAACTGGTTGTACAAAGGGGCTTCTTCAGCCCGTGTCACCTCCTCCTCTGGTGACATCCCAAAGTCTTTGCCCTCCGGCCAGTCCATGATCACTTCCAAGATTCCTGGGTAACTGGGATTTCCTATGCGACCTTGTTGTGTGATCAGGGCAACCCACTTACTCCATGTAGCATCAATCAGTGGCATGATGAGTGGAAGAGATCCTGCCTTTGAATAGCCATCTCAGCACTGGTACTCGAGGTGTGTAGTGGTTTTTAACACAACCAGTCGCTCTGCCACTCTGTCCCCCTCCACCCCCTCCTGGTGTGGAAGGGTCGGAGGAACTATCCAGCTTGATCTGGCGACGTCCATCTTGCCATTTTACTCCCAGGAACTGAATCTCTCATGCAGGACCCTTAACCTTACTTTGCTTGATGGCAAAACCGGCTTTCAGCAGAATTTGGATGATATTCTTCCCCTTCTCAAAAATTTTGTCAGCTGTGTCGCCCCATACAATGATGTCATCAGTGTACTGTAGATGTTCGGGAGCTGCACCCTGTTCCAGTGCGGTCTGGATCAGTCCATGGCAGATGGTAGGGCTGTGTTTCCACCCCTGGGGCAGCCGATTCCAGGTGTATTGGATGCCCCTCCAGGTGAAAGCAAACTGTGGCCTGCATTCTGCTGCCAAAGGAATGGAGAAAAAAGCATTAGCAATGTCAATTGTGGCGTACCACTTGGCTGCCTTTGACTCCAGCTCATATTGGAGTTCCAGCATGTCCGGCACAGCAGCATTCAGTGGTGGCGTGACTTCATTCAGGCCACAGTAGTCCACTGTCAGTCTCCATTCCCCATCAGATTTACGCACTGGCCAGATGGGGCTGTTAAAGGGTGAGCGGGTTTTGCTGATCACCCCTTGGCTCTCCAGCTGACGAATCAGCTTCTGGATGGGAAGCAAAGAGTCTCTGTTAGTACGATACTGTTGCCGGTGCACTGTTGTGGTGGCAATTGGCACCTGTTGATCTGCAACCTTTAGCAGTCCCACAACAGAAGGGTCCTGTGAGAGACCAGGCAAGCCAGACAGCTGCTCAATTTCATCAGTCTCTATAGCAGCTATCCCAAAAGCCCACTGGTACCCTTTCGGGTCCTTAAAGTACCCTCTCTTGAGATAGTCAATGCCAAGGATGCATGGGGCATCTGGGCCAGTCACAATGGGTGGTTTTGCCACTCCTCCCCAGTCAGGCTTATTTCAGCCTCCAGCACAGTCAGTTGTTGAGAGCCCCCAGTCACACCAGAAATGCTGATGGGTTGTACCCCCCTATAGCTTGATGGCATCAGGGTACACTGTGCACCCGTGTCTACTTGAGCTCTGTACTCCTGCGACTCTGATGTGCCAGGCCATCGAATCCACACAGTCCAGTAAACACGGTTGTCCCTTTCCTCCACCTGGCTGGAGGCAGGGCCCCTCTAATACTCACGTGCCTCACTCATGTCCTGGAGAAAAGGATTATTGGACATATATCTAAACGGGATGAACAGAGTGATGGGAGCAGCAACTTTTCTGGCAGGGTCCCCACTAGTAGATCTTTTACCTTTCAGTTCATTTACTCGTTGTTCCAGGAGAGAGGTAGGTTTTCCATCCCACCTCCTCATATCCTGTCTGTGGTCTCTCAGGTAAAACCACAGG
The DNA here is from genome assembly GCA_027574665.1 of Rhynochetos jubatus. Lineage (NCBI taxonomy): Eukaryota > Metazoa > Chordata > Aves > Eurypygiformes > Rhynochetidae > Rhynochetos > Rhynochetos jubatus. Next base: position 8,043,744 of record CM050689.1, on the reverse strand, counting down.
GTACCCCGTGAGGGATATCTGTTGTATTCCTGCCTTGAAGGAGAGAAGCGCCTGCTCTTTATAACCAAAGCACTGGCCCGTGGAGGTGGGGATCGGAACACCTCCTCTCGGAGTTCCTTGAGCTCTTTAGACAGTCTCTCCACAGCAGAGACACAGGCCTGTATGGGAGAGGAGAGACTTTCCTCATACTCTCGCAATCGGCGGATCATCTCATCTATGGTTGGTGCCTCGTCCTCTCTCCAAGTTATTATTGAGAGCACGCTGGAGTATGAGCGTGGTGCACTCCGCATTAACTTCTGCCACATGGGCCGGGTGCAGTAGACTTTGTCGGGGTCAGTGGATGCTCGTGGGTTGTTTGGGTCTCAGTAAACGATCTCCAGTACCACTAGTTCTCTTAGGTACTGGATGCCTTTCTCCATGCTGGTCCATCTGGGTAGCTGTTGTGGCACACTCTCTCTGAAAGGGTACCTTTCCTTTACGCTGGTCAAGAGTCGTTTCCAGAGGCTGACATGCTGTGGCTTACGCCCAATTGCTTTATCAATTCCTCCTTCTCCGGCAAGTGACCCCAGCTGTTTAGCCTCTCTCCCCTCTAGCTCCATACCACTGGCCCCTTTATCCCAGCAGCAGAGCAGCCAGGTCATGATATGTTCACCCGGGCAGCGACTGTAGTCTCTACGGATGTCCCGTAGCTCCCTCAGGGATAAGGACCGTGTGGTCACAACAGCTTCATCCTCCGTCTCCGACTCCTGAGCTAACCCTGCTCCCATTTCCTTATTGACTGTTTCTGTCAATTGGGATGACCCTACTACCTCACCATCCTCGACTATGCGGACTGATTTATGTGTGTATTTCGTTTTCCAGACTGGGGCCACGGACAGTGGTCACCCCTGACAATAGCACACAAAAGATTGAGGGAGTGAGGCTGCTGCAGAAAGTGGGCTGGCTGGGGGAGAAGACAAACTGGCTGTAGTGGGAGGCGTTGCCATTGATGCAGGCATAGTGGAGGGTGATGTGGCAGGTTGCAGTACAAGTGTTGAGGATAATGGTGCAGGCACTGAAGGCATTGTTACTGGTGTGCTGGGTTCTGTTGCAGACACTGGGGCCGCCGCGGACACTGGGGCCATGCGGGCTCAAGTAACGAGCTTGCTCCCGGCGCGGTTCCATGCTGCCCCCTTGCGCATTAAGGCAGCTCGGGTGACTGCACAGACCCTGCGTCTGCCTGAGGCACTGGGACCGGTGGGGGCAGGGCTCCCAAACATTTCCTTAACTTTACCCAAAGCCACTAAAACATTCACTAGCAAGCTGATCCCTAGCCACAGGTCATCCCAGCCACATGAAAAATTTCCGAAAAACTCATATGCCTTTGTTATAGATTACTGGGGAGTGCTCGGACAGAATCAATGAGCCAATTAAGTCAAATAATATATATATCGATTTATTATAAAAGATTCGGCAAGCGATAGGCAAGCAAAACAGCGCTGGGCGGCCGGGGAGACTCCTGCTCCACCAACGGCGTGCCCCGGGATCTTGCGGGGAAAGTCTCATATTTCTTGGCCTGGGGTTTCAGCCAATCCTGTCGTCTTCCTTTACCCGGATGTCGACGTGGCTCTTTACCATTGTTCTCCTCCTGTTACTGGGGTCTTGTCTCCAGGTGAAGAAACATCTTAGTATCAACAGGAAGATGTCTATCACGAGCCTAACCCCCGTCTTGACCCTCATAAATTCTACTCCTTATATGGTTATTTGTACAATGCATAGCTTCACAGTATTCTGTTCTCTATCTCTTGCATATGCGCAAAGCTTGCACAAGCATTGTTTATATTACTGAATGTCTGTGATTTATGCAAGGCCCACTGTTGCTTGGTTCAAGGCCGACGTCTGTTTTTTCTACTAGCATTAAGCAAGATTTGATTAACAAACATTATCTCTTCTATTATACCTTTGCCACCGGACCGAGAGGAGAGGGGAAAAATTGAAAAAGTTTTTCCACGTGCCCCCCAGCACCATATAACCTCTCCTCTATCGGCTGTGTCCCCGAGGGGAGAAAGGGAGAGGTGTAATTGTGGAAAACCTCCAAGAGATAAGTCGTGATGTACCAAGGAGCCGACAGTATTAAGCAGAGAGAGAGAGAGTATCCCTGCCAGCATCAGCAGCACACAGAACAGCCTGACCAGACCCATCAGCCTGGCTCGCATATAAAACATCAAGATAATCACTAGCACATAGGGGAGCAGATCCTGCCGTTCGGTCAGCAGCTTGAAAAGCCCCAAACTCAGAGCCTTGAGAAGCCAAAGCCACATTTTAATGCAGGTCTTATCACACACTATAATTTGTTCCTTATCTCAACTCTTTCGAGCCCCATGTTGGGCGCCAAAAAGGACTGTCATGGTTTTAGCACGAGTTGCTCTACCACTCTGCCCACCACACCCCCACACCCCCACACCCTCCCCGCCTCACACCACTTCCTGGTGAGGAAGGGTCCGAGGAACAAACCGAGGAAAAGCCTGTTGGAGTTAAGAACTATTTAATTATATAAATGAAATTTAGGGATCTACTAACAATGCTAGTGCTAATGAGTAATTTAAGAAACAGAGAAAAAAGTAGAACAAATGATACAGGATCTCACCCCAAGAAAGGAAAAAGAAAAGCAACCTGAAGGGAGCAACCCCCCCCAATCAATCCGGGAGCCGAGAGCAGGGAGAGCAAAAGAAAACAAAACTTTCAACATCATTCTCCTAGATCAATCTGTTTGACAAAAGACGTTCTCTCTGCTCTAAGCACCCAGCACTCACCACAAGGTCCCAACAACAAAGAAACCCCCTGCCCCCTTGGCTGGAAGCCCCCTCAGACCCTCCCCCCTTCTGGGGTTGTGCCCAACTGTAACCCTTTCCATCCAGATCCCCACTCCCTCCCTGCTGGTCCTGCAGTGCCGTGGGCACCGGTCTGGCACCACCCACTCAGTTTGATGTATTACGGGGTGAAGCAAAATATAGACTAAGACACCCATGAACTAAATTGCATGATGGACATTAACTGCTGCAAATAACCCTTGTTCTGAGCTCTGTGTTGTAGGAATCACTCTGGCAGAGAGCACCTGAACCTACAGAGGTCCAGCCTAGCCAGAAGGGCAGCAGTGACCTGACCTGAGCTGGCAATGGTGCCCAACGATCCCACGCAACAGTTCACCTTTTCTGTCCTGAGTGACCACCTGATGGAACCTGAAGTAATGGACTAATGGACATTTTGCCAATATGGTTCATAGACTAAGGGAATGATATCTGTGTGCGATGGGATGGGAAAACTGGATCATGAGAATTTATGGATAGTATGGAACTTAAGCATGACGTAAATGGTATGAAATAAGGGGTGGAGAATGTGCTGGGTTCAGTCAGGAAAGACTTAACTCCCTTTACCGTGGTTGCTAGGAAGCTGTATTCCTGGATGCTGAGAGAAGTACTGATAAGGTCTCAGCTGGCGCTGGGCCTGTACTGAATTCAAGGTCTTTCACCGCTTCTGATACTGCAGATAACCCAAACTGACCAAGGAAGTATTTCATTCCATAGTACGTCATGTTCTGGGTCTTGGGCGGGGGTCTGGTAGCCATTACTCTTCCCTTTTATTCTTTCCCTTACTCCCTTGCTCGTCTATTCCTGGGCACTTGTTAACCCTCCCTGCGTTAGCTGCGTTGCTAACTCCTGTGCTGGCTCGTTTGTGAGGGAGTTGATGAGTTGTTTAGAGTTCCCAGTCACACTATCACTGATAGGGTTCACTCAGAATCTGCTGCGATCGCTCTTGGGCTGCAGCTCTCGGGCTCTCTGGGTCTGACTTTCACTACTCAGCATCTGGGTGTGCATTGGTCAGTGGATGGCAAGAAATTGTATCATATTGTATCTTATGTTGTATTTTCTATTATTTTAACTATTTATTATTAGTAGTATTTGTATATATTGATTTAGATTTAATTAGTAAATAGTTCTTATCTCAATTTTGCGATCTTCCCTGTTTCTTTTTCCTCTGATTCTTCCCCTCTGCTGGAGGAGGGTAGGGGAGATTTGTGAGAGTGACTTCGTGTTTTTGCTAGCCGGAGTAAACCACAACAAGAGCTTTCAAACACTGAAAGACAGACTAACTAAAGCCCTGGCTCTGCCAGACAGGGAAGAAGAATTTGAACTATTTGTATATGTTAAGCAGGGGCACACTAAAGGGGTTTTAGTACAAGAACATGGGGTAATAGAAGGCCTGTAGCCTATTTTTCTAAAATGTTAGACCCAGTGGCGAGGGGATGGCCCTATTGTTTACAAAACTGTGCAGCCACCTCTCTAATGGTAACTGAAGCCTGGAAACTAACAGCAGGGAGATCCCTGACTGTCAAAATCTCACACCAGATTAAGGCATTGCTAACAGAGAGAGCTTCTAAATGGATGACCAGTGCCAGGTTATTGCAATATGAGACTTGCCTAATGGAACAAGAAGATTTGGAAATAAGGAGTGGGGAAGGTTTCAATCCAGCCTCCTGCCTAAATGGCCCTAAAAAGGGACAACTGAATGAAATTCATGACTGCATTCAAGTGACAGATCTTCAAACCCGAGCTAGGGAGGAGTTGCAGGATACCCCTTGGACGAATGGAGAAAACGTGTTTATTGATGAATCTTCATGAATGATAGAAGGAAAATGGGGAAGACGACTACCTTCCATGTGGTCAGCACAGACAGCAGAATTATATGCTTTGGTAAGAGCATGTGAGTTATATCAGGGGAAGGTGGTAAATATATTCACAGATTCAAAATATGCATATGGGGTGGCTCATGCATTTGGAAAGCTATGGGAGGAGAGGGGCTTGTTAACTTGTAGAGGAAAAGCATTAGTTCATGAGAACTTAATTGCTCATTTGTTGGAAGTAATAAACTTACCAGAAAAAGTGACAATAATTCATATCAGAGGACATCAGGCAGGGTATTCAGAAGAAGTGACAGGTAATAGGTTGGCGGATGAAGAAGCCTGAAAGGCAGCAACCCTGCCAGAAATATCTAAAAACTTTCCTTTAATCCCAGTAACCCATCCATTACCAGAGAAAATGTCTTTTCTGCCAGAAGAGTTAGAAATAATTAAAAATAGTGGGACGGAAGAAAAGGGGGCTCAGTGGTATACGAAGAACGGTAAACAATAGGTACCGAAGGCTTTAGTCCTTCAAATATTAAAACAACCCCATAAAGGGAGTCATTGGGGCTCCCAAGGACTGGCAGAAGCCTTCCTCAAAGCACATGCTACTGCAGCTCTCTTTGTTTTAGCAAAGGGAGCTATTGAAGGCTGCTTGACCTGTGCTAAAGTCCATAATCGAATTTCAAAACAAGTCGCGAGAGGAGGGCGACCTTGGCCTGTACGCCCGTTTCAGAGATGTCAGGTAGATTTTACTGAAATGCCCCGAGTGGAGAGGCTTAAATATCTTTTGGTAATAGTATGTCAGCTAACAGGATGGCCAGAAGCATTTCCTGTCGCTTCAGTAACTACTGGATCAGCAATTAAAATATTTTTAGAACAAATAATCCCAAGGTATGGAATAATGGAAGCTATAGATTCTGATAGAGGGACCCACTTTACGGGAAAGATTCTTCAAGGGATCATGACAGCTTTGGGAGTGCAGTGGGAACTACACCCCCCCTGGCACCCTTCAAGCTCAGGATGGGTAGAAAAGATGAATGGAGAAATTAAGAAACATCTTTTGAAATTAGTCTTGGAAACAAATGCAATGGACATCATGACTGTTGCCCCTAGCTCTAGCCAGAATAAGGGCAAGGCCTAGAGGGGCATTAAGTTATCCCCTTTGAGTGGATGTATCCAATACCCTACTCCATTGGTTCTCAACTCAGTAAAGTAGTGGAAATAAGTGACATGTACCTAAAACAATAAGTGGCCAGAATGCTGTGTCTTGTGAGATCTCTACAACAGGAAGCTCAGCTGGCACAAACTCTTCCCCTAAATTTTGCAGTCCATAATGTTCAACCTGGAGACTGGGTCCTCATTAAGGAGTGGAAAGAAGCTCCATTAGTGGTGAGGTGGCAAGGGCCCTACCATGTCCTACTGAGAATTGAAACAGTGGTCAAGACAGCCGAACACAGATGGACTCACCATACCTGAATCAAAGTCTCTAAGGCCCCTGACACTTGGACCTCTGAGCTGGAGGAATCTGAAGGGAGGCTGAAACAGACCCTCCACAAGGACCAGTTGAAGCAATAACTTGTGTGTCATCCTCAGGGGAAGCTCTGAGGATATACTCACAAGTGGAGAACTAATGGTCAGTCTATAAAACTGGGGAGAGGTGACTTTGACACTGAATGGTGGAAGATGCTGTCTTTGGAGGTTATACTAATAATTTTATGTGTTTGGCAAGGGCAGAGTCTGACCTGGGAAAATCTATTCTTAACCTTAGGGGAAGAGATTGCCAAAAATTTTAATTTGACCAACTGCTGGGTCTGTGGAAGTCCAGGAAACTCTGAAAATTGGCCATGGGTAGCCCAGCCTGTCCAGCCTAAATGGTGGGTTAGTAACTTCAGTAAAGTCCATAACAGAACTGGTTTATAGACTGAGGAAGAGAGTCCATGGCAACTCCGCTTTTGAGGGAAAGGTATTTCCACCAGTGGAGGAGGGGTATCTGAAGGAGAAAGTACCTGTGAATGAACACTGTCCCCTGGATATCATTGTGTCTCTCAAGGCTGTGCACCACTCAATTGTTCCAAGCATCAAGGGAAATGGAATCAGACCCACCTTCAGCTTTCTAATAACAGTTGGGTAAAATGCTCATATACCAACTTTAAAGGCTCTGGTTGTGACAAGGCAGCTTCGGATGGGAAGTTCCTGTATGATATCCTGCTTTGTCAGCAGGGTAATTGTTAAAGATTTTTCACCAGACAAAGTGGGTTGCTCTAGGTATGGTATGTATTTAATCACAACTCAGAGTTGGGCCACCACCTCAGTGAGTGGCAAATGGCCCAAGATCTCACACAGTTTTTATACCATTCAATCAATACCCATTACATAAGGTCTGAAGTCTTTGTATATTTCCACTCAGCCTTTCAGTCCCCAAAGTTCATCGTTTATCAAACACCATCACAATCCCCTGTCTCAGCTGCATTCTTCTGTTCTGGTTCCAATCCTTGTTTCAGTTTCAGGGTGTTCTTCGGGTTGTCATCTCAGTAATGATTCTTTTGCCATTTCTGTCTTGCACAATTCTGAGATAGACTTCGAGATGTACTATTAAGGGTTCACCTTTTGTCTAGCAAACAGTTTCTACCCATTAACTCCCTTTTGTCTAGCAAAGCACCTGTGCTTAATTAATTAATCACTCTTTGTTAAAACTGTCTCTACATGATTAGCTTGACTGGGTTTTAAACCAGCCTTGGGTGGGTCTGTAGAAGGAGCAGGTTGAGAACAAACATTCTGGGCCTGCTGAGCAGTATTTCTGCACTTTTAAAAGGCTCCAAACCTCAGAACTAAACCTACACCAGAGACTATGAAAAATTCCTTTACAGTAATACTACACATGAAAAATATGTAGCATGGGTATTTCGTTGGGCATGTGTCGTGGTTTTAGCACAAGTCACTCTACAACTCCACCCCCTCCACCCCAATGAGGAAGGGTCGGAGGAAAGCAAAGAAAGCTCGCTTGTAGGAGTTAAGAACTATTTAAATATAGAAATGAAACGTATGGAGTTACTAACAATGCTAGTGCTAATACGAAATTAAAAGAACAGAAAAAAAAACCCCCAAAAAACAAATGATACAGTATCTCACCACACATGGATGGACACAGCCAGATTCCAGGCAAGACAGGAAAATAAATCCAAAAATCGCAAGAAAGGAAAGAGAAACCAAAACGAAGGGAGACCCCCCCCCCCTCCCCCCCCAATCAGCCCGGGAGCCGAGAGCAGGTAGTGCAAAAGAAAACAAAACTTTCAAACCCTAACTCCTAGATCAATCTGCCTGACAAAAGACGCTGTCTCTGCGCTAAGCACCCAGTACTTGACAGAGGTCCCAACAACAAAGAAACCCCCTGCCCCCCGGCCAGAAGCCCCCCTGGACCCTTCTCCTTTCTGGGTCGTGCCCAACTGTAACCCTTTCTGTCCACATCCCCACCCCTTCCCTGCCGGTTTGCAGTGCCGCGGACACCGGGTTGGCACCACCTATTCAGCTTGATGCATTATGGAGTGAAGCAAAATATAGACTAACTGGTAAAAAATATAGAGTAAGACAGCATGGCAGCATTATAATAGGACTAGAAGTTACTTCCAAGAATTCTGGTCTATAGCACCAACCAACCAACTTGGAGAGAAACAAATTGGGGATGTAACTGTACGTGGCGATCAGAAGCAGGGGCATGGAGATTTATTTATTGTATTAATGGCATCATATCCCACGATGTGATCATTGTGGGTGGACCTATAGGGCTTGGGAATACTTTATATTATGAAGAACCAAAGGATGAGAAAACCTGGAATGGCCTTTTTCCTAATGGGACTTGGGCTTTGAAGGGTCATTATTGGATTTGTGGACAACACGCTTCTCGCAAACTACCTAAAATTTGGTCAGGAATATGCTATGTCAGGTATATTAGACCACTATTCTTTCTATTGCCTCAAATTCAAGGGAACAGATTAGGAATTAAAGGATATGATAACTGAATAAGAGAAAAGAGACCAATTGATACATTCCTGAGAAGGGGGAGTACACAATCATGGGGAAAAGATGAATGGGCACCTGAATGAATTATACAGTATTATGGACCAGGAACATGGAAACCCAATGAGGTGATTTCTGGAGCAAGGGAACCAATTTACTATTTGAACAGGATAATTAGATTACAAGCTGTTTTAGAAATTATGCCTAGCCAAACAGCTGAAGCCCTTGATCTGCTTGCAGGACAAGCTACTCACATGAGAAATGCAATTTTCCAACATCGAATGGTCCTAGATTATTTGTTAGCAGAAGAAGGGGGTGTTTGTGGAAAACTAAATGACTCCAACTGTTGTTTACAAATAGATGATAACAGGAAGGTAGTAAAGCAAATAACAAAAGAGATGAGAAAGCTGGCCCATGTGCCAGTTCAAACCGGGAAAGGATGGGAGTGGGACATGTTCTCATGGTTGCCTGGTGGACCTTGGGTTAAACGTATGTTATTTTTCTTTCTCTGTGCAATAGCAGCTGTAATCTTTGTACCATGTATGATACCTTGTTTTATCCTACTAATTCAATATGCAGTTCAGAGAATGCAGGTGGTGGCCATATCCGAGACGGCACAGAGGGGACCAAAGATGATGCTGCTGAAAATTGTGCGTAGTCCAGGAAATACTCAAGAAGAGAAAATCAAACTGATGGTTGCAACATTTTGTAAAGACAATGATTGAGAAAATAGAAGAGGAGGGATTGATAGGAACACCAGTTTTGTGTCTTTACAAAAGAAGCCTGTGCACACCCAGGCTCAAGACAAGGAACAAAAGAAGCCTGTGTGAACTCAGACTTAAGAAAGAATATCGAAACTACATGATCCCTTGAATATGGTAAACCACCTGAATATCTGAAATATCTAAATTACAGGAATATCTTGAACGTGTCAAATGAACGTCTTGAATGTCTTAGGCGGATCGGGAAGTCTGTACACTCAGAGTACCTCAGCCAATGGGGAAATGAGGAGGGTCTCTTGCGGTCAGGAAAAGTAGGATAAAAGGGGGCTGTGTCCCCCTGTAGATGGAGAGACCCCACAGGAATATGTCTTGTGGACTCTCCCTTTATTCGAATAAAGTTTTTTTTTTTTTTTTTTTTTTTTGCAGGACTCCTCTGTCTCCTTTGTGAACACTGACTCCTGGTAGCGTGATGTTTTGTACACTGTCATTCTCTGTGCTGTAGCTTTTCAGCAGATCTCCTTGCATTACCAGTGTGCTGCAGCTGTGCCTGGCTGCTTATGGCTGGCTCTTGGGTATGCAGACACACAGACATGCCCTCCTTTGTGCCACCCTTCCTGGCTATATTGCTCCACGTTGTCCCTTACAATCCCTTCTGTTTGAAACATGCCTCGCAGTGGGGATGGTGGCCTTACCCCCTGCTCAGCCTCTCCTTCAGCAGTGTGCTGGGTTCAGTCAGGAAAGGGCTAACTCCCTTTACTCTGGTTGTCAGGGAACTGTGTTGCTGGACAGTAAGGGAAAACATTGATAAGGCCTCAGCTGGTGCTGGGGATGGCCTGTACTGAACTCAAGGTCTTTTGTCCGCTTCGGATACTGTAGCTGACCCAGACTAACCAAGGAAGTATTTCATCCCATAGTCCGTCATGTTCCGGTCTCTTTGGGTGGGGAAGAGGGTCCGGTAGCCATTACTCTTCCCTTCTCTCTCTCTCCCTTACTCCCTTGCTCGTCTCTCCGGGCACTTGCTAACCCTCCTGCGTTAGCTGCTTTGCTAACTCCTGTTCTGGCTCATTCGTGTGGGAGATGGTGGGTTGTTTTGAGTTTTCTGGCTGTGTTATCAGTGATAAGGTTTGCTCGGAATCTGCTGCGTAGGCTCCCGGGCTCCAGCCTTCAGGCCACGGCTCTTGGGCTGCAGTCGCTCTCGGGCTGTGGTTCTCGGGCTCTCTGGGTCTGATTTTCATCCCTCAACATCTGGGTGTGCATTGGTCAGTGGATGGTGGGGAATTGTATCAAATTGTATCATATTGTATATATTGTACTATATGTTTCATTTTCTACTATTCTAAGTATTTATTAGCAGTAGTACCTGTATATATTGATTTAGATTTAATTAGTAAATAGTTCTTATCTCAATTTTACGAGCTTCCTTATTTCTTTTTCCTCCGATTCTTCCCCTCCACTGGAGGAGGGGAGGGGGATTTGTGAGAGCGGCTTCGTGGTATTTTGCTAGCCAGAGTTAAACCACGACAGCAGAGAAAGCGAAGCCCTTGCTGAACTGGCTGCTGCACAGAGGGCAGTGACTGGCCACCCTTTGGGCCCCAGATCAGCCCATTAAAAAGGCACTGCCTTTCCAGCAGGCCCGTGATGTGTTTGGGGACGCTGCTTGCTTTTGCTTTTCTGTCCGATGAGTATGTGTGCCCAGGAGCTGGGTGGGCAGGGAGGCAAGACGAGCATACTTACTTACACTGAGGGCTTTGAGTGGCAAAGGAGCCATGATTCCTGAAAGGGCCAGCCAAATAATATGGGAAACTTTCTTTGCCCAAGGTCAACTAAAATAGCTATAAACAAACAGGTTGGTCATTAACAGGAAATCTCTTCTTGGAGAAGACCAACTTACCAGCAGAAAAATCTCAGAAGGGAACCAGTAGAAGCACCACTCCTGGAGGAATGCCTGGAGACTGGAAATCTGCCCTGGGAGAGGTACCCAACAGGCCTTTTTTATTACTGACATCTAGGAATCTTGAAATGCACATAAGATACAGAAGGAAAATCCTCAACATTTGAGGAGCTGGAGGATTAGGTGAGAAATACTGGGTGAGAACATCATGGTATTAATAGTCTCACTGAATCTTTTTTCTTCTTCTTTTTTTTTCCCCAGGTCTGGAATTTGGAGCTCAAAAGAGCTCCTCCCTACTTCCCTAGCCAAGGTGATTTCTGCATGTAAACCCATTACCTGGAGGAAGTTACACTTTCCTGCCATACCCAGGTGTACACACTCTGACACAGAAATGTGTCGAGATTAGGGGGCAGTTGAAGACCCACCATCCCTTAACCTTTTCACGAGATGATAAGAGTTAAATCCATCTCCAATGAAAACTGAACAGTGCCTACTGCTGAGTAGCCAAGCTCTACTCCACGGCTGTGGCAAAATGAACTCCCGTGCAGGCATGCAGTGCCAGTCACGGGGGCCAGGGCAGCACAGGAGCTTGCGCTGCGCACACCTGAGCCGGGAAGCAGGCTGCGACCATGGAGTGATTTCGCATCATGCCCAGCAGCTTTCAGGTGATCGCTGAGTAACTTTGAGTGTTTCGCCTCTTGACAGCACCACCAACGATGTGTTCCGGGTTCGCAGTGTCCCTTGCAAATGCAAGACAGTGAAAAGGGAAAATAAACTTAAGTCTTGATAATGGTTGTGAAAATTTAATTTTTATTATCTGTTCACTGTATACAAAACAGCATTCTGCATAGTGATAACTCATTTGTTGCACAGTTGACAGTGCACATCAACAAACAAGTGTTCAAGAGGTATACACTTAATGGAGAGAGGGCAGTGATGGCCAGTGCATGGTACACACAAAGATCCTGCAACGCCAGCTGCGTGTTCTAGATGAAGAAGTACCTCATAACCACTCAGTATGCAACTAACATAAATGGGACAAACATTTACCAACGAACTAAATTAAGAATGAGGATGAAGAGGGAAAGCAGAATTATGTATCCAGCACACAATTTCCAGAGTGATTACGAAGTTTTACAGAGGTGGCTGAGAAGGATCCGTATTTTCTTCAAACACTTCCATTCTTCAAACTGTTAAAATTTAATGAAAAATAACAGAATCTCACAAATCTTTAGGGGCAAAATGCTCCACATTTATTTACATATGAAATGTGTTTAATACAGCTGTAACGGACATAGTGTATAGTAACATCTGACAGCAGCAAGACTCGTAAGGAACCAAACGATTACTACCGCCTAGCATGCAGCTACCTATATATACACAACTTCTTTAAAAAAACGTAGAAATTTTTTTCTTTTTAGGGATACATACAAGGTATAAAATGCAGAACCAAACCCAAAATATAACTATCACAGAGAACTATATATGAAAGGGACAGCATGGTACCTTTTGTACTTTGTGAAAGCACAACTAGTGATGCCGGATGCATGTTTGAAATGGCCCAACTAGCTGGAAAGGTCTGTGCTAAAGCTGAAAGCCCCAGTTACACTTACACAGGCTGGTGTGTTGCTTCTCGACGGCAGTGGTGGCACAAAACACTGAGCACCAAAACATCTGGCATTAGTGTACAGAGCTGGGAAACACCAACTCCTGCAGCAAGGGTTAACTATCTTCTTTCAATAACTAGAAATAAGGGGAAATACATAACGCTCTGTATGTGCTTCTATATAATGCTTAATAAATTACATGACAAAAAACATCATCAGTATAAACCTATTCCTCTAATTACATCTTATTTGTTAAACCCAGAGCAGCCCAGCCCTTTGTAACAAATTGAGCTTTGATCACAAGCATCTGATATTGCCTAAAATGTCCCTTCATGACACAGAGTTGTGCAATTATAATTCTCAAAAGTACTTAATTATTCTAGGGGGTCTGCTGCCACCTAAAACCAGCACCACATTTTACATATGCAGTGGGGCTTTTGCCTTGTTTTTAAATTTTTAATATATACTTTTAAAAAGAAAGTTTAAAAGCTTCCTCTGTGGAAGGAAACAGGAGAGCTGGTTTCCCAGAATATGGAGAAGAATGAGAGGCTCAATGATTTTTTTGCCTCGGTCTGCACTGGAAAGGATGCAAGCCAAACCCCACGAGTAGCAGAAGGCAAGGGCAGGGACTGGGAGAATGGAGAGCTGCCCACGGTTAGTGAAGATCAGCTTCGAGAACACCTGAGGAACCTGAAGGTGCACAAGTCCATGGGACCTGATGACATCCACAGGTTGTAGTGGTTTAGCCCTGTAGGGCAATTAAGCACCACCAGTTGCTCTACCATTCCACCCCCCACACTCCCAGTGGGGAAGGGCCAGAGGAAAAACAAGGGAGGCTTGTAGGAGTTGAGATAAGAACTATAAGATAAGAACTATATATAAGAACTATATATAAATGAAACTTATGGAGTTACTAACAATGCTATTGCAAATAAGTAATTAAAAGAACAGAAAAATAGAACAAACTATACAGGATCTCACCACCCATGGATGGACACAGCCAGGTTCCAGGCAAGGCAGAAAAATAAATCCAAAAACTCCAAGAAAAAAAAAAAAAGGATGGAGAAACCCCCCATGAAATCAGCCCAGGAGCTGAGAGCAAGGAGAAAAAAAAAAAACTTTCAACCCCCAACTCCTAGATCAATCTGCCTGACAAAAGACACTCCTCCACTAATCACCCACCACCAGGTCTGAACAAAGACAGCGCTGTGCTGCTGGCTGGAACCCCTGAGCTGACCCTCACACACCTTCTGGGTCATGGCCACTTTGCAAAAACTGTACACTTTGCAAACTTCCCCCCCTGCCCCACCAGCTCCCAGTGCCGCTGGTACCAGGGTGACACCAACCACTCAGCTTGATGTTTTATGAAATGAAACAAAATATTATAGACCGGCCCCAGGAGAGCAGATCATCGATGCCTGGGACTAGCACATTATCCACCCCTTGTTTTATACCATTTACATCATGCTCGCATCCCATGCTATTCCAGATATTCTAAACAGACCGCTCCCCCTTTCCCATCCCATCCCACGCAGATATCATTCCCTTAGTCTATGGACCATCTTGGCAAAATGTCCATTAGTCCATGACTTCAGATTCCATCAGGTGTGGGGGTCACTCAGGACAGGCAAAGGTGGAAGGGTTATGTGGGATTGTTAGGCACCAAAGCCAGCTCAGCTCAGGTCACTGCTGCGCTCCTGGCAAGCCTGGACCTCTGTAGGGTGGGGTGGTTTTCTGCCATAGCAGGTGCCTGTAACATAAAGCTCAAAAACAGGGGTTAGTGGCAGCAATTCATGTCCCACATGCACTGTAATTATGGGCTGTTTTCTCCCAGAATCAAATCCCCCTGGGGCACACAGCAGACTTGCCCATCTTCTCTCATTACCCACCAAGTGCGCCCAGGTCCTTGAGCAAAAGCAACCCCACGGATGGGTTTGCCTTTGCCCAAGGCAGAAGTAACCCAAACCATTTTTCCCAGCATGCTTCTAGTATATACTACAGGAACCTTATCTCCTTCTACCGTCCGTAGAGGGTTTGAGTGTGCAGGGCCAGCTCGATTGACGGATCCCCAGGTATTAACTAACCACGTGGCCTTTGCCAAATTGGCATCCCAATTCCTGAGTGTTCCACCCCCCATTGCCCTCAGGGTGGTCTTTAGCAGCCCATTGCACCTCTCGACCTTCCCTGAGGCAGGTGCATGGTAGGGAATGTGGTACACCCACTCAATTCCATGTTCCTCAGTCCATGTGTCTACGAGGCTATTTTGGAAATGAGTCCCATTATCTGATTAAATTCTTTCTGGGGTGCCGTGTCGCCACAGGACTTGCCTTTCAAGGCCCAAGATAGTATTTTGGGCAGTGGCATGGGACACTGGATATGTTTCTAGCCACCCTGGAGTTGCCTCCAACATTGTGAGGACATGGCACTTACCCTGGCGAGTCTTGGGGAGGGTGATATAGTCAACCTGCCAGGCCTGCCCATACTTGTATTTCAGCCATCGCCCCCCATACCAAAGAGGCTTTACCCTCTTGGCTTGTTTGATGGCAGCACATGTCTCACATTCATGGATAAACTGAGCAATTGTGTCTATGGTCAAATCCACCCCTCGGTCTTGAGCCCACCTGTACGTGGCATCTCTCCCCTGGTGGCCCGAGGTGTCATGGGCCCACCTAGCCATGAACAGCTCACCTTTATGTTGCCGGTCTGGATCTACATGAGCCACTGCAATCTTAGCAGCTTGATCTACCTTCTGATTGTATCGATGTTCTTAAGTAGCTTGGCTTTTGGGTACGTGGGCATCAGTGTGATACACCTTGACGACCAGGTTGTCTAGACGGGAAGCAATGTCCTGCCCTACCGCGGCAGCCCAGATGGGTTTGCCTCGGCACTGCCAGTTGCTCTGTTTCCAGTGCGGCAGCCACCCCCACAGTGCATTCGCCACCATCCATGAGTCAGTGTAGAGGTAAAGCACTGGCCATTTCTCTTGTTTAGCAATGTCCAAAGCCAGATGGATGGCCTTTACCTCTGCAAACTGACTGGATTCACCTTGGCGTTCTGCAGTCTCTGCAACTTGTCGTGAGGGATTCCACACAGCAGCTTTCCACCTCCGATGTTTCCCTACAATGCGGCAGGACCCATCAGTAAACAGGGCATATTGCTTCTCATTGTCTGGCAACTGGTTGTACAAAGGGGCTTCTTCAGCCCGTGTCACCTCCTCCTCTGGTGACATCCCAAAGTCTTTGCCCTCCGGCCAGTCCATGATCACTTCTAGGATTCCTGGGTAACTGGGATTCCCTATACGGGATCGTTGTGTGATCAGGGCAGCCCACTTACTCCATATAGAATCGGTGGCATGATGAGTGGAAGAGATCCTGCCTTTGAACATCCAGCCCAGCACTGGCAGTCGAGGTGCCAGGAGGAGCTGTGCTTCAGTTCCAACCACTTCTGAGGCAGATCGGATTCCCTCATAAGCTGACAGTATCTCTTTTTTCATTTGGAGTGTAGCAGACCTCAGAACCTCTGTATCCCCAGCTCCAAAATCCAAGGGGACGACCTCGGGTCTCCCCTGGATCTTTCTGCCAGAGACTCCAGGTAGGGCCATTCTCCCCACCTGCAGTGTAGAGTACATTCTTTACTTCTGGCCATGTCCGGACTGGTCCAAGTGCTACTGTATGCACAATTTCCTGCTTGATCTGTTCAAAGGCTTGTCACTGCTCAGGGCCCCATTGGAAATAATTTTTCTTCAAGGTCACTTCGTAGAGAGGGCTTACAATTTGGCTGTAATTTGGGATATGCATTCGCCCAAAAGTCACAATACCTAAGAAAGCTTGAGTTTCATTTTTGCTTGTTGGTGGGGACATAGCTGTGATTTTGTTGATCACATCCATTATGATCTGACAACATCCATCTTGCTATTTTACTCCTAGGATTGAATCTCTCATGCAGGTCCCTTAACCTTACTTTGCTTTATGGCAAAACCGGCTCTCAGAAGAATTTGGATGATCTTCTTCCCTTTCTCAAAAACTTCATCTGCTGTGTCGCCCCATACAATGATGTCATCAATATATTTTAGATGTTCGTGAGCTGCGCCCTGTTCCAGTGTGGTCTGGATCAGTCCATGGCAGATGGTAGGGCTGTGTTTCCACCCCTGGGGCAGTCAGTTCCAGGTACTGGTGATTCTGTGATTTAGAAGCACCAGCTTGTAGAATTTAAAATCTCCCCTCAACTTTCTTCCCCTCCTCACTCCCCTCCAGGTACTGCCTTCTGACATGCTTCCATTAGCTAAGCTTTCTTTCAGAAGCATTCAAACAAACAGTTTCTGAGAACCTAAGGAACTGCCCCAGCATCCAATACTCTGTGTTAAAGAAGCTTCCCAGGAAAAAACAAAAACAAATCAGAAACCCCCTAATTTTCTACTACATACCGATACAAACACATAATAGAGTATAAAAGTTATTAGTTTAAATATATACAAACTCTTTTCAACTCAAATACTGCTTCCATGGTTTTGGGGCTATAGACAATGAGGTGAACGAGACACTTTTATGCAGAATATATTGCAACAGCCTGAACAGTACTGTTAACGCTATGATACCGTGACCTTTCTGTAGCAAAAATGGCCTTAGCATTGCAGTGTGGACAGATTTCTGTGTCTCAAATGCTTGGATCACTTCTCAGTTGAGCTAATTCTTTTTGACTTAATGAAGGCCATGCCGTGTGTTCTCATGTGAGTGTTTAAGGCCGCTTCCGTTTCAAAAGTCTTTGCGCATACTCTGCACCTTCTGTCTGACATCACGCTGTCAGATGATTCATCCTCGTGGTTGGGTTTATTTTCTTGCTGATTATCTTCCCCAGACCTGTTTTGTTTTGATACTGGCTGAGGCTCCTTCAGCTTATGTACAATGAAGAGGTGTCTGGAGAGGGACACGTGAGACGTGTAGCACAATCCACATTCCCTGCACTGGTATGAAGAGCCATCAGATTTGTGTTGAGGAATATGTTCGTGAAACTGGAGGAGATTTTCTGTCGTAAAGCCACAAACAGCACACTTGTGAACTTTAAAAACATTTATCTTTAGTTTCTTCAATGGCTGCGTGATTGCACCTCGTGGAGGCCTAAATTCCAGTACAGGTTCTTCCAGTTTACGCTTTAGACTGGGAACCTGAAAGAAGCCATAAATGGCTTTGTGTAAGCATAAACATGCAGTTCTTTTCATAACTGCTTGTGACTTGCAAACTTCAAAACCTTTCCCTTGGTAGATTCCAGTACAGCTATAGTAAATACAAGATTGAAATAACACAAGCAAATGTATGTTGTACATGTTGAAAACCTAGGGCGTTTCTTTACCATGAATTGCACATCAAATTTGGTTTATCAGCTCTGGTAGCTAATACACCGTATAAACTTGACTAAGTATTTGCCAGCGTAACTGCACCCTTGTATACACACCGATGAGACCTCACTTGTGTACAGAATGCAGAATATCCATCGAGGATCTTCCCAGCACTGCCTTCTAGAGCTCCATTTTAGTTACTTAGTATTATTTCATGCCTGAAATCTAATTTGACAGATCATCTCCTGATTGTCAGTAACCAACTAACGTGTTACTGAAGGATGAATCAACATGCACAACTTTTAAACTAATTAAACTGATATTTTTTTATATTGTCCTTGTTATTCTTCTGACATGAATATTCCTCAGGAATCGTCTGCATCCTGTGGAGCTCAGCTATGCTCCACGATGTTTATGAAGACAATGTATATAGCTGCAGGTAAGATATTCTCCACCACTCAGGGATCAAATCAAACAGTCTATCCAAAAACATGTTCTAGTTCAAGCAGGACAGAATTTGATGCAGGAACCTCTGAGACATTTTTTGGGCTCTACTTCACAGCAGATCAGACTTTTACGGGATCATAATACCTGCATCTATTTAAAGATCCCATATGTGTACCCACAAAAAAATCCACTCTCAGCAACTGCATGAATCTTTTAAGTGATTACCTTTGTGTCTTCATTTACTTCCCTTTCTTCCATATTGGCTGATTCTGTCATTTCTTTCATATCCGGGTCCTTAATGCCATGCATCAACTGAATGTGTTTTTCCAACATCAGCCGCTTGGTGAAAGTACGTCTTGAGTCTGGGCAGTGCCTACATAAACACAAAGCAGACACGCACAGATGCCAAGCGTCACGCTGAACAAACGCTGCAGTATTCTGAAGAATATAAACAGGACCAGTAAATAAAACCAGAACAGAGGTTTAAAGCTGGCGACAAGGTTTCCTGTGAATTGCACAGCTAAGTATTACCAGAAAATGAGCACTGTTACAAAATAAAACTGAAATGTTTGAGCAATTTGTATTCAGAGCAAATGAGACATTCGTTGAAGATAGCCAAATGGTGCAAAGTGTGAGCCAGAATAAAACCTGGGAGCATCTGAGTTGGTTCCTTGGACCTCTGCTAACATCACTCTGACACTTTCCCAAGTTCTCCTTAGTTTAAATTTCATAGGAAAAGCAACCACCGTCCGTGCAGGATGAATGCTAGCTCCAAACGACAGCTAGTTCTGCGTTCAAACCCAAATATTTCATCTCCTTGGAACCTGCAATTCCTTCTCAGCTCTCTTTCCAACCTCTAACTAACTAGCAGAACAAGCTTGTCTTTGACAATGTGTTTTGCTCTCCCACACAGAACCAGCTGCATCACTTCTAAACCTCTTGTGTGCTTTTGGGAAGTGTGTTTCTTCAAGATCCAATGTTGTAACATATCGTACAGGTGGTGTGAGGAGGGATGGCTAAACAAGAATTGAAGGAGAAAAGTTAAATGGTAAAACCTTTCTGAGTCTCTCCTAAAGTTTTAACTTTTGAAATGCTGTTTCATTTAACTTTATTAAAAAAAAAAAAAAAAAAAAGGAGAGTGCTGTAGGAATTCTGAAATGCAGAGACCCATGGTAAGCTTTCTGCCCAACGGGTCTGCAAAGCCCAGGCAGTTGCACTTGTCATGGGCAAAGAGACAGTGCATAGGCTAGCCAGCACATGCAGGCTGGGTATGAGGCAGGGTACAATGCACGGGCTGTGCAGCAGCCAGGACGCAGGGAGACAGGAGGTCACAAAGCACTTCGTCAGAGTGCTGTGACTGCACAGCAGTCTGAGTTTCCCCACCACTGGGCCCTATGCTTTCTGTGACAAAGCCCAGATCATGCTGGGGCAGAGAAGGGGCTAGTAAGACCTCGGCCGCAGAGAATGGCCACTGCTTTCAGCCTCCTCAGAGCACCAAACTGTTCCACAGCATGTAAATACCTACTGAGGAGATACAACAGCAATTTTGTATAATGTATCCTACCTGATTGACATGGATGTTTCTGTTAAATTACGTACTCTGTCCAGTCACTTCAGCATCACTAGGGATTTTTAGACATTCACAGATTAACAGTGTTAGGGGTTGGAAGGGACCTCTAGAGATCATCTAGTCCAACCCCCCTGCCAGAGCACGATCACCTAGACTAGATCACACAGGAACAAGTCCAGGCAGCTTTTGAAAGTCTCCAGAGTAGGAAACTCCACCACCTCTCTGGGCAGCCTGTTCCAGTGCTCTGTCACCCTCACAGTGAAGAAGTGTTTCCTCACGTTCAGGTTGAACCTTCTGTTTTCCAGTTTATGGCCATTGCCCCTAGTCCTGTCACTGGACACCACTGAGAAGAGCCTGGCCCCATCCTCCTGACACCCACCCTTTAGCTGTTTATAAGCATTGATAAGATCCCCCCTCAGCCTCCTCTTCTCCAAGCTAAACAGACCCAGCTCTCTCTGCCTTAACTCATATGGAAGGTACTACAGGCCCTTAATCATCTTAGTGGCCCTGCGCTGGACCCTCTCCAGTAGCTCCTTGTCCTTCTTGAACTGAGGAGCCCAGAACTGGACACAGTACTCCAGGTGAGGCCTCACCAGCGCAGAGTAGAGGGGGAGGATAACTTCCCTCGACCTGCTGGCCACACTCTTCTGAATGCATCCCAGGATGCCATTGGCCTTCTTGGCCCCAAGGGCACACTGTTGGCTTATGGTCATCCTGTTGTCCACCAGGACTCCAAGGTCCTTCTCCCCAGAGCTGCCCTCCAACAAAAGAGCCCCCAACCTGTACTGGAACATGGGGTTGTTCTTCCCCAGATGCAGCACTTCACACTTGCCCTTACTGAATTTCATTCGATTTCTCCCCGCCCAGCTCTCCAGCCTGTCCAGGTCACGATGGATGGCAGCACAGCCTTCTGGCATGGCAGCCACTCCTCTCAGTTTGGTATCATTACCAAACTTGCTGAGAGGACATTCTAGCCCTTCATCCAGGTCATTGATGAATATACTGAATAGGGCGTGATGCAGCACTGACCCCTGGGGGATGCCACTAGCCACAGGCTTCCAACTAGACCCTGCCCCATTGACCACAACTCTCTGAGCTCTTTCCTCCAGCCAGTTCCCAATCCACCTCACCACCCAATGGTCCAGTCCATACTTCCTAAGCTTGTCTATGAGGATGCCATGGGAGACAGTGTCAAAAGCTTTGCTGAAGTCGAGGTAGACCACATCTACTGCCTTCCCTTTGTCCATCCATCTAGTGATGCCATCATAAAAAGCTATCAGATTGGTCAAGCATGACTTCCCCTTGTTGAATCCATGCTGACTACTCATGATTAGCTTCCTTTCCTCAACATGCTTTGAGATGGCACCAAGAACAAGTTGTTCCATCATCTTTCCAGGGATGGAGGTGAGGCTGACCAGCCTATAGTTACCCAGGTCCTCCTTCTTGCCTTTTTTGAAGATTGGAGTAACACTGCCTTTCCTCCAGTCCTCAAGCACCTCTCCTGTTCTCCAGGACTTTTCAAAGATTATGGAGAGTGGCCTAGTAATGACTTCCGCCAGCTCCCTCAGCACTCGTGGGTGCATCCCATCAGGGCCCATGGGTTTGTGGATGTTCAGTTTGCTTAATTGATCTCTAACCCAATCCTCTTCAACTGAAGCAAAACCTTCCTTTCTCATGACTTCCTCTGACTTTCCTCATGACTGAGGCAAAGGTGGCATTCAGTAACTCCACCTTCTCCATATCCTCAGTCACCAGGGCACCCACTTCATTCAGCAGTGGGCCAACATTTCCTCTGGTCTTCTTTTTTCCTCCAGTGTACTTGAAAAAGCCTTTCTTGTTGTCCTTCGACCTCTCTTGCCAGGTTCAGTTCTAAGGAGGCCTTAGCTTTCCTTATTGCATCCCTACATCCTCTGACAACATTTTTGTATTCCTCCCAAGGGGTCAGCCCCTTCTTCCATGTTCTATATACTTCCTTTTTCCACTTAAGTCTATTCATTAACTCCCCACTCATCCATGCAGGTCTCCTAGCTCTCTCACTTGACTTCTTACTCTTCAGGATGCTCCACTCTTGAGCTTGGAGGAAATGGTGCTTGAATACTAACCAGCTCTCTTGGGCCTCCTTACCATCCAGGGCCCTATCCCACAGGACTTCTACAAGCAGGTCCTTGAAGAGGCCAAATTTAGCCCTGCTGAAGTCTAAGGCAGTGATCCTGCTTGTGGCTCTGGCCTGCGGCATATGATCCTGAACTCTACCATCTCATGGTCACTACATCCAAGGCTTCCCCCTACCTTCACATCCTTGGCAAATCCCTCTTTGTTCATCAGTACAAGGTCCAGCACTACTCCTCTCCTTGTCAGCTCCCCCACCATCTGCATCAAGAAGTTATTGTCAATGCACTGGAGGAACCTCCTGGACTGCCCATGCCTTGCTGTGTAGCTTGGCAATGACAACCATGACAACCAGAGCCTGTGGTTGTGAGGTTACTTTCAGCTGCCTGTAGAAGGCCTCATCAGCTTCCTCATCCTGATCAGGTGGCCTGTAGTAAACACCCACAACAGTGTCTCCCATATTAGTCTGCCCCCTGATCCTTACCCACAAGCATTCAACTTGCTCTTCATCCACCCCCAGGGAAGGCTCAATACATTCCAGTTGATCTCTCACATAAAGAGCAACTCCACCACCTCGCCTTACTGACCTATCTTTCCTAAAAAGGACATAGCCATCTGTGCTGGGTTCAGTCAGGAAAGGGCTAACTCCCTTTACTCTGGTTGCTAGGGAACTATGTTGCTGGACACTAAGTGAAAACATTGATAAGGCCTCAGCTGGTGCTGGGGATGGCCTGTACTGAACTCAAGGTCTTTTGTCCTCTTCGGATACTGTAGCTGACCCGGAGTAACCAAGGAAGTATTTCATTCCATAGTACGTCATGTTCTGGTCTCATGGGTGGGGAAGGGGGTCTGGTAGCCATTACTCTTCCCCCCTCTCTCTCTCCTTTACTCCCTTGCTCATCTCTCCAGGCAACTTGCTAACCCTCCGGTGTTAGCTGCTTTGCCAACTCCTGTGCTGGCTCCTTCGTGTGGGAGCTGGTGGGTTGTTTTGAGTTTTCTGGCTGTGTTATCAGTGATAAGGTTTGCTCGGAATCTGCTGCGTAGGCTCCCGGGCTCCAGCCTTCAGGCCACGGCTCTCGGGCTGCGATCGCTCTTGTGCTGTGGTTCTTGGGCTCTCTGGGTCTGATTTTCATCACTCAACATCTGGGTGTGCATTGGTCAGTGGATGGTGGGAAATTGTATCATACTGTATCATATTGTATATATTGTACTATATGTTTCATTTTCTACTATTTTAGTTATTTATTATTAGTAGTACCTGTATATATTGATTTAGATTTAATTAGTAAACAGTTCCAACCCCCCTACCATGGGCAGGGACACCCTCCACTAGACCAGGTTGCTCAAAGCCTCATCCAGCCTGGCCTTGAAGACAGCCAGGGATGGGGCACCCACAACTTTTCTGGGTAACCTGTTCCAGTGCTTCACCACTGTCTCCATGGAGAATTTTTTCCAGATATCTAATCGAAATCTCCCCACTCCCAATTTAAACCCATTACCCCTTGTCCTGTCACTACAGGCCCTTGTAAAAAGTCCCCCCCCAGCTTCCTTGTAGGCCCCCTTCAGGTGCTGGAAGGCTGCAATAAGGTCTCCCTGAAGCCTTCTCTTCTCCAGGCTGAACAAGCCCAATTCTCTCAGCCTTTCTTCATAGGAGAGGTGCTCCAGTCCTCTGATCATCTCTGTGGCCCTCCTCTGGACTCATCCCAACTGCTCAAAGTCCTTCTTATGTTGAGGACTCCACAGCTGGATGCAGTACTCCAGGTGGGGTCTCATGAGAGCAGAATAGAGGGGGAGAATCACCTCCCTTGACCTGCTGGCCACACTTCTCCTGATACAGCCCAGGATACGCTTGGCTTTCTGGGCTGCCAGCGCACACTGCCAGCTCATGTCCAGCTTGTCGTCCACCAGGACCCCCAGGTCCTTCTCCTCTGGGCTGCTCTCCAGCCATTCTCCACCCAGCCTGTACTTGTGCTTGGGATTGTCCCGACCCAGGTGCAAGATCTTGCACTTGGCCTTGTTGAACTTCATGAGGTTGGCAGAGGCCCACCTCTCCAGCCTGTCAAGTTCCCTCTGGATGGCATCCCTTCCTTCCAGCATGTCGACCGCACCACACAGCTTGGTGTCGTCAGCAAACTTGCTGAGGGTGCACTCGATGCCATCGTCCATGTCACTGACAAAAATGTTAAACAGGACCGGTCCCAACACCGATCCCTGAGGAACGCTGCTCGTTACTGGTCTCCACTCAGACATTGACCCATTGACCACAACTCTCTCAGTGCGACCAGCCAGCCTATTCCTTATCCATCGAGCAGTCCATCCGTCAAATCCATGCCTCTCCAGTTTAGAGACAAGGATGTCGTGTGGGACGGTATTGAATGCTTTGCACAAGTCCAGGTAGATGATGTCAGTTGGCTGTCCTCTATCCACCAAGGTCGTGACCCCATCGTAGAAGGCCACCATCTTCGTCAGGCATGATCTGCCCTTGGTGAAGCCATGTTGGCTGTCACCAATCACCTCCTCATTCTCCATGTGCCTTAGCATGATTTCCAGGACGATCTGCTCCATGATTTTGTCAGGCACAGAGGTGAGACTGGCTCGCCTGTAGTTTCCCGGGTCCTCCTTTTTTCCCTTTTTAAAGATGGGGGTTATGTTTCCCTATTTCAAGTCAGTGGGAACTTCACCAGTCTGCCATGCCTGTTTGACTATGATGGATAGAGGTTTCACAGCCCCATCTGCTAGTTCTTTCAGGACCCATGGATGTATTCCATCAGGTGCCGTGAACTTGTGCACCTTCAAGTTCCTGAGGTGTTCCTGAACCTGATCCTCACTGACCATGGGTGGCTCTCCATTCTCCCACTTCTTGCTCGTCTTCCATGACTCTGGGGGAGATGGCTTGCGTCCTTGACAGTGAAGACCGAGGCAGAAAAAGCATTGAGTACCTTGGCTTTGTCCATGTCCTAGAAAACCAGCTCTCCCTTTTCCTTCTGCAGAGGGCCCACATTTTCCCTGATCTTCCTTTTATCCCCTATGTACCTATAGAAGCCCTTCTTGTTGGCCTTGATGTCCCTGGCCAGCTTTAATTCTGTCAGGGCTTTGGCTTTCCTGACCTGATCCCTGACTTCTCAGACAACTTCCCTGTAATCCTCCCATGCTCCCTGTCCCTGCTTCCACCCTCTGGAGGCTTCGTTTTTTTGTTTTACTTTGTCCAGGAGCTACTTGTTCATCCACACAGGCCTCTGGGCACTTTTACCTGACTTCCTCTTCATTGGGATGCATCACTCCTGAGCTTGGAGGAGAAGGTCCTTGAATACTTGCCAGCATTCTTGGGCCCCTCTTCCCTCCAGGGCTTCATCCCATGGAACCTTTCATCCCATGGAACCTTTCATCCCATGGAACCTTTCCAATCAGTTCCCTGAAGAGGCCAAAGTCTGCTCTCCTGAAGTCCAGGGTAGCGAGCCTCGCCTCCTTAAAGATCTCACACTCCACCATTTCCTGGTTGCTGCAGCCAGGGCTGCCCTTGAGGTTCACATTCCCCACCAGCCCCTCCCTGTTGCTGAGAACAAGGTCCAGCATGGCACCCCTCCTCGTTGGCTCCTCTATCACTTGGAGAAGGAAGTTGTCATCGACGCATTCCAGGAACCTCCTGGCTTGCTTGTGCCCTGCCGTGTTGTCCCTCCAATAGATATTGGGGTGGTTGAAGTGCCCCATGAGGACCAGGGTTTGTGACCATGAGGCTGCTGCTATCTGCCTGTAGAGGGCCTCATCCACTCACTCATCCTGGCCAGGTGGCCTGTAGCAAACTCCTACTGTCATATCCCCTCTCCCTGCCCTCCCTTTAATCCTGAACCATAAGCTCTGGGGCAGAGCTTCATCCCTCCCCAGGTGGAGTTCCACACACTCCAGCTGGTCTCTGACATAGAGAGCAATGCCACCTCCACGTCTCCCCTGCCTGTCCTTCCTAAAGAGCCTGTACCCTTCCATTCTGACACTCCAGTCATAGGAGCCATCCCACCATGTCTCCACAATACCAATGAGATCATAGCGCCTCATGTGTGCACACACCTCTAGCTCCTCTTGTTTATTCCCCACGCTCTGTGCGTTCGCATAGAGGCATTTAAGATAGGCCCCTGATGGAGATGGCTTGCAGACTGGAGCATCTAGAATTCTCCCATGTTTTGCCTGCCAGGTGTTCTCCTGGTGAGCAGTGATTTTTCTCCAAGCTCTGGGCATCTCTTGGTGTCCCTGCTGGTTTTGCCCCCCTCCAGCCTAGTTTAAAGCCCTATCGATGAGCCCTGCCAATTCATGGGCTAGAATCTTTTTTCCTCTTGGAGACAGTTGCACTCCATCTGTCACCAGCCGGCCTGGTGCCATATAAACCTCCCCATGCTCAAGGAACCCAAAGCTCAACCTCTCACACCAGCCTCTGAGCCATGCGTTGATCAGACGTGCTTTCTTGTTTCTCTCAGTATTCTTCCCTGCTGCTAAAGGGAGTGAGGACAATACTACCTGTGCCCCCCGATCCTGCAACTATTCGCCCGAGTTCCCTGAAGTGTCTAAGCTGGCTTTTGCAGATTAGAAGAGTGGGTTGTATTTGAGACCCTCTAGAAATCCAAGGCCTTCGCTGTAGGACTGACAGCCATGAAATTTCTCAGCTCCGCAGTTTCAGGTTTGCTTGCCATGGCCCCCGAACAGCAGCCTTTCCGTACAGGCATTTGCAGTAGCCCAATGGGTCTCAGGCATGCAGGTAACGGACACTTTGGCCTGCTCATCTGTCTAAATAACTGAATCGTTTGAATGAATGGGCACTGGCACTGGTACTTTATACATCCAGAAAAGAAATTCAACTGACAGTGGGTTTTGTGGGTTTATACTCTGTTTCTAAATAAATAAAAGTTGCACTTACGAGCATGTATAAACTTTCCTAATGCCTTTGTGTTTGATACGGTTGTGGCGACATAAACTATGGGATGAACTGAAAGATTTATCACACTGTCGACATGGATGTTTCTTCATTTGCTTTAAAAAAAGGAGAAAAATAAATTAATTAAAAAAGCTCAGTGAAAGCTGTGCATGTGTTGAACTTTTGGGTAACAGGAAAGAAGCTTCACTTACCATGTCTGGTGCTGGATCTTCAAGTACATGTCACTCCTACACTGCACAAGTCAGAGGGCTTGGACTAGTGTGAGTCACACACACATCTCTCACCAGTCATAAACCGGTGTCACAGACTAGATGAAGTGGCTTTTCAAAGCAGTAAGGAAGATCAGTGGATTGTTTCTGGCAGTACAGCGAGAGCTGCTTTCCCTATGAGGTAACCTTTCCCTTCTCAGCACCAACTACATCTGCAGCTGCTGACTGAGCACCTACTGGCCATGTGCAAGGAGGGTGAGGAGCATGTAGCAAGCACAACATCACGGGCACCAACACTAACATGGCTCAGAAACATCATGAAGAAATGACAGGTATGGTCTGATGTCAACTTGAGGAATGCCAGTTTGGGGAATTCCATGGGTTTTATTTTACAGTTTGTGAAGGGGAAGAAGAAAGGAAGGAAGATGGGAAGGATGGAGTGGTCTCCAGCTATGTCCTTCCAGCTGGACATAGCTACAGGAACTCTAGTATCAGAAGAAATAATAACATCTCCAAACCCGCAGACTAGACAATCCCCAAGAATGAATGACAGGGTCCTGTCCCTTAAATTTCACCAGTCCTAGAACTCCATCCCAATGGCACATCTTATCAACAGGAATAGCTGCAGTGAGGAAGTGGAAACATTCTCAGTAAGATTTCCTGCTTCCTTTTACTGGCAACTAGGCTGTTGCTACTGGAAACTGTTGCTGCTTTGGCAATAACAAGAAAATGGAAACAACATCTTGGAAATTAAACCCAAACACTGACCAAACAAACTATTGAAGACCTTTCCAGACTACTTTTCAGTTTACTGTTCAACAACCCAGTGGGGCCAGGACCCCACACTCATCATTCAGTATAAAGATTCCTGCCAGAATCAAGGTGTCCTGGGGACAAAGAAGAAATAGATTTTATTGGAATCTCCCAAGAGTAATCCAGATCGCATGGACCCAGATACCAAGTTGTCGGGGTTTAGCTCTATCTGGCAATTAAGTACCACCCAGTCGCTTGATCACCTCCACCCCTCCAGGAAGAGAGTTGGAGGAAAAGACAAGGAAAGCTCGTAAAAGTTAAGAACTTTTTAATAATATAAATGAAAACTGTAGTGATACTAATACGAACACTACTACTGATAGAGGGATCAAATCCCTCTCGGGATGGTGACTCCACCACCTCCCTGGGCAGCCTGTGCCAATGCCTGACAGCCCTTTCCGGGAAGATGTTTTCCCTAATATCCAACCTAAACCTCCCCTGGTACAACTTGAGGGCGTTTCCTCTTGTCCCATCACTTGTCACTTGGAAGAAGAGACCAACCCCCTCCTCTCTGCACCCCCTGATAGAGGGATCAGGGGATGCTAACATATAGAAATAAGGAACAGCTAACATATTAACTGGGTAGAGTGATCAGCACGTAGCATATAGACAATGTTTAACTAGAAAGTCAGGGCTATGAAGAAAAAGACAAATTGAGCGATTGTTTAGAGGAAACCAGCTGTAGACAGTTCCTGCTAAGGGATAGAAAGGGGGGGACCCCGAACTGGTTGAAACCGGTATGATGGTCTGGAGAAGGGCCAAAGGACTAAAGGGCATGCACAAGGGATGGAGGTCAAAAGTTTATTCGTGAAGAAGACTCGGAGCCTTCCTCAGAAGACCCCAAAAGACGACCACTAGGAGGTACTGTGCAGGCGCAACTGGGAGGAGCGACTTCTCGGACCTCATTAGAATGAAGACCGGGGAAAGGCCATGAATATGTATAGATGTTCATGAATATGAAATGTTAAACTGTATAAAAGTGAAGCAAGTCATCCCCGAAGGCACGCACGTTTGTGGTGGAGAGATTCCCCCCCACCACCCCCCCCCACCCCGTGCATCTGCCCGGTGAATAAACATACCTACTTTACAACCTTCGAGGTTGTGGAGTCGTCTTTCCGCGAGTCACTACTACTACTAAGTAATTAAAAAAACAGAAAATAGAACATATGAAACAGTAGCTCACCACGCGCTGACCAACACACAGCCAGGTCCCAAAACCAACAAACAATTCAGAGAGCTGGGAGATACCCCCATCACCACACCAAACCACTAATAAAAGAAACTGCTTCTCTGCTAACAACCATGCCAAGAGCTACCAAAATGAGCCACCAACCCAGCTATCAAGCTAGACAAAAGCCTTAACGAACCTCCCGCAGGCAGTTTAGTGCCTTCTGAACTGCACATGTGCACACCCAGCCTGACCACTGAGCCTAATTTACCATGGAATGAAACAAAATCCATTGGCCAAAACATCACATGGTCCACCTCTTGTTTCATACCATTTACGTCATGCACACAGCCCACACTATTCCATAAATTCTCAGTAAACAGCTCCCCCTTTCCCATCCCATCCCACACAGATATCATTCCGTTAGTCTATGGACCATCTTGGCAAAATGTCCATTAGTCCATGACTTTGGGTTCCATCAGGTGTGGGGGTCATTCAGGACAGGAAAGGTGGAAGGGTTGCGTGGGATTGTTGGGTGCCAAAGCCAGCTCAGGTCAGGTCACTGCTGCATTTCTGGCAACCTCTGTAGGTTCAGGTGATTTCTGCCACACTGATTCCTACAACAAAAAACTCAGAACAAGGGTTAGTTGAAGCAATTCATGTCCCTCATGCAATTTAATTCATGGGCTATTTTCTCCCCGAAACATATCTACCTGAGGCACGCATTGGACTTTCCCATCTTCTCTCATTACCCACCAAGTTTGCCCAGGTCCTTGAGCAAAAGCAACCCCATGGATGGGTTTGCCTTTGCCCGAGGCAGGAATAACCCAGACTTTTTTTCCCAGCATATTCTTCACATGCACTACAGGGACTTTATATCCTTCCACAGTGCGCAGAAGTTTTGATTAAGCTGGGCCAGCACAGTTGGCAGATCCTCTGGTGTTGACTAACCAGGTGGCCTTTGACAAATGTGTATCCCAGTTGTTGAAAGTTCCACCCCCCATTGCCCTCAGGGTGGTCTTTAACAGTCCATTGCACCGTTCAACCTTCCCAGAGGCAGGTGCATGGTAGGGGATGTGATACACCCACTCAATGTTGTGCTCTTTGGCCCAAGTGTCTATGAGACTGTTTCGGAAATGATTCCCATTTTCTGATTCAATCCTTTCTGGGGTGCCATGTCGCCACAGGACTTGCTTTTCAAGGCCCAGGATAGTATTCCGGGCAGTGGCATGGGGCACAGGATATGTTTCCAGCCAGCCCATTCTTGCTTCCATCATTGTCAACAAATGGCACTTGCCTTGGCAGGTTTTGGGGAGGGTGATATAGTCAACCTCCCAGGCCTGCCCATACTTGTATTTCAGCCATCGCCCCCCATACCAAACAGGCTTCACCCTCTTGGCTTGTTTGATGGCAGCACGTCTCACATTCATGAATAACCTGAGCAATTGTGTCTATAGTCAAGTCCACCCCTTGGTCATGAGCCCACCTGTACGTGGCATCTCTCCCTTGGTAGCCCGAGGTGTCATGGGCCCACCTAGCCATGAACAGCTCACCTTTATGTTGCCAGTCCAGATCTACCTGAGCCACCCCAATCTTATCAGCTTCATCAACCTGCTGATTGTGTTGATGTTGTTCAATAGCTCGGCATTTGGGCATGTGGGCAACTATTGGTGGGGACATAGCTGTTATTTTGTTGATCACATTCATTATGATCTGACAACGTCCATCTTGCCATTTTACTCCTAAGAACTGGATCTCCTGTGCAGGTCCCTTGACCTTTGTTTCATGGCAAAACCAGCTCTCAGAAGGATTTAGATTATTTTCTTCCCTTTCTCAAAAACATCATCTGCTGTGTCACCCCATACTATGATGTTATCAATGTATTGTAGGTGTTCTGGAGGTGCACCCTGTTCCAGTGCAGCCTGCATAAGTCCATGGGAAATGGCAGGCCTGTATTTCCAACCCTGGGGCAGTCGATTCCAGGTGTACTGGACGCCCATACAGGTGAAAGCAAACTGTGGCCTGCACTCTGCTGCCAAAGGAATGGAGAAAAAGGCATTAGCAATGTCAGTCGTGGCGTACCACTTGGCTGCCTTTGACTCCAGCTCATAGTGGAGTTCCAGCATGTCCGGCATGGCAGCACTCAGTGGTGGCGTGACTTCATTCAGGCCACAAAAGTCCACTGTCAGTCTCCATTCTCCATCAGACTTACGCACTGGCCAGATGGGGCTGTTAAAGGGTGAGCGGGTTTTGCTGATCACCCCTTGGCTCTCCAGCTGACGAATCAGCTTCTGGATGGGAAGCAAAGAGTCTCTGTTAGTATGATACTGTCGCCGGTGCACTGTTGTGGTGGCAATTGGCACCTGTTGTGGTGGCAATTGGCACCTGTTGGTCTGCAACCTTTAGCAATCCCACAGCAGAAGGGTCCTGTGAGAGACCAGGCAAGACGGACAGCTGCTCAATTTCATCAGTCTCTAAGGCAGCTATCCCAAAAGCCCACCGGTACCCTTTCGGGTCCTTAAAGTACCCTCTCCTGAGATAGTCAATGCCAAGGATGCATGGGGCATCTGGGCCAGTCACAATAGGGTGGTCTTGCCACTCCTCCCCAGTCAGGCTTATTTCAGCCTCCAGCACAGTCAGTTGTTGAGAGCCCCCAGTCACACCAGTGATGGTGATGGGCTGTACCCCCTTATAGCTTGATGGCATGAGGGTACACTGTGCACCCGTGTCCACTAGAGCCTTATATTGCTGTGGCTCTGATGTGCCAGGCCATTAAATCCACACAGTCCAGTAAACACGGTTGTCCTTTTCCTCCACCTGGCTGGAGGCAGGGCCCCTCTAATACTGACATGAATCACTCATGTCTTGGAGGAACGGATTATGGGTCAGGTCAGATACTCCATCCTGTTTGGATATGGGAGCAGCAATCTTCCTGGAAGAATCCCCACTGGTGAATTTCTTCCTTTTCAATTCACTTGTTCCTTCAGGAGAGAGGTAGGTTTTCCATCCCAACTCCTCATGTCCTCTCCGTGGTCACATAGGTAAAACCACAGGGTACCCCGTGATGGATACCTGCTCTATTCCCTTTTTTGAGCAGAGGAACGCTTACCCCTAATAGCTGAAACGCTTGCTCGTGCAGGTGGCGAGCAGAACATCTCCTCTCTGAATTGCTTAAACTCCTGCGACAGCCTCTCTACAGCTGAGACACAGGCCTGTATAGGGGAAGAGAGACTTTCCTCATGTTCCTGGAATCAGCGAATCATCTCATCCACTCACAGTGCCTCGTCCTATTTCCAAGTTATTATTGCAAGCACACAGGCATACGAAGATGGTGCACTCCTCATTTACTTCCGCTACTTGGGTCACGTGCATTGAATTTAAGATGGATCAGTGGGTACCCGTGCATTGTTTGGGTCATGATAAACTATCTCCAGCACAGCTAGTTCCCTCAGGTACTGGATACCTTTTTCCATGGTTGTCCATTTGTGTGGATGATGTGGCACACTTTCCTTAAAAGGATACCTTTCCTTCACGCTTGTTAGGAGTCGTCTCCAGAGGCTTACATTTTGTGTCCTTCTTCCAGTTGCTTTGTCAGTGTCCCCTTCTGCAGCAAGTGACCCCAACTGCTTGGCTTCTCTGCCCTCTAACTCCATGCTACTGGCCCTGTTATCCCAGCAATGGAGCAGCCAGGTCATGATATGTTCACCTGGGGAGCGGCTGAACTCTCTACAGATATTCCGTAGCTCCCTCAGGTATATAGATCGAGTGGTCACTACTGCTTCATCCTCTGACTCTTGGGACGGCCCTGCTCCCTTCCCATTCTCTACCAGACAGGCTGATTTGTGTGTCCGTTTCTTTTTCTGTGCTGGGAGCACTGACACTGGCGCCAGTTGACACTGACAATGGCACTGGAACACAGGGGTTTGTGGAAGTGGAGTTGCTGTGGGAGGTGGGCTTGCCGCAGGGGGAGGTGACCTGACAGTGGTGGTTGGTGACGTGGTCACAGTGGGTGGTGACATGGTCGTGGTTGCAGACACACAGGCTCAGGCTGCTGCCCTGCCCCCTGTGTGGGTTCACAACGCCCCCCTATGCATTAGGGCGATTCGGGTGGTTGCACAGAGCCTGCTTCTGCCCTGAGGAGTGGCAGCAGATAGGGCAGCATTCACAAACAGTTCTTCACCTTTACACAAGATCATGAGAACATTCAGAAACTTGCTGATCCTTAACCATAGGTCACCCCAACCCCATGAAAAATTTCCAAAATACTCATATACCTTTGCCATTGTTCCAAGAGAAGAGGGAAAAAATTGGAATACTTTCTCCACATCCAAGACAGTACTGATTAATCTCTCCTCTGTAGGCTGTGTCCCAGAGGAGAAAAATGGAAAAGGTGTAATTATTGAAAGCTTCCAGGAGATAACTTGAAAAGTACGAGGGGGCTGACAATATTAGTTACAGATAGAGCATTCCTCCCAACATCAGCAATACACCGAACAGCCTTACCAAACCCCTCAACCCAGTTTGAGCATAAAAGATCAGGATAAGAAGGAACACGTAAGGCAGTAGATCCCACCATTCTGTTAGCAACTTAAAGAGCCCTGAACTCAACGTCTTGATCAGCCACCACCATATTGCTATACTGAATACTTATCACACAATAATCAGGTCTGTTCTTATCTCAACCCTCTGGAGCCCCAGGTTGGGTGCCAAAAACTGTTGTTGTTTAATCTTATCTGGCAATTAAGTACCACCCAGTCGCTTGATCACCTCCACCCCTCCAGGAAGTGAGTCGGAGGAAAAGACAAGGAAAGCTCGTAAAAGTTGAGATAAGAACTATTTAAGAATATAAATGAAAACTGTAGTGATACTAATACGAACACTACTACTACTACTGCTACTACTACTACTACTACTACTAAGTAATTAAAAAAAACAGAAAATAGAACATATGATACAGTAGCTCACTACGTGCTGACCAACACACAGCCAGGTTCCAAACCCAACAATTCTGAGTGCAAGGAGAAACCCCCACCCCAAACCAGTAACAAAAGTAACTGCTTCTCTGCTAACAACCACAACAAGAGCTAACAAAAGGAGCTAACGACCCAGCTATCAAGCTAGACAAAAACCTTAATGAACCTTCCCACAGGCAATTTAGTGTCTTCCCAACTGCACATGTGCACAACCAGCCTGACCCCTGAGCCTGACCATGGAATGAAACAAAATCCTTTAGCCACTGTTGGCCTGCCAGCACTGTGTAGGAGAGAAGCTCGTTCCTTCCGGAAACCAACACACAAGTGTTCCAGTCTGAGAGGGTTCATGCCTGCTAGGTAGGTACAAGCAAAGCCACAGACAGTCTCATACTATCAGTCAAGTATATAGAAGGAAAATCGCGTTCCTTAGATTGCTCTAGCAGCGATCATGGTTTTCCTTCACAGTATCAGTAACATTCTCTTTCCTGCATTTATTGGGAAACTGGAAAACCCAAACCATATGCCTTTATTCTACTACTCCAACTGAGGCCACTTAGCAAGAGACTTGGATCAATGCCTGAAATTGGACCCTTCTTCAGTCTTCCAGAGAATCCACCCAAGATCCATCCCTGTGTTCCAAAGCACTCAACTGCAAAGCTTTTCTTCATAGAATAATGTGAATGAAGGGTTTGGCACACTTATTTTTACCCCTGAGGAAGTGACAAATTCCTAAACAATGGAGATTCACAATAATCCACATGGACATTTTAATATTACACGAGTCATTCTCTTTTGTCTATTATTAATCAATAATAATAATAGAATACTCAATTGTAAATACTCAAGTCATACAGAAATGCTTAAGGGACTGCAAAACATCCATCTGATACTCGTGCTCCAATTGCTGAACCTTGTGTCAACGTCTGTATTCTCCCCCATGGCTACACTGCACAGGAACACATACGGACAAGCCAGCGGAGACCTGCAGAGCCGATGTCCTTACTGAGAGTTATCATTTACTGTGAATTTTGGAGTGAAGAGTGGAGTTTGTGCATGGGAAAAGCGGTGTCTGGAATGGCTAAAAGGGTCAGAGCGGTTACAGTGAGGTGAGAGACCTTTTGCTATCAAGACCAAAATCAGATGGGGCGGGGGAAGGAAAGAGAAGCACTTCTGAAAGGTCATTCATGCAAAGTCTGTTAGGAAACATGACATGGTAATTTTACTGGGGCTAGTCAACATAATGCTGTTAGAGGCGCAGAACTGTTCATCCTAGACTTCCTTTTCACGTTTCAATGCCAATTAAAATAAAAGGGAATCAATGTACTTCGCTCTTCAGTTGTTAAAGATGAAAACCTGACTGTGGACACAGTGCATAGTCATTAACGCTAATGCATTAATCAACGCATTTTGCAGTATGCTTATGACTGCACTGTTCTGGGAAGAATTTATAAAATAAAAAAACGTGAACTCTGCAAAGAAATGGCTCTGTGCTGTGCTGTACAAAGTCATAAGCCCAACCCTGGCAGCCCATGGATCTTTGCTGGGGCCTTGCACAGTGCAGATGCCTCAAGCGCTCAGTCGGAAGAGCTGCAGAACCATGCTCAATAGGACCCCATCCCTCCCAGAGCGCCGGGACACTGCCTGGGGCAGCCACCCATGACACCATCTCCCTTCTAAAGTCCTTGGGAAGATTCGGATGGAGACCCAAGTAGGATTTTGGATACACTAGTTTCTGCAAAGGCAGCCAAACCCCAAAGAATGAGAAAATTAGTTCTGTAATCAGGTGCAACATGACCCGTTGTACACCATCTTGTCTTTACAGGAGGAAAGAGGATGTTCAATTAGATGCACAGCAAGCCAGAATCAGTAAAGCAGTTCCTGCTTAAAAAACATCTGTCCCAATTCCAATGAAGCTCAGCGTATGTCTACCTGGCTAAGCACAGAGAGACATGACCTATTTTCAAGCCAGTAGTTGTACAGACTTGTTAGAACCACCTTTTGTCTGGGCTAAGAACATATTTTGTTTTTAAACAGCACTTTTAAGATCAGGCAGAGTCATACCAAGGTGGCTACAGATTTTCCTACCCTACATCAGGCTCACCTTCAACCAGCTCAGGAAGAGGACATGAAAAATGGGAATCTGTCTGTCTGTGTAGACGTTTCCCAGTAAGGTTTGGGAACTCAAGAATCTGTGCAAAGAGGATATACATGGCAACATCTCCCCTACAAGTAGATCTGAATAATCCAGCCTGGGACCAGCTAAGAAGAGTTACATCTCCAGACTTTCACTCTGATCCTGAAGAAGCAGCAATTAGAAGTTTGAAACTATCTTCAAATACCTTACATGGCAATGGCCTTTGTGAGAAGTTAATTAATTGCTTAATCAAAGTTTTTTAACAAACATTCTGCATAGATAATTTTAGAGCATTTAACCCACACCCATCATTCTTAAGAAGAACAGACTACAAATTAATTCCATTATTTACTAGACCCCTATCACATACTTATTTATCTCATTTCTAGTCTCTCCACAATAAAATGTATCCATAAAAGTTTAGGTTTTGACAGCTAGCAATTACTGAAAAATTTGAGAGGTCTGGAAGGAACTTAGGAACTGCTCTCTACCACCCATTTCTGAAAGATGGAATTGTATCTGTTCATTTTAATACACATACATTATATATACATGCATCCCATGTTACTCGAGAGAAGAAAAACAGCACATAAATGTGAGCAATGGAACAGCCCTCTAGGCCAGTATTTGAGTGCAACAGTTATCCAATATTTCATATAAGGGCTGCTCTTGAGGCAACATCTCACATTCTTCTTAGACATCAGGGAGAGAAAGATACATATTTAGAGCTAACGTTTAGAAAGCATTATCAGTGTATCACTTGTGTTGGCTCCTGCCACATTGTTGGTTGCGTTGGTTTGTTTTGTTTTTAAGAATTGGATCTGTGTAAAATGCATCTGGTCTTAAGCTCACTTCTGTTTGCTGGTAAACGCACTGTTGAGTTAATATTTGGACTAACAGGCAAACCAGAGCGGAGCCGCAGTTGACACACTGCTAGAGACTGACTGACAGAAAATTAAAGTATGATTGCATGAGTGTTGCAGGATCAGTTTTTCTAGTTTCATTTAATTGGAAAAGCTGTGGGATGCAGCAAGGACATCAAGCTGTCTTTCTGCTGACTTGAAGCATTCCCAGATTTCACTTCTAATCTATTTTAAGTAAGCTATCTCAAATTCAGATGCTTTAAATACAAAATGCGACTTGTACAACTCAGCTGATGTGTTGGCTGAACCCACACGTGTAAGATCAGAGCAAAGGCTTGACCTTAGAGTGTGTCTGCTTTAAAATGAAATGCTGTTTGGCACTCACTGGATCAGTATGACATGACTCCATTCCCCTAGTCTAATGGTAATGAACTTTAGAGAGAGGGAAGTTAGAAGGCACATGGGCAGAAATAAGAACCTGGATCAGATCAGATGACTTGGATGAAACACTGGAACAAGTATTGAAGAAATTGTGGTACTGGATGAACAAGCCTACAATTAGTAAGAGCGTGTGGATTTTCTCAGTAGAAAATGACAGAAACTAAGCAGGCAAAGAGAGAAAGATGAAATAGATATATGAACAGACAAGCATAATGATGGAACTTAAAGGAATTATTTGCAAAAACACAACTGAATTTGGAAAAAAATACTTCATATTTCATGTTTAATCCACTTTTTTGTAATTGTATATTATTCATTTACCTTTCCATGTTCTTTCCTCATGTGAGAAATGTAAACGTCTCTCTGAGTGAAGAGCCTGTCACACTCCCAACATGTCCAGCCAGGATTAGTGACTTTTTTAGTCTCTGCTTTCTTTATGGGAGAGGGAGATTTCTTCTCCAACTTTTCTGTTCCGTTGACAGATTTTGCATCCTCTCTGTTGTGACTGGCTGAGTTCTGAGTTGTGGGTTTGGTACTGAGAGGCAGATTTATCCCCAGGTTTGGTGGGCCCTCAACACTTTTCAGAGTTCCATGCATAGACTACAATAAAAGAAAAAGTACAAAACTGACACAGATATATACAGTTGTATCGACAAAATGCAAAGATCCTCTGAACTGAAAGTCCTCATTTGCCTCTCTGTCATGCTATTATCAGATCACATTCTTAACTTGAAGAAACATGACTAAGCAAAGGCAAGGCCTGGAACAAAGAGAAACCAGCCAATACTACCAATGGACCTCATCCACAGCTAAAGAGAAGTTTTCTGCAGTGGCTAGGTATTTTCACCAAAACCCAAGACTTTGTAGATTAAGTCTAAATTGCTGTTTAATAAGGAGGAAAAAAGGGCTCAAGAAGTACTTTGTGTTAAGTTTAATTTCTCACTGTACTTACCTATTAGCTGAGCAGCCTCATTTCAAACTACGTGACTAGAGATGTCAAGAAGGGAAAGTTTTTACTGACAAATTTTGACTTAGTACATTGGGAAATCATACAAGAAAAGGCACCTCAGGAAAGATCAGGCAACTGTATCACTTAGGATACATTAATATTTTATGGTGAGGCTGAGTTAAACCCTGTCATACTCCATGCTCAGGTTATGAGCACCCTGGCTTCGGGCTACCTTGCTAACAGTCCTTAGAACCAAAGGTGTGCAGGGCTCACGGCGTCCCCAGACCAGGGGCCAGCCAAGAGGTGTCTAATGTGCTGTTCTCAAGCACCTTGCAGCTCTTGGGTGATCCTTCCTCACTGATGCATTTCTAGCCTCTAAGTAAGCAACCAGTAAGAAGGAAGAACTCTTCCACCTCCTCCTTCCCCAATTTCTGGAGTCAGTGTCACATGCTGGTACGATACCTGAGTGTCCAAGGATGACTAGTTCAGGAAGACCTGGGCTTCAGCTGTGTGTCCAAGTTTCATCTATGAGCACGGACACAGGAGGGAATTGCCAGGGTCTGGGCCAACCAAGGTGCCTGCAGCCCAGACTTGACGTGCTGTTGAACCTGGATCCACTATCAAGGTTTCTGACATCTAATGCCTTGCCCTTTACAATGAGCGTTCTAAACACCTCATCTGCTGACCTTTATTACAGCTCTCCTCATGATATGTCTTGCCATTCCAAACGTCATTGTTTCTCCTACAGGTAACCTCAGAAACAAAAACCCATTCAATACATCCTTGATTCTGAGAACATAAGAATACGAATCTGATATTCTAGTGTAATACTTCAGTATCAAGTTCTTTTCTTTTGTAAATCACGTGGCTCTTGGGACTCACTACCCGCTGGCTCGACAGCAAATACCTACCTGATCTCTGGAACATGTTCTTCTATTTATTAACTGTTAATAGAAGAAAAGTTGGTAACTAAAACACTATTAAAAAGCAAAGCTCACAGGACCAATGGGCTGCTCCAAGAACAAACTGAAGTTGTGTAGTAACAGAGGAGGCTGCTGTTAGTATCCCGCTGCCCTAGGACAAGAAGAAAGCGGCAAAGGCTCGGGGGAAGGAGGTTCATACGCTTCCAGGCAACTGAAGACTGACCTAGAGATTCCAGCCCAGCTCAACCTGTCAGCATGTGAAATGCTAGTGCTCAACTTTCTCAATATGTCTTTTAAATGCAGCACCCGAAATGTAATTTCTTATTTGAAAATAAAGATAAAGCATTGAAACCCAGTGTGGAGTCACAGTGCTCACAGCACCCAGCACCACTGGGGGTGTCAACCTCCAGCCCAGACCCTCACCACCCACTCTCCCTGGCTGGTAGCGATTTTCCTGTAGCGAGCTGTTACAGGAAAACCAGACAACAAGAAACAAGACACACCTGCAGGAATCATTCTAGGTTATTTCTGTAGCTTTAAACAACCTCC
The DNA here is from genome assembly GCA_027574665.1 of Rhynochetos jubatus. Classification (NCBI taxonomy): domain Eukaryota; kingdom Metazoa; phylum Chordata; class Aves; order Eurypygiformes; family Rhynochetidae; genus Rhynochetos; species Rhynochetos jubatus. The sequence goes on along the minus strand of CM050689.1, from coordinate 8,003,449 downwards.
TCCTGAGGTTCTTCCTATCCCCTTCTGTGCTGTCTTCACCCAGGTCTTCTCTGCCTCGATGAATTATGTCTAGCCACACCAAACTATTACTTTTTGTGCAGCTGGGCTGATCTCTGCCCTTGTCGGGTACTCGTCCTCTCCCCGAGTCCTTTACTGCCTTTGTCTATACCCTGTTACTGGTTTTTTCATTCTCCTTTAACTGAAGTCCAATTTATATTTTCCTGCTGCTGTCCCGACTGCTATGCACACATCCTAAATGTAAAAGCACTAGCAATTCTGAATAAAAGCAGTAATACCGTTACTGCACATGCATGTTCTAACCCTCTAATTTTATCTCAAAAATATCTGAATCATTTATAGTGAAATGTGCTAAAAAAACACTAGGCAAAAGTACAAATACTGGCATGGAACACTAGAGCCAAGAGTTAAACAGTGCCCAAATCTAAGAAACTTTTATCATGAAAGATAGTGAGCAACCCTAATTTATGTATGTAAGAATAGCTTCTGGTCCCAACTACAGTCAACTCATGTTCCTAAAATAGCTGTTTTCAGATCTTAAAGAAATAGTTACATACAGATATAACAATACTTTTACAATAATGCTTGAGGCAAGAAAAACTAATTACATAAATGAGACACACTGCAATATATGGAATTTGCCTATTTAGGTAAAAAAAGAAGCAAGTACATCAAAGGAAACAGAAAATAGGACGCTGCATTGCTGCGTGAGAGGACCATTCAAGGGATCTGGCATAAATGCAAGATGATTTTTACATTAAATATGAATGAGTTCAGAAACAAAGAAAATATCCAGTCCTTGCATTTCTGAAAGTCTTGGGCCAGCCCTTCCCTATCTCCTCTTCCAGTTTACAATTGGCTTTAAGACCAACTGTTTTTTCAAGACTTGTGATCTTTTCAACACAACTTCAAAGATTCCTGAGTTTCCAAGTGCCATAGTTGAGACTAAAATGCAAAATGATGGCTTTAGTAGACAAGAAAGATGTCTGGTTTTCCACTATTCTGTATACAAATTTTACTAAGTCTTATGTGCTGCTGCAAGAGAAACCCACTGAATTACTGGCTACCGTTCTGGACTGCAATACTGGGCAATAGTGTACATAACTTCACCCATTACCAGGCACCAGATGTTAATAAGGCATAAGAAATTCAGCACTGCTAACAGACTTGGCATATATAAACCAAGGTAACACAGTATATTTAAAATACACAGCTAACAAATTATAGCCAGAGGATTCGTAATAACATGATTTGCAAGGATGACAGTAAACCTTCAACTATAAGGGCATTTCTGAGAAAATCCACTGCAAGTATTTTTCAAAGCATGCACATGTTCATATCTGTACGTAAACACACACACAAATAACCTCTACATCTGTTCAAGGAACATACTGGTTCCTACTGGTGAATTCTGAGCGTCAAAGGGTTGATTTTGTGAAGTGCTCAGCATTCTCAGCTCCTAACAACCAAAATAGTACTTGGAAAACAGTAAATAAGGCTCAATACTTACTAGGATTGGACTTACTTCACTGTACTCATTACTATTTTGATTGAATGACCTTTTGAATGCAATGTGCCGAGATATTCCTTGTGTACCGAAATCAACATTCATATAGAACTGAGTTACTGATTACATTACAGATATGCTGAAGATCATGGAAATAAAACATTGTAACTTTTGAGAACACTTGGAATTATTAACATCTCTCTTTCAGCAGTCTTGTTACCCTGTGCCTTTTTACAGTATTTTCCCACAGCAAATATTGCATAAAAAATGGTATCTATGAACGAAACAAGAGAAGATGCCTACACACCTTGATATGATCCATCATAAGCTGTTTCTGTGCATACAGAAGAGAACAGTCTGGACACTTGAAAACAGACACCTTCTGGTTTTCAATGTGCTGATCAAAGTGGCGATAGAGCAAAGGTTGTAGAGTAAACACAGTGTCACACATAGAGCATTTATATATTATTCTAAAAACAGAAGTACAATAAACAATGTCAGTCATGGTGATGATCTACTTGCAAGAATCATGATGTTAACTTTTTGCTCAGCAAAGATCTGACATGTTTAAGCAAGCATTTCACACTGCCTGAAAAAAGTTAATATTAAACTAATTCAAAACATCCTACAATTTCAAAATACAGGAGCAGTAATAAAAAAAAGAAAAATATGAAGAAAATTATTAAAAAGTGCAAACAGAAGCCAGAAAAGAACAGCATATGCCAGTTACATAGATAACACCAACATGTGCGTAGGATACTCCGAATTTAAATGTCTTCAGTTTCTGAAGTCCCACTGTAACTGAAGGACAACAGACCTGTTTTGGGGTGCAGAGGCAGCATGTTTTAAGGGAGTGATTGATTCAATCATAATTGGTAATACACTTCAAGATACATTTATTTTTGGCAATGTGTAGGGCTTTGAACCTCCTGAATGCCAAACCGAGACTCTGTTAATGCTCTGAAGCTAAAACCTCACAGGGTGGTATATCCCTGCTTTGCAATTACAAGCCATAAATAATCTGTCTATCGAAAATGTAGAGACACCACTAAAGCCACAACTTCCTCTCTCAGAGCACATGCAACTTCTAAAATAAGCTAGCTACATCTCCACTTGTATTGGCAATATTCTAAACAAAATGGTAAGAAAAGCTTTTTGTATTTCAGTAGCTGTGTAACTGGTTAAGCAATGTTTCTATTAATCTGATTGCAGAGGTGCTTTAGACATAGATATATTAATTAACTAAGAACTGGGTAAATACTAAAAGCATAGTCACTGAAAATGAATGAGATGATAGCCAAAGTTCTATACCACAAAATCCTATAAACATTATAAACCAATCTGAAAATAGTTGCATTTTAAGCAGATCCTTGTCAAGTGTCTGTCCCACAGACAAAAAACATAGGGAACCCAGAAACAAGTCCTCTGACTTAAATGCTGCAACAGCTACTACATGACAATAGTCTGAAGCTTGTTTCATTTTCCTGATGATTTTATAATGGAAACTATAGTTTGAGTTGCATTCGAGGTAATTATTTACTTGATACTTTCCTGCTTGGTTTTGCTTATCTGTATGTTTGATTGTATTAAGAACGATTTCTCTGGCAACTAAAGGTGAGTAACAAGATTAGCCCTACAAACTGTGACCCTTTAATGTCTCTGTTTATAAACAAGGCTATTCCTTCGACAATATCACACTTCTAACTTGGAAAATGAATGAAAGGAAATGACATGTGAAAGAAAAGTAATAAAGAAATCTGCCACAGATCATCAGATGAGAGAGAAATCTAATCCATCAGCCATCAGCAGTGGTAGTACTGTAAAAAAGTGCACTGGAATAACAGAAACCCAACAAGTGCCTGTACACGGATAGGCACTGACTCTGCAAAGCAGTCTTCCTAATCCCATCCATGAGGGGTGTATCTCTGTCCTGAAGAATGACTTTCCACTAAAAACACCAAAACCACAACAAACCCTGCTTGCTAGAACACTGAATTTTCTCATTATCCACAAGAATGCTGCAAGTCGTTCCATATCCCTCTGAGCACTTACCATCAGCAGTGCATGGTTCAAGAGCTGTAAAGATGTTTTGAGATGACAAGAACAGGGACGTTGCTTCAACTGCCAAGCCATTCAGTGATATTTGAAATAATGAAAAGTAGTACACTTAACCATACTAACTGTGAAAAACATAATTTTTGTGCTATATCATGTGGTCCCAGTTTCTGACATATGCTAAGATAAACATATTATTTACATCACATCCTCCGCTGACCTGCATGCTATTGCACTGTTGTCGGTGGGGAACCCTCTGCATGGCCTGACACTGTACCAGTGCAGAACACACGGCTGCTAGCTTCACCTGGCAAGCATGGAGCACTGAGAAAGGGCAGCCCCCTCCCCACCCTCTGACCCTCCATATTGCTGCCCATAAAAGCTTCTCAATCATCACTCAGAACAAGTATTTCAGTTTCTCCCATGATTCCTGATCCGTACCCCTGCAGAATCCTAACTTCTTGGAGAATTCCTGGATGAAAAGTGTTAAAGAGCTTCCCAGGAATGGGAAATGCTTCTTGATATGAACTGCTAAGAAAGAAACTCCAGGTGCAGAAATGCAGGTTCACCTCATGTACCTCACATCAGTACAATCCCATGCATCTTACTACTGGGTTTAGCTGGGATCGAAGAGAGAACTTCTGGGGAGAAGAGTCCATGGGTCACCACACCAGCAGGTCAGATGAACTGGGCCCAGACAGACAGACCAGGATCTTCTCCAGGAACAGTGCTATCACAGGCACACTGTGGGCTGCACTGTTTAAGCTCTGAGTGTTCACTGTACAAGGGATCATTTCCCTTGGCCCCAGCACACAGAGCTATTGAGCATCCAAGCACACTCCCCTGCCCTAGTTCTGTCGCAGCAGAGTGGCCAGAGGCACTTTAAAGCAGTGATTTTACTGTCAGCCTTCTTCACTCCAAGAAAAATCCCAGAGCTTCCTCACAAAAATACTTGCTTCAGTTCCATAGTGAATCTGCTTGTAATGTCACATGCTGGAGAGCTGGTACTAAGCACATGCATTCCCTAATCCTGGGGCACAAAGTACTGTTCTGCTGTTCCTTACATCCTGTCTCACAGGAGTTGTCTTACATCTCCAGCAACAACTCTGTCCAAAAGGCAGGGTGTGTCAAGCCCAATTACTAGCTAAGCAGGTAAGCAAGCCAAGGCACAACTGTCACAGCCTTGTCCCTGGCAGAGTGATTGTCGCCCTCTTGTTCATTGCTCACACACCACTGCTAACACTCAGAATCCCAGCATTTTGATCCCATGGCTAGGTGCTAAAGAGAGATGAGTACAGTTACATTGCTCCGAGTTAGCAAGATGTACATAAAGACAAAATAATTCTCTATTTTATGATGTGTATTTCTATTAGAACCATATTTTACAAATATAATCAGTCACGCAAAATTAGAAAACCTGCTTTATCGCCTGTGGTGAAACTAGGCAGTGATCTCCACTCAGTGATTTCAGGTCTGTAGTACAGAAGTTTATCATCGCAGGATTACATAATTTAATCAAACTGATCTATTACATGCTGCAGATTCCTATTGTATCTAAAGTAAGGAACAATAGACTAGATAATCGCTGAGGTTGGAAGGGAGCTCCTGAGGTCACCTAGTCCAAGCAGGGACAGGCAGAGCAGGCTGCCCAGGACCACGTCCAGTTGGGTTTTGAACATCTCCAGACTGGGTCTTCACAGCCTCTGGGTAACCCTCACGGGAAAAGAGCGGCTTCTGGTACTCAGGTGGAAATTCATGTGTTGCCTCTTGTCCTGTCTCTGGGCACCACAGAGAAGAGACTGGCTCCCTCTTCTTCATGCCTTCCCATGTGGTATTTATACACATGGGTAGGGTCCCCGTGAGCCTTCTCCTCTCCATGCTGAACAGTCCCAGCTCCCTCAGCCTCTCCAGTCCCTTGCCGGACTTGCTCCAGCATGTCCACACCACTCATGCTGGGGACCCAGCCCTGGGTGCAGCCCTGCAGGGTTGCCCCAGCAGTGCTGAGCAGAGGGGAAGGATCACCTCCCTGGAGCTGCTGGCAGTGCTCTTCCCCAGCCCTGGGTAATGCAGCGCACCTGGCACAGCCTGGAGAAAGCAAATCTACTACAAAAAACCTGGACATATTTCTGAATCACATAGCAAAACTGTATCTCCCTAAAAACACCAAGAGCTGAATATATACCTTTTCTGTGTAAGCTAAAAGACTTGGTTTTCACAGAAGCACAAGAACTATCTGGTAGCGATCCAAATTTCAGACAGGTCCCTGAGAAGAGACTGTACTAGGTTAAATTCATACCAACATACCTAAAAACAGCTTCTGCACCAGAGTATGATATCTCTCCTTCCCATAATTTTTGTCTCTAAAAACATGGTACTTGTGGGATAATGTATTTTGTACCAATATTACAGTTGTCGCGGTTCAGCCTTACCTAGCAATTAAGTATCACACAGTCACTCGCTCACCTCCACCCCTACAGGAAGAGAGTCAGAGGAAAAGACAAGAAAAGCTCCTACTATTGAGATAAGAACTATTTAATAATTAAAATTAAAATTGTAGTGATACTAATACTAACAAAACTACTACTACTAAGTTATTAAAATAATAGAAAATAGATCATATGATACAATAGTTCATCACACGCCAATTGAAACACAGCCAGGTCCCAGAGCAGGGAGCAATGTCCACCTGAGAGACCCAGAGTGGGGAGAAAACCCAACGACCCCCCAACCCACAAACAAAAGAACCTGCCCCAGTTAACAATTGTGCCAAGAGCTAACAAAAGTGCCAAGGACCCAGCTATCAAGCTAGCCCAAAAGCCTTAACGACTCCCCCAGGCCACTTCCCCACCTCAAAACTGCATGTGCCCTGAGCCTGACTTACCATGGAATGAAAAACTCTCTTGGCTGCTCTGGGTCATCTGACAGCACTGGGAAGTAAAGGAGCTCATTCCTGCCTGAAACCAGAACATTCTCCACCCCTTGTTTCATACCATTTATGTCATGCTCAAGTCCCACACTGTTCCATAAATTCTCAGTAACCAGCTCCCCCTTTCCCATCCCATCCCACAGATATCATTCCCTTAGTCTATGGACCATCGTGGCAAAATGTCCATTAGTCCATGACTTTGGGTTCCATCAGGTGTGGGGTCACTTGGGAAAGGAAAGGTGGACTGTCTCGTGGGATTGTTGATCGACAAAGTCAGCACAGGTCAGGTCACTGCTGCACTTCTGGCAAGGCTTGTCCTCTATAGGTAGAGGGGATTTCTGCCACACTGATTCCTACAACACAACGCTCAGAACAAGGGTTATTTGCAGTAATTTAATGTCCATCATGCAATTTAATTCATGGGCTATTTTCCCCCAGAATCAAATCCCCCTGAGGCATGCATTGGACTTGCCCATCTTCTCTCATTACCAACCAGATGCATCCAGGTCCTTGAGCAAAAGCAACCCCACAGGTGGGTTTGCCTTTGACCAAACCAGGAGTAACCTAGACAGGTTTTCCCAAATTAGTTTTAACATGCGCTACAGGGACTTTATCTCCTTCTACAGTATGTAAAAGTTTTGATTGGGTGGGGCTAGCACAATCATAGAATCGTAGAATCATAGAATGGTTTGGGTTTGAAGGGACCTTAAAGATCATCTAGTTCCAACCCCCTGCCATGGGCAGGGACACCCTCCACTAGACCAGGTTGCTCAAAGCCTCATCCAGCCTGGCCTTGAAGACAGCCAGGGATGGGGCACCCACAACTTCTCTGGGTAACCTGTTCCAGTGCTTCACCACTGTCTCCATGGAGAATTTTTTCCAGATATCTAATCGAAATCTCCCCACTCCCAATTTAAACCCATTACCCCTTGTCCTGTCACTACAGGCCCTTGTAAAAAGTCCCCCCCCAGCTTCCTTGTAGGCCCCCTTCAGGTGCTGGAAGGCTGCAATAAGGTCTCCCTGAAGCCTTCTCTTCTCCAGGCTGAACAAGCCCAATTCTCTCAGCCTTTCTTCATAGGAGAGGTGCTCCAGTCCTCTGATCATCTCTGTGGCCCTCCTCTGGACTCGTCCCAACTGCTCAAAGTCCTTCTTATGTTGAGGACTCCACAGCTGGATGCAGTACTCCAGGTGGGGTCTCATGAGAGCAGAATAGAGGGGGAGAATCACCTCCCTTGACCTGCTGGCCACACTTCTCCTGATACAGCCCAGGATACGCTTGGCTTTCTGGGCTGCCAGCGCACACTGCCAGCTCATGTATAGCTTGTCGTCCACCAGGACCCCCAGGTCCTTCTCCTCTGGGCTGCTCTCCAGCCATTCTCCACCCAGCCTGTACTTGTGCTTGGGATTGTCCCGACCCAGGTGCAAGATCTTGCACTTGGCCTTGTTGAACTTCATGAGGTTGGCAGAGGCCCACCTCTCCAGCCTGTCAAGGTCCCTCTGGATGGCATCCCTTCCCTCCAGTATTTCGATTGCACCACACAGCTTGGTGTCGTCAGCAAACTTGCTGAGGGTGCACTCGATGCCATCGTCCATGTCACTAACAAAGATGTTAAACAGGACCGGTCCCAACACCGATCCCTGAGGAACGCTGCTCGTTACTGGTCTCCACTCAGACATTGACCCATTGATCACAACTCTCTCAGTGCGACCAGCCAGCCTATTCCTTATCCATCGAGCAGTCCATCCGTCAAATCCATGCCTCTCCCATTTAGAGACAAGGATGTCATGTGGGACGGTATCGAATGCTTTGCACAAGTCCAGGTAGATGATGTCAGTTGGCTGTCCTCTATCCACCAAGGTCGTGACCCCATCATAGAAGGCCACCATCTTCGTCAGGCATGATCTGCCCTTGGTGAAGCCATGTTGGCTGTCACCAATCACCTCCTCATTCTCCATGTGCCTTAGCATGATTTCCAGGACGATCTGCTCCATGATCTTGCCAGGCACAGAGGTGAGACTGACTGGCCTATAGTTTCCCAGGTCCTCCTTTTTTCCCTTTTTAAAGATAGGGGTTTGTTTCCCTTTTTCCAGTCAGCGGGAACTTCACCAGACCACCATAATTTCTCAAATATGATGGATAGAGGTTTCACATCCCCATCTGCTAGTTCTTTCAGGACCCATGGATGTATTCCATCAGGTCCCATGGACTTTTGTGCACCTTCAGGTTCCTGAGGTGTTCCCGAACCTGATCCTCACTGACCTTGTGTGGCTCTCCATTCTCCCACTTCTTGCTCGTCTTCCATGACTCTGGGGGAGATGGCTTGCGTCCTTGACAGTGAAGACCGAGGCAGAAAAAGCATTGAGTACCTTGGCTTTGTCCATGTCCTGGAAAACCAGCTCTCCCTTTTCCTTCTGCAGAGGGCCCACATTTTCCCTGATCTTCCTTTTATCCCCTATGTACCTATAGAAGCCCTTCTTGTTGACCTTGATGTCCCTGGCCAGCTTTAATTCTGTCAGGGCTTTGGCTTTCCTGACCTGATCCCTGACTTCTCAGACAGCTTCCCTGTAATCCTCCCAGGCTCCCTGTCCCTGCTTCCACCCTCTGGAGGCTTCGTTTTTTTGTTTTACTTTGTCCAGGAGCTGCCTGTTCATCCACACAGGCCTCTGGGCGCTATTACCTGACTTCCTCTTCATTGGGATGCATCACTCCTGAGCTTGGAGGAGAAGGCCCTTGAATATTTGCCAGCTTTCTTGGGCCCCTCTTCCCTCCAGGGCTTCATCCCATGGAACCTTTCCAATCAGTTCCCTGAAGAGGCCAAAGTCTGCTCTCCTGAAGTCCAGGGTAGCGAGCTTGCTGCACACCCTCCTCGCCTCCTTAAAGATCTCACACTCCACCATTTCCTGGTTGCTGCAGCCAGGGCTGCCCTTGAGGTTCACATTCCCCACCAGCCCCTCCCTGTTGCTGAGAACAAGGTCCAGCATGGCACCCCTCCTCGTTGGCTCCTCTATCACTTGGAGAAGGAAGTTGTCATCGACGCATTCCAGGAACCTCCTGGCTTGCTTGTGCCCTGCCGTGTTGTCCCTCCAATAGATATTGGGGTGGTTGAAGTGCCCCATGAGGACCAGGGTTTGTGACCATGAGGCTGCTGCTATCTGCCTGTAGAGGGCCTCATCTACTCACTCATCCTGGCCCAGTGGCCTGTAGTAAACTCCTACTACCATATCCCCTCTCCCTGCCCTCCCTTTAATCCTGAACCATAAGCTCTGGGGCAGAGCTTCATCCCTCCCCAGGTGGAGTTCCACACACTCCAGCTGGTCTCTGACATAGAGAGCAACGCCACCTCCACGTCTCCCCTGCCTGTCCTTCCTAAAGAGCCTGTACCCTTCCATTCTGACACTCCAGTCATAGGAGCCATCCCACCATGTCTCCACAATACCAATGAGATCATAGCGCCTCATGTGTGCACACACCTCTAGCTCCTCTTGTTTATTCCCCATGCTCATGGGATGAAGCCCTGGAGGGAAGAGGGGCCCAAGAAAGCTGGCGAATATTCAAGGACCTTCTCCTCCAAGCTCAGGAGTGATGCATCCCAATGAAGAGGAAGTCAGGGAGAAACGCCCAGAGGCCTGTGTGGATGAACAAGTAGCTCCTGGACAAACTGAGATGCAAAAAGGAAGCCTCCAGAGGGTGGAAGCAGGGACAGGGAGTCTGGGAGGATTAGAGGGAAGTTATCTGATACGTCAGGGATCAGGTTAGGAAAGCCAAAGCCCTGACAGAATTAAACCTGGCCAGGGACATCAAGGCCAACAAGAGGGGCTTCTATAGGTACATAAGGGATAAAAGGAGGATCAGGGAAAATGTGGGCCTTCTGTGGAAGGAAAAGGGAGAGCTGGTTTTCCAGGACATGGACAAAGCCAAGGTGCTCAATGATTTTTTTGCCTCGATCTTCACTGTCAAGGACGCAAGCCATACCCCCCGAGTCATGGAAGGCAAGGGCAGGGACTGGGAGAATGGAGAGCCGCACATGGTTAGTGAGGATCAGGTTCGGGAACACCTCAGGAACCTGAAGGTGCACAAAAGTCCATGGGACTTGATGGAAGACATCCACAGGTCCTGAAAGAACTGGCGGATGAGGCTGCAAAACCTCTATCCATCATAGTCAAAAAGACGTGGCAGACTGGTGAAGTTCCCACTGACTGGAAAAAGGGAAATATAACCCCCATCTTTAAAAAGGGAAAAAAGGAGGACCTGGGAAACTACAGGCCAGTCAGTCTCACCTCTGTGCCTGGCAAGATCATGGAGCAGATCCTCCTGGAAATCATGCTAAGGCACATGGAGAATGAGGAGGTGATTGGTGACAGCCAACATGGCTTCACCAAGGGCAGATCATGCCTGACGAAGATGGTGGCCTTCTATGATGGGGTCACGACCTTGGTGGATAAAGGAAGGTCAACCTATGTCATCTACCTGGACATGTGCAAAGCGTTCAATAATGTCCTGCACAACATCCTTGTCTCTAAATGGGAGAGGCATGGATTTGACGGATGGACCACTCGGTGGATAAGGAACTGGTTGGCTGGTCGCACTGAGAGAGTGGTGGTCAACGGCTCGATGTCTGAGCGGAGACCAGTAACGAGCAGCGTTCCTCAGGGGTCAGTGTTGGGTCTGGTCCTGTTTAACATCTTTGTGAGCGACATGGACGATGGCATCGAGTGCACCCTCAGCAAGTTTGCTGACGACACCAAGCTGTGTGGTGCAATTGAAATACTGGAGGGAAGGGATACCATCCAGAGGGACCTTGACAGGCTGGAGAGGTGGGCCTCTGCCAACCTCATGAAGTTCAACAAGGCCAAGTGCAAGATCTTGCACCTGGGTCGGGACAATCCCAAGCACAAGTACAGCCTGGGTGGAGAATGGCTGGAGAGTGGCCCGGAGAAGAAGGACCTGTGGGTCCTGCTGGATGAGAAGCTGGACATGAGCCAGCAGTGTGCGCTGGCAGCCCAGAAAGCCAACCGTATCCTGGGCTGTATCCAGAGCAGCATGTACTGCATCCAGCTCTGGAGATCCCAACATTAAAAGGATATCAACCACTTGGAGCGAGTCCAGAGGAGGGCCACGAAGATGATCAGAGGACTGGAGCACCTCTCCTATGAAGAAAGGCTGAGAGAATTGGGCTTGTTCAGCCTGGAGAAGAGAAGGCTTCAGGGAGACCTTATTGCAGCCTTCTAGTACCTGAAGGGGGCCTACAAGGGAGCTGGGGGGGGGGGGGTACTTTTTACAAGGGCCTGTAGTGACAGGACAAGGGGTAATGGGTTTAAATTGCATGTGCGGAGATTTCGATTAGATATCTGGAAAAAATTCTTCCCAGAGAAGGTGGTGAAGCACTGGAACAGGTTGCCCAGAGAAGTTGTGGGTGCCCCATCCCTGGCTGTCTTCAAGGCCAGGCTGGATGAGGCTTTGAGCAACCTGGTCTAGTGGAGGGTGTCCCTGCCCATGGCAGGGGGGTTGGAATTACGTGATCTTTAAGGTCCCTTCAAACCCAAACCATTCTATGATTCTATGGTTTCAGGCAGTGACATGGGACACAGGATGTTTCTAGCCACCTGCTGGTTGCTTCCACCATTGTGAGAACATGACAATTGCCCTGGCAGGTTTTGGGGCGGGTGAGATAGTCAATCTCCCAGGCTTCCAAACATTTATAATTCAGCCATCATCACCCGTACCAAAGAGGATTTACCTTCTGGTCTTGTTTAATGGCAGCACGTCTCACATTCATGAATAACCTGAGCAATAGAGTTCTTGGTCAAGTCTACCCCTCGATCACGAGCCCATATGTATGTGGCACCTCTCCCCTCGTGACTCGAGGTGTCATGGACCCAGCAAGCTATAAACAGCTCACCTTTATGTTGCCAGTGCAGATCTACCTGAGCCACTCCAATCTTAGCAGCTTGATCCACCTTCTGATTGTATTGATGTACTTCAGTGACTCGACTTTTGGTTACGTGAGCATCGATGTGACAGACTTTGACAAACAAGTTGTCTAGCCGAGCAGCAATATCTTGACACAATGCGGCAGCCCAGATGGGTTTGCCTTGGCGCTGCCAGTTGCTCTGCTTCCATTGCTGTAGCCACCACCGCAGGGCATTTGCCACCATCCACGAGTCAGTACAGAGGTAAAGCACTGGCTATTTTTCTAGTTCATCCATGTCCAAAGCTAGCAGGATAGCTTTCTCATCTGCAAACGGACTCGATTCGTCTTGGCCTTCCGCAGCCTCTGCAAATTGTCATGTGGGACTCCACACAGCAGCTTTCCACCTCCGATGTTTCCCTACAATGCAGCAGGACCCATCAGTAAATAAGGCATATTGCTTCGCATTTTCTGGCAATTTATTGTACAAAGGGGTCTCTTCAGAATGTGTCTCCTCCTCCTCTGGTCACATTTCGAAATCTTTGTGCTTTAGTACCAACCACTTCTGAGGCAGATGGAACTCTCTCATAAGCTGTCAGTATCTCTTATTCGATTAGAGTGTAGCGGGCCCTACATGCTCTGTATCCTCGGCTCCAAAATCCAAGGGGTCGACCTCAGGTCTCTCCTGGATCTTTCTGCCAGAGACTCCAGGTAGGCCCATTCTCCCCAGATGCAGTGTAGAGCGTATTCTTTACCTCTGGCCCTGTTCGGACTGGTCCAAGGGCTATTGCATGCACGATCTCCTGCTTCATCTGTTCAAAGGCTTGTCGCTGCTCAGGGCCCCATTTGAAATCATTTTTCTTCCGGGTCACTGCATAGAGAGGGCTTACAATCAGACTGTAACTTAGAAATATGCATCTGCCAGAACCCCACAAAGCCTAGGAAAGCTTGTGGGTTTTTTTGCTCATTGGTGGGGACATCATAGTTGTTATTTTGTTGATCACGTCCATCGGGATCTGGCGACGTCCATCTTGCCATTTTATTCCTAAGAAGAACTGGATCTCCTGTGAAGGACCCTTAACCTTACTTTGCCTTATGGCAAAACCGGCTTTCAGAAGGATTTGGATGATCTTTTTCCCTTTCTTGAAAACCATGTCTCCTCTGTCACCCCATACAGTGATGTCATCAATGTATTGCAGATATTTGGGAGCTGCACCCTGTTCCAGTGTGGTCTGGATCAGTCCATGGTAAATGATAGGGCTGTGCTTCCACCCCTGGGGCAATCGATTCCAGGTGTATTGGATGCCCCTCCAGGTGAAAGCAAACTGTGGCCTGCACTCTGGTGCCAAAGGAATGGAGAAAAAGGCATTAGCAATGATGATGTCAGTCGTCGCATACGGGACCTGATGGAATACATCCATGGGTCCCGAAAGAACTAGCAGATGGGGATGTGAAACCTCTATCCATCATAGTCAAAAAGGCGTGGCAGACTGGTGAAGTTCCCACTGACTTGAAATAGGGAAATATAACCCCCATCTTTAAAAAGGGAAAAAAGGAGGACCTGGGAAACTACAGGCCAGTCAGTCTCACCTCTGTGCCTGGCAAGATCATGGAGCAGATCCTCCTGGAAATCATGCTAAGGCACATGGAGAATGAGGAGGTGATTGGTGACAGCCAACATGGCTTCACCAAGGGCAGATCATGCCTGACGAAGATGGTGGCCTTCTACGATGGGGTCACGACCTTGGTGGATAAAGGAAGGTCAACCTATGTCATCTACCTGGACTTGTGCAAAGCATTCAATACCGTCCCACACGACATCCTTGTCTCTAAACTGGAGAGGCATGGATTTGACGGATGGACCGCTCGATGGATAAGGAACAGGCTGGCTGGTCGCACTGAGAGAGTTGTGGTCAATGGGTCAATGTCTGAGTGGAGACCAGTAACGAGCAGCGTTCCTCAGGGATCGGTTTTGGGACTGGTCCTGTTTAACATCTTTGTCAGTGACATGGACGATGGCATCGAGTGCACCCTCAGCAAGTTTGCTGATGACACCAAGCTGTGTGGTGCGGTCGACATGCTGGAAGGAAGGGATGCCATCCAGAGGGAACTTGACAGGCTGGAGAGGTGGGCCTCTGCCAACCTCATGAAGTTCAACAAGGCCAAGTGCAAGATCTTGCACCTGGGTCGGGACAATCCCAAGCACAAGTACAGGCTGGGTGGAGAATGGCTGGAGAGCAGCCCAGAGGAGAAGGACCTGGGGGTCCTGGTGGACGACAAGCTGGACATGAGCTGGCAGTGTGCACTGGCAGCCCAGAAAGCCAACCGTATCCTGGGCTGTATCAGGAGAAGTGTGGCCAGCAGGTCAAGGGAGGTGATTCTTCCCCTCTACTCTGTGACACACTTTCCTTAAAAGGATACCTTTCCTTCATGCTTGTTAGGAGTCGTCTCCAGAGGCTTACATTTTGTGTCCTTCTTCCAGTTGCTTTGTCAGTGTCCCCTTCTGCAGCAAGTGACCCCAACTGCTTGGCTTCTCTGCCCTCTAACTCCATGCTACTGGCCCTGTTATCCCAGCAATGGAGCAGCCAGGTCATGATATGTTCACCTGGGGAGCGGCTGAACTCTCTACAGATATTCCGTAGCTCCCTCAGGTATATAGATCGAGTGGTCACTACTGCTTCATCCTCTGACTCTTGGGACGGCCCTGCTCCCTTCCCATTCTCTACCAGACAGGCTGATTTGTGTGTCCGTTTCTTTTTCTGTGCTGGGAGCACTGACACTGGCGCCAGTTGACACTGACAATGGCACTGGAACACAGGGGTTTGTGGAAGTGGAGTTGCTGTGGGAGGTGGGCTTGCCGCAGGGGGAGGTGACATGGTTGCGGTCGTAGGTGACATGGCTGCAGTTGCAGCCACACGGGCTGAGGATGCTGCACAGCCCGCCACACGGGTTCGCACCACACCCCTTCGCATTAGGGCGATCGGAGTGGTTGCACAGAGCCTGCTTCTGCCCTGAGCACCAGTAGCAGATAGGGCAGCGTTTCCAAACAGTTTTTTAACTATAAACTAGAACTGGAGAATATTCAGAAGCATGCTGATCCCTGCCCATAGATCATCTCAACCCCATGAAAAATTTCTAAAATACTCATACACTTTTGCCATTGGCCCAAGAGAAGAGGGAAAAAAGTGTAATAATTTCTTCACATCCAGGCCAGCACTTAATAATCTCTCCTCTATAGGCTACGTTCCTGAGGAGAAAAGGGGAAAGGTGTAATTATTGAAAGCCTCCAGGAGATAAGTTGCAAAGTACCAGGGTGCTGACAATATTAAATACAGGTATAGATAGACAATTCCTCCCCACACCAGGATTACACCAACCAGCCTAACAAAACCCTTCAGCCCAGTTCGATCATATAAGATCAGGATAATAAGGAACATGTAAGGCAGTAGATCCACTGTTCTATTAGCAACTTAAAGAGCCCCGAACTCAATGTTTGGATCAGTCACCACCACCATATTTCTATACCAAATACTTATTATTCTTATCTCAACCCTCTCGAGCACTACGTTGGGTGCCAAAAAAGAACTGTCAGGGTTTAGCCATATCTAGGAATTAAGTACCACACAGTCGCTCGATCAGCTCTTCCCCTCCTCCAGTGCAGGAGGAGAGTCGGAGGAAAGGACAAGGAAAACTCGTAAAGTGAAGGTAAGAACTATTTAATAATATAAATGAAAATTATTGTGATACTAATACTAACAAAATTACTACTAATAAGTAATTAAACCAATAGAAAATAGAATATATGATACAATAGCTCACCACGCACTGACCAACACACAGCCAGGTCCCAGAGCATCGAGCAGTCATGCCTGAGAGACCCAGAGCAAGAAGAAAACCAGCTGACCCCCCAACCCACACAAAAGAACTAGTCCTACCACTAACAACCACTCCAAGAGCTAACAAAAGAGTTAACAACCCAGCTATCAAGCTAGCCCAAAGTCTTAACAACTCCCCCAGGCCACTTCCTGCCTCAGAACTGTGCATGTGCCCTGAGTCTGACATAACATGAAATGAAAAAACTCTCTTGGCTGCTCTGGGCCACCAGACAGCACTGGGAAGTAAAGTAGCTCGTTCCTGCCTGAAATCAGCACAACAGTGTATATCCATAATCTGGCTCGATGAACAAGAATTTCTCCAATATCAAAAAAGAGACCAGCCGTGAAAAGTATCTTAGTGCCATTTCTATGAAGTTCTACTATTTACTGAAAATCACATATAAGCTTTGTTTTTTCATAAAAACCATGTATCACTTTAGGTATGCTACAGCAGAGCGCTTCACAAGTCTGAAGAGAAGACAGCCATCCATTTCCCTGTATTAAAATAATCTTGTTTCATCCCACTGGAATCACTGAACATAATCTTCATTTTTCATACAGCAAATAGTTTACTGTAGCTGTTCTGAAACAACCATTTTTAACATAACTGTGAATCACCCAGTTCCAGTAAATGCCAGAGGCCCGCAGCTATTTACCAGTGAGCCCCATTCCTGTAAAAAAGCCATTAACCAGTAGAGCCCCCAAGGACCGGACTGGCCTCGGCCCACTTACAGGACAGAAGCAACATGTCTTCCCTAGGCATCCATACGTGCTGATGCACCTGGGCTCACCTGTGGCTGCACCTCTGGGATGTCCATACAGGCCCCAGGAGCCAAAGGGCCCCAGGAGCCAGGCTCTGTGGCCGTGCAGCCTTTAACACCATCTGCTTACCTGGTGAGGCCCGAAACTCCCATTTGGCTGTTGGGCACCTTCCACATGCTTACTGAGAACTCAAAAGCTTCTCATTTCCCAACTGCACCCTGCTTTTCCATTGTTTTAAAATTTTTGCTTCAGAAGAACAAGAATTTAGCTGAGCTTATGTAGCTATGGTCTATGGTGTTACATGACTGTATGACATCCCTTCTCCTCAATAATGATTTGTTAAGCCAGCCACAGGCACTGCAGACATGAGGGAGTAGGATACAGATAAACCAGGAGCAGTCTGGTCAAATGGGAATGCATTTCCTGGAATACAACAGCTTGTTGGTCAGGCCACGCATGGAGCAGTGTGTGCAGCTCTGGTTCCCACAACTCAGCAAGACACAGACAGACTGGAGAGGGTCCGAAGGAGGGCCATGAGGAAAGGCTGAAGGGGCTGGGTCTCATCTCCCTCCAGAAGGCTCAGGGGGACCTTGTCACACTGCTCCAGTACCGGGATGGCAGCCCCAAAGAGGACAGAGGGTGTCTGCCCAGGGAGCCACACAGAGAAGGGGCAATGGGTACAAGTTGCACCAGGAGGGGTTGCACCAGGAGGGGTTGCACCTTGATAACTAACTTTTTGTGGTTTTGCAGATGGAAAATTCCAGTCCTAGAAAGGCCTCAGTTTTATCATACGTTTGTATGAACTGTTTTTCTTAACCATCCTGAGAAAGGGCTAGTTGGCAAGGTCAAATAAAAAATAATAAAAAGAAAGAAGTATCACCCCTCAGTGGAATGAAAACATTAAAAAATAACAGGTTGGGAACAAGATAAAGAATTGCAGAATAAGATATAACAAAGACATACTGAAGTGTTAAAAAGGGAACAACGGGAAGAGTCACGCGTTTTCCTCAAAAAAATTTAAAAGTTATACAAAAGTATGGAAATACACGCCCGGTAGGCTGTGAACCTGGAGTACTTGGCCAATGAGGAAACATGGGAGGGGGCTTGAATGTGTCGGGAATTAGGATATTTAAGATGTACTCTGCTGCTTTGAAGCGCTTGCTCTCTCTCTCCTGTGAGCGGGGACACATCCGTCATTGCAATCGCGAATAAAATGCTGCTTCACTGAGATCCTGCCTGAGCCTAAGTAATTGGCCTGCGAGTGTTTCTCACAATACAAGAAAGATCTTTTACAGTAAGAATCACCAAGCACTGGCACAACCTCCCCAGGGACTCAAGGCTTTCAAGATGCAGTTGGACAGGGAGCTACATAATCTCATCTCAGCTCCCTTTCCCATGGAAGGCTGGGCCAGTGATCTTTCCAGGTCCCTTCCAGCCTGGGATGTTCTAACACATAATGCGACAGCAGATAAACCAGAACTGGAGCAATGTCACAACATTTGATGTCAACTTGACCAAGATATGTGAGAAATATCCCCAGAAAACAACTAATTTAAACAACAAAAACACTTCCTTTTAAAATTGCTACTGAGTAGCAGAAATATGTGTAGTTAATACTGAGGAGAATCACAGGCCCTGACAGCTTGAAACAGACCTTATTAAACAGTGAAAGAGCAGTCAGTGTGAGCATCCCAAGTGTTGGTGGAAACACCATATGGGTGCTCCTGAAAGGGAAGTAAAAAACTCCAAACACTGCGAAGACTGGGAAAATCCTGCCAGCCACTCTGCATGCAGCTGGGTTAAAACCGGCAAATTTAGAGAAAACACTACTTCTTAAGAGGAGCACTCAACTGTGAATTCTATGATTTATTGCAGTGCAACAGTGCTTCATAATATTTTATTTTAGTCCTATATAATCAAATTCATAAAACAATTCAATTATAAGCACATTCATATAGAAAGAAAACTAATGCAAAATACTTAATTCACGAAGAAGTCGATCAGAAGCAGTTCAGCAGATCCAGCACAATTCAAGAAACCTGTACTTTTCATACATGAAGTATCTTATACAAATGGTGACCTTAATCTTTTGGTTTTCTCTAGTGAAAATTACAGGAATCTGAAACAAGTTTTAGATTAAATGTTGGTATTTCAGAGCCTCTCACTGAAGGTACTACACTGAATTAAAATATGGTATCATGTGTCACTAGCTGGAAATGTCTTAATTTGGTATCAGACACAGCAAGTTTGTTGTCATTTTGCTTTAACGGAGGATTAAACACCCTAAAGAATAAATCAGCTGTTAAAATGCTGGAAGAAACACTGAAAAAATTCTTCTGGAATCTGGTTATTACATTACATGGTACCTTGTTTCTCTCATCTGCCCTCTATTTTCTTGAGTCTGTGTGCTGGTTTCAGGCAGGAATGAGCTCCTTTACTTCACAGTGCTGTCAGCTGGCCCAGAGAGGCCAAGAGAGTGTTTCAATTCCATGATATATCAGGCTCAGCAGTCAGACTCAGGGCACATGCAGTTCAGAGGCAGGAAGTGGCCTGGGGGAGTTGTTAAGGTTTTGGGATAGCTTGATAGCTGGGTCCTTAGCTCTTTTGTTAGCTCTTGGCACAATTGTTAACTTCGGGGCAGGTTCTTTTGTTAATGGGTTGGGGGGTCGACAGGTTTTCTCCCTGTTCTGGGTCTCTCAGGTGAGGATTGCTCCCTGCTCTGGGACCTGTCTGTGTTTCGGTCAGTACATGGTGAGCTATTGTATCATATGATCTATTTTCTATTATTTCAATTACCTAGTAATAGTAGTATTTTTAGTATTAGTATCACTATAATTTTCATTTTAATTATTACATAGTTCTTATCTCCAATTTACGAGCTTTCCTTGTCTTTTCCTCTGACTCTCCTCCTGCACAGGGAGGGAAGGTGAGTGAGCAACTGAGTGGTACCTAATTGGCAGATAAGGCTAAACCACAACAGATATCTTTGGCGCCCAACTGTAGGGTTGAGATAAGAACAGACCTGATTAGTGTGTGATAAGTATTCATTACAGCAATGTGGTGGTGGCTGATCAAGACCTTGAGTTCAGGGCTCTTTAAGTTGCTAACAGAATGGTGGGATCTACTGCCTTATTATCCTGATTTTATATGTTCAAGATGGGTTGAGGGGTTTACTTAGGCTGTTCGGTGTATTGCTGATGTTGGGAGGAATCCTCTATCTGTACCTGTATTTAATATTGTCAGCACCCTGGTACATTGCGAGTTATCTCCTGAAGGCTTTCAATAATTACACCTCTCCCTTTTCCTCCTCAGGTACTCAGCCTATAGAGGAGAGATTATTAGGTGCAGGGATGGATGTGGAGAAACTATTCCATTTTTTTCCCCTATTCTCTCAGGCAAAGTCAAACCCATCCGTGGGATTGCTTTCGCTCAAGGACCTGGGTGTATTTGGTGGGTAATGAGAGAAGATGGGGAAGTCCGATGTGTACCTCAGGGGGATTTGATTCTGGGGGAAAATAGCCCATGAACTAAATTGCATGATGGACATTAACTGCTGCCACTAACACCCATTCTGAGTTTTGTGTTGCAGGAATCACTGTGGCAGAAATCACCCAACCCTACAGAGGTCAAGCCTTTCAAGAAGTGGAGCAGTGACCTGACCTGGCTTCGCTGCCCAATGATCCTGATAGGAACACCAGTTTTGTGTCTTTACAAAAGAAGCCTGTGCACACCCAGGCTCAAGACAAGGAACAAAAGAAGCCTGTGTGAACTCAGACTTAAGATAAGAGACTATTGAAACTACATGATCCCTTGAATATGGTAAACCACTTGAATATCTGGAATATGTAAATGACATTATCCCTTGAATATGTTAATCCACCTGAAACCACTCTGTCTCCTTTGTGAACACTGACTCCTGGTAGCATGATTTTCCATACAAATAGGGGCTCATCGGGGATCCTTCCACCTTCTGAGGACAGTGGATGATGGACAGGACTGAAGACCTGCCTCATCGATATTTGGGTGATCAGCTCCCCTTCAACGTCCACTGACCCTGGACGCCTGATTGGGTACCCGCAACTGTTTGGAGAAAGACGAGTAGTGGACCAGGGGAGTCCACGAGGGGTGACCAGAGGGAAAAGGGTAAGTAAACAGGCAGTGGGCCTGGAAACAAAGGGAAGGTTCTTAAGGACACCCAAGGGCGGTGAAAAGAACCACGCCAGACAGTAAGCCGGAGACTGGGGATCTACAGGTGGTCACTCCGCTCCTTTGGTACAAGGGAGGACACTCTCTTGCAGGTTTGGTAAGAGGCAGTGGGCCTGGAAACACAGGTTTTTGGTAACAGGCAGGGGGCCTGGAAATACTGATTCTTAGGAACTTGAATCCCCTCTAGATAGTTATCTTGGAGGTTTGGATAACGTCTGGGTTGAGAAGGATTCGAGTTTCCATCTGGTCAGTGATTATTTGGTCCTTTGGAATTTATGCTTTGCTTTACTGGAACATGATTATCAGATCTTGGTTATTGCTCTGGTGTATAAATCTAGGTTCATTGTACTGGTTTTTGTATATTAATTGGATGCCACTCAGAATTTAAGCCCAGCCGCCCCCAGCCCCTCTGATATCTGAGGAAAAGCTGGAATGCAAGGGGGTTTACTTTCTGCCAAATTTCTTAAACTATTGAATTTACAAACGGGAAATAATAAAATAGTAAAGAGAAAAGGAGAAATGGACAGGAAAGAGTCCGACAATACCATCAAATAGTCTGTTAGGTCGGAGGATTAAAAGCTGGGAGGATCTTAGGTCTCCCCCAGAGATAACTATGGAAACAATGGTACAGATTTGTTCTGGCTATCTGGTAACTGATAAGCCTGCTGGTCAGTCGGGGTGAAAAACCCAGCAGGGTTGGGCTATAAGGATCCTTAAGGGGGTTGAGTGCCCTTCTGGTAGTCCCTTAAAGTGAAAGCTTCAGGGACGCACAAGTTTGTCTGGGGTTCAAGTCCCCTTCTGGTGGAATTTCTGTGAGCATGGATTCTGGGAATTGAAATTTTGATAACGATTTTTGGTTTTTGCTATTGGATTTGTTTGCATGGCGTAACTGGTTAACATGTTCAATTAAGCAAGTGGTATACATTGTATACATTTGGTTGTTCTTGAGAGATATATGTATGTTTGGATTGTTGTATTGGGATATTGAAACATCAGGATTGCGGTTTAAAACCCCCTTGAAGATGGGTACAGGGTCCTCTCAAGGAGGGGGAATTCTAAGAAAGACACCTCTAGGAGGCATTTTGAAGCATTGGAGGCAAATTGATGGGTCTCCAGGTAGAGCAGGTACTCGGGAGAATCTAATCAAGTATTGTAATTAGTGGTGGCTATCATACAAGTTGGAAGATGGAGAAAAATGGCCCGAGGATGGAACTTTGAATTACAATACCATGTTGCAATTGATGTTGGTTTAAGACATGAAAAAAGAAAGAAAGAAAGAAAATGGGATGAAGTTATGTACTGTGATGTGTTTTTCACTTTAAGAAACCTGCCCTGAGTGGCAGAAAGAAAGAATGTGGTGTTAACACCCCAGCCAGCGACTCTTTTGTTCTGTCTCTAGAGAAGAATAGATATGTTAATAGGCAGGGGCATAAAAAAAAAAGTTGTCACTCAGCCTGTATTATAGGGCAAAGGTGTTTGAAATGCGAAAACATTAAAACATGAAATAGCGATTTAATATGGCAAATATGAGAGTACCCAGACCTAAACCACACATGCACTCTGGGCTGGGGGCGTGGAAATCCATTTTTGTTCTGCATATGCAGACCCCAACTCTGGCAAGCCAGGGTAACGTAGCCACCAGCTTCAGCACTGAACATAAGGGCTGTGATCTACAACAAAAACCAGCTTTGTATTGCTGGGACCCCGGGAATGATGGCAAAATGTGTGCCACTCTGTTAATTCATTTTGGGGGCACTTACTTTGTTAACTACTGCTGCAATTATTATTTTAATATATGTTTGTTTGCAATGTAGACTTTCTTCTTTGGTTTCCCCAGAGCTGTAAGCAAGTCCTCAAACTCAGCCTGGGACACATTTTGGTTTTGTAAGATCTGTCAGATTTAGATATGGTATAGTTAAAAGAAGATGTTGTTAGTTAACATATTGTGCTGGGTTCAGTCAGGAAAGGGTTAACTCCCTTTACTCTGGTTGCCAGGGAACTGTGTTGCTGGACACTAAGTGAAAACATTGATAAGGCCTCAGCTGGTGCTGGGGATGGCCTGTACTGAACTCAAGGTCTTTTGTCCGCTTCGGATACTGTAGCTGACCCAGACTAAACAAGGAAGTATTTCATCCCATAGTACATCATGTTCCGGTCTCTTGGGGTGGGGAAGGGGGTCCAGTAGCCATTACTCTTCCCTTCTCTCTCTCCCTTACTCCCTTGCTCGTTTACTCCTGGGCACTTGCTAACCCTCCTGGTCAGCTGCTTTGCTAACTCCTGTGCTGGCTCCTTCGTGTGGGAGCTGGTGGGTTGTTTTGGGTTTTCTGGCCGTGTTATCAGTGATAGTGTTCGCTGGGAATCTGCTGTGTTAGCTCCCGGGCTCTGCCCTTCAGGCTGCGGCTCTTGGGCTGCAATCGCTCTCGGGCTGTGGTTCTCGGGCTCTGGGTCTGATTTTCATCACTCAACATCTGGGTGTGCATTGGTCAGTGGATGGTGGGAAATTGAATCATATTGTAACATATTGTATATATTGTAACATATGTTTTATTTTCTACTATTTTAGTTATTTATTAGTAGTAGTATCTGTATATATTGATTTAGATTTAATTAGTAAATAGTTCTTGTCTCAATTTTACGAGCTTCCTTATTTCTTTTTCCTCCGATTCTTCCCCTCCACTGGAGGAGGGGAGGGGGATTTGTGAGAGCGGCTTCGTGGTATTTTGCTAGCCGGAGTTAAACCATGACACATATCTGTCATGTGACATGTACTCACACTTCTACTTCCTCTATACTTCCTTCTGGTATCTTTCTCACATTACCCCTGTGAACAAGGACTATAAGGACTTCAGGAGCCGATACTGATGTCAAAAGGGATGTTTTGGATAAAATGTCAAGGAATTTCTATTGCTGAGACCTGCTTGAGGTCTTTTGGGGTCCCAGGCCAGGGCCACGTGGGCTGGTGGTGGTCATTGACCAGAGTCCTATTTGAGGGGCGAGGTCCCTGACTGGGTACTGCTGTTGGGCTGTTCAGAGGGGACAATTCATTGCCCTGTCTGTCGCTCAAGGATACATTGTGAAGGGGCCTTGAAGCATGTTAAAATTGTAGTGTGGGCCAGAGTCCTTGAGACAAGGACGTTAAAGGGTCTTTCTTTTGAGTCAGTGGTCTGTGGTGGTCATAAAAGCAGCCCTTTGACTCAAAGACAAAATGTGCATGACCGGAAAAGGGTGGGATAAAGAAAATGGATTGCGGGACTATGTATGAGAGTCTGTTTACTGTGCATCACTGTATCCTGTATAGTTGACATGCTGCATGAGTTAGGGGTGCCTTGTTGGTGAGACAACTCCCCTCTGCACCTGGCCGCAACAAAGAATGCCTGCTTCTTAATACTACATTAGTGTTAAGGAGTTGGTTTTTCCCGATTTTTGGTGACAGTTTTGGTGGCCCAGATGGGACACTGCCTCTGAATCTCAACAGATCTGTGGGATCGCAGGACCTCTAGTCAGCACCGAGGGATCCTCAGGGAGAACCTCCAATCCCCGGACCAAAGAGCTTCGGGCACAACCCCTGGGAAAGGTAAAAGGCATTCTTTAATTTTAGGAATTATAAATGCCTCTCCATAAGTCGTGGTGAAACCCCCGCAGTATTGGGCTAAGGAAAGGCACTTAATAATGGTTGGTTTCCTGCCTGTATGGCGAGGCTAAAGCCCCACAGGGTTGGGCTGTAAAGGTACCTAAGGGAAGGACGGGTTGTGGTATAGGGGTCTGAGTCCCCTTTGGGAAGATTGTGGGTTTGAAAAATTTTGAGTCACTGCTTTGTTTATTAGGTTACGATTTTTGGATAACGGTTTTTGGCTTTGTATATTCATTGACACTGGTTCTTGGCACAAGAGGTATTTTATAAGATATGGGGAATAAGTTATCTACAGGGGAAGGTGTAAGAAACATCTTTTAAAATAATTCTTGGAAACTACAAAGCAATGGACAAGACTGTTGCTCTTAGCTCTGGCCAGAATAAAGGCTAGGCCCAGAGGGGACATTAAGTTATCCCCTTTCGAGCTGATGTATGGAATACCCTACTCCATTGGTTTTCAACCCAGTAAAGTGGAAATAAGTGACATGTACCTAATACAATATGTGGCCAGAATACTGTGTCTTGTGAGATCTCTACAACAGGAAGCTCAGCTGGCACAAACTCTTCCCCTAAATTTTGCAGTCCATAACATTCAACCTGGAGACTAGGTCCTCTTTAAGATGTGGAAGGAAGCTCTATTAGTGGCAAGAGGCCCTACCAAGTCCTATGGACAAGGAACAGCAGTCAAGACAGCTGAACACGAGTGGACTCACCATACCTGAATCAAAGTCTCTAAGGTCCCTGACACTTGGACCTCTGAGCTGGAGGAATCTGAAGGGAGGCTGAAACAGACCCTCCCCGCAAGGACCAGTTGAAGCAATAATTTGCGTGTTGTCCTCAGGGGAAGCTCTGAGGATATACTTACAAGTGGAGGACTAATGGTCGGTCTGTAGAACTGGGGAGAGGTGACTTTGACACTGAATGGTGAAAGATGCTGCCTTTGGGGGTTATACTAATAATTTTATGTGTTTGGCAAGGGCAGAGTCTGACCTGGGAAAATCTATTCTTAACCTTAGGGGAAGAGATTGCCAAAAATTTTAATTTGACCAACTGCTGGGTCTGTGGAAGTCCAGGAAACTCTGAAAATTGGCCATGGGTAGCCCAGCCTGTCCAGCCTAAATGGTGGGTTAGTAACTTCAGTAAAGTCCATAACAGAACAGGTTTTTTGACTGAGGAAGAGAGTCCATGGTAACTCCACTTTCCAGGGAAAGATATTTATTGCCTAAATAGAAGAAATGGAGGAGGGGTGTCTGTAGGAGAAAGTACCTGTGAATGGACACTGTCTCCTGGATATCATTGTGTCTCTCAAGGCTGTGCACCACTCAATTGTTCCAAGCATCAAGGGAAATAGAATCAGACCCACCTTCAGCTTTCTAATAAAAGTTGGGTAAAAATGCTCATATGTCAAATTTCAATGTTCTGGTTGTGACAAGGCAGCTTTGGATTGGAAGTTCCTGTCTGATATCCTGCTTTGTCAGCTGGGTAATACTACAAATGAAAAATATGTAGCACAGGTATTTCATTGGGCATGGCAGCATTATAATGGGACTAGAACTTGCTTCCAAGAATTCTGATCTAGCACCAACCAACCAACTTGGAGAGAAACAAATTGGGGATGTAACTGTACGTGGCGATCAGAAGCAGGGGCATGGAGATTTATTTATTGTATTAATGGCATCATATACCCAAATGCGATAATTCTGAATAAACCTATAGGGCTTGGGAAAACTCTATATTATGAAGAACCAAAGGATGAGAAAACCTGGAATGGCCTTTTTCCTAATGGGACTTGGGCTTTGAAGGGTCATTATTGGATTTGTGGACAATACGCTTCTCGCAAACTACCTAAAATTTGGTCAGGAATATGCTATGTCAGGTATATTAGACCACTATTCTTTCTATTGCCTCAAATTCAAGGGAACAGATCAGGAATTAAAGGATATGATGATTGAATAAGAGAAAAGAGACCAATTGATACATTCCTGAGAAGGGGGAGTACACAATCATGGGGAAAAGATGAATGGGCACCTGAATGAATTATACAGTATTATGGACCAGTAACCTAGAATCCTAACAAGGTAATTTCTGGAGCAAGGGAACCAATTTACTATTTGAACAGGATAATTAGATTACAAGCTGTTTTAGAAATTATGCCTAGCCAAACAGCTGAAGCCTTTGATCTGCTTGCAGGACAAGCTACTCACATGAGAAATGCAATTTTCCAACATCGAATGGTCCTAGATTATTTGTTAGCAGAAGAAGGGGGTGTTTGTGGAAAACTAAATGACTCCAACTGTTGTTTACAAATAGATGATAACGGGAAGGTAGTAAAGCAAATAACAAAAGAGATGAGAAAGCTGGCCCATGTGCCAGTTCAAACCGGGAAAGGATGGGAGTGGGACATGTTCTCATGGTTGCCTGGTGGACCTTGGGTTAAACGTATGTTATTTTTCTTTCTCTGTGCAATAGCAGCTGTAATCTTTGTACCATGTATGATACCTTGTTTTATCCAACTAATTCAATATGCAGTTCAGAGAATGCAGGTGGTGGCCATATCCGAGACGGCACAGAGGGGACCAAAGATGATGCTGCTGAAAATTGTACATAATCCAGGAAATACTCAAGAAGAGAAAATCAAACTGATGGTTGCAACATTTTGTAAAGACAATGATTGAGAAAATAGAAGAGGAGGGATTGATAGGAACACCAGTTTTGTGTCTTTACAAAAGAAGCCTGTGCACACCCAGGCTCAAGACAAGGAACAAAAGAAGCCTGTGTGAACTCAGACTTAAGGTAAGAGACTATTGAAACTACATGATCCCTTGAATATGGTAAACCACTTGAATATCTGGAATATGTAAATGACATTATCCCTTGAATATGTTAACCCACCTGAATATCTGGAATATCTGAATGACAGGAATATCTTGAATATCTTAGGCGGATCTGGAAGTCTGTACACTCAGAGTACCTCAGCCAATGGGGAAATGAGGAGGGTCTCTTGGGGTCGGGAAAGTAGGATAAAAGGGGGCTGTGTCCCCCTGTAGATGGAGAGACCCCACAGGAATATGTTCCGTGGACTCTCCCTTTATTCGAATAAAGTTTTATTATTTTTTTACAGGACTATTCTGTCTCCTTTGTAAACACTGACTCCTGGTAACGTGATTTTCCTTACAATCCCACGTGACACTCCACCGTTCCTGTCCTGAGTGAACCCACACCTGATGAACCCAAAGTCATGGACTAATGGACATTTTGCCAAGATGATCCATAGACTAAGGGAATGATATCTGTGTAGGATGGGATGGAAAGGGGGCGCTGGTTACTGAGAATTTATGGAATAGTGTAGGACTTGAGCATGACATAAATGGTATGAAACAAGGGGTGGAGAATGTTCTGGTTTCAGGCAGGAACGAGCTACTTTACTTCCCAGTGCTGTCAGGTGGCCCAGAGTGGCCAAGAGAGTTTTTTCATTCCATGATACAGTAGGCTCAGGGCACATACACAGTTCTGAGGCAGGAAGTGGCCTGGGGGAGTTGTTAAGACTTTGGGCTAGCTTGATAGCTGGGTTGTTAACTCTTTTGTTAGCTCTTGGCATGGTTGTTAGTGGTAGGGCTGGTTCTTTTGTTCGTGGGTTGGGGGATCAGCAGGTTTTCTTCTTGCTCTGGGTCTCTCAGGCGTGACTGCTCGATGCTCTGGGACCTGGCTGTGTGTTGGTCAGTGCATGGCGAGCTATTGTATCATATGTTCTATTTTCTATTGTTTTAATTACTTATTAGTAGTAGTGTTGTTAGTATCACAATAATTTTCATTTATATTATTAAATAGTTCTTAACTTTACAAGCTTTCCTTGTCTTTTCTTCCAAATCTCCTCCTGCACTGGGGGAGGGGGAGGGAAGGGAGGTGAGCGATCGACTGTGTGGTATTTATCTGCTAGATAAGGTTAAACCATGACAGTCTGCAAGTTGTTAAGGTGTACCAGTGTGCTCTACGCACTCCAGAGAAACAGCATGGAGTTAAATACTTGAGTATTTACTCTCAGTCCTGCACTCTACTGACAGAGGAGGAAGACAGGTGAAAAAGTTCTACAATGAGAAGGCATGAGGCTAAGACGATGAGATCTGAAGCCTGACTTTCACACGCCCTGGCACCGGCAACTCCTGCTGGCTTCAGTGGAGGCCTTCAATGTTCAATGTAAAACAAAGACCCTAAAGCAGAGTTCCTAACTGGGCTCTGTGTTACCATCTTCAGTAAACCATCATGTTCACGCACAACCTTCCCAGCTACGGAACAGAATCGGTTCTGCTTTAATCCAGAGAAAAGAGAATGCACATTGGAAAAAAGCTTATATACACAGCTCTAGAAATGCATCTATTTTGATTCAGAGAGGCCAGAAAAGGTTTAAAGGTTGGCACCTCTCACTTAAAAACACACTGGAATTGCTCTGCTCGATATATGACCATCTTAGGGAAGCAAAAGCCTAGCTCACCACTCCCCAAACCTACGGCTTTCATGAAGAAATATCTAGTAGTCAGAATGAGGAGAGCAGATCCACAGGAAAAACACTGTCCGACAAATGAGCAGCTGCCTGACCAAGGAACAGGGTATCACAGGCAGCTGCAGCCTGCGAGAACTGCCCGAGGCCAGCCCAGAGCTGAGAGCCTTCTCTCACAAGTGCATGCCCAGACCCCTGTGAGCTGATTGCACTGAAACAACCTATGTTCCGAATTCACCCAGAGGACTACCTGTGAGCATGTAACCAAAAAAAACCTAATGTCACTTTTTCCCACCTTTTCAGCCAGATGTTATGAAAAATCACTGCATGAGCCCTGCCAAGTCCTAGCAGTTCTTTTTGAAATCACGTTATCTTAATTCCTAGCAAAAATGCCGATGAGCGAAGATTCAAAAGCTGCCTGTCTGAACCTCTCCTGCAATTCCTGTATTACTCTCTCGTAGCGTGCAGCGTTTAAAGAACTGCTGTTGCTATGTTCATGGAAATTCAACCTTTGCCAAACAAATTGTCAGCTAAAACCATGAAAACATTATACGAACACCACACATCATTACCAACAGGATGATGAACCGTTGGTTGTACAGTACGTTACGTTACAAGCAGAGGACAGAATGCAATTTCAC
This sequence comes from Rhynochetos jubatus, assembly GCA_027574665.1. Classification (NCBI taxonomy): domain Eukaryota; kingdom Metazoa; phylum Chordata; class Aves; order Eurypygiformes; family Rhynochetidae; genus Rhynochetos; species Rhynochetos jubatus. The sequence continues at coordinate 7,973,424 of CM050689.1, read as the reverse complement.
AGTTATTAGAAGGCAGGCAAGTGCAGTAGAAGATTAATTTTGCTTACTTTGGTTCGCCTATCTTGATACCCGGGTGTTGTGTGTAGGCATGGGAGTGTGTGCTGGGAGCAGATTTAAATGCCATGGGACAGATAGGACACTTGTAAAAGACTTCACAGTGAGAACCTTGAATGTGAGACTTGAGTGCCGCCACATCAGAGTACACAACATTGCAATGCACGCAGCTGCAAAGAGAGTGGGAGAGAGTCAGTTCAGCCTCACCCAAAGCAGCACTGGAAGAAACGAAATCAACACTGATTTTTCAAGCAAGCGGAAGATATAACATATATGTACATACACACACACGGATAAAACTACATTATTCTGTCAACTTAAACAACCCAGTAAGAATCAAATTAAACAGAGATTTGCATATCAGAAAGTAAGAAAATAGAAATTTCCCAAATTTAATTTGAAAATCTAAGAGAGATGAAGTCAGAACATGTTCTTATGGCATTACAAAAAGACAGAAGGACTGACAGAGGAGTATTCTACTGATTGTAAAAAGAATGCTTAAATCCTCTGCAAATTTGTAAAGAGATGTTACAAAATGCATTTTTATCACATGCAGTGGACTGTACACGGTATGCCACAGCAATTTATAAACTACCACCAGAACAGAAAACCAGCAAGGAAAATATTTCTACTATACCCCTCGTTTAGATTTAATGAAGACATACTGGTAAAGTTTTTCTGTACAAGTAATCAAATCAGCACTTGGATTTAAAAACAAAGAAAGAGTTATTGAAACTTAGGCCAACTACACCGAATCTACGGTTGGATCAGTCTATCAGATTGGAATTCTGAAAATATTTTTCAGAAACATACTTCTGCTGTGTCAAAAATTTGTGACCATTCCACATCTATTCTAAAAAGAAATTATTAAAACATTGAATTAATATCAGTACATAAGAATTTCTCTACACAATGGTCCCTTTTAATGTCACACATCCACAGTGTTGAATGCTACCACGTAAGCCCAAGAACATACTGCAGTAAGCAATTACAAAAGAACACGGCAAATGAACAAATTTCTTATTGACCAATATTTTGTAGTGAGAGTTTTACAATGTAAACAGAGGTGGCCTCTATCCTTCAAAAATTTTAATTTTGGAATCTATCATGGCAGTATGATTTTTGTCATATAAGCATCAAATAATTTTTTGATACTGTTTTAATGCCCTGATGATAGCAATAAAGCAGGATATACAATTATACATTGCATCCAAGATTCCCATTTTCCTTTTGAAATGTATCACCTTTGAATTTTAGAAGTGTCATCCTTTCTTTTCTGAGCACTTAATTTACATTCTTAGTACTATTAATCAAGTTTATATCTCCATATTCTCCGCTTACCGATGCATTTCCTAAAGTAAATGGTCCTTGTCTTCTTTGGGTCTGTTAAGATCTTCCCTGCTTATAGAGATGAACATTCCTTCATAGCGGTAACAAAGCATGATACTCTCTCTCATTACAGATCTATGGTGTCACCTCAAGAGCTGGGTCGCATCCCTCGCCTCCCCATCCCATTCCATCCCATCTGGAGTTCATTCTCTAGTGATGCACCATAAACAATGATCCACAGCATCCACCATTAAAACAGTTCTTAAGGACCAAGCCTTCCTTTCCTGCTATAACAGCTTCTCTGTTTTCAGCTCAGAAGAATGCAATTAAACTAAAAGTTGAAATTTTCAGTTACTTAGTTCAGACAACTAGCCTCAGTTGCTGCAATCAAGATGAAGTCCCTCAGAGGTCCTTTGGGAAGGCAAGACAGGTTATGCTGTTCCTCAAGTGAATGCACCACCGTGATAAGGAGATACTGAGGAGTCTAAGAGGGAAGACACTAACTTTTCCAGAGATATCTTTTCTTTGCCTAGGTATTTTGGTTTAGTCTCACCATATACAGAAATTCTGACTGAGAGTGGCATGCAATGTTTATGATACACCCTTAAAAGTTTAGTCACTTCAGATTCACAATGAAGGATTTATGAGTCTTCTGGTGTTGCTGGTGCAGGCCAGAAGCCCCTGAAGAAGATCCCGTGTACAAACCCAAGAGACACAGACTAGAGGGAAGTAGCGTGGAGGTAGCAGACGTAAGAAGTGTAGGACACGACAGACTACTGCTTGGGAGAAAAGAATAAAAGAGAAGAACCCCAAGAAACTCAGAGCTGAGAGTTGTGTCAGGCCATGCATTCAATCTGAAAACAGATTGCCACAGCAGCTGGCTTAATGCAGTAAAAGTGCTTTTTTCCCCGTAGTGGAAGATTTCACAGTCATCCAGGTAAATGAACCTGTGGCACATTGAGGGGAAGCAGCTGCTTACTGGTAAGATTTTAAATCACCCTTGTCCAGTCAGACAGGATGAAGTGGAAATGTTTTAGGAGTGCTGAGCAGAGCTGGGCTGTATGGGTTGCTCTTCTCTCTTTCTGTGCTGCCGGCCATTCAGTGCGAGTAACATTCTAAGATAAAACAATTTTCCAAGTCTTTCAAAACTTAACATTTCCATGAAATGCCTCTGATCCTCATTGTCTCAGTGAATTGCCATTACAGGGAAGCATAAGAATAAAAGGGAAACCGAAGAGTAACAAAGAAGAAACAAAAGCCCAGACTGTTTGAACTAGAAAAGTAATTTTCAAGCAATGTAAAGCCGAGGAATCTTGACTTCCCACAGAAAAGAGAGCAACCAGACAGGTGCAATACATCCATCAGCACCTCAGTAATAAACTCTGGTGGTAAATACTGAAAATGACTGTTCTACCAGAGAGAACAATCTCTGTGAGAGAACAATCTCTGTTTTCTGAGAGAACAATTCAGTGTTTTCAAAAAACTGAAAAGGTATTTTTAAGAACCTGAAATTAAGAAAATAGATCTGAATTCTCTCATCCTTATAAACTGCAAGGTCCTGAATCTGACATTTTATGGCTGGATGAGATTTGCTACTATTCTGATTTAATAACATACAAAAGTGGATGTCCAAATCAAAGCAGAATCCTAATGTGGTATTTATTCCAAAATTTGTAGTACTAATAATAGCATTGTTGCCATGACAACCTTAACCCCATGAAGCTGTATTCTACAAACAATGCTTCTGAAAATGGAAAATTACTTTTAAAAGTATAAATTATACACAAATTGTCAACAAAAGTAATCATTATACTGACCGAAACCCAACTCTTCGGGTATAATGCAGGCAGTTCTTAGTGACATGAGTCTGGAAGTGGACAGATCTGCAGATTGCTCCACATTCAGGACACGTGTATGGAGATTTATGCTGATGAATTCTCTGGTGTGATGCAAAACTGCACTGGTTAGGAAGCAGCATCTGGCAGATATTGCATGTCTTCTAAACGATAAACCAAAATAAATGAAACAAAAGGTTTGGTTCAGCTATACATAACAACATGTCAAATACTGCAAAACATCAAGTAAAAGGTTAAATGTTATGACTGGGGTGTGAACCAGAGACAAGGCAAGTACTAAACTCAGGCTCTACTGACCAAACTTGTCGGACAGGCCTGGCAGGTATTGGCAACCAGACACATTGGCATTCTGGGCCACTCTGAACAACAAAGCCCTTTCACACACCAACCGCCACAGGCAGGAGTTACATGTCAGTTTATATCAATTTCACTTAAGTGCCTCACAACATTACCTTAATACTGCAATGGACCTAAGTACAACTTGAGAATCAAACCTTAAGGTTTTAACTCAGAGCACCACATAAATTAAAAAAAACCCAAACCCACCAAATATACTATCTTCACTATCTTTGATCCTTGCTCCTGATGAACTCTTATGGTAACAGCCATAAATACCAATAAAATGGAATATTAGCAGGCAGAAAGGGCCCAGGTAATTTCAAAATATATTTCTCAGGCTAGAATACATCTGCATTATATTAACATCTTGTGCATCTCAGTAACAACTAGGGATGTATAAATTTACAGAGCTATTCTTTGCATGACAATCTTTCTACATGCAGGAGTAACTTACTGAACTAATTCCTTCCTTGTATTTTGTTACTCAAAAATATTTTAAAAAATCTTCAACTACATGTTGACCATATGCCAAAACAGAAGCGCAGGAATTCTTTGGGTGCTTTGTGCCATTTTCAGATTAAATGCAAGTGATGCAACCCAGCTGTGAACAGGCTTTGCTTTTGCTCACAGTTGCTTTCCATCACTGGAGGGCACAAAGAGCCAAACCTGTGAAAGCATTCCAGAAAATGTTGCATTTACAATAACACATCTCAGTCTCCAAGCAGATAGCTGACACCCTCTATGGAGCTATGCTTCTGCTGACTTTGATCATAGAAGCTGCTTCACTGACTGCAACAGAAACACTCATGGTCTCAAAGTCAGGCACAAATACACATCTTTGCAGAACAGGACTTTAACTCAACTCCATTTCGTAAGACTTTGCTTTGTAAGGCTTATCAAATTATTGTTTCTTATGACTTGAGATTTATGAATCTCACCAGTAACTTATGAAGATTTAAAACCAAAACTAAGACTCCTTCACGACATGGGTATTTTTTAACATGAGATTTGTGTATTTTTAGAAATGTTATCAGTAGGAGTCTGGCAGATGTAGTGATGTGTACATTTTGCAAGAGTACAGAACAAAACACAATCTCCAGAGCTGCTTTATACATTATTGACTAACCTAGGTATGAAGAAATCCTGAAATAAATAATTAAGCAACGATCCCTTTCCTCATGGTAAAACAGTTTCTCACTAAAAGACAACTACTTCATTAAGTCACCCCTTCTTCCAATTCAGGCAACTCTCCTTTAAATCTCTTTTAAGAAGCAGTAAGCTCCAGATTGTGTAATAGCAGTACTGAAGCAACCATTGTAGAAGAAAAACTTCAGCATTACAGCTTTCATAAGAGTCTAACTTACTAGTACTGGCAACTATGCCAGTAACAAAACATAACTTGTTCCCATTTAACCAACAGAAGGCAGACACGAACTCCAAAGACAGAAGGAAAAAGTCTTTATAGTGACTGCAAAGAAGGATATTTTTTTCCTAATAGAACACTGTTTAACATCAGGGTCTAAAGTAACTTAACAGCATTTCTGCAATGCTACTGATATTCTAAGAAAAAGTATAGTTTTGAATTACAATCCATACACTCTGTATTCTTTTTCCAAAATATCTTAATCTAAATGCTTTTTTTGAGGGCTCATGCAAATACTTTGATTCTTTGTTTAAAACCAGTAATTTTTAGTAGAAACATTAACATGGAACATATTGTGGTCACACAGAGAGAAGTGTATTTCGTATGGTTCACTTTCAGTGTTTACTTGGTGAACATGGTGGTGCCGATATGTTTGAACACAGTCTCCACCCAAACATAGATCTCACATGTCCTAAGGACAGCAAGATGGGGAAATGCAAACCATTAAAATAGAGGAAGCTAGCAAGGAAACCCTGCCATTACTCAAATTCAAACACAATATTAGCACTACTGATGGCCTAAAAGATTAGTAGATAGCAGGGATCCGTTTACTAGCCTTGTGGAAGGCGCTGCCTGAAGTTAACTATCTGTGGGGATTTTGAACTATCACCCTGGTCAGAGCCTTTGGGACACAGTAAGTCTGAAACTGTCATCAAACACATGTAAATATGCACTTTGAAATGCCAAACAGTTGTCCTACCTAACAGCTGTGGCTGGAACCACTGACTCATGCCCTCCAACACTGAACAGCACTGGTTTGGGACGGTAACTTTGTCTTTGGGTCAGGCAAAATCCCAACTAACACATTGTAACTATCTACTTACAATGTGCTTACCACATTTACTTGGTTTTAGTACTGTTCCCAAGATCTGTCTTTTGCCATTTGTGTATTAATAAGCAACAACATAATCCTGGAGAATCTGGAGTAGTATTTGATTACATGAGAAAACTGCAAAACAGAACTTATTCCAGCAATAACAACGTATGGGGTTTTCATAGTCCTCCCAAAGCCTTTTGTCTGCACCACTACCAAAGGAAATGGGAATGCTACGTCACATGAGCCATACAGCGTTGCAACCACAGCTAAGCTTATCTCCCTGATTTTGCAACAAGCAGCCTGCAAGATTCATCTGTAATGCTCGTAAGTCAGACTGACACAAAATGTCAATAATGCTAATTACTAAGGCCACTGGTCTGTTAGTTTGACAAGTACAGTAAAATAAGAAGAAACTACTGTGAAATTCTGAAATTTAGCATGTTTGCTTACCATTTTATTTTGGGCTTAAAGTGGCATTAACTTCCAGTTCTCTGATTCCAACCCATACCAAAATAAAACACAGTTTGTGAAAATCATCACCTGCCTGCATTTAAAGTCAAAGTTTCAGAAAAAAAAGGGTTAGAAGAAAAAATGGTGGAGGTGGAAAATAAAGATGGAAAAAAATAAAGGTGGAAAATAAAGAACTATGACTATGAAAGGAAATGAGCTACATAGTTTCCATGGGAACTATACACTTAGACCTGTACATAAGAGGAACATTAACATTAATTAGTCCAGGTTTGCTACATTTCCCCCCCCCAGTAAGTAGATGATGGTTTCATTCAGCCAGGAAACCTGTCAGTGACTGGTCCTATTGCCCTTAACAGGAATATTAACAGAAGGAAATACTACAGAATGGTCACAACTTTATAGGGAACATCTTTTAATTGCTAGGGCTGGTTTACTATTGGTTATTTTAAAAGAAACATTCTACCTTTGCAACAGGAGTTTAAGACAAACAAGAAGTAACAGTTGCTTACTGCTTAGGCTCACTGAAAACATAAGAGTATACAATTTCCATTTCAAGAGCAATTAGATGGGCACTAGAAACAATGGTAAGCTGCAAATAAGAACTTATTCCTATTATTTGTTTGCAAAATCCAAATGTTTATTTGTATTCTTCCTTAAAACTACCTTTTTAAGAGTGCTCTTTTAAAATGGAACAACATGAAAATAGCTTCTTTCCCTCCAGTGTTTTGCAGCAACAAGATGTTTTTTGTTTGCTTGGTTTTTAAATCCTGGAAACCCATGGTCTAGTAAGCAGGTACTAAAGCCTTGTTCATACGTCAGATCTTAAAACACAGCAAGGTTCCAACAAGACACAAACCACACTGACAGGTAGTAGGCACTGCGCCTTGAAGAGCTCTCCTCCCTGAACAGCAGTACCTGTGCACCCATACTTATCTTTCCACCTAGCTGCAGTTGGTTTTTGACATTCTATGAGGCTCTGCATTGCTTTCCCCATAGTAAATCACCAGGGTAAACAACAACTAAGAGGACATGCACAGAGAGCAAACTTGGCAATAACAGGGCAAAAACACCAGGCAGAGGCAGCAGGAAAGGGCAGGTCTTTCTACAGATCTGTTTAGTTTACTTGTCCATAAAAAAAAAAAAGCTCACCCCTCTCCCCCCCCCCCCCCCCCCCCCCCAAAAAAGCAAGTACATCATTTCTACCTTGGTTCTTTTTTTTTTTTCCCCCCCTCTCTCTTACCTTGTCCTCCCAACCTATTTTCAGTATAACTATCTGTCTGGTTTTATCTCTGTGCCTTCTTACTTGCTTGGTTTTATAGTACCAAGTACAACAGGGTTTTCACTACTGGGTCTTATCATAACAAGTGATAACTAACGCACCTGTTATGGAAAAAAATACACATCTAACACCAATAAGCACTGGCAAAGGAGTTAGCTAAAAAGCAATTACTGGGTATTAAGTAACTCAAGAGCTGGTGCAGGATATACTTATGGTCAGCCGTTGGATGCTGTTCAAAACTGCAGCGCGATCTAAGGACGGAATACATTCTGCTAGCTTCTTTCCAACAAGAAGCTTCAATAAACTCGCTTTAGGCAGGCACTTCTGTAGTATCCTACAAACAGAAACTCACTCACATGACCTTTTGCTGTGAATCCAGACAATTTCAGCCCAAGTCTGCCATCCAGTTAGCAAATTAGGAGCTGAGGCAGAGCTACATAATCGATATAGTGAAGATTATTTTCCCATTCCAATCTCTCTACATTGCTCTCTGTGGTGGTGGGTGCAGGGTGACTGCTTCATGGCCACAGCATAGGTCTTGCGTTTAGTAAACAGATTGACAGTAACCTGTCTGCACTTCTATGACTAGTGGTTTTTTTTCCTAACTGCAAGACTTAGAAGCCTTTATCCTGCACATTGTTGTTCGATTCCCAGGAATATTCCTGGGGCATTCCTGCCTTGACCAGTCTGAGCATGTTTGCAGGTTTCAGCCTCCCATAAGAAGCTGCAACACCAAGCTCAACTGAATACTTTGAAACACCCCAGAATCCCTTTTAATTGGCACGCCCCAACAGAAATTCAACTGCATCATTTAATTAACCATCTTAACTCTTACAGGATTATAAAATACATTGCACACTGAGTAATATTAACGTTTATTGAATGACATGTTTCTTTCAGATTAGGCCACATACATTAGTAAAGAATTTTAAAATGGTCTGTAAGTTTAACTCATTACCAATCATAAGAGGACAGGAAACCCAACACAAATAAACAAATGGTCACACAGCACAAAATGCATGCCAGTGAACACCCCTTTTCAGTGCTGTGAAAAGACAGACCTGAAGAAACCAGCATGCAATAGAATTAGTGTGCCATTTATTCACTGCTTAGAGTCCCTGTAGGTAAGAGCAATGCCTAGCTCACCTACAGTGCTATATGGAAATAATAAAACCTGAAGACAAATCAAGAATGAATCACTTAAAACTCATTCAGAGCAAACAGGTGGGCTGTTAATGAGGGTGCCAATTAAATGGATTCCATGGGATACTCAAATTCCAAAGCACAGAGAGAATCATTAAAAATGCTTAGTAAAGACAATTGCTAATTTCAGCATTATAATGTTCAGCTGTAAGAAAGCTAAATTTTAGTAAAAATATACAGTGTAAATTTCAGGCTTCAGGGCCTGAAAAATTCTAAGCAAACTCTTAATGTTGACATTCACTATGTAAGTGCTTACAAGATTTGTTGTGATTTTCGTTTATAGTTTTAATCACAGAGGTTCAGATAATTAACAGCTAAATTAAAGTAAAAATGTATCCAAAGTCTCCTAGGCTTATAGATGAAAGATGGGAATTTAAATGTATGATACTCTACTTGTCCACTTGTGTCTGCAGCCTGCTGGAAATGAGTCGCAAGAGATGTCTCGTCTTGGAAAACTTCATTACACTCCAAGCACTTGAGACTATGTCTACAGAGTTTCGATGGATCTTCATCCAGAGGCATAGCAGGGATGACAGGGGTACTTGCTGGGGCTGAGATCACCGTCCCAGTTATGCCAGACTGTATCTTGGTGATGGTATGCGGGCCAGCTCCCACAGGGCTCTGATGCATAGATGTAGCAGTATTGCTTGAAGGAGATGCTATCATCTGATCTGCTGGGACTGGTTTTAAGATCAGGTGTGAACACTGCATCACAACTCCTTTTTCCTTGTGCCCACGAGCATGGGAAAGAAGACTGCATTTATTGTAGAAAACTAAATTCTTTGTGCAATGATTACATGTCACTTCAATTCGCACGCTCCTCCTGTCATAATGCTGGGTCAGGCTCTTCTCAAGAGCAAACGAGTCGCCACACTCCAAACACTTGTAACCTCGTGTTGGTAACGTGATTCCAGTGTTGACAGGGGGACTGAGGTTTGGGACGTAAACCGGTACGGGATTGACACTACTCAGCACCTTATTGAATGCTTCCACTACAGAACTCTGTAGAGATGACACCACCTGCACTCGAGACACTTTTTTAGAAGTCTGCGAGGCTGCTGCAGAAATTATTGCCTGCTTTATTTGTTGCTGAGGTTTCGTTAGCACTTGGCGGAGTTCAGAGGTGGTTTGAGCACCTTGAGGCAGAAGATTAAGGTTGGCAAGATGGACTGTCTTTGGCACAAGTTTGGCACTGGCAAGGCTTGATGCTGGAACCACAACAGTTTGCTGCTGTATGGCGTTGGCAGCTTTTATAATGGCACTGCTGGCACTCTGCACTGAAGCTGCAGATATTACAGTGGCCTTCACGGTAGTATTGTTAGCAAGCTTCAAATTAATCACTTGTGAACCTGCCGTTTTAACCGCTGAAACGGGGAGAAAGGCAGTAGCCACAGGTTTGATCGTGACCTGTTTTGGCGTGAGTTCTGTAGACATGACTGCATTGGTGACAACCGTGGACTGGAAAGGAGCTCTAGGAGTAGAGGAGAGAACGGCGGTGGAGGTTGGTGAGGACAGGAGAGATGTCATGGAGGTTACTGTAGGCTGCTCCAGCTTTTTAGCAGAGTCCAAATCCACTTCTGGCAACACTCTAGTAACAGTTCTCTTGATCTCCCCAGAAGAAGTCTTGATGGTTTTTATGCGAACTTTAGGAATTGCTGGTGTGGACCCTGCAGGAGAAGATGGAGAGCCTTTGCTACTGTTCTCACTTGATACGCTTCTGGGACTATCAGGTGGTTTGGCAGATGGCTTTTTAGCACCATCAATGAGACTCTGGGATTCAGGTAACTTTTCAATAGCCCGAGGACTTTCACTCATGTCTTTAGGTAATGGAGAAGATTCTCCCGAATTAGGCTGTAAATCTTTACTGGTATCTGTAGCTGCCTTTTTCGCACTCAGTGCTGCAATTGCAGCAATGCATGAGGAAAGTTTTGCTGAGGACTTTGCTTTGGACTGTGAAATGCTGGCAAGACTTGTTTCGCTTTTTTCAGGACTCAGTTTTCCATCCAGTACCCTGTTTTTGAGAAGCTTCTCAGAAATGTCTTTTAGCAATTTCTCCTCTGCTTTTTGAGCTTTAAAAGGCTCATAGACACTTAAATTCATGGAGTTTGTCTCTGTCTCTCGTTTAGCAGCTTTATTTTTATCTATGCCACTTGAAACAGGGATTCCAGATTTAATCAAGTTCACCCCTCCAAGTGCTTTTAGTTTGTCATATTCCTGCTGAGACACAGATCCTGCCAAGACATTAGCTCTGAAATTTGCATGCATCTCCTCTTTATCCAGGGGATCATCTACCTCAATTTTTTCATCATCGTCAAACTCTTCAGCACTTGATATTGGGCTAAACTGGTTGAAAGATGAATCCTTCAGTGTAGTCTCAGCAGCTGACCCATCATCTTTAAGTGACTTCCCTTCGTCTTTCCTGTAACTGTCAAGAGCTGATGATGTTAGAAAGCCATTATGCAAGCCATTGCCTGTGGAATGATGGCCATCCTTGTCCACTGCTTCGGAAGAATCAATGGTACGCACATTTTTCACAATGACACTCACACCAACGTCAGATGATGATGGGGCATGAGAATCTTCTGTGTGAGCATTTTGTTTTATGTGGTTTTCATGGTCGTCATGTCCAGATTCAATAGCTGCTTTTGGATCAACCATATCTGGTATGTCAAAGGCTGCAAGAAGGTCATCGAAATCTGGGGTCTTCATATCCCCCATGGTCATAGATTTGATTGTAAGTAAATCTGTAAAATAAGCAGAAAGTCATCATCTCAGTATTTGAAGGTCTAATAGCAGTCTTTTACACAAAACAAGATTATATTCACATATGCCATGCAAACAGGCATTACTTCACTTCTGAAGTAATATTTTCAGAAACTATACATCACAGAACAGTGTTCCAGTGCAAGTATACAGTCAGATTATTATACCAAGAGCTACAGCAATTCATCAACTTCACAGAGTGGAACCCAGTAATTTTGATCTAGGCATGAATTTCTCTTCAGTGACTTTCTTCCTGTCCCCTCTCCTACACTCCCTCCTCCCCTCTCCAACATACACTGTCATTACAGCAAGTTACCTAGGCTTGCATGAAAATAACGAGGCACGTGCAAGAACTCTCACATCTAGATTTTCCTTAACATTTACATTACCATCTTCAAGAAGGCTCTTGACAAATGTGTTCCTACCAAACGTGGCACTGTTTTCTATAAATTAAATTGCTTTGTAAGGATTATGGAATAAGCGCATCTCACTATTCAGTTTTTCAGCAACACTGTGCTGGGTTCAGTCAGGAAAGGGTTAACTCTCTGTACCGTGGCTGCTAGGGAGCTATATTCCTGGATGCTGAGAAGTACTGATAAGGTCTTAGCTGGTGCTGGGGAATGCCTGTACTTAATTCAAAGTCTTTCTCCGCTTCTGATACTGCAGCTGCGTTTCCAGCTCTCACTGTCTCACTACAGGCAGTGTAGGGGACATACAGTTCAGACAGCTGACCCAAACTGACCAAGGAAGTATTTAATTCCATAGTACGCCATGCTCCGAGCATAGGTGCGGAGCGGGTCTGGGAGCCATTACTCTCTCGCTCTTACTCCCTTGCTCATTTACTTTGTACACTTACTAACACTCCCCGTGACTCCTGCGTTAGCTGCTTTGCTAACTCCTGTGCTGGCTCGTTCGTGAGGGAGTTGGTGGGTTTGTTTAGTTTTACCGGCCATGCTATCGCTGATAAGGTTTGCTCAGAATCTGCTGGAAGAGCTCTCGGGCTCCAGCCTTCAGGCTGCGGCTTTCGGGCTGCGATCGCTCTTTGGCTGCGATCGCTCTTGTGCTGTGGTTCTCAGGCTCTCTGGGTCTGATTTTCATCACTCAACATCTGGGTGTGCATTGGTCAGTGGATGGTGGGAAATTGTATCATAAGTTTTATTTTCTATTATTTTAATTATTATTAGTATTTGTATATATTGATTTAGATTTAATTAGTAAATAGTTCTTATCTCAATTTTACGAGCTTCCTTATTTCTTTTTTCCTCCGATTCTTCCCCTCCACTGGAGGAGGGGAGGGGGATTTGTGAGAGCAGCTTCATGGTATTTTGCTAGCCGGAGTTAAACCACGACAGTCCTTTTTGGCACCCAACGTGGGGCTCGAAGGGTTGAGATAAGAACAGATCTGATTACTGTGTGTTAAAACAAGTTGTGTGATAAGTATTGGTTTTAGAGATGCTGTGGTGGCTGGTCAGCACGTTAAGTTCTTGGATCTTTAAGTGGATGATAGAACAGTGGGATTTACTGCCTTGGGTGCTCCTTATGATACTGATCATATATGCTCTGACCAGATTGAAGAGTCTTGTTTGGCTGGTCGGCTGGTCTGTATACTCCTGGTTTGGGGAGGAATCCTGTATCTGTACGCAGTACTGGCAGCGTTTGCATGTTTCACGAGTCATCTTGTGGGGCCTTTCACTAATTACACCTTTTCCCTTTTCACAGACTGTAGAGGAGAAATTATTCAGTGGGTTGGATGTAAAAAAATTATTCAGTTGGGTGGATGTGTGGAAATTATTCCAATTTTCCCCCTCTTCTCTCTAGTCAATGGCACAAGTGTATGAGTATTTGGGAAATTTTTCATGGTCTTGGGGTGACCTATGGCCGGGGATCAGATTGTTTCTGAATGTTGTTGTGTTCCTGTGTAGAGTTAAAGAAATGTTTTGGAATACTGCCCCATCTGCTACTGGTGCTTGGGGAAGAGGCAGACCCTGTGTGTCGTCTTCGTCCCCCATGGCTACATCACCACTCACAAGTAGACCACCCCTGTGCTGACTCCACCCCCACAGCTACATAAATGCCCCTTGACGGACACTACAGCCACTGCACCCACCACGCCACCTCCCCAGCGATGTCAAGTCCCCTTGAAAGACACTGCAGCTCCACCTCCCAGTGCTGCTCCGCCTCCCACAACAGCTCTGCCTTCTGCTGCAGCTCCACCTCCCACAACAGCTCTGCCTTCTGCTGTAGCTCCACCTCCCACAACAGCTCTACACACTGCAGGGTGCAATGCAGCCATGCAAACCCCTGTGTGGTACTGTCAGTGTCAACCAGCTCCAGTGTTAGTTGCCCCAGTACAGAAAAAGAAATGGAAACATAAATCAGGCCATCTGGTAAAGGGGGAGGACGGGGAGACAGCAGGGCCATCCCAAAAGACAGCTGTAGAAGAGATAGATAGAGGCATTACATACATCAGTAGTGACAGACACAGAGAACGATGGTGACGGTGGTGACACATATGTAACCATTCGAACTTTAGCCTTGAAGGAGCTCTGGGATATCTGGAGAGACTTTGGCCATCATCAAGGTGAACGTATCATGACCTGGCTGCTCCGCTGCTGGGATAACGTGGCCAGTAGCATTGAATTAGAGGGTAGAGAAGCCAAGCAGTTAGGGTCACTTGCTAGAGAGAGTGGCATTGATGTAGCAATTGGGAGGGAGACACAAAATATAAGCCTCGGGAGGTGACTCCTGGAAAGCGTGAGGAAAAGGTACCCTTTTAAGTAAAGTATGCCACATCACATACGCAAATGGACCACCATAGAAAAAGGTATCCAGTATGTGAGGGAACTAGCTGTGCTAGAGTTAGTTTATCGTGATGACGGGAGGACAGATCCAGATAGAATAAGGTGCACATGACTCATGTGGCTGAAATTAATGCAGAATGGACCATCCTCATTAGCCAGTGTGTTTTCAATATTGACTTGGCAAAGGGATCTAGAACCAATAGTGGAAGCGGTGGTTCAACAGTTGCGGGAATATGAGGACATTGTTTCTTCCCCCATGCAGGCCTGTGTCTCAGCTATAGAGGAACTATACAAGGAGTTTAAGCAATTCAGAAAGGAGATGTTCTAATCCCCACCTGCACGAGCCAGTGTCTCAGCAATTAGGAGGAAGAGTTCCTCTACTCAAAGAAAGGAATATAAAAGGTATCCATCACGCCGTACCCTGTGGTTTTACCTACGTGAGCACGGAGAGGACAAGAGGAAGTGGGATGGAAAACCTACCTCGCACTTAGAGAAACGAGTACGTGAACTGAAAGGGAAAAAGCACACCAGTAAGGACTCTTCCAAGAAAACTGTTGCTCCCGTAGTCAAACAGCAGCAGAGCAATAATCCATTCCTCCAAGACATGAGTGACTGTGAATCAGGTCACTTTTAGAGGGGCCCTGCCTCCAGACAGGTGGAGGAAAGGGACAACCGTGTTTATTGGACTGTGTGGATTCGATGGCCTGGCACATCAGAGCCACAGCAGTACAAGGCTCTAGTGGACACGGGTGCACAGTGCACCGTCATGCATGTCATGAAGTTACAAAGGTGTACAACCCATCAGTACTTCTGGTGTGACTGGGGGCTCTCAACAACTGACTGTGCTGGAGGCTGAAATAAGCCTGACTGGGGAGGAGTGGCAAAAGCACCCATTTTGACTGGCTCAGATGCCCCATGCATCCTTGGCACAGACTACCTTAAGAGAGGGTATTTAATGACCCAAAAGGGTACTGGTGGGCTTTTGGGATAGCTGCTATAGAGACTGATGAAATTGAGTAGCTGTCTGGCTTGCCTGGTCTCTCACAGGACCCTTCTGTTGTGGGACTGCAAAAAGTTACAGACCAGCAGGTGCCAATTGCCACTACAACAGTGCACCTGCGGCAGTATCGCACTAACAGAGACTCTTTGCTTCCCATCCAGAAGCTGATTCGTCAGCTGGAGAGCCAAGGGGTGATCAGCAAAACCCGCTCACCCTTTAACAGCCCTATCTGGCCAGTGCGTAAGTCTGATGGAGAATGGAGATTGACAGTGGACTACTGTGGCCTGAATGAAGTCACGCCACCACTGAGTGCTGCTGTGCCGGACATGCTGGAACTCCAATACGAGCTGGAGTCAAAGGCAGCCAAGTGGTACGCTACGATTGACATTGCTAATGCCTTTTTCTCCATTCCTTTGGCAGCAGAATGCAGGCCACAGTTTGCTTTCACTTGGAGGGACATCCAACACACCTGGAATTGGCTGCCCCAGGGGTGGAAGCACAGCCCTACCATCTGCCATGGACTGATTCAAACCGCACTGGAACAGGGTGCAGCTCCCGAACATCTGCAGTACATTGATGACATCTTTGTATGGGGTGACACAGCTGATGAAGTTTTTGAGAAAGGGAAGAAGATCATTCAAAACCTCCTGAAAGCCGGTTTTGCCATAAAACAAAGTCAGGTCAAGGGACCTGCACGAGAGATCCAGTTCTTTGGAATAAAATGGCAAGATGCAGGTCCCCAGATCCCAATAGACGTGACCAACAAAATAACAGCAATGTCCCCACCAACAAGCAAAAAGGAAACACAAGCTTTTCTAGGCATCGTGGGTTTCCAGCGGATGCATATTCCAAATTACAGTCCAATTGTAAGCTCTCTCTATGAAGTGACCCAGAAGAAATACCATTTCAAATGGGACCCTGAGCAGCAACAAGCCTTTGAACAGATCAAGCAGGAGATTGTGCATGCAGTAGCCCTCGGACCAGTCCGGACAGGGCCAGAGGTAAAGAATGTGCTCTACACAGCAACCAGGGAGTATGGCCCTACCTGGAGTCTCTGGCAAAAAGATCCAGGGGAGACCCGAGGTCGACCCCTTGGATTTTGGAGCCGGGGATACAGAGGATCTGAGGCCCGCTACACTCCAACCGAAAAAGAGATACTGTCAGCTTATGAGAGTGTCTGATCTGCCTCAGAAGTGGTTGGAACTGAAGCACAGCTCCTCCTGGCACCTCGACTGCCAGTGCTGGGCTGGATGTTCAAAGGCAGAGTCTCTTCTACTCATCATGCCACCGATGCTACGTGGAGTAAGTGGGCTGCCCTGATCACACAATGAGCTCGCATAGGAAATTCCAGTCGCCCAGGAATCCTAGAAGTGATCATGGACTGGCCGGAAGGCAAAGACTTTGGAATGTCACCAGAGGAGGAGGTGACACGAGCTGAAGAAGCCCCTTTGTACAACCAATTGCCAGACAATGAGAAGCAATATGCCCTGTTCATGGATGGGTCCTGCCGCATTGTAGGGAAACATCGTAGGTGGAAGGCTGCTGTGTGGAGTCCCACACGACAAGTTGCAGAGACTGCAGAAGGCCAAGGTGAATCCAGTCAATTTGCAGAGGTAAAAGCCATCCAGCTGGCTTTGGACATTGCTAAACAAGAGAAATGGCCAGTGCTTTATCTCTACACTGACTCCTGGATGGTGGCAAATGCTCTGTGGGGGTGGCTACAGCAATGGAAACAGAGCAACTGGCAGCGCCGAGGCAAACCCATCTGGGCTGCAGCATTATGGCAAGACATTGCTTCCCGTCTAGACAACCTGGTCGTCAAAGTGCGTCACGTCGATGTCCACGTACCCAGAAGTCGAGCTACTTAAGAACATCGATACAATCAGCAAGTGGATCAAGCTGCTAAGATTGCAGTGGCTCAGGTAGATCTGGACTGGCAACATAAAGGTGAGCTGTTTATGGCTAGGTGGGCCCATGATACCTTGAGCCACCAGGGGAGAGATGCCACGTACAGGTGGGCTCGTGACCGAGGGGTGGACTTGACCATGGACGCTATTGCTCAGGTTATTCATGAATGTGAAACATGTGCTGCCATCAAACAAGCCAAGAGGGTGAAGCCTGTTTGGTATGGGGGGCGATGGGTGAAATATAAAAACGGGGAGGCCTGGCAGGTTGACTATATCACCCTCCCCAAAACCTGCCAAGGCAAGTGCCATGTGCTCACAATGGTGGAGGCAACCACCGGGTGGCTGGAAACATATCCTGTGCCCCATGCCACTGCCCGGAATACTATCCTGGGCCTTGAGAAGCAAGTCCTGTGGCGACATGGCACCCCAGAAAGGATTGAATCAGACGATGGGACTCATTTCCAAAACAGCCTCGTAGACACTTGGGCCAAAGAGCACAACACTGAGTGGGTGTATCACATCCCCTACCATGCACCTGCCTCTGGGAAGGTCGAACGGTGCAATGGACTGTTAAAGACCACCCTAAAGGCAATGGGGGGTGGAACTTTCAACAACTGGGATACACATTTGGCAAAGGCCACCTGGTTAGTCAACACTAGAGGATCTGCCAACCGTGCTGGCCCAGCTCAATCAAAACTTCTGCGCACTCTGGAAGGAGATAAGGTCCCTGTAGTGCATGTTAAGAACATGCTGGGAAAAACAGTCTGGGTTATTCCTGCCTCGGGCAAAGGCAAACCCATCCGTGGGGTTGCTTTCGCTCAAGGACCTGGAGGTACTTGGTGGGTAATGAGAGAAGATGGGCAAGTCCGATGTGTGCCTCAAGGAGATTTGATCCTGGGTGAAACTGGCCCATGAACTAAATTGTATGATGGACATTAACTGCTGCAAATAACCCTTTTTCTGTGTTGTAGTAATCTGTGTTGGATTCAGTCAGGAAAGTGTTAACTCCCTTTACCGTAGTTGCTAGGAAGCTGTGTTCCTAGATGCTGAGAGCACTACTGATTAGTTCTGAGCTGGCACTGGGCCTGTACTGAATTCAAGGTCTTTCTCCGCTTCTGATACTACAGCTGACCCAGACTGACCAAGGAAGTATTTCATTCCATAGTACATCATGTTCCGGGTCTTTGGGCGAGGAGGGAGTCTGGTAGCCATTAGTTTCTCTCCCTTACTTTCTTGCTCGTTTATTCCCAGACACTTGTTAACACTCCCCATCTCCTGCGTTAGCTGCTTTCCCAACTCCTGTGCTGGCTCATTCGTGTGGGAGCTGGTGGATGCTTTTGAGTTTTCATGGTCATGCTATCGCTGATAAGGTTTGCTCGGAATCTGCTGCGACAGCTCTCAGGCTCCAGCCCTCAGGCTGTGCCTCTCGGGCTGTGGTTCTCAGGCTCTCTGGGTCTGACTTTCACTTCTCAGTACCTCGATGTGCATTGGTGAGTGGGTGGTGAGAAACTGTATCACATTGCATCATATTGTACCATATGTTTTATTTTCTACTATTTTAATTATTTATTAGTAGTAGTATTTGTATATATTGATTTAGATTTAATTAGTAAATTATTCTTATCTCAATTTTACCAGCTTCCTTATTTCTTTTTCCTCCAATTCTACCCCTCCACTAGTGGAGGGAAGGGGGATTTTTGAGAGCGGCTTCGTGGTGTTTTGCTAGCCGGAGTAAACCACGACAGAATCACTCTGGCAGAGATCACCTGAACCTACAGAGGTCCAGCAGTGACCTGATCTGAGCTGACATCAGCGCCCAACGATCCCA
This sequence comes from Rhynochetos jubatus, assembly GCA_027574665.1. NCBI lineage: Eukaryota > Metazoa > Chordata > Aves > Eurypygiformes > Rhynochetidae > Rhynochetos > Rhynochetos jubatus. Next base: position 7,954,354 of record CM050689.1, on the reverse strand, counting down.
TGCAACACTTCACCTTTTCTGACCTGAGTGACCACCACACCTGTTGGAACCCAAAGTCATGGACTAATGAACATTTTGCCAATATGGTTCATAGACTAAGGGAATGATATCTGTGTGTGATGGGATGGGAAAGGGGAAGCTGGTTCATGTGAATTTATGGATAGTATGGAACTTAAGCATGATGTAAATGGTATGAAAGAAGGGGTGGAGAATGTGCTGGGTTCAGTCAGGAAAGGGTTAACTCTCTGTACCGTGGCTGCTAGGGAGCTATATTCCTGGATGCTGAGAAGTACTGATAAGGTCTTAGCTGGTGCTGGGGAATGCCTGTACTTAATTCAAAGTCTTTCTCCGCTTCTGATACTGCAGCTGCGTTTCCAGCTCTCACTGTCTCACTACAGGCAGTGTAGGGGACATACAGTTCAGACAGCTGACCCAAACTGACCAAGGAAGTATTTAATTCCATAGTACGCCATGCTCCGAGCATAGGTGCGGAGCGGGTCTGGGAGCCATTACTCTCTCGCTCTTACTCCCTTGCTCATTTACTTTGTACACTTACTAACACTCCCCGTGACTCCTGCGTTAGCTGCTTTGCTAACTCCTGTGCTGGCTCGTTCGTGAGGGAGTTGGTGGGTTTGTTTAGTTTTTTCATGACTCAAGATACTAATTGCTTGCACTCTGATTGTACATCTGTCCATTGCTTTCTTTTTACAGTTATAGACACTCAAAAATAACTAGAAAGTCTTCCTTGTCTAAAAGTTCCTCTAATTATTACATATACTGGTGTTTAATTAACATTTAGCAATATCAATGAATTACATAAAGGCCTACTTAAACATACTTGGATAAAATACTGTGTAAGAGCAAAACTGTGTAGCAGAGGAGACACATTTGTCCTTTACTGAAACTCAGGTTAACTCCACACCAGGAAAAGATCTCAGAAGAGCTCAGAGGTCTGCAGAGCTAAGATCAGAAATTGATCCACAGAGAGCACCCTGCATAAAGCTGCAACTGTCTTTCAAGTGAATGCAGAAGGAACAACTCCATGCTCTACCAGCACACGAAAATGGAATGGTGTGCTAGTTTCAGGCAGGGACAGCTGCTCTCCTACGGAGAGCTGACCAGGATCTTGTTTCATTCAATCATCAAGCTCAGTGGTCAGCGTTCAAGGCGCGCAGCTTTGCGGCAGCCTGCAAGGCACGGTTTTGCAGCTGTTTGCAAGGTATGAAAAAGTGACCTGGAAGGGGTAGGGGGTTTAGGCTTCTGAGGGTTAGCTGTTAGCAGACAAGCAGCGTCTTTTGTTAGGCTGATTGATCTGTGAGAGGAGGTTGAAAGTTTCTTTCTCCGGCTCTCTTGGCTTCTTCCTCTCCGCTTTTGGGATCGGGGGGGGGGGGGGGTGGGGGGTGGGGTGGGGGGGGGGGGGAGGGTTGTGTTTCTCCCCGCTTTTGGGCACGGTGTTTTTGTGGTCTTTTTCCTCTCCGCATGGATTCCATTTTGCTATTTTGGAATCTGGCTGTGTCGGTCCACGGTTGGTGAGATCCTGTATCACATGTTCTATTTTCTGTTCTTTTAATTACTTATTAGCAGTAGTATTGTTAGTAACTCCGTAAGTTTTATTTATATAATTAAATAGTTCTTATGTCAACTTTTACAAGCTTCCCTTGTTTTTTTCTGCCAACCATTTTCCACTGGGAGAGGGGGTGAGTGGTAGAGCGACTGGTGGTACTTAATTGCCAGATAAGGCTAAACCACGACAAATGGCTACATGGGGGACCCAGAATTACTGCTGCCCTTATGAAGAATCTCCCCCATTCTTCAAACTTATAAAGCAAGCCAAGTTAAACACAAAGGGACAGAAGACATGTCCAGTCTTGATAAACAGGTAAGGAAAGCTGTAAATGGACATTCTATTCACCTCTTCCACACTACTCTAGCATACCATTTGAAGATTCAGTATATAAACTATGTTTCCACCACAACTGCGAGGGCTCTGAGGCCCTGTTCCTCTTCCCCCCCCCCCCCCTCCCCAAAAAAAAACCCTTTTCAATAACTCTTTCCCTTAAGGATAAAACTCCACCTTTTATCCAAGATCAAAATCAAGTGAAAGCTTGGCTGCTAGACAAGCCATTAGTCTATTCCTTCTCTGAGCCAACACAATGCCTGTAAATACTTCAGAGCAGGAAATGAGGCAAGCTCCTGGTTCCCTAAGAAATCATGATTTTCCAGAAACTGGAATTTCTCTGAGAACTGCTTTTGAAGTGCTGAGAGCACAGCTCAGCGTCTCCGAAGAGACACACAGAGGTGCAAAAACCTAGCATCAGAGGGCTGCCATTGAGATGATCTTCAGAACTGAACTGAGAAACAGTCTGTAAGGTGTGTAATCAGGAATAGTTCCTCAGACTAAACAAACAAGAACATATTTAAAGCAACAAACTGTAAGACTCCTTCAAAGAGCTTCGTCCAAAATATTTTGTTCATTTTTAGTTTCTAAATAACAGAAACAAAACTCACCTCAAGCCAGGGGAGTGCTGTCTTGAAGCACTTACTATGAAGAACAATGGATAGATGATACAATGCATTAACCACCCCAGATTTTATGGGACTTGGATGTAGCCAGTTCTTAGATTGATCGACTCTGCCCAAAGTGCTATTTCATTTCAGATGACAGTCACCCTTTGTAACACTGCTTTTCCTTCCTATGGACTAGTTCCGTTTCCATCTCTCCACCTGGCTGGCTGCTGAGGTTTACCGTTTACATGAGGATGCCAGGAAAAGCCTATCACTTGTGTCATACAAGGCAGGGAGAAGCAGAAAAACACACAAGATGACACTTTTTCTTTCTTTCTAAATATGATGTGTCTCATAGCTTAGGCTTTAGCACAGCTGCAGATGTTGCACAGTGCTCTCCACGAGAAAGACCAAGCTGCCTACAAATGGCTGCTGAAATGAAAAGGTACTTTTTGGTGTAAGCAATTGTAAACACTCAAACCAGACTCGTTTTGGGGAAGTCCAACAGCCTAATGAAGAAAACAGAATCATCTGGCAGCTCCTGGACAGGTCGAATCTCCAAACTATTCCGAACTCTGATTTCTGTCAGGTACAACAAAAACTTCAAGCTTTCCAGCCCTAGCAGAGACAAACAATCCTCCTCCCTTTCCAGTACGTTTCCAATTAATACCCTCTTTGCATGAAGGCTTCTAACTATTGTTTCTGGATGACAAGCAGAGCCTTACATGCTCAATTTTTATTCTCTTATTTCACCATTAACCTTTGAAGAACTGACCAGCTTTTCCTCCTTGACACTAACCCTCCTGCTCAAGCAAACCTTCATTGCTTCCCACAAGTCTGGTGACTCTATGCAATTGCTTTAACCGTCTGTATTACGCCTGTCTTTTCCACCCTATTAAATTTAAGTTCCTACCCTTTGTGTTCAAATCACACATAACTGCCTGTATTTACAATATGTAACTCCATGCTCTTGTTCAAACAACTACTCAAGTCAAGCTTCCCTCGGCAGCAAGTCAGTGTGTAAATTAAGGAAACAGCAAAAAACCCAACTTTAATTTTCATCTACTTATGGAATTCATGTTCTGTGACTACACTCCTTGACCTTCCCTAAACCCTTCCTACAGTTTTCATCTCCATTTGTGGTATGTACAGCTATGGACTGTTCCCTCTTTAGAGCAGAGCCCTGTTCTTCAAAGAAAACCAGCGTTCTTTTCAGTACTGTGAAAACAAGAGCACTGAGACACCACTTTTCAGTGTCTAGCACTAATGTCTTCAGATGGAAAGAATACATCTAGTATAACCAAATATTTTAATTAAACTGTTACAGTTATCCTAGTGTAAATTCCCAGTTAGACACACTATTCCAGAAAAAAATTCTAATAGCCTGGTACAATTGCTCCACTTCCAAACATGAGTAATGATGCCTAACTAATGATGCAGTGGCCGATAGCTTTGTTTCAGGTTTTCCTCTCTGACGCTTTTCCACTGGGAGAGGGGGGGAGTAGTAGAGCAACTGGTGGTACTTAATTGCCAGATAAGGCTAAACCACGACACTTATTCATCATATATTAGTAATTATGACTGACTAACAGTTAAGATTATTTAACTTGAAAGCTAAGAAAGAGAAAAACAGTATGCTAATTCAACCACCAAACCTTCTTCAGGAAGTGAGAACCACATCTCAATTCACAACTCAGTGTGGTTTGAAACACTCAGCAAGCAAGTAGGATCTGCACGAGGCCACTTTAACCAGAACCAGCCATGTCTGTCATACCCACATAACACATGTTACTTTTTGCTTATCAAAGGCCCCCTGACTTGTTACTGTTACAGAACTCAGACAGATTCTTGCTTCCAGGAATGTAATATCCTCTTGACACCCACCCTTTAGGTATTTATAAGCACTGATAAGATCCCCCCTCAGCCTCCTCCAGGCTAAACAGACGCAGCTCTCTCAGCCTTAACTCACATGGAAGATGCTCTAGGCCCTTAATCATCTTAGTGGCCCTGTGCTGGACCCTCTCCAGTAGCTCCTTGCCCTTCTTGAACTGAGGAGCCCAGAACTGGACACAGTACTCCAGGTGAGGCCTCACCAGCACAGAGTAGAGGGGGAGGATAACTTCCCTCGACCTGCTGGCCACGCTCTTCTTAATGCATCCCAGGATGCCATTGGCCTTCTTGGCCCCAAGGGCACACTGTTGGCTCATGGTGATCCTGTTGTCCACCAGGACTCCAAGGTCCTTTTTCCCTCCAACAGAACAGCCTCCAACCTATACTGAAACATGGGGTTGTTCTTCCCCAGATGCAGCACTTCACACTTGCCCTTACTGAATTTCATTCGATTTCTCCCTGCCCAGCTCTCCAGCCTGTCCAGGTCACGATGGATGGCAGCACAGCCTTCTGGCATGGCAGCCACTCCTCCCAGTTTGGTATCATTACCAAACTTGCTGAGAGGACATTCTATCCCTTTGTCCAGGTCATTGATGAATATACTGAATAGGGCATGATGCAGCACTGACCCCTGGGGGATGCCACTAGCCACAGGCCTCCAACTAGACCCTGCCCCATTGACCACAACTCTCTGAGCTGTTTCCTCCAGCCAGTTCCCAATCCACCTCACCACCCAATGGTCCAGTCCATACTTCCTAAGCTTGTCTATGAGGATGCCATGGGAGACAGTGTCAAAAGCTTTGCTGAAGTCGAGGTAGACCACATCCACTGCCTTCCCTTTGTCCATCCATCTAGTGATGCCATCATAAAAAGCTATCAGATTGGTCAAGCATGACTTCCCCTTGTTGAATCCATGCTGACTACTCATGATTAGCTTCCTTTCCTCAACATGCTTTGAGATGGCACCAAGAACAAGTTGTTCCATCATCTTTCCAGGGATGGAGGTGAGGCTGACCAGCCTATAGTTACCCAGGTCCTCCTTCTTGCCTTTTTTGAAGATTGGAGTAACACTGCCTTTCCTCCAGTCCTCAAGCACCTCTCCTGTTCTCCAGGACTTTTCAAAGATTATGGAGAGTGGCCTAGTAATGACTTCTGCCAGCTCCCTCAGCACTTGTGGGTGCATCCCATCAGGGCCCATGGGTTTGTGGATGTTCAGTTTGCTTAATTGATCTCTAACCCAATCCTCTTCAACTGAAGCAAAACCTTCCTTTCTCATGTCTTCCTCTATGGTTTTCAAGCTCAGGGACTCCTGAGGACTGGTCTTAGCAGTAAAGACCGAGGCAAAGGTGGCATTCAGTAACTCTGCCTTCTCCATATCCTCAGTCACCAGGGCACCCACTTCATTCAGCAGTGGGCCAACATTTCCTCTGGTCTTCTTTTTTCCTCCAGTCTTCTTTTTTCCTCCAGTGTACTTGAAAAAGCCTTTCTTGTTGTCCTTGACCTCTCTTGCCAGGTTCAGTTCTAAGGAGGCCTTAGCTTTCCTTATTGCATCCCTACATCCTCTGACAACATTTTTGTATTCCTCCCAAGGGGTCAACCCCTTCTTCCATGTTCTATATACTTCCTTTTTCCACTTAAGTCTATTCATTAACTCCCCACTCATCCATGCAGGTCTCCTAGCTCTCTTACTTGATTTCTTACTCTTCGCGATGCTCCACTCTTGAGCTTGGAGGAAATGGTGCTTGAATACTAACCAGCTCTCTTGGGCCTCCTTACCATCCAGGGCCCTATCCCACAGGACTTCTACAAGCAGGTCCTTGAAGAGGCCAAAGTTAGCCCTGCTGAAGTCTAAGGTAGTGATCCTGCTTGTGGCTCTGGCCTGCGGCATATGATCCTGAACTCTACCATCTCATGGTCACAACATCCAAGGCTGCCCCCTACCTTCACATCCTTGGCAAATCCCTCTTTGTTCATCAGTACAAGGTCCAGCACTACTCCTCTCCTTGTCGGCTCCCCCACCATCTGCATCAAGAAGTTATTGTCAATGCACTGGAGGAACCTCCTGGACTGCCCATGCCTTGCTGTGTAGCTTGGCAATGACAACCATGACAACCAGAGCCTGTGGTTGTGAGGCTACTTTCAGCTGCCTGTAGAAGGCCTCATCAGCCTCCACATCCTGATCAGGTGGCCTGTAGTAAACACCCACAACAGTGCCTCTCATATTGGTCTGCCCCTTGATCCTTACCCACAAGCATTCAACTTGCTCTTCATCCATCCCCAGGAAAGGCTCAATACATTCCACTTGATCTCTCACATAAAGAGCAACTCCACCACCTCACCTTACTGACCTATCTTTCCTAAAAAGGACATAGCCATCTGTGCTGGGTTCAGTCAGGAAAGGGTTAACTCCCTTTACTCTGGTTGCCAGGGAACTATGTTGCTAGACAGTAAGGGAAAACATTGATAAGGCCTCAGCTGGTGCTGGGGATGGCCTGTACTGAACTCAAGGTCTTTTGTCCGCTTCGGATACTGTAGCTGACCCAGAGTAACCAAGGAAGTATTTCATTCCATAGTATGTCATGTTCTGGTCTCTTGGGTGGGGAAGGGGGTCTGGTAGCCATTACTCTTCCCCCCTCTCTCTCTCCTTTACTCCCTTGCTCGTCTCTCCAGGCAACTTGCTAACCCTCCGGTGTTAGCTGCTTTGCCAAATCCTGTGCTGGCTCATTCGTGTGGGAGCTGGTGGATTGTTTTGAGTTTTCTGGCCACGTTATCAGTGATAAGGTTTGCTCAGAATCTGCTGCGTTAGCTCCCGGGCTCCGGCCTTCAGGCAGCGGCTCTCGGGCTGCGATCGCTCTTGGGGTGCAGTTCTCAGGCTCTCTGGGCCTGATTTTCATCCCTCAACATCTGGGTGTGCATTGGTCAGTGGATGGTGGGAAATTTTATCATATTGTATATATTGTACCATATGTTTCATTTTCTACTATTTTAGTTATTTAGGATTAGTAGTATCTGTATATATTGATTTAGATTTAATTAGTAAATAGTTCTTATCTCAATTTTACGAGCTTCCTTATTTCTTTTTCCTCCCATTCTTCCCCTCCACTGGAGGAGGGGAGGGGGATTTGTGAGAGCAGCTTCGTGGTATTTTGCTAGCAGGAGTTAAACCATGACAGTCCTTTTTGGCACCCAACGTGGGGCTCGAAGGGTTGAGATAAGAACAGATCTGATTACTGTGTGTTAAAACAAGTTGTGTGATAAGTATTGGTCATAGAGATGTTGTGGTGGTTGGTCAGCACATTAAGTTCTTGGATCTTTAAGTGGATGATAGAACGGTGGGATTTACTGCCTTGGGTGCTCCTTATGATACTGATCATGTATGCTCTGACCAGATTGAAGAGTCTGATTTGGCTGGTCTGTGTACTACTGGTTTGGGGAAATAATCCTGTATCTGTATGCAGTACTAGCAGCATTTGCATGTTTCACGAGTCATCTCATGGGGACTTTCACTAATTATACCTTTTCCCTTTTCTCTTCTGCGACACAGCCTGTAGAGGAGAAACTATTTAGTGGGTTGGATGTGAAGGAATTATTCAGTTGGGTGGATGTGTGGAAATTATTCCAATTTTCCCCCTCTTCTCTCTGGTCAATGGCACAAGTGTATGAGCATTTGGGAAATTGTTCGTGGTCTCGAGGTGACCTGTGGATAGTGAACAGCACATTTTTGAATGTTCTTGTGCTCTTGTGTAAAGTTAAAGAAATGTTCTGGAATACTACCCCATCTGCTATTGGTGTTTGGGGAAGAAGCAGGCCCTGTGTGCCGGCTTTGTCCCCCATGGCTACATCACCGCTCACAAGTAGCCCATTCTCCACACCGACTCCACACCCACGGCGACGTAAACGCCCCTTGACAGACACTACAGCCACTGCACCGCCTGTACCACCTATACCTCTGTGGCAATGGCAACTCCCCTCGACAGACGCGGCAGCCACTGCACCCTCTGCGCCAGCTCCACTTCCCGCTGTGGTTCCACCTCCCACAACAGCTCCACTTTCTGCTGCAGCTCCAGCTCCCAGTGTGGCTCCACCTTCCACAACGGTTCCACCTCCCACTGCGGTTCCACCTCCTGCTGCAGCTCCGCCTCCCAGTGTGGTTCTGCCTCCCACTGCGGCTCCACCTCCCACAGCAGCTCTGCCTTCTGCTGCAGCTCTACCTCCCACAACAGCCCTACACACTGCAGGGTGCAATGCAGCCGTGCAGACCCCTGTGTGGTACTGCCAGCATCAACCAGCACCAGTGTTAGTTGACCCAGTACAGAAAACAAAATGGAAGCGTAAATCAGGCCGTCTGGTACAGGTCGATGGGGAGACAGCAGGGCCATCCCAAGGAGCAGTGACAGGGACAGAGGATGAGAGTGATGCAGATATAACCATGCGATCTTTGGCCTTGAAGGAGCTCCGGGATATCCGGAGAGACTTTGGCTGTCATCAAGGTGAACATGTTATTACCTGGCTGCTCCGCTGCTGGGATAACAGGGCCAGTAGCATTGACTTAGAGGTCAGAGAAGCCAAGCAGCTGGGGTCACTTGCTAAAGAGAGTGGCATTGACAGAGGAATTGGGAGGGAGACACAGAATGTAAGCCTCTGGAGGAGGCTCCTGGATAGTGTGAGGGAAAGGTATCCCTTTAAGGAAGACATGCCATATCACGTACACAGATTGACCACCATGGAGAAAGCTATCCAGTACGTGAGGGAACTAGCTGTGCTAGAGTTAGTTTATCGTGATGATGGGAGGATAGATCCAGATAGAATCAGGTACACACGACCCATGTGGCGGAAGTTAATGCAGAATGGACCACCCTCGATAGCCGCCATATCTGCATTATTGACTTGGGAAAGGGATGAAGACCCAATAGTGAAGGAGGTAGTTCAAAAGTTTCGGGGATATGAGGACATTATTTCTTCCCCTATGCGGGCCTGTGTCTCAACTATACAGAAACTGTCCAAGGAGTTTAAGCAATTCAGAAAGGAGATGTTCCAGTCCCCACCTGCACGAGCCAGTGTCTCAGCAATTAGGAGGAAGCGTTTCTCTCCTCAAAGAAAGGAATATAAAAGGTATCCATCACGCCATACCCTGTGGTTTTACCTACGTGACCACGGAGAGGACATGAGGAAGTGGGATGGAAAACCTACCTCGCACTTAGAGGAACGAGTATATGAACTGAAAGGGAAAAAGCACACCAGTAAGGACTCTTCCAAGAAAACTATTGCTCCCGTAGCCAAACAAAAGCGGAACAATAATCCATTCCTCCAAGACATGAGTGACTGTGAATCAGATCACTTTTAGAGGGGCCCTGCCTCCAGACAGGTGGAGGAAAGGGACAACCGTGTTTATTGGACTGTGTGGATTTGATGGCCTGGCACATCAGAGCCACAGCAGTATAAGGCTCTAGTGGACACGGGTGCACAGTGTACCCTCATGCCATCAAGCTATAAGGGGGTACAACCCATCAGCATTTCTGGTGTGACTGGGGGTTCCCAACAACTGACTGTGCTGGAGGCTGAAATAAGCCTGACTGGGAAGGAGTGGCAAGACCACCCTATTGTGACTGGTTCAGATGCTCCGTGCATCCTTGGCATTGACTATCTTAAGAGAGGGTACTTTAAGGACCCGAAAGGGTACCAGTGGGCTTTTGGGATAGCTGCTATAGAGACTGATGAAATTGAGCAGCTGTCCATCTTGCCTGCTCTCACAGGACCCTTCTGTTGTGGGATTGCTAAAGGTTGCAGATCAACAGGTGCCAATTGCCACTACAACAGTGCACCTGCGGAAGTATCGCACTAACAGAGACTCTTTGCTTCCCATCCAGAAGCTGATTCGTCAGCTGGAGAGCCAAGGGTTGATCAGCAAAACCCGCTCACCCTTTAACAGCCCCATCTGGCCAGTGCGTAAGTCTGATGGGGAATGGAGATTGACAGTGGACTATCGTGGCCTGAATGAAGTCACGCCACCACTGAGTGCTGCTGTGCCGGACATGCTGGAACTCCAATACGAGCTGGAGTCAAAGGCAGCCAAGTGGTACGCTACGATTGACATTGCTAATGCCTTTTTCTCCATTCATTTGGCAGCAGAGTGCAGGCCACGGTTTGCTTTCACTTGGAGGGGCATCCAATACACCTGGAATCGGCTGCCCCAGGGGTGGAAGCACAGCCCTACCATCTGCCATGGACTGATCCAGACCGCGCTGGAACAGGGTGCAGCTCCTGAACATCTGCAGTACATTGATGACATCTTTGTATGGGGCGACACAGCTGACGAAGTATTTGAGAAAGGGAAGAAGATCATCCAAATCCTCCTGAAAGCTGGTTTTGCCATAAAACAAAGTAAGGTCAAGGGACCTGCACGAGAGATCCAGTTGTTAGGAATAAAGTGGCAAGATGGGCGTCGCCAGATCCCGATGGACGTGATCAACAAAATCACAGCTATGTCCCCACCAACAAGCAAAAAGGAAACTCAGGCTTTCCTAGGTGTTGTGGGTTTCTGGCGGATGCATATTCCAAATTACAGCCAAATTGTCAGCCCTCTCTATACAGTGACCCAGAAGAAAAACGATTTCAAATGGGGCCCTGAGCAGTAACAAGCCTTTGAACAGATCAAGCAGGAGATCGTGCATGCAGTAGCCTTTGGACCAGTTCGGACAGGGCCAGAGGTAAAGAATGTGCTCTATACTGCAGCCGGGGAGAATGGCCCTACCTGGAGTCTCTGGCAAAAAGATCCAGGGGAGACCCGAGGTCGACCCCTTGGATTTTGGAGCAGGGGATACAGAGGATCCAAGGCCCGCTACACTCCAACCGAAAAAGAGATACTGTCAGCTTATGAGGGAATCCGATCTACCTCAGAAGTGGTTGGAACTGAAGCACAGCTCCTCCTGGCACCTCGACTGCCAGTGCTGGATTGGATGTTCAAAGGCAGAGTCTCTTCTACTCATCATGCCACCGATGCTACGTGGAGTAAGTGGGCTGCCCTGATCACACAACGATCCCGTATAGGGAATCCCAGTCGCCCAGGAATCCTAGAAGTGATCATGGACTGGCCGGAAGGCAAAGACTTTGGAATGTCACCAGAGGAGGAGGTGACACGGGCTGAAGAAGCCCATTTGTACAACCAGTTGCCGGACAATGAGAAGCAATATGCCCTGTTTACTGATGGGTCCTGCCGCATTGTAGGGAAACATCGTAGGTGGAAAGCTGCTGTGTGGAGTCCCACCCGACATGTTGCAGAGACTGCTAAAGGACAAGGTGAATCCAGTCAGTTTGCAGAGGTAAAAGACATCCAGCTGGCTTTGGACATTGCTAAATGAGAGAAATGGCCAGTGCTTTATCTCTACACTGACTCCTGGATGGTGGCAAATGCACTGTGGGGGTGGCTACAGCAATGGAAACAGAGCAACTGGCAGCGCCAAGGCAAACCCATCTGGGCTGCAGCATTATGGCAAGACATTGCTTCCCGTCTAGACAACCTGGTCGTCAAAGTGCGTCACGTCGATGTCCACGTACCCAGAAGTCGAGCTACTTAAGAACATCGATACAATCAGCAAGTGGATCAAGCTGCTAAGATTGCAGTGGCTCAGGTGGATCTGGACTGGCAACATAAAGGTGAGCTGTTCATGGCTAGGTGGGCCCATGACACCTCGGGCCACCAAGGGAGAGATGCCACGTACAGGTGGGCTCGTGACTGAGGGGTGGACTTGACCATGGACGCTATTGTGCAGGTCATTCATGAATGTGAGACGTGCTGCCATCAAACAAGCCAAGAGGGTGAAGTCTGTTTGGTATGGGGGGCGATGGCTGAAATATAAATATGGGGAGGCCTGGCAGGTTGACTACATCACACTGCCTAAAACCTGCCAACGCAAGTGCCACGTGCTCACAATGGTGGAAGCAACCACCGGGTGGCTGGAAACATATCCTGTGCCTCATGCCACTGCCCGGAATACTATCCTGGGCCTTGAAAAGCAAGTCCTGTGGCGACATGGCCCCCCAGAGAGGATTGAATCAGACAATGGGACGCATTTCCGAAACAACCTCATAGACACTTGGGCCAAAGAGCACAACACTGAGTGGGTGTATCACATCCCCTACCACGCACCTGCCTCTGGGAAGGTCGAACGGTGCAATGGGCTGTTAAAGACCACCCTGAGGGCAATGGGGGGTGGAACTTTCAAAAATTGGTATACACATTTGTCAAAGGCCACCTGGTTAGTCAACACCAGAGGATCTGCCAACCGTGCTGGCCCAGCTCAATCAAAACTTCTGCGCACTCTGGAAGGAGATAAGGTCCCTGTAGTGCATGTTAAGAACATGCTGGGAAAAACAGTCTGGGTTATTCCTGCCTCGGGCAAAGGCAAACCCATCCGTGGGGTTGCTTTCGCTCAAGGACCTGGAGGTACTTGGTGGGTAATGAGAGAAGATGGGCAAGTCCGATGTGTGCCTCAAGGAGATTTGATCCTGGGTGAAACTAGCCCATGAACTAAATTGTATGATGGACATTAACTGCTGCAAATAACCCTTGTTCTGAGCTCTATGTTGCAGTAATCACTCTGGCAGAGATCACCTGAATCTACAGAGGTCCAGCCTTGCCAGAAGGGCAGTAGTGACCTGACCTGAGCTGGCATCTGCGCCCAACGATCCCATGCAACACTTCACCTTTCCTGTCCTGAGTGACCACCTGATAGAACCCAAAGTCATGGACTAATGGACATTTTGCCAATATGATTCATAGACTAAGGGAATGATATCTGTGTGGGATGGGATGGGAAAGGGGAAGCTGGTTCATATGAATTTATGGATGGTATGAAAATAAGCATGACGTAAATGGTATGAAATAAGGGGTGGAGAATGTGCTGGGTTCAGTCAGGAAAGGGCTAACTCCCTTTACTCTGGTTGCTAGGGAACTGTGTTGCTGGACAGTAAGGGAAAACATTGATAAGGCCTCAGCTGGTGCTGGGGATGGCCTGTACTGAACTCAAGGTCTTTTGTCCACTTTGGATACTGTACCTGACCCAGAGTAATCAAGGAAGTATTTCATCCCATAGTATGTCATGTTCTGGTCTGTTGGGTGGGGAAGGGGGTCTGGTAGCCATTACTCTTCCCCCCTCTCTCTCTCCTTTACTCCCTTGCTCGTCTCTCTGGGCAACTTGCTAACCCTCCGGTGTTAGCTGCTTTGCCAACTCCTGTGCTGGCTCATTCGTGTGGGAGCTGGTGGATTGTTTTGAGTTTTCTGGCCACGTTATCAGTGATAAGGTTTGCTCCGAATCTGCTGCGTTAGCTCCCGGGCTCCAGCCTTCAGGCCGCAGCTCTCGGGCTGCGGATCTCGGGCTCTCTGGGTCTGATTTTCATCCCTCAACATCTGGGTGTGCATTGATCAGTGGACGGTGGGAAATTGTATCATACTGTATATATTGTACTATATGTTTCATTTTCTACTACTGTAGTTATTTATTATTAGTAGTAACTGTATATATTAATTTAGATCCGCACTGGAACAGGGTGCAGCGCCAGAGCATCGGCAATACATTGATGATATCATTGTATGGGGCGACACAGCTGACAAAGTTTTTGAGAAGGGGAAGAATATCATCCAAATTCTGCTGAAAGCCGGTTTTGCCATCAAGCAAAGTAAGGTTAAGGGTCCTGCACGAGAGATTCAATTCCTTGGAGTAAAATGGCAAGATGGACGTCGCCAGATCCTGATGGACGTGATTAACAAAATCACAGCTATGCCCCCACCAACGAGCAAAAAGGAAACTCAGGCTTTCCTAGGCGTCGTGGGCTTCTGGTGGATGCATATCCCAAATTACAGTCAAATTATCAGCCCTCTCTACGAGGTGACCCAGAAGAAAAACCATTTCCAATGGGGCCCTGAGCAGTAACAAGCCTTTGAATAGATCAAGCAGGAGATTGTGCATGCAGTAGCCCTTGGACCAGTCCGGACAGGGACAGAAGTAAAGAATGTGCTCTACACCGCAGCCGGGGAGAATGGCCCTACCTGGAGTCTCTGGCAGAAAGATCCAGGAGAGACCCGAGGTCGTCCCCTTGGATTTTGGAGTTGGGGATATAGAGGATCTGAGGTCCACTACACTCCAACCGAAAAAGAGATACTGTCAGCTTATGAGGGAATCCGATCTGCCTCAGAGGTGGTTGGCACTGAAGCACAGCTCCTCCTGGCACCTCGACTGCCAGTGCTGGGCTGGATGTTCAAAGGCAGAGAGTCTCCTCCACTCATCATGCCACCGATTCTATATGGAGTAAGTGGGCTGCCCTGATAACACAAGGATCCCGTATAGGGAACCCCAGTCGCCCAGGAATCCTAGAAGTGATCATGGACTGGCCAGAGGGCAAAGACTTCGGGATGTCACCACAGGAGGAGGTGACACGGGCTGAAGAAGCCCCTTTGTACAATCAGTTGCCAGACAATGAGAAGCAATATGCCCTGTTTACTGATGGGTCCTGCCACATTGTAGGGAAACATCGTAGGTGGAAAGCTGCTGTGTGGAATCCCTCACGACAAGTTGCAGAGACTGCAGAAGGACAAGGTGAATCGAGTCAGTTTGCAGAGGTAAGGGCCATCCAGCTGGCTTTGGACATTGCTAAACAAGAGAAATGGCCAGTGCTTTATCTCTACACTGACTCATGGATGGTGGCAAATGCACTGTGAGGGTGGCTGCAGCAGTGGAAACAGAGCAACTGGCAGCACCGAGGAAAACCCATCTGGGCTGCCGCGCTATGGCAGGACATTGCTTCCCGTCTAGACAACCTGGTCGTCAAGGTGTGTCATGTCGATGCCCACATGCCCAAAAGCTGAGCCACTGAAGAACATCAACACAATAAGCAGGTAGATCAAGCTGCTAAGATTGCAGTGGCTCAGGTGGATCTGGACTGGCAACATAAAGGTGAGCTGTTCATGGCTAGGTGGGCCCATGACACCTCGGGCCACCAGGGGAGAGATGCCACGTACAGGTGGGCTCGTGACCGAGGGGTGGATTTGACCATAGACACAATTGCTGAGGTTATCCATGAATGTGAGACGTGCAGCCATCAAACAAGCCAAGAGGGTAAAGCCTCTTTGATATGGGGGGCGATGGCTGAAATACAAGTATGGGCAGGCCTGGCAGGTTGACTCTATCACCCTCCCCAAAACCCGCCAGGGTAAGTGCCATGTCCTCACAATGGTGGAGGCAACCACGGGGTGGCTAGAAACATACCCGGTGTCCCATGCCACTGCCCAAAATACTATCTTGGGCCTTGAAAGGCAAGTCCTGTGGCGACACAGCACCCCAGAAAGAATTTAATCAGATAACGGGATTCATTTCCGAAATAGCCTCGTAGGTGCTTGGGCTGAGGAACATGGAATTGAGTGGGTGTACCACATTCCCTATCATGCACCTGCCTCAGGGAAGGTTGAGCGGTGCAATGGGCTGCTAAAGACCACCCTGAGGGCAATGGGGAGTGGAACACTCAGGAATTGGGATGCCAACTTGGCAAAGGCCACATGGTTAGTTAATACCAGGGAATCCGTCAATCGAGCTGGCCCTGCACACTCAAACCCTCTACGGACAGTAGAAGGAGATAAGGTCCCTGTAGTACATACTAGAAGCATGCTGGGAAAAACGGTTTGGGTTACTTCTGCCTTGGGCAAGGGCAAACCCATCCGTGGGGTTGCTTTTGCTCAAGGACCTGGGCACACTTGGTGGGTAATGAGAGAAGATGGGCAAGTCCGCTGTGTGCCCCAGGGGGATTTGATTCTGGGAGAAAACAGCCCATAAATTACAGTGCATGAGGGACATGAATTGCTGCCACTAACCCCTGTTCTCTGAGCTTTATGTTACAGGCACCCGCTCTGGCAGAAAACCACCCCACCCTACAGAGGTCCAGCCTAGCCAGGAGCACAGCAGTGACCTGGCCTGAGCTGGCTTCGGCACCCAACGATCCCACACAACCCTTCCGCCTTTGCCTGTCCTGAGTGACCCCACACCGGATGGAATCTGAAGTCATGGACTAATGGACAGTTTGCCAAGATGGTCCATAGACTAAGGGAATGATATCCATGTGGGATGGGATGGGAAAGGGGAAGTGGGTTGATGGGAGATTATGGAATACTGTGGGAGGTGAGCATGATGTGGATGTGGTGAATCAAAAGGGGTGGATTAGTGTCTTAGCTTTGCACCAGCTAGTCTATGTTTTGCTTCACCCCATAACACATGCAGCTGCATAGGTGGTGCCAGCCCAGGACCCGCGGTACTGCAGGACCAGCGGGGAGGGGGTGGGGATATGGGTGGAAAGGCTTGTGATTGGACACGACCCTGGGAAGGGGAAGGGTCTGAGGGGGCTTCTGGCCGAGGGGGCTGGGGGTTTTTTTGTGGTGGGACCTCGTGGCGAGTGGTTGGTGCTCCGGGCAGAGCCAGCGTCTTGCCGGGCAGATCGGTCTGGGAGTCGGGGTTTGGAAGTTTTTTTCTCTCTCTTACTCTCTCAGCCTCCGGGCGGTTTTGTGGGGGGTTTGCTCCCTTCGGGTGGGTTTTCTTTCCTTCTTCCCTTCCTGGGCTGGGATCCTGTGTCATTTGTTCTACCCTCTTCCTCCGTTCCTTAAATTACTCATTAGCACTAGCATTGTTTGTAACTCCCTAAGTTTCATTTATATAATTAAATAGTTCTCATCTCAACTGCTATGGGCTTTTTCTTGGTTTGTTCCTCCGACCCTTCCTCACCGGGAGGAGGTGGGGGGGGCAGGGTGGTAGAATAGGCTTAGTCATGAAACTACAACAAGTCCTAAGGTGTGCAGGTGACTGACTCACCCTAGATGTCTCCCTGGATGGTCCTTCCTTTCCATACTCATTTGCCTGGCCCTCAATTTCCAAAGCCCCATACCTGTTGAGCAGCAGTAACTAGGGAGGCAAGGGAGGCTGGCAGGAGATTCCCCTGCCTCCCCAAGGAGGGACCTGTTTCCATTCCCCCATGTCTCTTAGGTCCCTTCCTCTTACCTGGTGGCAAGAGGCTAGGGGATCCTGTTGCCTTTGCCTCAGGGGTGGGAGGGTCTGAGTCCACCAGTCTATCTCCCTCTCACACTCCCTTATAGTCCTCAGCCTTTCCACCTCCTCTTTCAGCTCAGCCACCAGGCTGAGCAGATCACTTACCTGCTCACAGCAAACACAGGTGTTGTCCCTGCAGTCCTCCATTCCCAGCGAAAGGCTCCAGCACTCCCTGTAGCCAGGGGCCTGGGCACCAACACATTTATGTGGGACATCTGTCTGGGTTGCCACATTTCTTTTGCCACCATCTTTTGGCAGGGTTGCAACCATGACTCTTCCTGCCAGAGTTACTAACCACTCCGACTTCCTCAGCACTCCGACGTGACTCACCACACCCCCTTTGTTCGATCTTGATGGCTGCACAGGGATCAAAGATCCTGAGGGCCTTTAAATAGCCTGCTGAGGCTGTGACACCACCTACGTTTCGCCCGCCTCTCTCGAGAGAAATGCCGGCTCGGTGTGGGGGGGTTGGTCCACTCGCTAAGTGTTTCCCGGCTTCGGGAGGGGGGGGAAACCAAAACAAAAACACCATATGCCGAGTTTTTGCCGCTCTGGCGAACTGCCACGGGGGCAGTCTGGCTCAGGATGCCGATCGCAGCGACTGATCAAGGCACATAATAGGCAGCATTTTGATTTCTTGGGACAAAGGTCTCATTTATCATCCATACTATCAATAAGGTCATGCCAGTCCTCATGTAAACATCTTTGTGAAGTACAGGGTGTTTTACAGTTAAAATTTATACCAAACAAGCTGCTATTTCAACATTATACATAGTATCTATCCGTCTAAAATAAAAACCACAAACAAAAAAAAAAAAAAAGAAAAATCCAATTTGTCTCCATGCAGGAGCCTCTGAGTAAGAGAAATCTGAATTTGCACTTCTGGTTTTCTAAGAGAACATTCTGCCAATTTTCTAATTTTCCCCACCCCCCCAAAAAAAAGCTTTGGAGAGTATTAGCCCAGTATTTCAGGTATTAAAATTGTTACCTTTTTTTTAGTCAATGCAGTAACTTTGCTATTGACAGTTTCAGAAGAATTTCAAAATTTATTCTTTACTAGCCAAAAAATGTCTTCCACAGCCATTTCACAGAATCTCAGACTAACTGTGGTTGAAATGCTCCTCTGGAACTCCAACTTTGCTGCCCAAAGCAGGGCCTGTTGTAGCAGAACCCTCAGGATGTTATCCAGTCACATTTACAGTATTTCCAAAGATGGAGACCCCAAAACCTCTCAAAGCAACAGGTTTAAAGCATTAATTAGCATCCAGACCTACTCACAGACACTTCCTTCCCACCCACCTGTGACAATATCTAAATGCATTTCCAGAAGCACCATCCAAGGGAAGCAAGCTAGGGTAGCTTATCAAATCCCTGCCATAGGCTGCTGATCCAGAGCACAACCCCAGCTTGCGCCATGGCCAGGGAACATTTTGGAATTGGGACAGGGTAAGAAGCTGCACAAAGCTCAGCCAATGGCAGTGATGTGTAAGGCTGTCTCTGCGGCCTCTTTCCACAACAGACAGCACCAGCGCACATCTGATTCTGATCTACTTCCGTGCAAGCTGTGCAGTTAAGATGCTATAAACAAATCTGGATGCTGTAAAGAGGAAAAAACCTTGAATGCCAACCTTGTCAACTATTAATCCAAAACACTGTTCAGTATTATACACAAAAGACAATATTATTTTAGTATGACTAAAATATTTACAAAAGGATAAAAAAATATTTAACAAACCTGTTCCTCCACTCATTCCACTTTTATTCATCTAGCTCTAGAATACCACAGATGCTTGTTAAACCACACACTGGCTGCAAGAGTTGTTTCAAACTAGCAAATGCTGAGAACAAGCAAGCAATAAACCCACCAAAGTCAATGCATTACCAAGTGTATTCTGTCGATCTGAATAGAGGTGCAGTTTGGCTGTACTTGTTTACCATATTTTTCTCAGGAGTATCTTCCATACAAACTTCAGAATTTTGAAATCACATACAAGAGGAATTAAAGCAAATGACATCTGGGATGGCCGGAGATGGAAGTCGTGGAAAAAAATCACAACATTGAATGGCACTGGCCTGATGTTCATGGGGCATTGCTGTAACCTGGCATGGAGACAGACCTACAGCCCACAGGTATGCACGCTGTCTTTTCCTGGTAAATAAAATAATTCAGGAGTCCCAAGAGGCCATGAAGACAATAATTTTCTCCACACACAGAATGCAGATGTAGTTGGATTAAAGCTCAAGAATCTATGTTGCCTTGTTTGCTGTTAATTGAGAAGCAAAATGTTTTCCATCAGTTGGCCCATGGACTCAGGTCTAGAGCCTCAGGAATACAAGATCTCTGCAGAAAAGTCTCTTACTCAGGCTCTAACGTGAGGTATGGCAAGGTGCTATTTGTGCTTATCACTTAGCTGAGCTTTGAAATTATGGATTACTGAGTCATATCGAACCAACAAGACAGCCCCAAAAGAAGCTCAAGTGGTTTTACAACTGTATGCACATTACTACCATTTTCAAAACATTTTTATCCCTAAAACCGATTATAAAGAGCGGGTAATTGTCTCTGTCCTCTTTTCTACTGTATCCTGCACCTTATGGATCCTTCTTATCTGATCTGTTAAAAGACAAGCTCTTTTCCCCTGCAATAGGTATAATTAAGGAAAGATACTTCTTGAGAATTTTTGTTGGTTTTGTTAAGCAAATTTCCACAGCATTTTATGACAGCCAAAAGAATTACTTGTAGCTTACAGCTCCATAGAAGCCTCATCTTGTAGTCTAACTCCTCCATTTTCCATTTTTGAACTTTCTTAATTTTTTGCAAAATGGGTATCTCAAGTACTCTTTGGGTAGAGGAAAAAAGGGTGTGCCTTCTGAAGTCTGTGCATTTCCTCTTCTCACACCATCTCTGAGCTACCTATAGCACGATGTACAGAGAACCACGAGCAACTGGTTCAAAGCTTACTATTATCAGCCTTTGGCTGGCAAAAAGAACAGGGACATTTCAATACATGGGCAAGGTACGTCCTTTCCCACTCCACATGGAGCTGAACAGACCATCTCCATCTACAGCTGGCCAAAGGACAACTACCTACATTTATCAAGAGACGCAATTAAGGCTTTGGGCCTAGCAACTTCCTGAATATCTCCTAAAATGGAGGTGAATTAATGAAAAGCAGGTAAATCCCCATAGCATTCTTTTTGCACCCTACTTAAAAGTGAATTATGAAAATGGCTTACATTTGTACTTCTATATTTGTACTGATAAACAAGAGTCACTAGAGGCGTGTGCACGCATGAGGGGCTATGACCTCATTGGCATCACAGAGACATGGTGGGATGGCTCCTATGACTGGAGTGTCAGAATGGAAGGGTACAGGCTCTTTAGGAAGGACAGGCAGGGGAGACGTGGAGGTGGCATTGCTCTCTATGTCAGAAACCAGCTGGAGTGTGTGGAACTCTACCTGGGGAGGGATGAGGAGCTGACCCAGAGTTTATGGGTCAGGATTAAAAGGAGGGCAGGAAGAAGGGAGACAGTAGTAGGAGTTTACTACAGGCCACTGGGCCAGGATGAGTGAGTGGATGAGGCCCTCTACAGGCAGATAGCAGCAGCCTCATGGTCACAAACCCTGGTCCTCATGGGGCACTTCAACCACCCCAATATCTATTGGAGGGACAACACGGCAGGGCACAAGCAAGCCAGGAGGTTCCTGGAATGCGTCGATGACAACTTCCTTCTCCAAGTGATAGAGGAGCCAACGAGGAGGGGTGCCATGCTGGACCTTGTTCTCAGCAACAGGGAGGGGCTGGTGGGGAATGTGAACCTCAAGGGCAGCCCTGGCTGCAGCAACCAGGAAATGGTGGAGTGTGAGATCTTTAAGGAGGCGAGGAGGGTGTACAGCAAGCTCGCTACCCTGGACTTCAGGAGAGCAGACTTTGGCCTCTTCAGGGAACTGATTGGAAAGGTTCCATGGGATGAAGCCCTGGAGGGAAGAGGGGCCCAAGAATGCTGGCAAGTATTCAAGGACCTTCTCCTCCAAGCTCAGGAGTGATGCATCCCAATGAAGAGGAAGTCAGGTAAAAGTGCCCCGAGGCCTGTGTGGATGAACAAGCAGCTCCTGGACAAAGTGAGGCACAAAAAGAAAGCCTCCAGAGGGTGGAAGCAGGAACAAGGAGCCTCAGAAGGTTACAGCTGTTTAACATCTTCGTCAGTGACATGGACGATGGGATTGAGTGCAACCTCAGCAAGTTTGCTGACTACACCAAGCTGTGTGGTGTGGTCAACATGCTGGAGGGAAGGGATGCTATCCAGAGGGACCTTGACAGGCTGGAGAGGTGGGCCACTGCCAACCACACGGAGTTCAACAAGGCCAAGTGCAAGATCTTGCACCTGGGTCGGGACAATCCCAAGCACAAGTACAGGCTGGGTGGAGAATGGCTGGAGAGCAGCCCTGAGGGGAAGGACTTGGGGGTACTGGTGGATGAAAAGCTGAATGTGAGTTGGCAGTGTGCGCTGGCAGCCCAGAAAGCCAACCATATCCTAGGCTGTATCAGAAGTGTGGCCAGCAGGTCAAGGGAGGTGATTCTCCCCCTCTACTCTGCTCTCGTATGACCCCACCTGGAGTACTGCATCCAGCTGTGGAGCCCTCAACATATGCAGGATATCGACTGGTTGGAACAAATCCAGAGAAGGGCCACGAAAATGATCAGGGGGCTGGAGCACCTCTCCTATGAAGAAAGGCTGAGAGAATTGGGCTTGTTCAGCCTGGAGAAGAGAAGGCTCCAGGGAGACCTTATTGCAGCCTTCCAGTACCTGAAGGGGGCCTACAAGGAAGCTGGGAAGCTGGAGGGGGGACACTTTTTAAAGGAGCCTGTAGTGACAGGACAAGGGGCAATGGGTTTAAATTGAAAGAGGTGAAATTTAGATTAGATATCAGGAAGAAATTCTTCATGGAGAGAGAGTGGTGTTGGCAACTAGAACTGTTTGCCCAGAGAAGCTGTGGATGCCCCATCCCTGGCTGTTTTCAAGGCCAGGCTGGATGAGGCTTTGAGCAACCTGGTCTAGTGGAAGGTGTCCCTGCCCATGGCAGGGGTGTTGGAACTAGATGATCATTAAGGTCCCTTCCAACTCTAACCATTCTATGATACTTCTCGATGTAAAATCACCTGGGATAGTAACAAGTGAGTAATTCAGATGTACAAGAACACTGACAGAATTCTGAGATTTCCCTTTTAATGCCAATTTCAGTCACATTCTAAATGGCACTGCTTCCTGCCTATTTCCTCTCACATACTTTTTTTAAGTGGATGACAATTCTTGCTCAAAGCCAGCATGAAGTTTCTGCAGACAATCTGGGGGAGAGCACTCCAAGTCAGGCAGGGCCCACCTGGGCACCAGCAATCATCAGGTCCTAAAACCTCAGGGTCAAGTCAGGGGTTGGTTTTTAAACACACATTATCAGCTATCTGTGTGCACATTTAACACACATTCACACTTCTAAGAAAACCAAAGTTAGTTAATTCTTCAAAAGAATCCTTAACCACCTTCTCAAGAATCAAACACCTGAGATAAACCTCAATGCAAAATGAGATCATGACTGCTAATGCAGTGGACCAACCCTCCAGCATTAAGCAACATTTTCTGGTGGAAAGCTGGCCTATGTGCAAAATCATAATCTCCTGGTGAAGAGCATTTACAAATATTATTAGACTGAAAAAATAAAACTCACCAAGAACACTGTGGACTCCAGCATCTATTCAGGTTTCCCATCTCACAGCCTACAAAAATCCCTGCAAATTCAATACCTCCTTCGCTAAAAATAAAAATTCATAGTACAGATCATGTTCAGAAATTCAAACAGAACAGATGAATTGTCACAAAATTCAGTGTAAGAACTTATAGTTTTAAAACTGCTTGCTATTCTAGTAGAGAGGAGAAAAAAAACCCAAAAAACAAACCAAAAAAACCTAAAAGGTGCTCTCATGTAACATATAAATTTTAGCTGACACTTGGAAAATAACACGCATCATCATCAACAATAGACACTATTCTTATCATGCAACAAGAATTCATGCTTGCAAGCATAATTTTGCTACAGATGTTTATAGTCAAATATAGAACCTCTGCATCCAAAATATGAAAAATACGAACTAAAATCAGCACAGTGATCTGCTAGGCATTTTACTCCACCACACAAGTGATTTACTGCCCTATCAAACCTGAAACAACACAGTGTAGCTGCATTAAAAACCACAAACACGTAATTTCAGGCTAAACATTAGCATGCTATTGTGGTTCAATTAAAACCAGCACACATGCTATTTTCACTTTTCTACAATTAATATCTAAATACCTTACATAATCTACTGCAGCCAGAAATGAAAATGTTCTCTTGCACTGTCACTCTGATGCAGGCACCCTGCCTATTATCAGCCACCATACAACTTACACAATATCCATAGCCTCTCAAGGCTTTTAAGACTGTCTACTTTATTCTGCTGAGCACAGAGGAAAAGACCCCCATTTCACACCAGGACAGAACATTTTCAGTGTTTTGCCTCCATATTTATCTTGATTGTAGATTACCAAACCAGCTAATACAGCCAGTACTGGTCGGATTTTTTAAAAATCATACTGAGTAAGATACCAGAGTTGCTGATTTCCTGTTATAGGAAGTAACAGTTCTAGCAAAAGAATCCCCAAGGCAAAATGTTTAGTGTTCCAATGTGTAAGCTCTAACAGCCTTTGTTCTTCCCTTTGCTATATTCATTACTGCTTTCTTCTCTCTCCTCCTCTCCCTCTCTCTGAATCCTTCAGCTTTACCTGTAAGATACTAATGCCAGCTCAAATCTAAGTACACATTTATTTTTACAGGTGAGGAAAAAAAAATTCCTGTCCATTATCCATTGCTTTGAGTTAAAAGTAGTCAACTCTTGGGAGCTGATGCACTGCCCATCTGGTTCCCTACTCTTATTTCATTACTGCACAGTATTATAATTCATGCCACTAATAACCCACTGGAGCTCCATCAAACCTCTAAAATACATCTTTCCACTTGGCTGCTGCAAAATCCTCCCTGGGTTACAACAGTTTAAGAAACACCATCTACACTATTTATTTCATATGAGGTTCTTTCTATGTAGGCTACACTAAATGCATGTTTGACACTGAAGACCTTAATTCAAAATTATTGGGTTACTCAGATATGGCCAAACAAGCAACCTTTAAATAATCAGACAGCAAATTCTGAATGTGCAATGCTGTAAAACAACACAGAACAGTTCACTGCCAAGTGGTCCACAATTTATGATTGTCATTCAGAGGCCTATTCCATATCATTACATTGTGAAAAAATATATATCTGGATACAAGACATTTCATCGAAAACACTGTATCTAGTGAAGATATCAATAAGTCTTTACAAATACTACCTTTAATACTATTAAAACTGGAAGACCTTAATAGCATTTCTTTAGTAACACTTAAACAATTGTCTCCTTACTAGTGTCAAGTGTGAGCCAGATTTACTTTTCACAGACATGTACCTTCATGCTATTGTTATATTCATACCCCAAACACCACCTCACCTTATGAACCTTGACCTTTGAAAGATTTTTTTTAGCCAATGCTGTTACTGCCACAGATGCATTACCTCTGCAAATATGAAAGGGTTAAAGGCAGCCCCAATCAATAGGCCTACAAGGAGGGGAAAAAAAAGGAAAAAAAAAAAAGGAAAACAAGTATTCCTTACAGCACCTTTGCAATGCTTTTTATGCACAATTCTACAACAATATTGTCTCCTGGCTTTACAGAAAGGCACAGCACACACATGCCCCCCCCTAACATCTCCTAAAGAAGACAGCCACAAGACAGCACCCTGTAAATAAAACAACATGCAAAGCAGCATTCTTCAGTCAGAAGCATAGCTACAATTACAGATAATTTTATTTAATTCAGTTTTAAAATAGACTGCGTAACCAGTGTCCCACCCTTGCAAAGCAAAAATATTTTAATAAGGGTCATAAATCTCAGCTCTTGCCCATTCCTTAAGCATAAAAAGGCACAAAAAGCCAAAGTAATCTCAGTTACTGCAAATATGTACATTTACATACAGAATCCTTTATGACTACATTAGCCACATACCAGTGCTGTGTGTCTAAAGTGTGCATTCACATACTGTTTTGGGATGGTATCTTTCTGCAAGCTCCTCTGCTTTTGGCTGCCATGAAGGGAGGAAGCTATCCCACTGTAGTAGCTCAGTGACTGCATTGTGTTCAGGAGCTGATCTGCCTCAAACCAGTTCCAGCCGGTTCTGGTCACCCTACATAAAAAGCTATGGCAACCCTCGCCGAGTTGCCAACAAGTCCCTGAAAATCGCAGGGGCTCTTTTTTCTGTGGTAGTTGGGACGGCTACAGCCCTTTCCCCCAGTTCCCGTCGTGCCCGGCCCACGCAGCCCCCTTGCTCCCCAGTGCCGCCCCACGCGCTCCCTTCCTCTCCTCCCCCACTTACCTCCCACAACCTGGCTGAAAGCTGTGAGTGTGTGCGTGCCTGTCTGTAGCTAACAAAGAGACCGCAATAAAAATCCTCATAGGATCTCTTGCAGCACTTGCTCGGCCACAGCACTGGGAGACAGCCTGCTAACCAAGGGCTTGCTCCCCCCTCTCTGCTCCCCACGGCACAAGGGCTGGCTGCTCATCAACGTCACATCTGCCCCCTCATGCCCACGGCTGTGGGGTGGCCCATCAAGGTCTTCTCTCAGCCGCCCTCCCCACTGCTCGCTGCATCTGGGGCTGCTCGAATGGCATTTTCTCCGCTCTGCACAGCCTTACTGCAAACGTTACCCACACGCGCACCTCCCTCCCCTCAAAAAACCCATTTCCGCAGCAGTAAGATGCCTGCAAAATAGTTCCTGTGTCCCCTCCTCACAGCACCGAGTTGTTTTTTTTAATTTTTTTTTTTTTTTTTTTTTTTTTTTTGCTATTCAACTATCCTTGAGGCACTGAAAAGAAGCAAGCATACCTACGCCTGACCGGCCCCCCCGCCTTCCCACACCCCCAGCTGCGGGGGAAGCCAGGACACAGCTCTGCACAGCCTGCTCACCTCCCACTCCACAAAGATGGCTGCTGATTTCAGCTCGGCCCCGCATCTCTCTCTGGGACGATTCCTAATCAAGGTCACTACTCCCTATGCTGCCAAAGTCCCTCCAGAGAAAGGCTCTGCACCCACTTTTGCCCATGGCAGCCTTGCTCCTCACCAGCTCCCCCTTTATTTCTCTACCACCCAGGGCCTTCCCCCTGCATGGCTGACAGCCACCCCAAATCCAGACGTTATTCACCCCGCTCTCTGCTGGCTACTCACCCTCGCACTGGTAAAACCAGTAACTACCTCCGCCTATGTGCCAAGCCCCATCCTCTGCGGGATCTGCCGTGAGATGTCTCTTCAGCAAGGCTTTCCTTCAAGCCAGCTGCCACGCTAGGCTACACCAACCAGCCCCTCTGCTCTCCGGGTTGCACCTGTAACTGTTAGCAGAGGTCTTGGACACAACCCTACACACACACACACACACACACACACACACACACACACACACACACACACACCCCCTCTTCCCCTGCGAAGTAAGCTGAGATCTGGCACTTTCTCCACGTCCTCATCCCCACCCCATCCTGGGGAAAACGACCATGTTCTGCTGCTGCATCAGCCCCGTCTTCTCCACACAGACTCAGCCCCTCAGCCCGGGAGGGTTGCTCCCACCTCTGCGGGCCGCCGCGGCCCCGGGCACCTCGCTAACGGACCGCGGCCCCCTCCCCTCAGCGTGGTGCCCGCACCCCCCCACACCCGGCCGGGCCCTCTCGCTCCCCGGCCCGGGGTCGGCCCTACCCTAGTGGGCCCTGCTGAACTCGACCCATCGCCGAGTCCCGGGCGGGAGGAATGGCCCTCGGTGCGCGCGGGGGACGCCTGAGGAGGGCTGCGGCCCCTCCGGCAGCGGGAAGAGCGGCCGAGTGGGGGAAGGGGGGAGGCGGCAGTACAGCCACGTCCGAGCGATCAACTCCCACAACCCACTCTATGCCCTCCCGCTGAGCCGGCCCAAAGCCGCCGGCGCTGGCGGCCTCGGTGCTCGGGTGGCCGCAGGGCTCTGGCAGTCGCCGCTCTCGTAGCGCCCTGGCCCCGGGGCGGCTCACGCTGAGCCGAACAGGCCTGGCAGTCTGCTCCGCCGCAGCCTGCCCGCGGTGGGGCCTGCTCGCAGGCGAGGCGGGAGCCGGGCCGGGAGGAAGGCGACCACCGCCGCATGCAAACTCCGCAACCCCATGCAAACACACCTGCTGCAGCCCCGCGGCCCGGTCGCGGCTGCTCCGGCCGGCGGCCTCAGGCGGGCACGGCTAAGGTTCGCACTGCCTCGGCTGCCCGCGGAGCAGCCTGGCTAAGAGATGTGGAACATAATGGCAGGGAAGCTCTGCCGGGACTGAAGAGAAGGTGGGGGTGCCTCAGCTTGCACAGATGAGGGAGACGCTCCCGTGTGATTCCGTGTGAAACGGCTCCCTGTAGTATGCCGGGAGCGGGGAGGGCTGTGCTGCCTCCAAGTGCTCCGAGGGCAGGCGCCGGGGCCCACCGAGCCCAGGCGGCCAGAGAATCCCGCCTCGAAAAGGGAATGAGCGGTACCGGCGGGTGCTCGGGCAGGGCAGCACCAGCGGTCCGGTTCCGATCGCTCCTTTGGGTCTTCACCGTGGCCCTGCCGGCAGGGACAGGGCAGGCCCACTATGACGAAGTCGGCCCCGCGGGAGGCCCTGCCCTGCCCGGCCGGCCCGGAGCCGCAAGGTCCTGCTCCTTGGGGCCCGCCGGGGCGGGCTGGGTGGCACCGCCACCGAGCTCTCCCTGTCTGCGAAAGGGTTTCCCTTTCCCTGAGATGCCAGGCCTCGCAGAGCGGCCAGCGGGCAGAGCCCCCAGAGCAGGGACGGCAGATCTGCTGCCCGGCGGTGGCGGGAGGCTTGCCTCCCGCTCGGCCGCACGGGGCTCCATCCCCGGTGTTTCGGTCCTAAATCGACGAAGGTCAGGAGACATTACAGTTACACCAGAGGTTCCGTTTGCTGCACAAGTGTGCTAATGCAGCACAGCCTCTCTGGCAGCTGCGAGGTCAGGACGCAGTTCTCGCTGCGAGTGCAGGTGTGGCTGCACGGCTGCGGCAGGACTGCAGCCTTGGCTGCGCCTCACCTTCCCTAGGCCAGCTTCAGGGTTTGAGCCATCCTAACGTATTGCAACACTTAAAAACATCACAGCCTAGAACTTTGTCCTCTATTCAACGAAAAATGTTTAACATGAAATTACTGGGTCCTTCCTGGAGATAGTTTGATGGTTTTGGCCATTACTTTGATAGGAATGTTATAGATTACTGGGGAGTGCTCGGACAGAATCAATGAGCCGATTAAGTCAAATAATATATATATCAATTTATTACAAAAGATTCGGCAAGCGATAGGCAAGCAAAACAGCGCTGGGCGGCCGGGGAGACTCCTGCTCCACCAACGGCACGCCCCGGGATCTTGCGGGGAAAGTCTCTTATACTTCTTGGCCTGGGGTTTCAGCCAATCCTGTCGTCTTCCTTTACCCGGATGTCGACGTGGCTCTTTACCATTGTTCTCCTCCTGTTACTGGGGTCTTGTCTCCAGGTGAAGAAACATCTTAGTATCAACAGGAAGATGTCTATCACGAGCCTAACCCCCGTCTTGACCCTCATAAATTCTACTCCTTATACGGTTATTTGTATAATGCATAGCTTCACAGTATTCTGTTCTCTATCTATCTCTTGCAAAGCTTGCACAAGCATTGTTTATATTACCGGATGTCTGTGATTTATGCAAGGCCCACTGTTGCTTGGTTCAAGGCCGACGTCTGTTTTTTCTACTAGCATTAAGCAAGATTTGATTAACAAACATTATCTCTTCTATTACAGGAACACCAGTTTCATGTCTTTACAAAAGAAGCCTGCGCACACCCAGGCTCAAGACAAGGAACAAAAGAAGCCTGTGTGAACTCAGACTTAAGAAAGAATATCGAAACTACATGATCCCTTGAATATGGTAAACCACCTGAATATCTGGAATATCTAAACAACATGAATATCTTGAATGTGTCAAATGAACTTTTGTCTTGAATATCTTAGGTGGATCGGAAAGTCTGTACACCCAGAGTACCTCAGCCAACAGGGAAATGAGGAGGGTCTATTGTGGTCGGGAAAAGTAGGATAAAAGGGGGCTGCATCTCCCTGTAGGTCGAGAGACCCCACAGGAATATGTCCCGTGGACTCTCCCTTTATTCGAATAAAGTTTTATTATTTTTTTACAGGACTCCTCTGTCTCCTTTGTGAACACTGACTCCTGGTAGCGTGATTTTCCGTACAAATGGGGGCTCGTCTGGGATCCTTCCACCTTCCAGGGATGGTGGGCGATGGACGGGACTGAAGGCGTGCCTCACCAATATTTGGGTGATCAGCTCAAGCACTGAGCAATGCACACCCAGATGTTGAGTGATGAAAATCAGACCCAGAGAGCCCGAGAACTGCAGCCCAAAAACGATCACAGCTCGAGAGCCGCGGCCTGAAGGCCAGAGTCCAGGAGCTAACGCAGCAGATTCCGAGCAAACCTTATCACTGATAACATGGCCAGAAACTCTAAACAACCCATCAGCTCCCACATGAATGAGCCAGCACAGGAGTGCTAACAATGAGGGTTAGCAAGTGCCCAGGAGTAGACGAGCAAGGGAGTAAAGGAGAGAGAGAGGGGGGAAGAGTAATGGCTACCAGACCCCCTTCCCCACCCAAGAGACCAGAACATGACATACTATGGAATGAAATACTTCCTTGGTTACTCCGGGTCAGCTACAGTATCCGAAGCGGACAAAAGACCTTGAGTTCAGTACAGGCCATCCCCAGCACCAGCTGAGGCCTTATCAATGTTTTCACTTAGTGTCCAGCAACACAGTTCCCTGGCAACCAGAGTAAAGGGAGTTAACCCTTTCCTGACTGAACACAGCACAAATGATAAAAAATATTTCTATTGTTGAGAGCTGCTTGAGGTCCTTTGGGGTCCCAGGCCAGGGCCACGTGGGCTGGTGGTGGTCATTGACCAGAGTCCTATTTGAGGGGTGAGGTCCCTGACTGGGTGCTGCTGTTGGGCTGTTCAGAGGAAGCACTTTATTGCCCTGTCTGTCGCTCAAGGATACATTGTGAAGGGGCCTTGAAGCATGTTAAAATTGTAGTATGGGCCAGAGTCCTTGAGACAAGGACATTGAGGGGTCTTTCTTTTGAGTCGGTGGTCTGTGGTGGTCATAAAAGCAGCCCTTTGACTCAAAGACAAAATGTGCATGACCGGAAAAGGGTGGGATAAAGAAAATGAAATGCAGGAATCGAGATGACTATGTATGAGAGTCTGTTTACTGTGCATCACTGTATCCTGTATAGTTGACATGCTGCACGAGTTAGGGGTGCCTTGTTGGTGAGACAACTCCCCTCTGCACCTGGCCGCAACAAAGAATGCCTGCTTCTTAATACTACATTAGTGTTAAGGAGTTGGGTCTTTTCCCGATTTTTGGTGACAGTTTTGGTGACCCAGATGAGACACTGCTTCTGAATCTCAACGGATCTGTGGGATCGCAGGACTTCCAGCCAGCACCAAGGGATCCTTGGGGAGAACCTCCGATCCCCGGACCAAAGAGCTTCGATCAAGCCCCCAGAAAGGTAAAAGGCATTCTTTAATTTTAGGAATTATAAATGCCTCGCCATAAGTCGTTGTGAAAACCCTGCAGGATTGGGCTGTAAAGGTATCTAAGGGAAGGACGGATTGTGGTATAGGGGTTTGAGTCCCCTTTGGGAAGATTGTGGGTTTGAATAATTTTGAGTCACTGCTTTGTTTATTAGGTTACGATTTTTGGATAATGGTTTTTGGCTTTGTATATTTATTGACACTGGTTCATGGCACAAGAGGTATTTTATAAGATATGGGGAATAAGTTATCTACAGGGGAAGGTGTAAGAAACATCTTTTAAAATAATTCTTGGAAACTACAAAGCAATGGACAAGACTGTTGCTCCTAGCTCTGGCCAGAATAAAGGCTAGGCCCAGAGGGGACATTAAGTTATCCCCTTTCGAGTTGATGTATGGAATACACTACTCCATTGGTTCTCAACCCAGTAAAGAAGTGGAAATAAGTGACACGTACCTAATACAATATGTGGCCAGAATATTGTGTCTTGTGAGATCTCTACAACAGGAAGCTCAGCTGGCACAAACTCTTCCCCTAAGTTTTTCAGTCCATAACGTTCAACCTGGAGACTGGGTCCTCATTAAGGAGTGGAAAGAAGCTCCATTAGTGGTGAGGTGGCGAGGGCCCTACCAAGTCCTGCTGAGAATTGATACAGCGGTCAAGATAGCCGAACACGGATGGACTCACCATACCTGAATCAAAGTCTCTAAGGCCTCCGACACTTGGACCTCTGAACTGGAGGAATCTGGAGGGAGGCTGAAACAGACCCTCCGCAAGGATCAGTTGAAGCAATAACTTGTGTGTTGTCCTCAGGGGAAGCTCTGAGGATATACTCACAAGTGGAGGACTAATGGTCGGTCTATAAAACTGGGGAGAGGTGACTTTGACACTGAATGGTGAAAGATGCTGCCTTTGGGGGTTATACTAATAATTTTATGTGTTTGGCAAGGGCAGAGTCTGACCTGGGAAAATCTATTCTTAACCTTAGGGGAAGAGATTGCCAAAAATTTTAATTTGACCAACTGCTGGGTCTGTGGAAGTCCAGGAAACTCTGAAAATTGGCCATGGGTAGCCCAGCCTGTCCAGCCTAAATGGTGGGTTAGTAACTTCAGTAAAGTCCATAACAGAACAGGTTTTTTGACTGAGGAAGAGAGTCCATGGTAACTCCACTTTCCAGGGAAAGATATTTATTGCCTAAATAGAAGAAATGGAGGAGGGGTGTCTGTAGGAGAAAGTACCTGTGAATGGACACTGTCCCCTGGATATCATTGTGTCTCTCAAGGCTGTGCACCACTCAATTGTTCCAAGCATCAAGGGAAATGGAATCAGACCCACATTCAGCTTTCTAATAAAAGTTGGGTAAAATGCTCATATGCCAACTTTAAAGGCCCTGGTTGTGACAAGGCAGCTTTGGATTGGAAGTTCCTGTCTGATATCCTGCTTTGTCAGCTGGGTAATACTACAAATGAAAAATATGTAACACAGGTATTTTGTTGGGCATGGCAGCATTATAATGGGACTAGAACTTGCTTCCAAGAATTGTGGTCTAGCACCAACCAACCAACATGGAGAGAAACAAATTGGGGATGTAACTACATGGCAATTGTGAAGCAGGGGCATGGAGATGTATTTATTGTATTAATGGCATCATAACCCCCAATGTGATCGTTGTGGGTGGAACTATAGGTCTTGGGAATACTTTATATTATGAAGAACCAAAGGATGAGAAAACCTGGAATGGCCTTTTTCCTAATGGGACTTGAAGGGTCATAATTGGATTTGTGGACAACATGCTTCTCGCAAACTACCTAAAAATTGGTCAGGAATATGCTATGTCGGGTTGTCCTGGTTTTAGCAAGCAACCACTCTACCACTCCGCCCCCCGCCACACCCCCTCCCGGTGAGGAAGGGTCAGAGGAACAAACCAAGGAAAAGCCCATAGCAATTGAGATAAGAACTATTTAATTATATAAATGAAACTTAGGGAGTTACTAACAATGCTAGTGCTAATGAGTAATTTAAGGAACAGAGGAAGAGGGTAGAACAAATGATACAGGATCCCACCCCAAGAAGGGAAAAAAGGAAAGAAAACCCACCCGAAGGGAGCAAACCCCCCATGAAACCGCTCGGGAGACGAGAGAGTAAGAGGGAGAAAAAAACCTTTCAAACCCCGACTCCTAGACCGATCTGTCCAGCAAGACACTGGCTCTGCCCGGAGCACCAACCACTCGCCACGAGGTCCCACCACAAACAAACCCCCAGCCCTCTCAGCCGGAAGTCCCCTCAGACCCTTCCCCTTCCCAGGGTCGTGTCCAACCACAAGCCTGTGTCCAACCACTGGCCCGTGGAGGTGGGGATCGGAACACCTCCTCTCGGAGTTCCTTGAGTTCTTTAGACAGTCTCTCCACAGCAGAGACACATGCCTGTATGGGAGAGGAGAGACTTTCCTCATACTCTCGGAATCGGCGGATCATCTCGTCCACGGTTGGTGCCTCGTCCTCTCTCCAAGTTATTATTGAGAGCACGCTGGAGTATGAGGGTGGTGCACTCCGCATTAACTTCTGCCACATGGGCCGAGTGCAGTAGACTTTGTCGGGGTCAGTGGATGCTCGTGGGTTGTTCGGGTCTCGATAAACAATCTCCAGTACTGCTAGTTCTCTTAGGTACTGGATGCCTTTCTCCATGCTGGTCCACCTATGTAGCTGTTGTGGCACACTCTCTCTGAAAGGGTACCTTTCCTTTACACTGGTCAGGAGTCGCTTCCAGAGGCTGACATTTTGTGGCTTACGCCCAATTGCTTTATCAATTCCTCCTTCTCCAGCAAGTGACCCCAGCTGTTTAGCCTCTCTCCCCTCTAGCTCCATACCACTGGCCCCTTTATCCCAGCAGCGGAGCAGCCAGGTCATGATATGTTCACCCGGGCAGCGACTGTAGTCTCTACGGATGCCCCGTAGCTCCCTCAGGGATAAGGACCATGTGGTCACAACAGCTTCATCCTCCGTCTCCGACTCTTGAGCTAGCCCTGTTCCCATTTCCTTATTGACTGTTTCTGTCAATTGGGATGGCCCTGCTACCTCACCATCCTCGACTATGCGGACTGATTTATGTGTGTATTATTTCTTTTTCCAGACTGGGGCCACAGAGAGTGGTCGCCCCTGACAATAACACAAAAGATTGAGCGAGTGAGGCTGCTGCAGAAAGTGGGCTGGCTGGGGGAGAAGACAGATTAGTGGTAGCGGGAGGTGTTGCCATTGATGCAGGCATAGTGGAGGGTGATGCGGCAGGTTGCGGTGCAAGTGTTGAGGATGGCGCAGGCACTGAAGGCATTGTTGCTGGTGTGCTGGGTTCTGTTGCAGACACTGGAGCTGCCACGCACCCTGGCGCTGCTGCGGGCTCTGGGGCCGCCGCAGACACTGGGGCCATGCGGGCTCGAGTTAGGAGTTTGCTCCTGGCATGACTCCGTGCTGCCCCCTTGCGCATTAAGGCAGCTCGGGTAACTGCACAGCCCCTGCGTCTGCCTCGGGCACTAGGACCGGTGGAGGCAGGGCTCCCGAACATTTCTCTAACTTTGCCCAAAGCCACTAAAACATTCACTAGCAAGCTGATCCCTATCCACAGGTCACCCCAGCCACAGGAAAAATTTCCAAAAAACTCATATGCCTTTGCCATCGGACCGAGAGGAGAGGGCAAAAATTGAAAAAGTTTTTCCACATGCCCCCCAGCACCAAATAACCTCTCCCCTATCGGCTGAGTCCCCGAAGGGAGAAAGGGAGAGGTGTAGTTGTGGAAAACCTCCAGCAGGTAAGTCGCGATGTACCAAGGAGCCGACAGAATTAAGTAGAGGTAGAGAGAGAGTATCCCTGCCAACATCAGCATCACACAGAACAGCCTGGCCAGCCCCCTCAGCCCGCCTCGCACATAAAAAATCAGGTCCATCACTAGCACATAGGGGAGCAGATCCTGCCGTTCGGTCAGCAGCTTGAAAAACCCCGAACTCAGACTCTTGAAAAGCCACAGATACATTTTAAAGCAGGAGCTTATCACACGCTATAATCTGTTCCTTATCTCAACTCTTTTGAGCCCCACGTTGGGCGCCAAAAAAGGACTGTCGTGGTTTCATGACTAGCCGATTCTACCACTCCGCCGCCCCCCCACCCCAACCCACCTCCTGGTGAGGAAGGGTCAGAGGAACAAACCAAGGAAAAGCCCATAGCAGTTGAGATAAGAACTATTTAATTATAGAAATGAAACTTAGGGAGTTACTAACAATGCTAGTGCTAATGAGTAATTTAAGGAACAGAGGAAGAGGGTAGAACAAATGATACAGGATCCCACCCCAAGAAGGGAAAAAAGAAAGAAAACCCACCCAAAGGGAGCAAACCCCCCATGAAACCACCCGGGGGCCAAGAGTGTAAGAGAGAGGAAAAAAAAACCTTTCAAACCCCGACTCCTAGACCGATCTGCCCGGCAAGACGCTGGCTCTGCCTGGAGCACCAACCACTCGCCATGAGGTCCCCCAACAAACAAACCCCCAGCCCCTTCCCCTTTCCAGGGTCGTGTCCAACCACAGCTTTTCCACCCATATCCCCACCCCCTCCCCACTGGTCCTGCAGTGCCATGGGCCCCAGGCTGGCACCACCTATCCAGCTGGATGTGTTATGGGCTGAAGCAAAACAGACTAGCTGGTGCAAAGCTAAGACAGTTGCATGCACACACAGACAGATATAGGGATAGATATACATATATTTGTATGAAGGTACCTGTTAAAATTTCCCCTTGAGTTCAGTGAAAATATTCACATCGGATGTCTGTGCATCTCTCAACGGGCAAAGAGTTGAGCCTCAAGGAGGTTTTATTCAGCCCAGTTTGTGTCAATTGTTCTTTGATTTCACAAACTTGAGAGTTTGTGAACTCTGAGAGGTGTCCCACTCAGAGGGAGATGCTGGGCACAGCCCACTTCAGTCCAGGAGAGCTCAAAGGGATCATCCTTGGAACCGCTATTTATAGGGTAGCGAGATAATTGACTTTAGGCATAAATAATTTTACATCCTGGCCTTAATTGGGGCAGGTGGTCATTGGAATTCCCAGCTGGTACCGATCTACCCAGACTGTGATAAGGTTCAAGGCTGGCAGGGGATGATTTCACTCTCATCCCCCACTGTAACCAGGCAACTGACCCCTAGCATGGCCATTCCCGACCTTGGCAGTGCAAGAGTGTTTTGATATGATGAGGGGCGCATAACCACCAAACTCCCTGCACAATGGCTAAGGTTTGAGAGGAATCTCCAAGGCCATAAAACTTTCCAGGAGTGAAGAGGGGAAGAAATGCGCCACCACAGACCCATTTCCATTCTCCTCCCTCTTTTAAGTCTCTTCTGTCTGCCCGGTGGCAAGAGGATATGGGAGCCACTGCTGGTTGTGGGACCTCAATCTGCTGCCTTTGGCTCAGGGGTGGTAGATTGGTGGAGGGAAAACCTCTCTCCTTCTCACACTCCCTGATATGTTTAGTCGGCTAACAGCGGCTTTCACTTTTAGTTTTTCTGACAACTTGCTCAGAGTCCTGCTCTAGCTGTTTTGGATTCCCCTTTATCCTTACTTTATGATATGCCTATTCCATTTTACATGGTAGGCTGTGGAAAGGCAGAAGTGAAAGCACTGCTGCCGCCAGCACAGCTGCCTCGTTGCACTCTCCTCTGGAGGGGCAGGAACACCTTGCTGGTGATGACCATGGGTGGCTGGGTTTCGGGGGGCATCAGCTCCTGGGCACCAGCAGGGACCCTGCCAAGCTGGACATAGAGCACGTCATGTATTCTGGGTTGGATGTCAGCAGCTCACTGGTGCTGTGTGCTACACAGTGTTCCCGGTTCTAATAGATAGTGTCTTCCAACATCTGTCAAAGACCTTCCCAAAGCAAGGGTGTGCTTGCACCAGCTTGCCTCTTCTCAGCCTTCTTTCGCTTCTTAGTTGCCAACCTCAGGAGAAAAACGCATCCGGAGCATGCAGATGGTGTCTGGCTCTGCTCATGCAGGTGAGCTGTAGCTCTGAAAAGGTGGCAGTGACCAAACCTTGCAGGACACATCGGTGTAAAAAGACAGTGTATATGTAAATGATGGTAACTGCTAGCACCTTCTCTTCATGTACTTTACTTAGTTGCTCAAAGTGATGTAATGAGTAGCTTGGTAGGATACATGCTCAACTGCACAAAGATTTTTCTATTCTGAGAAAATTGTATTAGATACTGTCTAAAACAAAATTTAAGTGTTGCAAAAATACTCCCTCTCCTTGTTCACTTTGTAGGATTCCAGCCTTGAGAGAAGGTGCACCCAGCGTCAGAAGGTGCCCTGTGGCAATTCCTATAGCTCCTATAGGGAGTGTCCAATGAGGCCTTCCCGTGGGCTCTGCCAGCGAGTGAGCCAAGGAATATTGCACACGACATGACACTTAACAGACATTACAGTGAGAAATCATCTCCCAGCCCCGCATTTACGTTCAGCTCTGTCCTTTTGCTCAGTGCTGTGTAAGTGCAGGTGAGCACACAGCATTCAAATAGCTGTTGATAGCACCATCTGCAAACGGCTGATGGCTCATTCATCAATCAATGGGAGCCAGCACAGCCACAGCCTAATCAGATACTGTACAATGAATAATTCAGGAATAATCCTTGTACACTTGAATAAATATCAGAAGGAAGGAAAAAGCCCCATACATATGGCACACTAAGGGAATAAAACCAACATTTTTCAATGTCCCAGGATGATGAGCTTTGCTATCCTGTATGTTAATCATGGAGGTGGCTAATGCTGGAAGAGAAAGCTGACTGAGGAGTTTATTGCCAGCATTTGGAAAGTGTTAGTAAGTGGAACAGACAGTAACGCTCCCAGGAAAATCCATTAACTTCACATTTTGCCCTGTGCATGTGGTCCTGTTGTGTAACTTGCTGGTGACACAGGTAGAGGATGGAGTTTGTGAGAGGATGGCTGGGAAAACCCAGGTCTGCATCTTGCCTTCTGCAGTGCTCTTCTGTGCTGGGGGCAGACCACTCTGGACAGGCATGCACTGTCCCTCGGGCAGCTCCTACCTGTACCCACACACCTTCCACTCAAGTGCTTAACCCCAAATGACTTGTTTTGCTGGAGTATGTGGTGTGGTGCACTCGCAATCCTGACCAACCAGATGATAGCTGTTCAATGGGGCCTCTGTGTGAGCAGTATAGATGCTCTGAGCAATTTCCTTTGCTTGGGGGTATCTTAGCACAGAACAAAACAAAGACTATATGACCCAGCACCGTGCACTTGCACTGAAAGCCAACTGTGAACTGGGATACGTTGCCAACAGTGTGGCCAGCAGATCCAAGGAGGTGATTCTCCCCCTTTCCAATGATCCGATGGAGCACTGCTTCTATGGGGACAGGCTGAGAGAGCTGGGGTTGTTCAACCTGGAGAAGAGATGGCTCTAGGCAGACCTTGCAGCCTTTTAATATATAAAGGGGGCTTACATGAAAGACAGGGAGAGATTTACCAGGGCCTTTCATGACAGGGACAAGGGGCAATGGTTTTAAACTGAAGGACATCAGGTTTAGATTGCACAGAGGGAAGAAAT
Source organism: Rhynochetos jubatus (assembly GCA_027574665.1). NCBI lineage: Eukaryota > Metazoa > Chordata > Aves > Eurypygiformes > Rhynochetidae > Rhynochetos > Rhynochetos jubatus. The sequence goes on along the minus strand of CM050689.1, from coordinate 7,915,525 downwards.
GTTTTACGATGAGGGTGGTGAGGCACTGAAACAGACTGCCCAGAGTTGTGGATTCCCCATCCCTGGAAGTGTTCAAGGCCAGGTTGGACAGGGCTTTGAGCAACCTGACCTAGTGGAAGGTGTACCTGCCCATGGACTAGATAATCGTTACAGGTCCCTTCCAACCCAACCACACTGTGGTTCTAAGAATAGCCTGCAGGTGTAAACACAGCACGGGTAACACAAGGCAGCATGCCAGCCAAGTCACATTCTTCCTGATGGGCTTAGGCAAGGGGCCACAGAGCAGTGTGAGGGAAGATGAAGCAAGGGCTGCTCCCAGCAGAGCCTGTGCCTTCCCTTCACTCATCTCCATCTGTCATGGTTTAACTCCAGCTAGCAAAATACCAAGAAGCCACACTCACAAATCCCCCTCCACTGGAATTGGAGGAAAAAGACAAGGAAGCTTGTAAAATTGAGATAAGAACTATTTGCTAATTGAATCTAAATTAATATATACAAATACTACTAATAATAAGTAATTAAAATAATAGAAAATAAAACATATGATACAAGTATGATACAATTGCTCACCACCTACCGACCAATGCACAACCAGGTCCCAAGAAGTGAGAGTCAGAGCCAGAGAGCCCAAGAGCCGCAGCCTGAGAGCTATTGCAACAGATTCCAAGTGAACCCTATCAGCGACAGCACAAGCAGGAAAACTAACAAACACACCAACTCCCTCACGAATGAGCCAGCACAGGAGTTAGCAAAGCAGCTGACGCGGGAGTCAGGGGGAGTGTTAGCAAGTGTAAGAAAGTAAAAGAGTAAGAGAGCAATGGCTCCCAGACCCCCTCCTCGCCTATGTACCAAGCATGATGTACTATGGAATGAAATACTTCCTTGGTCAGTATGGGTTACCTGTCTGAACTGTGTCCCCCCGAAACTGCCTGTAGTAAGAGAGAGTTGGGAACGCAGCTGCAGTATCAGAAGCGGAGAAAGACCTTGAATCTGGTGCATGCATTACCCAGCACCAGCTAAGACCTTATCGGTACTTCTCTCTGCATCCAGGAAAACAGCTTCATAGCAGCCATGGTACAGCGAGTTAACTCTTTCCTGACTACACACAGCACATTCTCCACCCCTTCTTTCATACCATTTACGTCATGCTTAAGTCCCATACTATCCATAAATTCTCGTTAACCAGATCCCCCTTTCCCATACCATACTAAACAGATATCATTCCCTTAGTCTATGAACCATCTTGGCAAAATGTCCATTAAAATGCCCATTAGTCCATGACTTCAGGTTTCATCAGGTGTGGGCTCACTCAGGACAGGAAAGACAGAGTGTTGCGTGGGATCATTGCGCGCTGAAGCCAGCTCAGGTCAGGTCACTGCTGTGCTTCTGCCAAGGCTTGTCCTCTGTAGGCTCAGGTGATTTCTGCCATAGCGATTCCGACAACACACAAAACCCAGAACAAAAGTTATTTGCAGTAATTTAATGTCCCTCATGCAATTTAATTCATGTGCTATTTTCTCCCAGAATCAAATCCCCTTGAGGCACACATCGAACTTGCCCATTTCTATCATTACCCACCAAGTGCGCCCAGGTCCTCGAACAAAAGCAATCCCACGGATGGGTTAGCCCTTGCCCAAGGTGGGAGTAATCCAAAATGTTTTTTTTCCAGCATGCTTCTAGTATGTACTACAGGGACCTTATCTCCTTCTACCGTCCGTAGAGGGTTTGAGTGTGCAGGGCCAGCTCGATTGACGGATCCCCTGGTATTAACCAACCACGTGGCCTTTGCCAAGTTGGCATCCCAATTCCTGAGTGTTCCACTCCCCATTGCTCTCAGGGTGGTCTTTAGCAGCCCATTGCACCGCTCAACCTTCCCTGAGGCAGGTGCATGATAGGGAATGTGGTACACCCACTCAATTCCATGTTCTTCAGCCCAAGTGTCTATGAGGCTGTTTTGGAAATGAGTCCCATTATCTGATTCAATCCCATGAAGTGACCCAGAAGAAAAATTATTTCAAATGGGGCCCTGAGCAGTAACAAGCCTTTGAACAGATCAAGCAGGAGATTGTGCATGCAGTAGCCCTTGGACCAGTCCGGACAGGGACAGAAGTAAAGATTGTACTCTACACCGCAGCCGGGGAGAATGGCCCTACCTGGAGTCTCTGGCAGAAAGATCCAGGGGAGACCCGAGGTCGTCCCCTTGGATTTTGGAGTTGGGGATACAGAGGATCTGAGGTCCACTACACGCCAACCGAAAAAGAGATACTGTTAGCTTATGAGGGAATCCGATCTGCCTCAGAAGTGGTTGGAACTGAAGCACAGCTCCTCCTGGCACCTCGACTGCCAGTGCTGGGCTGGATGTTCAAAGGCAGAGTCTCCTCCACTCATCATGCCACCGATGCTACATGGAGTAAGTGGGCTGCCCTGATAACACAACGATCCCATATAGGGAATCCCAGTCGCCCAGGAATCCTAGAAGTGATCATGGACTGGCCGGAGGGCAAAGACTTCGGGATGTCACCACAGGAGGAGGTGACACGGGCTGAAGAAGTCCATTTGTACAAGCAGTTGCCAGACAATGAGAAGCAATATGCCCTGTTTACTGATGGGTCTTGCCGCATTGTAGGGAAACATCATAGGTGGAAAGCTGCTGTGTGGAGCCCCACCTGACAAGTTGCAGAGACTGCAGAAGGCCAAGGTGAATCGAGTCAGTTTGCAGAGGTAAGGGCCGTCCAGCTGGCTTTGGACATTGCTAAACAAGAGAAATGGCCAGTGCTTTACCTCTGCACTGACTCCTGGATGGTGGCAAATGCTCTGTGGGGGTGGCTGCAGCAGTGGAAACAGAGCAACTGGCAGCACCGAGGAAAACCCATCTGGGCTGCCGCGCTATGGCAGGACATTGCTTCCCGTCTAGACAACCTGGTCGTCAAGGTGTGTCATGTCGATGCCCACATGCCCAAAAGCTGAGCCACTGAAGAACACCAGCACAATCAGCAGGTAGACCAGGCTGCTAAGATTGCAGTGGCTCAGGTGGATCTGGACTGGCAACATAAAGGTGAGCTGTTCATGGCTAGGTGGGCCCATGACACCTCGGACCACCAGGGGAGAGATGCCACGTACAGGTGGGCTCGTGACCAAGGGGTGGATTTGACCATAGACACAATTGCTGAGGTTATCCATGAATGTGAGACGTGCTGCCATCAAACAAGCCAAGAGGGTAAAGCCTCTTTGGTATGGGGGGTGATGCCTGAAATACAAGTATGGGCAGGCCTGGCAGGTTGACTACATCACCCTCCCCAAAACCCGCCAGGGTAAGTGCCATGTCCTCACAATGGTGGAGGCAACCACGGGGTGGCTAGAAACATACCCGGTGTCCCATGCCACTGCCCAAAATACTATCTTGGGCCTTGAAAGGCAAGTCCTGTGGCGACACGGCACCCCAGAAAGAATTTAAACAGATAACGGGACTCATTTCCGAAATAGCCTCGTAGGTGCTTGGGCTGAGGAACATGGAATTGAGTGGGTGTACCACATTCCCTATCATGCACCTGCCTCTGGGAAGGTTGAGCGGTGCAATGGGCTGCTAAAGACCACCCTGAGAGCAATGGGGAGTGGAACACTCAGGAATTGGGATGCCAACTTGGCAAAGGCCACATGGTTAGTTAATACCAGGGGATCCGTCAATCGAGCTGGCCCTGCACACTCAAACCCTCTACGGACGGCAGAAGGAGATAAGGTCCCTGTAGTACATACTAGAAGCATGCTGGGAAAAACGGTTTGGGTTACTCCCACCTTGGGCAAAGGCAAACCCATCCGTGGGGTTGCTTTTGCTCAAGGACCTGGGCACACTTGGTGGGTAATGAGAGAAGATGGGCAAGTCCGCTGTGTGCCCCAGGGGGATTTGATTCTGGGAGAAAACAGCCCATAAATTACAGTGCATGAGGGACATGAATTGCTGCCACTAACCCCTGTTCTCTGAGCTTTATGTTACAGGCACCCGCTCTGGCAGAAAACCACCCCACCCTACAGAGGTCCAGCCTAGCCAGGAGCACAGCAATGACCTGGCCTGAGCTGGCTTCGGTGCCCAACGATCCCACACAACCCTTCCGCCTTTGCCTGTCCTGAGTGACCCCACACCTGATGGAATCTGAAGTCATGGACTAATGGACAGTTTGCCAAGATGGTCCATAGACTAAGGGAATGATATCCGTGTGGGATGGGATGGGAAAGGGGAAGCGGGCTGATGGGAGATTATGGAATACTGTGGGAGGTGAGCTTGATGTGGATGTGGTGAATCAAAAGGGGTGGATTAGTGTCTTAGCTTTGCACCAGCTAGTCTATGTTTTGCTTCACCCCATAACACATCCAGCTGCATAGGTGGTGCAAGCCCAGGGCCCGCGGCACTGCAGGACCAGCGGGGAGGGGGTGGGGATATGGGTGGAAAGGCTTGTGGTTGGACACGACCCTGGGAAGGGGAAGGGTCTGAGGGGGCTTCCGGCCGAGAGGGCTGGGGGTTTGTTTGTGTTGGGGACCTCGTGGCGAGTGGTTGGTGCTCCGGGCAGAGTCAGCGTCTTGCCGGGCAGATCGGTCTAGGAGTCGGGGTTTGAAGGTTTTTTTTCCTCTCTCTTACTCTCTCGTCCCCCGGGCGGTTTCGTGGGGGGTTTGCTCCCTTCGGGTGGGTTTTCTTTCCTTTTTTCCCTTCTTGGGGTGGGATCCTGTATCATTTGTTCTACCCTCTTCCTCTGTTCCTTAAATTACTCATTAGCACTAGCATTGTTAGTAACTCCATAAGTTTCATTTCTATAATTAAATAGTTCTTACCTCAACTGCTATGGGCTTTTCCTTGGTTTGTTCCCCCGACCCTTCCTCACTGGGAGGTGGGGGGGCGGCAGAGTGGTAGAATCGGCTAGTCATGAAACCACGACAGCAACTTTATGTTGATAACCTTGTTAAATCTTTGATTAAGTTACTGTACTGATTTGTTGAAAGTTAAGTCATGCTGAGTAATTGTGTGGTCTAATTGTGTGGCATATCTGAATAGTGTTAAGGAACTTTGAATCATTGCTGCCCCACATTGTTGCTATCCCCAAGTTTCACACCAAGCACAAAAGTTCACACACTCTGATCCTTTCCCCACTTCCTTAGGCATAAACCGTTGACCGGGTCTGGGACTAGGGGTGGATTCAGCCGCACCTAGACTTGTCTTTCGAGGAGTTTAGAAAGCAAGGGGGTCCACTCTGAACCTCGTGACCGAATGGGAGGAAATTCCTTGCCCCTTTTCCCTAATCCATGTCACAATAATCCCATCCTGCCTTGATTTCCCTGACTCTGTAAATAATTTTTAATTCATGTACCAACTACTTTAATCTGTTGTTAATTTGATTTTGCCTTTGTATGCTTTTCCACGTCGAATAAGTAGTAGAAGGGACCTTGCCATCAAATTCTGTTAAGTCACGCTTCTCACATTCATATTAAAAATATTAGCTTTTCCCCTAATATTTGTGACGCTTATCTTTTAAGCGGCCTAAACCACTCAGCATAGTCCCCTTTCGTGACAGGGTCCCTTCTTGGGGAGGTAGGCATATCCCCTCCTGCCTTGCCTCCCCTTCCCAGTTGCCCCTGCAAAACAGATATGGGGCTCTGGAACTCGAGGGCCAGAAAATTGTGGTTGCAGAGGAATGCCCAGGATGACTCTGTCAGCACCATGTGTTACGACTGCCTCCTTTAAGAAAAGGAGGGTCATCATCGTAGGCAATTCCCTTCTGAGGGGAACAGAAGGCCCGATATGCCCCCAGAACTATCACACAGGGAAGTCTGCTACCTCCCTGGGGCCCAGGTTAGGGACATCACCAGGAAACTCCTTGATATGGTACGGCCCTCGGATTATTGCCCACTACTGGTCATGCAGGTGGGCAGCAACGAGATTGAGGAGAGCAATCCAAAAGGCATCAAAAGGGACTTCAGGGCACTGGGGTGAATGGCTGCAGGATCAGGAGCACAGGCAGTGTTTTCCTCAAGCGAGCGAGTGGATGAAGCCCACTACAGGCAGATGGCAGCAGCCTCATGGTCACAAACCCTGGTCCTCATGGAGCACTTCAACCACCCCGATATCTATTGGAGGGACAACACGGCAGGGCACAAGCAAGCCAGGAGGTTCCTGGAATGCGTCAATGACAACTTCCTTCTCCAAGTGATAGAGGAGCCGAGCAGGAGGGGTGCCATGCTGGACCTTGTTCTCAGCAATAGGGAGGGGCTGGTGGGGAATGTGAACCTCAAGGGCAGCCCTGGCTGCAGCAACCAGGAAATGGTGGAGTGTGAGATCTTTAAGGAGGCGAGGAGGGTGTGCAGCAAGCTCGCTACCCTGGACTTCAGGAGAGCAGACTTTGGCCTCTTCAGGGAACTGATTGGAAAGGTTCCATGGGATGAAGCCCTGGAGGGAAGAGGGGCCCAAGAAAGCTGTCAAGTATTCAAGGACCTTCTCCTCCAAGCTCAGGAGTGATGCATCCCAATGAAGAGGAAGTCAGGTAATAGCGCCCAGAGGCCTGTGTGGATGAACAGGCAGCTCCTGGACAAAGTGAGGTGCAAAAAGGAAGCCTACAGAGAGTGGAAGCAGGGACAGGGAGCCTGGGAGGATTACAGGGAAGCTGTCTGAGAAGTCAGGGATCAGGTCAGGAAAGCTAAAGCCCTGACAGAATTAAAGCTGGCCAGGGACATCAAGGTCAACAAGAAGGGCTTCTATAGGTACATAGGGGATAAAAGGAAGAGCATGGAAAATGTGGACCCTCTGCAGAAGGAAATAGGAGAGCTGGTTTTCCAGGACATGGACAAAGCCGAGGTACTCAATGCTTTTTCTGCCTCGGTCTTCACTGTCAAGGGTGCAAGCCATACCCCCCGAGTCATGGAAGGCAAGGGCAGGGACTGGGAGAATGGAGAGCCACCCATGGTTAGAGAGGATCAGGTTCGGAAGCAACTCAGGAACCTGAAGGTGCACAAGTCGATGGGACCTGATGAAATACATCCACAGGTCCTGAAAGAACTGGCGGGTGAGGTTGCAAAACCTCTATCCGTCATATTCGAAAAGTCATGGTTGTCTGGTGAAGTTCCCACTGACTGGAAAAGGGGAAACATAACCCCCATCTTTAAAAAGGGAAAAAAGGAGGACCTGGGAAACTACAGGCCAGTCAGTCTCACCTCTGTGCCTGGCAAGATCATGGAGCATATCCTCCTGGAAATCATAAGGCACATGGAGAATGAGGAGGTGATTGGTGACAGCCAACAGGGCTTCACTAAGAGCAGATTATGCATGACGAATCTGGTGGCCTTCTACGATGGGGTCACGACCTTTGTGGATGAAGGAAGGGCAACCAATGTCATCTACCAGGACTTGTGCAAACCCTTTGACACCATCCCGCACAACATCCTTGTCTCTAAACTGGAGAGGCATGGATTTGACGGATGGACCGCTTGATGGATAAGGAACAGGCTGGCTGGTCGCACTGAGAGAGTTGTGGTCAATGGGTCAATGTCTGAGTGGAGACCAGTGACGAGCAGCATTCCTCAGGGGTCAGTGTTGGGACCGGTCCTGTTTAACATCTTTGTGAGCGACATGGACGATGGGATTGAGTGCATCCTCAGCAAGTTTGCTGACTACACCAAGCTGTGTGGTGCAGTCAACACGCTGGAGGGAAGGGATGCCATCCAGAAGGACCTTGACAGGCTGGAGAGGTGGGCCACTACCAACCACATGGAGTTCAACAAGGCCAAGTGCAAGATCTTGCACCTGGGATGGGGCAATCCCAAGCACAAGTACAGCCTGGGTGGAGAATGGATCAAGAGCAGCCCAGAGGAGAAGGACCTGGGGGTACTGGTGGATGAAAAGCTGGACATGAGCTGGCAGTGTGTGCTGGCAGCCCAGAAAGCCAACCGTATCCTGGTCTGTATCCAGAGAAGCGTGGCCAGCAGGTCGAGGGAGGGGTTTTCCCCTTCTACTCTGCTCTCATGAGACCCCACCTGGAGTACTGCATCTAGCTCTGGGGTCCTCAACATAAGAAGGACTTTGAGTGGTTGGAGCAAGTCCAGAGGAGGGCCACAGAGATGATCAGAGGGCTGGAGCACCTCTTTTCTGTTTCCAATCCTTGTTTCTGTTTCAGGGTCTTCTTGGGGTCGCCATCTCCATAATCACTCTTCTGCCATTTCTGTCTTGCACAATTCTGAGACAGACTTCGAGATGTACTATTAAGGGTTTACCTTTTGTCTAGTAAAGCACATGTGCTTAATTAATTAATCACTCTGTTAAAACTGTCTCTACATGATTAGCTTGACTGGATTTTAAACCAGCCTTGGGTGGGTCTATACAAGGAGCAGGTTGAGAACAAACATTCTGGGCCTGTTGAGCAGTATTTCTGCACTTTTGCAAGACCCCAAACCTCAGACCTAAACCTACACTAGAGTCTATGAAAGATTCCTTTACAATTCCCTCCTTTTGTTTTTATTATCTTTAAGGTCCCTTCCAACCCTAATCATTCTATGATTCTATGATTCTATTTGCATATTTACTTGCAATTCATATTTATTGTAATTCCAGGTGGCACCTTAAATCTTAGTCAATAAGCTAGTAAAACAAGTAATACAACATTATAACAATATTGTTCCACATACAAGCAGTAAAACCACTACAACAGTTATTGCAGTCCCTTTCTTTAACCATGTGGACAGATCAGGGAACCAAGAAGTTAACCATGAAAAGCTTTCCGGAAATCCCCAGGAAGTGTTACCAAAATACCATGATGCTGGTTCAAACACCATGTTCCTCTTCCAGTCAGCAGTTCCCGGATATGTACATGATAAGAATAGGGATTCCAAGGCCTTAGTTTTGGCCATACACCATATTTTCTCCAATTATCTGAGAATCTAACAGTAACACAAAATTCAACAGCCAATGAAGGATCAAAGGAATAATTCCACTTGATTTTGGTATTTTTGGTAACTGTAACATTCTTAACAGATTGAATCTGAAAACCTCGAATTTCACAAAAGGTTTGACATGTACGATTACTATGCTTCACCACAGTCTCATTTGTCACTGGATCTTGATAGCGTAAGAAAAATTTTTGACCACAGTGTGTCAGTCCAGGGCAACTGAGAGTAGATCAGGATGAAGAGGTTAAGGTAGCCCTTCATTCTGGTGTGGAATCTTTACGCACATGTGAATGACGGATCCAGGTTTCTTTCCCCTGCACCTTCACAGCATAAAAAGAGGTTAGTTACACCATATATGGTCTTTCCCATTTCAGTTCAAATCTGTTCTTTCTTTTCAAATTTTTACATAAACTTTATCACCAGGTTGTATATCATGTACCTGGATTTCAGGTGTCACTCCCTGATACCAATAAGCATGATTTCTCAATTGTGAAAAAGAATGCTGTAAATGCAACAAATAACGGGTTACCTGTTCATCTCCATCCAACAGGCTCGTCTGAGCTGGAACATAAGTTGCTGGAACAGCTATAATCCTCCCAAATAATATTTCTGCAGGTGAAACTCCTACTGGTTGTCTAGGCATATTCCTAATATCCCATAATACTAAGTTTAATGCCTCTGGCCATTTTAACCCTGTTTGTTTACAAACCTTCACTAATTTTTCCTTAATTGTTCGATTCATCCTCCTTACCTGACCTGACAATTCTGGATGATAGGGTGTATGTAACTGTGCTCGGATACCTGAGGAGTGATAGACTTGAATTAAAACAGCTGCAGTAAAATGTGCTCCCCTATCAGAATCAATGATTTCAGGAACTCCATATCTAGCAATAATTTCCTTCAAAAGGGCTTTAACAACTGCCTTTGAGGCATTTTTTTGAGTGGGGAAAACTTCAACCCATCCTAATAATTGTTCAACAATAACAAGCAAATATGTAAATCCCATGGCTTTAGGCATTTCAGCACAGTCTATTTGCAGTTCTTGGAATGGATACATTGCCGGGGGTTGTTTTCCCAGGGGTGCCTTGATTCTGAGAGATGTATATTCTTTACAAAGTCGGCAGCTTTCACGAATTCTTTTTGCTGCAGCATAAATTCCTGGGGCCGCCCACAGTCTCTGAACCCTCAAGGCAATGTTCCCAGGACCCCATGTGTTTTTTCATGATGCCAGCGTGTAATCGGCAATAAATACCTTTTCGGGAGTAACGGTTTATCCCCTAAAATCCACTGTCCTCCATGATGCTGAGCTCCGAGTTTCTCCCATATAGCTGTTTTTCTTCCCCCAGCAGCTCTTCAGAAAGTTTCTCTTTGTCAAGTAGCTCGGTGTCAGGTTCCTTTTCCGAAATCAAAGTCATAGTGAAGATGACTTTTCAAGCAGCAGTTTTTGCTGCCTGATCAGTGAGAGCATTTCCTTTGGATATTTTATCCTGCTTGTTGGTATGAGCCTTAATATATATCACAGTCAACTCAGAGGATAGTTGTATTGCCTCCAGTGAGTCTTTTATTAGCTCCCCGTGCGCAATGGTTTTACCTGAAGAGGTAAGAAACCCCCTTTCTTCCCACAGCACACCTGTGGCATGGCATACTCCAAAGGCGTATTTTGAGTCCGTGTAGATGTTAACGCGGTTCCCAATAGCATACTCAGCTGCTTTGGTAAGAGCCAGAATTTCCACTCCCTGCGCACCTAGATTGGGGGATAAAGGTCCAGCCAATAATACCTGGGTCTCCGTGGTAATGGTGTATCCAATGCATCTCTGACCACTTTCATAATATGACGATCCGTCTGCAAAAAGATTCAAATTTGGGTGATCCAAAGGTTGATCTGTCAAGTCGTCTTGTGGCTTGCTGGTGGTATTTACCACTTGGGTACAGTCGTGGTCATTCTTCTCACCATCTGTAGGCAGTGGCATCAGGGTGGTGGGATTCAAAGTATTGCACCTTTCCAGCTTCAAATTATCAGCAAGCAAAAGTATTAGTTCGGATCGGTGTGCCCTTTGCGGAGGAAGTGCCTTCTCTGCATATTGTTTTAAAAGGATTTCCACTTCATGAGGCACACACACCGTGAGGGGATGTCCCAGGACTATATTTCAAGTTCTTTCTACTAACTCAGCGGCAGCTGCTATAGCTCAAATACAATAAGGAGTTCCTTTAACTACTGGATCTAAAGAGCAGGAATAATATGCTACAGGTCTTTCATAGGGACCTAAAGTTTGAGTCAAAACTCCATTCGCTGTTCCCTTATTTCCAGTACAATAAAGTTTTAAATGTTTTGGTATAATCCGGGATCCGTAGAGTTAGGGCTTTTAACAATGCTCCCTTCCACTTCATCATTTTTTGTTGCCTCATGTAATGGTTTAGCTATTTCACTAAACCTGGGGATCCACGGTCTGCAAAATTGCACTTGACTTAGGAATCCCCTTAACTGCTTCTTAGTCACAGGTCTGAGTATCTCTTGTACTGCCTTTATACATTCAGGGTCTATCCCTTTCTCCCGGCTTAAAATTAAACCCAAGGTACTTCACCTGTTGTTGACAGAGCTGTAGTTTGGATAGAGATGCACGGTGACCCTTCTTTGCAAGTTGTATACATAAATATTTGGTGTCACAAACACAATCAGCTTTTGACTTACTTACAATTAAAAAATCATCCACATATTGTACCAGTTCTGATGCACATGGAAAAATAGTAGGTGAGAAATAACATGTTCATTTACAGCACGTAAATTTTGTACAAATCGATACTCAGGATCTCCATCCTTATCCAGTCTGTGTTTACTAACAGGTAAAATTGGAGTATTATAAGGACTTCTACGTTCTTTCAATATTCCATTTTCCAAGAAATTTTCAATCTGTTTTCCAGTGCTAGGCATTGCTTCAGAAATTATGGGGTATTGTCTAATTGACGGTGGAGCCCCTCCTTTTGTTTGAATCACCGCTGGTTCTGCAGATTTTAACAATCATACCTCATCTCCAGAGGTACTCCACAGCTCAGAAGGGATCTCAATCAGTTCCTCAGGGATTCCTTTATTCTTCTGCTTCTCAGGTTTTAATTTCAGTATTGAGACTCCTATCATTACCAATTGGATTCCTTTTGGTGTTAGCGATATACATGTTCCAAATTCTTGTAACAAGTCTCATCCCAGCAAAGATACTGACATTTCTGGGGAAATGACAAATCTTCCCCAAGCCATTTTACCTCCTAATATCACTGGGAGGGGAAAGGAAAGAATTCTTTACCAGCTAAGACCCCATCAATAATTACAGTATCAATAGAGACCTGTGGTATTTGAAAATTAAGTAAAGATAACGTTGCTCCAGTGTCTATTAAAAAATTTACTGAAATACAATTTACCTTTGCCGTGACGTGACTGTTATGATCTATCTTAATTCCTGTCAATTCCATACATTGATAACTCCAGTGTTTTCTTCTTTATTGAGAATGAGGTCTGGGTGGTCTCTCCACAGGAGTCCTTCCACTGGAGCTGATGGGTCTAAGAGGACAGTCGCGTTGTAGGTGTCCTAAATTACCACAATAAAAACACTCAAGGGCATTAGGATAAGAAGAAGTTGAAGAGGAAAAACCCCTTCCTCTCTGTCCTCTCCCTCTGCCCCCTTGCCAGAGAAAACCCTGACCTCTTTGTTGACTATAACCTTGAGTAATTGCTGCAGCTAAGAGAATGATTTCTCTCTCTTTCTCCTTCCTTTCTCTTTTTCATTCCGCTTTCAATTTTTCTTCTTCCTATCATTGTTTCTCCTCACTCTGTCCTTCATACACAAATGTAGCAATACTCAAGATTTTAGCCAAAGTATCTCCTTGCCATCCAGGCATATGTTTTTTGAAATATTTACTGATATCTGGGGCAGATTGATCTACAAATACACTTATAGCTAACAGTTCTTGAAAATTTTTTCGAGTCATACCTCCATATTTGAGTAAAGTAGCTTTTAGATGTCCCCAATAATCACTGGGATGTTCATCAGGTTTTTGTCTTCATTCCAGCACTTTTGTCCAATTAGTGACCCATTCTCCAGCTTGTCGGACCACTTCCACTAATTGTTGGATAGCGGTTCGATAAGCTGTCATTCCACCAGTAGTGGATATATCCAATTCAGGGTTATTTTCTGTCCAGGGGAGTAGTCCCTGGGCTTGCCCCCTTTGGGCAATCTCTCTATCTTTTTGCAAGATTTTTTCTCGATCCTCCAGACGAAACAATTCTTGGAGAAGGGTTCTCATGTCATTCCAATTGGGTGAATAATTAGTTATAATGCCAGATAATAATTGAGCACATTTTTCTGCATCATCCCGCAGTCTTGGCATTTTAGCCTGCCAAGCTACCAAATCTCCTTGTTTCCAAGGCTCATGTCTTACCACGGCAGTGACAGTGGAAGCCTCTGGCAGAGCTCCAGGTCCTGCCCTAGGGTTTGGGATGTAATCCTAGCGCATTGGGTACATGCCAATCCTTCCTGAGGACGATTCAAGTTCCTCTTCAGCTTTTGGAGCTGTTGGAACTAATAGTTCTCCACTATCATTTCTAGTTAAAGACTCTTTCCTTTGTTGGGTTCAATTATACCAAATATACCAATAATCAATATCCTGACTCCCTGTATCCTCGAGGATAACTCAGGAACTTCAACTTCTGAGACATAAAGGATCCCTTAGGAGGCCATATATCTATTGGTCCTCCTCCTCTAGTCCTTGTTAGGAATGGCCATTCCTCCTGCCACAATGTAATCAGTCTCCTCTTCTATAAACTCTGTGCCAAGTTTACGTTTTTCCAATTCTCTAAAACCTCAGCAAGGGGCGTCCCCCTTTCTTAGCTGGGTGTCGTTCCCATTCTCTCAACCAGCTATAGCTTTTTCAGCAATTTTAAACACAAGAGGTTCTCAGTAAATCTGTTCTGAATTTACCCATGCCCAAATACTCTGGACCCACCTGGTCCTGTTTGTTGCCAGCAATTTGAGCGTTGGTAACAGGTTATCCAGAAGTATCTCTGAATTTCCTATCATCTCTTGTGTCCTAGAGTCCCATCTGGGTCGCCAATTTCTGTTAAAGATTTTTCACCAGACAAAGCGGGTTGCCCTAGGTATGCTATTTATTTAATCACAACTCAGAGTTGGGCTACCACCTCAGTGAGTGGCAAATGGCCCAAGATCTTGCACAGTTTATATACCATTCAATCAATACCCATTACATAAGGTCTGAAGTCTTTGTATATTTCCACTCAGCCTTTCAGTCCCCAAAGCTCATCGTTTATCAAAGACCATCACAATCCCCTGTCTCAGCTGCATTCTTTTCTGTTTCCAATCCTTGTTTCAGTTTCAAGGTCTTCTTGGGGTCACTGTCTCTATAATCACTCTTCTGCCATTTCTGTCTTGCACAATTCTGAGACAGACTTCGAGATGTACTATTAAGGGTTTACCTTTTGTCTAGTAAAGCACATGTGCTTAATTAATTAATCACTCTTAGTTGAATCTGTCTCTACATGATTAGCTTGACTGGGTTTTAAACCAGCCTTGGGTGGGTCTGTACAAGGAGCAGGTTGAGAACAAACATTCTGGGCCTGTTGAGCAGTATTTCTGCACTTTTGCAAGACCCCAAACCTCAGACCTAAACCTACACTAGAAACTATGAAAGATTCCTTTACACCTCTCCTATGAAGAAAGGCTGAAAGAATTGGGCTTGTTCAGCCTGGAGAAGAGAAGGCTCCAGGGAGACCTTATAGCACCTTGCAGTACCTGAAGGGGGTCGACAAGGAAGCTGGGGGGGGGGGGGGGGGGCTTTTTACAAGGGCCTGTAGTGACAAGACAAGGGGTAATGGGTTTAAATTGAAAGCAGGGTGATTTAGACTAGATATCAGGAAGAAGTTCTTCCCAGAGAGGGTGGTGAAGCACTGGAACAGGTTGCCCAGAGAAGCTGTGGATGCCCCATCCCTGAAAGTGTTCAAGGCCAGGCTGGATGAGGCTTGGAGCAACCTGGTCTAGTGGAGAGTGTCCCTGCCCATGGCAGGGCTTTGGAACTAGATGATCTTTAAGGTCCCTTCCAACCTAAACCATTCTGTGATTCTGTGATAAAAAACCTTTGCAGCTGGGAGAAGCTCAATTAGGTGCAGCATTGTTCCCAGCAAGAGCTACTTTTTTTCTCTCTACCTCAGGAAACACTGTCCTCACAGATGAGGATGTCAGCAGCAGCTCAGCCTGTCTGTGGTTGCTGAGTTCGAGCTGCCGGTCATGTTTTTCCTACAACTGAAACAAAAATAAGAACAAAGGCAGCTTGCTGATTTGTAGCCCACACAGCCTCGGAGTCTTTCAAGCAATCTCAGACTTTCAGTGCTGATAGTGTAGGAAGGACATCTGATTAATCATCATGAAAGTCTACAGAAGATGAATCAGGATTATACAAATTCCATGTAATTTGTGTAACACTACTTTCTGTATGGAAAACTTCCTTTGCTGTTGTTGTAAAGATCTCTACCGAACAGAACCCTAAATATGCAGCGATTAGCAAACCATCACCCGAACTTGGGGTTGTGTGACCTGTTTTCCAGTTTTTGCAGGGGCTGGACTGGGCAGGAGCTGTAAGGCTGCGCAGCAGAGGGGAAGGGTCCTGTGGGAGGGGGCTGATGTCGAGAGAAGCAAACTAAAACCCATGTCAGCAGAGAAGTCTATCAGGTTGTGAGAAAATCCTTCAGGAGCAGCAATAAACACCCAAACCCTGTGATAATCAGAAATAACTTTGATCAAAACTTTTGATAAGAGAAGGGAGAAATGCATATATAGTTTCCATCTGAGTATTAAACTCAGTATATATTGATATAAAACCCTGGATTAAATCCAGAATATTTAAAATATTGGCAAGCTCATACTTATGTTAAACAGTTAATAATAATAACAAATAATCCCCTGAGCCCCTTAAAAGCTTTGCTCTTATACAAGCCATTTTCCCTAGTGATCATTTTAAGAAAACAGGATTTTTTACAAATAGCTAGGAGACATCTAAATTCCTCACAATGCTGTACTGACCATTACGAGCTCCACTTCATTCACCACCTGTGGCGCGAGGGGGAAAATGGTCCCTCCCTAGGAAAAGCAGATGCTCTTGCCACCATTTCCATTTCTTTCAAATTGCAAATATTGCTGCCTCTGAAGTGGTTCTCCCTCCTAATGGTCCTAATGGTATTTGGTAACAACTGAGCTGGCTCCTGTGATAGCAGTTGCCCAGGCCATAAGTCAAGAATGAGCATAAGGTGGAGTTTCAGCAATACCTGCTTTTGACACAAAAAATAACAGCAGATTACAGTGAAAAACTGAGAGTCTCTCCATGCAGTTGCCACTTATGCCAATGGTGAACTCACTACTGAAAATAATTCACAGGTGCCTGTGTTACACATTGGGTCTGTCACACTGTAAGTTGGGAGGAGATGAATGTGACTTCCCAGTTCCGAAGTGCCATGGAGCAATGCTAAGCCTTGTGCAAAGAGCAAGGCACGCAAAGCTTGTAACACGTCTCACAGATTCACAGTGTGTTAGGGGTTGGAAGGGACCTCTAGAGATTGTCTAGTACAACCCCCTGCCAGAGCAGGATCACCTAAGAGCAGATCACACAGGAACAAGTCCAGGCAGCTTTTGAAAATCTCCAGAGTAGGAAACTCCACCACCTCTCTGGGCAGCCTGTTCCAGTGCTCTGTCACCCTCACAGTGAAGAAGTATTTCCTCATGTTCAGGTTGAACCTTCTGTTTTCCAGTCTATGGCCATTGCCCCTAGTCCTGTCACTGGACACCACTGAGAAGAGCCTGGCCCCATCCTCCTGACACCCACCCTTTAGGTATTTATAAGCACTGATAAGATCCCCCCTCAGCCTCCTCTTCTCCAAGCTAAACAGACCCAGCTCTCTCTGCCTTAACTCATATGGAAGGTGCTACAGGCCCTTAATCATCTTAGTGGCCCTGCGCTGGACCCTCTCCAGTAGCTCCTTGTCCTTCTTGAACTGAGGAGCCCAGAACTGGACACAGTACTCCAGGTGAGGCCTCACCAGCGCAGAGTAGAGGGGGAGGATAACTTCCCTCGACCTGCTGGCCATGCTCTTCTTAATGCATCCCAGGATGTCATTGGCTTTCTTGGCCCCAAGGGCACCCTGTTGGCTCATGGTGATCCTGTTGTCCACCAGGACTCCAAGGTCCTTTTCCCCAGAGCTTCCCTCCCCAACCTGCACTGGAACATGGGGTTGATCTTCCCCAGATGCAGTACTGCACACTTGCCCTTATTGAATTTCATTCGATTTCTCCCCGCCCAGCTCTCCAGCCTGTCCAGGTCACGATGGATGGCAGCACAGCCTTCTGGCATGGCAGCCACTCCTCCCACTTTGGTATCATCAGCAAACTTGCTGAGAGGACATTCTATCCCTTTGTCCAGGTCATTGATGAATATACTGAATAGGGCTTGATGCAGCACTAACCCCTGGGGGACACCACTAGCCACAGGCCTCCAACTAGACCCTGCCCCATTGACCACAACTCTCTGAGCTGTTTCCTCCAGCCAGTTCCCAATCCACCTCACCACCCAATGGTCCAGTCCATACTTCCTAAGCTTGTCTATGAGGATGCCATGGGAGACAGTGTCAAAAGCTTTGCTGAAGTCGAGGTAGACCACATCCACTGCCTTCCCTTTGTCCATCCATCTAGTGATGCCATCATAAAAAGCTATCAGATTGGTCAAGCATGACTTCCCCTTGTTGAATCCATGCTGACTACTTGTGATTAGCTTCCTTTCCTCAACATGCTTTGAGGTGGCTCCAAGAACAAGTTGTTCCATCATCTTTCCAGGGATGGAGGTGAGGCTGACCAGCCTATAGTTACCCAGGTCCTCCTTCTTGCCTTTTTTGAAGATTGGAGTAACACTGCCTTTCCTCCAGTCCTCAAGCACCTCTCCTGTTCTCCAGGACTTTTCAAAGATTATGGAGAGTGGCCTAGCAATGACTTCCACCAGCTCCCTCAGCACTTGTGGGTGCATCCCATCAGGGCCCATGGGTTTGTGGATGTTCAGTTTGCTTAATTGATCTCTAACCCAATCCTCTTCAACTGAAGCAAAACCTTCCTTTCTCATGACTTCCTCTATGGTTTTCAAGCTCGGGGACTCCTGAGGACTGGTCTTAGCAGTAAAGACTGAGGCAAAGGTGGCATTCAGTAACTCCGCCTTCTCCATATGCTCGGTCACCAGGGCACCCACTTCATTCAGCAGTGGGCCAACATTTCCTCTGGTCTTCTTTTTTCCTCCAGTGTACTTGAAAAAGCCTTTCTTGTTGTCCTTGACCTCTCTTGCCAGGTTCAGTTCTAAGGAGGCCTTAGCTTTCCTTATTGCATCCCTACATCCTCTGACAACATTTTTGTATTCCTCCCAAGGGGTCAACCCCTTCTTCCATGTTCTATATACTTCCTTTTTCCACTTAAGTCTATTCATTAACTCCCCGCTCATCCATGCAGGTCTCCTAGCTCTCTTACTTGATTTCTTACTCTTCGCGATGCTTTGGTCTTGAGCTTGGAGGAAATGGTGCTTGAATATTAACCAGCTCTCATGGGCCTCCTTACCATCCAGGGCCCTATCCCACAGGACTTCTACAAGCAGGTCCTTGAAGAGGCCAAAGTTAGCCCTGCTGAAGTCTAAGGTAGTGACCCTGCTTGTGGCTCTGTGCCTGCGGCATATGATCCTGAACTCCACCATCTCATGGTCACTACATCCAAGGCTTCCCCCTACCTTCACATCCTTGGCAAATCCCTCTTTGTTCATCAGTACAAGGTCCAGCACTACTTCTCTCCTTGTCAGCTCCTCCACCATCTGTGTCAAGAAGTTATTGTCAATGCACTGGAGGAACCTCCTGGCATTCCACGCTGCTGGTCTGTTGTGCCCCGCACTGGAACACCCTGCTCCCGTCTGGCAAGGGGAGGCGGAAGGTGCGGCAGGACTGAGGGGAGGGGATGGACAGATGAGCAGTCTCTGCTGGCTTTCCCCTCTGGTACAAAAGGGCAGGTGCTAAATTTCTTTGCCTTTGTTTCACACAAAGGAAGCAGATACAGAACAGTTATCTGGCTGAAAGGGGTGACAGTATTTCCTGTGGGGTGGGAGGTGAGGGGGGCAGCTGCTCCCACCCCAGCTGCTCTGTCCTGATCCCCTCCCCATAGAACTAGGGTGTTTCCCCCATGCATTGTGATGGCTAAGCATTATCCATCGGTAAGACATCCCTCATTGTTGCTGGTGACAATACTCGGGGTTGACCGTACAT
The DNA here is from genome assembly GCA_027574665.1 of Rhynochetos jubatus. Taxonomy (NCBI): domain Eukaryota; kingdom Metazoa; phylum Chordata; class Aves; order Eurypygiformes; family Rhynochetidae; genus Rhynochetos; species Rhynochetos jubatus. The sequence goes on along the minus strand of CM050689.1, from coordinate 7,896,273 downwards.
GTTGCAGCCCTGATTAGATTGTTTAATGGCAGCCTGCTCAGGGAGATTACAAGCACGTTGTGGGCATCAGCTCCTCCAGCACCTGCACACGTGGTCTGCGGGGGCTGACCCACCGCTTCAGACCTGGGGTGTCTTGCATCTTTGTTGCTTTGCCTCTGGGAAACCTCTGCCTCAGGAATATCACACCCATGTGCCCCTGCTCCCTCACCAAGGCCTGCTTGCGCTGCAGGCTCAATGTCTGTGGCTTCCTTCCACCCAGGTTGCAATTGTGTGGCTCTGTGCAGAGAAATCACTTGCATAACAGGTTGATGACTTTTCATACTAGTTTCAGTTGACTTTGAAAAATGAAGGTGGGGTGCTAGCAAATGAGCGAAATGCTTTTGTCTGAAGGACAGGTGGGGAAGTCCTTTTTCGTCTGCTGCAGATGCAGGCTCCGGGGCCTGTGGTAACACAACCCACAGGGATCCCAGGCTTTGGCAACACAAAGGATGGGAAACAGCATTTGTCCTTATTAGCTCTTAAAATAAGACTGATATGACAAAATTGCAGCAGTGGTAGCTTAGAAAATAAATAACTGCTTAATTTCCACAACACGGAGGTGTTCTTACTCCATTCCTAGACTACTGCAATTACTAAACTAAAAGGATGATCAAACTTAAAAATTGAAACCAACCCCCCAAAATTCCCAACTCCCCTCCCACCCCTGATACACTAAACCTATCTCAAATTCACAGCAAACACCTTGGATCTCAAAATGACACATTCCAACAAAAAGTGAGCAGATCCTACTCTGCCTGAATTACAGTTCTGTGCAAGGAGAGAGTAATCCTGAAATGCATTATACTTATAGTAATCAGGAATATATGTCAATATCTAACATAGCCCTGGAGCTTAATGTATGCTAGAGCTGTGTCGTGGTTTAACTCTGGCTAGCAAAATACCACGAAGCTGCTCTCACAAATTCCCCTCCCCTCCTCCAGTGGAGGGGAAGAATCAGAGGAAAAAGAAATAAGGAAGCTCGTAAAATTGAGATAAGAACTATTTACTAATTAAATCTAAATTAATATATACAAACACTACTAATAATAAATAATTAAAATAATAGAAAATAAAACATATGATACAATATGATACAATTATAATACAATTACGATACAGTTGCTAACCACCCACTAACCAGTGCACAACCAGGTGCTGAGAAGTGAGAGTCAGAGCCAGAGAGCCGCAGCCCAAGGGCCGGAGCCCGAGAGCTGTCGTGGCAGATTCCGAACAAACCCTGTCAGTGACAGCATGACCGGTGAACCTAAGCAAACCCACCAAGTCCCTCACAAATGAGCCAGCACAGGAGTTAGCAAAGCAGCTAACGCAGGAGTCAGGGAGGGTGTTAGCAAGCGTACGGAAGCAAAAGAGCAAGAGAGAGAGCAATGGCTCCCAGACCCGCTCCTCGCCTATGCCCCAAGCATGACATACTATGGAATGAAATACTACCTTGGTCAGTTTGGGTCAGCTGCCTGAACTGTGTGTCCCCTACGCTGCCAGTAGCAAGAGAGTGAGAGCTGGGAACACAGCTGCAGTATCTGAAGCAGAGAAAGACCTTGAATTCAGTGCAGGCATTCCCCAGCGCCAGCTAAGAACTTAAGAGTACTTCCTTCACCATCCAGGAACACAGCTTCATAGCAGCCATGGTAAAGAGAGTTAACTCTTTCCTGACTGCACCCAGCACAAGATGCAACAGCTATTAATGAACTGACACAATGGGGAAAATTAGTTGATGCAGGAATAAAAGCAGTAACTACCAAGACAGCAAAGCCAGCCTTGAAGCCTCTTGGTGAAGAGTTACGCAGTGCAGCTGACCTTCTGGAGCCAGAGATCATATGAGGACTCTTGGGATCAAAGGTGGTTGTACCGAGGAGGTGGCTTGCAGAGCTTTATGCAGATACAGAAGGTAAATTCCCTCATACCATTCCAGAGGAAGCTATTTCTCTAGTCCATCAAGAACAGTGCTTTGATTTAACTGCATGAGGAAAGGGCTGGAGCAAGTCAGAAGGCGGCAGTATTCAAATGCCTCCTGCTGTTCAAATACCACAAGAAGGTCTCAGCTGTGCCCCAAATCAGCTCAGAGAATTACTGCATTTCAATAATTTTAGCCAGGGTCATCTTGAGGTCCAAAAAAAAATTATGTTCTGGACACTTTCCAATGTAACAACTGTTTTGCTGTACAGAACATGGCACTGCTGAACATGGCCTGCATACTCAGTGAAGGCCAGGAATGTGAAATTTAAAATGCCACAGCAAAGGCAAAATGAATCCCAAACCATAAATTTTGGAGACCTCTTCATTTATGAACCTCTCATGTGCCTCTATTCTTGGGCTTGCTGGAAGTAAGATCACTCTCATAAGTTTAATGCTCTATTACTGTCATGGTTTAGCCTTACCTGGCAATTAAGTACCACTCAGTTGCTCCATCATCTCTTCCTCTCCCTGCCAGTGCAGGAGGAAAGTTGGAGGAAAAAAAAGGAAAGCTCGAAGAAGTTAAGAGCTATTTAATATTATAAATGAAACTTATACTGATACTAACAATACTAGTACTACTAAGTAATTAAAACAATAGAAGATAGAACATATGATACAATATCTCACCACGTATGGACTGACACAGCCAGATCCCAGAGGGATCTGCCATCCAGAGGGACCTTGACAGGATGGAGAGGTGGGCCTCTGCCAACCTCATGAAGTTCAACAAGACCAAGTGCAAGGTCCTGCACCTGGGTTGGGGCAATCCCAAGCACAAGTAGAGTCTGGGTGGAGAATGGATAGAGAGCAGCCCTGAGGAGAAGGACTTGAGGGGAAATGGTGGACGACAAGCTGGACATGAGCCGGCAGTGTGCGCTGGCAGCCCAGAAAACCAATCATATCCTGGGCTGTATCCAGAGAAGCGTGGCCAGCAAGTTGAGCGAGGTGATTCTCCCGATCTACTCTGCTCTTGTGAGACCCCACCTGGAGTACTGTGTCCAGCTCTGGGGTCCTCAACATAAGAAGGACTTTGAGTGGTTGGAGCGAGTCAAGAGGAGGGCCACAAAGATGATCAGAGGACTGGAGCACCTCTCCTATGAAGAAAGGCTGAGAGAATTGGTCTTGTTCAGCCTGGAGAAGAGAAGGCTTCAGGGAGACCTTATAGCACCTTGCAGTACCTGAAGGGGGTCGACAAGGAAGCTGGGGGGGGGGGGGCTTTTTACAAGGGCCTGTAGTGACAAGACAAGGGGTAATGGGTTTAAATTGAAAGCAGGGTGATTTAGACTAGATATCAGGAAGAAGTTCTTCCCAGAGAGGGTGGTGAAGCACTGGAACAGGTTGCCCAGAGAAGCTGTGGATGCCCATCCCTGAAAGTGTTCAAGGCCAGGCTGGATGAGGCTTGGAGCAACCTGGTCTAGTGGAGAGTGTCCCTGCCCATGGCAGGGCTTTGGAACTAGATGATCTTTAAGGTCCCTTTGAACCCCAACCATTCTATGATTCTATGATCCCAAAAGAGCAAGAAGCAGAGCAGAGTGGACACGCCCCCCTACCCTGAGCCCAAGAGCCTGAGAGCAAGTAGGAAAAAAACCCAACTTGCTGACCCCCCAAACCATTAACAAAAGAATTGCTTCTCTGCTAACAGCCACTCAAAGAGATAACAAAAGGAACTAATGACCAAGCTATCAGCTAGCCCCCCAAATCCTTATTGATCTTCCCACCCCCAGTGCCACTTTCCCACCTTCCAAACTTCACATATACCCAACTTGACAACTGAGCCTGAGGTACCATGGAATGAAACAAAATCCCTCAGCTGCTGTGGGCCAGCTCGTCCCTGCCTGAAACCAGCACATTCTTCACTCATTGTTTCATAGCATTTACGTCATGCTCAGTTCCCACACTATTCAATAAATTCTCATTAACCCGCTCCCCGTTTCCTATCCCATCCTACACAGATATAATTTCCTTAGTCTATGGACCATCTAGGCAAAATGTCCATTAGTTCATTACTTCAGATTCCATCAGGTATGGGGGTCACTCAGGACAGGAAAGGTGGAGTGTTGCATGGGATCAATGGGAGCCAAAGCCAGCTCAGGTCAGGTCACTGCTGCACTTCTTGCAAGGCTTGCCCACTGTAGGTTTGGGTGATTTCTGCCAGAATGATTGCCTGCAACACATAACTCAGAACGGGGGTTAGTTGCAGCAACATATGTCCCTCATACAATTTAATTCATGGGCTATTTTCTCCTAGAATCAAATCTTGAGGCACACATCGAACTTCCCCATCTTCTCTCATTACCCACCAAATGCACCCAGGTCATTCATTGAGCGAAAGCAGTGTGACCATCATCGTTTAATTCCGTCTAGCAAAATACCATGAAGCCGTTCTCACAAATCCCCCCTCCCCTTCTCAAGCAGAAGAGGAAAAAACCAAGGAAGCTCATAAAATTGAGACAAGAATTCTTTACCAACTGAATCTAAATGAATATATGCAAATACAACTAATAATAACAAATTAAAATAATAGAAAATAAAACATATGATACAATATGATACAATTGCTCACCACGCACTGACCAATGCATAACCATGTGCTGAGAAGTGAGAGTCAGAGCCAGAGAACCCAAGAACTGCAGCCTGAGAGCAGAAGCCCAGGGGCCGGACTGTCCGAGGAGTTTAAGCAATTCAGAAAGGAGATGTTACAAACCCCACCTGCACGAGCCAGTGTCTCAGCTATTAGGAGGAAGAGTTCCTCTACTCAAAGAAAGGAATATAAAAGGTATCCATCACGCCGTACCCTGTGGTTTTACCTACGTGACCACGGAGAGGACAAGAGGAAATGGCATGGAAAACCTACCTCACACTTAGAAGAAGGAGTATGTGAACTGAAAGGGAAAAATTTCACCAGTGTGAATTCATCCAGGAAAATTGTTGCTCCCGTAGCCAAACAGCACCGGAGCAATAATCCATTCCTCCAAGACATGAGTGACTGTAAATCAGGTCACTTTTAGAGGGGCCCTGCCTCCAGCCAGGTGGAGGAAAGGGACAACCGTGTTTATTGGACTGTGTGGATTCGATGGCCTGGCACATCAGAGCCACAGCAGTACAAGGCTCTAGTGGACACGGGTGCACAGTGTACCCTCATGCCATCAAGCTATAAGGGGGTACAACCCATCAGTACTTCTGGTGTGACTGGGGGCTCTCAACAACTGACTGTGCTGGAGGCTGAAATAAGCCTGACTGGGGAGGAGTAGCAAAAGCACCCTATTGTGACTGGTTCAGATGCTCCGTGCATCCTTGGCATAGACTATCTTAAGAGAGGGTACTTTAAGGACCCAAAAGGGTACCAGTGGGCTTTTGGGATAGCTGCTATAGAGACTGATGAAATTGAGCAGCTGTCTGGCTTGCCTGGTCTCTCACAGGACCCTTCTGTTGTGGGATTGCTAAAGGTTGCAGATCAACAGGTGCCAATTGCCACCACAACAGTGCACCGGCGACAGCATCGTACTAACAGAGACTCTTTGCTTCCCATCCAGAAGCTGATTCGTCAGCTGGAGAGCCAAGGGGTGATCAGCAAAACCCGCTCACCCTTTAACAGCCCCATCTGGCCAGTGCGTAAGTCTAATGGGGACTACCGTGGCCTGAATGAAGTCACGCCACCACTGATTGCTGCTGTGCCAGACATGCTAGAACTCCACTACGAGCTGGAGTCAAAGGCAGCCAAGTGGTACGCCACAATTGACATTGTTAATGCCTTATTCTCCATTCCTTTGGCAGTGTAGGCCACAGTTTGCTTTCACTTGGAGGGACATCCAATACATCTGGAATCGACTGCCCCAGGGGTGGAAGCACATTTCTACCATCTGCCATGGACTGATCCAGACCGCACTGGAACAGGGCGCAGCTCCTGAACATCTACAGTACATTGATGACATCATTGTATGGGGCGACACAGCAGATGAAGTTACCTTTAAAGTACCCTCTCTTGACATAGTCAATGTCAAGGATGCACGGAGCATCTGAACCAGTCACAATAGGGTGCTTTTGCTACTCCTCCCCAGTCAGGCTTATTTCAGCCTCCAGCACAGTCAGTTGTTGAGAGCCCCCAGTCACACCAGAAGTACTGATGGGTTGTACCCCCTTATAGCTTGATGGCATGAGGGTACACTGTGCACCCGTGTCCACTAGAGCCTTGTACTGCTGTGGCTCTGATGTGCCAGGCCATCGAATCCACACAGTCCAATAAACACGGTTGTCCCTTTCCTCCACCTGGCTGGAGGCAGGGCCCCTCTAAAAGTGACCTGATTCACAGTCACTCATGTCTTGGAGGAATGGATTATTGCTCCGGTGCTGTTTGGCTACGGGAGCAACAATTTTCCTGGATGAATTCACACTGGTGAAATTTTTCCCTTTCAGTTCACATACTCCTTCTTCTAAGTGTGAGGTAGGTTTTCCATGCCATTTCCTCATGTCCTCTCCGTGGTCACGTAGGTAAAACCACAGGGTATGGCATGATGGATACCTTTTATATTCCTTTCTTTGAGTAGAGGAACTCTTCCTCATAATAGCTGAGACACTGGCTTGTGCAGGTGGGGATTGGAACATCTCCTTTCTGAATTTTTTATACTCCTCGGACAGTTCCTCTATAGCTGAGACACAGGCCTGCATGGGGGAAGAAACAGTGTCCTCTTATCCCCGGAACTTTTGAACCAAGTCCTCCACTATTGGGTCTTCATCCCTTTGCCAAGTCAATACTGCAAATACAGTGGCTAACGAGGGCGGTCCATTCTGCATTAACTTCCACCATATGGGTTGTGTGCACCTAAGTCTACCTGGATCAGTCCTCCTCTCATCACCATAAACTAACTCTAGCACAGCTAGTTCTCTCACATACTGGATAGCTTTCTCTATTGTGATCCATTTTCATACGTGACATGGCATGCTATCCTTAAAAGGATACCTTTCCCTCACACTATCCAGGAGTCGCCTCCAGAGGCTTACATTTTTTGTCTTCTTCCCAACTCCTCTGTCAATGCCACTCTCTCTAGCAAGTGACCCCAACTGCTTGGCTTCTCTACCCTCTAATTCAATGCTACTGGCCCCATTATCCCAGTAGCAAAGCAGCCAGGTCATGATATGTTCACCTTGACGATGGCCAAAGTCTCTCCAGATATCCCGGAGCTCCTTCAAGGCTAAAGATCGCATGGTTACATCTGCGTCACCATTATCACCATCATCCTCTGTCTCTGACTCTGCAACTGTCCCTTGGGATGGCCCTGCTGTCTCTTCCTTCACCTGTATCAGACGGACTGATTTACATTTCCATTTCTTTTTCTGTACAGGGGCAACTAACACTGGTGCTGGTTGACACTGACAATACCACACAGGGTTTTGCATGGCTGCATTGCACCCTACAGTGTGTAGAGCTGCAGCGGGAGGTGAAGCTGCAGCGGGAGGCAAAGCTACAGCAGAAGGCGGAACTGCACTGGGAGGCAGAGCTGCAGTGTCTCTCGAGGGGAGTTGACATCGCCGTGGAGGTAGAGTTGGCGCAGGGGGTGCAGTGATTGCACTGTCCATCGAGGGGCGCTTATGTCGCCGTGGGCGTGGAGTCGGTGCGGAGGATGGGCTACCTGTGAGCGGTGATGTAGCCATGGGGGACAAAGCCGGCACACAGGGCCTGCCTCTTCCCCAAGCACCGATAGCAGATGGGGCAGTATTCCAAAACATTTCTTTAACTTTACACAGGAGCACAAGAACATTCAAAAATGTGCTGATCACTTAGCAATAGGTCATCCTGAGACCATGAAAAATTTCCCAAATACTCATACACTTGTGCCATTGACCAGAGAGAAGAGGGGGAAAATTGGAATAATTTCCACACATCCACCCAACTGAATAATTCCTTCACATCCAACCCACTAAATGATTTCTCCTCTACAGGCTGTGTCCCAGAAGAGAAAAGGGAAAAGGTATAATTAGTGAAAGTCCCCATGAGATGACTCGTGAAACATGCAAATACTGCTAGTACTGCATACAGATACAGGATTACTCCCCAGACCAGTAGTATACAGACCAGCCAAACAAGACTCTTAAATCTGGTCAGAGCATATATGATCAGTATCATAAGGAGCACCCAAGGCAGTAAATCCCACCGTTTGATGAACAACCTAAAGATCCAAGAACTTAATGTGCTGACCAGCCACCACAGCATCTCTATGACCAATACTTATCACACAACTTGTTTTAACACACAGTAATCAGATCTGTTCTTATCTCAACCCTTCAAGCCCCACGTTGGGCACCAAAAAGGACTGTTGTGGTTTAACTCCGGCTAGCAAAATACCACGAAGCCGCTCTCACAAATCCCCCTCTCCTCCTCCAGTGGAGGGGAAGAATCGGAGGAAAAAGAAATAAGGAAGCTCGTAAAATTGAGATAAGAACTATTTACTAATTAAATCTAAATCAGTATATACAAATACTACTACTAATAAATAATTAAAATAGTAGAAAATGAAACATATGATACAATATATACAACACCATCCACTGACCAATGCACACCCAGATGTTGAGGGATGAAAATCAGACCAGAGAGCCTGAGAACCACAGCCCAAGAGCGAATGCAGCCCAAGAGCCACAGCCTGAGGGCCAGAGCCTGGGAGCTAACGCAGCAGATTCTGAGCGAACCCTATCAGTGATAACGCAGCCATGAACTCTAAACAATCCTCCAACTCCCTCAGAAACAAGCCAGCACATGAGTTAGCAAAGCAGCTAATGCAGGAGTGTTAGCAAGTGCCCAGGAGTAGGCGAGCAAGGGAGTAAAGGAGAGAGTAATGGGAAGAGTAATGGCTCCCGGACCCCTTCCCCACCCCAAAACCTGGAACATGATGTACTATGGAATGAAATACTTCCTTGGTCAGTTTGGGTTAGCTATCATTAATGTGTGCCCCCTACGCTGCTCGTGAGACAGCGAGAGCTGAGAACGCAGCTGCCATACCAAGCTGAGAAAGACCTTGAATTCAGCACAGACCCAGTGCCAGATTAGACTTTATCGTTGCTTCTCTTTGCAACTTCCTAGTAACTACAGTAAAGGGAGTTAAACTTTTCCTGACTGAACCCAGCACATATGCCCTGTTTACTGATGGGTCCTGTCGCATTTTAGGGAAACTTCGGAGGTGGAAAGCTGCTGTGTGGAGTCTCCCACAACAAGTTGCAGAGACTGCAGAAGGCCAAGGTGAATCCAGTCAGTTTGCAGACATAAAGGCCATCCAGCTGGCTTTGGACATTGCTAAACAAGAGAAATGGCCAGTGCTTTACCTCTGCACTGACTCGTGGATGTAGGCGAATGCACCGTGGGGGTGGCTACAGCAATGGAAACAGAGCAACTGGCAGTGCCGAGGCAAACCCATCTGGGCTGCCGCGCTATGGCAGGACATTGCTTCCCGTCTAGACAACCTGGTCATCAAGGTGTGTCATGTCGATGCCCACGTACCCAGAAGTCGAGCTACTGAAGAACATCAACACAATCAGCAGATGGATCAAGCTGCTAAGATTGCAGTGGCTCAGGTGGATCTGGACTGGCACCATAAAGGTGAGCTGTTCATGGCTAGGTGGGCCCATGACACCTCAGGCCACCAAGGGAGAGAATCCACATACAGATGGGCTCGTGACTGAGGGGTGGACTTGACCATGGATGCTATTGTGCAGGTCATTCATGAATGTGAGACGTGCTGCCATCAAACAAGCCAAGAGGGTATAGCCTCTTTGGTATGGAGGGCAATGGCTGAAATATAAATATGGGGAGGCCTGTCAAATTGACTATATCACACTCCCCAAAACAGGGCAAGTGCCATGTGCTCACAATGGTGGAGGCAACCATGGGGTGGCTAGAAACATATCCGGTGTCCCATGCCACTGCCTGAAATACTATCCCGGGCTTTGAAAAGCAGGTCCTGTGGTGACATGGCACCCCAGAAAGGATTGAATCAGATAATGGGACTCATTTCCAAAACAGCCTCATAGACACTTGGGCCGAAGACTAGGGCATTGAGTGGGTGTATCACATCCCCTACCACGCACCTGCCTCAGGGAAGGTCAAGCAGTGCAATGAACTTTTAAAGACCACCCTGAGAGCAATGGGGGGTGGAACACTCAAGAACTGGGATGCCAACTTGGCAAAGGCCACTTGGTTAGTTAATACTAAAGTATCTGTCAATCATGCTGACCCTGTGCATGCAAACCTTCTACGGATTGTGGAAGGAGATAAAGTCCCTGTAGTACATGCTAATACTATGGTGGGAAAACCAGTTTGGGTTACTCCCACCTTGGGCAAAGGCAAACCCATCCGTGGGGTTGCTTTTGCTCAAGGTCCTGAGTGCACTTGGTGGGTGTGCTGGGTTCAGTCAGGAAAGGGTTAACTCCCTTTACTCTGGTTGCCAGGGAACTATGTCGCTGGACAGTAAGGGAAAACATTGATAAGGCCTCAGCTGGTGCTGGGGATGGCCTGTACTGAACTCAAGGTCTTTTGTCCGCTTCGGATACTGTAGCTGACCCAGACTAACCAAGGAAGTATTTCATTCCATAGTACGTCATGTTCCGGTCTCTTGGGGTGGGGAAGGGGGTCCAGTAGCCATTACTCTTCCCTTCTCTCTCTCTCCCTTACTCCCTTGCTCGCCTCTCCGGGCAACTTGCTAACCCTCCTGCGTTAACTGCTTTGCCAACTCCTGTGCTGGCTCCTTTGTGTGGGAGCTGGTGGGTTGTTTTGAGTTTTCTGGCTGTGTTATCAGTGATAAGGTTTGCTCGGAATCTGCTGCATTAGCTCCCGGGCTCCAGCCTTCAGGCCACAGCTCTCGGGCTGCGATTGCTCTTGGGCTGTGGTTCTCGGGCTCTCTGGGTCTGATTTTCATCCCTCAACATCTGGGTATGCATTGGTCAGTGGATGGTGGGAAATTGTATCATATTGTATATATGTACTATATGTTTCATTTTCTACTATTTTAATTATTTATTAGTAGTAGTATTTGTATATACTGATTTAGATTTAATTAGTAAATAGTTCTTATCTCAATTTTACGAGCTTCCTTATTTCTTTTTCCTCCTTTTCTTCCCCTCTGTTGGAGGAGGGGAGGGGGATTTGTGAGAGCGGCTTCGTGGTATTTTGCTAGCCGGAGTTAAACCACGACAGTGGGTAATGAGAGAAGACGGCGAAGTCCGCTGTGTGCCTCAGGGGGATTTGATTCTGGGTGAACCTAACCCATGAACTAAATTGCATGATGGACATAAATTGCTGCCACTGGCCCCCGTTCTGAGTTCTTTGTTGCAGCCAATCGTTGTGGCAGAAACCACCCAACCCATCAAAGGTCAAATCTTGCCAATAGTGCAGCAGTGACCTGACCTGAGCTGGCTTTGGCACCCAACGATCCCACGCAACACTCCACCTTTCCTGTCCTGAGTGACCACCACACCTAATGGAACATGCAGTCATGGACGTTTTACCAAGATGGTCCATAAACTAAGGGAATGATATCTGCGTGGGATGGAAAGGGGAAGCAGGTTAATGAGAATTTATAGAATAGTGTGGGACATGAGCATCATGTAAATGGTATGAAACAAGGGGTGGAGAATGTGCTGGTTTCAGGCGGGGACAAGCTGCTCTCCAGCGGAGAGCTGGCCAGTATCTTGTTTCATTCCACGATACATCAAGCTCAGTGGTCAGTTTGTAATGCACGCGGTTTTGAAAGGCAAGAAAAGTGACCGGGAAAAAAAAGTGACCAGGAAGGGGTGAGGGGCTGGAGGGAGGTAGGAAATACCTTACCAGTAGCTCTGCCTTTGTTCACTTGGTGGCGGGCTATTATCAGGAAAGCAGTGTCTTTTGCTAGGCTAATTGATCTCTGGGGGAGGTGTGAAGTTTCTTTCTCCCTGCTCTCTGCTCCTGGGCTGAGGGAAGGGGGTTTTCTCTCTGCTTTTGGACTCGGAGTTTTGGATGGTGGGTTGTTTTGTTGTGTGTTTTTGGTTTTTTTTCTCTCTCTCCATTTGGATTCTTGCCTTGCTGTCTTGGAATCTGGCTGTGTTGGTCCATGGATGGTGAGAACCTTTAATCATATGTTATATTTTCTGTTGTTTTAATTACTTATTAGCAGTAGTATTGGTAGTATTACTATAAGTTTCATTTATATCATTAAACAGTTCCTATCTCAAATTTTACGAGCTTCCCTTGGTGTTTTTTTTTCCTTTTGTCCCTGTTCCACTAGGAGAGGTGGAGGTGAGTGAGTGACTGGTGGTACTTAATTGCCAGATAAGGCTAATCCATGACAACACTGCCACTCCAGCAACCTCAGAGACTGGAAATACACAGGATTAATATACTAGATCCAAGAAGTAAATTTCCAAGATTTTCTTTAGGTTCTACTACCAAATTCCAGTACTAGCTGGATACTGTTGAGTAGACAACTATTTAATCTTATTTGCTCTCTGCTATCGTTCTATTCTCCTCATACTTCTTCCACTGCCCTACTTCTGCGATGTATGCTGCAGATGGAGATTAACCCACTGGTGAAGCAGAATATCTTCAAGCCAGTGCCACAAATTCATATGGGCTGATTGGTACAGCTGAATTACTATGGCTTTTCTTATGCAGGTAACACACATTCAGCTGTCAGCTGACCATTTATAAACCCCACAAAGATTCAATTCACACCAAAGACTCAGTTCAACTCATGTGTTTCTTCCTCTCACAGGTTTATTTCAGTAAATTGCTGGCATGTCTTCATTATTACCTGTGTTGGTTACATGAACTTGAAAAGATTGCATTAACAAACATGTATTCTGCAAGAGACATCCACAGAGCCCAGCCTGCTTCTCTTTCCCCAGGTGTTCTGGCAAAGAAACAATGGACTGGGCTCTGACCAGTTTCTCTTTCCCGACTGGTACATGTCCAAGATTGTGATAGCCTACTATGAGCTGAAAGGATGATGGGAAGGGAGAGTTATCACTTCACTACCTGCCAAACCTTATTCCAGACCTCAGTCCTGTTTCCTCAGAGTGCAGCTAACACTCTTTCTATTCCACACTTATCTCGGTTGTCTGAAGTGTCCAGGCCTCCAGCATGCACATGCTCTTCCATAGTTTACTGGTCTAACCTTCCAGGTAAGGTAGGACTTCCCTCTATGAAGGCAGAGACCCTCATTAGATTCTCCTTTACCCAAATACCTTTCTGCTCAGGTTGACACCACACAGATGAAGTGGAAACAAACAGTGCTGACTATTAGGCCAGAGCCCATGGGCAGACATTCAGTGTGTGCCCAGTCACTAGCAAGTTACAACAAGACGCAAACAAGAGAGTTATAGAACTCCTTTTCTGGTCCAAGAATCCTCTAAGAATTAAAAGACACTATGTTTTCCAGCTATCTATTCTTACCCACCACTGTGGAACTTCTCTTCTGCTTTTGTGACCAGCACAAGAGCCCAATAATTGGACATCGCATTTTTAGTCAGCCCTCTTTCACATCTGTGCAGTACAACAATGGGGACCCACATTCCTCTAACAAGTGGGAAGACAGAATTTCCAAGACAATGCTTTTGCCACTCACCATGAGATGATCCCTGGAGATCACAAACTTCAAGTCATGCCCACTGACTTTACATTCACCAGATTCAAAACAAGCTCTGGAGAATTACCATGGGGAACCCGAATTACAGGTGAACCAAGAAATATGTAAATTTAGATTGATTTAATCCAAACCAGGATCAAACATTAGAATTTTTATTTCAACGTCCATAACACCAGCCTCAACTCCTTCATTTACTTGGAACTCTTAGATGAGAAAGTCTTGTTCTATATATTTAGTAGCTCAGAGGCAGGCTTTTTTCCAAGAATAATTCATATGCCTCTATTTAAGACAATTTTGAGCTTTTAAGCCAGTTGAAAAGCTCTTCTTGAAATCAGTAAGTTTTACCTTTCTCCACAAACAACTCTGAATAATTTCTCAAGCACTACACCAAGCAGCATGAGCATTACATTCAGCTCGAGTCTTAAGATGTATTCAGCTATGACCAGGAAATGTTCTTTCCCAGAAAAGTAATTTTTACTACATCTATATTTTAACTGTAATGAGCAGGAAATTACTGTGATCATATTTTAAGCCATATTTTGGATGATCTAGATAAACTTTTAGAAAGGTATAAAAAATTAGTTAAGAATTTCAGTCCTAACAGCAATTTAAAATACCATAAACCTTCTGCATTTTAAAAAATAATACTTATGACACAATAACATTAAGAAAAAAAGTGCATTCATCTTGCAGAAAGATAACCAGGACCAGAACTATGGACATAAGTACTGCTGTTCAAATTTCAGAGCCACCATCTCACTTGCACTCCAGTATTTTACTAAAGAAGTCATTGGCACCATGGAGTTCAGGCTTTCAACTGTTCATTCTTAGGACACCAGTTTCCATCTGTTCAAGACCAACAGTGATGGGCATTTGCTCCAGTGTGGCAGTTTTCAGTAGCCTGTGTTAAACCTCTTGGTAGGCTGAGTAGCAGTCTTAAAAGCGTCGTATGAAATCATTACCTATTATTTTACAACTTAAGAACCCTCTATTCTGTATCAACTTTATCCTATTTGAAGCACTGGCAATGCACAAATGGGTGTCCTGTTGCCCAACAACACAGCTTGACCACCTGACTGGAAAGCACTGCTTGGGAGTCTGGCTGTACAACAATCCTTATACCTTTAAGAAAGAATTTACACATAGGAAAGTTAAGAAATACAATTCCACAATTTAAATCTCCATTTAAGTTGTCCTTTGAGCAAAGAATGTTTCTGTCATTAAATATACGTGACAACAATTTGTTTGTACTGTGTATACATGCAGTTCCAATTAGTTATATGACTTTAAGACATTCAAAATTCTTCCCGTACAGAAAATCCATGCTAAATTGATCAGTACTCTACATATTTTATTGAAGATTTAAAGTAGATCATTCAGACATTTTAAGTTTAGGATACTTCAATCCCTCTTGCTCTCTACTCACTAAAGCAAATAATACTTCCATTGCCATCACAGATTCCTTCTGGGAAAGATATTCCCAGTTTTAAGAGTTTGCTCACTCCCAACAACTTCTTTTGAGTTGTTCACCTTCAGATTAAGATTAAGCACAGCCTGAGGGATGGATCAAACCAATAAGCATTAGTTTAACTACAACACAGTGTGTTTTTCTGCTATTCCTCATGCAACCTTGCCAGCTGAAACACTGGTTTCAGCTTTATGCCTTTGGCTTCTGTAGAGCACAGGGCTAAGGTTTGCTTTTGCCAGTCTGCAAGGTAAAATTTTCCACTTCAAAGTTTAGCTTCCAGAAAAGAGCATGAGCGAAATTTTGACACCGGTCTGAAATGATCCGGTTGTTTACTTAACCTAGACCATTCCAGAGATCTAGGTACAGCACGACCCCAATCGCAGATCCACTGGTATAACCAAGGCTGTCAGAAGTGGGAGTAGGGGGAGTCAAATGCAGAACAGAAAGTTTAGCCTCACATTGCTGTCAAAAAATACATGGGCCTACGGCCAAGGTGTTCACCAACACTGAGCTGATAAGGCACCAAAAATCATTATTTAAAGTGTTATTTTCTGTGGATGGTAAATGCATTTAATGACCCGTGGGACCACAAGCAATACTACACATGAATGACTAGCTGCTACAATATGAGTGGTGTGGGTTAATGCCGGTGGGCGGGTAAGAACCACAGCCCCCCACCCTCAGTGGAATGGGGAAGAGGGAAAGGAAGAGTAAAACCACAAAAACTTGGAGGTCAAAATAAAATTAACAAAAAAGAATAACAGTAATTGATTACTAAGTGAAGGATGAGTGGAAGAGTAGGGAGGAAAACAGAACAAGTGATGCAAAGGCAAGCATTCCACCACCTGCCCACAGGCAGACCAGTGCCCAGCTGGCTCCCAAGCAAAAGGTGGCCAGGCCCTCCAGAACTCCCTCTTTTCCCTTTTATTGCCAAGTATGATATTGGATGGTATGGAATATCTCTTTCGTTAGTTCAGGTCATCTGCCTGACCATTCCCCCCAATCTATTCACTGGGGGGCAGAGTGAGAAAGACATGGCTTTGATGCTGCACGAACACTGCCCACCAAAGCTACATCATCGGTGTGTTATCAGAACTGATGCGGTCAAAAATCTAAACCACAGCGCCATGTGAGCTGCTCTGACAAAAATTAACTCTACCCTAGCTGGGCCCAGTGCAACCAGTTACAAAACCAGCACAGAAACTGAGTGGTACAGAGGCCCTTCATCACCATATCACTACTCAGACATGAACAACCAGATACAAAATAGGTATATATGCTAAAAATGTGGTGGGGTTTTTTTTTGGTGAGGGTTTTTTTTTGGGTGGGGGGGGGAGGGTTGGTGGGGTTTTTTGTGGTTTTTTTGGGTTTTGGTGGTTGGTTTTTTTTTGAGTGAGTTCCCTGTTTTGGGAGAAAATAGTTTTGTCTTTATAGTTTAAATGACAACACACTGCAGAAGCTGACACTGTAATCTGGTGCAGAAGCAGCATTCCAGATTGCTGGGGTAATAATCTTATAGAACAGTATAGAGTAAACCAGAAGTTGTGTAAAAAAAAAAAATAGCTGCAAAGAGATGGCAAATATCCCAGTACCAGAGTCACGATTATTATTATTTGCTCCAAGCCTTCTTATTGCACTCTGTCAGGACTTCTTTTTGTCTGCCTCATTTTCTTTTCGTGTGCCTAATGGCTTAGTCGCACACAAGGACCTTTTCCTAACAGAATGTTTAAGGAAAACCATAATGATTTGCTCAACAGGCTGAAACTTGAGCAGAAACCCACGTGGTTGGTCTGAACCAGAAACCATATGACATAGGGAAATCCCATAATCTGTCTAGCAGGGCCGTGGGCTATATTAACTTCCTCCACCGGCAATCTTATTCTGAATAGCTGATCACACAGGCAGCTACTCCAAAGTAGCTGCAGGACTTCAAAATTCCCTGCCTGCCTTTCTCTAAAATAACCCTAGCCCTGAAGTTCACTACCTCCATTCCTCATTTAACACTTGCCCCACTGTTTTATATAGTTAAAGGGAGTGTGCTAAGTACAGTGTCTGAGTATCACAATTGCCTAACATTAGCCAAGACAAACAGGAATTATGTCATTTCAATTTAAAGGACAGAAAAATTAAGATGATGTGCTCTTTCCAAATACTTCCACTTTTGTTTTTTAATTCTCTCCCGATTGGCATCACTATCCTCTCTTGAAAAAATAGTTGAGAAAAACAAATTCTCTGAAAGATTAGTATTTTGCACTCCTTGGAAGTATTACAAATAAGTTCTAAGAAATTTGATTCATAACTTCTTCACCGTTTCATTTATTTTCCTGCAACTCATTCAGCACTATACAGCTACTTCCTGCAAGCATCACAGAATTCAGTGGCTCAAAAAAAAAAAACAAAAAACAACTACCTTTGCCTCAATTTTCTCAACAATTACAGATACACAAATATTTTCCTTTGAAAATGCAAAGCTCCAGTTTTACCATCGAGGATGGCAAACTGACGTTTATGGTTACCAGACTTTGAAACATGCAGTGCACATCAAGTACTCATAATCTTAACTACAGTCCAACTGTTACATTCTCAGCTTACACACCAGTAAACATTTTCAGCCATTTCTGGAAACTCAGCCCCACTCACATTCAGACTGAAGTGCCTAAGCTGCTGCACTGAGACCTGCCTGCAGAAGAAAAACACCTCTTTGCTTTTGTTTCCATCACTCCAACTCAGTGAGGTTGCACAAGGACTAGACTGTAGTACCACAAATTGTGTATTAAGCCTTTTCTCCCAAGCTAAGAAGGAAAAAGCTCTTCATATTTCATCCATTTCCATCAAGTTCACAACATGACAAGATAAAAAAAGGGAAGCAAAGGACAGAGAAGTGTCCAAGAACAAGATGCCTAGGCTTTCTCACTACCAAAAAGGAGACATTTTAAAGTTATTACTATTACTATTTTGTGTCTTTATAGGAAGATCTCCTATGAAGCTAATGCAACATGACAAGCAAGTCTCTAAGCTCTGAGACAAACACATTCTGGAACTTGGTTCTAGGGGTCTGTGATTCTCCAAGAGATCCTTTGTACTGCTGCAAACAAAGCGATGTCCAAGCTTGTAACAATACATCTCTGCCATAAGGGTCCTGAGGTAGTATCCTCGCCAAAACAGACCCCTATGCAGCATCAAAATGGTACTCTCCTTAATGCTCACAGGCTCACAAAGGTTTGTCTTTTTAACTGCATCAACTAAGCTGGTAGGAAACAGTCTAACAAACCTGTATGACAGCTACAGAGGTCTTTCATCAAACAATCCCATTCATAAGGGAACTTCAGCAACACTTAAGCTTTTTGGTGTATTAGAACAAATGGACAGTTATGAATTTGTACTTCCACTTCAAGCATCGACCACCCCTGAACATTAAATGAACTCACCACAAATATCAAGGCCTACCACTTCTTTTTAAATAGTTTAAAATTCTTTTGACCTAGACTTTCTTCAAATACCCTTTTGGCTTTGGTTTCTCTTAGTTCCAGTTTCTCAGTCTCTATGAAGCTACCCAGTCCTCCTTAGAAGAGGCTGAATCCATTGTACTGTTCTGCAAGAGATTAAGTTATAACAAGACCACCTCTGCAGTTCCAAGGGGTCTTGACAAACATCTACTTATTGGCTTGTTCTCCTCAATATAGGGATATCTCAGCTATCTATCCAGTTCCCTAATTGATACCACTATCTCATAACTCCACTATGTAGCAAGTTCCTGTTTTACCTAGGATTTAGTCTTCATTACATATCTCAAAATGGAATATGAGTGACAGTCACAGAATATGCTGGTTTTAATCAGGAAAGAGTTAACTTTCTTCACAGTGGCTGGTATGAAGCCAGGTTTCTGGATTTACCCTAAGAAAAGTACTGATAAGGTGTCTTTTAGCTGGTGCTGGGGAGTGCTTGCACCAAATTCAAGGTCTTTCTCAGCTTCTGATACTGTAGCTGCGTTCCCAACTTTCTCACAAAAGGCAGTGTGGGGGGACACACAGTTCAGACAGCTAACCCAAACTGACCGAAGGAGTATTTCATTCAATAGTATGTCATGCTAGGTATATAAGAGGGGAGTGGGCTCGAGGGCCATAACTCTCTTGCACTTTCTAACATGCTCTCACTCTTTACACTTGCTAGCTCCTTTGTTAGCTGTTTTGCTCGCTCCTTTGCTGGCTCATTCGTGAGTTGGTGGGTCGGTCAGTTGGCTTTCCTGGTCATGCTATCACTCGTGGAGCTCACTCGGAATCTACTGCGATCACTCTTGGGCTCTGTCTCTCACTTCTTGGGACCAGGTTGTACATCAGTCGGTGGGTGGTGAGCAATTTTATAATATTGTATCATATGTTTTGTTTTCTATTATTTTACTTATTATTAGTAGTTTTTGTATATATTCATTTATATTCAATTAGTAAATAGTCCTTATCTTAATTTTATGAGCTTCCTTGTCTTTTTCCTCTGATTCTCCCCCTCCACTGGAGGTATTTTGCTGGCCAGAGTTAAACCACGACACGCAAAAATCCTCAGTTCAACAGTGATGATACTCGAGGTGATCACAGACAAAGCAAGCACAACATTTTGGCTCGGTGTAGACACTCTGCAGTACAGCTGTGAACTAGGACCATTCTTGGTTTTAGGGCTCCCCAGGTAACCACCATAGGGAGAACGATAAAAAGGAAGAAGCATTCATAATGCAGGACAGCATACTACCACCTATGCCTCCACCTCAATGCCTATCCTGCGAGCACGATCCACTCACTGGTGTAACACCAATTCCCTTATCTGCACCCAGCCTACAATGGTATGCTGCAGCTAGACTAAGCTATCAATCACACCTCGCTCCACACACCATGATCCTCCTAGTACAGTAAGGAGCAGCAGCCTTAAGTAGATGAAACGGCTGTAAAGCATTACTATTATTTACTTGAAAACTTCCAAGGTTATCTTAACAATGGTGCTCAGCCCATGGCTGATTTTCTCATGCTGGCCAGGTGTCATGGTTTTAGCACAAGTCACTCTACCACTCCGCCCCCCCCCCCCACACACACACCCACCCTCCCAGTGAGGAAGGGTCAGAGGAACAAACTGAGGAAAAGCCCGTAGGAGTTGAGATAAGAACTATTTAATTATATAAATGAAACTTAGGGAGTTACTAACAATGCTAGTGCTAATGAGTAATTTAAGAAACAGATAAAAGAGGTGGAACAAATGATACAGGATCTCACCCTGAGAAAGGAAAAAGAAAACCAACCCGAAGGGAGCAAACACACCACACCCCCCCCCCCCCCCAATCAATCCGGGAGCCGAGAGCAGGGACAGTAGGAGAAAAAAAAGAAACTTTCAAACCCCGACTCCTAGATCAATCTGCCTGACAAAAGACACTCTCTGAGCTGAGCACCCAGCACTCTCCACGAGGTCCACACAACAAAGAAACCCCCTGCCCCCCTGGCTGGAAGCCCCCTTGGACCGTTCCCCACTCCAGGGTTGAGGTGGCTAGAAGCATATCTGGTGTCCCATGCCACTGCCCAAAATACTATCTTGGGCCTTGAAAGGTAAGCCCTGTGGCGACATGGCACCCCAGAAAGGATTGAATCAGATAATGGGACTGATTTCCGAAATAGCCTCGTAGGTGCTTGGGCTGAGGAACATGGAACTGAGTGGGTGTACCACATTCCCTATCATGCACCTGCCTCAGGGAAGGTCGAGCGGTGCAATGGGCTGCTAAAGACCACCCTGAGAGCAATGGGGGGTGGAACACTCAAGAATTGGGATGCCAACTTGGCAAAGGCCACGTGGTTAGTTAATACCATGGGATCCGTCAATCGAGCTGGCCCTGCACACTCAAACCCTCTACGGACGGTAGAAGGAGATAAGGTCCCTGTAGTACATACTAGAAGCATGCTGGGAAAAACGGTTTGGGTTACTCCCACCTTGGGCAAAGGCAAACCCATCCGTGGGGTTGCTTTTGCTCAAGGACCTGGGCACACTTGGTGGGTAATGAGAGAAGATGGGGAAGTCCAATGAAATAATCCCCGCTGTGTGCCTCAGGAGGATTTGATTCTGGGAGAAAACAGCCCATAATTACAGTGCATGAGGGTCATGAATTGCTGCCACTAACCCCTGTTTTTGAGCTTTATGTTACAGGCACCCGCTCTGGCAGAAAACCACCCCACCCTACAGAGGTCCAGCCTAGCCAGGAGCACAGCAGTGACCTGAGCTGAGCTGGCTTCGGCGCCCAACGATCCCACACAACCCTTCCACCTTTGCCTGTCCTGAGTGACCCCACACCGGATGGAATCTGAATTCATGGACTAATGGATCGTCTGCCAAGATGGTCCATAGACTAAGGGAATGATATCCGTGTGGGATGGGATGGAAAGGAGAAGCGGATGATCTTGATGTGGATGTGGTAAATCAAAAGGGGTGGATTAGTGTCTTAGCTTTGCACCAGTTAGTCTTTATTTTTGCACCAGCTAGTCTATGTTTTGCTTCATCCCATAATACATCCAGCTGGATAGGTGGTGCCAGCCCGGGGCTCGCGGCACTGCAGGACCAGCGGGGAGGGGGTGGGGATGTGGGTGGAACGGGTTATGGTTGGGTATGACCCTGGAAAGGGGAAGGTTCTGAGGGGACTTCCGGCCAAGGGGGCTGGGGGTTTGTTTGTGTTGGGGACCTCGTGGCGAGTGGTTGGTGCTCCGGGCAGAGTCACCATCTTGCCAGGCAGAACGGTCTAGGAGTCGGGGTTTGAAAGGTTTTTTCCTCTCTCTTACTCTATCAGCCTCCGGGCGGTTTCGTCGGGGGTTTGCTCCCCTCGGGTTGGTTTTCTTTTCCTTTTCCCTTCTCGGGGTGAGATCCTGTATCATTTTATTCTATCTTTTTTTCTCTGTTTCTTAAATTACTCATTAGCACCAGCATTGTTAGTAACTCCCTAAGTTTCATTTATATAATTAAATAGTTCTTATCTCAACTCCTACGGGCTTTTCCTCGGTTTGTTCCTCCGATCCTTCCTCACCAGGAGGGGGTATGGGGGAGGGGGCGGAGTGGTAGAGCAGCTGGTTGTGATAAAAACCAAAACAGGCACACACCAGACTTCCCCATCTTCTCTATTACCCACCAAGTGCATCCAGGTCCTTGAGCAAAAGCAACCCCACGGATGGGTTTGCCTTTGCCCAAGGTGGGAGTAACCCAAAATGTTTTTCCCAGCATGTTTCTAGTACGTACTACGGGGACCTTATCTCTTTCCACAGTATGTAAAAGTTCTGATTGGGCAGGGCCAGCACCGTTGGCAGATCCTCTGGTGTTGACTAACCAGGTGGCTCTTGTATCCCAATTTTTGGGAGTTCCACCCTCCATTGCTCTCAGGGTGGTCTTTAACAGCCCATTGCACCACTCAACTTTCCCTGAAGCAGGTGCATGATAGGGAATGTGGTACACCCACTCAATGTTGTGCTCTTTGGCCCAAGTGTCTATGAGGCTGTTTCGCAAGTGAGTCCCATTGTCTGATTCAATCCTTTCTGGGGTGCCATGTCACCACAGGACCTGTTTTTCAAGGCCCAGGATAGTATTTCGGACAGTGGCATGGGACACTGGATATGTTTCTAGCCACCCCATGGTTGCTTCCACCATTGTGAGCACATGGCACTTGCCCTGTTTTGGGGAGTGTGATATAGTCAATTTGACAGGCCTCCCCATATTTATATTTCAGCCATTGCCCTCCATACCAAAGAGGCTATACCCTCTTGGCTTGTTTGATGACAGCACGTCTCACATTCATGAATGACCTGCACAATAGCGTCCATGGTCAAGTCCACCCCTCAGTCACGAGCCCATCTGTATGTGGATTCTCTCCCTTGGTGGCCTGAGGTGTCATGGGCCCACCTAGCCATGAACAGCTCACCTTTATGGTGCCAGTCCAGATCCACCTGAGCCACTGCAATCTTAGCAGCTTGATCCATCTGCTGATTGTGTTGATGTTCTTCAGTAGCTCGACTTCTGGGTACGTGGGCATCGACATGACACACCTTGATGACCAGGTTGTCTAGACGGGAAGCAATGTCCTGCCATAGCGCGGCAGCCCAGATGGGTTTTCCTCGGCGCTGCCAGTTGCTCTGTTTCCATTGCTGTAGCCACCCCCACAGTGCATTTGCCACCATCCAGGAGTCAGTGTAGAGATAAAGCACTGGCCATTTCTCTTGTTTAGCAATGTCCAAAGCCAGCTGGATGGCCTTTATGTCTGCAAACTGACTGGATTCACCTTGTCCTTCTGCAGTCTCTGCAACTTGTTGTGTAGGACTCCACACAGCAGCTTTCCACCTACGATGTTTCCCTACAATGCGGCAAGACCCATTAGTAAACAGGGCATATTGCTTCTCATTGTCTGGCAACTGATTGTAGAAATGGGCTTCTTCAGCCTCCTCCTCTACTGACATTCCAAAATCTTTGCCTTCTGGCCAGTCCATGATCACTTCCAAGATTCCTGGGCGACTGGGGTTTCCTATGCAAGCTTGTGTGATCAGGGCAACCCATTTACTCCATGTAGCATCAGTGGCATGATGAGACTGCCACTAATGGCTCCCGGAACCCCCCTCCTCTCCTATGCCCCAAGCATTATGTACTATGGAATGAAATACTTCCTTGAGCAGTTTGGGTCAGCTGTCTGAACTGTGTGTCCCCTACACTGCCTGTAGTGAGACAGCGAGAGCTGGGAATGCAGCTGTAGTATCAGAAGCGGAGAAAGACCTTGAATTCAGTGCAGGCATTCCCCAGCACTAGCTAAGTCCTTATCAGTACTTCTCTCAGCATCCAGGAACACAGCTTCCTATCAGGCACGGTAAAGAGAGTTAACTCTTTCCTTACTGAAACCAGCACAGTATCCCTTGTCTCCTCTCCTTGCTGTGGAGGCCATGGTGGGATTGATGTGCTCTGCAATTAACACTCTTCAATGTAATTGTGATCTGTCACCCTTTCGGTTTCTGTTTTGCTGGTGAAAGGGTACCAGGGATCCCGGAGCAAGGGGTCACCGTTCAGTGTGCTGAAGCAGCTGCAGTACAGTTTGTGTCAGCAAAGGGCAAAGCCTAACTAGGAACCGGGAAAGCCTGGAAAGTGTTTGTAGGGCAGCCACAGCAGGCTGCAAGTAGGCCTTACGTGAGCTGCTTGGTGGCTCCCTTGGTCAAAGGGAAGAGATATAATCCCACATGCAAACAGTGAGTTCAGAAGCTATGCACAAGTGCCTGGGTATTTATTCAGGAACAGTAAACTCAAAGATGAACGAGCCAGGAACATGACGACCCGCAGTCGTGATGTGTTGTTTGCTGAATGTGGATCTGAACGCCTGTCTGGTTTCAAGGCATCAACACATTTAGTTTTAGTCAACATGGCAACAAGGGGCACTGGGGAGTTTAAGCCCAGGGACAAATCCAACCTTCCCCCTTCAGATTTAATGAAGATTTGGTTTGGGCCAACCCCCCAACTGTCAAGTTTGGGAGGTGAAATTCTGTCCAGGTTTAATTTATCAGTCATCCAGTCAGTGAGTTCATAGTGCGTGCTGTGCAAAATAACTGTCGCATTTTTCAAGACTCGAATGGTCAATAGTTCGGTTGAACACAAAATGTGAGGGATGGACTGTACAGTTGAGAAGCTGTTTGCTAATGGCGACCTGCCCCCATTTGCATGCACCACAGGCTGTAACAGCACAGAACTGTTTGAATTCAGCTCACAAGTCCAACAAGCTGTGGTCATTAGGCCTGTCCAGAACAAATGATGCTGTCTGGAAGCACACAGGGGCTCTGTGGAAGCAGTGTCAAGAAACAGCAAACAGCTGGGAGAGCTCACATGCAGAACTTGGCTCTCACATCTGTAGGTGAGTTTGTTTGCCTATGGCCCGCTGTAAGACCTGGGGCTGTCTGCACACTGCAGAGCTAAGCTAGGCTCCTTCCTGCCTTTCAGCTCTCAAGCTGGACAAGGAGTGTTACCTAGGCCATATCTGCAGCCACAGATCAAACGCAAACCCATTCTTTTACGAGAAGGGAAATGAGGATAGCCTGATTTAGGAACAAAGCTAGTAAAATAAAAATAGTCACGTGGTTTTAGTATAAATGATCTGTCTCCTGTTCAATAGATATTTATGCTTTTTTCTTTACTGCAAATATTTCTGGCATTTGTTGGATTCTAAAGGTAAAGCTAGTGAGCAGAGCATTCAACTGTTCATTTAAAGTGTCTCTTACTCATTGTATTATCTGAGCAAATGCTGCTGTTTCTGCTCTTTGTTTAGATGTTCCTTCACAAACATACAGGCCAAATACAGATAGGAAAGCCATTTAGACAGGCTCCTATTCACTTAATAAAAAAAAGCTCAACTTTTGCTTTCCAAAATTATTTCCACAAAGAAATAAGTATTATCAGAATTTTATAGCATGGAAAAAACACATGAACAAATTTGCTTTAGCTGCAACAAAATGGCTACCTGGGGAAAAAAAGAGAGTGAGAGCAAGAGGTCATTTTGCAGGCCCAAACTAAACTAGCCAGCATTGAGTGCAGTAGAACTTCTCACCTAATTGGTGGCCCTGGAGGTTACTTGTTAGCATTTCTGCCAGAACACACCTATGCAGAATGCAGGAGAAATTAAGCGTCTCAGTCTGTCCTGCAGCAGGAAGGGTGAATTTCGGATAGCAGAGCAAGCAGGAGCTGCCCACAGGCCATCTGCATAGAGCTTCCCTGTGTCCTCGGCAGTGGCAGCTGCATGTGACACCATGACAGTGTGGGGAGACCCAGCAGGTAACCGAATATTTATGACCAGTGTTGTAGTTTGACGACAAGCCTTCTCTCCCACCCTGGCCCCCCCCAACACACCCCCTCCCAGTGAGGAAGGGTCGGAGGAACAAACCGAGGAAAAGCCCGTAGGAGTTGAGATAAGAACTATTTAATTATATAAATGAAACTTAGGGAGTTACTAACAATGCTAGTGCTAATGAGTAATGTAAGGAACGGAGGAAGAGGGTAGAACAAATGATACAGGATCCCACCCCAAGAAGGGAAAAAAGGAAAGAAAACCCCACCCGAAGGGAGCAATCCCCCACGAAACCACCCGGGGGCTGAGAAAGTAAGAGAGAGGAAAAAACTTTCAAACCCCGACTCCTAGACCGATCTGCCCGGCAAGACGCTGACTCTGCCCGGAGCACCAACCACTCGCCACGAGGTCCCACAACCAACAAAACCCCCAGCCCCCTCGGCCGGAAGCCCCCTCAGACCCTTCCCCTTCCCAGGGTCGTGTCCAACCACAAGCCTTTCCACTCACATCCCCACCCCCCTCCCCACCAGTCCTGCCGTGCCGCAGGTCCTGGGCTGGCACTACCTATGCAGCTGGATGCGTTATGGGGTGAAGCAAAACATAGACTAGCTGGTGCAAAGATAAGACACTAATCCACCCCTTTTGATTCACCACATCCACATCATGCTCACCTCCCACAGTATTCCATAATCTCCCATCAGCCCGCTTCCCCTTTCCCATCCCATCCCACATGGATATCATTCCCTTAGTCTATGGACCATCTTGGCAAACGATCCATTAGTCCATGGCTTCAGATTCCATCAGGTGTGGGGTCACTCAGGACAGGCAAAGGTGGAAGGGTTGTGTGGGATCGCTGGGCGCCGAAGCCAGCTCAGCTCAGGTCACTGCTGTGCTCCTGGCGAGGCTGGACCTCTGTAGTGTGGGGTGGTTTTCTGCCAGAGCGGGTGCCTGTAACATGAAGCTCAGAGAACAGGGGTTAGTGGCAGCAATTCATGTCCCTCATGTAATTATGGGCTGTTTTCTCCCAGAATCAAATCCCCCTGAGGCACACAGCAGACTTCCCCATCTTCTCTCATTACCCACCAAGTGTGCCCAGGTCCTTGAGCAAAAGCAACCCCACGGATGGGTTTGCCTTTGCCCAAGGTGGGAGTAACCCAAACCGTTTTTCCCAGCATGCTTCTAGTATGTACTACAGGGACCTTATCTCCTTCTACCGTCCGTAGAGGGTTTGAGTGTGCAGGGCCAGCTCGATTGACGGATCCCATGGTATTAACTAACCACGTGGCCTTTGCCAAGTTGGCATCCCAATTCTTGAGTGTTCCACCCCCCATTGCTCACAGGGTGGTCTTTAGCAGCCCATTGCACCGCTCGACCTTCCCTGAGGCAGGTGCATGATAGGGAATGTGGTACACCCACTCAGTTCCATGTTCCTCAGCCCAAGCACCTACGAGGCTATTTCGGAAATGAATCCCGTTATCTGATTCAATCCTTTCTGGGGTGCCATGTCGCCACAGGACTTACCTTTCAAGGCCCAAGATAGTATTTTGGGCAGTGGCATGGGACACTGGATATGTTTCTAGCCACCCCGTGGTTGCCTCCACCATTGTGAGGACATGGCACTTGCCCTGGCGAGTCTTGGGGAGGGTGATAGAGTCAACCTGCCAGGCCTGCCCATACTTGTATTTCAGCCATCGCCCCCCAAACCAAAGAGGCTTTACCCTCTTGGCTTGTTTGATGGCAGCACATGTCTCACATTCATGGATAACCTGAGCAATTGTGTCTATGGTCAAATCCACCCCTCGGTCACAAGCCCACCTGTACGTGGCATCTCTCCCCTGGTGGCCCGAGGAGTCATGGGCCCACCTAGCCATGAATAGCTCACCTTTATGTTGCCAGTCCAGATCCACCCGAGCCACTGCAATCTTAGCAGCCTGGTCTACCTGTTGATTGTGCTGGTGTTCTTCAGTGGTTCGGCTTTTGTGCATGTGGGCATCGACATGACGCACCTTGATGACCAGGTTGTCTAGACGGGAAGCAATGTCCTGCCATAGCGCGGCAGCCCAGATGGGTTTTCCTCGGTGCTGCCAGTTGCTCTGTTTCCACTGCTGCAGCCACCCCCACAGAGCATTTGCCACCATCCAGGAGTCAGTGTAGAGATAAAGCACTGGCCATTTCTCTCATTGAGCAATGTCCAAATCCAGATGGATGGCCTTTACCTCTGCAAACTGACTCGATTCCCCTTGGCCTTCTGCAGTCTCTGCAACTTGTCGGGTTGGACTCCACACAGCAGCTTTCCACCTACGATGTTTCCCTACAATGCGGCAGGACCCATCCGTGCACAAGGCATATTGCTTCTCATTGTCTGGCAACTGGTTATACAGAGGGGCTTCTTCAGCTCGTGTCACCTCCTCCTCTGGTGACATCCCAAAGTCTTTGCCCTCTGGCCAGTCCATGATCACTTCTAGGATTCCTGGGCGACTGGGGTTCCCTATACGGGATCGCTGTGTGATCAGGGCAGCCCACTTACTCCATGTAGCATCGGTGGCATGATGAGTGGAGGAGACTCTCCCTTTGAACATCCAGCCCAGCACTGGCAGTCGAGGTGCCAGGAGGAGCTGTGCTTCAGTTCCAACCACCTCTGAGGCAGATCGGATTACCTCATAAGCTGACAGTATCTCTTTTTCGGTTGGCGTGTAGTGGACCTCAGATCCTCTATATCCCCAACTCCAAAATCCAAGGGGACGACCTCGGGTCTCCCCTGGATCTTTCTGCCAGAGACTCCAGGTAGGGCCATTCTCCCCGGCTGCAGTGTAGAGCACATTCTTTACCTCTGGCCCTGTCCGGACTGGTCCAAGGGCTACTGCATGCACAATCTCCTGCTTGATCTGTTCAAAGGCTTGTCGCTGCTCAGGGCCCCATTTGAAATCGTTTTTCTTCCGGGTCACTTCGTAGAGAGGGCTAACAATTTGACTGTAATTTGGGATATGCATTCACCAGAAACCCACGACGCCTAGGAAAGCTTGAGTTTTCCTTTTTGCTTGTTGGTGGGCACATGGCTGTGATTTTGTTAATCACATCCATCGGGATCTGGCGACGTCCATCTTGCCATTTTACTCCCAGGAATTGAATCTCTCGTGCAGGACCCTTAACCTTACTTTGCTTGATAGCAAAACCGGCTTTCAGCAGAATTTGGATGATATTCTTCCCCTTCTCAAATACTTCACCAGCTGTGTCACCCCATACAATGATGTCATCAATGTACTGTAGATGTTCGGGAGCTGCACCCTGTTCCAGTGCGGTCTGGATCAGTCCATGGCAGATGGTAGGGCTGTGCTTCCACCCCTGGGGCAGCCGATTCCAGGTGTATTGGATGCCCCTCCAGGTGAAAGCAAACTGTGGCCTGCACTCTGCTGCCAAAGGAATGGAGAAAAAGGCATTAGCAATGTCAATCGTCGCGTACCACTTGGCTGCCTTTGACTCCAGCTCGTGTTGGAGTTCCAGCATGTCCGGCACAGCAGCACTCAGTGGTGGTGTGACTTCATTCAGGCCACGATAGTCCACTGTCAGTCTCCATTCTCCATCAGACTTACGCACTGGCCAGATGGGGCTGTTAAAGGGTGAGCGGGTTTTGCTGATCACCCCTTGGCTCTCCAGCTGACGAATCAGCTTCTGGATGGGAAGCAAAGAGTCTCTGTTAGTATGATACTGTCGCCGGTGCACTGTTGTGGTGGCAATTGGCACCTGTTGATCTGCAACCTTTAGCAATCCCACAACAGAAGGGTCCTCTGAGAGACCAGGCAAGGCAGACAGCTGCTCAGTTTCATCAGTCTCTATAGCAGCTATCCCAAAAGCCCATCGGTACCCTTTTGGGTCCTTAAAGTACCCTCTTTTAAGATAGTCAATGCCAAGGATGCACGGAGCATCTGAACCAGTCACAATAGGGTGCTTTTGCCACTCCTTCCCAGTCAGGCTTATTTCAGCCTCCAGCACAGTCAGTTGTTGAGATCCCCCAGTCACGCCAGAAATGCTGATGGGCTGTACCCCCCTATAGCTTGATGGCATGAGGGTACACTGTGCACCCGTGTCTACTAGAGCTCTGTACTCCTGGGGCTCTGATGTGCCAGGCCATTGAATCCACACAATCCAGTAAACACAGTTGTCCCTTTCCTCCACCTGGCTGGAGGCAGGGCCCCTCTAATACTCACGTGCCTCACTCATGTCCTGGAGAAAAGGATTATTGGACATGTCACTTTGTTCATCCCGTTTAGATACGGGAGCAGCAACTTTTCTGGCAGGGTCCCCACTAGTAGATCTTTTACCTTTCAGTTCATTTACTCGTTGTTCCAGGACAGAGGTAGGTTTTCCATCCCACCTCCTCATATCCTCTCCGTGGTCTCTCAGGTAAAACCACAGGGTACCCCGTGAGGGATATCTGTTGTACTCCTGCCTTGAAGGAGAGAAGCACCTGCTCTTTATAACCGAAACACTGGCCCGTGGAGGTGGGGATCGGAACACCTCCTCTCGGAGTTCCTTGAGTTCTTTAGACAGTCTCTCCACAGCAGAGACACATGCCTGTATGGGGGAGGAGAGACTTTCCTCATACTCTCGGAATCGGCGGATCATCTCGTCCACGGTTGGTGCCTCGTCCTCTCTCCAAGTTATTATTGAGAGCACGCTGGAGTATGAGGGTGGTGCACTCCGCATTAACTTCTGCCACATGGGCTGAGTGCAGTAGACTTTGTCGGGGTCAGTGGATGCTCGTGGGTTATTCGGGTCTCGATAAACAATCTCCAGTACTGCTAGTTCTCTTAGGTACTGGATGCCTTTCTCCATGCTGGTCCATCTGCGTAGCTGTTGTGGCACACTCTCTCTGAAAGGGTACCTTTCCTTTACACTGGTCAGGAGTCGCTTCCAGAGGCTGATATTTTGTGGCTTACGCCCAATTTTTTTATCAATTCCGCCTTCTTCGGCAAGTGACCCCAGCTGTTTAGCCTCTCTCCCCTCTAGCTCCATACTACTGGCCCCATTATCCCAGCAGCAGAGCAGCCAGGTCATGATATGTTCACCCGGGCAGCGACTGTAGTCTCTACGGATGTCCCGTAGCTCCCTCAGGGATAAGGACCGTGTGGTCACAACAGCTTCATCCTCCATCTCCGACTATTGAGCTAGCCCTGTTCCCATTTCCTGATTGACCGTTTCTGTCGATTGGGATGGCCCTGCTACCTCACCATCCTCGACTAGACAGACTGATTTATGTGTGTATTTCCTTTTCCAGACTGGGGCCACGGACAGTGGTCGCCCCTGACAATAGCACACAAATGTTTGAGGGAGTGAGGCTGCTGCAGAAAGTGGGCTGGCTGGGGGAGAAGACAGATTGGTGGTAGCGGGAGGCGTTGCCATTGATGCAGGCATAGTGGAGTGTGATGCGGCAGGTTGCGGTGCAAGTGTTGAGGATGATGGCGCAGGCACTGAAGGCATTGTTGCTGGTGTGCTGGGTTCTGTTGCAGACACTGGAGCCGCCATGCACCCTGGTGCTGCTGCGGGCACTGGAGCCGCCGTGGGTGCTGAGGCCGCCGCAGGCACTGGGGCCGTGCGGGCTCGAGTTACGAGCTTGGTCCTGGCATGACTCCGTGCTGCCCCCTTGCGCATTAAGGCAGCTCGTGTAACTGCACAGACCCTGCGTCTGCCTCGGGCACTAGGACCGGTGGGGGCAGGGCTCCCGAACATTTCCCTAACTGCCCAAAGCCACTAAAACATTCACTAGCAAGCTGATCCCTATCCACAGGTCACCCCAGCCACAGGAAAAATTTCCAAAAAACTCATATGCCTTTGCCATCGGACCGAGAGGAGAGGGCAAAAATTGAAAAAGTTTTTCCACATGCCCCCCAGCACCAAATAACCTCTCCCCTATCGGCTGAGTCCCCGAGGGGAGAAAGGGAGAGGTGTAGTTGTGGAAAACCTCCAGCAGGTAAGTCGCGATGTACCAAGGAGCCGACAGAATTAAGTAGAGGTAGAGAGAGAGTATCCCTGCCAACATCAGCATCACACAGAACAGCCTGGCCAGCCCCCTCAGCCCGCCTCGCACATAAAAAATCAGGTCCATCACTAGCACATAGGGGAGCAGATCCTGCCGTTCGGTCAGCAGCTTGAAAAACCCCGAACTCAGACTCTTGAAAAGCCACAGATACATTTTAAAGCAGGAGCTTATCACACGCTATAATCTGTTCCTTATCTCAACTCTTTTGAGCCCCACGTTGGGCGCCAAAAATAGACTGTCGTAGTTTGACGACAAGCCTTCTCTCCCACCCCGCCCCCCCCCCAACACA
This sequence comes from Rhynochetos jubatus, assembly GCA_027574665.1. NCBI lineage: Eukaryota > Metazoa > Chordata > Aves > Eurypygiformes > Rhynochetidae > Rhynochetos > Rhynochetos jubatus. The sequence goes on along the minus strand of CM050689.1, from coordinate 7,864,044 downwards.
CCCCCTCCCGGTGAGGAAGGGTCGGAGGAACAAACCGAGGAAAAGCCTGTAGGAGTTGAGATAAGAACTATTTAATTATATAAATGAAACTTAGGGAGTTACTAACAATGCTAGTGCTAATGAGTAATGTAAGGAACGGAGGAAGAGGGTAGAACAAATGATACAGGATCCCACCCCAAGAAGGGAAAAAAGGAAAGAAAACCCCACCCGAAGGGGGCAAACCCCCCACGAAACCGCCCAGGGGCCGAGAAAGTAAGAGAGAGGAAAAAAAAACTTTCAAACCCCGACTCCCAGACCGATCTGCCCGGCAAGACGCTGACTCTGCGCAGAGCACCAACCACTCGCCACGAGGTCCCACAACCAACAAAACCCCCAGCCCCCTCGGCCGGAAGCCCCCTCAGACCCTTCCCCTTCCCAGGGTCGTGTCCAACCACAAGCCTTTCCACTCACATCCCCACCCCCTCCCCGCCAGTCCTGCCGTGCCGCAGGTCCTGGGCTGGCACTACCTATGCAGCTGGATGCGTTATGGGGTGAAGCAAAACATAGACTAGCTGGTGCAAAGCTAAGACACCAGTTAATCAAACTATGTTGGTCTGAGTTACTGCTCATTGCTGGCAGTGCATTACTCTGCTGTAACTAGTTTCTGGAGTCAGGGTCAATGCTTGATATGAAGAGGTTTCCTTGCGGAGCACAGGCATGTTTGCCTGTAGAACTTATACTCTGCTGATTGTCTGGAGCTCTAGTACTGATGGCTTGAGTAAAGGATCTCGAGTATAATGTCTCCATCTAGTATTTCTCCAAAGGAGTGAGAGAACAATTTGCTGTCATGCTGAGCTCCAGGGAATAGCCCTGAAGCAACAATGGCACTCCACCTTCCTTTGGGTAACCAGGCACGCAGCTTGCCTGTCAGGCCCAAGGGAGGGAGGGGTATAGCACAGAAGTTACACCTTTGGGTGAAAACAGCTTCTGGTTCTGACAACACCTTGTGCAGCACTCATCTCTTCATGGTAGTCAAAAGACCTGTTTATAGAGAATCGTGTAGAATGGTTATCACATATATTACTGAAACAAAGTTTGCCAGCAGTTATATTCCCAACTAAATGAAATGAAAAATAGCAGCCAGGACACAGACCACAGAACTATGCCTCTTTAACCTGTTTCCCTCTTCTGTCACTACTTACTACCCGGTTTCCTTCACCTCTCAAGGCTCAGTTTGATTTTCTGTGCCAGCTAGTGCTTCTCAGAACAGCATGGCTGGAAGACTTGCTTAACGTTCTCAAGTTGCCTGTGAGTCAACAGTCATACACTGCCTCCCTGTGCTGAAAATGAACCTTGAAATCCCATTTGGCTCTTTTGTTTTTTGTTGCTACAGATACAAAGGTTTTAAAGGCAACTGCTCGATTTCCTTCATTGAGCAGTTCAGAGCCCTCCACCAGTGCAATAAGTTCTGTGAGAGGCTGGGGCTGAAATCTCTCCGAACCACTCATCAAAAACAGAGGAAAGTAACGTCCATGAAAAGCAAAACTGCCAAACTCACCAATTGTAGAGAAAACAGTGCCCAAGAAAGCAAGAGAACCTAGAGGCTTCATTTCTACAGAGCACTGAGTTGCACTGCCCCACCTTGTGAAAACTCTGGAGGATATGTAACAGTGAGAGGCTCCAGTGACCTGGTGGGGGATAACTCCAGTCTGGTGCCTTATGACAGTATTTTGAAGTCATCCTGATGCCAGCAACACAGAAAGGAGTTGGTTCCATGGTCTCAGTATCTGAGCTTTAACACCAAGGCAAGGTGTTGAAGACAAACTCAGCCATCTAGCATCTTTAAGGTTCTCACAAAGTGATGCCATCAGCTTGAAGATGGGGAACTGGTGTGATTCTCCATAGAATTCCTTGCTTTCCATGCAAACTTCCATGCATGTTAGTCATTGTGCTGGGTTCAGTCAGGAAAGGGTTAACTCCCTTTACTCTGGTTACTAGGAAGTTGCTAAGAAACACATTGATAAGGCCTCAGCTGGTGCTGGGGATGGCCTGTACTGGATTCAAAGTCTTTCTCCACTTCTCGCTGTCTTGCGAGCAGCATAGGGGACAGTCCAGACAGCTGACCCAAACTGACCAAGGAAGTATTTCATTCCATAGTACGTCATGTTCCGGGTCTTGGGCAGGGAAGGGGGTCCGGTAGCCATTACTCTTACTCTTCTCTTTTACTCTCTCCCTTACTCCCTTGCTCGTCTACTCCTGGGCACCTGCTAACCCTCTTGCATTAGCTGCTGTGCTAACTCCTGTGCTGGCTCATTCATGTGGGAGTTGATAGGTTGTTTAGAGTTCTTGGCCGTGCTATCACTGATAGGGTTCACTCGGAATCTGCTGCGTTAGCTCTCGGGCTCCGGCCCTTAGGCCGCGGCTCTCAAGCTGTGATTGCTCTCGGGCTGTGGTTCTCAGGCTCTCTGGGTCTGATTTTCATCACTCAACATCTGGGTGTGCATTGGTCAGTGGATGGAGGGAAATTGTATCATATTGTATCATATTGTATATATTGTATTATATGTTTTATTTTCTACTATTTTAATTATTTATTAGTAGTAGTATGTGTATATATTGATTTAGATTTAATTAGTAAATAGTTCTTATCTCAATTTTATGAGCTTCCTTATTTTCTTTTCCTCCAATTCTTCCCCTCTGTTGGAGGAGGGGAGGGGGATTTGTGAGAGCGGCTTCGTGGTATTTTGCTAGTCGGAGTAAACCACGACAATCAATCATACACAGTCCTGTTGTGCTTGCACCCATCTTATGGGAGGGTAGAAGTTTGGAGTCTGCATGGTGCCACCAGCTGAAATAAACCATTACGTACGGAAGGTGCCTTGCAGTGTTTTCAACTAAAGCACCATGACTTACAGTTGTTTTTTGAAGGAATGTGACAGGTTCCCTGGACCAGTACCTGTCTGCTAAAGAGTCGTGATTTATCCCAAATGCCTAGGCAGGGCCGGAACTGTACAAAGGTGCTGTGCTCCATGAAACTTAAGTGTAGCTTATGCAGAACCTGCTTAAGGTTCTAAGTAGCAGTGGATGCCAAATCAAAGATAAACTGTTGAGGACTCACTGACACTAGGGACAGAAACTCATCTGACTGCAATGTGGAGGTAACATGTAGGCTTGTCATCCCAGGCTCCTGTTATGGTTAGTGAAGGTCTTCCCAATGGAGTTCAGAACAAAGTGCAGGTTGTCTGAAAACCAAACGTTCAAAATAGGTTAACTGTGCCAAAGATTGCCTCTGTTTTTCCACTGGGGGAAAAGGAAGCAAGGTGTCATAGACAGCTGCATTTTAAATTCTTGCTGTTACATGAGATTCAGTTCTCCAGAGTTTTTCTGAAGCGTTTGAGCTTTTAATATTTTTCTGCTAGTCCACTGATTCTGGTTATATTTCTGTTTTGATGGATTTGATATTTTTCATTCATCTTTCACCTAGCCTTGACATCTGTACTCAAAAGCTAATTTTCATTTTCTTATTATTGATCTCACAGAGTAAAGGTGTACATAAAACATTCTATAGTAAGAAGACATCATATTTGGATTAAGTAGACAGACACCAAGCTAAAATGGATGCTTTTCCACTGCTCAGGAGTTTATTGTACATATTTTGTTTGTTAATAGACATATTATGTATTATAATACTCTGAGTCACAATTCCTGCATTTCTGTCAGTGGAAAGACTAACATGATAATGGGAAAACCTGCCAATACACTGGTTTAAAGCAGGCATTTTTCTGTAGTAGAACAAAAGCTTCAATTATAATAATGTCACATGATCCTGTTAAAATTCAGTCATTGCCCTTGAGTTCAGCTACACATGCAATTACATGGAAATAATTATACATTAATAGCTACCAAAAGTAGAAAAAGCTTGACTGATTACCTCAGGCTAAAGCCATCTTCACAGGTTTTAAAGTGTTGCCCCGTCCTCTTGCACGCTTGCTGAGCTGTCTGTCTGCCCTCCTGCCTGTCTTGTTTGAGAGGTGGGAACTCTGTGGCAGGAACACATTATCTGTGCAGGCCCCTCCCAAAAACATCCTCAGCTCCTTACTGGCGTTTCTGGCTCACGATAGAAAGTTTAAAATGTAGATATTCTGACAGCGACACAGACAGAGCTTCAGTAGGCATGACAAAAACTGGTGGGAAATTATGATTAACACACTCTTTGTCTGCCCATGTCTGAATTCTCATGTCACATTTCTTAAAAAAAGATACTTTGCTACTAATTGCTATTCTTTCTAGACAGACAACTAGTCACTCTATCCACCTCAGTCTTGCTATTATAGAAAATACATACATCCCTTGTACTGAAGAAGTGTTTCCTGGCTATCTGAAAAAGAATGAAAGATGAGTGCATCTAAACTCAACTTTATACAAAGGTCTAGACCGAGAAGTCAGATGTTTGGTCCTATTTATGTCAATTGATGTCACTGGCATAAGAAAGGTTCACCTAGTAGAACTGTGGCTTTACCTTGTTGTCCTAGTCCCAGGCAGTGATCAGCTGCTCTCTTAGGGCAGTCTATATTTTGTTTCACTCCATAATACATCAAGCTGAATGGTTGGTGTCACCCTGGTACCAGCGGCACTGCAAGCCGGCAGGGCAAGTGTGTGGTGGGGAAATTTGTGGGGTGGGTGTGACCAGGAAGGTATGTGAGGGTCGGCTGGGGGAGGGGGGTACCTGCCAGGAGCCAGCATGGTCTTTGTTCGGACCTCGTGGCGGATGGCAGGTAATTAGGGCAGAAGGAGCGTCTTTTGTCAAGCAGATTGATCTAGGAGTCGAGGTTTGAAAGTTTTTATTCCTCTCCTTGCTCTCGGCTCCTGGGCTGATTGAGTGGGGGGTTTTCTCCCTCTGTTTTGGTTTTTTTTTCTTTCTTCTCATAGATTTTGGTTTTATTTTCCTGCCTTGCCTGAAACCTGGCTGTGTCCATCCACCGGTAGTGAGATTCTGTATCATTTGTTCTATTTTTCTGTTCTTTTAATTACTTATTGGCAATAGCATTGTTAGTAACTCCCTAAGTTTCATTTATATAATTAAATAGTTCTTATCTCAACTTCTACAAGCCTCCGACCCTTCCTCACTGAAAGTGGGGTGGGAACTGACAAGGCTAAACCACAACACCTTGGTTACCAGTATGCGTCAGCTGGATGGCTGTGAAATCGTAAGCAGTGAAATAATAATTATCAGTAGGATAACGAGTATTCTACTTGGGATCTGGATTTAGTGGCCCATTGAGCTGAAAGGGAGAAACAGCTACATGCTTTACAGACAGTGTTTTAACCTGAGCCAAAGGCTGCTTTTTGTCTGTGGCATAAGGGAACAAAAGCCTGAGTTTTGTGAGCAAGTCAAATAAATAGGTATTCTCATTTCACTAGAGACAGCTGCAAAGCAAGAACTGGAGCGCACAGAGGTTAATTTGTGCTGCTAGCAGTTATGTTATTATAGTAATAATATTCTTAAGCACCCACAAAAGGAATTAATTGCTCTGTGTCCTGAGAGCAATTTTAAAATGCTTTTCATAGGGCACCACTGCAGTTTAGGCTGAAGCACTAATGCCTTGTGATTTAAATTATCTTATACAGACTGACAGTGATAAAACACTCAAGAATGGAGTTCTCATCACAGCTAAAGAAAGCTTCCTACCCATGATGTGTGCCTGGTTACTTAGCACTGGGAGTCAGAGGAAAGGTGGAGTTGGAACATGCTGATGAAGAATAGTAAGGTTGCCACTCTCATTGCAAATCAGAGCACAACAGTCTGTGAACCTGGATCTTGGATTATGCGATGGGGATTGGGCTTCTCAGTGCAGTGTTGGTGCCTGACTTTAATCCCTTTGAAAGCTTCTACAGGTGATTTCTGTTCTTTAGTTTTTAAAAGAAATTCTGTGAGGAAATTGTGAACATTCCCAAAATGTTTAGAGTATAAGACAATGGACTTGGGTGCAGTGTTCAAGTCACACCTATAGTTGTGACATGGAAGGGAACAAAGCTGGAAGCATTTGAAACCTGAATAAATGATGTCTCAAGTTAAAAGTAATAGATCTTTATCAGAATTTTGGGAAGTGTTCTGTTTGAAAAATGTTGTGAGCATTGGTCAATTAATGTTCCAAATGTATGTTTTAATTTGGTGCCAAAATAAGAGAGAGAGTTTCACTACATCAGCTAAAGGGCTTCAGTATTCTTGTCCTGGTCAATTCAACAGGACAAAGAAAATCCCAGGCTGACCTTGTTTTTCAGAGGTAATCACAACGCATTGATTCCAATGAAATCCACATACCTACTCATGGAATTACAGTGATGAGTCCTTAAGATGACTTGTACTTTACAATGGGAATCTGGAAGTGCGTGTGTTGTGGCTTAACTCCGGCTAGCAAAATACAATGAAGCCGCTCTCACAAATCCCCCCTCCGCTCTTCCAGAAGAGGGGAAGAATCGGAGGAAGAAGAAATAAGGAAGCTAATAAAATTCAGATAAGAACTATATACTAATTAAATATAAATTAATATATACAAATACTGCTAACAATAAATAAAATAATAGAAAATAAAACATATGATACAGTTGCTCACCACCCGCTGACGAATGCACAACCAGGTACTGAGAAGTGAGAGTCAGAGACAGAGAGCCCGAGAGATGCAACCCGAGGGCCAGAGCCCAAGAGCTGTCCCAGCAGATTCCGAGCGAACCCTATCAGCGATAGCATGACCAGTAAAACTAAACAAACCCACCAACTCCCTCACAAATGAGCCAGCACAGGAGTTAGCAAAGCAGCTAACGCAGGAGTCAGGGGGAGTGTTAGCAAGTGTACAGAAGTAAAAGAGAGAGTAAGAGAGTAATGGCTTCCAGACCCCCTCCTCACCTATGCCCCCAGCATGACATACTATGGAATGAAATACTTCCTTGGTCAGTTTGGGTCAGCTGTCTGAACTGTGTGTCCCCTACACTGCCTGTAGCAAGACAGTGAGATCTGGAAATGCAGCTGCAGTATCAGAAGTGGAGAAAGACGTTGAATTCAGTGCAGGCATTCCCCAGCACCAGCTAAGACCTTACCAGTACTTCTCTCAGCATAAATCCAGGAACACAGCTTCCTATCAGCCTCGGTAAAGAGAGTTAACTCTTTCCTGACTGAACACAGCACAGCGTGTAGCAGAGTATGCATTGCCCACATATTATGGTGCTTTTGCTTATAAAAGAAAGAGCAGAGTCATCCTGACATATGGGTAAAAAGGTTATTTATTCCTCAGCACGGAGGGAAAACATTGCTACAGTTCACATGCTTTTCTGAATTGATGCCTTGTCTGCCAGTAGCTATTTAGTGTGATAATGGCGTTTGATAGACTGGACACAAACACCATTGTCACACTCCACAGCTCTGGTAGTAGATCATTAGTCTGTGGAAGAAGTAATGCACACACATTGCAGACTTCAGCATGGGGGCTTGAAAGATCTGCAAAACATAGAGAAAAGGGTGTTTATGCATATTTATATGTGTTACATCAGGATTCTCACCAAGGAAGTGGGACAGGCTTCATAATTTCTTTGAGGTGAATATTTTGTCTCAGCTAGCTGCAGTAATCTAAAAGCTAAGTAGCCTTAAGTGTGCCTTTACAGGCCAAGGAGATGGACCCGCACCTTGAGAAAGTAATTGGTCCTGTCCTAAGAGACAAATGCATGCAGGGAGGGATGAATCAATCTCTGCAAGGACCTGTGTCTCTGTTATTGATGGAGACAGCTCAGAATAAGCACCTGACGTAGAGCATAACTAGAGCTATGTTAGACCTGGGCAATCACGCTGCTAAAGGTTGTATTTGTTTTCCATATACTTGTTTTTACCAGCATTTTAGAGCTATCCCACTTTCAAGACAGCAGGTTGGTCTGTACTCCTGGTCCCACTTCACCATTCTGTTTGGCGCAAGTCCTTCTGTGACAGGTCAGCAGCACCTGCGGCAGTGAATCAAGCAGTGTAACAAATATACACAACTGTGGTGTTTCATTTCTTCCTGGGACAGGTTTTTCAGTTTAATAGGACAGAGTGTGTTTCTGTGTTTGTTTAGCCTGCAGGTCTAATAACATTTCTGCACATCTGTAGTGAGTATAAAGTCTGGTCAAAGATCCTGTACATCAGGAGCGAACGAAGAGCACGTGAACGGTAGTCGAGGGTCACATCATGCACAGGGATTTGTAAAGCCGTGGAAATTCAGTTATGTGTCATTGTCGCATCTGAATACTGCGGAGAAGCAGAGAAAACAGACAAAGAGGAGCACAGGGAAGGGAGGAAATTAGAAACCAGAGCTTGGGTGAATAGTAGTAACCTTTGTATCTTACTCTTCCATGTATCTGCTTTGTCCTCAGTCTATGAAGACTGACAACTAGTGTGGTCATCTGTGTAAAATCATGTTGGATATTAACTGGAAGAAACATTGACCTGTGCAGATAGAATGTAGCTTTGTGAAAGTGCAAGCCAGCTAGCAGTAGCTAGCTCATTAGTAGTAATGACAATATTAGTAATTAATCAATAACTGTAATGAAGTCTTTTAACTTAAATCTTCCAAGGAGTGCAGAGTACATTAGACATTAATGTTCCATTTTGTGTGAATTTGGGTACACTTTGTATGTGCTGAGTACCGAAATGTTTTTTGCAGCTACTGAAAACGTGAACTTTCTTACTCAAAGCAGAATGCTGTATGGACTGGTTAGAAGCATCAGGGGAGGGGATGGAGTTGTCTCTGTGCCAAGAGATGGGGACGGAACATCTCACTTTAATGCTTTTAAACTATCATCTGTCTCATTTTTTTTTAAGCTCAGTAAATACATTCCTATTTTTACATATTCAGGAGCATTTGCTACCCATATGCAATAAGACTGGACTCTCCAATAGTCTGGATCTGGTTGCATTTAGGAAACGACTGTTAGGCAAGTTGCAGCATTCAAAAGGCAGACCCTCAGATCCGCAGAGAACTCCTCCTATGGACTTAGCCTTCCTGTCGATCTCAGGTTTTAGCTTTCCTAATTCGCTCCCTGGTGATGTGTCACTCCCACATGTTAATAGCCCTAATGCCTCGGCTTTATTCTGCTGTCGGTGCTCCCATCTTGCATTCCAGCTGAGAAATGAGAGGCACAAATCTCTATCAACAACTGTTCATAAAATGTAAACGTGTGAGGCACATATGCTGAATGTGGTACAGCTATGGAGGAAAATCAGTCTGTACTTCTTGAGACCAAATGGTCCCCATTTTCAATACCAGCTTTTGTAAGTAGGAGAGGCAGTCCCTAGCTTGAGTCAGGACATGCTGCAATTTGTGAGAAGGGCACTCTGCATGCCCCAAAATCAGATTGTGTATGGGCAGCTACACTAGGTCAGCTGAAGCACTGAAGCTTGTGGGGAGCAGGACATGGCTTTCTGAAGGAAATGATCCAGAAGAGAATCTGCTCTCCAGATGAGCTGCAGAAACAGCAGCCTTGGTTTGAAACAGTGGAAGGAGCTGCAACAAGAAATGACTAAGGATAAGGGAACATCCCAAATGCAGATGTTTATATGCAGGTAGGGAAATGTAGCTCACTGTTCTACAGTGTCAAAAGGCAGGTTTGCAGATCCACAGGTGAATCACAGCTATGAAGCAGACATCTCTGAAAGAAGGTGAGGAGCTGCAGCACACCCTGGGCATCAAAACAGCATGGAGGTTTTTGAATTAATGATGGGAAATATTCAGTCACACCCAGAACATACTCTGTCTTGTTACAATGCAGCTTGCAGTTGCAGACCTGAGGTCTGCAAGGCTATTTTTAGTAAATGTGCCTATGCCTATAGGTGATAATGAGAAATGAATGCCAAAGGAACGCAAGTACTATACATCACTTCTAATTCATCATAATATATTGGTTTTCCCCTTACCCCTCATGCACATTTTCCCCTCATGCACATTTTACTCAGCTTTCTCTGCAGCAGAGAAGAAAGGTCAGACAAGATCCTGCTCTAATTAAGCTCTGAGGAAAAGTCCAGCAGTGACTGGTAGATGCAGTGCAAAGAGCAACAGGGCCCTAGCAGAAGTGCCTCTGGACTTTGCTGTGAGATGTTTAGGACAGTGGATAGCCAGGTGAATGATGCAGCTGCAAGCAGGCAGTTTTATAGTTCCACAACTACATGGAAGCTTCCAGAAATTCAACAGGAATATTTCCAAGACAAAAGGTAATGAAAGAAAGAAAAATGACCACTAGTTTTTAATACTGCAATGGACAGAAACCCTGAAAAAAACAGGCAAGTTACTGGACAGTACAGGGAGAAAGCAAAGTATACACATCAGAGAAAGAAAAGATCCACTTTTTGCTTCTCTTCTGCTGGAGATTTGTATAAAGAATATTATTGGAATGTTCCAGTTGAGAGATCATTGGAAAGAACAAGAGAGTTTTTCAAGAAGTATCCTGATGGATCACAGAATCTGCCCTTTTGTATATCCAGACTTGGAAGCATTCCTGTAACCCCGTGAGGTGTAACCACACTTACTGTCAGCTTCCCCATCACCCCTTTTCTTTTCTAAACAATAACCATGTAGGGTGGCTTGCCCACTGACACTAACAAAAACCTCATGTCTTGAAGACTGCAGGCAGAGATCACTGTGGACAAGACTATAAATCCTGTTAAATTACCCAGACAAGGCACAGGCACTTGTAGATCATTTGGTATGCTGAAGTGCTTACTATTCAAAAGTCACCTGCACTATTTTATTTTTGTCGGTATGTTTTAGCATTTCCTTTTCCTTACAGGAATCAAGCAGAGGAAGGCACTTACCATCTGACAAAACTGCCAAATGATCCTCTGGTGTGTCACTAGGGCTTGTCAGAACGGAGATTCTCTTCCATGACATTGCTGAATATCATGTGTTTGGGTCTGTGGAGGTCTTGGTTTTCTTTTATGAGTTCCCAGCAGTGGTCAGCTGTTGAAAGCCTCTGTTTCCAGTGGACACCTTCCCCTCACCCTTTATGGGATCCTGAGGTTTTAAAGTAAACAATTAATTCTCTTTCTGATAAGTGATATTAAAATATTGATCTGGGGGAGGGAGATGGCCCTCACTGCACAGAGCCAGAGACCTTTAGTCAAACAGACGCAGGAATGGAATAAAGCTCTGAAATCTCATTTTTCTCTGTCCCTTCGGAGAGCACATATGTGGGTAGGAAGAAATGCAAAATATAGGGTTTTTTTCAGCTGCCTGTTTTGCTTAACCCTGTAATGAAGAGTGTTTACTCTGTCTTCATATTAATTGCTTACTTCTTCCAGTGAGACTGCTTTCATCAGCTCCTCAAATCACAGTGCTAATCTTACTGTTCACTGCTGGGTCTTACCAATCTTTTTTTAATTTTTCAATCTTGATTTACTGCTTTTTCTGCACAGGAATTTTCAGAACTCTCAGACAGCCTGTCACTTTTTATTGGGTTTTACTTTCCAGCACAGCTATGAGATGGGGGAAAAAGTCTGACTTCAGTTGAGCCTATTTGAATACCAATGGCAAAACAGGAATCAAATACACATTTCAGGACCTCATCCAGGTTATCAACAACTAGGCCATGGCATGATGCCCCAAATTTAGGGCATGATGCCCCAAATTTAGGGCATGATAAACATCTTGTTTTCTGTGCAGGTGAGTATGGGACTGGAACCTGAGATTTCTCTAAACATAATTTAAAGGCACACTTTCAGTATTATAACCTTCCTGACAGTTAGCTAATTAGTATTTCATTGCTTATTTCCATTACCATGTTTCTATTCCATTAGAGGATAAGTATTTTGTAACAGTCTTAAGTAAAAGATAATTTTATTTTTTTTTTAAAAAAGCAAAATTTTCAATATAATACCTCACAAAAGCAAGGAACCAGGACACTGGTTTTGGCTGGATGTGTCCATCTGGCAGCAGCAAACCACTGTGAAGTCAAGTCTGGACAAAATTCTGTGTCTTGCCCTCTCCTTGCTTTCCAGCTTTAGCATAACTAGACCTTCGATAGAACACAAACACAACTTCTGTCCTTGTTAGCATACCTTCCCTCACCCCTGCAAGGGTGAGATGAGACAGACCAGGATATATGAGCTCTAAGAATCAGCTCTCCTTTTGTGAGAAGGGTCCTGCACATAATAGAGTCAAACACATAATACAATACTGTATAAGGGAAAAACCCTGAACTACAAAGCTGCTAGAACACCTTCATCTTTATCAGTTTATGGCATGTCTTTTCTCCCTTAGGCTGTCATGTGTTTGGACTGCAAATTTGGAAATCTCCTACTGTTTCCTAAAATGCTCTTTCCTACAATGCTGTTTTCTAATAGCAGTGTAGCTGCAGTCTCAGATACACCAGCAATACAGATAATGCCAGCAATCAGAAGTAAAAGAAGACACCAAACTCTGCTTTCTCTGCAATAATGAAGCTTTATTTGTAGGTGCTTTGCAGTCTTATCACTGCATATGCAGTTCAAGAAAAGCTTTTTCCCCTTGTGAAAAACTCCAGAATTTATAATTCTCAGGGATTTACTGACTCATTTTCATAACCTTAGTTGCAAAAGCAATGTTAGTTGCCTGATGTAGATGATCCGACTGCTTCGCTGTACCCTTTTCCAGTTTTGTTAAAGAAAAATATTTTAATTAGCACAAAGCGCAAATGGATGGTGCTAGCAGGTGATATTTAGTAGCGTAGCAGAGAATGAAACAAGACAGGACAAGAAAAAGAGCACATGCCTGAGTTTCAGCTTTCATATTCTGTGCTGTGTGACAGGGTATGGAAAAAACATAGTGAAATTAAAAGTTTTGTAACTACACAATCCTAGTCACTTGCTTTTAGGTTAAAAGTGGCAATAATCTGTGCTACCGGATGTCAGGAGCTGTCCAAGAAGGGAGGCCATGGCTACGTGTCAGTCTCGACAGGCTGTGCAACCACTTGGATGCACTGATACAGTCTCATTTTCATCCTCACAAAGACCTTAACAGGAAGGTGACTGGGGAGATTCTGGTCTGGAATATTTCCACTAACTTCTGAAGGATCAGGATAGCATCTACAGCACTGTATGTCTGTATATTCTTTGTGTGTGCAGACATCTTGCACAGTGGGGCCCGACTGTGCCATGGTTGTTTCTACTAATAGACTTTCTGTAACATTAGGAAAAATATACCCCAGTTACAGGTATTTTCCTTGTTCAGAATCCCAGTGGTTGGGGTTTTTCACTTGTGCTCTCAACCTTTGTTACCTTCTGCCCTTGATCTATTTAGAAAACCCTTTTGAAGCAGGGACTGCTTTTCATTTGGTGTTGATACTGCTTGGTTTTGGGTGAAAAGTCTCTCATTTAGGACTTTTATGTGCACACAGCATAAAGATGCCAGAATTACTAGTAGTAGTAGTTCATAGTCTGTCCATAATAGTAGAACAAGGTTTGGAGAAAAAATTTATTTCAGGATTACTTATACAATTATACCAGAACCCTGTGTGCAAACTCCATATGCCATGCTGAAAATATGGGTGTGCATTTTAAGTCTACAGAAGGTATCTGACAGTTTGCTTAATCATATAAAGAGGACAAAGGACATCAAATAAAAAAAACCCCAACTGTCACATGTCCAAAAACAGCTGAGAAAGACTAAAATGTGCTACTTCTAATCACAGAGGAAACACCACTTACTTGGTGTTTCTGGGAAAAAAGCTGTTCTCCTCAAAATGGCGATCTGCAAGTGTAAGTGATGTAGTGGCCTCTACACATGGAGTCACTGGTGAGTCTGAAACAGCATTGCGACATTCATCACTTGCAGGCTGGTTTGGGTCCAATTCTTTGAAATTAAATGCCAGATTATTTGGAAATTCATGAAAAAAAAAGGAACTGGTTTGTTTAAATGTTAATAAAGGTGACACCAGGACAAATAATGCAATACACGTTGCACATTTCTCTGAGGGCCAAACTCTTCTGTTGAATATGTAGATATTCAAGCAAAGTTATCTACCTTTGAAGTTCAAGCTAACTTTGAAGTTGGCACTGCTCAGAGCAGAGGGCTGAGTCCTGTGACCTCCAAAGGTCCCTTCCAGCCTAAAGTTTTCTGTGGTTCTGTGATGCCATTTTATGTTCATAGCTCCTGTTGACTAAGGTGTCACCATGCAAAGGAAGAAATGTCATCCATACAAGAGTTCTTTAGTATAATTTTTCTTATATCAAATGTGGAGAACAGGAAGAATGAAACAGAAATCTGAGGAATGGAGTCTTTTCCCTGTGGAAAGAGTGAAAGAAAAAGAACAACTCCAGAACTGAATTAATAAAAGCTTACTGCAGGGGTGAAAATCAGGCTGTCAGGAAGTTTTTCACACTGGGAAGATTTAACAGAAGTAAGAAGCTACGGTTTGGCTCTGCAAAACCTTAATTACAAAATTCTTCGATTAAGAACAACTTTGGCAAAAAAGGGGTAAACTATTCTATGCATGAAGATCTTGCTAGTGTATTAATTGTTTTAATCTGTTTCAAAATTATATGGGCCTACAAGGGTTTGTGAGTGGTATAAATTCCTTTGGAAGAATAAACGTTCTTGACATGGTTAATTTTGATCATTGTGCTGGGTTTAGTCAAGAAAGAGTTAACTCTCTTTATAGCAGCTGGTATGAAGCTGTGTTCCTGGATTTACCCTGAGAAAAGTACTGATAAGGTGTCTTTTAGCTGGTGCTGGGGAGTGCTTGCACCTAATTCAAGGTCTCAGCTTCTGATACTGCAGCTGCATTCTCAACTCTCTCACTACAGGCAGTGTGGGGGAACACACAGTTCAGACAGCTGACCCTAACAGACCAAAGGAGTATTTCATTCCATAGTATGTCATGCTCACTACACAGGCAGGCAGTGGGTCCAAGAACCATTACACTTTCACTTTCTAACACTCTCTCTAACTCCTTTGTTAGGTGCTTTGCTAACTCCTTTGCTGGCTCATTTGTTCATGAGTTGGTGATGCTGTTAGTGTTCCTGGTTGTGCTGTTGCTGATAGGGTTCACTCAGACTCTGCTGTGATGGCTCTTGGGCTCCGGCTATTTGGCTTCGGCTCTCAGGCTGCATCTCTTGTGCTCTCTGGCTCTGACTCTCACTTCTCGGGACTTGGCTGTGCATCAGTTGGTGGGTGGTGAGCAACTGTATCATAGTGTATTATATGTTCTATTTTCTACTATTTTAATTAATTATTATTAGTAGTATTTGTATATATTCATTTATATCTATATTATTAATTTAGATTCAATTAGTAAAAAGTTCTTATCTTAATTTTATGAGCTTCCTTGTCTTTTTCCCTCCTATTCTTCCCCTCTGCTGGAGGAGGGGGGGACCTGTGAGAGCAGCTTTGTGGTATTTTGCTAGCCGGAGTTAAACCACAACAGTCCTTTTTGGCGCCCAATGTGGGGCTCGAAGGTTTGAGATAAAAACAGATCTGATTACTGTGTGTTAAAATGGAATTGTGTGATAAGTATTCGTTATAGAGATGCTGTGGTGGCTGGTCAGCACGTTGAGTTCTTGGCTGCTTATGTTGTTCATAGAATGGTGAGATTTACTGCCTTGTGTGCTCTTTATGATACTGATCATATATGTTCAAACCAGATTGAAGAGTCTTATTTGGCTGGTCTGTGTATTACTGAGTTTGGGAAGAAACTTGTATCTGTATACAATATTGTCAGCATCCTGGTGCCTCACATATCATCTCGTGGGGACTTTCACTAATTACACTTTTCTACTTTTTTCCTCTGGGACACAGCCTGTAGAGGAGAAATCATTTAGTGGGTTGGATGTGAAGGAATTATTCAGTTAGGTGGATGTGTGGAAATCATTCCAATTTTCCCCCTCTTCTCTCTGGTCAATGGCACAAGTGTATGAGCATTTGGGAAATTTTTCATGGTCTTGGAGTGCCCTATTGCAATGGTTAGGAATGAGCACACTGCTGAATGATCTCCTGATGTTGTTTATAGTTAAAAAAATGTTTGGGAACGCCGTCCCATCTGCTATCTGTACTCGAGACAGAGGCAGGCGCACGCCGGCTCTGCCCCCCATGGCTATGTCAACCCTAACAACTAGTACACACACCCCCGAGGGGATGTCAACTCCTCTCGACAGACGTTGCAGCTCCACCTCCCACTGCGTCTCCACCTCCCACAATGGCTCCACACACTGCAGGGTACAATGCAGCCATGCAAACACTCCTGTGCTAGTGCCATTGTCAGTGTCAACCAGCACCAGTGTCAGTTGCCCCAGGACAGAAAAAGAAATGGAAATGCAAATAAGCCCATCTGGTAAAGGAGGAGGAGGAAGAGGCAGCAGGGCCATCTCAAAAGATAGATACACAGGAGATACAGACATTACATACATCTGTAGTGACAGATACAGAGGATGACGATGAGGCACAAGCGAGCCAGGAGGTTTCTGGGATGCGTTCATGACAACTTCCTTCTTCAGGTGACAGAGGAGCCAACGAGGAGACTGCTATGCTGGACCTTGTTCTCACAAACAGGGAGGGGCTGGTGAGGAATGTGAAGCTTAAGGGCAGTCCTGGCTGCAGTGACCACGAAATGCTGGAGTTTGAGATCCTTATGGAGGTGAGGAGGGTACGCAGCAAGCTCACTAACCTAGACTTCAGGAGAGGAAAATTTAGCCTCTTCAGGGAACTGATTGGCAAAGTTCTATGGAATGAAGTCCTGGAGGGAAGAGGGACCCAAGAAAACTGGTGAGTATTCAAAGACTCCTCCAAGCTCAGGAGTGATGCATCCAAATGAAGAGGAAGTCAGGGAGAAACGCCAGGAGGCCTGTGTGGATGAACAAGCAGCTCCTGGACAAAGTGAGGCACAAAAAGGAAGCCTACAGAGGGTGGGAGCAGGGACAGGTAGCCTGGGAAGATTACAGGGAAGTTGTCCAACAAGTCAGGGATCAGGTAAGGCCCTGACAGAATTAAACCTGGCCAGGGACATCAAGGCCAACAAGAAGGGCTTATATAGGTACATAGGAGATAAAAGGAAGATCAGGGAAAACGTGGGCCCTCTGCAGAAGGAAAAGGGAGAGTTGGTTTCCCAGGACATGGAGAAAGCCAAAATACTCAATGCTTTTTTTTGCCTCGGTCTTCACTGTCAAGGACGCAAGCCTGTCGGTGCACACAGCTAGTCTGTTGGCCTGACAAAGCAGGTTGACCTTGATATTATACCCGTGTATCCTAGGAGATGTGATAAATCCCTGGTATGAGAGAAGTAAACAACTTTGAGGAAGTGAGAGACCGCGGGGCATCTGGAGGAAGGGGGGGAGTAATCATCCAATAGTTAAAAAAAAATCACGTTATACGGCCCAATAGAGAATGTACACGCGTGGTTGAGAAGGCTATAAAAAGAGTGTTGTAAAAGAATAAATAGATCTATCTGCCTGCGCAGCCTGTCGTGTCCGTCTCAACAGCGACAAACGGTGACCCCGACTGAGGATTAACATCCAGGAGATAGCCGAGAGCGGCGGGAAGAGCCGTGGAGACGGAGCCCAGCCTAGCGTGAGCAGCGGGGAGAGCTGCAAAGTCCGGCCTTCTTGAAATCGACACGGTACAGGTGAGCAGCTGGGGACCATGGGAGCGAACTTGACTAAGGAGGAGACCATGCTTGTGACGATGTGGAAGCTACTGCTTCACCGCAGGGGAGTCAAATTGGACAAGATGGTGCTCCGAAAAATGTTATTATGGAGTAAAGCGCAAGGATATGAAGCTAATTCTGTTATTGCATTTAGTGTAAGCAAGTGGGAGGAAGTAGGACAGAAATTGTTTGAGTGTGCCTCACAAGGTAATAAGACTGTGATGGACCTCCTTACAACGTGGAGATTGTTGAAAGACACTTTAAAGGACTTTAAGGCAAAGAAAGAAATCTCAGAGGAAAGCACTTATAATCCAGGAGCGTCCGCGGTCCCGGGGTCGGCAGCGAAAAGTCAAGGTTTGGACCCAGCGGGGGAGCCTTGCCTAAACGTAGAACGTGGCTGGCAGCAAGGGGACTGTATGAGGATTCTGATGAGGACGCACAAGATGAGTTGTTTCCGCCGCAAAGGCTGAGTAAACAGAAAGCCCCTCCCGCCACCCCCTCTTCTCCTCCCGCCGTGCAGCCCTCTGCTCCGCCCCCTCCCTCTTACAAAGAGGAGGAAAAACCCCCTGTGCTGTCCACTAAGCTCTCGTTGTATCCTTCGCTACCCGAGGACAGAGAGGATGATTGGAGCGAGGAGGCTACTGACCAGCTAGAAAAGCTGAAGGGACAGAACGGGGAGAAGCAAAACGGGAAATTAGAAGGGGGGGATGAGTGTCAGCCGCCAGTTCCAGAGGCGTGGGAATTCCCTCCCGCTCAGCTGACGGTAAAGCCGGTAGATGCAATGGCCTTTTGGTGAAAAGTGAAGGAACAAGCAGTGTTAGAGGGTAATTGGGACTTGTCGGAAGCCATTTCAGCACTGGTAGGGGCCGAGAAATCGGGTGGGGTAACGGGTGCAATGGCCTTTCCTGTTGTTCGCGGTGATGCAGCCGCGGGCATCCCAGATGAACATCGGCCATATGCTTGGAAGTTGATACAGGACTTACAAGAAACGGTTGCGAAATATGGCCTGAATGCACCTGCTACCATGCAATTGTTAGGCCTAATCACTATAGAAGCCACTTTACCAGGTATCACTGTGCATGTTGGAGTTATCGATGCTGACTATACTGGACAGATATGTGCCATGGTTTCTACCCCAACGCCACCCGTGACAATTCCAAAAGGTACTCGTATTGCTCAACTTGTCCCTTTTAAGAGTTGTGTTCCCAGGTCACATCCAACAGAGCGTGGGGATGGTGGATTCGGATCTACGGGTGTCCCGCAAGTTATGTGGACACAAAACATCTCTGACAAATGGCCTCAAATGACGTGTGTTCTTACGATGGACGGTGCTTCCCCCTCACAGGTGAAGGTATCTGGGCTCTTAGACACAGGGGCTGATGTCACAATAGTCTCTCAACTCCACTGGCCTCAGAGTTGGCCCATTGTTACAATGGACACCGGAGAGTTGGAGTTGGGAGGAGTGGCCCAGAGTCTAATGGCAGCAAAAACTGTGACGATTCGGAACCCTGAAGGACAGGTCGCAACAGTACGACCATATGTTACTGCTGCTCCTTTGAACTTATGGGGCAGAGATGTCTTGGGAGCATGGGGTGTAAGGATTACGACGGATTTTTAACAGGGGCCACTGTGCTTGAGGGCGTGCGACAACCTACCTTGGCCTTAACATGGCTTCCGAATACACCTATTTGGGTAGATCAGTGGCCCCTCAACCCCGAGAAATTAAGCGCCCTCCACAGCTTGGTACAGGAACAATTACAGGCCGGTCATATTGAACCATCACACAGCCCATGGAACACCCCCATATTTGTAATTAAAAAGAAATTGGGAAAATGGCGGTTGTTACATGACCTACGACCAATTAATGCCATTATGGCTACCATGGGCACACTGCAACCGGGATTGCCATCACCTGCTATGATCCCAGCAGGATGGGTGTCGTGGTTTAACTCCGGCTAGCAAAATACCACGAAGCCGCTCTCACAAATCCCCCTCCCCTCCTCCAGTGGAGGGGAAGAATCGGAGGAAAAAGAAATAAGGAAGCTCGTAAAATTGAGATAAGAACTATTTACTAATTAAATCTAAATCAGTATATACAAATACTACTACTAATAAATAATTAAAATAGTAGAAAATGAAACATATAGTACAATATATACAATATGATACAATATGATACAATTTCCCACCATCCACTGACCAATGCACACCCAGGTGTTGAGGGATGAAAATCAGACCCCGAGAGACCAAGAACCACAGCCCAAGAGCGATCGCAGCCCGAGAGCCGCGGCCTGAAGGCCAGAGCCCGGGAGCCTACGCAGCAGATTCCGAGCAAACCTTATCACTGATAACACAGCCAGAAAACTCAAAACAACCCACCAGCTCCCACACGAAGGAGCCAGCACAGGAGTTGGCAAAGCAGCTAACGCAGGAAGGTTAGGAAGTTGCCCAGAGAGATGAGCAAGGGAGTAAAGGAGAGAGAGAGAAGGGAAGAGTAATGGCTACTGGACCCTCTTCCCCACCCAAAGAGACTGGAACATGACGTACTATGGAATGAAATACTTCCTTGGTTAGTCTGGGTCAGCTACAGTATCCGAAGCGGACAAAAGACCTTGAGTTCAGTACAGGCCATCCCCAGCACCAGCTGAGGCCTTATCAATGTTTTCCCTTACTGTCCAGCAACACAGTTTCCTGGCAACCAGAGTAAAGGGAGTTAGCCCTTTCCTGACTGAACCCAGCACAATGGGACATTTTAGTTGTGGATTTGAAAGACTGTTTTTTTACTATTCCTTTAGCAGAACAGGATAAAGACAAATTTGCTTTCTCGGTTCCTGTCATCAATCGTGCGGAACCCGTGAAGCACTATCAGTGGAAAGTGTTACCTCAAGGCATGAAAAATTCACCTACAATCTGTCAATGGTTTGTAGCTCAGGCACTCTCTGGGCTGTGGGAACAATACCCTGACTCTTATTGTTACCACTATATGGATTATATCCTTTTTGCCCTATCTGATCCGGCCCAGTTGGATGCTGTGGAGCAAGCAGCATTATGCCACCTTAAACAATATGGATTGGTTGTGGCTCCAGAAAAGGTTCAACATAAGAGCCCTTGGTTATACCTGGGTGCGAAAATATTGGATCAAACAGTACTTCCACAGCCGATAATGCTGAGTAGAGAGGTGAAAAATCTTAATGGCATCCAAAAGCTAATGGGAGCAATTAACTGGGTTAGGCCCTATCTAGGGCTGACATCGTTTCAATTGAGTCCCCTAATGGAATTATTGAAAGGGGATTCCGATATTTGCGCACCAAGACGGTTAACCAGGGAGGCACACCAGGTGCTCCATGTGGTAGAAAAAGCAATACAGAGCAAATATGTTTATTGGGTGGAACTAACCGAGATTGTACAAGTTTCTGTTTTAACAGATCACTTGATTCCATATGCAACACTTTGTCAATGGAATAAAACCTGGGGGGATCCTTTGCATGTGTTGGAGGGGATGTTTTTACCTTATCGATTTAAGAAGACAGCACCGGGCATTTTTGAGTTAGTGATGCAGCTAATAATCAAAACAAGGACACGGTGCCTTGAACTTCTCGGTCAAGATCCCGCGACCATTGTTATTCCAATTCAAGCTGCATATTTTGAGTGGTGCTTGGCCAATAACATGGCCTTGCAATCTGCGCTGGCAGATTTCCAGGGGGACATTAAATATCACCTCCCCAGCCACCCGATGCTGAAACTGGTGCGAGAAATCTCGATCGGGGAAAAACGGTTACACTCCACGGAACCAGTTGAGGGATTAACTGTGTTTACAGATGGATCGGGGAAAACAGGGAAGGCAGCTGTTACTTGGTTTGAGAATGGTAAGTGGCACGATATTGTCACGGAACAACAAGGATCACCACAGATTGTGGAACTTAAGGCAGTAACTGAGGCCTTCCGCAGATTTTCTAAACCCCTTAATTTGCTTACCGATTCTGCTTATGTTGCAGGATTGGTCCAGCAGTTAGAGCAAGCTGTAATCAAACAGGTGGATAACGAGCATTTGTTTCATTTGTTACAATTTCTATGGGAATTGATTCAGAAACGTGATAGTCCCTATTATGTTTTACACGTTCGCAGTCACACTGTTTTACCCGGATTTTTGGCGGAAGGGAATGCACGGGCTGACAGGCTTGTGTCAGTAGCCGTGCTCGGCCCGGTACCAAATACTCTGCAACAGGCCCAAGCGTCACATCCATTTTTCCATCAGGGGGCCAAAGCCTTACAAAAACAATTTCACCTGAAAGCTGCAGAGGCACGAGCCGTTGTAGCATCGTGTCCTGATTGTCAAGGACAGCAGGTGCCATGTTATTATGGGTTGAACCCCAGGGGGTTACAGACGTTGCAAATCTGGCAGACTGATGTGACACACATTGCAGAATTTGGGAGATTGAAGTATGTACATGTTTCTGTTGATACCTATTCAAATGCAGTGGTGGCCTCTGCACACACCAGGGAAAAAGCCAAAGACGCAATTCGACACTGGCAGAAGGCGTTTTCCATGTTGGGGGTCCCTGGAACAGTAAAAACCGATAACGGCCCTGCATATGTGGCTAAACCAGTTCGTGAATTCCTCCAGAAATGGGGAACACAGCATGTTACTGGCATCCCACATTCCCCTACTGGACAAGCAATTGTTGAGCGGGCCCACGGCACCCTGAAGCGCCTGCTCCAAAAACAAGAAGGGGGAATGGAAGGGGAGCCCCCGGAGGCTCGGTTGACAAAGGCCATTTATGTTTTGAACTTTTTAAATGTGCCCAAGCAGGGGTCGGTCCCTCCAATTGTGAGACATTTTTCCTCTTTTTCAACATCGGAAGAGGTATGCGGCACTGCTTTGGTGCGTGTAAAGGATCTGCAAACAGGACAATGGTCTCAGCCATGTAACCTGATTACCTGGGGCAGGGGTTATGCTTGTGTCTCCACAGAAAATGGGCCACGCTGGTATCCTGCCCGTTGTGTTCGGCCTGTGCTGGATCATCACGGGACAGCCCAGCATCCCGCTGAAGTGGCACACAACCAATGTTTGGGTGACGTTGATGGAGCAGCTGAATTAAACTAGTTTTTGTGCCTCTTTGGCGTAACCTTATTCACCTTTTCACACAGGCCTGGTTCAGGTACTTTGGATGATCACTCTAAGTCTATTCACCAACAGATTCAAGAACTGCCAACTTTGATGTCACACATTCAAGAGAATACCGGACTCCTCAACTCGTGGCTCTCATCATGGGGACTGGGGGGTTGGATACGCGGGATGTTAAAAACTGGGATTTTTGTGTCAGGTGTAGTAATCATTGTATTGTTAAAGGTGCATTGCTTAGTATCCCTGCTGCAAAGGGCCCTTGCAGCAGATGATACAGGCAGTTTTTGTTGCACAAATGCAAAAAGGGGGAATTGTCAGTGCACACAGCTAGTCTGTTGGCCTGACAGAGCAGGTTGACCTTGACAATATACCTGTGTATCCTAGGAGATGTGATAAATCCCTGGTATGAGAGAAGTAAACAACTTTGAGAAAGTGAGAGACCGTGGGGCATCTGGAGGAAGGGGGGGAGTAATCATCCAATAGTTAAAAAAGAATCACATTATACGGCCCAATAGAGAATGTACACGCGTGGTTGAGAAGGCTATAAAAAGAGTGTTGTAAAAGAATAAATAGATCTATCTGCCTGCTCAGCCTGTTGTGTCCGTCTCAACAGCGACACAAGCCATACCCCCAAGTCGCAGAAGGCAAGGGCAGGGACTGGGAGAATGGAGAACCGCACATGGTTAGTGAGAATCAGGTTCGGGAGCACCTAAGGAACCTGAAGGTGCACAAAAGTCCATGGGACTTGATGGAATACATCCATGGGTGCTGAAAGAACTCGCGGATGAGGATGAAAAACCTCTATCCATCATATTTGAGAAGTCATGGTGGTCTGGTGAAGTTCCCACTGACTGGAAAAGAGAAAAAATAACCCCCATCTTTAAAAAGGGAAAAAAGGAGGACCTGGGAAACTACAGGCCAGTCAGTCTCACCTCTGTGCCTGGCAAGATCATGGAGCAGATCCTCCTGGAAACCATGCTAAGGCACATGGAAAATAAGGAGGTGATTGGTGACAGCCAACATGGCTTCACCAAGGGCAGATCATGCCTGATGAAGATGGTGGCCTTCTATGATGGGGTCATGACCTTGGTGCATAAAGGAAGGGCAACCAATGTCATCTACCAGGAATTGTGCAAACCCTTTGACACCGTCCCGCATGACATCCTTGTCTCTAAACTGGAGAAGCATGGATTTGACGGATGGACTGTTCGATGGATAAGGAACAGTCTGGCTGGTCGCACTGAGAGAGTTGTGGTCAATGGGTCAATGTCTGAGTGGAGACCAGTGACGAGCAGTGTTCCTCAGGGATCGGTGTTGGGACCAGTGCTGTTTAACATCTTCGTCACTGACATGGATGATGGGATCGTGTGCACCCTCAGCAAGTTTGTTGATGACAGCAAGCTGTGTGGAGACGTCAACACACTGGAGGGAAGGGATGCCATCCACAGGGACCTGGACAGGAGGCTGGAGACGTGGACCTCTGCCAACCTCATGGAGTTCAACAAGGCCAAGTGCAAGGTCCTGCACCTGGGTCAGGACAATCCCAAGCACAACTACAGGCTGGGTGGAGAATGGCTGGAGAGCAGCCCAGAGGAGAAGGACCTGGGGGTACTGGTGGATGAGAAGCTGGACATGAGCTGGCAGTGTGCGCTGGCAGCCCAGAAAACCAGCCGTATCCTGGACTGTATCAGGAGAAGTGTGGCCAGCAGGTCAAGGGAGGGGATTCTCCCTCTCTACTCTGCTCTTGTGAGACCCCACCTGGAGTACTGTGTCCAGCTGTGAAGCCCTCAGCATAAGAAGGATATTGACTGCTTGAAGTGAGTCCAGAGGAGGGTCACGAAGATGATCAGAGGACTGGAGCACCTCTCCTATGAAGAAAGACTGAGAGAATTGGGCTTGTTCAGCCTGGAGAAGACAAGGCTTCAGGGAGACCTTATTGCAGCCTTCCAGTACCTGAAGGGGGCCTACAAGGAAGCTGGGGGGGACTTTTTACAAAGGCCTGTAGTGACAGGACAAGGGGTAATGGGTTTAAACTGAGAGCAGGGAGATTTCGATTAGATATCAGGAAGAAGTTCTTCCCAGAGAGGGTGGTGAAGCACTGGAACAGGTTGCCCAGAGAAGCTGTGGATGCCCCATCCCTGGAAGTGTTCAAGGCCAGGCTGGATGAGGCTTTGAGTAACCTGGTCTAGTGGAAGGTGTCCCTGCCCATGGCAGGGGGTTGGAGATAGATGATTTTTAAGGTCCCTTCCAACCCACACCATTACATGATTCTATAATGCTATGCTTGTGATGCAGAGATAATCACTCCAACTTTATCCATGTGGGAGCTCTGGGATATCCGGAGAGACTTTGGCCTTCGTCAAGGTGAGCATATTATGACCTGGCTGCTCCGCTGCTGGGATAACAGGGCCAGTAGCTTAGAATTAGAAGGTAGAGAAGCCGAGCAGTTATGGTCACTTGCTAGAGAGAGTGGCATTGACAGAGCAATTGGGAGGAAGACACAAACTGTAAGCCTCGGGAGGTGACTCCTGGAAAATGTGAGGGAAAGGTATCCTTTTAAGTAAGGTGTGCCACATCACGTACGCAAACAGACCACCATAGAGAAAGGCATCCAGTACCTGAGGGAACTAACTGTGCTAGAGTTAGTTTATGGTGATGGGAAGAGAATAGATGAGGAAGTTCACTGCACACAACCCATGTGGTGGAAATTAATGCAGAATGGACCATCCTCGTTAGCCAGTGTGTTTTCAATATTGACTTGGCAAAGGGATCTGGATCAGACAGTGGTTGAGGTGGTTCAACACTTCAGGGAATATGAGGACAATATTTCTTCCCCCATACAGGCCTGTGTCTCGGCTGTAGAGAAACTGCTGCAGGAGTTTAAGCAATTCAGAAAGGAGATGTTCCAATCCCCACCTGCACAAGCCAGAGTAAGCGTTCCTCAGCTCAAAGAAAGGAATACAAAAGTTATATATCATGGTGTACCCTGTGACCTACGTGACCACGGAGAGGACTTGAGGAAGTGGGATGGAAAACCTACTTCACATTTAGAGGAAGGAGTATGTGAATTGAAAGGGAAAAAATTCACAAGTAGGGATTCTTCTAGGAAAATTGTTGCTCCCGTAACCAAATGGGACTGGAGCAATAAGCCACTCCTCCAAGACATAAGTGATTGTGAATCTTGCTAGTTTTAGTGAGGCCCTGCCTCCAGCCAGGTGGAGGAAAGGGAAAACCGTGTTTACTGGAGTGTATGGATTCGATGGCCTGGCACATGAGAGCCACAGGAGTATAAAGTTTGCTAAAGGTCGCAGACCAACAGGTGCCAAACACTACCACAACAGTGCACTGGCGACAATATTGCACCAACCAAGACTCATTGCTCCCCATACATAAGCAAATTTTTCACCTGGAGAGCCAAGGGGTGATCAGCAAGACTCACTCACCCTTTAACAGCCCCATCTGGCCAGTGCATAAGTCTGATGGAGAATGGAGACTGACAGTGGACTACCATGGCCTGAAGTCACGCCACCACTGAGTGCTGCTGTGCCGGACATGCTGGAACTCCAATATGAGCTGGAGTCAAAGGCAGCCAAGTGGTACGCCACAATTGACATTGCTAATGCCTTTTTCTCCATTCCTTTGGCAGCAGAATGCAGGCCACAGTTTGCTTTCACCTGGAGGGGCATCCAATACACCTGGAATCAGCTGCCTCAGGGGTGGAAACACAGCCCTACCATCTGCCATGGACTGATCCAGACCGCACTGGAACAGGGCGCAGCTCCTGAACACCTGCAATACATTGATGACATCATTGTATGGGGTAGGGAAGTATGGGGAAAGGGAAGATGATCATCCAAATCCTTCAGAAAACTGGTTTTCCATGAAACAAAGTAAGGTCAAGGGACCTGCACAGGACATCCAGTTCTTAGGAATAAAATGGCAAGATGGATGTCACCAGATACTAATGGACGTGATCAACAAAATAACAGCTATGTCCCCACCAATGAGCAAAATGGAAACACAAGCTTTCCTAGGCATTGTAGGTTTCTGGCGGATGCATATTCCAAATTACAGCCAAATTTTAAACCCCCTCTCTGCAGTGACTCTTAAGAGAAACAATTTGCAATGTGTCCCTGAGCAACAACAACAAGCCTTTGAACTAATCAAGCAGGAGGTCGTGCATGCATTATCCCTTGGACAGTCCGAATAGGGCCAGAGGTAAAGAATGTACTCTACACAGCAGCCGGGGAGAATGGCCCTACCTGGAGTCTCTGGCAGAAAGATCCAGGAGAGACCCAAGGTTGACCCCTAGGATTTTGGAGCCGGAGACATACAGGATCTGGGGTCCACTACACGCCAACCGAAAAAGAGAAACTGTCAGCTTATGAGGGAATCCGATCTGCCTCAGAAGTGGTTGGAACTGAAGCACAGCTCCTCCTGGCACCTCGACTACCAGTGCTGGGTTGGATGTTCAAAGGCAGAGTCTCTTCTACTCATCATGCAACTGATGCTACATGGAGTAAATTGGTCACCCTGATAACACAATGAGCTCAAATAGGAAATCCCAGTCGCCCAGGAATCCTAGAAGTGATCATGGACTGGCCGGAGGGCAAAGATTTTGGGATGTCACAAGAGGAGGAGGTGACACGGGCTGAAGAAGCCCCTTTGTACTATCAGTTGCCAGAAGACGAGAAGCAATATGCCCTGTTTACTGATGGGTCCTGCCGCATTGTAGGAAAACATTGTAGGTGGAAAGCTGCTGTGTGGAGTCCCACCCGACAAGTTGCAGAGACTGCAGAAGGCCAAGGTGAATCCAGCCAGTTTGCAGAGGTAAAAGCCATCCAGCTGGCTTTGGACATTGCTGAACGAGAGAAATGGCCAGTGCTTTATCTCTACACTGACTCGTGGATGGTGGCAAATGCACCATGGGGGTGGCTACAGGAATTAGAAGCAGTGCAACTGGCAGTGCAGAAGCAAACCCATCTGGGCTGCTGTGTTATGGCTAGATATTGCTTCCCGTCTAGACAACCTGGTCATCAAAGTGTGACACGTAGATGCCCACTTACCCAAACACCGAGCTACTGAAGAACATTGATAAAATAAGCAGGTGGATCAAGCTGCTAAGATTGCAGTGGCTCAGGTGGATCTGGACTGGCAACATAAAGGTGAACTGTTTATGTCTCCGTGGGCCCATGACACCTCAGGCTACCATGGAAAAGATGCCTCATACAGATGGGCTCGTGACTGAGGGGTAGACTTGACCATGGATGCTATTGCACAGGTTATCCATGAATGTGAAACGTGCTGCAATTAAACAAGCCAAGAGGGTAAACCTCTTTGGTATGGGGGGAGATAGTTGAAATATAAATATATGGAGGCCTGGCAGGTTGACTACATCACACTGCCTAAAACCTGCCAAGGCAAGTGCCATGTGCTCACAATGGTGGAAGCAACCACCGGGTGGCTGGAAACATATCCTGTGCCCCATGCCACTGCCCGAAATACTATCCTGGGCCTTGAAAAGCAAGTCCTGTGGCGACATGGCACCCCAGAGAGGATTGAATCAGACAATGGGACTCATTTCCGAAACAGTCTCATAGACACATTGGCCAAAGAGCACGGCATTGAGTGGTTGTATCATATCCCCTACCATGCACCTGCCTCCTGGAAGGTTGAATGGTGCAATGGCCTGTTAAAGACTACACCGAAACCAACGTGGGGGTGGAACACTCAAGAATTGGGATACACATTTGGCAAAAGCCACCTGGTTGGTCAACACCAGAGGAACTGCCAATTGTGCTGGCCCTGGCCAGTCAAAACTTTCTGTGCTGTAGGAGGAGATAAGGTCTCTGTAATGCATGTTAAAAATATACTGGGAAAACCGGTCTAAGTTATTCCTGCCTCAGGCAAAGGCAAACCCATTCGTGGGATTGCTTTTCCTCAAGGACCTGGATGTACTTGGTGGGTAATGAGAGAAGATGGGGAAGACCAATGTGTACCTCAAGGGGATTTGTTTCTGGGAGAAAATAGCCCATGAACTAAATTACATGAGGGACGTTAATTGCTACCCTTGTACTGAGTTTTATGTTGTAGGAATCGCTGTGGCAGAGATCACCTGAACCTACAGAGGACAAGCCTTGCCAGAAGTGCAGCAGTGATCTGACCAGAGTTGGCTTTGGCGCCCAATGAT
This sequence comes from Rhynochetos jubatus, assembly GCA_027574665.1. NCBI lineage: Eukaryota > Metazoa > Chordata > Aves > Eurypygiformes > Rhynochetidae > Rhynochetos > Rhynochetos jubatus. Next base: position 7,835,122 of record CM050689.1, on the reverse strand, counting down.
CCCACACAACACTTCACCTTTCCTGTCCTTAGTGACACCACACCTTATGGAACCCCTAAGTCATGGACTAATGGACATTTTAATGGACATTTTGCCAATATGGTTCATAGACTAAGGGAATGATATCTGTGTGGGATGGGAAAGGGGGATCTGGTTAACGAGAATTTATGGATAGTATGGGACTTGAGCTTGATGTAAATGGTATGAAATAAGGGATGGAGAATGTGCTGTGTTTAGTCAGGAAAGAGTTAACTCTCTTTACAGTGCCTGGTATGAAGGGATGTTCCTGGATTTACGCTGAGGAAAGTACTGATAAGGTGTCTTTTTAGCTGGTGCTGGGGAATGCTTGTACCAAATTCAAGGTCTTTCTCCGCTTCTGATACTGCAGCTGTGTTCCCAACTCTCTCACTACAGGCAGTGTGGGGGAACACACAGTTCAGACAGCTGACCCAAACTAACTGAAGGAATATTTCATTCTATAGTGCGTCATGTTCAGTACATAGGCAGGTTGTAGGTCCAGGAACTATTAAACTTTCACTTTCTAACACTCTCGCTAACTCCTTTGTTAGCTGTTTTGCTACGTCCTTTTCTGGCTCGTTTGTGAGTTGGTGGGTTTGTTTAGTTTTCCCAGTCATGCTATCTCTGATAGGGTTCACTCAGACTCAGCTGCGATAGCTGTCAGGCTGTGATAGCTCTCGGGGTCTCTGGTTCTGACTCACTTCTTGGGGCCTGGCTGTGCATTGGTCAGTGGGTGGTGAGCAATTGTATCATAGTGCATTATATGTTTTGTTTTCTATTATTTTAATTATTATTAGTAGTATTTGTATATATTATTTGATATATACATTTATATATTTGTATATATTAATTTAGAGTCAATTAGTAAAGAGTTCTTATTTCAATTTTACATGCTTCCTTGTCTTTCTCCTCTGATTGTTCCTCTCTGCTGGAGGAGGGGAGGGGGGATCTGTGAGAGCAGCTTCATGGTATTTTGGTAGCCAGAGTTAAACCACGACAATCACAAATACATGTTCTACAAAACTCCTTTAGAAAGCCTGTTTGAAAGGGCTTAAAAAACACAGTTACTTTGTTTATTTAGAGATTTCAAATCCAGTTTCACCATTCAGTTCAAACTGAGACTTTCAAAGCAGGTTCGGTTCCATGACCCAGAAGAGGCTCACCTGAATCAGCCCTCCTGGTTTTTTTTTTTTCTCTGAACTTAAAATCAGAATAGTCTGAACTTCACACGAAAAGAGAAATGACACAGAGAAGGATCGTGGTGCATGTGTAGAGTGAGTGGAGAGAGATGAGTGTGTTGGGAAGAGCTTTTTCTTCCTTGTTTGGATGGCCTAAGACCTCATGTGTTCCAGCTAATTTAACACAAACCTCAGGTTAAAGTCAGCTGCAGTTTTGAGGGAGGTGGGAAACTAGACCCTCAGTTGAGGAGGGAGTTAGAGCAAAAGGTTCTGATTTGAAAAATCTGGTTCTGTAAGGTACAGAGGTTTATAAAGAAACTACTGACGTGCCAGTCCTGGGAGACCCCAATTCTGCAATCCTCTGGAACCCTGATATTTAACCATTTTCCTTCCTTAGGTTCCAGCCTCAGAACTGTTATATGAATGGCCATTCATGTACGAGAACTTGAGTTGTAGCTTTAGGCTTTACTCCAGATCTATCTTTAATGAGCATATAATCAACATTCTTACACTGATTTGGGGTTGGTTATTTCATCCATGGAAAAATCCTGTTACAGTCTGCCAGCTGTGGGCATGGCTTACTTGGTTTAAAATTTTCAGACAAATCTGGGTCGAAGATTTAGGCTGGATCCTTTCATGAAGAAAAGTTACACATATCCAGTAATGTAACTGATTTTATCCCTTTGTTATGACCTGTTAATTTCAGTGAATCTATGCTGTCTCACATCAGTTTAGGATATGACCATATGATTTTTGAGAGGAAATTGCTGCAGGAATTCTTGGGGCAAAGTGGGCAAAGCTGGTATTTATCTGTTTATCTGAGTTTGCTGCAGTATTTACAGGGCATCAGCCTTCAGAAACGTTCAAGGAAGCACATTTACCAGCGCTAACACCACAATGTAATAGACAAGGGTGAGGTATATGTAGTGCTGGGAAAACTTGGATCACAGAAGGGAAAAAGTTGTGACCCTTGTAAGACAATGGCTAGTGGTTAAGGATTACCTGTTCTGGTCATTCTGACTACTAGATAGAGAAATATTAACTGAGAGCAGTATGAAGTAGAGCAAAGGTATTTAACCTGGAAACCATGATCTCTTCTGATTTCTGCTGGGGCTCAGTAAACAACATCATTGATTTGAGTTTCCCAATCATCAAGCTCATTACATCAGATCTAGATCATCCTGTCATTCCCCATAACAATTCACCATCTGGCACATTCAACACAGCATTCAGGTTGAGGATTATCTTCACATTAAGGGTGTAACAATGTTCCGTCCATGAAATTTCTGTTTCCCCAGCAAAAAAGCTGTGAATAGAATTTAAGCAATTTTGATGCAAGCAGACAGCTAACTGATAAATCTTATGTTTATTTACCTGTCCCTCAGGGGGAACTCCCCAGCCCCAAGTAAATTACTCCCTCTGCAAACTGTTATTTGGCTTGTTGTCTTTTGCCCAGGTCAGCTGTACTGGGCAATTAGCTTGAGAAATTAACTGTCCATCAGCGATTATCAAAGGCACAGAACTTCCTTTTTCCTGTCAACCTCTTCTGCAGGTTACCCATTTCAGGCAAAGCACTAACTCTATAAATCACAAACCACAGCAAAATAAACTGCTTAGTAATGGACATTTATGAAGAACAAGATTTTTGCACCTTCCTTTCCTTCCTGTGTTTTACCAGGAGGCAGATAGGTCTCCCCCTCAATACACAGCCGTCTGCCAGTGCTGAGTGCACGGCCTTAAACCTGCCCCCACATGATATACAGTGATCTCTCAATTTGGGTCATTGAATATTCATTCACAGCGCTGCTGTATACTGATTTCTTATGGACTGGCAGCCATGAAATGCATGGAATTTGGTCAATATGCCAGAAATGCCTGTCACAACCTCTTGTCCATGATATCAATCTCTCAGTACTGACATGCTACACACATGGGACACAGAAAACTTAACTTTAGAACAGTAAATAAAGGCTAGTCATTTCAAGACTAAATCATTTTGGAGTCCAAATCCCAGTAGGATTATTTTCTTCAGGAATCGCTGTAGTAAATCAAAAATTTGCTCAGCAGTGGTCTGTGCCACCCACCTCAGAAAAGGGAAAAAACCTGACTCCACATTTGCTACCTCCTCTACTCTACAGATTAATTTACTTTAATATCTTACTAACCTCTGCTCATACGTATTGAGATAACATAGAATGAATCATAGAATCACAGCATGGCTTCGGTTGGAAGGGACCTTAAAGATCATCTAGTTCCAACCTCCCTGCCATGGGCAGGGACACCCTCCACTAGACCAGGTTGCTCAAAGCCTCATCCAGCCTGGCCTTGAAGACAGCCAGGGATGGGGCATCCACAGCTTCTCTGGGCAACCTGTTCCAGTGCTTCACCACCCTCTCTGTGAAGAATTTCTTCCTGATATCTAATCTGAATCTCCCTGCTTTCAATTTAAACCCATTACCCCTTGTCCTGTCACTACAGGCCCTTGTAAAAAGTCCCCCCCAGCTTCCTTGTAGGCCCCCTTCAGGTACTGGAAGGCTGCAATAAGGTCTCCCTGAAGCCTTGTCTTCTCCAGGCTGAACAAGCCCAATTCTCTCAGCCTTTCTTCATAGGAGAGGTGCTCCAGCCCTCTGATCATTTTCGTGGCCCTCCTCTGGATTTGCTCCAACAAGTCAATATCCTTCTTATGTTGAGGGCCCCAGAGCTGTATGCAATACTCCAGGTGGGGTCTTACAAGAGCAGGGTGGGAGAATCCCCTCCCTCGACCTCCTGGCTACACTTCTCCTGATAAAGCCCAGGATACAGTTGGTCTTCTGGGCTGCCAGCGCACACTGCCGGCTCATGTCCAGCTTTTCATCCACCAGTACCCCCAGGTCCTTCTCCTCAGGGCTGTGCTCTATCCATTTTCCACCCAGCCTGTCTTCGTGCTTGGGATTGCCCCACCCAGGTGCAAGACATTGCACTTGGCCTTGTTGAACTCCATGAGGTTGGCAGAGGTCCACGTCTCCAGCCTCCTGTCCAGGTCCCTGTGGATGGCATCCCTTCCCTCCAGTGTGTTGACCGCTCCACACAGCTTGCTGTCATCAACAAATTTGCTGAGGGTGCACTCAATCCCACCATCCATGTCGCTGACGAAGATGTTAAACCGTACTGGTCCCAACACCAAGCCCTGAGGAACACTGCTCGTCACTGGTCTCCACTCACACATTGAGCCATTCACCACCACTCTCTGAGTGCGACCATCAAGCCACTTCTTTATCCACCGAGTGGTTCATCTGTCAAATCCATGCCTCTCCAATTTAGAGACAATATGTCGTGCGGGACTGTGATGGGTTCAGTCAGGAAAGGGCTAACTCCCTTTACTCTGGTTGCCAGGGAACTCTGTTGCTGGACACTAAGTGAAAACATTGAGAAGGCCCCAGCTGGTGCTGGGGATGGCCTGTACTGAACTCAAGGTCTTTTGTCCGCTTCGGATACTGTAGCTGACCCAGACTAACCAAGGAAGTATTTCATCCCATAGTACGTCATGTTCCGGTCTCTCTTTGGGTGGGGAAGAGGGTCTGGTAGCCATTACTCTTCCCTTCTCTCTCTCTCCTTTACTCCCTTGCTCATCTCTCCAGGCAACTTGCTAACCCTCCTGCGTTAGCTGCTTTGCCAACTCCTGTGCTGGCTCCTTCGTGTGGGAGCTGGTGGGTTGTTTTGAGTTTTCTGGCTGTGTTATCAGTGATAAGGTTTGCTTGGAATCTGCTGCGTAGGCTCCCGGGCTCTGGCCTTCAGGCCGCGGCTCTCGGGCTGTGATCGCTCTCAGGCTGTGGTTCTCGGTCTCTCGGGGTCTGATTTTCATCCCTCAACACCTGGGTGTGCATTGGTCAGTGGATGGTGGGAAATTGTATCATATTGTATCATATTGTATCATATTGTACTATATGTTTCATTTTCTACTATTTTAAGTATTTATTAGCAGTAGTACCTGTATGTATTGATTTAGATTTAATTAGTAAATAGTTCTTATCTCAATTTTACGAGCTTCCTTATTTCTTTTTCCTCCGATTCTTCCCCTCCACTGGAGGAGGGGAGGGGGATTTGTGAGAGCGGCTTCATGGTATTTTGCTAGCCGGAGTTAAACCACGACAGTCCTTTTTGGCACCCAACGTGGGGCTCGAAGGGTTGAGATAAGAACAGATCTGATGATTACTGTGTGTTAAAGCAGATTGTGCGACAAGCATTGGTTACAGAGATGTTGTGGTGGTTGGTCAGCACATTAAGTTATTGGATTTTTAAGTGGATGATAGAACGGTGGGATTTACTGCCTTGGGTGCTCCTTATGATACTGATGATGTATGCTCTGACCAGACTGAAGAGTCTGATTTGACTGGTCTGTATACTGCTGGTTTGGGGAATAATCATGTATCTGTATGCAGTACTGGCAGCGTTTGCATGTTTCTCATGTAATCTCATAGGGACTTTCACTAATTATACCTTTTCCCTTTTCTCTTCTGGGACACAGCCTGTAGAGGAGAAATCATTTAGTGGGTTGGATGTGAAGGAATTATTCAGTTGGGTGGATGTGTGGAAATTATTCCAATTTTCTCCCTCTTCTCTATGGTCAATGGCACACGTGTGTGAGTATTTGGGAAATTTTTCATGACCTCGGGGTGACCTGTGGTTAGTGATCAGCACATTTTTGAATGTTCTTGTGCTCCTGTGTAAAGTTAAAGAAATGTTTTGGAATACTGCCCCATCTGCTACCGGTGTTTGGGGAAGAGGCAGGCCCTGTGTGCCGGCTTCATCCCCCATGGCTACATCACCGCTCACAAGTAGCCCATCCTCTGCACCAACTCCACCCCCACGGCGACGTAAACGCCCCTTGACAGACACTACAGCCACTGCACCGCCTGCGCCACCTCCACCCCTGCAGCAACATCAACTTTTCTCGATGGGCACTGCAGCCACTGCACCTCCTGCGCCACCTATACCTCCGCGGCGATGGCAACTCTCCTCGACAGACGCGGCAGCCATTGCACCCTCTGCACCAGCTCCGCCTCCCACTGTGGTTCCACCTCCCACTGCGGCTCCACCTCCTGCTGCAGCTCCGCCTCCCACAACAGCCCTACACACTGCAGGGTGCAATGCAGCCGTGCAGACCCCTGTGTGGTACTGCCAGCATCAACCAGCACCAGTGTTAGTTGACCCAGTGCAGAAAAAGAAATGGAAGCGTAAATCAGGGCGTCTGGTACAGGTCGATGGGGAGACAGCAGGGCCATCCCAAGCGGCAGTGACAGGGACAAGAGGATGAGAGTGATGCAGATATAACCATGTGATCTTTAGCCTTGAAGGAGCTCCGGGATATCCGGAGAGACTTTGGCTGTCATCAAGGTGAACATGTTATTACCTGGCTACTCCGCTGCTGGGATAACGTGGCCAGTAGCATTGACTTAGAGGGCAGAGAAGCCAAGCAGCTGGGGTCACTTGCTAAAGAGAGTGGCATTGACAGAGGAGTTGGGAGGGAGACACAGAATGTAAGCCTCTGGAGGAGGCTTCTGGATGGTGTGAGGGAAAGGTATCCCTTTAAGGAAGACATGCCATATCGCGTACACAGATGGACCACCATGGAGAAAGCTATCCAGTACGTGAGGGAACTAGCTGTGCTAGAGTTAGTTTATCGTGATCATGGGAGGATAGATCCAGATAGAATCAGGTGCACACGACCCATGTGGCGGAAGTTAATGCAAAATAGACCACCCTCGATAGCTGCCATATTTGCAGTATTCACTTGGGAAAGGGATGAAGACCCAATAGTGGAGGAGATAGATAGTTCAAAAGTTCCGGGGATATGAGGACATTGTTTCTTCCCCCATGCGGGCCTGTGTCTCAGCTATAGAGGAGCTGTCCAAGGAGTTTAAGCAATTCAGAAAGGAGATGTTCCAATCCCCACCTGCACGAGCTAGTGTCTCAGCCATTAGGAGGAAGCGTTCCTTTCCTCAAAGACAGGAATATAAAAGGTATCCATCACGCCGTACCCTGTGGTTTTACCTACGTGACCACGGAGAGGACATGAGGAAGTGGGATGGAAAACCTACCTCGCACTTAGAGGAACGAGTACGTGAACTGAAAGGGGAAAAGCACACCAGTAAGGACTCTTCCAAGAAAACTGTTGCTCCCGTAGCTAAACAGCAGCAGAGCAATAATCCATTCCTCGAAGACATGAGTGACTGTGAATCAGATCACTTTTAGAGGGGCCTTGCCTCCAGCTAGGTGGAGGAAAGGGACAACCGTGTTTATTGGACTGTGTGGATTCGATGGCCTGGCACATCAGAGCCACAGCAGTATAAGGCTCTAGTGGACACGGGTGCACAGTGTACCCTCATGCCATCAAGCTATAAGGGGGTACAACCCATCAGCATTTCTGGTGTGACTGGGGGCTCTCAACAACTGACTGTGCTGGAGGCTGAAATAAGCCTGACTGGGAAGGAGTGGCAAAAGCACCCTATTGTGACTGGTTCAGATGCCCCATGCTTCCTTGGCATAGACTACCTTAAGAGAGGGTATTTTAAGGACCCGAAAGGGTACCGATGGGCTTTTGGGATAGCTGCCTTAGAGACTGATGAAACTGAGCAGCTGTCTGTCTTGCCTGGTCTTTCACAGGACCCTTCTGCTGTGGGACTGCTAAAGGTTGCAGATCAACAGGTGCCAATTGCCACTACAACAGTGCATCGGCGGCAGTATCGCACTAACAGAGACTCTTTGCTTCCCATCCAGAAGCTGATTCGTCAGCTGGAGAGCCAAGGGGTGATCAGCAAAACCCGCTCACCCTTTAACAGCCCCATCTGGCCAGTGCATAAGTCTGATGGGGAATGGAGATTGACAGTGGACTATCGTGGCCTGAATGAAGTGACACCACCACTGAGTGCTGCCGTGCCGGACATGCTGGAACTCCAATACGAGCTGGAGTCAAAGGCAGCCAAGTGGTATGCCACGATTGACATTGCTAATGCCTTTTTCTCCATTCCTTTGGCAGCAGAATGCAGGCCACAGTTTGCTTTCACGTGGAGGGGCATCCAGTACACCTGGAATCGGCTGCCCCAGGGGTGGAAGCACAGCCCTACCATCTGCCATGGACTGATCCAGACCGCACTGGAACAGGGTGCAGCTCCCGAACATCTACAGTACATTGATGACATCATTGTATGGGGTGACACATCTGATGAAGTATTTGAGAAAGGGAAGAAGATCATCCAAATCCTCCTGAAAGCTGGTTTTGCCATAAAACAAAGTCAGGTCAAGGGACCTGCACGAGAGATCCAGTTCTTAGGAATAAAGTGGCAAGATGGGCGTCGCCAGATCCCGATGGACGTGATCAACAAAATAACAGCTATGTCCCCACCAACAAGCAAAAAGGAAACTCAGGCTTTCCTAGGTGTTGTGGGTTTCTGGCAGATGCATATTCCAAATTATAGCCAAATTGTAAGCCCTCTCTATACAGTGACCCAGAAGAAAAACTCTTTCAAATGGGGCCCTGAGCAGCGCCAAGCCTTTGAACAGATCAAGCAGGAGATCGTGCATGCAGTAGCCCTTGGACCAGTCCGGACAGGGCCAGAGGTAAAGAACGTACTCTATACTGCACCCGGGGAGAATGGCCCTACCTGGAGTCTCTGGCAGAAAGATCCAGGGGAGACCCGAGGTCGACCCCTTGGATTTTGGAGCCGGGGATACAGAGGATCTGAGGCCCGCTACACTCCAACTGAAAAAGAGATACTGTCAGCTTATGAGGGAATTAGATCTGCCTCAGAAGTGGTTGGCACTGAAGCACAGCTCCTCCTGGCACCTCGACTGCCAGTGCTGGGATGGATGTTCAAAGGCAGAGTCTCTTCTACTCATCATGCCACCGATGCTACATGGAGTAAGCGGGCTGCCCTGATCACACAACGAGCTCGCGTAGGAAATCCCAGTTGCCCAGGAATCCTAGAAGTGATCATGGACTGGCCGGAAGGCAAAGACTTTGGAATGTCACCAGAGGAGGAGGTGACACGGGCTGAAGAAGCCCCTTTGTACAACCAGTTGCTGGACAATGAGAAGCAATATGCCCTGTTTACTGATGGGTCCTGCCGCATTGTAGGAAAACATCGTAGGTGGAAATCTGCTATGTGGAGTCCTACACGACAAGTTGCAGAGACTGCAGAAGGACAAGGTGAATCCAGTCAATTTGCAGAGATAAAAGCCATCCAGCTGGCTTTGGACGTTGCTAAATGAGAGAAATGGCCAGTGCTTTATCTCTACACTGACTCCTGGATGGTGGCGAATGCACTGTGGGGATGGCTGCAGCAATGGAAACAGAGCAACTGGCAGCGCCGAGGCAAACCCATCTGGGCTGCAGCATTATGGCAAGACATTGCTTCCCGTCTAGACAACCTGGTCGTTAAAGTGCGTCACGTCGATGCCCATGTACCCAGAAGTCGAGCTACTGAAGAACATCGATACAACCAGCAGGTGGATCAAGCTGCTAAGATTGCAGTGGCTCAGGTGGATCTGGACTGGCAACATAAAGGTGAGCTGTTCATGGCTAGCTGGGCCCATGATACCTCAGGCCACCAAGGGAGAGAATCCACGTACAGGTGGGCTCATGACCGAGGGGTGGACTTGACCATGGACGCTATTGCTCAGGTCATTCATGAATGTGAGACATGTGCTGCCATCAAACAGGCCAAGAGGGTGAAGCCTCTTTGGTATGGGGGGCGATGGCTGAAATATAAATATGGGGAGGCCTGGCAGGTTGACTACATCACACTGCCTAAAACCTGCCAAGGCAAGTGCCATGTGCTCACAATGGTGGAAGCAACCACCGGGTGGCTGGAAACATATCCGGTGCCTCATGCCACTGCCCGGAATACTATCCTAGGCCTTGAAAAGCAAGTCCTGTGGCGACATGGCACCCCAGAGAGGATTGAATCAGACAATGGGACTCATTTCCGAAACAGCCTCATAGACACTTGGGCCAAAGAGCACGGCATTGAGTGGGTGTATCACATCCCCTACCACGCACCTGCCTCTGGGAAGGTCGAACGGTGCAATGGGCTGTTGAAGACCACCCTGAGGGCAATGGGGGGTGGGACTTTCAAAAATTGGGATACACATTTGGCAAAGGCCACCTGGTTAGTCAACACCAGAGGATCTGCCAACCGTGCTGGCCCAGCTCAATCAAAACTTCTGCGCACTGTGGAAGGAGATAAGGTCCCTGTAGTGCATGTTAAGAACATGCTGGGAAAAAAAGTCTGGGTTATTCCTGCCTCGGGCAAAGGCAAACCCATCCGTGCGGTTGCTTTTGCTCAAGGACCTGGATGTACTTGGTGGGTGATGAGAGAATATGGGCAAGTCCGATGTGTGCCTCAAGGAGATTTGATCCTGGGTGAAACTAGCCCATGAACTAAATTGTATGACGGACATTAATTGCTGCAAATAATCCTTGTTATGAGCTCTATGTTGTAGAAATCACTCTGGCAGAGATCACCTGAACCTACAGAGGTCCAGCCTTGCCAGAAGGGCAGTAGTGACCTGACCTGAGCTGGCATCGGCGCCCAACGATCCCACGCAACACTTCACCTTTTCTGTTCTGACTGACCACCTGATGGAACCCAAAGTCATGGACTAATGGACATTTTGCCAATATGGTTCATAGACTAAGGGAATGATATCTGTGTGGGATGGGATGGGAAAGGGGAAGCTGGTTCATGTGAATTTATGGATGATATGGAAATAAGCATGACGTAAATGGTATGAAATAAGGGGTGGAGAATGTGCTGGGTTCAGTCAGGAAAGGGCTAACTCCCTTTACTCTGGTTGTCAGGGAACTGTGTTGCTGGACACTAAGTGAAAACATTGATAAGGCCCCAGCTGGTGCTGGGGATGGCCTGTACTGAACTCAAGGTCTTTTGTCCGCTTCGGATACTGTAGCTGACCCAGACTAACCAAGGAAGTATTTCATCCCATAGTACGTCATGTTCTGGTCTCTTGGGGTGGGGAAGAGGGTCTGGTAGCCATTATTCTTCCCTTCTCTCTCTCTCTCCCTTACTCCCTTGCTCATCTCTCTGGGCACTTGCTAACCCTCCTGCGTTAGCTGCTTTGCCAACTCCTGTGCTGGCTCCTTTGTGTGGGAGCTGGTGGGTTGTTTTGAGTTTTCTGGCTGTGTTATCAGTGATAAGGTTTGCTCGGAATCTGCTGCGTAGGCTCCCGGGCTCTGGCCTTCAGGCCGCGGCTCTCGGGCTGTGATCGCTCTCGGGCTGTGGTTCTCGGTCTCTCGGGGTCTGATTTTCATCCCTCAACCTCTGGGTGTGCATTGGTCAGTGGATGGTGGGAAATTTTATCATATTGTATCATATTGTATATATTGTACTATATGTTTCATTTTCTACTATTTTAAGTATTTATTAGCAGTAGTACCTGTATGTATTGATTTAGATTTAATTAGTAAATAGTTCTTATCTCAATTTTACGAGCTTCCTTATTTCTTTTTCCTCCGATTCTTCCCCTCCACTGGAGGAGGGGAGGGGGATTTGTGAGAGCGGCTTCATGGTATTTTGCTAGCCGGAGTTAAACCACGACAGTCCTTTTTGGCACCCAACGTGGGGCTCGAAGGGTTGAGATAAGAACAGATCTGATGATTACTGTGTGTTAAAGCAGATTGTGCGACAAGCATTGGTTACAGAGATGTTGTGGTGGTTGGTCAGCACATTAAGTTATTGGATTTTTAAGTGGATGATAGAACGGTGGGATTTACTGCCTTGGGTGCTCCTTATGATACTGATGATGTATGCTCTGACCAGACTGAAGAGTCTGATTTGACTGGTCTGTATACTGCTGGTTTGGGGAATAATCATGTATCTGTATGCAGTACTGGCAGCGTTTGCATGTTTCTCATGTAATCTCATAGGGACTTTCACTAATTATACCTTTTCCCTTTTCTCTTCTGGGACTCAGCCTGTAGAGGAGAAATCATTTAGTGGGTTGGATGTGAAGGAATTATTCAGTTGGGTGGATGTGTGGAAATTATTCCAATTTTCTCCCTCTTCTCTATGGTCAATGGCACACGTGTGTGAGTATTTGGGAAATTTTTCATGACCTCGGGGTGACCTGTGGTTAGTGATCAGCACATTTTTGAATGTTCTTGTGCTCCTGTGTAAAGTTAAAGAAATGTTTTGGAATACTGCCCCATCTGCTACCGGTGTTTGGGGAAGAGGCAGGCCCTGTGTGCCGGCTTCATCCCCCATGGCTACATCACCGCTCACAAGTAGCCCATCCTCTGCACCAACTCCACCCCCACGGCGACGTAAACGCCCCTTGACAGACACTACAGCCACTGCACCGCCTGCGCCACCTCCACCCCTGCAGCAACATCAACTTTTCTCGATGGGCACTGCAGCCACTGCACCTCCTGCGCCACCTATACCTCCGCGGCGATGGCAACTCTCCTCGACAGACGCGGCAGCCATTGCACCCTCTGCACCAGCTCCGCCTCCCACTGTGGTTCCACCTCCCACTGCGGCTCCACCTCCTGCTGCAGCTCCGCCTCCCACAACAGCCCTACACACTGCAGGGTGCAATGCAGCCGTGCAGACCCCTGTGTGGTACTGCCAGCATCAACCAGCACCAGTGTTAGTTGACCCAGTGCAGAAAAAGAAATGGAAGCGTAAATCAGGGCGTCTGGTACAGGTCGATGGGGAGACAGCAGGGCCATCCCAAGCGGCAGTGACAGGGACAAGAGGATGAGAGTGATGCAGATATAACCATGTGATCTTTAGCCTTGAAGGAGCTCCGGGATATCCGGAGAGACTTTGGCTGTCATCAAGGTGAACATGTTATTACCTGGCTACTCCGCTGCTGGGATAACGTGGCCAGTAGCATTGACTTAGAGGGCAGAGAAGCCAAGCAGCTGGGGTCACTTGCTAAAGAGAGTGGCATTGACAGAGGAGTTGGGAGGGAGACACAGAATGTAAGCCTCTGGAGGAGGCTTCTGGATGGTGTGAGGGAAAGGTATCCCTTTAAGGAAGACATGCCATATCGCGTACACAGATGGACCACCATGGAGAAAGCTATCCAGTACGTGAGGGAACTAGCTGTGCTAGAGTTAGTTTATCGTGATCATGGGAGGATAGATCCAGATAGAATCAGGTGCACACGACCCATGTGGCGGAAGTTAATGCAAAATAGACCACCCTCGATAGCTGCCATATTTGCAGTATTCACTTGGGAAAGGGATGAAGACCCAATAGTGGAGGAGATAGATAGTTCAAAAGTTCCGGGGATATGAGGACATTGTTTCTTCCCCCATGCGGGCCTGTGTCTCAGCTATAGAGGAGCTGTCCAAGGAGTTTAAGCAATTCAGAAAGGAGATGTTCCAATCCCCACCTGCACGAGCTAGTGTCTCAGCCATTAGGAGGAAGCGTTCCTTTCCTCAAAGACAGGAATATAAAAGGTATCCATCACGCCGTACCCTGTGGTTTTACCTACGTGACCACGGAGAGGACATGAGGAAGTGGGATGGAAAACCTACCTCGCACTTAGAGGAACGAGTACGTGAACTGAAAGGGGAAAAGCACACCAGTAAGGACTCTTCCAAGAAAACTGTTGCTCCCGTAGCTAAACAGCAGCAGAGCAATAATCCATTCCTCGAAGACATGAGTGACTGTGAATCAGATCACTTTTAGAGGGGCCTTGCCTCCAGCTAGGTGGAGGAAAGGGACAACCGTGTTTATTGGACTGTGTGGATTCGATGGCCTGGCACATCAGAGCCACAGCAGTATAAGGCTCTAGTGGACACGGGTGCACAGTGTACCCTCATGCCATCAAGCTATAAGGGGGTACAACCCATCAGCATTTCTGGTGTGACTGGGGGCTCTCAACAACTGACTGTGCTGGAGGCTGAAATAAGCCTGACTGGGAAGGAGTGGCAAAAGCACCCTATTGTGACTGGTTCAGATGCCCCATGCTTCCTTGGCATAGACTACCTTAAGAGAGGGTATTTTAAGGACCCGAAAGGGTACCGATGGGCTTTTGGGATAGCTGCCTTAGAGACTGATGAAACTGAGCAGCTGTCTGTCTTGCCTGGTCTTTCACAGGACCCTTCTGCTGTGGGACTGCTAAAGGTTGCAGATCAACAGGTGCCAATTGCCACTACAACAGTGCATCGGCGGCAGTATCGCACTAACAGAGACTCTTTGCTTCCCATCCAGAAGCTGATTCGTCAGCTGGAGAGCCAAGGGGTGATCAGCAAAACCCGCTCACCCTTTAACAGCCCCATCTGGCCAGTGCATAAGTCTGATGGGGAATGGAGATTGACAGTGGACTATCGTGGCCTGAATGAAGTGACACCACCACTGAGTGCTGCCGTGCCGGACATGCTGGAACTCCAATACGAGCTGGAGTCAAAGGCAGCCAAGTGGTATGCCACGATTGACATTGCTAATGCCTTTTTCTCCATTCCTTTGGCAGCAGAATGCAGGCCACAGTTTGCTTTCACGTGGAGGGGCATCCAGTACACCTGGAATCGGCTGCCCCAGGGGTGGAAGCACAGCCCTACCATCTGCCATGGACTGATCCAGACCGCACTGGAACAGGGTGCAGCTCCCGAACATCTACAGTACATTGATGACATCATTGTATGGGGTGACACATCTGATGAAGTATTTGAGAAAGGGAAGAAGATCATCCAAATCCTCCTGAAAGCTGGTTTTGCCATAAAACAAAGTCAGGTCAAGGGACCTGCACGAGAGATCCAGTTCTTAGGAATAAAGTGGCAAGATGGGCGTCGCCAGATCCCGATGGACGTGATCAACAAAATAACAGCTATGTCCCCACCAACAAGCAAAAAGGAAACTCAGGCTTTCCTAGGTGTTGTGGGTTTCTGGCAGATGCATATTCCAAATTATAGCCAAATTGTAAGCCCTCTCTATACAGTGACCCAGAAGAAAAACTCTTTCAAATGGGGCCCTGAGCAGCGCCAAGCCTTTGAACAGATCAAGCAGGAGATCGTGCATGCAGTAGCCCTTGGACCAGTCCGGACAGGGCCAGAGGTAAAGAACGTACTCTATACTGCACCCGGGGAGAATGGCCCTACCTGGAGTCTCTGGCAGAAAGATCCAGGGGAGACCCGAGGTCGACCCCTTGGATTTTGGAGCCGGGGATACAGAGGATCTGAGGCCCGCTACACTCCAACTGAAAAAGAGATACTGTCAGCTTATGAGGGAATTAGATCTGCCTCAGAAGTGGTTGGCACTGAAGCACAGCTCCTCCTGGCACCTCGACTGCCAGTGCTGGGATGGATGTTCAAAGGCAGAGTCTCTTCTACTCATCATGCCACCGATGCTACATGGAGTAAGCGGGCTGCCCTGATCACACAACGAGCTCGCGTAGGAAATCCCAGTTGCCCAGGAATCCTAGAAGTGATCATGGACTGGCCGGAAGGCAAAGACTTTGGAATGTCACCAGAGGAGGAGGTGACACGGGCTGAAGAAGCCCCTTTGTACAACCAGTTGCTGGACAATGAGAAGCAATATGCCCTGTTTACTGATGGGTCCTGCCGCATTGTAGGAAAACATCGTAGGTGGAAATCTGCTATGTGGAGTCCTACACGACAAGTTGCAGAGACTGCAGAAGGACAAGGTGAATCCAGTCAATTTGCAGAGATAAAAGCCATCCAGCTGGCTTTGGACGTTGCTAAATGAGAGAAATGGCCAGTGCTTTATCTCTACACTGACTCCTGGATGGTGGCGAATGCACTGTGGGGATGGCTGCAGCAATGGAAACAGAGCAACTGGCAGCGCCGAGGCAAACCCATCTGGGCTGCAGCATTATGGCAAGACATTGCTTCCCGTCTAGACAACCTGGTCGTTAAAGTGCGTCACGTCGATGCCCATGTACCCAGAAGTCGAGCTACTGAAGAACATCGATACAACCAGCAGGTGGATCAAGCTGCTAAGATTGCAGTGGCTCAGGTGGATCTGGACTGGCAACATAAAGGTGAGCTGTTCATGGCTAGCTGGGCCCATGATACCTCAGGCCACCAAGGGAGAGAATCCACGTACAGGTGGGCTCATGACCGAGGGGTGGACTTGACCATGGACGCTATTGCTCAGGTCATTCATGAATGTGAGACATGTGCTGCCATCAAACAGGCCAAGAGGGTGAAGCCTCTTTGGTATGGGGGGCGATGGCTGAAATATAAATATGGGGAGGCCTGGCAGGTTGACTACATCACACTGCCTAAAACCTGCCAAGGCAAGTGCCATGTGCTCACAATGGTGGAAGCAACCACCGGGTGGCTGGAAACATATCCGGTGCCTCATGCCACTGCCCGGAATACTATCCTAGGCCTTGAAAAGCAAGTCCTGTGGCGACATGGCACCCCAGAGAGGATTGAATCAGACAATGGGACTCATTTCCGAAACAGCCTCATAGACACTTGGGCCAAAGAGCACGGCATTGAGTGGGTGTATCACATCCCCTACCACGCACCTGCCTCTGGGAAGGTCGAACGGTGCAATGGGCTGTTGAAGACCACCCTGAGGGCAATGGGGGGTGGGACTTTCAAAAATTGGGATACACATTTGGCAAAGGCCACCTGGTTAGTCAACACCAGAGGATCTGCCAACCGTGCTGGCCCAGCTCAATCAAAACTTCTGCGCACTGTGGAAGGAGATAAGGTCCCTGTAGTGCATGTTAAGAACATGCTGGGAAAAAAAGTCTGGGTTATTCCTGCCTCGGGCAAAGGCAAACCCATCCGTGCGGTTGCTTTTGCTCAAGGACCTGGATGTACTTGGTGGGTGATGAGAGAATATGGGCAAGTCCGATGTGTGCCTCAAGGAGATTTGATCCTGGGTGAAACTAGCCCATGAACTAAATTGTATGACGGACATTAATTGCTGCAAATAATCCTTGTTATGAGCTCTATGTTGTAGAAATCACTCTGGCAGAGATCACCTGAACCTACAGAGGTCCAGCCTTGCCAGAAGGGCAGTAGTGACCTGACCTGAGCTGGCATCGGCGCCCAACGATCCCACGCAACACTTCACCTTTTCTGTTCTGACTGACCACCTGATGGAACCCAAAGTCATGGACTAATGGACATTTTGCCAATATGGTTCATAGACTAAGGGAATGATATCTGTGTGGGATGGGATGGGAAAGGGGAAGCTGGTTCATGTGAATTTATGGATGATATGGAAATAAGCATGACGTAAATGGTATGAAATAAGGGGTGGAGAATGTGCTGGGTTCAGTCAGGAAAGGGCTAACTCCCTTTACTCTGGTTGTCAGGGAACTGTGTTGCTGGACACTAAGTGAAAACATTGATAAGGCCCCAGCTGGTGCTGGGGATGGCCTGTACTGAACTCAAGGTCTTTTGTCCGCTTCGGATACTGTAGCTGACCCAGACTAACCAAGGAAGTATTTCATCCCATAGTACGTCATGTTCTGGTCTCTTGGGGTGGGGAAGAGGGTCTGGTAGCCATTATTCTTCCCTTCTCTCTCTCTCTCCCTTACTCCCTTGCTCATCTCTCTGGGCACTTGCTAACCCTCCTGCGTTAGCTGCTTTGCCAACTCCTGTGCTGGCTCCTTTGTGTGGGAGCTGGTGGGTTGTTTTGAGTTTTCTGGCTGTGTTATCAGTGATAAGGTTTGCTCGGAATCTGCTGCGTAGGCTCCCGGGCTCTGGCCTTCAGGCCGCGGCTCTCGGGCTGTGATCGCTCTCAGGCTGTGGTTCTCGGTCTCTCGGGGTCTGATTTTCATCCCTCAACCTCTGGGTGTGCATTGGTCAGTGGATGGTGGGAAATTTTATCATATTGTATCATATTGTATATATTGTACTATATGTTTCATTTTCTACTATTTTAAGTATTTATTAGCAGTAGTACCTGTATGTATTGATTTAGATTTAATTAGTAAATAGTTCTTATCTCAATTTTGCGAGCTTCCTTATTTCTTTTTCCTCCGATTCTTCCCCTCCACTGGAGGAGGGGAGGGGGATTTGTGAGAGCGGCTTCATGGTATTTTGCTAGCCGGAGTTAAACCACGACAGGGACAATGTCAAATGCTTTGCACAGGTCCCGGTAGATGGCAGGTGGGTATTGATGGACTAGACTAAGATGTTCATGTCCCAGCAATTTAGGTCTAGGCCTTACTAAATGCCCATGTCATGTTTATGCCAGCATCTGCAAAGTGTGCATCGATAGAAGACCATAACTGTTTGTTGAACATTGACACTGGCGTCCCAGGAAGTCATCTTCTCTGTTTGTGAGTCCTCCCTTTCACTGAAAGGCTGGAGGATCGCTATGGAATGCCAGATCTCATGCAGGTGTCGAGATCCTCAGCCAAAATGTGTTCTGGCATGCTATGAAGCTAAGGAAGAGGCTGGGTTTAGGTGACATTTTTTGAGGGGCCACTGCCGCCCATACAGTGTTTTGAGGACCAGTGTTTAGGAGTGCATCAGGTGGCTGAGCATCACTCGCTGAGGCAGAGCAGGCCCATACACCTGGGTTCCATAGCTTCAGAGCCTGCTTTTGCTGGTCTTTGAGAATAAAGAACATCCTATCCTCTATCTCACCGTGAAATACCTGCCGCGAAAACAAAAACATTCAATAATATGGTTGTTCCTTGTGCACAGTCTTATAATTCACCACTGATCTGTGGCTCTGTGCAGATGTGGGCTAGTTTTCAAAAGGAGCTTGAACTTGGTGTAAAATGGCAGAGTTTCTCCTTGTCCTGTTGGGTGGGGAGGAGAGGTAAGTAATTTAATGTGTGAGCTCTTTCAGAAAAACACCTAGCTTTTTAAAGCAATTACAAATCAGATGCAAGTAGTAGGAACTAGCTGCCTATGTAATCACGTACCAGTTCAGATCACCAATGCTTTAAATGTGTTGCCATGACCTCACTGGTTTTCCAGGTTATACAACATTGTGGTCAGAATGTGATTAAAAGAAAAATTAATTTGAGGCTGCCTTTTTTTCTGTGCTTCCCTTCTTAATATTGCATTGCATTGGTATTAGTGTTTGAAAGAGGCACTAGCTTGCTGGTTAAATGCATTCCCTTTTTTTTTCTCTCCTCCAAAGGGAGGAATGAAGAGCCACTTGTGAAAGAGGTGAACTTTTTCTTAAAGGAAAAACCAAACCCAAAGTGTGGTGGGAGGGAGGAAAACTCTGTTTGGTTTGCAACAAATGCCTCCTTTAAATATCTATGCCTTGGAAACTTTTCTTTGGAGATACTGCTGAGATGTTTCAGGACTGGTTTTGGCTTAAGGTGTCTGCTGTGCTAGTCTGTAACAGTCCCTGTGGGGATTATGTTTCATTGCCACTGTACGGTCCCCATAATGTCATATGATGCCTCTTTTGCTGAATTACTGATACCGTTTGTGTCTCAGAACACAAAGCATATATCTAACCTACAATTCTCTCTACATCACGCAAACGTTTTAAAACACATTTTTAGTCTCAGAGGAGGCATCCAGCTGTAGAAGCCTGAATATTCTGTGCTGGGGTTTTTTTTTGTTTGTTTTTTTTTAATTTTATTTTAAAAGAAAAAAATTCTTCTGGCACTAAAATAAACCAACACTTTCCAGCTTCCTGTTAGTTTTTCTGTTGTATTGGAAATTAATTCAACACATGCAAATCTTGCTTTAGTCATCTCAGTGAATTAATTCTTCTTAAATAAAATATAGGCTTGAGTTCATATAAAGATCAAGTTTAAATTCGCTATTTTCATGTCCAAGTAAAGACTCTTAAACTATGCAATTTGCATTCACTTCACAATTATTTACTTTTAAAGCTTTTTCAGGGATTCAGAGATGATTCTTTCTGCTTACCAAATAAAAAAGAACTTTTTTTTTTTTTTAAATGTTATGCTTGCAGGATAAATTTTGTATGAAATGAATTTTAGAACTCACCTGCTGTTCCTAGAATACTCCTGAAAACTTGCTTTTCTTCTGAGGAAGTTTATTGTGACTGGAAAAAACCAAACCACCACATACACAAATCTTAATCATCTTTATCCCCACTTCTTCCTGATATCCCAGGGGGGATAAAGATTAAGATTTGTGTATTGGTGGTTTCCTACATGTATTAGCTGGTGGTTTTCCAACTTAGGTTAAAACATTATCCTACCACCTTTCCCCCTGTGTGGCAGAATGGCAGTGTACAAAGGTTGCATTTGTGCCTGATGTGTCAGAGGCACAGGCTGCATGTGCCACTCTGGGGTCAAAACAGACCCTTTCCTTGGAGCTGGGCTTTGTTAAAGGTTGCTCAGCCTGGAGCATGTTGGGCAAAGGCCTTCTCTTAGATTTGGTTATTGCTGCGGGCTCTCTTTCTCTGGGACTCGCCAGTCTGGACTGTTTACCCTTGCAAAAGGGCTTTGTTTCTCAGGGTGGCATGTGCAAGGTCTGATTTCCAGAAGAATTCCTGGCAGCTTCCATGCCTGTCAGCAGGCTTGGTCTTGGGAGCCTGTTCTGGTACCGCTGCTGGAGGCTGGGGGGTCTTAGGAACACAGTGCTGTTCTCTGGTGCCTCTGGGGTAAAAGAGGTGGTAGCTGATACTCAGCCCTCTCAGGAGTGTGCTAAACTGAGGTGTGCTCTAATGCTGTATGGTCACTGGGGCAGAGAGGAATGTACAGTTTAATGTTGTGAAATATGCCTTCTGGGGGGGAAAAACACATGGGTTTTCAGTGTGCCTGGTGAGTTAAGGTGTGAAATTCTCATGGATAGCTTGTTGGAGCTACTTCATATACATGAACTTGAGAATGATTAATATTTAACAATCTTATCAGCCTTCTGTAAGCAGTACGCCTGTTTCAACTTCAAGCAAATGAACAAACACTCTGAGGCAATTCATGAAGCTAAGTGGTTTGTGCAGCAAGATTCGGTTTCTTTCACAATTCTTAAATGCTAGTGGAACATAAAGTTCAACTTTAATTACGCTTGGTGAGTAACTCAGCCAGACACAAGTACCATGGTACTGTGACCAGCAAGCCTGGGAAATTCCTCAAGTGTGGTGAAGGTAATTTCTCATTGCAAGTACCCAGTGAGCCAGCGAGGAACTGGTTTGTGAATAGAGGAGGGCTCGTGGGAGATGTGATGGTAGGTGGCTGGCTTAGCTGCAGTGTTCATGAAATGGTAGAGTTTGACATTTTTCATGTCATGAGGGGAAAAAAAAGAAGGTCAACAGAGTTACCTTGGTTTTCAGAGAGCACACTTTGAGCTACCCAGGGAGCTAGTTAGTAGTGTCCTCTGAGGAACTGCTTTTGAGGGCTTAGAGATCCATGAGTGTTGGTCAGTTTTTAAGAACTACCTTGTGTTTTGGGGTTTTTTAAGGACTTGCACAGGAGCAGGCAATCCCATTGTGCCAAAGTCAAGCAAGTGGGACAGATGACCAGCTTGGCTGAATGGGGAATCCTCTGCGACAATCTCTGGAAGCTAGGTCAGGCTTTGGAGGAGGAGTACAGCGCTGTGGTTTGCTGGCAGCATTCCATGTCCAACTCTGGAAACAGCTTCCTGGGGAGGTGGCTGATGCCCTAGGCCTGTCAGTGTTCAAGAGGCATTTGGACAATGCCCTCAATAACATGCTTTAACTTGTGGTCAGGCTGTTGGACCAGATGATCCTTGTAGGTCCCTTCCAAATGGAATTATTCTATTCCACAAGGTGTGTCTGCAAGCTTCCTTGGTTCTATATTGTAATGTGTATTAAGTGAAAGGAAGAAAAACCAGGATGGTCTATGTGGAATTTGTGTGACAATGTGATCTTGAGCAAACAAGCAATGCCCAGAATGGCACTGAAACATCTGAGCAGGGTTAGTTGCCACTCTTCCAACCAGGTCTGATTTCTTCCTGTTGAAGCACTGAGAACTAGCATGACCCTCTCAGCTGGTAGGAATACTGAGCAGTAGCAAGGTAATTTGATTTTGGGATAATCCAGGCTGGTAGGGCTGTCAGGAAGTCTCCAGTCCAACCTCCTCAAAGCAGTGTTAGCTGTACGGTCAGACTAAGCTGGTCAGGGCTGTATGCGCACGGATCTTGAACACACCCCCCTCCATCCCCAGATGGAGGCTGCACAGCTTGCCTGGGCAACTGTTCTCAGCGTGAACAGGTGTAATACCATAGATGAGCTGCTGAATAAAATGACATCAGGTAAAACAACTGCTCTTGGACCTGAAATGTTCCCTAGGAAATGGGTAATGCAGTTGCATGTGTTTGGACCTACACACTGAACATCAGCTCTTTCTTTCAACTTTCCTATGCCAAACCATTCAAGTTGAGCTGCATTGTCAAAGAGCAGGCTGCTCAAATCAAGGGCTGCTTTCTGCCGAAAGCTTTGAGAGTGACAGATTTAACAGAGCACTAGGTACTCCAGAAGCACTTGGGAAATGTAACAGGGACTGGGGGACCAGCCAGAGGCTCCTTATCCAAAGACATCTGAGACCAGATCTGGCTGTACCACAGCACAGCATGTGGAGTGTGAGGAGAATTGTAACTGGTTGTTGTGACAGAAATTGGTGAATGTTCTGGGCAAAACCCCATGGCAGCACCACTGGCAGAATTCCTGATGATTTCCATAGGGCCCAGATTTCACCTAGTATGTACTGTCCCAGCAGACAGTTATTTTATGAACTGAAGGATTTTGCTGAAAAGCGTGGAGATTAGTGACTTTATCTGTTAGAAGGAACATGGGATACAGGGCACTGTCAGGCAGCATCAGCCGCAGCTTTATTAGAACTGGCTGAATCGCCTTTACCCCAAAGGATGAGGTTTTCTTCAAATGAAATTTTCCTCAAATATTCTTCAAATATTTCAACTCAACTGGAAACTCCAAACTTAAAAAAAGCTTCTATTTAACTTGTAACTGCATTTTTATTTAATTCTTGAAAGCTGGCATGGATATTGCAGTTTGAATTAAAATAGAAAATGCTACTTTTAAGGAGCTATTTGAAATTACTACTTTATTATTTGCATGAAGTTTTGGGTTTTTTTTTTTTTTAATCCAGCTTTCAGATGCTATGGTTGGGAGCATGAGAACAGGAGGAAACTGAGCACAGACCAGCAAAGGGTGCTATGTATTGCTTATTTGAGTTCTCTGATCCAGCATCTATTGAAGGGATGCAAATTGTAAGTGATGGGTATTGGATTAATTTTTAATAAAAATAAACATTCTCTCTCTGTTTCTTTAATTCATCTATTTTAAGGAAAAATTTTGTAATCCAGTGGACCTTGTGTTCCGTGCATGACTGTTTTAACAAGTTCATTTGATTGGCCCATTAAAACTGTGGTGTGACAGTTTAGACTTTTCTCATCTTGTTAGCTATACCACATGAAGGTATGTACCTAGCTTATGTCATGTCTGATTGATGGACTATAGTAAGTGTAGAAGTGCATGTGAAAAATAAAAAGTATGGTACTAGGAAAGAGTTGGGATGCTTTTGTATGGAAAAAAATCACGCATCCCAAATCTGAAGGATGCCATGGCATTCAGAAACAGGATCTGGCTGTGTGACAGCAGAGCATGTGGAGTGTCTCTCTCCCCCACAGAAGGGAAATCTGCTTGATATGGGGGTTTTTGCACATGCAAGAAATCAAACAGATTCTTACAGAACTGGAGCTGTCGGTGTGAAAAGGGAATTCTTCATACAACCAAATACCGAGCTGTAGGAGAGAAGAAAATTGAGGCAATAGAGCTCAGTTTTGTCTCTAGGAGTTTCTCAGGATCTATTGTGGGCTTTTCAATGTAATGTAGGGTATAATTCACATTGCACAATGAGAAAGGTTTGCTGAATCCCCTGGCTTGAGTGTTTTGGGTGTTGTTACCCTCCCACCCCCCTCTTGGTCTGCCAATAGACACTGATAGCCAGGAACAAACAGGACATGCAGTAGGTGACCAGATGAACTGACTGACTGGTCATTGGACTCCCGTCCTTCAGGATATGGATGGATGTGCTCAAACAAAGCTATTTAACCAGGTGCCAGTGGGGCAGGTAAATGGTGGTATGGATGCATATGTGTATATATACATCAGCCTTGGAGGCAAAAAGGAAAGAAAAAAGGCATTTTTTTAATTAGTAACTGTCCAACTGAAAAACCTGATGGCAATTCTTTCTGCAGATTAACTTCAAGTTGTTGTGACAGTCAAAGGAGTGTCAGCTTTCCCTGTTAAATGCCACTCATGCTGGTATTCTGTTCTTGTCAGATGCTGTTAAGGTTTAAGGTGTTCTGGGTTTTCTCAGTAACTCTTATTTGTGCAGGCAGTGGGTGTAGAAAAACCTCTGACTCCCCTGAAGGTTGTTTCCCTAGCAGCTTGGTGGGACTACTGCTCACACTACCAGTCTGACCAGTTCTTCCTGCGGTCCTGACCTAAAAAGGCCTGAACCATAGGCCTCGAACCAAAGTTGACTTCTGAGTGAACCTCTGGACCAGCATCCTGTCAGCATGAAATACAACCAGGGTGATATCCTCTGAAGACTATAGATAAGGAAGATAATATTGTTTGGCCATAAGCCGGATGTTTCCTAGAAAAACAGGATTTCCTTGGATGTGCCTGGGATCCTGGCCAGATTCGGGACGTGCCCAAGGAATCAAAGTCAATCTACCAGGTGTTTCCATACCCCTTTTTCTATAATTTGTTAAACTGTATAAAAGCGGGACCCTCTTACACCGAAGTCGGAGCCTCACCTACAAGTGGATGTACTGCGTAGGACTTCCCAATTGCTGGGATAGGTTCTACGATCCTTCACTGTAATGGGGCTCCTCAGCTGATGTACAGATCTGGATGATGGTAAAGTATTAGGGCAATTGGTGATGTATTCTTTCTTAATCACTCTCGCTAACTCTATGTAGTACTGATTAGGTGCATTACCTTGCTTATGCTTTCTGCTGCTTTAGACTATAGTAAAATAAGCTTATCTTCTTAACTTGGTATCTGTGTCCTTTCTGTCGACCCTTTCAATTGGCAAAACAAATTTGGTGTCATGGACAGAATTTGAACAAAATGTCACATTTTAAATCTAAGCGTAATGAATTGGCTCCATCCAAAATTCCCAGTTGGGAAGACCTTCCCTATAGTTTGCTGGCTCTTGAGTGGGTTAAGGTCGGAGGACCATGCGAACAATGGTAAGGTTGGTTGAAAGAAGCCAAACTGCTGGATGTATTAAAATGTATCAAAAAATTGCCTTTTGAAAAAGGGAAGGAAATTGTGGGTTCAGGAAGATGGGGATGGATTTTGTTAATGGCATATTGGAAACAGCACCGACAGAAAGAACAACTGTTGTTAGAATGCTCCCACATGGAGCGACAACTGTGTGATTTGCAGAATCAAATTGTAATGTTACAATGTCAAAACAAGTTACTTGCCGCTAAGTTAGATACTTAGATCAGATGGTAGCCAAAAAAGCTGCCATATGGGTTGCACAGTATAAGAAAAGGGGAAGAGTAAATTGTAAGAAAGTGCATTCAGTGGTTGCAGAAGCAGGTGTACAGTGGGATCCCGATAGATGGGATAGAGATATTTGGGACTCTATGGATTCTGATGAAGCTGGTTTCTCAGATGAAGTAGTGGATATGAAACAAATGTGGACACGTAAAGTAGAATTAGATTATAATGGGCAACAAGTAAGTAAGGAAGGATGTGGTAGAAGATTATACTCAGCACGAAGTAAATGATATAATTGAAAGATTTAAGCAGAGACCAGGGGAACCCCTGCTCTCTTGGATGGTGCGTTTGCACAATTAGGGGGCGGCAGGGGTAACCCTAGATTCAGGGGATTCCAAGAAATTTTTTATTTTAAGTTCAGATTCTTTTGTGCAAGATGCATTTTGGAATAATCATCAGAATACCAATTTATTGGTTTTGGCAGCTCAGGGATGTAGCACTAAGTATCCTACAGAGAATGACTGGCCAAATGGAGAACGTCCGTGGTATACGTTGTGAGATTGCACACAATGAATGAAAGAGGAAAGAATGAAATTGGCAATCTTGGTAGGAGACCCTGATGCAATGATGCATGGTGCTTTAATGGTTACTCACAGGAATTGATTGATTAAGACTGCCCCACCGACATATAAAAATGTAATCATGACTCTCTTGATTAATGAGACAGGAAATCCCCTTTGTGATGTGATAGAAAAGATACAGCAGTTAGATGATCTGGGGGAGTGGGGCCCCCAAGAAAGTGCCAGAAATAGAGATACTTGAGATGGCCTTAAAGACAATGAAAACAGGATCTCTTGTAGGGAAATGCTTGCAGCTTTATTACAAGATGGCATGTCTCACGAAAAAATTGACGGTGTTCCAACTAATGAACTGTGGTGGATATATAAACATAGAGGGCTGAATAAACCTAGTAAGAAGGTGCAGAGTTCTGAAACTAAGGATCCAGGTGTAACTCGGCCTACAGCACCTCCTTGTGAACCTCAACGGGACTCCACATCTGCATGTGGTTGTCCTGCCACAGGCAGCTCAGTTATTCCGGGGGAAAAGGAGGATTGGGAGATGTATTCTGACTTATACCCATGGAAGGAGACCAGGAAAATAGTCTGGTGTAATAAACAAGAATGAAATGACAGCCAAGCTCCAGTGCAATGGACGCGGAAGGACCGACAACCCTATGTGGAGCTCCAAATATTTTGGAAAAACCGGTCCTCACAGTTAGTGAAAACCTTAATTGACACAGGAGCGGAGACCTCCCTAATATATTGGAATCCAAGAAATTTAGAGGACAACCTGTAATTATTACAGGTTTGGGAGGAAAGCAAATTGAAGCCATCTAAACACAAATAGAAATGAAAATAGGGAACCTCCCAAAACGATTGTATTCGATCATGATTGTCCTCGTTCCTGAATATATAATAGGGATAGACATTTTGAAGGGGCTAACTTTGATCCTCCTGGACAGTCAGTACCAGTTTGGGGTGAAAAATCATATCAGTATTGGAACAATTTTAGTAGGGAAAGTGAAAATGCCTCCTGTACAGATTCCCACTGCTACTAAACTAGTGACTATGAAACAATATAGAATTTCGGGAGGGCATGTAGAGATATCACATACAATTACAGAACTACTAGACACAAGGGTATTGAAATCAATTACCACTGCTTGGAACAATCCAATATGGCCTGTCAAGAAAAGTGATGGGTCATGGAGAATGACAGTAGATTTTTAGGGAATGGAATAAACACACTCCTCCCCTTACAGCAGCCTTACTTGATACTATTACTTTAATAGAAAAAGTTCAGAAGCATTCAGGAACTTGGTATGCTGTAATAGATTTGGTTAATGCATTTTTTATTATCCCAATCGCAGAAGAGCGTTGGGACTAATTTGCCTTCACACGGCAGGGACGATAGTACACTTTTATAAGATTGCTTCAGTGATGGTTGCATAGCCTGATCGTTTGTCATCGAATAGTGGCTGAGCATCTGGATGAGATAAAATTGCCTCTTCATATGCAAATAGCTCATTATATAGATGATATTTTGATTCAGGGAAACAGCGAGGAGGAAGTGCAGCATATATTGAACAGATGGTGGACCACATGAGGCAGAAAGCTTGGGAAATTAATCCTAACAAGATTCAAGGACCATCTCAAACACTAAAATTTTTATGAATTCATTGGTATTGTGGGCATCGGGAAATATTACCCAAAGCTCGACAGAAAATTTTGGGGTTTGCAGTGCCACAAAATAAGAATGAGGCAGAGATTTATTGGACTGTTTGGCTTTGGTCGACAACATATTCCCCACTTAAGACAGATTTTGACTCTTCTGTATAAAATAACATGGAAAAAATATGAATTTGAATGGGGGAATGAACAGCAAGCTGCCTTTGAGTTAGCAAAGGAAGCTATTCAAAAGGCTCTAGATCTGTGGCCCGAACACAGGCTGGGGAAGTAGAATTGAATGTGTCAGTAAATGGATTACATGCTGTGCTGGGTTCAGTCAGGAAAGGGCTAACTCCCTTTACTCTGGTTGCCAGGGAACTCTGTTGCTGGACAGTAAGGGAAAACATTGATAAGGCCTCAGCTGGTGCTGGGGATGGCCTGTACTGAACTCAAGGTCTTTTGTCCGCTTCGAATACTGTAGCTGATCCAGACTAACCAAGGAAGTATTTCATTCCATAGTACGTCATGTTCCAGTCTCTTTGGGTGGGGAAGAGGGTCCAGTAGCCATTATTCTTCCTTTCTCTCTCTCTCCCTTACTCCCTTGCTCATCTCTCCGGGCACTTGCTAACCCTCCTGCGTTAGCTGCTTTGCCAACTCCTGTGCTGGCTCATTCGTGTGGGAGCTGGTGGGTTGTTTTGAGTTTTCTGGCCGTGTTATCATCAGTGATAAGGTTTGCTCGGAATCTGCTGCGTGGGCTCCCGGGCTCCAGCCCTCAGGCCATGGTTCTCGGGCTGCGATTGCTCTCGGGCTGTGGTTCTCGGGCTCTCGGGGTCTGATTTTCATCCCTCAACCTCTGGGTGTGCATTGGTCAGTGGATGGTGGGAAATTGTATCAAATTGTATCATATTGTATATATTGTACTATATGTTTCATTTTCTACTATTTTAAGTATTTATTAGTAGTACCTGTATATATTGATTTAGATTTAATTAGTAAATAGTTCTTATCTCAACTTTACGAGCTTCCTTATTTCTTTTTCCTCCGATTTTTGCCCTCCACTGGAGGAGGAGAGGGGGATTTGCGAGAGCGGCTTCATGGTATTTTGCTAGCCGGAGTTAAACCACGACAGTCCTTTTTGGCGCCCAACGTGGGGCTCGAAGGGTTGAGATAAGAACAGATCTGATAATTACTGTGTGTTAAAGCAGATTGTGCGACAAGCATTGGTTACAGAGATGTTGTGGTGGTTGGTCAGCACATTAAGTTATTGGATTTTTAAGTGGATGATAGAACGGTAGGATTTACTGCCTTGGGTGCTCCTTATGATACTGATGATGTATGCTCTGACCAGATTGAAGAGTCTGATTTGGCTGGTCTGTATACTGCTGGTTTGGGGAATAATCATGTATCTGTATGCAGTACTGGCAGCGTTTGCATGTTTCTCATGTAATCTCATAGGGACTTTCACTAATTATACCTTTTCCCTTTTCTCTTCTGGGACTCAGCCTGTAGAGGAGAAATCATTTAGTGGGTTGGATGTGAAGGAATTATTCAGTTGGGTGGATGTGTGGAAATTATTCCAATTTTCTCCCTCTTCTCTATGGTCAATGGCACACGTGTGTGAGTATTTGGGAAATTTTTCATGGTCTCGGGGTGACCTATTGCTAAGTGATCAGCACATTTTTGAATGTTCTTGTGCTCTTGTGTAAAGTTAAAGAAATGTTTTGGAATACTGCCCCATCTGCTACCGGTGTTTGGGGAAGAGGCAGGCCCTGTGTGCCGGCTTCATCCCCCATGGCTACATCACCGCTCACAAGTAGGCCATCCTCCGCACCGACTCCACCACCACGGCGACGTAAACGCCCCTTAATGGACACTACAGCCACTGCACCACCTGCGCCACCTCCACCCCTGCAGCAACATCAACTTTTCTCGATGGGCACTGCAGCCACTGCACCTCCTGCACCACCTATACATCCGCGGTGATGGCAACTCCACTCGACAGACGCGGCAGCCACTGCACCCTCTGCGCCAGCTCCACCTCTCACTGTGGTTCCACCTCCCACAACAGCTCCACTTTCTGCTGCAGCTCCAGCTCCCAGTGTGGCTCCACCTTCCACAACGGTTCCATCTCCCACAACAACTCTGCCCTCCACTGCAGTTCCAGTTCCCAGTGTGGCTCCGCCTTCTGCTGCGGTTCCACCTCCTGCTGCAGCTCCACCTCCCAGTGTGGTTCTGCCTCCACTGCGGCTCTGCCTTCTGCTGTAGCTCCACCTCCCACAACAGCCCTACAGACTGCAGGGTGCAATGCAGCCATGCAGACCCCTGTGTGGTACTGTCAGTATCAACCAGCACCAGTGTTAGTTGACCCAGTACAGAAAACGAAATGGAAGCATAAATCAGGCCGTCTGGTGCAGGTCGATGGGGAGACAGCAGGGCCATCCCAAGGGACAGTGACAGAGGATGAGGGTGATGCAGATATAACCATGTGATCTTTAGCCTTGAAGGAGCTCCGGGATATCCGGAGAGACTTTGGCCGTCATCAAGGTGAACATGTTATTACCTGGCTACTCCGCTGCTGGGATAACGTGGCCAGTAGCATTGAATTAGAGGGCAGAGAAGCCAAGCAGCTGGGGTCACTTGCTAAAGAGAGTGGCATTGACAGAGAAGTTGGGAGGAAGACACAAAATGTAAGCCTCTGGAGGAGGCTTCTGGATGGTGTGAGGGAAAGGTATCCCTTTAAGGAAGACATGCCATATCGCGTACACAAGTGGACCACCATGGAGAAAGCTATCCGGTACGTGACGGAACTAGCTGTGCTAGAGTTAGTTTATCGTGATCATGGGAGGATAGATCCAGATAGAATCAGGTGCACACGACCCATGTGGCGGAAGTTAATGCAGAATGGACCACCCTCGATAGCCGCCGCATTTGCAGTATTCACTTGGGAAAGGGATGAAGACCCAATAGGGGAGGAGGTAGTTCAAAAGTTCCGGGGATATGAGGACATTGTTTCTTCCCCCATGCGGGCCTGTGTCTCAACTATAGAGGAGCTGTCCAAGGAGTTTAAGCAATTCAGAAAGGAGATGTTCCAATCCCCACCTGCACGAGCTAGTGTCTCAGCCATTAGGAGGAAGCGTTCCTTTCCTCAAAGACAGGAATATAAAAGGTATCCATCACGCCGTACCCTGTGGTTTTACCTACGTGACCACGGAGAGGACATGAGGAAGTGGGATGGAAAACCTACCTCGCACTTAGAGGAACGAGTACGTGAACTGAAAGGGGAAAAGCACACCAGTAAGGACTCTTCCAAGAAAACTGTTGCTCCCGTAGCTAAACAGCAGCAGAGCAATAATCCATTCCTCGAAGACATGAGTGACTGTGAATCAGATCACTTTTAGAGGGGCCTTGCCTCCAGCTAGGTGGAGGAAAGGGACAACCGTGTTTATTGGACTGTGTGGATTCGATGGCCTGGCACATCAGAGCCACAGCAGTATAAGGCTCTAGTGGACACGGGTGCACAGTGTACCCTCATGCCATCAAGCTATAAGGGGGTACAACCCATCAGCATTTCTGGTGTGACTGGGGGCTCTCAACAACTGACTGTGCTGGAGGCTGAAATAAGCCTGACTGGGAAGGAGTGGCAAAAGCACCCTATTGTGACTGGTTCAGATGCTCCATGCATCCTTGGCATTGACTATCTTAAGAGAGGGTACTTTAAGGACCCGAAAGGGTACCGGTGGGCTTTTGGGATAGCTGCCTTAGAGACTGATGAAATTGAGCAGCTGTCCGTCTTGCCTGGTCTCTCACAGGACCCTTATGTTGTGGGATTGCTAAAGGTTGCAGATCAACAGGTGCCAATTGCCACTACAACAGTGCATCGGCGGCAGTATCGCACTGAGACTCTTTGCTTCCCATCCAGAAGCTGATTCGTCAGCTGGAGAGCCAAGGGTTGATCAGCAAAACCCGCTCACCCTTTAACAGCCCCATCTGGCCAGTGCATTCATCTGATGGAGAATGGAGACTGACAGTGGACTATCGTGGCCTGAATGAAATGACACCACCACTGAGTGCTGCCGTGCCGGACATGCTGGAACTCCAATATGAGCTGGAGTCAAAGGCAGCCAAGTGGTATGCCACGATTGACATTGCTAATGCCTTTTTCTCCATTCCTTTGGCAGCAGAGTGCAGGCCACAGTTTGCTTTCATCTGGAGGGGCATCCAATACTCCTGGAATCGGCTGCCCCAGGGGTGGAAGCACAGCCCTACCATCTGCCATGGACTGATCCAGACCGCACTGGAACAGGGTGCAGCTCTCGAACATCTACAGTACATTGATGACATCATTGTATGGGGTGACACATCTGATGAAGTATTTGAGAAAGGGAAGAAGATCATCCAAATCCTCCTGAAAGCTGGTTTTGCCATAAAACAAAGTCAGGTCAAGGGACCTGCATGAGAGATCCAGTTCTTAGGAATAAAGTGGCAAGATGGGCGTCGCCAGATCCCGATGGACATGATCAACAAAATCACAGCTATGTCCCCACCAACAAGCAAAAAGGAAACTCAGGCTTTCCTAGGTGTTGTGGGTTTCTGGCGGATGCATATCCCAAATTACAGCCAAATTGTCAGCCCTCTCTATGCAGTGACCCGGAAGAAAAATGATTTCAAATGGGGCCCTGAGCAGCGCCAAGCCTTTGAACAGGTCAAGCAGGAGATCGTGCATGCAGTAGCAATTGGACCAGTCCGGACAGGGCCAGAGGTAAAGAATGTGCTCTACACCGCAGCCGGGGAGAATGGCCCTACCTGCAGTCTCTGGCAGAAAGATCCAGGGGAGACCCGAGGTCGACCCCTTGGATTTTGGAGCCGGGGATACAGAGGATCTGAGGCCCGCTACACTCCAACTGAAAAAGAGATACTGTCAGCTTATGAGGGAATCCGATCTGCCTCAGAGGTGGTTGGAACTGAAGCACAGCTCCTCCTGGCACCTCGACTGCCAGTGCTGGGCTGGATGTTCAAAGGCAGAGTCGCCTCCACTCATCATGCCACCGATGCTACATGGAGTAAGTAAGTGGGCTGCCCTGATCACACAACGAGCTCGCGTAGGAAATCCCAGTTGCCCAGGAATCCTAGAAGTGATCATGGACTGGCCGGAAGGCAAAGACTTTGGAATGTCACCAGAGGAGGAGGTGACACGGGCTGAAGAAGCCCCTTTGTACAACCAGTTGCTGGACAATGAGAAGCAATATGCCCTGTTTACTGATGGGTCCTGCCGCATTGTAGGGAAACATCGTAGGTGGAAAGCTGCTGTGTGGAGTCCTACACGACAAGTTGCAGAGACTGCAGAAGGACAAGGTGAATCCAGTCAATTTGCAGAGGTAAAAGCCATCCAGCTGGCTTTGGACGTTGCTAAACGAGAGAAATGGCCAGTGCTTTATCTCTACACTGACTCATGGATGGTGGCGAATGCACTGTGGGGATGGCTGCAGCAGTGGAAACGGAGCAACTGGCAGCACTGAGGCAAACCCATCTGGGCTGCAGCATTATGGCAAGACATTGCTTCCCGTCTAGACAACCTGGTCGTCAAAGTGCGTCACGTCGATGCCCACGTACCCAGAAGTCGAGCTACTGAAGAACATCGATACAATCAGCAGGTGGATCAAGCTGCTAAGATTGCAGTGGCTCAGGTGGATCTGGACTGGCACCATAAAGGTGAGCTGTTCATGGCTAGGTGGGCCCATGACACCTCGGGCCACCAAGGGAGAGATGCCACGTACAGGTGGGCTCGTGACTGAGGGGTGGACTTGACCATGGATGCTATTGCACAGGTTATTCATGAATGTGAAACATGTGCTGCCATCAAACAAGCCAAGAGGGTGAAGTCTGTTTGGTATGGGGGGCGATGGCTGAAATATAAATATGGGGAGGCCTGGCAGGTTGACTACATCACACTGCCTAAAACCCGCCAAGGCAAGTGCCATGTGCTCACAATGGTGGAAGCAACCACCGGGTGGCTGGAAACATATCCGGTGCCTCATGCCACTGCCCGGAATACTATCCTAGGCCTTGAAAAGCAAGTCCTGTGGCGACATGGCACCCCAGAGAGGATTGAATCAGACAATGGGACTCATTTCCGAAACAGCCTCATAGACACTTGGGCCAAAGAGCACGGCATTGAGTGGGTGTATCACATCCCCTACCACGCACCTGCCTCTGGGAAGGTCGAACGGTGCAATGGGCTGTTGAAGACCACCCTGAGGGCAATGGGGGGTGGGACTTTCAAAAATTGGGATACACATTTGGCAAAGGCCACCTGGTTAGTCAACACCAGAGGATCTGCCAACCGTGCTGGCCCAGCTCAATCAAAACTTCTGCGCACTGTGGAAGGAGATAAGGTCCCTGTAGTGCATGTTAAGAACATGCTGGGAAAAAAAGTCTGGGTTATTCCTGCCTCGGGCAAAGGCAAACCCATCCGTGCGGTTGCTTTTGCTCAAGGACCTGGATGTACTTGGTGGGTGATGAGAGAAGATGGGCAAGTCCGATGTGTGCCTCAAGGAGATTTGATTCTGGGTGAAACTAGCCCATGAACTAAATTGTATGATGGACATTAACTGCTGCAAATAATCCTTGTTATGAGCTCTATGTTGTAGAAATCACACTGGCAGAGATCATCTGAATCTACAGACGTTCAGCCTTGCCAGAAGGGCAGTAGTGACCTGACCTGAGCTGGCATCGGCGCCCAACTATCCCACGCAACACTTCACCTTTTCTGTCCTGAGTGACCACCTGATGGAACCCGAAGTCATGGACTAATGGAC
Source organism: Rhynochetos jubatus (assembly GCA_027574665.1). Taxonomy (NCBI): domain Eukaryota; kingdom Metazoa; phylum Chordata; class Aves; order Eurypygiformes; family Rhynochetidae; genus Rhynochetos; species Rhynochetos jubatus. The sequence goes on along the minus strand of CM050689.1, from coordinate 7,800,503 downwards.
ATTTTGCCAATATGGTTCATAGACTAAAGGAAATGATATGTGTGGGATGGGGCGGGAAAGGGGAAGCTGGTTCATGTGAATTTATGGATGATATGGAAATAAGCATGACGTAAATGGTATGAAATAAGGGGTGGAGAATGTGCTGGGTTCAGTCAGGAAAGGGCTAACTCCCTTTACTCTGGTTGTCAGGGAACTGTGTTGCTGGACACTAAGTGAAAACATTGATAAGGCCCCAGCTGGTGCTGGGGATGGCCTGTACTGAACTCAAGGTCTTTTGTCTGCTTCGGATACTGTAGCTGACCCAGACTGACCAAGGAAGTATTTCATTCCATAGTACGTCATGTTCCAGTCTCTTTGGGTGGGGAAGGGGGTCCAGTAGCCATTATTCTTCCCTTCTCTCTCTCTCCTTTACTCCCTTGCTCATCTCTCTGGGCACTTGCTGACCCTCCTGCTTTGCCAACTCCTGTGCTGGCTCCTTCGTGTGGGAGCTGGTGGGTTGTTTTGAGTTTTCTGGCCATGTTATCGGTGATAAGGTTTGCTCGGAATCTGCTGCGTAGGCTCCCGGGCTCTGGCCTTCAGGCCGCGGCTCTCGGGCTGCGATCGCTCTCAGGCTGTGGTTCTCAGGCTCTCTGGGTCTGATTTTCATCCCTCAATATCTGGGTGTGCATTGGTCAGTGGATGGTGGAAAATTGTATCATATTGTATCATATTGTATATATTGTACCATGTTTCATTTTCTACTATTTTATTTATTTAGTAGTAGTATCTGTATATATTGATTTAGATTTAATTAGTAAATGGTTCTTATCTCAATTTTACGAGTTTCCTTATTTCTTTTTTTCCTCCGATTTTTCCCCTCCACTGGAGGAGGGGAGGGGGATTTGTGAGAGCGGCTTCGTGGTATTTTGCTAGCCGGAGTTAAACCACAACAATGCTTCTCCAGTTTAGAGACAAGGATGTCATGCGTGACGGTGTCAAAGGGTTTGCACAAGTCTAGGTAGATGACATCAGTTGCCCATCCTTTATGCACCAAGGTTGTGACCCCATCATAGAAGGCCACCATATTCGTCAGGCACAATCTGCTAAAGTTTATGTTGTATTGCACAGGAATCTTGAGTCTAATCTGGCAAGCTAATGAAACACCCACAGCAAACAGCAGAAAATAAGTTGGGTAAAAATAGCAGATGCGTTTGAGGAAGAATAAATTGAATTTGAACAGTGCTCTAAATCAAAAGCTGGGGAAAATAATCAGTGATAATCATCAAGAGCTTGTTTATCTTTGAGATCCTTGCATTGGGGATGTTTGGTACAGGAGTGTTTCCTGTTGGGTTGCCATAGCAAACCCTGAGTGCTGTAAAGGAATCTTTCATAGTCTCTAATCAGGTTTAGATCTGAGGTTTGGGGTCTTGTAAAAGTGCAGAAATACTGCTCAACAGGCCCAGAATGTTTGTTCCTTGTACAGACCCACCCAAGGCTGGTTTAAAACCCAGTCAAGCTAATCATGTAGAGACAGATTCAACTAAGAGTGATTAATTAATTAAGCACAGGTGCTTTACTAGGCAAAAGGTAAACCCTTAATAGTACATCTCGAAGTCTATCTCAGAATTGTGCATGACACAAATGGCAGAAGAGTGATTACGGAGACAGTGACCCGAAGAGACCCTGAAACTGAAACAAGGATTGGAAACAGAAAAGAAGAATGCAGCTGAGACAGGGGATTGTGATGGTCTTTGATAAACGATGAGCTTTGGGGACTGAAAGGCTGAGTGGAAATATACAAAGACTTCAGACCTTATGTAATGGGTATTGATTGAATGGTATAAAAACTGTGCAAGATCTTGGGCCATTTGCCACTCACTGAGGTGGTAGCCCAACTCTGAGTTGTGATTAAATAAATAGCATACCTAGGGCAACCCGCTTTGTCTGGTGAAAAATCTTTAACAGTGCCTTTCTCCTGAGAGTACGATGTAGGAATGTAAACGATAGCGGGGTTTATGTTGAGTCAGCCTTGGAATGAATAGAAAGCATGAGATTCAGCCTGCTGTTCGATTTGGTTTAAAGCACTGAAGATTGCTGAAGCAGAGAAGGGGTTGGCTTTCAGAAGGGGCTATGGGCCAGATATTGTTGAAAGTATTTCAGCCTTTTGTGATTGCCAGTAGGGTTTCAAGGCCCAAATACTCGTTAAATATAGTTATATCTATGTCTTCAATAATGACTGTAATTCTCACATACGCAATTGCTCTCCTGTGTTACCCCTACCTAATTAATGTCCTAATATACATGATGAATTTCTGATCATTGGCATGTACCAGTAGCAAGGCCAATCTGCCCCACCGTTGTGCAGAGCAGATGGCATGGCCAAGCACACAGCACAGAGACAATGCCATAGTGGCAGTGGGTGCCTGGTGCTGCCTTTGGCACTCCTGTGGCTTCTGTGTCCTCCAGCTACGCCCTGGAAGCTGCTTTGCTCCAGGACTGCAGTAGGCAAGGTTCCTTTTCAACCCCAGAGTTGATGGATTTGCTTTTGAGGTCATGCACGCCAGTGACAACTGAACGTGGTTCTTGTTGGTTTTCCCTTCCCTTGGCTAGGTCCTGTCCCACTGCTAGGACTGGTTTCTACGTGAAGGAACCAGCTTCAGAGGCCACTTGCCTCAGACTTTCTTGCCACGGGTCTCAGCCTTTGCTTGAGAGGTGACGAGTTGGGTGCAGGCAAGTGTGAGAGCCTGTGTTGAGATCCAAGCGGGGCTGTAGGTTGTTGCCCTGACAGCCATCTGTGTCAGAAGTCACAGCCAGCAAAGGAAGCCGATATCTCTGGGCTGTGTGCGTGGAGACAGCAAGCAGGTGGAGGTGTCTGAGGGGCACAAGGGAGAATGTGTGCCAGGTTCAAAATGGAGGGAGGTACTCCTTCATGCTGGAAAAGGTCATGGATGCTGTGCTCACACAGCTGTAAATACTGGAATTTCCCATAACACCAGGGACTAGTTATTAAAAATTATATAGCTTATATGGCTGTTTGTGTAGAGAGAAAGAAGCTGTCTCTACTGGTGTAGCTCCTTGGGCTGCACATCATTCCTGTAGGATATTTTTTTTTTTATTTTTAGTGCCTGTTTGCTGCAGGCACTGCCATTTGCCCTGCTCAGGCTGCTTTGGACCTTTAGTTTGAGCTGGTATGGTGGTTTTCTTTAACGACAGCAAGCTTAAAAGAGAGAAGGAAGGAATTTGGCTGGTCGGGGTTTTTCCCTGGTCAGGGCAGTAGGCACCAAGTCTCAGGGCTGGAGAGGGGAATGTGTTTCTGCAGCATCTCCTACGGGTGGATGTAGAGTAGTGCTGCTACACAGGCACCGGTTTGGGACCTGATATATTGACAGGCGGGGTTTACTTGTTTCCCAAGGGCACAAAACTTTACTAGCCACGTATGAATGGCACGTAGTAAGGGTTTGCACTGACATCCTTTAACCACTACCTTCCACAATGTCTCTTTCATTTCCAATTAGAAGCACAAATGGAAGTGCTGTTTTGTGTGGGTGTTGTTTGGGGTTTGTTTGTTTGTTTTTTTAAAACCCACTGGACGTAACTGCACAAATAGTGTCTGTACAAAGTAAACTGGCTGCTGCTCTGCGGTGCTGACATAGCTGAACAGCAGACTGGTGCATTCATTAATAAAGCAGACGAAGTCGTGCCACAGCATCACACGCACACAGAAATAACTCAGTTGTGAAGCTTCGTAGGCTGAGTCGTGTAGGGGTTTGGGGTCTGTGTAAGGCTCGCGACACTAAGCTCCTAGTGATCGGATTGGTAACAGGTATCCCCAGCTGTTGGAAAGCTGGACAGTGTTTGTGGACCATGGTAAGAGATTGCTTTTTTGCGTGATTGACTTAACTGCCTGTCGTGGTATAACTCCGGCTAGCACAATACCATGAAGCCGCTCTCACACCTCCCCCCTTCCTCCAGCGGAGGGGAATAATCAGAGGAAAAAGACAAGCAAGCTCATCAAATTGAGATAAGAACTATTTACTAATTGAATCTAAATGAATAATACACATATAAAAATGAATATATAACAATACTACTAAGTAATTAAAATAATAGAAAATAAAACATATGATATAATTGCTCACCACCTGCCAACCGATGCGCAGCCAAGTCCCAAGGAGTGAGAGTCAGAGCCAGAGAGCTGGAGCCCGAGAGTGATCACAGCAGAGTCCGAGTGAGACCCATGAGCGACAGCACGACTGGGAAAACTAACAGAGCCACCAACTCACTAACGAACAAGCCAGCAAAGGAGTTAGTGAAGGAGTTACAGAGCTAACAGAAAAGTTAAGGAGCCAGCAAAAGAATGAAAAGAGTTATGGCCTGTGAGCCCAGTCCCCGCTTATGACACACTATGGAATGAAATATTACTTTGGTTAGTTTGGATTAGCTATCTGAACTGTGTGTCCCTCAACACTGCCTGTAGCGAGAAAGTTGGGAATGCAGCTGCAGTATCAAAAGCTGGGAAAGACCTTGAATTTGGTGCAGGCACTCCCCAGCACCAGCTGAAAAGACACCTTATCAGTACTTTTCTAAGGGCAAATCTAGAAACCTAGCTTCATACCAGCCACTGTGAAGAAAGTTAACTCTTTCCTGCCTGAAACTAGAACGTTCTCCACCCTTTGTTTCATACCATTTATGTCACGCTCAAGTCCCATACTATTCCATGAATTCTCATTAACCTGCTCTCCCTTTCCCATCCCATCCAACACAGATATAATCCCTTTAGTCTATGGACCATCTTGACAAAATGTCCATTAGTCCATGAATTTGGGTTCCATCAGGTGTGGTGGTCACTCAGGACAGGAAAGGTGGAGTGTTGTGTGGGATCAAAACCCTGGCAGGTTATGGGGAGTGTGATATAGTCAATTTGTCATATTTATATTTCAGCCATCATCCCCCATACCAAAGATGCTTTAACCTCTTGGCTTGTTTGATGGCAGGACTTGTCTCACATTCATTAATAACCTGCACAATAGCGTCCATGGTCACGTCCACCCTTCAGTCACAAGCCCATCAGTATGTGGCATCTCTTCCTTGGTGGCCTGAAGTGTCATGAGCCCACCGAGCCATGAACAGCTCACCTTTATGTTGCCAGTCCATCAAATCCACACAGTCCATTAAAAACAGTTGTACCTTTCCTCCACCTGGCTGGAGGCAGGGCACCTCTAATACTGACATGTTTCACTCATGTCTTGAAGGAATGGATTTTGGTCATGTCAGTTCCTCCATCCCATTTGGATACGGGAGCAGCAACTTTTCTGGACAAATCCCCACTGGTGAATTTTTTCCCTTTCAATTCACTTGCTCGTTCCTCCAAGAGTGAGGTAGGTTTTCCATCCCACCTCCTCATGTCCTCTCTGTGGTCTCGCAGGTAAAACCACAGGGTACCCCATGAGGGATACCTGTTGTATTCCCTTCTTGTAGCAGAGGAACGCTTGCTTTTGATTGCTGAGACACTGGCTCGTGCAGGTAGGGAGCGGAACATCTCCTCTAGGAGTTGCTTAAACTCTTGGGACAGTCTGTCTACAGCTGAGACACAGGCCTGTATGGGGGAAGAGACAGTGTTCTCATATTCTCGGAACTGGCGAATCATCTCATCTACTGTTGTTGCCTCATCCTCTCTCCAGGTTATTCTTGCATATGAGGATGGTGCACTCTTCATTAACTTCTGCCACATGGGTCGTGTGCAGTGGACTTCATCTGGATCGGTGGGTGCCTGTGCATTGTTCGGGTCATGGTAAACAATCTCCAGCACTGCTAGTTCTCTCAAGTACTGGATACCTTTCTCCATGCTGGTCCATTTGGGTGGCTGGTGTGGCACACTTTCTTTAAAGTGTACTTTTTCTTCACGCTGGTCTGGTGTTGTCTCCAGAGGCTTATGTTTTGTTTTCTTCTTCCAATTGCTTTGTTGATACCCCCTTCTCTAGTAAGTGACCCCCAACTGCTTGGCTTGGCCAGAAGCAGGCATTCTTTATTGCAGCGCTGGGGACACGGGGGATAGCTCCACCAAGCATGTCCACCCTTGCATTACAATCCTCTTATACACTTTTTCTGCTAAGTCATTGTGTTTTACATAAAATGCATACTATATTTGCTATTACCTTTACAATGATCTGTTTCTTTATTTTATGTATTCATATTCTAAATCCATCATTGGTCACTTATACTTATCTCTACTGATTACAATCCTTGATATTCAAATCAAGATGGGAAGGGTAAGGGGATTTCCAAGCAGCATTGTTGGTTTCCATGGCTAATTGCCTTAGTTTCATAGACGCTAACAATACTACCTGAGGTTTCCATGGCTGCATTTGTTACAAACATACAAAATCTCTATAGTTACAGATTTCAAACACAAAACTGATTCCCAATACCATCTTTAAGTTTTTGGTCACCTTCTTCATAAATGATTTTGGTATCATTTAACAACACTTCCATGTTATGTAACTGGAATCACAGAAAACAAAAGGACTATCTTACAGAACGAAGTGATTCTTGAAAGATGGAGTTTATAGTGGTATCAGTTGGTGGGGACATAGCTGTGATTTTGTTGATCACATCCACTGGGATCTGGTGATGTCCATCTTGCCATTTTACTCCTAAGAACTGGATCTCCTGTTCAGGTCCCTTGACCTTACTTTGTTGTATGGCAAAACTGGCTTTCAGAAGGATTTGCATGATCATTTTCCCTTTCTCAAACAACTCATCTGTTGTGTTGTCCCATACAATGATGTCATATAATTATAGAATGGTTTCAGTTGAAAGGGACCTTAAAGATCATCTAGTTGCAGTGCCCCTGTCATGGGCAGGGACACCCTCCACTAGACCAGGTTGCTCAAAGCCTCATCCAGCCTGGGTTTGAAGACAGTCAGGGATGGGGCATCCATAACTTGTCTGGGCAACCTGTTCCAGTGTGATAGGAACACCAGTTTTGTATCTTTACAAAAGAAGCCTGTGCACACCCAGGCTCAAGACAAGGAACAAAAGAAGCCTGTGTGAACTCAGGCTTAAGATAAGAAAGTCTATCAATCAAAACTACATGATCCCTTGAATATGTTAAACCACCTGAATATCTGGAATATGTAAACGACATTATCCCTTGAATATGTTAATCCACCTGAACATCTGGAATATCTAAATGACAGGAATATCTTGAATGTGTCAAATGAACTTGTCTGGAATATCTTAGGTGGATCGGGAAGTCTGTACACTCAGAGTACCTCAGCCAATGGGGAAATGAGGAGGGTCTTTTGCAGTTGGGAAAGTAGGATAAAAGGGGACTGCGTCCCCCTGTAGGTCGAGAGACTCCACGGGAATATGTCCCGTGGACTCTCCCTTTATTCGAACAAAGTTTTATTATTATTTTTTTACAGGACTCTGTCTCCTTTGTGAACACTGACTCCTGGTAGCGTGATTTTCCGTACAAATGGGGGCTCATCCGGGATCCTTCCACCATCCGGGGACGGTGGGCGATGGACGGGACTGATGGCGCGTCTCACTGATATTTGGGTGATCAGCTCCCCTTTGAAGTTCGCCAGTCCTGGACGACTGATTGGGTACCCGTGACTGTTCAGAGACAGACGAGTAGCGGACCAGGGGAGTCCGTGAGGGGTGACCAGAGGGAAAAGGGTAAGTAAACAGGCAGTGGGCCTGAAAATATTAGTTTTGGTAACAGGCAGTGGGCCTGGGAACAAAGGGAAGGTTCCTAAGGGCACCCAAGGGGGCTGAAAAGAACCACACCAGATGGTAAACCGGAGATTGGGGACCTACAGGCTGGTCACTCCGCTCGTTTGGTATAAGGTAGGATGTTCTCTTGCAGGTTTGGTAAGAGGCAGTGGGCCTGGAAATACAGGTTCTGGTTTTCTGGTTGCCATCCCGTCAGACGCAGCAAGAAGCTGTGCAGGGCTGGGCTAAAGTAGTATCTTAGGAACTTGAATCCCCTCTAGATAGTTATCTTGGAGGTTTGGATAATGTCTGGGTTGAAAGGGATTCGAGTCTCCATCTGGTCTGTGATTATTTGGTCCTTTGGAATTTATGCTTTGCTGTACTGGAACATGATTATCGGATCTTGATTATTGCTCTGATGTATAAATCTAGGTTTATTATACTGATTTTTGTATATTAATTGGATGCCACTCAGAATTTAAGCCCAGCCGCCCCCAGCCCCTCTGATATCTGAGGATAGGCTGGAATGCAAGGGGGTTTACTTTCTGCCACATTTCTTAAACTCTTGAATTTACAAATGGGAAATAAAGAGAGTAAAGAGAAAAGGAGAAATGGACAGGAAAGAGTCCGACAATACCATCAAATAGTCTGTTAGGTCGGAGGATTAAAAGCTGGGAGGATCTTAGGACTCCCCCAGAGATAACTATGGAAACAATGGTAAAGATTTGTTCTGGGTATCTGGTAACTGATAAGCCTGCTGGTCAGTCAGGGTGAAAAACCCAGCAGGGTTGGGCTATAAAGATCTTTAAGGGTTTTGAGTCCCATTCAGGTAGTCCCTTAAAGTGAAATCTTCAGGGACGCACAAGTTTGTCTGGGGTTCAAGTTCCCTTCTGGTGGAATTTCTGTGAGCATGGATTCTGGGAATGGAAATTTTGATAATGATTTTTGTTTTGTGCTATTGGATTTGTTTGCATGGCGTAACTGGTCAAAATGTTTGGTTAAGCAAGTGATACACATCATTGTATACATTTGGTTGTTCTTGAGAGATATATGTATGTTTGGATTGTTGTATTGGGATATTGAAACATCAGGATTGCGGTTTAAAACCCCCTTGAAGATGGGTACAGGGTCCTCTCAAGGAGGGGGAATTCTAAGAAAGTCACCTCTAGGAGGCATTTTGAAGCATTGGAGACAAATTGATGGGCTTCCGGGTAGAGCAGTTACTCAGGAGAATCTAATAAAGTATTGTAATTAATAGTGGCTATTATACAAGTTGGAAGATGGAGAAAAATGGCCTGAGGATGGAACTTTGAATTACAATACCATGTTGCAATTGATGTTGTTTTAAGACAGGAAAGAAAATGGGATGAAGTTATGTACTGTGGCAAAAAGAGTGGCATTAACACCAGACCCAGCGACTCTTGTTCTGTCTCTAGAGAAGAATAGGAATGTTAATGGGCAGGGGCACAAAAGAAAAGTTGTCACTCAGCTTGTAGTATAGGGCAAAGGTGTTTGAAATGTGGGGGAAAAAGGAGGAGGACTTAATCGATGTCCTTAATGCTAAAATAGTGATTTAATATGGCAAATATGAGAGTACCCAGGCCTAAACCACACATGCACTCTGGGCTGGGGGCGTGGAAATCCATTTTCGTGCTGCGTATGCAGACCCCAACTCTGGCAAGCCAGGGTAGTGTAGCCACCAGCTACAGCACTAACCATAAGGGCTGTGATCTACAACAACAACCAGCTTTGTATCGCTGGGACCCCGGGAATAATGGCAAAATGTGTGCCACTCTGTTAATTCATTTTGGGGGCACTTACTTTGTTAACTACTGCTGTAATTATTATTTTAATATATGTTTGTTTGCAATGTAGATTTTCTTCTTTGGTTTCCCCAGAGCTGTAAGCAAGTCCTCAAACTCAGCCTGGGACACATTTTGGTTTTGTAAGATCAGTCAGATTTAGATATGTTATGGTTAAAAGATGTTGTTAGTTAACATCTGTCGTGTGACATGTACTCTCACTTCTACTTCCTCTATACTTCCTTCTGGTATCTTTCTCATATTACCCCCCATGAACAAGGACTATAAGGACTTCAGGAGCTGATACTGATATCAAATGGGATGTTTTGGATAAAATGATTAAAAAAAAAAAAAAGGATTTCTATTGTTGAGAGCTGCTTGAGGTCCTTTGGGGTCCCAGGCCAGGGCCACGTGGGCTGGTGGTGGTCATTGACCAGAGTCCTATTTGAGGGGCGAGGTCCCTGACTGGGTACTGTTGTTGGGCTGTTCAGAGGGGACAATTTATTGCCCTGTCGCTCAAGGATACATTGTGAAGGGGCCTTGAAGCATGTTAAAATTGTAGTGTGGGCCAAAGTCCTTGAGACAAGAACATTGAGGGGTCTTTCTTTTGAGTCGGTGGTCTGTGGTGGTAATAAAAGCAGCCCTTTGACTCAAAGACAAAATGCGCATGACCGGAAAAGGGTGGGATAAAGAAAATGGATTGCGGGACTATGTATGAGAGTCTGTTTACTGTGCATCACTGTATCCTGTACAGTCAGCATGCTGCACGAGTTAGGGGTGCGTTGTTGGTGAGACAACTCCCCTCTGCACCTGGCCGCAACAAAGAATGCCTGCTTCTTAATACTACATTAGTGTTAAGGAGTTGGTTTTTCCTGATTTTTGGTGACAGTTTTGGTGGCCCAGATGGGACACTGCCTCTGAATCTCGACGGATCCATGGGATCATAGGACTTTCAGCCAGCACCGAGGGATCCTCGGCGAGAACCTCCGATCCCCGGACCAAAGAGCTTCGAGCAAGACTCCTGGGAAAGGTAAAAGGCATTCTTTAATTTTAGGAATTATAAATGCCTCTCCATAAGTCATGGTGAAACCCTGCAGGATTGGGCTAAGGAAAGGCACTTAATAATGGTTGGTTGCCTGCCTGTATGGCGAGGCTAAAGCCCCACAGGGTTGGGCTGTAAAGGTACCTAAGGGAAGGACGGGTTGTGGTATAGTGGTTTGAGTCCCCTTTGGGAAGATTGTGGGTTTGAATAATTTTGAGTCACTGCTTTGTTTATTAGGTTACGATTTTTGGATAACGGTTTTTGGCTTTGTATATTGACAATGGTTCTTGGCACAAGAGGTATTTTATAAGATATGGGGAGTAAGTTATCTACAGGGGAAGGTGTAAGAAACATCTTTTAAAATAATTCTTGGAAACTACAAAGCAATGGACAAGACTGTTGCTCTTAGCTCTGGCCAGAATAAAGGCTAGGCCTAGAGGGGACATTAAGTTATCCCCTTTCGAGCTGATGTATGGAATACCCTACTCCGTTGGTTTTCAACCCAGTAGAGAGGTGGAAATAAGTCATGTGTACCTAAAACAATAAGTGGCCAGAACACTGTGTCTTGTGAGATCTCTACAACAGGAAGCTCAGCTGGCACAAACTCTTCCCCTAAATTTTTCAGTCCATAACGTTCAACCTGCAGACTGGGTCCTCATTAAGGAGTGGAAGGAAGCTCCATTAGTGGCAAGAGGCCCTACCAAGTCCTATTGACAACTGAAACAGCGGTCAAGACAGCTGAACACGGATGGGCTCACCATACCCGAATCAAAGTCTCTAAGGCCCCTGACACTTGGACCTCTGTGCTGGAGGAATCTGTAAGGGAGGCTGAAACAGACCCTCCGCAAGGACCAGTTGAAGCAATAACTTGTGTGTTGTCCTCAGGGGAAGCTCTGAGGATATACTCACAAGTGGAGAACTAATGGTCGGTCTATAAAACTGGGGAGAGGTGACTTTGACACTGAATGGTGAAAGATGCTGTCTTTGGGGGTTATACCAATAATTTTATGTGCTCGATAAGGGCAGAGTCTGACCTGGGAAAATCTATTCTTAAACTTAGGGGAAGAGATTGGGGAGAGAGAGAAAAAAATAAATTAATTTGACTAATGGCTGGGTCTGTGGAAGTCCAGGAAACTCTGAAAATTGGCCACAGGTAGCCCAGCCTGTCCAGCCTAAATGGTGGGTTAGTAACTTAAGGACAGTCCATAATGGAACTGGTTTTTGGACTGAGGAAGGGAGCCCATGGCAACTACGCTTTCCAGGGAAAGGTATTCATTGCCTAAATAGAAGCGATGGAGGAGGGGTGTCTGTAGGAGAAAGTACCTGTGAATGGACACTGTCCCCTGGATATCATTGTGTCTCTCAAGGCTGTGCACCACTCAATTGTTCCAAGCATCAAGGGAAATGGAATCAGACCCACATTCAGCTTTCTAATAACAGTTGGGTAAAATGCTCATATGCCAACTTTAAAGGCTCTGGCTGTGACAAGGTAGCTTCGGATGGGAAGTTCCTGTCTGATATCCTGCTTTGTCAGCAGGGTAATACTACAAATGAAAAATATGTAACACAGGTATTTTGTTGGGCATGGCAGCATTATAATGGGACTAGAACTTGCTTCCAAGAATTGTGGTCTAGCACCAACCAACCAACATGGAGAGAAACAAATTGGGGATGTAACTGTACGTGGTGATCGGAAGCATGGGCATGGAGATGTATTTATTGTATTAATGGCATCATATCCCCTGATGCGATCATTGTGGCTGGACCTATAGGGCTTGGGAATACTTTATATTATGAAGAACCAAAGGATGAGAAAACCTGGAACGGCTCTTTTCCTAATGGGTCTTGGGCTTTGAAGGGTCATTATTGGATTTGTGGACAACACACTTATCGCGTACTACCTAAAATTTGGTCAGGAATATGCTATGTCGGGTATATTAGACCACTATTCTTTCTATTGCCTCAGACTCAAGGGAACAGATCAGGAATTAAAGGATATGATGATTGAATAAGAGAAAAGAGATCAATTAATACATTCCTGAGAAGGGGGAGTACAGAGTCATGGGGAAAAGATGAATGGCCACCTGAACAAATTATACAGTATTATGGACCAGCAACATGGAATCCCAATGAGGTGATTTCTGGAGCAAGGGAACCAATTTACAATTTGAACAGGATAATTAGATTACAAGCTGTTTCAGAAATTACAACTAACCAAACAGCTGAAGCCCTCGATCTCCTTGCAGGACAATCTACTCAAATGAGAAATGCAATTTTCCAACATCAAATGGTCCTAGATTATTTGTTAGCAGAAGAAGGGGGTGTTTGTGGAAAACTAAATTACTCCAACTGTTGTTTACAAATAGATGATAATGGGAAGGTAGTAAAGCAAATAAAAAAGAGATGAGAAAGCTGGCCCATGTGCCAGTTCAAACCTGGAAAGGATTGGAGTGGGATATGTTCTCATGGTTGCCTGGTGGACCTTGGGTTAAACATGTGTTATTTTCTTTCTCTGTGCAATAGCAGCTGTAATCTTTGTACCATGTATGATACCTTGTTTTATCCAACTAATTCAATATGCAGTTCACATGCCACAAGAATATATCCTGTGGACTCTCTCTTTATAAAGTATTATTATTATTTTTTTACATGACTCCTTTGTCTCCTTTGTGAGCACTGACTCCTGGTAGCATGATTTTCCATACAAGTCCTTCACCACCCTCTCTGTGAAGAACTTTTTCCTGATGTGCAATCTATATCTCCCTACTTTCAATTTAAACCCATTACCCCTTGTCCTGTCACTACAGGCCCTTGTAAAAAGTCCCCCCCAGCTCCCTTGTAGGCCCCCTTCAGGTACTGGAAGGCTGCTATAAGGTCTCCCCGGAGCCTTCTCATCTCCAGGCTGAGCAAGCCCAATTCTCTCAGCCTTTCTTCATAGGAGAGGTCATCAATGTATTGCAGATGTTCTGGAGCTTCACCCTGTTTCAGTACGGTCTGGATCAGTCCATGGCAGATGGTAGGAGTGTGCTTCCACCCCTGGGGCAATCGATTCCAGGTGTATTGGATGCCCCTCCAGGTGAAAGTAAACTGTGGCCTACACTCTGCTGCCAAACCCTGCATAATCACTGGCATATTAATTGTTCAAGCCCTTGTAGGGAAAAGTTACCTTGACCATACCTTCTGGGGGTGGTTGTGCACCAGTGGCCGCTGTCTGCGCTCAGCCTCACCCAGGGGTATGTTCTTACTCAGCTGAAAACATTATATGTGTTATTATTACAGGGAAAAAATTGGGAACATTTTTACAGTGGCTGAAATATGTGAATGGTGTATTTAATCACCTGCAAATTAATGAGGTGCAGATATGACCTCCCCTCATCCAGACTGGGAAAGCCTTCCAGCACATTGTGACCCTGAGGGGATTTAGCAAAACAAAGCTCCACTTAGACACAAAATGTATTTGAAGTATAAAATGCTGTAGATTCCATAATTCTTTATTAAATAATTAAGTTGCATCATTTCAGTACAACAACTTCATTTTGTCACACTGAGCTTTTGCTGTCAGGAAAACAAACTTACATTTTATTTTTTCACTGCTCCCCAGATAATAAATGGCAAAAATTACTTTTGTCCATAAACAAATCCTTTCCCATAGCGTTATCAAATCCAACCACAGTGTAAAGTTGTATTAATTGTGAAAATGAACATTATTTATAAGTAGAACACTTCTTAAAATAAATTTGAAGAAGTTGATTAACCTTCTAGTATGAGGTGATTTTACAAAAGAAAGTATTATTGAACAGTGTAAATTTAATCATCTGGAATGTTTGACACTTTTGCATGTTTGGAAATATTAATAATCTCCATTTCAGCTTTGATTGAAGATTTATGTTTACAAACACAGAAGATGATAGCGACATCGTTTCCTAGTGTACCACTTGGGTCTTGAGCATCACAAGCTATTTGCTATTACACAGTTGTGATGGCTCTGCAGTGGAGGTGGAGGGCTCACCGGCCTCTCCAAATCCAATAGAAGGGATCAGAGTACAAAAATGCAAGACGTGCTGCTGACTGTGGATGCATGCTATGTGTAGGTTTGCGGCTACGTGTTAAACAAGAGAAAAAAAACCAAAACAAGGTCTATGTGAAAATAATGTGGAAAAGCCCAGCATGTGAGTGGAAGGTAAGTATGGACAGAGGGTTAGACATGTGCAGATATACCTAGTGGCTTACACTGAGGTGATGGCATCTGGTAGGCATGGAGGTGCACTGTGATGGACCTGATGGGCATGCAATGTTAATACGGTTAGATTTCAATTTTGAAAGTTTCTCATGCATCTCAAATATGCATCATGTCTTAGTGCAACAGACTAGAGTTTCTTCTTTGCTGTTGTAATTTTATATACAAAAGGACAAGTTTTTATTAAAAAGATAAGAACATTAATGTACACTTTAAGATGCCCAATCTGGTACTCGACCTTTTCTATTACAGTATGTGCTGATAGTTAGCCCTTGCAGTCGCATGGCTGTGAGCACTTTAACTCTTAAAAGCGTGCTCTAATTGCCCAGCTTCCCCCCCCGCTGTTCTTACAACTCCTTTAGTGCAGTGTAAAATGCTTCACCCAAAGTGTCAGGAAGAGATTACCGCCATCACCATGAGGGGTTTGGCCAGCCCTTGGCTGATACCCCTGGCCCTCTGCTACCTCACGGCACAGCTGTCGCACCGGCACGGCCCCTGCACCTTTCACTGTGAATTCAGAGAGAGAGGTCAGTGTGTGGGAGACAGAAATAAGATAAATCTTGTGGTCACTTTCTAGTTTTGGTTACTTTTGAATGGAAAGATAAACAGAAGCAGCTCCCAACAGCCAGGCATGTGTTGAGAAAGGCACGATACCATGGTACCAGTGTTGAGGGCACAGGCAGCACAAACAGCACTTATTTAGCTACTTGCATTCATGGCAAGAAAGCCAAAACAGCACAAACTTTGGGATGTACAAGTCTGTCTGGGCACTGCAGGCTGGGCCTCCTTGTCAACGCTGTCCAAGTTAGGTCAGGCTTCTGCGTGCAGCATGCAAAGCTGCCACTGATGGCATGCCTTGAGGGAGCCAGGGTTTGCTCACGATAGTCAGTCCTGAAAATGAATCCCCTCTTACATAAACCACAACAGTCCAAACACACTGGAATTACAATCCCTATCCTGGCATTCACCTGCCTATCTTAATACCTAGTGAATGCTTTTGGAGTGTCTGTCAGCTTGAGGCAAGTGGCTCTGAAAAGATGTTGAGCTATGGTACTCCAAACGTTCTGAAAAAGAAATCCAACCACCACCCCTTCCCCTTCAGCTCAGGTGTCATCTTTGATGTAGGTAAGCATTAGTAAATCTGTTCTAGAAGGTGAGAGGAGGGACAGGACAGATCACAAGAGGATGGTGGATTCATAACCACAGCCTGACTTTTGGTTCAGCCGCACCACTGCCAGCTCACAGCCCTCACCTACATGTGAGATTATTTTTCGGTTCCGTGACCAAAAATGCCTCAGGAGTTGTTAATGTTCTAGTACGTGCCATTGGACATGAATGGAGCCTCCAATCACACCAAAAATCCTCCAGGTTAAGACGCAGAAAACAAAGTTCAGAGTATGACACTTCCTTCATGCACTTAACATACCACAGGAGATCAGTGCAAATACCTGGATTTGCCTTTCTCCCCACCTTCCAACAGCACAGAGATCAGCATGGTTTCCCTGCTCAGGGGAGGCTACTTCCTCGGGTTCGTGCTCCCTCATCATATGTAAAGGTCAGAAAGGAACGTCAGGAAACATTCAGTAGAGAATGAAGCTTAACCTGTGAGCTTCTATTAGCTCTTCAAAACTTTTGCTAGTGCGCAACCATTTGCCGAGTGTTCCTGGCATTAGGGTTTCTTTCCCAGAGCCTACTCAGCTGTTCAGGTCTCTGCTCCTTAGAATCACAGAATGGTTTGGGTTGGAAGGGACCTTAAAGATCATCTATCTCCAACCCCCCTGACATGGGCAGGGACACCTTCCACTAGACCAGGTTACTCAAAGCCTCATCCAGCCTGGCCTTGAACACTTTCAGGGATGGGGCATCCACAGCTTCCCTGGGCAACCTGTTCCAGTGCTTCATCACCCTCTCTGTGAAGAACTTCCTGATATCTAATCTAAATTTCACCTCTTTCAATTTAAACCCATTACCCCTTGTCCTGTCACTACAGGCCCTTGTAAAAAGACCCCCCCCCCAAGCTTTCTTGTAGGCCCCCTTCAGGCACTGGAAGGCTGCAATAAGGTCTCCCCAGAGCCTTCTCTTCTCCAGGCCAAACAAGCCCAATTCTCTCAGCCTTTCTTCATAGGAGAGGTGCTTCAGCCCTCAGAGCATCTCCCTGGCCCTCCTCTGGACTCACTCCAACCAGTTGATAGCCTGCATATGTTGGGGGGCCCAGAGGTGGACACAGCACTCCAGGTGAGGTGTCATGAGAGCAGAGGGGGAGAATCACCTCCCTGGACCTGCTGGCCACACTCCTCCTGATACAGCTCAGGATACGGTTGGCCTTCTGGGCTGCCAGCACACACTACCAGCTCATGTCCAGCTTTTCATCCACCAGTACCCCCAAGTCCTTCTCCTCCAGGCTGCTCTCAAACCATTCTCCTTGTCAAGCATCAACTGTACTTGCCATATGGTGTTAGGGAGGGCTGAAAAAGCTCTTGGGAGCAAGGTCACATTTTGTTCAGGCATGCATCTAGCATCTTACGTTGCAGGCATTAACTGGGTTCTTGGGGGAAAAGCCTAGCTGTAGGTAAGTATGTGGGCTGGACTCCCAAGAATGAAGCATGAAACTGGTGAGGCTGTGCCTGCAGAGCTGCCCTCGCGGTACTGTCATTGTTGGACTTCAGTGAGCCAGGTACGTGTCTTTCACTTTTAATCTGTCACCAGACATGCAACTCACATTATAGTTTCAGCATACAACGTCACAGGTAACGAAATAGCTTATGTAGCAGGGTATTAAATAAGCTTCATGATTAAGCAAAAAATAAATCACAAAAACAGTTGCTGAGGAACGTGTCTTTAGGCTCTGCTCCACTTCAGTGGTTTGTTCTTTCATACAGCAGCAGCCAGATCACAACTGATAGATATTGCACCAAAGATGTACTGGGAGGAGGAATATAATCACAGTAACATGATAAACCAGGTATGACTGTGTTACATAAAGTGCCTTCAGAGTCCATGCAGTTAGAAACAAACCACCCACTGTTGTACGTGTTTGCTCATGACACCTAAACAAACAGGAGACAGATGGATCTGCCTGCCATAGTGCCGAATCACTGTGCTGGGCGTCATACACAATGCCTCTGTTGCAAACAGGAAAAGGAGAGGATAATAAAAGAACTGCTGTACAAAGATAATGACAGGGTTAAGCATGTCTTCCTAAAATGATTAATGCCAACCCTACCCCAAAATGCTTTATAGTACATGGCAATATTACCAATGCCGCAGCAGTTTCTTTGCTGAAGATGCGAGTTGGCATGCTGTGTTATGATTCCCCCTCGACTTGTAACTACTCTAATTTATATAAAAAAATGCAACGTCCAGTCCATACTTCTAGATTCTGTGCTAGTGAAGAGTTGCTCTCGAGATACAGCGAGAACATTTCCAACACCGCTTTCTCCTACTGTCTTAACGGTTTGGGAACACAAGGCTCAAAATGTGTTCTGAAAAAAGGACACTGGTACCAAGTCTGGTATAAAATTAAGAAAAATCCTCATTTGTCCAAGTAGATGATATTTAATTGTAATGAAATAAAATCTGAAAATATCTAAATCAATTAAAAAGTAAACATGAGTTGTAATACTATACCTGTAAAATGATTAATTCCATTCATTGGCATTAGAAATGCTGTAAAATATTTATTAAGGGCTTTGCCTAAAGAGGCACAACATAAATAGAGTACGTCCTGCTGAAAGGTGGTCAGAGTCCAGGTTCTGCAGTTGGCGATTGGCTGTGGGGATGTCGGAAAGCCAAAAACCACCCCTAGGCTACAGTCCAGACTTCTGGAGTCAGGCAGCTGCACTGTCAAGGGGTTTGCCCCATGAACCAACCTGTGCAACTGTTCTGCCAGTCACTCAGAGTCCCTCAGACAACTGCGAAGGTGCAAGCAGAACCTGCTTGAAGGGGCAGAAAGGCCGATGGTTTAATCTACTCCTTCAAACCCTTGAGCGTTTTCAACCGCCATAAGGAGCTTCTCTCGCAAGTCTTCAAAAGATTCATAAAGAGGTAAGTCTAGGCGATTAAAGCTGAAATTTAAAAGAAAAAGTTTAGTAAGCCATTAAAATACACATAATTTTAAAGAACTGAAAAAGGTTAAACAATCTATCCAATGGAGACAAGATATGTTCTCTGTTAAGGCCCCCAATTTCCACTGTGTCCTTTGCAGCCTAACTGACACTGGTGTTCCCTGCAGGTACCATCCCAGACCCACCTGGCCCAGACCAAAGCATGTTCTCAGAAATAACCATGCCCTCCTTTCTTTCCAGGGCTTAAAGTGGGAGTTTGTTAAAAACCACTCAGGAACAGAAAAAAACCCCACAGAACAACACCCCCCCACCTACGTCAAACGTAGTATAAAACAAAGTAGGGAAAAGCTCTCTCCTCACATTTTAACATGCAGGCAGTTACTAGAAAGAAAAGTCTTGAGCTGAAATACTTGCAATACAATAAAATAGCATTAAAAAGTCTTTATCAGAGATGCTATGACAGAAAGAGTTCATTTTGGGCTCATTCACCCACATTAACTGTAGAACACCTACTTATGTTACAAGCATGGCCCCAAGCTGGCAGAACAGGCACTGGTTAGGGACTGCAGGTAGCAGTGACACAGTGCTGGAGTCCAGCCTGCCAGCTTCCCCAGAGTTGTGTGACAGCCTGTAGCTGTGCCTCGGCTGAGAGCCACTAACTGTTCTCTGCCTCTAAATACCCCCACATGTGTGGGTTTTGGATTATCCTGTTTTATCAAAAGCTGTATAATCCAGGGCTGAAGTATGTTGGAGATGAGCAGGGTCATCAGTTCCCCCTTTTACGCAGCGTTTGGCAACGTTACACTGCTGAGACTTTATGCCCATATGACTTACCATGTGTGAGCTCTGGGCAGTTTATCAGGGTTTCCCCATTGCTCTATTGTAAACAGCTGAGGACCATTTGAACCTGGGTGCAAAGGAAGAGCATATGAAGTAAATTGCTGGACACCACAGAGACTTACAAATAAAATACCATTTTTAACACTAAATGTCTGCATCAATTGTAGGTTTGATTTGTCAACTGGTACAGAATACCTGGTACAAACTCTCTCCATTAAAGCTACACTAGAGCAAACAGGGATGTGGCCAGTTATTTCCATGTCCAGTGAGCTTGGTAAGTTTGTCTAACTGCCTCTGCGCAGAGTATGTGCAGTGCAAGAGAAATCAGTGCAGACATCAACATTTAGAAGTAGAAGTGCTTGGTTAAACACACCCTCTCCTCTCCATACAACACAAGTATTACTCTGTTGATAGCTGAAATGTTTTCTGTGGGAGCTAGAACACCTATGTAACACCCATTGTGTACCCAGCTTTACTCCTCAGCGTGCCCCCCAATTCTCCACTGCTCCTGGCATCCAGAACTCTTACATGCAGGCAAAGGCCAGCTATGACCAGACTTCTGCCATGCCCAAGGTCTCTGTCCATGTTCTGCAGCCTCTGCACAGCCTCTCTAGCAGTGAGCTAATCTGCAGATGGCTGAAAGGGGGGCTCACCATAAAGTTCAGCAAATCCGTTCATAGGCACGCGTGATGTCCCAGTAACAAACTGCAGCAGTCGAATCCGTTTTTCGGCATCCATCAGTAAAACAGCCTGGTGACAAACATACACGGTCACTGTCTGTTGCTTTTGCAGCTATAGTAATAGCTAGGGAGCAAACTGCATGGGGTTGTAATGGACAGACAGCTCTGAAACCAGATTTCTCCTGGTTAAGGAAGGGGCAGCCCTCTCCAGCTGGGCCACAGCAAGGACACTTGCTGGGAGCAACAAAGGGGTGAGGTGCCTTGCCTTTGGGTAGGGCCTGCGACATGTGTCTGCCTGGGGCACAATGGGCACAGCGCAATCGGAAATATCCCATGGGGCAGAGAAACAGGTGACAGAAAGGCCTGGAAGATCCATCAGAGACTGCAAGGTTTCACAGTCAAACAGATCAAGCTCTGCCTCTTGAGGCTATATCAACATTGGGATTGACACAAGTATACCCTCTGCATGTACACTACCCACAGGCATGAAAATGGAGATAAACCCAGAAACAAGGTTCAAAGCACATATATGAAGTTGTAAGACTCTAGTATTTTTAAGAAAAAGTGAAAAATCTACAGCTATTATGGGAAAAGTATTCTAGCAGTTTTCCTGGAGCCATATACTTCTCATTAAAGTATTTTAGTTTACAAATTCCACAAGACACTTTTAGATAAAGCCAAAAAAGTGACTTCATCTCTTGGGTCTATCTCCACTGTAGGCCCTAGTGAGTGACACAGCTGTCCTTTCTACATACACAGGTGCCACCTTCAGCAGTTGTCATGAAGGAAAAGGATTTTGTAACAGACCCTGCAAAACAACACAGGAACTCTCAGGAACAGAGAAGCCAAATGCGGTAAAGCATGTTACCTTCCAGAACCACTGGATGACAGGATGATTTGGGCAGTAACCGTTCTTGTAGATCGTATGTTGTCTCCAATCATTAACATCGACATCACCAAGGCCACACATCAGCAGCTGCACAGGGAGGTAAGTTGTTGGGATGTTAATTGAAGACAGTACACTTCCTCAGCAAAGCAAGATCACCCTTTCCCCCTGCTGTCTGACCTTGAGAACAGCTAAGCAGCTCAAATACACATCCATATACGCATCTGAACATGAGCCAGCAGTGTACACTGGCAGCCCAGAAAGCCAACCATATCCTGGGCTGTATCAGAAGTGTGGCCAGCAGGTCAAGGGAGGGGATTCTCCCCCTCTACTCTGCTCTTGTGAGACCCCACCTGGAGTACTGTGTACAGCTGTGGAGCCCTCAGCATAAGAAGGATATAGACCAGTTGGAGCGAGTCCAGAGGAGGCCACAAAGATGATCAGAGGGCTGGAGCACCTCTCCTATGAAAAAAGGCTGAGAGAATTGGGCTTGCTCAGCCTGGAGAAGAGAAGGCTCCAGGGAGACCTTATTGCAGCCTTCCAGTACCTGAATGGGGCCTACAAGGAAGCTGGGGGGGACTTTTTACAAGGGCCTGTAGTGACAGGACAAGGGGTAATGGGTTTAAAGTGAAAGCAGGGAGATTTAGATATCAGGAAGAAGTTCTTCCTGGAGAGGGTGATGAAGCACTGGAATAGGTTGCCCAGAGAAGCTGTGGATGCCCCATCCCTGGCTGTCTTCAAGGCCAGGCTGGATGAGGCTTTGAGCAACCTGGTCTATTGGAGGGTGTCCCTGCCCATGTCAGGGGGGTTGGAACTAGATGATCTTTAAGGTCCCTTCCAACCCTAACCATTCTATGATTCTATATGCAATGCATAACGGCATTAATTCAGTAAGTTGCTTATGCACGCATATACTCAACCACCTCACTGAATAACTGTGAGGTTTTCTGCTTTTATGTGATCAATAGATCATTAATTAGGGAGAAAAATCTCATTTCCCACTAAGCAAGGCACCTGTGAGTGCACAGATGAGCCTAGGACACAACACATCATTCTGTGATGGGCATTACTGATCTGCAGCCAATTACATAAACTCACCTCTAGTTCATTTTCATCAAAAATTTTAATCAGATCAATAGGGAGAAGCTCTGTGAATCCCTACAGGAAAGCAGAAAAAGTAAAGCAAGGTTAAAACCCTCATACCATGTAAAGTTTTTATTTAACAGGACCTTTGGCTTCAGGGAACCCAAGTAAATGACAGAGGATGAAGGGTTTTGAAAATGAAATACAGAGTTGCTGAGACTCTAATTACAAAATTAATCACTAAATTATTTCAAGCTCAAATAATGTAAGATTGAAAGAGAATGACCTTATTCTTGTGAGGGGAAGAATGTATATTCTTATACAAGGTAAAGTTGTGGCATAAACATAAGCATTCCAGCACTTGCATGGTTATCTCTTAACACATACACTGATGTCTAACACATCTGCACTTAATTAAAAATCATCTGTGAGGGAAAAGGCAGCTAAAGAGCCTTACCTCCAAGAAAGCATTCATTTGCTTTTGAACTCTGTTCACAAACCGCCACTGGATGACCAGGCTAGAGCAGACAGAAACACAGAAGCACACTCAGTAGAGGATGGCGAGTCAAATGTTAGACCTAGCAACCCAAATAGTTCCAGCTCCTTGTTTACAACTTGGCCTCCTCCTTACCACACATGACTGAACAAGTTACAGTACGAGTATCCTCACTTTGGCACACCACACAACCTACACACACACTTCCACATTCTATGGCTTTTCTACATCACAGGAATTTTTACTGTAACCCTGTCATACAGCAGGACATTAACCCTGGTATCAGTTTGGCCAGTGTGTGTGACAGCAACCCTGGTGCTGAGTGCTGGATCTGGTGTATGCAACTGGCCAAGAGGGTGACGGGATGGTGGCCATGCTGGAGAGACACTGGCTTGTCTAACTTGGGTGCTTTGAGCCAGGCTTTGGAGAAGCACACTCCCTACAGGGTTTTCGGGAAAAACTGAATTAATTTTACTTTTGTTCTTACATTGGCTAAACATAAAACACAAACAATTTTCAAAGGCAGCATTACAGCACTGGACACTGTTCATTTGGTGGTTAGTGGAAAATTCCTAGTGGGATAGTCTCAAAATGCTTAAAGAAGTAACATTGAGTTAATTGGCAGCTATTTAATCAGTTTATACATTTCCCTTCATTCATGCAATAAATATTACACAATAAAGTAATGCAAACAAGCCACCAGGTTTTCTGTTAGACAACAATTCATCATGATCTCCATGACATCCCATGAGCACTGCACATGTACCAGAACGTGTCATTCAGATGTTGGACACAGACATGTGTGACTACACCTGCAACTCAGTGAGATTTGCTGGTGGTTGGCTTCTTTTTAAAGTATAACTACTAGAATAGTCTGTTTTCATCGGGTGATTGGGATGCAAAGGTCTGTCATTCAGAGTGATCCCATCCCTTCTTGAACATCCCTCACCTATCTGCCTAGAAAATGGGTCCCTATTATATCACAAACTCTGTCCCTGGTCAGTGCAATTTGTACAACAGTAAAGGTGAAAATTCAGGCTCTCTACGGATCAGGGTAAGATTTAATAATGCTGTTACTATTTAATATGCTGTTAACAGCAATAATAACTGTTAAAATTTCCTTGTAAAAGGATCTGAGATGATCTGGTGTAGTACAACCTGCAGCAACCGCAGTAGGGCAAGTTCTAAGACAAGTACAACTGTGCTTTCTTACATGCAGGACAAATTCCATGAAAGTATACTTACTCAATGTATTCCCTTTTGTTTTCATTCGTTACCATGATTTCTGACCCGTTTGGCTTCAGGTCCACTTGATATGTCTGCATTTCAAAAGAAAAAAACAACATGATGTTATTCCAGGATACAGGCTGTCACTAATGTTTAAGAATTAAACTACATGTTGTGGTTGAGTACAGTAAGGCAGCAAATTCACTAGCTAAGAGATGGAGCTGTAAAAGGAGGGGCTGAAAAGCTCTCCTCTGGACCAGATAACACTTCACCAGGAGTATTTATTTCACTCAGCTTCAGGCACCGACATTGTATTGCTCACTGAAAGGCACATCCATGGCAGGCCCAATCTCAGACAGCTCCAGAGGGAAGGGGGTTAATATTCACAGGCTGCCTGTGCTGATCACTAACATTCAGCAGTCCTGATCCAGTTCACAGCCCTGAGGCACTGCTCAGTATTTAACTACCTTGTGGCAATAACCAATAAGATATAGAAATATGGACTTCTGGGATAACCTCCACATACCTGTCCAAAGTTTTCCTCGTCTATGCAGAACATGAGATCCAACTCTGCAGGGTCATTTTCCAGGATCCACTTCAGAGAGTTGTAGTATTCACTATCCTACAGTGGATTATAGTTAAACAAAGCTTGAAAACATGAAATGTAGAGTTTAACTTTAACTTGAACTAACAAACCCACTGAAAACTAGAACTCCAAAGGGATAGAGGAGATGAGAACACATTTGTTTGCCCAGCTACTAGAAAGCAGGGTAAGAGGGGTCACTTTATTCCTCTGTATTTTTCTTAAGTTATGCATATCTAGAAATATAGCATTGAACTGACCTGCAATCATGTTACTATGCAACACAGTAAATTGTTAGCTCTTACAAGTTTCTCCCAAGGAAAAAACACAGAATTGCTAATGCTGATACAGTTTAAGTGTTATCTTACCACTGACTCCATGTCTTTCAGCGTTATTGGTTTCCCCAGCATCATCTTGTAGAAAGGTCTGATGAAGAAGCCTGGAAGAGAAGGAAGTGTTACCTCCCTGTTCAACATTTTCACCTAATATAAAGATATAATGGCCCAAGGATAACACACCAAGGTATTTCCCCACATGCTACAAGAAAGAAACCTCCTTAACATAACAGTGCCATACTACTCAAGTTAATGCAGCAGGCTCGTTTTTATTTAGGCACAGAAAGCCCAACCTTTCAATTACAAGAATGATGCCATTAATTACCAGGAGTCTCCTCTCCTGATGTGCTGCACTGCTGTTAACTAAATTTGGTCAGTGTATGATGTTTGCTTGCTTAGTGTGGGATTTCAAATTCAGCAGAAAATCGTATTTTCTCATTAAATCATTCACCAATAAACATACAGATCAAAACATGCTGCAGAGGACACTCACACAACTGCTTTGGCTGCAGGCTTGCATGGAACAGCTGCTGTAAATTGGGTGCCTGTCTGTTAGGGATAGAGATCATTTAGCAGTGCTGATTAGGGAGTTTTAATGAGTGGGGAAAGGAGAAAACTTTATGTGAAAGGTATCTGTTGAGTTTGATTTTGAATCGCTTTTCACCTCAGGAATGCAGTTTCCAACAGTGCCATGACTTTCTCTCACTTTGTCTCCAGAAACACCACACTCCGGAGCACATGAATCACCAAAGTGATTTATTCCATTTCATAAGCCTCCAGTAACTGTAGCAGAGCCACACAGCACAGTAACTCACCATCCAAGAGCTTCCCATGGTACACAGCCAGACCAGCAACCCGACCAATGAATGTGAAATATGAGAGATGATCTTCGTTACAAAGACCTGAATTAGGATTAATCTGAAGTGTATAGTTGTCCCTTTTTGGGGAAAGAAAAAAAAATAGCTAAATAACCAAGACTGTACATAACCAGATATTCAGCTCCGTTAATAAATATTCTGCGCTCGGGGCCATTTCCCATTCATTCCCATACTGAAGAGGAATTATGTGCAGGCCCACGCTAGCACAAAGAACTTTTTCTCCTTAGCATCTTAGACAGCACATCTTAGAGACCATCTGACCCCCTTGGATACTGGAAAAGCTGCCAGTGGACTGCAATCTTGTAACTGGGTAACACAGCATGAGGAGCCGTGTAAGTGTATCACGTAAGACCCCAGTGTAAGAGCTGTATCGTTAATTTGCAGTATATGCTTAATCTGTGAAGAAAGATACAGGAGGGTTAAGTAGATTTTTTGTTTTCTTATTTCTTAAAATAATTTGTTAGATTTCTGAACCTAAAGTGAAATAACGTCATCTTTAAAACAGCTACAGTGTCCTATATCCCTATGAGTGACAATATTTCAAAAGAAACATGGATCCTGTGAACTCTGCTAACAGATAGGCATTCTGTGCCAGCCATTGTTGTGAAGTTGTGCTTCCCTTCAACAGCAGAGTGTGTCCTTTCTGAGCCACAAATGCGAGAAAACTCTCCCTACACAGTCTTTGTCCATCTATTTACAATTCATTCAACACCTCCTGGAGAAGAGTGAGCTCGGTACTGACACAAACCCACCTGAGCTACACCTGCAACAAAGCAGCCCCATCCCCTGTAGCTGAGCGCACAACGTGCGACTGCCGACAGCATGGTAAAATAGACATATTTTAAGCGAGAGACTCATGCTCTCATTTATTGCTCAAAGATTTTAACACTGGACAAACCCAAGTTTAATTTCATGTAAGGCCACCACTGTGTCACTACAGAGTGTGCATGAGAAGCTTCTTGGTGAGCTAACTGTAAGGGAGCACTGTCATTCTGGAGGGCAGGTGGTGTACGGTGCAGTGGGAGGGCACAAACTGAGCCTTTTCTCTGATTGTTTACTATTACTTGCCTCAACTGCAGTTTTGCTGCAAGGCAACACTGAATATTGTCTTAACAATGAAAATGTCATATGAGATTTCAGTGCAATTTTAAAGGTTCTCTGAAAAGCAAGGGTTGCTAGTACAGAGCAGATTTGGCTGCTAAGGGCACATACTGATGCACCATGAAGGATGATCTAATGACTGTCTGGTGTAACTTTGCCCCTTACGCAAAATCTAATGTATATCCTTGGGAATGGAAATAGTTTAATGGACACTTACGTTGCTGAATATTCAAAGAGACCATAATAAGGGTTAAACATCTCCTTGGACAAGAGAAAAAACCATTCTCTGGCTACACCTCCATAGTCGAGTCCTTTTTCTGACTCAAATTCAATCCAGAGCCTGGCTTTTAGTACATCGGGTCTCTTCACAGACATGATTCTTCTGTAGGACTCCTCAAAAATATTATTTCTGTGCAGCTTCATCTCAAATCTGTTTGGTATATCGGCCTATGTGGAAGAAGATGGTATTAGACTTCTTAGTCTCAATAAATAAGTGTGCAGGCAAATTCCTGACCAGCGGTAACAACTCAATGACTGATTAGACATCTGATGTAGAAAGTTTCTTTTATGCTTGTTTTCTGGTGCTCTCAGCCTACAGATTGACAGTGTACAGTGAGCAAGGTAGGCTCCGGTATAGCAGTTCAGAGAGTTCTATGATATTTGACAAACCAATGAAAACAACCAGAAAAGTAACACAGAAACCAACAAAGGTGAGGAAATGATGGATATTACTGTGCTCTATTTTACGGGCATTTTAGCTTAAAAGGGTAACAAATGCACAAGATTTATGCCACCGCTTTACTCACGTACCTGTAAAGGCCAGAGCGGTTTCACGACAACCACACCTTGGTACTGCACACATCCAGAACTGAGCTGCAAAGCTGCCCACGAGCACACTGGGCTGCCCATGTACATGAGGTTCTGCCTCCATGGGAGGGAGCCAGCGCCCACACGATTTAGCCCAGGGAGCTGACTTCAGAGAAGAGAACTGGGTGAAGAATTGGGGGCAAGAAGGCCGATGAACAGACATGACTACAGCCATCTATAGTGCTCCTGAGAAAACTGACCTCCAACAACTGATTCAGTTCGCTTATTCCTGACAACTGAAGTGTCAGTGGTGTGCACCCACGGCTCACACCCAAGGAGCTGCTGGTAAACAGGTAAAGACAGTCCCTCTGCAAGTACAGCTGGTGTCGCTGCGGCTCTGACTGTTGATTCTGAGGCAATGCAACATGCAAGCTATCACTGAGTGCTCTCTTATGTTAAAGGTGTCATGTAAAACCTGATTTTCACAGAACAAAGACACCAGAAGCTTGTGCCAGACCCCACACAAGGGTGGGCTCTGCTCTGCCAACTTGTTCCAGCTCTGCCCTTCTGTGGAAGGAGAAAATCAGATCTCAAGGCTATTTTCAGCCCAAAGGCTTGCAAAGTAACACAACAAGCAGTCTCAGCTGCAATGGGAAATGGTGGACCATTGCTGCCTCCTTGCTGCCCCAGCACTGCAATTTTGTGTTCATATACAAAACATGAGTCAGAGATTTGTAAAGGTATTTGTTGAGAAATAAAATACAAGCGTTTCTTCATTTTTCTGGATCCCACTTAACCCCGTTACAGTAGCACAATAAAGAAAAACGTGTGTGTGTGAGAGCAAGCTACACCATGTTCTGTGTCTGGGGTACTCCGCTGTCTCCCAGGCACAGCCAAGCAGCTCTGCCACGCAGCAGCATGTGTCTACTCACTGGTTTCTTTAGCTTCTTCCGGAAATAGTCATACTTCTGTTTGAACTCCCTGGAGTACGGAACTGCCTATCAGAGAGAATCATAAACACAGATTGTTCCAGCTGTTCAAGCAGGTTGGTATTCCAACACAATTTAATCGAACCAGGAATTTAAAGGCATGCTGTCTACGTCTGTACGCCATAGGATCATCTAACCCGACCCACCACACATGAAGTACAGCAGGCAAACGTTCCACTTCTCAGGGTGTAATTTGAGTTCAAAGGTGTGAAAACCTTCTACACAGTTCTGTTTATCAACCACCTAACCTCAGCTTTTTTCTTCTTTTAGGAACAGAAGAGAGCAAACCCAATTTTTAACACAGACAAAACCATTCGGGTTGTGTTGTGCCATCCATGTCTCTCATCAGGAAATAATGAGCACGCTGTAGGATACTGAATTTAAAAACGTCAAGCATTAACAAGGAATGTGGATGTGCAGAGCTGAAGTGCTACGCAGTGGTAGGTGCTCCTCAAAAGACAAAACATTCAAAGATTTTGAAAATGAACATAGGAAAAAGTTTCGGGCTTCCAAAGGGTGATTTGGAATCCCACAGTGCTGGTTACATTCCCTGTTCCCTGGAGGCTGACTCACTAAATGCAGAGTTCTGGTTCAAGTTCATTTTCTGGGTGAGAACTGGGATTTTGGGGGAGGGAAGGTATGGGGAGGTCTTAAAGTAGGTTCATGACTGGATGGAGGTGAGAGCAGGAGGTGGAAATATTTCTCTAGGAGTTTTCTCTTGTGGACACTGAAACATGGAAAATAATAAAAAAACTATAAAACTAAATAATTTTACTCTAATTTTAATATGACTTTACTGTAGCCATTAAATAATCTTTCAGTATGTTTCTGTTGTTTAAATGCAATGTGAAATGCAATTTAAGTAGTTCTTTGTTTTCGTTGTGGAACGAAAAATACTATTTAAAAGCATTAAGATGAATCTTTAATGCCTATATGGCTCTAAAATGGATTTGAGATTGCTTTCTCTTTAAACTCCCCCAAATAACTGTTATTTACTTAACAGGCTCATGATTGACCCTTCTTGTCTTGAAACAGAATTTCCCAGTTAGTTGTTCCCTAAATGGGAAATGTTAACATTGCTGGGAAAGTAAAAGTTAAGCATTTGTAGGGAGTACTGTGGATGAGTATCCCAAGCATTAAGGGCACGCTGGAGGGGTCAAGAACACCAAAAGCAATGCATGAACAAGGGATCATTATTCATCTTATTAATAAGAAGAACTGGGATTACACTGTGCAATAGTTATTCTGCTGTGTACCAAGACCCTCAAAAAACCTGAGGATCTACAAAAAAAAAAGGTATTCTTGGCACCTGCGAACATAGAATCATAGAACGGTTTGGGTTGGAAGGAACCTTAAAGACCATCTAGTTCCAACACCCCTGCCATGGGCAGGGACACCCTCCAATAGACCAGGTTGCTCAAAGCCTCAGCCAGCCTGGCCTTGAAGACAGCCAGGGATGGGGCACCCACAGCTTCCCTGGGTAACCTGTTCCAGTGCCTCACCACCCTCTCTGTGAAGAATTTCTTCCTGATATCTAATCTAAATCTCCCTGCTTTCAATTTAAACCCATTACCCCTTGTCCTGTCACTACAGGCCCTTGTAAAAAGTCCCCCCCAGCTTCCTTGTAGGCCCCCTTCAGGTACTGGAAGGCTGCAATAAGGACTCCCCGAAGCCTTCTCTTCTCCAGGCTGAACAAGCCCAATTCTCTCAGCCTTTCTTCATAGGAGAGGTGCTCCAGCCCTCTGATCATCTTGGTGGCCCTCCTCTGGACTCGCTACAACCAGCCGATATCCTGCATATGTTGGGGGCTCCACAGCTGGATGCAGTACTCCAGGTGGGGTCTCACAAGAGTGGAGTAGAGAGGGAAAACCCCTCCCTCGACCTGCTGGCCACGCTTCTCTGGATACAGCCCAGGATATGGTTGGCTTTCTGGGCTGCCAGCGCACACTGACAGCTCATGTCCAGCTTCTCATCCACCAGTACCCCCAAGTCCTTCTCCTCAGGGCTGCTCTCCAGCCATTCTCCACCCAGCTTGTACTTGTGCTTGGGATTGCCCCATCCCAGGTGCAGGACCTTGCACTTGGCCTCGTTGAACTTCATGAGGTTGGCAGTGGCCCACCTCTCCAGCCTGTCAAGGTCCGTGTGGATGGCATCCCTTCCCTCCAGTGTGTTGACCGCACCACACAGCTTGGTGTCATCGGCAAACTTGATGAGGGTGCACTCAATCCCACGGTCCATGTCACTGACAAAGATGTTAAACAGGACCGGTCCCAACACCGACCCCTGAGGAGCGCTGCTTGTCACTGGTCTCCACTCAGACATCGAGCCGTTGACCACCACTCTATGAGTGCAACCTTCCATCCAGTTCCTTATCCACCGAGCGGTCCACCAGTCAAATCCATGCCTCTCCAATTTAGAGACAAGGTTGTTGTATGGGACGGTGTCAAATGCTTTGCACAAGTCATGTCAGGGTTGGAAGACTGATCACACAGAATACCATCAGATGCAAAAAGCCAGCATAAAAAAAGTCAAAGAATCACCGTGTACAGTTTATGTTTTGGAAATTTGTGAAGTAAAAGCATGTATTATTTGTTCTAAGGCTGATATTCTGAAATCTCTTTGTTTTCCTGCAGTAAGTTTTGGGTCTCTTACAACTAATGGTCTTTTTTTACACTCTGAATCCCCAGTCACAACTCTCCCATATCAAGGGGAAAGACCTTTTTAGTATCCACAAGTGCAAAAATGCACAGTAGTGTCTAAGCTCAGTAAAGTTCCATTGTCAGGAATGACCCAGGTAGCAGATAAATATGAGCCTTTGCCCTAACACATCAGTCACTGAGATCAGTTCGGCAGAGCGGCAAAAACTCCGCGTATGGGGTTTTTCTTTTTGTTTTCCCCGAAGCTGGGAAACACGCGGCGAGCAGACCAACCCCCCGCACCGAGCCGGCATCTCTCGATAGAGAGGCGGGCGAAAAATGGGCAGAGTCGCAGCCTCAGCGGGCTATTTAAAGGGCCATCAGCACCCATCGAGGTTGAACAAAGGGGGTGTGGTGAGTTATTTGGGAGTGCTGGGGAAGTTGGAGTGGTTAGTAACTCTGGCAGGGACTGCTATGGTTGCAACCCGGCCAAAAGCTGGTGGCAAAAGAAATGTGGCAACTCAGACAGATGTCCCACATAAATGTGTTGGTGCCCAGGCCCCTGGCTGCAGGGAATGCTGGAGCCTTTCAGTGGGAATGGAGGACTGCAGGGACAACACCTGTGTTTGCTGTGAGCAGGTAAGTGATCTGCTCAGCCTGGTGGCTGAGCTGAAAGAGGAGGTGGAAAGGCTGAGGACTATAAAGGAGTGTGAGAGGGAGATAGACTGGTGGACTCAGACCCTCCCACCCCTGAGGCAAAGGCAACAGGATCCCCTAGCCTCTTGCCACCAGGTAAGAGGAGGGGACCTAAGAGACATGGGGGAATGGAAACAGGTCCCTCCTTGGGGAGGCAGGAGAATCTCCTGCCAGCCTCCCTAGTTACTGCTGCCCAACAGGTATGGGGCTTTGGAAATTGAGGGCCAGGCAAATGAGGATGGAAAGGAAGGTCCATCTGGGGAGACATCTAGGGTGAGTCAGTCACATGCAAACCTTAGGTATTGATAATTGACTTTAGGCATAAATAATTTTACATCCTGGCCTTAATTGGGGCAGGTAGTCATTGGAGTTCACAGCTGGTACGATCTATCCAGACTGTGATAAGGTTCAAGGCTGGCAGGGGATGATTTCACTCTCATCCCCCACTGTAACCAGGCAACTGACCCCTAGCATGGCCATTCCCCACCTTGGCAGTGCAAGAGTGTTTTGATGTGATAAGGGGCGCTTAACCACCAAACTCCCTGCACAATGGCTAAGGGTTGACAGGAATCTCCAAGGCCATAAAACTTTCCAGGAGTGAAGAGGGGAACAAATGCACCACCACACTTACTCTCGCTCCTTTGTTCCCAGGACTATCAAAACCCAAGCCTATCACCAATATCTAAACCCACAGATACAAGACTGGACAGAAGCAATTCAAAGCTCTCCAAAGGCAGTTATAATGTATTCACCATGGTTTAGGAAGAGGCAGTTTCTTCCATTTGGTACAGAATGACAGTTTGATCTACAGCAACCTCTCTGGAACTGTTTCTGGTATGGAGCCGTGCATCTTCTGCCCAAGAAAAGAAACCAGGCACCATAACCCATGTGAAGAAAGGCTGAGAGAGATAGGTCTGTTTAGCTTGGAGAAGAGGAGGCTGAGGGGGGATCTTATCAATGCTTATAAATAGCTAAAGGGTGGGTGTCAAGTAGGATGGGGTAGCTCTTCTCAGTGGTGTCCAGTGACAGGACTAGGGGCAATGGCCATAAACTGGAAAACAGAAGGCTCAACCTGAACATGAGGAAACACTTCTTCACTGTGAGGGTGACAGAGCACTGGAACAGGCTGCCCAGAGAGGTGGAGGAGTCTCCTTCTCTGGAAACATTCAAAAGCTGCCTGGAATTGTTCCTGTGTGATCTGTTCTAGGTGATCCTGCTCTGGCAGGGAGGTTGGACTAGATGGTCCCTTCCAACCCCTACCACTCTGTGAATAAGGCAGCAACAGGGCATGATTTTACTATAGGGCAGTTTACATTTGCTTCACATCTGAAATTATCCTGTTGTCTTCTTTTAACATCTTTTTTCCAATTCCATGTGAACGGTGTGAGCCACGGTTCTTCTAATGGCCATCCTGGGGTAAAAGCCTTTCCCAAATGGACCATGATGATAAACTGGCAGATTCATCCTAAGAGGACCCAAAAGATAAAATCTTGAGACATCTAGTTATTCTTGCAAATAACACTTAGTTGCAGGGACATATTCCCATATTTCTTGGCCCAGTTTCATTATTAAAATGGTGTTGTCTTTTCCTGTGTCTATTACCTCAGCTGGTTCAGGAGGTCCACTTGATCTTTGGACCCATACCTTAGCTCCATTATTAACATTAGTTGATCCAAACCCTTTATTTCCATGAACAGTGGTGATGTGGGGGGGATCCCCCTTTTTTACAATTGTTCTTAAAACTGGCAATATCAATAATTGGGCTACTCTGTCATGGGGATGAATAATCAAATCTTGGTCACCATTGTTTAACAGAATTACTTTAATTTCTCCTTGATAATCTGTGTCAATCACTCTCCCCATAACATGAATACTTCTCAAGGCTAGGCTTGAATAAGCAGTTACTAAACCAAGTGTCCTGGAGGAATTTGAATTCCTATTCTGGTGTCCATAACTCTCATCTGTTTTTGATTTATTCTGATCAACTCTAATCTCCTGCCAGCCTCCCTTGCCTCCCCAGTTACTGCTGCTCAACAGGTATGGGGCTTTGGAAATTGAGGGCCAGGCAAATGAGGATGGAAAGGAAGGACAATCTGGGGAGACATCCAGGGTGAGTCAGTCACCTGCACACCTTAGGACTAGTTCAATCAAGAAAAAAAGGAGGGTACTCATGGTAGGTGATTCCCTTCTGAGGGGAACTGAGGGCCCCATATGTCAACTGGATCCCTCCCACAGGGAAGTCTGCTGCCTCCCTGGGGCCCAGGTTAGGGATATTAGTAGGAAACTCCCTGGTCTGGTGTGGCCCTCAGACTACTACCCACTTTTGGCCATCCAAGCTGGTAGTGATGAGATCACAGAGAAAAGTCCAAAAGTGATTAAAAAGGACTTCAGGTCATTAGGGAGATTGGTTACAGGATCAGGAGCACAGGTAGTGTTTTCCTCGATCCCTTCAGTGGCAGGGAAGTATGCTGAAAGAAACAGGAAAACACATTTGATTAACACATGGCTCAGAGGCTGGTGCCACCAACAGAATTTTGGGGTTTTTGATCATGGGGAGGCTTGCATGCAAAGGGTCTACTGGCAAGAGATGGGGTTCAGCTGTCTCACAGGGGAAAAAGGATCCTTGTGCATGAATTGGCAGGGCTCATAGAAAGGGCTTTAAATGAGATTTGAAGGGGGAAGTGGATGGGATTGGGCTGGCCAGAGAGGAGCCTGTGCACAGCATGCCAGTGCTTGTGGGACAGGGTGCTGGTAAGGCTGTTCAATCTGCTGTCTCAGTTGAGGTGGGGGATGGGGATGGGTCCACCTGGGGAATAAATCAGGTCAACCAGGCTTGGTACCAGGGCTCCTCAGCTACCACCAAAGACAGTGATGAAAAGGCAGACTATCTTGGGGCTGGGTATGACTGGTATATCCTCTTGCTCTCCTCCAGGAAAACCTGCATGCTTGGCCACCTCTCTGAAATGCCTATACACTAATGCACGCAGTATGGGGAACAAGCAGGAGGAACTAGAGATCTGCGTGCGCTCTCAGGACCATGACATCATCGCAATTACTGAGACATGGTGGGACAGCTCACATGACTGGAACACTGTCATGGATGGCTATGTCCTTTTTAGGAAAGACAGGTCAGGTGAGGTGGTGGAGTTGCTCTTTATGTGAGAGAGCAACTGGAATGTATTGAGCCTTCCCTGGGGGTGGATGAAGAGCAAGTTGAATGCTTGTGGGTAAGGATCAAGGGGCAGACTAATATGGGAGACACTGTTGTGGGTGTTTACTACAGGCCACCTGATCAGGATGAGGAAGCTGATGAGGCCTTCTACAGGCAGCTGGAATTAGCTTCACAATCACAGGCTCTGGTTGTCATGGGGGACTTCAATTACCCTGACATTTGCTGGAAAAGCTACACAGCCAGGCATGCGCAGTCCAGGAGGTTCCTCCAGCGCATTGATAATAACTTCTTGACGCAGATGGTGGAGGAGCCGACAAGGAGAGGAGTAGTGCTGGACCTTGTACTGATGAACAAGGAGGGACTTGTTGAGGATGTGAAGGTAGGGGGCAGCCTTGGATGTAGTGACCATGAGATGGTGGAGTTCAGGATCATATGCAGCAGGCACAGAGCCACAAGCAGGATCACTGCCTTAGACTTCAGCAGGGCTAACTTTGGCCTCTTCAAGGACGTGCTTGGAGAAGTCCTGTGGGATAGGGCTCTAGATGGTAGGGGGGCCCATGAGAGCTGGTTAATATTCAAGCACTGTTTCCTCCAAGATCAAGAGTGGAGCATCGCAAAGAGTAAGAAGTCAAGTGAGAGAGCTAGGAGACCTGCATGGATGAGCAGGGAGTTAATGAATAAACTTAAGGAGAAAAAGGAAGTATATAGAACATGGAAGAAGGGGCTGACCCCTTAGGAGGAATACAAAAATGTTGTCAGAGGATGTAGGGATGTGATAAGGAAAGCTAAGGCCTCCTTAGAACTGAACCTGGCAAGAGAGGTCAAAGGACAACAAGAAAGGCTTTTTCAAGTACATTGGAGGAAAAAAGAAGACCAGAGGAAATGTTGGCCCACTGCTGAATGAAGTGGGTGCCCTGGTGACTGAGGATATGGAGAAGGTGGAGTTACTGAATGCCACCTTTGCCTCAGTCTTTACTGCTAAGACCAGTCCTCAGGAGTCCCCGAGCTTGAAAACTATAGAGGAAGTCACAAGGAAGGAAGGTTTTTGCCTCAGTTGAAGAGGATTGGGTCAGAGATTAATTAAGCAAACTGAACATTCACAAACCGATGGGCCCTGATGGGATGCACCCATAAGTGCTGAGGGAGCTGGTGGAAGTCATTGCTAGGCCACTCTCCATAACCTTTGAGAAGTCCTGGAGAACAGGAGAGGTGCTTGAGGACTGGAGGAAAACCAATGTTACTCCAATCTTCAAAAAAGGCAAGAAGGAGGACCCAGGCAACTATAGACTGGTCAGCCTCACCTCCATCCCTGGAAAGATGATGGAACAGCTTGTTCTTGGTGACACCTCAAAGCATGTTGAGGAAAGGAATCTAATCACAAGTAGTCAGCATGGATTCAACAAGGGGAAGTCATGCTTGACCAATCTGATAGCTTTTTATGATGGCATCACTAGATGGATAGACGAGGGGAAGGCAGTAGATGTGGTCTACCTCGACTTCAGCAAAGCTTTTGACACTGTCTCCCATGGCATCCTCATAGACAAGCTTAGGAAGTATGGACTGGACCATTGGGTGGTGAGGTGGATTCCTCACCATTGGGAACTGGCTGGAGGAAAGAGCTCAGAGAGTTGTGGTCAATGGGGCAGGGTCTAGTTGGAGGCCTGTGGCTAGTGGCATCCCCCAGGGGTTAGTGCTGCATCAAGCCCTATTCAGTATATTCATCAATGACCTGGACAAAGGGATAGAATGTACTCTCAGCAAGTTTGCTGATGATACCAAACTGGGAGGAGTGGCTGCCATGCCAGAAGGCTGTGCTGCCATCCATCGTGACCTGGACAGGCTGGAGAGCTGGGCGGGGAGAAATCGAATGAAATTCAGTAAGGGCAAGTGTGCAGTACTGCATCTGGGGAAGAACAACCCCATGTTCCAGTACAGGTTGGGGGCTGTTTTGTTGGAGGGCAGCTCTGGGGAAAGGGACCTTGGAGTCCTGGTGGACAACAGGATGACCATGAGCCAACAGTGTGCCCTTGGGGCCAAGGAGGCCAATGGCATCCTGGGATGCATTAAGAAGAGTGTGGCCAGCAGGTCGAGGGAAGTTATCCTCCCCCTCTACTCTGTGCTGGTGAGGCCTCACCTGGAGTACTGTGTCCAGTTCTGGGCTCCTCAGTTCAAGAAGGACAAGGAGCTACTGGAGAGGGTCCAGCGCAGGGCCACTAAGATGGTGAAGGGCCTGGAGCACCTTCCATATGAGGAAAGGCTGAGAGAGCTGGGTCTGTTTAGCTTGGAGAAGAGGAGGCTGAGGGGGGATCTTATCAATGCTTATAAATAGCTAAAGGGTGGGTGTCAAGTAGGATGGGGTAGCTCTTCTCAGTGGTGTCCAGTGACAGGACTAGGGGCAATGGCCATAAACTGGAAAACAGAAGGTTCAACCTGAACGTGAGGAAACACTTCTTCACTGTGAGGGTGACAGAGCACTGGAACAGGCTGCCCAGAGAGGTGGTGGAGTCTCCTTCCCTGGAGACTTTCAAAAGCTGCCTGGACTTGTTCCTGTGTGATCTAGTCTAGGTGATCCTGCTCTGGCAGGGGGATTGGAATAGATGATCTCTAGATGTCCCTTCCAACTCCTAACACTCTGTGAATCTGTGTAACAGATCTCTAAAATCTTGCTATCTAGGATTCCACATCGAGAACTGGGTCTTAAATTCCCAAGATGTCCTGACTTCCCATTCAGAGCAGATGGCTTTATATAGGAACACACTGTTTTAGCACAACAGAAGAACAACAGATGAGATGCTAAGATTTAATACTGTTTGTTCCACACTAAGTAGTTGGTAATATCAGCAAGGGTGCAGAAAATGTAAAATATTCTTAAATGACATCTTAAATAGAAAAAATCTTATGTCACATTCCCCTCCCCCCCAGTTCATCTGTTTAGATGCCAAAAGTAAGCTAAAGATACCAGTGTTTTTGTCCTGGAATTTGCTGAAATCTTAGTTTTTGTGTTTTTCTGCCAGGGATCACATCAGTAACAGATCCCTTTCTGAAAGCACATTCACCATCACGGCTTAGCGCAGAATGCTTCAGGTTGCAGGGGGAGTGGAATGGAATAAATGAGAAATTATTCCTTTCTCGTTTCAGAGCTGTTTAGCTGCGCAGCCTCTGAAAGGAGAGCGCTTCACTCAGAAACTAACACCTACCAAACAAAACTCTCCATCCTTCTGGGGGTCCTTCCCTTCCTCCCTCAGGTGTGTCCTGCAACTCACTGTCACACCTATGGACCAAGAACATTTCCCAGGCACCCCAAGGCAGAAGCCAACTTCACATGCTAATGGCCACAGGAGAGGAATTATACCACACCCCTGGAAAAGCTTGCTGTTTTGGTAGTTTCCACTAGGAAAGCCTCCAGACCCACCCAATCTGAAGCAATTGTCTGACCTAACTGTGCGCTCACTGCAGTTCCCAGTGTTCCAGTGATCCCAAATTAGCCCACTCCAGCTTTGGGCCAGCGGCAGCAGGCTGGAGGGGTCTCCAGCATGCTCCAGCCTGTGCCTATGAGCACATGGACTCTGAGGATGAGGCATCAGTTTGGGCACACTGGCGGGCTGTCACATGATGGCAGCTCCCCTGCCCTCGCAGGCTCATAAAACTGACCCTGGAGCCTCCACATCCGTCACGAAGAGGAAACGTGGGGAAGAGCATTTTCACGCTCTTCACTGGCCTGCTCATCTGGCAGTCTGACTCACTGCTCACTGGTGTCTCCTGCTATACCAACAATACGTGAGTCACCACGTTTAATGTGAAAACGAACAGTCGTACTTACTGGACCGGTAATTGCCGGGTTTTGCAGCCTGGGGTCTTCCCACTGCGTAATTTTGTTATCTGTGAATAACAAATGATACGATTACTCCTGTTACCACACTGTGAATTTATGCTGGTTTCTCCTCCCTACATTTGTTTTCCCTACCACTTTCACAGCTCAGGTAAGAAAAAGCTGCCTTTGCCCATCTACATCCCATCACACTGGTTAGCTGAAAAAACATGTTGAAAAATGCAAAACTACAACAGAACACTGTATTTACACTGCTTTTATTTCAGCATCTGAAGCAGTAAATGTTCTTTTTGAACATGGTCTTGGGTTCAACTCATACTAGAAATCACAGGCTTCATGCCTGAAAGGTACAGAACCCCAAAACTGTCACATGACAGACTAAGTTTACTGTTTTGAAATTTAGCATAAAGACAGCCAGAGTGTAATACTTTCAAAAGACAGTCTAAATTTAAATTTGGAGGGAATAACACCTCTTTTAAAAAAAAAAAAAAAAAGGCCTAGACAGTGATCTAATGAAAAGGTTATAGGACCAATAAGGGAGGCAAAAGTGTACAGTTACAGTGTAAGAGATCACTCAGTTTTGACCAAAGGAGATTTTGGCAGTAATGTGACGGAATCCAGTTCTTTTCATCTATAGTTTTCCAGAGCACCAGAGGGTGACATGGTGAAGCTATACGGGACCATGGCGAAGCTCTCCCTGCCTCCAGACAACTGCTCCTCACAAGATTCTGAACATGACAGAATCACAACATGATGATGTTGCAACAGTAAGACAATGTTCCAAAAACCAAACTAGGTCACAGTTGCAATGGCAAGCTTCAAGTTTCATGCTTCCTGCATGGACAGGGTAAGGATAACTCATCTCTGTTCCAGGCACCACTCTGATGTACGGACTGTATGTTAAGATAGTCCAGATTTTAAGTTGTGTAATTGCTAGGTTTAGGAATCAACACACTAAGCTTCAAGAAAATTGTTTTGACGGCTACTATAGGTAAAAGCAAAGAACCAAACCCACTTGCATTAAAGCACAAGTATTTCCCATGTTTCTACAGCTGGAAAAGACCCATGAGATGTGAGCATCCCAAGCTAGTTTTAAACCAGTCTGGGATTTGAAAGGTGATACTAAATGGTAATGGAAGAAAATAGAAAAAGGTTACAAGCACATTTCAAGAAATCTGATCTATCAGTTAATATTAAAACACTTTTATTTTGAATTTCCTTCTATCAAGTGTGCTGCTTTTACACCAATCCATTTCTTACACCTACTTGAAACCGACAGCCACAAATCCTGGTGGCTGTGACATCCAAGATAACGGAACAGGCAGTGACTGTAAATTGCCAGTTGTTAATTATTGCCCTATGACTTGAGTGTACGGTGTTGCTGAGAACAACAGCAGTAGTCTCATTTTCTCCAGAGTGTTACAGGGACTTCATATTGCAAATGCCATTCCAGGGCTTAAACGCCAACAATCGGAAGGGTCTACCTGAACTGTAGCTCAAGATTCCCTGCCTTACCCAAAATGGATGTGGATAACAAATTCATTCCTTTTGCAGCACGTTTTCGAAAAGCTACCATCTCTCTTGAACCCTCACACAAACACAAGACCCTGCCTTTCCTCAAAAATTGAGCTCCTGGGCCTGTGAGGATTCCTTCTGCTCCTCTGGTCCCTTTCCAAGCAGTCCACATTGCCTTGAGGTCTGGGAGCCCAGCTAGAGCCAGTATTATCACAGCCAAGACCTCACCAGTGCTGATGAGGTTAGAGGATGTTGTGGTTTAACTCCAGCTAGCAAAATACCATGAAGCTGCTCTCACAGGTCCCCCCTCCCCTCCTCCAGCAGAGGGGAAGAATCAGAGGAAAATTACAAGAAAGCTCATAAAATTGAGATAAGAACTATTTACTAATTGTTTCTAAATTAATATATACAAATACTACTACTAATAAGTAATTACAATAATAGAAAATAAAACATATGATACAATGATACAATTGCTCACCACCTGCCGACCGATGCACAACCAGGTCCCAAGAAGTGAGAGTCAGAGCCAGAGAGCCCGAGAGACGGAGCCCGAGAGCAATTGCAGCAGAGTCCAAGCGAGCCCTATCAGCGACAGCACGACCAGGAAAACTAACAAATCCACCAACTCATGAACAAACGAGCCAGCAAAGGAGTTAGCAAAACAGCTAACAAAGGAGTTAAAGAGAGTGTTAGAAAGTGAAAGTCTAAGAGTAATATCTGGCTCCTGGACCCACACCCCGCCTATGTACTGAGCATGACATACTATGGAATGAAATACTCCTTTGGTCAGTTTGGGTCAGCTGTCTGAACTGTGTGTCCCCTACACTGCTTGTAGTGAGAAAGTTGGGAATGCAGCTGCAGTATCAGAAGCTGAGAGAGACCTTGAATTTGGTGCAAGCACTCCCCAGCACCAGCTAAGAAGACACCTTATCAGTACTTTACTCAGCATAAATCCAGGAACATAGCTTCATACCAGCCACTGTAAAGAGAGTTAACTCTTTCCTGACTAAACCCAGCACAGAGGATTACTTCAGGTCTCATTTAAGACACCTCTGTTCATACATCCCAGGGTGAGTTAACTCATGGCCAGTTGGTGACATTCTTCATGCCCTTTTCAATCAAAATTCTGTCGTTCAAAAAACGGTGGCTCCAAGACAGTCTTTGAGGGAACTCCTTTAATATACCCAACCCTCTGTCAGTGAGCCACTGAGAACTGTGCCGAACATGGCTGGAGAACCTTTGTGTTTCCCTTCAGGATACCTGCCAACAGGTAGATCCCAACTTCCCACAAGTCTCCCAGGAAATGCAGGAACATATGCATGCTACAACTAGCAGAGAATATGTTTGGTTTTGTGTACAGTAACTAACGTTGACTTAGCTAGTACAGGACCATTCATGGAGAACTAGAGACTGCTGTTTGTTGAAAGACTGACCGCTGCAGAAATTAGAACTGTTCACAGTTAAAATCTGGAAATACTATATTTTCAGGCCACTATGTTACAGGTAACACCTACATTATGTTATCAGCCCTTTGCTTTACTGTTTGTATGGCCAGCTTAACAGCAGCTCCACAGAAGAGGTGTCTGTGCTGAGTGCATCAGACTTTTTTGCAATTTCTCTCAGGGATGAGAAAAACATTTCAGAAATAGGACAAAAGCACTGGGTACTTATGCAGCAGAGTTACAGAGTGTATCTGGGGCACCAGGACATTAACAGGAGCTGAGTCTGTCAGAATTTACATTTATATCATACCCTAATGGTGAGACTGACTATGCTTGTTGCATCGTAACTAATCACTTGGGCAACAGAGGACAGAAATGGTGGCCAGTTTATCAGGGTAACATGCTACTGCAACATGCGTATTTAGGGTGAGCAGAGCTGGTGACACCCATGGCTGGTTTCAGTGGATGCTCTCAAGTTAGCCACGGCACAAGGAAGAGTCAGCAGGCTCTGTCACAAACCTATCATTGCGGCACCAGGCCGAGACCAAAAGGAGATTTGGGGAAACAAACAGCATTATAAAAACCCCTCCAAAATGTTGTAAAAACTGCTTTATAAAAAGCTTAAACACCTCAGATGGAGAGAGTGACTAGGTGCGAGATTTCAAGCGCAAATAAATGTAGCTTTAGCCTTTTATAAATTCTATTAGGAACTGCACAACTTTAATATCCCATTTACTTTTAGAGACTAACACACACACAAGTTGATTTAGGAGACCAAAAAATTTAAACTTTTTAAAGGAGGTTGGGAGGCTCAACAATTATACAGGTATTTTAAATGAGAGTTTTATTCTGTGACTCTTCAGTGGCAGTGGTTCAGAATAATTTGCCATATTTAAGTTCCCAGATATCTGTTAGCAAAAACAATTCCAGAAGGTATAAAGAATAATAATTCTGCCCTGATGTTCGAAAGAGGTTACTCTTGTGCTTGACGAGTGTATTATTTCTGATTTTTATTTAAAACTATTTATACAATTTCACAATCTGTATTACCTTAGAGACAGTCTTTTAATAATGATTTGATAATGTCACATATGCAACTACAGATAAGCATCGGAGTCAGTGTTACTGACACTGAAGGAAAACCGTAATACTGTCAAAGACAGTGTGTCCAGTTCTGGGCTCCTCAGTTCCAGAAGGACAAGGAGCTACTGGAGAGGGTCCAGCACAGGGCCACTAAGATGATGAAGGGCCTGGAGCACCTTCCATATGAGGAAAGGCTGAGAGAGCTGGGTCTGTTTAGCTTGGAGAAGAGGAGGCTGAGGGGGGATCTTATCAATGCTTATAAATATCTAAAGGGTGGGTGTCAAGTAGGATGGGGTAGCTCTTCTCAGTGGTGTCCAGTGACAGGACTAGTGGCAATGGCCATAAACTGGAAAACAGCAGGTTCAACCTGAACGTGAGGAAACACTTCTTCACTGTGAGGGTGACAGAGCACTGGAACAGGCTGCCCAGAGAGGTGGTGGAGTCTCCTTCCCTGGAGACTTTCAAAAGCCACCTGGACTTGTTCCTGTGTGATCTAGTCTAGGTGATCCTGCTCTGGCAGGGGGGTTGGACTAGACGATCTCTAGATGTCCCTTCCAACTCCTAACACTCTGTGAATCTGTGAAAGACGTATCATGGTTTTAATTTTTTAGAGTTTGTGTAGCGTATGTACCCTCTTCCCATGGTTTGTGAGTTATCTATTTCTGTGAAGGCTATGCCATCAGTAGAAACATTGCATTATAAAGTCCGCCTGAGGTCTTAAAAAGAAGAAGAAAGGACCCAGCCTTTCTGGACTGCTTTGTTCCAAACAACAACGACAACTCACACAGTAGTTCTGAGATGCTGCAGTAGGACATGTCTACAATGAAACATCACTTACACTAGAACTTCACTAACAGAACTCAATCATTAATGGCTGGGTGCAGTTTCACATGCTATAAATAGGAAATAAGATCAGAATCAGTGCTGCCACAAGACCTTAAAGGAGAGGAGAGAGAGTATTATCAGTGCTAATTTCTCCACTGCCCGTGTGTGGAGTTGTGGCTGTATGAGCTCTTCTCATCTTATTTTCTATTCCTAGTGTAGATTGTAATTTATTAAGTGCAGATAAGCCATGGGATCATCAACAACAACAACGAATCCAAAATATCAACAAGAACAAAAGAAACCACAAAGAAGAAATGTTAATGCTTCACAAGCTGGAGAGGGACAAAGCTTGATGAGCCAATTAGAAGCAAGCTTTCAGTGAATATACAGTACCGTATGAGGGCACTAAGTCTCTGGTATCAATGTCTCCACATATCAACACCTGGCTTCCTAAATGAAGAGTAAAATTATAAAGCTTTCACTTCAATATTTATACCTCCCTTTGTCTATTTGCTGTAGTAACAGAGTGCTTACTTACTATGGTCTATATAAAACGTTCTTCCATCCAA
This sequence comes from Rhynochetos jubatus, assembly GCA_027574665.1. NCBI lineage: Eukaryota > Metazoa > Chordata > Aves > Eurypygiformes > Rhynochetidae > Rhynochetos > Rhynochetos jubatus. The sequence continues at coordinate 7,755,985 of CM050689.1, read as the reverse complement.
ATGTATTCTTTCCTCCCAGCCAGGCTGGAATTAGGAAATAAAAAGAGAGAAGTAAGTGAAATACCACTGCTCTTTCACAGCTGGAAGCAATACATTATTATCCACACCAGCTTCAATTGTCCGATGGATACTTGTGAGGTAGGAAACACAAAACAGTCACAGGTGCATTATGGCAAGGCCAAAAATCAAGGAATACTCAGAGAACTAGCTATTTATATAGGTAACTCTTTCCAACACAGGATGTATTTTTCTAAAGCTGAGAAGTGAAACCGTCTTGCATTTGGGTTTGTACCCATTTCCTACTATGAGGAAGTGATCACAAAGAATCGATTGTCCAACACTGGTTCGGTTTGAGTTTCTGCTTCCACTTCTGAAGTGTGTGTGGGTTGTAACTGTAAATATGTAAGTCAGGGTCCCATTAGAGTGGGACCAGAATGTCTAACCCAGTCCTCAATCCATCCCTTTGTATCTGTTCCCTTCCCTCACCTTCACAGTGATGACAGTACAGAGAACACATGGCACTGTTAGCATGTGCATGCTCTCTGGGGTAGCACTCATTCCACCTGACTGTCTACCTCAGCTTCAGTCTTTAACAGAGATGAGAAATTATTTCATTTCAGCCTCATTTGAGAAACCCTTGTTCAGTTTAGTCCTTCCTACCTCACTCAAACCCAGACTGTTTGACTGAGGTGTGTATTCCCAGTGACACGTCAGGCTAGCCCGACTCCACTGTGTGCTCTACCTCCTGCATCTAAGGGAATGAATTGTAAACGGGCCCTTTGGCTGCTCCCACACAATGCCTCCCATCTAAGCAGCGTCTCCTCAGGATCAGTGCACTCAGTGCATCTGAAGAACTGCAAAACAACAGCCACTTCCACAGCATTTTCCCAAAGACAAACTGCATTGCTGCTGTGTTGGAACCATAAAATGCAGCACAGTATGTTCAACTGTACATAGCTTCCGCTCTAGCCGGTGATTGAAGGCACTAGGCCTGACCAGTGGCCTGGCCTGATTTAAACACAAGGCAAGGCTTTTACTATCAAGATAAGGGCAGTGAGCTTTTCGGACACTTTAGCGGAAGGTGTCTGACCATAGGTGGTAACAGAGCATCTCGCCCCTCCCCACTCTTGCCCAAAGCAGCACTTGTTTTGGACTGCTGGCAGAGCATGCCATAAGCCAGCTCAGTAAAAAAGGAGCGGGATTAAAGAGTTGTTATTCAAGCTGTTTACAGCTAAAATAATTTCACCTGCCATGTCCTGTGGGGTGGGACAGGAGCCTCGTCTGCTGGGACAGCCACTTGCAGACAGCTGCTCTGTAACATGTGCTGGAGCACTGAGGGCTGGTGACAATCCGTGGCTGCTTGTCACAAAGGTTTCCCGCGTTGCAGGTACAATTTCAATGGCAATTTCTCAAAAGCATGCTCAGAGTGTATGGGGCAATGAGCTGCATTAACACCACACAATAAAAGCAGCACCTCAGAAGAAACGTTAGCTTTCATAGGCTATTCTCTGCCATCAAGGATGCAGTTTTTTACAAACAAAGCAAAGTTCTGTATGTGACATGGCTATAAATTAATGTTATACTTTGGTTACAAGCGTGACAAAACTTCTAACGTTAAACAATAACTTTCTCTGCAGAATATAAATGTGCCATTGAAAAATCAAAATGTATTTGGATTTCTGAGTGGCAATATGTGTTGATACATTGACAGATCTTGCTTGGAACAATCTGCTCCAGTTTTCCCTAAAGCAGCAGGTAATTATCTAACAGCTCATAGTCAGAGATAAAACAGCAACATGTGTGCTTGCATACAGTGCATGACTGCAGTAACAGATCAGCTCCCATAAGGCAGCAGGTAGATATTACAATACATACACACTGTCACTTACAGGAAGAGGGCCCAAATCATTAGGGTTCAAAGAGGCTTTTGATCTCAAATGCACTGGAAATTTCAGCCGTGGATCCTCCTGTGACAGAAATAGGGAACTGTAAATCCAACAGATCAAGTTCCATCTACATGCTAAGTCAAACACAGAGTCATCTGGAAGAGAAATCTTCCTACATTGCAGTTATTCTGTTATTCCTATGTTTGAGAATAAACCAAAACATATGAAAGTGATGGAACATTTAGTATTTGGACATGTCACATGCTTCAGTAGGATTTATCTACTCAAATGATTGTTTGAAAGGGTGTTTAAAATGATGTTTAAAAGGCTAGAAAAGGATGACAATCAGCTCCTTACAGCAGAGGTATTGTTACATCAAATGAGGCAAAAAGGAGCAAGTAAAATAGGTCACAGAAGACAAAACTAGACAAAAAGTGCTTGAGATTTCCACACAGTTTACCACATGCATCTGGGAACACCATTAACCACCACTCTGTCATGTAAGAGTGATCACTGGGAATCTGACTGATGCCCAACAAATTACAGTGCAACTTGTATTTCAAGGGGGATGTGAAATGTTGCGTTGTCTTTTTCCTAATGTGATTTTTATTTCAATTTGTTGACCAAAATTGCAGAATTATTGAGAAATGGATCCTCGTTACATAAACCAAACAATAAAATGGATTCTGTTAGCTGAAGATGAACATACATTATACTAATCAAAAAGCAGTGATATACAATTAAGGACAGCCTCAAACTAACCAATCCAAATCGCCATCACACAGTATGCCTCTAACCCCAAATGTGGGGAATTTAAAGGGCAGTATTTGTGTGCAATGATCTGTCAAGTATAAAAAGGTCAAATACAAAATGCAACACACTATTGCATGATGTATGATGTACAAATGCACCAAAATATAAGAGGATATGAACAAGCAAGTGTCCTTTGAGTGCAGCAGTGGCAGCACTAGAGCTGTTCCACAAGCTACTCAAGCCTGGTGCTTTTGTACGCGACTGCACAGGGGACTCAGCCAGATTCCTAACTCGGTCCTATGAAAGCCATGCTGACAAATTCCCCCTCAAAGACAAGACAAATACCACAATAAAATGGGGGACAGGAAAACAGACACATATAAAGATGGCAAGAAAGATGGTTCAAAATTCATTTTCCAGAGCTCCGCTTACCCACGTGGTGGTTTTTGTATTGTGATCAATGAAGAAGGGCCGGCCATTGGGCGCTATTCGCATCTCCCAGCCTGGAGGAAGGAAGCTTTGTGCAACTTTGTGCTGGGGTTTGGGCGAGTTGTAAGGGGAGGGCTGTGGGGACTGTGGGTTGGAAAGGGTGTCCTTCACTGCTCTGCGCACGGGGGAGTCTTTGATACCCTGAAATAACAGAATAGGTTAAGATTTGTTAAGTATCACTCAATACTGTAAAACACATAAAACATGGTTTCACAGCAAAACAGTTTTGCGTTCCAGACGTAATTAATCATAGAATCATAGAATGGTTTGGGTTGGAAGGGACCTTAAAGATCATCTAGTTCCAACCCCCTGCCATGGGCAGGGACACCCTCCACTAGACCAGGTTGCTCCAAGCCTCATCCAGCCTGGCCTTGAAGACAGCCAGGGATGGGGCATCCACAGCTTCTCTGGGCAACCTGTGCCAGTGCTTCACCACCCTCTCTGTGAAGAATTTCTTCCTGATATCTAATCTAAATCTCCCTGCTTTCAATTTAAACCCATTACCCCTTGTCCTGTCACTACAGGCCCTTGTAAAAAGGCCTTGTCTAAACATCTTGAAAGATTTAATCCAGATTTACTCACCTTTGAAAAGACAGACTATCACAATTAGAAAACAAGAGTTAAGTGCCATGTTTGAATCTTGTTTGCATTTGTACGTTTCAGTTACTTTCCCCAAACATGCTGTTAAAATTGTCAACAGGGAAAGGAACACGCTTCATGTTTTAAAGATACTCAGAATCTTTTAAATTAAATTTTGGTCTTCAGAACTAACAATGGCAAGGGTAGTTGTAAGTAGTTTGTTGCTAAAGGGTTTATCTGAATTGCAAGTAAGTAGAAATAATTTATTTTAATTATGAACTATGATCACCTTACTACAATCTGTCCAATAAACCTACCTCTGTTTAACAATTTGCTCGATACTTTGAGTACTTGTCAGTAAAAGGAAAAATGAAGAATGATGCATAAAATGAATTAAATGTTACAATCTCCACTTGGTTGTTGGCAAACTTTTGCAGGGACAAAGGGGATGTAAGTAGAAAGGTGCCAGTGAGAGAGAAGGATAAATAAGGTGCCACACTTTGAGTCAGAGGACGAAACATTTAAGCACTTACTCTCCTCAACACAGTCATGTTTAACTGATTAAAGAGTTTCAGTCACACTTTCAGACATAAAATATACACAGTCTCTGATTGCGTAGGGAGCCACTTAAGTTATTCTTCAGACATGCTGCACTGAACACCATTCAACAGCATTCCAAATTAAAGAGACTTAAAAGAAATGAAATGCCCTTTTGAATGACAAGGAATATAAAGTACAATCAGTATCTTAATTCAAAGATTTCCAAACTCAACTGCCTGTATTAATTTCAAAGTTATCAGCATTAAAATACAGGTTTCAACTTAAAAAAATATTTCTGATTTTATACTCATAGCACTTGAAGGGAATCACAACAACATACATTCCAGGCACACACAGAGATTATGTTTCATCTGACCAAACCAAATAATCATATATAAAATACGTCAATTGATGACCATAAAAGTTAAGTAATACTACTGTACCAGTGAAAGACAGACAGAAAACTGCTAAAGAAAACAGCAATATAGTAGGGCAAAATGAGCAACAGGGAAACATGGCTGTATTGTGAAACTGAAAAGGAAATAAGAAGTTACAAGGACAACCAAGAATGGGAAGCCAAACATCATAACTCTCTTTCTCGGTAGCAGCGTCTCTCACCTCTAGTGGAACAGACAAAGTTACTGTGGGTGAACTGAGGCTACGAGGCCGTCTTATCTGTGGCTCGCTTAAATGGTTGCTGCTGTTTGCTGTTGACCCAACCATGCCGTCTTCTGCAAGCTATTTCAGAAGGAAAACCAGGTGAGCAAGTGATCAGAAACACAGTTCGTCCAGAGTTAGGACACTTAAAAATGACGCAATTTATTATGATGATGATAAAATGTTAAATGTACTTTCTTAAAGATCAAATATTTAATTCCATTGGAAGAGCAAATAATGTATGGTACTAGTAAGAGATCAGCACAACTTTCAAATTCAGCCCTAAGAATGCATGTGCCTACTTTTATTAGTTCGTATGCAGCTCTCTCTGAATTCCTGCCATTGTAGCAATCAACTTAATATGTGGCTTGATACACTTAACAGAAATAACAAAAATCCCAATCGTGACACTTTTTTATGATTATTCTTAGTTGCCATGACAATGCTTGGGATTTTGTTTTACACTTCAGAGTTTGGAGGAGCTGCTTCAACTGAAATCCTACTCAACACGTGCCAAGGGTTTGCTGTCTGAGTGAATCACAGAATCACTAAGGTTGGAAAAGACCTATAAGATCATCTAGTCCAACCATCAACCCAACACTACCATACCCACTAGACCATGTCCTCAAGTGCCATGTCTACACGTTCCTTGAACACCTCCAGGGATGGTGACTCCACCACTCCCCTGGGCAGCCTGTTCCAATGCCTGACCTTCTTTCAGTGAAGAAGATTTTCCTAATATCTAACCTAAATCTCCCCTGATGCAACTTGAGGCCATTTCCTCTTGTCCTATCACCAGTTACCTGGGAGAACAGACCAGCACCCACCTCCCTACAACCTCCTTTCAGGTAGCTGTAGAGAGTGATCAGGTCTCCCCTCAGCCTCCTCTTCTTTAGGCTAAACACCCCCAGCTCCCTCAGCTGCTCCTCATAAGACTTGTTCTCTAGACCCTTCACCAGCTTTGTCGCCCTTCTCTAGACAAGCTCCAGCATCTCTATGTCCTTCTTGTAGTGAGGGGCCCAAAACTGAACACAGTACTCAAGGTGCGGCCTCACCACAACCAAGTACAGGGGCACAATCACTTCCCTACTCCTGCTGACCACACTGTTCCTGATACATGCCAGGATGCCGTTGGCCTTCTTGGCCACCTGGGCACACTGCTGACTCATATTCAGCCAGCCATTGACCAACACACCCAGGTCCTTTTCTTCCTGACAGCTTTCCAGCCACTCATCCCCAAGCCTGTTGCACTGCCTGGGGTTGTTGTGACCTAAATGCAGGACCCGGCACTTGACCTTGTTAAACCTCATACAACTGACTTCAGCCCATCGATCCAGCCTGTCCAAGTCCCTCCACAGCACTCTCCTCTTGTGCAGATCAAGACTTTGACCCAACTTAGTGTCATCTGCAAACTTCCTGAGGGAGCACTCAATCCCTTCATCCAGATCATTGATAAATATGTTAAACAATCATCCCACCACGTTTCTGTGATGGCAACTATGTCATAGCTATCCTGCTGCACAATGGCTTCCAGCTCCTCCTGTTCGTTGCCCATACTGTGTGCATTGATGTACATGCACTTGAGGTGGGCTATTGATTGCACTTCCAAACCAATGAAGCACAGTAACAGATCTTCCTACCTGCATAATGGGCCGTGTCCATGTTGTGGTTCGATTGTTGTGATTGACATAGTAAGTACGGCCCTTGGCATCCTTCCTTTCTTCCCAGCCTGAAGGTAAGCCCGGTGTGGTATGTACATAGGCCACTGAAGGCTGTTCAAACAAGAAAGTACTGTGTTGTTATTTGAGAATAGCCAAAAAACTTATATATCATAGGTCTCTTGTTTAAAAACCAGGGACTTCTTCACTTACAACATTCTTAAACACAACAAACATACAGAAAAACATGGTTTCTGATTTCATTTAGTATAAACTCTTCATGTACCTATGAGTCCAGTAACTTGCTCAGAAAACAGCTACACTTGTATGCCCTCAAGCTTTTCAATTTGTAAATTACACGTAATAACTAAAAGGAACTCTGTGTTTTACTGATTTTTCCTTAAAAAGGGTGGATGTTTGTGCTGGGTTTAGTCAAGAAAGAGTTCTCTCTCTGCAAGGGCAGGTATGAAGCTATGTTCCTGGATTTATGCTGAGAAAAGTACTGATAAGGTCTTAGCTGGTGCTGGGGAATGTCTGCATTGAATTCAAGGCCTTTCTCCGCTTCTGATACTGCAGCTGCGTTCCCAGCTCTCTCTTGCTACAGGTAGCGCGGGGAACACACAGTTCAGACAGCTGACCCAAACTGACCAAAGCAGTATTTCATTCCATAGTATGTCATGCTCGGTACTTAGGCGAGTTGTGGGTCCGGGAGCCATTACTCTCTTAAACTTTCACTTCCTTGCACTCGCTAACACTCTCTCTAACTCCTTTGTTAGCTGCTTTGCTGATGCCTTTGCTGGCTCGTTCAGGAGTGAGTTAGTGGATTTGTTAGTTTTCCCAGTCATGCTGTTGCTGATAGTGTTCGATTGGACTCTGCTGCGATCGCTCTCAGGCTCAGGATCTTGGGCTCCTACTCTCGGGCTCTCTGGCTCTGACTCTCACTTCTCAGGACCCAGTTGTGCATTGTTTGGTGGGTGGTGAGCAATTGTATCATACTGTATCATATGTTTTATTTTCTACTATCTTATTTATTATTAGTAGCATTTGTATATATTAATTTAGATTCAATTAGTGTGCAAACTTGCTTGTTTCTTTTTCCTCTGATTCTTCCCCTCTGCTGGAGGAGGGGAGGGGGGATCTGTGAGAGCAGCTTCTTGGCATTTTGCTAGCTGGAGTTAAACTACGACAGTGGTTTTTTACTTTTATTAGTAAGGGTAAGTTAGAACCGCAGGAACTGCATATTACAGTCAGGAACTCTCAAGTTCTGTTCTTTGCTACAGGGTGTCAGCTGCAAGGAGCTACTGTGAGTTTAAAAAGTGAAGGTGAAACATTTTGCTGTGGCACACCCCAAAGTGGAGCCCCAGCTGTAGCATGAAATGACTTTTGTACTAAGAGTTCCACAGAGCAGACATTGTTCTAATGAAACAGAATAGGTGCCATTATAAACCTCCCCATGATTGTTTTTCTTGCCTGTGAATTGGCAGGGCTCCTGGAGAGGTCTTTAAATTAGGTTTGAAGGGGGAAGGGGGCAAAATCAGTAGTGCCACCAACAGATGCCCAGAGCCTGGAGAACAATCACAGGTCACTGGGAGAGCACCTGGCAAGCAAAACAAGAGTTCCAGCTGCTACAGTCAGCAAGTCAACTTCATCGAGGGTCCATCTTAAATGCCGCTATGCAAACGCCCGGAGCATGGGAAATAAGCAAGAGGAGATAGAGGTGTGTGCACACATGAGGGGCTATGACCTCATTGGTATTGTGGAGACGTGGTGGGATGGCTCCTATGACTGGAGTGTCAGAATGGAAGGGTACAGGCTCTTTAGGAAGGACAGGCAGGGGAGACGTGGAGGGGGGGTTGCTCTCTATGTCAGAGACCAGCTGGAGTGTGTGGAACTCCACCTGGGGAGGGATGAGGAGCTGACCCAGAGTTTATGGGTCAAGATTAAAGGGAAGGCAGGAAGAGGGGATACAGTAGTAGGAGTTTGCTACAGGCCACCTGGCCAGGATGAGCGAGTGGATGAGGCCCTCTACAGGCAGATAGCAGCAGCCTCACGGTCACAAACCCTGGTCCTCATGGGGGACTTCAACCACCCCAATATCTGTTGGAGGGACAAAACGGCAGGGCACAAGCAAGCCAGGAGGTTCCTGGAATGTATTGATGACAACTTCCTTCTCCAAGTGATAAAGGAGCTGACGAGGAGGGGTGCCATGCTGGATCTTGTTCTCACCAACAGGGAGGGGCTGGTGGGGAATGTGATGCTCAAGGGCAGCCTTGGCTGCATTGACCATGAAATGGTGGAGTTTGATATCCTTACGGAAGCGAGAAGGGTGCGCAGCAAGCTCACTGCCCTGGACTTCAGGAGAGCAGACTTTGGCCTCTTCAGGGAACTGATTGGAAAGGTTCCATGGGATGAAGCCCTGGAGGGAAGAGGGGCCCAAGAAAGCTGTCAAGTATTCAAGGATTTTCTCCTCCAAGCTAAGGAGCTGTGCATCCCAATGAAGAGGAAGTTGGGTAAAAACACCAGGAGGCCTGTGTGGATGAACAAGCAGCTCCTGGACAAAGTGAGGCACAAAAAGGAAGCCTCCAGAGGGTGGAAGCAGGGACAGGTAGCCTGGGAGGATTACAGGGAAGTTGTCCAACAAGTCAGGGATCAGGTAAGGCCCTGAAAGAATTAAACCTGGCTAGGGACATCAAGGCCAACAAGAAGGGCTTCTATAGGTACATAGGGGATAAAAGGAAGATCAGGGAAAATGTGGGCCCTCTCTGGAAGGAAATGGGAGAGCTGCTTTCCCAGGACATGGAGAAGGCCAAAATGCTCAATGATTTTTTTGCCTCGATCTTCACTGTCAAGGACGCAAGCCATACCCCCCAAGTCGCAGAAGGCAAGGGCAGGGACTGGGAGAATGGAGAGCCGCACATGGTTAGTGAGGATCAGGTTCGGGAGCACCTAAGGAACCTGAAGGTGCACAAAAGTCCATGGGACTTGATGGAAGACATCCACAGGTCCTGAAAGAACTGGCGGATGAGGTTGAAAAACCCCTATCCATCATATTTGAGAAGTCATGGTGGTCTGGTGAAGTTCCCACTGACTGGAAAAGGGAAAAAATAACCCCCATCTTTAAAAAGGGAAAAAAGGAGGATCTGGGAAACTACAGGCCAGTCAGTCTCACCTCTGTGCCTGGCAAGATCATGGAGCAGATCCTCCTGGAAACCATGCTAAGGCACATGGAAAACGAGGAGGTGATTGGTGACAGCCAACATGGCTTCACCAAGGGCAGATCGTGCCTGATGAAGATGGTGGCCTTCTATGATGGGGTCACGACCTTGGTGCATAAAGGAAGGGCAACCGATGTCTACCTGGACTTGTGCAAACCCTTTGACACCGTCCCGCATGACATCCTTGTCTCTAAACTTGAGAGGCATGGATTTGACGGATGGACCGCTCGGTGGATAAGGAACAGTCTGGCTGGTCGCACTGAGAGAGTGGTGGTCAGTGGCTCAATGTCTGAGTGGAGACCAGTGACGAGCAGTGTTCCTCAGGGCTTGGTGTTGGGACCAGTGCTGTTTAACATCTTCGTCACTGACATAGATGATGGGATCGTGTGCACCCTCAGCAAGTTTGCTGACGACACCAAGCTGTGTGGTGCAATTGACATACTGGAGGGAAGGGATGCCATCCAGAGGGACCTTGACAGGCTGGAGAGGTGGGCCACTGCCAACCGCATGAAATTCAACAAGGCCAGGTGCAAGGTCCTGCACCTGGGTCGGGACAATCCCAAGCACAACTACAGGCTGGGTGGAGAATGGCTGGAGAGCAGCCCTGAGGAGAAGGACCTGGGGGTACTGGTGGATGAGAAGCTGAACATGAGCCGGCAGTGTGCGCTGGCAGCCCAGAAAGCCAACCATATCTTGGGCTGTATCAGGAGAAGTGTGGCCAGCAGGTTGAGGGAGGGGATTTTCCCTCTCTACTCCACTCTTGTGAGACCCCACCTGGAGTACTGTGTCCAGCTGTGGAGCCCTCAACATAAGAAGGATATAGACCAGTTGGAGCAAGTCCAGAGGAGAGCCACCAAGATGATCAGAGGGCTGGAGCACCTCTCCTATGAAGAAAGGCTGAGAGAATTGGGCTTGTTCAGCCTGGAGAAGAGAAGGCTTCGGGGAGTCCTTATTGCAGCCTTCCAGTACCTGAAGAGGGCCTACAAGGAAGCTGGAGGGGGCTTTTTACAAGGGCCTGTAGTGACAGGACAAGGGGTAATGGGTTTAAATTGAAAGCAGGGTGATTTAGACTAGATATCAGGAAGAAGTTCTTCCTGGAGAGGGTGGTGAAGCACTGGCACAGGTTGCCCAGAGAAGCTGTGAATGCCCCATCCCTGGCTGTCTTCAAGGCCAGGCTGGATGAGGCTTTGAGCAACCTGGTCTAGAAGAGGGTATCCCTGCCCATGGCAGGGTGGTTGGAACTAGATGATCTTTAGGACCCCTTCCAACCCAAACCCTTCTATGTTTCTATGAATATATCTGGATAATTACAGCAGTGCCAAAGGCGCTAACTATCATTAACCAAGTTATGTCACTATCAACACAAGGACTATGTGTTGCTGATGTTGCCTTGTGTGCTTCCTCTGAGGAAAATATCCAGTGCTTAAATCAACTGGACATTTTTTCCTGGAGCCAATTTGGAAGTCAATATAAATTCAGCACTACACAATAACAGGTTGGCATTTTATTAAAGGTATAAAATAATTGCTCAGGAGTAATCTGGGTTTTTCTTTCATCCCCTCTGTGGGAGCCTGAGCTAAATCATCATAGTGGTGGCAGAGACATAAGTGTATCTTAGTGAAAATGCAAGAATTTAGAGTAGGCAAGATGCCTCTGCTGCAGTCTTTTTTGAGTATTTTGCCCACATCCAAATCGACCATCTCAAACGCAGCCTCTGTTTCAGGGCTGTCTTAGTTTTGTATCAGTTAGTCTATATTTTGCTTCACCCCATAATACATCAAGCTGGATAGGTGGTGCCAGCCCAGTGCCCGTGGCACTGCAGGACCGGTGGGGAGGGGGTGGGGATGTGGGTGGAAAGGGTTACAGCTAGGCACGACCCCAGAATGGGGGAGGGTCTGAGGGGGCTTCCGGTCAAGGGGGCTGGGGGTTTCTTTGTTGTGGGGACCTCGTGGCGAGTGGTTGGTGCTCTGGGTAGAGCCAGCATCTTGCCAGGCAGATCGGTCTAGGAGTCAGGGTTTGAAAGTTTTTTTTCTCTTTTACTCTCCCTGCTCTCGGCCCCCGGGCGGTTTCGTGGGGGGTTTGCTCCCTTTGGGTTGGTTTTCTTTTTTTTCCCCTTCTCGGGGTGAGATCCTGTATCATGTGTTCTACCTTTTTCCTCTGTTCCTTAAATTACTCATTAGCACTAGCATTGTTAGTAACTCCCTACGTTTCATGTATATAATTAAATAGTTCTTATCTCAACTCCTACGGGCTTTTCCTCGGTTTGTTCCTCCGACCCTTCCTCATCGGGGTGTGGGGAAGGGGGCGGAGTGGTAGAGCGGCTGGTCATGATAAAAACCACGACAAGGGCTGATTCATACTCCAGCAGCCTAAGTGCAGGCAGAAGGAGATCAGCTCTGCAAGCAGATGACTGTGGGAAAGATGACTGACTGCAGACTCAGTCCTGCAAAGTATTGACATTCATACGTGGCTCTGAGCTTCTAAATTCTCACTAGGCGAATGCAAACTGAATTCCCACATGTAATGCAAGTGCGAATACAAAGCAGTGCACGAGTAAAACATTAAAAATGTTTTAAGAAAGACTTTTTTTAAAACTTTTTCCTTATGATCTTAAAATAAAAGCAAGGGAAGAATCCGCCCTGAAAATTTTCAAATACCTTCCCATATGTTAGAAACCGATTGGTAAGCTTTTTAGTTCTAGAAAGGAGTCTTCCTGATAATGTGACAACTGCACTTATGACTATTCTTCTGAGGGAAAACACCTAAGTATACTTAACATAAAAATTGCTAATCTTTGTAACTAAACTAAAAATCCAACACATTATGAAAAAGTGTTATTCCTACCTTACCATATTACTGCCTGGAACATTTAAAGAAACATTGAGACTAGTCTCCTGGGACTTTTCTCCCATTTAATCCAAACCCCTCAAATCTTTGATCATCCAACCATTGGATGATCAAATAAATCAAACCCCTAAAACCTGCTGAACAACCACTGCCAAGGGAACAGTGGCATTAAGTAACACTATTAAGAGCTGTATGATACAGCACCGTGCCTCCACGGTTCTCCAGTTGAGATCAACATTAAGAATTAACATGAATCGTTCTAATAGAGAGTAAGGAAAGACAGATGTAAGCTAAAACCACAGCCTAAATGTACCCACATTTTCTTTCGAGATCACGCTTGACAAAAAGTATTATTACCATTGGTTCCTCACCACCTGTGACAGTTGAAGAACGAGCACTCCTAGATGGACCACTCTGCAGTTAAATGACAATTAATGTTACAGTAAGTAAACTTAGTGATGAAGGCCCCAGGTTACCATCACATCTTTAGGAGTAAGGAATGACCAACACGCAAATTTATTAGAAGAGAGCAGTTAGATGGAAATCATGTTGAAGATAACAGCAAAAAACCTGAGTCATTAATCACTGATAACCAGGTCAGAATCTCATACAAAACCACCACGGGAACTAATTTCAAGAGTTCTTGTATCTAAGTCTTTATGTTCAGTATCACTAATGACAATAACAATATATATTCTAAATGGAACATGGGTTTTTTATTCTCCCCAAACAAATTCTGCCCATAAACATGGCAGTGACACCCAAACTGGATACGTTCTGGTCATCAGTGAGTGTACAGAAGAAGCCAGAGGAAAAGGATGGAACTGATACAGTGAATTTTCAGTAAGGATTAATACAGCCAAAAGCAGCACTGTATTTAGAAGGAAAGTATGTATTTAGTTGCTAGAAGATAAATTATCATTAGCTCAGAAATGGTCAAACATGGCTAAGATCAGGTAACATCCTTGTTTCAGAGCAGTGCTTTGAGTTCTGCTGCTTTGAACACTGGCTAATGAAATGAGTGTTCTACAGTGATCAAGTGAAAGACGTATCACCCGTCCCAGCCTGACTGCACCAGTTAAAGAAACCCAGACTCCATAGAGTGATGTTAAACAAAGAAGCAGAACACCTCTGGATCAGACTGCATTTGGAGCCAGCGTTGTCCAGTAGACAGAGAGGTAGGTGTGATTGTACTGGAAACCACACCACTGGGTACCCAGAAGAGAAAGTAAAGAGGCATACAGTGCTTCAGCAGCAGTCCTGTGAACACTAGCCATGACATGAGTCTGTGAGCAGGAAATGAGATACACTGAACATCTCTACAACATGAAAAAATTACACTGAGAGAAAACACTATGGTTACCGTAAATGTCTGCCCATAGCACCAGAAAGAACAAGCAAAGGAGAGACATCATCTTTAATAATAAATGCACTGATATACTTGATTTACTGAATATTTCCTTCAAAAAGATACATAAATGTGCTATTTGTAGGTTCATATGTAATATAGTTCTAATGAAAAAATGGGGGGAAAAATCCTGGAAGTATCATTTCTTAAAACACTATTATTTTGAAAATCTGAACCATTTTATTCAACAGCATGTCTTGCACAATCCTATTTTAAGTAGTCTCTCTACAGCCATCACCTTTGTGATCCTCACACTTGGGTTGTGGGACAATGCATAGCACTTTGTATCAATCAGATCAAAGGTGCATGTTTATGGTGTGAAAGAGAATCTTTTTGTAACAATCATCTTTGTATCTTTTCCTGTTTGAAGAATCTACTTAAAATTGCAGTAGTGCTTATCTAAATCACTCAGATTCAAAACTGCAAGAGATGCACTTCTGTTCAGTTCTATTGTACGAAGACTACCACAGAAAGGCTCCTTTTAGCTACAACAATCCTTTGTCATGGTATACAGATTTATTCCAAGTAAAATGAATTTATGGGACACAAAAATATAGCTGATAGGAGAGTCCTGTGGCTGCTATGGCTCCAAGTGTAGATGGTGCTACTGCCCTCTCCCACCCCGGCTGGAAACCCCCCTTGGAGGATTTTCTCTCCCCCGACTATGTATCTAGAGTGCGGTAGACTAAATTTCTATGCTTGATAAACTGAAGTTAGTGTAACTATACTCTCCGTCTCCAAACACTTTTCCCTCTCATGAACACCCTTGTTTTAGTTGTGGAGCATAATGATGTCATTTGGTATCCATTGCTATTTGGGATAGTGTGCTGGGTTCAGTCAGGAAAGAGTTAACTCTCTTTACCGAGGCTGATAGGAAGCTGTGTTCCTGGATTTATGCTGAGAGAAGTACTGATAAGGTCTTAGCTGGCACTGGGGAATGCCTGCACTGAATTCAAGGTCTTTCTCCACTTCTGATACTGCAGCTGCATTCCCAACTCTCATTACAGGCAGTGTAGGGGACACACAGTTCAGACAGCTGACCCAAACTGACCAAGGAAGTATTTCATTCCATAGTACGTCATGCTCAGGCATAGGTGGGGAGGGGGTCCGGGAGCCATTACTCTCTTTACTCACTCTCTCTTTGACTTCCGTACACTTGCTACCACTCTCCCCGACTCCTTTGTTAGCTACTTTGCTTACTCCTGTGCTGGCTCATTTGTGAGGGAGTTGGTGGGTTTGTTTAGTTTTCCTGGTCATGCTATCGCTGATAGGGTTCGCTTGGAATCTGCTGGGACAGCTCTTGGGCTCTGGCCCTCGGGTTGCATCTCTCGGGCTCTCTGTCTCTGACTCTCACTTCTCAGTACCTGGTTGTGCATTCGTCAGCGGGTGGTGAGCAACTGTATCATAATTGTATCATCATATGTTTTATTTTCTATTATTTTAAGTACTTATTATTAGTAATATTTTTATATATTAATTTAGATTCAATTAGTAAAGAGTTCTTATCAATTTTACGAGCTTCCTTGTCCTTTTCCTCTGATTCTTCCCCTTCACTGAAGGAGGGGAGGGGGGATTTGTGAGAGCGGCTTCGTGGTATTTTGCTAGCCAGAGTTAAACCACGACAGATAGACATGTGCCCATGCTGGCCACTGATCTAAAACTGACTAGAACCAGCCCAAGAAAAGATGACATTAAGGATCAGAGAAGGTTGACACAAAAAGAAAGAAAGAGACATTAGCTTTGGTTTACCAGAGATAATTTGGACTGTTCAGCAATGGTGTCCGTCACACTGCAGGATCTTAATCTTGAAGAAGAATCTCTTTGCTGGAAAAAAAGAAGATAGATGTCTTAAAGGTAAAATGGGGTTTTATTCAGTACTTTTACTTTTCCCCCATTTAATCCAACCCCCTAAAAAATACTATTTATGTTGCAGTGTGTTTAGCTTTAATACTTCTACACAAAGGTGGCAAGCAATGAAAAATATGAATGCTCAGCATTCCATCCTGGACTGGTTCAGATTAACTGACAGAAGGAAAGTACTTGGATACACATCTTGTACTCATCTTTACATCCAAGCTACAATGTTTTATTGAGCTCATCTAAGAGAGGAGGACAGGTCATCCCATCTGGAAAAACACACAGGACAATTGACAGTTGTGGAATCAGCAGGAAAGGGCAAAATTAACTAAAGACATAATGGGATGTGAAAATGCTGTGGAACTTTGGAAAATCTATTTTCAAATATCTTTGGAAGATATCTTAGAGAACCTGGAGATAAAATACTGAACTTAAGTAAGAAAAATGATCATGTCATAAAACGGATGATGATTGGAAATGCATTAGCAGTTTTACCTCTGTCCTCTGGGAATTCTTAGCTTGATATTCTCTAGTATTACACATTTTGTTTCACTAAAGGGACAACAGTAGCAGAAGCTGAAGTTAAACTCACACAGAAGAAAATGTTAAACCTAACCTGAGGAATTTTGTTGTTCTATGGTATTCAGTTTGCTCTATGGAGGAATTCAGTTTGCTCTATGGTGACACAGTGATGCATTTTTTGGAAGATGATAATTTTAACTGTGTGCTCAGGTTTTCCTGAGACCAGCAACTAATTCCTACCCATCCGTGTAAATGACTTCAATTATGTCACACTAACTGAAGGTCACACTAACAGGTTTCTACAGGAGAGTAGTATGCCACGTACAATCAACGAACTGAGTTGTTCCCCATTGGAATCGGGAGTGACCTGAAGTCTTCTGCTCAGTTCCTCAGACAGCTCCTGAGGACTGGTACGGGATACTGGGGATGCAGGAGGTGGTGGCAATGACAAGCTTAAGGAATCTCCACTTGTGCTTGCCTCCTCTGAAATGGTTTCCCAAGGCTAACAAAAGAGAAGAAACTGTGTTAAGGATTTATAAAGACAGACCGGGTCTTTTTTCCCTTTGCCTTCTACATGGCCACCTCACTGTGAGAAACACAGCGTGACAATATCAGCCTTAATGTTTAATGAAATAAAGCAATCCCTGGAACACACAAACATTTCACTCAGTTTGAAGTAGACACAGGGAAAACTGGTTTTCATGCTGACTTCAAAATGACTTTCATGTTGATGTTGACACACTGCTTTATGATTCAACACAGAAATGATGTAGGATTAAGAGATACATAAAAAAGACCTCTCACTAAATAAATTCCATCTGAAATTTTGTTCAAAATGTAACTAATTCTGCACTCTTACTCAAAACTTGTAAGAAACAACTATTCATCCATCTTAATTTAGACTAAAATGCACAATAGAAAGTATCTGCAAAGCAAATATTAACAGGTGATGAGTGCAACAACAGTTTAAGCAATCTATTTGTTGCTCTGAGTAACATTTAGTGAACCAAAACTCTCACAAGCTCTCAACTTGGCCTATAAATATCTACTAAATTTAATTTATTTAGTCTAGATATAAATTAAACAAACTCTCAGCCTGATTAATAAGACCTCCGAATTCTAACTAAACCCAAGTATTTGGGGAAAAACCCAACAGTTTCTCTTTACTCTAAATCAAGACACTAAAGAAAACTGAAGTAGATGGCAGTTCCAGCCAGTCTGTTTCCCTGCTTTTTACAACTTATTCTGCTGTTACTCAAAGCAGAATATTGAAAGTGTTTCTATCAACGTATAGATAACAATTACAAATGCTGCTCCCATCATTCACATGGTGTTTAATATTGTGCACGCATCATCTGGACCCACAAATGCCCGGGACCTTGAAAGCACAGCTCTGTTTAGGATTTTTGTTGTGTCACTGGAACTTCACTGAGGAAGTTTCCACAAACACCACATAAAAAAATGACTATGTTGTATAGTAATCAGCTTACAAATGAGAAACATTGGCTTGAAGTTCAGTCCACTTCTCAAACCCAAGACCTTCATGTACCTCAGGAATGTCTCCAGTCTCCATAGGTTCTGGTTCCAAATCCTCACTGATGTGTCTCCGAGAGCGGAACCGCCTGTGGGCTGCTTCTTGGTTAATTTGTCTGATGTTGTTATCCGAATCAGATCCGACGTCACTGGATGGTGGGGAAATGAAAGCATGTCCAGGAGGAAAGAACATGAAAATAACACATCTTAAACTAAAGCACCTACTTTGTCCCTTGCTTTCAAAGCCTCATTAATGCTTTTGATTATAAAATTCATTATGTCAGGTTTCATAAATTAGGAGACCATTTAAACCCTCAACCCAAAGTAAATAAAACTGGAAGCACTTCCCAAATGTCACAGAATCCTAGAATACCAGGTTGGAAGGGACCTCAAGGACCATCTGGTCCAACCTTTCTCGTCAAAAGCAATGTCTGGACAAGATGGCCCAGCACCCTGCCCAGCCGAAACGTAAAAGTGCCCAATGTTGGGGCATCCACCACTTCCCTGGGGAGATTATCCCAATGGCTGATTGTTCTCAGTGTGAAATATTTTCCTCTTGTGTCCAATCGGAATCTCCACAGGAGGAACTTGTAACACTGGAAATTAACACTATGCATCAAAGGTAGCTGAGCAGAACTGGAAGTCCACACTCAAATCTACTAGCCTATCATTGCTCATCCCTTCCTGTGATGCCCAGAATCATTCCTGACACAAGGATTCTACCTTTTCCCCTGTCCTTATGTCAACTATTGTTTCCTTTTTGTGACAGCCAAAGCAAATGCCAGCTGTTGGAATATGGATAACTTTTTGAACTGGCTGCATCTGCTCATGTGGCTCACACCCAGAGTGGGAGAAATGAACAGATCAGTTCCCTGAGTGGAGACCTGCCTGGCCTGGGGGACTTCCCATGTGCACATAGACACAGTCTCTATTTCAGTCCTCACTGGGCAGATGTCATTACAAGGCAGCGTTGTAGCTGAGCCTCTCCTTCAGGATAAGGAACTGTAACTTTGGAAGATGGTTATGTTCAGGAAAAAATTCTTTGTGCGACCATTTTATCACTGTGCATTTTAAAGACCTACGAGACATAAACTACTCTCATGTTCCCACTTCAGACGTGGTCTAGGCAGCACTCAACATTTTCCCTTGATGACCAACTTAATACCTGAGTTACTGGCTGACAAGTGAGAGCTTATGTATCCTACTTCCGATCTCCCAAGACCTGCTCCTAGTAGTTCCATAAACTCATAGAATTTAAGGCTCAACAGCATCATTTGAAAGTGTTCGCTCATCACCAAGCCTGGTGTCATGCATAAAGTTTATCAGCAGTAATTACGCATGTTTCCAAACTGCCTGTGACGATGATACCCAGCTCAAAGGGAACCCTTCAGGCCTTCACCTTACACACCCATCCAATGATGACACTTCCTAGTGATGACTACGTTTTGGTATCTGCCAGTCAAATATTTCTGAATCCGTGTGCTCTTTATTTCATTTAGCATAATCAGATTACAAGGAGGTTCTGAATCAAATTATTTCTAAAACCTGCTTTTTTATAGACATTTATGGACCATTACCAATCATCATGATAGTAGTTGCTGAGATTTACTTGGCAAAGTACACATTGCTTAGTAAATAGCTCAAATAATTCAATAGTAAATAGTTCAAAATATACAGAACAAAATTTGATTGAATTCTACCTACTATAAACGCATCAGACAAGAACAACTAGTTCCCTACATAAGGACAACACACATTTGCATAACTTAGCTATGACTGAATATTCAAGAAAGAATAAGCATTCCTGTTGTAGTAAGCAACAGTGGAAGAATAGTGGCTACATAAAAATAATACAAGCTGTGTAACTAATACGTTATTTCAGTGTAACTCAACACTGTCAATTGTACATTCTTTTTAAAATGTAAGCTGGCCACAGCTTTATAAATCTGGTCATAAGACATATATAATGAAGGCTTGAAAAGGAACTCTAGCACAACCAGTGCACATAGATAATGCAGTCTATACAGTGAATAATCATCAGCATCTCTGCTAAGTTAATTAGTTTAACTTAATTAGAACTTAATAGAGTCAACTGGTGTTTTCCTTACCTTTTCAACAGTCTCTATAGAAAAAAGTAATTTATTCCGGTTAAATTACTTATTGAAAAATTCCACACCTGTCTCCCAGTATTCGAAGGTACGTTGTTAATCCACTGACTTCCCTCCCACTCCTTCAGATTTCCTGGAGTTTCCCAGAATACCTATGTCCTTACATGATTTTCTGGGGGTGGGGGAGTCTCTTTCATTCTTAAAAAAAAGATGTTTCCTTTTTAAGTGAAGATATCCAGACTTTGGTTCTTAATTTACTAGCACATCTGTGAAAATGTTTCCATAAATATAGTTTAAGATACATAGCCCAGCACCAAAATCGTGATTAAGCTGTTACTGTAAAGAAGCGTGCCTTTTATAAACTGCTTTGTAAAGGTCTTGCTGAAGACTTTTTCCAGCCTTGGATTTGTAAATACAAAATGGCTATGTTTGCTGGAAAACATCCCTACCCATGTTGATACTTTTACACACTCTGAAAGCATGGCGCTACGCTGCCGCTTACATTAAACTTGGTCGATGCCACTGAGTAGTCCTGTTGTTGTGGTTGACATAGTAAGTCCGCCCCAGGTTGTCCACCTTTTCTTCCCATCCAGGAGGCAGAGGAGGAGGTGGTAACTCCTCCTGATGTTGAGATACAGAGTCACTTGAATCAACCACATCCCATCCATGCTTAGGAATGAAGAAAAAAAATAAAGATTTTAAAGTTCAAGTTGCAGAGAAGTTATTTCATTGTTGCTGACATTAGCGTGTAGGTGCTGATGCTGAACATTATCCAAAGAGAAGTTCATCTAAACCATGAGACGGGGAGGAGAGTAAGCTGCTACTAAGGTTTTATCTTGCAAGGTACAACTCTTTCTACAATTGTACTTGAATCTCTAATAACTTGAATCCTTCCCCAAGCATTAAGCCTTACCTCAGATTCATCCCTTTGATCACTGTTTTCTTCCTCTTGTCCACCATTTTTAGGTATATAAGCCATCTTCAGTCTCAAGAAACCCTTCACATGAGATTTGTGGCTAGAAGACAAGGGGGTACATTTCATTCAACAACCCTTACATAGGTGCAAATAACAACCCATGAAGTAAGAAATGTTTTAAAATACAAAGGCTCTCCCCCTCACCTTCTTGGTCTGAGAAGGAAATCCTTAAATGTGTATGGTCTTTCCATGGTTGGGTCTTCAGTCTAAGCATTTAAGAAAATGACAAATTAAAGGGCTTGCCCAGAAGTATTATCAGGTTGACAGATTACATCTGATTTCCATTTAACTGTATGTTTCATAAAGCCTTAAATCTTGAAAGCTTTCTATTATATGAGAATTTCAGCTTTCTTATTTGGTGACATCCTTCATGTCTGCGAGAACATGGATGCTATAGGTACAAAACTAGGAAGTGACAAATGGCGAGGTAAATAAGAGAATCGGAAATCCGTATGCATACTTAATCTGTCGACTGTTTTGGGTACTTTAATTGACCATATGATTTGGGCTGACAAAGTTGGAAACATGAACAGTGTTACAGTGAAAGGGTAAGCATGTTATCATACACACATCAGTAAGACCAGAAAGTTAGTCCCTCAGACTAACAACAAACTGTCTCAAAAGGAGCACAGTGGGTACATCTCAGAATGCTGCACCCCTGCCACCCACTGAACAATGACAGTCTGTCTGTAAACCACTTCCCAGCCTGAACAGGAATACTTTGAGTCCAATTCTTTAACTAAACCTTTCTAAATATAAAATGATCTAACTCCCCAACTATTATTCATTAAAAGCTTTGTTGTCTGTTGTATTTCAAAGTCAATAAATAAGAATTTAAAAATCAACCCTAACTCACTATTATTTCAGATATTATACCAAATACCACACAGACTTTCTTCTCACTGACTGAACTAATTCTGCAAGGTGTTTCTTGCACTGAGCGTCCACTTAACCTGCGAGAGATAGACTTCCCATTTTAAGAAAGAATCAGGAAAATAAGTGAATCCTAGATGTTGAGAAATTTAACAGATACCAGAGAACAACTGTCTCCCTTGTCCCTGCAAAGGGAATAATTTCTCCCAGTTCCTGTGCATGGTGAGGCTTTGCTGTCAATAACATTTTTTTTCTGGGAAATATTTCTTTCTATGCTAGGAATACTTGCTTTAAGAAGATTTTACTGGACTACTTATGGAAAGGAATTCTACGTAATGTCAGGGTTTTTCACATCTGGTGATAACAAAGAGCCGTCAGAGCCAAAACCACTGCTTACCGGAAGGTGACTAAGTGGCACATCCACCTGACCCAAGAAGTCATCTCTGGTCTGACAAATGGGGAAAAAAAAGGCAGAAAAAGCAGTAATTTTACACCAGAAAAGCAAAAAATGACAAATATCAATCCAGTCACAATGAAGCAAAAATAAAGAAGGTTGAGCACCATTCTTTTAGCATTTACTCTTTTCTACCCCTTTATTGTTGCACATTATCTGTTGGTATAATTTACTTCAGCAGAGTGTTTTCTGTGTGTCATGGTTTAACTCTGGCTAGCAAAATACCATGAAGCCGCTCTCACAGATCCCCCTCCTCTTCTCCAGCAGAGGGGAAGAATCGGAGGAAAAAGACAAGGAAGCTCATAAAATTTAGATAAGAACTATTTACTAATTGTTTCTAAATTAATATATACAAATACTATTAATAATAAGTACTTAAAATAATAGAAAATAAAACATGATATAATATGATACAATTGCTCACCACCTGCCGACCGATGCACAACCAGGTCCCAAGAAGTGAGAGTCAGAGCCAGAGAGCCCGAGAGCAGGAGCCCGAGAGCAATCGCAGCAGAGTCTGAGCGAACCCTAACAGTGACAGCACGACCAGGAAAACTAACAGACCCACCAACTCACTAATGAACAAGCCAGCACAGGAGTTAGCAAAGCAGCTAACAAAGGAGTTAGAGTGTTAGTAAGTGAAAGTGTAAGCAAAAAAGAGTAATGCCCCCTGAACCCACTTCCTGCTTTTGTACTGAGCATGACATCTTATGGAATTAAATACTCCTTTGGTCAGTTTGGGTCAGCTGTCTGAACTGTGTGTCCCCTACACTGCTTGTAGTGAGAAAGTTGGGAATGCAGCTGCAGTATCAGAAGCTGAGAGAGACCTTGAATTTGGTGCAAGCACTCTCCAGTGCCAGCTAAAATGACACCTTATGAGTACTTTAGTCAGTGTAAATCCAGGAACACAGCTTCATACCAGCCACTGTGAAGAGTTAACTCTTTCCCGACTAAAACCAGCACACTTTGACAGTCCAAAATGGCCTCTTAGTCCGCAGTATGTGCATTAAATACTGACAAAATTCTGTTTCCTCTGACAACCTCTGCACAATTCAAACCACCAAGTAATAATCTATTTCTTCCATGAATTAGTCTCCACATGCATTAATTACACAGCAAAGTGAAATTACTGTTCACCATGTTGTTGCAATGTTCCTGTCAAACCTTGGTGACATTTTTTTTCTGTTTCAAATGAAAACCTCACATGCACATCTGACAGGGAATGGAGGGAGCCCAACATCCAAACAGCAAAGATACAACTGCATGAATTGTCAACATTTTAACCCAAAATACAAATTTCTTTTATCCCTTTACCAAACAGAAACCAAAGTATTAGAACGTTTTAGGTTTTTAGAAGAATGCTGTTCCATTAATTAAGAATGTTTACCTTGTGAGGAACAGTTTTATAACCTTATAACCAGCCTTTTGAGTAATCTTGTATTTCCCACTTGAAGACTTGACCATTCATATGCCTCTTCAAGTTAAGTATGCAGCTATGGTTACACCAACACTGGGGCCACACAGTCCCAGTGAATTCCAGCAATTTGATCTAGCCTGGAAATGTTATATTCAATAGTCAAAGGAATGAAGTTTTGGCAACAGATGAGGTATGAAGTAATTAAACAGCATATATGTGTTTGCCTTGTGTGCTGGTGATTCTGCTCGAGCTATACTTGGTATCCATTAGTAACAGATGAGTTTTCAAAAGAAAGCATATTGCATTCTTCAAAAAATCAACTCCCAGATACTGTTTATGATACCAGATATCAGCCCTAGTGCTTCCCAAATGACCTGCTGCTTATTTATAACCATGCTACGCGCAGAATTCCAGGAAGTGCGTACTGCTACTCCAAAGCCAAATTTACATATTTCTCATAGCAGAGCACTAAGTTTAATATTAAAATTCATATTTTATATGATAACACCATGAGAATTCTGTTTCTGTTACAAAGATAGCATAAAGTCCCGTCATCCCCAAATCATGGACACATACTGCTATGCTATATGCCCATGAAACATCACAGAAAAGACTAACTGCATCAAGGAGCCTGGTTTGTTCCAAATTTAAGTTAAAATAATGAATAGATTTTTCACTACAGAATTTTTACTATTAATCTTCTTCCTAGAAACTGCTGGAAAAACCTGGTAGCATTCACTGATTTTAGAAAATTAACAGATTTCTCTCTTAATGTTGGAAAATACCAAGTACCTTCCACCTCCTGCTTCAATACAGTTACTCAAGTATCAACTACTCAGAAGAAAACATACACCTATTTCTAGATCTGTAAATGTGGCTTTTAGTTCAAGAAAATCACAACTCAAAGACACAGAGAAATGTCAGGTTGGTCAGAAACAGACCTGTGACAGACACGGGTGCAATTTCACTACACGTGTGGAGAAGAGGGTCCCTCCTCTGTGCCGGAGATGGGGAGGGAACCCCACTGTGGGTTGGTGCAGATGGTGGGGCCAGAGAGATGAGTCTACAAAGCCCCCTCAGGTACTTCTCAGCAGGCACACACACAGATGACTTACCTGCAAGTACCAAGCCTGAGATACTGTGCTGGGTTCAGTCAGGAAAGAGTTAACTCCCTTTACTAAGGTTGCCAGGGAGCTATGCTCCTGGACGCTGAGATAAGCACAGAATTCAAGGTCTTTCTCCGCTTCTGATACTGCGGCTGTGTTTCCAGCTCTCGCTGTCTTGCTGCAGGCAGCATAGGGGGCACACAGTAATGATAGCTAACCCAAACGGACCAGGGAAATATTTCATCCCATAGTATGTCATGTTCTGGGATTTGGGTGGGAAAGGGGTCCAATAGCCATTACTCTCTCTCCCTTACTCCCTTGCTCGCCTACTCCTGGGCACTTGCTAACCTTCCTGCGTTAGCTGCTGTGCTAACTCGTTCGTGTGGGAGTTAGTGGGTTGTTTAGAGTTCCTGGCTGCGCTATCGCTGATAGGGCTCATTTGGAATCTGCTGCGTTAGCTCCCGGGCTCCAGCCCTCAGGCTGCAGCTCTCGGACTCTCTGGGTCTGACTTTCACTACTCAACATCTGGGTGTGCATTGGTCAGTGGATGGTGAGAAATTGTATCATATTGTATCATATTGTATATATTGTATCATATGTTTTATTTTCTACTATTTTAATTATTTATTATTAGTAGTATTTGTATATATTGATTTAGATTTAATTAGTAAATAGTACTTATATCAATTTTACTAGCTTCCTTATTTCTTTTTCCTCCGATTCTTCCCCTCTGTTGGAGGAGGGGAGGGGGGATTTGTGAAAGCGGCTTCGTGGTATTTTGCTAGCCGGAGTAAACCACGACAGATACCTGACATATGCTGTAAGTAGACCCACTGTAAGTATACAGCATATTTATCAGATTTTAACATATCTAGAAGCAATGAGAACTGCTGCATCTACACTGAATAACCGACCTTATCCACTATTTCCAGATGCTCCGCAGCCTGGCTGTGGCTACAGCCACAATGGTAAACTGGGCTGTAAGTACTGTGCAAATCCCAGACTGATGCTAAAAGTCTCCACTTCTACCTAGGCCACATTTTCAGGAGTACAAAGTAAACCCAGCCTTAAAAGCTGCTGATCCAACAACATCTGTCTGTAGTTCGGAGTGGAACTGGAACATCCCTAGCTCTAGCCTGGCTCTGACAGTAAGCTGCAGTGGCAGTTTACAAAAATCACTTCCTTAGCTCCTCCCAGCAGGAATACGGTCATCTTTACCAATACTGGGGTTCCTGTAAAACCGAATCTTTACACAATGCTTGACTATACACATGTATAAGAAAAAGTATTTAGGGGGCGTTAGTATAAGTAACATTATAACCTTTAGGAAGGCTTGGGTTAGGAAGGAAAAGGTGTAAAGGAATCTTTCATAGTCTCTAG
This sequence comes from Rhynochetos jubatus, assembly GCA_027574665.1. Taxonomy (NCBI): domain Eukaryota; kingdom Metazoa; phylum Chordata; class Aves; order Eurypygiformes; family Rhynochetidae; genus Rhynochetos; species Rhynochetos jubatus. Next base: position 7,729,727 of record CM050689.1, on the reverse strand, counting down.
TGTAGGTCACCTTTATCCCCCAATCTAGGTGCACAGGGAGAGGAAATTCTGGCTCTTACCAAAGCAGCTGAGTATGCTATTGGGAACCGCGTTAACATCTATACGGACTCAAAATACGCCTTTGGAGTATGCAATGCCACAGGTGTGCTGTGGGAAGAAAGGGGGTTTCTTACCTCTTCAGGTAAAACCATTGCGCACGGGGAGCTAATAAAAGACTTAATGGAGGCAATACAACTATCCTCTGAGCTGACTGTGATATATATTAAGGCTCATACCAACAAGCAGGATAAAATATCCAAAGGAAATGCTCTCGCTGATCAGGCAGCGAAAACTGCTGCTTGAAAAGTCATCTTCACTATGACTTTGATTTTGGAAAAGGAACCTGACACCGAGCTACCCGACAAAGAGAAACTTTATGAAGAGCTGCCGGGGGAAGAAAAACAGCTATGGGAGAAACTCGGAGCTCAGCATCATGGAGGACAGTGGATTTTAGGGGGTAAACCGTTATTCCCGAAAAGGTATTTATTGCCGATTACACGCTGGCATCATGAAAAAACATATGGGGGTCCCTAGAATACTGCCTTGAGGATTCAGAGACTGTGGGCGGCCCCAGGAATTTATGCTGCAGCAAAAAGAATTTGTGAAAGCTGCCGACTTTGTAAAGAATATACATCTCTCAGAATCAAGGCACCCCTGGAAAAACAACCCCCGGCAATGTATCCATTCCAAGAACTGCAAATAGACTGTGCTGAAATGCCTAAAGCCATGGGATTTACATATTTGCTTGTTATTGTTGAACAATTATTAGGATGGGTTGAAGCTATCCCAACTCAAAAAAATGACTCAAAGGCGGTTGTTAAAGCTTTTTTGAAGGAAATTATTGCTAGATATGGAGTTCCTGAAATCATTGATTCTGATAGGGGAGCACATTTTACTGCAGCTGTTTTAATTCAAGTCTATCACTCCTCAGGCATCTGAGCACAGTTACATACACCCTATCATCCAGAATTGTCAGGTCAGGTAAGGAGGATGAATCGAACAATTAAGGAAAAATTAGTGAAGGTTTGTAAACAAACAGGGATAAAATGGCCAGAGGCATTAAACTTAGTATTATGGGATATTAGGAATATGCCTAGACAACCAGTAGGAGTTTCACCTGCAGAAATATTATTTGGGAGGATTATAGCTGTTCCAGCAACTTATGTTCCAGCTCAGACGAGCCTGTTGGATGGAGATGAACAGGTAACCCGTTATTTGTTGTATTTACAGCATTCTTTTTCACAATTGAGAAATCATGCTTATTGGTATCAGGGAGTGACACCTGAAATCCAGGTACATGATATACAACCTGGTGATAAAGTTTATGTAAAAATTTGAAAAGAAAGAACAGATTTGAACTGAAATGGGAAAGACCATATATGGTGTAACTAACCTCTTTTTATGCTGTGAAGGTGCAGGGGAAAGAAACCTGGATCCGTCATTCACATGTGCATAAAGATTCCACGCCAGAATGAAGGGCTACCTTAACCTCTTCATCCTGATCTACTCTCAGTTGCCCTGGACTGACACACTGTGGTCAAAAATTTTTCTTACGCTATCAAGATCCAGTGACAAATGAGACTGTGGTGAAGCATAGTAATTGTACATGTCAAACCTTTTGTGAAATTAGGGGTTTTCAGATTCAATCTGTTAAGAATGTTACAGTTACCAAAAATACCAAAATCGAGTGGAATTATTCCTTTGATCCTTCATTGGCTGTTGAATTTTGTGTTACTGTTAGATTCTCAGATAGCTGGAGAAAATATGGTGTATGGTCAAAACTAAGGCCTTGGAATCGGTGTTCTTATCATGTACATATCCGGGAACTGCTGACTGGAAGAGGAACATGGTGTTTGAACCAGCATCTGTGGTATTTTGGTAAAAGACCAGATGGAGACTGATGTTGCTTTAATTTATGTTTATCCAGTCCATTCTTTACAGTTATATAACACTTCTTGGGGATTTTCGGAAACCTTTTCATGGTTAACTTCTTGGTTCCCTGATCTGTCCACATGGTTAAAGAAAGGGACTGCAATAACTTGTAGTGGTTTTACTGCTTGTATGTGGAATAGTATTGTTATAATGTTGTATTACTTGTTTTACTAGCTTATTGACTAAGATTTAAGGTGCCACCTGGAATTATAATAAATGTTAATTGCAGGTATGCAAATAAAAACAAAAGGAGGGAATTGTAAAGGAATCTTTCATAGTCTCTAGTGCAGGTTTAGATCTGAGGTTTGGGGTCTTGTAAAAGTGCAGAAATACTGCTCAACAGGCCCAGAATGTTTGTTCTCAACCTGCTCCTTGTATAGACCCACCCAAGGCTGGTTTAAAACCCAGTCAAGCTAATCATGTAGAGACAGTTTTAACAAAGAGTTTGAACACAGGTGCTTTGCTAGACAAAAGGTAAACCCTTAATAGTACATCTCGAAGTCTATCTCAGAATTGTGCAAGACACAAATGGCAGAAGAGTGATTACGGAGACAGTGACCCGAAGAGACCCTGAAACTGAAACAAGGATTGGAAACAGAAAAGAAGAATGCAGCTGAGACAGGGGATTGTGATGGTCTTTGATAAACGATGAGCTTTGGGGACTGAAAGGCTGAGTGGAAATATACAAAGACTTCAGACCTTACGTAATGGGTATTGATTGAATGGTATATAAACTGTGCAAGATCTTGGGCCATTTGCTACTCACTGAGGTGGTGGCCCAACTCTGAGTTGTGATTAAATAAATAACACACCTAGGGCAACCCGCTTTGTCTGGTGAAAAATCTTTAACAAAGGTTAGGTAGGAAAAGCACAGGCAGGGAGTGGTAGAGCATGTCTTAGACACTTTGTAACAAACAAACAGCCTTGCTGCAAATGCTAAGACAAAACATAACAAAAGCTATTGCAGAATTTCCTATGTAGTCTTTAACACTCCAGAGCAATCAAAAAAATGCCATCCTCTGTTCCAACTGACTGCTCTCTAGAAGGGGTTGGTTTGGCTGGTTTAGTACATTTACTTCTGAAGAGAAGAAAGTCAGTGAAAAGAGGAACTCATCCGTTTGGTAAAGAAGAGACTTTCAGAAAGTTTTATTTTAATTTTATGCCACATTCCAGACTGACAAGTATTCCTTACCATCCACTTTAATTTGGAATTAAAGGAGGACAAAACCCCACTTAAGAATAATAGTATCTGAAAGTAACAAAAAAGCTCATGACTATTTGAGTAAGTAAATAAGTATTATTTTTTAAAAGTGATATTTATTCAGTTTTACAAAGGACATAAAAAACCATTACTTCAGACACTGTCCTATTTGCCTGCTAGCTCTCTCAAAATTAATCACTCTTATTTTTTGTCAGAGGCATAAATACATCCTGCCTACTTTGGAAAACCAAATCTCTCCAACCATCTAGTTTATTTATGCCTTGATCTTATAGAGAAGCAGTACTAATGCAAGAATTCTTTAATTTCACTTCTGTGTGCTCGAACACATCAGGCATGTCAGGTATTCCGTACACTGAATTTTCTTGAGCATGTCAGAATACCCATTACATCATCACAGACATTAGAGTGAAACCTGGTGACTATCCCCCAACCCCAAGTATAGACAAAATGTTAGACATTCAGCAAATCCCAGTGGAAAGAAGGATGCTACACCTTTGAGGTTGATGGAACCTACCCAGAAAAATACATTTGTTTTAAGCGATGTCCAATGTAAGAGAAATATATGGAGACACTCCTGCTTCAATACTCAAATGAATCAATTTGTCATTAAAACATAACCTAATGTTAAATGTTTCAGCTCAATCTGCGACTTAAATTGGTGACTGAACATCACTCACCTCAAAAAACAACACCAAATATTCAGTAAACCAAAGTCGTGGTTTAGCCTTGTCTGACAAATAAGCACCACCAGTTGCTCTACCACTCCACTTCTCCTCTCCTCTATCGGTTAACCTCTAAATAACCTCTCCTCTATTGGTTTTGTCCCTGAGGGGAAAAAGGGAGAAGTGTAATTGTGGAAAGCCTCCAGGAGATATAACTCACGATGTACCAGGGGGATGACAATATTAAGTACAGACAGAGGTAGAGTATCCCTGCCAGCATCAGCAGCACACAAAACAGTCTCTAAGCCCCTCAACCTGGCTTGCACATAAAAAATCAAGATAATGAGTACCACATAAGGGAGGAAATCCTGCCGTTTGGTCAGCAGCCTAAAATGCCCCGAACTCAGCACCTGGATCAGCCACCACCACGTTGCTTTCCTGGGCTTATCATACACTACGAACTGTTTCTTATCTCAACCCTCCATAGCCCCACGTTGGGTGCCCAAAAGAACTGCTGAGTGCCCAAAAGAACTGTCATGGTTTAGCCCTGTCTGGCAATTAAGCACCACCAGTTGTTCTACCACTCCACTTCCCCCCCACTACCAATGAGGAAGGGTCGGAGGAAAAACAAGGGAGGCTGTTAAAGGTTGAGATAAGAACTATTTAATTATATAAATGAAACTTATGGAGTTACCAACAATGCTATTGCTAATAAGTAATTTAAGAAACAGAGAAAAGAGGTGGAACAAATGATACAGGACCTCACCACCTGTGGACAGACACAGCCAGGTTCCAGGACAGCAAGCAAAAATAAATCCAAAACCCCAAGGAGAAAACCCCCCCCCGAGCCTGCTTGATTTGTTCAAAGGCTTGATGCTGCTCAGGGCCACATTTGAAATTGTTTTTCTTACGAGTCACTTGGTAGAGAGGGCTGACAATTTGGCTGTAATTTGGGATATGCATCCACCAGAAACCCATGATGCCCAGGAAAGCTTGTGTTTCTTTTTTGCTTGTTGTTGGTGACATAGCTGTGTTTTATTGATCACTTCCATCAGGATCTGGCGACGTCCATCTTGCCATTTTACTCATAAGAACTGGATCGCTCATGCAGGTCCCTTAACCTTACTTTGTTTTATGGCAAAACCGGCTTTCAGCGGAATATGGATGATATTCTTCCCTTTCTCAAAAACTTCATCAGCTGTGTTGCTCCATACAATGATGTCATCAATGTATTGCAGGTGTTCAGGAGCTGGACCCTGTTCCAGTGTGGTCTGGATCAGTCCATGGCAGATGGTAGGAGTGTGCTTCCACCCCTGGGGCAGTCAGTTCCAGGTGTATTGGATGCCCCTCCAGGTGAAAGCAAACTGTGGCCTGCACTCTGCTGCCAAAGGAATAGAGAAAAAGGCATTAGCAACGTCAATCGTCGCGTACCACTTGGCTGCCTTTGACTCCAGCTCATACTGGAGTTCCAGCATGTCCGGCACAGCAGCGCTCAGTGGTGGCGTGACTTCATTCAGGCCACGATAGTCCACTGTCAGTCTCCATTCCCCATCAGATTTACGCACTGGCCAGATGGGGCTCTTAAAGGGTGAGCAGGTTTTGCTGATCACCCCTTGGCTCTCCAGCTGACGAATCAGCTTCTGGATGGGAAGCAAAGAGTCTCTGTTAGTGAGAGATCTGTGAGAGACCAGGCAAGACGGACAGCTGCTCAATTTCCTCCGTCTCTGTAGCAGCTATCCCAAAAGCCCACTGGTACCCTTTCGGGTCCTTAAAGTACCCTCTCTTGAGATAGTCAATGCCAAGGATGCATGGGGCATCTGAGCCAGTCACAATGGGGTGCTTTTGCCACTCCTTCCCAGTCAGGCTTATTTCAGCCTCCAGCACAGTCAGTTGTTGAGAGCCCCCAGTCACACCAGAAATGCTGATGGGCTGTACCCCCCTATAGCTTGATGGCATGAGGGTACACTGTATAGCTCTGTACTGCTGTGGCTCTGATGTGCCAGGCCATCGAATCCACACAGTCCAATAAACACGGTTGTCCCTTTCCTCCACCCTGGCTGGAGGCAGGGCCCCTCTAATACTCACGTGCCTCAGTCATGTCCTGGAGAAAGGGATTATTAGTCATGTCCTGGAGAAAGGGATTATTGGCCATGTCACATTGTTCATCCCGTTTAGATATGGGAGCAGCAACGTTTCTGGTAGGGTCCCCACTAGTAGATCTTTTCCCTTTCAGTTCACTTACTCATTCCTCCAGGAGAGAGGTAGGTTTTCAATCCCACCTCCTCATATCCTCTCCGTGGTCTCTCAGGTAAAACCACAGGGTACCCCGTGAGGGATACCTGTTGTATTCCTGTCTTGGACGAGAGGAATGCTTGCTTTTGATAGCCAAGACACTGGCCTGTGGAGGTGGGGAGCAGAACATCTCCTCCTGGTGTTCCTTAAACTCTTGTGACAGTCTCTCCACAGCTGAAACACAGGCCTGTATGGGGGAGGAGAGACTTTCCTCATACTCTCAGAATCGGCGGATCATCTCATCTACAGTTGGTGCCTCATCCTCTATCCAAGTTATTATTGAGAATATGCTAGAATATGAGGGTGGTGCAGTCCGGAATAACTTCTGCCACATGGGTCTGGTGTAGTAAACTTCATCTGGGTCGGTAGATGCTCGTGCGTTGTTTGGGTCTCGGTAAGCCATCTCCAGTACCGCTAGTTCTCTTAGGTACTGGATGCCTTTCTCCATGCTGGTCCATCTGCATAGCTGTTATGGCACACTTTCTCTAAAAGGGTACCTCTCCTTTACGCTGGTCAGGAGTAGTTTCCAAAGGCTGATGTTTTGTGGTCTATGTCCAATTGTTTTATCAATTCCCCCTTCTCCGGTAAGTGACCCCAGCTGCTTGGCTTCTCTGCCCTCTAATTCCGTGCTACTGGCCCTGTTATCCCAGCAGTGGAGCAGCCAGGTCATATGTTCACCTGGGCAACGGCTGTAATCTCTATGGATGTCCCGTAGCTCCCTCATTGATAAAGACCGTGTGGTCACAACGGCTTCATCCTCTGTTTCCGACTCTTGAGAAGGCCCTGCTCCCATCTCCTTATTGTTTGTTTCTGTCACCCAGGATGGCCCTGCTACCTCACCATCCTCGACTATGCGGACTGATTTTCCTTTTAATCTAGAAAAGTAATACAGAAAAGTTGATATGTGCAATCAAGGAGGATGAGGTCAAGTAGCATAAGTAGTAACTGCTGGAAGAAGTTTAACGAGAGGAAATGACCTCAAGTTGCACCAGCAGAGGTTTAGATTGGATATTAGGGAAAATGTCTTCCCAGAAAGGGCTGTCAGGCACTGGAACGGTCTGCCCAGGGAGGTGGTGGAGTCACCATCCCGGGAGGGATTTGAGATGTGTGGGTGAGGCACTTAGGGACAGTGCTGGGTTGATGATTGGACTCGATCTTAAAGGCCTTTTCCAACCTAAACAATTATACGATTCTATGATTCTAAAAAAAAAAAAATTCATTTAGGTTTAGAACAGAATAAATGTATGTGTAATTTTACCACATCGTGAATTTTGTCTGCATTTTACCTATGGTATCATTAAGGATGAAGATTAGAAGATAGCTACCATTAAAGCAACGGCATAAAAACCCACTTTGTTACTATTAAGTGTTATTAGTGACTTAAAAAGCTTTAAGGAGCAACAAACTAGTTTAAAATTCTAAGTTATGTCCAATCAGTAGTAAAAAAAAATAAATATAAAAGGCATTTTGGCTATGCAGCAAAACTTGATAGATATGTACTTGTGCCAAATGCACAGCTCACTCCTGCATCTCTTAAAGTTTTATTTCCACGTCAATGAAATCATGTCAACCACAAGGATTGCCTGATGCTAGAGTTCCAATCCATGCAATTAAATTTCCATTTACAATTGTCACAATTAGCACTTAGTAACTGTGCTGGTTTCAGGCAGGAATGAGCTCCTTTACTTCACAGTGCTGTCAGCTGGCCCAGAGCAGCTGAGAGAGTTGTCTCATTCCATGGTATGTCAGGCTCAGGGCATATAGCTTGATAGCTGGGTGGTTAGCTCCGTTGTTGTTAGCTCTTGGAACGGTTGTTAGCAGTGGGGCAGGTTCCTTTTTTAGTGAGTTGGTGGGGGTCAGCTGGCTTTTTGTCCCAGTGGTGGTGTGGTTCTGGGGCTCTCAGGCAGGGACTGCTCGCTGCTCTGGGACCTGGCTGTGTGTTGGTTGGCACATGGTGAACTATTGTATCATATGTTCTACTTTCTATTATTTTAATTACTTAGTAGTAGTAGTGTTGTTAGTGTTAGTATCACTATAATTTTCATTTATATTATTAAATAGTTCTTATGTCCACTTTACACACTTTCCTTGTCTTTTCCTCCAACTCTCTTTCTGCACTGGGGGAGGGGAGGAGGTGAGTGAGCAACTGTGTGATACTTACTTAATTACCAGATAAGGTTAAACCAAAACAGTGACAAAAGCAGATCAAGTAATTTCTGATCCCATGCTTTCTGCTAATTTCCTCCCTGGCACTGTAGTATCTTGCACCTCCTTTTCTGCTTGCATGAATTAGATCAAGACATTAAGCTGGCTTCAAAATTGGGACATTAATTGCCTGATCTAGTTCACTAAGTGACTCAATAATTTTACTGGCATGACTGCGGAGGGTGGATGGTACAGCACAGAGGCAAGAGCCTGAGCTGGAGGGGCAGGACAGACGTGTTGGGAATGGTCACAAACAGGTTCCTACTGAACATTCTCATGTGAAAACATGCTGTTGGTCACCTTGGCCTAGGAACCAGCAACACCCGCAAACCACTGCAGCGATGTCCTAACAACATTTGTGGGTGAAATGAGAGACCGGGAAGATGCAGAAGGAAAAAAAAAAAAGAAAAACTACAGCAGAATCTGTATTACTGTCGGTTGACACCCCTCTGTGATGTGGGGGTGAGGCTCTGTGGCTACCAAAAACCCCACAGTGGTTTTCAGAGATGTTTTGGTTCCCTGGCCAAATACCAGGTTGGGTAATAACACTCCACCCACTTACGATTCCCTTGGCATTTTCACTTGATCATGATGTTCCCAGCTTCCTGACCTGAAAATTGTTGTGTACTATTTCTGTGCACTGTTTAAACAGATGCCACATTCCAACCCAGATATTGCTTGATTTCAGAGCTGGGTGACATGATCCCTATAGTAAATGCTACTGGATTTTAATCCCTGCAGCTTCTGCTTAAAGTAAAATACTCAAAGTCTTCTCAGACCATAAATACCCTTGCACCATGTTTCAGCGTGCAACTATGTGCTTAAAGTAGAAGGGCCTGGACTATCCAGGGCTGTTGCTTGGACTACCACATTTAGGTGGAAGTGGAGAGCTTCCTACTTTCGAAACCAAGGATTTATTTCTCAAGAACTATATACTCGGGTTGTCTTCTTCTCTGTTATCTCTTAAGGTTCGTGGATTGTTGGTTCAAACCCCACCTTTGGAATTCCCAGTACATTTGTTCCATGTGGGAGATTAGGTCCTGATACGTACTTGGAAGAAACAGAAGCTTCAACCTGAGTGGGAAGGACCATTCCATGTACTGCTCACCACTGAAACAGCTGCAAGAACCGCGGAAAAAGAGTAGACACATTATACACGAGTAAAGGCATCTACTGATCCTAATCTTTGGGAAGCCATCCCGACAGAAGATCCTTTAAAAGTCAGATTTAGGAGAAAGGACTTGTGAACATTTTCTATCCTACAGAATAATGAATGTGACCTGTAATTGGGAAGAGGGGTTGGCATATACAGAGTTAGACTGTCCTCAAGAGGGACTACTACTTTTTAAGGTGTATGTTGGATGATTATTGGAATAATTCTTTGTATTAGAGTAATTTGTAAGCTAACCTGTTATTTTATAAAATACCTAAGGAGACTGGGTATCCAATAAGAGGACCAGTCCAGATCTCCAAATTGTGGATCAAAATGCTGGATTGATCCAGTGCTGGGAGGTGATTTATATTGTCTAAATTATAAGTTTCAGAGAGAATCTGATAAATTGAATACATAATGAGAGGTGATATTTCTATTGATAACAATACGGATTATTCGTTTAGGAACATCATGAAAAGGAAACTTACATATCCAACTATCTCAGAACATTTGCCGAATCCTGGATCGGCAAATAATTTTTATATTGCTGGATAATTGCTGGATCGGTACTCAACTTCCAAAATATTCAAGCCAAGGGATACTTTTGATAGGGGACCCCTTACCCTCGGGTTCCTATCAACTAGTTCAAGGTGTACGGAATAAACCAATAACCTCTGTATTTCAGAATATTACATTGTGGAGGAACCTATCAATGAGGGAATAGAAGTTAAAGTAGAATGCTTTAATCAAACGTGGCCTTGTTTAATTAGTAACGAATGTGGAACAGATGTAGGGACATTCAGAAACTGCGCAAAAATGGAAACTAACTGAACTCCTGGAAATAATTATGATTCCATGAGATGGAATAGTAATATGGCAAGGGCGATCAAAAGCCTCAACTACACTGGATTACCCACTTCCATAGAATTAAGAGAGTTAACAATCCTCTGGTTGAAAGAGGAATGGTATTCCACAGTATTATAAAATGGATGATCCCTTCACCGGGGATAAGTGAATTAGAGAAACCTATTGTTAACATCTCTGCTGTAATTGAAGAATTAGAAAATTGTAATATGGACACAATCTGGGCTTTGCAAGAAGTAACCAGCCTGTCAAAGGTGGTGGTCCAAAACAGAATGGCAGTGGATTTATTGTTAGCTGCTCAGGGAGGGGTATATACTGTCATCAATACCATCTGTTGTATGTATGTGGATCAATCAGGAAGAATTGAAACTGACTTGCATAAAATTTGGAAACAAACCAGTGTCTTATGTGAGGTTGCTAAAGATGATAAGTCTTGGGACATTTGGGATAAATTAACCTCCTGGTTACCCGGATGGGGTTGGCTGAGACAATTATTTGTAGGAATAGTGGTAATAGTAGCACTATGTATCTTGATTTGTATCCTAATCCAGTGTAATAATCCCTGCATGATGTGCATTAAAGGTCTGTGTTCAAGAAAAGGATTATCAGAAGACCGATATGTGGCACTAATGCTGCAGAAATTGGAAAAAGAAGAATGTGAGGAAGTGCAAAAACAACAATAAGGATAAGAAAAGGAGGGAATTGTAAGAAACTAACTTTTTGTGTTTTTGCAGATGGGTCCTAGGCCTCAGTTTTATCATATGTTTGCATGAGCTGTTTTTCTTAGTCATCCTGAGCAAGGGCTAATTGGCAAGGTCAAATAAAAAAAAGAAATATCACCATCTCAGCAGAATGAAAACATTAAAAAATAACAGGTTGGCAACAAAGTAAAGAATTGCAGAATAAGATGTAACAAAGACATACCAAAGTGTTAATGTATTTTCTGTTAAAAAAAATAATTTAAAAGTTGTACAAAAGTATAGAAACACGCGTCAGGTAATCTGTGAACCTGGAGAACTCGGCCAATGAGGAAACAGGGGAGGGGGCTGAATGCGTCGGGAACTAGGGTATTTAAGATGCATTCTGTTGCTATTAAGTGCGCTCTCTCTCTCCTGCGAGGTGGAAGGATGTTCGCCATTGCAATTGTGAATAAAATGCTGCTTCACTGAGATTCTGCCTGAGCCGAAGTTATTGGCCTGCGAGCGTTTCTCACAGGCAGCCATCCGATGGACACACTTCCAGGCAGGTGATATTCCACTGTTCTGAGATCATCCTTTCCAGCAGCACTCCACTGCAAATGTATGGGATGGAGAGGCACAGGGCTAGGAAAGCCTGTGGAACTGTCTGTGTGCACACTTCTGCACGGTACTCATCAGCTCTAACTGGGCTGCACTGGAGGCACGCAAATGCCAGATGACAAAAGATACAAGATGTTTGGTATTATAAGCTCAAATCTCATGTCCTGTGGGGGCCTCTGGGTGAAATCTTCATTTTCTGTTGTTTAGCTCTTCATCTTCCTTTCCTGCCTACCACCAGGCACTGGGGGAGAGAGAAAGTCACGGGTTGAGATGCACTGCAGCGATGTGCCCCCTCCCGTGAGCAAGCAAGGCCAAGGGGCTCTTATCTTTATGGGACAATGTTTTCATGGCAGCCTTAGCTGCACAGAACCATCAGTGTGTCAGGGTAAATCATCCCTTGAAGGTGCAGATACACAAGGCTTTGGGGGCATAGGGCCAAGTGTAAGATGATGTTTCTAAAAGCCAAGAGCTGATGACAGTTTAAGTTGGAAGAAACTGGCCAAAGAAACCAACCTGGCAAAGAAAAACGCGAGACTGTAAAGAGGCGATTGCCACCACTGAGCAAATTCAGCAGCCAAGCTGTTAGAATACAAAGCATCAAATTAAGCAAGAATTAAGCACATTTTACTCTTGTATTACTTAAGCCCTGCACTTGAGATAAGATGCGCCATCGCTGCCCAGCGCCAAGGAAACCATTCCAAGAGTTTTCAAGACTCTCACTTAGACAGCGCCGAACTCCCACAACACACATACAAGAGTGGCACATCTTTTCATGCCTGATCCCACGTGTGCTTATGACATGAAGGGTAACGGTACCTTTAGTAAATCTGTTTCTTAACTAATACCGGGCGACTGGACAGCACAGACGACAGAGTTGCTTCTGTCAGACTCTAAGTATGTAAAACCTCTCTGCTCTTTTTCAACCAATATCTCAATGGTGGATTTTCAATTGTAAATCCATTTTTCCCCACTATTTCTTTTTGTGACATAAAACATTCAAGATTTTTATAAAAGAACAAAAAAAAAGAAGCTTCAGTAATTCTTTCTAGAGAGCACAAGATTTTAGAAAAACTATTTTACATGGCAAACCAGTTTTGTTGTTGTGTAATTTTTTTTAGACTTGATATTTTCTATTTTTAATTCATTTTTACAAAGAGCTCTGCTGATAGAGGGTCTGAAATGTTGATTTGGGGCTAGAATTAACTATCTAACATCAATATAAAGGTATTCAGTGTTTGTGTTCAACTTTAAGGGATACAATTTAACCATGGAATAAAATAGAACAAATTCTGGTGGTAGTGGTTTTTTGTATTCCAAATCTCTAAGCCAAGGTAAAGCAAATTACAAAGACACATCAATGGAAGAATGCCTTTGCACCACGGGCTAGCTGGTTTACATTTGTCAGTCCACACTGCTTTGTAACCACTTGGAAACAGGACAAAAAGCAGGGTACATAAGGTATATTAAGAAGCTCCAGGAGGTTTGTAGGTATTACTCTGTATTACTGATACCCCTAGAATACTCCTGCACATCAGACTAAATTTAGTTTCATTCCACCAGATCTACCACATGTTAAGGCTTTTTCTTTAAGACTTAATGACTTGTGAAACCCCCTGGTATCATTTGTTAACAATGAGACACTGCACAATTGGTTCCCAGGATAAATCCTACACTTGCGTTCACTCGCTCAAGACTAACAAGCTTTGATAACATAAACCCAAGCTAACACACAGACAGAGGCCCTTCCCACACCAAACTAGAAATAAAAGACACCACATTTCAGTTGTAATTTCAGAGGTGAAAAACCATCAGAGCTGAGTGACAAAGTCTGTTTGCTAGCAAGCGTGGGCAGCCACGACAAGAGCCTTACCTGAACAGATTAAGCAAGCTACAGTCCATAAGCATAAACTATTTCAACTCTAAAATATTTCTCTTGCGCTGCCACTGCTTATTTAGACGTACTAAAAACCACCGGGTACCTATGCCAAGATGTGATGCATTCCTGAAACATGAGTAACATCCAAAAAAACTCTGGATGATGCCAGGGGAAAGACAGCAAGTTAAAGATTGATTCCTTTCATTATAATAAAATGGCTTCCTATTTAGATCCCCAGCATAATTAAATGTATGACACATGGAAGTGCTGGAAACAGGCTGCTATTTCCTCGCTCTGCCACGGGTCACAGTTATAAAAGGCTGTATCATGACGTGCAAGAGTGAATACCTGCTATTATTAGTATTACTGCGTTACCAACAGCCTCTGAAAATAGGAGAGCCCTTTTTTTAAAGATATTGAACAGACCAAATGGGGAATAAGTAAAGAAGTAGCCTTGACAGGCGCAGGGGTCAATGCCTGAGAGATGCTTAACCAGGCCTGAGTTGAGAGAGGATCTGGAAAATAGAATCAATGCGCATAAGTGAAAGAACAGGTCAAGAACAGTCAAGAAGGAATTAAATGTGTTAGCACAGTTTCTGTCCCTTGTTCCATAAGGAATTACTGAAAAAAAAAAATAATTATCGGAACAAAAATGCAATAATCTTGCTATGAAGTTCCATTGTAAGTCTTCAAGAAAGAGCAGTGGGGCACAATGAGAAAACAGACTGAAATGGACTGCAGATCCACAACGTGGTGATTGAGTGAGCAACCGTAAATTCCAAAATATTCAAAATATTGTGCACGAGCTGATGTCACTTGCTTCCCAAGAGCTGAAACCACGCTAGTCACAAATTCAAATGAACACGTGAAGCTGTAAGTTCATGGTTTCTCATTAAAATTAGGAATCACCATATAGAAAGAACCATTACTGGAATCAATAATGCTGAGACTTGGATGTTCTTGATGACAGAAACTCATCTGTAATTGCAAAATAGAAGACAAAAATATGGCAAGAAATGGAACCCTCACCATTTCTACATGTTCCTACAGCCTTATTCATGTACTGCTTTGAAGCCACTCCTACCAGCTTCTGTTTTGTTTACACCCTTCTCCATCCTGAAGGATGCCTGTATAAGTGGCTCATGGCAAACTGTGAACTATTCACCTACAAGAGTTGAGCTGGACATTCACAGCTGTATTACGGAAGATGCTTAACCTGTTAGCGATATGTAGCTGCAATTTTTCTTTTAACCTAAGTGTCCATGTCTCTCCATCCTTCAGCATTAGAAGCAGCAGAAGGAACAAGAACTGTAAGCTGGTGGGGCAATTTTGCACAATAATCTGCTCTGTGACATAACAAAACCCCCTGACTTTTCCAATCGATATCTATGATTTCAGCACATGATACTAAAAGAGCATTCCATGTACCAAGCACAAGGATAGGCTGGGTGGAGAATGGATAGAGAGCAGCCCTGAGGGGAAGGACTTGGGGGTACTGGTGGACGAGAAGCTGAACACGAGCCGTCAGTGTGTGCTGGCAGCCCAGAAAGCCAACCATATCCTGGGCTGTATCAGGAGAACTGTAGCCAGCAGGTCAGGGGAGGTGATTCTCCTCCATCTACTCTGCTCTCGTGAGACCCCACCTGGAGTACTGTGTCCAGCTGTGGAGGCCCCAACATAAGAATATAGACCAGTTGGAGCGAGTCCAGAGGAGGGCCACCAAGATGATCAGAGGGCTGGAGCACCTCTCCTATTAAGAAAGGCTGAGAGAATTGGGCTTGTTCAGCCTGGAGAAGAGAAGGCTCCAGGGAGTCCTTATTGCAACCTTCCAGTACCTGAAGGGGGCCTACAAGGAAGCTGGAGGGGGGATGTCTTTTTACAAGGGCCTGTAGTGACAGGACAAGGGGTAATGGGTTTAAATTGAAAGCAGGGTGATTTAGACTAGATATCAGGAAGAAGTTCTTCCTGGAGAGGGTGGTGAAGCACTGGCACAGGTTGCCCAGAGAAGCTGTGGATGCCCCATCCCTGGCTGTCTTCAAGGCCAGGCTGGATGAGGCTTTGAGCAACCTGGTCTATTGGAGGGTGTCCCTGCCCATGTCAGGGGGGTTGGAACTAGATGATCTTTAAGGTCCCTTTGAACCCCAACCATTCTATGATTCTATGATAATACTCACTTGCAGTACGGGGAGTAGCACAGAGCTACGGAATCACAGAGCTTCTACGAGAAATAAACATGGGCAAAACTGAAAAAATCCATAACTCTTAATTTCTTTCTCTTAAAATCGGTCAAAACTTGAACTGCTATTTTAACAGAGCTCAGAAGATAGAGGAATTGGTGGGGCATCACTTTCATAAGGCACATAATCTATATATATTCTGCATACACACGCATAAACAAGTAAAACCGTGTACTCTGTACATTTTCTAACTACTGGTTCTTCTCTCTGCAGTTCTTCTTCCACAATTTTTAGTCATCTATCACACACACATCGCTACACTGATGCAATATATTCCTTTATTACTAACATTTCTGAATCTGTTTTCCCCAAGATGTACACTAGTGAACTAACTTCGAAGTAGCAGCAAATGTAACAAAGAATGACTCAAGGCAACAATGCCCCCAGTTTTCCATTCCATAGACAGACTACTTTCTGCTATTTCATACTCTACCCAAACATCCTGTACAGTTGGGCACAAGCCACTCTGAATGCTTCGGGGCAGCATGAAAGTCCAGGAATCCCCACAGGGCCTAGAAATTCATTGTAACTCAACCACATAACATGGTGTACTTGAATGACCAGAGAAAGCTTTTGAAAGCCACTAAGTGTTTATCCAACTCCTCATGAACTCTGAATAAATCCTTGGCTGTAGGGGCAGGCAAACAACAGTTAACATTTATACAAGCTATCGTTCCCATCAAGAGTGCTGGGGTTACATACAGTTACCAGCATCACAGCTCCTCCCCTCCAAGTGGAATTCTCCGCAGGCACGTCTTTATCAGCTGCATTCTAGAAACCTGCAGTTTAAGTCAGGCTCAGTCAAAATGCAGGATCAGGCTTTCACTGAAAAATGACATGCTAGAGCTCCAGCAGTACTCTGAAAATTCTGCTCCTCCTCAATGATGTGCGAGTTAATAAATTGCCAGGGATGAAAGGCAGAAGTCACATCAGGCACCTTCTCCAAGTATTCAGCTATATTGCTTTAGGACCCATCAACGTGTTTATTTTTGACCGTTATGCAGTACTGTAGGTATGTGGCTGATGGAAGAGGTTAAACAAGAGAACAGTGACAAAGAAACAGAACAGAAGTCTGAAAGTATCACGAGGCAGAGAAATGAGGTGGCACTAACGAAATTGGAGAAAGCATGCTGACATCTATTCAAATGAGATTTTCCAAAGCTACCAAGTCTGTTCTCTCAACCATCTGATCCAAGCAGCACTTATGTTCAAGTTTGTGCTGGGTTCAGTCAGGAATGAGTTAACTCTCCTTACCGAGGCTGCTAGGAAGCTGTGTTCCTGGATGCTGAGAGAAGTACTGATAAGGTCTTAGCTGGCACTGGGGAATGCCTGCACCAGATTCAAGGCCTTTCTCCGCTTCTGATACTGCAGCTGCATTCCCGGCTCTTGCTGTCTCGCTACAGGCAGTGTAGGGGACACACAGTTCAGACAGCTGACCCAAACTGACCAAGGAAGTATTTCATTCCAAAGATCATATTGTATCATATGTTTTATTTTCTATTATTTTAATTACTTATTATTAGTAGTATTTGTATATATTAATTTAGTTTTAATTAGTAAATAGTACTTATATCAATTTTACAAGCTTCCTTATTGCTTTTTCCTCCGATTCTTTCCCTCCACTGGAGGAGGGGAGGGGGCATTTGTGAGAGTGGCTTCATGGTATTTGGCTAGCTGGAGTTAAACCACAACAAAGTACAACCCACATTCAATGACTTTTTATTCTTGCCGAGACAAAGAACCTTGAGACTTGTAAATTTAAAGGTTAGAAAGAACACACTTGTTCGTAACTGATAGGACAGCCAAGATTATGCTGACTTAGTGGCCATCCACGCTGCCAGTTCTGACACAGACATGCCCATGCTTCCCTGCAAGAGCCCCTTTTCAACTGGATTATATTTGGCATAGATGAGGAACACAGTGTCTCAGTTCATACTTTGGATTGTTTGATTATTTATGCTATTACTAACCATTCCTCAGATATGACCTTTCAGAACTGATACAAAAAACCCCAACAAACCACCCCAAACAATCCATATTCTTATCCTAGCTCATACCTTATGACAGGCAACCAAAACCACACTGCTTTGAACTGTTTCACTGGGTCACTGATTTTTTCCTCAAATGTAACTTGTTTCTGATGGAATTTGTGAAGTTATGAAAATTCAACTTAGAATAATGTGAATTTTTAATTAATTCTTCAAGAAAAGGATAGTTACTAGCTCATGTAGATCAGTCAATAATATTTACTGCAAGGTTCTTTATGGTGGTAATTATTAATTTAAATTTCAGTAGGTAAAAACCCAGAAGGGTAACTGGTACTACAATCTCTCAGGGTGAAAATAAAGAACACAGGGAAAACACCTTGAAAAGTTTGTTTCATGGTGTGCACATTTTTCTGAAATCAGCTACCAATCTATTTTGTTTGTATCCTGAAATTCTGACCAATGGATCGATGTTTAGATATTTAAAATGTGGTTATACAAAAAGCAGGAAGGCCAGCACTCCAGAAATATTTGCTGCAAATGTTTGGCAACACTAATCCTGTAAAAATCAGGAACATAACAGGCAGGAGAGGGTACTCTCCAGCCCCAAGCCCACAGAAACCCATTTGAAGGAGACAGAATTTGCTATGGAAGGGAACACAAGGAAAACACACACATGGAGAATGGACCTGGCGCTGCAAACTGACCACTCTAAATTCTTTTCTCCCTCCTCCTCCCGCATCTGTTTTGGCTGGCAACCGACACATGAAATCCAACTGATGTCTCCTGCCCAATCCAGCTCTGCTGCACTCGCTGCTCGAGGCAAACACAAACCCGAAAAGCAGGCGGACAGCTCTGCGATTTGGGGACAGGAGGGGCAGTTCATGTGAACATTCTCCCCCCGCCCCCAGACTGCCACCCTGTTGCTGCACATTCCCAGCTCCAGCTCTCCAGTGTCAGGGCAGCGCGTGGTGGCTCACAGTGTCAACGCACCGGGAACAAATGCGGAACACAGCAGATGTACAAAGCATCCTGGATTTTGATGTCAGGTGCGGGGACAGGTCAGGTGCAAGCTCTCGGAGACCAAGTGTGGTTTGCAAACAGGCTGGGATGTCCCAGGGGAAAGGCAGGCATCGTGTCCTCCCACATAACACTTTTGGGGACAGACTTGCCGCATACCCTTAACTGCCTTCCTGTTTCCATGTTCTTCTACCTCGATGATGGAGGAACTATTTAAGGTAAGATTCTACTCCATAACTCCCAATATGTAGTAAATTAGATGTGTATTGTAATAATGCCAAGTTTAGTATCAGGAAAAATTAGGCAGGATTGATAAATTTCAAAAATATCCGGTCCTACTGTGGGATGAAGATGCATCTATTTAATGGAAAATTAACATATTTTACATTTTTACATAGAGATATACTCTGCGAAGCTGGGACATTAGTTAATTGAACCAAATTCATAGTATTTACAAGCCTATAGAGGGAGAGCAACCAAATTCTCTACAGAAACCCTTCTCTACCCCCTTTTTTATTTCTCCTAACAGCAAACTAAATATTAAAGAACCAGCCCAATGCAATGATAATTCCCTAAAATAAACCCACCACCAGGTTTACTGTGTGAATGGCAACAGGCAAACACAGTTTTATATTTAGTTCTCTCGTTAAATATAAGGTTTGCTTTCACTTAAGATGTTTGTACTAGGGTGGATGTTGCAAGGCCAAAAAGATATTACAAAATGGTGCTGTCAGACAAAGCCAAATCTATTAAGAGCAGTTTCCCACATCTCAACGGTTACTGTAAGGTTTTCCCATACACAGCTAGTGTATTGTTATCTGCATCTGCAAAGAACAAAAATTGATACTTCACTTGCTGAGTTAAGACCAGGCATTTTAATACAGTAAATTAAACCCCACGTAATAATCAAAATTATCTCAAATAATGACACCAAAAATTAATTGATTTCTGAAAACCCATTTGGTTTTGGCTTTAAGCACCAAACTGTAGCTGCTTTTTTGCATTTCATACTTCATGTATTAGTAAAAACTTTCAGAAGTTGCTAGTATACAGCCTCGCTACAAAGAAATGGCAACTGTTTGAAAATGGAAATGTAATTTATTTCATTATGAAATTTTTATGCCCAGAATTGACTCACAAAAGCATATTTAGGCCCTGAATTATATCCAAACTTATAATTAATTAGGTTTTAAACTCTACTTCCATTATAATTCCTAATATTCCTCATTTTACTTGTTCTTTTTTAGTGTTGTACGTGTGACCACACAACTGACTGGAGACCCAAAAGGGCAGCGTCAGAAACAAGGAGAGTGACTATTCAGTGGATGTATGTTAAGATACAAAACTAATCACAGGCTTGGCATCAGAGTTGCTTTCTAAAATTCAGAATTAGATCACTCTTAAAATAAAATGTCTGTCTACCATAATACCATTCATCTTGGCATCAGGAGAACACCTTCAACACATTTCTGAATGCAAAGCAATGAACTAAGCAATTTTTAAGTACGCTAATATCTCACCGCCAAAGAAAAAGCAAAGCCTGCCTTTTCAAAAGTGTGTCAGCCCGAGTGACACCGGAAACACGAAGACAGATTTGCCTGTCTCCTGCCAAACAGTCCTTCCTCCCTGACAGTTGCTATGCAAACCGAACCAACCTCTGACGGAGAGTACAGACTGTCTCGTTAGATGTACAACCCTCTGCAGCACACCCCTTCAGTCGACAGCCCTCATTTACTGCATCATTCCCAGAGAAGTATGTTCAGGGAAAGCTCAATTTACAGTTCAGAGTGGGTTTGGGTTTTGGGTTTATTCCCCCAGAGCAGAATGCTAACACTTTATCTACAGCAGGAAACAAAGCAAACAATCAGCAGTATGTTGCCAATACATGAACAAACCAAAATAATTGCTTACTTTAAAATATATGAGAAGTTAAAATTCTTCCAATGACTCAGAAATACTGATAATCGCAGAAGCTGACAAACACACTCGTGAGGATGGGAGGACCTGCTACTATTTCTGAAGATGTTAGACATTTCTGCGTGCTCATCTGTCAGTCGAGAACAGGCTGAAATATATAGTAAATCGAGACCTACAGACTTGTCGCTGAGCACGAGTTCTGCAGTGTAGATGTGCTGACGGTAAGCTTGGTAATACTGGCAAATAGCTAATACTGTGCTTTGAAGGTGTATTGATTCAGCAAAGCTTGTGTCTGCCCCAAATTCTCCATCTTCCATCTCTGCCTTCCCTTGTCCTGTTTCAAAGGATTATTTGATGGCTGCTGTGCTTCAAACAGAACTCAAGCTGGAATTGCTGCACTGCGATTATGGTTTGGGATTTTGTCCCACACTCCAGCAGATACATGCTTACATGTAGAATAATGTTTAAGTATGGCCCATAGCTATGGTGAAAATGAACTCTGAGTAGCCAATCTGAGCAGCTTGTGTTTACCTTAGCAGAGCTATTAAACTGAAGCCTTTGGAAGTGCTACAGCTAATTGTGAGGACAGGGTAGTAAAAGGAAGCTCATGGTGCAGCTTCAGTCTAGTCAATGGCAGAAGCCCTAACAGCTTCAGACTGGTCAAGATTTGGCCACACACCTTCAAACCAGACAAAAATCTTGTAT
Source organism: Rhynochetos jubatus (assembly GCA_027574665.1). Taxonomy (NCBI): domain Eukaryota; kingdom Metazoa; phylum Chordata; class Aves; order Eurypygiformes; family Rhynochetidae; genus Rhynochetos; species Rhynochetos jubatus. The sequence goes on along the minus strand of CM050689.1, from coordinate 7,708,320 downwards.
TGCTGTCTGAATCTTCAACTCATGCACGTGACACTCAAGTGAGTTGGACCTCCCAGAAGGCCAGGCACAGACACCTTTGCTATCTTCAGTTTACAGTGCTTACGATCAGTTCTTTACAGGGAGCAAACCCTACCCCTCTTCTTTGCCCAGTCTCTCATTTATGTGTGGCAGGTTTCCTCTCAAGCTGCAGGAACAGAAGCCTGTTGCTCTGACTCACTGCACAGCACAGCTGAGAGTGAGTCAAACGGCAGCGCAAAGCTCTCCTGACATACAAAAGGTCATTTCGCAAGTCTGGGAACGAACGGGGAAAGCTGATAATGTCACAAGTATTGTAAACTATATAAATAACTAAAATCTTTCAGAGTTACGCTGTCGCTTGATTCGTGAGTCTTGTGGAGTATCTCTTGCAATCCTATACCTTAAACTATCAAGTGTTACAAAACACCTTCCTGCATCTGAGCCTAGAAACCTGTATTATGGAGTACTGAATTCTGAAAAGCTGAATGTGAGCAAACACAGCACTGCATAGCTGCAAGCTGCATCACCAAACACACTGCTATAATTCCCCAGCAAGTATAGCTCACTTGTGTTTATAATAATTCAGCGTGCTGGCAAGCACACTCTGATAGTTTCTAAAAATAATCAAGTGTTAGTAACACAGTGGCCACGGCAGCCTCCACTTTCTGATCTTTGAAGTGAGAGCACAAGACTGCTTATGTCAAAGGAGATTCTGCTCATCCTTTCAACAAGCAAGTTTAGTTCCACTTTCACAGAATTTGAAGCAAATAAATGTCTTGTGGAAGCAGGATTCTGTGATTATAAAACCATGCTGGAAGCAGATTTCAAGTAACTAAATGGTTAGCATATTTGTAATTTTAAGTCTTTACAACACTAAGTACTGAAAGATAAATGTATTACTGCTAAAATGCACAAAATGAGAAGTTTTTCACTATCCAGGATGATCTGTACAAAATGGCCTGGGTGTAATTCTTAGCTTTGATAATAATGCTTTCAAATTTATTTAGCAACATGAAAATATTTTAAGTAATTGTTCTTCAACATAAACCCTCAAATAATATTGCTGTCCCCACATCTTGATACACTATGGTTTCTATTTACAGGATGTGGAGTAGAAATTATTTTAAAAGCAGAAAAATGATGTAAACTGTTTTGAACACTCACCTGAGGTAAAATTTAGGCTGCAACTTTCTCAAGAAGATTATTATCAGCCTCTAAGGGCTTGTTTGAAAGGATTTTAACTGTTTGATGAATACCTTCTTTTTTCATTTCAAAGTAGCTGGCTTTCAATACTAAAAGCATCTAAAATACCATATTCCAGAGTTTGATGCTCGTGTGTGTGTCCAGCAATCTGTTGGATACAAAAGCTAATGATGAATAAGGAGGCTCTTGTTGCTTTATTTATTACAGTGATTATATGTTATTCTTTGCCATTAAAAAAAACTCTTTACATAGTAGGATTGAGAATGTAAGAGTTCAACAAGTATGGGAAAAGAAGGTCATAGAAATTTATAGCTGACTGACTCTTTTACCAAAGATAAAAATCCCACCTTGTAAACAAGTTTATATTCTCTGATTCTTTTCTAGATCACACAAAGCAGCCTAGAAATGCCAGTCGCCCAGGAGGTTACTACTCTTAACCAAGGATGAAAGGGAAGATGAAGCTTTCTACCAACACAAGTGGAAATCTCTGAACTGGCACCAGCGTACAGTGCAGTCTGTATTTTATCAGCATAACTCATTAGAAGCAAGCTTTTCTTCTGACTTTCACTTCCAACAAACTGTACCCCCTCGCCCCCAAGGCTGGAACAGGCAGCACAACAGGCCTGCAAACCAGAATGGTATTTGGCAACTATAATGCTAAATTGCTCCAGAACTCGCTTTTCCCACCTATGTAAGACACAGCCCCGCACTTTGCAAGGGTTATAACATCAAAGGATTGCAGTAGAGCCAAGGGGACTTTTTCCCTTTTTATTTATTCTTTCTTTTTGGAGACAGAAGCCTGCATGGCCAAACTGCTGACCTTATTAATGTATGTTTCTGTAAATAATTGCTGACTTCTGGAGCTACCAGTGCCATCCTGTTACATGAAAAAGCAGATAAAAGCACCAGGTTTTAGAGGAATGTATGCAGTAATACATTTTACAATGAGATTCAATCTGGAAACTAAGTAAGCAGGATACATTTGAACACATTAGAACACATTACACATTAGAACAGCTTTTTGACCTAGAACAGCCATAAACCATGCATTCCTAAATTCTTCATTCCTTGATAGCTTATCTCAAATAGGAAACCAGCTAAATAATACAAAAAGCAATCGAGCCCCTGGATCTGGTTTATTACCTGTAATTTTCTGTAGCTAGATCTATACCAAAGTTGCTCTGGCTGGCACCTGTGTCAGCATTTCCATTATAAATGGAGGGCCTTATAAACTCATTTTTAAAGGGATCACTGTATACTGAAACTCAGCATACAATTTTTCCATGCAGGAGTAAATAGTTTATTACTGCTGCTAAAAAAAAAGTGATGCTATTTCCAGCTCTTCTGACCAGAAATTTTATTCTGGTTTCTTTACAGAGAAATACCAAAAGATACAGCCTTCAGGGAGAAAAACACCTAACAACGAAGTCTAATAAAATCCAGAATTGCTTCCCAGAGAACGTAGAGAAGGTGTAGGAATAGGGTACAGACAGCACTGTCAGTTCTTCACTCTGACTAAAATTTACGTATGGATGTCTTGATTCTGCGAGCTGATGTACACTACTTGCAACATGCTGCTTGTCCTACACTCACATGAAAAAAGAGAAAGTAAAGACCAAACCCGAGTCTGCTCCTTGTTACTTTCCTTCTTGTGAAGGACAGGCTGGTGAATGACCACAGGAGTGGGCAAGAGCAGCAACACTGAAAATTACGATCTCTCTTTGTGGACTAAGTTTTTCTTGTGCTGATGAGCAACACAAACCATTTGGTGTCTCAATACCATCCCAGGAAAGAGACTTTCAGACTTTGCTATAGTTTATACTGAAACACTGAAGGATTATTTATTTTTTTTTTAATATCTAATGGATCAGTTTATGTACAAGAGTAAAAAACCAGAAAAAACAATACAGAATTGATTTTCATACTAACCAAATACGTCTCTTATTTCACAAATCGCACAGGTAAAAATACAGAATGATGCTATTCCTCCATCGCGCTTTTTAATCGCCCTAAGTGGCAGGTGCCTTATCAATTAATGCGTAGCGCAGGGCAAGTACAGACAAGTGCTACGTGTTCATTATAGCTAAATCAGGCCCCAGGATGGAACTGCTAGTTAAGAATTTCTTCTGTTCCAACCCACTGAATCCAAGACAGACTAGCACTCTGAAACAAATGGATAAGGAAAGTAAATACTATGGGAGAAATACGGCCTAAAGATATGTCCAAATGGAAGCTCTTCTACAAATTCCTCATTTTCTGAGAATTGCAAACACTGAAATTTATTTCACTTTATGTTTTATTTAAGTGCATTAATTTTTTTCCAATGTGTAAAATTGAATAAAACTGTATTTTCCTAATTTGTTTTTTTTTTTTCCCCCTGGCCATAAAAAATCCATGCCAAGACTTCCATATCATAGACTATGAATATCTTGGAGCATGGCGTGTAAACAGCTTTTTTTTTGACAGAAATAGGATAATAGTAAACACCAATGTATAGGGCAAGTTAACTTGCATTGTTTCCCTTTTATTTGATAATATATGATCTAGTATGTCATAATCACATCCCTTTTCTGACAAATCACTGTCAATACATCAGCTGATGGGTCAGGTTTATGTACTTTTCTGCATGGAGAATTTATTTATACCTATTTCTGAAGATAAGTTCCTATATGTCTGTCCAACTAAGAAATATTGCAGTAGGGTTTCACTGTGTAAGGAAGGCCTACAGAAGTATTCAATTCTTCAGCTATGCATTTCTAACCCTAGACAGAGCAGATATGTGCATCTTTTATAAACACTACTCAACATTAGATACTCTTTTAGTAACACTGTTGAGCACTAGAACATTTTCACCAGCAGTTCCTTTAAATCCATCAGCAATCTCGTTGACCTGCTTACTCATAGGCCAACACCACAAATAAACAATCCCTGTACGATTAGACAGATTCGACTCATGGCTCTTTTAGTGGGATACAGAAGAGAATGGTTCAAGGTTTCAAACTTGCCTAGCAGTAGCAATTATTTGCTGAATGGATTGCTATCCATTCTTCACAAAGTTTTGCCCTCGTGGAAGTCTATTCCATGTCAAGGAAGTCACTAAGGTAAAGAGAGGTTGCCAGCAAACTTTATACACGGAAGAGGTATCACCAAAACTAGGAAAATGGCGAGCGGAATGAGAGAGCTAAGAGCAGCATTCATCCCGTCTAGAAAAAAAAGACACTGTCCAAATTCATTGTGCTATATGCCATAAGACAGCAATGCATTAAAATGAATTATTATATGATTCTGCATAAGAGGGAAGATTTTTCCTCATCTGCGCTGCAGTCACATAATTGTCAGGTGCTAATTACTAATTTTGTAAAAGGATTCCAGCCAACAACTCTGCCTTCCCCCCCGCCCCCGCAGCTTTATCAACAGTAGCTGGCTCTGCTCTAAGTGATAAAAATTATCATATGCAAAGCTCACCACTGACACATCTCAAATCCACTGCCTCAATGACAGCCAGAAGTCTCCCAGGAAAGCATTTCCATTAACACAACGGAACTGCTAAGCCTCTCCCCACCAAAACTCGGGGTATGGAAAGAAGCACAAAGTTTGGAATTACCTATGGCAGAGGATGGCACAGCCTTTCAGAGAGGAGGCAGCAGAGGAGAAGCAGTTTTAGGTCCTTAATTCCAATGAGTCACACATCCTTCAGATCAATTTTTTAACCATTTAGAGTCCATATGAAAAGCATCACGTACATGTGTTCACCCAACCCTGCTTCCCCTTCCATATAAAGGAAATTTGCCAGACAGAGTCTCAGCTAGAGTTTAGGCGATCAGTCATGAGTTTGCCACACAGAACTGCATTTATCCTACCCTGTTCTTTTTGGCTTAGATGACCTAATCCCAGCTGATATCTCAGGAGCATAAGTAGATTCTCTTTCACAACAGTACTTATTATCATAGAATCATAGAATGGTTTGGGTTGGAAGGGACCTTAAAGATCATCTAGTTCCAAACACCCTGCCATGGGCAGGGACACCCTCTGCTAGACCAGGTTGCTCAAAGCCTCATCCAGCCTGGCCTTGAAGACAGCCAAGGATGGGGCATCCACAGCTTCTCTGGGCAACCTGTGCCAGTGCTTCACCACCCTCGCTGTGAAGAATTTCTTCCTGATATCTAATCTAAATCTACCCTCTTTCAGTTTAAACCCATTACCCTTTGTCCTGTCACTACAGGCCCTTGTAAAAGGGCCCTCCCCCAGCTTTCCTTGTAGGCCCCCTTCAGGTGCTGGAAGGCTGCAATAAGGACTCCCTGGAGCCTTCTCTTCTCCAGGCTGAACAAGCCCAATTCTCTCAGCCTTTCTTCATAGGAGAGGTGTTCCAGCCTTCTGATCATCTTGGTGGCCCTCCTCTGGACTCGCTCCAACCGCTCAATAACCTTCTTATGTTGGGGGTCCCAGAGCTGGACGCAGTACTCCAGGTGGGGATCTCACGAGAGCAGAGCAGGGGGAGAATCACCTCCCTCAACCTGCTGGCCACACTTTTGATACAGCCCAGCATACGATTGGCTTTCTGAGCTGCCAGCACACACTGACAGCTCATGTTCAGCTTCTCGTCCACCAGTACCCCCAAGTCCTTCCCCTCAGGGCTGCTCTCCAGCCATTCTCCACCCAGCCTGTACTTGTGCTTGGGATTGCCCCGACCCAGGTGCAGGACCTTGCACTTGGCCTTGCTGAACTCCATGAGGTTGGCAGAGGCCCACCTCTCCAGCCTGTCAAGGTCCCTCTGGATGGCATCCCTTCCCATCAGCATGTCGATCGCACCACACAGCTTGGTGTCATTGGCAAACTTGTTGAAGGTGAACTCAATTCCACCATCCATATTGCTGACAAAGATGTTGAACAGCACTGGTCCCAATACCGATCCCTGAGGATGGCTGCCCATTGCTGGTCTCCACTCAGACATCGAGCCGTTGACCACCACTCTGAGTGCAACCAGCCAGCCAGTTCTTTATCCATCGAGAGGTCCATCCGTCAAATCCATGCCTCTCCAGTTTAGGGACAAGGATGCCGTGTGGGATGGTATTGAAGGCTTTGTACAAGTCCAGGTAGATGATGTCAGTTGGCCGTCCTCTATCCACCAAGGTCGTGACCACATCATAGAAGGCCACCATATTCATCAGGCACGATCTGCCCTTGGTGAAGCCATGTGGACTGTCACCAATCACCTCCTCATTTTCAATGTGCCTTAGCATGGTTTCCAGGAGGATCTGCTCCACGATCTTGCCAGGCACAGAGGTGAGACTGACTGGCCTGTCGTTTCCCGGGTCCTCCTTGTTTCCCTTTTTAAAGATGGGGGTTATGTTTCCCCTTTTCCAGTCAGTGGGAACTTCACCAGACCACCACGACTTCTCGAATATGATGGATAGAGGTTTCGCAATCTCATACGCTAGTTCTTTCAGGACCTGTGGATGTATTTCATCAGGTCCCAGAAATAATTTTATTCTAAAATTATTTCTAAGAAAGGAAAAGAAAAGTTGAGTTGTGAGAAATGCAAACTCACAGAGTGGAGAGTTGCAGTTTCTGTTTGTTAACTAAATATAATTCAATACCACTACCACAACGTTTTGTTAGGGCACTATGTGTTTTTATCACAAGACACCTTTTTCAGGTCTCTAGAACAGTTGTCCAATCCATGAGAATTTTGAAGTGTTTCCCACAAATCTAGCTATGCACTTGCAGACCCAAACTCTAACCAACGTATTTGCTATATGCCACAGTACATACACGCACTGAGCAGTAGCCTATTTCATTACATGTAAAATAAGTCATCAAAAGTATTTGTAGCAAGGCTTCCAAATAAAATTGGACAAAGCTTATACTTAATATTTTATAATGACTCGTAATGAAATACATCCTGCTTGCCCAAAAATGCTTCTGCCTGAAACAGAAGATATTTGAAAGGTCATAAACACTTGGTAGCAGCAGGACTGCAGACTCCTGCTTGAATGTTTTCACCCAAGATAAATAAGGCTGTAGCAGCTGCTGCTTGCAGCCCTAGGCCAATGCCCTATATCAATCACATACCCACAAACCTGCTGAACTGGAAGAGTCCAGAATTGGGTTTTTTTTTACGTTAACTGCTATAAAACATGGCAAGTTTTTCGCTCAGCTTAATAGAACAAATATTTCAGGCACACCCTTACTTACCTTAGCATCATGGGGCCTCCAAACAAACTTCTGTGGGATAGATTAAAAATGACACCTTACTGAAGAGTGTTTTATATGTTGACAAAATAAAGCCCAACGTTCACCAAAATACTTTCATTCCCCACACTTCCCATGGCTCCTTGTCTAGCCAATCACCTCTAGTTCTGGGCTTATTACAAATATGAGAAAACACTACAAAAAAAGGTTTAAGTTTCAATTAATTCTTTCTTTCTGAAACTTTTTGCACTAAAGGTGGCAAGCACCGTTTGGCCTGAGTGCCTCTAACTGCCGTGCTTCATGGCTACCTAAAATTATTTCACATGGTAGCTAAAACAAAGAGCACGTAGGAACAAATTTCCTAATTGTCCTCTGGAAACAGAGGTATGTCTTTGGTCTGTGAATTTCTACTACAGGGAAAATGAAAGAGGTGACTTCAGGGTGATAGATCCTTTAGGAAAAGGAGAACTGCAGCAGAGACTCTGAGACACACCACTATAAATCGCACAGATCTGTAAGTCTCTGCAGCTTCTGCACCAGGTTTGCCATACTACAGCTACTTACACAGTGGGCTAGGAAGGAGCTCCACAAGCAGCCAGCACTGGAAAGGAACAAGGGAAGGTAGATAGGAAAGGAAAAATCAGACATACTTTTTCCATTTCATTTGTCGTATGAGATTTAGGTTCATTTTAGTAGAACACCTGCACTGTGCTGGATATGTGAAAGTCAAATGAGGAGGAAAATGAGTTAAGTTTCTGCATTTCAGATTTTCCTGCTGAAATGTTCTCAGGCTGGCAGGAAAGATACCATACAACCCTAAACAAAACTGCTGGCTGATGGAGCCCGCAATGAAACATGGACTAGCAAGGTATTATTTTTATTTTACTTTGTAAAAACAAAAGCTTTGGGATACTTTGTGATTTTCTACTTGCAATGTCTACTGAAGAGCTAAAAAAAAGGTTATGCTGGAATAACTTGGAGACTATCAGCTTTTTTGGAGGCAAGCTGCAGAGTCATCAGAGTCACTGGCCTCAGGGCAGTGAGCAGCTGTCTTTCCTTACTGCATTTCACTGAAAAAAGCGCAGGAGGATAGGAAAGCATGAGCAACAAAGACCAAAAGCTCTTAGTGAATCTGTTTTCACAGCTGGAGACAGAGCACTCACTATTCTATATACAGCATCACTGAGCTTAGGAACTCAAGTGGGCAGTGTTAAATTGCACAGGAAAGCAATTTAAGCAAATGACTAATCTAAACCCTTAAGTTTCACTCCTACTTCGGCCTTTTAAAAAGTGACTTAACATAAAATGCCAATCCTCTCTCATTATAACAAAGAGAAACCAGAAGATGAATTTTGTCATCTTAAAGCAAAATCAAGGCAAATACAAACAGGACTGTTTACTAAGTTGTGCCAGGCTACAGTTATTTCATCAGGACTTCTGGCACAGAAAAAAAAGGATGTAGTTTTAACTCCCAGAAAGGCAAAGAAAATAAAAATGCATTAATACAAAAAATATTTTTTTTCCTTAACTTCTTGGTACCTTATCTGCTAAGGCAGTATCTTGACTGGAATTACTGTAAGATTTCTATAATCGTAGCTACTATAGCATTAGAATACACATTCTAAAATCGGTTAAAGGTACACACATATAGACATTATACTTAGGAGGTGTCAAAGCATTTTTTTAAAAAGCAGAGTGCATGCAGCAAGATCTCAGTCAACTAAATTAACCCTAACACTTAATTTGCCATTTGAATGTTCTGATTTTTTAAAATCTTTCCAGCTGATGTAACACTGAATTAAGAAACATGTGACACTAGGATCTCAAAATATTACACTGGATGTAATCATAACTGCGAGCAAAGTTATGTTAGATTAGAAATAGAGATGATTTGTGGTGTGCTCCAGAGGAATGAAGAACGTTCTAGTGCTAACAATGGAAGTGCTTCAGTTGCCTCAAGCCTAGAAGCCTTTGTGTGGCAATTCTGTTTCACTAGCGTAGCGTACTCAGCATCGTACTTACCGCGGTGCCGGGCGCTGTAGGAGCAGGGGTGCCATGGCCCTCTTCATCAACAACTTGGGTTTGTTCCACAGGACCATGCATGACAAGAATTCTGAAGTGCTGCTGCCTTGCGTTTTGATCCGGCCTGATTTTGAATAAGCATCCCTGCCCTTGAGGAATCTGCTCTACCGAATTGCTTCTAGACATTTCTGACCCGTCCCTGCCATTTCCACGCGCTTCTGGATTCAATCCATCATCTGTGGGACTAGCTCCTTCTGTTGGCAGCTGTACAGGGTAGGATGTACTCTTTTCTAGCTGTATCTGAGGATACCTGACCAATCGGTACCCTTTTCCGGTAAAACCAAAGTTATACTTGTCTCCTGCGCCCGCACCACTTGTCTGTGGTTGCTGCAACTGAAGAACAAAGAACCTTTTCCTGGGATTTGTGGACAGATCTGACACATGTTGCAAAGACCAGCGCCAGGGTTCAGGGGCGGCGGTATTCTTTCGAGCCTTGGTACCAAAGGGGAGCAGAGTAACCTGAGGCATCTCTGCACTTGAGGCGTGATGCTGAATCCTCACACCACTTATGTTTAAACCTGAAGCTGCTTCTTTTGCCTCATCTTCTTGGGTAGCTGATGAAACATCCTCACTCTGGCTGGTAGAGGGAATAGTACAAAATATTCTATGATTACAGCAAACAGTTCCATTCATCTGTTGCCCTAAGTCTTCCATCAGCCTGGGCGGAGAATTTTCAGGATTCACCTCTCGACTGCTTGGAGAAGAATGGTTTTCAACAGGGGATGCATAATTCTCCCTGAAGTTTGAGAATTTACAGAGAAGCATCTCCTCGGGAGATTCCAGGGTTGCACACTCACCTGCGCAGCCATTCGTGGCTTTGTGCTGGAGAGAGATCTGCATCGATGAGCTTCTCGTTGGACGCACATCAATACTGTTCAGCAGCTGGGGAATAAACATGGATGTGCTCCTTTTTAAGGAGCCCACTTCTTGCAAATCACTGCTGCCACTGTAATCTGCTCCGTGTCGGGAGAAAGTGTGAGGACTGTTTCTTCTTGGCAAAGTGTGGAATGCCATGAAAAAGTCATCTCTCTCCCGGTCAAGGATCTCCGATTCAGGGGCTGTGTTGCTTTGCCCAGAGCCAAAATGAAACCGCAGCCGATGGGCCATGGTTTTACAAAGAGAAGAAAAGGAGAGGGAGAATAGCAACAATTCAGGCACTGCCAGAAGTTAAAAAACAAATACAAACTCCAAGAAAAAGTGTCCCATCTGCCAAACTGTTAGCACTGCAGCCCTGACAGCGACAGATAGCAGAAATAGCCCAAGTGGCAAGCAGCATTCCAGGCATGATTGGGTAAGAGTAATCGGCACTCCGACGCACTGTGACATAGGGTAGGATGGTGGGGGTCACGTGGCCTGGTTTCCCTTCTCCAATCTAAGCTGCTGGGGGGGGCTTGTTTTTTCCTTTTTTTTTTTTTTCCTTTTTCATGACAGCAAGAGCCTGAAATGGCACCTTCCCAGCTGCTCCTTTTCCATCAGAGCAGCAGCCTCAGTGGGAAAGCTCTCACAGCTGACAGAGGCAGCACACATGCTCGGCACCGCTATAAATCTAACCCACATGGCGTTCACCAGGCACATTTTGTACAAAGTGCACACTTTGCAAAAATTTAACTACAACAAACCCACTTCGATTCAGTGTTAGAAGTTTAGCCAACTCCACATGCAAAGGAGAAAAACTATTTCAAGTGTCACATCTTGGTGTGCATTACAGCGTCAGGCTATCATGGCAGAGCGCAAATAAATATAGCTCGGTTATGCTTTCAATTTTAACTGTGCTCAGAACATGATTAAGCAACAAACTTCTTGCCTTTAAAAAGCCACAACCTTTACATTGTCCCTATGAATGCAACATAACCTACACTACCCTGCACAATCCCTTTGGATAATTAAAAAAGTACAATAAACAAAGCAATCGGACATATGGCAAAGATTTCTTACACGATAAACCCAACAGAAATGTGCAAGATGGCAGGCAACAAAGTTTCTTTTTCTGTTTTACCAGGCAGTAAAGACGAGTGAAAACTGGAGACGGGTGTTGCATGGCGTTTTGTACCGATTTATCTCAAACACTGCACAGAAACTCTGCCCATTGCTGGCCAGCCTCCAGTGAGAAAGCTAGCAACATTACCAGGAGTGTGACTGCCAGCACAGAGTGCAGCTACGCTCGCTGAGAGCCAACAGACCTCAGAAGAACAGGCAGAGAGGATACACCAAAACAGAATCTGAACACCCTAAATCAGCTCCATTACAATGCAGGAACTCGGTGGTCAGAGGATACTCGTATTTGAAGTGTGCTCACAGCAGCTCTTGTCAGCACATACTAGAAGGGAAACTGTTCACCAAGAAGTGCGGCTTTGTTTCAGTACATGACATTTGCTCCCTAGCAGAACTGCAAAGCCCAAGTTTTGTCAACAACTCTGAAAATGTGTAGGTAGAGGGTCAGTACCCTAGTTGGACATTTTAACCTCTGTTTGCAAGCAGCTTGTTTTCAAAAGACAGAAAATGACCAAGCATAAGAGAAATGGAAGCTTAAACCGACGTAACTGCCAACAGAGAGCACAATCCCCTATTGTTTTAGGTGGAGTATGAGCCAACATGAAGAAAAACACGAATAGCTTCTACACAGCGACAAAACTGGAGATTGCCTTGTGGAAGCGCAGGTGGTGATGCTGCTTTGTTTTATTCCTCAGATAAAGCATATTATCCTAGGACACAGTCCCTCTCTACACCGAAGGTGAAGCTTGCATCACATACTCTGTTTTGATTGGGGATAGAAAGGAAAGGACGCACGGCAAAGACAGAAAGTGCTTTAATACCTTGGGAACATGAAGAAGAAACAAGGTTCTTGGGCTAAAACCATGCAAGTGCTGACAATAAGCATTTCAGAGTAAAGCCAAAATAATCAGCTCAATGACTCCACATTCTGTGAATGTAAACAGATGAAAATCTGCTACTCTCAAATCCCCAATGTACTTGCTCTGTCAGTAGCTCAGAATACCTTCCCAAAGGGGAGCAACGGCTCCTGACCCACAGGCTGCTGCCTTTGCAAGGAGGCGAGGAGCCCAAGGGCAGGCTGTCTGTGGAAGTGGGATTGCAGGAAGACAAGAAATCGGTTCACTGATAAGGAAGTACCGAAAGTGCCAGGGTAAGGCCAGCAATGCCCACCCAACCTTGAAAACCTCAAGCCATGGATCTGCAACAAGTATACCAAACGCGCCACTTCCCAGTTGCCAGTGCCTATAACATTTTTTCCTGAACCACCACCCCGCCACCATCCCAGAGGGACGCCCCGGTGCATGGCCTGAGCAATGCCCCTGCCACCAGCGCTGCTTTATTCCCCAGGCCAACCCAACGTGCTCCAGGCATCCCACAAGACACATGCAGGCCACACAGCAGTGTTAGCACAGGCACAGCCTGGGCCTGCCAACACTGCCTCGGGTTACAAGACTTCTGTGTCAGGGCTGTGTACAGCAGCTGGCAACAGGAGAGGACCTTAAAGCTGGGAGAACTGAGTGACAACCTCCTTTAAGCTCAAAAGGTACAGGAGAGTTTTAATAGCACGAGTGGTCATTATGATCATTATATGCCAATACACTCACAGTCAGCCTACAGATGCATACACAGTCATAGATTTACTCATTTACTTCCTCCTAACAAAAGATATAATCACTTGGCTGTAAGGCAGAAGATTACAGCTTGTGTGTCTTTCTTTGCTCTATATTTCTTAGGAATACAGAGGAAAATAATGTATCTTTTGAAGACACGTTTCCATGCAGGTTTTTTTTTTTTTAATAAAAGGATATTCACATCACTGATCCTAATCTTCACATATCAAACAAGGTTAGTAGAGATTGTACTGCACCCAACCAGGGAAACGTTAATACCATAAGCAAGCACCTCAAAGAGATGATGTTACAATTTTCAAAAGACAAAAACCCCAAAAAAGTAATTTACCATTTAACTGAATATGTTCAGACTGACAGTGTCACTTATTCCACAGATGTCTGTCTGTGTGAAAATCTTATCTACTTAATCGTAACAGCAGCAAGAGGCGGTAAGATGTTGGAAGACTTCTAGAGAAGAGCTACTACATCAGACAAATTAATTTCAAGACCAAAACCACTAACAATACACTGGGCATTAGGAAGCAGAGACTTAAAACATGGAGAGCATTGTTTTGCCAATGCCTTAAACCTTCGTACACCCACATCTTGAGCACAATGTGCAACTCTGGTAACCACATCCCAAAAAGGGATGCAGAAGTATTAAAAGGTGCAGGAAAGAGACACTAAAATGACCAGAAGCAGCTGCTTTGTAAGTGACAGAAAAGGTTGTGACTTCATCAGCTTGCACTGGAGAAGCCTAAGGAAGAGTATGATGAGGTTTTCACTGTCAGAATACAGAGCTAAGGAGGACCATTTTGGTCTGACCCATCAGCATACTACTTTTGTGTGTAATGCTCTATTAGTCCCAAACCCAGATGATTTTTGTGCTTCTGTCTGCATTTCTTAGCACACTTACTTAAAAAACAGACAAAAGATGTGCTATATTTTGTCAGCTGTGTTACACGGAGCCTCATGATTAGTAAAACACAATCAAGCCAAGCACTCACCAGTCTGTTTTCATCGAACACTTCAAACAGGAGACGATGATTGGTTGGGTTTACCTATGAGAAAATTCAGATGATGTCACTTTAGGTTCATTAGCTTGATGGTAACAATACATGGGTACTAGTTCATACAGCCATTAAACCAAGGCAAATATATCAGGACTAACAGGTTTTATGTAAATCTTTAGTTTTACTTAAACTAGAACACTGTTTCTAAACCCTGCTGCAACTAGAAACAGCCTAGCAGCTAACAGCAGAAATTTTTACTTGTCAGATGAATTGATTCAAAGCTTACTCTAAATAAAACTCAAATTGTGAAATAGCCCATGTCTAGATTAACCTTATGCCAGTTTCGGCTGATCATCCATCACTACAGAAACACAAAAGCAATTACATTGTGACAAGCATTTTTTTATGTATACATATAAACAACAAAAAATAAGCTTCTTCCCAACCTTATAAAATGTCATATGATTAATTGTACATGTTATAGTAATGATGGCAAGTAAAGGGAAACTTACTCTAAAATAAAATTCTTCATTCCATTTTGGATTCAGGGTCTGCAAAAGAAATAAAACTAGTTACATGCTAAAATTTCTTTAGGTTTGCCATTTCACAATCATCACAATGTGCATGCAAGCGACAGTTTTCTAGAAAAAAATAAAGGAGAACAAAGTATGTCTGTGCTAGTTTCAGGCAGGAACGAACTGCTCTCCTACACAGAGCTGGCCGGTCCACAGTGGCTGAGGGATCTTGTTTCATTCCATGACACCTCAGGCTCTCAGGTGGTTAGATACTGTATCATATATTTTTTTGTTGTTTTAATTACTTAGTAATAGTAGTATTGCAAGTATCAATATACATTTAGTTTATATTATTAAATAGTTCTTATCTCAACTTTTATGAGCTTTCCTTGGTTTTTTGTTTCCTCCAACCATTCTCCACTGGGGGAGGGGGTTGGAAGGTGAGCCAGCGTCTGCCTGGTACTTAATTGCCGGATAAGGCTAAACCATGACAGTTCTTTTTGGCGCCCAACTTGGGGCACCAGAGGGTTGAGATAAGAACAGATCTTAGTGTGTGATAAGTATCCCATATAACAATGTGGTGGTGGCTGATCCAGACACTGAGTTCGGGGCTTTTTAAGTTGCTGACCTAACAGCAGGATCTGCTGCCTTATGTCTTTCTGATTACTGTGATTTTATATGTTTGAGCCTGGCTGAGGGGTTTGGTTAGACTGTTCAGTGTATTGCTGATGCTGGGAGGTCTATCTCTATCTGTATTTAATATTGTCAGCTGCCTGGTACTTTGAGAGTTATCTCCTGGAGGATTTCCATAATTACACTATTCCCTTTTTCTCCTTGGGAACTCAGCCTATAGAGGAGAGATTATTCGGTGCTGTGGTGAATGTGGAGAAATTATTCCAATTTGTTCCCTCTTTTTTCAGGCCAATGGCAAAGGTGTATCAGTATTTTGGAAATTTTTCATGGGGTTGGGGTGACCTATGGCCAGGGATCAGCTTGCTACTGAATGTTCTAGTGATTTTGTGTCAAGTTAAAGAAATGTTTGGGAACACTGCCCCATCCGCTACCAGTGCTCGGGGCTGACCCAGGCTCTGTTCAGCCACCCGAATAACCTTAATGTGAAAGGGAAAAGTGCGGAACCGCACAGGGGGGAGGGCAGGGCAGCAACCCAAGCCCGCCTGGCTGAAACCATGGTGTGCAACCATGTGGGCCCAGGTGGCAAAGAAGGCCAATGGCATCCTGGCCTGTATCAAGAATAGTGTACTCAGCAGGAGCAGGGAAGTGATTGTGCCCCTGTACTTGGTTGTGGTGAGGCTGCACCTTGAGTATTGTGTTCAGTTTTGGGCCCCTCACTACAAGAAGGACATAGAGATGCTGGAGCTTGTCCAGAGAAGGGCGACAAAGCTGGTGAAGGGTCTAGAGAACAAGTCTTATGAGGAGCGGCTGAGGGAACTGGGGGTGTTTAGCCTAAAGAAGAGGAGGCTGAGGGGAGACCTGATCACTCTCTACAGCTACCTGAAAGGAGGTTGTAGGGAGGTGGGTGCTGGTCTGTTCTCCCAGGTAACTGGTGATAGGACAAGAGGAAATGGCCTCAAGTTGCATCAGGGGAGGTTTAGGTTAGATATTAGGAATATCTTCTTCACTGAAAGAGTGGTCAGGCACTGGAACAGTCTGCCCAGGGGAGTGGTGGAGTCACCATCCCTGGAGGTGTTCAAGGAACGTGTAGACATGGTGCTTGAGGACATGGTCTAGTGGGTATGGTAGTGTTGGACTATATGATCTTATAGATCTTTTGCAACCTTAGTGATTCTGTGATGGATGCGTCACCTCCCACCATGGCTACATCACCGCCCACCATGACCACGTCACGGCCCACGACGGCCAGCCCACCTCCCACAGCAGCTCCGCCTCCCACAAGGGGTCCACTTCCACAAACTCCTGTGTGCCAGTGACAGTGCTACTGTCAGTGTCAACCAGCAGCCAGTGTCAGTGGCCCCAGTACAGAAAAAGAAATGGACACATAAATCAGTCCATCTAGTAGAGCATGACGAGGAAGCAGGGCCATCCCGAGAGACAGAGACGAACGATAATGAGATCGGAGCAGGGCCACTGCAAGAGTTAGAGACAGAGGATGAATCAGTTGTGACCACTCCATCTTTATCCCTGAGGGAGCTACGGGACATCCGTAGAGACTACAGTTGCTGCCCAGGTGAACATATCATGACCTGTCTGCTCTGCTGCTGGGATAATTTGGCCAGTAGTATGGAGTTAGAGGGAAGAGAGGCAAAACAGTTGGGATCACTTGCTGGAGAAGGGGGCACTGACAAAGCAATTGGAAGAACACAAAACATAAGCCTTTAGAAATGACTCCTGACCAGCGTCAAAGAAAGGTATCTTTTTAAAGTAAGTGTGCCACACAAGCTATGCAAATGGACCACCATGGAGAAAAGTATCCAGTACTTGAAAGAACTAGTGGTGCTGGAGATAGATAGTTTACCGTGACCCGAACAACACATGAACACCCACCGATCCAGATAAAGTTCAGTGCACATTAACCACGTGGAGGAAGTTAATGCAGAGTGCACCATCCTCATATGCGAGTGTGCTCGCAATAATAACCTGGAGAGAGAGGATGAGGCACCAACAGGAGATGAGAAGATTCGCCAATTCCGAGAATATGAGGACACTGTCTCTTCCCCCATACAGGTCTGTGTCTCAGTAGAGAGACTGTCTCAAGAGAGATTGGTGGATGAGAAGCTGAACATGAGCTGGCAGTGTGCGCTGGCAGCCCAGAAAGCCAACCGTATCCTGGGCTGTATCAGGAGAAATGTGGCCAGCAGGTTGAGGGAGGTGATTCTCCCCCATCTACTCTGCTCTTGTAAGACCCCACCTGGAGTACTGTGTCCAGCTGTGGAGCCCTCAGCATAAGAAGGATATCGAACAGTTGGAACGAGTCCAGAGGAGGGCCACCAAGATGATCAGAGGGCTGGAGCACCTCTCCTATGAAGAAAGGCTGAGAGAATTGGGCTTGTTCAGCCTGGAGAAGAGAAGGCTTCGGGGAGTCCTTATTGCAGCCTTCCAGTACCTGAAGGGGGCCTACAAGGAAGCTGGAGGGGGACTTATTACAAGGGCCTGTAGTGACAGGACAAGGGGTAATGGGTTTAAATTGAAAGCAGGGAGATTTAGATTAGATATCAGGAAGAAGTTCTTCCCGGAGAGGGTGGTGAAGCACTGGAACAGGTTGCCCAGAGAAGCTGTGGATGCCCCATCCCTGGCTGTCTTCAAGGCCAGGCTGGCTGAGGCTTGGAGCAACCTGGTCTAGTGGAAGGTGTCCCTGCCTATGGCAGGGGGTTGGAACTAGATGATCTTTAAAGGTCCCTTTGAACCCCAACCATTCTATGATTCTATGACTCTAAGAGTTCGAGCAACTCCGAGAGTTGTTCCCATCCCTACCTACACAAGCCCGTGTCTCAGCTATGAGAAGGCAACTTTCCTCTACTCCAAGAAGGGAATACAACAGGAATCCATGATGCGGTACCCTGTGGTTTTACCTGCGAGACCACAGAGAGGACATGAGGAGGTGGGATGGAAAACGTACCTCCCTCCTAGAGGAACGAGTATGTGAACTGAAAGGGAAAAAATACACAAGTGGGGATTCTTCCAGAAAAATTGCTGCTCCTGTATCCAAACAGGATGGAAGTTCTGACCTAACCAATAATCCATTCCTCCAAGACTTGAATGATTCATATCAGTTTTAGAGGGGCCCTACCTCCAGCCAGGTGGAGGAAAGGGACAACCGTGTTTAGTGGACTGTGTGGATTTGATGGCCTGGCACATCAGAGCCACAGCAGTATAAGGCTCTAGTGGACACGGGTGCACAGTGTACCCTCATGCCATCAAGCTATAAGGGGGTACAACCAATCAGCATTTCTGGTGTGACTGGGGGTTCCCAACAATTGACTGTGTTGGAGGCTGAAATAAGCCTGACTGGGAAGGAGTGGCAAAAGCACCCCATTGTGACTGGCTCAGACGCCCCATGCATCCTTGGCATAGACTGTCTCAAGAGAGAGTACTTTAAGGACACAAAAGGGTACCAGTGGGCTTTTGAGATAGCTGCTTTCGGTATAGACTGAGAAAATTAAGCAGCTGTCTGTCTTGCCTGGTCTCTCACAGGACCCTTCTGTTGTGGGACTGCTAAAGGTTGCAGACCAACAGGTGCCAATCACTACCACACCAGTGCACTGGTGACAGTATCACACCAACCGAGATTCCTTGCTTCCCATCCAGAAGCTGATTTGTCAGCTGGAGAAACAAGGGGTGATCAGCAAAACCCGCTCACCCTTTAACAGCCCCATCTGGCCAGTGCATAAGTCTAATGGGGAATGGAGACTGACAGTGGACTATCGTGGCCTGAATGAAGTGACACCGCCACTGAGTGCTACCATGCCAGACATGCTTGAACTCTAACATGAGCTGGACTCAAAGGCGGCCAAGTGGTACCCCACCACTGAAACTGTGAATGCCTTTTTTCTCTATTCGTTTGGCAGCAGAGTGCAGGCCACAGTTTGCTTTCACTTGGAGGGGTGAATCGAGTCAGTTTGCAGAGGTGAAAGCCATCCAGCTGGGTTTGGATATTGCTGAACGAGAGAAATGGCAAGTACTTTACCTCTACACTGACTCGTGGATGGTGGCAAATGCACTGTGGGAGTGGCTACAGCAATGGAAGCAGAGCAACTGGCATCGCAGAGGCAAACCCATTATACAAGCAGCAGGTGGATCAAGCTGCTGAGATTGCAGCGGCTCAGGTAGATCTGGACTGGCAACATAAAGGTGAACTGTTTATTGCTTGGTGGGCCCATGACAAGTCGGGCCATCAAGGGAGAGATGCCACGTACAGATGGGCTCGTGATCGAGGGGTAGACTTGACCATGGACACTACTGCTCAGGTTACTCATGAATGTGAGACATTTGCTGCAATTAAACAAGCCAAGAGGGTAAAGCCTCTTTGGTATGGAGGGCGACGGCCGAAATACAAGTATGGGCAGGCCTGGCAGATTGACTATATCACACTCCCCAAAACCCACGAGGAAAAGTGCCATATGCTCACAACGGTGGAAAGAAACTGTGCTAGGTTCAGTCAGGAAAGAGTTAACTCCCTTTACTGTTGTTAGGACGCAGAGAGAAAGTACTGATAAGTACTGAATTCCAGGTCTTTCT
This sequence comes from Rhynochetos jubatus, assembly GCA_027574665.1. NCBI lineage: Eukaryota > Metazoa > Chordata > Aves > Eurypygiformes > Rhynochetidae > Rhynochetos > Rhynochetos jubatus. The sequence continues at coordinate 7,688,481 of CM050689.1, read as the reverse complement.
CCGCTTCTGATACAGCAGCTGCGTTCCCAGCTCTCGTCTCGTGAGCAGTGTAGGGGACACAGTCCCGATAGCTGACCCAAACTGACCAAGGAAGTATTTCATCCCATAGCACGTCATGTTCCGGGTCTTGGGCGAGGAGGGGGTCCGGTAGCCATTACTCTCTCTCCCTTACTCGCCTACTCCCAGGCACTTGCTAACCCTCCCTGCGTTAGCTGCTTTGCTAACTCCTGTGCTGGCTTGTTCGTGAGGGAGTTGGTGGGTTGTTTTGAGTTCCTGGCCGTGCTATAGCTGATAAGGTTCACTCAGAATCTGCTGCGTTAGCTCCCGGGCTCTGGCTCTCGGGCTGTGGCTCTCGCGTTGCGGTTCTCGGGCTCTCTGGGTCTGACTCTCACTACTCAGCATCTGGGTGTGCATTGGTCAGTGGATGGTGAGAAATTGTATCATATTATATTATATTGTATCATATGTTTTATTTTCTATTTTAATTATTTATTATTAGTAGTATTTGTATATATTGATTTAGATTTAATTATTAAGTAGTTCTTACCTCAATTTTACGAGCTTCCTTATTTCTTTTTCCTCCGATTCTTCCCCTTCACTGGAGGAGGGGAGGGGGATTTCTGAGAGCGGCTTCATGGTATTTTCCTAGCCAGAGTTAAACCATAACAGAAACATATCCTGTGTCCCATGCCACTGCCCAAAACACTATCCTGGGCCTTGAAAAGCAAGTCCTGTGGCGACATGGCACCCCGGAAAGGATTGAATCAGACAATGGGACTCATTTCTGAAGCAACCTCATAGACCCTTGGGCTGAAGAGCACGGAATTGAGTGGGTGTATCTCATACCCTACCACACACCAGCCTCTGGGAAGGTCAAACGGTGCAATGGCTATTAAAGACCACCCTGAGAGCAATGGGGGGTGGAACTCTTCAGAACTGTGACACCAATTTAGCAAAAGCCACCTGGTCAGTCAACACTACAGGATCTCTCAATCATGCTGGTCTTGCCCAATCAAAACTTTTACGTACTGTAGAAGGAGATACAGTCCCTGTAGTTCATGCCAAAACTATGTTGGAAAAAAAATGCCTAGGTTACTCCTGCCTTGGGCAAAGGCAAACCCACCCGTGGGATTGCTTTTGCTCAAGGACCTGAATGTCCTTGGAGGGTAATGAGAGAAGATGGTAAAGCCCGATGTGTACCTCAAGGGGATTTCATTCTGGGAGAAAATAGCCCATGAATTACATTGCACAAGGGACATTAATTGCTGCCACTAACCCCTGTTCTGAGTTCTGTGTTGTAGGAATCACTGTGGCAGAAATCACCTGAACCTACAGAGGACAAGGCTTCTCAGAAGTGCAGAAGTGAGCCAACCATAGCTGGCATTGGCACCCAACGATCCCACGCAACACTCCACCTTTTCTTGTCCTGAATTATCCCCGCACCTGATGGAACCTGAAGTCGTGGACTAATGTACACTTTGCCAATATGGTTCATAGACTAACAGAATGATATCTGTGTGGGATGGGATGGGATGGGAAAGGAGGAGCAGGTTAATGGGAAATTATGGAATAGTGTGGGATGTGAACATGATGTAAAGGGCATGAAACAGGTTGTGGATAAAAAAAGAATTGTTGTGGTTAAGCCTTATTTTGTAATTAAGTACCACACAGTCGCTCTATCACCTCCCCCAGTGGAGAAGGATTGGAGGAAACAAAAAAACAAGGGAAGCTCATAAAAGTTGAGATAAGAACTACTTAATATGAAGCTTCATAGAATCATAGGATGGTTAGGGTTGGAAGGGACCTTAAAGATCATCTAGTTCCAACCCCCTGCCATAGGCAGGGACACCCTCCACTAGACCAGGTTGCTCAAAGCCTCATCCAGCCTGGCCTTGAAGACAGCCAGGGATGGGGCATCCACAGCTTCTCTGGGCAACCTGTTCCAGTGCTTCACCACCCTCTCCATTAAGAATTTCTTCTTGATATCCAATCTAAATCTCCCTGCTTTCAGTTTAAACCCATTACCCCTTGTCCTGTCACTACAGGCCCTTGTAAAAAGACCCACCCCAGCTTCCTTGTAGGCCCCCTTCAGGTACTGGAAGGTTGTGATAAGGACTCCCCGAAGCCTTCTCTTCTCCAGGCTGAACAAGCCCAATTCTCTCAGCCTTTCTTCATAGGAAAGGTGCTCCAGCGCTCTGATCATCTTGGTGTCCCTCCTCTGGACTCGCTCCAACTGGTCTATATCCTTCTTATGTTGAGGGCTCCACAGCTGGACACAGTACTCCAGGTGGGGTCTCACAAGAGTGGAGTAGAGGGGAAGAATCACCACCTCCCTCGACCTGCTGGCCACACTTCTCCTGATACAGCCCAGGATACGGTTGGCTTTCTGGGTTGCCAGCACACACTGACGGCTCGTGTTCAGCTTCTCGTCCACCAGTACCCCCAAGTCCTTCCCCTCAGGGCTGCTCTCCAGCCATTCTCCACCCAGCCTGTACTTGTGCTTGGGATTGCCCCGACCCAGGTGCAGGACCTTGCACTTGGCCTTGCTGAACTCCATGAGGTTGGCAGAGGGCCACCTCTCCAGCCTGTCAAGGTCCCTCTGGATGGCATCCCTTCCCATCAGCATGTCGATCGCACCACACAGCTTGGTGTCATCAGCAAACTTGCTGAGGGTGCACCCGATCCCATCATCTATGTCACTGACGAAGATGTTGAACAGGACCGGTCCCAACACCAACTCCTGTGGAAGGCCGCTCGTCACTGGTCTCCACTCAGACATTGACCACAACTCTCTCAGTGCGACCAGCCAGACGGTTCTTTATCCATCGAGCAGTCCATCCGTCAAATCCATGCCTCTCCAGTTTAGAGACAAGGATGCCGTGTGGGTTGGTATTGAAGGCTTTGCACAAGTCCAGGTAGATGATGTCAGTTGGCTGTCCTCTATCCACCAAGGTCGTGACCCCATCATAGAAGGCCACCATCTTCATCAGGCACGATCTGCCCTTGGTGAAGCCATGTGGACTGTCACCAATCACCTCCTCATTCTCCATGTGCCTTAGCATGATTTCCAGGAGGATATGCTCCATGATCTTGCCTGGCACAGAGGTGAGACTGACTGGCCTGTAGTTTCCCAGGTCCTCCTTTTTTCCCTTTTTAAAGATGGGGGTTATGTTTCCCCTTTTCCAGTCAGTGGGAACTTTACCAGTCTGCCACAACTTCTCGAATATGATGGATAGAGGTTTTGCAGCCTCATCCACCAGTTCTTTCAGGACCCATGGAGGTATTCCATCAGGTCCCATGGACTTGTGCACCTTCAGGTTCCTGAGGTGTTCCCGAACCTGATCCTCACTGACCATGGGTGGCTCTCCATTCTCCCAGTTCTTGCTCGTCTTCCATGACTCTGGGCATACAGCTTGTGCCCTTGACAGTAAAGACCGAGGCAAAAAAAGCATTGAGTACCTCAGCTTTGTCTATGTCCTGGGAAACCAGCTCTCCCATTTCCTTCTGCAGAGGGCCCACATTTTCCCTGATCTTTTTATCCCCTATGTACCTATAGAAACCCTTCTTGTTGGCCTTGATGTCCCTGGCCAGGTTTAATTCTGTCAGGGCTTTGGCTTTCCTAACCTGATCTCTGACTTCTCGGACAACTTCCCTGTAATCCTCCCAAGCTACCTGTCCTTGCTTCCACCCTCTGGAGGCTTCTTTTTTTTGTTTTACTTTGTCCAGGAGCTGCTTGTTCATCCACACAGGCCTCTGGGCACTTTTACCCGACTTCCTCTTCATTGGGATGCATCGCTCCTGAGCTTGGAGGAGGCGGTCCTTGAATACTTGACAGCTTTGCCACAAACTTATCGTGATACTAGCAATACTACTACTACTAAGTAATTAAACAATAGAAAATAGAACATATGATACAGTATCTCACCACCCATGGACCGACACAGCCAGATTCCAAAACCACAAGCAAAATCCCAGCAGAGAAAACCCCCCAGAGCCTGAGAGCAGAGAAGAAGAAAAAAATGCCAACCCCCTAATAAAAAAGAACCTGCTTCTCTGCTAAGAGCCCACCAAGCGATAACAAAAGGAGCTATCAGCCCAGATAACAGCTAGCCCCAAAACCTTAGTGGTCCCCCCAGGCCACTTTCACCCCTTCCAAACTGTGCCTGCACCCAGCCTGACCACTGAGCCTGATGTGTCATGGAATGAAATAAAATCCATCAGCCACTGTGAGCTGGCCAGCTCTGTGTAGGAGAGCAGCTCATTCCTGCCTCAAACCAGCACGTCACAAAAAATTGAAATAAAATATTGCCATCAAATCATGTAGAAATTCTCTGTTGAGTAAACCAAATGTAGGAGGATATGCATCAGATGATGCTAAAATAAATGCTAAGTATAAATAGGAGTCTATGAATAAAAGGCAAATCACTGAGGACCTATAGGTATAAAACCTAAAGATGTTGCATTCTTAAGATTCATTTAAACCTTTATTTTTTAAACTGAAGGTCAACTTCAGGGCTACAAAAACAAGGACAGATTGATACTGTAAGTTAAAAAGAAAGAAACAGAAGAATAGAAGGAAAGGTTATTTCCTTTGAACAGGTATGATACTCTTCCTAATCTCCCCCAAGCCTATGGAGGATTTTACTTTTGTTTTAATAACCTGAATAACACATGCACAATAAAATACGCCTAGAGAATGCCATCTGCAGTGAGCTCAAGCATGAAATAATACATTGATAAAGAAGAGATTAGAACTCCAAACTAATACTCTGGGTAACTCAAACTGGGATAAGTTTAAAACCAAGAATGCGATGTCCGATGGTTTTGGTTTCATGCCCATCATTCCCTCATTCTCACACACACCAGAGCTGACAGTCAAACTTGGCTCTACATCCACTCCCATTTTGTTATAGCAGGGAAAGAGAATCTTGGCTGTTTATCTTCACTCTGTGATACAGACAGGATGTATTTATCCCGTCCAGGGCACAACAGCTCTCTACACTGTGTTTATCTACACAGCAGAGATACAGGAGCCAACATGCCCTCCTGTGATCACATGCTGCTGACAACTGCACATCCTCCTATCCCCTTCCAGTGGGGGCTAACACTCAACCCAACGTGTGTATAACCAAGCATCAACGAAATGAAATACGGAAAGCTGAAGACCCTGATCTAGAATATTTAGGGGGAAAAAAGGAGGACAAAAGGAAATAAGATTACCAAAGAAGATCAAACTCTAACCCTATATAAACGGCTCTGCAGGTGGTTAACAGTTGTACTCAGAAAAGTGCCACTTGTTTATCCTAACCAATCTTAGTACAAAGCAGGGAAATGTTTCATGAAAGAAAAGAATGCTGTAAGGGGCAGATAAGCAGAGTGATCTTAGATGAAGGTAGGGGTTGGGGGCAGAGAAACTTTCAGCTTTTTTGCCTTAAGGGGCACAAATGTATTCAGTGAAAAAAGAAAAGTGGTAATAATAAAAAAAAAATATACTTGTAAAATATTTGCATCCATTAAATGCAGCAGTTGGAGGTTCCATGTAATTTAACAAATGAAGGAGGGTCTTGTACTAAACTTGAGAGCACTACTGTCCATCAATAAATAACATGCATTTTGAATGCTGCTTAACCACAAATACAAATTTCAGGAAACATATTAGGCAGCCCCAGTTTTCATAAATGCCCTGCTAACTGGCAGAAATGTCTTCCAACTTCACAAGTCAAACAATGAGGAGGTTGAGTCAGGGAGTACAACCACTAGAATCTTAGCAGAGGAGGGAACCACTTGTGAGGAAAGGCCCCAGAAAAAAATAAAGGGATAACTTCATAAAACATATTAGCAGGGAAACAACAAAAGGATTCACCAGAAAAATGAGCTGCATCCTAAAAAGGGCAAGTGCTGTACAGATAAAGAACTGCCAAGAGTCAAGCTGAGGTAGATCTTCAACAGAATATTGGAACGAACACAAAGAAGGTTTTTCAACCATATAAATAAAATGAGAACACGAAAGGAGGGATGCTACTAAGCCATGAAGGTCAGTGGGGACACTGGTGATAGGAACACCAGTTTTGTGTCTTTAAAAAAGAAGCCTGTGCACACCCAGGCTCAAGACAAGGAACAAAAGAAGCCTGTGTGAACTCAGGCTTAAGATAAGAAAGTCTATCAAAACTACATGATCCCTTGAATATTTTAATCCACCTGAATATCTGGAATATCTAAATGACAGGAATATCTTGAATGTGTCAAATGAACTTGTCTGGAATATCTTAGGTGGATCGGGAAGTCTGTACACTCAGAGGACCTCAGACAACGGGGAAATGAGGAGGGACTCTTGCGGTTGGGAAAGTAGGATAAAAGGGGGCTGCGTCCCCCTGTAGGTCGAGAGACCCCACAGGAATACGTCCCGTGGACCCTCCCTTTATTCAAATAAAGTTTTATTATTATTTTTTTACAGGACTCCTCTGTCTCCTTAGTGGACACTGACTCCTGGTAGTGTGATTTTTCCGTACAAATGGGGGCTCATCCGGGATCGTTCCACCATCCGGGGACGGTGGGCGATGGACGGGACTGATGGTGCGCCTCACCATTATTTGGGTGATCAGCTCCCCTTTGACATCCGCCAGCCCTGGACGACTGATTGGGTACCCGTGACTGCTCGGAGACAGACGAGTAACGGGCCAAGGGGGTCTGTGAGGGGTAACCAGAGGGAAAATGGTAAGTAAACAGGCAGTGGGCCTGGAAACACAGGTTTTGGTAACAGGCAGTGGGCCTGGAAACAAAGGGAAGGTTCCTAAGGGCACGCAACGGGGGTGAAAAGAACCACACCAGACAGTAAGCTGGAGATTGGGGACCTACAGGCTGGTCACTCTGCTTGTTTGGTACAAGGGAGGACGCTCTCTTGCAGGTTTGGTAACAGGCAGTGGGCCTGGAAATACTGGTTCTGGTTTTCCGGTTGCCGTCCTGTCAGACACAGCAAGAAGCTGTGCAGGGCTGGGCTAAAGAAGTATCTTAGGAGCTTGAATCCCCTCTAGATAGTTATCTTGGAGGTTTGGATAACATCTGGGTTGAAAGGGATTTGAGTCTCCATCTGGTCTGTGATTATTTGGTCCTTTGGAATTTATGCTTTGCTGTACTGGAACATGATTATCGGATCTTGATTATTGCTCTGGTGTATAAATCTAGGTTAATTGTCCTGATTTTTGTATATTAATTGGATGTCACTCAGAATTTAAGCCCAGCCCCTCTGATATCTGAGGATAGGCTGGAATGCAAGGAGGTTTACTTTCTGCCACATTTCTTAAACTATTAAATTTACAAATGGAAAATAATAAAAGAGTAAAGAGAAAAGGAGAAATGGAGAGGGAAAGAGTCTGGCAATACCACCTTACAGTCCATTAGGTCAGATGCTGCTGAAATACTGGGAGGATTTTAGAACTCCTCCAGAGATAACTAAGGAGGTTATGTAAAATACTGTTACTTTACGTGGCCAGAAAATAACTTAGAAAAAGGCTATAGATGGCCTCCCCTGGGCAGTGATGACATCTCTTTGTATCAGTATCTGTGTTTATATTTGACGGACCACCAGAAGGGATTAATTGAACAAGAATGTGGCAGGATGTGGCTAAAATTAATCAAACTAAACTATGATGAATATGATGATATGTGGTTAAGAGGGAGGGCATCTAGGAATAAGGTAATGAAAAGAGTAGGATTATATGTGGCAAAAGAAAAAGATAAGGAAGAAGAGAAAACAAAAGAAAAAGAAGGATGGGATGCTCTCCAATATCTACCCCCATCCTACTCACAGCCTCTTCCTGGTTCAGTTAATCAAGACAAGGGAGCATCTGGAGGAGTGGGGTCTTTAATATACCCTGGCTTACCAAATCCCCATACGAGTCCAACTGCTCCTCCAGGTGATAATAGCAAAGAGGGGGATAGTTTGGATACAATATCCCCATCTAAAACCAGGAGTGGAACCCAATATGAGGCTCCTCCAAGAAATGAATCACAGTCCGAAAGAATTCACCAGATGCCTCTGAGACAGGTTCCTTTGGGGGGACAAGGTGGGGGGCTTGGGATCGTTATTATACCTTTGACGACCCAAGACATCAGGGGCTTAAAAAAGGAATTACAACCCTACCTGGACGACCCCATTGGGGTAGGGGACAAAATAGATGAATATTTGTGAAATGCTGATTACACTTGGAAAGACTGGGATTTCCTTTGGGGGATTTTGTTTGGACCTCAGGAGAAAAGAATGATCCTACAAAAAGCTCGCCAGGTATGGGAAGATGAGCACCCACAGGCGGGAGGGAGTGGGCAAAATGCCCCAATGATAGAGGATGCTATTCCTCAAGTAGATCCTAATTGGGATCCAAATAATCAGGCCAGCTTAACCTGACTAAGAGATTATCGAGCCTATATAATAAGGGCAATAAAGATGGCAGATCCAAGAACAAACAATATGTCAAAGGCTATGGCTCTTGAGCAAGAAAAAGAGGAAAGTCCTGCTAATTGGTTAGAACGAGCCAGGGATGCCCTGAGAAAACAGGGTGGATTGGACCCTGAGGGACCAGCCTTTGACATATTGATGAAAGTTCAGTTTGTCACCAAGTCCTGGACAGATATAAGAAAAAGGATACGGAAAGATGAAGAATGGCAGAATAGGACTCTGGAAGAATTAACGAGAATGGCACAGCAAGTTTATGTGAGGAGGGATGAAGAGAAGGTCAAAACAAAAGCAAAGGTGATGGCTCAGTTTCTACAACCCCCACCCCAACAGGGTGGAGGGGGATATTCCAGGGGTAGAAGAAGAGGAGGACAGGGTCGAGGCATACTACCCTGTCACCTGATGAAACAAACACCCTGAATAAGGCTGGGACAAAATCAGTGTGCAATGTGCAAGATGGAAGGACGCTGGAAAAATAAGTGTCCACAAAGAATAGAAGAGGCCCATGAGGAGGAAGTCCAAAAGATAATAGAAATTAATTGTTAGGGGTGTCAGGGGCTCTCATTATTCCAGGGACCCACCACACTGGAGCCCTTGATAACCTGTAGGGTGGATCCAAATCGAGAGGAGGTACACTCCTTAGTAGATACGGGTGCCTCTCGGTCTACTTTAAATTTTGTGCCAAAAGGGAGACAGTTGTCAAAAGGATCTTTAATCATACAGGGGGTGAGTGGAAAGGATGAACGGGTAGATCTCATCCAACCACTATTAATAGATGTGGGAGATGATAAATTCGAAATGCACGAATTTTTATTTACCACCAGTTGTGACTGTAAGCTATTGGGAAGGGACTTAATGGCTAAATTGGGGATGCAAATTAATATAAAGGGTGACGAGGAAGCAAATACTGTCGTGACTTTGTGCAAATTGTCTGAGAAAGCTTGCGCTAAAATAAATCTGTGGAGGAGTTTCTGGCTGCAGGAAGGCATGATTTGTATCTGTCCATGACTATGAACAACCCAGGCTCCCAGGCTCTGGCGTACGTGACTGAGCCAGTTTAGCTCAGTCTAGGGCGTCCTTGAACTGCCCTTGACAAGCCAAAAGAGGGAAGTAAAAACAGCTGCTATCAGCATCAAGGCTGTTGAGCAGGAGGTTGAAAACAGCAAGCAAGGCGGAGACTTGCCAGAAGCTTTTCGCATGACCACCAATCAGCATACACTTGGGGCGCGTGGATAGTCATGGTTATCCAATCGCATGTATGCTTTAGGCGCGTGGACAGCTTAGAAAAGTATAAGTATTGAGCTTTTTGTGCAATAAAGTGAGAACGACTTCTAACCGCATCAGTATTGCGTCGTTACTCAAGACTTGCCTTCGTCAGGGACCCTGCAACAAGTGGCACCCGAACAGGGACCCTCGGACGCTTAAATGCAGAATCCAGATGCTTAAATGCGGAAAAAACTCCAAACCATCGCAAGCCGGCGATAGCGGGAGTGCGGAGGCAAGTCAACAGAGGTGGGCACAAGCCAAAGAAAAGCGTTGGAGCCTGGAAGTGCTGCACGGCCGAACAGCCCCTCTGTAGGTAAGACCACGATGGAACTTGACACGGCAATAAAACTCCTCGCTGGTATACTCTCTAAGAGAGGGGAAGCAGGAGATCCGAAGGACTTGAAAGCCCTTATTAAGTGGGCGCACGACAGAAATCGCTGCCTCGCCACATCCTCATTATTTAGTCCAGAGGAGTGGCGAGAAGTCGGGGACTTGTTGTGGGCTGCCACTATCGAAGGAGGGAAGGACGGTAAAGCGGCTCGAGATTTAGGACCCCTGTGGCGGTTGGTAATTAACACATTGAGAGAAATGAAAACGGAGGCAGGTTGCCGCTGCGGCAATAAGTGCCTTGCAAACGGAGTCAACAGCTCCTCCGGTACCGGCGGAAGAGAAGAAGCCGGGCCGTTTAGCCTCATTTTTCGGGGCAGGACAAATGCGCCCTATGAGGGGAATGACAGGCACCCCCTCCTCCTCGGTTCAGGAGATGTTGCGGCGAGTAGCAAAAGAGGAAGTATCCGCCTCAGAGACATAGTGTTCTGAGACAAATGCGGAAGTGGCAATACCGGGTGATTCGGGGGGCGGGCAGATATCAGTGACGCGCGAAGATGCGAAAGAACAAGGCGGAGCCTTGTGTCGACCAGCCGCGCGTCCGCCAGCCGAGCCCCCACCCCCAGCTCCTTTGGGAAGAGACTCTGATAGCAGAGGGGATCCGGCGAATATAGCTATGCCTGCAGATGGTGCTGTTGAGCAACTTATGCAGGAGGTGTTGAGCCAGTTGAAAGACCTTGCAATTCAACATGCAGAATGTACGCCGCAGAATCGGAACAGTTCGAGACGCGATGAAGATCAAGAGCCTGGGACAACGGTTCCGCGATTGCCTGAGCATTCGCTGGCCATCAGAGATGTACAGAGGCCACCACCCTATGCCGGCGGTAGTGCACCCCCGCTCGGTGATCCCATCCAGCGCAGGTGGACTGGAGTGGTAAAAGATGCTATCTTAGAAGGGGACTGGCAGTCTGTTGGGTCGTTGGCCTATCCCGTTGTTGTGCAGAATGGCCAGGCAACATGGGCACTGCATGACTGGAAAATATTACAGCAGGCCAAACAAACTGTGAACACTTATGGAATCAGATCTGAGGCGGCGCGAAACATTATCAAGTACATTTTTTCTTGTGATGTAATGTGCCCTGGTGACTGCCAAAACTTGGCGTCCTTGTTGTTGTCACCATCGCAATATCTATTATGGGAGAGAGAATGGAGGCGGTTGGCCACGGCTGAAGCGAACCGACCCAGACAGCCTAACGATCCACATTATGGAATTACTGTTGACATGCTTACAGGAACAGGGGCCTGTGCCACTACGGCAGTACAACTGCAGTTTCATACTTGGATGCATCAAATGAGTGCCACGCTTGCCCACCAGGCCCTGCATAATCTTCCCGATTCAACCAGGAAGAGTCCGCCATTTGCATCAATCCGTCAAGGGGTAACTGAGCCCTATCACCAATTTATTGATCGGTTATCAGTGGCAATAGGGGCCGGACCACTGTCGGTACCAAGCAGGTTCACGCGTGCAGCACCCAGTGACTATGGTAGCGGGACTGCTCCTGTGAATGCCTGAACTTAGCACAGAAGCATTCCAGAGACAACAATATCGACTGATCCGCGGACTGACTAGCTGGTTGCGGAGGCTCGGCCCCGGAACCGAACAAATTATATCAGTCCTTCCTGACCAAACGGAATTTCGTGCTAGATTGGTATTCAGTCGACAGTTGTCAGATCAACAAACGGAGCAACTGACCAATGCCTGTGCTGAACACAAGGGACAGTGCCGACCCTGGATTAAAATTTAGTGTAATACGTGTAAAAAGCTGTGGTGGCGTGTAGTGCGCTGGAATGACGGAGATAAGCATTGGCTTTGCCCAGAGTGTGCTGGTAGTATTGTTCGTTTTTCACATTATGAGTGAATACAAAACCTTGTAAACTGTCCTTTAGAGGCATTGCCAGGTGCGCTGTCTGAAGGACCACTAGTAGTTAGAAAGCGTCACAATTTGCTTAATGCGGTGTGGTTAATTGAGGACCTTGGAATTAGGGTTATTGCTTTGCTTGTATTTGATATATTAAAAGCAGCTGCTAGAAAGGAAAATATTATAAAAAATAAGATTATAGGTAGAAAGTGTGGCTTAAAGAATAAAATACTTAGAAGTTGGCCTGCGACATCAGGCGAGTGGGAGCAGCGAAAGCGGCAATGGGTACAACAGCAGCATCCCTGGTGACGCTAATATGGGTGGCATGTGGATTATCTGGGGCAGAAGGAATATTAAGGAACCGGTTACATGACTTTAATCCGCAGACCAATTTGTGGGTTACATTGGCCACTCAGTTGAATCAAAGCAGTTTTTGTGTCTCGATGGCTCAGCCTTATTCACCGTTTCGTACCTGTTTGATAGGAATGCCACTTAATGATTCTGAGTCATATTTGTTGACTCAAAATTTGTCCTTCCTAAAACAAAAACTCTGTAATGGTTCAATGGTGAATTGTACGAACGAATATGACTCATGGGACAACAACCTACCATGGGGGCCTGAGCCCGAAGCCTTAGAGATTCTAGCAACAGCCGATGCCCGAGCTTGTTTTTATGTCAATTCAAGCTCGTGCAACGAGGCGGATGGCCAATGGTATAACATCACTCAGACAACAAGCGTCCAACCAGTAAATTCACATTGGCGCAATGCCTCTAACTGTTGTCAATATGTGACGCATAATGAAACGAAACCCACCCCGGGTACCACCCTCCCACGAAAATTACCGCCAGGAATATTTTTCATATGTGGAGATATGGCATGGTCAGGTATTCCCCAGAGACCAATAGGTGGTCCATGCACGTTTGGTCGACTGTCCATTACTTTGCCCACTAGTGGAGAGATGAAACGGTTCGTGTTAAATCAGACATACTTACGTGAACACCGTCGAAAACGGTCTACCTTGCCATTGTCTGAACGTTGTAGTAACAGGGTACAGCTTTTTAGCAGAGCGGAACAAATAGCATCATCTATCTTTTTGCCAGGATTAGCTGCGGCCAAAGCCTTATATAACATAGAGACCCTTACGTGCTGGGTAGCAAAAGCCGCCAACACCACCTCGGAAGTATTGTCCTTGACGGCTAGTGACCTAGCACAAGTTAAACATGCCAGCCACGCTGCAAAATCGAGCTGCCATTGACTTTTTGCTATTAGCACATGGCCACGGTTGTGAGGACTTCGATGGGATGTGTTGTATGGATCTGAACGACAATTCTCAGTCAATCCACCAGAAGATCAAGGAGTTACAAGAACAGACTAGCAACCTGCGACAGGACGTAGGATTTTTTGGTTTAAATACTCTTTTTGGCTCTTGGAACATTAGTGGGTGGCTAAAGGGATTGTTACAGACCATCATGTTAGTGGGAATATTGTTATTGTTTATAGTTTTGTTTGTCCCTTGTATAATGCGTTGCTTGCAGCGACTGCTTGAGAAAACCATCAACCACACCTGGCTTGTCCAAAAAGAAAAAGGGGGATGTGTGGAGGAGTTTCTGGCTGCAGGAAGGCATGATTTGTATCTGTCCATGACTATGAACAACCCAGGCTCCCAGGCTCTGGCGTACGTGACTGAGCCAGTTTAGCTCAGTCTAGGGCGTCCTTGAAAAGAGGGAAGTAAAAACAGCTGCTATCAGCATCAAGGCTGTTGAGCAGGAGGTTGAAAACAGCAAGCAAGGCGGAGACTTGCCAGAAGCTTTTCGCATGACCACCAATCAGCATACGCTTGGGGCGCGTGGACAGTCATGGTTATCCAATCGCATGTATGCTTTAGGCGCGTGGACAGCTTAGAAAAGTATAAGTATCGAGCTTTTTGTGCAATAAAGTGAGAACGACTTCTAACTGCATCAGTATTGCGTCGTTACTCAGGACTTGCCTTCGTCAGGGACCCTGCAACATAAATCCAGAGGTGTGGGCAGTCTCAGGGAATTATGGAAAATTAGATATGGACCCCCTTCAAATTACTTTGAAACAGACTGGTCAAGTAGTTTCTAGAAAACAATATCCTATTTCAAGGAAGGGAAGAAAGGGACTACAGTCCATTATTGAGCCTTTACTAAAGGCAGGTCTTTTAGAACCATGTATGATGTCTCCCTATAATACTCCCATCCTGCCAGTCAAGAAACCAGATGGAACCTATAGGATGGTGCAGGACCTAGGAGCAATAAATGAGATATTGTTAAAACAAGAACCCCACAGTCCCAGATCCATATACCATTTTAAGTCAAATCCCCTCGTCACACCGTTATTATTCCATGCTAGACTTCTTAATAGATGCATTTTGGGGGTGTCTGCTTACAGAGGACAGTAAACAATATTTCGCTTTTGAATGGGAACAGGAGGAAAAAGGGAAGATAGTCAAACAGCAATTGACATGGACAGTCCTTCCCCAAGGATATACTGAGGCCCCAGTCCTGTTTGGACAAGCCTTACAAGAAATATTAAGAGAATTCACTCCACTTTCAGGAGTGAGATTACTGCAGTATGTGGATGATTTGCTTCTAACGGGGGAAAGCGAAGAAACGGTACAGGAAGACATGGTAAATTTACTACATTTTCTTGCCAAAAAGGGACTCAAAGTGTCAGAAAAGAAAGCACAACTGGTAGAAAAGAAAGTTAAATATTTAGGGGACATTCTGACTGAAGGTCTATGATGTATTGACACAGAAAGAGTTGAGGGGATCTCAGAAGTCCCGCTGCCTAAAACAAAAAGGGAGTTGCGACAATTTTTGAGACTAGTAGGATATTGTAGAACCTGGACAGAGGACTTTTCTATACAAGCTAAGCCATTAGATGACTTTCTGACACAGGAAAACCCTGATGTGATAGTATGGACACCTGAAGGGAAACAGACCTTTCAAACACTGAAAGAAAGACTAACTAAAGCCTCAGCCCTGGCTCTACCAGACATGGAAAAAGAATTTGAACTATTTGTAGACGTTAAGCAGGGGCACGCTAAAGGGGTTTTAGTACAAAAACATGGGGGTAATAGAAGGCCTGTAGACTATTTCTCTAAAACGTTAGACCCAGTGGCGAGGGGATGGCCCTATTGTTTACAAAACTGTGCAGCCACCTCTCTAATGGTAACTGAAGCCTGGAAACTAACAGCAGGGGGATCCCTGTCAAAATCTCACACCAGATTAAGGCATTGCTAACAGAGAGAGCTTCTAAATGGATGACCAGTGCCAGGTTATTGCAATATGAGACTTGCCTAATGGAACAAGAAGATTTGGAAATAAGGAGTGGAGAAGGTTTCAATCCAGCCTCCTGCCTAAATGGTCCTAAAAAGGGACAACTGAATGAAATTCATGACTGCATTCAAGTGATAGATCTTCAAACCTGAGCTATGGAGGAGTTGCGGGATACCCCTTGGATGAATGGGGAAAACATGTTTATTGATGGATTTTCACGAATGGTAGAAGGAAAACGGGTCACAGGCTATGCTATAGTCAAAGGAAGGGAATTACAGGAAGGGGGAAGACTACCTTCCATGTGGTCAGCACAGACAGCAGAATTATATGCTTTGGTAAGAGCATGTGAGTTATATCAGGGGAAGGTGGTAAATATATTCACAGATTCAAAATATGCATATGGGGTGGCTCATGCATTTGGAAAGCTATGGGAGGAGAGGGGCTTGTTAACTTGTAGAGGAAAATAATTAGTTCATGAAAACTTAGTTACTCATTTGTTGGAAGTAATAAACTTACCAGAAAAAGTGACAATAATTCATATCAGAGGACATCAGGCAGGATATTCAGAAGAAGTGACAGGTAATAGGTTGGAAGATGAAGAAGCCTGAAAGGCAGCAATCATGCCAGAAATATTTAAAATCTTTCCTTTAATCCCAGTAACCCATCCATTACCAGAGAAAATGTCTTTTCCGCCAGAAGAGTTAGAAATAATTAAAAATAGTGGGACAGAAGAAAAGGGGGCTCAGTGGTATACGAAGAACGGTAAACAATAGGTACCGAAGGCTTTAGCCCTTCAAATATTAAAACAACTCCATAAAGGGAGTCATTGGGGCTCCCAAGGACTGGCAGAAGCCTTCCTCAAAGCACATGCTACTGTAGCTCTCTTCGCTTTAGCAAAGAGAGCTATTGAAGGCTGCTTGACCTGTGCTAAAGTCCATAATCGAATTTCAAAACAAGTCGCGAGAGGAGGGCAACCTTGGGCTGTATGCCTGTTTCAGAGATGTCAGGTGGATTTTATTGAAATGCCCCAGTGGAGAGGCTTAAATATCTTTTGGTAATAGTATGTCAGCTAACAGGATGGCCAGAAGCATTTCCTGTTGCTTCAGCAACTACTGGATCAGCAATTAAAATATTTTTAGAACAAACAATCCCAAGGTATGGAATAATAGAAGCTATAGATTCTGATAGAGGGACCCACTTTCCGGGAAAGATTCTTCAAGGAATCATGACAGCTTTAGGAGTGCAGTGGGAACTACACCCCCCCTGGCACCCTCAAAGCTCAGGACGGGTAGAAAAGATGGAGAAATTAAGAAACATCTTTTGAAATTAGTCTTTGAAACAAAAATACAATGGACATGACTGTTGCCCCTATCTCTGGCCAGAATAAAGGCTAGGCCCAGAGGGGACATTAAGTTATCCCCTTTCGAGCTGATGTATGGAATACCCTACTCCATTGGTTCTCAACCCAGTAGAGAGGTGCAAGTAAGTGATGTGTGGCCAGATAAGTGATTGTATGGCCGCAATATGCGGCCAGAATACTGTCTCTTCTAAAACCTCTCTGATAGGAAGCTCAGCTGGCACAAACTCTTCCCCTAAATTTTGCAGTCCATAACATTCAACCTGCAGACTGGGTCCTCATTAAGGAGTGGAAGGAAGCTCCATTAGTGGCAAGAGGCCCTACCAAGTCCTATGGACAAGGAACAGCAGTCAAGACAGCCGAACACGAGTGGACTCACCATACCCGAATCAAAGTCTCTAAGGCCCCTGACACTTGGACCTCTGCGCTGGAGGAATCTGGAGGGAGGCTGAAACTGAGCCTCCGCAAGGACCAGTTGAAGCAATAACTTGTGTGTCATCCTCAGGGGAAGCTCTGAGGATATACTCACAAGTGGAGAACTAATGGTCGGTCTATAAAAATGGGGAGAGGTGACTTTGACACTGAATGGTGAAAGATGCTGTCTTTGGGGGTTATACCAATAATTTTATGTGTTCAGCAAGGGCAGAGCCTGACCTGGGAAAATCTATTCTTAACCTTAGGGGAACAGATTGCAAACAAAACAAAACAAAACAAATTTGATTTGACCAACTGCTGGGTCTGTGGAAGTCCAGGAAACTCTGAAAATTGGCCATGGGTAGCCCAGCCTGTCCAGCCTAAATGGTGGGTTAGTAACTTAAGGACAGTCCATAATGGAACTGGTTTTTGGACTGAGGAAGGGAGCCCATGGCAACTACGCTTTCCAGGGAAAGGTATTCATTGCCTAAATAGAAGCGATGGAGGAGGGATGTCTGTAGGAGAAAGTACCTGTGAATGGACACTGTCTCCTGGATATCATTGTGTCTCTCAAGGCTGTGCACCACTAAATTGTTCCAAGCATCAAGGGAAATGGAATCAGACCCACCTTCAGCTTTCTAATAACAGTTGGGTAAAATGCTCATATGCCAACTTTAAAGGCTCTGGTTGTGACAAGGCAGCTTTGGATCGGAAGTTCCGGTCTGATATCTTGCTTTGTCAGCTGGGTAATACTACAAATGAAAAATATATAGCACAGGTATTTCGTTGGGCATGGCAGCATTATAATGGGACTAGAACTTACTTCCAGGAATTGTGGTCTAGCACCAACCAAACAACATGGAGAGAAACAAATTGGGGATGTAACTGTACGTGGCGATCAGAAGCATGGGCATGGAGATGTATTTATTGTATTAATGGCATCATATCCCCTGATGCGATCATTGTGGCTGGACCTATAGGGCTTGGGAATACTTTATATTATGAAGAACCAAAGGATGAGAAAACCTGGAATGGCCCTTTTCCTAATGGGACTTGGGCTTTGAAGGGTCATTATTGGATTTGTGGACAACACACTTATCGCGTACTACCTAAAATTTGGTCAGGAATATGCTATGTCAGGTATATTAGACCACTATTCTTACTATTGCCTCAAATTCAAGGGAACAGATCAGGAATTAAAGGATATGATGATTTAATAAGAGAAAAGAGACCAATTGATACATTCCTGACAAGGGGGAGTACAGAGTCATGGGGAAAAGATGGCCACCTGCAACAAATTATACAATATTATGGACCAGCAACATGGAATCCTAACAAGGTAATTTCTGGAGGAAGGGAACCAATTTACAATTTGAACAGGATAATTAGATTACAAGCTGTTTTAGAAATTATAACTAACCAAACAGCTGAAGCCCTCGATCTCCTTGCAGGACAATCTACTCAAATGAGAAATGAAATTTTCCAACATCGAATGGTCCTAGATTATTTGTTAGCAGAAGAAGGGGATGTTTGTGGAAAACTAAATTACTCCAACTGTTGTTTACAAATAGATGATAATGGGAAGGTAGTAAAGCAAATAACAAAAAAGAGATGAGAAAGCTGGCCCATGTGCCAGCTCAAACCTGGAAAGGATTGGAGTGGGATATGTTCTCATGGTTGCCTAGTGGACCTTGGGTTAAACGGGTGTTATTATTCTTTCTCTGTGCAATAGCAGCTGTAATCTTTGTACCATGCATGATACCTTGTTTTATCCAACTAATTCAATATGCAGTTCAGAGAATGCAGGTGGTGGCCATATCTGAGACAGTGCAGAGGGGACCAAAGATGATGCCGCTGAAAATTGTACATAGTCCAGGAAATACTCAAGAAGAGAAAATCAAACTGATGGTTGCCACATTTCGTAAAGGCAATGACTGAGCAAATAGAAGAGGAGGGGTTGATAGGAACACCAGTTTTGTGTCTTTACAAAAGAAGCCTGTGCACTCCCAGGCTCAAGACAAGGAACAAAAGAAGCCTGTATGAACTCAGGCTTAAGATATGAAAGTCTATCAAAACTACATGATCCCTTGAATATGTTAAACCACCTGAATATCTGGAATATCTAAACAACATTATCCCTTGAATATGTTAAACCACCTGAATATCTGGAATATCTGAATGACAGGAATATCTTGAATGTGTCAAATGAACTTGTCTGGAATATCTTAGGCAGATCGGGAAGTCTGTACACACAGAGTACCTCAGCCAATGGGGAAATGAGGAGGGACTCTTGCAGTCAGGAAAGTAGGATAAAAGGGGACTGTATCCCCCTGTAGGTCAAGAGACCCCACAGGAATATGTCCTGTGGACTCTCCCTGTATTATAATAAACTTATTATTTTTTTTTTTTTTTTACAAGGCTCCTCTGTCTCCTTTGTGAACACTGACTCCTGGTAGCGTGATTTTCGGTACACTGGGCATATGTGGATATGGGAAATTGTGTTTAACATCCATATGGGAAAGGCAGAGCAACTAAGAGGGATTGGTGCAAGGACAGAGGTTGTCACCACTGCTGCAGAAATGACGTCTTCAGAGCTCAACTTGATCAAGTTGACAGAACTGGATAATCTTCCCCCAGACTTCTGAAAGAACTGACACGTGAAATCACACACCTAGCAGCAGGAATGTAAAAACCATAATAAGGATCTTTCACAAGGTGGTAAGAAGGCAAACAGCAAACACAGCTTTTTCCACTAAGGAAACAAGATCATTTCTATCAGGCCATTCAAAACAGCTCCAGAAGGAAACACAAGGCATCAATCAAATTTTATATCTGGAATAACTCACTGTATGGAGGGAGGTAAACAAAAAGCATCAGAAATTCAACATAGCTAGATCACACCAGATGAATCTGAAATTGTTCTGAATACTTAATTTTCTCCAGGGCATGGAAACAATGTGCATTTAATCCCTTTGGCTGTAAGCAAGCCCTGCATAAGGCTAGGTTCATCCATCCTACAGGACATGTATCAGAAACCTGCACAGGTAATGTCAAAGGAGAATAAAACGAGGAAACTGCAGGCACTCTGCCTTCTCCACGGCACTCTTGCAGGACAGTGCCACACAAAGTTACCCAGTACACCGAGGAGGACAAAAATGAGTAGAAAAATAAGAAACTAACAATAGGTCAGACACCATCATGTTGAAAACTTGCAGAGCTGTTGGAGATAACTGGCAGTGGTGTCAGAATCAATCCTGGAATTGATTCTGCTCAAGATTTTTTCGTTAGTGATTTAAACTCAAGATCAAGATATAGTAATGATGCTCGATAATGGTGAAAAGAAGATACTGCAAACTGCCTAGGAATCATAGAATCAAAATCATAGAATGGTTTGGGTTGGAAGGGACCTTAAAGATCATCTAGTTCCAACCCCCCTGACATGGGCAGGGACACCCTCCAATAGACCAGGTTGCTCAAAGCCTCATCCAGCCTGGCCTTGAAGACACACAGGGATGGGGCATCCACAGCTTCTCTGGGCAACCTGTTCCAGTGCTTCACCACCCTCTCCGGGAAGAACTTCTTCCTGATATCTAATCTAAATCTCCCTGCTTTCAGTTTAAACCCATTACCCCTTGTCCTGTCACTACAGGCCCTTGTAAAAAGTTCCCCCCAGCTTCCTTGTAGGCCCCCTTCAGGTACTGGAAGGCTGCAATAAGGTCTCCCTGAAGCCTTCTCTTCTCCAGGCTGAACAAGACCAACTCTTTCAGCCTTTCTTCATAGGAGAGGTGCTCCAGTCCTCTGATCATCTCTGTGGCCCTCCTCTGGACTCACTCCAACTGGCTGAAATCCTTCTGACATTGAGGGCCCAAGAGCTGGACACAGTACTCCAGGTGGGGTCTCACAAGAGCAGAGTAGAGAGGGAGAATCACCTCCCTTGACCTGCTGGCCACACTTCTGATACAGCCCATCATACGGTTGGCTTTCTGGGCTGCCAGCGCACACTGACGGCTCATGTCCAGCTTCTCGTCCACCAGTACCCCCAGGTCCTTCTCCTCAGGGCTTCTTTCTATCCATTCTCCACCCAGCCTGTGCTTGTGCTTGGGATTGCCCTGACCCAGGTGCAGGACTTTGCACTTGGCCTTGCTGAACTTCATGAAGTTGGCAGAGGCACACCTCTCCAGCCTGTCAAGGTCCCTGTGGATGGCATCCCTTCCCTCCAGCGTGTCGACCGCACCACCCAGGAATACATCAGTATCAGCTCATTCTTAGTCCTCTGTCTCCAGTGGGGCTAGTGTGCAAACACTGTCCTTTTTCTTTTCCTTCCTACGGCAGCACTAACATCCAGGAGCTTCTCTCTTCCTTGATACAATACTTTCACCCCTTTACCACTTTTGGTTTGGTTTTTTTTTTTTTACTTCTGGTGGTCTTCTCCAAAGCTTTTCTGTTCTCCTTGCCCATGTCCCCAGAGCTGGTAAGCACTGTCTCAGATCAGCAGCAATGTTACCACTTCATTTCCAGTCTAAGATCTCATTTCAACATCTCCCAACTTTTTGCACCATGGCCATTACAGTTCAGACATGTAGGAGCCGAATGTGCCATGTCTTTAGTAAACATGCTTTTATTCCAGCAAAATCCTTTCAAATAACAATGCTATTCTAGAAAGAATTTCAAAGATTAAAGCAATTGAAAAGACAAATCAAAAGTTGAACAGAGCTATGAATATTATCACCATTATTTCCTGAGAAGCAAGGGGAAAAAAATAATGTCCTATATCCATGCCACACTTCCCATCCCCTCTTCCCCATCTTACAGACATGCTACAAAGGATTTTGCTTGGAAGCCACAGGATCTTTACACCTACATGACCTGCCTCATATCCTCTCTGCTAGCGTGACTGTCCCGAGCTTTAATCACACAGTTACAGAACAGCTGAGGATCTCCAGAGATCCCTTCCAACATGCAGACCATCTAGTCTCCTCTTTCTGCCATTCCATGGAAGTGAAAGGTGGAAGAGGAAGATCTCCCTCCCATCCTCAGGCATCTGCCAGCTACCAGAAGCTACCACAATGTTTTAAGACAATAAACAAGCACTCCAGGAACTGGACTTTTCTATGCAGTTATTTTTCAGTCAGGCAGTATTTTTCAGGAATCCTGAGGCTACATTTTGCCAACAAGCCCATGAAAGCGAATCCATAGACTGTTCAAATGCCTCTGCCTTCCACTGAGTTCTCACCAGAAGAAATTAATTGCTCACATAGTAGTTGGTACAGTTTGAACCCATATTGCTATTGATCCAAAATTACTATAGTGGTCCAAAATATTTTTTAAGTAAGAAAATAAACCTTTACCTACACTCATGTTACTCTTTTCATCCCCCCTTTAAGATGTAAGAGAGACTTATCAGTACACAGACGTGCTGATTTAATGGTTTCCTGTGAATATTGCCACTCCGTAAGACAACAATCAAAGTCAATCTCGCATTCAGAAAGAACATGTTAGTTCAGACTGTACCACAGTCAAGAGTCACCAGGCATTTTATAGTAGCCGGAAAATGAACTATCAAGCCTAAGCATTTCCAACCCATGTGATTCCAAAACAGGAAGGCAACTACGTCCCAGGAAACATCCTGACAACGAGCATGCTCTCTGCAAACACAAGGTATGCCTGTCATAAGAAAACCTCCCACAGGCTTGTATTGAACTGGTGATACGTCTTGAACCTTTTTAAGGAAACAAAACCCACCGCAGCCCATATGGTTACCGTAGCAACAATCTAGGTACTCCTTTGTGGAAAAGGTAACATTTTCTTCACAAATTTTAGTGTCTAAAAACTTTACATAGAACTAAGCAAGGTGGGCTATAAAGAACATATTTAACAGAAGGCAATGGAGATAAAAATGCTATTATGAAGCAAATACCAACAGTTAACCAGGGAATCTTTTAAAAATAACTTGCACTTTCCATCACCAAACATGCCCCCAGTCGTGGGAAAAGATCTACTTGCACCTTACATGCTGCCCAGATTTCATAACATTTTTCTCATGACACCTAATGTTCTGGTTTTAGAACAGCACCATTCTGCTTTGTGGCTTCAGTAACAATACTCGCTATTCTGTGTTGCAAGAATTATTTCAACTGAATCCTTGTTGATTTCAAGCATCTTCATAAAAATGCCAACTCACTACTATTCCCTTACTTTTTCTACAGGTTAGGACTTTGTTCCTCTCTGCCATGGCTACCAGTAAATTACAAAAAAAAAAAAGATGTTAGGGCACTGATAATGCAATAATGCCTTGACAAAATTGTTGTTTGTGTGGAATAAAATAAAAAAACCTCCAATTTAATTTGGTTCTAATTAAAAACCAAAAGCATTCGCAGTGCATTTCCAGTCTTTTCTTACAGTGTATCTTCTATCATTTGGCTATGTTAAATTCCTCTATCAGGAAATTCCCTTGACAATGAAAATTTCAAAAGGGAACATTAAAGCATGGTCACTTTTGCTAAAAATCAAATAAATTATAATTAAAGCAGAGGTTCTTAGTTCTTTATTTCAGCTATGTCTTTCATTAAGATATAACTTTGCTAAAAGAAACAGTGAATGATGTAATGAAATTTGATAAGCTAAGGCTTTAGTGTGCTGGGTTTAGTCAAGAAAGAGTTAACTCTTTACAGTAGCTGGTATGAAGCTAGGTTTCTGGATCTACCCTTAGAAAAGCACTGATAAGGTGTCTTCTTAGATGGTGTTGGGGAGTGCTTGCACCAAATTCAAGGTCTCTCTCAGCTTCTAATACTGCAGCTGCATTCCCAACTTTCTCACTACAAGCAGTGTAGGGGACACACAGTTCAGACACCTAACCCAAACCAACCAAAGGAGTATTTAATTCCATAACACGTCATGCTCAGTACAAAAGCGGGGAGTGGGCTCGGGGGCCATCATTCTTTTCACTCTTTTGCTGGCTCCTTAACTCCTTCAATAACTCCTTTGTTTGCTCATTCATTAGTGAGTTGGTGGGTTGGTTGGCTTTCCTGGTCGGGTTGTTGCTGGCAGGGTTTGCTCATAAACTGCTGCAATCACTCTTGGGCTCCGACTCTCAAGATTTCTGACTCTGACTCTCACTACTCAGGACTTGGCTGTGCATCGGTTGTTGGGTGGTGAGCAACCGTATCATAAGTTTTATTTTCTATTATTGTAATTACTTATTATTGGTATTATTATATATTCATTTATATATATATTATTCATTTATACTCAACCAGTAAATAGTTCTTAGCTCAATTTTATGAGCTTCCCCGTATTTTTCCTCTGATTTTCCCCTTCCACTGGAGGCGGGGAGCAGGGAAGGTGTGACAGCGGCTTCATGGTATTTTGCTGGCTGGAGTTAAACCACAACAGTCCTTTTTGGCGACCAACGTGGAGCTCGAAGGGTTAAGAACAGATCTTATTATTGTGCGTGAAAACGGGATTGTGTGATAAGTATCTGTATGCAATATTGGCAGCATTGGCTTATTTCATGCATAATCTTGTGGGGACTTTCACTAATTACACCTTTCCCCTTTTCTCCTTGAGGACACAGCCTATAGAGGAGAAATTATTCAGTGGGTTGAATGTGTGGAAATTATTCCAGTTTTCCCCCCCTTCTCCTCCTGGGCCAATGGCAAAAGTGTATGAGTATTTGGGAAATTTTTCATGGTTGTGGGATGGCCTATGGCCAAGGATCAGCACACTGCTGAATGTTCTTGTGATTTTGTGTAAAGTTAAAAACCTGTTTGGGAACACTGCCCCATTTGCTACCAGTGCTCAGGGCAGAGGCAGGCTCTGTGCAGCCACCAGAATCGCCCTCATGCAAAAGCAGGTGGCACAGACCCACATGGCAGGCAGGGCGTCAGCCCAAGCCTGCACAGCTATGTCACTCCCCCACACTGACTCCACCTCCCATGGCTACCATCAACTCACCTGGATAAAAACTGCAGCTATATCACCCCCCACAAACAGTCCATCTGCCATGTCAGACCCAACCACAGCATGGGACAATGCAACCATACAAACCCCCATGTGCCAGTGCCACTGTCAACCAGCGCCAGCGTCAGTTGCCCCAGTACAGAAAAAGAAATGGAAATGCAAATCAGCCAGTCTGGTAAAGGAGGAGGTGGCAGCAGGGCCATCCCAAGACACAGAGACACAGGACGAAGAGGCAGCATTAGATATATCTATAGTGACAGAGACAGAGGATTACAATGATGCTGGTGATGCAGAAGTAACCACTCGATCTTCATCCATGAGGGAGCTCTGGGATATCCGGAGACTTGGTCCAGGCAAACATATTATGACCTGGCTGCTCTGCTGATGGGATAAAGGGGCCAGTAGCATGGAATTAGAGAGCAGAGAAGCCAAGCAGTGGGGATCACTTGCTGGAGAAGGGGGCACTGACAAAGCAATTGGAAGAAGGACATAAAATGTAAGCCTCTAGAGACAACTCCTAACCAGTGTGAGGGAAAGGTATCCTTTTAAGGAAAGTGTGCCACATCATCAAGGCAAATGGACCACCATAGAGAAAAGCATCCAGTAGCTGAGGGAACACGCTGTGATAGAAATTTTATCGTGACCTGAAGAATACACAGGCACCCACTGATCCAGATGAAGTTCACTGCACACGATCCATGGGGCAGAAATTAATGTAGAGTGCACTGTCCTGTATGCCAGTGTGCTTGCAATAATGACTTGGCATAGGCAGCTACCACTGACAGTGGATGAGCTGGTTTGCCAGTTCTGTGAATACGAGGACACTGTCTCTTACCCCATACAGGCCTGTGTCTCAGTTGTACAGAGACTGTCCCAGAAGTTTAAGCAATTCAGAGAAGAGATGTTCTGCTCCCCACCTGCACGAGCCAGTGTCTCAGCTATTAAGAATAAGAATTCCTCTGCCCAAAGAAAACAATATAAAAGGTAACCATCACGAGGTACCCTGTGGTTTTACCTGCAAGACCACAGAGAGGACATGAGGAAGTGGGATGGAAAACCTACCTCCCTCCTAGAGGAGCGAGTATGTGAACTGAAAGGGAAAAAATTCACCAGTGGAGATTCTTCCAGAAAAATTGCTGCTCCTGTATCCAAACAGGATGGAAGATCTGACCTAACCAATAATCCATTCCTCCAATATGTAAGTGACTCATATCAGTATCAGAGGGGCCTTACCTCCAGCCAGGGTGGAGGAAAAGGACAACCGTGTTTATTGGACTGTGTGGATTCGATGGCCTGGCACATCAGAGCCACAGCAGTACAAGGCTCTAGTGGACATGGGTGCACAGTATACCCTCATGCCATCAAGCTATGAAGGGGGTACAACCCATCAGCATTTCTGGTGTGACTGGGGGCTCTCAGCAACTGACTGTGCTGGAGGCTGAAATAAGCCTGACTGGGAAGGAGTGGCAAAAGCACCCCATTGTGACTGGCTCAGATGCCCCATGCATCCTTGGCATTGACTATCTCAGGAGAGGGTACTTTAAGGACACAAAAGGGTACCAGTGGGCTTTTGGGATAGCTGCTACAGAGACTGATGAAATTGAGCAGCTGTCCATCTTGCCTGGTCTCTCACAGGACCCTTCTGTTGTGGGATTGCTAAAGGTTGCAGACCAACAGGTGCCAATTGCCACCACAACAGTGCACTGGTGACAGTATCACACTAACAGAGACTCTTTGCTTCCCATCCAGAAGCTGATTCGTCAGCTGGAGAGCCAAGGGGTGATCAGCAAAACCTGCTCCCCCTTTAACAGCCCCATCTGGCCAGTGTGTAAGTCTGATGGAGAATGGAGACTGACAGTGGACTATCATGGCCTGAATGAAGTCACGCCACCACTGAGTGCTGCTGTGCCGGACATGCTGGAACTCCAATACAAGCTGGAGTCAAAGGCAGCCAAGTGGTATGCCACGATTGACATTGCTAATGCCTTTTTCTCCATTCCTTTGGCAGCAGAGTGTAGGCCACAGTTTGCTTTCACCTGGAGGGGCATCCAATACACCTGGAATCAGCTGCCCCAGGGGTGGAAGCACAGCCCTACCATCTGCCATGGACTGATCCAGACCACACTGGAACGGGGTGCTGCTCCAGAACACCTGCAATACATTGATGACATCATCGTATGGGGCAACACAGCAGACGGAGTTTTTGAGAAAGGGAAGAAGATCATCCAAATCCTCCTGAAAGCTGGTTTTGCCATAAAACAAACTAAGGTCAAGGGACCTGCACAAGCGATCCAGTTCTTAAGAGTAAAGTGGCAAGATGGACGTCGCCAGATCCCAATGGATGTGATGAGAATAATATGCAACATTATTAAAATTTTTTTCCCTTTTTGTTTTTCTGTCAACAGATCAAGCACACTGATATGCATACACTTGTCTTCTTATTTTGGTTTGAAAAAAATATATTATTCAGTTGCTATACATGTATGCAACAATTTAAATAACTGTATTATGTCATAGAACTGTGTTCCAGTATTCTTAATATTTCCTACACACTGGAATAAAAGGAGTATATACGTACCTTTTTAATAGTTTTTGTCTGCACAAGAGCAAGTTCTCTGTTCTCATCTGCTACATACAACGAAAGCTTCACATACGGGTCACTGCAAAAGAAGATGTCATATTTAATGTGAATATAATTTTACAGTCAAATACAATTTGAGTATAAATTGGTCATTTAATTGGGTAACAATGGCAGTTCAAAACATTTCCAGTGAAAGTGTTTTCAGTGAAACCTAGCGTGCTGGTTTCAGGGAAGAAAGAGTTGATTTTGTCCACAGAGCTGAGGACTGGCTCAGGGTGGCCAGGATTGTTACATTCAGTGTCAGGGAACGTGCAGTTTGGAGGCAGGAAGTGGCCTTAGGGGGTCGTTAAGACTTGGGCTAGCTTAGCTGGGTCCTTAGCTCCTCTGTTAGCTCTTGGCGAGGTTGTCAGAAGTAGGGCATTTGTCCCATTGGCTTGTTGTCCTGGGGCTCGGGCTCTGGTGCTGGGACTCTTGCTGCACTGGGATCTGGCAGAGTATCGTTCAGTGGGTGGTGAGCTATTGTATCATATGTTCTGTTTTCTATTATTTTAATTACTTAGTAGTAGCAGTATTGTTAGTATCACTGTAATTTTCATTTATATTAGTAAATAGTTCTTATCTCAAGTTTACGAGCTTTCCTTGTCTTTTCCTCTGACTCTCCTCCTGCACTGGGGGAAGGGGGGAGGAGAGGGAGCAGCTGAGTGGTAAACCATGACACCTAGTAACTGTGATGAAGTACCCAAACATTTAAAATATGTGTTTGAATATGCTCAATTAAATATTGACCATGGCATTGAAGATAATTTAAGGAAGAAATTCTTCACAGAGAAGGTGGTGAGGCACTGGAACAGGTTTCCCAGAGAAGCTGTGGATGCCCCATCCCTGGAAGTGTTCAAGGCCAGGCTGGATGAGGCTTTGAGTAACCTGGTCTAGAGGAGGGTGTCCCTGCCTACAGACTAGATAATCTCTAAAGGTCCCTCCCAACCCATTCTGTGGTTCTGTGTTGAAAGGACTCAACTGAGAGAAGAACACTGTAGAAAAAGACTAACTTCACAATGGCACAATGTCAGACAGTGGTGGTGGAGCAGTGCCCCTGCTTGAAGAGTGGAAACGGGTGGAAGCATACAACCAGGACGCTGAACTGCTCCCATGCTTCCCCTTCAAGACTGCAGCACTGTCAACTGGATGCCAGTCTGAGGTTTCTTCAGGGAAGGACAAACAACAGACATTCAGATTATCAACCAATTCATTCAGATTCAGACACTCTCAAATACATTTCACTGATGCTTTTTAAATTGAAAAAACAATTTTGTGACAGTATTGCCACAGAATAATCAGCAGTTGAGTGTTCATTATCCTAGATGCTTAATTTACTTGGAAACTTAAATAATATGGTGAAAATAAAGTAAGAATAAACAAAACATGTTGGACTGATTATTGTATCAGCAGATGCACATAAGTGCATTTACTTAGACTGCAATTAAATTCAGCATTAAGCAACAAGGTTTGAAAGAAAACAAGGCATCACTGTGATTAAAAAGAAATTCTGATACTACCTTGAATCGCTTAATGTATTGTGCTGCCTAATATTTATGGGCAAAATAGCCTATTACAAGAAGCAGTGGAAACCAGATATTCACTGAAGCCTGTGGTTTGCAGCATGGGGAAGGAATCAGCGTCTGACATAAGCCAATGGGAAGAACGAAGTTTGGATAGAATAATTTAATTCTAAAATATCCTGGATACATTTTCTGTCTACAGAAAAAGCAAGAACTATGAAGAGAATAATTAAGTTTATTACAATTTCAGTAAGAAAATGTTGCTTCACTGAACAGACTACTGACATCTCTGCCCACTCTAACAATGGAGCAGAGTCGGATTAAACCGCACCAGCACAGTTCTTACTCCTGAATGTTGAGGCGAGAATTGATCCAAACGATTAGATATTGGGACTGCTTACTTATGTGTGTTCATTCACTTAAAATGAAGACACAGCTGAACAGCTACTACAAGCCAATGTCAGCGCTACTTCAAGCAAATCTGGCTTACTGTTCAGCCCAACCTCTGGCTCGTGTCAGCATGCCACCATGCTGTTCTGGGAAAGCCAGGATATGCAGCAGAGGTGGAAGGAGCACCAAAGGAAAAGGCAGAAATTTTTATTTTCAAGTCACAATGTCACCTGAATGTTTTCTGACATCTACCATCTGACTTACTCTGTCAACTAATGAAACATCGCAAATCAATAGAAAACGTCACTTAAGGACATCTTCAAGCCACTGAAATGGACTGCCAGAGTGGGGTTTTGGTTTTAGCTTTTTGAATAGCAATGAGCACTTAAAAAGAAAAAAAACTGTTAAATAGAATATAAGGAAACAAGTAAAGAGGAAATCAAGCAAGACCTGCAATTTACCACCACAGTTCCTTATCCAGCAGCTGTGACTTATGTGATTTGACGACAGCTTATAGAAAAAGTTGTGTAAGTCCCATTATCTGCTTTGCATACTGCTAAATTCAGCATTTCACTCTCAACTCTGGAAACTGCAGCTGCCTAAACAAATCTGACAGTTGGTAATTTTTTTCTGTGCTTTGAACTCATGATCTGTCCTAAAGAGCTGCGAAACTTCACGTGAAAGCTCAAGGAACTGAGGATCAAAGAGCCAAACTCCTTTAGCAACACAGGCAGAGATAGCATCTCATTCACAGATTGTAGCTTACAGGCCAGTGTTTCCTGCAATAACTTAGTTCCCTGAAGAATAATCACCACACCACAACTGTTCACGTCATCAGAAAGTAAGAGGCCATAAGTACCACAGAACAGAACCCTGAATGTGTAACAGTTTTCTTCTCCTCTGGAATTAGCTGTAAGAAAGAAATACTGTTGCAGTCTATTAGGTTGCTTCTTTCACCACATAGTTCTCACCAACCCAGCACAAGTTTACAGGAAATCAGTTAACTTTATCTTCCTTAGGATCAGTATCATGGCAATCACACTGAGTCATGCCAAGGGCTAAAAAAAAACCCAGACACACTTCCGAAGTCAGGCATCTATGCATCTTCTGCATCCAGATAAAGCACAGACCAAAACTTCTTTTCAAGCACCATACACAACAGTTCAAGACACATGACAGAAGCCAAACACTCAAGGAAGCATCTCAGTCAACCCTCCTGAGCTACATGTTTGTTTGGAGAAAGCTGTATTTGCATCAGTCAACTCAAAGGAAGGTCTTAGTGAGAACAGTTTGCTAGAGTTTACAGGTTTCAGCCACTTCCACTGGGGATAGTGTTCCATCACATTTAACTTCGGTGAAGTGAATGTCTAAATTAAATATATAGCAGGGTCCCTTCCAACCCCTAACACACTGTGAATCTGTGAATGTACAAAGGCCTGTAACTGCATGTGCCAGGCTCCCACTTGAGAAAAGTCACTGCTATTAAAATCTAAGCAAAACTTTCAACAACTCTGGTCATGAAAACATAGTAATAGGGATCCATCACTACAACACCTGCTCTCACATGTTCACAAAATCATAGAATGGTTTGGGTTGGAAGAGACCTTAAAGATCATCTAGTTCCAACACCCCTGCCATGGGCAGGGACACCCTCCAATAGACTAGGTTGCTCAAAGCCTCATCCAGCCTGGCCTTGAAGACAGCCAAGGATGGGGCATCCACAGCTTCTCTGGGCAACCTGTGCCAGTGCCTCACCACCCTCTCCGGGAAGAACTTCTTCCTGATATCTAATCTAAATCTAGCCTCTTTCAATTTAAACCCATTACCCCTTGTCCTGTCACTACAGGCCCTTGTAAAAAGACACCCCCCAGCTCCCTTGTAGGCCCCATTCAGGTACTGGAAGGCTGCAATAAGGTCTTCCCGAAGCCTTCTCTTCTCCAGGCTGAACAAGCCCAATTCTCTCAGCCTTTCTTCATAGGAGAGGTGCTCCAGCACTCTGTTGATTTAGCTTAAAGGCCCAAAAAACACCCACCTCCCACCACCACCATTCTAGACTCTCAGAAAGAACAACAAAACCAGAAAAAATGAAGGTGAAAGGTTCAGGACTTCAGTCTGCCTCTGAAATACGTAAGTACAGCCAGCCTGCCCATGATTTTCATGGAGAGGTTGTACAGTGGAAATCCTCTGCAGTCCCAACCTTAGGCATTTTCCTTAGCAGGCATATTAAAGGAAACCAGCAAGGGTCATCCCCACGGAGAAAGCACTTGTTACTGGCCCCTCACCAATCAGAACACACCTACTGAGCAAAATTCAGAGTATGCTACCATACTCTGTCCCTCCCATAGTGTTACTACAGAACTCTGTACCTATATAACAGACGTGGAGCCGACCCACCACAGCCTCCACCTTCCCATCCATTAGTGACAATGAGCATGGGCATGCTGACCACTGGGGCAAGCCCAGCAGGGGTAACGAAAGGACAAGAGGAAGATCCGCTAAGTATGAGGGGCAGGGAGGCACGACCATGATGTGTAACCGAAAGCATATCTCACATCGAGGGAAGTTGGGCACCCCTTACTGAAGAAATTCTAGTGGTTGTAAAATACTGTTAGTAATTCAAGGGAAAGTGGAAATGGGAAGAATGGTAGATGCACTTGATACCCTAGAGCACCATAACAGAATATGTTGCTTATTGAAACCTGGTTTACTAAAAATGGAAAATGAATATACAGATTGAACCAAAACAAACTCAACCTGAAACCCAACAGGGTATAAACATCTTTTCCCCCAGTGAAGAATTTTACTTTCTAATTTCAGTTTATCCATTCAATACATTCTTCCAAATGTAAAGTTTCAAATCACATTGTAAACAGCTCATTAATTTTGATTATGTTCTATACAGAATAGTTAAAACACCTAAAAAGTACTCTGAAAATACCCTCCATCCCCCCAAACAGATCAGCATCCTTTCAAAACTGTTATTTCCAAGTCCTGGGAAACTGAGGTTATGAACAGCTTCCTATTTGTTCACTAAGGCTGGCATTGAAATTGCTACAGATTCTCAAAACAGCTTGGAAAGCCAGTCTCAAAACATCTTTTGCCAGTGACCTGATGTATTATTTATTTTGTTCGCAAGCACCATAGAATGATGAAACCACTAAGCCTACACTGTTCTATTTTCATTTTAATAGCTGAAGCTGCCTCCTCAGGTATGAAATTTACTATCACTTGTTATGCAAGTGCATGCATGCCAAGCTTAGAATCATAGAATGGTTAGGGTTGGAAGGGACCTTAAAGATCATCTAGTTCCAACCCCCTGCCATAGGCAGGGACACCCTCCACTAGACCAGGTTGCTCAAAGCCTCAGCCAGCCTGGCCTTGAAGACAGCCAGGGATGGGGCATCCACAGCTTCTCTGGGCAACCTGTTCCAGTGCTTCACCACCCTCTCCGGGAAGAACTTCTTCCTGATATCTAATCTAAATCTCCCTGCTTTCAGTTTAAACCCATTACCCCTTGTCCTGTCACTACAGGCCCTTGTAATAAGTCCCCCTCCAGCTTCCTTGTAGGCCCCCTTCAGGTACTGGAAGGCTGCAATAAGGACTCCCCGAAGCCTTCTCTTCTCCAGGCTGAACAAGACCACCTCTCTCAGCCTTTCTTCATAGGAGAGGTGCTCCAGCCCTCTGATCATCTCCATGGCCCTCATCTGGACTCGCTCCAACCGGTTGAAATATGTCCCATGGACTCTCCCTGTATTATAATAAACTTATTATTTTTTTACAAGGCTCCTCTGTCTCCTTTGTGAACATTGACTACTGGTAGCATGATTTTCCATACAGTATCTAATCAAGGTCTAGCAGATGTTTAGGAGATGATAGCTAAATATGCAAGTGCTGCAACCTTTGTACTTGTAAATCACTTGTGAACTTGACAAAGCATCTATCTAGGAAGCATGTGGACAAGTAACAAAGACTCCTTACTTCTCACTGGACCAGGAACGACCAGCAGAAGTGATTGTGTTACCATCAAAAGGAGAATAGATGGCCATAAAGACCGTGGGATAAGCAAGTAAAAGCTGATGTAATCATAATGTAATTATCTCAGGAAAAGGTGGCACTAAGTAAATGATTTCTGGAAGACTAATGAATATGTAATATGTATGGACATATAAGCCGCGTGATGGTGCCAAGCTAGAGGAGCACTTATGGTGGAAAATCCCCAGTGCTACCCCAGCGCTGAAATAAAGAATATCTGCTTAACAGTATGAAACTCTGCTGTTGAGTCAAATTTCTTTGTTTCATACTCCAGTCTTAAAGTGGGTAGTATTTGTTCTCACCAGGATAATGTAAAGATTAGAAAATGACAGCATTAGCACAATTTGTGAAGATGCACAAATAAATCCTCCCAGGTCCTGAAGACAAAGCAAACTCTGGCTGCATTGCACGCTGAGATTTGTGCCATGCAAGCGGCATCTCCCAAACCACAGACCTGCCTGCTGAGGAGACAAAGCGCCGAGCTTGAGTATGGCTGAGGGCTGCTGCACGTTTCTCCAGAGTTGCTCTTTCAAACTGGAGGGGGGGGTATTGTCTCTAACAGCTTTCTCAAGAAAGGGCTCAGTATTTCAGATCCTTTGCCATATAGAACTTTTGGCGTGAAGAACCACACGCACCACAAGGTACAAGCCCCTAGAGACACCTACGCAACAGTTACAGAAGTAGAGGTGCAAAGTATCTGAGCTAGCTGTACCCACAGCAGCTCAGCACTTCTAGGCATAAATGTACACCAACAGGACCCTCACGTAAATTTGCAGGCTGCGATCTGTATGTACTACTATAGATGCACTCTTACAGCCAATGTGCCTTCAAAATCATAATTTACAAATTCAGGTCAGTAAAATACACCATCTTCAAAAACACCCATCTCAACAAGTCACCATAAAATCATGGGAGCCCCATGAACAACAATTAACAATGGGGCTGAAGCAGATTTACTTGGCAAAAGACAGTTCCTTGAAGCTGAAAATGCTTTACAGAATCATTCAAACATACTTGGAGACAACTCTGTGTCTGCATGCACTTAGCAGACCTTAAAGAGTGAACAGCAATTTTTAAAAATCCCAAGATTTGCTTGGTGTTTTTTAGATTCAAAGAGATGATGAAAACAAAGCCCAAAATACGCATTGTTAATAAGGTTAGAGTAACAATGTGATACTTCTAAAAGTTTTGTGAAGCGTAGTAAAAACAATGTTGCTAGACAGAATCTCTCTGAGATTATAACCAGTTATAATAGTTATAATCTGAGATTATAACCAGAATAACCAGTTTCCCTGGTTAATTTCCCAGTGGTGTCACTAAGAAATAGGAAAATACACTGATATTAACTGCAAGGAATGCTTCAGAGCACGTTGTCTGCATTTGTTCACTGGTTTTTATTTTAGCCTGAGCCTCCTGGGGTTCATTTTCCTGTCTGTACCATACACAACCCATTATGAGGTTTTCTAAAAGAGAAATCAGATTTGCTCTTGCTGTCATACAAGTCTCACATACTGTGAATAAAGCCAAGCACAAAGTGACTAACCCCACTAGAATAAAGGAACATCTGCTTTCAGGAAAGGAAACTCTTACCTTATCCTTCACTGACAAACCAAACTTGCAATCCATTGTGTCTGAATATCCTAAAAATCTCACCTCTGAGCTAAATCCTAGAGCCATTTTACAGGCCTCACATTTTCCTTCTAGTTCTTTATTTTCCAAAGAAAGGCTCACACCTCATCTAGTACTACAAGAAATTTAACAAGGCTTTATTCAAAGAGCTGCTAGAGATAATGACTCACATCACAGACAGCTGCAAAGAAGTGCCTGTGGGTGAAAAAGGGAGTTAAAAATTACATCTCAAACTCCACCTACAGTGCCTCCGCCTTCCCAGGTTGCTTCTTTAAAATGCTATGTTCCAGGAGAGTGCAACAAAACCAGGTTCCTTTTGCATCTTTCCTGCATTGAGAAACTCCCCCGGGGGATCAAGAAAAGCTCAGTTTTCTAAACATGTCTCAAAATTTAAAAAGGGTACCCTTTTGTTCTTACAAAAAGGATGGAAGTGTAAGCATATCTTTTTTCATTTTCCTTGAGGCCATATTTTGTGATTGTAAGGCAAAGGTAAATGAATGTTCTAGCAGAGAACCTGCATACAGCAGCCCTAGATCTGCATTCTTCCTATGCTTTTTCATTCTCCCAAAATATAGCTTAAAGAGTTCTAAAATCCAGCAGGAAAAAGAAAAGAACACTCAATGACACCTGACTTCTGGAAGAGAGATCCAGCACAGGAGTTGCAGGCAGCACCCCTCCCAGCAAATACCACGCACCCAGGTGCACTCAGGAACAGGCTTGTCCAGCTTGACACGAATGGACAAGAGAGCCCACAATTTTGGGGAAAAGTTTTAAGTGCCCTAATTGAATGCTGCTGCTGGAGGCTGGCTCACCCACCACTTGCTCCTCTGCTATCCCCTCTCTGTCCCCAAGCACGCACTTCACAACAGAGCTGAAACTAAGGGGAGATGATCTTGGGCTAAGCCCTGCTTCCCTGGGCAGGGCCAAACTGAAGCCCGTTTTGCCAGGTTTTCTGTTCAGCACAGAAGGGTAATGAGCATGACTGGCAGTACTGATGTAGCAAGCGTGAACTACCATCTCCATCCTCCAAAAGCTTGGCTCACTACCCAGGCTGTTAGCCCACCATGCCTGCAGCTGCTGCAGGCATACACACGAATCCTGACCTGGAGGAGAATGCTATCCAAGCAGAAGGCAAACAGCAAAAGAAATGTATAATTAGTCTGGAATTCACGGTGGTTGAGGAATTAGCCAGGTTCAAAAGGGACCATGTTGGTCATGTGCATGTAGGAGCAGTCAGCTAATCACATCAAAATCTTTGGAACCCTCCTGCCTGTAATCACTAGTTACTGAGGTAAAGCTGAGGCTTAGAAAAGCACAGTATTTTCTTGCTAATACAGGCTGAATTAGCTGACAGAGATCACTGTGAAGGCCAGACTTCCAACAACCTCCGATTAAAAAAATCCTGAATTCAGATATAAAAAGAAATTTAACTCAAGACAGACCTCTAAGTCTGAGGTTTTCAGTGCAAAATAAGGAGCTGACTATCTTTTATCTAAATATATTCAGTGATCTATATTCTGCAATATGCACTAGAAAAGAAAATAATGCCCTCACAGGCAGGTTATTTCTCTAGCTATTTCATCCCCCTCCCATGTGAGGTCTTTACCAAGAGCAAACAGGTTTCATGGTGATTCCTCCTGTTTTTCAGCACCATTCCAACTCACCCCAAAGTGTCAGTTGATGAAAGCATATCACTAAGCTCTGTACCTTTAGCTCTTGGGGCTGTCTCAGATGTACCAGGACAGCCTCTCGCACCTGTTGTCATCCACATCATGCCTGCATTATGGCAAGTCCTGCCGTCTCATTTATGGGGACACCCGCAGCACCTAACAGCTGGCCCTAACATGAGTGAACATACACAACAGCCGTGAATAACGCTCTCACAGATACTGTCCTTAGGCTGATCCATTACTCTCCCCTTCAAGTCACTGCCAGCTGACGCACCAAATAGATTTTCGGTTAAGAAAACAAAAAAGGCAATTCTTTTCCTTCCACAACATGGTCGTCTGCATAGTGTGGTCTCAATGAAAAGATAAACAGTGCTGAAACTGTTAATCAGACTGGACACACCATTCCTCAGTGTTATGCTAAGCACAGTATTATTCTACAGGACCACAGTGTTATCCGAATCATTAGCATGTGACATAAGGTAAAACATTTATGACAATCAATGGAGACAAATTACTAATAAGCTGGAATGTCACATGCTGAATACCAGGAAAAACAACAGAAGAATATAGCAAAGAATTAAGTATTTACATTGTACAACACATAACATCCTTTAAATCTTGACTTTCAACAGCCACAGAGGACATGGAGACGAACTAAAAATTCACAAAATAAATGACATTTCTATTATGTTTAAATTTTACAGAAAGCATCAGAAGGAACGGTTTCTTGCTATTTATCCCAAGCACAGAAGACAGCAAGCTCTGTCTAAAAGCACTACCATTAAGAGACTTGAACCACTGACCTCTATGACAGAAATGGAATATGGCAACAAGGGTTGGGTTTAATGAATTGAATTCCCCAGTGATTGCTGTGTCAACAAATGACTAAAAATGCAAGCACCTCACAGAAAGAAACTGGCCTCTATTAATTGTTTCCAAGGAGTAGCCATCACCAACATCCCACAGGTTAGGTAATGACATGCAGCCACATCTTTGCTGGTGCTGGCCAAGCCCATTCCCATCAGCCACCTGAACATCTAGATGGCCCGTGCACTATTAAAGGCCACTAACCTTTAAAGTCATCAGTAAGGAGAAGGCCAAAACTGTTACACAAACATTATTCAAGCAGCTCTTTTTTCCCCCCTGGCTGATAGACAAACATTGTTTCCTCCATTGTTTCTCCTTGAAAGATCTCATTTCATTATTTTCTTTCCATGAATACTGAAAAAGTGATCTCCAGGGTTAGAGTCTCTCAGCCACAACCTTCGCCAAGCCAGTCTCTAACTAATGCTGCTGAAGGA
The DNA here is from genome assembly GCA_027574665.1 of Rhynochetos jubatus. Lineage (NCBI taxonomy): Eukaryota > Metazoa > Chordata > Aves > Eurypygiformes > Rhynochetidae > Rhynochetos > Rhynochetos jubatus. Next base: position 7,650,325 of record CM050689.1, on the reverse strand, counting down.
TGTGGCAACACAGCTACGCAAAAGCCTCCATGTGCCAGAAAAGTGGGTGCACATCACATTCTCACTGCCCAGAAACAAAACTTCACTAGTTACTCCTAAGAAATGCTACAGTACTTTGCACCCAACTGTATGAGGCAAGTCTGAACTTCTACCTGTATGAGCAGCCCCTTCCTCAGGGCTGTCTCCCAGAGACACAGGAGACCTATACTTTTGAACAGAACCTAGCCCTGGTCTGAAGGAAGTTGGTTTTTTGTTTAATCTCCTGGTGCAGACATGGCTACAGCCTCAAGACAGCACCCAATTGCTAGCTCCGAGGTAGTTTCTGAGACTGCAGTTTAATTAATCATTAGTTACAGGAACTGTAAGTTGACAAAAGTTCACAGAAACTAACATTTGTGGGTGCCACAGGAAGTCTACTTAATTAAAAACTAATTACTACTAAACAACTGTGAGTACAATACAATACCATGCCAGGGAAAAATCAGTATAACCCAGCCCAGCAACACCTCGATGAGGATTGTCCTTTCCTCAGACCCATACCTCAACCTGCCTTGTTTTCCCACTCTCCCTCCGGCCTCAGCAGCCATGACTCCAAGCCCCTGCAGGAAGCTGCACTCACAGCTGTGTGCAAGGCCTGAACACAGAACAGGCTTCCATGGCACCTGGTAACCTAAACAAGAAATTCCTTGTGCAAATGAGCCGTGCTGCCAGGCCCCAGGGCCAGAAGCTCTGCCAGGTCAGCCGCCCCAGACCACTGCTGCTCCTACTACACCCAGCTTCTGGCAAACCAGAGCTCCCAAGACCTTCCCTTTTTACCACAGCTCTTTCCCTTTTGTTATAAAAATGCATCAAAAACTGTATTAAATGTATAGTGTGCAGAGTTTTAGCCTTGCTCTGAAGATTGACTAGTTCACAGTCATTAATCCTGCCCCCCTACCACCCATGGAAACCAAAAGCTGGCACTTTTCCACAATTAGCTACCCAAGACACTGAAAAGAAATAAAAGCCACCACCAACACCACACCCCCACACCGTGATTTTCTGTGCTGCTTCTCTGACCTCGATGTTCACAGGGCTGTTTCTCTCACTTTTCCCCTCACTCCTCTGCTGGTCCAGTGGTTTTGCCCTTCCTCAAACATGCTTTTCCAGAGGTGGCCCCAGTGTCACTGAGGGGCTCAGCTCTACCCCATGCCGAGGGGACTGAAGAACCGTCCGGAACCAGCCCTGGGCTCCCCTCAGCAAGGTCCTGGCAGTGCCCTGCCAGCAGCTGGCATTTTTTGAGGGGTACTTAGTATTCCACAACATTTTATTATTACCAGCGTCGCTCTGGCAGGCAGATGTAAGCGGTCTCTGTACTCCAAGCCACATGAACTACAGTTTGCATCAGCTCTGACACTGTATCGGACATCATAAGGAGACTGTCACCTAACTCAACAAAAAAATTACCTTCTCCCCAATCTGCCACCCAAAAGGAAGGCAGACCATTTTCTGATGTGTTCCTGAACTAAACTGGCTCAGCACACGGCCCAACAAGAGCTTCGTGCAGAGACTGGGGTTGTTTCCGAGAGCTGCAGGGTGAAGGCACATGTTCACCTCTCCCCACCATCTTGCTCAGAACCAACAGATTGCAGGAGACTTCAACTCCTGCATACAGCACTTAGACACAAGGCCATGAGCACAGAAATCCATCTCACAGGATTTTAGATACTAAATATTCACCCTTATTGCAATCACACCCCAAAACCGTGTATGAAGTTTACTGGGTTAAGTGGACTCGTGCCATTAGAGGAGCCAACAGGACTGTACTTTGGGATGTTCAGACCAGGCATGGCTTTCATCAGATGTCTTCATCAGCTGAGACTGATGATCCCACCCACAGCCTGTCCCAGTCGGTCACCATCATGTCCCTGCTGGGAGCAGCTCCCCCAAAACCTCCCCACTTGCCTGCTTTTGGGTCCTCTCCTGTCCCTGCTCCTGCCCGATCGAGTGGCCTAAGCTACCCTGACAGGAGCAGGCAGGTTTCAGCCAAGCAACATGTCAGGTGGCAAAGTAATGCCAGGAAAGGTAAACCTCTTCAGCTGGTATCAGACCAATGGCATTCAAAACACCCATTCTCCACGGCTGCATTGAGAAGGCACTTGTATGATGAATTAAGTGAAATCTAAAAATGCACAAGGCACCTTCAGTAACAGAAACACACTTAACATTTTGTATGCCAAACCAGAAAGAAAAATCAAATCAAGCCAAGAAAATTCTCCCTTATTTTAGGGATGATAGGGAATTTGCCATGAGTCACCTAAGTTCTTAGTTACAAAGATGGTTATTTGTCATAAGAATGTGTTTATTAAGATGGATTTTAAAAAAGCCTATGTGTACAGGGGTTAGTGGTTGGCTGTCAAAGCTCTGCAGCTACATCTGTAAAAGAGAAGGCAGCTGCTTTCAAATAAGGCAAAGGGAAGCTGCAGACACAAACTGCCAAAGAGAACAGCTTCAAGAACACTAATCAAAAACCACTGAGGGGGGAGTTCAGTTTTGTTTGTGTGCACTATTACTCACAGCGGCAATGAGGTTTTGATGAGATTCACCATCACGCTTTCCATCTTACTGGCAAAGGAGGTACCAGGAAGACAGCTGTAGGGCTAAGATGAGTGATTTCCCACAGGACAGGTTCACATCAGTCTACAGTGTCCCCTCAGTAAACATTTACACATCTCCTCCAGCATACAACTCACTGCTCAAATTAAGAAGAAATCTTTTAAAATGGTTAGTTTTCCAACTCTGGTCACATAGGTCAACATTATCTCTCAAATACAGGACTCCTGAATAAGCCCCATTCTTCATTTCATTCTGACTCTCCATAGGCATTTACAAAATTTGTGTGAGTTTATAAAACATTCACATGCAACACAGAATATTAAAACTCATCCAGTTTGCTGTGGTAATGGAGAAATAAGTGACCGAGCAGCATTTTAATTACACCAACAAAAGGGACAAGTGAACATCCAAACTATGAGTCAGAAAAAGAATAAAGCCCTGTCACTCTAAGCCAGCTGTAACACAACCAAACTTACAGTCTTTCTTAATCTACACTTACCATAGAAATACTTCTATATAGAGAGACATGTATACATGAGAGGTGTGTCTATATATATATATATATATATATAAAATATAGCCAGAGACTCCTCCAACCTCAACTGTTCTGTGATGCTCTAATAAGACCGAACAGAAAGGTTTAGTGGCCTCTCATCTTAGAGCTCAATTTTGTACCTCAGAGTTGAGAAACATCTCACAGCACTGTTAGAAACTCTAATTTTAAGAGAAATCCCTGTTTTCAGGGACCCTATTCAATGGCAAAGCCATTAACTACAGGATTACTCTGTACTATTGATCTATAATCAGCTCCTGGAAACCTACCTTGGTCTTGGGTTTGTTTTAAAATACAAGTTAGGGGAAACAAACTTTAAAATGAAATCTACAACTTCTCAAACTATAAGAAAAAACTTAGAATCCAGATATGCTGGAAGTTGCCCATTAAATCTGTGCTCATTTCTCTGGTAAAGTACACAAGTACAGATAAAAGATATTAAACCTTACTAGAGCAACAATTCTATCTTCTGACAATCCATAAACAATAGTGAAACAGTAACAGCATCACAGGCTTTAAAAATGTCATGTTTAATTGCATTATATTATTTATTGATCTATTTCTGCATCAATTTATTCACATTCATTTTCAATTAAAGTATATATTTATTCACAAAAATAATAGTTCTAGAGCAGCACTTCCATATATCTGCTTCAAAGCTCTTCACAAAGGAGCGCAAAACTGCAATCCTCTTCATACTGTTTGGAAGATTAAGGAACAGAAAAGGAGAGCCAAAACTCCGTCACCCACCCAAGGTCTTTTACTTTTGCTACATGGACAAAAATTTAGCGCTATGTTTCCTTATAGGTATTACTGATGTATCTTCTAATTTACCTTCTCTTCGTAAAACAGCTCAAGTGTGGGAGACAACTATGCAGATACTGAGGGCCTGTACAACGACCTTGGACTTTGAAGGGAGAAAAACAAAGAAAGCGGCTGAGCCAGAGGCAAAGAAGGAAGTAAGAAAAGCAGATAAACAACTTTAGGGAACTAGACGTAGATAAGAGGAGCCAATCAAATTAGTAGCTTAGGCACGTGGACAAGGCATATTAACCAATGAAAAGTTGCAATGCGGTGCATGTACTCTCTGGCACTCTCTGCAAGTGTATATAAGCGACAGCTTGAGTGCAATAAAGGGTCTTCTGATTCACCATCCTCGGGAGTCCGTGCCTCAATCTCCAACACTCAAGGACATTTTTTTTTGACTTCTTGGAACAAGAACATCAGAATCTTGTTTTTTCTGTAGACCAGAAAACAGCAATCCAATAGAACTGCCACTTCATAGGAACACAACCAACCTCAAACCCAGGACAGCTTTACTCCAGCAAGAGTAGGGAAAAGAAAAAAGGAACAGTGGAATTTTTCTCATTATTTTGTCTCACCCCCTCCTTAGATACAACTGCTGTACCCAGTCACAAGGGCCACACACAGGCACACACCTGCACACTCTTTGCTGTCCTGATAATCTAATAGAAAAGGGAAACAAAAGTTCCATCTGCCACCCTGTCCCTAACTCACCCAACGATGATTTCATAGCGAAGCCCCAGGAACACAGAAGGCTGACTGTTTCTTGGCAGTGTTTCCAAAATAAAGCTCCCAGCTGAGAGTGCACACCATTTTTCCCTACCCAGCAGTATTTATGGAGTAATAAGATATGATTGCACTAGGGGGGTGAAAAAAGTCCCAAACAGGCTTTAAAGCAAGATGGAACGGCAGCTCCACACAGGCAACAAGCATGCTGGCTCACTGACATTCCGAAACAGAACACAGTTACTTGGGTGATGGAGTCTGGCTCTGTACACTCATTCGGAACAGCACTTTGGGGACCCAGCAGCAAGGCCCCTGTCAGGTCCTGGGCCGTGCCTTTGCAAAGGAGGGCAGCTAGGTTCACCTCCAGCACCCCTGCTCGTCTGCGTGCCTGCACACTCTAACTCCAAGCCCCCCAACCCCGCTCCATGCAAAGGGGGCAGGTGAAGGTCTGGCTTGTGCACCCCAACACCACAGGGCCAGGCCAGGAGTCTTGTAAGAAGCAAAGAAATGTGTACTTACAGCATCCTGGCTAAATTTTCATCACACCCTCCTTTTAGAGGGCTAATCCACAGTTTATCACCTCCTAAAACATGGGCAGAGATAGCTGGGTGGATGCTTTTCCTTCTCTCAGGTAGTGACTGAAGGCATGAAACAATAAATTGCATACCACTATATTAAAGCTCCTTGAGATATTATTTCAAAAACAGAGTTCACAAGTTCAGACAGGCTGAAATGCATTTATATCCTACTTTTTATGTCCACAAAGAGTATGGGATTCATGAAACGTTCTGGATAAGCTCATCTTGACTGAAATCTATTGATAGGAACACCAGTTTCATGTCTTTACAAAAGAAGCCTGTGCACACCCAGGCTCAAGACAAGGAACAAAAGAAGCCTGTGTGAACTCAGGCTTAAGATAAGAAAGACTATGGAAACTACATGATCCCTTGAATATCTAAAGGACATTATCCCTTGAATATGTTAAACCACCTGAATATCTGGAATATCTAAATGACAGGAATATCTTGAATGTGACAAATGAACTTGTCTGGAATATCTTAGGCGGATCGGGAAGTCTGTACACTCAGAGTACCTCAGCCAATGGGGAAATGAGGAGGGTCTCTTGCGGTTGGGAAAGTAGGATAAAAGGGGGCTGCGTGCCCCTGTAGGTCAAGAGACCCCACAGGAATATGTCCTGTGGACTCTCCCTTTATTTGAATAAAGTTTTATTATTATTTTTTTACAGGACTCCTCTGTCTCCTTTGTGAACACTGACTCCTGGTAGCGTGATTTTCTGTACACTATCCTCTGCAAATATTAAACCTGCACCAGGACTTCCATCAGGGGAAGAGAGGAGGTAAACAACCCAGTTTTTCACTGACAGTGACAAATGCACATAGAAGCTGATGCCTTTTAATGCACATCAGAAGCACTTACAGCAGTAGAAATTATATTAGCCAGCAGCAAAAGTGCAAAAAAACAAACTTGGACAAAACCCAGCTACCAAGGTATACCTGCTCCAGTTACAGAGAAACTGGGGAAAAACCACCAGCGTGTAAGCTAAAGCAGTTTTGTTTGTTGGTTTTTTTTTTTTTTTTTGGCAGTGCCTGCATTCCCCTTTCTGCTCTCTGTGTTCGCCTATGCTGCGCTGGCTCACGCCACCCATACCTCTGCACAGATCTGCACCTCGGCAGCTCCCCTGCTTTTACTGCATTACAGCCTCCAGCCAAACCCCTAAATCAAGGGCTGGCTGCCCTCCATCCTCCTCCCCAAGAGCTAGGGAGAAGGCATTCGCCTCCCACTGCAGAGCAGGCAGGGACGGCTGCCTCACCGAGGAGCACAGGAGGACTGTCCTGAATGAACAGTCTGAGAAAGATGCCTCAAGAAACACTGGCTCTCAATAACCAGGATGAGCTCACCTTTTTGCCCACACCAGTTACTGCAGACAACCGATAGCAACACTGATCACTGCAAACAGCCAATGACGAAAGTCCCTGATAACAGGCAGCTATGGTCCTTCCCATACCCTCACATGATGCCCTACACCCCTGACTTACCAAGCAGCCTCCTCACGCACATTTTCAGCCAAACCATCTCCCTGATCCAACGTGCTTACACTTCTACAGGAAAACAGATTTACAGCAAGGAGAAACAGGACCAAGAAGCCACTTCTTAAGTTAGCTTAAACTGAGAGGAGTTTGCACCAGGGTACAGGAACCAGTTGTCTTCCAAGTGAAAAAGATCACATTTCATTGCACCAACATGTGTCCCTCCTCAGCAATTAGTGGTTTGACCTCATCACTAGTGCTGACCACACGTGCACACCCAGCTGCTCCAACCCAAGGGCAACCTGAACCCCAGCGGGGGTTTCATGGGAAATGCTTAAGCATCTTCCTTAGTTGTGACATGGTTATGTGGTGTCACAATCTCCTTACATCAATACAAAAATAACTGTTGTGCTACCAAGATGTGCAAAACATTCTCCTGAGTTTTCTTGGGGCAAAAAGCACTGCTTGCAGCACTTACACTCCCTCTCACCAGTCTGACCTTCCATGAAACTTGAAGCATATTCTTAACTACAAATTATGGGTTTATTTATGTATTTAGTTTTACCTGTTAGGTGAAGACTTGGACAACTGCAAGAGGGGCAGGTAAGCAGCTGGGAGAAAAGGTCAAGCTGCAGAAAGCGAGTACTGTCTGGAGCAGCACAAGGGCCCTCACACCCCCTTCCCCACCATTTGGTGTGCTGCTGTCCCCTTCTGGGGACATTCGTGCCAACGCTGGCTCCAGCATGGCTCCAGCCATAGCCTGGGGCTCCTAGCACCCTGGCAATTCAGGACAAGTTACCACACCATGCTGTCACTCCAGGAAACACTGAAACCTCAAAATTGCTCTTGTTTTTCACAAATTATTGGTTCAATTGTAATTTCTGTAAAAGCAAAAGAAAATTGCTAGGGTGTCTTTAAATGTGCAAAGCCTCCACATACTGGACTACTAGAGCTCAGTCAGCGTGGGACGCAGCGGTAGCAACAGCTCCTGCCGCGGCTCGGCACTCGATTGAGGCGAGCAGAGGAGCAAGACAGCCCGCGTAGCAGCGGCAGCCCCCGCAAGGGGGCGGTGCTGGGAGCAACCGAGGGGGGCTTAAACCCCTCCCAGGGAGCACGAGCTACGAGGAGTGTGGTGCGTTAGTTCTAGCAGGCAGGGCACTATCCCCTCCGGGCTTAGGAGGCTACCTCACCTCACCTAGTGGTCATCGCCCTCTGAGAAGAGGACAAAGCGATGGTTTCTACCCAGCCAAAAGCCGTCGCCAGAAAGACCGTGGGGACCCAGATGAAGTTCCCACACAGACATGCAGCCACCCAGGGCTCCGGCTGCAGGGACTGCCTGAGCCTGGCACTGGTACTGGAGGGCAGCAGCGACAGCCCTATGTGTGGTGTGACCAAATAGATGACCTGCTTAGCCTGGTGGCAGAACTGAAGGAGGAGGAAGAAAGATTAAGGAGTATCAGGGAATTTGAGAGGGAGATACATTGATGGACCCACACCCTGCCATCCCTGATGCATAGGCAGCACATGGAGGCTCCACAAAAAACACAGGATCCCCTACCCTCTTGCCACCAGGCAGAAGAAGGAAGAGACCTGAGAGATGGGGTGGAATGGAAACAGGTCCTTGCTTGGGGCAGCAGGCGAATCCCCTCCTGGCCTCTCTCGCCTTCTCAGTTGCTCTTACACAACAGGTATGGGGCTCTGGAACTTGAGGGCCAGGCTAGTAACAACACGGAAGAAGATTCACCCAAGGAGTCACCTGGGGAGTTGGGTCCCATGCATTAAGACTTCCTCTGTTAAGAAGAAGAGGAGGGTGATTGTTGTAGGGAACTCCCTTCTGAGGGGAACAGAGGGCCCAATATGCTAGCCAGACCCATCCCACAGGGAAGTCTGCTGCCTCCCTGGGGCTTGGGTCAGAGACAGCACCAGGAAACTCCCTGGTCTGGTGTGCACCTCTGATTCTTACTCACTATTGGTCATGCAGGAGGGTAGTGATGAGGTTGCCGAAAGAAAAAGAAGCCAAAAGAAGCCTAAAAGCGATCAAAATGGATTTCAGGACACTGGGGCGGTTGGTTGAAGGATCAGGAGTGCAGGTAGTATTTTCCTCAATCCCTTCAGTGGTAGGAAAGAATACAGAAAGGAACAAGAAAACACACCTGATGAACATGTGGCTCAGAGGCTGGTGCAAACAGTGGAATTTTGGTTTCTTTGATCATGGGAAGGTTTACATGGCACCAAGCCTGTTGGTGACAAATGGGGTCCGGCTTTCTCAAAGGGGGAAAGGATGCTCGCTCATGAGGTGGCTGGGCTCATTGAGAGGGCTTTAAACTAGGTTCGAAGGGGGAAAGGGATAAAAACAGGCTTGCTAGAGATGAGCCTAGGAACAGGTGGTGCAATTTGGAGGCGTAATCAATAGCCCACCTCAAGTGCATGTACACCAATGCATGCAGTATGGGCAACAAACAGGAGGAGCTGGAAGCCATTGTGCAGCAGGATAGCTATGATGTAGTTGCCATCTGTCGTGGTTTAACTCCGGCTAGCAAAATACCGCGAAGCCGCTCTCACAAATCCCCCCCCTCCTCTCCTCCAGCAGAGGGGAAGAATCGAAGGAAAAAAAAATAAGGAAGCTTGTAAAATTGAGATAAGAACTATTTACTAATTAAATCTAAATCAATATATACAAATACTACTAATAATAAATAATTAAAATAATAGAAAATAAAACATATGATACAGTATGATACAATTTCTTACCACCCACTCACCAATGCACACCCAGGTACTGAGTAGTGAGAGGCAGAGCCAGAGAGCCCGAGAGCCGCAGCCCAAGGACAGGAGTCAAAGAGCTAATGCAGCAGATTCCAAACAAACCCTATCAGCGATAGCACGACCAGGAACAACAAACAAACCCACCAACTCCCTCACAAATGAGCCAGCACAGGAGTTAGCAAAGCAGCTAACGCAGGAGTCACAGGGAGTGTTAACAAGTGTCTGGGAATAAGCGAGCAAGTGAGTAAGGGAGAGAGAGTAATGGCTCCCGAACCCCCTCCTCCCCAAGCCCCGGAACATGACGTACTATGGAATGAAATAGTTCCTTGCTCAGTTTGGGTTAGCTGCAGTATCAGAAGCGGAGAAAGACCTTGAATTCAGTACAGGCCCAGTGCCACCTAAAAACTTATCAGTACTTCTCTCGGCATCCAGGAACACAGCTTCCTAGCAACCACAGTAAAGGGAATTAACTCTTTCCTCACTGAACCCAGCACACCATCACAGAAACGTGGTGGGATGACACTTGTGACTGGAGTGCTGCAGTTGATGGCTACAAGCTCTTCAGAAGGGACAGGCAAGGAAGGAAAGGAGGTGGAGTGGCCTTGTATGTTAGGGAATGCTTCGATTGTGTAGAACTCAGCAAGAGGGATGATAAGGTTGAGTGCTTGTGGGTAAGGATGAGTGGGAAGGCCAACAAGGCAGACATCCTGCTGGGAGTCTGTTACAGACCACCCAACCAGGATGAAGAGACAGATGAAGCATTCTACAAGCAGCTGGCAGAAGTCTCACGATCGCTAGCCTTTGTATTCATGGGGGACTTCAACTTAGCAGATGTCTGCTGGAAATACAACACAGCAGAGAGGAAACAGTCTAGGAGGTTCCTGGACTGCACGGAAGATAACTTCCTGACACAGCTGGTGAGTGAACCTACTAGGGGAAGTGCTTTGCTTGACCTGCTGATTACAAACAGAGAAGGACTGGTGGGAGATGTTGTAGTAGGAGGATGTCTTGGGCTTAGCGACCATGAAATAATAGAGTTCTCGATTCTAGATGAAGTAAGGAGGGGGGTCAGCAAGACCACTACCATGGACTTCCAAAGGGCAGATTTTGGTCTGTTTAGGACACTGGTTGAGAGAGTCCCTTGAGAGACTGTACTGGAGGACAAAAGGGGCCAGGAAGGCTGGTTGTCCTTCAAGAAGGAAGTCTTAAAGGTGCAGGAGCAGGCTGTCCCCATGTGCCGGAAGACAAACCGTCGGGGAAGACGCCCAGCCTGGCTGAACAGGGAGCTTTTGCTGGGACTCAGGGGAGAAAAGGAGAGTTTGCCACTCCTTGAAGAAGGGGTAGGCCACTCAAGAAGAGTACAGGGTTCTCATAAGGTCATGCAGGGAGAAAATTAGAAAGGCTAAAGCCCAACTGGAACTTAATCTGGCCACCGTTGTGAAAAACAACAAAAAATGTTTCTACAAATACATTAGCAACAAAAAATGTTTCTACAAATACATTAGCAACAAAAGGAGAGTCAAAGACAATCTCCATCCCTTATTGGATGTGGAGGGAAGCATAGTGACAAAGGGCAAGGAAAAGGCTGAGGTACTGAATGCTGCCTTTGCCTCAGTCTTTAATAGCCAGACCAGTTATCAGCCCCCTGAGCTGGAAGACAGGGATGGAGAGCAGAATAAACCCCTCATAATCCAGGAGGAAGCTGTTAATGACCTACTATGCCACCTGGACACTCACAAGTCTATGGGGCCAGACGGGATTCATCCAAGGGTAATGAGGGAGTTGGCAAAGGAGCTTGCCAAGCTGCTCTCCATCATTTACCAGCTGTCCTGGTCAACAGGGAAGGTCCCGGAAGACTGGAGACTTGACAATGTGACACCCATCTACAAGAAGGGCCGGAAGGAGGATCCGGGGAACTACAAGCCTGTCAGCCTGACCTCGGTATTGGGGAAGATTATGGAGTGGTTCATCCTGAGTGAGCTCACACGGCAGGTGCAAGACAAGCAGGGCATCAGGACCAGCCAGCATGGGTTCATGAAGGGCAGGTCCTGCTTGACCAATCTGATCTCCTTCTATGACCAGGTGACCCACCCAGTGGATGAGGGGAAGGCTGTGGATGTTGTCTGCCTGGACTTTAGTAAAGCCTTTGACACAGTCTCACAGGATTCTCCTAAAGAAGCTGGTGGCTCATGGCTTAGATGTATTCTTTGCTGGGTTAAAAACTGGCTGGAGGGCAGAGCACAGAGGGTAGTGGTAAATGGAATGAAGTCTGGTTGGTGGCTGGTCACAAGTGGTGTCCCCCAGGGCTCAGTGTTGGGGCTGGTCTTCTTTAACATATTTATCAATGATCTGGATGAGGGTGTTGAGTGCTCCCTCAGGAAGTTTGCAGATGACACTAAGTTGGGTCAAAGTGTTGATCTGCACAAGAGGAGAGCGCTGTGGAGGGACTTGGACAGGCTGGATCGATGGGCTGAAGTCAATTGTATGAGGTTTAACAAGGTCAAGTGCCGGGTCCTGCATTTAGGTCACGACAACCCCAGGCAGCGCAACAGGCTTGGGGACGAGTGGCTGGAAAGCTGTCAGGCAGAAAAGGACCTAGGGGTGTGTTGTGGTTTAACTCCGGCTAGCAAAATACCACGAAGCTGCTCTCACAAATCCCCCTCCCCTCCTCCAGTGGAGGGGAAGAACTGGAGGAAAAGGAAATAAGGAAACTCATAAAATTGAGATAAGAACTATTTACTAATTAAATCTAAATTAATATATACAAATACTACTAATAGTAAATAATTAAAATAATAGAAAATGAAACATATGATAGCATATGATACAATTTCTTACCATCCACTGACCAATGCACACCCAGATGCTGAGTAGCGAGAGTCATACCCAGAGAGCCCGAGAACCACAGCCAGAGAGCTATCGCAGCCTGAGAGCTGCAGCCCGAGGGCCGGAGCCCGAGAGCTGTCCCAGCAGACTCCAAAGGAACCCTATGTGCGATACCACGACCGGGAACACTAAACAAACCCACCAACTCCCTCACAAATGAGCCAGCACAGGACTTAGCAAAGCAGATTATGAAGGAGTCAGGGAGAATGTTAGCAAGTGTACGGAAGTCAAAGAGAAAGAGTGTAAGAGAGTAATGGCTCCTGGACCCCCTCCCTGCTTATGCCCTGAGCATGAGATAACATGGAATTAAATACTTCCTTGGTCAGTTTGGGTCAGCTGTCTGAACTGTGTGTCCCCTACACTGCCTGTAGCGAGAGAGAGAGTTGGGAATGCAGCTGCAGTATCAGAAGTGGAGAAAGACCTTGAATTCAGTGCAGGCATTCCCCAGCACTGGCTAAGAACTTCACAGTACTTCTCTCAGCGTCCAGGAACACAGCTTCCTAGCAACCACAGTAAAGGGAGTTAACTCTTTCCTGACTGAATCCAGCACAGTTGGATGATGGCCAGCTGAATATGAGTCAGCAGTGTGCCCAGGTGGCCAAGAAGGCCAATGGCATCCTGGCCTGTATCAGGAACAGTGTGGTCAGCAGGAGTAGGGAAGTGATTGTGCTCCTGTACTCAGCACTGGTGAGGCTGCACCTTGAGTATTGTGTTCAGTTTTGGGCCCCTCACTACAAGAAGGACATAGAGATGCTGGAGCTTGTCCAGAGAAGGGCGACAAAGCTGGTGAAGGGTCTGGAGAACAAGTCTTATGAGGAGCGGCTGAGGGAACTGGAGGTGTTTAGCCTAAAGAAGAGGAGGCTGAGGGGAGACCTGATCACTCTCTACAGCTACCTGAAAGGAGGTTGTAGGGAGGTGGGTGGTGGTCTGTTCTCCCAGGTAACTGGTGATAGGACAAGAGGAAATGGCCTCAAGTTGCATCAGGGGAGGTTTAGGTTAGATATTAGGAAAAACTTCTTCACTGAAAGAGTGGTCAGGCACTGGAACAGGCTGCCCAGGGAAGTGGTGGAGTCACCATCTCTGGAGGTGTTCAAGGAACATGTAGACATGGCACTTGAGGACATGGTCTAGTGGGTAGGGTAGTGTTGGGTTGATGGTTGGGCTAAATGATCTAATAGGTCTTTTCCAACCTTAGTGATTCTGTGATTAATACAGGACAGAAAGATGGTCCATGACCCGAAGTGGGACACCCCAAGTGTGAGACAAGATACAACAGAAACAGATGGGTGAATACAAGGAAACAACAACCAGACAACGTGATGGGATATGTATCAGCCCTTTGGCTATTAGCTGGGCATCTCCAAGCTTCACTGCCAAAACGGTGGTTTATGATGAGCAGCACGGCTGAAGTACAGTAAACAAAGCCTTGTTTAAAAGTTAATAAATAACGTCAGCAATCACTGACAGCAGCTAACAACCTCTGAGAACTGAGAGCACCAGCTTCAAAGGGAGTAGGGTGACACGGTCAAAGCAGCAAGTTTGAGCAATTGGTCCTTCCACAACAACCCAATCAATGTATGCCCACCCAAGCGAGAAAAACAGGATGCAGAAGCAATCGAGATGTGCGATGGTGAGGGGGCAAGAAGGGCTCCACCTTATTAATTTATCCTGAAGAGACATGCAAACCTCACAGAGCAGCCACGCAGTCACACAATGCGGGCAGTGGTGCTGCTTTGGAGAGAAATGTGAGGCAGCACAGGGCTCGAGTCCAAGGGAGAGATTGGAAGTTTTACATTAGTTTGAGCTGAAGGCTAGAAAACCATGTGAGATCGAAACCCAAATCATGGCATGTGTCTTGGACAAGAGTGACATGGCGCACACCTACTCCTAGACTCATGTTTTCAGCACAGACATGGCTGAATTTGTGATTGCAGATGGGAAAATGAGTATGGAAAAGGTAAAAGGATAAAGTCCAGGACATTGACATGCCCAGAAACAGATTCTTGTTTCACCAGCTGGAAGGAATATACTGAATTCACAGCTCTACATGTAAAAATTAAGCTATTTGGCAGCAATACCACATCCTAGCAGTGACCCTAGTCTTGTGTCCTGCTCGCTGCCTTCCAGCTCTTTGTTTCCTGGGGTCTCCTTCATATCTCAGGGAAGGGGAGGGAAGATCTCCTTGGAAAAGGACAGGATGGAAATAAAAAGTCACAGAGCCCTCAGCTGGTCGTTCATGCTTCAGAGCAAAACACCCAGAAAGGTCAGTTGGGACCATGGAGAACAGTGTGGAAAGAGGGTCTCCCAACCATCCCACTGTCTGAAAGGCCTAATCATACCTCGTAATGGCAGAGTTACCATCCTGTTCGGTGTCAGGAGCTGTGGATCTGTTACATTCACACGGCATTTCACTTTACCTGTTACGATATTCCGAATCACGCTGGGAGAAGCACCGAGCACCTTAAGGACGCATGTCCTGTTATCAATAATATTTGACTTCAGTAAGCTGCAGTGTTTAATGGAAAGGCTTAAGCAAAGCTTTATAAGTTAATGATTGAGCAGCAACTTTATTTTGCAATAAAAGATTTGCCCTCACAAGACGCTTTAGTATTCTCTTCTTTTAAGGTAATAATTTCTGCCTTCCTTTCAGTCAGCTGCACAGCATATGATTACGAGACAAGTGGTTTTTTTTAAAAAGCAAAATGCCTGCCCTCATATTATTTCTTTAATAAGAATTGGTTTTGGTATTTCTTAAAAAAAACAGTCAAATTTTCCTTTTTGAAAGGAAAAACATATGGAATGCAATAGATCATTCTGGATTTACAGGGGTGAAGTTTCCCTGGTACCCCAGTGAAAAGCTGACGGAGCAGTAAAGCACATCCAACACATTTGGGAGAGCTGCAGGGGTTTGAGAGAAAGACACCAACACAACACAGACACTCATTCTCATTGAACAAAGACTGAGAATAGAGTAAGAGCCATTTGAAAACTGAAGTGCCAGACATCCTTAAGTGTATATGCATAATCCCGGGCCTGAAAATTCAGCTGGGCTTTTGCAATAAAATACTAGCTATGGCTGCTGAGTGCTTTCCACAGCTCCCAGACGAAAACATAGCTATAGGCTCACCCTGCTGAGCAGAGTACCAATGTCTATATCCATTTATCAGAGAAGGAACAATACCATTATGCTGGGACTGTTGATTAGTTCAAACAACGTATAAATAAATATACAACGCACACTGGGAAACTGTCAGATATAGACAATCTTTCAACTGTAAGACATGAGACATTGCTAAGTTTAGGAGGAAAAGTTAAAATATATAAAAAGTAGAAGCTGATGCTCATTTCAATCCATTCTGCTTAATGACTTCATGTGAACAGCAGAAGAGGAAGGAAAGACCGAAGTTCTGCCTCAAATATTTAAGACCAAAAGTTTTTCCTTGGAAGATTTTGTCCACATGCTCTTTTAAGGGTATCAGACTGAAGTTAACTGTGGTGTCCCTTCAAATGCTTTCCCAAAGCAGAGCCCGAAGCATTTTCTGAGATTACACGCCTGGATTTTTGACTAATGGCTGATGTCAAAACCCATTTGGTGAGGCCCACCACAAAAAAACAATGTAAGAGTTTGAGTTTTGTCTACTTTTACATACAGTTAGTAATGTTAAAGGAAATAGAAGGTACGGATAAAACCCTTCCTTGCTGGGCTGCGTGCCAAAGAGTCAATAGAGGGAACGCTCTCGCTCACCGGGATGGCACTCCTGGAGCACTGTGCCACAGAGGCTCTTCCTCATCAGCCGGGCTAGTGGGAAAAATCCTTGGGTTAATTTTGGAGATCAGCTCGCTCCAATTAGTAGCTGGGCCTGACAAAGGAGATATCACTAGGAGAAGGAGAAGTGGCTGGTTTTAAAACCCTGTTCCCAGGTAGCATGTTGGCTAGGGAAATAGTTCCAGGGTTATAGCTGTCACCAGAATATTTCCATTAGCTAAAAGAGGCCATCCCATAACTCAAATTGGACTAGAAATAGTGATTCTGGACTTAAAAAAATAGCTGAAAGGTGAACATCTGCTATCTTTCTCATCTGTGAGAAAGATATTCAGTCACATGTGCTCACCTTCCGCTGCCAATCCACAGGGACAGAATCCAAACGAATCAAAGAATCCGGCCACTTTTCCAGCAGCCTTGTTCTCACCGGGTACACAGTATGATTTGAAATGCCGCCAGGAGCCTGGAGCACACATGACCTAGCGCTGACACCGCTGTCCCTGACACAGGGAACAGGAGCAGAAAACGGCTTGTCTTAGCTGCGCCTGTCAGACTGCAGGCTTTTCAGAGGAAAGTAGGTAAAAGCAGTAAACCCAGAGGCAACCCATAATAAGATATCATGTCATTAGAAATGTAACTTCTTGTTAATGGAAAACATCCACAATTTTAACATAAAAGCACTTTACCTTTTTCAGCTTCCATGCAGCCACAATTTCCACTTCATGATGTAGAAGGCAGAAACAGCAACTCCACAATTCCACCAGCTACACCCACTTATAGCATACACACAATCCTTCCTTCCCAAAGCCTCTAAGTAAGAACATCCACACCATGGTGTCTTATGTCACACAACCGATAACAATCAGATGACACTTCTGGTTTCCATCTACCTTTATTACTGGTGAGCACATCTCTGTGTGTGCAGAAACTGTAGGTGTGAGATGCAGGTCACCACTGTGCCAAGCAACTCGACAGCCACCCCAGTGCTGCCATCAGAAGTGCTCTGTTTTACTTGTAGTCTTTAAAAATGGAAAAACCCAGTCAAAAACCCAAGTCCACACTGCACATACCTTCAGGGAAAGACTTAACTTGACCACTGAGGCAGACAGTGTGCAGCAAACAGACCACATCACCAGGGAAGTATCTCTACTGAGATTTCTGTAATACGTAAAGATATTCAGGAGGGATTCCCATTTTCTATCCCAAGGTTCTCTAGGCAGTAACTGCATTTGCATGCAGTGACTTGCACAGTCATGATGATATGCATAGCATCATTCCTAATATCTGAGTAAAACCAAAATAGTAATAAATAAAAAGTATTGTTCAGTATGTTGCATAACCAAGATTAATTACATTATAATTTGCATTACTTAATTATATATAAGAATACAAATACTAGCTTAATTCATTAAGACATTACATTTAAGTAGTTGAGAGGGAACTAAAAGGAAATAAATTTAAAGTAATAACATATAGATTACAATAGAATATATGTCAGGTAGTAAATATAAGTGTCAAAGCACTGGACAGCAAGACCACAAGCTAGCTGTCTTTCAGAGTTAAGCATGCAACACTAATACTAAATTCACAAAATTCCAGCTTCCAATAGCTATTACTTGTCAATTTAGAACAAAGACTTGCAATTTTACAGGGCAAAATGTAAACCAGGTTATACAAAATTCCCTGTATCTAACAGACTGGCCACTTATGGCTGCTTCAGCTAAAACTAGGGAGATTAAATTCATCACTAACCATCACCGCAGGTTGCTCATAGCTACTATTCCTTTCCACATTCTAGTACACTGTGTCATTGTAATCACAATCCTATACATTTCTCAACTCTTATATGCCATTACTTACTATTGAAGGGATTTCATAAGCCAAAAACTTCAAAAAACCAAAATCAAAAGCAGTGAGTTTTCTTTATTGTTACAGGCTTAGAAGAAAAATACTCATTTCTCCAGTGCTCTACACCTGTAAGAGCCTTTCCCTGGATTTAATCAGGCAAGAAATGGCTTTCAGGCTCCACAGGCCTACAGGAAGTGTTTTGTAATGGTAAAGTTGATTAAAAATGGTACAGAAAGCCCACTGAGATGCACAGCACCACATATGCCTTGTAGTTAATCCTTCACAGTTATAAAGTAACGCATCGTTCTGCCCTGGTATCAAGCCGCACATGTCTCTACATTGAAGAGGCACATCAGCTGCCAGGGACATAAGTTTGCAATTCTGTTTTCAAATGACTTCAGATTAACTCATTCTGAAGTGAGTAACTAACTAAAATAGTTAGCAGTCACTTCACCTTCTTTCTCCCAAAAGGGACATCACAAAGATAAGGAATTTGTCCTCAACACTTGATTTAATTTCTGAAGGGAGACAACACACACCCATGTACTCGCGTGTAATCCAGCAGCGCCAATCAGGAGCGATGTGCAGAAATCCTAAGGTTTCACAGCCTGCAGGACACCACCAGCATGTTAAAACCCTCAGGACGTGCTGTCATGTCTTTGGGTGCCAACGACTTTTCTCCTTGCTGTGCCAGCGGCAAACACCCAACACAACCCTGTCAGTCAGCCCTGGCCAAACCTGCGCTGGGGTGAGTCACAAGGTGTTTTCCTCCACTCTAAAGTGTTGATTTTTCAAAAAGTGAAGCCTCTTTGTCTGCATGCTACCAGAGACAGTCCACTCATCATGCAGAGCTGCCTCCCCCATGCCGCCCTCGTCCCCCCACACCCACAGCCTCTGCGGCACCTGCCGTACAGCTGGTTTCCCAACAAGAGGCCGCAGCAGTGTGTGGAGATTGTTTATGGCAGAGGGAAACAACTGAGTGTCAGAGTCTACATCCACACCAACAGAAGAGCACACATGGGCAGGGTTAGTTACTGCTATATTTTAGGGATCCCAAACACACACTCCATAGTAAAAAGCTACGTGCACAGTTCCGATGCCTGTAAATTTTCCTTATGCTCTTGCTTAGGTCAAACGTTATATGTTTCTCCTCACCGCCCCAAGTGGGAATTTAATCATCCACTCTGCACTGACCCTCGGCAGAGCGGTTATCGGGAGGGAAATTGTCCAATGTGCTCCCAGCAGCTGGGTTACAACAGCACTATCTGCAACACCATAAATCACACATGGGATCCAAGCAGCACGGACTATTACTATTTCAGCAAGGTACGCAAGGCCCCTAAAGCAAACAGAAAATTCAATTGGAACTTGAACCAAAAAAAGGAAACTGAAAGCTTGCCAACACAACAATACACATTTTCCACTACTTTTGTAATACAGGGTGTTGTTAGGCTCGACTGACTAAAGAGCTGCTTAAAACAGTTAAAAACATGTTGGAAACTCTGCTGGGTTTAGTCAGGAAAGAGTTAACTTCCTTCACAGAGGCTGGTATGAAGCCAGGTTACTGGACATACCCTGACTAAAGTACTGATAAGGTGTCTTCTTAGCTGGTGCTGGGGAGTGCTTGCACCTAATTCAAGGTATCTCTCAGCTTCTGATACTGCAGCTGCATTCCCAACTTTCTCGCTGCAGGCAGTGGGGGTGAACACACAGTTCAGACAGCTGACCCAAACTGACCAAGGAAGTATTTCATTCCATAGCACGTCATGCTCAGTACATAAGCATGGAGTGGGCTTGGGGGCCATTACACTCTCTTACTCTTTTTCACTCTCTTTTACACTCTCTTCACACTTCTCTAACCCCTTTGTTAGCTGATTTGCTAACTAACTCCTGTGCTGGCTTGTTCATTAGTGAGTTGATGGGTCTCCTAGTTTTCCCGGTTATGCTGTCGCTGATAGGGTTCACTCAGACTCTGCTGCGATCACTCTCAGGCTCCAGCTCTCAGTCTCCTGCTCTCAGGCTCTCTGGCTCTGACTCTCACTTCTCAGAACCTGGCTATGCATTGTTTGGCGAGTAGTGACCGATTACAGTTTATAATATATTTTATTTTCTATTATTTTAATTACTTATTGGAGGGGGGAGGGGGGGAAATCAGCAGGGACACCAAGAGATGCCCAGAGCTTGGAGAAAAATTACTGCTAATCAGGAGAACATCTGGCAGGCAAAACAGGGAAATTCTAGATGTTCCAGTCTGCAAGCCAACTCCATCGGGGGCCCATCTTAAATGCCTCTATGTGAACGCATGGGGAATAAGCAAGAGGAGCTAGAGGTGTGTGCACACATGAGGGGCTATGACCTCATTGGTATTGTGGAGACATGGTGGGATGGCTCCTATGACTGGAGTGTCAGAATGGAAGGGTACAGGCTCTTTAAGAAGGACAGGCAGGGGAGATGTGGAGGGGGGGTTGCTCTCTATGTCAGAGACCAGCTGGAGTGTGTGGAACTCCACCTGGGGAGGGATGAGGAGCTGACCCAGAGCTTATGGGTCAGGATTAAAGGGAAGGCAGGAAGAGGGGATACAGTAGTAGGAGTTTGCTACAGGCCACCTGGCCAGGACGAGCAAGTGGATGAGGCCCTCTACAAGCAGATAGCAACAGCCTCACAGTCACAAACCCTGGTCCTCATGGGGGACTCCAACCACCCCGATATCTGTTGGAGGAACAACACGGCAGGGCACAAGCAAGCCAGGAGGTTCCTGGAATGCGTCGATGACAACTTCCTTCTCCAAGTGATAGAGGAGCCGAGCAGGAGGGGTGCCATGCTGGACCTTGTTCTCACCAATAGGGAGGGGCTGGTGGGGAATGTGAAGTTCAAGGGCAGACTTGGCTGCAGTGACCATGAAATGGTGGAGTTTCAGATCCTTACGGAAGCGAGGAGGGCGCACAGCAGGCTCGCTACCCTGGACTTCAGGAGAGCAGACTTTGGCCTCTTCAGGGAACTGATTGGAAAGGTTCCATGGGATGAAGCCCTGGAGGGAAGAGGGGCCCAAGAAAGCTGTCAAGTATTCAAGGACCTTCTCCTCCAAGCTCAGGAGCGATGCATCCCAATGAAGAGGAAGTCGGGTAAAAGTGCCCAGAGGCCTGCGTGGATGAACAAGCAGCTCCTGGACAAAGTAAAACAAACAAAAAAGAAGCCTCCAGAGGGTGGAAGCAAGGACAGGTAACCTGGGACGAGTACAGGGAAGTTGTCTGAGAGGTCAGAGATCAGGTTAGGAAAGCCAGAGCCCTGACAGAATTAAACCTGGCCAAGGACATCAAGGCCAACAAGAAGAGCTTCTATAGGTACATAGGGGATAAAAAGAAGATCAGGGAAAATGTGGGCCCTCTGCAGAAGGAAACAGGAGAGCTGGTTTCCCAGGATATGGACAAGGCTGAGGTACTCAATGCTTTTTTTGCCTCGGTCTTCACTGGCAAGGGCACAAGCTGTACCCCCAGCATCATGGAAGACAAGGGCAAGAACTGGGAGAATGGAGAGCCACCCATGGTCAGTGAGGATCAGGTTCGGGAACACCTCAGGAACCTGAAGGTGCACAAAAGTCCATGGGACCTGATGGAATACATCCACGGGTCCTGAAAGAACTGGCAGATGAGGCTGTGAAACCTCTATCCAGCATATTCGAAAAGTCGTGGCACTCTGGTGAAGCTCCTGCTGACTGGAAAAGGGGAAACATAACCCCCATCTTTAAAAAGGGAAAAAAGGAGGACCCGGGAAGCTACAGGCCAGTGAGTCTCACCTCTGTGCCTGGCAAGATCATGGAGAAGATCATCCTGGAAATCATGCTGAGGCACATGGAGAATGAGGAGGTGATTGGTGACAGCCAACATGGCTTCACCAATGTGCTGGGTTCAGTCAGGAAAGGGCTAACTCCCTTTACTGCAGTTACTACGAAGTCGCTAAGAAAATGATGATAAGGCCTCAGCTGGTGCTGGGGATGGCCTGCACTGAATTCAAGGTCTTTTGTCCGCTTTGGATACTGTAGCTGACCCAGACTAACCAAGTATTTCATTCCATAGTACGTAATGTTCCGGTCTCTTGGGGCAGCGGAGGGGTCCCGTAGCCATTACTCTTCCTTTTTACTCTCTCCCTTACTCTCTTGCTCATCTACTCCCTGGCACTTGCTAACACTCCTGCGTTAGCTGCTTTGCTAACTCCTGCGCTGGCTCATTCATGTGGGAGCTGCTGGGTTGTTTAGAGTTCCTGGCCATGCTATCACTGATAGGGTTTGTTCAGAATCTGCTGGGTTAGCTCCCAGGCTCCAGCCTTCAGGCTGCAGCTCTCGGGCTGCGATCGCTCTCGGGCTGTGGTTCTCGGGCTCTCTGGGTCTGATTTTTATCACTCAACATCTGGGTGTGCATTGGTCAGTGGATGGTGGGAAATTGTATCATATTGTATATATTGTACCATATGTTTTATTTTCTACTATTTTAATTATTTATTAGTAGTAGTATGTGTATATATTGATTTAGATTTAATTAGTAAATAGTTCCTATCTCAATTTTACGAGCTTCCTTATTTCTTTTTCCTCCCATTCTTCCCCTCCACTGGAGGAGGGGAGGGGGATTTGTGAGAGCAGCTTCGTGGTATTTTGCTAGCCGGAGTTAAACCACAACAGTCCTTTTTTGGCGCCCAACGTGGGGCTCGAAGGGTTGAGATAAGAACAGATCTGATGATTACTGTGTGTTAAAGCAGATTGTGCGACAAGCATTGGTTACAGAGATGTTGTGGTGGCTGGTCAGCACATTAAGTTCTTGGATCTTTAAGTGGATGATAGAAGGGTGGGATTTACTGCCTTGGGTGCTCCTTATGATACTGATGATGTATGCTCTGACCAGATTGAAGAGTCTGATTTGGCTGGTCTGTATACTAATGGTTTGGGGAATAATCATGTATCTGTATGCAGTACTGGCAGTGTTTGCATGTTTCTCATTTAATTTCATAGGGACTTTCACTAATTATACCTTTTCCCTTTTCTCTTCTGGGACACAGCCTGTAGAGGAGAAATCATTTAGTGGGTTGGATGTGAAGGAATTATTCAGTTGGGTGGATGTGTGGAAATTATTCCAATTTTCCCCCTCTTCTCTCTGGTCAATGGCACAAGTGTATGAGTATTTGGGAAATATTTCACGGCCTCGGGCTGACCTGTGGTTAGTGATCAGCTTGTTTCTGAATGTTCTTGTGTTCCTGTGTAGAGTTAAAGGAATATTTTGGAATACTACCCCATCTGCTACCGGTGTTTGGGGAAGAGGCAGGCCCTGTGTGCCAGCTTCGTCCCCCATGCCTACATCACCGCTCACAAGTAGCCCATTTTCCGCACCGACTCCACCCCCAGGGGCAACCTGAACGCCCCTTGATGGACACTACAGCCACTGCACACCCTGCACCACCTATACCTCCACTGCGATGGCAACTCCCCTCGACTGACACTGCATCTCCACCTCCTAGTGTGGTTCTGCCTTCCACGACAGCTCCACCTTCCACTGTGGTTGCACTTCCCACAACAGCTCCGCCTTCTGCTGTAACTCCGCCTCCCACAACAGCTCTACACACTGCAGGGTGCAACGCAGCCATGCAAACCCCTGTGTGGTACTATCAGTGTCAACCAGCACCAGTGTTAGTTGACCCAGTACAGAAAAAGAAATGGAAACCTAAATCAGACTGTCTGATACAGGAGGACGGGGAGACAGTAGGGCCATCGTAAGGGACAGTTGCAGACACAGAGGATGATGGTGACGCTGATGTAACCATGCGATCTTTAGCCTTGAAGGAGCTCTGGGATATCCGGAGAGACTTTGGCTGTCATCAAGGTGAACATGTTATTACCCGGCTACTCCGCTGCTGGGATAACGGGGCCAGTAGCATTGAAGTAGAGGGTAGAGGAGCCAAGCAGTTGGGGTCACTTGCTAGAGAGAGTGGCATTGATAAAGCAATTGGGAGGGAGACACACAATGTAAGCCTCTGGAGGTGGCTCCTGGATAGTGTGAGGGAAAGGTATCCCTTTAAGGAAGACATGCCATATCGCGTACACAAATGGACCACCATGGAGAAAGCTATCCAGTACGTGAGGGAACTAGCTGTGCTAGAGTTAGTTTATCGTGATCATGGGAGGATAGATCCAGATAGAATCAGGTGCACACGACCCATGTGGCAGAAGATAGTGCAGAATGGACCGCCCTCGTTAGCCACTATATTTGCAGTATTGACTTGGCAAAGGGATGAAGACCCAATAGTGGAGGACTTGGTTCAAAAGTTCCGGGGATATGAGGACACTGTTTCTTCCCCCATGCAGGCCTGCGTCTCAGCTATAGAGAAACTGTCCAAGGAGTTTAAGCAATTCAGAAAGGAGATGTTCCAATCTCCATCTGCACGAGCCAGTGTCTCAGCAATTAGGAGGAAGCGTTCCTCTACACAACTTACTTTCTTACTTTTGCCATCAAGCAAAGTAAGGTTAAGGGACCTGCACGAGAGATTCAATTCCTAGGAGTAAAATGGCAAGATGGACATCGCCAGATCCCGATGGATGTAATTAACAAAATCACAGCCATGTCCCCACCAATGAGCAAAAAGGAAACTCAAGCTTTCCTAGGTGTTGTGGATTTCTGGCGGATGCATATCCCAAATTATAGTCAAATTGTCAGCCCTCTCTACGAAGTGACCCGGAAGAAAAACGATTTCAAATGGGGCCCTGAGCAGCGACAAGCCTTTGAACAGATCAAGCAGGAGATTGTGCATGCAGTAGCCCTTGGACCAGTCCGGACAGGGCCAGAGGTAAAGAATGTACTCTATACTGCAGCCAGGGAGAATGGCCCTACCTGGATTCTCTGGCAGAAAGTTCCAGGAGAGACCTGAGGTCGACCCCTAGGATTTTGGAGCCGGGGATACAGAGGATCTGAGGGCTGCTAAACTCCAACCGAAATAGAAATACTGTCATCATATATGAAACATATCCGGTGTCCCATGCCACTGCCCGAAATACTATCCTGGGCCTTGAAAGGAAAGTCCTGTGGCGACATGGCACCCCCGAAAGAATTGAATCAGATTACAAGACTCATTTCCGAAATAGCCTCGTAGATGCTTGGGCTGAGGAACATGGAATTGAGTGGGTGTACCACATCCCCTACCATGCACCTGCCTCAGGGAAGGTCGAGTGGTGCAATGGGCTGCTAAAGACCACCCTGAGAGCAATGGGGGGTGGAACACTCATTGGGATGCCAACTTGGCAAAGGCCACGTGGTTAGTTAATACCAGGGGATCCGTCAATCGAGCTGGCCCTGCACACTCAAACCCTCTACGGACAGTAGAAGGAGATAAGGTCCCTGTGGTACATACTAGAAGCATGCTGGGAAAAACGGTTTGGGTTACTCCCACCTTGGGCAAAGGCAAACCCATCCGTGGGGTTGCTTTTGCTCAAGGACCTGGGCGCACTTGGTGGGTAATGCGAGAAGATGAGGAAGTCCGCTGTATGCCCCAGGGGGATTTGATTCTGGGAGAAAACAGCCCATAATTACAGTGCATGAGGGACATGAATCGCTGCCACTAACCCCTGTTTTTGAGCTTTATGTTACAGGCACCCGCTATGGCAGAAAACCACCCCACACTACAGAGGTCCAGCCTCGCCAGGAGCACAGCAGTGACCTGACCTGAGCTGGCTTCTGCACCTAACGATCCCCCACAACCCTTCCATCTTTGCCTGTCCTGAGTGACCCTACACCGGATGGAATCTGAAGTCATGGACTAATGGATAGTTTGCCAAGATGGTTCATAGACTAAGGGAATGATATCCGTGTGGGATGGGAAAGGGAAAGCGGGCTGATGGGAGTTTATGGAATAGTGTGGGATGTGAACTTGATGTCAATGTTGTGAACCAAAAGGGGTTGATTACTGTCTTAGTTTTGTACCAGTTAGTCTATGTTTTGCTTCACCCCATAATACATCAAGGGGGATAGGTGGTGCCAGCCTGGGGCCCGCAGCACTGCAGGACCAGCGGGGAGGGGGTGTGGATGTGGATGGAAAGGGTTATAGTTGGGCACGACCCCAGAAGGGGGAAGGGTCCGAGGGGGCTTCCGGCCAAGGGGACAGGGGTTTCTTTGTTGTGGGAACCTCGCGGCAAGTGGTGGGTGCTCAGTGCAGAGAGCAAGCATCTTCTCAGGCAGATCGGTCTAGGAGTCGGGGTTTGAAAGTTTTTTTCTTTTACTCTCCCTGCTCTCAGCCCCCGGGCGGTTTCATGGGGGGTTTGCTCCCTTTGGGTGGGTTTTCTTTTTTTTTTTCCTTTCTTGGGGTGAGATCCTGTATCATTTGTTCTACCTTTTTCCTCTGTTCCTTAAATTACTTATTAGCACTAGCATTGTTAGTAACTCCCTAAGTTTCATTTATATAATTAAATAGTTCTTATCTCAACTCCTACGGGCTTTTTCTCGGTTTGTTCCTCCGACCCTTCCTCACTGGGAGGGTGGGGGGGGCGGAGTGGTAGAGCGGCTCCTTGTGCTAAAACCACAACACCCATCCCTGGCTGTCTTCAAGGCCAGGCTGGATGAGGCTTTGAGCAACCTGGTCTAGTGGAAAGTGTCCCTGCCCATGGCAGTGGGGTTGGAACTAGATGATCTTTAAGGACCCTTCCAACCCTAATCATTCTATGATTCTATGATTATTAGTAGTAGTATTTGTATATATTCATTTTTATATATATTATTCATTTATATTCAATTAGCAGATAGTGCTTATCTCAATTTTACAAGTTTCCTTGTCTTTTTCCTTCCATTGTCCTTCTCTGCTGGAGTAGGGGCAGGGGGAAGTGTGAGAGCTGCTTCCTTGTATTTTTGCTGGTCAGAGTTAAACCGCAACAGGAATATGTTTTTAACTCTCTTGTTTTATGGAAATCCTACTGATTTGAGAGCAATTTACTTAAATATTTAAGGGCCACATTGTTATTACAGGCCTCGAACAGGCCTGAATCATAGGCCTTGAGCCAAAGTTGACTTCTGAGTGAATCTCCTGACCAGCATCATATCAGTATGGGGTGTGACTGTGGGAGTACCTGCTGATCCTTGGTGGAATGTGTGTGCTCGTTAGCAGAGGATGAAGCTTAGATAAAATGTAATCATTAGAAGGATGAAACATCCATTTAGAGACAGACTACCAAGGCCATACAGACAGATGTCCAGCCTTGTCTGAGCCAAACAGATATAGATGCCCCTTTTGGATTCCGCCCTGGGCCTGGCCA
Organism: Rhynochetos jubatus; assembly: GCA_027574665.1. Lineage (NCBI taxonomy): Eukaryota > Metazoa > Chordata > Aves > Eurypygiformes > Rhynochetidae > Rhynochetos > Rhynochetos jubatus. The sequence continues at coordinate 7,623,059 of CM050689.1, read as the reverse complement.
GGCCTTGGGTGGAATCCAATGGAAGGTGCGGGGGGAACGTCAGATGTCTCCGCACATGGAGTCTCAAAGATTGTTTATTCAACTATATAAAAGCTGGACCCTCTCGCAGCGACTTTGGAGATCCTCACCTGGGAGTGGACGCACTGCGTAGGATTTCCCAATTGGCGGGACAGGTTCTCCAAATCCTCGCTGCAACCGGGGCTCCCCAGCTGATGTGCGGATCTGGATGATGGTAAAGTATTAGGGCAATTGGTGATGTATCTTTCTTAATCCCTATTAGTAACTTTATGTAGTAATGATAGATGTGTTACCTTGCTTATGCTGTCTGATGTTTTAGACTGTAGTAAATAAGTTTCTCTTTTCAACTTTAACTTGGTGTCTGTGTTCTTTCTGCCAAACCCGTCAATTAACAAAACAAAATTGGCATCATGGACAGGATACGAACAAAATGTCACTTTTTAAAACTAAGCGTAATGAATCTAAAATTCCCAGACGGGAATACCTTCCCTATAGTTTGCTGGCTCTTGAGGGGGCTAAGGACAGAGGACCATGCAAGCAATGGGAAAGTCGATTGAAAGAAGCTGAACCACTGGAAATTGTTTGTTTGGAAAGATGGGAATGGATTTTGTTAACAGCATATCAGAACCAGCACGAACAGAGAGAACGATTGTTGTTAGAATGCTCCCACATGTAACAACAAATGTAATGAACTGGTGCATCGCTATCCTGCTTATCTTTCCTTTCTAATTGGTAAAATCATATTAATCTTTATGCATTAAGCTGGAGTCTGTGTTTTTACTTGGAATCCCACCATTCAGCAAGACATAAAGCTGGCGTAGTCGGCAGGATTCAATGTAAAGATGTCTTTGATTAAGTGAAAAGAGTCTAATGTTGCTTTGAGACTGTTGATATTCACAGGTGGGAACAATTACCTTACTTTATTTTGGCCACTGAGTGGTCTCGTGATGCTGGATTGTGTGAAGATTGGGATTTGTGTTTATTTTATTTTTATTGCGATTCATGTTATTTGCATTTATTTTGTGTTTAAACAGAAGCTTCTCATGTAGTAAAATTCATGTAGAAAATACCAATTGAAAAGGGAAAGGAAACAGCTACTTTAGGGCAGTGTGGCTGGATTTTGTTAACTGTTTATAGTAAACAACATCATCAAGGAAATCAGTTATGTGTCAAGATAGTAGCATTGGAAAAGCAGGTATGTGATTTGCAGGGTTAAATGGTTATGTTGCAGTTTATAAATATCAAAAGTGACAGGGGAGAGTGAATAGAAAGAAGGTGCACGCTGTGATTGCTGAGACAGGTACACGGTGGGATCCAGATAAATGGGAAGGAGATATCTGGGATTCAACTGATTTGGCAAAGAATCCCCCTCCGAGGATATAGAAGTAAACCCCATTGTAGAAAAAAGTTAGAGCAAGGAATAGACAGGCAGCATGTGAGGTGAAATGTAATAGAGGATTTTATGAAGTAGATAGCAAAAAATTTGTGATGTTGAGCTCTGACTCATTTGTGTGAGATGCTTTTTGGATAATTATAGAGTTTAACAATTGAAAGAATTGAAAACTGACTGAGGAAAGGGCTGAGCTCCAGTTCAAGGAACTGCAAATTTACTGGAAGTATCGGTCTTCTCAGCAAATTAGAACCCTCAAACGATGGCTCTACTGGAGCAGAGGTCTCTTTAATTTATGGAAATCTAAATGATTTAAAGGTCAAAAGGTTATTATTACCGATTAGAAGGAAAACAAATTAAGGCTGTACAAACTGAAATTGAGATGAAAATGGGAAATTTGCCAAAGTGAACTTACTCAGTTCTGGTAGTTATTGCTTTAATCGAACAAGTACAACAACATCCAGGACAGTGGTATGCAATAACTGATTTAGCATTCTTTACCATCCCCATTGCTGAAGAGCACTGGTATTGGTTTGCTTTTACTTTTCATTGTAGGCAGTATACTTTTACTCGCTTACCCCAGGGGTGGGCTCATAGTCCCACTATTTGCCACTGAATAGTGGCTGAATGTCTGGACCAATTAGTAATGCCAGACACAATGCAAATAGTGCATTATATCGACGATAGTTCAGCATATGCAAGATAAAGGGTGGGAAGTTAACCCTAGCAAAATACAAGGATGGGCACAAACAGTAAAATTTTTAGGAACACAGTGGCACCAAGACTACAGAGAAATATTGTCAACAGCCAAACAGAAAATTTTGGATTTTGCAACACCACAAAATGAAAAAGGAACAGAAATAGTAGAGGAAGTCATTGATGTTGATTATCGAGGAGAAATTAAAGTTATGTTGCTAAATAGTGGCGTTCAGGACCTACTGATTCAGCCACAAGTTAGGATTGCCCAAATTTTACTTGTTCTAAAATCCAAGGTGGTTAAAGGACAAGCCCCACAGATAACAACTGTACGAGGTGACAAAGGATTTGGATCTGCTAGTGCTTTTAACAACGGAGCTAAAGTATGGGTGCAAGGACCTAAGGGTCCTCCCGAACCAGCAGAAGTTATAGCTACTAGAAAAAGATAACACCGGTTTAGTAATCAGATCCAGACAGGAAAAATGGGAATATGTTCCTGCTCATAAATGTTACCTTTGAGAATGATATTATGATTATCTAGTTTTGTTTTGCAGAAACAACTGATTCGGATCATGACCACGATCTTCATCCTTTGATTATGGTCCATTTGGGCAATGTCATTACCCCAGGAAGCAATTGGAAAAGATGAATAATTCCATACACTAGGATTGGGAAAACAGTCCACAACAGCAAGATGATTACACCTGTAAAGTGAATCAATGCTGCCCAGTAGTAAACTTGACCTTTTCACCTGGAGTGACTGCGTGACAATCCTTCAGTTACAAAAAACAATACCAAACTGATGCTGACAACATAACTGCCTTGAATGCTAGTGCCATAAAATGTTGTAATCTTTCTCTTATTAATATATGCTCGCCTTGACTGACATATGACTCTTGTTGTAGTAATACTTACAGTTTGTGTGATTTTAGCAGTAGTGGTGATATAACCTTTGCTACACTTAGTATCTTGGATTGCATAAGCGCTATAGAAATACAAAATAGGTCGGCATGGGCTGAATATATAGTTGTTTTACAGAATCATTCTGTTATTAATACTGACCACTTTGCCATGATACCAGCTACCTGTGTTTTGGTTTCACAATGATATCAGAAAAATGTTATTAATCGATCCTTTAATTGTAGTCATACAGCTAATACAAATCTCTGTGTGCTTTGCCATGGTACTGATTTGTTACTGGATGAGGCAGGTGAAGCTCTGCATTAACAACCAGGTGACAGGACTGGGGCTGGCCAAGCACCTCCTACCACAGTCAAGGGCAAGACTGGGTTGGCCTCTGTGTTTGCCACCAAGAAAATCTTTTAGCTCTGCTGTTGGCTGCAACCCAGCAGGCATTGAGCAGTGGGAACACATGCCATGCCAGACCTTGATGTGAGGGATAGCCTCCTCTGTTACCAGAGGGCCATCCAGGAGGGGAGAGCAGACCAAGCATCCTGTGGTTGGCATGAATTACAAAATGGTTGAAGTTGGAAAGAACCTCTTGAGATGATCTAGTTCGACACCCCCTGCTCAAGCAGACACTTAGGGCAGACTGTCCAGGACTGTGTCCAGTTAGGTTTTGATTGTCTCCACAGATGGAGACTCCACAACCTCTCTGGGAAACCTGTTGCAGTGTTTGATCACCCTCACAGTAAAAAGGGTTAGACAAATAAACATGTATGGGCACTCCCAAAGTTAGATCTTAATGGAATATTTGCCATCTGCCACCAAAGTGTTGATTTATCTTTCTTTTTTTTGATACATCCTCTTGTAATATTGTTAGTTATCATTATTATTATTTTATGTAACTGTTATATATGATATGGTATTAAAGGGGTAGAACAAACATATTAGGCTTTTCCAAAGGGGTCGTGATATTCACTCACAAGTCAAAGGACCGATTGTTATAAAAATGCCTGGATTACAGGCCTCGAACATTTTTTTGTCAATTAGCAAAACACACATCAACAGAACTCAGTTCAAATATCAGTTTTAACTTTATGCATTTTGAAAGTGTGCTGGGTTCAGTCAGGAAAGAGTTAACTCGCTTTACTGTGGTTGTTAGGAAGCTTGTGTTCCTGGACACTGAGAGAAAATACTGATATGGCCTCAGCTGGTGCTGGGGAGGGCCTATACTGGGTTCAAGGTCTTTCTCTACTTCTAATACTGCAGCTAACCCAAACTGACCAAGGAAGTATTTCATTCCATAGTACATCATGTTCCGGGTCTTGGGCGGGGAAGGGGTCCGGTAGCCATTACTCTTCCCATTACTCTCTCTCCCTTACTCCCTTGCTCATCTACTCCCCGGCACTTGCTAACCCTCCCTGTGTTAGCTGCTTTGCTAACTCTTGTGCTGGCTCATTTGTGAGGGAGTTGGTGGGTTGTTTAGTTTTCCCGGTCGTGCCATCGCTGATAGGGTTCGTTCAGAATCTGCTGTGACCGCTTTTGGACTCTGGCCCTCGGGCTGCGGCTCTCGGGCTCTCTAGGTCTGACTCTCACTACTCAATATCTGGGTGTGCATTGGTCAGTGGATGGTGAGAAATTGTATCATATGGTATCATATGTTTTATTTTCTACTATTTTAATTATTTATTAGTAGTAGTATGTGTATATATTGATTTAGATTTAATTAGTAAATAGTTCTTATCTCAATTTTACGAGCTTTCTTATTTCTTTTTCCTCCCATTCTTCCCCTCCACTGGAGGAGGGGAGGGGGATTTGTGAGAGCAGCTTCGTGGTATTTTGCTAGCCGGAGTTAAACCATGACAGAATCACTTCAGCTGTGAAGTTCCCAATGTATCCTTTAATTAATCCATAAATGAACACTGAAGATTTCTACTTCTCTCAGATTACTTCAGCAAATGTGCCACATGCTTCAAAATTCATATAAAGCTCCTCTTAATGAGCAGGTTCAATAATCCAACCACTAGCTTTGCTTTTTTCTAAAGAACTGGTAAAATATAAAGCCCTGGAAACAATGCAGAAACAAAATCCAGCCAATTCAATAAATCAAGTGAACTAAAAATCTGTGATCGTATGAAAAGGCCAAACTAAAGGAAACCTAGGAAAAGTCAAGTTAGCACATAAACATGGCAATTCTAGGGTTAGCATTCGTAATGAAAATCTTGTTTTCTCTGAGCCCCAGTACCATCCCTTCTCCTCCCTTTTATGTAGTGCTGCAGCATTCCAAGCCCACCGTGGGAGTCTGAGGGAGATACTGATGGCATGAGCCCACAGCAGCACTCCTCCAGCACGAGCCGGCCCCACTATGACAGCACCAGCTCCACTCTCCTCAGTGAGCACCATGTCTCCAGCTACACTGACACACGAGCCGCCTCTTCTGCTGTGTATGCTCAACACCAAAGGCTGCTCTTCACAAGATCAAATGTGGGGAAAATCAAAAAGCTCTGCCTTAACACATTCTGCACACAGATACTAGAGGAATGATTCGTGCAAACTCCACAAAAAAATGAAGTTGATTAAACTTTTAATTGCTGCTTTCATGTTGTTCCAAGCTAGATATGCAATGTAATGAACAATTTGGAAATATCATTAAATAAATACAGGGAAATCCACAGGGAGGCTCATTTATACATTAAGAAATTAGTCATTTCAGTAACAGCTAAATTGGATACCACTAATTTCAAACGGATAACACACTTCTAAGTAGATCGGAGCATCTGCAGTAAAGAATTTCCTCACACTTAGGCTTGAGACAGCAAGAACGTCAAAGCTGTATTAATCTTTGGAAAAAAAAATTAATGCTTTCTGTTTCGCTTTGGCTTCAGAGCCAGCTTCTCTCCCAATTACTACCTGACTCGATTCTTTGAGTCATTGCACAGCAAGCCTACACTTGGAGAAAAGCTGTTCCTACATCTGTGACTAAGTTTCAAAACAAAAAGCTTGAGAACATACAAAGTGACTTTAACTGTATCTTTCCATTTGAGCATTTAAACTAGTTTCCTTGTTTGACAGTTATTTTGGCCAAAGACCAGTGCAAACTATGGTCCGTTTCCCCATCCTTTGATACACAGATGAACAGGAAAGCCATCATATGAAGATTATCTGTCTTAGCTTTGCACCACCTAGTCTATGTTTTGCTTCACCCCATAACACATCAAGCTGCATAGGTAGTGCCAGCCCAGGACCTGCGGCACGGCAGGACCGGCGGGGAGGGGGTGGGGATGTGGGTGGAAAGGCTTGTGGTTGGACACGACCCTGGGAAGGGGAAGGGTCTGAGGGGGCTTCCGGCCAAGGGGGGCTGGGAGTTTGTTTGTTGTGGGACCTCGTGGCGAGTGGTTGGTGCTCCGGACAGAGCCAGTGTCTTGCCGGGCAGGTCAGTCTAGGAGTCGGGATTTGAAAGGTTTTTTTTCTCTCTCTCTTACTCTCTCGGCCCCCAGGCGGTTTCGTGGGGGGTTTGCTCCCTTCAGGTGGGGTTTTCTTTCCTTTTTTCCCTTCTTGGGGTGGGATCCTGCATCATTTGTTCTACCCTCATCCTCCATTCCTTACATTACTCATTAGCACTAGCATTGTTTGTAACTCCCTAAGTTTCATTTATATAATTAAATAGTTCTTATCTCAACTCCTACAGGCTTTTCCTCGGTTTGTTCCTCCGACCCTTCCTCACCGGGAGGAGGCGGGGGGGGGGGGCGGGGTGGTAGAGCAGGCTTGTCGAGAAACTATGGGAGTCTACTTTTGGTGCCCAACGTGGGGCTCGAAAGAGTGGAGATAAGGAACAGATCATAGAATGTGATAAGTTCCTGCCTCAAAATGTATCTGTGGCTTCTCAAGACTCTGAGTTCAGGGCTTTTCAAGCTGCTGACCGAACGGCAGGATCTGCTCCCCTATGTGCTAGTGATGATCTTGATCTTTTATGTGCGAGGTGGGCTGAGAGGGCTGGCCAGGCTGTTCTGTGTGATGCTGGCAGGGATACTCTGTCTCTATCTCTGTTTAATACTGTCGGCTCCTTGGTACATCACGACTTACCTGCTGGAGGTTTTCCACAACTACACCTCTCCCTTTCTCCCCTCGGGGACACAGCCAATAGAGGAGAGGTTATTTGGTGCTGGGGGCCACGAGGAAAAACTTTTTCAATTTTTCCCCTCTCCTCTCGATCCGATGGCAAAGGCATATGAGTTTTTCGGAAATTTTTCTTGTGGCTGGGGTGACCTGTGGCTGGGGATCAGCTTGCTAGTGAATGTTTTAGTGGCTTTGGGCAAAGTTAGGGAAATGTTTGGGAGCCCTGCCCCTACCGATCCTAGTGCCCGAGGCAGACGCATGGGCTGTGCAGTTACCCGAGCTGCCTTAATGCGCAAGGGGGCAGCGCGGAGTCGCACCAGTACCAAGCTCCTAACTTGAGCCCCACGGCCCCAGTGTCTGCGGCGGCCCCAGTGTCTGCGGCGGCCCCACTGCCAGCGGCAGCCCCAGGGTGCGCGGCGGCTCCAGTGTCTGCAATACAACCCAGCACACCAGCAACAATGCCTTCCCTGCCTGCGCCATCATCCTCAACACTTGCACCGCAATCTGCCGCATCACCCTCCACTATGCCTGCATCAATGGCAACGCCTCCCACTACCACCAATCTGTCTTCTCCCCCAGCCAGCCCACTTTCTGCAGCAGCCTCACTCGCTCAATCTTTTGTGTGTTATTGTCAGGGGCGACCACTCTCTGTGGCCCCAGTCCGGAAAAAGAAATACACACATAAATCAGTCCGTCTAGTCGAGGATGGTGAGGTAGCAGGGCCATCCCAATCGACAGAAACTGTCAATAAGGAAATGGGAACAGGACTAGCTCAAGAGTCGGAGACGGAGGATGAAGCTGTTGTGACCACATGGTCCTTATCCCTGAGGGAGCTATGGGGCATCCGTAGAGACTACAGTCGCTGCCCAGGTGAACATATCATGACCTGGCTGCTCTGCTGCTGGGATAATGGGGCCAGTAGTATGGAGCTAGAGGGGAGAGAGGCTAAACAGCTGGGGTCACTTGCTGGAGAAGGAGGAATTGATAAAGCAATTGGGCGTAAGCCACAACATGTCAGCCTCTGGAAGCGACTCCTGACCAGTGTAAAGGAAAGGTACCCTTTCAGAGAGAGTGTGCCACAACAGCTATGCAGATGGACCAGCATAGAGAAAGGCATCCAGTACCTAAGAGAACTGGCAGTACTGGACATTGTTTACTGAGACCCGAATAACCCACGAGCATCCACTGACCCCGACAAAGTCTACTGCACTCAGCCCATGTGGCAGAAGTTAATGCGGAGTGCACCACCCTCATACTCCAGCGTGCTCTCAATAATAACTTGGAGAGAGGACGAGGCACCAACCGTGGACGAGATGATCCGCCGATTCCGAGAGTATGAGGAAAGTCTCTCCTCTCCCATACAGGCATGTGTCTCTGCTGTGGAGAGACTGTCCAAAGAACTCAAGGAACTCCGAGAGGAGGTGTTCCGATCCCCACCTCCATGGGCCAGTGTTTCGGTTATAAAGAGCAGGCGCTTCTCTCCTTCAAGGCAGGAATACAACAGATATCCCTCACGGGGTACCCTGTGGTTTTACCTGAGAGACCACGGAGAGGACATGAGGAGGTGGGATGGAAAACCTACCTCTGTCCTGGAACAACAAGTAAATGAACTGAAAGGGAAAAGATCTACTAGTGGGGACCCTGCCAGAAAAGTTGCTACTCCCGTATCTAAACGGGATGAATAAAGTGACATGTCCAATAATCCTTTTCTCCAGGACATGACTGAGGCATGTGAGTATTAGAGGGGCCCTGCCTCCAGCCAGGTGGAGGAAAGGGACAACTGTGTTTACTGGACTGTATGGATTCGATGGCCTGGCACATCAGAGCCACAGCAGTACAGAGCTCTAGTGGACATGGGTGCACAGTGTACCCTCATGCCACCAAGCTATGAAGGGGGTACAACCCATCAGCATTTCTGGTGTGACTGGGGGCTCTCAACAACTGACTGTGCTGGAGGCTGAAATAAGCCTGACTGGGAAGGAGTGGCAAAACCACCCTATTGTGACTGGGCCAGATGCCCCGTGCATCCTTGGCATTGACTATCTTAAGAGAGGGTACTTTAAGGACCCGAAAGGGTACCAGTGGGCTTTTGGGATAGCTGCTATAGAGACGGAGGAAATTGAGCAGCTGTCCGTCTTGCCTGGTCTCTCACAGGACCCTTCTGTTGTGGGATTGCTAAAGGTTGCAGATCAACAGGTGCCAATTGCCACTACAACAGTGCACTGGTGACAGTATCGCACTAACAGAGACTCTTTGCTTCCCATCCAGAAGCTGATTCGTCAGCTGGAGAGCCAAGGGGTGATCAGCAAAACCCGCTCACCCTTTAACAGCCCCATCTGGCCAGTGCGTAAATCTGATGGAGAATGGAGATTGACAGCGGACTATCGTGGCCTGAATGAAGTGACACCACCACTGAGTGCTGCTGTGCCGGACATGCTGGAACTCCAATATGAGCTGGAGTCAAAGGCAGCCAAGTGGTATGCCACGATTGACATTGCTAATGCCTTTTTCTCCATTCCTTTGGCAGCAGAGTGCAGGCCACAGTTTGCTTTCACCTGGAGGGGCATCCAATACACCTGGAATCGACTGCCCCAGGGGTGGAAGCACAGCCCTACCATCTGCCATGGACTGATCCAGACTGCACTGGAACAGGGTGCAGCTCCCGAACATCTACAGTACATTGATGACATCATTGTATGGGGCGACACAGCTGGTGAAGTTTTTGAGAAGGGGAAGAATATCATCGAAATTCTGCTGAAAGCTGGTTTTGCCATCAAGCAAAGTAAGGTTAAGGGTCCTGCATGAGAGATTCAATTCCTGGGAGTAAAATGGCAAGATGGACGTCGCCAGATCCCGATGGACGTGATCAACAAAATCACAGCTATGTCCCCACCAACAAGCAAAAAGGAAACTCAGGCTTTCCTGGGCATCATGGGTTTCTGGCGGATGCATATCCCAAATTACAGCCAAATTGTCAGCCCTCTCTATACAAAGTGACCCGGAAGAAAAACTCTTTCAAATGGGGCCCTGAGCAGCGACAAGCCTTTGAACAGATCAAGCAGGAGATTGTGCATGCAGTAGCCCTTGGACCAGTCCGGACAGGGCCAGAAGTAAAGAATGTGCTCTACACCGCAGCTGGGGAGAATGGCCCCACCTGGAGTCTCTGGCAGAAAGATCCAGGGGAGACCCGAGGTCGTCCCCTTGGATTTTGGAGCCGGGGATATAGAGGATCTGAGGTCCACTACATGCAAACCGAGAAAGAGATACTGGCAGCTTACGAGGGAATCCGATCTGCCTCAGAAGTGGTTGGAACTGAAGCACAGCTCCTCCTGGCACCTCGACTGCCAGTGCTGGGTTGGATGTTCAAAGGCAGAGTCGCCTCCACTCATCATGCCACCAATGCTACATGGACTAAGTGGGCTGCCCTGATCACACAACGATCCTGTATAGGGAACCCCAGTCGCCCAGGAATCCTAGAAGTGATCATGGACTGGCCAGAGGGCAAAGACTTTGGGATGTCACCAGAGGAGGAGGTGACATGGGCTGAAGAAGCCCCTTTGTTGTACAATCAGTTGCCAGAAGATGAGAAGCAATATGCCCTGTTTACTGATGGGTCCTGCCGCATTGTAGGGAAACATCGGAGGTGGAAAGCTGCTGTGTGGAGTCCCACCCGACAAGTTGCAGAGACTGCAGAACGCCAAGGGGAATCCAGTCAGTTTGCAGAGGTAAAGGCCATCCAGCTGGCTTTGGACATTGCTCAATGAGAGAAATGGCCAGTGCTTTATCTCTACACTGACTCCTGGATGGTGGCAAATGCTCTGTGGGGGTGGCTGCAGCAGTGGAAACAGAGCAACTGGCAGCGCTGAGGCAAACCCATCTGGGCTGCCGCGCTATGGCAGGACATTGCTTCCCGTCTAGACAACCTGGTCGTCAAGGTGCGTCATGTCGATGCCCGCATGCCCAAAAGCCGAGCCACTGAAGAACACCAGCACAATCAGCAGGTAGACCAGGCTGCTAAGATTGCAGTGGCTCAGGTGGATCTGGACTGGCAACATAAAGGTGAGCTGTTCATGGCTAGGTGGGCCCATGACACCTCGGGCCACCAGGGGAGAGATGCCACGTACAGGTGGGCTCGTGACCGAGGGGTGGATTTGACCATAGACACAATTGCTGAGGTTATCCATGAATGTGAGACGTCCTGCCATCAAACAAGCCAAGAGGGTAAAGCCTCTTTGGTATGGGGGGCGATGGCTGAAATACAAGTATGGGCAGGCCTGGCAGGTTGACTATATCACCCTCCCCAAGACCCGCCAGGGTAAGTGCCATGTCCTCACAATGGTGGAGGCAACCACGGGGTGGCTAGAAACATATCCAGTGTCCCATGCCACTGCCCGAAATACTATCCTGGGCCTTGAAAGGCAAGTCCTGTGGCGACATGGCACCCCCGAAAGAATTGAATCAGATAACGGGACTCATTTCCGAAATAGCCTCGTAGATGCTTGGGCTGAGGAACATGGAATTGAGTGGGTGTACCACATCCCCTACCATGCACCTGCCTCAGGGAAGGTCGAGTGGTGCAATGGGCTGCTAAAGACCACCCTGAGAGCAATGGGGGGTGGAACACTCAGGAATTGGGATGCCAACTTGGCAAAGGCCACGTGGTTAGTTAATACCAGGGGATCCGTCAATCGAGCTGGCCCTGCACACTCAAACCCTCTACGGACAGTAGAAGGAGATAAGGTCCCTGTAGTACATACTAGAAGCATGCTGGGGAAAACAGTTTGGGTTACTCCCACCTTGGGCAAAGGCAAACCCATCCGTGGGGTTGCTTTTGCTCAAGGACCTGGGCACACTTGGTGGGTAATGAGAGAAGATGGGGAAGTCTGCTGTGTGCCTCAGGGGGATTTGATTCTGGGAGAAAACAGCCCATAAATTACATGAGGGGCATGAATTGCTGCCACTAACCCCTGTTCTCTGAGCTTCATGTTACAGGCACCCACTCTGGCAGAAAACCACCCCACCCTACAGAGGTCCAGCCTCGCCAGGAGCACAGCAGTGACCTGACCTGAGCTGGCTTCAGCGCCCAACGATCCCACACAACCCTTCTGCCTTTGCCTGTCCTGAGTGACCCCACACCTGATGGAATCTGAAGTCATGGACTAATGGATAGTTTGCCAAGATGGTCCATAGACTAAGGGAATGATATCCGTGTGGGATGGGATGGGAAAGGGGAAGCGGGCTGATGGGAGATTATGGAATACTGTGGGAGGTGAGCTTGATGTGGATGTCGTGAATCAAAAGGGGTGGATTAGTGTCTTAGCTTTGCACCAGCTAGTCTATGTTTTGCTTCACCCCATAGCACATCAAGCTGCATAGGTAGTGCCAGCCCAGGACCTGCGGCACGGCAGGACCGGCGGGGAGGGGGTGGGGATGTGGGTGGAAAGGCTTGTGGTTGGACACGACCCTGGGAAGGGGAAGGGTCTGAGGGGGCTTCCGGCCAAGGGGGGCTGGGAGTTTGTTTGTTGTGGGACCTCGTGGCGAGTGGTTGGTGCTCCGGGCAGAGCCAGCATCTTGCCGGGCAGATCAGTCTAGGAGTCGGGGTTTGAAAGTTTTTTTTTCTCTCTCTCTTACTCTCTCGGCCCCCCGGGCGGTTTCGTGGGGGATTTGCTCCTTTCGGGTGGGTTTTCTTTCCTTTTTTCCCTTCTTGGGGTGGGATCCTGCATCATTTGTTCTACCCTCTTCCTCTGTTCCTTAAATTACTCATTAGCACTAGCATTGTTAGTAACTCCCTACGTTTCATTTATATAATTAAATAGTTCTTAACTCCTACGGGCTTTTCCTCGGTTTGTTCCTCCGACCCTTCCTCACCGGGAGGAGGTGGGGCGGGGGGGGGAGGGCCGGGGTGGTAGAGCAGGCTTGTCGTCAAACTACGACACTATCTATCTCATGCACTCCAAACCCACCTCTTTTCCCTCTCAAGTCCCCAGTTTAAAACTCAAGGTGGTTCAAGGCTCAATTGGATTAAAACCTGCCCTTGAATCAGCCTAACAGCAAAGCACTGTCAGCACAGTTCACTCTGAACCTTTTTCTACGTTAGTCCTTACTGCCAGCCTGCCTGCTGCAGAGGCTGTACAGGAGAAAATGCTTTTATTGCCTTGCTCTTGGAAGGGTGGACTGGATGATCCCTATGGATCACTTCCAACCTGAGATACTCCATGGTTCTACAGCATCATCCCTAGGAACTGCAGCGGCGGCACCTGGATACGTCCGAGACCAAGACAATTCAGGCGGGCTACGAGGCCAGGCTTCAACACCTGGCACCCCAGAGACTGGTACTGAAAGCCAGCAGGGAAAACAGAGACTCCTCCAAATAAATCCGAGGGTACAGCCGGCTTTTGGTCCCTCTTGTAGCAAGTGGAGCATATGGGGAGGTAGCTGGGAGTCACTTTAAGTATTGCCAAGCACTGCCCGAGCCTGAGCCACTCCCCAGACACCCAGAGCTAAGGCATGTGGTGAGCTGGAGAAGGGGTTCCTGTGGTGGAGAGCATGGAGAGCCACTGCTGTGATCAATGGCTTTCTTGCCAACACACAGTCCCTAATTTGCATCGGTTGTAATCACGTAACAGGGCCTCTCATCACATTTATGAACAATCAACTATAAAGCATCCTTGTTCTGCTTTTATTCTGTTTAAGTGCATAAAACAGCCAATACGGAACACCTACCTGGCTCCAAAGATGTCTTTCTTTGCTAGATCAATGCCTGAAACCACCTTTACCCTGAGGATACGAGATACTTCCTGTAAATAAAAAAGAAAACGGGTTTAATGTTTATTCTGCAATTCATTTTGAAGACCAACAGTTCACAAGAGGTTTAAACTGTGAATGAACTCTCAGCCTTCAGATAGAAGGAGTCTTTCCTAGGTAGGATTCTGACAAGAAAAGCCTTGTGGGAGGAGGTATATACACTTTATCTGCTAGAAAAACAGCCCGAATCCAAACATGAAGAGCACCCAACTCCAGTCAGAGCTGTTAGAGTTAAATAAAAGGAGAGTAAAAGTAGATAATAGTAATAATGCCATAGTAATAAAAGACGGTGACAATTTGCTGAGCAGGGCCATTTTAAACCCTCAGTGACCCATACACCACAGAAATTCATTCTGCTTTGACTCTGAAGCTGTCCTTTCAAACACAAGGGAAATATTAATAACATTTTTGTCCAATAATGACCTCTTGGGCAGAGAGACGCCTGCAGTTTAAAAAAAGGGTGCAAGATTTAAAAAAATAAATCCATAAAATTACATTGTTTAAACCTGTCTGTAGATATCACCTTGGTACACACACAGCTCAAAACCAACTTTCAACAACACATGGCTATTTCTGAAGATGCGTATAACTAGGACATGAGCTTAATGCTCAGTTTATCACTTTGTTGCGTTAAGTTCCATTGATATAAAGGGTATTTTTTACTTTATTTTCACCCTGTTTGACCAGTTTATTTTTACTATGCAAAGAGGCCACCAAAATTCAATCTGGAAAGGATCCCACAGAAACAGGTTCTGCAGTCACCCGGATCAGTTATACTTTTTTCTCTCTGATAAGCTTTTCAGAACTGCAAGACACAAGATTCAATTACAGTAACTTGAGACTCCGTCCCTTGAAGCTTGTTCAGAAAACAGTAACATTTTCCCACAGGTTTATCTTGGCACAGCCACATTACACCAACTCTATTTGCTTCGGATATCTCAACGCAAGACACGGAGTGGCTAGACATGTCGGAGATTTCTGAGATATTGGGAAGGTCAAGAACAGCTCGGAAGCCAAGCCGTACCTGTCCAGTCTCATTCAATTCCTCTGGAGGGGGTCAGAAACAGGTTACTTCAGCCAAAGGAAAACAGAAGTCCCATTGAACCTGTCCGAGTTCCATCCTGACATGCAACCTGCCATATTAACTGTGCTGCATGAAAAAACAGCTTGAGGATTTAAAGCCTTTCTGAAAATTTGTTTGTTGGTGTTCTTTCCAGCAGCGCTTAGTAGTTCCTAATTAAGAAAACAGGATTCCTTCCCAAAATAGCTCAGAGCTCACCAGACAGGCAAACCAAACTATGTGAGACAGAACAATTCAATGGTGTTCTGTTAGTGGATACTGAATTGAGGGTTGGGTTTTTCACATGTTAATTTTTGTCCATCTGTTAATATCAATGCAACATGCTTGCTCTTCTAGTGCAGTTTTAACAGAGAAAAGGCAATGAACTTGCAATTGCAAACAAAAAATTCCTTCATGAAGACAGCATAGGAAAAAAACATCAGAAATGTAGCCTATTCTGACCTTCCTGAAGGAGAGCAGGAGGGTAAGAAGTTGTACTACTACATAGAGAGGGACGGGAAGAGATTTCTGACAGTCATCAATGTGGGAGGAAATCTGAGTAGCTAAGTCCAACATCATCTTTGTCAGAGTGGCACCTTATTTCTGCACTAAAATAATCTGTGTGTTAACCGAAACGAAAACAACCTGCATTTTAAAATAAAAATCATGGAGCGGGATGAAGTCCAGCTACAGGAGGGTCCCTAATTCAGGTTCTGCAAGACACAAAAAATGATGCTTCAGACTATCTAAATAGATAAGATTCTGCAAAACATACTTAAGTTTCACTTCATCCTTTAAGCACACAGGGAGATACAACCCTGTTCCCTCCCCACATGCAGGCTCTCAGAGTCTGCTAAATATTGTGGTTCCCCAAGCTTTTGCAAATTATTGTTCAAATTATCATATGCATAAAATATATGTAGTATTTTAAAAAATAATGAAAACACCTCAATTAGTAACCAGGCCTCACATACCTAGCCTCAGAATTTCTCCTTCAGTCAGTAAGATACTTTGATAGCATCTATTGTATACAGCTGTGAATTTTGGAGGATGGAAAAGTCTTCTGCAGAACCAACTCTTTATATATAGTGCTCTGAATCTTACGAGTAGCTGTTCAGGCAGCTCACCTGTAACATAATTCTCTGGTAATGCACGCATGTGCAGACACGTGCACAAAAAGCACGATAAAAGAATATTCCAGCTTGTGCAACCACACAAAACCTTCAACGATGGAGACGAAGGGTTCCCAAATTAAGCCTGTTCAAGCATCACCACGTGTAGCAGTGGGAACCAGCCACAGCTCCCAGCTTCCCGGGCTGTGCCCAGGCTGACACCTCAAATTTGTATTCCTCTCATCTCCAGTTCCTCGGCTGGGAACACTGCCTGCAGGGAACAGCATGACAGGAAGAAAAATACGTTTTTCATACTCTACGCTTGCTCCATGTGTCCCCATTCCTTCATTTCTCTCCAAGTACACTGTGCCTGGGAAAAAAAGGAGTTAAATTTTCACAGGGAGAGAGAGGTAATCTCACCTCATTGTGCACCAGAAAATCATATAAGGGAGTGCTTGGCCGGCACAGGGAGAGACTTGAAACACAGGGCCCCAATTATCTGCTACAGGTTCCCACCCACCCTTCTTGGAAAAGACTGTACAGGAACAGAAAATGGGGATTTTGGGTTGCTTTCCTTGTAAACACAGCGCACAATGACAGAGTAGCCAAGACAAGATCACTGAGAAGTCCTGAGCGAGGAGACCCAGGATCCAAGCCCCAAATAAGTGACCCCTTCACAGCTTTGAGCCTGAGCTAATCTTTAGTTAAGCAGCCTGTTGAGATTAAGGACATGTTTAAACATACATTGCTTTCAGTGGAAAGTGCCAATTTGAACAGCTCTCCCCTCCAGTTTACACCATTCCTACTGAGGTTTTTCTGCATTTAGGTCACCACCTTGCACCAGGGGAGCCCAGAAATGGCATGCCAACACGGCAGAAGATAAGGGGAGGAAGAGACAGACAGCCAGAGATGAAGGGGAGATGGAGGCAGCTGCTTAAAAGCCTGCGCTGCTATGCAAAAAGATATATGCGGCACCAAGACCAGAAATGCGAGGCTTCAGCCTACAACACAGTATTTAGCTGAGCTTAGAAAATGCTGGCTTGCATTCCTTTTACTCCAAATACCTAGATTTCCAGGGTGAGAAAATCCCTGTGTACAATCAGAGAATGTTTTCACTGAGTTCTGTGTCATCTTAACACACCCTGCAGATTAAATAATGATAAAAATAGCCAGACTTAACCACAATTAGCCAACTATAAACCAAAAACACCTGCCAGTAAAGCTAACACCTCTTGCAAGCCTTGGGCTCACTGCTCACGCTCTGCACAGTGTGACTGATGCCTCTGAAAAGCTTAAGACCTGGGTCAGTATCCAGCAGAGCCAAGTCCAGTGCCACTCCTAAGCATCCATGTGTCCATCCACCAGCACCCAAGCTGCAGAGAGAGCTGGCTATGTTGAGCAGGCAGGACAATGCCCTGTGGTTTTACCTACGTGACCACGGAGAGCACATGAAGAAGTGGGATGGAAAAACCTCCCTCCCTCCTAGAGGAACGAGTATGTGAACTGAAAGGGAAAAAGCACTCAAGTAAGGACTCTTCCAAGAAAACTGTTGCTCCCATAGCCAAACAGCACCGGAGCAATAATCCATTCCTCCAAGACATGAGTGACTGTGAATCAGGTCACTTTTAGAGGGGCCCTGCCTCCAGCCAGGTGGAGGAAAGGGACAACTGTGTTTACTGGACTGTGTGGATTCGATGGCCTGGCACATCAGAGCCACAGCAGTATAAGGCTCTAGTGGACACGGGTGCACAGTGTACCCTCATGCCATCAAGCTATGAAGGGGGTACAACCCATCAGCATTTCTGGTGTGACTGGGGGCTCTCAACAACTGACTGTGCTGGAGGCTGAAATAAGCCTGACTGGGAAGGAGTGGCAACACCACCCTATTGTGACTGGCTCAGATGCCCCATGCATCCTTGGCACTGACTACCTTAAGAGAGGGTACTTTAAGGACCCGAAAGGGTACCGGTGGGCTTTTGGGATAGCTGCTACAGAGACTGATGAAATTGAGCAGCTGTCCATCTTGCCTGGTCTCTCACAGGACCCTTCTGTTGTGGGATTGCTAAAGGTTGCAGATCAACAGGTGCCAATTGCCACCACAACAGTGCACTGGTGACAGTATCACACTAACAGAGACTCTTTGCTTCCCATCCAGAAGCTGATTCGTCAGCTGGAGAGCCAAGGGGTAATAAGCAAAACCCGCTCACCCTTTAAGAGCCCCATCTGGCCAGTGTGTAAGTCTGATGGAGAATGGAGATTGACAGTGGACTATCATGGCCTGAATGAAGTGACACCACCACTGAGTGCTGCTGTGCCAGACATGCTGGAACTCCAATACGAGCTGGAGTCAAAGGCAGCCAAGTGGTACGCCACAATTAACATCATGGCTAATGCCTTTTTCTCTACTCCTTTGGCAGCAGAGTGCAGGCCACAGTTTGCTTTCAACTGGAGGGACATCCAATATACCTGGAATCAGCTGCCCCAAGGCTGGAAGCACAGCCCTACCATCTGCTATGGACTGATCCAGGCCGCAGCGCCAGAACATCTGCAATACATTGATGACATCTTTGTATGGAGCAACGCAGCAGATGAAGTTTTTGAGAAGGGGAAGAAGATCATCCAAATCCTCTTGAAAGCCGGTTTAGCCATAAAGCAAAGTAAGGTTAAGGGACCTGCACACGACATCCAGTTCCTAGGAGTAAAATGGCAAGATGGACATCGCCAGATCCCAATGGACGTGATCAACAAAGTAACAGCTATGTCCCCACCAATGAGCAAAAAGGAAACTCAAGCTTTCCTAGGTGTTGTGGATTTCTGGCGGATGCATATCCCAAATTACAGCCAAATTGTCAGCCCTCTCTACGAAGTGACCCGGAAGAAAAACGATTTCAAATGGGGCCCTGAGCAGCGACAAGCCTTTGAACAGATCAAGCAGGAGATCGTGCATGCAGTAGCCCTTGGACCAGTCCGGACAGGGCCAGAGGTAAAGAATATGCTCTACACTGCAGCCAGGGAGAATGGCCCCACCTGGAGTCTCTGGCAGAAAGATCCAGGAGAGACCCGAGGTCAACCCCTAGGATTTTGGACCCCGAGATATAGAGGATTCAAGGCCTTCTACACTCCAACCGAAAAAGAGATACTGTCAGCTTATGAGGGAATCCAATCTGCCTCAGAAGTGGTTGGAACTGAAGCACAGCTCCTCCTGGCACCTCGACTACCAGCGCGGAGCTGGATGTTCAAAGGCAGAGTCTCTTCTACTCATCATGCCACTGATGCTACATGGAGCAAGTGGGTTGCCCTGATCACGCAACGAGCTTGCATAGGAAATCCCAGTCACCCACGAATTTTAGAAGTGATCATGGACTGGTCAGAAGGCAAAGACTTTGGAATGTCACCAGAGGAGGAGTTGACATGAGCTGAAGAAGCCCCTTTGTACAACCAGTTGCCAGAAGAAGACGAGAAGCAATATGCCTTGTTCACTGATGGGTCTTGCTGCATTGTAGGGTATTTTGCTAGCCGGATTTAAACCAGGACAGAATGTCATGTAATTCAGACCAGAAGGACCCTCCTGGGATGATGGAGTTGGTGAGGTCCCTGAGCACCAGCACCCGCGCTGCTCAGAGCACATCTCTGGGCAAGGGCTTCCCAGACAGCGTGGCGGCAGCACCCAAGACCAGCCCACGCTCTGAGGGAACCAGAGCTCTGCTGCTGTGCAACATCCACCACGACAATGCCCTGAGGAAAGGGGACCAGATCGTTCTAACGCTAGGACAAGGTGTGTATCCATCAGTCCCCGGAGCTGGAGGTGGCCACAGGTTCAGCAACACACTCCTCTTCTGCTGGCAAGTCTGAAAGGCTGGCAGAAAAGATGAGGGTTCACAGGACAGTCATATGTTCACATCCTACTTCTTGTACTTCAGACCTAGGACTTAGGAAGAGGCACCATATTCCCGTTTTCCTTGGCTAGACTTACACAGCTGAGAGGAAAAAGCACCATGCGAAATTTCAGACAGGCACAAGTCTGTCTCAAAGGGACATAAGGCAATGCTAATCTCACACGTGGACAAAGCAGCATGCAAATTTGAAGCAAGCGAATTAAACACACTCATCAGGGGTAGGGTATGGAGATCAATGGAGAACAGAGGTACACGCCTACCAGCAGAAGGGTTAGGAACCAGGGCGCAAAACACCAGAGAGGCTCAAATCACAGTACTGACCTCACAAAAATGTGCTTACAAGGTATTTCTTTTGCAAGTTTAATAAAAAGCAAGCATTGCAGGTGAATTGTGATCTATTTTTATAGAAATCAGTTAAGCTCCACACAGCTAGATGAGCAATTTAGTAAGCATGCTGAACCAAGTCACCTGTGGTCTTCAAGAATGCAGAAGAACCTAAGAGAATGCAGAAGAACTGTAAATTAACGGACTTGCTGTGCTGCACAAGACTTTATTCTCCTTATTTAACATTCAGACCTATATATATCCCTCACTAAAGGAATTCATCTAACCTATGTGTTGTTTTCCTCACAGCCTAACTCACTGCACTCCACAGCAGACTGATGCAGGAATAGTGTAGACAGCAGGATTAGAGAAGTGATTGTGTCCCTGTACTTGGTTGTGGTGAGGCTGCACCTTAAGTACTGTGTTCAGTTTTGGGCCCCTCACTACAAGAAGGACATAGAGATGCTGGAGCTTGTCCAGAGAAGGGCGACAAAGCTGGTGAAGGGTCTAGAGAACAAGTCTTATGAGGAGCGGCTGAGGGAACTGGGGGTGTTTAGCCTAAAGAAGAGGAGGCTGAGGGGAGACCTGATCACTCTCTACAGCTACCTGAAAGGAGGTTGTAGGGAGGTGGGTGCTGGTCTGTTCTCCCAGGTAACTGGTGATAGGACAAGAGGAAATGGCCTCAAGTTGCATCAGGGGAGATTTAGGTTAGATATTAGGAAAATCTTCTTCACTGAAAGAGTGGTCAGGCACTGGAACAGTCTGCCCAGGGGAGTGGTGGAGTCACCATCCCTGGAGGTGTTCAAGGAACGCGTAGATGTGTCGCTTGAGGACATGGTCTAGTGGGTATGGTAGTGTTGGGTTGATGGTTGGACTAGATGATCTTATAGGTCTTTTCCAACCTTAATGATTCTGTGATTCCGTAAAATCTTAAATACCTCTAGAAGTGGAGCTTTTTAATTCAGCACTTCAGTCTTTGAAAACATTGTGTCAAGCACATGTTCAGAATGCAAATAGGGTTAGTTGCTTTTAGGACCTGTGGTTCTGAAGATTCAGCAATACTCGAGCAGAGGGCAAAACACACTAGAATGCATCAGTTAGCACTCACGTTCAAAAGATTTGGTAAAGATGTGCAAGCAAAACACTGCAGAGACAATACACAAGCTTGACGCACCAATAGGAAGGAAAAACCTCTTTGTGAGAGACCTTATCTTGAGCTGATTGTCTCAAAGCTTGCTGACAAAGTTGTGAAATTTCCTGGGGGCTTGGCTTTCGGTGGCCTGAGGAGGAAGGATTGCCTGCAGGCCTGAATAGATAAGGGCCAAATGGCCTATGGGACAGATAAGAAGCAGATAAGATAGCCTCCAGAGACTAGGTCCAACCAAGGACAAAGAACCATCACATCGCCTCATGGGGGGTCCAGACACAGAGGACCCCCAAGCCTGCCAAAGCATTCAAGAGGTCACATACTGATTCTATGCACCCCATGGGATCAGCTGCGTAAAACTGGAGAGCCTGCGCAGAAGGCAGCAAAAAACACCCTATAAAAGACTGTGGGACCAAATCGTGAGGAGGCATCCTCCCCACCGAAGACTACAAGACTACGGACCAAAGGGACGCCGCTGGATCCATGGTGGTGACTATCTCTTGCAATTCTCTCCCAACTGCTTGCTAAATTTTCCCCCTTCTCTATTTTCTCTCTCTCCTATTGCTATTTTCTTACACCAAAAATAAACTCCTCGTTAGCAGCATCTGACCTCATTTGTGTCTTAATCTCACTCCGGGTACAACAACAAATCTTCCCCTACCTGGGATAACCGGGACAGGACACTCTTGAAAAATGAAAAAAACTTGGAAAAGAGCAAAATGTAGAGCAAGCTCCATGGCGAGATTTTTTTAATACTTTGTTTTTTCTCTTCTGTTCAAACCAGAGACCAAGTATGATTGTAACATCAATAATTACCCTTTCCAGTCATGAAATGTTAATGCTGGATTATTACATTGACTCTAACTCACTGCGATGCACGTAGCTGTGTAACTTCAGGCACACTACGAGAACAATATCAGAGAAGATGACTGCTTAACTGACGTGGTTAACTATTTGGTTAAACACAATGTATTCCTATCCATCCTGGTTCACAGATTTACAGAGTGTTAGGGGTTGGAAGGGACCTCTAGAGATCATCTAGTCCAACCCCCCTGCCAGAGCAGGATCACCTAGAGCAGATCACACAGGAACAAGTCCAGGCAGCTTTTGAAAGTCTCCAGAGTAGGCAACTCCACCACCTCTCTGGGCAGCCTGTTCCAGTGCTCTGTCATCCTCACAAGGAAGAAGTGTTTCCTCACGTTCAGGTTGAACCTTCTGTTTTCCAGTTTATGGCCATTGCCCCTAGTCCTGTCACTGGACACCACTGAGAAGAGCCTGGCCCCATCCTCCTGACACCCACCCTTTAGATATTTATAAGCATTGATAAGATCCCCCCTCAGCCTCCTCTTCTCCAAGCTAAACAGACCCAGCTCTCTCAGCCTTTCCTCATATGGAAGGTGCTCCAGGCCCTTCATCATCTTAGTGGCCCTGCGCTGGACCCTCTCCAGGAGTTCCTTGTCCTTCTGGAACTGAGGACACAGTACTCCAGGTGAGGCCTCACCAGCACAGAGTAGAGGGGGAGGATAACTTCCCTTGACCTGCTGGCCACACTCTTCTTAATGCATCCCAGGATGCCATTGGCCTTTTTGGCAGCGAGGGCACACTGCTGGCTCATGGTCATCCTGTTGTCCACCAGGACTCCAAGGTCCTTTTCCCCAGAGCTGCCCTCCAACAAAAGAGCTCCCAACCTGTACTGGAAAATGGGGTTGTTCTTCCCCAGATGCAGCACTGCACACTTGCCCTTATTGAATTGCATTTGACTTCTCCCCGCCCAGCTCTCCAGCCTGTCCAGGTCACGATGGATGGCAGCACAGCCTTCTGGCATGGCAGCCACTCCTCCCACTTTGGTATCATCAGCAAACTTGCTGAGGGTACATTCTAGCCCTTCATCCAGGTCATTGATGAATATATTGAATAGGGCTGGATCCAGCATGGACCCCTGGTGGACACCACTAGCCACAGGCCTCCAACTACACCCTGCCCCATTGATCACAACTCTCTGAGCTCTTTCCTCCAACCAGTTCCCAATGGTCCAGTCCATACTTCCTAAGCTTGTCTATGAGGATGCCATGGGAGACTGTGTCAAAAGCTTTGCTGAAGTCAAGGTAGACTGCATCCACTGCCTTCCCCTTGTCTATCCATCTAGTGACGTGTGCTGGATTCAGTCAGGCAAGGGCTAACTCCCTTTACTCTGGTTGCCAGGGAACTCTGTTGCTGGACACTAAGAGAAAACATTGATAAGGCCTCAGCTGGTGCTGGGGATGGCCTGTACTGAACTCAAGGTCTTTTGTCCGCTTCGGATACTGTAGCTGACCCAGACTAACCAAGGAAGTATTTCATTCCATAGTACGTCATGTTCCGGTCTCTTTGGGTGGGGAAGAGGGTCCGGTAGCCATTACTCTTCCCTTCTCTCTCTCTCTCCCTTACTCCCTTGCTCATCTCTCCAGGCAACTTGCTAACCCTCCTGCGTTAGCTGCTTTGCCAACTCCTGTGCTGGCTCATTCGTGTGGGAGATGGTGGATTGTTTTGAGTTTTCTGACCATGTTATTGGTGATAAGGTTTGCTCGGAATCCACTGCGTAGGCTCCCGGGCTCAGGCCTTCAGGCCGCAGCTCTCAGGCTGTGATTGCTCTCGGGCTGTGGTTCTCGGTCTCTCTGGGTCTGATTTTCATCACTCAACATCTGGGTGTGCATTGGTCAGTGGATGGTGGGAAATTGTATCATATTGTGTCATATTGTACTATATGTTTCATTCTCTACTATTTTAGTTATTTATTAGTAGTAATACCTGTATATATTGATTTAGATTTAATTAGTAAATAGTTCTTATCTCAATTTTGCGAGCTTCCTTATTTCTTTTTCCTCCGATTCTTCCCCTCCACTGGAGGAGGGGAGGGGGATTTGTGAGAGCAGCTTTGTGGTATTTTGCTAGCCGGAGTTAAACCACGACATGATGCCATCATAAAAAGCTATCAGATTGGTCAAGCATGACTTCCCCTTGTTGAATCCATGCTGACTACTTGTGATTAGCTTCCTTTCCTCAACATGCTTTGAGGTGGCACCAAGAACAAGTTGTTCCATCATCTTTCCAGGGATGGAGGTGAGGCTGACCAGCCTATAGTTACACAGGTCCTCCTTCTTGCCTTTTTTGAAGATTGGAGTAACACGGGCTTTCCCCAAGTCCTCAGGCACCTCTCCTGTTCTCCAGGACTTTTCAAAGGTTATGGAGAGTGGCCTAGCAATGACTTCCACCAGCTCCCTCAGCACTTATGGGTGCATCCCATCAGGGCCCATGGGTTTGTGGATGCTTAATTGATCTCTAACCCAATCCTCTTCAACTGAAGCAAAACCTTCCTTTCTCATGACTTCCTCTATGGTTTTCAAGCTCAGGGACTCCTGAGGACTGGTCTTAGCAGTAAAGACTGAGGCAAAGGTGGCATTCAGTAACTCCGCCTTCTCCATATCCTCAGTCACCAGGGCACCCACTTCATTCAGCAGTGGGCCCACATTTCCTCTGGTCTTCTTTTTTCCTCCAGTGTACTTGAAAAAGCCTTTCTTGTTGTCCTTGACCTCTCTTGCCAGGTTCAGTTCTAAGGAGGCCTTAGCTTTCCTTATCACATCCCTACATCCTCTGACAACATTTTTGTATTCCTCCTAAGGGGTCAGCCCCTTCTTCCATGTTCTATATACTTCCTTTTTCTCCTTAAGTTTATTCATTAACTCCCTGCTCATCCATGCAGGTCTCCTAGCTCTCTCACTTGACTTCTTACTCTTTGCGATGCTCCACTCTTGATCTTGGAGGAAACAGTGCTTGAATATTAACCAGCTCTCATGGGCCCCCCTACCATCTAGGGCCCTATCCCACAGGACTTCTCCAAGCACGTCCTTGAAGAGGCCAAAGTTAGCCCTGCTGAAGTCTAAGGCAGTGATCCTGCTTGTGGCTCTGTGCCTGCTGCATATGATCCTGAACTCCACCATCTCATGGTCACTACATCCAAGGCTGCCCCCTACCTTCACATCCTCAACAAGTCCCTCCTTGTTCATCAGTACAAGGTCCAGCACTACTCCTCTCCTTGTCGGCTCCTCCACCATCTGCGTCAAGAAGTTATTATCAATGCGCTGGAGGAACCTCCTGGACTGCGCATGCCTGGCTGTGTAGCTTTTCCAGCAAATGTCAGGGTAATTGAAGTCCCCCATGACAACCAGAGCCTGTGATTGTGAAGCTAATTCCAGCTGCCTGTAGAAGGCCTCATCAGCTTCCTCATCCTGATCAGGTGGCCTGTAGTAAACACCCACAACAGTGTCTCCCATATTAGTCTGCCCCTTGATCCTTACCCACAAGCATTCAACTTGCTCTTCATCCACCCCCAGGGAAGGCTCAATACATTCCAGTTGCTCTCTCACATAAAGAGCAACTCCACCACCTCACCTTACTGACCTGTCTTTCCTAAAAAGGACATAGCCATCCATGACAGTGTTCCAGTCATGTGAGCTGTCCCACCATGTCTCAGTAATTGCGATGATGTCATGGTCCTGAGAGCGCACGCAGATCTCTAGTTCCTCCTGCTTGTTCCCCATACTGCGTGCATTAGTGTATAGGCATTTCAGAGAGGTGGCCAAGCATGCAGGTTTTCCTGGAGGAGAGCAAGAGGATATACCAGTCATACCCAGCCCCAAGATAGTCTGCCTTTTCATCACTGTCTTTGGTGGTAGCTGAGGAGCCCTGGTACCAAGCCTGGTTGACCTGATTTATTCCCCAGGTGGACCCATCCCCATCCCCCACCTCAACTGAGACAGCAGATTGAACAGCCTTACCAGCACCCTGTCCCACAAGCACTGGCATGCTGTGCACAGGCTCCTCTCTGGCCAGCCCAACCCCATCCACTTCCCCCTTCAAATCTCATTTAAAGCCCTTTCTATGAGCCCTGCCAATTCATGCACAAGGATCCTTTTTCCCCTGTGAGACAGCTGAACCCCATCTCTTGCCAATAGACCCTGTGCCATGTAAACCTCCCTGTGATCAAAAACCCCAAAATTCTGTTGGTAGCACCAGCCTCTGAGCCATGTGTTAATCAAATGTGTTTTCCTGTTTCTTTCAGCATACTTCCCTGCCACTGAAGGGATTGAGGAAAACACTACCTGTGCTCCTGATCCTGCAACCAATCTCCCTAATGACCTGAAGTCCTTTTTAATCACTTTTGGACTTTTCTCTGTGATCTCATCACTACCAGCTTGGATGGCCAAAAGTGGGTAGTAGTCTGAGGGCCACACCAGACCAGGGAGTTTCCTACTAATATCCCTAACCTGGGCCCCAGGGAGGCAGCAGACTTCCCTGTGGGAGGGATCCAGTTGACATATGGGGCCCTCAGTTCCCCTCAGAAGGGAATCACCTACCATGAGTGCCCTCCTTTTTTTCTTGATTGAACTAGTCCTAAGGTGTGGGGATGAGTGACTCACCCTGGATGTCTTCCCAGATGGACCTTCCTTTCCATCCTCATTTGCCTGGCCCTCAGTTTCCAAAGCCCCATATCTGTTGAGCAGCAGTAACTAGGGAGGCAAGGGAGGCTGGCAGGAGATTCCCCTGCCTCCCCAAGGAGGGACCTGTTTCCATTCCCCCATGTCTCTTAGGTCCCTTCCTCTTACCTGGTGGCAAGAGGCTAGGGGATCCTGTTGCCTTTGCCTCAGGGGTGGGAGGGTCTGAGTCCACCAGTCTATCTCCCTCTCACACTCCCTTATAGTCCTCAGCCTTTCCACCTCCTCTTTCAGCTCAGCCACCAGGCTGAGCAGATCACTTACCTGCTCACAGCAAACACAGGTGTTGTCCCTGCAGTCCTCCATTCCCAGTGAAAGGCTCCAGCACTCCCTGCAGCCAGGGGCCTGGGCACCAACATGTTTATGTGGGACATCTGTCTGGGTTGCCACATTTCTTTTGCCACCAGCTTTTGGCCGGGTTGCAACCACAGCAGTCCCTGCCGGAGTTACTAACCACTCTGACTTCCTCAGCACTCCCAGATGACTCACCACACCCCCTCTGCTCAACCTTGATGGGTGCTGATGGCCCTTTAAATAGCTCAGAGGCTGCGACTCCGCCCACTCTTCCCCTGCCTCTGTCGGAGAGAGATGCCGGCTCGGTGTAGGGGGGTTGGTCCGCTCGCCGCGGGTTTCCCGGCTTCGGGGAAAAAAAAAAAACTCAAAACCCAAAAACCCGGTACGCCGACTTTTTGCCGCTCTGCCGAACTGCCGCGGGGACGGTCCGGCTCAGGAGGCTGATCTCAGTGACTTATCAAGCTGTTAAGTAAAAATAAGCCAAGATGTTAAAAAGCAACGTGCAGTGCTGACAAATCCACAACACTTATCTGAAAGCGATTAGATTGGTAAACCTTGCTGGCACTAATCCTTATTCTACAGTCTCAGTGCCAGCACATTAATTTCCTACAAAAAGACCTTGTTTGAAACGTGCTTCACAGCAACTGTAAGAGAAGGATGACATACAGGCTACAGTCCCAGAACTTGATCAGGAGCTGGATTCATGCATTTGGGAGAGCTTCACCAACTCCTTCAGTGTGCTGTGAATGGAGTGTATCAGATATTTCCCAGATTTAACTGTCTGAACGAATGCACTACACTACATCAAGTGAGTGAAAAACATATGTATTTTCATATGTAAAAGACACCCAACATCTGTGTGAAGTGCAGCAAGCTAGGGCCATGGGTACATTCCTTTGTGGAAGGACACAGCCCTCCTCCAGCACAGCTCTGCCACACACTCAGCCAGTGACTGCCAGTCCAGGACATGCTGTGCAGTGGTGACACACAGCACAGAGAAGTGCCTGCCAGAGGGAAGATCTGGTTATGTTACAATTACTTTGGGATATCAGAAACTGTGTCACCTATCTTAATGGCCCACTGAATGTTTTATGGGAGCCAGTGCTTTCATTGCTGTTCAGAAAGCCGGGGGGGGGACCAGTATTCACTCCTGTTGGCAGCTGCCCAAGCATGCAGGAGGTAACAGCAGCAGGAGAGGCTGAGGGAGGTGGGTTTGTCCAGATGGAAGAAGGCAAAGGGATGTGACTGCTGCCCATCCGAGATCCCCGTCAGCCTCTCCATCAGCCTGCAGCACAAGGTCAAGCAGCAACCCGCACAAGCTGAAACACGGGAAATCCCCCCTAAATAAAAGGGAACGCTTTCCATGTCACTAGATGGTTAAGGACTGGGCTGGGCCCGGGGGCCGTGGAGCCCTCACCATTGGAGACACAGAGAAAAACCCACAACTCCTGCTCTGACACAGGCCTCGCTTCCAGCTGGAGCTGGACCACATGGTCCCTGGGCATTCTTCACAGCACTGGAGCAGGGCTCATCCCCCTCCACCCTCTGAATCCGCAAAGGGTCTGGGCACAGCCCACAGAGTCCAAGGCTGGGAGACGTTACAACAGGTCGCTTCAAGACTGTATGCCATCCAGAGGGACCTTGACAGGCTGGAGAGGTGGGCCTGTGCCAACTTCATGAAGTTCAACAAGGCCAAGTGCAAGGTCCTGCACCTGGGTTGGGGAAAACACAAGTAAAGGCTGGGCGGAAAATGGATTAAGAACAGCCCTGAGGAGAAGGACCTGGGGGTACTGGTGGATGAAAAGCTGGACATGAGCCGACAGTGTGCGCTGGCAGCCCAGAAAGCCAAGCGTATCCTGGGCTGTATCTAGAGAAGCGTGGCCAGCACATCGAGGGAGGTGATTCTCCCCCTCTACTCCGTTCTCATGAGACCCCACCTGGAGTACTGCATCAAGCTCTGGGGCCCTCAACATAAGAAGGATATCGACCAGTTGGAGTGAGTCCAGAGGAGGGCCACCAAGATGATCAGAGGGCTGGAGCACCTCTCCTATGAAGACAGGCTGAGAGAATTGGGCTTGTTCAGCCTGGAGAAGAGAAGGCTCCAGGGAGACCTTTGGATGAGGCTTTGAGCAACCTGGTCTAGTGGAGGGTCTCCCTGTCCATGGCAGGGGGTTTGGAACTAGATGGTCTTTAAGGTCCCTTCCAACCCAAACCATTCTATGATTCTGTGATTCTATGATTCCTATTAAAGGCCTGCCTGCAGGGAGTAAGGTGGGCTGGGACAGAGGTTTCTGCTCTCAGAAAGGTCCACTGGAGAGCCAGGAGCTGTGGCACGGTGACAGAGCAAGCTGCACAGCCCCTCAGCCAAGTCTGATCACTCAGGAGCATTTATCCTTTCCCAGGAGAGACAAGTGCCCGACAGATTCCAGACAGTAGCGTGACAACCCCAGCTCCATCCCCTGCGCAGCCAGGGATGCTGGCAGGTCACCTTCCCACTCTGTGCCTCGGTTTCCTTGGAGCTGCAGGAGAAATGCACAGCTCATCAGTCTGCCGTGGGGCAAACCAGCAGATGGCGTGAAACGTGGGCACAGACAGACCCCGACCTTCAGTGGCACCAGAAGCCTGAAGAGAATTCAGCCTGTACTTTTCACCTATTTGATAGTTGTTGCTCTTTTAAACAGTTGTAACAGATCAACCCCAGCAAGCTTCATCTCAGAACACAAATTAGGAATGCCAGTTTTCAGCAAGACTCCATTTTCTGACACCATTTGTTTTCTTGCATGAAAAGAAATTATCCAACCGGAAATGAAATTAGATCTTCCAGCTCTGAAGTCAATAATTAATGTTACTCTATGGTTTCCAGGCTTCCCTGGTGAAGAGACCCTTCCAAAGACATTAATGCTTCAGTGAGTGCTGCTGTCAGTCAGCCCAGCAGCTTGCTCTTTCAGCCTCTCCCCTCCATATTGATCCAAGCTTTTTTTCTGAAGAGATACTAAAGCCATGTTGTGCTGGTTTCAGGCAAGAACGAGTTCCTTTTCTTCCCAGTGCTGTCACCTAGCTGAGGCAGGAGGATCATTAAGACTTGGGCTACCTTGATGGCTGGGTCATTAGCTTCTTTGTTAGCTCTTGGTGCAGTTGTTAGCCTTGGGACAGATACATTTGTTAATGGGTTGGGGGGTCGGCTAGTGTCCTGGTCCCAGAGAGAGATGAGCTGCTCTCGTAGGGACAGGCTATAAGATTTTGTTTCATTTCATAATACATCAAGCTGAGTGGTCGCTGTTACTCCCCCGTACCAGCAGTGCTGAGAGCAGGAAGGGGTGAAGCTTGCAGAGTCTCAACTGGGAAGGTGGGGGGTGGGGAGGTCGGTTCGAAGGTTCCTGCCAGAAGCAGTATTTTTTGCCGGCAGAGGATTTTTTTTTTTTCTCTCTTCGTGGTCTTTAGCGGGTTATCACAGAGAAGTAGCATCTTTTGTCAGGGAAATTGCTCTGTGAAGGGGGGAAGGGGAGTTTTCTTTCCCCCTGCTCTCAGCTCCAGGGCTCAGGGAGGGTTTTTTTTTCTCCTCAGGGTTTTGGATTTATTTTTGTTTGCTGTCCTGGAACCTGGCTGTGTCCATCCACGGGTGGTGAGATCCTGTATCATTTGTTCTATTTTTCTGTTCTTTTAATTACTTATTAGCAACAGTATTGTTAGTAACTCTGTAAGTTTCATTTATATAATTAAATAGTTCTTATCTCAACCTTTAACAGCCTCCCTCGTTTTTCTTCCGACCCTTCCTCATTGGTAGTGGGGGGAAGTGGAGTGGTAGAGCAACTGGTGGTGCTTAATTGCCAGACAGGGCTAAACCACTACAGGTCTTTTTGGCACCCAACTGGGGCTAGAGAGGGTTGAGATAAGAAACAGATCATAGGGTGTGATAAGCCCAGGAAAACAATGGGCTGGTGGCTAATCCAGGTGCTGAGTTCAGGGCTTTTTAGGCTGCTGACTGAACGCTAGGATTTGCTCCCTTATGTGATACTGATTTTCCTGATTTTGTATGTCTGAGCCAGGCTTAGAGACTGTTTTGTGTGCTGCTGATGCTGGCAGGGATAATCTATTTCTATCTGCACTTCATACTATCTACTCCTTGGTACTTTGCGAATTATCTCCTGGAGGCTTTCCACAATTACACCTCTCCCTTTTTCCCCTCGGGGACACAGCCGATAGAGGAGAAGTTATTTGGTGCTGGGGTGGATGTAGAAATTTTTTTTATATTTTCCCTCTCAGTCCTATGGAAAAGGCATACAAGTATTTTTGAAATTTTTCATGGGGTTGGGGTGACCTGTGGCCAGGGATCAGCTTGCTAGTAAATGTTCTAGTGGCTTTGGGTAAAGTTAAGGAAATGTTTGGGAGCGCTGCCCCACCCGCTACCAGTGCCTGGGGCAGACGCAGGATTTGTGCAGCCACCCGAGTCGCTTTAACGTGCAAGGGGGCAGCACGGACCTGAACAGGGAGAAAGCTGGTAACCCGAGCCCACCCAGCTGCAGCCACGCCTGCATCACCACCTCCAATGCTTGCATCACAGTCCACCACACCTGCATCATCCTCCACCATGTCTGCATCAACCTTCCACGGCAGCCAGCCTGTCTCCCACCGCAGTCAGCTCACCTCCAACAGCACCTCCACCTCGCACAGCAGTTTCACTTCCCCAATCTTTTGTGTGCTATTGCCAGGGTTCACCACTGTCAGTGGCCGGAGTTCAGAAAATGAAATACACACATAAATCAGTCTGCATAGGACGGTGAGGTAGCAGGGCCATCCCGAAAAACAGAAACAATCAATAAGGAGATGGGAGCAGGGCCATCTCAAGAGTCAGAAACGGAGGATGAAGCCGTTGTGACCACACGGTCTTTATCCATGAAGGAGCTACGGGACATCCGTAGAGACTACAGCCGTTGCCCAGGTGAACATATGACCTGGCTGCTCTGCTGCTGGGATAATGGGGCCAGTAGCATGGAATTAGAGGGCAGAGAAGCCAAGCAGTTGGGGTCACTTGCCAGAGAAGGGGGAATTGATAAAGCAATTGGACATAGACCACAAAACATCAGCCTTTGGAAACTACTCCTGACCAGCGTAAAGGAGAGGTACCCTTTTAGAGAAAGTGTGCCATAACAGCTACGCAGATGGACCAGCATGGAGAAAGGCATCCAGTACCTAAGAGAACTAGCGGTACTGGAGATTGTTTATCGAGACCCAAACAACCCACGAGCGTCCACTGACCCAGATGAAGTTTACTACACCAGACCCATGTGGCAGAAGTTATTCCGGACAGCAACCACCCTCATATTCTAGCATACTCTCAATAATAACTTGGATAGAGGATGAGGCACCAACCGTAGACGAGACGATTTGCGGAATCCGAGAGTATGAGGAAAGTCTCTCCTCCCCCATACAGGCCTGTGTTTCAGCTGTGGAGAGACTGTCACAAGAGTTTAAGGAACACCAGGAGGAGATGTTCCGCTCCCCACCTCCACAGGCCAGTGTCTTGGCTATCAAAAGCAAACGTTACTCTCCTCCAAGAAGGGAATACAACAGGTATCCCTCACGGGGTACCCTGTGGTTTTACCTGAGAGACCACAGATAGGATATGAGGAGGTGGGACGGAAAACCTACCTCTCTCCTGGAGGAATGAGTAAGTGAACTGAAAGGAAAAAGATTTACTAGTGGGGACCAGGCCAGAAAAGTTGCTGCTCCCGTATCTAAACGGGATGAATAATCTGACATGACCAAAGATCCCTTTTCTCCAGGACATGAGCGAGGCGCAACAGTATTAGAAGGGCCCTGCCTCCACCCAGGTGGAGGAAAGGGACAACTGTGTTATTGGACTGTGTGGATTGGATGGCCTGGCACATCAGAGCCACAGCAGTACAGAGCTCTAGTAGACACAGGTGCACAGTGTACCCTGATGCCATCAAGCTATAGGGGGGTACAACCCATCAGCATTTCTGGCGTGACTGGGGGATCTCAACAACTGACTGTGCTGGAGGCTGAAATAAGCCTGACTGGGAAGGAGTGGCAAAAGCACCCTATTGTGACTGGCTCAGATGCCCCATGCATCCTTGGCACTGACTACCTTAAGAGAGGGTACTTTAAGGACCCAAAAGGGTACCAGTGGGCTTTTGGGATAGCTGCTACAGAGACTGATGAAATTGAGCAGCTGTCCATCTTGCCTGGTCTCTCACAGGACCCTTCTGTTGTGGGATTGCTAAAGGTTGCAGATCAACAGGTGCCAATTACTACCACACCAGTGCACTGGTGACAGTATCACACTAACAGAGACTCTTTGCTTCCCATCCAGAAGCTGATTCGTCAGCTGGAGAGCCAAGGGGTGATCAGCAAAACCTGCTCACCCTTTAACAGCCCCATCTGGCCAGTGCATAATTCTGATGATGGAGAATGGAGATTGACAGTGGACTATCATGGCCTGAATGAGGTCACACCACCACTGAGTGCTGCTGTGCCAGACATGCTGGAACTCCAATATGAGCTGGAGTCAAAGGCAGCCAAGTGGTATGCCACGATTGACATTGCTAATGCCTTTTTCTCCATTCCTTTGGCAGCAGAGTGTAGGCCACAGTTTGCTTTCACCTGGAGGGGCATCCAATACACCTGGAATCAGCTGCCCCAGGGGTGGAAGCACAGCCCTACCATCTGCCATGGACTGATCCAGACCACACTGGAACAGGGCGCAGCGCCAGAACATCTGCAATACATTGATGACATCTTTGTATGGAGCAACACAGCAGATGAAGTTTTTGAGAAAGGGAAGAATATCATCGAAATTCTGCTGAAAGCCGGTTTTGCCATAAAGCAAAGTAAGGTTAAGGGTCCTGCACAGGAGATCCAGATCCTAGGAGTAAAATGGCAAGATGGACGTCACCAGATCCAAATGGATGTGATCAACAAAATCACAGCTATGTTCCCATCAACAAGCAAAAAAGAAACACAAGCTTTCCTAGGTGTTGTGGGTTTCTAGCAGATGCATATTCCAAATTACAGCCAAATTGTAAGACCTGGAGTCTCTGACACAAAGAAGCAGGGGAGACCCAAGGTCAAACCCTAAGATTTTGGAGACAGGGATACAGAGGATCCAAGGCCCGCTATGCTCCAACCAAAAAAGAAATGGTAGCACCTTATGAGGGAATTCGATCTGCCTCAGAAGTGGTTGGAACTGAAGCACAGCTCCTCTTGGCACCTCGACCACCAGTGTTGGGCTAGATGTTCAAAGGAAGGATCTCTTCTACACATCACACAACTGATGCTACATGGAGTAAGTGGGCTGCCCTGATCACACGACGAGCTTGCATAGGAAATCTCAGTCGCCCAGGAATCCTGGAAGTGATCATGGACTGGCCGGAAGGCAGAGACTTTAGAATGTCACCAGAGGAGGAGGTGACACAGGATGAAGAAGCCCCTTTGTACAACCAGTTGTCGGAAAATGAGAAGCAATATGCCCTATTTACTGATGGGTTCTGCCGCATTCTAGGGAAACATCCGAGGTGGAAAGCTGCTGTGTGTAGTCCCACACGACAAGTTGCAGAGACTGCTGAAGTAAAAGGTGAATCCAGCCAGTTTGCAGAGGTAATGGCCATCCAGCTGGCTTTAGACATTGCTGAATGAGAGAAATGGGCAGTATTTTACCTCTCTATTCACTGGTGGATGGTGGCAAATGCACTGTGGGGGTGGCTACAGCAATGGAAACAGAGCAACTGGCAGTGCAGAGGCAAACCCATCTGGGCTGCAGCATTATGGTCAGATATTGCTGTCTGCGTAGACAATTTCAGTGTCAAAGTTGTCTTAGCTTTGCACCAGTTAGTCTATATTTTTGCACCAGTTAGTCTATATTTTGCTTCACCCCATAACATATCAAACTGGATAGGTGGTACCAGCACAGTGCCCGCTGCACTGCAGGACTGGCAGGGAAGGGGTGGGGATATGGGTGGAAAGGGAAAGGCTTATGGTTGGGTATGACCCTGGAAAGGGGAAGGGTCTGAGGGGGCTTCCGGCTGAGGGGGCTGGGGGTTTGTTTGTTGTGGGGACCTCGTGGCGAGTGGTTGGTGCTCCGGGCAGAGCCAGCGTCTTGCCGGGCAGATCGGTCTGGGAGTTGGGGTTTGAAAGTTTTTTCCTCTCTCTTACTCTCTCGGCCCCCGGGCAGTTTTGTGGGGGGTTTGCTCCCTTCGGGTGGGTTTTCTTTTTTTTCCCTTCTCGGGGTGAGATCCTGTATCATTTGTTCTACCTTTTTCCTCTGTTCCTTAAATTACTCATTAGCAT
This sequence comes from Rhynochetos jubatus, assembly GCA_027574665.1. Taxonomy (NCBI): domain Eukaryota; kingdom Metazoa; phylum Chordata; class Aves; order Eurypygiformes; family Rhynochetidae; genus Rhynochetos; species Rhynochetos jubatus. Next base: position 7,587,461 of record CM050689.1, on the reverse strand, counting down.
TAGCATTGTTAGTAACTCCCTAAGTTTCATTTATATAATTAAATAGTTCTTATCTCAACTCCTACGGGCTTTTCCTTGGTTTGTTCCTCTGACCCTTCCTCACCGGAAGGGGGGGGGGGGGGGCGCGGAGTGGTAGAATCGGCTGGTCATGATAAAACCATGAAAAAGTACGTCATGTAGATGCCCATGTACCTAAAAGCCACGCCACTGAAGAACGCCAATCCAATCACCAGGTGGATCAAGCTGCTAAGATTGCTGTGGCTCAGGTAGACCTTGACTGGCAACATAAAGGTGAGCTGTTCATCGCTAGGTGGGCCCATGACACCTCGGGCCACCAGGGGAGAGATGCCACGTACAGGTGGGCTCGTGACCGAGGGGTGGATTTGACCATAGACACAATTGCACAGGTCATTCATGAATGTGAGACGTGCTGCCATCAAACAAGCCAAGAGGGTGAAGCCTCTTTGGTATGGGGGGCGATGGCTGAAATACAAGTATGGGCAGGCCTGGCAGGTTGACTATATCACCCTCCCCAAAACCCGCCAGGGTAAGTGCCATGTTTTCACAATGGTGGAGGCAACTAGCGGGTGGCTGGAAACATATCCGGTGCCTCATGCCACTGCCCAAAATACTATCTTGGGCCATGAAAAGCAGGTCCTGTGGTGACATGGCACCCCAGAAAGGATTGAATCAGACAATGGGACTCACTTCCGAAACAGCCTCATAGACACTTGGGCCAAAGAGCATAGCATTAGGTTGCTCAAGGATCCCACGCAACACTCCACCTTTTCTGTCCTCAGTGACCACCTGATGGAACCCGAAGTCATGGACTAATGGACATTTTGCCAATATGGTTCATAGACTAAGGGAATGATATCTGTGTGCGATGGGATGGGAAAGGGGAAGCTGTTTCATGTGAATTTATGGATAGTATGGAACTTAAGCATGACGTAAATGGTATGAAATAAGGGGTGGAGAATGTGCTGGGTTCAGTCAGGAAAGGGTTAACTCCCTTTACTCTGGTTGCCAGGGAACTATGTTGCTGGATGCTAAGAGAAAATACTGATAACGCCTCAGCTGGTGCTGGGGAGGGCCTGTAATTCAAGGTCTTTTCTCAACTTCTGATACTGTAGCTGACGCAAACTGGCCAAGGAAGTATTTCATTCCATGGTACATCATGTTCCGGGTCTCTTGGTCGGGGAAGGGGTCCAGTAGCCATTACTCTCTCACTCTTACTCTCTCTCCTTTATTCCCTTGCTCATCTACTCCCAGACACTTGCTAACCCTCCCTGCGTTAGCTGCTTTGCTAACTCCTGTGCTGGCTCATTTGTGTGGGAGTTGATGGGTTGTTTAGAGTTCCTGGCCATGCTATCACTGATAGGGTTGGCTTGGAATCTGCTGGGTTAGCTCCCAGGCTCCGGCCCTCAGGCTGCGGCTCTCGGGCTGTGGTTCTCGGGCTCTCTGGGTCTGACTCTCACTACTCAGCATCTGGGTGTGCATTGGTCAGTGGATGCTGATGTATATATTGTATCATATGTTTTATTTTTTATTATTTTAATTATTTACTATTAGTAGTATTTGTATATATTGATTTAGATTTAATTAGTAAATAGTTCTTATCTCAATTTTACGAGCTTCCTTATTTCTTTTTCCTCTGATTCTTCCCATCTTCTGGGGGAGAGGGATTTGTGAGAGCAGCTTCGTGGTATTTTGCTAGCTGGAGTTAAACCACGACACTGGCTCATTCATGAATTGGTGGGTCAGTTGGCTTTTCCCGGTCATGCTGTCACTGATGATAGGGTTTTCTCAGACACTGCTGCAATGGCTCTCTGGCTCTGACTCTCACTTCTTGGGACCTGGGTATGCATCTGTGCTGGTTTCAGGCAGGGACGAGCTGCTCTCCTAGAGAGCTGGCCAGTCCACAGGATCTTGTTTCATTCCATAATACATCAAGCTCAGTTGGCAGTTCGCAAAGGCACTCAATTTTGCAGCAGTTTGCAAGGCATGAAAAAGTGAGCTGGAAGGGGTGGGGGGGTTTAGGCTTTTTGGGAACAAGCAGATAGCTTTTGCTGATAGCTCCTTTGTTCGCTTGTGGCGGGCTGTTAGCAGGGAAGGAGCCTCTTTTGTTAGGTTGATTTCCTGGGAGGTTGGAATCTTCTTTCTCCCTGCTCTTTGCTCTAGGGCTAAGGGAGGGGGTGTTCCTCTAGGGCTTTTGGACTCAGGGTTTTGTTTTACTTTTCCTGTCCATTTGGATTTTGCTTGCTGTTTTGGAATGTGTCTGTGTCAGTCCACAGGTGGTAAGAACCTATATCATATGTTCTATTTTCTGTTCTTTTAATTACTTATTAGCAGTAGTATTGTTAGTATGACTGTAAGTTTCATTTATATAATTAAATAGTTCTTACCTCAAGTTTTTATGAGCTTCCCTTGATTTTTTTTTTCTTTTCCTCCGACCCTTTTCCACTAGGAGAGAGGGGGAGTGCTAGAGCGATTTGGTGGTACTTAATTGCCAGATAAGGCTAAACCTCAGCAAAACGACAGCACCAGTTGGTGGGTGGTGAGCAACTGTATCATGTTTTATTTTCTATTATTTTAATTACTTAGTAGTAGTATTTGTATATATTCATTTATATATGTTATTCATATATATTCAATTAGTAAATAGTTCTTATCTCAATTTTATGAGCTTCCTTGTCTTTTTCTTCCAATTCTCCACCTCTGCTGCAGGCGATGGTGGGGGAGGTGTGAGAGCAGCTTCATGGTATTTTGCTGGCCGGAGTTAAACCACGACAGCACAGAAAAGCAGAGTAAGGCACCATTCAAGCGGTGACAGCCACCTTCTGTGCTCACAGACACCAGCCAAGGCTCACGGAGCAGTGTGCCCAAGACTTCACATCCTGCATCACTGAGAAGAGGCCAGAAGCGGAGTTCTTTTCCACCACACCATTTCGCAGATAGACAGCCAGTGAGGAAGCCAGCCCAGGATGCTTCTGCTGAGACTTACTCATCACTCCTATCTCCCAAACCCTACCATGGACACAGTGTGATCATCTACCTAGAGATGCTTTAAAAGAGTGCAAATGAACTGCTTTCAATTAAAAACAAATGCAGCAAAAGCACAGGTCATATTAATGTACTTCAACCAGGATTATTCCAAACTGGGACCTGCCAAAGGAGAGAGAACGGCATGGTTGTGCATCCTTCCAACAATTTTGCTCTTTGTCATTACACCAATAAAACAATGCTAATACATAGAGTTAAGCACAAAAATAAGGCTATAGAGCTTCATTACACAACTCATTAATGGAGTTATTCCTCATATCCTGCCAGTGTTCAGAATTGTAAATATTTTTGACTACAGGCAAGGTTCCTAATTGCTAGAAATCAGGATTCTGACAAATATCTGCATCCTGCCAGCACACAGGAATTAAAGTTAAAGGAATGGGGGGAGGAAAAAATGAACAATTACAAATATACATAATCAGTTTGTCGCCCAGTAAAGACATCACCTGGAAGACAGACATTTTATAACACACTTCAAATTTTTGGAATTGTTGGGGGTTTGGCTTGTTTTGGTGGGGGGTTTTAAGCTATTTTATGTGCAGTTAACTTCCAGGCCTGTGCAATTTAACCACATCTCTTATTTTAAAATTAATTACTATTAAATTGCTGCTTCTTAGGAAAAACCTTTCCTAAGATTTTGGCTTTCTTCCTTCTTTATGGGCAGGGAGAGGAAAAGAAGGGAGCAGGGGAAGGGAGTGTTCCAGCACTAGGAATAGCTTAAGAACCCCATGGAACAAGTTGGCATAACAGCAGGTTAAGTACTTCTGAAAGCCATGGTTTAGTCCTGGATGAAAGCAAAACCCCTGGCAGGTTTTAACACAGAAATGGCAGCAGCTCAAAGCCCAGGCTGAGGGGAGCACAGCAGCAGTAAAACTACATTCCTTTTGATAGGAACACCAGTGTTGTGTCTTTACAAAAGAAGCCTGTGCACACCCAGGCTCAAGACAAGGAACAAAAGAAGCCTGTATGAACTCAGGCTTAAGATAAGAAAGACTATGGAAACTACATGATCCCTTGAATATGTAAACTACCTGAATACCTGGAATATGTAAATGACATTATCCCTTGAATATGTTAAATAACCTGAATATCTGGAATATCTAAATGACAGGAATATCTTGAATGTGTCAAATGAACTTGTCTGGAATATCTTAGGCGGATCGGGAAGTCTGTACACCCAGAGTACCTCAGCCAACGGGGAAACGAGGAGGGTCTCTTGCAGTTGGGAAAGTAGGATAAAAGGGGGCTGCATCCCCCTGTAGATTGAGAGACCCCACAGGAATACGTCCCGTGGACTCTCCCTTTATTCGAATAAAGTTTTATTATTATTTTTTTACAGGACTCCTCTGTCTCCTTTGTGGACACTGACTCCTGGTAGCGTGATTGTCCGTACAAATGGGGGCTTGTCCGGGATCCTTCCAGCTTTCGAGGACAGTGAGCGATGGACAGGACTGACAGCGTGCCTCACCAATATTTGGGTGATCAGCTCCCCTTTGACATCCGCCGGCCCTGGACGACTGATTGGGTACCCGTGACTGCTCGGAGACAGACAAGTAACGGGCCAGGGGGATCCGTGAAGGGTGACCAGAGGGAAAAGGGTAAGTAAACAGGCAGTGGGCCTGGAAACACAGGTTTTGGTAACAGGCAATGGGCCTGGAAACAAAGGGAAGGTTCCTGAGGGCACGCAACGGGGGTGAAAAGAACCACACCAGACAGTAAGCCGGAGACTGGGGACCTACAAGCTGGTCACTCCGCTCGTTTGGTACAAGGGAGGACGCTCTCTTGCAGGTTTGGTAACAGGCAGTGGGCCCGAAAATACTGACTGGTTCTGGTTTTCTGGTTGCCGCCCTGTCAGACACAGCAAGAAGCTGTGCAGGGCTGGGCTGAAGAAGTATTTTAGGAGCTTGAATCCCCTCTAGATAGTTATCTTGGAGGTTTGGATACTGTCTGGGTTGAGAGGGATTCGAGTTTCCATCTGGTTGGCGATTATTTGGTCCTTTGGAATTTATGCTTTGCTTTACTGGAAAATAATTATCGGATCTTAATTATTGCTCTGATATATAAATCTAGGTTAATTGTCCTGATTTTTGTATATTAATTGGATGCCACTCAGAATTTAAGCCCAGCCGCCCCAAGCCCCTCTGATATCTGAGGATAGGCTGGAACGCAAGAGGGTTTACTTTCTGCCAAATTTCTTAAACTATTGAATTTATAAATGGGAAATAATGAGAGTAAAGAGAAAAGGAGAAATGGAGAAGGAAAGAGTCCGACAATACCATCAAATAGTCTGTTAGGTCGGAGGATTAAAAGCTGGGAGGATCTTAGGACTCCCCCAGAGATAACTATGGAAACAATGGTAAAGATTTGTTCTGGGTATCTGGTAACTGATAAGCCTGCTGGTCAGTCAGGGTGAAAAACCCAGCAGGGTTGGGCTATAAGGATCCTTAAGGGGGTTGAGTGCCCTTCTGGTAGTCCCTTAAAGTGAAATCTTCAGGGACACACAAGTTTGTCTGGGGTTCAAGTCCCCTTCTGGTGGAATTTCTGTGAGCATGGATTCTGGGAATGGAAATTTTGATTACGATTTTTGTTTTGTGCTATTGGATTTGTTTGCATGGCAAAACTGGTCAATATGTTCGGTTAAGCAAGTGATATACACTGTATACATTTAGTTGTTCTTGAGATATATATATATGTTTGGATTGTTGTATTGGGATATTGAAACATCAGGATTGCGGTTTAAAACCCCCTTGAAGATGGGTATAGGGTCCTCTCAAGGAGGGGAAATTCTAAGAAAGTCACCTCTAGGAGGCATTTTGAAGCATTGGAGACAAATTGATGGGCTTCCGGGTAGAGCAGTTACTCAGGAGAATCTAATCAAGTATTGTAATCAGTGGTGGATATCATACAACTCGGAAGATGGAGAAAACTGGCCTGAGGATGGAACTTTGAATTGCAATACCATGTTGCAATTGATGTTGGTTTAAGACATGAAAAAACGAAAGAAAATGGGCTGAAATTATGTACTGTGATATGTTTTTCACTTTAAGAAACCTGCCCTGAGCGGCAGAAAGAAAGAATGTGGCATTAACACCCCACCCAGCGACTCTTTTGTTCTACCTCTAGAGAAGAATAGGAATGTTAATGGACAGGGGCATAAAACAAAAAGTCACTCAGCCTGTAGTATAGGGCAAAGGTGTTTGAAATGTGGGGGAAAAAATAAAAAAGGAGGACTTAATCAATGTCATTAATGCTGAAATAGTGATTTAATATGGCAAATATGAGAGTACCCAGGCCTAAACCACACATGCACTCTGGGCTGGGGGCGTGGAAATCCATTTTTGTTCTGCATATGCAGACCCCAACTCTGGCAAGCCAGGGTAGCATAGCCACCAGCTTCAGCATTGACCATAAGGGCTGTGATCTACAACAACAACCAGCTTTGTATTGCTGGGACCCTGGGAATAATGGCAAAATGTGTGCCACTCTGTTAATTCATTTTGGGGGCACTTACTTTGTTAACTACTGCTGCAATTATTATTTTAATATATGTTTGTTTGCAATGTAGACTTTCTTCTTTGGTTTCCCCAGAGCTGTAAGCAAGTCCTCAAACTCAGCCTGGGACACATTTTGGTTTTGTAAGATCAGTCAGATTTAGATATGTTATGGTTAAAAGAAGATGTTGTTAGTTAACATATCTGTCGTGTGACATGTACTCTCACTTCTACTTCCTCTATACTTCCTTCTGGTATCCTTCTCATATTACCCCCCATGAACAAGGAGTATAAGGACTTCAGGAGCTGATACTGATATCAAATGGGATGTTTTGGATAAAATGATCAAAAAAAAAAAAAAAAAAAGGATTTCTATTGTTGAGAGCTGCTTTGGGGTACCAGTGGGCCAGTGGTGGTCGTTGACCAGAGTCCTATTTGAGGGGCAATGTCCCTGACTGGGTACTGCTGTTGGGCTGTTCAGAGGGGACAATTTATTGCCCTGTCGCTCAAGGATACATTGTGAAGGGGCCTTGAAGCATGTTAAAATTGTAGTGTGGGCCAGAGTCCTTGAGACAAGGATGTTGAGGGGCCTTTCTTTCGAGCTGGTGGTCCATGGTGGTCATAAAAGCAGCCCTTTGACTCAAAGACAAAATGCTCATGACCGGAAAAGGGTGGGATAAAGAAAATGGATTGCGGGACTATGTATGAGAGTCTGTTTACTGTGCATCATTGTATCCTGTATAGTTGACATGCTGCACGAGTTAGGGGTGCGTTGTTGGTGAGACAACTCCCCTCTGCACCTGGCCGCAACAAAGAATGCCTGCTTCTTAATACTGTGTTAAGGAATTGGGGTTTTTCCCGATTTTCAGTGACAGTTTTGGTGACCCAGATGGGACACTGCTTCTGAATCTCAACGGATCTGTGGGATCGCAGGACCTCCAGTCAGCACCGAGGGATCCTCGAGGAGAACCTCCGATCCCCACACCAAATAGCTTCGGGCACAACCCCTGAGAAAGGTAAAAGGCATTCTTTAACTTTAGGAATTATAAATGCCTCTCCATAAGTCGTGGTGAAAACCCCACTGGATTGGGCTAAGGAAAGGCACCTAACAATGGCTGATTGCCTGCCTGTATGGCGAGGCTAAAGCCCCACAGGGTTGGGCTGTAAAGGTACCTAAGGGAAGGACGGGTTGTGGTATAGGGGTTTGAGTCCCCTTTGGGAAGGTTGTGGGTTTGAATAATTTTGAGTCACTGCTTTGTTTATTAGGTTACGATTTTTGGATAACGGTTTTTGGCTTTGTATATTTATTGACACTGGTTCTTGACACAAGAGGTGTTTTATAAGATATGGGGAATAAGTTATCTACAGGGGAAGGTGTAAGAAACATCTTTTAAAATAATTCTTGGAAATTACAAAGCAATGGACAAGACTGTTGCCCCTAGCTCTGGCCAGAATAAAGGCTAGGCCTAGAGGGGACATTAAGTTATCCCCTTTCGAGCTGATGTATGGAATACCCTATTCCATTGGTTCTCAACCCAGTAGAGAGGTGGAAATAAGTGATGTGTACCTAATACAATATGTGGCCAGAATATTGTGTCTTGTGAAATCACTACAACAGGAAGCTCAGCTAGCACAAACTCTTCCCCTAAATTTTGCAGTCCATAACATTCAACCTGCAGACTGGGTCCTCATTAAGGAGTGGAAGGAAGCTCCATTAGTGGCAAGAGGCCCTACCAAGTCCTATGGACAAGGAACAGCAGTCAAGACAGCCGAACACGAGTGGACTCACCATACCCGAATCAAAGTCTCTAAGGCCCCTGACACTTGGACCTCTGCGCTGGAGGAATCTGGAGGGAGGCTGAAACTGAGCCTCCGCAAGGACCAGTTGAAGCATAACTTGTGTGTCATCCTCAGGGGAAGCTCTGAGGATATACTCACAAGTGGAGAACTAATGGTCGGTCTATAAAAATGGGGAGAGGTGACTTTGACACTGAATGGTGAAAGATGCTGTCTTTGGGGGTTATACCAATAATTTTATGTGTTCAGCAAGGGCAGAGCCTGACCTGGGAAAATCTATTCTTAACCTTAGGGGAACAGATTGCAAACAAAACAAAACAAAACAAATTTGATTTGACCAACTGCTGGGTCTGTGGAAGTCCAGGAAACTCTGAAAATTGGCCATGGGTAGCCCAGCCTGTCCAGCCTAAATGGTGGGTTAGTAACTTAAGGACAGTCCATAATGGAACTGGTTTTTGGACTGAGGAAGGGAGCCCATGGCAACTACGCTTTCCAGGGAAAGGTATTCATTGCCTAAATAGAAGCGATGGAGGAGGGATGTCTGTAGGAGAAAGTACCTGTGAATGGACACTGTCTCCTGGATATCATTGTGTCTCTCAAGGCTGTGCACCACTAAATTGTTCCAAGCATCAAGGGAAATGGAATCAGACCCACCTTCAGCTTTCTAATAACAGTTGGGTAAAATGCTCATATGCCAACTTTAAAGGCTCTGGTTGTGACAAGGCAGCTTTGGATCGGAAGTTCCGGTCTGATATCTTGCTTTGTCAGCTGGGTAATACTACAAATGAAAAATATATAGCACAGGTATTTCGTTGGGCATGGCAGCATTATAATGGGACTAGAACTTACTTCCAGGAATTGTGGTCTAGCACCAACCAAACAACATGGAGAGAAACAAATTGGGGATGTAACTGTACGTGGCGATCAGAAGCAGGGGCACGGAGATGTATTTATTGTATTAATGGCATCATATCCCCTGATGCGATCATTGTGGCTGGACCTATAGGGCTTGGGAATACTTTATATTATGAAGAACCAAAGGATGAGAAAACCTGGAATGGCCCTTTTCCTAATGGGACTTGGGCTTTGAAGGGTCATTATTGGATTTGTGGACAACACACTTATCGCGTACTACCTAAAATTTGGTCAGGAATATGCTATGTCAGGTATATTAGACCACTATTCTTACTATTGCCTCAAATTCAAGGGAACAGATCAGGAATTAAAGGATATGATGATTTAATAAGAGAAAAGAGACCAATTGATACATTCCTGACAAGGGGGAGTACAGAGTCATGGGGAAAAGATGGCCACCTGCAACAAATTATACAATATTATGGACCAGCAACATGGAATCCTAACAAGGTAATTTCTGGAGGAAGGGAACCAATTTACAATTTGAACAGGATAATTAGATTACAAGCTGTTTTAGAAATTATAACTAACCAAACAGCTGAAGCCCTCGATCTCCTTGCAGGACAATCTTCTCAAATGAGAAATGAAATTTTCCAACATCGAATGGTCCTAGATTATTTGTTAGCAGAAGAAGGGGATGTTTGTGGAAAATTAAATTACTCCAACTGTTGTTTACAAATAGATGATAATGGGAAGGTAGTAAAGCAAATAACAAAAAAGAGATGAGAAAGCTGGCCCATGTGCCAGCTCAAACCTGGAAAGGATTGGAGTGGGATATGTTCTCATGGTTGCCTGGTGGACCTTGGGTTAAACGGGTGTTATTATTCTTTCTCTGTGCAATAGCAGCTGTAATCTTTGTACCATGCATGATCCAACTAATTCAATATGCAGTTCAGAGAATGCAGATGGTGACCATATCCGAGACGGCGCAGAGGGGACCAAAGATGATGCCACTGAAAATTGTACATAGTCCAGGAAATACTCAAGAAGAGAAAATCAAACTGATGGTTGCCACATTTCGTAAAGGCAATGACTGAGCAAATAGAAGAGGAGGGATTGATAGGAACACCAGTTTTGTGTCTTTACAAAAGAAGCCTGTGCACTCCCAGGCTCAAGACAAGGAACAAAAGAAGCCTGTATGAACTCAGGCTTAAGATATGAAAGTCTATCAAAACTACATGATCCCTTGAATATGTTAAACCACCTGAATATCTGGAATATCTAAACAACATTATCCCTTGAATATGTTAAACCACCTGAATATCTGGAATATCTAAATGACAGGAATATCTTGAATGTGTCAAATGAACTTGTCTGGAATATCTTAGGCGGATGGAGAAGCCTGTACACTCAGAGTACCTCAGCCAATGGGGAAATGAGGAGGGACTCTTGCAGTCAGGAAAGTAGGATAAAAGGGGGCTGCATCCCCCTGTAGGTCGAGAGACCCCACAGGAATATGTCCCGTGGACTCTCCCTTTATTCGAATAAAGTTTCATTATTATTTTTTACAGGACTCCGTCTCCTTTGTGAACACTGACTCCTGGTAGCCTGATTTTCCGTACACTTTCTCCCAGAGCTGGAGACACCCAACCTGCCTCTGCATTCCTACCCAGCTTCCTGAAAATAAGTGTTTACAAGATTACACTCAATTTCTTCCTAAAAGAGGACGTGGCTGCCTAGGAGCATTTCTTACTACTACAGTAAAACTCCCTTATTCAACACAACACAAATGTTTACGAGGAAGTAGCAATAAAAGCAAAAGATGAAGGCATTTATTGAAGTTAGTGATATTTTCTCTGTTCACCCACGCCAAAATTTACAAAACTATACCGAAATTAAGCTCCTCCTGCATACTGATATTGCATCTAGAACTTCTCATCAACCAAAGCTGTTAGATAATCCAGACAGATAGATAATACCTCACTGCTATTAAGAGGCCTAGAGCTTACCATCTCTCTCAGAAGTCCCTGCTTAGATGCCCTGGAGTTTAATTAAGCAAGAGGTCTTGGCCCCATATAATCCTCCACGACTTAGAGGCTGTCAGCTGAAAGCAGCTACCTGCCAGACAGGCTGCATCCACACCAGAGCTTGTGACACCAGTGCACCATGCTTCACGTGGCCCCCACAGCAGATGCCTCATGTCACTTTGTGTGGCATTACCCCCAGATATGGCACGAATAAAGAATCCACAGGCTCTGACACAGCCTCTGGGTCTTACAGACCTGTGGAGATGGTCCATCTTGCATAACGAGCTGTGTTTGGTTTAGAAAGGACAAACGTTATAATCCCTTGGTTATTCTCATTGTCTGAAGATGCAACCCCAACCCAGAAGCTGCAGTGGTGTGCTCTTTCTTCCCATAACATCCCAAGATATTAATTTTATTCCCTTCTGAAGCTATTTGGCACTCACCTCATTCATGGTTATATTTTCAAAACAAGAAAACAAAAACCCCTTCTGGAGGTTCACTAAACACAAATTCCAGAGAGCAAAATGACTGCTGTGGCAGCAGAAAGGTTTTGCTCCACCGGTGTGGGGCCCACAGTCCATGTTTATTTTCCAGGAAAATGGTGCCTGTTCCAAAACCGTAACCTTGGGGCTGCATTTTCCACTACACAGTGCCCTCCGATGGTCATCACATGGATCCTGAAACACCAAACCCAAGGGGATGCTGCTCATCATCCCTCCCCACCAAGTGCCTGGGCAGTAAGGAGAGCGATGGCCCTGCTACTTACAGCTCCATCCTCACCGTGCTCACAAGGCTGTAAAGAACCGACTGACTTCACAGCAGAGCGGGAGGACAGAGCTATTGCCGGATGGGTGTACATGTACAACTAAAATTGCTTCACTCTCACAGTCCCACGTTTTAATACAAACCACCTTAAATGTCTTCATATTCATTTTACATTAAAGCTAGAATTTACTTAGTGTCAACCACAGTGGCCAAAATACACTGCTAACTCATTAAAAGATGGTTTAAAACGCAGGCTTTTATAAAAATCTATTGACCAACTGAGAACCGCAGCCTATTCATTTGGTTATTATGCCACAAGTAGATATGCAAGCCCTTTCATTTATTAAATGCTTCCCTATCTGGACTTTTTCATCATCATTTCAAGTTTTCTGTGCCATCCCTGGGAAGCCAATGCACTTAGAAACTATAAAACCAATTCAGGTCGTCCCCCCCCCCCCCCCCCCCCATTTAAAAAGTCAATAAACAGGTTACTATTCTGAATTACTTCTTAATAAGACACTGTGCAGCTGCTGTGACCAAGGGAGTCCTGCTCACACTCCGATGAGTTATACTTTTATATAACCAGAGTATTCAGAGCAGAAACAACAGACCTCTCTTCAAAGGGTTTGGTGTTCTGACTGCGTTGTCATTGAGTCTATTGGGGAGGAAAACTTGAAGCCTTTTTCCTCAGTAACACATCAAGCTAACTGGTAGGCAGTGTGAGGATGTATTCCTTTGGAAGCCTTCGCAGCCCCATCTCATGGACAGCACCAAAACCTACACAGACAAACTTCCTTAGCATGACATTCAAGTACAGGGAAAGAGACACCCCCAAGGGAGATATTACAGAACAACAAATCCATCAGGAGCACTAAGCATAAGCCACAGAAACCAACTTCCCACGCGCCTCACTTTGAAGTAGTTTGTCCAAAAAGAGGCGGTTTATCCATTGCATCACAGACATATTCCTCACCTCACAGCCCAAGCTATACCTCACCACAACACCACCGTGGCAAACCTTGTTTTCATTTACATTACACAGAGTACAGCTAACCCTGTGCTTTACAGGCATCCATCCCATCTGCAGGCACCATCTCCGTCATACCTGAAAATGGGTTTGGCTGGTATTTACCAAAAGCGTGTGTGCTGGTTTTAGTCAGGAAAGAGTTAACTTCCTTCACAGTGGCTGGTATGAAGCCAGGTTGCTGGATTTGCCCTGAGTAAGGTGTCTGATAAGGTGTCTTTTTAGCTGGTGCTGGGGAGTGCTTGCACCTAATTCAAGGTCTCTCTCAGCTTGTGATACTGCAGCTGCATTCCCAACTTTCTCGCTGCAGGCAGTGGGGGTGAACACACAGTTCAGAAAGCTAACCCAAACTAACTGAAAGAGTATTTCATTCCATAGCATGTCACGCTAGGTACTTCAGCAGGGAGTGGGCTTAGGGGCCATAACTCTTCTGTTAGCTCTTTAACTCCTTCGCTAGCTCTTGTGTGAAATCTTTTGCTCCTTAACTCCTTTGCCAATTTCTTTACTTGCTCATTCGTGAGTTGGTGGGTCGGTTGGCTTGACTGGTCGTGCTGTCACTTGGGGGCTTGCTCAGACTCTGCTGCAATCACTCTCGGACTCTCTGGTATTGACTCTCGCTAGTTGGGACCTAGCTGTGCATCTAACAGCAGGTGATGAATAATTGTATCACATGTTCTATTGTCTATTATTAAGCAAATGCACTCAGAATCTATGAAACCAATTCAGTTCCACACACACACACCCCCCATTAAAAAAGTCAATAAACAGGTTACTACTCTGAATTACTTCTTAAGAAGACACTATGCAGCTGCTTGCAACCAAGGGAGCCCTGCTCACACTCTGATGAGTTATGCTTTTATATAATCAGAGTATTCAGAGCAGAAACAACAGACCTTACTTAGTAGTACTGTTATATATTCATTTATATATATGTGCTGGGTTTACTCAGGAAAGAGTTAACTCTCTTCACAGTGGCTGGTATGAAGCTGTGTTCCTGGATTTACCCTAAGAAAAGTACTGATAAGGTGTCTTTTTTGCTGAGGAGTGCTTGCACCAAATTCAAGGTCTCTCTCAGCTTCTGATACTGCAGCTGTGATATAAAAATACATGGATTACAGGCCTCAAACAGGCCTGAATCATAAGCCTTGAGCCAAAGTTGACTTCTGAGTGAATCTCCTGACCAGCATCATATCAGTATGGGGTGTGACTGTGGGAGTACCTGCTGATCCTTGGTGGAATGTGTGTGCTCATTAGCAGAGGATGAAGCTTAGATAAAATGTAATCATTAGAAGGATGAAACATCCATTTAGAGACAGACTACCAAGGCCATACAGACAGATGTCCAGCCTTGTCTGAGCCAAACAGATATAGATGCCCCTTTTGGATTCCGCCCTGGGCCTGGCCAGGCCTTGGGTGGAATCCAATGGAAGGTGCGGGGGGAACGTCAGATGTCTCCGCACATGGAGTCTCAAAGATTGTTTATTCAACTATATAAAAGCTGGACCCTCTCGCAGCGACTTTGGAGATCCTCACCTGGGAGTGGACGCACTGCGTAGGATTTCCCAATTGGCGGGACAGGTTCTCCAAATCCTCGCTGCGACCGGGGCTCCCCAGCTGATGTGCGGATCTGGATGATGGTAAAGTATTAGGGCAATTGGTGATGTATCTTTCTTAATCCCTATTAGTAACTTTATGTAGTAATGATAGATGTGTTACCTTGCTTATGCTGTCTGATGTTTTAGACTGTAGTAAATAAGTTTCTCTTTTCAACTTTAACTTGGTGTCTGTGTTCTTTCTGCCAAACCCGTCAATTAGCAAAATAAGCTGCATTCCCAACTTTCTCGCTGCAGGCAGTGTGGGGGAACGCACAGTTCAGACAGTTAACCCAAACTAACTGAAGGAGTATTTCATTCCATTGTACGTCATGATCGCTATATAAGTGGGGATTGGAGTCGGAGGCCATTACACTTTCACTTTCTTACACTTGCTAAGACACTCTAACTCCTTTGTTAGCTACTTTGTTAACTCCTTTGCTGGCTGGTTCATGAGTTGGCAGGGCTGTTAGTTTTCCTGGTCGTGCTGTTGTTGATAGGGTTCGCTCAGACTCTGCTAAGATAGCTCCCAGGCTCTGGCTCTTGGGCCCCAGCTCTCACTTCTTGGGACCTGGTTGTGCATCGATCCGCAGGTGGTGACCAATTGTATCATATTTTATCATGTTTTATTTCCTATTATTTTAATTACTCAGTAGTAGTATTGGTATATATTCATTTAAGTATATATGATTCATTTAGATTCAATTAGTAAAAATTAGTGAATAGTTATCTGTGCTGGGTTCAGTCAGGAAAGGGCTAACTCCCTTTACTCTGGTTGCCAGGGAACTCTGTTGCTGGACACTAAGTGAAAACATTGATAAGGCCTCAGCTGGTGCTGGGGATGGCCTGTACTGAACTCAAGGTCTTTTGTCCGCTTCGGATACTGTAGCTGACCCAGACTAACCAAGGAAGTATTTCATCCCATAGTACGTCATGTTCCGGTCTCTTTGGGTGGGGAAGAGGGTCCGGTAGCCATTACTCTTCCCTTCTCTCTCTCTCTCCCTTACTCCCTCGCTCATCTCTCCAGACAACTTGCTAACCCTCCTGCGTTAGCTGCTTTGCCAACTCCTGTGCTGGCTCATTCGTGTGGGAGCTGGTGGATTGTTTTGAGTTTTCTGGCCACGTTATCGGTGATAAGGTTTGCTCGGAATCTGCTGCGTAGGCTCCCGGGCTCCGGCCTTCAGGCCGCGGCTCTCGGGCTGCAGTCGCTCTCGGGCTGTGGTTCTCGGGGTCTGATTTTTATCCCTCAACATCTGGGTGTGCATTGGTCAGTGGATGGTGGGAAATTGTATCATATTGTATATGTTGTACTATATGTTTCATTGTCTACTATTTTAAGTATTTATTAGTAGTAGTACCTGTATATATTGATTTAGATTTAATTAGTAAATAGTTCTTATCTCAATTTTGCGAGCTTCCTTATTTCTTTTTCCTCCGATTCTTCCCCTCCACTGGAGGAGGGGAAGGGGATTTGTGAGAGCGGCTTCGTGGTATTTTGCTAGCCGGAGTTAAACCACGACATTATCTCAATTTTATGAGCTTCCTTGTCTTTTCCTCCAATTCTCCTCCTCCACTGGAGAAGGTGGGGGGGAGGTGTGCGAGCAGCTGCATGTTATTTTTATTGCTAGCCAAGATTAAACCACGACAGCACATCTCATTAACAGCAGAGTGCCACAGAGGCTATTATTTGAAACCCTTCAGGATTCACTTCTCTCAGTCCTTTGCCCAGCACAGTACAAAAGGACTAAGATGAGAGGGAAAAAAAGGTTAAGCTGCAGTGACTATATCCAGAGCCATTTATTTTAAGGCATATGCAATTCTATCATCTCATGCATCAAGATATTTTCATGAAAATAAGCTCCTCTCTGACAATTTCTAATGCCTGACAAAATGTCATTGCAGCAGGAAGCTTGTAATTTCAGCTGATTCAATCACAAGTCATGGAAGTTGAATAGAATTTGAAAAGAATGCTGGAATTGGAGAGAGCAGTTTCATATACGAGCCTCTTTTTTGCCTGTATTTTAAAATATAAAAAAATACTCTTTCTTCTTCTTTTTCTGAAGACATTCTTTATTCAACCAAATGAGATACAAGGAGCTGCAAGCTTTTCTTCCATCCATGCACACTGAGGAAGGGGAAGGGAATACTTGCTGAAAACTAAATTTTGTTTGGGCCACATTCAAGTCAGTGACCCTCAAGAAACCCAAACTGGAAGGAAGGAGAGGTGTACGTCTCTAAGGGACACCTTATGGCCTTTCTCCTTACAGGGGGAAAAAAATACAGACAGACAACTAAAAAGTAAATTAAGTTTATGAGATTAATGCAGTAATACCTAAAAATGGATGGTACTGATGTAACTCAACGAATTGGGAACTCCCTAAACAAAGGGGAGCTGGGGGAAGTGGCTTACACCACTTGGGCTGGTGCTGCTAGTCTCACTCCCTCTCCCTCCAAGGCCAGCACTGATGACCATCACTGTTAGCAGCTACTAAGTGGTGTAAGCTTTTACATATGCTTGTATTTAGATTGCATGGGTGCACCTAAGCTTCTCATAGCCTATGTACATATTATTTCACAGGATCCCAGACTGGCTGAGGTTGGCAGGGTCCTTGGGGGGGTCATCTGGCTCACCCCCTACTCGAGTGAGAGCCGGCTGTCCAGGACCATGTCCAGATGGCTTCTGAGTAGCTCCAAGGAGGGAGGCTCCATCACCTCTCTGTCAAGCTAAAGTCACCCTCCTGGTGAAAAATGTGTACAAAATTAATCATCTGTCTTATGGGTAATTTTAATTAACAGATCTATAATTTTTTTTATAGCTCATATTTAGAGAAGCAGATTTATGATAACAACATTTGAAGAAAAATGTAGCCTGATGGTGGGTAAGTGCAACGGTTGGCCTGTCGTCTGCGACTCAGTAAGCTGCTCAACTACCAAGTGTCTTCATGCCTATCAGCGTACTTGAACAAAATAAGAACAGATATCCATAGGTACCCCACTGAGAATTAGAACTATTTACAGAGACTCATGTAGGCACGAACTCTGCAAACACTTAAGAACATGCTTAATTTAAGACACAACATAGGCCTACTGACATGTACATCTACTGTGCAAGTAGAAGGGAAGCCTGTGCTTAATTATTTGTAAGAGATACTGCTATTTTTATGGGAAGCCATTAAGGAAGTCTAGCTTATGTTTAAATAATTTTTCTAATCAGCAAATATGCTAGGACAGGTAGTCCTACATAAAGCCTACTGAAAACCCTACATAAACAGTACACAGCAGAACCGCAAACTGTATTTAAAACAAAGGAAGGAACAAAGAAAAATTAACAGCCTAAATATGCCCACATACATGATTCGGCTTCCCAAGACTAGCAAAGAGATTTGCTTTTCCAAGCAAAAAGGAAAGTTAAGTATAAGCCAATGCTAGTGGGAAGTCATTATCCACAAAAGCCAGTGTGCAATGACACTGTACATGTGCCTGCCTTTGTCAACCACTCTTTGAATTTACCTTTAATGAAGCTTATAGAGCTGTCTTCCCAGGGGAGATGCTCCGCCTTCAGTACCTTCCTTTGCCCATATGTTTACCACAGACTCAACAACTGTTTAAGCTGTTGGCATACTGAAACTACAGCCAATTGGGCTGCATCATACCACCCGCGTTCTTCTCCATGGCTTTCTTCACTCTGTCCCTTTTCCCTCTTTCTTCCACCCCATTTCCACTTGTGGTCTCCTGTTGTATTCTTGGATGATCACTGCTCTGTCCTGCAAAGCAACCAGCACCAACATGATATACAGTGATACAGAAAACAAAGACCCAGTCCACTGCTCCTCACAGGTAGGGTGGCTGCAAATCACTGCTACATCTGTGACCCAGGATCTCCATGGGCCATCATGGGGAGACCAAAGGCGTGCACTTCCAAGCAGCAGTTCTTCCAACACCTTGGTTTTACCTGGGGAGGTGAGCAACAGGAGCCTGTCCTCCCCAGACAACCATACCCAGGGTTTAGCAGGCCAGGTCTCTAGTACCAGCTGGGGATGCACACACCACTACAGCAACTGCCCTCACCGCCGTGAGACTCCTTCCAGCTCAGAGCCAAGGCGGAGTGCGGTATGCCGAGGAGCATAGCCAGCAGCCAGCTTCTCCGTTCAGCGCATTTCTCCCTGCCTTTGTCTCTCTTTAACATTCAGTGCAGGTCCCAGCGCATGTCAAGGAAGAGGGCAGAGACGAAAGATACCAGCGAGTACACGCACAACAGCAAAAGCAGCAGCCAGATTCAGCGTTCAGCTTCCAGCCACCCACTCAGGACACAGCAGGACGGCTCCCAGGCTCCTTTTCCCTCACAGAACACGCTCGCCAATACACTCCAACCTGTGAAAGCGCATAATTGTCACCACGGCCATGTCTGGGTGCCCGTGCTGGGACTGCAGGCCCCACTGGTCCTTCAGCCCGCAGAGCCCCCAGCACTCTGGGAGCGGGCAGGATCACCCCGGATTGCTCAGCAGCAGGTCCAGCTTACCTGAAGAATCGGGCAACACAGAAGCATTCTTGCACATGGGAGCTGGTGGAGCGAGTGGCCCTGGGGACCCCTCTGCTGCTGTCAGCTAGCCTTGTCCGCACACAAAGGCTCATGAAAACAACCCAGGAAGAAGATTCTCCTCTGGATTTTGCTCGCTACCTTAAGCGCCCAAGGCTCTTGCAATGACTCTCTTCTCCCCTACCTTCACACACACAGAGAGCATTTTAAATCAGACAGCTCTCAGCTTTATAAATCAAAAAAAGCATAGCTAACCACCCTCCTTTTATGAGAAGAAAAAAAAAACCACCACCACACTCCAGCCACAGTACCTCCTTTCCAATAGGGATCAAACAGTACAGTCATCTAGATTTGGTGCCTTTCAAGTATAATAGGTAATAAAATTGTCTGGCAGCTTCTACAGGTGGATTTACTTACGCCAGTTTCTTCTGTACCACAAAGACCGACAGAGAGCCCTTCATGCTTAGCCTCATAAAACCAGATGCAAAACTGTTGTAATTATTATTCACTCCTGTAAAAATACAACCTGGGCAAGTGATACATCCGATACAGACAGCTGGGATGCTGAAATCAAACAGTGATATAGCTCATCCCTTTTCTGATGCTTTATTATGCTGCCTAACAAGGAAAAGGAGCAGCTCACCAAGGCAAGAACCCAAAAAAGGACATTAACTACCATTTTTAACACTCACGTAGATAAAGTGGACTGTTCTGCCTATGCATATTTGACTTGCTGGAGCTGCATGCAGTTCTGCAGAAGTCATCAGCTGATAAAGCCAGCACGCAGTGATTAGTTATTGCCAGTCCTACCTAGTTACGGAGCTCCATCTGCGTTTGGCACCAGGCTGTGTTTAACACCGGCACACTGCGGGCTGGGGGGACCAGCAAACTGGCCCCGCAGCTCCCCCTCCTTCCACGCAGCACGACTTTCCCTCACCCCCACCCCTGGCCTTTCCCTGGGGATACAGAATCACTAAGGTTGGAAAAGACCTATTAGATCATTTAGCCCAACCATCAACACAACACTACCATACCCACTAGACCACGTCCTCAAGCGACACATCTACGCGTTCCTTGAACACCTCCAGGGATGGTGACTCCACCACTCCCCTGGGCAGACTGTTCCAGTGCCTGACCGCTCTTTCAGTGAAGAAGTTTTTCCTAATATCTAACCTAAACCTCCCCTGATGCAACTTGAGGCCATTTCCTCTTGTCCTATCACCAGTTACCTGGGAGAACAGACCACCACCCACCTCCCTACAACCTCCTTTCAGGTAGCTGTAGAGAGTGATCAGGTCTCCCCTCAGCCTCCTCTTCTTTAGGCTAAACACCCCCAGTTCCCTCAGCCGCTCCTCATAAGACTTGTTCTCTAGACCCTTCACCAGCTTTGTCGCCCTTCTCTGGACAAGCTCCAGCATCTCTATGTCCTTCTTGTAGTGAGGGGCCCAAAACTGAACACAATACTCAAGGTGCGACCTCACCAGTGCCGAGCACAGAAGCACAATCACTTCCCTACTCCTGCTGACCATACTGTTCCTGATACAGGCCAGGATGCCGTTGGCCTTCTTGGCCACCTGGGCACATACCGGTAGTACCGCGCAACCGGCGCCAGGCAGAGCCTGCTCACCGCGGCTGCCTCCCACCCACAAGCACCTCCGACACCAGCCTCGGCTCTTCATTCGCTCCCGTGCGCAGGGCCGAGAGCTGGGGAGCGGGACACGGTCAGAGGCGGGGACCGCACCCCACCAGGGCCCCTCCGGAGCCTGCTCCCCGTGGCAGCGCGCCCAGGCCCTCCCAGGTAGACAGGCCCCGTCCCCCAGCTCCGCGCAGACCCAGGGCAGCCGGAGGGCTCCAGCCACCCCCTCCGGGAGGGGTGCAGCACCGGCGCTCACCGGGACAGGGCGCCCCACCACCACGTCTCTCTGCCTGCCCGCAGCTGCGGGCGGGCGCCCTCCCGGACCGATCCTCGACCTTCGCCCAGCTGGCGGGGGCTGCCTGCTGGGGCTGGCTCCCCATAGCCTGCCCCTCCGCGCTAGCGGCGGCGGGGCAAAGGGCGCCTGTCACCCCGCGGCAGGCGGCCCCACACACACCCCGGCACGGGCGCGCACACGGATGATGGCACACGCTACCGCCCGCGGTCCCCACCCGACCGAGACCACCCGCGGGGGCTTGCTGAGCCGCACCCTGCCCCGACCCACCTCGTCCTCGGAGAGCCCGTAGACCGGGTCCACCACCGCGGTCGCCATGGAGCCGCTGCGTGGCGCGTCCCACTCTGGGAGGCTGGGGCCCGCCCGCGCTGCCGCCGCCGGCTGAGGCCCACCGCGGCCGCAGGAACGCACCCTCCCCGCGGCGGGGAGCCTCGGTACCGGCTACCCAGTGGGGCGGAGAGAGGAGCCGTGCAGGCCCAATGGCGGAGGTGGCTGGCGGGAGCGGGAAGCCCCTGCAGGCCGGACTATTTGCTGCTGCTGGCCGCCGTACAGGAAAAAGAGGAAGGGCGAGAAGGGATACAAAGCCCAGGGGCGGTGGACAACACTCCCCCTCACCCTGTCACCACCCCACCCCCTCCCCCGCTCGAACCGCCGCGGTGGGAGCGGGCGCCACTCGGCGGGCAGAAGCGGCGCCGCCAAGCCTGTGGGGCGGGATCTCTCGCCTCCGCCCCTCGCGCGGGGAAGGGCGCGCAGGGGCTTGTGGGGCCGTTACTTTGGCCATCAACCGGAGTTTATGTGGTGCTCCCTGCCGCGGTGGTTCAGTTCTCCGGGTGCGGCGGGAGTACGAGGAGGTTTGAGCGGCTGGGCTGCGCTTCCTCAGGACGGGAGCTCCAGTCTATTTCAGCCCGTTACTGGGGCTTGGGTAGTGGGTATCTTACGTCTATTTGTGGCAGTGCTTGCAAACGAGTGCTCCTGCTGCTCGGGGGATATGGCGTATCCGAATGGTGGATAACGCCCGGTGAGGGGTCCGGGGAGGTAACCGCTCTCCCGCCCCTCAGCCCTCACTGTGGGGGAGCGGCCTCTGCACCAAGCTGAGTCACTGGGTCCCTGCTGCCTACACCTCAGTGAGGGGCAGTACTGGTGGGCACAGGCTGGGGGGTGTTGGGGTAAACACCAGCCGCTGAGCAGGAGAACATAAAGCTGCCCGCAGGTCTCCCAGGACAGGATCACAGTTCACCGTAGCCTCATGTCACTTGGTTTTAGGGAAACAAACTACTCCCAAGTCCTCCTCCCCAGGGCTGCTCTCTATCCATTCTCTACCCAGTCTGTACTTGTGTTTGGGATTGCACCAATGCAGGTGCAGGACCTTGCACTTGGCCTTATTGAACTTCATGAGGTTTGGCAGAGGCCCACCTCTCCAGCCTGTCAAGGTCCCTCCAGAAGCTAAACAAATCCACCAACCCCCTCACAAACGAGCCAGCACAGGAGTTAGCAAAGCAGCTAACGCAGGAGTCAGGGAGAGTGTTAGCAAGTTCCAGCAAGAGAGTAAGAGCGAGTAACATTGATTACTCTGTAGGATAGAAAATGTTCACAAGTCCTTTCTCCTAATTGTGACTTTTAAAGGATCTTCTGTCGGGATGGCTTCCCAAAGATTAGGATCAGTAGATGCCTTTACTCGTGTATAATGTGTCTACTCTTTTTCCGCGGTTCTTGCAGCTGTTTCAGTGGTGAGCAGTACATGGAATGGTCCTTCCCACTCAGGTTGAAGCTTCTGTTTCTTCCAAGTACGTATCAGGACCCAATCTCCCACATGGAACAAATGTACTGGGAATTCCAAAGGTGGGGTTTGAACCAACAGTCCACGAACCTTAAGAGATAACAGAGAAGAAGACAACCCAAGTATACAGTTCTTGAGAAATAAATCCTTGGTTTCGAAAGTAGGAAGCTCACCACTTCCACCTAAATACGGTAGTCCAGAAAACATCTCGTATGGTGATACTCCTATATCCTTTCTAGGAGCAGTCCAAACTCATCATGGTTTAACTCCAGCTAGCAAAATACCATGAAGCCGCTCTCACAAATCCTCCCTCCCCTCCTCCAGTGGAGGGGAAGAATTGGAAAAAAAAATAAATAAGGAAGCTCATAAAATTGAGATAAGAACTATTTACTAATTGAATCTAAATTAATATATACAAATACTATAATAATAAGTAATTAAAATAGTAGGAAATAAAACATGATACAATATCCATGGATGTCTTCAAGATCAGGATGGATGAGGCTTTGAGCAACCTGGTCTAGTGGAAGGTGTCCCTGCCCATGGCAGGGGGGGTGGAACTAGATGTTCTTTAAGGACCCTTCCAACCCAAACCATTCTATGAATATGATACAGTTGCTCACCACCCACTGACCAATGCACAACCAGGTGCTGAGAAGTGTGAGGTAGGGCCAGAGAGCCCGAAAGTGATTGCAGCCCGAGAGCCATTGCAGCAGATCCCGAGTGAACCCTATCAGCGATAGCATGACCAGGAAAACTAAACCAACCCACCAACTCCCTCACAAATGAGCCAGCACAGGAGTTAGCAAAGCAGATTATGAAGGAGTCAGGGAGAGTGTTAGCAAGCGTACAGAAGTCAAAGAGAAAGAGTGTAAGAGAGTGATGGCTCCCGGACCCCCTCCCTGCTTATGCCCTGAGCATGAGATAACATGGAATTAAATACTTCTTTGGTCAGTTTGGGTCAGCTGCCTGAACTGTGTGTCCCCTACACTGCCTGTAGCGAGACAGCGAGAGCTGGGAACGCAGCTGCAGTATCAGAAGCGGAGAGAGAGACCTTGAATCTGGTGCAGGCACTCCCCAGCAACAGCTAAGACCTTATCAGTACTTCTCTCAGCATAAATCCAGCAACACAGCTTCATAGCAGCCACGGTAAAGCGTTAACTCTTTCCTGACTAAACTCAGCACAGAGCTCTAAGAAGGGCTATTGGTAGGCATTTCGTCCAAGGAAGTTAAGTTTCCAAATGTAATTTTGATAAATTTAATTTTTTTAACCATCCCAGCGGCAATTCGGCAGAGCGGCAAAAAGTCGGCGTACCGGGTTTTTGGGTTTTGGAGGTTTTTTTCCCCGAAGCCGGGAAACGTGGCGAGCGGACCAACCCCCCTACACCGAGCCGGCATCTCTCTCCGACAGAGGCAGGGGAAGAGTGGGCGGAGTCGCAGCCTCTGAGCTATTTAAAGGGCCATCAGCACCCATCAAGGTTGAGCAGAGGGGGTGTGGTGAGTCATCTGGGAGTGCTGAGGAAGTCAGAGTGGTTAGTAACTCCGGCAGGGACTGCTGTGGTTGCAACCCGGCCAAAAGCTGGTGGCAAAAGAAATGTGGCAACCCAGACAGATGTCCCACATAAACATGTTGGTGCCCAGGCCCCTGGCTGCAGGGAGTGCTGGAGCCTTTCACTGGGAATGGAGGACTGCAGGGACAACACCTGTGTTTGCTGTGAGCAGGTAAGTGATCTGCTCAGCCTGGTGGCTGAGCTGAAAGAGGAGGTGGAAAGGCTGAGGACTATAAGGGAGTGTGAGAGGGAGATAGACTGGTGGACTCAGACCCTCCCACCCCTGAGGCAAAGGCAACAGGATCCCCTAGCCTCTTGCCACCAGGTAAGAGGAAGGGACCTAAGAGACATGGGGGAATGGAAACAGGTCCCTCCTTGGGGAGGCAGGGGAATCTCCTGCCAGCCTCCCTTGCCTCCCTAGTTACTGCTGCTCAACAGATATGGGGCTTTGGAAACTGAGGGCCAGGCAAATGAGGATGGAAAGGAAGGTCCATCTGGGAAGACATCCAGGGTGAGTCACTCATCCCCACACCTTAGGACTAGTTCAATCAAGAAAAAAAGGAGGGCACTCATGGTAGGTGATTCCCTTCTGAGGGGAACTGAGGGCCCCATATGTCAACTGGATCCCTCCCACAGGGAAGTCTGCTGCCTCCCTGGGGCCCAGGTTAGGGATATTAGTAGGAAACTCCCTGGTCTGGTGTGGCCCTCAGACTACTACCCACTTTTGGCCATCCAAGCTGGTAGTGATGAGATCACAGAGAAAAGTCCAAAAGTGATTAAAAAGGACTTCAGGTCATTAGGGAGATTGGTTGCAGGATCAGGAGCACAGGTAGTGTTTTCCTCAATCCCTTCAGTGGCAGGGAAGTATGCTGAAAGAAACAGGAAAACACATTTGATTAACACATGGCTCAGAGGCTGGTGCCACCAACAGAATTTTGGGGTTTTTGATCACGGGGAGGTTTACATGGCACAGGGTCTATTGGCAAGAGATGGGGTTCAGCTGTCTCACAGGGGAAAAAGGATCCTTGTGCATGAATGAATTGGCAGGGCTCATAGAAAGGGCTTTAAATGAGATTTGAAGGGGGAAGTGGATGGGATTGGGCTGGCCAGAGAGGAGCCTGTGCACAGCATGCCAGTGCTTGTGGGACAGGGTGCTGGTAAGGCTGTTCAATCTGCTGTCTCAGTTGAGGTGGGGGATGGGGATGGGTCCACCTGGGGAATAAATCAGGTCAACCAGGCTTGGTACCAGGGCTCCTCAGCTACCACCAAAGACAGTGATGAAAAGGCAGACTATCTTGGGGCTGGGTATGACTGGTATATCCTCTTGCTCTCCTCCAGGAAAACCTGCATGCTTGGCCACCTCTCTGAAATGCCTATACACTAATGCACGCAGTATGGGGAACAAGCAGGAGGAACTAGAGATCTGCGTGCGCTCTCAGGACCATGACATCATCGCAATTACTGAGACATGGTGGGACAGCTCACATGACTGGAACACTGTCATGGATGGCTATGTCCTTTTTAGGAAAGACAGGTCAGGTGAGGTGGTGGAGTTGCTCTTTATGTGAGAGAGCAACTGGAATGTATTGAGCCTTCCCTGGGGGTGGATGAAGAGCAAGTTGAATGCTTGTGGGTAAGGATCAAGGGGCAGACTAATATGGGAGACACTGTTGTGGGTGTTTACTACAGGCCACCTGATCAGGATGAGGAAGCTGATGAGGCCTTCTACAGGCAGCTGGAATTAGCTTCACAATCACAGGCTCTGGTTGTCATGGGGGACTTCAATTACCCTGACATTTGCTGGAAAAGCTACACAGCCAGGCATGCGCAGTCCAGGAGGTTCCTCCAGCGCATTGATAATAACTTCTTGACGCAGATGGTGGAGGAGCCGACAAGGAGAGGAGTAGTGCTGGACCTTGTACTGATGAACAAGGAGGGACTTGTTGAGGATGTGAAGGTAGGGGGCAGCCTTGGATGTAGTGACCATGAGATGGTGGAGTTCAGGATCATATGCAGCAGGCACAGAGCCACAAGCAGGATCACTGCCTTAGACTTCAGCAGGGCTAACTTTGGCCTCTTCAAGGACGTGCTTGGAGAAGTCCTGTGGGATAGGGCCCTAGATGGTAGGGGGGCCCATGAGAGCTGGTTAATATTCAAGCACTGTTTCCTCCAAGATCAAGAGTGGAGCATCGCAAAGAGTAAGAAGTCAAGTGAGAGAGCTAGGAGACCTGCATGGATGAGCAGGGAGTTAATGAATAAACTTAAGGAGAAAAAGGAAGTATATAGAACATGGAAGAAGGGGCTGACCCCTTAGGAGGAATACAAAAATGTTGTCAGAGGATGTAGGGATGTGATAAGGAAAGCTAAGGCCTCCTTAGAACTGAACCTGGCAAGAGAGGTCAAAGGACAACAAGAAAGGCTTTTTCAAGTACACTGGAGGAAAAAAGAAGACCAGAGGAAATGTGGGCCCACTGCTGAATGAAGTGGGTGCCCTGGTGACCGAGCATATGGAGAAGGCGGAGTTACTGAATGCCACCTTTGCTGGTAAGAGAGCTGGGTCTGTTTAGCTTGGAGAAGAGGAGGCTGAGGGGGGATCTTATCAATGCTTATAAATATCTAAAGGGTGGGTGTCAGGAGGATGGGGCCAGGCTCTTCTCAGTGGTGTCCAGTGACAGGACTAGGGGCAATGGCCATAAACTGGAAAACAGAAGGCTCAACCTGAACATGAGGAAATACTTCTTCCCTGTGAGGGTGACAGAGCACTGGAACAGGCTGCCCAGAGAGGTGGTGGAGTCTCCTTCTCTGGAGACTTTCAAAAGCCACCTGGACTTGTTCCTGTGTGATCTGCTCTAGGTGATCCTGCTCTGGCAGGGGGGTTGGACTAGACGATCTCTAGAGGTCCCTTCCAACCCCTAACACTCTGTGAATCTGTGTGAAACTATGAGTGAGGCTGGGGAGGTTCAGGAATTTGTTAAAATCAATCACAAACACTGTGACAGGAAAATCCCTTTCTTTTGTTGGGTTTTTTTAGCATTGGTATCAAATAGGCTGATGTCTCGCAATGGTAATTGTATTTTAAGAAGGTGCATCTTGCTTTCTTATTGTTTTAAATTATAACAGTTCTTAGTGTTTCTTACAAGCTGTGTTTTAGCTGAGGTTCCCTTGTCAGCAGAGTGAAAGCTCCCAGGGCGAGGGCACCACGTTGTCTCTTTGGGTTGGCAGCTCTTCCTAGAAGGAGATGTCACTCCAGTAGTTCTGACTCCTAAATGTAACAACAAAATGAATATACAGACACAAAAAAATCTCTCCTTTGCTGCCTGGAATCCAGACAATCCATAACACTGTGAGAGTATTGCAAGGTGTTTCCAAGTTTACCATATTCTTTCCCAGTATGTCCTTTCCCAGCTTAAACCCCTACTGCCAGTGCTCTGGTTGGTCAGACTTGTGGTTTTAATGCCATTTTAAAATGTTAATGAGGTTACTGGCTCCCGGGGCCCCAAAGTTGGGTCATTATTTGCTGCTGCTCCCAGCAGGGAGTTCTCTTGCCTCCCACAGAGAACTTGGGCTGACTAAACCTGTTTCCTGAATCCTATGGAAATGTATGGAGTGGAAACCGAGCACGGGACGTCTGCTGCCTTCAGAAACCTCTTAAACCTTATTTCAGAGCTAGTGACCCAGAAAGCTGGAAAAAGAAACTTGGCTTTTGTTCTCTGAAGAACATCTGTCCTCTACCTTAAAAAAAAACAAACCCAAAATGAACTAAAAAACCTGTCCTCCCTTCCCCTATACCAAACTGTCCTCCCCCAACCTTGAAGCCAACACCCAAAAGATTAGAGATGAAAAAGGGCAAAACCTAAAATACCCCTGGAGAGAGCAACATTGCCTCCAAAATAAAGTTTTAAGGGAATGAAGAGTTCCGTGAAAAACACATGGAAAGCAGAATGGAAGAGCATGTCCCTTATTCGGTACCACCAGCCTGCTGCCCCAGCAATGCCCTGGTCCTTGGGGTTTATGTGCAGACAAACTGGGGTGGGGTTCTTCTGTTGTGAGGGTGGTGACCAGAGCAGCTGCCTCAAGCGATGGTTCCACCTTGGGTTTAGCTTTGGTTTTTAATGCAGTTAGCTGAGGGCAAGGCAGTGGAGATAAGTGAAGTGGAATTACATCTACATAATGTGCTGAAGGACAGGATGGATGTGAGGGAAATCGGTCTGTGTAAGGGTATAGTAGTGTTCATTCAGCATCTCATGGTGACATGGTTTTACCTGTACATCCTGTAAGCCAGAATTTGCCCAATAAAACATCAGAGTTGCTGCAGTTGGGCAGCCACACTACTGCTACACTGAGCGAAGCCAAAAGTGATGCTTCCTCCAGAAACACAGAGTAGTAGAAATCACTTTCAAATTGTAGTAACAGCAAAGTGAGTAACCAGAAAACTCCTTGGGCAAAGAAAGATGTGTTTGTATGACAGTGGTTGAGAAAAGCAGCCAGAAAATTATCAACGGGTTTATTTTGGCAGTTTGCCTCTCTGGTTCTGTACTTGGCACTTATTCGTGTAATGTTACTGAAAGTTCTTGGGGTTTCTGCAATTTCTTCTCCTGTGCTTTGGCTGGCAGTACCTCACAAATACTACATTGGCTTCCGGTATGTCCATCCTCTGACAGAAGAGGCAATCTAGGAGATTGAGAAGGATGGCATCAAAAGGGCTATCGCCTTCACACAGTACTCACAGTACAGTTGCTCCACCACAGGTGAGCGTCTGCAGGAGTGGAGCGCAGGCACGTGTCTGCGAGCAGAAGGAGCCCGTGCAGGCTGTCCTGTGCCCCATCCTGCTGGCTTCCTTGCCAGCTCGAGGTCTTCTGTATTTACTGTGATGCCAAATTTTATGTAGAAATCTTTGTAGCTTTATGTTAGAAGCTTGTACATAGGTTCTCAGCTTGTACATTGTATGAACTTTGTATATCATTGCTCCTGTTTGAGCCTCTCGCTTCTGATTTACAGTTGCATTTTAAATATGTAGCATTTAAAAATACTATCATGCCTTGCTACAGAACTGTTTACGTCTGACAGGCTGCTGTCGTGGTTTAACTCCGGCTAGCAAAATACCATGAAGCTGCTCTCACACTTCGCTTTGCCATCTCCTGTAGCGGAGGGGGAAAATCAGAGGAAAAAGACAAGGAAGCTCGTAAAATTGAGATAAGAACTATTTACTAATTGAACATAAATTAACAGTATATATGTAAATGAATATATTCAAATACTACTACTAATAAGTAATTAAAATAATAGAAAATAAACCACATGATACAATCGTTCACCACCCACTGACCAATGCGCAGCCAGGTCCCGAGTAGGGAGAGTCAGAGTCAGAGAGCCCAAGAGCAATCATAGCAGAGTCCGAGTGAACACTATCAGCCACAGCACAACCAGGAAAACTAACAGCCCCACCAACTCACAAATGAATGAGACAGCAAAGGAGTTAGCAAAGGAGCTAACAGAAGAGTTATGGAGCCAACAAAAGAGTATAATGGCCCCCAAGCCCACTCCCCGTTTAAGTACCGAGCATGATGTACTATGGAATGAAATACTCCTTTGGTCAGTTTGGGTTAGCTGTCTGAACTGTGTGTTTCCCCACACTGCCTGTAGCGAGAGAGAGTTGGGAATGCAGCTGCAGTATCACAAGCTGAGAGAGACCTTGAATTTGATGCAAGCACTCCCCAGCACCAGCTAAAAAGACACCTTACCTTTCTCAGGGTAAATCCAGCAACCTGGCTTCATACCAGCCACTGTGAAGGAAGTTAACTCTTTCCTGACTAAAACCAGCAGAGCTGCTAATGCCTTGGCTGTTCATTCTTTGCATTTCGGGAAGCAGTTTGAACGCCATTTATCGCTACTATAACAAAAAAGGGGAGAAGCCAAAGATGAAGTGGAGTATAATTGACCGATGGCCCACACACCCCCTTCTGATTCAGGTATGGATTTGTGTGGGAGCTGTCAGAGTTAGATGTGAACTGAGTGGCTCTGAGATGTTACCAAATTGGCATTCCCTGGGGTTTTACCAGATTGGTTGATCTAGGGGAAACTTGGTGTCTTTGTGTTGCCAGCTGACTTTAAACCAACAAAAAACTGGGTAAATACAGATGTTTATTGAGTTTCCCTTTTAGCAATATTTGCTACCAGTAAAAAACCAGTATAATTTTAAGCAACAGAAACATTCTGAGGAAGCACTTCACTTAGATCAAGTCTCAGCTTCTAACAAAGCTTACAAAATTTTTAGCTGTAGAATGTACCAAAAGAAGAGGAACCTCTTTGGTGATTTAGGCTGTGTTTATATGTTTTCTTCTTTATCCTTCTCAAGTATTTTTTAAAGGCAAGCGTCAATTTGACGATACCTTTTAGTTATGGTAATGAAATGTGTCTTGGCTACTACATATGAAGTTACAGAAGGATGACTATTTCATGCCGGGTGTTTTGGCATGATAACATGTGAAAGTGACCACTGAGCATAGTCATATTGCCATAATGGGTGGCTGTAAGGGACTCTACAGGTCATTAGTCCCAATTCGTGCTCAGACACATGTACAGCTCATGCCTGTTGGTTGGATTCTCAGCCAGCAGCAAGGTAATCCTAGGCACAGCAATGACTGTGGCAGGAGTGATGAAGGGAAACTGTGCTCCTTCCTGTTCAGAGAAAATGGCATTTTGGTCTCTGTTGGGGAGCTTCTCTCATTTGGGTTTTGCAGATCATAAAACTGACTGAAGGAAGGCAGTGGCACTGCCCCTGCTGCGTGACATCCCCTGACAAGCTGCCCCAGGGTGTGCCATCATTATTACGTGCTCTCTGTGACATCCGTCTGTTCTCCTTGCCACAGTGCAATGCCTTAGCAGAGGTTTTAGGGCTCAGCTCCAATGCTGGCAGAGGGAGTGAGGGGTCAGAAATGTTACCCTACTTCTTTGTGTAGTCCCTTGCCCTAGCAGTGGCACACCCCAGGCCAGGGAACTGCTCTTCAGAGGTGAGTTGGGCTGAATCGGTTATCTTCAGCATCTTAAAACCCCTGGGGTGATCAGCAGGGACCGTCAGTGTGTGGGGACTGGGCACTGTGTGATGCCATATAGCTGACAGTATGCAGTGCATGCTGTCCCTCACTACTGCCCCGCACACACCGAAGGAGGAGTTCTGCAGTTCTTATGACAGCCTGGAGCATTAAAGCTGCCTGTCATCTGAGAGCACAGAAGGCCTCTCAGTGTTTCTGATTCAGGTCTTTGTTGCTCCAAACAGTGCTTCACCGATCACATACAGAAGGAGCTCAACCTGTTCCCACTCAACAAAAGGAAAGATGTTGTCATCCTCTTCTCGGCGCGCTCACTGCCCATGTCTGTGAGTTACTCCGGGTGCTTTCGGTCGCGTTAGACCACAGTCATGCTGGCTGGGCTGAGTGGAAGGGTGTGCGGTGAATTCTGGTAAAGCAGCTACATCATGTGCTTTGCTGGGCAAGAATACAGCTTATCCTTCCTCTTTCAGATGAGCCAGGTGCTTGATACAGCCAGTCCTGGTCGCAGCCACGTCGCACGCAGCGTGCTTGACGCCTTTAGGTCTTTGCCCAACCGTGTTGACTAGAAGAAAAAGGTATGGTGTTTCTGTGTTGAAGGTAGTGAACCGTGGCGATCCGTACCCTCAGGAAGTGGGAGCTACTGTGCAGAGAGTCATGGAGAAGCTGAACTACTCCAACCCTTACAGGCTTGTGTGGCAGTCCAAAGTACATGCTTGGGGAAGCTGTGAAGGCACCTGCCGCTGCAAAGCTCTTCAGGTGGTGGAGTTTATGATTGCCGAACTTCAGAAGATCATAACCTCCTCTTGTCCCATTTTCAGCAAGTATCTCTGCTAGGGCAGAACCCCGAGCTGTCCCGGCCTGGTTATCCTGGGAAGGGGGAGATTCGTTGTTATACCCAGAGTAAGATTAAGACACAAATGAGGTCAGATGCCGCTAACAAAGGAGTTTATTTTGTTGTAAGAAAATAGAAAAAAGGGGAAATTTAGCAAGCATTTGGGATAGAATTGCAATAGATGGTCACCACCATGGATCCAGTGGTGTCCCGTTGGCCCATAGTCTTGTAGTCTTTGGAGGGGAGGGTCCCTGTCACGGTTTGGTCCCACAGTCTTTTATAGGGTATTTTTTTGCTGACTCTTGCCTACTGCGCATGCTCTCAGGCTAGGCACACTGATCCTGTGGGGTGCAAAGGACCACTACGTGACCACTTGCATGCTTTGGCAGGCTTGGGGGTCCTCTGTGACTGGACCCCCCATGAAGCAATGTGATTGTTCTTTGTCCTTGGTGGGAACTGGTCTCCGGAGGCTATTTGCTTCTTATCTGTTCGGTAGTCAGGCCTGCAGACAATCCCTGCTTCGCCAAGTCACCAGGAAGTTTCGCAACTTTGCCAGCAAGCTTTGAGACAATCAACTCAAGATAAGGTCTCTCACATGAGTTTTTACTTAAATTCAGTCTTTCCAGACACACTTTATCCACTGTTTCTATCCTTTATTGTATATTGTAGCATTTTAAAGTGGATTTTTGATGTGTCTGTTAGAACTAGTTTAGCAGTTGTCTGTCGGCAGGAAGAACTGAGCACTCTGCATTTTGAAGCTGTTGCTTTTTGAGGATCTCTCAGTGTCATGGTTTAACCACACAGCAATTTTTCCGAAGTCACTGCTGTGAAATAGGCATTCCTAACAATAATATGAGCCTAATCAAAACAGGCTTCATTATTCTTGACGAAGATCACTTTGTACTTGTTCTGGCTACTGCAAATAGCAAGGAACATAGCTTTTACTACAATTGTGTCGTACGAGTAAGCTCAGGGGCATCACACCTATGTTGTCTTGTTCTTACCGTTGCATGCTCTGGTGCATCAGCGCCAGACACTTCATGGGTAGCAAAGGGATAAGGACAGTTTGCTGCCCATGGAATGCTGACTTCTGTAAAAGGCTTTAAACACTGTGCAGTCATGGTCAGGGATTTATGAAACTGGAACCAGGAGACCTTTATTTAGATTTTCATTTACTTTGCTGAGAGTCTGGTTCAGGCCAGCCCAGGTTCTGTTTCTTTGGGATTAAAATAGTGGGAGAGTGTGTTCTCGTAAAACTTCAGTGGAGAAAGTGAGAGGTACAGTCAAATCAGGAAAATACAAACTGTCTCCAGCTTAAACATAATCTGCTCTGTGATGTCCTGCATAAGAAAACGCAGGGGTTCTTTGTAAGAAGGAGTTATTGATTGTCTAGTGTGTTTAATTGTCCCACTCCCTCTTACAGATTGGACCGATGCCTTGGCTCGGGCCGCAGACAGATGAGACCATTAAAGGGCTGTGCCAAAGAGGGAAGAAGAACATGTTGTTGGTCCCCATTGCGTTTACAAGTGACCATATTGAAACGCTTTATGAACTGGATATCGAGTATGCCCAAGTTTTGGCGAATGAGGTAGATGTGTCATAGGTTTTATAACTGTCTGGATAGTGGTGCTCTGAAATGACTTTTCATGGTTTTAAATTTGCTTTGTAGTTGCTTTTTGCAGTCTGATTTGGGCAAGTTTAATTTTTCTGTGATGAATCTGAACTGGCTTAATTCAAGTGAATCTTTAGCAACACAAAAAGGTGGGAATTTGTCTTTCTAGATTTAATGCTAAGCCACTACTCTTCTTACTGAAAAAGAATAATCCGATTTTTGGCACCAAAATGAAATTTGGTATTGTAGTTATTTTTCCTCTATTGAAAAAACATGTTATTGCATTTAATTCTGTCATTTTGGGGTGAAATACTTTGGAGGGTAACTAGTGAAGGATCCGGCAGACTGAACTTCTTTTCTCCTTGTTTTCACTTCAGTGTGGAGTTGAAAATATCAGAAGAGCAGAGTCTCTGAATGGAAATCCGCTGTCCTTCAAGGTATCGTCTTCATTGCAACAGTTGTAAAAGTTTGTGGTTGTGTGTTTCCTACTAGATTACAGATGTCTTCTTGCAGTTTTAAGGTATTTGGGGTTTAAGAGTGAAAATGGAAAGCCCTATACTTAGTCTGTATGCCATGAAGTGTTTTCTTTAACCACGGTTTGAGGGGGGTTTTAAAGTTCCTAAGTTTGCTTTAACAAAAACAGTTTTGTATTCATCTGTAGTAATTTTTAAAATTAAATATTTCTCTTAAGATACTGTGCCAATGCTTTAAAGCAGGATTTTCCCCTGAAAGGGGTTGGTGCTTAAAAAGTGTCAGCTGACGGATACACGATTTGGCAATCTCACCTGTCAGTGTGACACGTGTCAAAGCATTTCTTTAGGTATACAGGTTTGCTGACTTCTGGTTTTTAATTAACTCTCTTTCAGGCTCTGGCAGACTTGGTGTGTTCACATATCCAGGCGAATGAGATCTGCTTCCAGCAGTTAACACTCTGCTGTCCGCTCTGCGTGAATCCCGTCTGCAAGGAGACCAAAGTCTTCTTTGCCAAACAACAGCTCTGATGGGTGGTCCAGGAGAGCGTCTGGATTAGGCAGGAAAATTGCCCCAGGGAAGGGGTAATCGCTTGACCGAGCTCTCCTCTTACACACTCACAGGCTGGTACTCTCTGGTGTTAACCTCACGTAACAGGAGAACTTGGCTTGTTTGGTTTATTCTTTTCCTTATGTTTTCTTTGTTTGTGAAGGGTTTGCAGAAAGTAGGGAAGCGAGGACGTTTATCCTGTGAGAGGCGAAAAGATCTTGTTTCATTGGATTTGAATTGGACTTAGCATGAGCCCATAAGTACGCACCAAAAAACTTAAACAAACTAGTTTGTTTCCTATGCAGGGATTTATTTGTTTGCAGTTTTGTTGTGAGTGCTTTCATTTCAGCTTTCCAGGTCAGGCATAAAAGTATTTTTGTCTATGCTTAAGGTAGAGTATAACCAGCGTGATCATCGATTATTGCTTCCAAGAGGGATTATTCAGATGGATTTAAAGATCAAGTGACTTCTAATGCTTTTTAAATAATGTGTATATTATTTTTTTTTAGGAGATAAAGATAAGGCTTTGGTTTGGTTTGTTTTCTCCTGCCAGAAGCTTCCAGTGAAAGCTTAGCTGGGATAGTAGAACGCACAAGACTTGTTTACATTTTCTAGGCAAAACACCCATTATCTGCAAGAAAGGCTCCACATTTGAAGAGCATAAACGAAAAGGAGTGAGCCTGCTGGGGTGACGCTGGATAGCATGCTCAGCTGAAACCCCCATGTGTGTTCCAAACCTGCAACCATCAGCAGCATGTATTGAGTCATGCTGGTCTGTCTTTTAGGCAAAACTTTTTAAGTGATTATTAAAAAGAGCTTTCTCGGGTTCAGTAAGTTTAAAATGCCAGGCTTGCTCTCCAGAAGGTTTATAGACCTGCTCTGTGCACTCTGCTGTGCCGCAGTGCTGTGGGTTTTGTGGGATACCTGTGGAATTCCATAGGTACAGTTGATCTGGCTTAATTGATGGTGGTGTTTAAAGCTGAGATGGTAGGTCAGGATTTACATTGCCGGTGCCCAAGAGCAGGCAGGCACACAGGCTGACAGCTCTGTGCATGTGCACACCTTTGCCAAAGGCCAAATGGTATCCATTTAGGATTTTGGGCCAGGACTATGCACTCACAACCCGGCTAAACTTCTTTGGCTTGGCAGGCATTTGGGTACATTCGGGCTGCCAAATACATTTGTGGTAGTTTATAGAGTGAAAAACCTTTTCAGGGCAGGATTCCCACACCGGGGAGTAGTGCCCAGGTTAGTCATGGGATAAGAGGGGGTTTTCTGGCAGGCTGCTCACCGCACAGCATGCCCGAGCTTGGCACCTGAAGGTGCTGGGTGGTCTCGCACTGGGACCTCTCCCCCGGGGTGGACCGGAAGAGGAGCAGCACTGTGGCTGTTCGGTGGGACTGAGCTTAGCTTAGCCATCACCTCTGAGGGTAGGAATGTTTACTCTAATTAGCACTGAGATGCCAGCGCTTTGGCAGTGCGGGTGTCCTGTAAATCTCCAATTCCACTAACTGCCATGTTTGGGAAGCAGATGCTGTGTTGCTCAGACAGTTTTATTTCCTGACATATGGATGAGGCACAGACAGCTTGATCCTCTGATCCTTCAGGAATTGTTCCAAAAGAAAATGGGCCTCTGTCAGTGTAACGTGGGCTTGTCTCTTTCTGGTGTACGTGGAAAGGATTAAACAGGGGATACTAAAGAAATGCTCAGCAGCCAGTGGGCCAAATACTGCCATGGAGCGACGTCGATCCCACTGTACAGTCTCGGAGAGCCCGTGGCCTCCTACATCTCCAGACCTGATTGATGTGTCTCCACTTCCATACTACATCTTCCAAGCAGGATTGTGGTGAGACAGACTTAATTCCTTCCATGCCAGAACCTCCTGCATCACTGCTGCCCCTTGTTGCTCTGGCAGAAAGAAGTCTTCCTTGACTCTCTGTACATGTGCCTCTTTTGGTGGCAGGGAGCCAGGGCTTCTCCTCTCCCTTCCTTGCTCCGTTCCTGGTCCCTGCTTGCTGCCTTGACAGGAAAAAGGAAGGTGAAGCTGGTTCCTGCCCTTGCTCAGGTGGTTATTGCATGTGTGTGGAAGGGTGACGTTCTCACAGAAAAGCTTGGAATGTCAGAAGTTGTCGGAGATTGAGGGCACGGACCCCGGCATGATGTACACCAAGCGAGATCCTTTATTGTTTTACAGCGTGGGTTTTTATAGACAGATTCGGTAGTTTTCCACAGTCTAAACCCCTCCCAGTGTTTTGCAAAAGCTGAGGCTGATAACTGTAACTTTTGTAAGCTTGGCTCTGCAGTGCCTTACAGTTAGCTTATCAAGCTTGTGACTTGAGCCCCTTTGGTGTCAACATCCTGTATTTTTAATTCCTCATGTATCTTGTGAGAACAAGACCTTCAGCTCTTTGTGCAGGTCGTGAGAACCTGACCTGTCCAGCTGGTCCGCAACATCTCCCCCTTTCTTGTTTTATGCCAGCCACAGGATGCTTGGCCTGCTCTCCCCTCCTGGATGGCCCTCTGATAACAGAGGAGGCCATCCCTCACATCAAGGTCTGGTATGGCATGTGTTCCCACCACTCAATGCCTGCTGGGTTGCAGCCAACAGCGGAGCTAAAAGATCTTCTTGGTGGCAAACACAGAGGCCAACCCAGTCTTGCCCTTGACTGTGGTAGGAGGCGCTTGGCCAGCCCCAGTCCTGTCATCTGGTTGTTAATGCAGAGCTTCACCTGCCTCATCCAGTAACAAATCAGTACCATGGCAAAGCACACAGAGATTTGTATTAGCTGTATGACTGCAATTAAAGGATCGATTAATAACATTTTTCTGATATCATTGTGAAACCAAAACACAGGTAGCTGGTATCATGACAAAGTGGTCAGTATTAATAACAGAATGATTCTGTAAAACAACTATATATTCAGCCCATGCTGACCTATTTTGTATTTCTATAGCGCTTATGCAATCCAAGATACTAAGTGTAGCAAAGGTTATATTACCACTACTGCTAAAATCACACAAACTGTAAGTATTACTACAACAAGACTCATATGTCAGTCAGGGTGAGCATACATTAATAAGAGAAAGATTACATTTCATGGCACTAGCATTTGAAGGAGTTACATAATCAGCATTAGTTTGGTATTGTCTTCTGTAACTGAAGGATTGTCACGCAGTCACTCCAGGTGAAAAGGTCAAGCTCACTACTGGGCAGCATTGATTCACTTTACAGGTGTAATCATCTTGCTGTCGTGGACTGTTTTCCCAATCCTAGTGTATGGAATTATTCATCTTTTCCAATTGCTTCCTGGGGTAATGACATTGCCCAAATGGACCATAATCAAAGGATGAAGATCGTGGTCATGATCCGAATCAGTTGTTTCTGCAAAACAAAACTAGATAATCATAATATCATTCTCAAAGGTAACATTTATGAGCAGGAACATATTCCCATTTTTCCTGTCTGGATCTGATTACTAAACCGGTGTTATCTTTTTCTAGTAGCTATAACTTCTGCTGATTTGGGAGGACCCTTAGGTCCTTCCAGCCATACTTAGCTCCGTTGTTAAAAGCACTAGCAGATCCAAATCCTTTGTCACCTCGTACAGTTGTTATCTGTGGGGCTTGTCCTTTAACCACCTTGGATTTTAGAACAAGTAAAATTTGGGCAATCCTAACTTGTGGCTGAATCAGTAGGTCTTGAATGCCACTATTTAGCAACATAACTTTAATTTCTCCTCGATAATCAACATCAATGACTTCCTCTACTATTTCTGTTCCTTTTTCATTTTGTGGTGTTGCAAAATCCAAAATTTTCTGTTTGGCTGTTGACAATATTTCTCTATGGCCTTGGTGCCACTGTGTTCCTAAAAATTTTACTGTTTGTGCCGATCCTTGGATTTTGAAGTTACCTCTGGTTCAGTTGAACACAGTATAATACAGAATTTAGAGAAATTTTCTTTTGTAACACAGATGGGTAATGTTTCAGTACAAAATTCCACATCTTGACCATGAAACCAATCTGAATTATTCTGTAATGTGCCTAAGGGTGATATCCAGTGTCCCCCGGACTAACGTGTACTTGGGCTTGAGTTAAGGGAGGCACTGTAAGGAGACAGAAAAGCATGCTCAATTGATCAGAAATTATGGCAAAGTAGACCAAAAAATGTGTTTATCACGTTAGGTTCTGGTCCACATTTTCGCATCATACTACTTGCGGTTTCATCAAGCTGTTTAAGTCGACCCCATGTCACGCCATCATATGTCCTCTTGCGCTTGTTGAGGTTGATCCTCAGGCGTTTCATCTGGGAGATTGGATTTGTTGTCATGTCCTTCCAGCTCATAATATGGCTTGATGTGTTGAGCTGGAATCCAACGAAGACCTGAAGGTAACAGAACACAAGCATTCCCTCTTCCCCACGTTAGCACTTCTGCAGGACTTAAATCCTTAATAAATCCTTAAACCACACCTTTGGGTTTTGGGAACTGTCTTACCTTTGTACCAGCTAGTCTATTTTGCTTCACCCCATAACACATCAAGCTGCATAGGTGGTGCCAGCCCTGGGCCCGCGGCACTGCAGGACCGGCTGGGAGGGGGTGGGGATGTGGGTGGAAAGGCTTGTGGTTGGACACGACCCTGGGAAGGGGAAGGGTCTGAGGGGGCTTCCGGCCAAGGGGGCTGGGGGTTTGTTTGATGGTGGGACCTCGTGGCGAGTGGTTGGTGCTCCGGGCAGAGCCAGCATCTTGCCGGGCAGATCAGTCTAGGAGTCGGGGTTTGAAAGTTTTTTTCCTCTCTTACTCTCTTGGCTCCCCAGGCGGTTTCGTGGAGGGTTTGCTCCCTTCGGGTTGGTTTTCTTTCCTTTTTTCCCTTCTTGGGGTGGGATCCTGTATCGTTTGTTCTACCCTCTTCCTCCGTTCCTTAAATTACTCATTAGCACTAGCATTGTTAGTAACTCCCTAAGTTTCATTTATATAATTAAATAGTTCTTATCTCAACTCCTACGGGCTTTTCCTGGTTTGTTCCTCCGACCCTTCCTCACCGGGAGGGGGTGTGGGGGGGGCGGAGTGGTAGAATAGGCTAGTTGTGAAACTATGAGAGTCTACTTTTGGTGCCCAACGTGGGGCCCGAAAGAGTTAAGGAACAGATCATAGAGTGTGATAAGCTCCTGCTTTAAAATGTATCTGTGGCTTCTCAAGACTCTGAGTTGGGGGCTTTTCAAGCTGCTGACCGAACGGCAGGATCTGCTCCCCTATGTGCTAGTAATGATCCTGATTTTTTATGTGTGAGGTGGGCTGAGGGGGCTGGCCAGGCTGTTCTGTGTGCTGCTGATGCTGGCAGGGATACTCTCTCTCTCTCTCTACTTAATCCTATCGGCTCCTTGGTACATCGCGACTTACCTGCTGAAGGTTTTCCACAATTACCCCACTC
This sequence comes from Rhynochetos jubatus, assembly GCA_027574665.1. Classification (NCBI taxonomy): domain Eukaryota; kingdom Metazoa; phylum Chordata; class Aves; order Eurypygiformes; family Rhynochetidae; genus Rhynochetos; species Rhynochetos jubatus. The sequence continues at coordinate 7,547,113 of CM050689.1, read as the reverse complement.
CCTTTCTCCCCTCGGGGACACAGCCAATAGAGGAGAGGTTATTTGGTGCTGGGGGGCATGTGGAAAAACTTTTTCAATTTTTCCCCTCTCCTCTCGGAACAATGGCAAGGGCATATGAGTTTTTTGGAAATTTTTCCTGTGGCTGGGGTGACCTGTGGCTGGGGATCAGCTTGCTAGTGAATGTTTTAGTGGCTTTGGGCAAAGTTAGGGAAATGTTTGGGAGCCCTGCCCCCACCGGTCCTAGTGCCCGAGGCAGATGCAGGGTCTGTGCAGTTACCCGAGCTGCCTTAATGCGCAAGGGGGCAGCACGGAGTCGTGCCGGGACCAAGCTCGTAACTCGAGCCCGCACAGCTCCAGTGCCCGCGGCGGCCCCAGTGTCTGCAGCAGCCCCAGTGTCTGCAGCAGCCCCACTGCCCGCGGCAGTGCCAGGGTGCGTGACGGCTCCAGTGTCTGCAACACAACCCAGCACACCAGCAACAATGCCGCCCGTGCCATCCTCAACACTTGCACCGCAACCTGCCGCATCACCCTCCACTGTGCCTGCATCAATGGCAACGCCTCCTGCTACCACCAATCTGTCTTCTCCCCCAGCCAGCCCACTTTCTGCAGCAGCCTCACTTGCTCAATCTTTTGTGTGTTATTGTCAGGGGCGACCACTCTCTGTGGCCCCAGTCCGGAAAAGGAAATACACACATAAATCAGTCCGCATAGTCGAGGATGGTGAGGTAGCAGGGCCATCCCAATCGACAGAAACTGTCAATCAGGAAATGGGAACAGGGCTAGCTCAAGAGTCGGAGACGGAGGATGAAGCTGTTGTGACCACACGGTCCTTATCCCTGAGGGAGCTACGGGGCATCCGTAGAGACTACAGTCGCTGCCCGGGTGAACATATCATGACCTGGCTGCTCCGCTGCTGGGATAATGGGGCCAGTAGTATGGAGCTAGAGGGGAGAGAGGCTAAACAGCTGGGGTCACTTGCTGGAGAAGGAGGAATTGATAAAGCAATTGGGCGTAAGCCACAAAATGTGAGCCTCTGGAAGCGACTCCTGACCAGTGTAAAGGAAAGGTACCCTTTCAGAGAGAGTGTGCCACAACAGCTACGTAGGTGGACCAGCATGGAGAAAGGCATCCAGTACCTAAGAGAACTAGCGGTACTGGAGATTGTTTACTGAGACCCGAATAACCCACGAGCATCCACTGACCCCGACAAAGTCTACTGCACTCAGCCCATGTGGCAGAAGTTAATGCGGAGTGCACCACCCTCATACTCCAGCGTGCTCTCAATAATAACTTGGAGAGAGGACAAGGCACCAACCGTGGACGAGATGATCCACCGATTCCGAGAGTATGAGGAAAGTCTCTCCTCCCCCATACAGGCCTGTGTCTCTGCTGTGGGGAGACTGTCTAAAGAGCTCAAGGAACTCCGAGAGGAGGTGTTCCGATCCCCACCTCCACGGGCCAGTGTTTCGGTTATAAAGAGCAGGCGCTTCTCTCCTTCAAGGCAGGAATACAACAGATATCCCTCACGGGGTACCCTGTGGTTTTACCTGAGAGACCACAGAGAGGATATGAGGAGGTGGGATGGGAAACCTACCTCTCTCCTGGAACAACAAGTAAATGAACTGAAAGGGAAAAGATCTACTAGTGGGGACACTGCCAGAAAAGTTGCTGCTCCCGTATCTAAATGGGATGAACAAAGTGACATGTCCAATAATCCTTTTCTCCAGGACATGACTGAGGCACGTGAGTATTAGAGGGGCCCTGCCTCCAGCCAGGGTGGAGGAAAGGAACAACTGTGTTTACTGGACTGTATGGATTCGATGGCCTGGCACATCAGAGCCACAGCAGTACAGAGCTCTAGTAGACACGGGTGCACAGTGTACCCTGATGCCATCAAGCTATAGGGGGGTACAGCCCATCAGCATTTCTGGTGTGACTGGGGGCTCTCAACAACTGACTGTGCTGGAGGCTGAAATAAGCCTGACTGGGAAGGAGTGGCAAAAGCACCCCATTGTGACTGGCTCAGATGCCCCATGCATCCTTGGCATAGACTACCTTAAGAGAGGGTACTTTAAGGACCCAAAAGGGTACCAGTGGGCTTTTGGGATAGCTGCTACAGAGACTGATGAAATTGAGCAGCTGTCTGTCCATCTTGCCTGGTCTCTCACAGGACCCTTCTGTTGTGGGATTGCTAAAGGTTGCAGACCAACAGGTGCCAATTGCCACCACAACAGTGCACTGGTGACAGTATCACACTAACAGAGACTCTTTGCTTCCCATCCAGAAGCTGATTCGTCAGCTGGAGAGCCAAGGGGTGATCAGCAAAACCCGCTCACCCTTTAACAGCCCCATCTGGCCAGTGTGTAAGTCTGATGGAGAATGGAGATTGACAGTGGACTATCATGGCCTGAATGAAGTGACACCACCACTGAGTGCTGCTGTGCCAGACATGCTGGAACTCCAATATGAGCTGGAGTCAAAGGCAGCCAAGTGGTATGCCACGATTGACATTGCTAATGCCTTTTTCTCCATTCCTTTGGCAGCAGAGTGCAGGCCACAGTTTGCTTTCACCTGGAGGGGCATCCAATACACCTGGAATCGACTGCCCCAGGGGTGGAAGCACAGCCCTACCATCTGCCATGGACTGATCCAGACTGCACTGGAACAGGGTGCAGCTCCCAAACATCTACAGTACACTGATGACATCATTGTATGGGGCGACACAGCTGGTGAAGTTTTTGAGAAGGGGAAGAATATCATCGAAATTCTGCTGAAAGCTGGTTTTGCTATCAAGCAAAGTAAGGTTAAGGGTCCTGCATGAGAGATTCAATTCCTGGGAGTAAAATGGCAAGATGGACGTCGCCAGATCCCGATGGATGTGATTAACAAAATCACAGCTATGTCCCCACCAACAAGCAAAAAGGAAACTCAGGCTTTCCTAGGCATCGTGGGTTTCTGGCAGATGCATATCCCAAATTACAGTCAAATTGTCAGCCCTCTCTATGAGGTGACCCAGAAGAAAAATGATTTCCAATGGGGCCCTGAGCAGCGAAAAGCCTTTGAACAGATCAAGCAGGAGATTGTGCATGCAGTAGCCCTTGGACCAGTCCGGACAGGGCCAGAAGTAAAGAATGTGCTCTACACCGCAGCTGGGGAGAATGGCCCCACCTGGAGTCTCTGGCAGAAAGATCCAGGGGAGACCCGAGGTCGTCCCCTTGGATTTTGGAGTTGGGGATATAGAGGATCTGAGGTCCACTACACTCCAACCGAAAAAGAGATAGTCAGCTTATGAGGGAATCCGATCTGCCTCAGAAGTGGTTGGAACTGAAGCACAGCTCCTTCTGGCACCTCGACTGCCAGTGCTGGGCTGGATGTTCAAAGGCAGAGTCTCCTCCACTCATCATGCCACCGATGCTACATGGAGTAAGTGGGCTGCCCTGATCACACAACGATCCTGTATAGGGAACCCCAGTCGCCCAGGAATCCTAGAAGTGATCATGGACTGGCCGGAGGGCAAAGACTTTGGGATGTCACCAGAGGAGGAGGTGACACGGGCTGAAGAAGCCCCTTTGTATAATCAGTTGCCAGAAGACGAGAAGCAATATGCCCTGTTTACTGATGGGTCCTGCCGCATTGTAGGGAAACATCGGAGGTGGAAAGCTGCTGTGTGGAGTCCCACCTGACAAGTTGCAGAGACTGCAGAAGGCCAAGGGGAATCCAGTCAGTTTGCAGAGGTAAAGGCCATCCAGCTGGCTTTGGACATTGCTCAACGAGAGAAATGGCCAGTGCTTTATCTCTACACTGACTCCTGGATGGTGGCAAATGCTCTCTGGGGGTGGCTGCAGCAGTGGAAACAGAGCAACTGGCAGCACCGAGGCAAACCCATCTGGGCTGCCACGCTATGGCAGGACATTGCTTCCCGTCTAGACAACCTGGTCGTCAAGGTGCGTCATGTCGATGCCCACATGCCCAAAAACCGAGCCACTGAAGAACACCAGCACAATCAGCAGGTAGACCAGGCTGCTAAGATTGCAGTGGCTCAGGTGGATCTGGACTGGCAACATAAAGGTAAGCTGTTCATGGCTAGGTGGGCCCATGACACCTCGGGCCACCAGGGGAGAGATGCCACGTACAGGTGGGCTCGTGACCGAGGGGTGGATTTGACCATAGACACAATTGCTGAGGTTATCCATGAATGTGAGACGTCCTGCCATCAAACAAGCCAAGAGGGTAAAGCCTCTTTGGTATGGGGGGCGATGGCTGAAATACAAGTATGGGCAGGCCTGGCAGGTTGACTATATCACCCTCCCCAAGACCCGCCAGGGTAAGTGCCATGTCCTCACAATGGTGGAGGCAACCACGGGGTGGCTAGAAACATATCCAGTGTCCCATGCCACTGCCCGAAATACTATCTTGGGCCTTGAAAGGCAAGTCCTGTGGCGACACGGCACCCCGGAAAAAATTGAATCAGATAACAGGACTCATTTCCGAAATAGCCTCGTAGATGCTTGGGCTGAGGAACATGGAATTGAGTGGGTGTACCACATCCCCTACCATGCACCTGCCTCAGGGAAGGTCGAGTGGTGCAATGGGCTGCTAAAGACCACCCTGAGAGCAATGGGGGGTGGAACACTCAGGAATTGGGATGCCAACTTGGCAAAGGCCACGTGGTTAGTTAATACCAGGGGATCCGTCAATCGAGCTGGCCCTGCACACTCAAACCCTCTACGGACAGTAGAAGGAGATAAGGTCCCTGTAGTACATACTAGAAGCATGCTGGGGAAAACGGTTTGGGTTACTCCCACCTTGGGCAAAGGCAAACCCATCCGTGGGGTTGCTTTTGCTCAAGGACCTGGGTGCACTTGGTGGGTAATGAGAGAAGATGGGGAAGTCCGCTGTGTGCCTCAGGGGGATTTGATTCTGGGAGAAAGCAGCCCATAATTACATGAGGGACATGAATTGCTGCCACTAACCCCTGTTTTTGAGCTTCATGTTACAGGCACCCGCTCTGGCAGAAAACCACCCCACCCTACAGAGGTCCAGCCTCGCCAGGAGCACAGCAGTGACCTGACCTGAGCTGGCTTCGGTGCCCAACGATCCCACACAACCCTTCTGCCTTTGCCTGTCCTGAGTGACCCCACACCGGATGGAATCTGAAGTCATGGACTAATGGATAGTTTGCCAAGATGGTCCATAGACTAAGGGAATGATATCCGTGTGGGATGGGATGGGAAAGGGGAAGCGGGCTGATGGGAGATTATGGAATACTGTGGGAGGTGAGCTTGATGTGGATGTCGTGAATCAAAAGGGGTGGATTAGTGTCTTAGCTTTGCACCAGCTAGTCTATGTTTTGCTTCACCCCATAACACATCAAGCTGCATAGGTAGTGCCAGCCCAGGACCTGTGGCACGGCAGGACTGGCGAGGAGGGGGTGGGGATGTGGGTGGAAAGGCTTGTGGTTGGACACGACCCTGGGAAAGGGAAGGGTCTGAGGGGGCTTCCGGCCAAGGGGGCTGGGGGTTTGTTTGTTGTGGGACCTCGTGGCGAGTGGTTGGTGCTCCGGGCAGAGCCAGCGTCTTGCCAGGCAGATCGGTCTGGGAGTCGGGGTTTGAAAGTTTTTTTCCTCTCTTTTCCCCCCCGGCCCCTGGGCGGTTTCGTGGAGGGTTTGCTCCCTTCGGGTGGGTTTTCTTTCCTTTTTTCCCTTCTTGGGGTGGGATCCTGCATCATTTGTTCTACCCTCTTCCTCCGTTCCTTAAATTACTCATTAGCACTAGCATTGTTAGTAACTCCCTAAGTTTCATTTATATAATTAAATAGTTCTTATCTCAACTCCTACGGGCTTTTCCTGGTTTGTTTCTCTGACCCTTCCTCACCCGGAGTAGGTGTGGGTGTGGGGGGCGGAGTGGTAGAGTCAGCTAGTTGTGAAACTACGACAGGTATATCCTCCCACTCTCCTCCAGGAAAACCTGCATGCTTGGCCACCTCTCTGAAATGCCTATATACTAATGCACGCAGTATGGGGAACAAGCAGGAGGAACTAGAGATCTGCGTGCGCTCTCAGGACCATGACATCATCGCAATTACTGAGACATGGTGGGACAGCTCACATGACTGGAACACTGTCATGGATGGCTATGTCCTTTTTAGGAAAGACAGGTCAGGTGAGGTGGTGGAGTTGCTCTTTATGTGAGAGAGCAACTGGAATGTATTGAGCCTTCCCTGGGGGTGGATGAAGAGCAAGTTGAATGCTTGTGGGTAAGGATCAAGGGGCAGACTAATATGGGAGACACTGTTGTGGGTGTTTACTACAGGCCACCTGATCAGGATGAGGAAGCTGATGAGGCCTTCTACAGGCAGCTGGAATTAGCCTCACAATCACAGGCTCTGGTTGTCATGGGGGACTTCAATTACCCTGACATTTGCTGGAAAAGCTACACAGCCAGGCATGCGCAGTCCAGGAGGTTCCTCCAGTGCATTGATAATAACTTCTTGACGCAGATGGTGGAGGAGCCGACAAGGAGAGGAGTAGTGCTGGACCTTGTACTGATGAACAAGGAGGGACTTGTTGAGGATGTGAAGGTAGGGGGCAGCCTTGGATGTAGTGACCATGAGATGGTGGAGTTCAGGATCATATGCAGCAGGCACAGAGCCACAAGCAGGATCACTGCCTTAGACTTCAGCAGGGCTAACTTTGGCCTCTTCAAGGACGTGCTTGGAGAAGTCCTGTGGGATAGGGCTCTAGATGGTAGGCGGGTGTCGTGGTTTAACCCCGGCTAGCAAAATACCACAAAGCCGTTCTCAGAAATCCCCCTCCCCTCCTCCAGTGGAGGGGAAGAATCGGAGGAAAAAGAAATAAGGAAGCTCGTAAAGTTGAGATAAGAATAATTTACTAATTAAATCTAAATCAATATATACAGATACTACTAATAATAAATAACTAAAATAGTAGACAATGAAACATATAGTACAATATATACAATATGATACCATTTCCCACCATCCACTAACCAATGCACACCCAGATGTTGAGAGTCCGAGACCCACAGCCCGAGAGCTGCAGCCTGAAGGCCAGAGCCCGGGAGCTAACGCAGCAGATTCCGAGCAAACCTTATCACTGATAACGTGGCCAGAAAACTCAAAACAACCCACCAGCTCCCACACGAAGGAGCCAGCACAGGAGTTGGCAAAGCAGCTAACGCAGGAGCATTAGCAGGTTGCCCGGAGAGATGAGCAAGGGAGTAAGGGAGAGAGAGAAGGGAAGAGTAATGGCTACCGGACCCTTTTCCCCACCCAAAGAGACCAGAACATGACGTACTATGGAATGAAATACTTCCTTGGTTAGTCTGGGTCAGCTACAGTATCCGAAGCGGACAAAAGACCTTGAGTTCAGTACAGGCCATCCCCAGCACCAGCTGAGGCCTTATCAATGTTTTCACTTACTGTCCAGCAACAGAGTTCCCTGGCAACCAGAGTAAAGGGAGTTAACCCTTTCCTGACTGAACCCAGCACAGGGGGCCCAAGAGAGCTGGTTAATCTTCAAGCACCATTTCCTCCAAGCTCAAGACCTAAGCATCCCGAAGAGTAAGAATTCAAGTAAGAGAGCTAGGAGACCTGCATGGATGAGCAGAGAGTTAATGAATAAACTTAAGCAGGAAAAGGAAGTATATAGAACATGGAAGAAGGGGCTGACCCCTTGGGAGGAATACAAAAATGTTGTCAGAGGATGTAGGGTTGCGATAAGGAAAGCTAAGGCCTCCTTAGAACTGAACCTGGCAAGGGAGGTCAAGGAAAACAAGAAAGGCTTTTTCAAGTACACTGGAGGAAAAAAGAAAACCAGAGGAAATGTTGGCTCACTGCTAAATGAAGTGGTGTGCTGGGTTCAGTCAGGAAAAAATTTTAACTCCCTTTACTGTGGTTGTTAAAAAGCAGTACTGATAAGGACTCAGCTGGTGCTGGGGAGGGCCTGTAATTCAAGGTCTTTTCTCTGCTTTTGATACGATAGCTAACCCAAACTGACCAAGGAAGTATTTCATTCCATAGTACGTAATGTTCCGGGTCTCTTCAGCAGGGAAGGGGTCTGGTAGCCATTACTCTTCCCATTACTCTCTCCCTTACTCCCGTGCTCATCTATTCCCGGGCACTTGCTAACCCTACCTGTGTTAGCTGCTTTGCTAACTCCTGTGCTGTCTCATTTGTGTGGGAGTTGATGGGTTGTTTAGAGTTCCTGGCCGTGCTATCACTGATAGGGTTAATTCGGAATCTGCTGCATTAGCTCCTGGGCTTCAGCCCTCAGACTGTGATTGCTCTCGGTCTGTGGTTCTCGGGCTCTCTGGGTCTGACTCTCAGTACTCAACATCTGGGTGTGCATTGGTCAGTGGATGGTGATGTATATGTTGTATTATATGTTTTATTTTCTACTATTTTAATTATTTATTATTAGTAGTATCTCTACATACTGATTTAGATTTAAGTAGTAAATATTTCTTATCTCAATTTTATGAGCTTGCTGTTTCTTTTTCCTCCGATTCTTCCCCTCTGTTGGAGGAGGGGAGGGGGGATTTGTGAGAGCGGCTTTGTGGTATTTTGCTAGCCGGAGTTAAACCATGACAAGTGGGTGCCCTGGTGACCAAGGATATGGAGAAGGCAGAGTTACTGAATGCCACCTTTGCCTCGGTCATGAGGAAAGTCAGAGGAAGTCACGAGAAAGGAAGATTTTGCCTCAGTTGAAGAGGACTGGGTTAGAGATCCATTAAGCAAACTGAACATCCACAAGTCCATGGGCCCTGATGGGATGCACCCACGAGTGCTGAGGGAGCTGGCAGAAGTCATTGCTAGGCCACTCTCCATAATCTTTGAAAAGTCCTGGAGAACAGGAGAGGTGCCTGAGGACTGGAGGAAAGGCAGTGTTACTCCAATCTTCAAAAAAGGCAAGAAGGAGAACCTGGGTAACTATAGACTGGTCAGCCTCACCTCCATCCCTGGAAAGATGATGGAACAGCTTGTTCTTGGTGACACCTCAAAGCATGTTGAGGAAAGGAATCTAATCACAAGTAGTCAGCATGGATTCAACAAGGGGAAGTCATGCTTGACCAATCTGATAGCTTTTTATGATGGCATCACTAGATGGATAGACAAGGGGAAGGCAGTGGGTATGGTCTACCTTGACTTCAGCAAAGCTTTTGACACAGTCTCCCATGGCATCCTCATAGACAAGCTTAGGAAGTATGGACTGGACCATTGGGTGGTGAGGTGGATTGGGAACTGGCTGGAGGAAAGAGCTCAGAGAGTTGTGGTCAATGGGGCAGGGTCTAGTTGGAGGCCTGTGGCACCCCCAGGGGTCCATGCTGGATCCAGCATTATTGAATATATTCATCAATGACCTGGATGAAGGGCTAGAATGTACCCTCAGCAAGTTTGCTGATGATACCAAAGTGGGAGGAGTGACTGCCATGCCAGAAGGCTGTGCTGCCATCCAGCGTGACCTGGACAGGCTGGAGAGCTGGGCGGGGAGAAGTCAAATGCAATTCAATAAGGGCAAGTGTGCAGTGCTGCATCTGGGGAAGAACAACCCCATGTTCCAGTGCAGGTTGGGAGCTCTTTTGTTGGAGGGCAGCTCTGGGGAAAAGGACCTTGGAGTCCTGGTGGACAACAGGATGACCATGAGCCAGCAGTGTGCCCTCGCTGCCAAAAAGGCCAATGGCATCCTGGGATGCATTAAGAAGAGTGTGGCCAGCAGGTCAAGGGAAGTTATCCTCCCCCTCTACTCTGTGCTGGTGAGGCCTCACCTGGAGTACTGTGTCCTCAGTTCCAGAAGGACAAGGAACTACTGGAGAGGGTCCAGCGCAGGGCCACTAAGATGATGAAGGGCCTGGAGCACCTTCCATATGAGTTAAGGCAGAGAGAGCTGGGTCTGTTTAGCTTGGAGAAGAGGAGGCTGAGGGGGGATCTTATCAATGCTTATAAATATCTAAAGGGTGGGTGTCAGGAGGATGGGGCCAGGCTCTTCTCAGTGGTGTCCAGTGACAGGACTAGGGGCAATGGCCATAAACTGGAAAACAGAAGGTTCAACCTGAACGTGAGGAAACACTTCTTCACTGTGAGGGTGACAGAGCACTGGAAAAGGCTGCCCAGAGAGATGGTGGAGTCTCCTTCTCTGGAGACTTTCAAAAGCTGCCTGGACTTGTTCCTGTGTGATCTGCTCTAGGTGATCCTGCTCTGGCAGGGGGTTGGACTAGACGATCTCTAGAGGTCCCTTCCAACCCCTAACACTCTGTGAATCTGTGTATTGTTTCTTCAATGTTTGATTCATCCGTTCCACCTTTCTAGAGGAGGAGGGATGTCATGGGGTATGGAATTCCCATCTTTTCCCCAGAGTTCTCATTCAGCCTGTGATGTAAAATGACTTCCTTAGTCAGAATCTGTATTCTCTACAATCCCATATCTGGGGATAATGTGTTCCAAAAGCACCTTTATCACTATATTAGCAGTTGCTGACACTGAGGGGAATGCTTCCACCCACCCCGTTAGGTGGTCTACTACTGCCAGCAGATATTTGAATCTCCCGACCTTAGGTAACTCCATAAAATCTACTTGAATACTCTGAAAAGGTCAAAGTCCAGGCTCTCGCCCACCCAAAGTTTTTTTCCGTATTGCTTTCTTATTGATCATTTGCTATATCACACAGCTGTTACATACTTGCTTAGCTATGGTGTATAGCCCTACACATATGTATCTTCTTAGTACAGCATCACACATTGCCTGTACTCCCCAATGACTTTCTTGATGTAGCACAGCCAAAATTTCTCTCATTATTTGTTTATTTATCATCTCCCTACCATCAGGGAGAAACCATTTTCCTCCTGATTCATTTGCTCCTAACTCCTTAAAGGCAAATATCTCTTTTTCACTAAATATTTGTCTTTCAGGGAGACTTTTTACTTCAGGTGCAAAAAGAAATTTCACTTCCAGTTGTAACACTGCCTCTTTAGCCTTTTCATCTGCCAATCTGTTTCCCCATTCTTCTAAAGAATTTCCTTTCTGGTGTCCCCTTACATGTACAACAGCAATTTCTTCAGGTAATACCAAACACTTCCTCTTCCCTTTTTAGCTTGTGGCACTCCCATTTAAAATGGCCTGTTTGCCCACACTTAAAACACCTCCTCTGCTTTGGTCCCTGTTGTTGCTGGGGAAAGAAGGGTTGCCGTACAAATCTCTGATTCCTATCCCCTCCTCCCCTTTGATTCCATCCTTGGAAACTCCTTGTTTGCTGAGTTTCCGGTCTCTGTTTTACTACTTGATATACTGCAGAGACCATAAGTTTTACTTTCTGTTTCTACTTCTCTTCTTCCCATCTAACATAGACCTTCTGAGCTTCCCTCAAAAGATTCTCTATGGGCTGTTCATTCCACCCTTCTATCTTCTGAAGTTTTTTCTGTATATCTGGCCATGCCTTAGTTAAGAAAATAAATTTCATAGAATCATAGAATGGTTAGGGTTGGAAGGGACCTTAAAGATCATCTAGTTCCAACACCCCTGCCATGGGCAGGGACACCCTCCACTAGACCAGGTTGCTCAAAGCGTCATCCAGCCTGGCCTTGAAGACACACAGGGATGGGACATCCACAGCTTCTCTGGGCAACCTGTTCCAGTGCTTCACCACCCTCTCCGGGAAGAACTTCTTCCTGATATCTAATCTAAATCTCCCTGCTTTCAGTTTAAACCCATTACCCCTTGTCCTGTCACTACAGGCCCTTGTAAAAAGTCCCCCCCCAGCTTCCTTGTAGGCCCCCTTCAGGTACTGGAAGGCTGCAATAAGGTCTCCCCAAAGCCTTCTCTTCTCCAGGCTGAACAAGCCCAATTCTCTCAGCCTTTCTTCATAGGAGAGGTGCTCCAGTCCTCTGATCATCTTCGTGGCCTCCTCTGGACTTATTCCAACTGGTCTATATCCTTCTTATGCTGAGGACTCCAGAGCTGGATGCAGTACTCCAGGTGGGGTCTTACAAGAGCAGAGTAGAGGGAGAGAATCACCTCCCTCAACCTGGTGGCCACACTTGTGATACAGCCCAGGATATGATTGGCTTTCTGGGCCGCCAGCACACACTGCCGGCTCATGTTCAGCTTCTCATCCACCAGTACCCCCAGGTCCTTCTCCTCAGGGCTGCTCTCTATCCATTCTCCACCCAGCCTGTACTTGTGCTTGGGATTACCCTGACCCATGTGCAGGACCTTGCACTTGGCCTTGTTGAACTTCATGAAGTTGGCACAGGCCCACCTCTCCAGCCTGTCCAGGTCCCTCTGGATGGCATCCCTTCCCTCCAGCATGTCGACCGCACCACCCAGCTTGGTGTCGTCAGCAAACTTGCTGAGGGTGCGCTCGATGCCATCGTCCATGTCACTGACGAAGATGTTGAACAGGACCGGTTCCAGCACCGACCCCTGTGGAACGCTGCTTGTTACTGGTCTCCACTCAGACATTGAGCCATTGACCACAACTCTCTGAGTGCGACCAGCCAGCCAGTTCCTTATCCATTGAGCGGTCCATCGGTCAAATCCATGCCTCTCCCATTTAGAGACAAGGATGTCGTGTGGGACTGTCACGAAAGGGGGACTATGCTGAGTGGTTTAGGCCACTTAAAAGATCAGCGTCACAAATATCAGGGGAAAAGCTAATATTTTTAATATGAATATGTGAGAAACGTGACTTAACAGAATTCGATGGCAAGGTCCCCTCTACTACTTATTCAACACGGAAAAGCATACAAAGGCAAAATCAAATTAGCAATGGATTAAAATAGTTTGTAAATGACTTAAAAATTAAAATTATTTACAGAGTCAGGGAAATCAAGGCAGGATTGGATTGTTGTGATATGGATTAGGGAAAAGGGGCAAGGAAATGCCTCCCGTTCGGTCACGAGGTTCAGAGTGGACTCCCTTGCTTTCTAAACTCCTTGAGAGAGAAGTCTAGGTGCGGCTGATTCCACCCCTAGTCCCAGACCTGGTCAACAGTTTATGCCTAAGGAAGTGGGGAAAGGATCAGAGTGTGTGGAGTTTTGTGCTTGGTGTGAAACTTGGCGATAGCAGCAACAATCCAAAGTTCCTTAACACTATTCAGATATGCCACACAATTAGATTATACAGTTACTCAGCAGGACTTAACTTTCAACAAATCAGTACAGTAACTTAATCAAAGGCTTAACAAGGTTATCAACATAAAGTTGCATGCATACACTCACACAGACAGATATAGAAATAGAGATAGATATACGTACATTTGTATGGAGGTACCTGTTAAAATTTCCCCTTGAGTTCAGTGAAAATATTCACATCGGATGTCAGTGCATCTCTCAACGGGTAAAGAGTTGAGCCTCAAGGAGAGTTTTTCAGCCCAGGTTGTGTTGACTGTTCTCTGATTTCACAAACTTGAGAGTTTGCGAACTCTGAGAGGCGTCCCACTCAGAGGGAGATGCTGGGCACAGCCCACTTCAGTCCAGGAGAGCTCAAAGGGTCATCCTTGGAACCGCTATTTATAGGGTTGCGAGATAATTGTCTTTAGGCATAAACAATTGTACATCCTAGCCTTAATTGGGGCAGGTGGTCATTGGAATTCCCAGCTGGTACCGATCTATCCAGACTGTGATAAGGTTCAAGGCTGGCAGGGGATGAATTATTTCACTCTCATCCCCCACTGTAACCAGGCAACTGACCCCTAGCATGGCTATTCCCCACCTTGGCAGTGCAAGAGTGTTTAGATATGATAAGGGGTGCTTAACCACCAAACTCCCTGCACAATGGCTAAGGGTTGACAGGAATCTCCAAGGCCATAAAACTTTCCAGGAGTGAAGAGGGGAAGAAATGCACCACCACAGGGATGGTGTCAAATGCTTTGCACAAGCCTAGGTAGATGACATTGGTTGCCCATCTTTTATCCACCAAGGTCGTGACCCCATGATAGAAGGCCACCAAATTTGTCAAGCATGATCTGCCCTTGGTGAAGCCATGTTGGCTGTCACCAATCACCTCCTCATTCTCCATGTGCCTCAGCATGTTTTCCAGGAGGATCTGCTCCATGATCTTGCCAGGCACAGAGGTGAGACTGACTGGCCTGTAGTTTCCTGGGTCCTCCTTTTTCCCTTTTTAAAGATGGGGGTTATGTTTCCCCTTTTCCAGGCAATGGGAACTTTACCAGTCTGCCACAACTTCTCGAATATGATGGATAGAGGTTTCGCAGCCTCATCCACCAGTTCTTTCAGGACGCATGGATATATTCTATCAGGTCCCATGGACTTGTGCACCTTCAGGTTCCTGAGGTGTTCCCAAACCTGATCCTCACTGACCATGGGTGGCTCTCCATTCTCCCAGTCCCTGCCCTTGTCTTCCTTGACTCTGGGGGTATGGCTTGCGCCCTTGCCAGTGAAGACCGAGGCAAAAAAAGCATAGAGTACCTCGGTCTTCTCCATGTCCTGGTAAGCCAGCTCTCCTGTTTCCTTCCACAGAGGGCCCACATTTTCCCCGATCTTCCTTTATTTCCCAATGTACCTATGGAAGCCCTTCTTGTTGGCCTTGAGGTCCCCTTCGCCAGGTTTAATTCTGTCAGGGCTTTGGCTTTCTTAACCTGATCTCTGACCTCTCAGACAACTTCCCTGTACTCGTCCCAGGTTACCTGTCCTTGCTTCCACCCTCTGGAGGCTTCTTTTTTTTGTTTTACTTTGTCCAGGAGCTGCTTGTTCATCCACGCAGGCCTCTGGGCACTTTTACCCGACTTCCTCTTCATTGGGATGCATCGCTCCTGAGCTTGGAGGAGAAGGTCCTTGAATACTTGACAGCTTTCTTGGGCCCCTCTTCCCTCCAGGGCTTCATCCCATGGAACCTTTCCAATCAGTTCCCTGAAGAGGCCAAAGTCTGCTCTCCTGAAGTCCAGGGTAGCGAGCCTGCTGTGTGCCCTCCTCGCCTCCTTAAGGATCTCAAACACCACTCCTAGTCGCTGCAGCCAAGGCTGCCCTTGAGCTTCACATTCCCCACCAGCCCCTCCCTATTGGTGAGAACAAGGTCCAGCATGGCACCCCTCCTCATTGGCTCCTCTATCACTTGGAGAAGGAAGATGTCATCAACGCATTCCAGGAACCTCCTGGCTTGCTTGTGCCCTGCCGTGTTGTTCCTCCAACAGATATCGGGGTGGTTGGAGTCCCCCATGAGGACCAGGGTTTGTGACTGTGAGGCTGTTGCTATCTGCTTGTAGAGGGCCTCATCCACTTGCTCGTCCTGGCCAGGTGGTCTGTAGCAAACTCCGACTGCCGTATCCCTTCTTCCTGCTGATGCCGTGACGTAAAGATTCAACTCAACAATCGGAGTTGTTAAACAGGTATTCTTTATTGCAGCGCTGGACACACTGGGGATCCCTCCACCAAAAGTGTGTACCTGTCATCACATTCGCAAAGGTTTTGTTCCCTTTTCATACATGCTTATTCATTTATTTCCAGAAAGGGAGGGAATATTATAATTTTTCCTGGAACTCATTTGCCTACGTCCCCTCCTCCCAGCACATGTGCACTGCTTCCTGGCGGTGGTCTTTTGGAGTCTTTTGATGAAGGCTCCGAGTCTTCTTCACAAACAAACTTTCAACCTTTTCTTCTCCTTGGCTCTTGCATAAATAAAATCCAGCTTGGGTCAGTCCCTTTTGCCTGCCTTGCAGCTCAGCTTATCTTTGTGGTTTAGGAGACATGCCTTACGTGCAAAGTTCCTCATAAATTTAAACAATAGATCAGCTACTTAGAACAATATGTGACTTGAGGCTAAAGAGCAGTAATCATTTACATTCTTAATTCCCCTCCTTTTCATTTACCTTGCAAATTCTTTTGCAACATCTCATAACCTTGATATTGGTTAATTGACAGGCTTGCCCACATATGTACATAAGTCTAACGAACATCCTAAAAGACAACAAACTAGGATAATTATAAGCAAAATCATAATCACATTTTGCAAAAGCGATGCGAGCCATCCGGAGAGGGAGAATCCAAGTTTTTGTAATAGTGTATTGCACCAATTATGTTCAAAAGATTCTCTAATTCCCCTAGTTTGTTGAGCTACTTCTTTGATTTTATTTTACTGTTAAGATCTGCTGTGCCATTCAGGATATGGATGCAACATGTGTCATTTTGTAAATCTAAATATCCGCATACTCCATGTTCTTTTAAAAATATAAATCTAATGATAACCCATTTTACACTGTCATCTGGGAAACTGCTTGTAATTGATTGTTTAAATCCTCAAACCCTTTCCACGTAGCATTTGCTAAACTTTCTACTTGAAATGTTAAATTGATAAGTTCCATTTTATTCTTGAAGGTAGAGTATCCCGGAGCAAAGATGCCTTCAATTACCCATCCTACTTTCATGGCGGTAGTAGGGCCCTGCAGCTCACTGGCCTCTCATTTCTTTGTTTGAGCTTAACCCAAGTTGGGGCCGTAATGGCTCATTTCCTCAGTGGGCATAACGTTAACATACCTAACGTCCACTGCAGTATTGGTTTTTGAAGTGGGGTGTGGGTATACCACTCTCCAGCAGAATTTAACCATACCATTGCTCTCAAGCTCTCAACTACATCATGGGAACAGTCAAGGTTTGGCCATGTATCATTATTTGTTAACCACCTCCAAGTGTCCTGTAATTGTGTGGTGAGATTTCTACATACACATCCCCACCTTAAAACTTTGCCACAGGGTATATTCTTTGAATCTCATCATCATAAGATGAACAATTATATACTTTTGTACAATTCCACTTTGGGTTTCTCCTTTCAGCTTTCCTCATTCTATTGATGTTCCCATATAAAATTTTGGTCCAATTGGTATCATTGGATCCTCCCTTCTGTCCGGTCAGTTCTATACACCATTTTACCTCCTCCACATATTTCCATTTTCCTGATTGGGGTTCTTCCCATGGATGTGGAATTTGACAGCCCCATGGGGTCAGAGCACATTCATTACTAGTATTAGTGCCATAATTTTTGGATGGGGGCCTATAGGTTATCTCTCAGGCCCATGGGGTAAGAGGTTTGGTTACATTGCATCCATTAAGGTCAATTGTTCCATTGGTCACCTTGTAGTTAAGGGAATAATTCCCTTCTAGGTTGGTCCACTTCAAAGAGGTAATATTTTGCGAGTTTCTCCACATCTGTTCCCGTATACAAGTGAGGTCGGTTGTTAATCCTCCCCAAGGCACTGGGTTTTCTGCTGGCTGTGGAAAGGGTAAACAACCAGTAATGGAGGAAAGATTGTGCTATTTACCAAAACCTGGTAATAATTTTAACACTAGGTTATTTTTAAGTCCACCCACAGGTCCAGTAATTAAAATCAAAACAATCATTGTTGCTTCAGTCGCAGCCTTGTAGGACCCTCTTCGGTTACTGTCCATGGTGATGGCGCCTTTACGCGCGAACAGTGAATCCAAGCTGGTCGTTCCTTTATCTTGACAGCAGTGAAGGTGGTTAATAGTACTTGATAAGGTCCATTCCACTTCTCTTCTAGGGGGTCTCCTGAAAAATTCTTAACAAATATCCAATCTCCTGGATTAAAAGGATGAATGGGATCGTCTAGTCCCTTTACTCTAGTTCCCATAACAGTTTAATTGATTTGCTGTAATTGTTTACCTAGCATAATCAAATATTGTTTTAGATGGGCATTTCCTATCTGACTCAAATCTCCTTCACCATCCCGAACCTGGTAGGGTCTGCCATATAAAATTTCAAAAGGACTTAAGTTTTCTTTGCTTCGTGGTTTAGTTCAAATGCGAAGCAAAGCTATGGGTAAAGCGTGATACCAGTACAAATTAGTTTCCTGACAAATTTTGGCAACTTGCTGTTTGATCATGTGGTTCATTTTCTCTACTTGTCCACTTGCTTGAGGGCGATTAGGGGTATGCAATTGCCACTCAATGTTTAAAAATTTACTAACCTGTTGCACTATCTCGGCAGTGAAGTGAGTCCCTCTATCTGATGATATATCCACTGGAACTTCTAATCGAGGAATAATCTCATTCAATAATATTTTAACTACTTCTCTAGCTTTGGTCCTGCAAGGAAAGGCTTCTAGCCACCCCAAAAAGGTATCACAGTAAGCACCAGTAGATATCGGTACCCCCCTTTTCTAGGGAGTTCTGAATAATCTATTTGCCATGATCCTCCCGGTGCCTGTCCCTTACTAATAGTTCCTAGCTGAGGCCTTGTTCCAGTATTCTGGTTGTTTCTTAAACAGATTTCACATTGTCTACTCACCTGTCTAATAGTAGTATACAAGTTTGCTCCTACCCAATTTTGACTCAGATACTGATTCACAAATTCACAGAGTGTTAGGGGTTGGAAGGGACCTCTAGAGATCGTCTAGTCCAACCCCCTGCCAGAGCAGGATCACCTAGAGCAGATCACACAGGAACAAGTCCAGGCAGCTTTTGAAAGTCTCCAGAGAAGGAGACTCCACCATCTCTCTGGGCAGCCTTTTCCAGTGCTCTGTCACCCTCACAGTGAAGAAGTGTTTCCTCACGTTCAGGTTGAACCTGCTGTTTTCCAGTTTATGGCCATTGCCCCTAGTCCTGTCACTGGACACCACTGAGAAGAGCCTGGCCCCATCCTCCTGACACCCACCCTTTAGATATTTATAAGCATTGATAAGATCCCCCCTCAGCCTCCTCTTCTCCAAGCTAAACAGACCCAGCTCTCTCAGCCTTAACTCATATGGAAGGTGCTCCAGGCCCTTCATCATCTTAGTGGCCCTGCGCTGGACCCTCTCCAGTAGTTCCTTGTCCTTCTGGAACTGAGGACACAGTACTCCAGGTGAGGCCTCACCAGCACAGAGTAGAGGGGGAGGATAACTTCCCTCGACCTGCTGGCCACACTCTTCTTAATGCATCCCAGGATGCCATTGGCCTCCTTGGCCCCAAGGGCACACTGTTGGCTCATGGTCATCCTGTTGTCCACCAGGACTCCAAGGTCCTTTTCCCCAGAGCTGCCCTCCAACAAAAGAGCCCCCAACCTGTACTGGAACATGGGGTTGTTCTTCCCCAGATGCAGCACTGCACACTTGCCCTTATTGAATTGCATTAGATTTCTCCCCGCCCAGCTCTCCAGCCTGTCCAGGTCACGCTGGATGGCAGCACAGCCTTCTGGCATGGCAGTCACTCCTCCCAGTTTGATATCATAAAGATGATAAAGGGCATCTGGTCCCCAATGTGTTTTATTGTGTTCCTCCGTTTCAAATTTCCACATCACAAAGGAGGGTATTACTAACCCGTTATCTTTTATCTGTGCTATTCCCGAGGGTAATACCTTTCCTCTTAATTTTTGAATTAATTCTCTGTCTTCCCTAGAGTAGTTAATGTTCTTTCTTTCCCTAATGACCATATTTTCCTTTTCCGGAATCAGAGCAGCTATGGTGAATTTAGGATCTTTTTCTGCCACTTCTTTGGCCTCATAATCAGCCATTCTGTTTCCTATTTCTGGATCAGTGTCACCCCTTGAGTGCCCTTTACAGTGCATGATTGCAACCTTAGATGGCAATTGTACGGCTTCCAACAGTTGCAAGATTTCAGGTGCATTTTTAATCTTGTTTCCTTGAGTAGTCAAAATCCACGTTCTTTCCATATTGCTCCATGTGCGTGTACTACCCCAAAAGCATATTTTGAATTCTTTTTCCTGCCGCCAATTCTAGGGCTCTCGTTAAAGCTATAATCTCAGCTTTCTGAGCCGATGTTCCTGCCAGAAGAGGGCGCCACTCGATTACCTTATCCGTGGTAGTTACCGCATAACCACCTTTGCGAATTCCTTGGTGGACGAAACTGCTCCCATCTACATAGCAAGACTCTTGTGCATCTTCAAGAGGGTTCTCTTTCAAGTCTGATCGGCTTGCATATACGGCTTCTATAGTTTCAAGACAGTCATGTACAAGCGGCTCCCCTGTTTCAACACTAAGAAAAGAAGCTGGGTTCACGTCAGTCACTTCAATTTCGAGGTCGTCTGACTCAATTAATATAGCCTGATATTTTAGAAATCTGGATGATGACAACCAGTGATTGCCTTTCTGCTCTAATACCGCCGAGACTGTGTGCGCGAAACAAGAACGGTGATCTTTTGTCCCAAGGTAAACTTTCGGGCTTCTTGTACATTCAGTATTACAGTGGCAACCACCCGCAGACACCCAAGCCACCCTCTACTGGTTTCATCCAGTTATTTGAGAAATAGGCCACGGCTCTTTTATAAGGTCCTAGTCTTTGTGCTTGCTCCAAAATCCTAGGAGCCGTCCTCGGGTCTCCCCTGGATCTTTCTGCCAGAGACTCCAGGTGGGGCCATTCTCCTCGGCTGCAGTGTAGAGCACATTCTTTACCTCTGGCCCTGTCCGCACGAGTCTGACGCGATAAAGGAAAGATTCAGCTTAACAACCAGAGTTGTTAAGCAGGTACTCTTTATTGCAGCACTGAACACACTGGGGATTGCTCCACCAAAAGTGTGTGTCTTTCATCACATTCACAAAGTTTTTATTCCATTTTCATACATGCATATTCATTTATTTCCCAGAAAGGGAGGGAATATTATAATTTTTCCTGAAACTCATTTAAAGAGCAGTAACCATTTATATTCTTCACGTCCAAGGGCTACTGCATGCACGATCTCCTGCTTGATTTGTTCAAAGGCTTGTCACTGCTCAGGGCCCCATTTGAAATAATTTTTCTTCCCGGTCACTGCATAGAGTGGACTTACAGTTTGGCAGTAATGTGGAATATGCATCCACCAGAAACCCACAACGCCTAGGAAAGCTTGTGTTTCCCTTTTGCTCGTTGGTGGGCGCACAGGTGTTATTTTGTTAATCACGTCCATCGGAATCTGGCGACGTCCATCTTGCCATTTTATTCCTAAGAACTGTATCTGTCGTGCAGGTCCCATGACCTTACTTTGCTTTATTGCAAAACCGGCTTTCAGGATGACCTGGCCCAGTTATCCCGGGAAGGGGAAGATTTGTTGTTGTACCCAGAGTGAGATTAAGACACAAATGAGATCTGATGCTGCTAACAAAGGAGTTTATTTTTGGTGTAAGAAAATAGCAATAGGAGAGAGAGAAAATAGAAAAGGAGGAAAAATTAGCGAGCAGTCGGGATAGAATTGCAAGAGATAGTCATCACCATGGATCCAGCGGTGTCCTCTTGGTCCGTGTTCTTGTAGTATTCGGTGAGTAGGGTCCCTGTCATGGTTTGGTCCCACAGTCTTTTATAGGGTAATTTTTGCTGACTCCTGCCTCCTGCGCACCCTCTCAGGCTAGGCAGCTGATCCCATGGGGTACACAGGACCACTACATGACCACTTGCATACTTTGGCAGGCTTGGGGGTCCTCTGTGTCTGGACCCCCCATGAGGCGATGCGATTGTTCTTTGTCCTTGGTTGGACCTGGTCTCTGGAGGAGGATATTTGCTTCTTATCTGTTCAGTAGGCCATTTGGCCCTTATCTATTCAGGCCTGCAGGCAGTCCTTCCTCCTCAATCCACCAAAAGCCAAGCCACCAGGAAGTTTCATAACTTTGTCAGCAAGCTTTGAGACAATCAGCTCAAGATAAGGTCTCTCACACAGGAGGATTTGGATGATCTCCTTCCCTTTCTCAAAAACTTCATCAGCTGTGTCGCCCCATACAATGATGTCATCAATATACTGCAGATGCTCTGGCGCTGCACCCTGTTCCAGTGCAGTCTGGATCAGTCCATGGCAGATGGTAGGGCTGTGCTTCCACCCCTGGGGCAGTCGATTCCAGGTGTATTGGATGCCCCTCCAAGTGAAAGCAAACTGTGGCCTACACTCTGCTGCCAAAGGAATGGAGAAAAAGGCATTAGCAATGTCAATCGTCGCGTACCACTTGGCTGCCTTTGACTCCAGCTCGTATTGGAGTTCCAGCATGTCCGGCACAGCAGCACTCAGTGGTGGTGTCACTTCATTCAGGCCACAAAAGTCCACTGTTTGTTAGTCTCCATTCTCCATCAGATTTACGCACTGGCCAGATGGGGCTGTTAAAGGGTGAGCGGGTTTTGCTGATCACCCCTTGGCTCTCCAGCTGACGAATCAGCTTCTGGATGGGAAGCAAAGAGTCTCTGTTAGTGCGATACTGCCGCCGGTGCACTGTTGTGGTGGCAATTGGCACCTGTTGATCTGCAACCTTTAGCAGTCCCACAACAGAAGGGTCCTGTGAGAGACCAGGCAAGGCAGACAGCTGCTCAATTTCCTCCGTCTCTGTAGCAGCTATCCCAAAAGCCCACCGGTACCCTTTCGGGTCCTTAAAGTACCCTCTCCTGAGATAGTCTATGCCAAGGATGCATGGGGCATCTGAACCGGTCGCAATGGGGTGCTTTTACCACTCCTTCCCAGTCAGGCTTATTTCAGCCTCCAACACAGTCAATTGTTGGGAACCCCCAGTCACACCAGAAATGCTGATGGGTTGTACCCCTTTATAGCTTGATGGCATGAGGGTACACTGTGCACCTGTGTCCACTAGAGCTCTATACTCCTGTGGCTCTGATGTGCCAGGCCATAGAATCCACACAGTCCAATAAACACGGTTGTCCCTTTCCTCCACCTGGCTGGAGGCAGGGCCCCTCTAAAAGTGATCTGATTCACAGTCACTCATGTCTTGGAGGAATGGACTATTGCTCCACTGCTGTTTGGATATGGGAGCAACAGTTTTCTTGGAAGAGTCCTTACTTGTGAGTTTTTTCCCTTTCAGTTCACATACTCGTTCCTCTAAGCGTGAAGTAGGATTTCCATCCCCCTTCCTCATGTCCTCTTCGTGGTCACGTAGGTAAAATCACAGGGTATGGCGTGATGGATACCTTTTATATTCCTTTCTTTGAGTAGAGGAATGCTTCTTCCTAATAGCTGAGACACTGGCTCGTGCAGGTGGGGATTGGAACATCTCCTTTCTGAATTGTTTAAACTCCTGTGACAGTTTCTCTATAGCTGAGACACAGGCCCGCATGGGGGAAGAAACAGTGTCCTCATATTCCTGAAAGTGTTGAACCACCACCTCCACTATTGGTTGTAGATCCCTTTGCCTAGTCAACATTGAAAACACACTGGCTAACGAGGATGGTCTATTCTGCATTAACTTCTGCCACATGGGTTGTGTGCACCTAACTTCATCTGGATCTATCCTCTTCCCATCACGATAAACTAACTCTAGCACAGCTAGTTTCCTCAGGTACTGGATACCTTTCTCTATGGTGGTCCATTTGCGTACGTGATGTGGCACACTTTCCTTAAAAGGATACCTTTCCCTCACACTTGCCAGGAGCCGCCTCCAGAGGCTTACATTTTTTGTCTTCCTCCCAATTGCTTTGTCAATGCCACTCTCTCTAGCAAGTGACCCCAACTGCTTGGCTTCTCTACCTTCTAATTCAATGCTACTTGCCCCATTATCCCAGCAGTGGAGCAGCCAGGTCATAATGTGTTCATCCTGACAATGGTCAAAGTCTCTCCAGATATCCTGGAGCTCCTTCATGGATAAAGATCGAATTGTTACATCTGTGTCACCATCATCACCACCATCTTCTGTCTCTGTCACTACAGATGTATCTAATGTCTCTATCATCTCCTCTGTATCTGTCTTTCAGGATGGCTCTGCTGTCTCCTCCTTTTCCTCCCCCTTTACTAGATGGCCTGATTTACGTTTCCATTTCTTTTTCTGTAATGGGGCAGCTAACACTGGTGCTGGTTGACACTGACAGTACCACACAGGGGTTTGCACGGCTGCATTGCACCCTGCAGTGTGTAGGGCTGTTGTGGGAGGTGGAGCTACAGCAGAAGGCAGAGCTGTTGTGAAAGGCGGAGCCACACTGGGAGGTGGAGCTGCAGTGTCTGTCGAGGGGACTTGATGTTGCTGCAGGGGTGGAGCTGCCGCAGGGGGTGCAGTGGCTGTAGTGTCTTTCAACGGGCATTTATGTCAGCATGGGGGTGGAGTCAGCGCAGGGGGTGGAGTCAGCGCAGGGGGTGGACTACTTGTGAGCGGTTCTAGCCATGGGGGACGAAGCCGGCACACAGGGGCTGCCTCTTCCCCAAGCATCGGTAGCAGATTAGGCAGTGTTCCACAACAGTTTTTTAACAATAAACAAGAACTAGAGAACATTCAGAATCATGCTAATCCCCGGCCACAGGTCACCCTAAGACCATGAAAAATTTCCCAAATACTCATACACTTGCGCCATTGACCATAAAGAAGAGGGAGAAAATTGGAATAATTTCCACACATCCACCCAACTGAGTAATTCCTTCATATCCAACCCTCTGAATAATCTCTCCTCTACAGACTGTGTCCCAGAAGAGAAAAGGGAAAAGGTGTAATTAGTGAAAGTCCCTATGAGATGACACGTGAAACATGCAAACGCTGCCAGTGCTGCATACAGATACATGATTACTCCCCAGACCAGTAGTATACAGACCAGCCAAATCAGACTCTTAAATCTGGTCAGAGCATACATGATCAGTATCATAAGGAGCACCCAAGGCAGTAAATCTCACCGTTCTATCATCCACTTAAAGATCCAAGAACTCAATGTGCTGACCAGCCACCACAGCATCTCTATAACCAATATTTATCACACAATCCCATTTTAACACACAGTAATCAGATCTGTTCTTATCTCAACCCTTCGAGCCCCACGTTGGGCACCACAAAGGACTGTCGTGGTTTAACTTTGGCTAGCAAAATACCATGAAGCTGCTCTCACAAATCCCCCTCCCCTCCTCCAGTGGAGGGGAAGAATCGGAAGAAAAAGAAATAAGGGAGCTTGTAAAATTGAGATAAGAACTATTTACTAATTAAATCTGAATTAATATACACAAATACTACTAATAATAAATAATTAAAATTATAGAAAATAAACCATATGATACAATATGATACAATTTCTCACCACCCACTGACCAATGCACACCCAGGTGTGAGAGCGATCGCAGCCTGAGAGCCTCAGCCTGAGGGCTGGAGCCCGAGAGCTGTCGCAGCAAATTCCAAGCAAACCCTATCAGTGATAGCACGACTGGGAAAACTAAACAAACCCACCAACTCCCTCATGAACAAGCCAGCACAGGAGTTGGCAAAGCTGCCAACACAGGAGTCAGGGGGAGTGTTAGCAAGTGCCCGGGAGTAAATGAGCAAGAGAGCAAGAGAGAGAATAATGGCTCCTGGAACCCCTCCTCGCTTAAGCCCCGAGCATGACGTACTATGGAATGAAATACTTCCTTGGACAGTTTGGGTCAGCTGTCTGAACTGTTTAGGAGAACATTTAGTGCAACGAAATAATTCAGCTAACCACCAAAAATTGCTTTACAGTGACGAAGGTGAGATGCTGTCAGAGCCATCAATGATGGGGGAAGGCCCTGAGCAGCCACCATGGTCATACCCATGGGGCAATGCCAGTGGTGATGTGTATGGCTAGGGACAAGTGCCTGTGTCCCCATGCAGTGACATAGAATCATAGAATCATAGAATGGTTTGGGTTGGAAGGGACCTTAAAGATCATCTAGTTCCAACCCCCTTGCCATGGGCAGGGACACCATCCACTAGACCAGGTTGCTCCAAGCCTCATCCAACCTGGCCTTGAACACTTCCAGGGATGGGGCATCCACAACTTCTCTAGGCAACCTGTTCCAGTATCTTACAACCCTTTCCATGAAGAATTTCTTCCTGATATCCAATCTAAATCTCCCCACTTTCAATTTAAATCCATTGCCCCTTGTCCTGTCACTCCCTGCTCTTGTAAAACGTCTCCCCCCCAGCTTTCTTGTAGGCCCCCTTCAGGTACTGGGAGGCTGCAATAAGGTCTCCCCAGAGCCTTCTCTTCTCCAGGCTGAACAAGCCCAATTCTCTCAGCCTTTCTTCATAGGAGAGGTGCTCTAGCCCTCTAATCATCATGTTGAACTATTGGTTCTGAAAATGAGGACTTTCACCTATATTTCTGCCATTCCACTGGCTCACTTTTTAATTGAATTATCCTATTCTTATCAGTGCAGATCTTTGCAGAGAATTACTTGTGGCTTCTTTTTCTCCCTTATTCCAGCAGAGATTTTGGCAATGATATTTGCACTGCAGAAGGGCATGACATCATCATCCAAGTTCCTGGGGTAAAACTTGCTCTTTCCTCTTGCCTCTCCTCTAGTCCCATGGGTCAGTCTCTGCCTCTCTGACTAGGATGGCAGAGCAGTGGGGACCCGAGCCCATATCTGCACAGTGAGGCTGTTCCTTCCCCGTCATCCCAGAAAACCCACCCTGCAAATGAGCAGTTTTCTTTCCTGTGTTGCTGATTTAACACGGTGCATGAATCAATAGAAAACTGTGCAGTTATGACACTGGCTGGTGCCTCAGGAGACTGTAGCTATCACCATGGGAGAGGGGAAGCCTCGTGAAGCTGGGGATTTTCCTTCAGCCTGAGTTGATAAAAGTGCTTCCATGTAATTTGAAAGCAAATTTGCAGCTAGTTCAGTTGAAACAAAGGATTAGCTTGCTGAAAAGAGATGCGTTTAGGCCTGCATGAAGTATTTTTCTGTTGTGTTTTGTTCTGCTTTTGTGATGTTTTTGTAGATAACGTGAGAATGTCCAGAGGAAACATAAGAAAAAGGAACCCACAGAGACACAGTGGGATGGGCTGTCATAAATCGGCTCAAATAAAGTTAAGGTAATGAGACAGGTCTATTCAAATCAGAGCATTTTTTTCCTGTCACAACAGCCCCAGGTACTGAAAAAGAACATTATTACACTTCCAACTGGCCCAGCACTTCCTAATTGCTGCTTCTGCAGCAAGTGAGAATCATGGGAGACCAAGTCAAAATCAAGGAACTGATAAAGTTCAATGCAGAGTTTATTATACAGCTTTATTTTCACCATCAAAAAATAACTGCAGATGCACACTGTTATTTAGGTGCTGATCCTTGGTGTTTGCAACATCAAAGTGATCCTGGTTTGTTTCTGAATGGTTGGGCACATCAACTGTTTAAAACATTGTAATGCTGGGAATTAAGGAAGATGGGGGCATTTTTGAAGTTAAATAAAGATCTGATGTTTGTCGTGGTTTTAGCACAACGAGTTGCTCTACCACTCCACCCCCCACACACCCCCACACTCCCGGTGAGGAAAGGTCGGAGGAAAAAAACGAGGAAAAAGCCCGTAGGAGTTGAGATAAGAACTATTTAATTATATAAATGAAACTTAGGGAGTTACCAACAATGCTAGTGCTAGTAAGTAATTTAAGACACAGAGAAAAAAAAGTAGAACAAATGATACAGGATCTCACCACATGTGGATGGACACAGGCAGATTCCGAGCAAAGCAGGAAAATAAAATAAAAAAAACAAGAAAGGAAAAAGAAAACCAAATCCAAGGGAGCAAACCCCTCCCCCCCTCCCCCCCCCAATCAGCCTGGGAGCCGAGAGTAGGGAGAGCAAAAGAAAAAAACTTTCAAACCCTGACTCCTAGATCAATCTGCCTGACAAAAGATGCTCTCTCTGCACTGAGCACCCACCACTCCACAGGAGGTCCCCACAACAAAAAAAAACAACCCTGCCCCCCTGGCCAGAAGCCCCCTCAGACCCTTCCCCCTTCCCAGGGCCGTGCACAACTGTAACCCTTTCCATCCACACCCCCAACCTCTCCCTGCCGGTCCTGCAGTGCCGCGGGCACTGGGCTGGCACCACCCACTCAGCTTGATGTATTATGGGGTGAAGCAAAATGTAGACTAACTGGTGCAAAATATAGATTAAGACAATGTTAAAAAAGTGATGCAAATTAGTTGCAATTGCAGATTGACTTTTTGATCACGCAGAAATGATCAAGGCCACTATCTGCTAACCTTGACAAAGTTCTTTTTTTCAGGAAAATAATGTTTTCTGGGTCTGAAAAAAATCTGGAGCAACAGATGAAAAATTTATTTTAATCAAAAAACTTAGTTGCAACAGATGATAACTAAATAATCAGGGCTTTTCTTTTTAACATCATATTGAACAGAAGAGAATATTGAATTCCAACCAACCTTGTTGGTTCCTCTTCCTCTTAACTCATTAGCCCCTGCCTATCGAATCATGGTGCAGAAAATATGAGCATATCCTGATGAATTATTATTGTTTAGGAAATATCTAATGGATTGAATACTCTATCAACATAAATTGATCGAGTTTTGTTGAGCTCAGTGGAGTTACACTGACAAGCACCAAGACGTGAGTTCTGACTCTAGTGCAGACTAGACTAGACTAGACTAGACTAATTTCAGTTTAGAAGGGACCTACAGTGATCATCTAGTCCAACATCCAGCGAGCACATGAACTGAGGAAGGGGTGACAGGAGCTCCTGGAGACTTGAACCACGTGTGGACACTCAAGACAACCAGGGGAATATGTGGGTGGTGGAGGAGGAAAGGGATAAAGCAGAATATACATATAAGTCTTACTTGTTAAATAATCTGCAATATGTGCTTTATCTAATTAACTTGTTGGCCTTAAAGAATTAAGTTTGTTCCAGATTCACCTTGGCCATATATCTAGTTTCTATGTTCCAATCTAAATAAGCCTTTTACAAATGTCTTATAGTGCTGCTTGTGAGTTTAGTCAGGGTAGTTTTGGGGTTTTTTGCATAGAGGGCCAAGAAACATGCTTGATACTATTTATAATATATAGAAAGTTTATCCTCAAAGCATCTTGGCAAGTCACACAGAACTTTGGTCAAGGACAGGATGAGAAAAAATATGAAATACATTAGCAAGACTTTGTCATTATTTAGTTCAGACATACCTGTGTCTGATAGTGTCGTGGTTTAACTCCAGCTAGCAAAATACCACAAAGCCGCTCTCACAGATCTCCCCTCTCCTCCTCCAGTGGAGGGGGAGAATTAGAGGAAAAAGACAAGGAAGCTTGTAAAATTGAGATAAGAACTACTTACTGAATGAATCTAAATGAATATATATAAATACTACTAATAATAAGTAATTACAATAATAGAAAATAAAACTTATGATACAATATGATTCAATTGCTCACCACCCACCGACTGATACACAACCAGGTCCCAAGAAGTGAGAGTCAGAGCCAGAAAGCCCGAGAGTGATTGCAGCCTGAGAGCCATAGCCTGAGAGCCACAGCCCAAGAGCTATTGCAGCAGATTCCAAGCAAACCCTATCAGCGATAGCAAGACCATGAAAACTAACAGAGCCACCAACTCCCTCACGAATGAGCCAGCAAAGGAGTTAGAAAAGCAGCTAACAAAGGAGTTAGAGTGTTAGCAAGTGTAAGGAAGAGTAAAACAGAAAAAGAGTAATGGCTCCTGGACCCCCTTCCTGCCTATGCACTGAGCATGACATACTATGGAATGAAATACTTTTCCTTGGACAGTTTGGGTCAGCTGTCTGAACTGTGTGTCCCCTACACTGCCTGTAGCAAGAGATCAAGAGTTGGGAATGCAGCTGCAGCATCAGAAGCTGAGAAAGACCTTGACTTTGGTGCAGGCATTCCCCAGCGACAGCTAAGACCTTGTCAGTACTTTTCTCATCGTAAATCCAGGAACACAACATCATAGCAGCCACAGTAAAGAGAGTTAACTCTTTCCTGACTAAACCCAGCACAGATAGCTTTCATTAAATGATCTTAACACATGTTAAGGCTCCCTGCAACATGTCACACCCCAGCAACAGAAATCCTACCTGATGCGTGTGACTTGTCAGGCCACTGCAAGAGAGCAGTGTGCCCCAGTGCTTACAGACCCATGCTGAGTGAGTTAAGCAAGACTAAAGCAGATTGAGTGCATTTTCCTGAGAAGTTTGTAGCAGTTTAATGAGGTTGAATATACATTAATTTAGCTTGCATTAGTGAGATGGAAAATGACACTATTAAGACTTTGTGAAGAACCACAACTGAGGGACGAGAACTGGTTTAAGACAGTTTACTTAAAGACATACATCAGTTTTTCTAACTGTAGTTAAAATGATTTCTTTTTCTCCCAAGTAAAGCAGGCCTTAAAGAAAATAATTTGACTAAGAAATACCTTTCTGGGATAATTAAAGGGAAAACCAACTTCTTCCTTATTGCTGGAGAAGAGTGAAGCTAATGCTGGGCTGGGCAGCCGCTGCCAGCTGGTATTCATTCCTGGCTGTGGGTGCAGGAAGAACAGGTGAGATGATAACATATTTGCTTTCATTGTGGTGCAATATCTCAGCTAATGCAAATATACTCGTCACAGGGAACATAAATACCACAACCTGCTGCTACTCTCAAGGCAGATCCAGCCCTCTTAAAAAAAAAAAAAAGTGTATCAGGAAATACCACCACATCGTTATTAATTTTTTATGATTTTTTTCTACTAACTCTGTGAAGTACTTGTTTAGTCACTGCTGCTTCACATGAAATTGTTCTGTCTGGAAAGAACAGGATCAATGCACATTTCCTGTTCTTGTGAATAACGCTGAATTTTAATTGTTAGAGGAATAAGCAGGAAACTGAGGTTACTAAGACATTCACCTTTAAGGGACCCAAAAGACACACCACTACCATGGGTTTATTTAACGTTTAGCAGCCTAGAGGAGATAAAGAGGAAAACTTATCTAGAAACTGCAAGGTCTTTAGAGAAATGCTTCTGTCTGGAACCGTCCGTCAGAGCAAAACATTTCCAGTTATATAAAAAGAGCTGGCAACCAGCAGAGTTACTAATTGTCCTTGTGGCCAAACTGAAACACTGTTGATTGCAAGCCAATTTGTCAGATACTGTGTGAGTGTGAAGTTCTGAGCTGTGAGGGCTCAAAGAAATGTTTGCCAACAGTTTGATCTCCTACATCTATGAGCACTGGGCATTTACCAGTGGGGAAAGGGGTAAACAGACCAGTGATAACCCATTTACAAATGTTGCAGCAGCCAGCGCTGGCAACTGGTCTGACTGATCTTAAACTGAACAGTTGCTGTTCCCAGCTGAGCTGGATGGAAAGGATTTTTCAAAAAGGATGCATGCACCATTGGTAAGAAGGTTTCTTTTTAAGCTGTGCAGCCCAAAGAACAAAACTGTTCAGAAAAACTCTTTTTCGCATAGTAGTGACAGGACTGTGTTGAAACATTGCCAGTAACAAACCGTAGAGAAGGGCAGAAACCATTTAAACAGACCTCTAAGTGGCTGTTAGTGCTTGAAAGCGGGACTGGGTGCAGGATCTGCAGCTGGAGCGTCCTCCCGGGATCATGAAAGGTTACCTGAAGCTATCTCAGTTTTGCAGGTATCTCTGGACACACAGAAATCCAAATAGAAAAAATAATGGCATCAGGTTCCTATATGTTCAAGTAAGGTATGAAGCTCAAACTCCCATTCTTTGTTCCTCACCCCATGTTGTGTTCTGTCTATCAACCTACTTTATCAGTGTGGTACCTCAGCATTCCCCATCACATCTCACCAATAACCTCACTCACCAAAAAATGACATAGGAAAGAGAAATTGTAAGTTATAATCTCAGAGCACACTCTGTAGAAACTATGCCAAATCCAAGGATTTGAGTGAAATGATTAGAACTTGCTCTGAACACAAAGCTCTGCCACCCAAGGGCTTTGCAACATGCTATATAACCTTGCCAAAATAAGTACACAGGGTAACACTGGCCCTTATTTTTTTCTGCAGTTCTCACTCAGCTCTCTCCCTCTCCTGCCTTCTGCATTCTTATTTTTAAAGCAGATATTTTGGGGCCAAACTATGTGCCAGTTATCAGCAGTATAGTGCACATGTTGTTATTGTTTTCCACATGAATAGCAATGTGCAGTGCTAGAGAGAGAACACATCTCTCCCAGCGCTGCGAGGCTTCTCAAGTGCTCTGCAACAGAGACATCAAATTCATTTCAAGTTAGAGCAAAGAGTAACCTTCCTGTAATGACAAACCTGTAGTAGAAATTATTATAACCACATTGTTGAGCTGTATGAGCTCACTAAAGGTACTCCAGTCCTCGGATTGTTGTCTGGAAGCGCTTCAGAAAGAGCTGCACTTCAGCTACAGAATACTTGGGGTTATTTTTCAGAGTGATTGGGTTAGCAGTGACTGGATGAACTCCTCCAGCTGAACTGCTCAATCCTCACAGTGTTGGGATACTGCAATAGCAGCAGGGTTTGAAACACAACCCAACTGGCCAACTGCCTCAGATGGAGTTTTGGGAACTAGGAGATGAAAGAGAAAATTTGAGTTAAATTGAGCTAGCAAGGTTGTGGAAAGAAGCTTCTTCCCCTGAGGATTCAGGATAGGGAACAGGTTACAGCTGCTCATTGCTCTGGATCAGGCCCACAATCATAGAATCATAGAATCATAAAATGGTTTGGGTTGGAAGGGACCTTAAAGATCATCTAGTTCCAACACCCCTGCCATGGGCAGGGACACCTTCCACTAGACCAGGTTGCTCCAAGCCTCAGCCAGCATGGCCTTGAAGGTGCCACCCACAACTTCTCTGGGCAACCTGTGCCCACTAGTGCTTCACCACCCTCTCCGGGAAGAACTTCTTCCTGATATCTAATCGAAATCTCCCTGCTCTCAGTTTAAACCCATTACCCCTTGTCCTGTCACTACAGGCCCTTGTAAAAAGACACCCCCCAGCTCCCTTGTAGGCCCCATTCAGGTACTGGAAGGCTGCAATAAGGACTCCCCGAAGCCTTCTCTTCTCCAGGCTGAACAAGCCCAATTCTCTCAGCCTTTCTTCATAGGAGAGGTGCTCCAGCCCTCTGATCATCTCCATGGCCCTCCTCTGGACTCACTCCAACTGGTCCATATCCTTCTTATGCTGAGGGCTTCACAGCTGGACACAGTACTCCAGGTGGGGTCTCACAAGAGCAGAGTAGAGGGGGAGAATCACCTCCCTCGACCTGGTGGCCATACCAGCCTGTTGGAGCAGGGAGTCTCCGAGCAAAGACGCTGCTCAGGCCCCTGGTTCCCTCAGGGGGAAAGCTGGAAACCCTCCACTGGAGATGGGATGGGTCGCCTGAGGGAAAATCAGGGAAGAGGGGTCTACAGTGAGACCCCTTCTTCCCGGTCTCTGAGGGATTTGGCACCGTCCCCCGGGATTGCATGCCTCCCCAGAGGGAAGGCTGATCTCGCTACCCCAGGTTTTAGTGTCTCACAAAAAAAGGGAGGGAGGGAGGGCGAGCGAGCGGATGGTGCTTTCCCTCAGGAGAACCCGGCCCCCCGTCACGTCCCGGCCCCGCCCCGCCGCCGGCAGCCGCCAAGCCTCGGCCCCGGGGCGAGCGACCACATCCGTGCGCCGATCCCCGGTAGCGACGCCGCCGCCTCAGCCCAGCCTCAGCGCCGGGCTCCCGCAGAGGGAGGTGCTCCGTGCCTCGCTCGTCACCCTCATCGCCGCCGACAACGAGGAGAGAAGCGCAGGTGGTGCAGTGCTCTCGGAGAGCAGAGAAGGTGTGTGTGTGGGAACCGGGGTGATCCGTCCCACCGACCGCTGTGGCCTCGGCTTCATCGTTAGCGCGGCCTTGGTGAGGCGAGGCCGCGGCGAGGCGGCCCTGGGACTTGGTGTGGGGAGGGAGGGTAAAATGGAGACCGGGGATCGGTTGCTTTGAAATCGCTTGGTGAAGGTGAGCACGGAGCCCGACCGCTCTGCTCCAGCCCGCGGAGCGCAGATGGAAATCCCACCCCCGACATGCGGCTGATACCGCGACTGTCTTCTCATGACAGTGAAGGGGTCGTGCAGAGAGGGTTTGGGTTGTATAGATTTCTGTAATTTCCTACATTTTGAACTGGCAGATTTGTGAATGGAAAAGACCTGGCTCATAGAAAGGGCTTGGCAGTCTAGTGAATGATGCATGTAAATCAATGATGCGTATAAAGCATCAAGTGAATTCATAAAAATGCTGCTTTTATTCCAGAATGTCCAAATATAGTTGTCTCAAAATAGTTCTTTAGTGAACAGACACGTTTTTATGGCGCTGTGTCTGCTGTCGCCCCTTAATTTGTGTGGAGGAATGAGATGAGAATATGATATGAAATATATAAAAAGATCAGCTGAGACGCAAGTGGAACACAGTTTTTAATTTCAAAAGAAATACCATGAACTTGGTATTGTTTTGCCACCATACGGTTAATACTCTTTTTTTATACCTATTAGATCAGGTTATTGCGGAGAGGTGTCTTTCATGTAGTTTTATGCACTTCGCAGGGGTCATGGAACCAGATTTGGTCCTTTAGCTCGTAGCCAAGAACGACTTCTGCAGAGTTTAACCGAAGCATCTTTGCGAGTGGCTGCGGCAGGAGGAGAAAAGCAGGTACACAGAGTAGCAGAGAAATAATTTGCCTCTTCTGAACTCTATTTATAAAAGTTCTTTTAAAGTAGCTCTATGCTGTGGGCTGTAGGTGGAAAAAATATTGCTAAAGGTAAAATGAATTGCATACTTGCAGGCATATGGGGGAAGAAAAGGCCTGAGTCTTGGATTTATGCTAATTCACACCAGTAAGAGAGAGTTTGACTCCTCTCTTAGTTCTTTAATCAGACTTTGACTCAAAGGAGAATCAGTTTTCCCATGCTGAAACCCGTTCTCAACACATGTGGTGGGTTTTGGCTGTGTGTGAAGTTCTCAAGATGGGGTGTTACAAGTAAATGCACAAGAAGGCGGTGTTGGCGGTTTTGTACACAGCGTTGTTGGAAAGCTCTGTGAAAACATGGTGCTAGGGAAGTTTGAACAGCTGCAGAGAAAAACGACAGCTCTCATGGTGCTGTACTTATTTTTGCCTTCAGAGAAACAGCAATATATTGCAGCCTGCTAAAATGTGCGAACCAGGGAGTAGCAACACATTCCCTTAAAGTGTTCCTAGAAACTGCTAAGGCTGACATATCACAACCTGGTCATTACTGAAGTACATGATGTCACTGTTTAAAGCTGGCATGAGAGCGTCTCAAAAAATACACTGCCCTTGAGAGCACATCGTGTTATGAAGTGGTACACTGCTTACCTGTAGATCTGTGTTTTGCTAATTGACGGGGTTGGCAGAAAGAACACAGACACCAAGTTAAAGTTGAAAAGAGAAACTTATTTACTACAGTCTAAACCAGCAGACAGCATAAGCAAGGTAACGCATCTATCATTACTACATAAAGTTACTAATAGGGATTAAGAAAGATACATCAACAATTGCCCTAACACTTTACCATCATCCAGATCCGCACATCAGCTGGGGAGCCCTGGTCGCAGCGAGGATTTGGAGAACCTGTCCTGGCAATTGGGAAATCCTATGCAGTGCGTCCACTCGTAGGTGAGGCTCCAAAGTTGCTGTGAGAAGGTCCAGCTTTTATACAGTTGAATAAACAATCTTTGAGACTCCATGTGCGGAGACATCTGACGTTCCCCCCCCTTGTGGCGTATGAAGGCACAGACTCAGACCGATGAGGATACTGAGACGTTTTGTTTCAAACAAGCATTTTTATACTCTCTTCACTCTGCCACGCCCCCAGTCCAGTAAATTTGCGTGCTTTCTCTCTTCACTCCGCTACGCCTCCATTCCAGTAACTTTGCGTGCTTTCTCAGGCATTCACGAGCTTTCTCCCTTCCGCTTTTCTCAGGCGTTCGGAGGCTGTAGTGCGTCAGCACTCTCCCATGGCTTGGTCAAGGTCATCAGGGCTGTTTCCTCCTCCACATCTCCCCCTTTTTTGTTAACTACTTGCAGCGCCATAGCTTGAGCAAAACTTCGCTCAATCATTGAACACAGGCTAACAAACAGGGGACACAAATTAATATCACAAGAAACATTCCAAATACAAGAACGGCTATCACAATAATGTGTTTCACCCAAGGCCCAAACCCCCAATCAAAAATCGGGCCAAAAAGCCCATCTAAGCTGTTCTTACCATCCTCTTGTAGCTGTTGTGTTAACCTTTTCAAGCTGTTGATGCTACTGTGTATTGATTCAGAATGGTCACTTAAATTCATACAACATAACCCATCAAAGTCTTGACAGCCGTGGCCTTGGGCTAAAAGCAAAAAATCAATGGGTGCTCGATTTTGTTATGTTGCACACCTAACTGAATCTACATCATTTAGCAAAGACTGTAACGCCAAGCTAGTTGCATTTGCTTCTTTTGCAAGCCAGCATCCCAATTTTATTCAATGATGACAAAGCATGAGCAGTGCCTAACACATCTAGCTCCTGAGGCGGAAGCAGCAAAGCAGGGAAAGCGCTAACGTGCCTCATGTCTTTATACCAGTTAGCTGGTTGTCCAGCACTTGAGCACCAACCTGCCTCACACCATGGTCGTGGCTGTGTTATACCTGGTCTTTTACAAGGAGCTCTAACTGTATCATTATATAACGTTTGGTTTGCCAGTATTCCTTGGACAGTGGCATGCCCACCAGGCACGTGCGAAAGGGATCTGTTGGCATGGCTAGGGACAGACAAAGGGTGTCTGTGCCCGTGGCATTGGCAAAAGTCAGCCAGATGTTGCCTCCCCAGCTGCATCCAATGGGTATTCCGGCTTCCGCTGCTCCGACGATGAGGCAACATATGGCCGTACACATCGCACCAGGACCCATTGCGGACCTTGCCCTGTGGAGACACAAGCATACCTTCGTCCCCACATTATTAAAGGAACAGGTGGACCCCATTGACAAGACTCAAGATCCCATACTTGAACTAGGGCCTTTCCCTGTGTAACAGGGGAGTCACCTCCAAAGTGCTTACGCACGGGAGGAACTCCATTGTCATCACAATTTAGAAAGTTCAAAACATACAGCGCGTTTTGTAAACGCTCATGCAGAGAACTGCCCTCGCTCCCCCTTTTTTGTTTATGAAGCATCTGCTTTAAGGTACCATGGGTGCGTTCCACAGTGGCTTGGCCTGTTGGAGAGTGAGGGATACCGGTGGAATGGTGCACGCCCCACTGCTGCAAAAATAGGGCAAAAGCACAAGAGGTGTACGCTAGCCCACTGTCTGTCTTCACAAGAGCAGGGATGCCCATGGTTGAAAAAGCGGCCAGAAAATGGTGGCAAACGTCAAGGGCTTTTTCTCCAGAGTGTGCTGAGGCAAAAACAAGGCATGTGCACTCTGGTGAAAAAATTCATGGGATAAACGTGCTTGTTGAAACATATTTGGGAGAGTAACCACTCCACCTAAAGCATCAGCACGGCAATTGCCTTCAACAAGAGGGCTGGGCAGAGAAGAATGTGATGGGGCAAAAAGACCCATTCCAAAATAATCAGCCCGTTTTTAGGGTCACTGGAAAGCTGTCCCAACAGCCCATAAGGTTGGAACTTGGTATACATTACAAACAACACACAGGGAACATTTTCTAAAACTCGATGTGCTTGTCGACTCTCAAGGGCAGTAGCAATTGTTTGCAATGCCTGTTTCACCTCTGGGGTTACATGCCGTGAGGATGCAAGATTAGGGTCTCCTTTCAATAGCTGAAACAAAGGGTGTAACTGTTCGTTAGAAATCCCCAGTGTAGGCCAAACCCAATTCAATGTTCCAAGTAACTTCTGTAAGTCATTCAACGTGTTTATCCGAGGGGCTAATTTTAACTTCTGGAGCTTAATAGTGTCATTAAAAATTCTCCACCCCAAGTATTTCCAAGGCTCAGTACATTGAATTTTATCTTTTGCAACACAAAGTCCTGCAGTTTCAATAGCTCGAGTTACTGCAGTTACAACAGACTGATTTTCAGATGCTGTAGAAGAGGCGATCAAAAATGTTGTCCATCGAAAGCTTCTGCCTGCAGGGTAGCCTTATGCGATTCAGACCCTACATTCTGACATACTCTCAGCATTTCGGTAATAGTTGGATTTTGGTTTTGCAGTGGGCGCAACATCTTCTGGCAGTCAGCATTAGAATTTTCTATAGCCAACTGTTTGAAAAGAATATCTTGCACAGGGGCATTGTCAATCTGCTTTTGAATAGCTTCCTGGAGTCTGTCCAAAAATGACATAAAGGGTTCACTCACCCCTTGCCGTATATTTACAAAAGAGCTAACATGCTGTCCAGCATCAGGTATTTTGCGAAAAGCTTTCAGGCATTGTCGTGGTTTAACTCCGGCTAGCAAAATACCACGAAGCCGCTCTCACAAATCCCCCTCCCCTCCTCCAGTGGAGGGGAAGAATCGGAGGAAAAAGAAATAAGGAAGCTCGTAAAATTGAGATAAGAACTATTTACTAATTAAATCTAAATCAATATATACAGGTACTACTAATAATAAATAATTAAAATAGTAGAAAATGAAACATATAGTACAATATATACAATATGATACAATTTCCCACCATCCACTGACCAATGCACACCCAGATGTTGAGGGATGAAAATCAGACCCAGAGAGCCCGAGAACCACAGCCCGAGAGCGATTGCAGCCCGAGAGCCACGGCCTGAAGGCCAGAGCCCGGGAGCCTACGCAGCAGATTCCGAGCAAACCTTATCACTGATAACACGGCCAGAAAACTCAAAACAACCTATCATCTCCCACACAAATGAGCCAGCACAGGAGTTAGCAAAGCAGCTAACACAGGAGGGTTAGCAAGTGCCCAGAGACACGAGCAAGGGAGTAAGGGAGAGAGAGAGAAGGGAAGAGTAATGGCTACCGGACCCTCTTCCCCACCCAAAGAGAGACCGGAACATGACGTACTATGGGATGAAATACTTCCTTGGTTAGTCTGGGTCAGCTACAGTATCCGAAGTGGACAAAAGACCTTGAGTTCAGTACAGGCCATCCCCAGCACCAGCTGAGGCCTTATCAATGTTTTCTCTTAGTGTCCAGCAACAGAGTTCCCTGGCAACCAGAGTAAAGGGAGTTAGCCCTTTCCTGACTGAACCCAGCACAGGCATATAGCACGCACCTGCATCAACCCCTCAATAGGAATTTGTGCCTGTGCAACCGGCAGCTGGTAGAGCCCCTCGCCCATGATCATGTCAACACCTACAGTCCGCAAGGGGGAGTCCTGCGCTTGCTGCAGATTGTCTAAAGCAACCACAGCAGCCTGCTGGCGCCATTCCGCGCGGAAAATAACAGTTTGCATAGGAGTTAAGAGCAACTTGACTAACAGTCCCCAGTCATGAGAAGTCAAATAATAAGAATCGGCCATGCCCTCCAGGAGATTCAAAGTAAAAGGGGCAGTGAGTCCATGCTCTTTCGCCGATTTCCGCAGTTCCTTTATCAGTTCATAATTCAAAGGCTCCCAGCGCGGAGGGTTGCGTGCTGAAAAGTAAACAGGGCAGACCTGCGCAACATCCAAAGCCCCAGCCCGCCGCGCCTGCTCCCGAACTTCCGCCCATCGATCGTAGGGGTGGGGAGGGTATAAGTCAGGTTCTTGCTCGGGATCTATCAAACCCGGATCACACGGATCAGCTGGCTCCGCGGGGGCCGCCCCAAGCAGGTCCTTTTTCTCCGAGGCTTTTTGGTGATCCACGGGAGGTTCTGGCGAGGCGGATGGGGTGGGCGGGCCGTTCGGGTGACTCACGGGCGGGTCGGACGGGGCATTCCCTGCAGATCCCACATAGGTGTTCAATGCCTCAAACAACGTCCTCCATGGGCACAGCAAGTCGCCTGCTGCTTTATCGCCCTTTGTAGCGTGGTCCCACAAACGCACTCCAACAGCGTCCCACCGTTCAGGCTCATACACATTCTGTAAGCTTACATTAGGGTCATTGTCTCGAGCCCAGGCAAGCAGATGTTTAAGGTCATACTCAGGTATCATCTTCCATTGCTTATCAATTATGTGTTTCAGAATAGTAATCACATCCTTCTGCTCAGGGGTTAAAGTATTCTCCATTTCGTCCCCGGCTGCTTACCTTGTGTCCTGCAGCAAGGTAATTGATGGTGCACCAAGGCTTCCTTTCAGCCACACCTTCAAGGCTTCCTTTCAGCCAGGCGTTCAGCCAGGCGTTCAGCCAGGCTACGCCACCGGATCAGCGATTCCTTTTGTCGCATTCAGGTCCCTGTTTGGGCGCCGTTTGTGGCGTATGAAGGCACGGACTCAGACCGGTGAGGATACTGAGATGTTTTATTGTTTCAAACAAGCATTTTTATACTCTCTTCGCTCCACCACGCCCCCATTCCAGTAACTTCGCATGCTTTCTCAGGCATTCGTGAGCTTTCTCCCTTCCGCTTTTCTCAGGTGCTCGGAGGCTGTAGTGCGTCAGCACTCTCCCATGGCTTGGTCAAGGTCATCAGGGCTGTTTCCTCCTCCACACCCCCTTCCATTGGATTCCACCCGAGGCCTGGCCAGGGCCCAGGGCAAAATCCAAAAGGGGCATCTATATCTGTTTGGCTCAGACAAGGCTGGACATCTGGCTGTATGGCCTTGGTAGTCTGTCTCTAAATGGATGTTTCATCCTTCTAATGATTATATTTTATCTAAGCTTCATCCTCTGCTAACGAGCACACACATTCCACCAATGATCAGCAGGTACTCCCACAGTCACTTCCCATACTGATATGATGCTGGCCAGGAGATTCACTCAGAAGTCAACTTTGGTTCGAGGCCTATGATTCAGGCCTGTTCGAGGCCTGTAATCCAGGCCTTTTTATATCAATCTGCAAGCCCTGCCTGCTGAAAGTCCCAATTTGCATTTGTGAGAATCGGATAGCTGTTATTTTTTTTTCCTGGGAGAAGCCCTTCTTTTCTCACTGTTCATACATGGCAGCCTCAGTTTTCCAAGATGATTTTCCTGTTAGCATGTAGTAGGTATTTGGTCTCAGAACTGCTGCATAGGTGACTTTAAGTATATATTGTGCTGGTTCCCATGAAAGCTTTGGGTTTGCTCTTTCTTTCATTAAGAAACAAAACAGCTGGGAGTAAAATCAGCAAAGTCTATGTTTTGCATTCCCTGTGACACAGGGAAGCAACATTGTCAGTCGCGTGAATGCAGCAGGTCTGGGTTTAATTTGGGTGGCATTAGGGAAAAGTTTAAGCCTGGCAATTGGTCCTTCCCCACTGCTACTCCCAGTGAGGTTGTTGGCTTGGGTGAAGGTATCCGTGCCGGACAGCCGAGATAACCCTGTGCCTGCAGCTGAGTAATCCCTGCTGCAATATTCTGTGTTCTAGTTAATGCAGCATTATGGAATGGCCAGACAGCATGGAAATAGGCAGTTGCTGTGATCTAAACCACAGCAGGTTTATCAAGCAATGGATACTTCTCTGGGATGACTGATAGAGAGTGGACCGTATAATCATGAAATTTCAGATCAGGAAAAGAGCTTTAAGATTTATGTTTCGCTTTGAATCTTCAAGAGATTCAATTCCCATAGGCTAGAGTGCTAAAAGTCATTGCTAATCTTGCTTGTGGCAGCTTCCAATTCACTCATTCTTGCCCTCAAAACCTTTCATTTGCTTGTCTACCCCTCAACTCTGCTCCCAGTGTCATCGGCATGGGAAAGGCAGGGCTGGCATTAACTGGGGTGGGGCAGGTATGGCTGTTTCTTGAGAGATAAGAGGAGAACCAGCTAACATGAGAACTTTGAAGGTGGTGTTCCTGGTGTCTGCCTGCCATGTCCTCATGCAAGCAGAAGGCCACTGGTGTGGGGAGGAGAAATACACCCTGGCAAGCTTGCTGACAGCGGCATGGTCACGGGCATGAGCGATATCCTGGGAGAAGCGTCACAGGGAGTTGAGAAAATGGGTGTGAGAAGACCTTTTTCCTCTCTGGTACAGCCTCAGGTGGAAGAGAGAAATAACTGTTCTCTCTGAGGCTTTAAGGGGTTAAAACTACTGGGATAACCAATTTGTGCCTGAGCAGCATAATGGACTTTAATTCCTAAAACCTTTCATGGAATAATCAGATTGCTTCAGTGTTCATGTAAGACTGTCTGCCATATAAAGAAGAAATGATTTATGGTTTCAAAAGCAGTGTTTTAAATATCTAATAGCCATTAGCTTGTTAGAACTAATGATTTTCTATCTCAAGGAACCTTCTTTACAATTTGCAGTTCCTTAAAGAACCACGATAAATAGGATCTGATTATTTAACAAGCCAAACCATTTGGATCACTGTTGCACAATTTTATTTAAACAGAATGATACGGGGAGTGGAAATCTGTTTTACCATATGGAGGGAGGTGTAGCTGTTATTGTGGCTAAAGATTACTGCAGCAATTGCTTAAAGGGACACTCAGAATGTTAGAGCTTTCCAAGCCTGTCTTAAGCAATATGGAACAAAAGGCATTAATTTTCAGTTATGCCAAAAATTTTCTTTACCTGTCCGATAGCAAAAGGGAAACTGCTTTGAGGATTGCAGAAGGGCTTTTGTTGAAGTGCAATCATATGTATTTACCTGTAGGGCGTTCCCTGGGATTGGGTGTGAACCGAGCGTGCGAACAGTCTCTGGCCCTTTAGAGTTTGAGAGAACCTTGTAAAGCTGCACTTCAGCCCCAGAAAAGCCTCCATGTTTCTAAGTAAGCCCCTGTGCAGGCCTGAGATACAGACAAGTGAGTGGAGGTTTGGTATAAAAGGAACTAAAGACCTAGCCCAAAGATTTTGCAAAAAACAGTGACGTACAGAAATACAGACCTGTCAAGGATGCAGCCAGCCAGTACATTAAGCTACTTGTAACAGCAGCTTTGTTTTTTATTCAACCAAACGATGTATTCCTCTGTCATTTTGTCCTGGTTTAACTCTGGTGTTATCAGGATCAGCCGTTCTACTGCCCCGCCCCCCCCCACCTCCTCCCGGTGAGGAAGGGTCGGAGGAACAAACCAAGGAAAAGCCTGTAGGAGTTAAGAACTATTTAATTATATAAATGAAACTTAGGGAGTTACTAACAATGCTAGTGCTAATGAGTAGTTTAAGGAACGGAGGAAGAGGGTAGAACAAATGATACAGGATCCCACCCCAAGAAGGGAAAAAAAGGAAAGAAAACCCACCCGAAGGGAGCAAACCCTCCACGAAACCGCCTGGGGGCCGAGAGAGTAAGAGAGAGGAAAAAAACTTTCAAACCCCGACTCCTAGGCCAATCTGCCCGGCAAGACGCTGGCTCTGCCCGGAGCACCAACCACTCGCCACGAGATCCCACAACAAACAAACCCCCAGCCCCCTCGGCCGGAAGCCCCCTCAGACCCTTCCCCTTCCCAGGGTCATGTCCAATCACAAGCCTTTCCACCCATATCCCCACCCCCTCCCTGCCGGTGCTGCAGTGCTGTGGGCCCAGGGCTGGCACCACCTATGCAGCTTGATGTGTTATGGGGTGAAGCAAAACAGACTAGCTGGTGCAAAGCTAAGACACATTTGTAACTGAGATCTCCCTGGCTGCGGTTCAAGCCCAGCAGAAGAGAGCGGGTCACTTCCCCTTGATGGTCATTGCTCCGAGGGAGGACGGTAGCGACTGGGAGAATTGCATTTGTAAGTCAGGTTGGCAGTGTCTGTAGCGGGTATCTGTAACAGGCAATTCCTTTTAAATGACATTGTGCACGGTTTATAGAATCATTAAATGGTTTGGGTTGGGAGGGACCTTAAAGATCATCTAATTCCAACCCCCTTGCCATGGGCAGGGACACCTTCCACTAGACCAGGTTGCTCCAAGCCTCATCCAGCCTGGCCTTGAACACTTCCAGGGATGGGGCATCCACAGCTTCTCTGGGCAACCTGTGCCAGTGCTTCACCACCCTCTCCGGGAAGAACTTCTTCCTGATATCTAATCTAAATGTCCCTGCTTTCAGTTTAAACCCATTACCCCTTGTCCTGTCACTACAGACCCTTGTAAAAAGTCCCCCCCCAGCTTCCTTGTAGACCCCCTTCAGGTATTGGAAGGCTGCAATAAGGTCTCCCCAGAGCCCCAGCTCTCTCAGCCTTTCCTCATGAGAGGTGCTCTATTCCCTTGATCATCATCTTAGCTCTTCTCTGGACTCTCTCCAGGAGTTCCCTGTCTTTCTTGAACTGGGGAGCCCAGAACTGGACAAACTGGTGAAGGTCTTAATCATAGAAATCATAGAATCCGTTAGATTGGAAAAGACCTTTAACATCATCAAGTCCAACCATTAACTCAACTGTCATGTTAAAGGGTGAAGTAATTTGGCAGAAAATAAACCCCCTTGCATTCCAGCTTGTCCTCATATCAGAGGGGCTGGGGACGGCTGGGTTTAGATTCTGAGTGATATCCAATTTGGCACTGTTATAATGTCCAGCCATGTTCAATATGATTGAATTATCACCGTTCTGGATTCACTAATAGCACGCTGCACTTCCGTCTAGTCGTGCTCCATGGTATCACACAGCCAGTAAAGAGCTGGCAGCGCCCGATAAGAGGCCTCTGTGGCTGGCTACGTACAAGGGCAGTTTATTAAAGCAACAGAAACACAGGTTCTTATGGATTGCCCGTGATAGTGCACTGCCTGCAAAGCATGTGCAAATATTGAAACTATGGA
Organism: Rhynochetos jubatus; assembly: GCA_027574665.1. NCBI lineage: Eukaryota > Metazoa > Chordata > Aves > Eurypygiformes > Rhynochetidae > Rhynochetos > Rhynochetos jubatus. Next base: position 7,502,764 of record CM050689.1, on the reverse strand, counting down.
TAATACGGCATGCAGAATCTAGTCACACAAAACTACTCGAGTGATACAGCAGCATAAAATCTCTCTATCTAGGGATTTCTAAGTTTCCGAGGAAAATACTTAAGAGTTTAAATCTCACCCAAGGCATCCCTATGGGGGGAGAGAGGCTCAGCCCGTCAACTGATCGCAGGAGTCAGAGGCAATCTGTGATGGGATCTTCCCTGACTTATTCACGATGGTGTCTTCCCTAACATCCCCCTTTTCTTGAGCCATTTTTATATTATTTTCTGTCTTCAAGGTGGAGCTTGAGTGACTCTAATCATACATACCTTTACTTATGATTGGTGTAAAATTCTCTCGCTTCGCTTTTAAAGGTATAGATTAAGAAAATTCATAGCTCAGTGAGGGGTGGTCGCACCTCGCAGGCAGGTAGCTTTTGGGTTGGAGGTGTGTTTTGGTATTATAATGACATTATAATGAGCAAAGTCTGCACAAAGGACAGCATTTTGTCAAAAACTGACAGACTGTTGGCCCAGGGTGGCAAATATGTGGCTTATCAGTTCGTAGCATCACTAAGTTCCCATCTCTGTGGTGATTCACAGAGCCTGGCTGCGGAATATTCACTCCGCTCCACCATCCGTGCTGCTGCATAGGTAATATTATTCAGGGAACCACCATGGAGTGGATTCCTTGCATACCAGCTGCAACTGCACTCCACCCTGAAAGCCCCTTCAATATCATGCCTTTCCTTAATGTGTGAACAGTGCCCCGCCTTTCATATAAGTTTAGTTTAACTCACCCCCAGTAATTATTCCACACTCAGCACTTCCAAGCCCACCACTAAACCATGTCCCTAAGCACATTGTGCACACATCTCTTAAATCCCTCCCGGGATGGTGACTTTACCACCTCCCTGGGCAGCCCATTCCAATGCCTGACAGCCCTTTCCGGGAAGACATTTTCCCTAATATCCAATCTAAACCTCCTCTGGTGCAATTTGGTGTTGTTTCCTCTTGTCACTTGGGAGAAGAGACCAACCCCCACCTCTCTGCACCCTCCTTTCAGAGAGTTGTGGAGACTGATAAGGTCTCCCCTGAGCCTCCTCTTCTCAAGGTTGAACACCCCTAGCTCTCTCAGCTGCTCCTGACAGGACTTGTGCTCCAGAACCTTCCCCATCTCCATTGCTCTTCGATGGACACACTCCAACAGCCAGTGGTGCTGGATAAGTCAGACCCAGGACTTACTGCTGCAGAATCAAAAGGAGGAGCAAGTCTCCCAACACTAACTGCAGAGGGGAGAGTAGAGCTTGCTCCTGAAGCCTTCCCCAGGTCAGCTCAGAGTTTGCTGATTTAAGTATCGGTTACTACATGTGTGAAGCTTAGATGAATAGTAGTGGTACTGCTTTATTTTGCTGCTGAGGGAATGAATCTCTGGCTGACCAGCTGATGGTACAATATGTTGTAGTGAAAATAGTTGATTACTGCTCATGATTTATTACTATTTCTGTACTTATCCACCTCTGCAAATAGTAACATAAAAATCCGGACAATATCCTATTGTGTGCTGACTGGACATGGCTTGATTCTTGGTCTCATCCTGGGCACCTGGCCAGTGTTCTGAGTGGGATTGATAATGGGAGCATAACAGTCTGCACGTTAACAGGGTTTGTGCCAAAAAGACTTATGTAAGGTGTCTTTTGCTATAAAAGCGGGAGACCCTCGGGCTGAGTTCTGAAGCCTCACCTATGGGTGGACGCACTGCGTAGGACTTTCCCAGTTACTGCAGTTCTCCAGGGACCAGCTGCCAAGGGGCTTCCCAGCTGATCTGTGAACCGGGATGGTGGTTTTGAGGTGGTAATTGGTGATGATGTACCCTTTTCTTTATCACTGTCTTGCTTTACAGTAATGAACTGGTGCATCACTATTCTCCTTATCTTTCCTTTCTAATTGGTGCATCGTTATTCTGCTTTTCTTTTGGGGTTGTTACTATGATATATATGTAATAAAGCATATTAATCTTTATATATTAAGCTGGAGACCGTGTTTTTTCTTGGAATCCCACCATTTAGCAAGACGTGCACCGTGATTTTGTATCCTGCACTTTCTCGAGCGAACACTATTTATACAACATATTTGTTTGACTTTTAACCAGTAGTGTGTCAGGGGAAATAAAATCTTATTTTCTGGCGCTGACTTTTCTCTCATTGCGCACGTAACTTTTCCTTGATATTCCCATTAGCTATGAAATTGTTGGAAATAATTTCAACAACTCTCTCCATTAATGAGAAAATGTGTTCAGAAAATCTAGTAGATAGATCTTAGGAAAGTCTTTGAAATTTAGAAGGTTTAAAATTTTTCAAACTTTGCAGATTTTAAAATTTTAAATATTTTCCAATTCTGAGAGGCAAAAAGTATGATTGACAGGCAGTGGTTTTAGGTTACATTAATTAGAATTATAGCATGCTTAATTTGTTTTTACTGTACATATAAACATATTGAGATGAAAAAGTTTCTGAATTGAAACCTTTTTTTTTCAGTTTCTTCCCAGCCAAAAGTAATTTTTTTGCCAAAAGCTATTTTTTTTTTTCCAAAAGCAGTTTAAATTTCAATTAATTGCCTTTCTCCCAGTTTTTAAGGAACACACTGTGAATGGAAGAAAAAAAATGGCCTTAGAACTTTTTTCCTCCGCATCCCTTTCCCTTCTGGAGCAGATTTCTGTGTTATTTCAGAGCAAGCTGCTGACTCATGCCGAGGCTGGTCCTTTGGGTGGAGGGGTTATAGATGGATGTGCAAAGAGCTGGACCCCCCTTCTGCTTCCACAGCCTGTGGTCAATCCCACCTTGAGAGCTGCTGTGTTTGGGAGGCTCCTCTGGGCACGGCAAGCCATGTGCGGTGGGATGTGCCTTGGGAACAGAGCCGCAGAGTGAAGGCACGGTACTCGAGGAGTAGATTTTCCTCTCCTTGTAGGCTATAACTGAATGTCTTAAGGTTTGATTAGTTTATGTAAGGCTATATCTCTCGATCGAGAAAACATTGTCTGGAGTATCTGCTGACAAGTGCCAGATTTTAAATGATCTCTCGTGCTGTAGTTAGAGCACATTAAATAGGGGTGGAACAAAAAATTAGTCAGGAAACAAGATGCTGCTTCTGGCTTAGATGGGAATCTTGTCTGCCAAGTAAGCAGAGAAGTGCCATTTTAATCAGGCTCCGTATAGATCATAGAATTATAGAATGGTTAGGGTTGGAAGGGACCTTAAAGATCATCTAGTTCCAACCCCCCTGCCATGGGCAGGGACACCCTCCACTAGACCAGGTTGCTCCAAGCCTCAGCCAGCCTGGCCTTGAAGACAGCCAGGGATGGGGCATCCACAGCTGAAGCAGCTACTGTCTCTGATGTGTTGTTGAATGTATTAAAGTAAACATTAAATAGGATCTTGGACCAGCCTTGCAGAATGTTTCCAAAAGTACAAGCAAGTAATCATAGAAAGGAATGCATGATGACAGAGACCAGAACACTGGCCTCTGGAGGATGCGTGGGACTGATGTGTGGTGTGTGTACTTTGTACATGGAGCATTCCTCTTGGCTGCATAGTCCAACCCTTATCTGTGATTATAAAAGAATCATGTGAGAAAATAGTTAGTCAGTTCAGTCAGCTCACTGAATCCTGGGTCGTGTCTTCAACCGCCACACACAACTTCTCTGGGCAACCTGTTCCAGTGCCTCACCACCCTCTCCGGGAAGAACTTCTTCCTGATATCTAATCTAAATCTCCCCACTTTCAGCTTAAACCCATTACCCCTTGTCCTGTCACTACAGGCCCTTGTAAAAAGTCCCCCCCAGCTTCCTTGTAGGCCCCCTTCAGGTACTGGAAGGCTGCAATAAGGACTCCCCGAAGCCTTCTCTTCTCCAGGCTGAACAAGCCCAATTCTCTCAGCCTTTCTTCATAGGAGAGGTGCTCCAGCCCTCTGATCATCTCTGTGGCCTCCTCTGGACTCACTCCAACTGGTCCATATCCTTCTTATGCTGAGGGCTCCACAGCTGGACACAGTACTCCAGGTGAGGTCTCACAAATCAGAGTAGAGAGCAAGAATCCCCTCCCTCGACCTGCTGGCTACACTTCTGATACAGCCCAGGATACGGTTGGCTTTTTGGGCTGCCAGCACACACTGTCGGCTCATGTTCAGCTTCTCATCCACCAGTATCCCCAAGTCCTTCTCCTCAGGGCTGCTCTCGATCCATTCTCCACCCAGCCTGTACTTGTAGTTGGGATTGCGATGCGCAGCCTCAAAGAACAGCATCAAAATGTCGCATTTATCATCCTCTGGCTGTAGGCCACGTTGGCAGAGAGGGCTATGTGGGACGGTCAGGAGGTCTGTTTCTAAAGCTTAATTGGTAAGATGGTGTGAGAGAGACAGCGTGTACTTCAGAACCGGAGGGTGAGGTTGCTTTACTTGAGTTGAAAGTTGGGTTTGGTCTCACGTGGGCGCTTACAGGTCAACTGAACTTTGCAGGACATATGACAAGGGAGACTTTGCTGGTTCTGGCTGCGCTGACTACAGGTGGTCAGTCACGGCAAAATTGGTTGCCATCAGTGGTATCACACTATTTAGATGCTCTCAGGATGGTGAGGAAGTTAAGGTTCCAGGCACATGGGTGTTTTTTCAGTGGAAAATGGTGAATTGAGTTGCTTTGTTTGAGCAGTGTGACTTTTGCATTACAGACATGGGTGTTTCTTTTCAATAATTCAATATATTGAGCTATTTAAAATTATAGGTGAATAAGAAATATTGCACTTTTATTAAACTGCCTTGTTAATAACCTCTCAATAAAAATATTTGAAGTGTTTTTCAGAATTTTGCTAGAAGACATTCTCTTGAAATAAAGTCTTTTTTCTTTAAAAACCCCAAACCTCCACTGAAGAAACTTGCTTTGTTTCAGATGTGATGTATGATTTTTATACTTCAGTTGTATATACTGTTTAAGTTAACATTTGTAATGAAACATTCAAAATTTTCAAATCCAGTTAATTACAGACATGTTTAGAAACTCACATAGATGTTTATCTAATAGCAATCATTAGTAATCACTAGTAATTTTAACTCTTTCATACTAAATGAAATTATAATCTTAATGCTCAAATTTTCTGTGGAACAAAAACTTAATTTGCTGCGCTACAGCATTTTGAAAGTGGTAAACCAGTAATGGCAGTGGATGGATCCGGTCTGTGAAACTCTCCCATACTCCGCACCCAGGTTTCTGTGAGGCTCCTCCCATCTCCATCACGGAGCTGGTCAAGGAGAGGAAAACTGTTTGGTAGCTTTGGGTTAAAATCTGAAGGAATTAAAACCCCTTTGTCCAACTAATTACTATTTTACTTTCCCGATACAGAGAACAAAGTCAGAGTAACATTGCCAGAAGACCACGGTTCCCAGGGTGTCTCTGCACCGCAGTGGAAGGGGTGACTGTCCTGTCTAGCACTGGGCTGGTAGAGGCTAAAAGGCGCGTGCAGCCTGTGCCACAAATGGGCAGGAATTTCTGGAAAAGCAGTTGATACTGGGAATAGGAGTGCCAGCTGTCTTCTTGTGACAGATTTACAAAAATAGGTTTTTAATCATCCAAAGCTGATGTATATTTTGCTCAACGTTTACAGGTTTGGCAAATTCTGAATGTTCTGCTTTGCACGTTTGCACAGCAAGGAGATGCTGAACCTCAGCTCCCAAAGAACATGGATATTTGGGAGTAGTGTCTAATCCAAAATTAATACTTTGTATTACCAGACAAGCATTACGGGCAGAATCATCTCCCAAGATTTAACCATGGCAAAATCTGCGGAGGAACAAGCTGCTCAAAGTGCAGGGCAGAGAGCGAGAGAGGGAGCCCCACACCCCCCGGGCGGGAGGAGTGAGCTGGTGACGAGAGGCAGCGTGGGCGGGGACAAGCGTGAAGGCGGTCAACCCCCTCACGGACAAGAGCAGCCCCCAGGGAGCGCGAGCGACCCGGAGCGAGGCAAACGAGCGTGGCACGGCAGTTTGCACGGCAGTTCGCACGGCAGTTCAGGCAGGTGCGGGCAGGGCTCAGCCATGGTTGCCACTCGGAGGAAAGCCATCGCCAGGAAGAATGCGGCGACCCAGACGCTGCTCCCCGTCAGGGATGCTGCTGTCCAGGTCTCCGGCTGCAGGGAGGGCCTGAGCCTGTCACTCGTACCGGAGGGCAGCAGGGACAGTCTGTGTGTGAGGGGTGACCAGGTGGATGATCTGCTCAGCATGGTGGCAGAGCTGAAGGAAGAAGTGGAAAGGCTGAGGAGTATGAGGGAGTATGAGAAGGAGAGAGGTTTTGCCTCCACCAATCTACCACCCCTGAGGCAAAGGCAGATGGAGGTCCCACAGCCAGCAGTGTGGATCCCATATCCTCTTGCCACCAGGCAGATGGAAGGGACTTAAGAGAGGGAGGGGAATGGAAACAGGTTCCCTCCTGCCCTCCCTCCCCTTTCCAGCTGCCCCTGCAGAACAGATATGGGGCTCTGGAACTCGAGGGCCAGGCAATTGTGGATGCAGAGGAAGGCCCATCCAGGGGGTTGCCCAGGAAGACTCAGTCAGCTCCATGTGTCACGATTCCTCCATTAAGAAAAGGAGTGTCATCATTGTAGGCGATTCCCTTCTGATTTCCTCCCGATATATCACCCAGACCCATTGCACAGGGAAGTCTGCTGCCTCCCTGGGACCCAGGTTAGGAATATCACCAGGAAACTCCCTGGTCTGGTATGGTCCTCAGATTATTACCCACCATTGGTAATGCAGGTGGGCAGTGATGAGACTGAGGAAAGGAATCCAAAAGACATCAAAAGGGACTTCAGGGCACTGGGGTGAAAGGTTGCAGGATAGGGAACACGGGTAGTGTTCTCCTCAATCCCTTTAGTGGCAGCGAAGAATAATAGAAGGAACAGGAAAACACACCTGATCAACATGTGGCTCAGAGGCTGGTGCCAATGGTAGAATTTTGGGTTTTTTGATCATGGGGAGGTTTATACGGCACCGGGCCTGCTGGCGACAGATGGCAGGCAGCTGTCTCAGAGGGGAAAAAGAATTCTTGCCCGTGAATTGGCAGGGCTCATGGAGAGGGCTTTAAAGAAGGTTGGAAGAGGGAAGGGGACAAAACCAGTGCCATCAACAGATGCCCAGAGCCTGGAGAAGAATCGCTAGTCACCAGTAGAGCACCTGGCAAGCAAAACGAGAATTCCAGCTGCTCCTGTCAGCAAGCCAACTTCATTGGGATCCATCTTAAATGCCTCTATGCAAATGCATGGAGCATGGGGAATAAACAAGAGGAGCTAGAGGCATGCGCATGCATGAGGGCCTATGACCTTATTGGCATCGTGGAGACGTGGTGGGATGGCTTCTATGACTGGAGTGTCAGGATAGAAGGATACAGGCTCTTTAGGAAGGACAGGCAGGGGAGATGTTGTATTTTGCTTAAATAAAAGACAAGGCCCATTTGTAACATTAAGTCTAGATGTGGAAGCATACACTTTATTTCAGCATATGTAGCGGGAACAATATGGTTGAAGCCCTCTTTAGTTCTGCGATTGTTTGGTCCCAAACAGTTTTCTGATAGGCAGTGTGTGCTGGCAGCCCAAAAAGCCAACCGTATCCTGGGCTGTATCAGGAGAAGCGTGGCCAGCAGGTCGAGGGAAGGGATTCTTCCTCTCTACTCTGATTTGTGAGACCCCACCTGGTGTACGGTGTCCATCTGTGGAGCCCTCAGCATAAGAAGGATATGGACCAGTTGGAGTGAGTCCAGAGGAGGCCACAGAGATGATCAGAGGGCTGGAGCACCTCTCCTATGAAGAAAGGCTGAGAGAATTGGGCTTGTTCAGCCTGGAGAAGAGAAGGCTCCGGGGAAGACCTTATTGCAGCCTTCCAGTACCTGAAGGGAGCCTACAAGGAAGCTGGGGGGGACTTTTTACAAGGGCCTGTAGTGACAGGACAAGGGGTAATGGGTTTAAGCTGAAAGTGGGGAGATTTAGATTAGATATCAGGAAGAAGTTCTTCCCGGAGAGGGTGGTGAAGCACTGGCACAGGTTGCCCAGAGAAGTTGTGGATGCCCCATCCCTGGCTGTCTTCAAGGCCAGGCTGGCTGAGGCTTGGAGCAACCTGGTCTAGTGGAAGGTGTCCCTGCCCATGGCAGGGGGGTTGGAATTAGATGATCTTTAAGGTCCCTTCCAACCCAAACCATTCTATGATTCTATGATATGAAAAACACACCCATTTTTCCTTGCTGTAGTAGCACTGAAACTACAGAAGTTACAGAACACAGCAAAATGGTGGCAGCTCTATAAAACACGCTGTCATCTTGCTAGAAGAAGCAAGATTTTCAAGAGCTTGTGTTTCAGCAGGAGTTTCCTGTAAGCTGTTCCATCAACAGTGCTGGTGGCTGACCAGCCAAGACAATGAAGATGTCAAGAAAAAAGGCAGAGAGATTTTATTTCAGGCTTATACCCATTAACAGACTTCTGTTTATACAGCTATGACTTGCTTAAGAGCTATTGCATGAAAGCCTCCCAATGTGTAACTGAATAACAGAACATCTGAGAAAAAAAAACCCAACACCACCAAAACCACCATCCACTGCAAGTCAGATCACTGAGCACAGCTTCTGCAAAAAAAGAAAAACACACACACAAAACCCCCACAAAACACAAACACACCTAAAGGCAAAAAAAATATTCACACCAACTAATATACTTTGAGGTTTAAAAGCTGTTTTATCTATACATTCCTTACAAGACTGTCGTGGTTTAACTCCGGCTAGCAAAATACCACGAAGCCGCTCTCACAAATCCCCCTCCCCTCCTCCAGTGGAGGGGAAGAATGGGAGGAAAAAGAAATAAGGAAGCTCATAAAATTGAGATAAGAACTATTTACTAATTAAATCTAAATCAATATATACAGATACTACTAATAATAAATAATTAAAATAGTAGAAAATGAAACATATAGTACAACATATACAATATGATACAATATGATAGAATTTCCCACCATCCACTGACCAATGCACACCCAGATGTTGAGGGATGAAAATCAGACCCAGAGAGCCCGAGAACCACAGCCCAAGAGCGATCGCAGCCCGAGAGCCATGGCCTGAAGGCCAGAGCCCGGGAGCTAACGCAGCGGATTCCGAGCAAACCTTATCACTGATAACATGGCCAGAAAACTCAAAACAACCCACCAGCTCCCACACGAAGGAGCCAGCACAGGAGTTGGCAAAGCAGCTAACACAGGAGGGTTAGCAAGTTGCCCGGAGAGACGAGCAAGGGAGTAAGGGAGAGAGAGAAGGGAAGAGTAATGGCTACCGGACCCTCTTCCCCACCCCAAGAGACCGGGACATGATGTACTATGGAATGAAATACTTCCTTGGTTAGTCTGGGTCAGCTACAGCATCCGAAGCGGACAAAAGACCTTGAGTTCAGTACAGGCCATCCCCAGCACCAGCTGGGGCCTTCTCAATGTTTTCACTTAGTGTCCAGCAACAGAGTTCCCTGGCAACCAGAGTAAAGGGAGTTAGCCCTTTCCTGACTGAACCCAGCACATTCTCCATCCCTTATTTCATACCATTTACGTCATGCTTATTTCCATAAATTCACATTAACCAGCTTCCCCTTTCCCATCCCATCCCACACAGATATCATTCCCTTAGTCTATGAACCATATTGGCAAAATGTCCATTAGTCCATGACTTTGGGTTCTATCAGGTGGTCACTCAGGACAGAAAAGGTGAAGTGTTGCATAGGATTATTGGGCGCTGATGCCAGCTGAGGTAACTGTTGCACTTCTGGCAAGGCTGGACCTCTGTAGATTCAGGTGATCTCTGCCAGAGTGATTCCTACAACATAGAGCTCAGAACAAGGGTTAGTTGCAGCAGTTGGTGTCCATCATACAATTTAGTTCATGGGCTAGTTTCACCCAGAATCAAATCTCCTTGAGGCACACATCGGACTTGCCCATCTTCTCTCATCACCCACCAAGTACATCCAGGTCCTTGAGCAAAAGCAACCCCATGGATGGGTTTGCCTTTGCCCGAGGCAGGAATAACCCAGACTGTTTTCCCCAGCATGTTCTTAACATGCACTACAGGGACCTTATCTCCTTCCACAGTGCGCAGAAGTTTTGATTGAGCTGGGCCAGCACGGTTGGCAGATCCTCTGGTGTTGACTAACCAGGTGGCCTTTGCCAAATGTGTATCCCAATGTTTGAAAGTTGCACCCCCCATTGCCCTCAGGGTGGTCTTTAACAGCCCATTGCACCACTCGACCTTCCCAGAGGCAGGTGCATGGTAGGGGATGTGATACACCCACTCAATGCCGTGCTCTTTGGCCCAAGTGTCTATGAGGCTGTTTCGGAAATGAATCCCCTTGTCTGATTCAATCCTTTCTGGAGTGTCATGTCGCCACAGGACTTGCTTTTCAAGGCCCTAGATAGTATTCCGGGCAGTGGCATGGGGTACAGGATATGTTTCCAGCCACCCGGTGGTTGCCTCCACCATCGTGAGCACATGGCACTTGCCTTGGCGGGTTTTAGGCAGTGTGATGTAGTCAACCTGCCAGGCCTCCCCATATTTATATTTCAGCCATCGCCCCCCATACCAAACAGGCTTCACCCTCTTGGCTTGTTTGATGGCAGCACGTCTCACATTGATGAATGACCTGAGCAATAGCGTCCATGGTCAAGTCCACCCCTTGGTCACGAGCCCACCTGTACGTGGATTCTCTCCCTTGGTGGCCCGAGGTGTCATGGGCCCATCTAGCCATAAACAGCTCACCTTTATGTTGCCAGTCCAGATCTACCTGAGCCACAGCAATCTTAGCAGCTTGATCCACCTGCTCGTTGTATCGATGTTCTTCAGTAGCTCGACTTCTGGGTACGTGGGCATCGACGTGACGCACTTTGACGACCAGGTTGTCTAGACAGGAAGCAATGAGTAGCTCGACTTCTGTGTACGTGGGCATTGACGTGACACACTTTGACGACCAGGTTGTCTAGACAGGAAGCAATGTCTTGCCATAATGCTGCAGCCCAGATGGGTTTGCCTCAGTGCTGCCAGTTGCTCTGTTTCCATTGCTGTAGCCACCCCCACAGTGCATTCGCCACCATCCAGGAGTCAGTGTAGAGATAAAGCACTGGCCATTTCTCCCGTTTAGCAACGTCCAAAGCCAGCTGGATGTCTTTTACCTCCGCAAATTGACTGGATTCACCTTGTCCTTCAGCAGTCTCTGCAACTTGTCGTGTAGGACTCCACACAGCAGCTTTCCACCTCCGATGTTTCCTTACAATGCGGCAGGACCCATCAGTAAACAGGGCATATTGCTTCTCATTGTCTAGCAACTGGTTATACAGAGGGGCTTCTTCAGCCCGTGTCACCTCCTCCTCTTGTGACATCCCAAAGTCTTTGCCCTCCGGCCAGTCCATGATCACTTCTAAAATTCCTGGGTGACTGGGATTTCCTATGCAAGCTCGTTGTGTGATCAGGGCAGCCCACTTACTCCATGTAGCATCGGTGGCATGATGAGTGGAAGAGACTCTGCCTTTGAACATCCAGCCCAGCACTGGTAGTCGAGGTGCCAGGAGGAGCTGTGCTTCAGTGTCAACCACTTCTGAGGCAGATGATTGGATTCCCTCATAAGCTGACAGTATCTCTTTTTTGGTTGGAGTGTAGCGGGCCTCAGATCTTCTGTATCCCCGGCTCCAAAATTCTAGGGGTTGACCTTGGGTCTGCCCTGGTTCTTTCTGCCAGAGGCTCCAGGTGGGGCCATTCTCCCCGGCTGCAGTGTAGAGCACATTCTTTACTTCTGGCCCTGTCTGGACTGGTCCAAGGGCTACTGCATGCACAATCTCCTGCTTGATCTGTTCAAAGGCTTGTCGCTGCTCAAGGCCCCATTGGAAGTTGTTTTTCTTCCGGGTCACTTTGTAGAGAGGGCTAACAATTTGGCTGTAATTTGGAATATGCATCCGCCAGAAACCCACAACACCTAGGAAAGCTTGAGTTTCCTTTTTGCTCATTGGTGGGGACATAGCTGTGATTTTATTGATCACGTCCATTGGGATCTGGTGACGCCCATCTTGCCATTTTACTCCCAGGAATTGAATCTCTCGTGCAGGACCCTTAACCTTACTTTGCTTGATGGCAAAACTGGCTTTCAGCAGAATTTGCATGATATTCTTCCCCTTCTCAAAAACTTCGTCTGCTGTGTCACCCCATACAATGATGTCATCAATGTACTGTAGATGTTAGGGAGCTGCACCCTGTTCCAGTGCAGTCTGGATCAGTCCATGGCAGATGGTAGGGCTGTGCTTCCACCCCTGGGGCAGTCGATTCCAGGTGTATTGGATGACCCTCCAGGTGAAAGCAAACTGTGGCCTGCACTCTGCTGCCAAAGGAATGGAGAAAAAGGCATTAGCAATGTCAGTCGTGGCATACCACTTGGCTGCCTTTGACTCCAGCTCATATTGGAGTTCCAGCATGTCTGGCACAGCAGCACTCAGTGGTGGTGTCACTTCATTCAGGCCACGATAGTCCACTGTTAGTCTCCATTCTCCATCATCAGAATTATGCACTGGCCAGATGGGGCTGTTAAAGGGGGAGCAGGTTTTGCTGATCACCCCTTGGCTCTCCAGCTGACGAATCAGCTTCTGGATGGGAAGCAAAGAGTTTCTGTTAGTGCGATACTGTCGCCGGTGCACTGTTGTAGTGGCAATTGGCACCTGTTGGTCTGCAACCTTTAGCAATCCCACAACAGAAGGGTCCTGTGAGAGACCAGGCAAGATGGACAGCTGCTCAATTTCCTCCGTCTCTGTAGCAGCTATCCCAAAAGCCCACCGGTACCCTTTCGGGTCCTTAAAGTACCCTCTCTTAAGATAGTCAATGCCAAGGATGCACAGAGCATCTGAACCAGTCACAATAGGGTGCTTTTGCCACTCCTTCCCAGTCAGGCTTATTTCAGCCTCCAGCACAGTCAATTGTTGGGAGCCCCCCAGTCACACCAGAAATGCTGATGGGTTGTACCCCTTTATAGCTTGATGGCATGAGGGTACACTGTGCACCTGTGTCCACTAGAGCTCTATACTCCTGTGGCTCTGATGTGCCAGGCCATAGAATCCACACAGTCCAATAAACACGGTTGTCCCTTTCCTCCACCTGGCTGGAGGCAGGGCCCCTCTAAAAGTGATCTGATTCACAGTCACTCATGTCTTGGAGGAATGGACTATTGCTCCACTGCTGTTTGGATATGGGAGCAACAGTTTTCTTGGAAGAGTCCTTACTTGAGTGCTTTTTCCCTTTCAGTTCACGTACTCGTTCCTCTAAGTGCGAGGTAGGATTTCCATCCCCCTTCCTCATGTCCTCTTCGTGGTCACGTAGGTAAAATCACAGGGTATGGCGTGATGGATACCTTTTATATTCCTTTCTTTGAGGAAAGGAATGCTTCCTCCTAATAGCTGAGACACTGGCTCGTGAAGGTGGGGATTGGAACATCTCCTTTCTGAATTGTTTAAACTCCTGTGACAGTTTCTCTATAGCTGAGACACAGGCCCGCATGGGGGAAGAAACAATGTCCTCATATCCCCGGAACTTTTGAACCAAGTCCTCCACTATTGGGTCTTTATCCCTTTCCCAAGTCAATACTGCAAATGCAGCGGCTATCGAGGGTGGTCCATTCTGCATTAACTTCTGCCACATGGGTTGTGTGCACCTGATTCTATCTGGATCTATCCTCCCGTCATCACGATAAACTAACTCTAGCACAGCTAGTTCCGTCACGTACCGGATAGCTTTCTCCATGGTGGTCCATTTGTGTACGCGATATGGCACGCCTTCCTTAAAGGGATACCTTTCCCTCACACTATCCAGGAGCCTCCTCCAGAGGCTTACATTCTGTGTCTCCCTCCCAATTGCTCTGTCAATGCCACTCTCTCTAGCAAGTGACCCCAGCTGCTTGGCTTCTCTACCCTCTAATTCAATGCTACTGGCCCCGTTATCCCAGCAGCGGAGTAGCCAGGTAATAACATGTTCACCTTGATGACAGCCAAAGTCTCTCTGGATATCCCGGAGCTCCTTCAAGTCTAAAGATCACATGGTTATATCTGCATCACCATCATCCTCTGCAACTGTCCCTTGGGATGGCCCTGCTGTCTCCCCATAGACCTGCACCAGACGGCCTGATTTAGGTTTCCATTTCTTTTTCTGTACTGGGGCAACTAACACTGGTGCTGGTTGATACTGACAGTACCACACAGGGGTCTGCACGACTGCATTGCACCCTGCAGTGTGTAGGGCTGTTGTGGGAGGCGGAGCTGCAGCAGAAGGCACAACCACAGTGGGAGGTGGAACCGTTGTGGAAGGTGGAGCCACACTGGGAGCTGGAACTGCAGTGGAGGACAAAGCTGTTGCAGGAGGTGGAACCATTGTGGAAGGTGGAGCCACACTGGGAGCTGGAGCTGCAGTGGAGGGCGAAGCTGTTGCAGGAGGTGGAACCATTGTGGAAGGTGGAGCCACACTGGGAGCTGGAGCTGCAGCAGAAAGCGGAGCTGTTGTGGGAGGTGGAACCACAGTGGGAGGTGGAACCGTTGTGGAAGGTGGAGCCACACTGGGAGCTGGAACTGCAGTGGAGGGCGAAGCTGTTGCAGGAGGTGGAACCGTTGTGGAAGGTGGAGCCACACTGGGAGCTGGAGCTGCAGCAGAAAGTGGAGCTGTTGTGGGAGGTGGAACCACAGTGGGAGGTAGAGCTGGCGCAGAGGGTGCAGTGGCTGCTGCGTCTGTCGAGGGGAGTTGCCATCGCCGCGGAGGTATAGGTGGTGCAGGAGGTGCAGTGGCTGCAGTGTCCATCGAGAAGAGTTGATGTTGCTGCAGGGGTGGAGGTGGCGCAGGTGATGCAATGGCTGTAGTGTCTGTCAAGGGGCGTTTACGTCGCCGTGGGGGTGGAGTTGGTGTGGAGGATGGGCTACTTGTGAGCGGTGATGTAGCCATGGGGGACGAAGCCAGCGCACAGGGCCTGCCTCTTCCCCAAACACCAGTAGCAGATGGGGCAGTATTCCAAAATATTCCTTTAACTTTACACAAGAGCACAGTAACATTCAGAATCAAGCTGATCCCTAGCAATAGGTCACCCCGAGACCATGAAAAATTTCCCAAATACTCATACACTTGCGCCATTGACCATAAAGAAGAGGGAGAAAATTGGAATAATTTCCACACATCCACCCAACTGAGTAATTCCTTCATATCCAACCCACTAAATGATTTCTCCTCTACAGGCTGTGTCCCAGAAGAGAAAAGGGAAAAGGTATAATTAGTGAAAGTCCCTATGAGATTACATGAGAAACATGCAAACGCTGCCAGTACTGCATACAGATACATGGTTATTCCCCAAACCAGTAGTATACAGACCAGCCAAATCAGACTCTTAAATCTGGTCAGAGCATACATGATCAGTATCATAAGGAGCACCCAAGGCAGTAAATCTCACCGTTCTATCATCCACTTAAAGATCCAAGAACTTAACGTACTGACCAACCACCACAACATCTCTATAACCAATACCTATCACACAATCTGCTCTAACACACAGTAATCAGATCTGTTCTTATCTCAACCCTTTGAGCCCCACGTTGGGCACCACAAAGGACTGTCGTGGTTTAACTCCGGCTAGCAAAATACCACGAAGCCGCTCTCACAAATCCCCCTCCCCTCCTCCAGTGGAGGGGAAGAATGGGAGGAAAAAGAAATAAGGAAGCTCGTAAAATTGAGATAAGAACTATTTACTAATTAAATCTAAATCAATATATACAGATACTACTAATAATAAATAATTAAAATAGTAGAAAATGAAACATATAGTACAACATATACAATATGATACAATATGATAGAATTTCCCACCATCCACTGACCAATGCACACCCAGATGTTAAGAGATGAAAATCAGACCCAGAGAGCCCGAGAACCACAGCCCGAGAGCGATCGCAGCCCGAGAGCCGCGGCCTGAAGGCCAGAGCCCGGGAGCTAATGCAGCGGATTCCAAGCAAACCTTATCACTGATAACGTGGCCAGAAAACTCAAAACAACCCACCATCTCCCACACGAATGAGCCAGCACAGGAGTTGGCAAAGCAGCTAACGCAGGAGGGTTAGCAAGTTGCCCGGAGAGATGAGCAAGGGAGTAAGGGAGAGAGAGAGAAGGGAAGAGTAATGGCTACCGGACCCTCTTCCCCACCCAAAGAGACCGGAACATGATGTACTATGGAATGAAATACTTCCTTGGTTAGTCTGGGTCAGCTACAGTATCCGAAGCGGACAAAAGACCTTGAGTTCAGTACAGGCCATCCCCAGCACCAGCTGAGGCCTTATCAGTGTTTTCACTTAGTGTCCAGCAACATAGTTCCCTGGCAACCAGAGTAAAGGGAATTAACCCTTTCCTGACTGAACCCAGCACAAAGACTCAATTGGAGACTGTCAGAATGGAAGGGTACAGGGTCTTTAGGGAAGACAGGCAGGGGAGACGTGGAGGGGGTTTGCTCTCTATGTCAGAGACCAGCTGGAGTGCATGGAACTCTACCTGCGGATGGATGAGGAGCTGACCCAGAGCTTATGGGTCAGGATTAAAGGGAGGGCAGGAAGAAGGGATACGGACGTCGGAGTTTGCTACAGACCACCTGGCCAGGACGAGCAAGTGGATGAGGCCCTCTACAAGCAGATAGCAACAGCCTCACGGTCAAAAACCCTGGTCCTCATGGGGGACTCCAACCACCCCGATATCTGTTGGAGGAACAACGCGGCAGGGCACAAGCAAGCCAGGAGGTTCCTGGAATGCGTTGATGACAACTTCCTTCTCCAAGTGATAGGGGAGCCAACAAGGAGGGGTGCCATGCTGGACCTTGTTCTCGCCAACAGGGAGGAGCTGGTGGCAAATGTGAAGCTCAAGGGCAGCCTTGGCTGCAGTGACCATGAAACAGTGGCATTTGACATCCTTAAGGAGGCAAGGAGGGTACACAGCAAGCTTGCTGCCCTCGGCGTCAGAAGAGCAGACTTTGGCCTCTTCAGGGAACTGAATGGCAGAATATATGGGATGAAGCCCTGGAGGGAAGAGGGGCCCAAGAAAGCTGGCAAGTATTCAAGGACCACCTCCTTCAAGCACAGGAGCTCTGCATCCCAATGAAGAAGAATTTGGGTATAAACACCAGGAGGCCTGTGTGGATGAACAAGCAGCTCCTGGACAAAGTAAAACACAAAAAAGAAGCCTACAGAGTGTGGAAGCAGGGACAGGTAGCCTGGGAGGACTACAGGGAAGTTCTCTGAGAGGTCAGAGATCAGGTTAGGAATGCTAAGCCCTGACAGAATTAGACCTGGTGAAGGGGACCTCAAGGCCAACAAGAAGGGCTTCTATAGGTACATTGGGGATAAAAAGATCAGGGAAAATGTGAGCCCTCTGTGGAAGGAAACGGGAGAGCTGGCTTCCTAGGATATGGAGAAGGCCAAGGTGCTCAATGATTTTTTTTGCCTTGGTCTTCACTGGCAAGGATGCAAGCCATACCCCCTGAGTCATGGAAGGCAAGTACAGGGACTGGGAGAATGGAGAGCTGCCCATGATTAGAGAGGATCAGGTTCGGGAACACCTCAGGAACTTGAAGGTGCACAAGTCCATGGGACCTTCTGAAATACATCCGCAGGCCCTGAAAGAAATAGCGGATGAGGTTGCAAAACCTCTGTCAGTCATACTCAAGAAGTTGTGGCGGTCTGGGGAAGTTCCCACTGACCGTAAAAGGGGAAACATAATCCCCATCTTTAAAAAGGGAAGAAAGGAGCATCTGGGAAATACAGGCCTCTGTGCCTGACAAAATCATCGAGCAGATCCTCCTGGAAATCATGCTAAGGCACATGGAGAATGAGGATCTGATTGGAGACAGCCAATATGGCTTCACCAATGACAGATCGTGCCTGATGAATATGGTGGCCTTCTACAATGGGGCCACAACCTTGGTGGATAAAGGACAGGCAACCGATGTCATCTACCTGGACTTGTGCAAAGCCTTCGATCCCGTCCTGCACGACATCCTTGTCTCTAAATTGGAGAGGAATGGATTTGACGGATGGACCACTCAGTGGATAAAGAACTGGCTTGATGGTGGCACTCAGAGAGTGGTGGTCAACATCTTAGTGTCTGTATGGAGACCAGTGATGAGTGGTGTTCCTCAGGGGTCAGTTTTGGGACCGGTACTGTTTATCATCTTTGTCAGTGACATGGATGATGGCATCGAGTGCACCCTCAGCAAGTTTGCTGATAACACGAAGCTGTGTGGTGCAGTCGACACACTGGAAGGAAGGGATGCCATCCAGAGGGACCTGGACAGGCTGGAGAGGTGGGCCTCTGCCAACCTCATGAAGTTCAACAAGGCCAAGTGCAAGGTCCTGCACATGG
Organism: Rhynochetos jubatus; assembly: GCA_027574665.1. Taxonomy (NCBI): domain Eukaryota; kingdom Metazoa; phylum Chordata; class Aves; order Eurypygiformes; family Rhynochetidae; genus Rhynochetos; species Rhynochetos jubatus. The sequence goes on along the minus strand of CM050689.1, from coordinate 7,484,320 downwards.
GTCGGGGCCATCCCAACTACAAGTACAGGCTGGGCGGAGAATGGATTGAGAGCAGCCCTGAGGAGAAGGACTTGGGTGTACTGGTGGACGAAAAGCTGGACATGAGCCAGCAGTGTGTGCTGGCAGCCCAGAAAGCCAACCGTATGATGGGCTGTATCAGGAGAAGTGTGGCCAGCAGGTCGAGGGAGGTGATTCTCCCCCTCTACTCTGCTCTTGTAAGACCCCACTTGGAGTACTGTGTCCAGCTGTGGGGCCCTCAGCATAAGAAGGTTATAGACTGATTGGAATGAGTCCAGAGGAGGCCACAGAGATGATCAGAGGGCTGGAGCACCTCTCCTATGAAGAAAGGCTGAGAGAATTGGGCTTGTTCAGCCTGGAGAAGGCTTCGGGGAGTCCTTATTGCAGCCTTCCAGTACCTGAAGGGGGCCTACAAGGAAGCTTGGGGGGCTGGGGACTTTTTACAAGGGCCTGTAGTGACAGGACAAGGGGTAACAGGTTTAAATTGAAGCTGTGGAGGTTCAGCTTAGATATCAGGAAGAAGTTCTTCCTGGAGAGGGTGGTGAGGCACTGGAACAGGTTGCCCAGAGAAGCTGTGGCTGCCCCATCCCTGGCTGTCTTCAAGGCCAGGCTGGATGAGGCTTTGATCAACCTGGTCTAGTGGAAGGTGTCCCTGCCCATGACAGGGGGGTTAGAAGTAGATGATCTTTAAGGTCCCTTCCAACCCAAACCATTCTATGATTCTATGATGATTCTTTTCCTGATTTGTTGAATGAAATGCCCAAAGAACAGTTATTGCATTAATCAGAAATACTTTGATTTTGATAATCCTCATACTTGTGAAGAGAAATGACACTTGCTCAATCTGGAAAGGATTAAAGGCTTTGAATTAATTATTTCTGTGGTTGCTGTGTTGGTGCTCTGTCTTTTATCTGCTCAGTCCCAGTCAAGGAAGAGCAGCGCTGTTAGATCAGAGGCCTTTTTTGTTCTTTGAATTCATTAAAGCTTTATCATCAGAAGATGAATTTCTCAAAAGCTTGTGCCTTTTCTTAGGGTGGCTCTATATCTGTTAAAGGTATAAATCCAATACAATGAAACTGCTCAGTGTGCATCCAGCTTTTTATCCGTAAAGCTGTTTAAATGAAGGATAATGAAAATGGCTTTAGTTCACTGTTTTAGTTAAAGCAGGTCAGTACTTGCTAATTTAAATGTTTAGAAAGATAAGTTTGATTCTGTCATGGTTTACTTCGGCTAGCAAAATACCATGAAGCCGTTCTCACAAATCCCCCTCCTCACTCCAGTGGAGGGGAAGAATTGGAGGAAAAAGAAATAATGAAGCTCGTAAAATTGAGATAAGAACTATTTACTATTTAAATCTAAGTTAATATATACAGATACTACTAATAATAAATAATTAAAATTATAGAAAATAAAACATATGATACAATATGATACAATTTCCCACCATCCACTGACCAATGCACATCCAGGTGCTGAGTAGTGAAAGTCAGACCCAGAGAGCCCGAGAACCACAGCCTGAGAGTGACTGCAGCCCAAGAGTTGCAGCCCGAGGGCCGCAGCCCGAGAGTCGCAGCCCGACAGCTAATGCAGCAGACTCCGAACGCATCCTATCAGCGATAGCACGACCAAGAACACTAAACAACTCACCAACTTCCTCACGATCAAGCCAGCACAGGAGTTATCAAAGAAGGTAACGCAGGAGTCAGGGGGAGTGTTAGAAAGCGTACGGGAGTAGACGAGCAAGGTAGTGAGAGAGAGAATAATGGCTCCCGGACCCCCTCCTCGCCTAAGCCCAGAACATGACATACTATGGAATGAAAAACTTCCTTGGTCAGTTTGGGTCAGCTGTCTGAACTGTGTGTCCCCTACACTGCCTGTAGTGAGACAGCGAGAGCTGGGAACGCAGCTGCAGTATCAGAAGCGGAGAAAGACCTTGAATTCAGTGCAGGCATTCCCCAGTGCCAGCTAAGAACTTATCAGTACTTCTCTCAGCATCCAGGAATACAACTCCCTAGCAACTACAGTAAAGAGAGTTAACTATTTCCTGACTGAACCTAGCACAGATTCTGATGGAAATTAAGGTCTCGTACTGAAACAAGCAGTAGTTTTTATGAATGGGGTATGGCTCATCATCTCCTGCTTTGCTACCACATAATTAGTCTCAGAGATCCGAATGATACGGCTGTTCATCCATGCTAAGGATTAACAAGATGTTGGAAAAAAAGAGAAGGCTTCAGTTATGTTGAGAACAAGGTAAGAGAGGATATAAACTAGATGGTGTTTCATATGATTCCAGTTTTCTCTTCAGCAGGGCGTTTCATGAATGTTAATATATAGTTTGTAGGTCTACTTTTTGCAGAGGTCTTCTTTCCTGTAGAGCTTCATAGTGAATACTAACAAAGTATATACAGTAATGGGGAATACAATACTCCCCTTGAACTTGAAATAATAAAAAACCTGCTTGGGAAGCCACAAAAAAGGTGCTTCTGCTCATGGTGAAGCCTTGGCCAGGACAGGAAGTAATTTTATGAAGGTGCTCTGCTCAATCTGGGTGTCCGTGGTGTGGGTCTTCCAGAAGGTTGTGCCAGCAGATGGTGTAGCCTGCTTCAGATGGAGGATGAATGTCAGGAGCCCAAGTGACCCTCAGCACAGGTGCTTGGTTGCATTGGCCAACTGGGAAATGACCCAAAGTATCAGAAAATCCTGAAAAGCTGTCCCGCCTTTATATCTGTCTTTGTCTCCCAAATATGTTGTGTCACTTGATTTGGCAGATTGGGAAAAGCCATTAACTGTTGCGTGGGGCTGTGAAAACCTCTACCGAAATCGTTTCTGCAGCATGCACTTTGCTCCGGGAGCTCCTTCCTGGGCTGTGAGGCTGATTTTCCTCTTTCTGCAAATTTTTATTACTTTCTGACATATATACTTGTTTTACAAGTGCTGTATGAAGTAGGCTTTGCTGCTCTTCACTGCTATATATAGAAAAGAGCTGTTGAGGCGTGTACGCTTTCTCCAGACATTGGCCGCTCGCAGGACTGTGGGAAGATGTCCCCACATGCAGTCACAGCAGCAGTTCAGTCGAGGCATGGAGCTGAACCCAGATGGTGGGCTTGCCGTCTGCTTTTCGGTCTTCTTCACACCAATTAGGATCTGCAGCATTTGAGGGGGTGGTTTTGGTTGTGTGCTTTGCAGAGCAAGGCAGCTGTGGGTTCGTCTGGTTATACTAGAGAGTAAACGGCATTTGAGCGCTCTCATTAACAGTGGCCCTGGGATAATTGCTTACTCTGTTTTTTTAATTAGTTCTCTTATGTGTGTGGGGAAATATTTTCTTTCAAGATAAAAATACATAGCCCTGATAATGTCATGTAATACTGGTTAGAGCTCGAGCCCTGAGAATGGTTTTTACCGTGTCCGAGTTTCTTTTTCACACCTGTTTCAGCACTAACCTTTTTCTTCAAACTCATAAATTACTTTGAGCAGAAGGATTTAGCCCTAGGATTCATACCTAAGTTCATTACAGGTCTTATGGTTATCCTTAGAAGAAAAATAATCTTTTTGTCCCAAACTCTTATTGTTTGGGACAGCTTCAATTTTATTTATTTAGAAAATAGAAAGTGTAAGTTGTTTTATCTCCTGGCACCTGAAACGAAATGGAGAGTTTCCCTGCTGCTTTGCATTAGTGGTTTTTCAAAATACACACACATAACTTTCAACCCTGAGCACAGGCAGTAGCATTTCAATGAACAAAAATAGAAATGAGGCAAAAACAAACAGAAAGGGTTTTTTTTTTATTCTTAAATAATTTTTTTTCCTTCTCTTTACATAGGTTCCTAAAAATTAGAACTATGACTGATGGAGACTATGATTATCTGATCAAACTCCTGGCCCTTGGAGACTCTGGGGTTGGAAAAACAACGTTCTTGTACAGATACACTGATAACAAATTTAATCCAAAATTCATCACGACAGTAGGGATAGATTTTCGGGAAAAACGAGTGGTAAGTTGTCTCATAGGAATGAGAAGCTTCTTTTTTCTTTATTTGTTTCTGCTGAGAACAAATTTTATGTAACGTGTATTGCCTCTCTTACTGCAGTGTATAGCATGTGTTGATAATGCTTTTCCTGGTCGAGTTTTTAAGAAACTCTTAATTAGGAATGGGATAAAGGGGAAAGATGCCATTATCCTTATCCTCGGGTTGGATCGTAAAGTGATTTATTGCACATTGATTTAAAAGGATCTTTCCAAGAGCAGGTTTCCATATTACTAGTAAATGGAGTGTGTTTATGACTAGAAATAACGCTGGCCCCCAAACTCATAGTTTAAATAGAAAAGAGGGAAATTTATGGAAATAGAGAAGTTTCAGCTTACTTCCAGATCACACAATAATGAAGGCACAAGAAGCAGTTCCACCAGCTGAACCATGCTGCTCCTCGCAAGGAGCAAGGCTGGAGGCTGAGCATACCAAGTGTGAACAGGAATCCCCGTAGGTTAGGATCCATGTGCTTCTCAGCTCAAGGTGTGCCAGCCTGTTCTGCCATGCTTTTGTTTATTGATGTTGAATAGAAGACGAGATTCTTCTGTAGCATCATTCAGGTGCCTTTTTGTGGATCTGAGAGCACACTTGCTTTGTTTTAATTTATCGTGACTAATGTATCAGCTCATAGATCCTGACAACTGATAGAGGCTAAATATAGGGGACAAATTCAGCTTTATAATAGGAATCCCTCTAGCTTGCTTGAACAGTGAAACTATAATAAATACAAGATATTAGACCTTGGGCAATTATTTTAAATTTCCTTTTTATTAAATACTTGCCCAGCTGAAAGATGGAGACCTCTCTTCATTATCATGCTAAATATTATAGGAACATGCTCCAGCAAACCAGTTTAATTCACAGATGTGGTGCGGTTGATCCGTTGAGTCTTTGCTGGTTTTCAGATCAGACACCTGCCACAAAGAAAGAAAAGCACGTTGGAGTCTTACTGCAACAGCTAATTTACACACTGTTTCTATTTAATAAAGAATTAAGCCCCAGTGAAAGGTCACAGTTATTTCTTTAAGGACTAGGAGTTCACAGCTGCAGTTAGTAAAGAAGTCATAAATGTCTGACAGAAGTTAATGAAAAAAAAAAATAGCTTTTTATAATAGTGGTTACTCCCGTCAGCCAGCTGTAAATTTTTTAAGAACACAGCTTACTCAGCACAGTGCTATGCCAAGTTTTAAAGAATCGGTATCTAATTTGAACTACTAAATATGACCAAAATATCTTTAAAGTGCAGCTTTTATAGATGTTTTGTGTGGCTCCTGGGTTTTTAAATATTATTATAAGTAGCCGTCATGGTTTAGCCCTGTCGGGCAATTAAGCACCACCAGTCACTCTACCACTCCACCCCCACCACACTCCCAGTGAACAAGGGAGGCTTGTAAAAGTTGAGATAAGAACTATTTAATTATATAAATGAAACTTATGGAGTTACTAACAATGCTATTGTTAATAAGTAATTAAAAGAACAGAAAAATAGAACAAATGATACAGGATCTCACCACCTGTGGACGGACACAGCCAGGTTCCAGGCAAGGCAGAAAAATAACCCCACCTGAAATTGTTATTCTTACGAGTCACTTAGTAGAGAGGGCTTACGATTTGGCTGTAATTTGGAATATGCATCCGCCAGAACCCCACGATGCCTAGGAAAGCTTGTGTTTCTTTTTTGCTCATTGGTGGGGACATAGCTGTGATTTTGTTGATCACGTCCATCGGGATCTGGCGACGTCCATCTTGCCATGTTACTCCTAGGAACTGGATCTCCTGTGCAGGTCCCTTAACCTTACTTTACTTGATGGCAAAACTGGCTTTCAGAAGAATTTGGATGATATTCTTCCCCTTCTCAAAAACTTCGTCAGCTGTGTCGCCCCATACAAAGATGTCATCAATGTATTGCAGATGTTTGGGAGCTGCACCCTGTTCCAGTGCAGTCTGGATCAGTCCATGGCAGATGATGGGGCTGTGCTTCCACCCCTGGGGCAGTCGATTCCAGGTGTATTGAATGACCCTCCAGGTGAAAGCAAACTGTGGCCTACACTCTGCTGCCATAGGAATGAAGAAAAAGGCATTAGCAATGTCAATCGTGGCATACCACTTGGCTGCCTTTGACTCCAGCTCGTATTGGAGTTCCAGCATGTCTGGCACAGCAGCACTCAGTGGTGGCGTGACTTCATTCAGGCCACGATAGTTCATTGTCAATCAATCATCTCCATTCCCCATTAGACTTACACACTGGCCAGATGGGACTGTTAAAGGGGGAGCAGGTTTTGCTGATCACCCCTTGGCTCTCCAGCTGACGAATCAGCTTCTGGATGGGAAGCAAAGAATCTCTGTTAGTATGATACTGATGCTGGTGCACTGTTGTGGTAGTGACTGGCCCCTGTTGGTCTGCAACCTTTAGCAATCCCACAACAGAAGGGTCCTGTGAGAGACCAGGCAAGGCAGACAGCTGCTCAATTTCCTCCGTCTCTGTAGCAGCTACCCCAAAAGCCCATTGGTACCCTTTCGGGTCCTTAAAGTACCCTCTCCTGCGATAGTCAATGCCAAGGATGCATGGGGCATCTGGGCCAGTTATAATGGGGTGCTTTTGCCACTCCTCCCCAGTCAGGCTTATTTCAGCCTCCAGCACAGTCAGTTGTTGAGAGCCCCCAGTCACACCAGAAATGCTGATGGGCTGTACCCCCCTATAGCTTGATGGCATCAGGGTACACTGTGCACCCATGTCTACTAGAGCTCTATACTCCTGGGGCTCTGATGTGCCAGGCCATCGAATCCATACAGTCCAGTAAACACGGTTGTCCCTTTCCTCCACCTGGCTGGAGGCAGGGCCCCCCTAATACTCACGTGCCTCAGTCATGTCCTGGAGAAAAGGATTATTGGACATGTCACTTTATTCATCCCGTTTAGATATGGGAGCAGCAACTTTTCTGGTAGGGTCCCCACTAGTAGATCTTTTCCCTTTCAGTTCATTTACTCGTTGTTCCAGGACAGAGGTAGGTTTTCCATCCCACCTCCTCATGTCCTCTCCGTGGTCTCTCAGGTAAAACCACAGGGTACCCCGTGAGGGATACCTGTTGTATTCCTGTCTTGGAGGAGAGTAACGCTTGCTTTTGATAGCCAAGACACTGGCCCGTGGAGGTGGGGAGCAGAACATCTCCTTTCAGAGTTCCTGAAACTCTTTAGACAGTCTTTCCACAGCTAAGACACAGGCTTGTATGGGGGAGGCGAGACACTGCTCATATAGTCTCAGAATCGACGAATCATCTCATCTACAGTTGGTGCCTCATCCTCTCTCCAAGTTATTATTGAAAGCATGATAGACTATGAGCGTGGTGCACTCCACATTAACTTCTGCCACATGAGTCTGGTGCAGTAAACTTCGTCTGGGTCGATAGATGCTCGTGGGTTATTTGCGTCTCGTTAAACAATCATCTCCAGTACCGCTAGTTCTTTTAGATACTGGATGCCTTTCTCCATGCTGGTCCATCTGCGTAGCTGTTGTGGCACACTTTCTCTAAAAGGGTACCTTTCCTTCACACTGGTCAGGAGTTGCTTCCAGAGGCTGACATTTTGTGGCTTACGCCCAATTGCTTTATCAATTCCCCCTTCTCCGGCAAGTGACCCCAGCTGTTTAGCCTCTCTCCCCTCTAGCTCCATACTACTGGCCCCATTATCCCAGCAGCAGAGCAGCCAGGTCATGATATGTTCACCCGGGCAGCGACTGTAGTCTCTACGGATGTCCCGTAGCTCCCTCAGGGATAAGGACCGTGTGGTCACAACGGCTTCATGGCTTCATCCTCCGTCTCCAACTCTTGGGACGGCCCTGCTCCTGTCTCCTTATTGTTTGTTTCTGTTGCCCTCATCATCCTCGACTATGCAGACTGATTTACGTGTGTATTTCCTTTTCTGAACTGGGGCCATTGACAGTGGTCAACCCTGGCAATAGCACACAAAAGTCTGGGGAAGGTGGAGTTGCTGTAGGAGACAGGCTGGCTGAGGTGGGAGGTAGTGACATTGATGCAGGCAAGGTGGAGGGTGATGCAGTCATTGAAGGTGGTGATGCAGTCATTGAAGGTGATGATGCAGGCATTAGAAGCAGTGATGCAGGTGTGATGGATGGTGATGCAGGCATTGTGGCCGACGTAGGCGTGATTGCAGCTGTGGTTGCAGCTGCGGTTGCAGCTGTGCAGGGTCGAGTTACCCGCTTGCTCCCCATGTAGGTCTGTGCTGCCTCCTTGCCCATTAAAGCAGCTCGGGTGGCTGCACAAATCCTGCGTCTGCCTCGGGCACTGGTAGTGGATGGAGCAGCATTTCCAAACATTTCCATAACTTTACCCAAAGCCACTAAAACATTTACTAGCAAGCTGATCCCTAGCCACAGGTCACCCCAACCCCATGAAAAATTTCCAAAATACTCATATGCCTTTGCCATTGGACCAGGAGGAGAGGGAAAAGATTGAAAAAAATTTTCCACATGCACCCCAGCACCAAATAACCTCTCCTCTATCGATCGGCTGTGTCCCCAAGGGGAAAAAGGGAGAGGTCTAATTGTGGAAAGCCTCCAGGAGATAACTCACGATGTACCAGGGGGCTGACAGTATTAAGTACAGATAGAGACAGAGTATCCCTGCCAGCATCAGCAGCACACAAAAGAGTCTAACAAAACCCCTCAGCCTGGCTCGAACATGAAAAATCAAGGTAATCAGTAACACATAAGGCAGCAGATCCCCCCATTCGATCAGCAGCCTGAAAAGCCCTGAACTCAGCGCCTGGATCAGCCACCACCACATTGTTTTCCTGGGCTTATCACGCACTATGATCTGTTTCTTATCTCAACTCTTTTGAGCCCCACGTTGGGCGCCAAAAAGAACTGTCATGGTTTAGTTCTGTTGGGCAATTAAGCACCACCAGTCACTCTACCACTCCACCCCCACCACACTCCCAGTGAGGAAGGGTCAGAGGAAAAACAAGGGAGGCTCGTAAAAGTTGAGATAAGAACTATTTAATTATATAAATGAAACTTATGGAGTTACTAACAATGCTATTGCTAATAAGCAATTAAAAGAACAGAAAAATAGAACAAATGATACAGGATCTCACCACCCGTGGATGGACACAGCCAGGTTCCAGACAAGGCGGAAAAATAAATCCAAAAACCCTGAGAAAGAAAAAAATACAAAACAGAGGGAGAACCCACCCCCACCCCACCCCTCCCCCCCGAATCAGCCCGGGAGCCAAGAGTAGGGAGAGGAAAAAAAAAACCTTTCAAACGCCGACTCTTAGATCAATCTGCTTGACAAAAGACGCTTCTTCTGCATCAATCACCCGCCACGAGGTCCGAATGAGGTCCTGGCTGGAACACCAGCCAACCCTCTCACACCTTTCAGGTCGTGCCCGCCCTGCAAACGTCCCCATCCCTACCCCTGCCCTGCCGGCTACCAGTGCCGCTGGTACCGGGGTGACACCAACCACTCAGCTTGATGTATTATGGAGTGAAACAAAATATAGACTGGCCCTACAAGAGCAGCTCATCGCTGCCTGGGACTAGCACAGTAGCCCTCTGAAGTGGCTTTTAGAGGTAAGAGCTTTTACTGAAGGACTGAACTTTTACTCCTTGCTTATTGCTCATACAAAATATAACAGTAACCCATGTATGTGACTTCACTGATTTGACTCTCTCATTAGGTATACAACAGCAGAGTACCAAATGGATCACCAGGAAAAGCCTTCCAGGTTCATCTCCAGCTCTGGGACACAGCTGGACAGGAAAGGTAACAGAATTCAGCTCATTGGAAAGCAATTCTGAGTTATTTTCACATTTCTGGGTAAATCATTAGTCTATTCAGGTGAAAAACAACCCTTTCAGTGGATAAATCCTTCCTAATATCCAATTTAAACTTCCCCAGCACAACTTGAGGTCGTTTCCTCTTGTCCTGTTGCTTGTCAGTTGGGAGAAGAGACCAACCTCCACCTCTCTGCACCCTCCTTTCAGGGAGTTGTAGGTCTCTCCTGATCCTCCTCTTCTCCAGGCTGAACACCCCCAGCTCCCTCAGCTGCTCCTCACAGGACTTGTGCTCCAGACCCTTCCCCAGCAATAATAATGTTCCTAATATCCTCCGGAAGATATTCTATAACCTACCTAAGTGTCGTCTTGTCATATTTCACATTTTTTTCTGTTGGGTTGGATGGTAAGGCATATTTTGAGGAAGGTGCACAGCATACAGGACTGCATTTGGCACGCATGTAGCCATCAGACCAAGGGAAGTGGTTATTCCCCTTTATGCAGCACTTCCAAGGCCACATCTGCAGTACTGTTTCCATTCTTGGGACCCCCAGTGAGGGATAATTTGTACCGATAAACTGAAATCCCATGGAGTGCCATTAGAACAGGTCAGGAGCCAGATGCATATGATAATCTGGTGAGGGGCTAAGCTTGTTCAACCTGAAGACGGAAAGACTAAGGGGAGGCTAATTGCTGTCTTCATCTACCCAGTGGGAAGAAGACAGAGTCAGACTCTTCTCAGGCTCACATCTAAAGGGCAAGAGGCAGTGGTCACTAGCAGCAGTGAGGATATTCCAGCTAGGTAGGACAAGTGTGGACTGTGGGAGTGGTTAAGCACTGGAGCAGGTCGCTTTCAGAGGCTGTGCAGTCTGTGTTCTCACAGGTATTCACAAGGCAGGCAGACAAGGTCCTGAGCAGCCTGATGCCTTCCTTAGGTCCTCTCCAGTTTACGTGCCCTGGGGCTTGCTCAGACTTTTCTATGATGAGCAAGCTTTCTGTTCTGTATTGCCCCAGGCTGGTTTCAGCCTCTCTCACCACCAGCATGCAAGCAGGGTGGAGAATTCTCATTCAAGTCTTATCAGTGCTGAGTAGTATGGAAGAATTCCTTCTTATCTTTACTTTTTTGTTTGTGTTTGCCTTCAAGCAACATACCGTGGTTGACGTGTTAAATTCATGACTGACAGAATCCTCCTTTTCAGGATTCTTTTATCTAACCAGTTATTCCCCATCTTCTGTGTGCACCCTTGTTTGTTCTTTCCAAGGACCACCTTGACTTGTTACTATTAAATTTGATCCAATTATTTTTTTAAAGGGAAAAGTGTGCTTAATGCTTTCTTAAGCTTCCCCTGGCTAGTTATACACACTGGTTTTCACTACCATAAAGTGTGTGAGGTTGTTCTCAGTATGACTGCTCATCTGTCAGCGAGGGAAGAAAAAGGGACTCACACCTATTCACTGTGACTGAAGAGCAGCAGGCTGAAGCATTCGCCCAGTGGAGAGGAAGGAAAGTCGTGATGAAGCAGATTCCAGGTTTTTTGAGCGAACAGTGCAAATACTGTGTGGGAGGGGTTGCTGCTGGATGAAAATTAGAAGCAAGCTGAAATTCCATGTCTGCATTTCTTTCCCTTACTCCCAAACACTGTGTATACACTTCTGCAAGAGGTTAAACATTTTGAGGCTAGCTAAATTTCCCCCTCCCCCCCCCCGAAAAGAAACTCTAAAAGTAGTCTTTGAATTGCCATGGATGCCTTGGAAACCTTTCTGCAGGGAAAGTTTACCTTTTCCTTTTAGCTGAGCTTCGCAGCAGATAGTCACATCGAACAATCAAAAGCATGTAAACAGCCACCTACTCTTCCTTTATGTTTTTTAATATTAACTAGTAGTGCACATCCATTGACTAAATGTGTGTAACCTCAGCAGGTAAATCCATTTCTGTCATCTGGGATACACTAAATGCTTCAGTATATATATTTTTTTTCTTTTAACCACCCCTTCTCTCACTGTCTCACTCTTGGTTAAATCAGGCAGAATCTGAACGAATAGATTAGTCACTGTTTATATTCTCACATATAAATGATAGAGGGATCAGGGGATGCTAACATATAGAAATAAGGAACAGCTAACGTTAACCGTGTAGAGTGATCAGCACGTAGCATATAGATAATGTTTAACTAGAAAGTCAGGGCTATGAAGGAAAAGACAAATTGAGCTGGTTTAGAGGAAACCAGCTGTAGACAGTTCCTGCTAAGGGATAGAAAAGGGGGACCTCGAACTGGTTGAAACCGGTATGATGGTCTGGAGAAGAGCCAAAGGACTAAAGGGCATGCACAAGGGATGGAGGTCAAAAGTTTATTCGTGAAGAAGACTCGGAGCCTTCCTCAAAAGACCCCAAAAGACAACCACCAGGAGGCACTGCACAGGCGCAACTGGGAGGAGCGACTCCTCGGACCTCATTAGAATGAAGACCGGGGAAAGGCCATGAATATGTATAGGCGTTCATGAATATGAAATGTTAATCTGTATAAAAGTGAAGCAAGTCATCCCTGAAGGCACGCACGATTGTGGTGGAGAGATCCCCCGTTCGTCCGCCCGGCGAATAAACATACCTACTTTACAACCTCCTAGGTTGTGGAGTCATCTTTCCGCGAGTCATAAGCTACCTCTGATAAATTACTAACACATTGATTAATAAATGTTGGCATTATTAACACATTGATTAATAAAAGTGATGCATCACAGCTAAAAGGTATGTCAAGGATTATTTTATTTTGTTTTTTACTGTCAAGGGAATGTATGTCCACTAAATCTTGCAGATTCCTTCAAATTTCAAGATATTTTTAAAATAGATATTTTTGCACAAGCAGTTCAGAAAAGCTTTACTTTATCTCTTTTTTTTTTTTCCTTTACTCAGTTTAGGCTTGCCAGAAAAGTGCTTAACTCAGGAATCACCTTATATTAATAATGTCTTTTTTTCCTTCCACCTTCAGATTTCGAAGTCTTACCACAGCGTTTTTCAGAGATGCTATGGGCTTTTTACTAATGTTTGATCTTACCAGTCAACAGAGCTTCTTAAATGTCAGGAATTGGATGAGTAAGTAGAATGGTAAAGCTTGCATTTATCGGTTGACTTGAAGCTTTCTTCTGTATTTTAGGCTTCTAGGATTTATGTGTGTCATTGTGAGCTGGAAAATGCTCAAAGAAAGTAGGTATGTCTAGTGCAGCCATAAGTGGGGTACTTGCAGCCTGGAATTTGGGGTGAAAGCTTCATAAAATTGGAAAGATACATGCCCTTCTGGGGTTTTTTTTGCACGTGTGCTGGGTTCAGTCAGGAAAGGGTTAGCTCCCTTTATTGTGGTTGCTTGGAAGCTGTGTTCCTGAACGCTGAGAGAAGTACTGATAAGTTCTTAGCTGGCGTGGGCCTGTACCGAATTCAAGGTCTTTCTCCGCTTTTGATACTGCAGCTGTGTTCCCAGTTCTCGCTGTGTTGCGAGCAGCATAGGGGACACAGTCCAGATAGCTGACCCAAACTGACCAAGGAAGTATTTCATTCCATAGTACATCATGTTCCGGGTCTTGGGTGGGGAGGGGGTCCGGTAGCCATTACTCTCTCCCTTACTCTCTTGCTCATCTACTCCTGGGCACTTGCTAACCTTCCCTGTGTTAGCTCCTTTGCTAACTCCTGTGCTGGCTCATTTGTGAGGGAGTTGGGTTTTTTAGTTTTCTCAGTCGTGCTGTTGCTGATAGGGTTCACTTGGAATCTGCTGTGTTAGCTCCCAGGCTCCGGCCCTTGGGCTGTGGCTCTCAACCTGCGATCGCTCTTGGGCTGTGGTTCTCGGGCTCTCTGGGTCTGACTCTCACTACTCAGCACCTGGATGTGCATTGGTGAGTGGGTGGTGAGAAATTGTATCATATTGTATTATATTGTATCATATGTTTTATTTTCTATAATTTTAATTATTTGTTATTAGTAGTATCTGTATATATTAATTTAGATTTAATTAGTAAATAGTTCTTATCTCAGTTTTACGAGCTCCCTTATTTCTTTTTCCTCCGATTGTTCCCCTCCACTGGAGGAGGGGAGGAGGGATTTGTGAGAGCGGCTTCGTGGTATTTTGCTAGCCGGAGTAAACCACGACAGCACAATAGACTGTTTTGGGCATATTCTAGTGTCCTAGTCCCAGGTAGCAATGAGCTGCTCTCCTAGGGCCAGTCTATATTTTGTTTCACTCCATAATACATCAAGCTGAGTGGTTGGTATCACCCCGGTACCAGCAGCACTGCGAGCTGGCAGGACAGGGGTGGGGAGGGGGAAGTTTGCAGAGTGGGCATGACCTGGAAGGTGTGTGAGGATCGGCTCGGGGTTCCAGCGAGGAGCACAGCAAGGTCTTTGTTCATACCTCGTGGTGGGTGATTAGCGGAGAAGGAGAATCTTTTGTCAAGATTGATCTAGAGTCCCGGGCTGATTGAGGTTTTTTTTCTTCCCTCGGGGTTTTTGGATTTATTTTTCCGCCTTGCCTGGAACCTGGCTGTGTCCGTCCACAGGTGGTGAGATCCTGTATCATTTGTTCTATTTTTCTGTTCTTTTAATTGCTTAATAGCAATAGCATTGTTAGTAACTCCATAAGTTTCATTTATATAATTAAATAGTTCTTATCTCAACTTTTACGAGCCTCCCTTGTTTTTCCTCTGACCCTTCCTCACTGGGAGTGTGGTGGGGGTGGAGTGGTAGAGTGACTGGTGGTGCTTAATTTCCCGACAGGGCTAAACCACAACATCTAGATAACCTTGTTTGGTTTTGGTACAATATGAATAGATCTGTTGCCTCTTGAAAACTCATGGCATTCGACACTTCCTTGGCCATACCCCATATTTTAGATGAAATGCAAGAGCTTGGAAACTGTACTTTGGATATTGCCATTATCTTTACAGTGTGTTTTCTATTTGTAAAGCAGAATATGATTCCTTCCTGTCCTCTTTGAGGTTTAAATTAAAATTAAGATTGGGCCTTGAGGATTTGGTTGGAAAGTGCATAATGTTTACTGTTGTTAGTTTTCCTTCAGACAAGTGGTTAGACTAAAATTAAAATAAAGGTTAAATTCTTAAAGTTTGTTTTTAATGAGGGTGTTTAAGTAGTGGAAGGAAAGAGGCCAGGACATTTCCAGCTGGCAGTTTTCCAGCAAAGAAGCTGAAGTGGTGATAACATGAGAATCCAGACAGCTTTGTGGAAACAGCTCCATCTTCTTCAGAAATTCCTTTCTCCCATTAAACAGTCCCTGTCATCACAGTCTTCCACTGCTTACCAAGCTGAGTCTGATTTCTGCTGCATGTACTGCACCTTTTCAAGTCAGTCCCCTCAGGATTGAGGCAAGTGTAAGTAAATGGCTTTGTACAATTACTCATGAGGGGTGAGGCTGTGGAAAGTACTTGTGTCTGGATCTCCAAATGGATAAAAGTGCATTTAAACCACTGAGTATATCCAAAAGGAAAAACACGATTGAGGATTTTGTCCTAAACCTCTGAAGTGCTGCATTTGCAGCTGAAGTTGGGTGTTGTTTATACTTCCACAATATCCTTACAAGTCTTGTAAGTAAAAGTTCTGGCTGATGGAGATTCCTCTCTGCTAAAGCACTGTGTTTAGTGCACTTCATTGCAGTTAAGTCTTGTTGTATGTTGGTAAAATAAATACCAGAGTAATTTTCTAGTACCATTTCTACTCCCTATTTTGAAAAATTCCACTTAGCAAGTAAACATATGACAAGGAAAGATCTCTGAGGCATTTCCAACATTCTTTTAACTCCCGTTTATTTTTGCTTCTAGGTCAGCTGCAAGCCAATGCATATTGTGAGAATCCAGATATAGTCTTAATTGGTAATAAAGCTGATTTATCAGACCAAAGGGAGGTAAATGGAAGGCAAGCTAAAGATATGGCAGACAAATATGGGTAAGCCAATTATGCAAGAAGCTAAATTTAGTCTATAATTGTTGTAAGGGTAGCTGATGACTGGCTAGGGAGACTTGCACATATACTTAGAAAATCTAAGATTTGTAGGCATCGTGTACACCTACAGTAATATCCAACTCATCACGCTGATTGACCTATCTGAATAAGAAATAAATAAAATGAAACATACTGTTCTAGTATGGCCAAAATATCACAACATAGGAAATAAGGCTGAAATGAAACATTCTTACTAGAAAACTACATTTTTGGGATGTTGGCTTGTCCTGAGGGTTCAGGACAGGGTATACCAAAGGCAGGTTCTATGTGTGCGGTGGCACTGAATTCCTTTGTTCTTCCCTGTTGGATAATAAAGCTGTTAACGGCCTTATTCTAGTGAGCCTTCTACATTTCTTTGCATTAAAAACACCTGCATAGTGTCCTGTACCTGGATAAATTAGCTGATAGTTACTAGAATTAGTAAATAGTGCTGTGAAAAAAAACACAGCATGTTCTTTTTGCCCCTTTATTGCTCTTACTGCATAATGAGGGGTGTTCAGAGAGAATTGGGCCAGCAGCAGAAGGTGGCCTGAGAGGCTGTGAGGACTAGTGAGCAAATTAGATTTAAAAATAATAAAAGAATATTAAAGAGTTTTCTGTAGCCAGGTAAGGAGGACAGTGACGTTGAGGAGAAGGTAGCTCATGCCAGATGTCATATGATGGAAGTGCTTGAGCAATTGATAATCTTCTCTTCTGAAAAAAAGATTATTTGGAAGGCAATATTCTGGATTTAAAAGGGATTTCAGTATGGAAACAGCTAAGTTAAGTTGTGCTTATAATAGACAGGAAGGGAGGGAGATAGTATTTACATGGACTGCTAAATAGCAATAGTTGTAACTATCTATCTACCTCAAAAAAAAAAAAAAAGGTTTCTGGAATGTTCTGTAGTCCCTGAAATTTTCTATAGTTAGGTTTCTCTTTAAAATAAACTTTCTGGTGGTTACCTGACAGACTTTTTCAGCCAAGGTTTGTGCTGATGTTATCGCAATTCAAAGTCAAAATGCCAGGATACACTTTGTATATTCATGTGGTGGTTTTGTGCTCATATCATCATACCACCATGTGCTAAGAATGAATGTTTGGGTTCTGCCCACCAAGAAAATAGTGTCCCAACAAACCAGAAGTCTGTCATGTTCCTTTCATTGCCCCTAAACCCACGACTGAGTGTGGTACAAAGAGTTGAGTCTCGGTTGTTTTTCAAAAGTCTCTCCAGCAAACCTTTTACTTTTCACCATAGCATACCGTACTTCCAAACAAGTGCTGCTACTGGACAGAATGTGGAGAAGGCTGTGGACACACTTCTGGACTTGATAATGAAGCGTATGGAGCGGTGCGTGGACAAGACGCACGTTTCCGACACAGCCAACGGGGGAAGCTTGGGAAAGCTAGAGTCGGCAAAGCTGGAGGAGAAAAATTGTGCCTGCTAAACATCACCTATGAACTGTGAGAACTGTTGGAAATATTTCATCAGAGTATAGCTGACCCACCACCAAATTCAAACCAGCTCTCTTGAGCCTGACACAGAAGCAAAGTTCCATTGTTTTATTGGGATTGTGCATTTTTTTTCTCCAGAGAACTGATTTAAAACTCAAAGCTGTGTTTCAGTGAGGCTCTTGTGATGAAATGATTCTTCCTGATATGGTGCCATTTTCGTGGAAAACTCTCCCGCCTCTTCTTCCCTGTTCCTTTTCCCCCAGCCCTCATCTTTAATTTTCATGTGATCAGGGTACTGAATAGAGGAAAGTAGCTTTATTTTTTTTAAAAAAGGAGTGAAAGAACCTATTGTCTGTATACACTGGATATTGAAATTAAAATGGAGGTGGGTGGTTTTTCTAGGTCTGTGCCATTTTTCTGCAGAATTCCTTTTCTCTGTAATTCTTAATTTGTATCATGGACCATGTGTTTTCTGAGGCAGAGATATGAAAGATTTTATGTATATGTGGTTTATTAACACCAAACTTTTCTCACTTGCACAGAGTAAGCGATGCTGTGAATCCATCCTGACTGAATCACCAAGATGGTGGTTGGGGGGGCGCATTGTGTGTGTGTGTGTTTTGGGTTTGGAAGTAGGGCATTTAATTAAAAAGCCCACAAATTATCAGGGAATTGTGCAACATTGCTTGTGTTGCCAATAATCCAAGCAGGGATTGGAATGTTATGGGAAAAAGTATGGAGAGGGATTCTGATGCTGCAGGGACAGTTTATAAAGAAGAGAATATAATGTATGGGAACAGAGATGAGATAATCTATATTTTATGAAACAACTTGTTACCATTAGCAAAAAATATTCTCCCCTCCTCAACTTAAGGAAATGATCCTTTTTCTTCTTTGGGTAACTGCATATCCAAGGTAGGACATGGGAAAGAACTTGTGGCTGTTCGCATTGCTCAGACGGGATCTGTAAACTCTGCCATGCCGAGAGAACCTCTAATTTATCACTATGCCTTTGTCGGATCCTCCATACACTTAGATTTTCAACAGAGCACAGCTTTCTCATGCTTTTAAATTCTCTTCAAGAAGGCAACATGAAAAAAAGAGATATGTGGAATAACGGGAGCCCAGAATATGTGACCGACTAGGTAGAAATGTGTTGCAGAAGGTTGCAACTATCTCAGCAAAGAGGGTAGAAGTTGCTCTCTTGGTGTGCTGCAGCGGAAGGGTGCAATGCGAAAGATTTGCTTCTGTGGGTGAAAGCAAGTTTGAATGAAATAGCAAGTTGCTTATCACAAAGAGAAATACAGAAAAAAAATAAAGTACTATATTTATAAATCTAGATAATTTTCTAAACCAAGTAACAGCATATTTATTAGTTTACCCTGTCCTTTTTTGAAGAATAGCCATTCTGGTTTTATACAGGTGGTAGTTAAAGGTCTATTTGTGTTTATTACGCTTTAAGCTACTTTAAAATCACTTGGGAGGGGACACACAGACTTGGTGGGGGACACACACAAGGATCTCTTTACAAGTCAAGCTGCTTTAGTTGCGTTGGCAGGATTGCAGGCTTTCCTTTATGTTTTAAATGTTTTCAGCTTTGATTGATTGATTGAAAATTGCAAACTTTACAAATAGAGTGCTCATCAAGTGTTTCAGTGCTTCCCAGAAATGGAGAATTTACCAGATTCGCTGCTGAAAAAAACAACATTTTTTTCTGCCCAGCTCCTAAAACGTTTACTTGATGATTTGGCATGTTAACAGGGCAGATGGTACATCCAGTAGGAGTGGACCCATTGAATGAGTAACCAAATAGCTGCAATTACTATGCCAGAAATCAAACTTGCAGGCTGAAAAGATTATCTAAGTGATAGACTATACCTAAAATCTATATATAGTGTATGCTCTACAACCAGGTATAATGCAGGTCCTTCTATAGGGTATAAACAGTCCTAACACCTCAAGAGGTGGGAAAGCTGTTGCGGTAGTCAGCGGGTGATGTCCCAGGCAGAAGATCTAAGTAGGCTGATATTCAGGGAAGTTCCTCAGTTACCTGAGACAGTAGACTGGAAGTTCAAGATTTTCTTTGAAGTAAAATCATATTGCTTTTTAATGTGTAGCATAAAATGTTCACATAATTTAAAAAAACCCCCACATTTAATAGATCTTGAATTCTTGAAAATGATGATCTGAGGAGCTCTCTGTCTCACTTTCAAAGAAATCTTTCATTTTGTAGCATCAGATTTTTGTCCCGTTGAACAGAAATGAAAGAAGTTGCTAATAATGATAAATTGCCAACAGTCACCTGGAGCGTGTTTCCCAGAGCAGCCTGTCTAAAAGCTGTTCCAAAGCCAAAAGTGACTACAGTAGCAGACAGATGATTCATCCAAAGGTGTGTAAAATCCTAAACCTGGTGCATTTCAAAGCACCTTGATGCAGCTCAGTTGCTTCTGCTTGTCTCTCCACTTGCTGAAGCTAGCACTCTTAGAATAATAATAATGAGGAAAAAAAAAAAGAAAAATACACATCAGTGATACCCAGAACAGTTTGGCCTGGCGGAAAGTTTCTCCTAACCTTGTCAATGAGCTTGAGTGACTCTGAATTGTCAGAACTGGCGTTAGCAGGGAGCTCTGTTCCAGAAGGATACGGTCTCTGAAACCCTCCAGCGTGGATGGAGCGAGCACATGGGCAGCCCTCACAGCCAGGATCTGTTTAGGAACAAAGGGGAAATGACTGTAGTAAAAATTGGTTTGCATTTATATACTTGCTAATACAAGAAATTGATTATTATTCTGTTTGGTTTTTTTGTTTGTTTTTTAAAAAAGGCTGTGAATGCATGTGAAACTATTATCCCAAAAGGATTTTGCCATCAAAACTTTGCTTGGAGGAAAGGAAAAGAAGTTGAAATGTGTTTCCTTTCCTGGTAGGTGGTGTAGTAGCTCTCAGGTACTAAATTAAGAAAAGAGGAACATGATAAGTGATTCTAAAAGGCTACTAACAGCTTTGTTGTTTACCAGCTTAACTCTTTTTGCAAAAAACTAAGTAATGTACTACTAAAAAATTGCTTTCTGTCCCCTCTCCATCATCATAGAATCATAGAATGGTTTGGGTTGGAAGGGACCTTAAAGACCATCTAGTTCCAACCCCCTGCCATGGGCAGGGACACTTTCCACTAGACCAGGTTGCTCAAAGCCTCAGCCAGCATGGCCTTGAAGACAGCCAGGGATGGGGCATCCACAGCTTCTCTGGGCAACCTGTGCCCACCAGTGCTTCACCACCCTCTCCATGAAGAACTTCTTCCTGATATCTAATCTAAATCTCCCCTCTTTCAATTGAAACCCATTACCCCTTGTCCTGTCACTACAGGCCCTTGTAAAAAGTCCCCACCCCAGCTTCCTTGTAGGCCCCCTTCAGGTACTGGAAGGCTGCAATAAGGTCTCCCTGGAGCCTTCTCTTCTCCAGGCTGAACAAGCCCAATTCTCTCAGCCTTTCTGCATAGGAGAGGTGCTCCAGCCCTCTGATCATCTTCGTGGCCTCCTCTGGACTCGTTCCAACTGGTCCATATCCTTCTTATGTTGAGGGCTCCACAGCTGGACACAGTACTCCAGGTGGGGTCTCACAAGAGCAGAGTAGAGGGGGAGAATCACCTCCCTCGACCTGCTGGCCACACTTCTCCTGATACAGCCCAGGATATGGTTGGCTTTCTGGGCTGCCAGCACACGCTGCCAGCTCATGTCCAGCTTTTCGTCCACCAGTACCCCCAGGTCCTTCTCCTCAGGGCTGCTCTCGATCCATTCTCCGCCCAGCCTGTACTTGTAGTTGGGATTGCCTCGACCCATGTGCAGGACCTTGCACTTGGCCTTGTTGAACTCCATGAGGTTGGCAGAGGCCCACCTCTCCAGCCTGTCCAGGTCCCTCTGGATGGCATCCTTTCCCTCCAGTGTGTTGACCGCACCACACAGCTTGGTGTCATCAGCAAACTTGATGAAGGTGCACTCAATCCTACCATCCATGTCATTGTTTCATTCTTGCTCTGTTTTTTTCTTCATAACTCTTCCTCATAGGTCTTACATCCCCACCAGCAGATTCACATTCTTGTATTTCCACTAGCAACATCCGTTTGTCTTTCTGCAGCAGCACGGCTCTTGCAAATCCCCACTGAGCAACTGCAGCCCTTGTACAGATGACTCAGGGCCACTCCTTGCTGCTGTGGTAAGAACCAAATGCGATAGCAGTGCTAAGGTTCACAAATTCTGGGTAATATCTAGGAAATAATGGTAACTGCAGCAAGGAAAGTACATTATAAGGGGGCTACTCACAGTCTTAGAGCTATGTCTGTATGGAAAGGGGCTTTTCTATGCTGAATGACCCTGACTCAGTTCTTCCAGCACCCACTTTTCTGGCTGAAGGGCTGTCCTTCACTTCCTTACCTCTGTAAAGGATTCCCTTAGGTTGTTTTTCCAACTGCAGCCTTCTGGAAAAGACACAGTGAGCTGGCAGTGCGGAGCGGCACAGGCAAGTCATCCATACAGTGGGTAATACCATCACATGCGGAGGCTGCTGTTACACTAGTGAGACACAGCATTGTGGCACAGCATTTTATTAGTTCCACCTCTTCTGACTGCATTGTGAACTGAGTGTATCCCTCGCTGGAGCCACGTATCCCACTGTTTTCATCCTTTTTGCACTCCTGTTGCTCAAAGTGTTTCACTTTGGCATGTTCAGTCATATAAATTCTTCCAGGACACCAGCCTGGGAAATGAATTTGCTTTCGCTTAACATCTCTGATAGGATATAGCCTCATCCCATCCCCCTAAAACTTGAATCCAGATTCTGCTGTTGCAAAATTTGCTTGAACTGGAAGTTAAGTGTTTGCTTTTGAGCACAAACACAGGTTGTTTTCAAGCTTGCTAGATATCCCACATCAGGGCTGGAGAGGGAGAGAGGGTCCTGTGATATTTTATTCAGGGTGATGCTAAAAATTAAATGTCAGTGCAGGTATTCTAACCCTGTGGGCTTTTGCCTTGAATTTCAGTCCAGGCACTGTTTTCTCAAGGTCTCTTTTTAAATCCTTTTAGAAATAGCTTATTTCAGTTTTCCACTATCCCTCCAGTAAAGTGTTCTTGCTGCGGACTTTATCGCACCGCATGTGTGGTCATTTCTGAACAGTGCTGTGAGCTGACAAAGGTGACGGTGATACCCGTCCTTCAGAGCTGTGACTTATGGGAAATTACGCTGAGAATAGTTTTGGTTTCCTTTTCTCTCTGCATAGTTTTGCCTTCCTCCGCTCCAGCAGCTATCTCGGGCTGTAATATTGACCAAGACAGTTCAAGTTAACCAACTTCATGTTGAATCTGTTCCCTTAATCCTCTTGGTGTATCCCAGTTAACTCACGTATACAGCTTGTCTCATCCTTAGAGCTCACCATAGTTCTTCCCGATACAGGTATTTTTGTCCTCCTAGTTTTAAGCATGAATGTAAAAACATGGCATCAGAAACTGTTAATCCACTATCCTAGAGTAGTGCTGGAGTGCTGACCTATGGCTATAGGTACTACAGTGATCCCCCGATTGCGGCTCCTTCCGTTCGCCTGCAGCCATTTGTTCAGCATGTCTTGATGGAAGAAATACATCCCTTACTCCTTGCCAAAAATATTTGGTGTTGCCAGAATGTCGTGCCAAAGTCTAGTGTTGCTTCTCTGGTTATATGAACTGCCACATTTAGTGAATTCAGACCCTGGGGTTAATACTCAGAGGAGTGACGAAACTTAACAGTCAGCAGGGAATGTTGTTAAGCTGACATTGCTGCTCGGGCATTCATGTATCCTTTGCTGACCTTGCCCTCGCCTTCCCCAGCCCCTCGCCTTGGATTAGTGGCGCCAAGACCTTTTTTTATAATGCAAGAAAGGAAATGTGCTGGTGTCAAGTGGGATTTTTCATGTTGCCTACATCAAAAGTACTTTTTTGGCTGTAGAGATCACTCCAGCAGTGAATTTATGCTGCCCATGTTTACGTTATGTTGCTGTGGTGCCTCAGTCACCTCTGCTACTCAGTGGAGAGATGCAAGCCGGTGCCCTGTGCTGCTTTGCATCCTCAGGAGACAGGCGTCGGGGTGGGAATACCTAGGGCTGGCTGGAAATTGCAGGAAAGAAATAGTACTAAAGACAACATGCTTTAGATAAACGTCCTTAAATGTTTACAGTGTTTGCCAGAGATGCCAATTTGAGAAGTTACTTAAGCTTGTGTGTAAGTGCTGGGTGGAACTGGGGCTGGAGTGTCTTTGGGAAGCAAGAAGCTATTTTCAGGGCAAAGTAATTAGAGCTAAAATGGTGTAAAATGTAACAAACCTGCACAGAAGTACCTACTCCACAAACATACAGATGTGAATGAGCTTATTTTTATTCTTTTAAATATTGTCCAGCCATGAAAAAAAAAAATTCCATCAACTGCAAAAGACCAGGAGAGTATTAATGACTATTCAATGCATAGTTTTTAGATGCTTAAGCAGTTGCTCTCCTGAAGTCTTTACGGGGTTTGTTGCTGCCATGTAGCAATGACCGCTCAGAGCCATGAGGGCGTTGGAAAAGGCTGGGGGCCAGGAGACTGCATGTAGCACATCACGTATTTTAGGCTTCGCAATCAAAAAGAGGGTTTTGGGTGCCTGAAACATGGGTTGTTTTTTTTAAAGAGGAGACGTAAGGCAAGAACAGGCAATTTGCTGACTGCTCACATGGCTGTGACTGGGTATGATGTAGCAAAAGATATTTTTGAGAGCAGCTGCTATTTCCTTGCTGTCTTGGTAACTTTATAAAAACTGATTGCCTTAACTGTAGCTTATTTAACATTCTGAATGTGTAAACAATTGTTGTACGTAACGTTTACATTTCAGAGGATTGGATCATGTCAGAAAGTTGATTAAAAGTTGTAGAAGATGTGATTTTCTACCTGCTCTGTGGTGATTCTTTGGGACTGTTTCAAGGTAAGAAGGTTTACTTCCTAGAACTATTTAAATCCATGGATATAACTAAAGTTTTAATCCTAAACTTAAAAAAAACCCAAAACAAACACACCCACCCCCCCCCAAATATGGAGCTGTTCTTTTAAAATGTGTATTCTTGGCACTATAACTGAGGAAAAGTAGCAAGCGTCAAAATAACCTCAAGTGACTGCTGTTTTTATCCAGGTGTGAACAACGTAGGAGTTTCAGCCCATGCTGTGATCTTCCTTACAAAGAAAAGGAGAAAACAAGTGTTGGAAGTGATGTGAAGCTTTAAAATGAATAGTTGTTTATTTGACAGCTGAGACCTGGCTTTGAGGCACCTTTAAAGAAAAAGCCAAATTTTCACAGCTTCTTTTCTGTCTTAATAATTCTTCTACTTAAATTCCCTTCCCCCCCCCCCCCCCCCCCCAAACCCACACACCCATATAAGATAAGATTTGTGGGTTTATCTTCTTTTTCCAGAGGACGCTGTTGACTTGGGATTATTCTCTTAGATGCTGGGCAGATCTGTTTAGAATTTATTAGTATTATTATTTCTAGCCAAACTAGTGAAAGGCAACACAGGATTCTTTGCTATCTGCTTTTGTTCTGTACATTTATCTAGTTAAAAGAGAACTTTAGAAAAGTAGACCATAAAAGTTGTCCATCCTCATCGTGCAATAGGGCTTAATGGATAAACTGTATGTTAGAAGAAGCCTGTTGTATCTTGCTCAACTTATGGAAGTGAAATGGTTCTTCTTTGGTTTTGTTAAGGTATTTTTCATCTTCTGGATCAAGGGTAAGCATCCTGTATCAATTACCTTTTAAGTGTTTTCTTCTGTTATGTTACTGTAAGCATGTTTTATGTTTGTCTTCAACAGATCTGTGCTATGCCTAGTGTTATGAGTGTGATTGAATCTATCTTGGAACAGAAATAGTAATTTTTAATACAGATGCCCCTTGATCAGACCGTGATGCTTACTTACTGATGTTAATGTCACTCTGTTGTACCAAAGTACCTGTGGCTTCAAAAACATTCTGTCAACTGATTCACTGGTGTCTGGGTTTGTGTAATACAGCTGAGGAATGTATCCTGTGACTCAGTTTCTGCACTGTTATTTTCAGAATAAAAAGTACATTTTAAAATCCAATGTTTCAGCTGGTTTAGGAGGAAGAGGAGGCATCTCCTTAAGAGGTACAGCCTAGTGACACAGCATTAGTCATCTAGGAAAACAAGTGCAGGACCAGGGAAAGAGAGGCACGGCTTTCAAGGCAGGTAAAGGGACTGACCACCAGTTCCTTGCCCTCACTTGACAGGGAAATGGTACAATTTACAAAATTCACTCTCTTAAATGGTGTCCTGCACTGCCCACTCCCCATGGCGCCTGCTCAAATGCATACGACCTGCCTCACCCGTGTCTTAAACAGGTGCCAAGCTTTTATTTGCACCTTAACCAAGTTAATCCTGGAGTGACATCATGTATGAAAAATTTAAAGGTAGATAAGAAAAGGAACAAACTGAAACTTAGTACCTTTAAGTTTTATTTAAATATCAAAGCTTTTCTTGATTATTTTTTTCCCCAGTTACTGCTCTGCATGTCAGAGATTAGGAGACAGACCAGTGACATGGTGGTTCTCCAGTTCCCTCTGTCCCATAGCGCAGAGGTAAATGTGAGCGTGTAAAGCTGCTGTCACTCCCCTGGGGACACTTTATCTCCCGAGACATGCCACATCTCTGCAATAGGGAATTGCTGACCACCACAGCACCTTTTCTGCTTCAGGGGGGAGAAGTAATAACCATTTCCCCTGTAGCAGCTGCTTTCCCCACCAAAAGGGATTTCAGCTGAAGGGAAGGCTCAAGGAGGAACTTCACACTCCCACTAACATGGGCAGAATACTTGCCATTTGCCATGGAAAGTTTTCAGGAAAGCAAGAGCTGGGTTAACCCAGAAAGGGATCCGCTCACTCCTTAATGAGGACAATGTGACATTATGCTGCTGCTACACTTAAATCATGGGTCATGTCCTCCCTGAAAGGACAGGCTCACCTCTCCACCTCCACCCTGTGCTCCTACAACTGCAGGTGTGAAAGTGGCAACTGTAACAATGTACTGTGAGGCCCAGACACCCTGGGGACCAGGGTCTGCAAAACTGCTGAAGAGGGGCATGCCTTAACTGTCAGTAAAGTGAAGGTCAGGGCTAGGTGTAGGCTGGGCAGCCACCCTCTGCTTTGGACAGTTGGCCCCAACTGTGCAGACACTGATAAGTATACCTCCATCACTCCACCTGTTGCGTATCTGACACCAGGCACTGCAGCCTGACTAATGTCAAGAGACTGAAATGTCACAAATGGACGTTGCAAGGGAATAGGTCAACATAAACTTAGGTACTGTCACCCATGAGCACTCAAATCTGAATCATAAGGGTAACTTGTGGCAGCAGTTCCATTCCTCTTTTTTGAAAAAAACAAAACAAAACAAAACAAAACAAAACAAAACAAAAAAACCCCAACCCTATTTGGTACATTTTGTCTAACTAGAAACTAGGAACTCTGTTCCTTCCTCTTTTAATAGAATCATAGAATGGTTTGGGTTGGAAGAGACCTTAAAGATCATCTAGTTCCAACCCCTTCAAGGCCAGGCTGTATGAGGCTTTGAGCAACCTGGTCTAGTGGAGGGTGTCCCTGCCCATAAGGGACAATAAGGTCTCCTTGGAGCCTTCTCTTTTCCAGGCTGAACAAGCCCAATTTTAGCCTGAAGAAAAGGAGGCTGAGGGGAGACCTGATCGCTCTCTACAGCTACCTGAAAGGAGGTTATAGGGAGGCAGGTGCTGGCCTGTTCTCCTGGGTAACTGGTGATAGGACAAGAGGAATCGGCCTCAAGTTGCATCAGGGGAAGTTTAGATTAGATATTAGGAAAAACTTTTTCACTGAAAGAGTGGTCAGGCATTGGAACAGGCTGCCCAGGGGAGTGGTGGAGTCACCATCCCTGGAGGTGTTCAAGGAACGTGTAGACATGGTGTTTGAGGACATGGTCTAGTGGGTATGGTAGTGTTGGGTTGATGTTTGGACTAGATGATCTTATAGGTCTTTTCCAACTTAGTGATTCTGTATTAATTCTCTCAGCCTTTCTTCATAGGAGAGGTGCTCCAGCCCTCTGATCATCTTGGTGGCTCTCCTCTGGACTTGCTCCAACTGGTCTATATCCTTCTTATGTTGAGGACTCCAGAGCCGGACGCAGTACTCCAGGTGGGGTCTCACAAGAGCAGAGTAGAGGGGGAGAATCACCTCCCTCGACCTGCTGGCCACACTTCTCCTGATACAGCCCAGGATATGGTTGGCTTTCTGGGCTGCCAGTGCACACTGTCGGCTCATGTCCACCTTTTCGTCCACGATTACCCCCAAGTCCTTCTCCTCAGGCCTGCTCTCAAGCCATTCTCCGCCCAGCCTGTACTTGTAGTTGGGATTGCCTCGACCCATGTGCAGGACCTTGCACTTGGCCTTGTTGAACTTCATGAGGTTGGCACAGGCCCACCTCTCCAGCCTGTCCAGGTCCCTCTGGATGGCATCCCTTCCCTCCAGCCTGTCGATCACACAATACAGCTTGGTGTCATTGGCAAACTTGATGAGGGTGCACTCAATCCCACCGTCCATGTCTCTGACAAAGATGTTAAACAGTACCTGTCCCAGTACCGACCCCTGAGGAATGCTGCTCGTCACTGGTCTCCAATCGAGCCATTGACCACAACTCTTTGTGTGCCACCATCAAGCCAGTTCTTTATCCACGGTGTGGTCCATCCATCAAATCCATGCCCCTCCAGTTTATACACAAGGATGTCATGAGGGATGGTGTCAAATGCTTTGCACAAGCCTAGGTAGATGACATTGGTTGCCCATCTTTTATCCACCAAGGTCATGGCCCCATTGTAGAAGGCCACCAAATTTGTCAGGCACGATCTGCCCTTGGTGAAGCCATGTTGGCTGTTACCAATCACCTCCTTGTTTTCCATGTGCCTTTGTATGGTTTCCAGGAGGATCTGCTCCATGATCTTGCCAGGCTCAGAGGTGAGACTGACTGGCCTGTAGTTCCCTGGATCCTCTTTCTTCCTTTTTTAAAAATGGGTATTATGTTTCCCCTTTTCCAGTCAGTGGGAACTTCACCAGACCGCCATGAGTTCTTGAATGTGATGGATAGAGTTTTCCCAACCTCATCCGCTAGTTCTTTCAGGACCCTCAGATCTATTTCATCGGGTCCCTTTTGCTTTTTCTTATCTGTCCGAGCAAACTGCTATATACCAGAGCTGCCTGAAGCCTGCTATACTGATAAAGCTATTGACTAAGGCTCAGGGCCACTATCTACAGACAACATGTAGAAGATAATATAACATTAGGGTATAAAAGGGGACCTCAGAAAATGTCATCTTTGGAACTCCCTCTCATCTGGTCTGAGACTCCCTACCACTGGCAACCCAACTTGATCTTCTGGACAGTTTGTATAACTTTCTTGCTTTCCCTCTCTCCCTGATTCTCTGTATCTTTCTTAGTATATGGTTAGCACACATTATAAGAGCTACAACCTTTGGATTGATTAAGTGCTATTGAATTTGCTTAAGTACATTGGTGTGTTAATAAAGTTGTCTTGAGCGACTGCATAGCTCTCTGTCAGTGAAGCATGTCCACAAATTCTGCCACCCCTCTACTAGCCTAACAGGTTGTGATACGTACCAGGTAGCCAAAGGGTTTTTTTGTAATCTTACCTAAATGAGAGTTGCAGTTAAACTGAGTTTTTGCCTTAGGTGGGAGCCCCTTTGTGCAGGCAGCTGTCTGCCGCTGCCTGCACCAGGACAGGGCGCAGAGCTGAGCCAGAAGTGCGGCATCCCCCAGCTATGGCCAGGGCTGCCTTTGCCATCTGGGCTGGGCTCACCGCCTCTCTCGCCTTGTTTCCAGGTTTCGTCTTGGAAGCGTAACTCTGCAGCATCACTTCTGCACTCCATGTTGTAGAGAGGCACCATGTGCTGAGGTTCTTTGCGGTAACAAAGAGGCTGTAGGAGTTACAGGTTGTAATATATGGAAAAAGTCCTCACAAAGGTAGGAGACAAACATCCAGTTGTTCCTTTAGCTCTCTGACTTCCTTAGCCTGGTGAACAACAGGTAAGGGGATGCTCCAAGAGCTCCAAAATCTTAGGGGCGCTGCAGAGTGAAGCATGAGGAGGTAGAGATCACTCACCCTCACCTGCCCAAGCCAGGCTTAAACCCACCACAACCGTATAAGAAATAAGTCAGAGGTTTGTTATATCCCCCAGAAAAGGCTCCCATTTAATCTTAAATGGATGCAGAAACTTCTGCACATGCCCTTGGTTGATGCACTGAGCACACCCCATCTAAGCTGGACGGCTGCATGGGAGTCAGGACATGGGCTACCACTGTCACACCATCACACTCAGTATAAAGCAGAGCTTGTGGTTTTCCCTCTCCTTTACAGAGAGGACAATCACTGCAGGATGAAGTTTGGTTGCTCTCAGCGAGGCCTGACCCATTTCACAACACCCCGTGAGGACAGCAGAAGTGGCCTGCAACAGCTCCACCATTCCCAGTAGTGTGAAGGGCCCCCGATTGTGGAGAACTACTTTTGCTCTATCCCTTCAATACATCTTTTTACTTTCTGACCTCACCTGCGCTTCCAGTGCATTCAGCTTCTCTGTCAGGTTTTCTATTTTTTATCTTGGCTTCGGAGTTCATTGTTCAGTTCCTCTGCCTGAGAGTTAGGAAGACATTTGAAAACTTAATACATCAAAAACAGCTCTGTGTTGAACAAAACCGCAGAGTTAAGCATCTCTCCATACCAGGAGAATCACAGAACATTCAAGTCCCTGGTCTTTTCCCATAGAAATACTCCAATGAATTGATTAACCAATATATAAAACAATTTCTCAACACAGTGTTGTGTTTTCCTTAGGATAACAAGTCTACCTCTTGTTGGCCTATGTGCAGAAACCTGATTACGACAACTAATTAATGCAGGGTCTTGCCTTAGCTGGCTGGGAAGTGCAAGTGCAAGTGCAAGTGCAAGTGCGTGTTCTGTGAGGGGAGTGCAGCGGGAGTTCATATGTATGACAGCAGTCGGTAAGTAAAATGGTTCCCGTTGTATCGAGACTTTAGGAAGCAGGCTGATTGTTTTGGATTTTGTTGTAGTCTCTAGGATGTCAGCCTGTTGGCTTTGCTCATGGGAACAGCTTCACCAACTTCACGTGAAACCAGCTGCAGGGTAGATGCCTCTGGTGGAGCATCCCCAGGTCAGACAGGTCCCTCTCAGAGGCACGTCAGGGAGGAGGTAGCCAGGTTCCCCATTCCCCATGGGAATACTCTAGAAGAACTTGATCTGCCCTAAAACAGCTGCCTCCACCACCATAATCCTATTTTTACATCAATACCATTTCCATCTTAACACTGAAATGCGTACAGATGCCTGAACATGGGCTGCACAAAACCAGGCACAGCATGATGAGCATGTTGTTTGCTCTCAGTACACGCACTTAAGGCAAGAGCCTGCATCTCAGTGCCTCCTGTGTCTTTTCCCAACCGCTGAAACCTGCCCAGTGGGACTGGCCAGCCTGACCTCCTGGATCACGCTGTGCATGCCTCGGTGCTGCACCCGGATCATGCGCTGCAAGTGGCAGATCTGCTCCTGGAGGCTGGAAATCTGCTTCTGGAGATCCAGGCACCTGAAAGCAAGAGCACAGCACCCCGGGATCAATCCCCAGCCACTTTCCTACCTCAGGATCACCTCAAGAGCTTGTTGCGAGCAAAGATGCTCCTGAGGATACACAGATGTAATTCATACAGAATTATACATATAAAGGCTTCTTTATTGAGCAGAGAAAATAAAACCATCATTTGAGAGATATTTTGCCTGGTAGGACCACCATCACAAGCTGTTGATGAGGAAATTAATAAATAAGCTTATTTCCTACTACATGCACAGTGTTGCCAAAGCAGCGTTGACTCCAATCGAGAACTGGGAAAGGGAAGCGATTAGTGCATGCAAGGTGGAAGGGAAAGTACTAGGAATTCAAGTAGAATTAACCTCTAAGAGCTGTAGGACCTCAACATCTGCTTTGGCTTCTTAAAGTAATCACAATAAATCAGGTTTTGAACCAGTTGCTTTCATCATGAGTAATTTTACTACCAGAAGGAACTTGAGCAAATGATTGTCTGGTACTCTGCATGAAATAACCCCCAGAAAGAAAGAAAAACACTTTATCATCACATGCATTTAATCGCCGTTTGCCATCTTCATTCCTTGACATCATCTGCTGAAGCAGCTTTTCAAGTGATATTTATTTTCTTCTCTAACAGAATTTTCTTTTCCTAAGGAAACAATTCAAGTTAGATAAAAACTATATTACATATCCTGTCATTCAATTAGCAAGAGATGCTTGGTTGTACCTTCAACAGTTCCACTCAGTGTCTGAAAACAGAATTCAGCAATAAGCACCCACATCAACCTGTGCCAACATCAGCTGGAGATACAAACCAGTCTGACCTCTCCAAAGTGAATCCAGAAAGGATGATGGTACTGATTTACCATGAGAAAAGTTCAAACTCTCTTAAAATAGCACTTCTGTCCTTAATTAGAAAAATCTTTAGGTCTTGCTAAAGTCCATGCTCAGCAGCCAGGGGAAACTGTGTTACTGCTACATCTACCTCTCAAGACCTTGTCCACAGACGGAAAAATCTGACCTAAACTGATGACAGAAATCTTAATATCAGAAAGATTACCTGCATGTGATGGGGGCAGAAATATGTTCACTGACCTAGTCTTTACAGTAATCCCAGGGCAGGAAAAACTTAGTTTTACATTGGCACTTCTATAGGAGTAATTCCCATTGCTACAGGGTACATATATCAGAAAATATCATGCATGGAGCCATGGCTTCTTCCAACTCAATTAAAACCACCAAAGAGAATTCACAATAAAGGGGTGTCGTGGTTTAACTCCGGCTAGCAAAATACCACGAAGCCGCTCTCACAAATCCCCCTCCCCTCCTCCAACAGAGGGGAAGAATCGGAGGAAAAAGAAATAAGGGAGCTCGTAAAATTGAGATAAGAACTATTTACTAATTAAATCTAAATCAATATATACAGGTCCTACTAATAATAAATAATTAAAATAGCAGAAAATGAAACATATAGTACAATATATACAATATGATACAATTTCCCACCATCCACTGACCAATGCACACCCAGATGTTGAGAGCCCGAGAACCACAGCCCGAGAGCGATCACAGCCCGAGAGTCGTGGCCTGAAGGCCGGAGCCTGGGAGCCTACGCAGCAGATTCCGAGCAAACCTTAACACTGATAACATGGCCAGAAAACTCAAAACAATCCACCAGCTCCCACACGAAGGAGCCAGCACAGGAGTTAGCAAAGCAGCTAATGCAGGAGGGCTAGCAAGTTGCCCGGAGAGACGAGCAAGGGAGTAAGGGAGAGAGAGAGAAGGCAAAGACTTTGGAATGTCACCAGAGGAGGAGGTGACACGGGCTGAAGAAGCCCCTTTATACAACCAGTTGCTAGACAATGAGAAGCAATATGCCCTGTTTACTGATGGGTCCTGCCGCATTGTAGGGAAACATCGGAGGTGGAAAGCTGCTGTGTGGAGTCCTACACGACAAGTTGCAGAGACTGCTGAAGGACAAGGTGAATCCAGTCAGTTTGCAGAGGTAAAGGCCATCCAGCTGGCTTTGGACGTTGCTAAACAAGAGAAATGGCCAGTGCTTTACCTCTACACTGACTGTGGCGAACGCACTGTGGGGGTGGCTACAGCAATGGGGGGTGGAACTTTCAAAAATTGGGATACACATTTGGCAAAGGCCACCTGGTTAGTCAACACCAGAGGATCTGCCAACCGTGCTGGCCCAGCTCAATCAAAACTTCTGCGCACTGTGGAAGGAGATAAGGTCCCTGTAGCGCATGTTAAGAACATGCTGGGAAAAACAGTCTGGGTTATTCCTGCCTCAGGCAAAGGCAAACCCATCCGCGGGATTGCTTTTGCTCAAGGACCTGGATGTACTTGGTGGGTGATGAGAGAAGATGGGCAAGTCCGATGTGTGCCTCAAGGAGATTTGATTCTGTGTGAAACTAGCCCATGAACTAAATTGCATGATGGACACCAACTGCTGCAACTAACCCTTGTTCTGAGCTCTATGTTGTAGGAATCACTCTGGCAGAGATCACCTGAACCTACAGGAGTCCAGCCTTGCCAGAAGGGCAGTAGTGACCTGACCTGACCTGGCATCGGCACCCAACGATCCCACGCAACACTCCACCTTTTCTGTCCTGAGTGACCACCTGATGGAACCCAAAGTCATGGACTAATGGACATTTTGCCAATATGGTTCATAGACTAAGGGAATGATAGCTGTGTGGGATGGGATGGGAAAGGGGAAGCTGGTTCATGTGAATTTATGGATGGTATGAAAATAAGCATGACGTAAATGGTATGAAATAAGGGGTGGAGAATGTGCTGGGTTCAGTCAGGAAAAGGTTAACTCCCTTTACTCTGGTTGCCAGGGAACTCTGTTGCTGGACAGTAAGTGAAAACATTGATAAGGCCTCAGCTGGTGCTGGGGATGGCCTGTACTGAACTCAAGGTCTTTTGTCCGCTTCGGATACTGTAGCTGACCCAGACTAACCAAGGAAGTATTTCATTCCATAGTACGTCATGTTCTGGTCTCTTTGGGTGGGGAAGAGGGTCCAGCAGCCATTACTCTTCCCTTCTCTCTCTCTCCCTTACTCCCTTGCTCGTCTCTCCGGGCACTTGCTAACCCTCCTGCGTTAGCTGCTTTGCCAACTCCTGTGCTGGTTCATTCGTGTGGGAGATGATAGGTTGTTTTGAGTTTTCTGGCCGTGTTATCAGTGATAAGGTTTGCTCAGAATCTGCTGCGTAGGCTCCTGGGCTCCAGCCTTCAGGCTGCGGCTCTCGGGCTCTCTGGGTCTGATTTTCATCCCTCAACATCTGGGTGTGCATTGGTCAGTGGATGGTGGGAAATTGTATCATATTGTATATATTGTACCATATGTTTCATTTTCTACTATTTTAAGTATTTATTATTAGTAGTATGTGTATATATTGATTTAGATTTAATTAGTAAATAGTTCTTATCTCAGTTTTACGAGCTTCCTTATTTCTTGTTCTTCCGATTCTTCCCCTCTGTTGGAGGAGGGGAGGGGGATTTGTGAGAGCGGCTTCGTGGTATTTTGCTAGCCAGAGTTAAACCACGACAAGGGGAAGAAATATTCCACAAGTTTCTGTGTATGCAGTCGTCAGATTATTCCAGTGGCAATTTGCCCACCCATCTAATGTGCCCCAAAAGCAATTAACCAATGCTCTTCCCAAGCTCCAGCACTCCTAGGGCACGTTCCTTGCCTGTACCAACTCCCAGTGCCAGGATGGATGGATGTGAGGAGCAGGTGGACATACCTCCTCCATCCTTTGCATACACTTCTCCATCTCTGTGGTGCGGGTACATTTTTCCCTGATGCCTTCAGGAAGGTGGCTGGTGTTTTCTGCGCTTTCCTGGAGCTTCTCTTCTTGTTGGAAATTGTAGGCCTGGGACCAAAAAGGGTATTAATGCTGGGAGCTGGTGACTGCAGTGGATGGATAGAGACGGGGCTGCCGCCGTGGCTCCAGGAATTCCTAACCAACTCAATTCCACTAATCAGGAACAAATAGGAAAATTAAAAAGTATTTTGGTTTTAACTTCCCCATTGTGCTAGCAGAAGAGACTCAGTAGCTCCTAGGTCAAAGTTTGCAGCACAGAGCTGGAGCCCACGTCAATATTTTGATACTGAACGGGATGGTTATGCCCACGCTTTGGGGTGATTTGTACCTGTATTTGCTTTTTCTCCTTCTCATGGCTTTTTTAATTTCTTCTGACTGAGTCTGGTAATTCTCATACAGTTTCTGGGAGACAGATCTGAGAGTCTCTATACCTGCTTCTCACGTGGCTTCCAGCTAGAAAGACTGATTTTATGTTATATATATTGCCCTTCTAAAGAAGTGATGTTATAATCACACACTGAGAAATAAACCCTCTATACACAATCAAATTTGAGTAAAAAAATGTAAAAGAATCCCAAAAAACTAAAAGGAATCCTAAACACTTGTGGGCAATATCTGACAGACATTTTTATTTCCAAATAAATGCAGATTTATTCAGTACTGAGCCACACCATTCCCCCCCCATCCCCCCATGACAAAGGATGATGGCTTAAAACGAGAAGAGATACACTTCCAACTGCTTGTAAATCTATTTGCTGACAACTACCAATGGAGCTGACTGCTGTCTCACTAGCCACGAATGGAATGTGTCCCCAGAAGCAGATTTATACATTAATTTTGTTGCCTGCTGGAATGTAAGAGTTGGCAGCAGGCGGGAAGCCAAGCAGAATCTCACCCTTCCCCAAAGGGAAGGCTCTGGCATGGGATCACTGAGCAGGTACCAGGCTGCAGCAGCTGGGACCCAACTCTAATTGGGCTGCAAGAAACATGTAGTTGTTGCAGGGTCCCCGACAAAGGCAAGTCCCGAGTAACGACGCAACACCGATACGGTTAAAAATCGTTCCCCGTTTAATCTCTCTTCTCTCCCCTGGTCTCTCTCTGTTCTCCTTCTGTTCTTCTCCTGTTCTCTCTTGTTCTTCTTTAATACCCAAAAAACTCGATACTTATACTTTTTTTAAGCTGTCCCCGCGTCTAAAGCATACATGCGATGATTGGATAATCATAACTGTCCACGCGCCCCCAAGCGGATACTGATTGGTGGTCATGCGAAAAGCTTCTGGCAAGTCTCCGCCTTGCTTGCTGTTTTCAACCTCCTGCTCAACAGCCTTGATGCTGATAGCAGCTGTTTTTACTTCCCTCTTCCCAAGGACGCCCTAGACTGAGTTAAACTGGCTCAGTCACATACGCCAGCCTGGGAGCCTGGGTTGTTCATAGTCATGGACAGATACAAATCATGCCCTCCTGCAGCCAGAAACTCCTCCACACATAGTCATCTGAAACCTTAAAACCAGCCCTGAACACACCTTGATCTTCAGTACTTGGTTTTCTCTACTCACCAGCAGTAGCTGCTCTTCCATTTCCTTCATCGTTGCCACAATGGGACTGCAGTTCCAGCTCTTGGACTCCGCTTTATTGCCCGAGACTTGAGGAAGCTGCTAAGGGAAACTCACATAGAAATTATTTTAAAAATAATAGAAAAATCAGCCTGAGGGATCAGTCTGACTCTAAAAGACCTGGATTCTTATAAACACCCTTCTTGGCTTGCGCAGAGAGCACAAGGCAGGTAGCTCTCTGGAGAGTCGGAGGCAGGAGCCAACACAGCTCCTCCACCTCCCTGAATTAACTGAAATTAAACTGTTCTGCTTGTTCAGCTCTCCAGAACTTTCCACTGGAAAGCATTTGCATGTTGATTCCAATAAATAGCTCTCTCCCACTCTCTCCCGTGTTATTCCACAGGTATAAGATTAATTTGCTTTTTACAATATTGCAGCGTTGTAGGTGAGGCTGCATAAATTACATGTGAGTAAACATTGTCCAATGCTTCCCGTTCAATGAACTACTTACTTACTCTCAGCATATTTTAATTGTTGGGACACAACATTCCCAAATCTGTTTGCTTCCTAGGGGCTGACTCTGCTTAAAATCACTTGCTTGAAGAGTTTTTAAGTTACTTAAACCACCTTTTTTCCCCTATAGGTGTTCACAAATATGTGCTCAGCACTTGCCTTGTGTCTGTTTGGAGAGCTGGAATGTGCAAGGAACACGACCTGATATCAGTGAGATTTATGCCAGAATGCACCAACATTACACCAAGTTAATTTGTTAAAAATAAACTACTCCAAACAAAAGGCAGTCTGCGCTTTTTAGAGTTTAAAACATAAATCAATTTCTTTTCACTATAGAGGCTTTTCTTCAACCTCATTCCTCAACTGAACAGAGAAAGGAGTAAGCAGGTTTTTTTAAAAAGAACTTTTTGTGATCAATCATTTCTTAATTAGCCATGTTTCAGCCCACTGAACCTTCCTCTCCCTCATTCCACAGTGCTCTCCTGGGCTCAGCTGGGATGCAGTAAAATTGCCTTTGCATATTAGCATCACCATGCTGTTTCTTATTGCTCACAAGACCATTTAAGAGAAAAAAAAAAAAAAAAAAGGCATGAACTACCCATTCATGGTGGCATCTGCATCAAACAAGGCACTGCTTCCTATGCCCTTTAGGAGTTAGAGTCACCACCACAGAATATATTTTTTCTCAGCAATTGCATGATGTAAATGGATTTTATGTTACAAGATGTTTAAGAATTCGTCACAAAATTTTCAGATTCAAAGTTACCGCATTTATTCTGCAGCTTCAAAAAGGTAATTATGAAGGGAATGAAGAAATCTTATTTCTTTTAACTTAAATCTAAAGTTTGAGTTCTTCTCTTGGGTCATTACACACACAAGTTCATTAAATCCCACTCTTCCTGCATTTCCTCTGCCATTCAGGAAAGGAACAACTCCAGACTCTTTCACACATTTCAAAACTACTGTTGTGCTCTCCAAGATGCTCTCAGTTTTGCTGACTGACACCTCCAGCACCTGTCTGTCCCACAGGTCACCCTCCACCTCGCAAGATACTGGTCCTCCGGGTACCCCAAACCAACACCTGGAGTACTGCGTCCAACTGTGGAGCCCTCAACATAAGAAGGATATCGACCGATTGGAGTGAGTCCAGAGGAGGCCACAAAGATGATCAGAGGGCTGGAGCACCTCTCCTATGAAGAAAGGCTGAGAGAATTGGGCTTGTTCAGCCTGGAGAAAGGAAGGCTCTGGGGAAACCTTATTGCAGCCTTCCAGTAGTGAAGTCTGGTTGGTGGCCGGTCACAAGTGGTGTCCCCCAGGGCTCAGTCTTGGGGCTGGTCTTGTTTAACATATTTATCAGTGATCTGGAGGAGGGGATTGAGTGCTGCCTCAGGAAGTTTGCAGATGACACTAAGTTGGGTCAAAGTGTTGATCTGCTTGAGGGTAGGAGAGCCTTGCCAAGGGACCTGGACAGGCTGGATCGTTGGACTGAGGACAATTGTATGAGGTTCAACAAGGCCAAGTGCCAGGTCCTGCATTTAGGTCACAACAACCCCAGGCAGTGCTACAGGCTTGGGGAAGAGTGGCTGGAAAGCTGTCAGGCAGAAAAAGACCTGAGGGTGTTGGTCGATGGCCGCCTGAATATGAGTCAGCAGTGTGCCCAAGAAGGCCAATGGCATCCTGGCCTGCATCAGGAACAGAGTGGTCAACAGGAGCAGGGAAGTAATTTTGCCCCTGTACACTAGTGAGGCTGCACCTCAAGTACTGTGTTCAGTTTTGGGCCCCTCACTACAAGAAGGACATAGAGATGCTGGAGTGTGTCCAGAGAAGGGCGACAAAGCTGGTGAAGGGTCTGGAGAACAAGTCTTACGAGGAGTGGCTGAGGGAGCTGGGGTTGTTTAGCCTGAAGAAAAGGAGGCTAAAGGACCTGATTGCTCTCTACAGCTAACTGAAAGGAGGTTATAGGGAGGCGGGTACTGGTCTGTTCTCCCAGGTAACTGGTGATAGGACAAGAGGAATCGGCCTCAAGTTGCGTCAGAGGAGGTTTAGATTGGATATTAGGAAAAACTTCTTCACTGACAGAGTGGTCAGGCATTGGAACAGGCTGCCCAGGGGAGTGGTGGAGTCACCATCCCTGGAGGTGTTCAAGGAACGTGTAGACATGGTGTTTGAGGACATGGTCTAGTGGGTATGGTAGTGTTGGGTTGATGTTTGGACTAGATGATCTTATAGGTCTTTTCCAACCTTAGTGATTCTGTGATTCTGCCATTCTGTGAAAGTTTGTTCTCTCTTACTGGCTGCTGTTTTCCTTCCTGCCCTCAGTCTCGAAGCTACTGAGTCACTCAGCACAAAGGCAACCCAGGATCAATTCTCCTTTAAGCTAATTCAGGCTGAAACCTCTGCTAGCCATGGGGGGGATAAGACTTGGAATGGAAATATTTTGCAGCTCAGACCCAGTTGATCCAGGAGAAGAGAATGAGAACAGACACAACTCTAACTTGACCTGACGGCCCTGTCTTGGGAGGCAGAAATCCTTGTGAAGGTCCTCCTTCCCCAGCTTAGCAACTACCAGCAGCAGATCAGAAGCCCATGGGACTGCACAGCTGGATACATACCTCTCCAGGCACCTCTGTCCTCATAGCAAGGGGGGTGGCAGCAGAACCATTCCACTAAAGCTGCCTGTGCCACCACAAAGCTCAGCAACTGTGCCACCCTACCTCCCCAGTCAGCCCATATGGGATGCTCAGGAGTCTCCCTAAAGCACCCCACAGAGCAAAGAGCAATGGGAGAAGTACTGCGTCCGCCTGTGGCATACAAATTCTCTCCCTATTTAGGAAGCAAATGTAAAAAGAAGTGCCAAAGCCATTGTTCTGGGTTTAGTCAGGAAAGAGTTAACTCTCTTTATAGTGGATGACATGAAGCCATGTTCCTGGATTTATCAACTACCAGTGCTGGGCTGGATGTTCAAAGGAAGAGTCTCTTCTACACATCATTCCACTGATGCTACCTGGAGTAAATGGGTCATCCTGATCACACAAAAAGCTCAAATAGGAAACCCCAGTTTCCTAGGAATCATAGAAGTGATCATGGACTGGCCAGAAGGCAAAGACTTTGGGATGTCACCAGAGGAGGATGTGACGTGCTGAAGAAGCCCCTTTGTACAACCAGTTGCCAGACAATGAGAAGCAATATGCCCTGTTCACTGATGAGTCCTGACATATTGCAGGGAAACATCGTAGGTGGAAAGCTGCTGTGTGGAGTCCCACCCGACAAGTTGCAGAGACTGCAGAAGGCCAAGGTGAATCGAGTCAGTTTGCAGAGGTAAAGGCCATCCAGCTGGCTTTGGACGTTGCTAAACAAGAGAAATGGCCAGTGCTTTACCTCTACACTGACTCGTGGGTGGTGGCAAATGCCCTGTGGGGGTGGCTACAGCAAGGGAAACAGAGCAACTGGCAGCGCCGAGGCAAACCCATCTGGGCTGCAGCATTATGGCAAGACATTGCTTCCCAGCTACACAACTTTGTTGTCAAAGTGCGTCACGTCGACGCCCATGTACCCAGAAGTCGAGCCACTGAAGAACATCAACACAATCAGGAGGTGGATCAAGCTGCTAAGATTGCAGTGGCTCAGGTAGATCTGGACTGGCAACATAAAGGTGAACTGTTTATAGGTTGGTGGGCCTATGATGCCTCGGGCCATCAAGGGAGAGATGCCACATACAGATGGGCTCATGATCGAGGGGTGGACTTGACCATGGACACTATTGCGCAGGTCATTCGTGAATGCGAGACGTGCTGCAATTAAACAAGCCAAAAGGTTAAAACCTCTGGTATGGTGGGTGATGGCTGAAATATAAATATGGGCAGACCTGGCAGATTGACTATATCACCCTCCCCAAAACCCACCAGGGCAAGTGCCATGTTCTCACAATGATGGAAGCAACCATTGGGTGGCTGGAAACATACCCTGTGCCCCATGCTACTGCCCAAAATACTATCCTGAGCCTTACAAAGCAAGTCCTGTGGCAACATGGCACCCCTGAATGCATTGAATCAAACGATGAGACTCAGTACCAAACCAGCCTGTGCTGTGTTTAGTCAGGAAAGAGTTAACTCTCTTTACAGTGGCTGGTATGAAGCCATGTTCCTGGATTTATGCTGAGAAAAGTAAAGATAAGGTGTCTTTTTAGCTGGTGCTGGGGAGTACCTGCACAAAATTCAAGGTCTCTCTCAGCTTCTGATACTGCAGCTGTGTTCCCAGCTTTCTTGCAACAGGCAGTGTGGGGGACACACAGTTCAGAAAGCTAACCCAAACTAGCTGAAGGAGTATTTAATTCCATAGTACGTCATGCTTGGTACATAGGCAGGGAAGTGGGTCTGGGGGGCCATTACTCTTTCACTTTCTTACACTTGCTAACACTCTCGCTAACTAAATAGCTAACTTTCTAGGGACTAGATGATCTCTAGAGGTCCCTTCCAAGCCCTGCTGCTCTGTGAATCTGTAAACTCCTTTGTTAGCTGCTTTGCTAACTCCTTTGATGACTTGTTTGTTCATGAGTTGGTGGATCTGTTAGTTTTCCCAGTCGTGCTGTCACTGGTAGGGTTCTCTTGGACTCTGCGGCGATTGCTCTCGGGCTCTGTGGCTCTGACTCACTTCTCAGGACCTGGCTGTGCATCGGTCAGTGGGTGGCGAGCAATTGTATCATATGCTTTATTTTCTATTATTTTAATTACTTCTTATTAGTATTATTTGTATATATTCATTTATATTCAACTAGTAAATAGTTCTTATCTCAATTTTACAAGCTTCCTTGTCTTCGATTCTTCCTCTCTGCTGGAGGAGGGGAGCGGGGATCTGTGAAAGCAGCTTCATGGTATTTTGCTAGCCAGAGTTAAACCATGACACAGTGTCATAGACACTTGGGCCAAAGAGCATGGCATTGAGTGGATGTATCACATCCCGTGTCATGCACCAGCCTCTGGGAAGGTTGAACAGTGCAATGGACTGAGCAATGGCGGGTGGAACTCTCATGAATTGGGACACACATTTGACAAAAGCCACCTGGTTAGTCAACACCAG
The DNA here is from genome assembly GCA_027574665.1 of Rhynochetos jubatus. Taxonomy (NCBI): domain Eukaryota; kingdom Metazoa; phylum Chordata; class Aves; order Eurypygiformes; family Rhynochetidae; genus Rhynochetos; species Rhynochetos jubatus. The sequence continues at coordinate 7,442,366 of CM050689.1, read as the reverse complement.
AGGATCTGCCAATTGTGCTGGCAGTGCCGGGTATTTACCATAAACCTCTTCCCATGCTGTGGAGTGGAACAAGCTGTGGAACAAAGGCAGGTCTAACCTGGAGTTATTAAAATTGAAATTAAATTAATTTAATTGCAATAGTCAGATAAAGTAACTCCATGTCAGTCTCCAGCTGAGTACTGTAAGTAAAAATTCAAGGGTTTTGGCATTTTGCTTTTTCCCTTTGCACACTCCAGGAACAGCCAGATAAATAAATACCATGCTCCTTCTACAGCCAAGCGGGAGTTTATACAATATTAATTCACTTTTTAATGTTTGGTGCCTGGGCACATCCACAGAAAAACAGTTATTTGTTCTCACAAATATCTGAGAAGCAATTTTTATGAATACATGAATGTATATGTAAACACGACCGTCTCTCCTCAGGCAAATGTACCTTTTTTTATATTCCCCTGCTGCACAAAAGTGCTTCTGCCAACAGCTGAAAGAGAAGGAAAAAGATCAGATAACCAGTGACTAACAGCAGAACACACAATTAAACACAAAAATCAGCAAGGACACTTTGCGAACAACCCACAGATTTTTGGCCAAGAGACATTTACTCACCCAGATGGCATTAGCCCCATGTAAGACACGAAGAGCAATTCCCTTCTGGTTTTACGCAGTTTCCTGAACAAAGGCAGGAATACAGGAAAGAAAAAACCCCATGGGCAGCAAGGTTATGCTTTATTAAAAGCATGTGGTGGTAAGATGAAAGGTACCTATGGGTGGACTAGGATTTGTCAGGGGTTGGTGCCTTGTGATATATTAATTTGAGGGAAATGCTGCAAAAGCGCCTGCAATCACAGTGAGCAAGGGGCTGGGAGACCCAGCAGCTCCCTGTCCAAAGTTGGGTGTGGGACTCATTCCCTAACAGGCCTACTGTAGTGGGGTTGGGGAAGGGGCTTCTTTGGTGCTCCTGAGGCAAGGGGCTCTTTTGATGCCCAAGGGACAGGGGAAGGGGCTCTTTGGGTTCCCCCAGGGGAGTCGGGGAAAGGCTCTTTAGGTGCTCCCAGGGGTTCAGGGGAAGGGGGTCTTTGGGTGCCCCTGGGCAGTCAGGGCCCTTTGGGTGCCCAGGGGGGTGGGAGTCAGAAGTGCTTCCATGGCCCCACGGGTACAATGCGCTGCTCCTGCAGCCAGAGGAAAGACTGACCTCTGGAGGGAACAGCCACTCTGCCCGCCATCCCCACTGCTGGGCAGACCCCTCTGCACCCCCCACCTGGACACTTGCGGCGGTCCCTGCCCCACTCGCACCTGTGAGCCATCCCCGTCTCACCTTCCCAGGTGGAGGGCACCCGTTGTGCCTTGGGTGGGCCAGGACACAGGGTAGGTGGAAGCACAGATCCATGAGGTTGGGGAAGACCTTTGAGCCCCACTGTAACCCCAGCTCTGCCAAATCCATAGCTAAACCATGTCCCCAAGCACACATGTCACGGTGGTTGACACTGGCTTTTCCCTCTTGGATACGTGCTCAAATTCCACTTTTTGCTACGTGAGGAAAAATAGATGGAGAAAAAGGATGTAGCTAGAGATGTCCCGTCCAGCTGGGTGGTTAATGCTACCCCTTAGTACTAACTCAGCAGAAGAAAATGAAAGGAGCAAGTGGGAAAATATGGGAAATGTGGAGAGAAGTGAGGCACAGGAAAGTGGTTGTCTTGAGGGAGAGAGGAATGTCATGAAGATGAGAGCTTTAAGAAAAGTATTGTTGAAAATATGGCTGAGGAAGCCACAAAGATACTGGGAAACAGGCTAAAGGGGGAGAAGATAACATGGAGAATGGGAAAGCGAAGGCAAAAGTGTGTAATAAACTTTTCCAAACAGGAAAATCTTGATCAGCAAGTCTGGTGCCTTAAGATCTCTATCCCTCCCTATCACATAACATCCATAAATGTATCAAGTTGCACTCAGTTTTCCTTTTTCCAGCAACATTTTGAATCTGAGGGTGCTTTTGCCCAGGGTAGGCACTGGAGACCCTGGGTGCTGCACATTGTATGTTCCCTGCCATACATGCCCTGCCATACATGCCCAGGGACCACACATGGGTCAAGGCCTGTTTCTGAGCAAGGTTGCTGTGCTGTTTCCAAGTGGGAGCCCTGTTTTTCTTATTAATTAGAAATGGAAAAAACCCAATAATTGCTGCTCTTTTCCTTCTGCTTGGGACGTGCCACCGCTTTCTCACCTCCCCATGGAAGCGAAGAGCCTCGAGAGCGAAGTTGGTTCCCGTTCCCAGCCCTGGCTGTGGAGCAAACACAAGACCGGCAACACCCAGCTCCAAGGTCTGCTCCCATGGAGTGAAGGGCGAGCGTGCCAGCTGCCACACCCGTCCGCATCTTAACTACCTGCTCCTGCCCTGCGTCCGGTTACTACTGACTCCTGGGCTGTTTCTTCCTTAGCAATGGAAGCTCTTAAATCTCTAAAATGGGGGCCCAAAAGGGGCCAATTTTTTCTTGTTATCAGGCCAATTTAGATAATTAACCATTGATGGTTAATCTTTAGTGCATTCCTGGATCTAACAACCTTCTCAGCAGGCCTCGGCTGTTCTGTGCAGCCCAGGAAGGCTGAATCCAGGGTCGTGATTTCCTTTGCATTTTGCTTATGAAAGGTGAGACAAAATGCAGCTTGATGTATCTTTGAAGCCACGTATAGAATTGCTTGCAAACTCCGTTGCATTTTACCATGGGAAATCTCTGAGGCTTTAAGATTTAGCACTTTGTGGCGTGAGTGTGACAGCAGAGCATTGCCATAAGGTGATGTGGGGATACCTCTTTTAAAGGGGAAGACTGTTTGAGGTGGTTTACGACACACACCCACCCCCCAGGTACCAACGTAGGGCCACATCAGTGCTACCAGCACAGCAGAGGTGTGAAGAACCACTGGCACAGCAATGTTTGTCTGGGCAGAATGTATTCCTGAAACACAAGAGACAGGCTGTACACCTCAATTTTTATAGCTAGATAGTTTGGACTCAGGGACTAACCTGAGTCCTTGCCATGTGTGACACCCACGTGGCAGTGGAGGCTAACGAACCTTGGTAATTTGAGGTTAGTGATTCTGTCTTGTCCTGGGATCGTCCCTTCTCCTTGCTGCTGCATCCTGTTGTGATCCAGCTATTGCAATGCACGTGGGGGTTTATGGGACATGCAGTGAGCTCAGCATATGAATGGAAGCTCCGAGATCTTCTTCAATTAAGCAACCATTTCATGTTATTATTCAAATATCTAATTTTTACCTACAAAAAACCCCAGTTATGTCCACCAACTCATGAAAAGAGAATGGAAAAGTTAATATGGTGCCATAGGTTTTCCCTCAAAACTTCAGTTATTTTTTTTTGCTGAATACAGCATTAAGTTTATTTGCAAATTTGAGGGGTCTGACCCAAAGCTTGTTGAATACAACAGAAAGAAATTTTGTAGTTATCTGTGAAAGAGGCTCTATTGAAAATATAACCAGTAATTCAGCTGCATAACTTTTTCCTCTGTGCACGATGGTTCCTTCATGACCGCAGAGACCTGCGAGCTTCAGCAAGCACATCCCAGGTCTCAATTAGCATGACATTGATCTTTAGCTCCCATTTACCTGAGGATTTCCTTAGTGGGAAGGTTGTTTGTCGCTGTTGAGATGGACACGACAGGCTGCGCAGGCAGATAGCCACTTTATTCTTTTACATTCTTCTTGTAGGGTTCTCAACCACGTGTGTACATTCCCTATGGGGCCGTGTATGGTGATTCTTTTTTAACTATTGGATGATTACTCCCCCCCTTCCTCCAGATGCCCCACGGTCTCTCACTTCCTCCAAGTTGTTTACTTCTCTCATACCAGGGATTTATCACATCTCCTAGGATACACGGGTATATCGTCAAGGTCAACCTGCTCTGTCAGGCCAACAGACCAGCTGTGTGCACCGACAATTCCCCCTTTTTGTATTTGTGCAGCAAAAACTGCCTGTATCATCTGCTGCAAGGGCCCTTTGCAGCAGGGATACTAAGCAATGCACCATTAACAATACAATGATTACTACACCTGACACAAAAATCCCAGTTTTTAACATCCTGTGTACCCAACCCCCCAGTCCCCATGATGAGAGCCACGAGTCGAGGAGTCTGGTATTCTCTTGAATGTGCAACATCATGTGTGAAAAGGTGAATAAGGTTGCGCCAAAGAGGCGCAAAAACTAGTTTGATTCAGCCGCTCCATCAATGTCACCCAAACATTGGCTGTGTGCCACTTCGGCGGGACGCTGGGCTGTCCCGCGACGATCCAGCACAGGCCGAACACAACAGGCAGGATACCAGCACGGCCCATTTTCTGTGGAGACACAAGCATAACCCCTGCCTCAGGTAATCAGGTTACATGGCTGAGACCATTGTCCTGTTTGCACCAAAGCGGTGCCGCGTACCTCTTCCAATGTTGAAAAAGAGGAAAAATGTCTCACAATTGGAGGGACCGACCCCTGCTCGGGCACGTTTAAAAAGTTCAGAACATAAATGGCCTTTGTCAGCCGGGCCTCCGGGGGCTCCCCTTCCATTCCCCCTTTTTGTTTTTGGAGCAGGCTCTTCAGGGTGCCGTGGGCCCGCTCAACAATTGCTTGTCCAGTAGGGGATGTGGGATGCCAATAACGTGCTGTGTTCCCCATTTCTGGAGGAATTCACGAACCAATTTAGCCATATATGCAGGGCCGTTATCGGTTTTTACTGTTTCAGGGACCCCCAACATGGAAAATGCCTTCTGCCAGTGTCAAATTGCATCTCTGGCTTTTTCCCCGGTGTGTGCAGAGGCCACCACTGCATTTGAATAGGTATCAACAGAAACATGTACATACTTCAATCTCCCAAATTCTGCAATGTGTGTAACATCAGTCTGCCAGATTTGCAATGCCCGTAACCCCCTGGGGTTCACCCCATAATAACATGGCACCTGCTGTCCTTGACAATCAGGACATGATGCTACAACGGCTCGTGTCTCTGCAGCTTTCAGGTGAAATTGTTTTTGTAAGGCTTTGGCCCCCTGATGGAAAAATGGATGTGACGCTTGGGCCTGTTGCAGAGTATTTGGTACCGGGCCGAGCACGGCTACTGACACAAGCCTGTCAGCCCGTGCATTCCCTTCCGCCAAAAATCCGGGTAAAACAGTGTGACTGTGAATGTGTAAAACATAATAGGGACTATCACGTTTCTGAATCAATTCCCATAGAAATCGTAACAAATGAAACAAATGCTCATTATCCACCTGTTTGATTACAGCTCTCTCTAACTGCTGGACCAATCCTGCAACATAAACAGAATCGGTAAGCAAATTAAGGGGTTTAGAAAATCTGCGGAAGGCCTCAGTTACTGCCTTAAGTTCCACAATCTGTGGTGATCCTTGTTGTTCCGTGACAATATCGTGCCACTTACCATTCTCAAACCAAGTAACAGCTGCCTTCCCTGTTTTCCCCGATCCATCTGTAAACACAGTTAATCCCTCAACTGGTTCCGTGGAATGTAACCGTTTTTCCCCAATCGAGATTTCTCGCACCAGTTTCAGCATCGGGTGTCTGGGGAGGTGATACTTAATATCCCCCTGGTAATCTGCCAACGCAGATTGCAAGGCCATGTTATTGGCCAAGCACCACTCAAAATATGTGGCTTGAATTGGAATAACAATGGTCGCGGGATCTTGACCGAGAAGTTCAAGGCACCGTGTCCTTGTTTTGATTATTAGCTGCACCACTAACTCAAAAATGCCGGGTGCTGTCTTTTTAAATTTGTAAGGTAAAAACGTCCACTCCAACACATGCAAAGGATCCCCCCAGGTTTCATTCCATTGACAAAGTAATGCATACGGAATCAAGTGATCTGTTAAAACAAAAACTTGTACAATCTCGGTTAGTTCCACCCGATAAACATATTTGCTCTGTATTGCTTTTTCTACCACATGGAGCACCTGGTGTGCCTCCCTGGTTAACCGTCTTGGTGCGCAAATATTGGAATCCCCTTTCAATAATTCCATTAGGGGACTCAATTGAGACAATGTCAGCCCTAGATAGGGCCTAACCCAGTTAATTGCTCCCATTAACTTTTGGATGCCATTAAGATTTTTCACCTCTCTACTCAGCATTATCAGCTGTGGAAGTACTGTTTGATCCAATATTTTCGCACCCAGGTATAACCAAGGGCTCTTACGTTGAACTTTTTCTGGAGCCACAACCAATCCATATTGTTTAAGGTGGCATAATGCTGCTTGCTCCACAGCATCCAACTGGGCCGGATCAGATACAGCAAAAAGAATATCATCCATATAGTGGTAACAATAAGAGTCAGGGTATTGTTCCCGCAGCCCAGAGAGTGCCTGAGCTACAAACCATTGACAGATTGTAGGTGAATTTTTCATGCCTTGAGGTAACACTTTCCACTGATAGTGCTTCACGGGTTCCGCACGATTGATGACAGGAACCGAGAAAGCAAATTTGTCTTTATCCTGTTCTGCTAAAGGAATAGTAAAAAAACAGTCTTTCAAATCCACAATTAAAATGTCCCACCCTGCTGGGATCATAGTTGTTGATCAATCCTTCAGGACACATCCCTCTTTGGGAACTGGTTTGCCCTGACTCATGTTTATTCTGGCCACGGCACACAGCCAGCTCTTCCATGTGGCCCTCAGCCATGCATCCTGCCCACCTCTGCCCACTGCTTTTACCCGCACATCTCGCTTTCTGCTTCCCAAGGAGCTTGTCTGAAGCCAGCTTCCATGGAAAACTTCAAGGAAGATTTAAAGTGAAGATTTATAAATGGTAATGGAGATTCAAAGGTCCTTCAAGCAAAGCTCCCTGTGCATAAAGAACATTTATTGGTGGTTTTTCAAATACTTTCCATACATAATCCCAGAATGAAGGTATTTAAAAAAAGATTTAACGTTACAGTTTTGGAATGAACTATATTGTTTGGAATGAAATATATTGTTTCATTAATTGATCAAAATCTTGTTTCTTTAAGGGTAGACAAATTTCATCTGGATACTTATCTGTCAGCATCTGTGCTCGTTCCCGAGCCTTAACAAGCAAAATAATCAACAAATCGGCGTGGGTAGTAACTGTTCTGTGCCGGCTGTGTGGTAAAAATACACATTCCAACCTTCTATCCAATCTTTTTACCGAATTCTCACTAACATCATATTGCCCTATAAGTGCAAGCAGTTGTCTCTTGCCATTAAGCAGATACAATGTAACCGGAAGGTGTGTACAAAAGCGATCTGACACTTGTTCTTGTAAATGATAGCTGTCTTTCTCCAGCGTCTGGGACCTGTCGCACCAGGGTAACCCCGCCAGGGTAAGTGTCATGTTCTCACAATGGTGGAGGCAACCACGGGGTGGCTAGAAACATATCCGGTGTCCCATGCCACTGCCCAAAATACTATCCTGGGCCTTGAAAGGCAAGTCCTGTGGTGACATGTCACCCCGGAAAGAATTGAATCAGATAACGGGACTCATTTCCGAAATAGCCTCGTAGATGCTTGGGCTGAGGAACATGGAATTGAGTGGGTGTACCACATCCCCTACCATGCACCTGCCTCAGGGAAGGTCGAGTGGTGCAATGGGCTGCTAAAGACCACCCTGAGAGCAATGGGGGGTGGAACACTCAGGAATTGGGATGCCAACTTGGCAAAGGCCACGTGGTTAGTTAATACCAGGGGATCCGTCAATCGAGCTGGCCTTGCACACTCAAACCCTCTACGGACAGTAGAAGGAGATAAGGTCCCTGTAGTACATACTAGAAGCATGCTGGGGAAAACAGTTTGGGTTACTCCCACCTTGGGCAAAGGCAAACCCATCCGTGGGGTTGCTTTTGCTCAAGGACCTGGGTGCACTTGGTGGGTAATGAGAGAAGATGGGGAAGTCCGCTGTGTGCCTCAGGGGGATTTGATTCTGGGAGAAAACAGTCCATAATTACATGAGGGACATGAATCGCTGCCACTAACCCCTGTTCTCTGAGCTTCATGTTACAGGCACCCACTCTGGCAGAAAACCACCCCACCCTACAGAGGTCCAGCCTGGCCAGGAGCACAGCAGTGACCTGACCTGAGCTGAGCTGGCTTCGGCGCCCAACGATCCCACACAACCCTTCCACCTTTGCCTGTCCTGAGTGACCCCACACCTGATGGAATCTGAAGTCATGGACTAATGGATAGTTTGCCAAGATGGTCCATAGACTAAGGGAATGATATCCGTGTGGGATGGGATGGGAAAGGGGAAGCGGGCTGATGGGAGATTATGGAATACTGTGGGAGGTGAGCTTGATGTGGATGTGGTGAATCAAAAGGGGTGGATTAGTGTCTTAGCTTTGCACCAGCTAGTCTATGTTTTGCTTTACCCCATAACACATCAAGCTGCATAGGTGATGCCAGCCCTGGGCCCGCGGCACTGCAGGACCGGCGGGGAGGGGGTGGGGATATAGGTGGAAAGGCTTGTGGTTGGACACGACCCTGGGAAGGGGAAGGGTCTGAGGGGGCTTCCGGCAAGGGGGCTGGGGGTTTGTTTGTTCTGGGACCTCGTGGCGAGTGGTTGGTGCTCTGGGCAGAGCCAGCGTCTTGCCGGGCAGATCGGTCTAGGAGTCGGGGTTTGAAAGTTTTTTTTCCTCTCTCTTACTCTCTTGGCCCCCCTGGGCAGTTTCGTGGGGGGGTTGCTCCCTTCGGGTGGGTTTTCTTTCCTTTTTTCCCTTCTTGGGGTGGGATCCTGCATCATTTTTTCTACCCTCTTCCTCCGTTCCTTAAATTACTCATTAGCACTAGCATTGTTAGTAACTCCCTAAGTTTCATTTATATAATTAAATATTTCTTATCTCAACGCCTATGGGCTTTTCCTCGGTTTGTTCCTCTGACCCTTCCTCACCGGGAGGAGGTGTGGGGGAGGGCAGAGTGGTAGAACAGGCTTGTTGTGAAACTACGACAACTTGTAGTTGGGATTGCACTGACCGAGGTGCAGGACCTTGCACTTGGCCTTGTTGAACTCCATGAGGTTGGCACAGGCCCACCTCTCCAGCCTGTCCAGGTCCCTCTGGATGGCATCCCTTCCCTCCAGCGTGTCGACCGCACTACACAGCTTGCTGTAGTCAGCAATCTTGCTGAGGGTGTACTCGATGCCATCGTCCATGTCACTGACGAAGATGTTAAACTGGACCGGTCCCAACACCGACCCCTGTGGAATGCCACTTGTCACTGGTCTCCACTCAGACTTTGACTCGTTGACCACAACTCTCTGAATGCGACCAGCCAGCCAGTTCTTTATCCATCGAGCGGTCCATCCGTCAAATCCATGCCTTTCCAGTTTAGAGACAAGGATGTCGTGCAGGACGGGATCGAAGGCTTTGTACAAGTCCAGGTAGATGACGTCAGTTGGCTGTCCTTTATCCACCAAGGTCATGACCCCATCATAGAAGGCCACCATATTTGTCAGGCATGATCTGCCCTTGGTGAAGCCATGTTGGCTGTCACCAATCACCTCCTCATTCTCCATGTGCCTCAGCATGATTTCCAGGAGGATCTGCTCCATGATCTTGCCTGGCACAGAGGTGAGACTGACTGGCCTGTCGTTTCCCGTGTCCTCCTTTTTTCCCTTTTTAAAGATGGGGGTTATGTTTCCCCTTTTCCAGTCAGTGGGTACTTCACCAGTCTGCCACGACTTTTCAAATATGATGGATAGAGGTTTCACAGCCTCATCCGCCAGTTCTTTCAGGACCCATGGATGTATTCCATCAGGTCCCATGGACTTGTGCACCTTCAGGTTCCTGAGGTGTTCCTTCAGGTTGATCATGGTCGAGATGATCGGAAGGATTGATCTCTCCATATACTTAATACATTTTATTTGTTTTGGGGGACAAGGTAAAAGATAGATCTGTGGGAAGAGGAAATACAGAAATTTTAACTGCAATGAATAAGCAGTACAAATGTATTTCTCTTGGTCCTCTCTTAATTTTATTTGTGTCAGTCTATTTCCTGTGGCAAGTCTGCCTGAATCCCAAATTATTTCAGTTGGTTAATCTGCCCCATGCCAGTTTATTTTGCAGTCTCTGTAAATCCCAAATAGTTGTAGTTAATCTGGTCAGTGCCACCCTATTTTGTGTGCAGTCCATGTAAATCCAGAGATCTATAAGTTAAATTAGGTCAGGCCATTTTAATAAGAGTGGGGGGTCACGCTCTGCCATGCCTCACAGCAGGCACACAGACTTGGGGAGGAGGCAGAGCGAGCTGACCATGTTTTGAGGGGCAAAGGAGGTGAAACCATGGGTCTTCATCCTGGGGGACGATGGAGGGGGTTCCCCTGGTTGCTGGTGGGGGTCAGGGATGGGGTGGGTGAGGGTTGCTCCCCTGCACATCCCCATCCACTGCCTTGGCTCCCCAGGGATGTGCCATGGCATCACCTCTGCCACAGGAAGAGATAGGAAAGTTTTCTAGGGAAACATCACTTGTTTGTCCTATTTTAATATTCCTTCCTGAGCATCTGGATGTGGCTGCTGCCATGGGCAAGATGTAAGACAGACCCTTGGTGTGACCTTTCTTGGTTGGTCTGAATGGTGAATCCAGGTGGCTTCATCCCTGTGAACCCCTGCGCATGGGCATGTGTTGGGTATCCGCTGCCCCTAGATGGCCCGCATCTTCCAGCTTAATGTCCTGCAGTTTCCAGCTGAATTTTAACTAACATCACAGAGGGAAGAGGGTATAGCAAAGGCCAGGATAAATCCAGAAAAAACAAATAGATTTTAGATTTTTTTTTAGAAATCCCATCTGGATTTAATGAGGGTTTATGCTCAAGAAATCTGGAAGTTCCTGTATCCCACTGAAGTTTTATGTTCGGATGTAAAAGTCTCTCACTGGGCATTGCACCAGACCTTTTACAAGGGACGGCATTGCGTTTCCATGCCACAGATATGCAGACTGCTATTAGAAACAGGATTAGACAAATTGCACACTGTCACCAGCTCAAGCATGGCAAGCTAGCTGCGACGGGGCTCAGATGAGACCAGTCAAGTCTATATTCACAGGACTTATGGAGCCATCCTCTTGTTGCACATCAGATTATGGTGTGGAAATACCCCTAAATACTTGGGATCTTCCCAACCTTAGGATGCCAGCAAATAAAACCCTGTCCTTTTCTGAGCTTGGGCTGTGGATGTGCTTACTGCCTGCAGAATCCCAGCTTGAAACTCTCATCAGGGCCAGGGCTGCTCCTGCAAGCTCAGAGCCTTTGAATGGCTTGGCAACGACAGAGCATCGGAAGAGCTAAACTAAGCAAGATCATTTGCAAAATGACTTGGCAATTGGCATTAATCCCAGCATCTCCGAGAGAACACAGCCATGACAAGCCCTTTCAACTTGGCCGGGTGTGACTCTGTTTACTTGCAGTGAAGCCAGTCAGATGAAGGAAATATTACAGAGCTGAAGCTGGGCAGAGGTAACAGGCCAAATCCATCCCCAGCAATTATTACAGTCTCTCCATATAATGATGGAAAGTTTTGCACTGAAAAGTCATAGTGAAATAGACATTTTCTTGCCCAAGCCCATCTGCAGCATAATTAAGGTACAAGAAGGGATACTACACGGATTCCTGCATGCAGGCAAACCAAAAAAGGCTGTTTGCTGATGTGGGTTTCCCCAGGGAGCCAGAGGGGATGGAGGATGGAGAGATGGACGCATGTGTGAGAAGGAGGGCAGCAGCTTGCTCCAAGGACAGGTAGATGAAAGAGGCCAGCGAGCAGGAAGGAAATGGGAGGAGTAAACCAGAAGCAGGAGGGGAAATGAAGGGTGAACAAGTTCAGCAGAGTCACATAACATTGAACTTGGCCCAACATAAATTAGGATGGTATTCCACTGCAGCTGCTACAAGCTCCAAATCTAGTATTTGCAGAGCTGTTAAATGAAAAGACATGAAAACACAACTGGAGTCACACTGTCTATAAATTGTTCTTGTAATTCAAAAACTACCCAAGGTGACTTAATTTCCATTACAAACCCAAACCACAAAGCTCTTCTGGGATCCCTGTCACAACAAATTCAACTGGGCCTTCTTAGGGAATGTTTTATAAGGTCCAAAATCTTTTGTTGTAACTGGAAGAAGTCCCTGATTTATTTTTTTCTTGGAACAAACTTTTCAAACCTCAACTTCAGCAACTTTATCTGTGAATCATTGCAAAACTATTTTTTACTTTATTGTTCTTAAAAATCTAATCGTAACTTTGCAGAATGCATCATCCCTGTGGTACCCAAGAACACCCTCTATGTTCCTTGTTGCCTCTGATCCCATGGAGGCCAGAGGTAGAGAAGGTCCTAAACCCTTCCAAATGTTCTGAAAAGCTTCATCATAGTCAAGTTAAGGAGCACAGAAAATCATCAAAGGAATTTGGTTTTCTATAAAGTCCTCCCAGTTCATTCCTTGTCTAACAATCAATTCCATTGGAGTCAATAAAGCTGAAGTCCTCTGCACCAGGGAGGATTGTAGGAAGAGCTGCAGGTAGGATTGAGCTCAGTGCCAGCAGAATGAAAAAATGTTGTTTTGATTAATTTTCATCTTCAGCACTCATCACCGCTTCATAGAATCCTGTAACGGTTTGGGTTGGAAGGGACCTTAAAGATCATCTAGTTCCAACCCCCTTGGCCATGGGCAAGGACACCATCTGCTAGACCAGGTTGCTTCAAGCCTCATCCAGCCTGACCTTGAAGACAGCCAGGGATGGGGCATCCACAGCTTCTCTGGGCAACCTGTGCCAGTGCATCACCACTCTCTCTGGGAAGAACTTCTTCCTGATATTCAAGGAATCACTTTGTGAACCACTTTGTGATCCTTGGGTGAAAGGGGCGTGTCAGGGGCGAAGTATTTGGTTTTTATTTGCCACAATGGCATTGACTGTCCCCATCAGCACTGGTTTTCTTCCTGTTATTGACCAATTGGAGAATATTAAAATAGTATTGTTTAATTTGACTTAACCCACGAGGGGTAAGCGATTCCATACCTCTCGCTTCACAAAATAAATAAATAAATTTAAAAAATCATTGCTGATGGGCAATGTGACCACTTAACTAACACAACAACATCCTGGTTCCCAAGTCCTGGATTTGTGCACAAATTACTCTTAAAATATCCTGGGCTTGCTCTCTCCGCTCACTGACCTTTTGCTGCATCCTTTCCTCCATCTCCTTGAATATTAATTACCCCCGATGGAAGATTTTGCAACTGTCCAAGTTAAAAAAAAGTTCATTTGCTCAATCACACTGCTGTGTTTAAGTGGAGAGGTGGCAGGACTGTCCCCTATGCCTTTGTCCCCTTCCCCTTAACCCAGGGTCTGCCAAGAGCAGCCACTCAGCAAGGGGTTAGGGGCTCTGAGATGGGTGGACAGTGTCCGTGGGAGGCTGTGGGTGGGTGTTTACACTGATACAAAAACCTTGAGCAGATGTTTTCACCTTTCTGTAGGAAAACGCCCGGAGGATGCTGGGGCAGCACTAGGAGCACTGAGGAGCCATGGGCACTCTCAGAAGCCCTCACCACTGTCGTAAGGAGGTGAAGCTGGCGTCAGCCATGGCAAACAGTAGGAGGGTAAGGCACAAAAATCAGAATTTAATAATAAAGGCAGAGGGCTGGAGCTCCTCCTGCCTCGTTCTGCTAAGGAAAACATTTTTCTTTATTTATTTTTATTGTATTTAGATGCCAGGCCAGGCCATCATCTGGTCTAACTCAGAGCACTGCCTGGCACGGGGGCTGAAGCTGGGCACGTGTTGGTGTGTGACGCTGCCGGGACCAGAGCCTTGCTGGGACAAAAGTAGCTCCTCTTACCCTGCCTTTGCACCTGAGGCAGGTCCAAAGGCAGATTTCCAGCATGGAGAGGCAGCTAGGGAGGAACAGCCCTGTTTTTTGCTGCTCGCCCAGGGGTGCTGGGGGTTGGTGAGAGGGCGACTGGGCACCTTTGTGTGTGTCATGCACTCAGGGGACTTTACAGACTGAAAACATGTTTTGGGACCTGCCTCCTCCACTCCAGACACTTTCCACAAGCAGGGAAGGAAGCTGCCTGGGCTCCTCTTCCCCAGATGATGTATGGATTGCTTGGACACTTTGGCTCCCAACTTTGGCAGGGGAGACAAGGTAGAGCATTCATAGAAGGGCACTCTGGGGATGCTGCAACCAAGTACGCGACATACAAAGTTGCGGTCAGGCTGAAGTGGAGCATCCCTTCATCTTCGTGACATGGTTTTCCTGGGATTTAATTTAGGGGGAGGCGGTGCTCAGCTAAGGCTTCCCGACTCCTGTACCCATGCACCCTTCTGCCAGCCCTGTTGACAGGTCCCCCCCACGGTCCCCGCATGGACCCAGCTCCCAAGGAACCACTGGGGCATCTCATGTGGGTAGTTCATAGCCACTGAGCCATTCCTTTCTCTACTTATTTGTTTATTCTGGCTTCAGTGAGACATGTCCTCCATATCTATAAGGAATTATCAAGTAAAACTCACTTCACATTAAATCAAAGGAACATTTCAATGGCCAGATTTAATAATGCAAAAAAATCAAGTCCTGTGGAAACCCACACACAGCTGTGGAAACCCCCAAATAAATCAATTTTCAAGTGGCTGCGCAGGAGTCACACAATTTTTTCACATTGCTTTTTTTTTTCTAATAGAACAAACTCTTACCGAAGGTTGTGCAGCAAGCGGGAAAAGAACATGCTCATTTTCTTATCAGTACGCTATTGTAAAGAATAATAATCAATCAGCCACTCCAGCATCACTATCATGGTTTTTACATCTATTCTTCTGTTTTCCTCTAAGTAGAAGGCAAGTGGAAGAATTAATTAACACAAGGTTGAATTAGGGCACTTTGATTTACAACGTATTTCAGACAAGTATGCGTGATCAGAGCAGAAGAACGTATTATAAAGTAGGGATGTGTCATTAAGGCATCTGATTTGCTTCCAAAGCTTTATAATTTAACCCTGCATAGGCAGAGGCACTGAAGAGGAGGGAAGGACAGAGTGAGCCACGTTCAGAGAGGCGCAGGACCCTGTCCCTGTGCTGGGTCCCTGGAAGGGCTGGAAAATGCCAGCGCACACAGCTTGGTCATTCTCTTCAAGAACTTGGGTCCTATGAATGGGAGAGATACCAGAAATCTAGAAGATGGAAAACAGGTTTTCTAGCCTTACAGTTTAAAATAAAGGGAAGAGCAGAAATATGGAGCTGTCAGCTCAGCATTAAGTCGCAGAAAAGTACTGGAGCAATTAATCAAAGCAATAATTAAATGATTAATAATTAATTTTTATGTATGCGAACAAGGAGATGAGTAACAACTAATATAGAATTGTCATGAATAAGTCATGTCAAGCCAGACTCATTTCATCCTACATCAGAGCAGCAGGCCTCGTGCATGGAAGAGAAACTGGATGTCATATGTCTGAAGGTTTCTGATGCGCATGGACCAAGGGAGCTTAGCCTAGAGGAAAATGTTACGCAGCAGGTGGAGACTGAAGGACCATGCCTAGGGATGAATTTGAAGGCTGTCAACATGGGAATACGTATCCAGAAAGGTTCTGGACCATGGTGCAGTGCAGGGGGATCAGAACAGGCATGTGAAATGTGCAGGAACCGTGAGCCAAGAAGACAGGGTCAGAATTCAAAATGACTTTCCCAGGTTTGAGATATGGTCTGGAGAAGAGGGTACGGCATCAAGCACGGGCAGTTCTGGGTGCCGAGACTGCGGGCAATGCACAGGGACTGGACCAGGAGCATCTGGGGATGCTGTGGTTGTGCAGCAGAGGGAGCTGGGCTCCTCAGACCATTTGCTGAACATCTGGCCCAGACGGGCAGAAGGGACACCATGCCGGGTTGTACACAGCAGGGCTGCTCCTGAGGCACAGGAAGAAATCCTTCCTCTCCCCTGGCTCCTGATAAGGCCTCGGCTAGAGAACGAGGTCTGTTGCACCTCAGGAAAGATGTGGACCAGCTGGAGGGAATCCAGAAGAACATGGCAATATGCTGCACGTCAAGTATGACCTGCAAGGTTGAACTGTGGGAATATCTACCTGAGCCCGGAGAAGTTGGGATGCTTGTTTTCCGGTACATAAACAGACTAAAGAAAAAAGAATGTCTCACCCCTCTATTTATGTATTTATTTTATGCTGTTTTCTCAGCCCTATTTTCATCTTTTGTTTCTTTCAATACCTATTGTCCCTCTTAAGCAGACAATTTTGTGTTAAGCAATCAGGCTTTTCTACAACAGTGTTTGAGGAGATCCGGAATGAAAACCCAGCAACAGAGAGCCTGACCTGGGTCTCTGGGAGCAGCCTGTGTCTGCTGATGGAGAAGAGACCTATGGAGATGGACTCATGGCAGCAATGGTATTTTAAGATCTGCTTGGCTTCAGAGGGCCCATCCCAATGCTGGGGTCATGGTCCACACACCCATCAGCTTCACTGCATTTTGGCTCAGACCCCAAAGCCCAAGCTCCATAGGTATCCAGAGCCAGCCCTGCTGCTTTGAAAGTACCTTCTGATCTTCCTCCAAATTTCCAGTCTCTTTGCAGGATGATACATCACCATTTGGGGGTTTTGGCAGTTGTCTGCCATTTTCCTGTTATCTCTCCTTCCGGGGATGCCAGTGCTGGGCTGGGGATGCTGCCCCACAGCCGATGATGCTCCATCCCACAGGTCCATCAGTCATTGCTGGGTCTCCAGCAGGCAAGGCATTACCTAATGCTTTTCATGTGTTCATGCTCTCGCAAAGGAATAAAATAAAAGAAGAAAAACAGATTGCAAAGTGCTTCATTACCCCTCTCTTCATACTCTCACCCCTGGAATTTGTGATTTCTTTAACTGGGTCTTTTATCTCTACATATCCCACATGGTCGCCAGCACTGTGATATGTCTGTATGGGAATGTGTTAGTCATATTCAGCTTTTAGTTACATGATATGGTATAATGCTATTCATATGCCAAGAGAGTTGCTCTTTCTACTATAAATACAATTCTTATATGTTCCATTTATGAAGAAATTTCTGCAGTAAAATGGTTGGAAATATCCTTACCTATGCTATGTTTTTCTGCCTAAAAAGTCTTTGTGTGATGGCAGGAGCATCAATGTTTGATGTTGAATACTTCTGTCTTTTTCAGAAAAAATGACATGACCAGGCTGCGGGAATCCCATCCCTCACCAAACCATCGGCTGAGAGACATGTTTCAGATGATGCATTGGTATAAGCCATGGCTACCAAAGACTGGCCATGCTGTGGGAGTGAGTGCTGCAATGACAAGCCTCATAATTTGGTCCCTAAAAATGCAGTGTTTAAGTAGTCACTGTTAAATAAGCTATTTCAGCTTCACATCACCAGACTTGTGATTAAATTCAGTGGGTAAAATATTTAGCAGAGACAGAGAAGTTGGGTCAAGCTTACTAGTGTGCTGAGTTCAGTCAGGAAAGAGTTAACTCCCTTTACTGTGGTTACTAGGGAGCTATATTGCTGGACGCTAAGAGAAAATACTGATACGGCCTAAGCTGGTGCTGGGTAGGGCCTGTACAGAATTCAAGGTCTTTCTCTGCTTCTGATATGGCAGCTGCGTTCCCAGCTCTCGCTGTCTCGCAAGCAGCATAGGGGACACAGTCCAGATAGCTGACCCAAACTGACCAAGGAAGTATTTCATTCCATAGTACGTCATGTTCCGGTTTCTTGGGGTGGGGAAGGGGTCCGGTAGCCGTTACTCTTCCCTTTTACTCTCTCGCTTACTCATCTACTCTCGGGCACTTGCTAACCCTCCCTGCGTTAGCTGCTTTGCTAACTCCTGTGCTGGCTCATTTGTGAGGGAGTTGATGGGTTTATTTAGTTTTCCCAGTTGTGTTATCTCTGATAGGGTTCGCTCAGAATCTGCTGCGACAGGTCTTGTGCTCCAGCCCTTGGGCTGCGGCTCTTGCGCTGCGATCACTCTCGGCTGTGTTTCTCGAGCTCTCTGGGTCTGACTGTCACTACTCAAGGTGGCAGTAGGTGTCCAGATTTTTGGCTTGCCTCCAACATGCAGCTCTGGTTTGATTGGATGAGGCTATTGAAAAAGAGCTAGAATGACTAAACATAAATTAGGAATCGTATCATAGAATTTCTCCTGCTAACAGCACAGCAGAGGGACGTGGGAAGATGCTTGCTCAATACATAGGACGAAATGTTTCTGAGAAAACAGTCAGCAGCACCAAAATGAATACACAGTTTCCTCCATAAAAGCTGATGGCTTATTTACCCATCTGGGATGAATTTCTATGCTTTTGTGCAGAGGAATGAGCAGTGAGGGTCTGAATGGAGCCTGCATTCCTACACAATATGTCTAATTAAGATTTCTGTTGATGGTTGCCCTCACAGTCCGCAAAGGAGATGATTGAAGGTAGTGACACCGCAGCAAAGCAACAATGAGCTTTTCAGAAAAATTAGAAGAACCAAGGGAGGAAGAAAGGTTTTGCTGGGATGAATTGCAACATATTTCACAAGGGGACTCTGCGTTGGCTGGGACTCTGCAAGGATGAGGCACTGGGTGAGGGATACATGTGTCCCAGTGGCAGTTTAAACAGAGAGTACAGATGATAAATATCAATGCCCACACTTCTGAAGAGACATAAGCCCAATTTTCATAAAATCATAGAATGCTTAGGGTTGGAAGAGACCTTAAAGATCATCTAGTTCCAACACCCCTGCCATGGGCAAGGACACCTTCCACTAGACCAGGTTGCTCCAAGCCTCATCCAGCCTGGCCTTGAAGACAGCCAGGGATGGGGCATCCACAGCTTCTCTGGGCAACCTGTGCCAGTGCTTCACCATCCTCTCCGGGAAGAACTTCTTCCTGATATCTAAACTAAATCTACCCACTTTCAATTTAAAGCCATTACCCCTTGTCCTGTCACTACAGGCCCTTGTAAAAAGTCCCCCCCAGCTTCCTTGTAGGCTCCCTTCAGGTACTGGAAGGCTGCTATAAGGTCTCCCCGGAGCCTTTTCTTCTACAGGCTGAACAAGCCCAATTCTCTCAGCCTTTCTGCATAGGAGCAGTGCTCCAGCCCTCGGAGCATGTTCATGGCCTCCTCTGGACTCACTCCAACTAGTCGATATTTTACTTATGTTGGGGGCCCCAGAGCTGGACGCAGTACAGACCCCACAGTACAGTGGGGTCTCATGAGAGCAGAGTAGAGGGGGAGAATCACCTCCCTCGACCTGCTGGCCATGCATCTCTGGATACAGCCCAGGATATGGTTGGCTTTCTGGGCTGCCAGCACACACTGCTGGCTCATGTCCAGCTTTTCATCCAGCAGTACCCCCATGTCCTTCTCCTCAGGCCTGCTCTCAAGCCATTCTCCACCCAGCCTGTACTTGTAGTTGGGATTGCCCCGACCCATGTGCAGGACATAGCACTTGGCCTTGTTGGTCTTCATGAGGTTGGCACAGGCCCACCTCTCCAGCCTGTCCAGGTCCCTCTGGATGGCATCCCTTCCCTCCAGTATGTTGACCACACCACACAGCTTGGTGTCATTGGCAAACTTGCTGAGGGTGCACTCGATCCCACCATCCATGTTGCTGCCAAAAATATTAAACAGTACTGGTCACAGTACTGTTTTGATGCTGAGCTGTAAAAATACCTGCTCCATTCCTTGGTGGAGCCTGATCCCCTTGCCCAAAAGCGTCAGTGCAAAGCCTGGTGGGAATAAACTAATCCACAATGCAGGGGAGAGAAGAAAGGCTGAAGAAGTCTTGGGCTTTTGGTTGTTATATGGATTTCTCTTACAGAGAGATTTCACAGGGTATAGAAAAGGAAGACGGGATGAGTTATCTGAAAATAGAGACAGTGCTATTGGGAATACTCATTCTCCAAGCTAGTTTTTTAAATGCACTAAACCCCCCAGTTTTTGTTTAAAACCAAATAAAACTGCCCTATAACCAGGTAAATGCATCACTTTTCTTCTTTACCAACATGTTGATTTACTTCTTAACGATCCTGGGATTGCACAACAATTTATTCAGCTCCCCTGGTCTCCCAGCCCTGACTGCTGGGTGATCCATCCAGGGAATCCTGTATTCCAGTTTGCTCCAGTGCTGTAACAAGTAATAATTTTCCTTCTCCCCCCCATCCGAATTTCACACTCTCAGCCCCAGGTAACCATTTAGGATCCATTTGCTGAATATTCCCAGGACAGGGGAATAGTATTTCTTACATGGGAAAGGACGGTGGTTGGTACTTGGGCTGAAAAGATGGATAACTGGAAAAAGCCATCCACTGTTGGCAGATCCTCAGCTGGTGTAAGTTATCATACCTGTATTGACTTCAAATATTATTGACTTCAATGAAGTGGAGACAATTTACAGCAATTGAAGATCTGCCTCTAATTATGCTGGCTCTGATGCTGTAATATCTTCAGCTTCCTCGAATCGAACTGACTTCTGGCCAACAGCATCAAACAGCCCTGCAGAGGGGCCAGATCCTGGCAGCTGGGCTGCCCATACCTGGGAGGAAGGACAGGAGGAAGGCCAGGGTAAGGGTAAGGGCATTTGGGATAACCCGGCCTCATCTCGGCAGCCTGTTGCGGGTTTCCTCCCACTGTATACCCAGCCTGCACTGTCGCCGCATTCAGCTCATTCCCAAGTGTTTGAGCATTCCCCTGGGATTTTTCAAAAGCAATATTAATATTTTTTAAGCATAACTCTTAATACAAACCACATTTTTTTGCAAACAAGCCACTACATATTTGCTACGTCTTTTTTTTCCTGAGCTAAATCCTGCATGCCAGATCCTCTTCAGATGTAACTCATTGTAGCTCTCGTGCAGCTAAAATGAACTGTCCCCGTTCACACCAGCCTTTTGTGTTTTACCCTCCACAAAAATCCTACCCCTTACCCTAGGAAGAAGGTTTTTGGGCAAAGTTTTTTGGTATGGGGAGGACACAGGGACACCGAGCTGCTTGCCAGCCAGGGAGGGCTGGGAGCACTTGACAGGGTCACTCTAGAGGTTTAAAAGAACTTGCTTATCCTTATCATCATGCTCCAAATCCGATAGTCTTATTTCTCAGCTAAAATAAGTTCAATTGACAGCAGATAAGACTGGCTAAGCAGTCTTGCATTTTTGTTCCCATTAATCTCTGATTACTTTTAATGATCTTTCAGTCCCTTTTATTCCACATCATTCAGGAATTTCACATAATCTTTGCATCTAAGTGTGGCTCTGCTGCCTTTAATCCATGCCAATATTTTTTGTTTTCCCTTGGCGCTCCTCCGCATTCTGCTGAAGCTTTTGTTTTCACCTGCTCATTTCATGGCACTCTTGCTTTTTATTTTATTATTGACACTGCGATGATGTAGGAATTTATGATGGCCTTAGAAACCAAAGGCTAAACCCAACTCACTTTTCCATTCCCAAATCATTGGCTGTCTGTTATCATGGTTTTGGGGGGCATATTCTAACCTAGCACACCCATGCTTGGGAGAGGGATCTTCCATGACCTTGTATCAACCCATTTTCAGTGGCAGCAAGGCCTGGAGAAATCAAAGCCTCCTCCTTGTAGGCTGTGATAACTGTAGAGCCATGTGTGAGATGCCCTGGGGGTAATTTCAGGGGTGATGCTGCCCTTTAGCAGAGCTCTTTCCACAGTATTTGAAGACTGGGGTGTCTCAGTGCTGGCATGTGGGGCTCACGGGAATTCCTGCCTTGATGCTTGGTGTAGCTCCTGGGTGATGGTTTTTGACCTTAGATGTGATCTGAGCTGTCACATTTGACCCAACGATCGGGTTTGAAAGCTGTGTTTGCCCTGGGAATTAGCTGTGGAGGAGTTCTGCTCTCCTCCCCAGGGAGCAGCATTGGCACCAATCATTCTTCCCGACAGAAGAACCCATAGCTGTACGACTGTATTGCCCTGTGTTATCAGTGGTACACAGCCAGCTCCAGCATCCCTCTGATGATGAGGAGGTTGACCAGGAGTTGGAGGAGTCTTTCAAAGCCTAAAGAGTTCAGTTTGACCTTTTCCCCTAGAAATTAGAGCTGTCGGAAGGAGAAGTGCCAAGGAGGCATGTACCACAGGGCCAGGCTGCACTCACCCTTGGGTTTGCCCGGGGGTTCAGCCACAAGGAGGCTGAATTCAAGTGATGTTCAATACGTTTGGGGTGAATTAAATAATATGGGGCAGCAGTAGAGAAATAAGCTTTCAAACCCGATCGTTGGGTCAAATGTGACAGCTCAGGTCACGTCTAAGGCAAAAACCATCACCCAAGCATCAAGACAGGGATTCCTGTGAGCCCCATGCCCCAAATCAGGGCACTGCTGCCACGTACCAGCACTGAGACACCCCAGTCTTCAAATACTGTGGAAGGAGCTCTGCTAAAGGACAGCATCACCCCTGAAATTACCCACAGGGAGTCTCACACATGGCTCTGTTGTCGCAGCCTACAAGGAGGAGGCTTTGATTTCTGTATCACACCCTGCTCAGGCAATGCTAAACCAACATCTAAGTCACTTAGAAAGCCCTATGAAAGGGTGTCAGCCCTTGGACACGCCAGCAGACAGGTGGGAAAATCCCACAACACACAGGCAAAGCCCCTGTCTATTGAAATGCCATTATTTGAGAGGGATTTTTCCCACTGATCTGCTCTCATCTCCACAAACGTGCTGCCAGTGAAGCCTTGTGATGCCCCACATTGCTGCGGCTCTGGAGGCCGGGCCAGAGGGTCAGCCCAGACACCCATGAACGGCAGGGCATGCCTGAAGAATTACACTACATTTTTATATGGCATTAAATGGCACCCAAACTCTGCAAATGCTGAATATCTCTTTCCCACATGTGTATAGGCAAAATTAAGGATTTATCTTGACTAATGGATATGGCCTCAAGTTGCTCCAGGGATGGTTTAGATTGGATATTAGGAAAAATTTCTTCCTGGAAAGGGTTGTCAGGTGCTGGAACAGGCTGCCCAGGGAGGTGGTGGAGTCACCATCTCGGGAGGGATTTAAGAGACATGTGGACAAGGTGCTTAGGGACATGGTTTAGTGGTGGTATGAACAGTGTTGGGTTAACAGCTGGACTTGATGGTTTTAAAGGTCTTTTCCAACCTAAATGATTCCATGAGTCTATAATCATAAATATGTTCTATCAGCTTTTATTCTGTCGATGCTAGGTGTCCATGTGTACGTATGCACACACACACTGGTGCACACCAGAGTCCTCCAGGATTTAATTCTGCCTTCCAGGGCCCTCACAAATCATTAAACCCCAGCAGCTTGTTGAGGGTGCACTGGCCTCAAATATGACCCAGAGGATGATGACATGCAGTGCTATGGGGATGCTTCACCACCAAACTGGAGTCCTTCTGCTTCTGGTGCAAAGACTTGGCCACCAAAGCTGCTGAGGCTGAGCCTCTGCCATTGCTGATGGTGTGGGACCCAGCACAGGACAAAACATCACACAAAATTTCCCCTTCTCAACCACGTCAGGCTGCAGTGCAATATATCTATATTCATTTCCCAACCCCCCTTTTTTTACAAATTCCATTCTTCTCTCTGGATTAGTGCATCACTAAGCCCTCCAGCCCATGCTGTCTGACATTACCGACGCTATCCTCACCCGCTGGGTCCCAGCTCCGGCACCCAGGTCTGGGAGAGCGGCTGCTTCTCCCGCACCTGGCTGTGTAGGGAGGGTGGGGGGAGCTTTACAGCATCTTGTTAGTGACTCACTCTTCTGACAAAGTGAAAAAAGCAGCAGCAACAAAGTAGTTCTGGGTTATTTCAGAGGATTTAATCCTCTTTAGATTTCTTTGAATCTCGGGCTTACAGTTGTTTAGCACATTTCAGTAAGTATCTGAGCACTCGCCAGCACATCTGCACCCAAGTTTGCCCTGTGCTGGGGTCCCCACTGTGCAGCTTTGGGCATGGGGAGGCTTTGCTGGGCTTCTCTTAGAGGTAGATTTGAATTTAATTTGCAGCGCTACTTCCCCAAGGCTTTTTTTCTGATAGAGTCACTGAGTATTTGACAACAGAAAGTAGTTCCTATCCATATTACACTTTTTTATGGGGTTATTAAATAAAATAAAGCCTACTAAAATAAAATTTAGGGTGTTTTGGAATAGAGGGCCAAGCCTGTGAGCATTTCTGTCCTACACCTTCAGCAGGACCCGGCTAAGGTCTTCACGGCTCCACCACAAACCTGTCCCCTGCCAGTGCTGGGATCACATCCACCCAGCTCTGCCAGGGAACAGATTTAGAAGGTGGCTGCAGGATTTCTATTATAAATAACAATATTAGCTTAGTGGAGTAAATAAGATAAGTGAGTCATAGCTAAGGATCTATGCAAGGTATTTAACACTTCTGGAGGGATGCCAGGGCTCCAAGTACCAAACCCTAAACTGCAAAGGGAGGGATGAGTTAAACCTCCCAGCAACACCAAAGCCCGCAGCCACCCCGCTCCTCCTCGCTGCTAGGCAAATCCCCCTGGCTTCACCTTCAGCATTGCAGGTCCTCGCGGAGCTATGACGGCCCAAAGACTCTCTTCGCTAACAAAACAAATACTGTGGAGGTTTTAAGCCACCCTGCAGCATTGCAGGAAGGCTCCCCAGACTCACAGCCCCACCACTCCGTACCACGGCCATCTGACTACAATCTGATTAACACTAGATTACAAGAGAGGGGTTTTTTTAAGAGCTTAAAAGCAGCTCATGCTACAGAAATCTATCTGATCATACCAGCAGCAGTATTTGAGAAAATCAGGGCCTAGAATTGAACAGAAAATTTTCGGTGTTCCTTGCCAAAAGGGCTATTTACTGAAAAAGAAACTTCACCCCATTTTGTTTGGTCTCAGTTTGTTTTTGCAGATTCCTGCAGGTCAGGAAGGACTCAGCACCCTGCATCACCCTGGGTTATTTGGGGGTAATGCTTTAATTTTCCACCGGCAAAGCTTCCAGGTTTCCCCCCGGGGGAATGGGAAAATGTTGGCAGCTTTGCCAATACTGCAGACAGCAGCATTGGATGGGAAACCAGTTTTCCTGGGAAGGATGTGGTCCCAGCTGTCAGGAGCACCCCAGAAACCCCATTTACCTAGGGAAGTACTTGGCAGAAGTGCCTCAAAAGGACTTTGGACCCGACAATTTTCAGTAACGTTAGTGTTAGCAGAAAGAAGGGGGAGAAACACCTTAACTTATTCTATCAGCATGTAGTCAGTGGTAGTTGGGTAAAATTAATTAAAATAAAACCCAGTGACTGTAGGTCAAGGAACCATAACTGACCATCCTACCTGAGGCTGGGTGGTCGCTGCCAGGACCTTGTCACCCTGTCACCAGCTCCCACATGGCCCCAGCCTGTCCTGGGGCCACCAGGCTACTGGGCAAACTCTAGCAGCACAACACAGCTTGCACCCACCTTCAATGTCTAACCTTCTCCTACCCATCACACTTCCAAAGTGGCTTTGTTCTTAAAAAAATAAATCATATGGCTTGCCAATCCTCCCAAAATGAAAATTACCTTGCCTCTAATTGATTGATTGATTAATTGATTTTATTAACACACCCAAGAACGACCTCTCCCATCACCCAGGGAACCAGGCAGCTTTTATTCCCCACCTCTTCCTACACTGTTGCTTTTGGCTTGGTCATTTCCCCCCAGCTGCTTCACATGATGTCCTATTACTATCCCTATTCCCATCCTCATTCCCATTTCCAGCCCCATTTCCATTTCCATCCCAGGCACCTTTCTCTTCCTGTGCTGAGGCCAAGTCTGGGCTAGGTGCCTGCCCTGGGCAGAGACTTTCCCCCATAGCACTTACCCTCCTGCAGCTTTAGGGACTGCTGCTGTTTTTCTGAGAAGAAATACTGTGTATGTGTCCTTTCCAGTACTACAACCCTGCTTCCAGAGGCAGTTTTCCAGCCCAAGCATCCCAGGGATAGCCAGTGATAGGCACCAGCACCATGGTGGGTGCCCTGGGGTGTTTCAGTGCCTGCTAGGCAAAGCCTGCCTGAGCTAAACATCATCACGCAGCAATTTGGGGCACAAGACCCACCCCAGGATGCTGGCACAGATGGCTATGAGCCCAGGTTGGTGTCACCCCAGTAACCTTGTTCTGGCAGGGTGGTCTCCTCCCAGACACCAGAAGACAGATGCTGCTGTCCCCAGACCAGCCTTGATCCTCACCTCCCCGTTGAGTACAGAAAAAAAGAAACAAGACCAGGGGAACTGTTTTAAAACCAAGAAACCCCAAACCTACATGTCCAGAGATCACTGCAGGTGCTTTTACAGAAAAGGGGTGTGGGGAGGGAGCTTGAGATATTTTCTCTGGCTCAGAAATGGGGTGAAGCTCCCTCTTACCCCGCTGACACACACACATACCCCCTCCTGTGCCATGTAACACAGCTGGGGCTCCGTGTCTGAGCACCAGCCCAGAGGACAAAGTGGTTTTACTCCCAGTGCTCACACTTCAAATATTTACAAGATCAAGACACTTGAGATGTATTTACTGGCTACCAACATAATTGCAGCGTAATTGGGGAGGGTATCAAGCCAACTTTCCACGAGCTGTCAGTCACAGGACAGGGTGGGACAACGCCTCATCCAAACTTGATCTATGGAGAGACAAGAAGAATGAGACCCATTCTTCCACCCTTCAGCTCTTCTGAAGAAATTTGGAGCCCCGTTGCTTTATTAGTAAACAGTAAAAAAAAAAAAAGCCCAAACTCCTCATAAATGAATCACCATGTCCTGCTGAAAGCCCTTTAACGCAGCATGGTTGAGTCGCTGTCAGTGGCTGCATTTCCAACCCGGGCACCTGTTGTGGTTTAACTCCGGCTAGCAAAATACCACGAAGCCGCTCTCACAAATCCCCTTCCCCTCCTCCAGTGGAGGGGAAGAATCGGAGGAAAAAGAAACAAGGAAGCTCGTAAAATTGAGATAAGAACTATTTACTAATTAAATCAAAATCAATATATACAGGTACTACTACTAATAAATACTTAAAATAGTAGAAAATGAAACATATAGTACAATATATACAGTATGATAAAATATGATACAATTTCCCACCATCCACTGACCAATGCACACCCAGATGTTGAGGGATGAAAATCAGACCCAGAGAACCCGAGAACCACAGCCCGAGAGCAATCGCAGCCCGAGAGCCGCGGCCTGAAGGCCGGAGCCCGGGAGCTAACACAGCAGATTCCGAGCAAACCTTAACACTGATAACATGGCCAGAAAACTCAAAACAACCCACCATCTCCCACACGAATGAACCAGCACAGGAGTTGGCAAAGCAGCTAACGCAGGAGGGTTAGCAAGTGCCAGGAGAGATGAGCAAGGGAGTAAGGGAGAGAGAGAGAAGGGAAGAGTAATGGCTACTGGACCCCCTTCCCTGCCCCAAGAGACCGGGACATGATGTACTATGGGATGAAATACTTCCTTGGTTAGTCTGGGTCAGCTACAGTATCCGAAGCGGACAAAAGACCTTGAGTTCAGTGCAGGCCATCCCCAGCACCAGCTGGGGCCTTATCAATGTTTTCACTTAGTGTCCAGCAACACAGTTCCCTGGCAACCAGAGTAAAGGGAGTTAACCTTTTCCTGACTGAACCCAGCACAGCACCTCTCTGCCTGGCGCTGGGATGGCAGAGAGGTGCCTAGCACACCCATCCCACCCGTGCGCCTTTCCCAGCCCTCACAGCACCTCTGGACACCCCCTTTGGATTCTGGAAGTGGAGAAGGAACATGTGTATGAGCCAGAGAGCAGCTTCAACACCCAAGGGAAGGCATGGGGGGGTGGCCTCCTCCTCCATCCCTGCCCACCCTGCTCCTTGCTCCAGCTGTGCCATTCCCATGATGGCACCAACGGCAGCGGCTTCCTGGGCATTGGAAGACCAGCAGCACACGGGCACACTGGGCAGGCGGCTCCAGTGGCATCTTGGAAGCAGGCAAGCAGGCAGAAACAGGCTCCTGCTCGGTTCCAAGCTGGCGGCGCTGGGAAGAAGAGTCTGTGGGTCGTGGATGAAGAGTGGAGTGGGTTGTGGGGGTTGTGGGATTGCTCCAGAATGAACTGAGAGTCGGCAGGGTATGTGGAGACCTCCCTGGGCTGTGCCATGCCTCGAGGAGTTGGACCTGGAACCCATATTCTCTACAAGGGATTAATTTGAGATTATTTTCTGTCTGAGAAGCCTGAGCACCCACCCTGCCCCAGGAAATACCACGGAACCAGCAACGGGATTTATTTAAAATGACCTACTATCCTGGTGGGAAAGAAAACTCGGTTAAACACATAATTTGTAACTCTCACGGAGACCAAACCGCATCGTTCAGTAGCAATAATGAAGAGTAAAGCATAGCAATAAAACTCCGTTTGTTGGCAAAACCAAAGGTGTCACCGTTGAAAAGCTTTGCAAGCATTGGTTGGGTGTCATGTACGACTGATGAAATTGAGTACTCACGTTTTGCTACTGATGGCCACGCTGATGGGCCCATAGAGATCCCAAAGACACTAGACAGGATAAATAAATCCTAAGTGCAAATCTGCCATGGTTTTTAGGTCCATATTGGGTGTTGTGCAAATGTTGTGTGAACCAACCTCCCACTTCTTCAAAACCAACCCAAGGCTGTTGACCAAGACCAAGTGCATTCTGTTTTATATGTATTATGTGTTGTTGCATTGTTGTTATTCCTCCTTTGTTTAATTCCATGTTTTATACAATTGATCCAACGCACTGTCTCGAGTATGCAATTTGCAGCCGCTTCACCTAACGGCGATGTTAAACATATCCATGCAGTGTATCGGCCTAAAACGTCAGTTGTGAAGATCGTATAAACTATGCTCTTTTCCACACAACTATTTTCTCTACCTTTCCACCACCATGGATGAAGAAGCAACAATCTTTGAGCCATGGAGTGGTGTGAGAGACCTTATCTTGAGCTGATTGTCTCAAAGCTTGCTGACAAAGTTATGAAACTTCCTGGTGGCTTGGCTTTTGGTGGATTGAGGAGGAAGGATTGCCTGCAGGCCTGAATAGATAAGGGCCAAATGGCCTACTGAACAGCTAAGAAGCAAATAGCCTCCTCCAGAGACCAGGTCCAACCAAGGACAAAGAACAATCACATCGCCACATGGGGGGGTCCAGACACAGAGGACCCCCAAGCCTGCCAAAGTATGCAAGTGGTCATGTAGTGGTCCTGTGTACCCCACGCGATCAGCTGCCTAACCTCAGAGCGTGTGCAGGAGTCAGCAAAAAACACCCTATAAAAGACTGTGGGACCAAACCGTGACAGGGACCCTCCCCACCGAAGACTACAAGACTATGGACCAACAGGACACTGCTGGATCCATGGTGGTGACTCTATCTTGCAATTCTATCCCGACTGCTTGCTAAATTTTCCTCCTTTTCTATTTTCTCTCTCTCCTATTGCTATTTTCTTACACCAAAAATAAACTCCTTTGTTAGCAGCATCTGACCTTGTTTGTGTCTTAATCTCACTCTGGGTAAAACAACGAATCTCCCCTTTCCCGGCATAACCGAGCCGGGACAGATGCACACCCTCAGATTTTACAGATTCCTCCTATTTTTCCAAGGTTCGTGGGTTGGCTTTGCCTGCTGTCCTGCACACCCCATGTACGGCATCCCCTGCAGGCTCTAGCAGGTGCTTTGTCTTCTTCCAGGGGCTCCAAGGGTTTTAGGGTTGAAATACAGATGTTTTAGTTATGGAGCAGAGTAAAATCTATATGAGAGCAAGAATGATCTTGCACCTTCCTGCGAGAAAGCACTTTGCAAACATGCCTGGCCAGTGAAGAAGCCACTGTGGGGGGAAGCCTGAAGTGTCCAGCACCGGCTCCTCCAGACACTCCAGCACCGAGCCCCACCGGGCATGGCACACACACACCAGGACACACGGAAACAATGAAAACCACACACACACACATTAAAAAAAAGACACATTCTCCTAAGATTTCTCCACAAAAGCAGAGCCTGGGGCGGGAGACTGAAACGCAGTGGTATCGGATAGTCCCCAGAAGTGCCCTGGGTGATGCGAAATGAAATGAAATCCAATTGTTGGGAAAGGTTTATAAAAATGGCACATTTATTGCTACAGAACAGTCATGTACATGACAGCATCGAGTAACTACAGATGAGCAACAGGTCATGGCTGACACCAAGCTGTCTGGGTTGGCTTGTTGTCTTCTCGAAGGAAGTCCAGCCTGCAACCTTTATGGACACTTCTACAAATCAGAAATACACCAAAAAACATGAAAAAATTGAGGCACTCAGCCACACATTGAAAACAAAGTGTAACTGTTCATCTTTTTCTTTTGTAATTTATTTTTCATTTTTTTCCTTTTTATTTTTTGTTTACTGCTGCAGCTATGTGTACAGTCGCAAAAAATTTTCCCTGTTGCGACCCTACAACTAAAAAAACCCAAACAAACCAACCCCACCAAAAAAAAGCTACTGTACAGTTTCATCTCAATAACACATGGTAAAATAACATCTTTTAAATAGTAAAATAAAGTAACAAACTTTTACTCAGAATGATTCCACAAATCTACAAAGAAGAAATATTCAGAATCTGACTTCCCCACACACACTAATATGCATGGTATAAAAGGATTGCCTCTGTGAAAAATAAGCCAAATATATTTTATTTTTAATTTTTTTTCCCTCCTACTAGGGTGTACTACAGTCTATTTTATAGCAAAAAGAGCACTAGACAAACAAAGCTTTATAACAAAAAAGCCAGGCACTGATACATAATAAATCTCTGCTTTTTTTCCCCCCCCTTATCTTCATTGCATCACAAGTAACAAGAATGAAAAAGGCCACAGTTCATATATTTTCACCATTACGTAAGTCTAGAATACTTGAAATTAGGATGGCGAAAATCAGCACTGCCCAAATAGGAATCAACTTCAAGTCCCATGAGAAAGAACACAGTGGTTTTGTTTTAAAAAGAACCCAAAGAAACCAAAAGAGAAACAAAAAGGTAGCCCCCGCCCCGGGCCCTGGTTCCCCACTGTGTTGGAATTCATCATATTCCACCTCTCGGGTTTTTTTCCAGTCAACCAGTGGACTAATTTTCTTTTTTTTTTTTTTTTCTGTGTGTATTTTCCTTTAGTTTTTTCCTTTTTTTTTTTTGAATATGTGCTTGTTTCCGCTGAAATGTCTTCATTCCTGGCAATATTCTCTATCGTTCGCTTTTGGATATGGATAGTTTTCCGCCTCTTGGATACAAAGGTGAACCCCCTTCCTCTCCCTGACTGCCCATCTTCACCTTTCCCTTCCCCTGACCCCTAAAAAAAACAGAATACCTCCCCACCCCAAAACCCTCGGAAGACTGAATCAGTACAAGTTGCATCACTGGTAGGACTGACAGTTGTATAAACTTTAGTGTTCCTGGCAGCTACACAGAAGAAAAACGGGAGAAGATTTCAAGATGAACAGATTCCTCACTCAGCATTTCCATAAATTACTTGGTTGTGGAGGTGGATCGCTTCTGAGAAAGCCGCTAATTCTAATCTTTCCTTGCAGGTTTTCTAAGCCCAGTTTTATCACCGTGGGGGTACAGTTTCCTAAAACCTTCATCGCTATGTATCAACAGATCGATCCCCTCGTGGAAAGGCAGCTGGAGAAGCACATGCTTTACCTGGGCTGGGAAAGAACGGAAAAAAATCTGGATCAAGTGCTTGTAAGGTTTGGGTTTTTTTAAATCTTCCCACATCTGGAAGCAAAAAGAGGGATCCTCGGTTCTTAAATCCAGGAGGGAGTATCCTGTGTTAAGGCGAGGAGTGGGATGCCCATGGTGTGCAGCTGGCATCTGTCCCCATGCTGGGCACAGACCTGGAGCTGCTCCTCCAAGGTCAGCGAGAGCTGAGTGTGAGCAGAAAAAGAAAATATTTCTTTTTTTTTTAAGTTCTAGAAACTAAACCTCACAATTTATTTTCTGTCCACAGATCATTTTAAATAAACATGAAGTTGGTCTTATAATTTTTGGTTTTACAGAAGTACAATTCTCCGCATCTTGGCAACGATCCCCTCACCACTCCCTACCCCAATCGAGTGGGTGCACTCGGGAGAGACCCAAACCAAGTGTGATCCACTGAGATCTTCTGGAAAAAATAACCCCAACTAACTATATGGCTTGTTCATCGGCATTGCGGTATTCACACCGTCTGGAGGGCCAACGGTGTGGCAGAGCCCACCAGACCACAGGCCGTCATGTCATCAGCACCGGGTGGGCTCCAGCTTTGTTCTGCCCGCTCTCAGATAAGCTGGGCCTGCTCCAAGTCCGGCGTTTCTCCTGCAATAAGCCTCTGTACCTTGGGATTAAGCCGTATCACGGTCTTGTCTAGCGTTAGCGGTCAAATCCATCTCCACATTTGAGAAACTTATCACAAAATCAAAACACTGCAGTTTTATCACTACTGAACATATTTACAGTTTTCAGCATGCACGCAGCTAATCCAAAGAGGGGATGGGGATATCGAGGGTGAGCATGTGGGAACTATCATTATTTGTTCTTTACATTTTCAGAAACAAACATAAAAAATTCAGATTCTTGTATCTCATTATTTCATTTCAATGAGACTTTTTTGAGATTTTTTAGTGGTTTTTTTTTCAACCACAGATTTTTTTATAAACAAATAAACCGATACAATGTATTAAAACACAATAACAAGAGTCTACATGTAAAAATATAACTTTTACATACACAATCTCAAAATAATGATACATTTGCTGTTTGTTGCATGAAATTTACAAATGCGATTTCCGTTATACTCTAGAACTGGCAAAAGAGAACAGATGGAACATTTAGACCGTTTGATGGATTTATGGCATTTATTCGGTGTCAATAGGTGGGAAAAAAAAATATCTACTCGAACAGGGAAATTTTATTTCAAATACATGCCAGGTTGGTGTAGTGGTAAAAAGAGAAACTGGAATTAAGAGACAAAAGGATGCTGACAAATATTGAACTAGGAGCACTATCTGTTAATCTGTACTGTACACCAAAGTCGATCGTTGTGAAGATTTCACTATGGAAGTTGGTTCAATTGTGCCTAGACTTCAAAGCTAGTTATCTGATGAGCTGCCGTGACGTTTGAGCTATGTCAATATTAAATATGTTAAGTAAAAACTTCCTTCGTACTGGCCAGAGAAATGCTGTACTACCACTCCCTCCTCAAGAAAGTGCAACTTAATACTTTAGGACTCATAAGGCTTGTTCAAAATGCTGCGTGATGACCAAAAATTGTCATTTTCACAAAGAAAGGAGGAGGCAGCAAGTGGTCTACACTTAAATAATCCACTTTTAAAAAAAAAACCAAAGAAAAATGAAGAGAAGAACAGAAAGTCAAATCTGTCACACTACTTGCAATTAACCCCCAGCCCCCGCAACGGTTCCCCCCCCCCGAATCTGACCATGTATTCAGCAATGCCTTACTGCACACTATTTAGGCTACACACATAGGTAAAGCCTTAAATTGGTGCGTTAAATCACAACCACTTCTGATTATGTTATGTTTCCGATGATATAAACATTGGAAGGCACAGTGGTAACAATTGTAGCATTATAACCTTGTACCTCTGCAAAAATCCCAGAAAAAGGGTCGAGCGGAGCAAAGGGAGGAGCTTTTCACACCTGGAGTGCCAGCATCGTTGCCAACCCCAAAGTCCCGTCTTCCCCAAAGCCCGAAGAAAACAACTCTCCGCTTTTAAAGTTATGGATGAAAAGCAATGTCAGGGTCAGTGTTTTTACCCCTCCAGAGACAGAGTTGGCACTACAGGTTACAATAATAGAAAATCCAAACAAACAGGGGGAGAGGGAAAGAAATAAGACAAAAAACCCCCGCTATTTACAGTAAAATCTTCTTTTTAAAAAAGTTAATCAGTACTATATTTTTACAGGAGCAAAAAAGCCTGAAACAAATGAACAAAAGCTTACCATATTCACTAAATTTTTCATATATATTTATATATATTTGTCATAGGTCTATAAGATCCATCTGTTCCTCCTACCCTAAGGAATGGCTAATGTCATCGCTTCAGTTTTCATTAGGATGTTTGCTGGTTTTATAAATAACCGGGCAGCAAAGCTTCCCTTTTTAATCTCCAGTAAGTAGAAACACTAGCTGTTTAGCACACCAACAAAAATGCTCATTTTTTGGTGTTTTTTTATCTCTTCAGAAGTACACTTTTTTTTTTCATTATTGCAAGTTTACATTTTTAAATTAAATAGGCTTTTTTTTCAGACTTACAAATTAATTATACTTTTTTTTTTTCTTTTTCCAAAAGAAGTTTAGGTACAAATGCATTGTCTCACAGTATGGAGAAGATTGCCATTCAGTCTCTAGGCTGTGCACGTACAGCTCGTAACATACCGCGTTAGACATTCTGCATGATATGTTAAAGAGAGTTGTCCCTCAAGTTGCACTTTTTTGTATGTGGTTTGGTTTTTTGGTGGGGTTTTTTTTTTTCTTTTTTTTTCTTGGTTTTAATCGGGAATGCTGAAATCTCTTGCATCTGTGATTCTTAACTACTCAGACTTGTCTTATATTACAAAAAAAGGGGTTAAGGAGAAGCATTTATGTGGGTTTAAGATAATACATCTGTTAAGGAAGTGGTTTCTTGCTTAAATGAAGAAATGTGGCAACTTGGACCTGTGGAAGAAGTAAAAAAATTATCAGTCAAGGAGATTCAAGCGTGTCCCTACATCCTGCCTTGAAAATCAAGCGTGCTCGCGAGGTCATCCAAAAAATCTCTTTGCAAGGGGTGAGCCGGCTTATCCACCCCCTGGGGACGGCTGCCCTGGGACAGGTGCTGGATTGAGGGGTAACTTCCCCAGGCATGGCTTAAAACAAACTTGTCTTTTGGTTTTTTTTTTTACATCTGTCCCATGTGATTGGAGGCATCTCCCATCCCAGGGTGGGGTCCTGCCAGGGAAAGCGGAGGTGGATCTGAAGATACTTTCTCTTCTTCCCTTCTTTTCAGACACGCTGCTTTAGGATTCAGGTTTCTTTCTGTCAAATGAAAACAAGAGGCGATTTTAAATATTCACATTTTTCTACCAGAACGGTCTGTAGGGGCATTTAAAATAATTAATCGTCGGTTATATGTCCCAGTCCCGCTGCAGGAATTTAGCAGGCAGAGGCGGAGGATGCAGCTTGGTCAGGTCAAGCGCTGAAATGTGGCACAACTCCATACCCAAGCTCTGCGAATCCTCCCTGTTTGTGCTTTGCTAAGGAGCAGCCAAGCTTAATATTGAATTTGGGTCTTGCTGAAAAAGGTAAAATGTACCCAGGACCTACACCAGCATCCCCGCGCCGGTGTCGCAGGGGGACACAAGCACTCCGTGCGCTTGGAGATGCCTGGCATGCTCTGGGTGCCGAGGGTTTGGTCTCGCCTCACTCCCCGGCGCCCCTGGCCAGGCTTTTCCCAATCCAAAGTGGTGGGTTTGGCATGGGCGAAGCCCAGGAGGGATGTAAGGAGACCTGGCGGCACACTGACCTCTGACTTGCTGCTCTAAGCTGAGGATGACAGCCACGGCCTGGTGTAAAATCAGGAGCTTGGTCTGGGGCTTGTCGCTCTTCAGATGAAGCTGCACCATCCGGCCCAACTCCTTGAAAGCCTCATTGATGTCACGGACACGCAGGCGTTCCCGAGCATTGTTGGCCATTCTCCTTTCCTTTTCCCTCTCAGCCTTCTGCTCTGGTGTCAGGTCTTCATCATCATTATTGCTGGGAGACAAAAAGGAATACATCATTTTCTAATGACATGGAAAATATGTCGTGCCAAGATTTTCAACAGATTTTGTCCAAAATTAGGGCTGCAATTCATGAACAGACACGTTCCGTGCCAAACCTGCGCAAAATTTAATCCCCTTAAATTTTACACTGAGTACACCCTGACCAATGAGGGGATCGGTGTCAGCAGCCAAGTCCCATGGGCTCCAGTCCCTCAGAACTCACTCCCAAGCCAGGACAACAGCTGGGTATTTACATGCTTCCCTTTCAACAGACCCGGCAGGTGCGGGTCCCTGCACCGCAACGCCCGAAGGCAAAGAGCCATGGGAGTAACTGATGGCTGTGAAGAGCCCTAGGGTGAACTTGTGCATCCTTTCTGCAATCAAAGTGCTTTCTATCCAGATAAAACGATTATTTTTAAATTGAAAACACATCCACTGGTGAGTCACTGGCTCTATATAATTTGAATCAGTTATGCAAATAGAGTAATAAATTTTCAGCAGCCTTAACAACACAGATTTAGACATATAACTAAATATCAGGAGTAACCTTTTAAAGCTGCAAGCATTTGAAAAGCAAAAACATTAGCCTATAAAAGCTTCAAAGCACTTAGAAATATGCATAAGCGACAGCGTATTTGTTGAATTAACAATTATTATCACCTCACATTGGTGTAAAGGTGTTTCTTTCTTACTGTATTGTAAACGCGCACAAAAGCCATGTTTATACATATGTTTACTTCACCACATTCATTCAGAGAAAATCTCTGGTGTCATGGATTTTCTCCAGTTGTAAGATACGTGAATTGGATTTTCTCCAGTCACGAGACGTGAATTAACATTTCAAACATCGGCAAGCACTGTCCTGAGAAGTACGAGACCTGGGTGCTCTCTCGGGGCAGCATGTCTGCTCGAACGGTTTTTATAGAGAGAACTGGGCGCAGAAGGAGAAAAGGCAAGGACATTGCCATTTAAAAAAAATCCTCTGAGCATCCACCAGGGTTGGTGCCTGGATTTCAGCTTTATTGGGATTTTTCTTTTGCTAGGATGAGGAGTAGCTGAAGTCCTGAGCTGGTGACGTGCAGACAAGGCAGGTGAAATTCAGGATTTACTCCTGGTCCTTGCTCAGGTTCACATTCACCATGAGCTCCTGGATGATACAATCCAGCTACACCTTCACTAACGCCTTCCATAAATTTATAGAGGATATGTCCAATGAGTAAAGGCCTCTAAACCCTCTGCTCAAACCCCAATAGCTTGACAGAAAACAAGGACTGGGAATGACAAATTGATTTCAGAGGTACAAGAAAAGCATATGGTTTGTTAGTTCAGATGCAGGTGTGATCAGCTCTCAGGCACATTTTAAAAAAAGAGGAAAATCCATACCGTATTCCAATTTGCAAGCATAGGCAGAGAGGAATAACAGCCTAATTCAGACATTTTAGTGTATATTTAGCATATTTTAGCAATTTATAGATTGTGGAGAAATTGCTCAGGGTCCAAATTTGCAAATCGTTAAAATTTGAGGATGGGCTGGAGTACATGTACTAGAGAGGTACTTGGTACTGTCACAACCATGCCGTTCCACTTCGGCTGTGGTTTTACCTGCCAGGAAAAAACCCTCATAGTTTCCTCCTGTTCTGTTCACTTCATCGAAATCCAGTAAAGGAATTAAATGAAGCGACACTATTATATACTGTTACCTAGATCTTGACCTAATAATTGATTTGATATCCTTCTTGTCATCCTCTACTTTCTTGTTATCAGAAGACTTTGTGTCCTGGAGGTTTTCGTCTCCCTCGTCATCAGATTTGATCTTGGAGCTACCTGAAGAGACGCTCTGCCCTTGCAGTCTGGTTGGCAAGCCTGTGAGAAAACACATGGACGAGCGTTCAAGCAGCGCTCAAACCAACGCCTGAATGGTCTGGGTGTGCATCCCCCATCCTCAACAAAGGGCGAGCTGTGGTGCAGCCCCAGATCACCCTCACAGAGCTGAGTGTGGGGGTGGCAGCTTCTGAAAAACAGACCTCAGCCAGGGTTTTGAGGTCTAGCTCTGCTCCTTTGCCTTGGGGAACAGGTCACTGCCTATGAAACAGCTAAACGGCACTGCAGACCATTGTTGCAGGAACCAGGCGTCCTGCTGCGAGTGGGGAGTTGGTGCAGGCACCAGCCTTTCCCCTGAGCTGCTTCCACAAGCAAGGATTGAGGAAGAAAGGAAGATTTGAAACTCCTAGACCAAATTTGCTTCCTATAGCTGAAGGAGTTGCGCACACTCACTGTTTGTTAGCAGACGACATTATCTGTATTTTACAATTGTGATCTTGCTCAGACCTGCATTTCCAGCTGTGGAAGGCAGCTCAGGACCCCTTGCAGCTACTTTTGCTCTTCAATCCCTATGTAACTTCTCCTTTGTCTTAAAAAAAAAATCTTTAGTGTGCTATTTTCAAAATAATCAAAATACCTCAGCTACAATGAATGAGCAGGACCTTGTAAAGCATCAGAATAGTTTGGGCCCTTTCCTCCTCACTTTAAGAGGAAGATCAGCTGCCTCAAGGAATAATTACAACACACAACCCATCCACTCCCCCCACCCCGGGTTCGGTTGGCTCCAGGCCTGCTTTGTACCAATCCTGCAGGGGTCTGCCCGGTGTAGGACAGTGAGCCAAGCAGAAGCGTCCTGGTGCCATCCTGCCCGTGGGCGGAATCATAGAGGCAGTGGGAACCCACTGGGATGGGCTTCCCAAAACGGCGGTACTCACCCCTGTACAGGTCCTGGGGTGGGTTCAAATCCGGGGACGTGGCAGACTGGATGGGCAGCTGGGGGACCGGGACCTGTTTTGGCATAAGCGAGTGGCTCCCGCGAAGGCTGACCCCATCCTCGCAGTGCATTCCAGCCTGCCAGGGAGGAGAGAAGCAGCGATGAGGCTGCGCGGTGCCAGACAGCCGGACCCCAGGAGAGAAATGGGGAGCCACAACACCGGAATGTGTTTCATTAGAGGGCGCAGACAGGCCGTACAGCCGTACCGTGCGCAATTGTGCGCAACTGTGCACAACTGGCTGTGCCGCAGGCCTCATGACAAACGCGGCCAAGCAGCTCTAGAAGGTAAAACGTCAAATTGTCTCCCAGGGTACCGCAGCAGAGCACGTTGCTTACTCCCCATCTGTCTTCTATCATGTCCACCATCAGGCATGACAATTATCTTAATGCCCATATGCTTAATTGTGGGCTTCTCAATTCCCACAGTACTATCGGGAATCCTGCAGGAATTTCAATTTGGCATTCGACTTTCATTTCGGGGGATCAGATTCATGGGCCTGACGTTATTTTTCCACCTCCGTAATGCCTGCTAAGCCTCTGACAGCAAGAACTGCGGTGGCGCGCTCCTCACTCCCCCCCCCCAAACCGTAATAACGTGTTACCTGCCTTTCCAAAACGAGAAGCCTCATCCAAATTAGCACTCACTGTATTTCATTGACCACCAAATCGCAGATCCAAAGGGGTACCAGCCCTGCCAATGCTGTGATTCCAGGTAATAGAATAATAAAGGTTCTATTAAACACTTCGGTAATGCCATCATCAGAGCTGACAGCACGGGAAACGTATCCGTTCCTCCCCTCACACGCTCTGAGGAGCGGGGTTGCTCCTTCATTAAATAATGGAGACCTCTGAGAAGAGTTAAGCATCTAAAAAGCAAAACTGTCAGGAGTTGCAGGAGGCTTTGATATAAAAGCACCTGGAACGGGAACACCAGTGTCTCTTCCCTGATCCCACGCAGAAGCTCTGGCTGCACTCTGAAAGCAAAATTCAGCCCTATACCTCCTTAGGTGCAGTGAAAGGGGGTGATAAACCCATCAGAGAACTGGAAATCACTCTTTATTCTCAAAAAGTAAGCACTGGGATGGATAAAAAGACAGAGGGATGTTTCTAATCAGACTTACAATATAGAATAATTGTTAACAGTGAGTCGTCGAGACTGCAGTCAGAAAGATAAAAGGGAAACTTGCCAAGAGGAACTTGAGCAAATCCTTTTACTACTAGACGTAAAGCAAATAAACAAAAGCAAGTGTAAAATAATGGAGACATTTGAATTTTTAAAACATGAGATATTAAGAAAAGGCTGGAACCATCATTATTTAAGGGAGAATCAGTTGTTATGGGGTGCTCAGTTCTGCTTCCTGAAATCTCACTGCAGAAAACGCAATAAAATCCTGATTACATCCTTTTGAGGAGAAAAAGTCATTTTTCCTCACACTTATGAGAGAAAACTAGTGAAACAAGCTGTCCCTTCTCCATCCCACCCAGCTCAGCTGGATATGACCCTAGGCAACCCGACCTGGTCCCACCAGCCCCCCAGACCATCTCCCTTACAGGAGATGCTTCCAGTTGGGTGGTCCAGCTTGAAGAGGAACAACTTGGATGATTTGGCCTGACTTCTTGAAGATTAACTCTTGGTTTATACCATGTCAAGAAGGAGACATGGTAATAATCGCAATTTGGAGGATTTTTAAACTGAAGTGTTTAATTCAGATGCAAAAAAAGATGACATTGACTCCCCACCACTTTACCACTGACCTACTGATATGAAGTTTTTAAATTTGGTTACGATAAAAAAGATTTCCTCCCATTTCTTAGGTTCTCAAGAGATCTGGAAGGTAACCACCACTACGTCATCAATCCTGCTTATTGAATTTTGCAGGTTTTCCCCTGCCAACTGGCAAATTCCAGACTTGCTTAGTGAGCAAACAACCTACAGCCATCCCTACACAAAAGAAAGACCATTCCTTACCCCCTGTGATTTTTCCCTCTCCCTGGGTGGGAAGCAGGCATCCCAAGATGGGACGAAGCTTAGGCTGCAGCACCCCTCCCACCCACAACCCTCCCTGTGCTGTGGCAATGGGGCTGCTCTGAAACAACAACGCTTTCCAGCTCTATGGTTATGCAAAGCACCACCTTGCAACGGCCTTTATATAGTGTGTTTTCCCAGGTTATTTATGTCTCCGTTTTCAATCGCTTGCAGGAAGATTCAGGCAGCCCCATTCCTTGTTATCCACGCACAGTGTGTTTTTGGGGACACAGGAAGACTTTAACTCCAGCTCTACCAGGCTACAAACACTTTTGGGTGGATGCATATGTGCACACACATGTATCTGTAGTAGAGGATCAAAACTAACCCCCCTCAAGGGAACTACAAAGGCTGGTTTCTG
Organism: Rhynochetos jubatus; assembly: GCA_027574665.1. Classification (NCBI taxonomy): domain Eukaryota; kingdom Metazoa; phylum Chordata; class Aves; order Eurypygiformes; family Rhynochetidae; genus Rhynochetos; species Rhynochetos jubatus. The sequence goes on along the minus strand of CM050689.1, from coordinate 7,401,423 downwards.
AACGCACTGTGATTTCCACCACCCCACTGCATCCCCCCATATGCTTTGTCCCATGTGGGTACCCCAATGCCAGTTTTACATGTATCACATGTCCCCAGAAACGTGCTGGCCAATTCCTTTTCTCCTCTAAAAGTCACCAAGGGTTTGCCACCCAACCACCAGCACCCCAGGACATCCAAGAACACACCCACCCTGAAACTTACTGCCAGGGGACACCAGGACGTGACTCACTGCCATAAAGCCCATCCTATATGAGATATCAGGGACCAAAAGCAGAGCTCTGGGGGTGGGCAGCTCCCGGCACTGCCAGAGATACCGAGGATGGTGCATTTTCTGCTTGCCCCCCACTTCGCCGCACAGCCAGCAGTGCTGCTGTTTTGTCTGTTATCCAACCAGCTCTGCCCTAAGGTGGAGCGAAGATATGAGTCATTCTCTCACCTTCAGCCCAGGAGGGTAGATAATAAATAATACTTAGAAACACAGAATGGTTTGGGTTGGAAGGGACCTTAAAGATCATCTAGTTCCAACACCCCTGCCATGGGCAGGGACACCTTCCACTAGACCAGGTTGCTCAAAGCTTCATCCAGCCTGGCCTTGAAGACAGCCAGAGATGGGGCATCCACAACTTCTCTGGGCAGCCTGTTCCAGTGCTTCACCATCCTCTCTGGGAAGAACTTCTTCCTGATATCTAAACTAAATCTACCCACTTTCAATTTAAACCCATTACCCCTTGTCCTGTCACTACAGGCCATTGTAAAAAGTCCCCCTCCAGCTTCCTTGTAGGCTCCCTTCAGGTACTGGAAGGTGCTATAAGATCTCCCTGAAGCCTTTTCTTCTCCAGGCTGAACAAGCCCAATTTTCTCAGCCTTTCTTCATAGGAGCAGTGCTCCAGCCCTCGGAGCATGTTCATGGCCTCCTCTGGACTCACTCCAACTGGTCGATAACCTTCTGATGTTGGGGGCCCCAGAGCTGGATGCAGAACTCCAGGTGGGGTCACACAAGAGCAGAGTAGAGGGAGAGAATCACCTCCCTTGACCTGCTGGCCATGCATCTCTGGATACAGCCCAGGATACGGTTGGCTTTCTGGGCTGCCAGCACACACTGCTGGCTCATGTCCAGCTTTTCATCCAGCAGTACCCCCATGTCCTTCTCCTCAGGCCTGCTCTCAAGCCATTATCTGCCCAGCCTGTACTTGTGTTTGGGATTGCCCCGACCCATGTGCAGGACCTTGCACTTGGCCTTGTTGAACTCCATGAGGTTGGCACAGGCCCATCTCTCCAGCCTGTCCAGGTCCCTCTGGATGGCATCCCTTCCCTCCAGCATGTCAACCACACCACACAGCTTGGTGTCATTGGCAAACTTGCTGAGGGTGCACTCAGTCCCACTGTCCATTTCACTGACAAAGATGTTTAACAGCACTGGTCCCAATACCAATCCCTGAGGAACACCACTCATCACTGGTCTCCACTCAGACATCAAGCTGTTGACCACAATTCTCTGAGTGTGACCATCACACCAGTTCTTTATTTACTGAGTCGTCCATCCATCAAATCCATGCCTCTCCAATTTAGACACAAGGATGTTGTGCAGGACGGTGTTGAAGGCTTTGCACAAGTCCAGGTAGATGACATTGGTTGCACTTCTGTAATCTCCCAAGGTCGTGACCCCATCATAGAAGGCCACCATCTTTGTCAGGCGTGATCTGCCCTTGGTGAAGCCAAGACCTTGCTTTCTCTTAAATTGGCATTTGTGTTCTTATATATGTGAAGAGGTATTCGGTACAAATGTCGGTTTTTTCTGGTTATGCTAGTTTGGACGGATTATCTGCACTATCTATATATTCATTGGGGCCAGAAAGCTAAGAAATAGGTGGAAATTAATTCTGGAATACTCAGCATTTCATGATGGAGACGTGTACCTGTAGTTAACCCAGATAAAGAGCACGATGCTGGAAAAAAATTTACATTTTCTTCTACAAAGTGCGTTTTTCTTATTAAAAAAAAAATCTGCTGTACCTAAGAGGTTTTTTCATCAGTGTCACAATAAACTGCGTTGAATTTGGCAGCTATCCAAGCCTTAGGAATATTATTCCCGTGAACAAGTGCCACCAGAGCAGGCTATTGGTCTAAGCACCCCACATCACCCCAGACATGCAGCTGCGGCCTGTGACTGCGGAGGGGCCAGCAGCCCCCCAGGAAGGATGAGGCAGGCTTGCTTCCCCTTCTGGATAGAGAAATCACAGATTATTCTGCGAAAGGAGAGCTTTGCCAGCTCACTGCTGAAGATGTAGGAATCACCCCCCCAGAATGAAACCCTGCTCTCCAAATGTGCCTTCCCAGTCGCTCCCATGGGGTTCAGGAGGAACAGTGGTCCAGGAGGAACTGTGGAGTAGGAGGAATGAGGTCCAGGAGGAATGGGGGGGCAGGAGTAACAGGGGTGTCAGGAGGAATGTAAGCCCTGGAGGACTGGGGGTCCAGGAAGAACAGGGGGGCATGAGGAACAGAGCCTAGGAGGAATGGGGGTCCAGGAAGAATGGGGGGGCAGGAGGAATGGGGGATCAGGAGGAACGGAGGATCAGGACAAACGGGGTCCAGGAGAAATGGGTGCCAGGAGGAACGGGGGTCCAGGGCACCAGCTACCCACCCCGCATCAGCCACTCCTGTGCCCACCGCATGGGAGCCCTCTGCCACTGCAGGGTGATGAGACCCCCACTGACATGGAAACCTGTTCTGGTACTCTGACTTGTGCCCTCCCCAGGAAATCCCAATTCCCTGACCGCCCCAATGCACCTCACTTTGTTTTGAATTCCCTTGGATTCAATCTGTGTTGTGAATATGATGATGGAAACTTTATCCAGAGCAAGGAAACCCCTTGTGTGACCCAGAAGTGAATCCTGAGCGGTGGTAAGAACCGCTCCGCCTTCATGCACACAATTAACTTTCTAAATACAGAGGGGAAAACAATCACTTAGAGCCTGTATCACAGCCTTGGGAGAAGATTATTCCTAATTTGCCAATATTGTGAGCAAATGCAACAAGCAGCATGCTTTGTCCCTGTGCTGGGTTCAGTCAGGAAAGAGTTAACTCCCTTTACTGTGGTTGCTAGGAAGCTGTGTTCCTGGATGCTGAGAGAAGTACTGATAAGTTCTTAGCTGGCATGGGCCTGTACCAAATTCAAGGTCTTTCTCTGCTTCTGATACTGCAGCTGACCCAAACTGACCAAGGACGTATTTCATTCCATAGTACGTCATGTTCTGGGGCTTGGGCGAGGAGGGGGTCCGGTAGCCATTACTCTCTCCCTTACTCCCTTTCTCGCTTACTCCCAGGCACTTGCTAACCCTCTCTGCGTTAGCTGCTTTGCTAACTCCTGTGCTGGCTCATTTGTGAGGGACTTGGTGGGTTTGTTTAGTGTTCCCAGTTGCACTATCGCTGATAGGGTTCATTCGGAGTCTGCTGCGACAGCTCTCAGGCTCCGGCCCTCAGGCTGCAGCTCTCGGGCTGTGGTTCTCGGGCTCTCTGGGTTTGACTCTCACTACTCAGCATCTGGGTGTGCATTGGCCAGTGGATGGTGGGAAATTGTATCATATTGTATCATATGTTTTATTTTCTATTATTTTAATTATTTATTATTAGTAGTATTTGTATATATTGATTTAGATTTAATTAGAAAATAGTTCTTATCTCAATTTTACGAGCTTCCTTATTTCTTTTTTTCCTCCGATTCTTCCCCTCTGCTGGAGGAGGGGAGGGGGGATTTGTGAGAGCGGCTTCGTGGTATTTTGCTAGCCGGAGTAAACCATGACACTCCCGTTAAAACTGATGCCCTTGTGTTATCTGATAAATAAAAACACGCAGCGAGCAAGTTGTAAGGTGATGCATGTTAACACATGTTCAATATTGTCAAAATTTATAAGGCTGACAGAAAGCAGAGCTGTGCAAAGCCCTTCTAAACCTCTATCGCTATATTAAAAGGGGAACAGTGCAGGGCACTCTCAACACAACCGGTCTCTCACTGTATGTGTGGATTATTGGTCCAAATTATCCCTTCTTATTTAACTGTGATGAAGTCTTTCATCTCCATGCTATACAATAATAGTTTCCATATGACTGGTGGCTCAGCTATAAATAAGATCAAAAGAGAAAGAAAGGATTTAATAAAATAAATAAATAAGAGACATTAAGAGTGGCATTAAAACAGGAAAAAAAGCAAAGTTCAGATTTTTTTTCACCAGATAATAGATAAAAAAAAAAAGGAGCGCTGAATACTAAGCAGCTCGTCAAATATCTTTGCGATATGTTTGCGAGCCAGTTGTATGCAAAAAACATTTAACCGGAGCTGGAAGTGGCAAAGCTGGACTTTGCTGTTAAAAAGAAGGGGAAGAAAATGAAGGAAAAATAAGCCCAAGTGCCACATCTCCATGCCGGGATACAGGCCCCAGGGAGAACGTGGCGTGGCAGCGCTCACGCGTGTTCCCTGGGGAGCCTGCGTCCTCCCCCAGCACAGAGCTGGGCTATTTGGGGGCTGGTCCCACCACCACGTCACCCCCTGAAATTCAGGTCTCCCAAACTTCACTGGCTTCGCTTTTCCACCGTGGGAGATAATTGAACGTTTTAAGGGAAACGAAGTGGTCGCAACCTGTTATGGAGAGAAGTGGGGTGCCACAGCCATTGAGTGAAATCACTGGAATAATGCCTACGATTTCTTTCCAAGAGATGATTATTCATTGAAGTATTGGCTAAATACAGAGATATAAAGGGTCTTAAAGTAGAGGATTAAGAATATTAACTCTTCTTCACTGAATAACCCAGGAGGAAACCATGCTGCAAGCAAGTCTGCCCGCCTGGATGCTCTATTTCGGTACTCAATTCCAAATGTTTGGAGGGTCCCATCTGGAGAATCAGGTGATTGACCTCCCCTCACTGCTGCCTTCCTCCCCAGAATCTGCCTCGGCTCCACACCTTAAGGGTCAGACACTGCAGCTCTTGAAAGCCAGGTTGCTGCCCAGCGCCGAGTGCACAGAGCTTGCAGGTAGTGAGCAACGCAGAAACAAAACCCCAAGTATGAGGGGGTTTGAAGCATGTACTTAATTATTTGTTTAGAAATGAATGGAGCTATTGTGCAAGGATGTTTTCCAGAAAAGGTGTAATTTAAATGTTGGGCAGTGGTTTCTCTCCTGGTCAAAATGAAGTTTATAGCTGCAATGTAATTTAAAAATATGATAAAGGCTGTAATTGAGCGGTGTTAGGAATGTCAACCAATTAGGCAGAAAATGGTACTATATAAAAACCTGACACTTGTGCCTGTTATGTCAGAATTCATTCCAGTAAGGCCTTTCTGTCCATTTTTTTTTAAATTTATATTATACCCACTAACTAAAAAAACACAGTCAAGCAAAAAAACCCACAGACACAGCAGCTACAACTGTCTTAAAAAAAGAGGAGAAAAAGATAAGAAGACAAACCAGAAAAAGCCAAAGTTTGGCTTTTAAATAATGCCAAGTCTCTCGACTAATTTTGTTTACAGACAAATTACATAACTGAATTACTTCATGAGTTGTTATTCTAATTCCTAGGGGTGGAAAATTCTGTAAGTTAATTTAATGTGGATGTAGACCCCCCCAAAAAAACCCCACCATACACACAAACAGACTTTCTTCCTTTGGGCCCTCATGTGAAGGTTCAGCTAGAGCTGAAAATATACACTTAGCTCATAGAGACAGGCAGATTAAATCAACCAAAATCCAAGTTTTGATCCTGACACGCAACTTTTAAAACTTTGGCCTTAAAGACCTTTACAGAGACAGAAATATTATGAGCAACCTGCCAACAAACCCCACTTCATCCCCATTTCCAAGCTGCTCCTGCCTCTGAAAAGGTCCAGCTTTGGGTAAGCAGCTCTTGCACCCCAGCTTTGCGGTTAGGGTACAAGCTGGGGAGATGCTGGGCGTTCAAATCCCTCCCCTCCAAACTGTCTGAGCTGATCCGCTAAACTGGTATCGAATCCCCTGTGTTGTTTGGAAACGATGGAATTAACACGCGCCGGTTTGCTCATAGCATGGGAGAAATTAGAAACAGGGTCATTGGCAGATTCCAAGGGCCTGTTAAAAATTAGTAAATGCTATAAACTGCTCTCCTTACTGGGCTAATAATAAAAAAAAAAAAGCAACAGGGATGTAAAAGAAGAAAACCATTTTAAGAAAGCCTGCTAGAGCGAGCAGTTGGCACAGGGAACAGAACTCTGCTCCCAGCCACATATCTGTAAATCTGACCTCATTCCATGAAAACTCCAGCACTCGATTCCCATTTTCAGCAGCATCTGACTGATATCCGCTTTGGTTTTTTGGTCTGGGGAGGAAAGGGGCACATCTGCTGCAGGCAGTAGAGTGTGGGCAGGGAAGGCGGGTAGAGCGCAGGCAGCGTACAGGGGCACTCGGCAGGCACGAGCGCTTCCATCAGCGAGCTCGGTGAGTTTCCGATCTGTATCTCCCACTGCTACTTTATTTACTGCAGCTGGCCAGTCTTTTATAGCCTGTTTCATGTATTAAAATTCAAATGTGGAAAACATTACCAGTATCTTACTTGATTTCTTTTTTTTTTTTTTTAATTCCCCCCCCCCCCCCCCCTTCCTTTTCAGCATGGAGTGCATCAAATGGTCAAAGGCTAACTTCAGACTGACTCTATACCCAAACTATTTCCTTTGTTCTTATGTTTTTCCTTCAAAATTCATACCAGTTTTCCCCCCAAAAAATTGTCGGGCCCAATGCTTTCACCCAAGTTATGGTTTCAGATGGTGAGTAATGTTGCTTGGGAATGCAGCGTTCAGACTCTGGGTTTTCAGAGAAATGGCCCCGTCGCGTTTGCAGCAGCAACGCTGCTCTCAAAGCACCTGAATTTTCCTCCTTGGTTACCTTGCTCTGATCGTGGAGTTATTTAGCCAAGTCCAAATGCCACCGGTCAGACCCCCAGCACTCGGCATTTCTCCTGGAAAAGTAAATGCCTATGTATTCCTAAAAATAGGATGGCATTCTTTAGGTGTATGACACCGACACTTGGATTTCTCATTGCTTTTTTGGGTTTAAATCTAACTTCACCTACATCTGGTATTTAAGCGAGGAGCACATATTTCTCAAAGAAACCGACTCTGAAGTGATGCCCCAGGTGCATGTTGCATCGGTTTAACATATGCAAAGTGAACAAAGATACAAAAATTAAACCTCTTTTCTCTTGATTGAGAGCAGATATGCAGAACCAGTTGTAAGGCACAGAACTGGCTTTTAATAAAGTCAGATTTCTTCATTAAAAGCAGTATTGCTTAAACACTGGAGGAAAAAAATAATCTTTGTAACAACAAAAATCTTGGATTATGTGTATCCCAAGTGTATTTAACATATTACCTGAGGCCAAGCGAAATTACAATCCTGAAATTTCCTTTTGTGAATTCTCAGCAACTGCCACAGAGGGCAAAACAATGTCTGGTTTATGCTAACTTTATTGGTGAAGGGAAGAGGAGACGGATTTAACGGAGCTGCTGAAAAAGCATCTTTTTACCTCTTGCCAGACTATTTTCAGTTAACACTTCCCATCGTTTTCAATCTGCCAATAGCCTGATCTCAGTTGCAGCTTTTAATAATATTTTTAACCCATGACAGAGTCACTTTTAGTAATGGTTAATTTAATGAGGAGCAGAGCCTGTCACAAAGCTGCCCTGATAAAAAAATAAACACCACTACCCCCCATTTTCCTTTCCCAGGGGCTTAATTTCAACTGACGTTACATTTTAATAACCTGAAGCAACAGAAACTATGGGCAAATATTTAGCTTAGGGTACTGTATGTGGATAAGTCTGAAGGGAAAAACTGTTTAGTCGTAGATAACTGGGTAAGGATACCTGAAAAGCCAAGTTTTTCTTGCAGGGGGGAAGTAGTAAACTAGTAAACTAGTAAATAGTTCTTATCTCAATTTTACGAGCTTCCTTATTTCTTTTTCCTCTGATTCTTCCCCTCCACTGGAGGAGGAGAGGGGGATTTGTGAGAGCAGCTTCGTGGTATTTTGCTAGCTGGAGTTAAGCCACGACAACAAAGCACATATCGCCACTCCATCAGTTTTGGTGTCCTTTCTCATGTGCCTTTTCAATTTAATGGGCTTTTTGGTCTTGTTTTTTAGGGATTCTTGCACCCTGAGGAGAAATTTCCACACGATTCTAGCAGAGGAATATATTCTCTTCCCTATATGTATATGGTTAATTGAAATTCTTTCTTCTAATCTGCCCTGCCTTGCCCAAAGCACGTGGGATGAGCAGGGGATCAAGATGAGTCCTCCACCACACCACACAGCAGTGAACTGGCCATGGATCTGTCAGGTCCCTTTCCACATATTTTCCCTTAGTCTTAATTAACCTAAATAGCTCGAACTATCTGAAAATACTGCCAGATAACTCCTTGTTCCTTTCCTTCATTCCACATGTGAGTAAGCAACTCTCTCTCTGGAATGAAATGGGGAAGTTGAAAACCGAATGCTTTTTAATCCTGTGGAAGATTGTGCTGATCTCTGCATGTGCGCAACTTAGCCACTTCCTAATCGAGATTTGCTGTTTCTCACCTCCTACAGAACTGATATTTTTTAAATTTGTTTGTAGACTCAAATGAGTTGTGTTGACTGGTTTTCCTTATTATTTTTATGATATATTAAAAAAAATTGAAGAGACATGTTTTTCCTTTGCAAGAGAGAAAGCACTTGCCAAGCATTTCCTTTGCAAATCTGTCCTGGAGACCTAAGTGGTACATTTAAGGCAAATCACAGACCTGATCCCACAGGTTTTTGTGATCCAGGCAGCAGTGACAGACCAGGGGCTCAGAAATTCAAGCAGGAGCTCGCAGTCTTGAGGAGGGTTTGCAAAGTCAGGCTTCTGTGCACTGACTATTTCCCGTTGGAGAAGGATCATGCAATCCATAGCAAAACACACGCCACAGTGAGCACATGCAGCTCTAATCTACCTTCTCCCCGCAAATTTAAGCATGTGTTTAAAAGGACAGTATTACTTCCCATTCCTTAAACCTTCTACAGCCTTGTGTGCCAAAACTGTGCCTTAGACTACAAACTGTATCCAGCTTCCTGAGTGCACGGTGGGTCCTGAGTGAAATCCAACACTACCAAAACCTTTCTGCAAGCAAAGAAAGGAAAAGTGTTTCAGGACTTGGGTAAGGGCAGTGATTTTATGTTCACCTGGCCTGGAAACCAAAGAATAAATGAACCCCCAAAGGTTTCACATCCCCCTCGTGTCCCTACTACATATGCACACACACACAATCTGCACCTCGGGGCACATGGCTACAAGAAGGGTAAACCAGGGCTGTGAGCTGGTTCCTGACATGCGGCCATGTGAACCACCCCTGGAAAGGCACAGGAGAACCCAACCTCACCGCTGTTCTCACTGGTATATGCCTGCTCCACTGCCATGGAGCAGCTCTCACTGGCACACTCCTGCCTGCTGCCACAATGAGGCCAGGCACAGAGCTGAGCAGCTTGGTATGAGCGATGAGTCATGTTGGTTGGGCAGAGGGCACGGACAGGGACAAACAGGAATGGGAGTGCTTGCTGCATTGGAGTGCAATGTGCAGACAAGACATTTGTAGCTGTAAAACCGCACACACCACACGAGGGAAAGGCAGTATCGCTTCTTGCTCAAATATGCACGTGAGTGTGTAACATCTCTGGGAAGCTGTAAACCCTTGCAGATCTTTACACCCATCCAGCCCTTCCTTCCCCCTCCCCGCGCCCTTCAAGATGGGCAGTTTTTCACCGGGAAGCCCCGTGGCTTACCATGAGCGCGTGCCGCTGAGTGGAGAGCAAGCCGGTGCCATAGCCGGACCCCAAACTGGCCATGGCTCCATTGTGCGACGGCCCTATCAAACCGTGCATGTCGGCGTGGCTGCCTGGAATGGCGGTGGCAGGTCCCACTGCATGATTGCGCAGCACGTGGATGGCGTCGTCCAGTCTCTCCAGACGGTCCTCAATACGGCTTTGCTGTTGGCGTGCAAGAAACAAAGCGTGAAAGAGCATCAGCAGACATGCAGGGCTGCCCAGTGCCGGGCACAGAGCGCTGCCAGGTGTGCATGGTGCACGCACAGGGAAGGTCACTGACAGCCACTCCTTCCTTCTCAACCCCTTGGCTGACCACTTGGGAGGAATACAAAAATGTTATCAGAGGATGTAGGGATGCAATAAGGAAAGCTAAGGCCTTCTTAGAACTGAACCTGGCAAGAGAGGTCAAGGACAACAAGAAAGGCTTTTTCAAGTACATTGGAGGAAAAAAGAAGACCAGAGGAAATGTGGGCCCACTGCTGAATGAAGCAGGTGCCCTGGTGACCGAGCATATGGAGAAGGCAGAGTTACTGAATGCCACCTTTGCCTCGGTCTTTACTGCTAAGACCAGCCCTCAGGAGTCCCCGAGCTTGAAAACCATAGAGGAAGTCATGAGAAAGGAAGGTTTTGCCTCAGTTGAAGAGGATTGGGTTAGAGATCAATTAAGCAAACTGAACATCCACAAATCCATGGGCCCTGATGGGATGCACCCACGAGTGCCGAGGGAGCTGGTGGAAATCATTGCTAGGCCACTCTCCATAATCTTTGAAAAGTCCTGGAGTACAGGAGAGGTGCCTGAGGACTGGAGGAAAGGCAGTGTTACTCCAATCTTCAAAAAAGGCAAGAAGGAGGACCCAGGCAACTATAGACTGGTCAGCCTCACCTCCATCCCTGGAAAGATGATGGAACAACTTGTTCTTGGTGCCACCTCAAAGCATGTTGAGGAAAGGAAGCTAATCACGAGTAGTCAGCATGGATTCAACAAGGGGAAGCCATGCTTGACCAATCTGATAGCTTTTTATGATGGCATCACTAGATGGATGGACGAGGGGAAAGCCATGGATGTGGTCTACCTTGACTTCAGCAAAGCTTTTGACACAGTCTCCCATGGCATCCTCATAGACAAGCTTAGGAAGTATGGACTGGACCAATGGGTGGTGAGGTGGATTGGGAACTGGCTGGAGGAAACAGCTCAGAGAGTTGCGGTCAATGGGGCAGAGTCTAGTTGGAGACCTGTGGCTAGTGGCGTCCCCCAGGGGTCAGTGCTGGGTCCAGCCCTATTCAATATATTCATCAATGACCTGGATGAAGGGCTAGAATGTCCTCTCAGCAAGTTTGCTGATGATCCCAAAGTGGGAGGAGTGGCTGCCATGCCAGAAGGCCGTGCTGCCATCCAGCGTGACCTAGACAGGCTGGAGAGCTGGGCAGGGAGAAATCTAATGCAATTCAGTAAGGGCAAGTGTGCAGTACTGCATCTGGGGAAGAACAACCCCATGTTCCAGTGCAGGTTGGGGGCTGTTTTGCTGGAGGGCAGCTCTGGGGAAAAGGACCTTGGAGTCCTGGTGGACAACAGGATGACCATGAGCCAGCAGTGTGCCCTCGCGGCCAAGAAGGCCAATGGCATCCTGGGATGCATTAAGAAGAGCGTGGCCAGCAGGTCGAGGGAAGTTATCCTCCCCCTCTACTCTGCGCTGGTGAGGCCTCACCTGGAGTACTGTGTCCAGTTCTGGGCTCCTCAGTTCAAGAAGGACAAGGAGCTACTGGAGAGGGTCCAGCACAGGGCCACTAAGATGATGAAGGGCCTGGAGCACCTTCCATATGAGGAAAGGCTGAGAGAGCTGCGTCTGTTTAGCTTGGAGGAGGCTGAGGGGGGATCATCTTATCAATGCTTATAGATATCTAAAGGGTGGGTGTCAGGAGGATGGGGCCAGGCTCTTCTCAGTGGTGTCCAGTGACAGAACTAGGGGCAATGGCTATAAACTGGAAAACAGAAGGTTCAAACTGAATGTAAGGAAACACTTCTTCCTTGTGAGGGTGACAAAGCACTGGAACAGGCTGCCCAGAGAGGTGGTGGAGTCTCCTTCCCTGGAGACTTTCAAAAGCCTCCTGGACTTGTTCCTGTGTGATCTGCTCTAGGTGATCCTGCTCTGGAAGGGGGGTTGGACTAGATGATCTCGAGGTCCCTTCCAACTCCTAACACTCTGTGAATCTGTGTGGTATTTTTTTGTTGGTTTTGGCTTTCTTGTTTGGTTGGTTTGTTTTTTTTGAAATGAGAGGTTTTGTTTCCCTAGGACAATGTTTAGAGTAGCATTGCGGGGAAGGAGAGAGCATGGTTAACACAAGTACAGCTTTGATTTTCATGGGCAAAACAGGTTAAATGATTCCTCATGAACATAATCATTACAGTACATATGTTGCCCTCTATGTCTTTGAAAAGCTTTAGTGATACTTAAAAAAAAAACGAAGAAGAAGAAGCAGCAGCAAAGAAACAAATATACCCCTAATCATAATCCATCTCTGACCTGGATTTTCCTGTCCCCATCTAATCCCAGGATCACACACAAAGAAAGGAAAGAGAAACTACCAGGTCCCTTGCCGCTATTTGGATTTTTTCCCCTCTAGGTATGCACCCTGAAATCCCTTTTTATCACTGGTAAAAGCAGGAATAAATACTCTTCCCTAACCAAGCAACTTATGGCCAGGATCAACGTGGCAACGCATAGCAGCTGGGGTGGTCCCAGGGGGGCAGGGGTGCTCTGAAGTGTCCCCAGCTGCATTGTCACTGGGGTCCCTCCAACCAAACACCCAGGAAGGATGGGCCCTCACCTCCTGTTTCTCCAACCATCCTAAAAGCCGTGTCACCTACAGCCTTGGCGAGGGCTTTTCAAGACCCCCTGCTTTCCTGAGTTCTTGCTTCCCAACACAGTGCTCCTGCTAAGCCAAAATCCAGCCATCAAGGCGTGTGGCTGGCAGGGCAGCCATGGACTGCAGGGAATAACAACCTCGAGGCTTGTTTGCCTGTCCCACTGCCTGTTCCACAAAAGGAGGGATCTGTGTCATGCTCTGGGAACAACCCACTGTGGGAGCTGCAGAAACAACTCCCCTGCACCCTCTGCTCTGCTTCCCCCGAGTCCCAGTGCTGTCTTTGGCTATTCCTGGTGCAAAGCTACCCCCAGTGCAAGCCATGTGCGAACCTGGGCACTTAAAGTCTTTGCTCTTTAATAAAATAAGGAAGGAGGGGGAAGCTCAGCTTCCCCCCAAAGCATTAGGGAACCTGAGCTGCAAAAATAATATGGCATTGCTTATGGATGTCATCAGCAAATCTCTTACCCAACCCATTGTTCTCCACAAACCAAACTAACTGAACCACCTCCAGAAGACAGGTAGCCTAGAAAATATTGCTGTCAATCATGAGAAGGATTGAAGGGGCAGAAAAAACCCAGGCCATGATAATTCCTGACTCTGGCAAACTTCTAAGGAAGCCAACAGGACTGCTGCATCACCCCATATGAGGGGGTTATGCACCGTGCCCTTGGGAATGATCTGACTGCTTTTTTTTAAAGGCAACTTATATATTCTAGCACTGTCTATTTTACACTCAACTATGTGTCAGGCGTTTCACACGACCTAGAATTCCAAATGAGACTAAAACTGAGAAGGGCAAGAGAGAGGACATGGAACTCTCCGCAGTTATCTGTCCTAATGTGCTTTCAGCCAGCTCCAAACTCGTATTCAAACTTTCCAGCAGGTAACAACTGTTACTGACACCCCTTTAGCCCTCTCTGTCATGCGAGCATCAAGGACCAGCTTGGCCTGGCAAGCTCAGCACGACGGCTTTGCCCGAGGACTCCTGACTATCACCGCCGCATTGGCTGAAGCCCCCCCTTCCCTTTCTCCATGGGACTGATGGTCCTGCGTGACAGCCCCCATGGCTTCCTACTCCCATTTTCCCTTCAATCTATTCCATCTCCCTGCTCATCCTCCCTTTTTTGTGGTCCTCATTCCCCTTTTATCAGTAGATTTCAACACTCAAACAGGAAACACTGGCCAGCAGCATCTCAAACGGCATGATGCTATCTAAAGAGCAGGGGGCACCCATGATCCGAATTTGGAGTAAAATCAAGTCTGAGGGCATAGCAGTTGCTAAACGAAATGAAAACCTGTGTGAGAAGAATGGATGAGAAATAGAAAGAACAGCAAGTAAAATACTGAGGCAGAGAAGGTCACTAATCAAAACATACCAAAAAGTGTAAGGGACCTTCATAATTGGGAGATGATGATGCTTGACCTCCATTTCTAGACCAAACAGCTGTGCCTGCTAATAGTAAAATCAAAATTACCATTAGAACTATGCAAACAAAAATGTCTTTCAAACTTTTTGGACAGTTTTGTAGATATGTAAATGCTGTATTCCAGATAGACTATAGAGCAGACATATGGAGAACTTCCAAAATACACACGGATGTGGAAAGAAAAAATGGTATTTTGTAGCAAAGCATGTAAATGCAGGCCACAAATTTGCCCTGGGCTGCTCCTCCATATAGAGGGCTGCATTCATTAGGCAGCTAGAGCAGCAAGAGACTCCAGGAGAAGGAAACATCTCAGCGGTGGAAGGAGAAGCAGTGCTGCGGGACAGCTGGAGCCTCTGCAAACCCCAGCAGAGACTAACCTATTCTCCTGGTTTTCCCTCTGGACACGCTCAGTGCCGTCGATTACGTCATCCCACCATCAAATTTAGAAAATCTTTGAAAAACAAGAATTCAGTAAAAGCACCGCACACAACATTCACGTATCCACTGATAAGGTTTGCGCTCCCTTTGGGGTGAGTTATTTGGTTTGGCCCGGTTGAGACCGTTGAAGATCTGACCAAAAACCTTCTGGTTTGTATCCACTGCTCTAAATCTGTTCCTGCTGCTACAGGAAGAATAAAGGGCTCCTGCCTCCTAGATGTGGCACTTGAGAACATGGTCTAGGGGGTATGGTAGTGTTGTGTTGATGGTTGGACTAGATGATCTTATAGGTCTTTTTCAAACTTAGTGATTCTGTGATTCTGGTTTCCAGCAGCATTTTCAAAGGTAAAATTTGCCCTTGTGAAAGAGGCAAAAATATGGAAAAGAAGGTTTGGAGGTTTTTTCAAAGTATTTTCCCAACAGCTTTTATATATATAGCGCAACGCTCAGACAATTTCTAATGTTCTTTTGAACGAACGATATGCTGAATGATCTCACAAAATGGGATTAAGAATTTGAGATGGAAATATTAAGGGGCTAATCTTAATGTCTACACTGAGTAGCATTTCCTTCAACTGAGACAGGCCAGGGTGGAACTCATGGCAAATTTTTTTTTTAGGCTCTCACAGTAGAAGTTTTTTTCTCATAAAAGTCAAAATTATGGCAGTTCTAATTAAAACTTAAATCTTCCCTTTTTCTGATCCCTGTGGAGCTTTGAGTTGGAGGTTTTGCTACGGCACTGAAAGGAGCAAAGAGCAGCAATCTTTATTTTCAAAATCAGTTTTAACTATCCCTTGACATCCTTGAGGGAAAGCGTTTTGCATGCTAAACACTTTCAGGTCTTATTTAAAAGCCCTTATACCCTTTATTTTAGTTTATTTTGATGCTTGGTTCTCCCTATTTACCTGGCAGAGCTTGCAGAAAGCAACGCAGCCCAAATAACCACAGGATTTTTTGCTTTGGGTCGGCTCCTTCTGTTGCAAAAGAGGGCAGGGCCTTGTTAGGAGAAACGCAGCCCTGGTGCCGGGGTTGCTACCCCGCGGTGGTGATTCCAGGTGGGCAGAAAGTTGTCTGCTGAGGTGTGAGACCCCCTCCCCAAGCTATGACAGGTCAGGTGGTCCCTGTCTCCTGCTAGGGGTGGCTTGGGGGGACATTTGTTGGCTGGATTGCACCCCATTACATGCTCCTTCACAGCAGGTTAAATATGATGGAGGTGGACGTGGTGTCCTGGACCTCGTCCTAAAGAAGCTGCTGGCTAACATGAGCTTGTCTCCATCTCTCCTTCCAAAAGGGTCTTGTCACTGTAGAGCTGCTCCTAGATCTACATCTCTAAGGCTCAGGCACCATTTTAGAGAAGCCCAGGAACTCCCTCTGCTTCTATCCTGTTATTCACACCCCATTGGAGATGGAGGGATGGATCCCACCTCTCGACAGCACTGCCCCACGGCAACACGGCCACCTTGGCAGCCTTTCAGGATTCCCAGTGAGGTTAACAGGATCCATGGCTCATGCACAAAGAGGAGACCGTGGTCTTTGGTTACTTGTGTTCTCAAACAGGGGATGGAAACACAAGAGGCCTTAACCAAGGCATGTGCTGCGTGGGAGGAGAAGCCTAACACTTTAGCCCAAAGGTCTCAAGGTTTAAGAAATCTGAATTGTGTTCAGGCAAACATTTAAAATAACTGATGCTCATGAGAACTGCCCTGGGCCTCGGGATCTTTTCAGTTGAGGCTTTGATTAGTAAAGTGGATTTAGTTAAAACAGGCAATTATTGTAAATAAAGTAAAAATAATGAATCAACTGGATTGATTCACAGGGGCTGAGCTTGTCCAGAGACATGTTTTAGGGATCAAATTGGGGAGACCTTATAGCAGCCTTCCAGTACCTGAAGGGGGCCTACAAGGAAGCTGAGGGGGGGACTTTTTACAAGGGCCTGTAGTGATAGGACAAGGAGTAACGGGTTTAAATTGAAAGTGGGGAGATTTAGATTAGATATCAGGAAGAAGTTCTTCATGGAGAGGGTGGTAAGGCACTGGAACAGGTTGCCCAAAGAAGCTGTGGATGCCCCATCCCTGGAAGTGTTCAAGGCCAGGCTGGATGAGGCTTTGAGCAACCTGGTCTAGTGGAAGGTGTCCCTGCTCATGGCAGGGGGGTTGGAACTAGATGATCTTTAAGGTCTCTTCCAACCCTAACCATTGTATGATTCTATGATTCTATGAAATGGGTCTTTGCTTCAGCCCTGGGAAGGGATTGGGGGATATACAAGATATACCCGGCACCCTGGAACAAGGCTGCCGCAAGGGCTCGGGTGTCCCTGCACAGGGGCATGGCCACAGCCTGAGGACTCGCCCTGCAACAGGACAGAAATCATCTGCCACAAGACCCCCGAGGGCACCGCAGGAAGGCACAATAAGGATGCATCAACCCAGTGTAAACGCATCTGCCCGAGAGCTGCAACAACCTTCTCTCTGCACGGGAAATACAACGGGTAGGAGACCTCCCTGCTCATCCCTGCGGGAGCAGCAAGGCCTACCACACAGCAATACAGGAACCATCTGGTGATGCTGGCTGGATGTGCATCTCACACCCAGTACTGTGAGAGTTCATTTAGGCACCTCCTACCAAAGAACACGTTGAAACGTGCAGTAAAATAGAATTATAACAACAATACCTGAGAGAGAAGGGGGAGAACCAACAGGAGTTGAAGGATTTGATGAAAAGCTGTTGTTGGTGTGATCTGGAGAATAGATCTTTAAAAGATGATACAGAATTAACCTAAAGCCATCACAAACTGATGCAGAAAGAAATATGGAATTCTTATGCATTCAGTTAATTTCAATGAAAGCAGGACAGGTTAAAAAGCCTCTTATTCAAATATTAATATTTTTATAAAGACAAAACTGTATTAGATGCAGGAAGCTAGACAACAGACCCCCTTTGATGGGAACAGGCACTAACCAATTAAACAATGGTTTCTGATCGTCACACGGATCTGCTATGGTAGATATACACATTTTCATCGCATAGACTATGAATGAGTGTCATTGAACACATGCTTGAAAATTGGTTTTTTTGTTATGCTGAAATCCCTTAATGGTCAAAATAAAGCAAAGGGAGCAGAGCACTTAAACCCTGGCACAGGGGTAAGCCGCAGCAGCAAACTCCCAACTACTTGTCCTCTGTTCTGACGAGAAAGCCTCCTCCCGGCATGCCCCATGCCCGGGTGAGGGTCCCTGTGCCATTTGTCAAGGGCACCACTTCAAAGTGGCTTCTGTATCAGTTATTTCAGGCCAACTAGAGTTTGACTTTTTGTCTTTTTTTTTTTCAATGCAAGATTGAAGAATAGGCAAACCCCCCCCCCAATTAACTCTCATGAGAACTCAATGGAACCCACTGCCCAGAAAATAATGATAGTGGTCCTTATTAAAAGCCAGCCCATGCCAACTGAAACAGCAGCAATAGCTGGGGCATGGCAAGGTTTCCTCCAGCTTTGAGCTGAAAAACCGCCGTACCCCAGCTACCTGGGTAAGAGGTGGATACTGCCAACTTTAACAGCAACCACAGTAACTGAATAAGTGAAAACTGCCATGAAAAACAGAAAATCTAAAGAAAAATTCAAAAGGAATCCTGTTTGCGGATGGTTCAGGAGTGTAGGAGTCATCCTGCCACTGAGTTCTGTTCAGAGCTCCCTCGCCTTAGAAAACGCGGTGTGGGAAAGCTCTTTGGCACCCAGTCAACGGGCCCAAGTCAAGGGTTCCCCTCTTTCCATTTCTATTCTACCATCAAATTAAGTCTTAAAACTTTTTATCACTGCTCATTCAACATTTCAGTTGGCGGTAACTCCACGCGAGTGACCTCTGAGACCAGATCTCTCTCATTTGCTAGTCATCTTTGTCAACTCCAGGCATCCGATTCGGATTACAAGTTCACACTTTCAAAACGGGAAACGTGTATTCCATAGCAAATTATTTCCTTACAGAGGCAAGTGCTTTCCCCAGCGCATCACCAGTCTGCGAGCTGCCTGCTGCCCCACTTCCTCTGTTTGCTGAAAAACAAAAGACTCGATGTAAAAACAAGACAGTTAAGACATTGTAGACTTCTATTCTTGGTCCACTCAGAATTTAATTGCATTTTAATGCTAATTACAGAAAATTAATGTTTAATGACTATTATTTTGTTTGCTAAGGTAGGTATTGAACACATTCATGTTCCATTTTTGCAGATAAAATATAAATTTGACATGCTATTTTCTTTAAAAAATCTATCCTGTATTTGATAGTATTTGGCCATATGGCTTTACTTTTTCCTGAATGTCAGGGTTTTAATAGTAGAAGATGCTCGAAGGTATGGAAAATACCCAAGCGCATGGCTAGGCAAGCCCACAGTGAGACGAAATCTGGGGTTGGGGAAGGGCTCTTGCCTTCCCTGCTCCATCCTCGGACCCAGTGCCCATCCAAGGGTGCTGACTTTGCGCTCTGGTATGTGCAAATCTACTCCATCGAGGGTTTTCCTCTTCCAAAAACTCTAAGGTGTTTATAAGGGGAATATTTCACATATAAAGTGTCCAAAACTACCAATGAGGAACATTACAAACTCCCCGGAGCTGGGAACGCTAGAGCTCAGCCTGCCCGCATAGCCCAATTTCTCTATCTGCGGTTGCATGGGGAGCAGTCGCTAATTCCAGCTCTCGATGTGCTCTGGGAAGGACCATCAATAAGCAGCTCCCTGCTTTGCAGTTACCATCTCTCTGCTGTCAGAAGTATCAGTTATTGATCCCCCAGCCTGCATAAGGTATCTTGTAGGCAAAATATCTTGTAGGCAGGGTCTAGTTAATACAAGGAATGGAAGAGAACAGCATTTTCCTTCTATTTCTCACATACGATGTGCATGTTACCCCGTTTAAGAAATGTAAATGTTTCTAAATGTAAAGCACGTGTTGTTTTTTTCTTTTTTCTAAGTGACTCTAAGCACATTATTCTAAAATTAAGTCCTACATTTATCTGTCTGAAGGTTGGTTTCTCCTAACAAGGTGAGATAATGCGGGAGAAGCAAATGCAGGAACCCCAGTCTTGCTCCACATTCTCTTGGAAACCTGACGGTGCTGAGCTGGGTCACGTCTTACATTAGTTACCGCTAAGAACAAAGGAATCCTTCAGTTATACTGAATATTAAACTTTTCCTGAAAGACTTTTGAAGACAAATTACTGTGGTAGGCCTGGAAAACATACAGGGAGAGCCTCAGGGATGGGTAGCAGTGTGTTAAGTTCCCTTTTGCAGAGAAGAGGGAGCCGCACTGGG
This sequence comes from Rhynochetos jubatus, assembly GCA_027574665.1. NCBI lineage: Eukaryota > Metazoa > Chordata > Aves > Eurypygiformes > Rhynochetidae > Rhynochetos > Rhynochetos jubatus. Next base: position 7,381,535 of record CM050689.1, on the reverse strand, counting down.
AAAGGGATGCTTGTAAAACAATATGGTAGAGGTTTGGAACATGGGTGTGCTGGGTTCAGTCAGGAAAGAGTTAACTCTCTTTACTGTGGCTGCTAGGAAGCTGTGTTCCTGGATGCTGAGAGAAGTACTGATAAGGTCTTAGCTGGCACTGGGGAATGCCTGTACTGAATTCAAGGCCTTTCTCCGCTTCTGATCCTGCAGCTGCATTCCCAGCTCTCGCTGTCTCACTACAGGCAGTGTAGGGGACACACAGTTCAGACAGCTGACCCAAACTGTCCAAGGAAGTATTTCATTCCATAATAGGTCATGCTCGGGGCATAGGCGAGGAGTGGGCCTGGGAGCCATTACTCTCTCTTATTCTCTTGCTCATTTACTTCCTGGCACTTGCTAACACTCCCCCTGACTCCTGTGTTAGCTGCTTTGCTAACTCCCGTGCTGATTCATTCATGAGGGAGTTGGTGGGTTTGTTTAGTTTTTCCGGTCGTGCTATCGCTGATAGGGTTCGCTCAGAATCTGATGGGCTCCAGCTCAGCTTTGGCCTCCGTCCAGAGCCTCTCTCGGGCTCCGGCCCTCGGACTGCAGCTCTTGGGCTCTCTGGGTCTGACTCTCACTACTCAGCATCTGGGTGTGCATTGGCCAGTGGATGGTGAGCAATTGTATCATATTGTATCATATGTTTTATTTTCTATTATTTTAATTATTTATTATTAGTAGTATTTGTATATATTGATTTAGATTTAATTAGAAAATAGTTCTTATCTCAATTTTACGAGCTTCCTTATTTCTTTTTTTCCTCTGATTCTTCCCCTCTACTGGAGGAGGGGAGGGGGGATTTGTGAGAGCGGCTTCATGGTATTTTGCTAGCCAGAGTTAAACCACAACAATGGGGAAGGCAAGCTCCTTCCTCATTGCCGGGTGCTGCCCTTGGGTTTGGCTTCTCAGGGACAGTGGTGAAAATGGGCAAAGGAAGGTAACTACAGCACCTTCTGTGGAAGAGCAAGATAGAGGTAGACAGAGATCTTCGGAAAGTGTTCACGTCAGAAAAATAGCTGGGGTTACTTAAATACAGCTAACTTAAAATGTATGGGTTTTTTCTTACATCACTAACCATTTGACATGCAAACTATTATTTGCTTTAGTGATCATTTTGGTAATGTAAGAAACAACTGAAATCTGTAGGTGACAAAAAATACCCATATTTGAAGGAAGAACAGACAAAGAGAGTCTTGAGAATCACAGCAAGGAGCATCTGCTGCAAGAGCCAAAAGATTATGGGAGCAATGGGACAAAACTAACATTGTCCTGAGACCGGGACATTAACAGGAGAATTCAAGGCAAAAAAGGGTAATAGAAGAAATGCTAATCAGATTATTTTTGTCTGTCTTGCCATGGGAGAGATGATATTTTATAAGGGTTTAGTCGGAAAAATTGGCTCCAACTGAAGTGTCAATAATAAAATAAATCAATAAAATCAATAAAAAGAAAAATAAAGAGCCAAATGATGTTTCTAAAAGCTCTCAAGAAACCCAACCCCAAAACTGTCTTTTTGCAGTGTAAAACTGACTACTCAGACCAACTGAAGAAGGTAGAAAATATTAAAAACCAACACTGCAAACAAAGTTCTGTGAATTCAAAGAGCCAACACATTTCAAATCTGCATTCTCTACTAGGAAAGATAACAAAGAGCAATATCCCTATGGATAAATACACCATATTGCACAACCAACACCGCTGTTTTGGAAGAAAACGTGTCTTGCACATCTAAATTCTTTGAAAAATATGATGAGCACATTGATGGAGGAGATCCAGTGAACACAACAGATTCGTACTCTCAGCTTTCAACAAAGCCATGTCCCGAAGACTCTTAAAGAAGCTAAATTGTCTTCAGGCAACAGGGAAGCGAGGAATTCTTGCAGATTAAGAAATTATTAATAGACTACAAGAGCAAGAATTAATAGCTAGATTTATAAGGCAGGCGTATTCCCAGCAAATTCCCAGTTGTGCAGATCTCTACTGTTCCAACATACACATGGCCTGGAAAAAAACATGGCATACACTGAGGCTGTGCCATTTGGCGAGATCTTGATTCAGGATACTAAAATATGGCATAAATACACAAGAGCAAGCTCTAAGTTACCTAACAAGCAGTACAAAAAGAGGAGAAAACCTAGAGCTACAGCAAGTAATTAGCTGTCAACCTGAGCTGATGTTTAAGCAGCAGAACCAGACCCTCACTGCCCCCCAAATAAACCCCAATGACGAGCAATGACTGGATGAAGAGCAGACACAAGCCAGAAGCCTGTTACAACCCTTGATGAATTCACAACACACCTGTATTTTGGATACGGAGCAATGATCTGGTAAGTCCATCAAGAAAGAGCATCAAGGTCTACAGAACAGAAGAAGTGAAGTCAGAAAGTGGTTCCTTCAGAGGATGAACTCAATAAATGTGGATTTTCCGGCTTGGAAAAGGGATCACTACAGTGGGGGATGATGCAGGATACATAAAGCCAAACAACAGGGCAGCAAGTTGATCATCTGGTGCTTATGGCAACAGGAGAAGGGAGGACCACCTTGGGTCTTGAGAGACAAAATGACACCGTTTCACAAACATGTGACATCCCAGCACCAGGCCAAACCTCCGGGAAAGGCTTCATGGAGAAGAATGAACTCAAGCAGGAAGAAATTCTTTCTGGAGAGGGTGGTGAGGTACTGAAACAGGCTGCTGAGAGAAACTGTGGATGCCCTATGTCTGGAAGTCTTCAAGGCCAGGCTGGATGAGACTTTGAGCAACCTGGTCTAGTGGAAGATGTCCCTGCCCATGGCAGAGGGGTTGGTACCAGATGGTCTTTAAGGTTCTTTCCAACCCAAACCATTCCGTCATTCTATAAACACTCAGTGCTGCATCCAGCGCTGGAACAACTGGGAAAATATCATACATATTTGCCTTGGTTTTATATTCCTCCCAAGGAAATCTGTACTGGAGACAGAACTGTCGCATGGATGAGCTGTTGGTCTGAACAAGGACACATGTTTTCAAGTTGTTATGCAAAATATTGAACAACTAGTCCTAGGAACACTAGAGAATTCCCCCAAATCTGGAAGTTTATCCATGACATATCTGTGTTGGGCTTTAATGGAATGAAATAGCCAAATCCAGAGTTCAGGAAAGGTTTCAATTAATTAATGATGGACAAAGGTTTGAGGCAAGAGGAAGGGAACACTGGATGAAACTTCCAGGAAAAGAAATTAAAACAGGTAAGTGGAATCCATCTCTGTGCAGCGAGGGTAAGTCATGCAAGCAGACAGATTCAGCATGTTCAAAGGACAACAGGTCCATAAATAGGTGCTTGAAGAACAGGGATGTCCCCTCTAACCTCACTAACATGACAGTCCCAGGGCAGTACGAAGGGCAGGAGCTGCAGAAATGGCCAGGATCGCATGTTGCCACTGAACGCTAAGCTAGACAGAGCACCCATCTGAAGCAGTAAGGTATTTCTTAGCTATTTATGCTAGTTTTTATTTCCTCAAACTGGTCTAAATGCACTTATTCTTAGAGAATAAAGCCATGCACACACTGGCTTCCCTGCTTGAGAGGGCAGGTCTCCACTGACACAAAGCATCAGTAAATTTGTGCCTGATGCAGAAGACAAAGATAACTGGGGAACAGGATTGTAAACCAAAACGCACCACAAAAGCTGTCACTTGTACTTCAGAGCTGTTTCCCTGCTCACAAGACTATTCATGTACCGAAGACATCGTGAAAGGCTGCAACCTTTTGATGGATCAATTCTAACTCTGTCAAAGAGTGTGTTTATTGTTCTAGTTAATCTCCTCAAAGTTTCTCAGTGTGTTTCTGCGCAGAACAATTCTGCACTTGAAAGCAAAGGGACAGAATGATGAAGTACAGCCTTTTCACATCCTTCTGGTGGGATTCAGATTGTAAATCTTAAGATTATCGAATAAACTTCTAGGAAACTATCTCAGCAAGTATAATTATATCTAGTAAAGCATCTAGTTTAGTAAAGCAACTAGTGTAAGCGATAGGCTGGAGCCTTCTAGGAGAGAATTCCAGCTGGACTTTTTACAGTTTAAATTCTAGTACAAACTCACGCTGTTCCTATGGAATAGTGGTTTCCGAAATAGCAGACTGGAAATTAGGTTTCTATGTTAAGAAGAGTGGAAAAACTTGCACCATCTCGGTATTCACAACTGATGATCTTTCCAAATTATGAGGAAGTGACGTCGTTGGCTAAAAGTCATATTCTTCTTACACTGTGTAACATTTCACTGCCCTCCTGTAACTGGAAGCTTAACGTTCTTGTAAAATACACAGCACAAGTATTATGTGACTGCTCTGGGAATAAAATTCCTGTGAAACCAGTGCCTTGAGGGGAAACGCACATACTGTTTCTCCTGGAAAAGCTGCATGTCACAGTGCATAATGCCATACAAACAACATGTTGTTAGAAGTGAAAGCAGCAAGCGGGATTAATACATGCATCAGATGGATCTGATAAGACGCGTACGGCTTCAGACCCTTGAAAATAAAAAGCCCAGACAGCATAAAATTAACCACTGCCATCCTATAGTCCCTCGGAAGGATTTTCTCCCGGGTGCCTTTCAGAGCTGTATGACCATCGGGGAATGCAGCTCATCTGCCCAAGACTGCTTGCTGCAGTCCATGACCCCACGTGGGGACAGCATGCTGCCTGGTCACCCTACCTGGAGAGTGGGAGGGAGGCCCATTGGCTCCTGGCTGGGCCAGATCAAACAGCTTTCTTGGGAAAATGAGGGAGAAGAGAGCATGTGACAGACTTCAGGAGAGGTTCACTGGGTTAGGAGGAGACTTGGACTTGCTTCGTGATCCAAGAAATACTTTTGCAGCCCTCAGTTCAGACATTGCCCAACTTGCTGAATATTTACAGTTGCTAGTTTAATACAGCGAATATTCACACTCCTCTGCAAGATTTTACATCCCTAAATGTTGTCCATAAGGCTTCTGTAGAACTGGTGTAAAGAGGGCTGAATTAAACTGGTCTCCATTAGCTTTCTTTTGAGGAAGAGAGTGATTTTCCCTACATGACATGCACAGAAGCAGTGATAAAGGAAGAACGCTCCATGGAATGGCAAGCTTGTACCCAGAAATGCTATCCCAAAATGAGATACGTTTTTCTCAGACAGTGACAAATTAAGAAGAGAGCATATTTAGTTTCTTCTTTGTTCAGAGCCCTTAAAAAATCTGATGCCCATGTGTTAATGTTTGAACCCACCCTCCATTCTTACTGCATTAGTCCTGCTTGCTGTCATTCAATAGGGAATCATGTGTGTAATCCGAAACGTGTATAAGTATGAAATGGCATTTTCCAAAATATTTAACTATCAAGAGATATGCACTTAATTCACAGAGTCACTTGGCAATATTGGAGGTGGCTCTACAAGGACGCTGCTGTTGCTGCTTCCCCCCCGTGCCACATGGAAACCCAGCTCAGAGCTCAAGGGGATGAATGTCATGATACAGAAGTATCACCTCACACAGCGCTGCTGGGGTTTAAATCACTAAAGACAATCAATTCAAACTTGAAAACCAGCAGGATCAGGCATTTAGCCAGTGCAATGTTTTCCATATAAACTCTGAAGCAAAGCGCTTTGCTGCAATTAGATTTAATTCATAAAAAGGAGTAGTAGTATTAAAATATGTGAGCAAAGGAGGTGAAGGGCAACTCTGAGGTACTTACTTAATTACATTAAATTCTTGCTATCTCTCTATACATGCTGAACTAAGAAGCTAGTCCTGCACACTGGGTTATACCATCAAATAATAACTCCCCATCTTGCTTTCAGCTTGTTGGCACAAGCAGAGAGAGGAGGGAAAGGGAGAACCTTGAGCGCCCGACCTCAACTCACCCGTGATACTGTCCGTCCCGTTGCCAGGGGGTGTGCAAGAAGACACGCTGTAATGATTTGTGCCACTGCGGTGGAAGGTGGACATCGGAGGAAGACTGGAATTAATGTCTGCTGAGGAGTGTGATGGGCAGCTCTGTGGCAAAAAGGATATAAAAACAAGGAAATATTTTAAATACTGAGACCGTGGAAGGCAGCAGGCTGCTCATATTGCTCCTGTCACAAGTGCTTTACTTCACTCAAGTGAGAAAAGCAGAATGCTGTCCTAACACTAAGCAGGGAGTATTTTTCTACCTTAACTTGACATCTTTTGGAGAAGACACAGCATACGGATATGGATAAATATCCACAGTGGACGGTTTGTGCTTGAGGATGGTACCATAGAGATGTAAGCAGAAAAAATAAAAAAGGAAAAGTTAGGTGATGTATCAAGCAAACCTTTCTGACAGGGCTAGCTATTAGCTGGAGGAGAAGCCTTCCAAGGGAAGTGGTAGAAACCCCATGACATCAAACCCAAGGTCTGACTAAAAGATGGGCACAGATGGTATTACAAACCATGCATTTTCCTTCCCATCACGGTGCCTCTGCACGCCAGATGATTGAAACCATGACAGATTGAGTTCTCCAAAGGAGCCTAGGACAAGCAAAGCATCTGGGAAGCACATGGGAGACTTTGGTAGTTATATGGCTGGATCAACGCCAACCTTCATTATGTGACACAACATCGTTGTGGTCAACTGGTTTTGCTGAATTTCCATCACTGGAAACCTGGTTTACATTAGCGATGTTTGTCACTGTTGAATAATCTTTTCTTAAGAAAGATCTGTGTGCAGACAGGTCCTAGAACATGCCTAGCTCTTCTCTCTATCAGTAGAGGAGAGGTCCCATGGAAGACTTCGAGGCATTGGAGGCTCTGATACAAAGCACACAGGTAGCTGGAGACACGTGGCAGTACCTGGCCCAGAATTGAGGCATTGGAGTGTTACAGCAGGATCATCTCCGTGCCCTCTCCTACCATAGGTGGTTCAGAGTAAGCTGGATGAAAACATCCTTCCCTTCTTTTATACTATTTAATTATTCTTACATGATTTCTTGTAATTAAGCACCAAGGAACTGAATATTGAAAATTATCTCAAAGAATGTAAACAACATAGCCCAAACGTATTTTTCTTATCCGTGGAAAAAACGACCATCACCTCTGAGGTCTGAATCACGTTTGCAGTCTGTGACTCATAAACCATTCCAGGACTTCAGCTCCAAACCTAACCAGCTGAAATGGCAGAGCTGAGCAGAATTTCTCAACGTGATGGAGAAAGGAGCAAACGACTGCTTAGGTCAATGGTCTGAACATGAGCAAGTCCATCTCCCCCACTAGAGATCATCTAGAGATCTCTAGATTGGTGGATGAGAAGCTGAACATGAGCCAGCAGTGTGCGCTGGCAGCCCAGAAAGCCAATCGTATCCTGGGCTGGATCCAGATAAGCATGGCCAGCAGGCTGAGGGAGGTGATTCTCCCCCTCTGCTCTGCTCTTGTAAGACCCCACCTGGAGTACTGTGTCCAGCTCTGGAGCCCTCAGCATAACAAGGATATTGACCAGTTGGAATGAGTCCAGAGGAGGGCCACGAAGATGAACAAAGGGCTGGAGCACCTCTCCTATAAAGAAAGGCTGAGAGAATAGGGTTTGTTCAGCCTGGAGAAGAGAAGGCTCCAAGGAGACCTTATACCAGCCTTCCAGTACTTGAAGGGGCCTACAAGACCAGAAGGCTTTTGAAAGTCTCCAGAGAAGGAGACTCCGCCACCTCTCTGGGCAGCCTGTTCCAGTGCTCTGTCACCCTCACAAGGAAGAAGTATTTCCTCATGTTCAGGTTGAACCTTCTGTTTTCCAGTTTATGGCCATTGCCCCTAGTTCTGTCACTGGACACCACTGAGAAGAGCCTGGCCCCATCCTCCTGACACCCACCCTTTAGATATCTATAAGCATTGATAAGATGATCCCCCCTCAGCCGCCTCTTCTCCAAGCTAAACAGACGCAGCTCTCTCAGCCTTTCCTCATATGGAAGGTGCTCCAGGCCCTTCATCATCTTAGTGGCCCTGCGCTGGACCCTCTCCAGTAGCTCCTTGTCCTTCTTGAACTGAGGAGCCCAGAACTGGACACGGTACTCCAGGTGGCAGATTAGAGGGGGAGGATAACTTCCCTCGACCTGCTGGCCACGCTCTTCTTAATGCATCCCAGGATGCCATTGGCCTTCTTGGCCGCGAGGGCACACTGCTGGCTCATGGTCATCCTGTTGTCCACCAGGACTCCAAGGTCCTTTTCCCCAGAGCTGCCCTCCAGCAAAACAGCCCCCAACCTGCACTGGAACATGGGGTTGTTCTTCCCCAGATGCAGTGCTGCACACTTGCCCTTACTGAATTGCATTAGATTTCTCCCTGCCCAGCTCTCCAGCCTGTCTAGGTCACGCTGGATGGCAGCACGGCCTTCTGGCATGGCAGCCACTCCTCCCACTTTGGGATCATCAGCAAACTTGCTGAGAGGACATTCTAGCCCTTCGTCCAGGTCATTGATGAATATATTGAATAGGGCTGGACCCAGCACTGACCCCTGGGGGACGCCACTAGCCACAGGTCTCCAACTAGACTCTGCCCCATTGACCGCAACTCTCTGAGCTGTTTCCTCCAGCCAGTTCCCAATCCACCTCACCACCCATTGGTCCAGTCCATACTTCCTAAGCTTGTCTATGAGGATGCCATGGGAGACTGTGTCAAAAGCTTTGCTGAAGTCAAGGTAGACCACATCCATGGCTTTCCCCTCGTCCATCCATCTAGTGATGCCATCATAAAAAGCTATCAGATTGGTCAAGCATGGCTTCCCCTTGTTGAATCCATGCTGACTACTCGTGATTAGCTTCCTTTCCTCAACATGCTTTGAGGTGGCACCAAGAACAAGTTGTTCCATCATCTTTCCAGGGATGGAGGTGAGGCTGACCAGTCTATAGTTGCCTGGGTCCTCCTTCTTGCCTTTTTTGAAGATTGGAGTAACACTGCCTTTCCTCCAGTCCTCAGGCACCTCTCCTGTACTCCAGGACTTTTCAAAGATTATGGAGAGTGGCCTAGCAATGATTTCCACCAGCTCCCTCGGCACTCGTGGGTGCATCCCATCAGGGCCCATGGATTTGTGGATGTTCAGTTTGCTTAATTGATCTCTAACCCAATCCTCTTCAACTGAGGCAAAACCTTCCTTTCTCATGACTTCCTCTATGGTTTTCAAGCTCGGGGACTCCTGAGGGCTGGTCTTAGCAGTAAAGACCGAGGCAAAGGTGGCATTCAGTAACTCTGCCTTCTCCATATGCTCGGTCACCAGGGCACCCGCTTCATTCAGCAGTGGGCCCACATTTCCTCTGGTCTTTTTAATATGAGCATCGTCAGCACTGAACACTTACAACTGGAACCAGTGGTCCTCACCATCTCTGAAAGTCAGGTTAAATACCTACATAGAAAAGAACAATATTTGGTGGGGTTTAGGTGGAATATCCTTACTCATTTTACAGTGCAGATATATTTTAATTCTCCATAAACCTCCTATGAGTTACAAACCCAAAAAATCCAGAATGGAGATAAATTTAATGCCGGCAACCTTGCCCCACGAAGGCACTCCACTCTCTTATCTCTTACCCCAAGCTGATACAATGACAAGCCACCAAATTCTGATGAGCGAGCACCAACTTAGATAAAAAACTAGATTAGATTGGGTTTTCCCAGTTCTTGCTCAATTTTTATTATATACGCTCGTCACTTCAGAGCAATGTTTAGTTCGCCCAGTGCCTTAATTATGCCTTCTATAAGGACAGGATTAAACAATTTTTGAGGCAATTTCTTATGCTTTTGACTTCCTATTAATTTTACATCACAGTGTGTTAACCTCACTAAATGAGAGACTTAAAGATTTGTTTTGATACTTAATATGCCATTTGCAAGAGTGAGTTTCATTCTTCTGATTCTTAAAAAGATGGTTCTGCAACAGATTCCTTCCTCTCTTAAAACCTGTACTCCTCATTAATCTACCTTTTTAAAGATCTTCAAGAATGAAAAGTAGAAGCACAGAATTTACATTATTTGTCATGTTAGGAAGGACAGGCAGGGGAGATGTGGAGGGGGTGTTGCTCTCTACCTCAGAGACCAGCTGGAATGTGTGGAACTCCACCTGGGGAGGGATGAGGAGCTGACCCAGGGTTTATGGGTCAGGATTAAAGGGAGGGCAGGAAAAGGGGACACTGTAGTAGGAGTGAGTTTGCTACAGGCCACCTGGCCAGGACAAGCGAGTGGATGAGGCCCTCTACAGGCAGATAGCAGCAGCCTCACAGTCACAAACCCTGGTCCTCATGGGGGACTTCCACCACCCCGATATCTGTTGGAGGGACAACACGGCAGGGCACAAGCAAGCCAGGAGGTTCCTGAAATGTATTGATGACAACTTCCTTCTCCACGTGATAGAGGAACTGACAAGGAGGGGTGCCATGCCGGATCTTGTTCTCACCAACAGGGAGGGGCTGGTGGGAAATGTGACGATTCAGGGCAGCCTTGGCTGCAGCAACCACGAGATGGTGGCATTTGACATCTTTATGGAGGCGAGGAGGTTGCGCAGCAAGCTTGCTACCCTGGACTTCAGGAGAGCAGACTTCAGCCTCTTCAGGCTGGGGACATCAAGGAAAACAAGAAGGGCTTCTATAGGTACATAGGGGATAAAAAGAAGATCAGGGAAAATGTGGGCCCTCTGCAGAAGGAAAAGGAAGAGCTGGTTTCCCAGGATATGGAGAAGGCTGAGGTACTCAATGCTTTTTTTGCCTCGGTCTTCACTGGTAAGGACGCAAGCCATTGCCCCCAAGTTGAGGAAGGCAAGGACAGGGACTTGGAGAATGGAGAGAAAACCATGGTTATAGGGGATCAGGTTCGGGAACACCTCAGGAACCTGAAGATGCACAAGTCCATGGGACCTGATGGAATACATCCGCGGGCCCTGAAAGAACTAGAGGATGATGTTGCAAAACCTCTATCCATCATGTTCGAGAAGTCGTGGCAATATCTGGTGAAATTCCCACTGACTGGAAAAGGGGAAACATAACCCCCATCTTTAAAAAGGGAAAAAAGGAGGACACGGGAAACGACAGGCCAGTCAGTCTCACCTCTGTGCCTGGCAAGATCATGGAGCAGTTCCTCCTGGAAATCATGCTAAGGCACATGGAGAATGAGGAGGTGATTGGTGACAGCCAACATGGTTTCACCAAGGGCAGATCATGCCTGACAAAGATGGTGGCCTTCTATGATGGGGTCACAACCTTGGGAGATAAAGGAAGGGCAACTGATGTCACCTGGACTTGTGCAAAGCCTTCGATCCCGTCCTGCACGACATCCTTGTCTCTAAACTGGAGAGACATGGATTTGACAGATGGACCGCTCAATGGATAAGGAACTGGCTGGATGGTCACACTCAGACAGTGGTGGTCCAACGGCTCAATGTCTGAGTGGAGACAAGTGATGACTGCCGTTCCTCAGGGGTCGGTTTTGGGTCCGGTCCTGTTCATCTTCATCAGTGACATGGACAATGCATGCAAATCAACATGTTGGTAAAGAAGAAAAGTGATGCATTTACCTGGTTATAGGGCAGTTTTATTTGGTTTTAAACAAAAACTGGGGGGTTTAGTGCATTTAAAAAACTAGCTTGGAGAATGAGTATTCCCAATAGCACTGTCTCTATTTTCAGATAACTCATCCCGTCTTCCTTTTCTATACCCTGTGAAATCTCTCTGTAAGAGAAATCCATATAACAACCAAAAGCCCAAGACTTCTTCAGCCTTTCTTCTCTCCCCTGCATTGTGGATTAGTTTATTCCCACCAGGCTTTGCACTGACGCTTTTGGGCAAGGGGATCAGGCTCCACCAAGGAATGGAGCAGGTATTTTTACAGCTCAGCATCAAAACAGTACTGTGACCAGTACTGTTTAATATTTTTGGCAGCAACATGGATGGTGGGAACGAGTGCACCCTCAGCAAGTTTGCCAATGACACCAAGCTGTGTGGTGTGGTCGACATACTGGAGGGAAGGGATGCCATCCAGAGGGACCTGGACAGGCTGGAGAGATGGGCCTGTGCCAACCTCATGAAGACCAACAAGGTCAAGTGCAAGGTCCTGCACATGGGTCGGGGCAATCCCAAACACAAGTACAGGCTGGGTGGAGAATGGATCAAGAGCAGCCCTGAGGAGAAGGACATGGGGGTACTGCTGGATGAAAAGCTGGACATGAGCCAGCAGTGTGTGCTGGCAGCCCAGAAAGCCAACCATATCCTGGGCTGTATCCAGAGATGCATGGCCAGCAGGTCAAGGGAGGTGATTCTCTCCCTCTACTCTGCTCTCGTGAGACCCCACCTGGAGTACTGCGTCCAGCTCTGGGGCCTCCAACATAAGTAAAATATCGACCGGTTGGAGCGAGTCCAGAGGAGGGCCACAAAGATGAACAGAGAGCTGGAGCACTGCTCCTATGAAGAAAGGCTGAGAAAATTGGGCTTGTTCAGCCTGGAGAAGAGAAGGCTCTGGGGAGACCTTATAGAAGCCTTCCAGTACCTGAAGGGAGCCTACAAGGAAGCTGGGGGGGACTTTTTATAAGGGCCTGTAGTGACAGGACAAGGGGTAATGGCTTTAAATTGAAAGTGGGGAGATTTAGTTTAGATATCAGGAAGAAGTTCTTCATGGAGAGGATGGTGAAACACTGGGACAGGCTGCCCAGAGAAGTTGTGGATGCCCCATCCCTGGCTGTCTTCAAGGCCAGGCTGGATGAGGCTTTGAGCAACCTGGTCTAGTGGAGGGTGTCCCTGCCCATGGCAGGGGTGTTGGAACTAGATGATCTTTAAGGTCCCTTCCAACCCAAACCATTCTATGATTCTATGTTTCACACATTTTGAGAATGACGACTTCACTCGAGCTGTTCAGTTCTTTACAGCTTACTTCAAAACCAAACCACTGAATTGATGGGACGCAGCGGTATTTCTCCATAATCGATTCAGCTGTGGTATTGGAAGAATATTCCCTAAGATGTACTCAGATTTAACTCCAGCTTTATCCTATTCCAATACAATAGATGGAATTGGTCCCAGCAACTTCCTCCTGTTAGGGATAGGGACGTACTGGAGAAAATAAAAACCCTCCTGTTTTTAAAGCAGAAAATCAATGGTAGATAATTATCTATAAACTCAGAACAGCAAAGGACACTGACTGCCATAAACACCCGAAAGCTCCGGTGTGGGCGGCTCATTGGCACGCTGGCGGCCACAAAAGGAGCAGAGGGTACAAACGTGGGCTCAACCCTCTAGGCCTGAAGGAACGATCTGCGTGACAGGGCTTTTCTCCTCTTTTTGCTTCCTAGTTGGATTAGGAGAGGCTGCACTATGTACAGAGGAGTGATCTTCAGCAGCAATGGGTACAGCACCGGAGGCAGCACCTAATCACCATCCTTCCAAAGGCAGAGGCAGCCATGTCCACTTCCGGGACTTCCTGCTGCCACCCTTCCACTTAAAACGTTCCTTCTCCCAGCACAGCCCCCATAAAGCCTCCGTTTGAGATTCCTCCAACTCGTTTTTACAGAGTTGGCAACACAGGATGGTGTGTGGAGAAGCCATGCCATGAGTGGGTCGGCGCAACGTGCCTGCCGCTGTCCCGGTGCAAGCCGGACCTCCCTTCCGCGCCCTCTCTGTGCCTGTGCCTTACCAAGTGGTCATGCAGATGCAGGCTGCAGTAGCTGCTGGACTGAACAATGTGAGAAGAGTTGCCCAGCATGCCCCCATAGCCAGGCTGGTTCATCCCGCTGGAGGAGCTCCATGGGTCATTGCTGTGGTGGCCATCTGTAAGAGAGGAGGGAAACAGCGCTGACCAATGGCGCCCGACCCTGCCGGAGCAACACCTTTGGACTTCTGCAAACTCCATCCCAAAGACCCTGACCTGGCTCTGGGACTTTAGTGTAAAGCCACATACTTTGGTAAAAATGAAGGTGAATACTTGCGTCATCCCGCAATGCTTCGTGACACTCGCATCCCTTAGTGTGAGCGCTTCCTGCTGCTTTATTCCTGCTCTGGTACCATAAACTCAAGTACATGAACTCCATTATAAAGAATTTAACTGGAGAGAAAAATCTGGAAGTGGAAATGAAATACATGAAAGCCTACAGAATGAGGATGGGCCAACGAGATTTGGAGAAGCCTCCAGTTGGGAAATGACAATTCCTGAATTTTGAGTGTTTCCACATCCAGGAAGTTTTCCAAGTTGTTTTGTTCTTGGTTTTTTGTTTGTTTAAAAAGAGGGATGGATGCTCCTTTTAGGGATTTCACAGCTGGCACCTCCTAAGCACAGCATTCTTCCTTCAGGCCAGTTCATTGCCAAGGCATGCTACACACTGAAAAATAAAAAAGGGCTCCCCAAATTTTATCAAATAAAATATCTGGTGGCATATTTTGCATTAAACGTGCTGAAAGGGAATTATAATAATACAGTAAAATGTATTTTGTTTTGGAAGAATATCAAGGTGTTAACAAAAACAGAAAAGAAAAAAGGTTAACTTTTCCATGACCATCAGCAGACCAGAAAAACAGGTATGTGGGCTGGAAAAGTTGTCAGCTTTTTCAAACTACAGGAGCCTAATAAAACATTATGATGTCTCACCTACAGCTCTGTCCTATTTATACACTTCAAACACCCCGGCAGCAGCAGCATTTCTAGCATCACCTTCCCATGGCTGTTTGAACAGTCATTTAACTCAGATTTATGTCTTCAACAGGAATCTGCCAGAAGATAACATTTAAAACCACAGAATGGCTAAGCACTACAAAGGGTAAATATTTGATATCATTAGAACCCTATTAATCCCTGGCTTTATAACTCCACAGGAGTTTCATAGCAGGTTGCTCTTCAGGCGGTATTTTTTCATGTTTTCAGCCAAGAGCACCATTTTCTTTTCCATACTTCCCACCACTGCTCAGGAAACGGTCCAGATGCAGATCCCCCCACTGCAGGAGGTGACCAAGGAGGGTCAGAACTTTCACAGATGTCCTCTACCCTCCCACAAGCCAGTGGAGCCAGTGGAGGACCAGAACCCCTCCTTGCAATGCTTGAGCTCAGCACCCGGGGCAGGAGGGTCCAGACACAAATGTCCTTGAATGGAGAGCTGGAGATGTGGCAAAGCTCTGTGGGAGAGGGCCCGGTCACCCCAAGACAGGGAGCTGAGCCATCCCCCGGGATGCTGAGCAGCACCCGTGACGTGGTGGTGGGGACACAAAAGTGGTTTTAGCTTTTTTCCTAAGGGTGGGAAATGGAAAATGTATCTATATGTGTATAGAATAAAATCCAAGCCCTGCAAATACTTTAGCCTGCTGAATTCAACGAATTTATTCACTCTTTACTTAGCCTAAAGCAGAGTATATGTAGAAGTGTTTAAAAGCTAATTATTTTACCCTAAATGTGGCAAAAGATGAGTATCATAATTACGTGTGGACCTTTCCAAACTCCAGGAATCTTATTTACTAAGTACTATCAAATTTCATTGTACAGACAAGACAAAATCTTTCACCTTAACATAAACCAATGCACAAAGTACGTGCACAAATTTGCGCGAATTTAGCATATGCATAATATATGTGCACAGGCTGGAAAAAAACACTTTAAGAACCTCAGGCGATAAGAGGTTGGCAAGTTATTTATCATGTTGCTTCACTGCAGGATCAAACCAAGATATTCAAAGGCATAATGGTCAAATGAAGACGCACAGGTCTTCATTTTAATGGTAATGTTACAGACCGCAAGATAATATTCCACCATGTCTCCACCACACAGAAACCAAACTACAAACATAGAAAATAGATGTAAAATAGTTTTCCTTTTGAAAGCAGCACCTTACCTTGCATGAAGAAGGAGCTAGGAAAAGTGCTGGCTGCTGGTTTTGAGGACAGATAACCTGGCGAATCCCTATTGTAGTCAGCAGTGCTTGCTGATGGTGCATAAACCTAAGGAAAATAAAGACTAATTTAGTATGGCTTTAGCTGGAAGCAGGAAAGAAATAACGAGTTTTTACCTTGCTCGGTATAAATCAGTTTACAACACCACAAAATTCTTCTCTCAGAATACAAAAACCTCAGTGTATGTGTGACATGAAAATAAATTTTAAGCTTCAAAAAGCAACTCCAGCTTGATGTTTTCCAGCTTTTAAACAAGGATATTTGCAAGGTATTTGTCAAACTATGCATTTCTGTAAATAAAATGAACAAACAGATGTACATATGTTCTTCCTAGAGCATTACGGAACTTAAAATAAACAGGAACTTGAAACAATGCTGATTTTCTTGTACGAAAGCCTACATACTTTACCCCCTGAAAGCACCGCAAGGAATTAAAAAACTTTTAATTCCCAAACTGAAAAAAAAACCCAAACAAACCAAAAAAAGGAATTTAGAAAAACCAGCATTATCAAGAACGTTGAAAATGACAACCATATCTTGGGATATTATATTCCCATGGATCAAGCTCTTCCCAGAGCGGCTTGAAAGGACTATTAAAAACCTATATCTACACAAGATCACCAACGCGGCATGTATACATGTTAGGGGGAAAAAACCCTCCTCCTTTCTTCAGACTTGGCGTATTTGCCTGTGCAATAAACTCCGTATGTGTGCCAAAAAGGGCTCATTTACTCACAGTTGTTTATTAATGCACCTGAGCTTTCCGTAATCTGCCTTTTAGAAAAGATTTCTTGTTTTCTTGCTCAACCACGACAGGATTTGAAACCAAACCGAACCAAAAATCTGCCCCTCCCCAATCAATCTGGGCTGATAAGCATCATTTATTATTAAGAGTTTATTCCCTCTGCCTCTCCGCTCTCTCTATTCCTCTGCGCTTTGTTTCCATGCTAGAGGTGCCTCTCTCCAGATGGTCAGGAAGACCAAAGTGCTGTCATCATCTCCTTGATGAAAATGGATACCTTCCTGCCTCCATTTTGAAGCAGGCAGCAGATCCCAAAATTGACACACCTGCTCCACCGTTTGCAAGTCACAGTCAAAGGAAAAAGAGAAATCCACCAGCAAAACACGGCCACCAGCTGGGAAGAGCACCTGGTTCTCCTCCATCGGCATCCCCCTGGCTGGGACAAAGGTCTCATTAAAAGGGAAAACCCACCCAAACACCAAAAATCAGGGAGTAAAAGAATGAGGGATGTGGGATGCTGAATCCAACTGAGCCCCAATGAGAAGTGGGGCTTATGGGATGGGCCTGGGTAGCTCAGCATCATGTTCCCAGGCAGCACAGCAGCTCCCAGGGTGTCGTGAGCCTAAATGTCGGACAGGATCCAGAGCAGGGCAGTGTCCGGGATGAGCCTGACATCAAAAATCAAATCAAAAGTCTTGGTTTTTTAGTACTGCGCCTTACATCTCAGCAAGGTGGGTTTGGGGTGCTCAGTGCTGGGCCCTTGGGAGAAACAGCTCACTGCCTGCAGCACTGTGGCAGCCAGGAGCAAACCCCAGGATATCCTGAAGACTATTTGGATGGATAAAATGAGACAAGGCAATTCTGCACCCAACTGGCCAAAGCCCCTCCCAGCAAAGCCAACAGCCTGTGCTATGGTGTGGGAGACACCAGCTGGGATACCATCACTGCCATTAGCACAGGAGGGAACTTTCTACTCATGTGCCTGCATTTAACTGGATTGAAGGTACAAATCAGAGAATCATTAAACGGTTTGGGTTGGAAGGGACCTTAAAGACCATCTAGTTCCACCCCCCTGCCATGGGCAGGGACACCTTCCACTAGACTAGGTTGCTCAAAGCCTCATCCAGCCTGGCCTTGAACACTTCCAGGGATGGGGCATCCACTGCTTCTTTGAGAAACTTGTCCCAGTGCCTCATCACCCTCTCTGGGAGGAATGCACAACAAGGAATAGCCAAACCCTGCTGCCTGCCTGCCCTGCACCATGCCATGCTGTGATTTTGGAGCAGGGCTGCCACGTGCTCTCACTGGACACCACCGTCCCAGGTTCTGCCCCATGACAGTGAGGGACTGGGGGGTCCCGTCGTCCCAGGATTGGTCCCTGCACCCATCAGTCAGGGCAGGGACCAGCTGTGTCACCAAAGTGTCACCTCTAATAGTAGGGACCTTTAGCATCACTGCTCCCGCACTGGCTTCAAAAACAACTTCTGCAGCTATGAGAGAACAACAGAAATTGCAGATATCTCCAGAAGAGATGTCGGAACGCCAGATTTAATGCTGAAAGATTCAAGATAGGCAGGCAGGCAAATAAAATCCAGGCTGCTCAAACATACCCAGTGCTCAGAGAGGAAAGGAGCACACGGACTGGAAAGCAGCAAGGACATTGGGGGCAGCGTGCTGATGGCAGAGGTGGAACAGGTGCCTTTACAGACCAGCTGCACTGCACCATGGCTTTTAATGCTCAGTAATTTCTTTATTCTGTTATGTCATGATATATCGAATGGCTCAGGGCCTTTCACGTGCTGCCTGGCACAGGGTTTTCTCTCTGGGCTGCACCCATGGAGCAAGGAGGGACTTCTGGGAAGGGCAGGTCCCCTGGGAAGGGTGGGTTTGCCACCCCTCTAGCACCACCCAGCACTGCCCTGGCTGGACACGGAATGCTCGTGTCACCATCTTGTGAGATCCTCTACCCAATGGTGACCACATCTTGCTCTTGTGGAAGTAGATCCCCGTTGTCCCCTACTTGTTGCAGAGCTGCTTGCAGTTTGATGGGGATTTAAAGGAAGAAACTAGTTCAAACAAGGTGTTTTTCACTTGTACAGTGGAAAGGTCAGATGCAGTTATGGCTCTCTTCCCTTGAAGCCATTTGACAGGTATCCCACAGAGGGTCCTGATTGCTGGCGAGGTTTCCCAAGGGATAGGTGAAGACCTAGCAGATGACCTTATCGGTGAGGCAACAATTCCAGTGCATCCCAACTACCGCGTGGCAATTGGGGAAAATAAGAAAGGGCCCTGGGCTGAAAGGAGATGAAGAAAACCCCTCCTGTGTCCCCCGTGATCACTCCGGCTATTTCAGTAGTGACCGGCACCTCTCCCTTCCCTGCCCCAGGGCAGGGACAGAGCCTTCCCATCCCCCTCTCCCCACAGTGCAGCCCTCCTGCTCACGATATACCTTCAGCTCAACCTAACTCTAGGCTTTTCCTATATTCCTGCAGCTATTCAGCCTAGCTGCTTGCAGATTATAGCTCAACCAAAATTTCGCTGATGGAAATTTGACATTGCACCTCAGCTTTCTGCAGTACCCGCAGAGCAGGAGTTATAAAGGTCTAACAGCTCCCCGTATGCACTGCAAGGAAAATGAATATGGATTTTGCACCTCATGCTGATTTATTCCCTAATTTATGAGTTTGCTTCGCTTCCTTGCTTGTTGTTGTCAAACTGAACCACAGAGCTGTGGGGTCAGAGTCTCCAAGGTGGGTGCCTGGGCTCCAACTGCTCCCAGGCCATGCCAACGGGGCTCCAAAGGAACACACTTCCGAAATAACCCAAACCAGTACAGCTGACATTTTAATGAATTTAGGGAAACCTGTGGGGGTGGGTGAATCTGTAGCTGTAATATACCCTCCCCGTTAGCAACAGAAGATGCGCCAGGACAAGGCGGCAGCTCGATCTGGGTGAAACGCCAGGATTTCCCTTTCTTAGCAGTTGTATAAGGATGTTGAAGGAAGGTGTCAGAGCCCGGGCTCTCCTGGGATGGCCGGAGGTTGGGAAGGGAAGGGAAGGAAAGAAAAGCATTGGGAGGGTGGACAGAGGCTGGCGGTCATAAAACAATGGGGGAAAAATAGCCAAACCAAATGCCAGCTTAGAAAGCATCATGTAACTGGGTGTAACTCTTCCTCGCTAAAGACATACTTGATTTATTCTTCTATTGGTTTTGCAGCTGAATTTTCACCCAGTGAAAATCACCAGGCTGAAGCAAATTAACTCATTTTGCTGTGACAGGCTCATTCATGGGAAGAATTTGAGGAGATATAAGATAGTTTTTTAAAAGTATCATGTATTTCCTGAAAAAGTGTCACTCTTCCAACATAAATATTCATTATTTTCCCATTTTTATCGTAGTGGGATTTCTCATGTTATCACAACATAAATTAAGACCACACGTGGCAATTCCTCTCATGTTAAAATGCGTAGAAGTCTCCAGATTTGTTTCACTCTGATGTATTTTGGACAGGCAATAAAGAGAGCATAGGAGGTGATTAACTGAACAATATTCTGACTGGCCCTGTCTTTTTTATTGCTCTTCCACAATGCAGTGTTTAAAAAAACAAGAAATTATTGTTTAATCACATTAATAATCTGTCCAAAAATGCCAGATAGTTTTACAAAGATGGAATCATGCCGATAACCCCATCTAAACAGCGACGTAATTTATCGCAAGGAAGCGTTGATAAAGAAAACAATCCGATAACTTGCTCCAGAATAACGAAAGTAAAAGAGGTTAAATTTATGGCACTGGTAAAAATAGTAATATGCCGTCTCCAAAAAGGTGAAAGAGAGTAAACCACAGATGTGTAGAAGTGACTTTCTGATTTGACAGAAAATATAGATTTAAAGATGTTAATATTCTTAAAAGAGAGCCTGAATTTAGAAAAATCACTCTGACTCATGCTGGGAGGTTTGAAGAGATGACGAATAATGATCTGGGAAAAAGATGCCATACTGTAATATGCCATGATGGAAAAATTATCACATTGTTGCCATTTTTGGGAGCCTGCCTGAAAATTCCAAACACCTTCTCTTCAATTCTTCCAGAAAGCATCCTGGGAACACGTTTTCAGCATCTTTCATTTTTCTGTATTGAAGGGACTCGGTTCGCAAAGCTGCCAACAGGGCAAGTGCTGCCACAATGCCTCTGGCTGAGCTGAGCATCCCTGGATGAACCGTGCGCTTGATCTCTGCCCACAGCACTATCCTCAAGTCTTGGGGATCCGGAGTCTATCAAATAAAGGATAAACAACCTTGGAAACTGCAGCTGCCCATCGCAGACATCACCACCAACCTCGCCTTGTTGGTACCAATTGGCTTGGGGTAACTGGACTGAACACGTGCCAGCCAAGGACCCAACACTTCCGTTTGTGCTCTCTGATATTAACAACCTTCATGTTTCGTGCTCCTATGACTGGGGCTGCCCACAGCCGCCTGCCACGGAGCTGCTGGGTGTCCAGGAACGCTCTGTCTGCACTGGGCTGAACCCTGGTAGATGGGTGTGTTTGGAGGGTGGCACTGCCCTGGGTGGCAGCAGGGTCCCCAGCCAGAGCCTGCATAGGAAAATGACCTCACCAGCAACACTAAAAACTTTAAATATTAAAAAAAAGTAAAAAATAATCACTATTCCCTCTGTTACAACCTCTTGAGGAACATTCGATTGCTTCCCTCACTTCTTGCAGCTCTACCGTCAGACCAGCGACTGCTCTACCAGATTAGGGCTGAATTTCCCCACCTGTTAATTAAAAAATACAAAAAATAAACCCCACTCTGTACTTTAATATAGGTGAGGAGCAGACCCCCCCTTTCTGTGGGATGATCTATAACAGGTTTCCAGCAGAAGGGCACTATTTCAAACAGCAGGTCCTTTAATTTCAGCCACATGTTCCTGCGGGTGAGTGGAGAGGGGGGGAGAGGAAGAGGAGCGGGTCATGGGGGCTGATGAAAAGAGCAGCCCCCGACAGTGAAACACATTATCAGGCCGGTCTGGAAGGGGCCAGGAGGAAAGCCCACCCATCTCACCCCTGCGTTTATTCTATCAATCTGCAATTGCAAGGATTAAAACCAGATGTCGACTCTTCCAGATCTTTCTCCCAGGACAAATATGTGAAAGGCCTTGGGCCTGGCGTTGCCATCAAATGGTAATTGAGACCATATGAGCCCCGGCATAGAGAAAGCACATACAAACCAACCCCCACCGCCGCCCCGGGTCCCAGGAGAGGTATGAAATTGCAGGTCCCGCTGAGCCGTTAAGTTCACCGTGCAGTGTGAAAAACAAGTGTACGTAGCCAGGGTAACCACCCATACAGTATGGGCTGTGGGGCAAGGGGCTCCAGGGGTTTGTGTCAAAGGTTGGTTAGCACTGCAGAAAGCCAGGGCAGGTGCAAGATTAGTCACACATCCCCCCCTCCTTCATCGCCATCACATCGTGCACCCCACGTCCTTTAATTGAGGCTCGTTGACTATAACCTCACACCTCTGGGGATGGATCTGCACTGGGGATGTTGGCATGGATGTGGTCCCTGCGCGGAACCAGCCCAGAACACATTAATCATAGAATCATAGACTGGTTTGGGTTGGAAGGGGCCTTCATCATCATCTAGTTCCAATCCCCCTGCCATGGGCAGGGACACCTTCCACTAGAAGATGTCCCACCAGGCCCCGGGGCTCCTCTCTTACCCAAACACCATCAAGCAGGAACTCTCAAAGCCTGACGTTGACTCAAAAGCCGCTACAAAGTGCCAACTTTACAAACCACAGATTGTTTTATGATGAAACATTGAAAAATCCAGAGCAAACCACCTCTTTGCTGCGCGCTGGTTGTTTCGCTCCTACCAGGAATTGCTGCGGGCATAAAGAGCTGCCCTATGCTCAAGCATCCCCTAAACATTAGCTGCCTAATTTGTTTGGGGTTTTTTTTCCCTTATCCCACCCCATATCATCCTCTAAGTCTGCAGATCCTGTTCGGTTAAAATATCTTCCAGATGGGACTGCTGAAGACTGCATCTTGTGAAGGCCCAAAGTTAAAAAGGGGTCAACGGAATTAGAGGAATAAAATAATAAAAAAAAAATATTGTCACCCCTGTGCAGTAATACGCGCTCTAAAAAGGCAACAATAACATAAAAAGACCCCAAAATGTTCTATTTAGACTCGGGATTCTCTCTCCCATATCATTCAGCTGTCCCGGATCATTACCAAACAGCACGAGAGACAATGCCACCCCAACCCCACCCCCTCCATCAGCCATGTCATGACCCACAGGTGAATTCTGCTCTGTTGTGACATAATTTTTATGGGATCATGGATAACCAGGAGGACAAGCTCACCAAATGGTCCTCAACTGTTTCCAACAGACATTAGGGAAAGAAAAGGAAGAGTGAGAGAAGGAGGACACCAAAGAGTGGGTAAGGAGAGATCAGGAGATGGCTGCCTATGGCAAGAGGAAGCCCCAGGGATGCAGAAAAGTGGAAAGCGAAGAAGAAAGAGGAGAGAAAAAAAGAGGGAAATTTAGTAGCAATGGGCATAGCAGAAAGACCTCAAAGTTTTTAAGAGTGTATTACAGAAGGGACAAAGCAAAGGGCACCACCAGGGTACAATCAGCCAAGATGGACAGAACCGAAGACCAGCATCAGACACAAAACCTCCAGCACAGCCGAGTGACTCGCAGCTGGGCATGGCTTTGCCACCTGGGGCTTTTCGTCTCTGTTTTATTTTAGACATCAGGTCACAGAGACAGGACCTTTGACATGCCCTGACATCACTCTAGGCTTGAGGACGGCTCCAGTCGTGCGTGTCTGAGACACGAGCCTGCCCATCACCAGCAATGTTGGCATGCAGAGAATGCACGGGTGAAGGAATGAGAACACATGCCAGCACAGGAAATTCAACAGAGGTTGTGAAAAAACAAGAAAATTATAGATTTTGGAGACACTCCATGAAAGTCGATTAGTGACTCGGGCAGAGGGTAAGAGTTGGCTAACTTTGATTTAGGTAAACCAACACGTCACAGCGAGCACCAACTATCATAGAATCATGGGTGAGGTATGTATGTCGCCATGAGACCTCTGAGGGGATGTCCTCGTCACTGAGTTGGGGTAAAATGCCACTGCTGGAAAAAAATCATAGAATCATAGAATGGTTAGGGTTGGAAGAGACCTTAAAGATCGTCTAGTTCCAGCTCCCCTGCCATGAGCAGGGACACCTTCCACTACACTAGGTTGCTCCAAGCCTCATCCAGCCTGGCCTTGAAGACATCCAGGGATGGGACACCCACAACTTCTCCGGGCAACCTGTTCCAGTGCTTCACCACCCTCTCCATTAAGAACTTCTTCCTGATATCTAATCTAAATCTCCCTGCTTTCAGATTAAACCCATTACCCCTTGTCCTGTCACTACAGGCCTTTGTAAAAAGAACACCCCCAGCTTCATTGTAGGCACCCTTCAGGTACTAGAAGGCTGCAATAAGGTCTCCTTGGGAGCCTTCTCTTCTCCAGGCTGAACAAGCCCAATTCTCTCAACATTTCTTCATAGGAGAGGTGCTCCAGCCCTTTGTTCATCTTCGTGGCCCTCTTCTGGACTCACTCCAACTGGTCAATATCCTTCTTATGTTGAGGGCTCCAGAGCTGGACACAGTACTCCAGGTGGGGTCTTACAAGAGCAGAGCAGAGGGGGAGAATCCCCTCCCTCGATCTGCTGGCCACGCTTCTCCTGATACAGCCCAGGACACGATTGGCTTTCTGGGCTGCCAGCGCACACTGCTGGCTCATGTCCAGCTTCTCATCCACCAGTACCACCAAGTCCTTCTCCTCAGGCCTGCTCTCGATCCATTCTCCACACAGCCTGTACTTGAAGTTGGGATTGCCCCGACCCATGTGCAGGACCTGGCACTTGACCTTGTTGGTCTTCATGAGGTTGGCACAGGTCCACCTCTCCAGCCTGTCCAGGTCCCTCTGGATGGCATCCCTTCCTTCCAGCATGTCGACCACACCACACAGCTTGGTGTCGTCAGCAAACTTGCTGAGGGTGCACTCGATGCCATCGTCCATTTCACTGACAAAGATGTTAAACAGCACTGGTCCCAACATCGACCCCTGAGGAATGCTGTTCGTCACTGGTCTCCACTCAGACATTGACCCATTGACCATGTGCTGGGTTCAGTCAGGAAAGGGCTAACTCCCTTTACTCTGGTTGCCAGGGAACTGTGTTGCTGGACACTAAGTGAAAACATTGATAAGGCCCCAGCTGGTGCTGGGGATGGCCTGTACTGAACTCAAGGTCTTTTGTCCGCTTCGGATACTGTAGCTGACCCAGACTAACCAGGGAAGTATTTCATTCCATAGTACGTCACGTTCCGGTCTCTTGGGGCAGGGAAGGGGGTCCAGCAGCCATTACTCTTCCCTTCTCTCTCCCTTACTCCCTTGCTCATTTATTCCCGGGCACTTGCTAACCCTCCTGTGTTAGCTGCTTTGCCAACTCCTGTGCTGGCTCATTCATGTGGGAGATGGTGGGTTGTTTTGAGTTTTCTGGTCATGTTATCAGTGATAAGGTTTGCTCGGAATCTGCTGCGTTATCTCCCGGGCTCTGGCCTTCGGGCCGCGGCTCTCGGGCTGCGATCGCTCTCGGGCTGTGGTTCTCGGGCTCTCTGGGTCTGATTTTCATCACTCAACATCTGGGTGTGCATTGGTCAGTGGATGGTGGGAAAATGTATTATATTGTATCATATTGTATATATTGTACTATATGTTTCATTTTCTACTATTTTAATTATTTATTATTAGTAGTATGTGTATATATTGATTTAGATTTAATTAGTAAATAGTTCTTGTCTCAATTTTATGAGCTTCCTTATTTCTTTTTCCTCCTATTCTTCCCCTCTGTTGGAGGAGGCGAGGGGGATTTGTGAGAGTGGCTTCATGGTATTTTGCTAGCCGGAGTTAAACCATGACAGACCACAACTCTCTGAGTATAACCATCCAGCCAGTTCTTTATCCATCGAGCAGTCCATCTGTCAAATCCATGCCTCTCCAGTTTAGAGACAAGGATGTCGTGCAGGACGGGATCAAAGGCTTTGCACAATTCCAGGTAGATGACACCGGTTGCCCGTCCTTTATCCACCAAGGTCATGACCCCATTATAAAAGGCCACCATCTTTGTCAGGCATGATCTGCCCATGGTGAAACCATGCTGGCTGTCACCAATCACCTCCTCATTCTCCATGTGCCTTAGCATGATTTCCAGGAGGAACTGCTCCATGATCTTGCCAGGCACAGAGGTGAGACTGACTGGCCTGTAGTTTCCCGTGTCCTCCTTTTTTCCCTCTTTAAAGATGGGGGTTATGTTTCCCCTTTTCCAGTCAGTGGGAACTTCACCAGACTGCCACGACTTTTCGAATATGATGGATAGAGATTTCTCAACCCCATTCGCCAGTTCTTTCAGGAGCTGCAGATGTAATTCATCAGGTTCCATGGACTTGTGCATCTTCAGGTTCCTCAGGTGTTCCCAAACCTGATCCTCTCTGACCATGAGCAGCTCTCCATTTTCCCAGTCCCTGTCCTTGCCTTCCGTGACCCGTGGGGTATGGCTTGCGTCCTTGCCAGTGAAGACCGAGGCAAAAAAAGCATTGAGCACATCATCCTTCTCGATGTCCTGGGAAACCAGCTCTTCCCTTTCCTTCTGCAGAGGGCTCACATTTTCCCTGTTCTTCTTTTTATCCCCAATGTACCTATAGAAGCCCTTCTTGTTGGCCTTGATATCCCTGGCCAGGTTTAATTCTGTCAGGGCTTTGGCTTTCCTAACCTGATCCCTGACTTCTTGGACAACTTCCCTGTACTCCTCCCAGGCGCCCTGTCCCTATTTTATTGAAATAAAAGTGCCAATGAAAAGAACAAAGGTGCCACTTGGCTGAGTTCCAGGGGCAGTTTCCATATGGGAATTTTAATTCACATTTGGCATCAGAGAAATGCTTAAAAACATGCTATTTTTTTTAGGAAAGGAGTTCCCAGAATAGACAGAGAAAAGGAAAAGGACCATTTCATGTGTTTTCCTTCTTTCAGGATCTGCTTTCTAACTTCTTTTTCTCCATTGCATTTACCGAGAAACGTTTTGGGTTTGTTTGAATTTTCTATACTCTGTTTATAAATACATGCAGAGACAGCAAATGCATCAGAAAACTGCCTGTATTTTCCTCCCCAATCTCTCCGCAAGAAGGGAGCCTTAATTTTGCAAACTTCCAGTGTTTGTTGTCATTCTCTACCTAGCATGGTGTGATCAAATTATTTAAAGCATATACAGTCATTAATTAGACTGTATTGCACACCCAGAGGTGGATGTTTGTCAACATGGAAAGAGAGGATGGAAGCGGGCGCAGGCTGAGCTGGGTGCACTGGGAGGGATTGGGTCAACCCAAAGGAAACCATGCTTTACTGGAGAGCTCTAGGGATGGAAATATTCTCATTTAGGACTAAGATGATGGAGTATCCCCAGGAAATTGGTGATGAAGTCTTCTACTACAGGCTAGGATGCTGAGCCTGCCATCAGGCGCCCTGTGCCGCAGCTCCAGCCCATCCCTGTGCCAGCAGAGAGGTGGATGCAGCCCAGCATGCCTTCCCGAGGATCTGGGATTTCACCCAGTTCTCCGCATGAAGCAGGGAACTCCAGGATAACTGAATGCTCCACCAACTCCAGTGGAAATGAAGGTTTCTGTGACAAGCAGAAAGGAGCCCAGACCAGATTCCGCCTTCCTGCGCTTTGATTTTTTTTTTAGGAAGAGGTGGATCCTGATCCAAACCCAGTGCCTCAGGCCCATCTCAGGTAATGAATCATGAGCTGTGCCCTCTGCGGAAATCTCTCCATCTCCGGGAATGGTGGGAATGGTGGGAAGCAGGGAGATGGTGGTTTCAGGTGCCAAGACACAATAAAAACAATGAGGAAAGAAAATGTTTGCTCTTTATGTCAGCAGAGATGTCAGTACCCATTAATAAATCTATCTGCTAAATGTACTCTTATTCATGTGGGACATCACTAAGTTTACAGTAAAATAAATGATCTTTAATTAAATGGAATTGTCATCTTCCTCCTGCTATCGTCCCCAATTATTACATCCTAATCAGCCCTTCTGGGAGAAGGCATGAAGGAAAGCTGAAAGGCACATTTACTATAAACAATTTCTCTCTCTGTCAAGAGATGGAAATTGTATTTTAATTATTGTGCTAGGACTCTGATTTTTCACCCAGTTTCTGATGAAAGGGATTAAAAGTGGAAAATGCCATCATTCAAAGAAAGAAATCTGTTCGTGTCATCACTGCAATTTCCTCCTAGTCCCTCCTACAATTAAAGCCCAGAGCAAAGCATGAGCAGTTAGAAAACATGCAAGTCATTCGTTTCAACTTCTTTATTATGATTTCCAGCGAGAGATTTACAGTATAAAATGGAAATGAGGAGGTAAATGCCTTGGGTTGGAGAGAGTGGGCAAGGGATGTTTGGAGACCAGCTCCTGCTTAGATGCAGCAAGCTACAAAGATTTACTCTCTGCCCAAATCTACACTTAAAGGAGTTCAAACCCCTTGAACGTGTCTTGTGGAAGAATTGTGCTTGAAAAACAGCCTGTGAGCTTTCTGCTGCCCAGGTAGCACTTGCCTACGCCACGAGTGTGCTGGGGATGGGGAGAGGCTTTGAGCAAACCTGATTAATATCAAGAGTATCAGGACTGTGTGAAGCTGTGGGGTTTGAAAGCGAATGTGGAAAATTCAAAAGGTTGACATGCAGATTTGGGCTCAGCTGAAGTTTGACTCAAACTCCAACTGTGTCATGTGAAGATGGGCAGATTCAAATCAGAAAGAAAAAAAAAAAGAAATACTGCTTTAAAGCTCCACCAGTTCACTGCCGGAGCTGCACACAGCTGTATTTGAGAAGTTGAGTTTGCTAGAGTTTAAAAAGCACTTTGAATGAAGGGTACTCTTGGGGTCTGTTTTTTCAAACACGCTCTGAGTTGTGTTTTCCCCATTACCATGACTGCATGTAAATGAAGTGCTCACGCCCACGACTCCACTGCAATCCTTTGTACGCAGCCAGACTGTGCAATCACCATCATCGTGCATACAAATTAGGCACACAAAACAGCCCAGGCACAGCCTTGAGAAGAGTGTCTTACGGGCGGGTATAGCGTCAAATACTCAGACACACCCAAATTTGGGAGTTGCATTCAAACCCAGTGGCTCCAGTTGACTTGGATAGTCTGGGGTAGCCTGAGAGCATGCAGAGGGAAGCACCAAGGACACAGATAGTAAACCCTGCCCAACACCTGAAAAACACCCAAAACCCCAAAACCCACACCCCTAAACCATAGTTTTCTTTGAGTTTAGCTGCTAAATACTATTAATATTATAAAAAATATGAATACTCTAGCCTCAATAACTGCATTTAAAGGAACGCTAGTGATAAATACATACATTTTGAAAATCTCAGCCTGCTTCATCCATATTATAAAGAAAACTCTGCTGATCAAGACCTCAACATTGCTTTTAAGTGTACTTTATTCACTGGCAGCATCCTGTTCTAGCTCAATCTAGCTTTTACCAAAGCTGGGCATTCAGCAAGGACTTTTCACAAAGCTTTTAGCAATGTTTGGGCATTTTTATCTTTATCTCTGGTTCCAGCTTACTGCTGCAGTGACTGATCTATTAGTTAAAGAAGAAAAATATAACCCAAATTATTTCAAGAGGACACACAATGACCATCATCTGAACTGTGTGTGCCATTTTGAGCTAACATTAACTTAACAGAAACCTTCTGAGGTGTTATTTTTAAAATTAAGCCCTCAAATAAAATTTACCAATGATGCATCAAGTCTTTTCTGAAGTTACTGCTCTTGAACATCACCAGAAGTTAAAGCTGCGCTGCTCTAATTAAACCTAAGGCCCTGTATGGGTTTTAAACCGTGTTCCCTCTTTCTGCCAATTTTGTTTTCGCTTGCTTGTCAACTGCTGAGTCCCCAAACACGCTCTGAACAACTGCTAACCAATTATGAAACAAGATCTAGTTCAGATAATAATGGAATTATTCATTAGAGAAAATACAGATTATGACAAGGAACGGAACAAGGCAGACTCACTGAATCCTGATTAATGCAATTTTTTTTTTTAATGTACTTTTTAGGGTGTAGCACTGTTTTCATTTAACGCTGCTTTGAATTGCCGCCTACAGAAGTTAAAAAAAAAAAAAGGAAAGAAGGAAAGAAAGAAACCACAGCTATACAAGCCTGCTGACTTCTTATAAAAGATCTAGTTTTAAACTTGTTTACACTACTGGTTCCAAATGAATTCAAGATGGTGGCTAGTTAAAGAAAGGGAGACCATGCCAAGGATTTTCATCAAAGAACTTCAGTTCAACAATGTTCAGTATTAACTGACCACTAATTAAGCTACATTAGTCAAAGAAAAGTATCTATCACTTCTGAGTAATGAAGAAAATTCATTTAATCCTGTCCTAGCCCTCCTTCAGCCAGTTTACAGAAAAGCAGCTTCTCAAGTATCAGCCTTGGAAACATTTCCAATATTATAACGCCCCCAATTTTTTTTTTTTTTTTTTTTTTGAGAAAAAGAAGCATCAGAGGACAGCGAGCAAGCTTTCCCAGCTCGCATTCCTTCTTCCACGGGGTTGAAGGTTTCTCCTAGGCAGAGGCATTTTCCTACAGAAAGGAGGACGTGACCAGGGGACAGAAAATGCAGCGAGCTCTCGGTTCGTGACAGAGAGCTGCACCAGCGACATACAGATGCAGGTACATTCTTAGGCACGCATACGTCCTCGATTTTTGACAAACGATAGAAAACTCTAGAAATAAGGTACCCCGCGACCACTCCTGAGCAGCTCTGGTGACGGTGGGGATGCTGCGGCCCTTCCTCACGGTGACAAAGGCGTTGGTTTACACATGACTCTGGTTCAAGGATGCCAAAGAAGAATCAGCTGCAAACTCAGGCTCTGAAACGCATTAGGGGATGAAATATTGGTCTTCAACTCAGTGTTTATGTCTTTTAAAAGTCTGCAGGATCAGAGAAATTAAAAGGAACCAACCAGACACCAATGAGAGCTTGCTTACAGTGGAAAGGTTGGGCATGGCAACACCAAGGGACAAGCAAGGTGGTTTTAATGAATGCTGGAATTTCACAGCATCGCCGTTGGGCAGTTAAGGAGAGAAGTTTGCACAGTGCCGTAAACAACGCTGTAGCTTTGCAGCTCTGTAGCATGGCAGCACTCTTTGATAAGGGCTCTACTCATGGCCTTAACTCGCATTCTATTTTATCCTAATGATTTTTGGCAACAAAATACTGCATTTCAAAGAATAGAATTTAACAAGTACTATATAATGTTTTAACATTCTGCCAAACACTCATTAAAATGCACTTGTTTGGTTTTCTTATTTTGCAATGCAATAGAGCTAGATATATGAAACCAAGATATTGATGCAAATTGGCATTTCTAAGTTTAAAACGGTATTTGCATAACAGGAACCAAACATGGTGCAAGCTGAAAAAGAGCACACAACACAAATGCCTCTTAACACCATAATTATTGCGGGGGGGTGGTGGTGGAAAAGATGGTTTGTGCACACCATCACAAGATCCGGGATAAAGCATCTGCCAGTTTGCGACACCATTATCTCTCGATGCCCAGTCTCACTAAGAAGAGTGGCTGAAAAGTCTCTGCGCTCACTGGAACTGATGAGGAAGATAAGTATAAAATGCAATTTTAAATAAATACAAACCTGTTTTATGGAAATATGGCAATCCTAACTAAAAAATACAAGAGGCATTTGAATACACAGCTGGCAGTAGCACTGAAAGATTAGCTTGTTGGTCAAGAGCCATGGGCCAGGACAAAGGTATTCCTACTTGGATAAAGCAGTCATTAGCTGTAGGAATCACCATCTCAAAACAAATATGGTTATGAACCAGACTTCAGCCTCCAACACAGCAATTTTTAAATGTGTTGCTACCACAAGGAAAAAGAAGTTACTCAGAAAACCAATTACTCCCTACCTATTAGCAAGCAGGTGTCATCAGGCTGAAGCACATCTCTGTCATGACATCAGCACTGGAATAAAGCTTTGCTATGCCTAAACCCCAAGAGTGGGCAAAGCCTGGGGTCTGCAGTTGCAGGGGTACAACTCTTTGCTCCATTTGAAAAATAAAGCTGAACAATCCTACAGTTGCTTTCTCAGAGGTGTCAGAAAGAAAAGTAACTCAAGAATTTATCCCATGGATGGTCCATAAAAACTGAGCCGATCATTGCTACAGAGTTAAAGGGTTACATTCCCACTGAAGCAAAACCCACTCCAGCACAGGTAGCCCCTGTAATGCCTCCTGCCATTTTTCTCCCTCCATTGAGGGCTTTTACTATCGCCAGCATTTCTCAAATAGTTAATGGTTACATTGGTGGCTGCTATGGAAAGTAAACAAACTGAACCATTAAACCTTCCAACCGTTGTAGAGTAAGCACCAAAAGGTAAAAATATTCAAAACTTTCAACCTGCAAGCACTCCTACCTGTGTGCTGGTAACCTCAAATGCACCAACACAGACACAAAAGTCTGGATTTACAGGTTTTTTTGGCAAGAGTCTTGTGATCTCCTCCAGCTGGGAGTTTCAGTATGCACAGATTTAAGCACATGAATATTCCTAATGAGGTCACTGCATGTGTGTACACACTTATGGGAAATCTGGTCTGTGTCTTAGTGGTGATGAAACCAAACAAAAATAAAGAAAATCCCTTTTTTCTGCAAATGCCAGCTTGACAGAAATACCCAGTATCTTATAAAATTGCACTGGGTGACCTGTACAGCAGGCACTACCCCCCTCCCCCCAGATTAGAGTTTGTCCCACAAAACTAAAACTGCTGTGATTTCATCTCAGATCAAATACAAAGCTACAGAACACAAGAAAGGTGGTGATTTTATTTACTGGATCTTTCTTCCCTTGTTTCCCCCCCCTTGGCACAGTAAAAGTTGCCACGAAGAAATAGTTAAGGCTATAAATGAGACACTGAAAGCAAGTTGCCATCCTGCGAGTTAATAGCATCCCAAATTAAAGACCTCAGTCAAGATCTTTTGAAGCTCTACAACTGCAGCCTCAAAATCACAGCAGATCTCTGCGTGCAATCATTGCAGAACTTCTTTTGTAACCCAACTTCCACAGATCTGTGTGTGTGGTTGAGGCAGCGAGGGGCAGAGGCAATTATCAGAACCAGGCTTCTGCCATAAGCAATCAACACCAGAGCTGTCCATATATGTGTAATTTTGTTTTCCCCTACAAGGTTACCCTCTCTTGCCTTTGGCATAATCAACAGCCCTTCTTCACCAGACGGATGTGTGCTGGCATAGCACTTGCACATTCATTAACCAGGAAACAGGTCTCCCCAGGAATACAGGGGTGGTGGTGGGCGAGTGTATTTATTTCTTCTCAGGCTATTATCCTGCGGTTCCTAAGACTGTGCTGAATATGCATTCTCTAGAGAGATGCTGAACAGTGGTCACTTCCACCATCTTCCTCAGAGGAGACACCACCACCACCCCTCCTCTAATACACATCCCACTGGTGTGAGAAAGGGCAGGCTGAGGAGGAAAAAACCAACACCACTCCCCAAACATCCTGAGATAGTGGCTATTGGTCACCAAGACCTGAGGCTGAACTTGGACTGGTCACCTTCCATCCCAACGCTGCCTGAAGTAGCTTAGGACCAAAGTATTGCGTTCTACTGAACCACTGACAACATGAGATTAACTTCTGAAATGGTGAACAGTTTGTAAAATACTAATTTAGGAAGTTGGAAAAAAAAACAAACCAACACACCAAACATCCACACCATTTGTTGTTGTTTTCCTGATAAAAATAGCAACCAGCAAGTTTTAGCCCAGAGATAGTTTATTTATGAGTCAGAAGTTTCAAACAGTGGGAAAGAAAAAAGGGATATTAGGTTTGGCAAGTAAACCCAGGAGCATCTACCCAGGCTGGGGCTCCCAGCTCCCACAGCCCCAGGCACCTCCGTGCACCCTCTGCAAGGGGTCCTGGGACCACACATGGGCTCCTGACCCTGTTGTTTTATCATGTGACTGCTGGGAAGCAGGATTCCCATCCCAAAGTTTTCAGTGTTACCCCCTCTCTCTTTTGCAGGTGTTCATAGGAAAATACAGTTCTGCATCCCAGCAGCAGCCCCCATTCCCAAAAATCACACACAAGGACATGCTGTGAACCCAAAGGCAGGAAAGATGGCTGATCTATATGTACCCCTCCCTTTGCCGGCCAAATTTCCTGCAGGACCAGCTGGACATTAGCACTGAACCGTGCTGATTGTGGATATGAGGGATTTACCTTCCACAATAGGCACAGGCAAGGTTTAAAACAGCAAGAAATTTGGTTTTCTGGTTAAATCCCTGCCTCCCTCCCCTCTGCCACAGCCAAAGAGTATTTTTTCCTTCTGGAAATAGTGTTAATTGGGAAAAATCCAGAGTCTAACAGCCACAGCAAGCTTGAGGATGGATTTATGCAAGCATGTTGCTGCAAAGCTAGAAGGGATGCAAGAGATGCAAGGCAGATTCAGGTGTTCAGAAATCGTAGGAATATCAAATTGTTACATAACTCTAAATTCATAACTGTCTAAGCACCTCAAACAACCATCACTTGAGACATTGATAGCTTCATCATTTCTTCTTCGACTCTTATATTCCACCTATTTTACATGGGGACAGAGCAACATTGAAGAGCAGCTGAACTGAAATATTTCATCATCAGACAATTTCTTTATTCTCATTCCCAAGGATCAAATTAAGGAGCTGTAAGAAGCAGAGATAACATATTTAGCTAAAATACAGAAAAAGAGAAAACCGTAAGGGCTGGGGGGGGGGGGGAGGGTTGCACAGCCCAAGCATGGGAAGGCCCATGGCTGGCGATGGACTCCCCGGCACAGCAGGTGCCCCCAGGTGTCTCCTGGGAACATGGTGCTACAGCCCGGTGGGACACAGACAGGCTCAGGGGTGGGGAGCAGGGAGAACACACACCTATATGCTTCAAATTTCAGAGAAGTTGCACTGGACAGCGAGAGCATTAAGCAGTTTTAGCTTTACCTAGCTGGGATTCTCACCTAGAGCAATGAGACCAGAACACAAACCCTTTGAAAAACACACGTGTGTAACAGGGGCCAGTTCCACACACAACCCCCTTTCTCTGTGGGTATATTTGCTTGCAGGGCCCTCATGCAGCAGGTAGTAGAGCTCTATCTCTCCCTGTATTTGCATATTTGGGGTGGTTTTTCTAACATTTCCAAAAACCTGTTAACCACTTGACTGCAAGAACAAGCTGCTGCAAAAAGCAAAACTCCACTTTAAAAGCACTCATGATGCTATTCATCCCTTCTGTTGTTCATAAAGGTGTAGCAGGTTCATAGCAGGTGTAGCAGGAATAATATGCTAAGCAATCCATTCCCCCCAACTTAGATTTGTCAGTTTAGCTTCATAATGCTATTAGGAATGTAAACATTTTGCCAATTTATATTTAAAAGTCAATAAAATAATGGGGCACAGAACTTAAGTATTTATTTTAATCAAATGTATTACTTAAAAAATCACATCAGTACTTAACTGAATGGGTTTAAATATGCATGTTACATCAATTTAGTTTGTTTTATTTGTTAGAAAGCCATTGAGTAATTTAGCATTATTCTTAAAAGAAATAAAAAGGGGAGAGGGAAGTTGTGCGGTGTATCTAGCAACAAGACCTTTTCCACAAGGGCATCTTTGAGGGATGAGTTATTTGCACAGTGTCTTCCAGAAGCTCTGACTGCTGCTCTTATGGATTTCAGGGCCCAAGGAAAAAAAAAAAAAATCCTATGTATAGGGCTAATAACAGAATTTAATAATGATGATTCACCAGATGCTGGATAAACTCTAACTGCAATTATGAAATTGGTGAGCAAAGAACTATTTTTAAGGCAGCACTATTTGCTTTGCACTGTGTACATCCCCTTTGTCAGGGTCAGGGCTGGTGCGTGCCGACAGCTGCCCTGAAATTCTCACCCCCACAGTCTATGGAGGTGAGAAAGCCAAGTCAAGTGTTAGCTGTGATTGTTCCTGTCCCCCTTTTCATTCCCAGCTCAGCTACAATGGCAGCAGCTGTAGCGCAGCCTTCTCCACGCAGCCCCTTCAATTACCAGCACCACAGCCCCCCATGTTGGGGACGCAACTCAGAGGGTCCCTGGATAGCAATGAGTGAGGGTTGCTGGCACCCTAGAAGCACAGCAGCATCTGACTCAACTCCTCCCAGGCTGGGGATCCTGCTTCCCATTACAAATCCGGTTTAAAGACCAATTTGATCTTGTGCATATGAGCTCTCACACCAGTCCCCCTCCTGTGCAGGCACCCAATAAACCTCTGCAGGTGTATGAAATTTCACTTTAGAAAGGGTTTTTTTTTTAATGTATTTTTTGAAGTATTATTAATTTTATACACCAAACAAGTCCTCATGGGGAAAGAATTCAAAGCTCAAGTCCCAAATTAACCACAACTTACAGAGCATAAAAGTAGGGATGCAAGTTTAAACTGGAGATGGAAGGTTTGTGCTCTGCATGCTGGTATTTCACATTTTTCATCTGCTTGGGGGGGGGGAAAGAGCTGGGAGGATCCAGGGCTAAAGCTGTGCCTTAGGAAACCAGACAGCCCACAGCACAAAGATGAATCCCTCCAGAGTAAAGGTCTGATTCTGCTCCTCCTGTAGCCAACTGGGACTTTAAAAGTCCCTGGTACTAACTGGCTGTGCCAGAGCAAAGCTGGATGCCAAATATTTGGCAGTACCCGCTGAGGTCTGAGCATGCCCTCATCCCACCAAACAGAGAGAGACTTATGGAAACTTTTAAATGAGCCTGAGAGTTTCTCCATGGTAAAAAGGAGCACAAGAGAGGGAAAGAGCATTTCTGATATAATAATCTCAGCTGTCCTTGATAGCAGATCTTTTGATTAACCAACACTAATAAATACAAACACTTTTGATATGAAAACACTGGGTACACATACTGTGATTTTTATTACTGAGTGTTGGCAGTGGCATATTACAATACACATATGTGGCACTGGAATTTTGAAAGGCTGATTTTCGGCTCACTTCTAGTAGCCTGTCTGAAAAAGTAAAGCTAAAAACCAGCTAAAAGACGTACTTGCAGGCTGTGTGTCTGAGGAGGAAGGCCGAGAGCTGGGCAGCAAACCCAAAACTCATCCCAGCAGCACTGCAAAGTTCAGTCTGAGTGACAAGCATGCAGCTTCTCATCACATCATCTTTACAAAAAAATAATTCTTATTAAAAAAACAAAAAGGAAAAGTAAGAATGAAGGGAAAATGATAGCAAGGAAGGGCAGTTTTGTGCAGGTATTTTGTGCCTGAAGCAGAGTTTCCCCATAGTATTTTACTAAGAGGGTGATGGACGGTGCAGTACCTTACCCAGCAAGCTGCAGGCACTGCTCTGCAGTCCCCTTTCCTGCCACCCCATCAGGCTGAAAAACTTCAAAGGCCACTTAAAAAAAAAAAAAACACAATTAAAATCAGAGTCCCATTAGCAACACAGTGTCATAAAAATCAGAAAGAAACTGGCCAACATGAGCTAAAAAAAAAAAAATCACCTTTCAAAATAAATTCCCTGTGCAAGAGAAGCAAATCCCATGTCTCCCAAGTGCCACAGCAATTTTACAGTAAAGCAAGCATAATGCAAGCTAGATTTATAGTGAAACAGGAAACAAGAAATTCTGCATAATCTCCTGCAGATCAATTGAAAAGGTATGTAAAGACTGCATCAGATGTTTTGTTCACACACACCCCAGCCCTGCTATCCCACAAAAAAAGCAGCTCATAAAATACACCATTATCAAACATCAACACTCTAACATCATTTTCCATGTCTATCATCAATCCCTAACCAAATAAAATGCTATTTATAATTTATTTCTGAGGGAAAAACCTCACTGTAATAATTTCCAAAGTGGCACAAATAGGTGAAGTTCATTTCTGATAAGTGTATGCAAAGCATAGTTTAAACTAAGATTGAACATACATCCTGCAAAAGCACTAAACTTCAATAATTCCTAAAATATTTCAGCAAAACTCAGCCTTGCAAATACTAGGTCACTTCTATTTCCCTCATGTACAACAGGAAGAATGTGATCAGACGTGCCAAGGGTAAATTTTAATTGAATCATAAGGTATCCTGAGCCTTTAAACCAGCGCTACAGTTATTTCTGCAAAATCAAAGGTCCAGAGGAAATTCCTTCTGCCTCCCTTCCTCCAGAAAGTAAAACACAAAAGCACCAGTTGTGTCAAAATGTGTGTGTATATATATAAACTATATACATATTTTTATATATCATTATACAAAATTAAGTTGAAGTATAAGTTTATTTGTAAGTATAAAAGTTATCCAAAACAAACATTTGTAAATTATAACTACGTACATAATAATTTACATATAAAATATAAACATTTTACACAAAAATATAAAATGTATTTTCTAATGTATATAGTCATAATAGCAACAAAACAAAATTTTGGTAATCAGTAAGGAGCCTACAAGCATCTATTAATTTACTATATAAACACACAGCCCTTCCATAAACCCCACAACTATTAGAAAAATCCTAGAGATTGACTTTGACTCACCACCCCAAAAAGAATAAGCAGTTCTATGGCCATACATATACACATACAGGGTTGAAATCAAAGCCCGGGCTACCCCTGAGTGGATGCAATTTGAGCAAGGAGCTGTAAATTTAATTTTTATTTTGGTACAAAATCCATCCCTATGCTTCAGAAACAGTTGAAAGCATCTTGTAACTTTGGCTAATAAATATTATTTTTATGATCTATGCATCAGTATTCCCAAACAAACAAAACCCCTAACATTTCTTCAAAGAAGCAACTGTATACATCCCACTGAATTCCTGCCAGTTCAGCCAAAAAAAGGGGGCAAGTATAAAGGGTTCTCGTTTTGATTTCAAGTTTTACTCCTCAAAAAAAAAAAAACCCAAACCAAAAAAAAAAAAAAAACACCCCACCACCAAAACAAACTTTCTCTGCGCTGTTCCCAGAGCGACACCAGCCTCATGCTATTCACAACTCCTCACTTATTACGTACATGGAGTTATTACACTCTTTGGCCTAGCCTTTTATCAGGAACAATAGCATGGAGCATTCATCTTCATCTAGGAACTTTATGGAGGTGAAAAGCAGACAGAATGCAAACAGGAAAAACCCATTAGCATTTACTTTTTGTGATTTGATGACTTGACAAAAAACTATTTCAAAACAACTAGTTTGAGAGATGGCTGGACACTTGTTAGTATAAAGTAAAGAGAGCAATTACAATAATTATAGGTTTCCCTATATGATTAAACACATGCACACGGTGGGAGCTGATGACAGGATCTTAAGATACCATTAAAAGAAAATTTTACCACTTTTGGTTTGCATTTGCAATCATTTCGCCTTTAGACTTCTATGCACTTAAAACATATCGTCTCTGACAAAATAACACTTTGTTAAAATCCCAGCAAGACGCAACTGAAAATAAGCAACTCCAGAAAAATTTAATTTTGACAGTAATCCCATGTCCACCCCCCTGTACCTTAAACTACCAGAGACATCATGGGTGAGCATAAATGACCAAATGGCTCACTGCTTCCGATGTAATCGATGTATTCATCTAGTTAATCACAGATAATCGTGCACATTTTTAAGTCCTTCACTAAAATGCCTTTTTAATAATCTTTTAGGAGGGGGAAATAAAAAGTGAAAGAACCCAACATTTATGTATTATACCACCAACGTAATCTCACCACTCTCTTTGTGCCGAGGCCAGGCTGACTTTCCACAACCACCTTCCACTAACACCTATAAATACACTAGAGCAATCCTGGAATAATTTAATAATTTGTTTTTTTAAACGAGTCCCACCTTCTGAAAAACACAAAGAATGGGGGGGGGGGGGGGGGGGGGGGGGGAGGAAATCAGGCCTAGCAGCCAAGCAGGTTTTTATGAACCCTATGATGTCATATTCTGCAGTTCTATGGAAGTACAACAGGTGGCTGGCACATCTTGGCGACATTACAGTCACAGCCTCGGGGATACGGACCATGGGGTCACTCCCTAGGCAGGGCCGGGTGTTTTGCTTTCTATTTTAAAAAACAGAAGCCAACCAAAGAAAAACCCACAAATACAAAAAGGGGGGGGGGGGGCAGGCACGACCCAACGACCAGAAACAAAAGGAAAAGCCCAGCTCCCACACATCACTTACCGAGCTCTCCATCTCACACACCCCACACACCCCCCAACCCGAGAAAAATCCAAAGAATAATGCAGTTGGTTTAAGTGCTGAAAATTATTTGCCATAGCCCTGATGCCATGCAAGCACTGTACATTGCTGCTCCCTGCTTACACGCAGCTGTCACTGGCGTTTTATTACTTACTGAGGATGAATAGCAAGGTTTAGGAAGTTTTTCTTTTAGAGCTACGAAGGCTAGCTGGCCCTGCCATGCATGGGAATGTCAGGTAGGCTTTAGATGTAGCTTTAACAGCACCAGAATAGGAATAACTAATTGAAAAAGCCAAAAATGAAGGAAAAAAATAAAATAAGCTTTGGAATAAGTTTACTAGTCTTTATTTTTTGGCCTTTTTTTAGGATTGTAATGCTGGATTGGTTTTCCTGCACAAGTTCACTTCATTTCTCCCCAGAAACCCAGCACCCCATGTTACCACACAGTGTTATTTCCAAACTAGTCAAAACAAAAGCCAAGGCCCATAACTCTTGCCAATACGCTTTTTAAACCCCCAAAAATATGCAAAAAAAATTAACGTCAGTTATTCAAACAGATGTTCATTCAGGAGAGCAACTCTGTACAAACTGGCTGTCCGCTAAATCCACAGCACACATGCCTACGCAGGCAGACACGCTCCGGGTAAGATAATTGATTTTGCTCCATCCCATTCCATCTGAACCCAGTCCTGGGTTAAAACTCCTCGACAGTTTCTTTTTGGCCTAACCCTGATTGGGATCAGATGAAAGGAAAAGTTGAAAGACCACCAAAACCAGAGCCGCTGGTGATGCCCTCACACACACCCACCCTTTTCTCAGTTTTTCCAAATTTCATTTTCCTTTCCCTTCAAGCAGCAGTTTCTTACCTCACCCTTCTCCCTCCCTTCCAAATATTTTAAAATATACTGAAATACCTGGGGTTTTTTCCTCCAGCCAGAGAGAAAACAAAAAGAAAAGAAATAAACCTCCAGATGGCAAGTATAAGCCTTCTGCTTACGTGCAAGTTACCAGACACTTTTTTTTTTGCCTTAAATAAAGCTTTGGGGGGGGGGGGGGGGGCGGGAAGGACCAAAGTCAAAGTCGCCACAATGCGGCTTTTCCCTCTCCCCCCCCCCCCATTTTCTCTTCCAAGGACTTTTGGAACAGGGCCCCAGCAGGCTGCTCCATCCACAGCCCCTCTCCCTCCATGGCCGTGCAACCCCACCACCCTTATTATTTTTTTACCTTGCACTCTTTTGCCTCAACCCCCAAACTTTTCAGACTTGAAGCGTAGAGAAAAGCCCCCCTTAGGAAAAAAAAAAAAAAAAACAAAACAGAAAAGAAAAAGGCGCAAGAGCCCCTCAAACCCAGCACCCCCCCCACCCCCGCAACCACCCGTCTCACTCGTCCCCACCGCCATAAAAACAAGCAAACAAACACTTAGCCCAATTACACCCTTAACTACAGCGCCAGCTTACCACTTTCCCATTACAGTTGTACATCAAAGAGTTGCCACCCATACCGGAAACCGCGTATGCGCAGTACATGGTCCCACCATCCGCCTCCACTCCCCCAACTTTTTATTTCCAACTCGCCTCTTCCCCTTTTTCACAATTCCTCTCATCTTCCCATATGGCCGGGCTAAGCGCACTCAATATGCAAAGCAGGGCGAGACCATTTCGCCGCGCGGGGGCGGAGGCTGCGCGCGCATCCCCCATTCCTTTCCCTTCAACCTCGCCACATACACCTCTCCGCATCCGCGTACCGCCCGGCACACTGTTCCGCGGAGCCGGGCCCATTAATGAGCGAAATACAAATGCGCCTAATTGCCTTCCCCTCCCCCCCTCTACGCTTTTATTTTGTTTAAGAGTGAGTGAGTGTGTATTTGATTTTAAGCGAGTGTGGCAGG
This sequence comes from Rhynochetos jubatus, assembly GCA_027574665.1. Taxonomy (NCBI): domain Eukaryota; kingdom Metazoa; phylum Chordata; class Aves; order Eurypygiformes; family Rhynochetidae; genus Rhynochetos; species Rhynochetos jubatus. The sequence continues at coordinate 7,339,630 of CM050689.1, read as the reverse complement.
AAGGGGCTCGGCCGAGGCGCATCTAATAACTCCGCCATCTGTTCGTGCTGCTGGCGTGCTCCCAGCATTGTGCGCAGCTGCCGCGCCCCGCGCAGCCCCACGCACCCTTTCCCCCGCTTTTGGGTTTGTTGGTTTGTTTGTTTTCGGTAGATTTTACATAATAAGTATCTTGGTCCCATCCCACCAGGTGTTGCTGGAAAACATCACCCGCCCCCGCGCGGTAGCCTGCGCCTCGGCCGCGCCTGGCCAGCGGTGGGGGGGTATGGGTGTGTGTTTGGATTGAGTGGGTAAAAGGGGGAGATAAGGAGAGAGGGGGATTGATTTGAGGGTAAAAGGAGGTATAAGGAGGGGGAGAAGCTTGATTGGGGAAGTAAAAGGGGGGATACAGGCCCCCCCAAACATCAGAGCCTGCCAAATTGTGAGTATCGCAGGAAAGGAGGGCCCCTGGGAATTGATCCCAAATTAAACTAAATCATTTGCATATGCCGAAGCAAATGCCATCCAAGCATATACAGCCTGTCTGTGGGCCCAACTTCAATAATTCACAGCACCTCTTGCCTTACTCCTCGTTGTATCAACACACCCTATACAGCATTAATTGGCAACAAGGAGCTGGCGATGTCAATTCTGAGCTGTGGTCTCCGGCAACGGCAAAGTTTGCTTTCCTACTTTCTGCCTGGATCTATAGGGTCTGTGTGCATAGCTGGGGATGGGAGAGAGGAGGCGGGGGGGGGGGGGAACAAGGAGGAAAAAACAAGCAGAGGTTTATCTAACTCACTTGTTCTGCATTTATTCGGCAGGTCCCCAGAGGTTTGGGTAAACAGTACTTGAATTATAATCACACATTCAAATTTCATGCTTTGAGGATTTTTTCCTCATTAGAATAGTTAGTTGTCAAGATGACAAACTCACATTTGTAACCTTTAAACCACTATTGGCATATAGAAATACGTAAGGCCAAAAATCACAACTACTACAGGTCAACAGGAGACAAAACGCTACAGCAGAAAGGGAGAGAAAACATTCCTGGAGTCCAGGGCTTGTTGCAGATGGTCAGAACATTTACTACACCAGTAAAAAAAATATGCATTATTAAAAATAAAACTTCTGGTGTTTTTAATGCACACCTAGCAATAAAGCCTGTTCTTCCCTTTTGCCTTTGCAAACTGCAAAATACAGTATTTTCTCTCTTAAAAGCTGTTGTTACACAGCTGTGCTGGGTTCAGTCAGGAAGGTTAACTCCCTTTACTCTGGTTGCCAGGGAACTATGTTGCTGGACACTAAGTGAAAACATTGATAAGGCCTCAGCTGGTGCTCAGATAGACCTTGACTGGCAACATAAAGGTGAGCTGTTTATGGCTAGGTGGGCCCATGACACCTCGGGCCACCAAGGGAGAGATGCCATGTACAGGTGGGCTCGTGACCGAGGGGTGGATTTGACCATAGACACAATTGCTCAGGTTATCCATGAATGTGAGACATGCTGCCATCAAACAAGCCAAGAGGGTGAAGCCTCTTTGGTATGGGGGGCAATGGCTGAAATATAAATATGGGGAGGCCTGGCAGGTTGACTATATCACCCTCCCCAAAACCCACCAAGGCAAGTGCCATGTGCTCACAATGGTGGAGGCAACCACTGGGTGGCTGGAAACATATCCTGTGCCCCATGCCACTGCCTGGAATACTATCCTGGGCCTTGAAAAGCAAGTCCTGTGGCGACATGGCACCCCAGAGAGGATTGAATCAGACAATGGGACTCATTTCCGAAATAGCCTCATAGACACTTGGGCCAAAGAGCACAGCATTGAGTGGGTGTATCACATCCCCTACCATGCACCTGCCTCTGGGAAGGTCGAGCAGTGCAATGGGCTGTTAAAGACCACCCTGAGGGCAATGGGGGGTGGAACTTTCAAACATTGGGATACACATTTGGCAAAGGCCACCTGGGTAGTCAACACCAGAGGATCTGCCAACCGTGCTGGCCCAGCTCAATCAAAACTTCTGCGCACTGTGGAAGGAGATAAGGTCCCTGTAGCGCATGTTAAGAACATGCTGGGAAAAACAGTCTGGGTTATTCCTGCCTCGGGCAAAGGCAAACCCATCCATGGGGTTGCTTTCGCTCAAGGACCTGGATGTACTTGGTGGGTGATGAGAGAAGATGGGCAAGTCCGATGTGTGCCTCAAGGAGATTTGATTCTGGGTGAAACTAGCCCATGAACTGATGAACATTAACTGCTGCAACTAACCCTTGTTCTGAGCTCTATGTTGTAGGAATCACTCTGGCAGAGATCACCTGAATCTACAGAGGTCCAGCCTTGCCAGAAGGGCAGCAGTGACCTGACCTGAGCTGGTGTCGGCGCCCAACGATCCCACGCAACACTCCACCTTTTCTGTCCTGAGTGACCACCTGATGGAACCCAAAGTCATGGACTAATGGACATTTTGCCAATATGGTTCATAGACTAAGGGAATGATATCTGTGTGCAATGGGATGGGAAAGGGGAAGCTGGTTCATGTGAATTTATGGAAATAAGCATGATGTAAATGGTATGAAATAAGGGGTGGAGAATGTGCTGGGTTCAGTCAGGAAAGGGTTAACTGCCTTTACTCTGGTTGCCAGGGAACTCTGTTGCTGGACAGTAAGAGAAAACATTGAGAAGGCCCCAGCTGGTGCTGGGGATGGCCTGTACTGAACTCAAGGTCTTTTGTCCACTTCGGATACTGTAGCTGACCCAGACTAACCAAGGAAGTATTTCATCCCATAGTACATCATGTTCCAGTCTCTTGGGGTGGGGAAGGGGGTCCAGTAGCCATTACTCTTCCCTTCTCCCTCTCTCCCTTACTCCCTTGCTCATTTATTCCCGGGCACTTGCTAACCCTCCTGCGTTAGCTGCTTTGCTAACTCCTGTGCTGGCTCATTCATGTGGGAGATGGTGGATTGTTTTGAGTTCTTGGCCACGCTATCGCTGATAGGGTTTACTCGGAATCTGCTGTGTTAGCTCCTGGGCTCTGGCCTTCAGGCCGTGGCTCTCGGGCTGTGATCGCTCTCGGGCTGTGGTTCTCGGGCTCTCTGGGTCTGATTTTCATCACTCAACATCTGGGTGTGCATTGGTCAGTGGATGGTGGGAAATTGTATCATATTGTGTCATATTGTATATATTGTACTATATGTTTCATTTTCTACTATTTTAATTATTTATTATTAGTAGTATGTGTATATATTGATTTAGATTTAATTAGTAAATAGTTCCTGTCTTAATTTTACGAGCTTCCTTATTTCTTTTTCCTCCGATTCTTCCCCTCCACTGGAGGAGGGGAGGGGGATTTGTGAGAGCGGCTTCGTGGTATTTTGCTAGCCGGAGTTAAACCACGACAACAGCTCCACACAAAGTTATAAAACTAGCATTAGGTTTTAGTACCAATTTTACACAAAATTAGATTGGATGGACCTTTAAATCATTTAACATCATCGTTAAATGTAACAATGCCACGGAAACAATCCCTTAATTCTGGTGGAGTGAGCTTTATTCCGAATTATCTTTTTAACTAATTCTACAAATTTCAAGTGTCGGTGTCTATAGATTGCGGCAACGTAGGGAGACGGGTGACTCCGCAAAGCAATCCCTGAATCGTGACTGCTGGGTGATGAATATGACTGTGGATGATTGTAGTTTGCTTTTTGCAACCTTGGGGGTGGGGAACGGGACAACTTAATTTGGATCCTGCTGTATTGGCCCTTTTCTTCTCCTGAACAGGAAAATGTTTGGTGTACATATATTGTATATAACTCGATACATTAATGCAGTTTGCAGGGAGAACTGCAACATAATTCTGAACACGTGACAATAAAAATTAATGACTTTACCCTATTGTATTTACACTCGACACATACATTGAGATAACTTTAATATATTTTCCTGCCTCGCTCGGGAACTTGCGATAGTCCTGGATATTTTTCCTTTATTCTTTTTCAGGAATAGAAACGTGTGACATAAAATTCCTGTGATTGTAACATCCAGGAATACCACCAGAGAGGCACCGACCGCATGTAAGGCTTTGAAATGACATGAGACAAAGCTCTGCTCGTCCTCTGCATCCCTTCTCGCACCCCCACCCCCCCCCGCCCAACGCAGCCCTGCCCGGCAGGATTCTGTGGCTTTTGGAGGTGTGGCTGGCACGGCCAGGGACACGGCTCCAGGCTAATGGGAGCTCATTAGAAGAGCAAAGCGCTAAAAGTCTAAGGGGAGTTAAAAAAATTAAATCGCCATTGGTGTTTTCATCTCCGAAAGCAACGCTCAACGAATTTGCATCTGGACGCGATGAGCGATGTTGGGGGGTTTTGCTGAACCAGATAAAAGTAGTTACTGTACTCTGGGTTTTGTCGCTAACGGGAGCTGCTGGAGAGCCAAAGCTTCCCGGCAGCACTCCGCACCGACGAAGACGAGGATGTATCGCCGGGACTCAGCTCCGGACACGCTGGTGTGAGGGTGTTGCAGGTGCAGCTGTGTGAGACCCTCCCCCAGACCCCTGTGCCTACATCTGTGCTGCAGAGCAGTTCCCCCCCCGCACACCCACCCACCGGTGGGTGTCAGCCAGCGCCGGCATCTTCCAGCCTTTGCCATGACGCAGTGCTGGCAATGCTGCGATTACCTCCGTGGTCTTAACGAGAGGTTGGCGGCGTGGAGATGCCAAAGAGCAGGCGGGGAAGAGTGACGTGGGGATGGCATGTCACACTGCCCCGTGCCGCTGCCGGGCACCACACTGGCCCTCTCCAATGAGGAGGAGCAGCTTCCCTGCAGTCCTGTCTAACCCGCGGGTTGTCCCTGTTACCCGAAAGGTACTTGTTTTCCATGTAAAGGATGACTATTTAAACCTTTAACTAGGTATAAATGGTGTTAGGCTTTACCCAGAGGGAATGTCACCAAAGGGCAGGGGACTTCAAAATGCAGACAACCTCACAGATGCATAAAATGCTACAATAATGCATTATTTCAGCATTTTCTGTGTTAGCCATCATTCTTTCAGAATCTTCTAGGTCACTGCTAACAGAACAGGGCAGATCAGGTGTAACCTATCCATGTGCTTATGGAATAAATATATTCCCCTAACCCAAGCAGGGACAAATTCAAGTCAACGTGTCACCTATGTAGCATGACACAGCAAGTGTAGATGCCAGGAGACGTGGTCACATTGTCAGAATCCAGTTATTTTAGTGCTAAGTTAATAATTCCTTTTATGGCCCTTCCATCCTGTTTTCCCTTTGCACCACTGGTCAGCCCAGGCCAACCACCCAGGCAAGGTGGTTGGCCAACGGGTCAATGGGCAGAGAAACCCAGTGGGGCTTCCTAGAAATAAGCACTGCTGTGACTTCTGCGATATAATTTCAATGGTTTGGTGTATATATATTCGTTTCCACCCTCTCCTCGCTTCCACCCTCTCCTCACTTCTCTTGTGACAGATCCCAGTGGAAAATTCCAGAAAAGGGTGAGGAAGCATTTGAGAAACCCAAGAAGGATAGAAAGGCGGGTTCTGCAGCTCCTGCAGAAGACCATCTTACCTGGTGCAGGAGCAGAGGGAGGGAAGAGGTCCTTGCTTTTCCAGAAGGATTTTCAACACAGAGAATTTGGAAAGGGCCTCATCCTGTGAGCTGCTGAGCACCCTCCTTCCTCAATAGGTGATGATGTCTTATCATCCCAACAGAGCAGCTCCACCACTGACATACCTCGTGTCTGCAATGAGACCTTCCAGAAAGCCATAGAAAAAGGATGTTGGAAGACAGAGCAGTCACGTCCCAATGCTACTGTGACCAAGGTCCTCAGAGGAGGAGCAAAGAAAGGGAAGCTACCTGCTAGCTGACAAGCTTGCAGCCATAAATTGAAATGGATAATGGTAAAATGTCAAGTAAGATGACTAAACCAGCCAGTATTCCTCTTAAGTTTGGGACACTTGGATAATCTCATCCTTCTTACACAAATCCTTGAGCGGAGTTATTAAAACGTACCCACCATGGGTGGAAAAGTGTCTCTGATCGCCCAGATGTGCAGCCCTGACGAGAAGGACTTGGGGGTAATGAATGAAAAGCTGGACATGAGCCAGCAGTGTGCGCTGGCAGCCCAAAAAGCCAACCGTATCCTGGGCTGTATCCAGAGCAGCATGGCCAGCAGGTCAAGGGAAGGGATTCTCCCTCTCTACTCTGCTCTCGTGAGACCCCACTTGAAGTGCTGCGTCAAGCTCTGGGACCCCCAACATAAGAAGGATATCGGCTGGTTGGAGCGAGTCCAGAGGAGGCCACGGAGATGATCAGAGGGCTGGAGCACCTCTCCTATGAAGAAAAACTGAGAGAATTGGGCTTGTTCAGCCTGGAGAAGAGAAGGCTTTGGGGAGACCTTACAGCAGCCTTCCAGTACCTGAAGGGGGCCTACAAGGAAGCTGGGGGGGACTTTTTACAAGGGCCTGTAGTGACAGGACAAGGGGTAATGGGTTCAAATTGAAAGAGGGGAGATTTAGATTAGATATCAGGAAGAAGTTCTTCCTGGAGAGGGTGGTGAAGCACTGGCACAGGTTGCCCAGAGAAGCTGTGGATGCCCCGTTCCTGACTGTCTTCAAGGCAAGGTTGGATGAGGCTTGGAGCAACCTGGTCTAGTGGAAGGTGTCCCTGCCCATGGCAGGGGTGTTGGAACTAGATGATCTTTAAGGTCCCTTCCAACCCTAACCATTCTATGATTCTATGTTTTTTTCCCAGCAGCAGCATTTTACCCTAGCTGAGTGACCAGGACGTCCCCTCAGAGGTCTCATGACGACATACATACCCCACCTTGCACCTCATCAGCATTTTCCGACCAATTTCTCTCCTATTTAAGCCAAACAAAGATAAGTAAATCCCAGCTCCATTCCCCAAAGCCAGTTTTATTTTAGGAGATGCCAGAGCTGAGCTAAAAGGGTCTGCAAATCCCTGTGCAAGGTACCATGCTGGCAGCAGCAGGAAACTCGTTCAGATGCTGGATAAACGCAAGCACAAGTCGCACAGTGTTTAATTTGTACAGACAGGACACATTTCTGGCAGCGCATGGCTCGGTCTTCATTTTGGAAGAACCCAAACTGAGTTAGATTATCTTGCTGAACCCTGGATGATGTAATTTATAATTATCTAATTTTAACTATTTGCAACTAAAGGTAATGCTTCTTTTCCTATGTTTTTGTACATTAATATTCTCTCCTCTCTCCCCACGAAGAGGTTCATGTTCAGATACTTGTGCACACTAAACTGAATACAGTATAAATATCTCATTATACAGATGCTCTATGAATAAATCAAATCCTAAAAGCCAGGGTCTCTAAAAAGTGACTTTAAACCAGCCAAACGATGTCTAATATTATAGACCACCTATTGGTGGCAATCCCAATCATCCTAATAATCCCCGGCTTGTCTGGTATGTGTTGAACACATTAGACAGGCACATCTGCTCTATCCAGAGCAGGTTTTAAACAAATCGCCCTTTCGGCAGTGACTGATTCAGTGACATAATCGCACATGCTCCTGTTCTTGCCCTGCCAAACCCAAATCAACTGGCCGAAGTGGGTGCTGTGACTGAGGTCGGAAGGCAGGAACACGGCTGACGAGTTGGTCTGAGTCTTAGGAACTTAGTCCTAAGTTTCAGCTCTCTGCCTGCCATGCTGCACCGGGCCATAAAAAATGTTAGCGTTTTTGCTTCTTACAGGCTTTTTTCCCCCTCTCTTTGCATCAAATCGTTTTGCCTTTAATTCTCCAGGAATATTGCCCGGAGGAGGGAAACCATCGGGTATCTGTCTTTCCTTGAAAATCTTCAAACAAAAGATGTTTTCTGCAACATTTGTCAATTCTCCCATTAAAAATCAAGACTTGAGCTTTCAAGAGTGAATTTTAACTCTTTGGATAGTAGAACTGGATTAAATGAGAGAGTAACATAACAAGCGGTAGACAGATTGGACAACCAGAGCACCACACTCCTCTCCCTCATGCTGGGAAGGCAGACGTGCTCCTGCACCCATGGGTGCTGTGCCGGGTGCCTCCATGACAGTTGCGATGTATATTTTCAGTCACACAGAGCAAAGATTTTGATGTCTCTCTAAATAAAGGCCCAATTCCTTAATTAAACAACTCCTGAAATAGCGTGTTTGGGTTTGGTGTAGAGCGTGAGCATCGCATCAGGGCCGCATTGGGGCCAGAGATGTTATTGTCCCCAGCGTCTGGGAACTGCAGGGTTGAGTTTCCTGAATTTGGCCTGGCCTTACAATTTTCTTGCTTTTGTAGATTTGGCCTTTAATGGTATTTGAACGTTTTTTTGTGGTTTCATACCAAATTGCACAGTGCAGGAGGATAATTAGTGATAAGTATTAAGCAGTTTATGTTCTTCTGTGATTAGAGAATAAGTCTGTGAGGTCTTTGGGTTCCACAATGTTTTATTTTCACTATGTAAAATCCTTCAGGAGAAAAGGGTGTTTGTACCTTTGATTTCACTGGACTTTTCATGGTGAATAACATGTTAAAATGTATCTTGCAACCTGGATGGTTGAACTGAAGATGTCAGGCTGCTGGGTCTTCTGGAACAAAGTAGATGATTTTGTTATGATTTGTATATGATGTTGGTTAGGGCCAGGCAGTGGATTTGCTGTGTATTTTATATTATTATCAAATATGCATATCCTTTATTTATATACAAAACGCATGCACATAAAATACACAGCAAACCGACTGTAAACACAGATGTATCACAGAAGAAACCTCTCACTGAAATGACATGCTTACACTTTCCCATGAACTTTTCCTTTCAGCAATCCTAATTAATACTCCAAAAGCCCACTGGCAATTATACACATCCAGATGTTATATTAAAATACATATTTTGATACCACAGCCCTTCCTAGAAGCCTCTGTCACTCCATGCTGAGCCACAGTCTGACCCAAAGGGGTTACAGCCTGGATGAAGAAAGCTAAAAAATAAAAAAAAGAGGCACCCAAAGGTGAAATCACTTGCCAGAAAACTCTCCATCGGGTAGGCGTCGAGCACCGGGAGCGAGGTCCAAGTTCCCTGGTGCTGTTTCCTAACACTGTACCGTATTCCCATTGACAAATTCACACTTAAATGCCCAACACATGTTAGAGCTGACTTTGACAACAAAATAAGGTTATTTGGAGATCCTCTAAAACTGCTTTTGCTTGGAAAGTAGCTAATGTATAGCCAATTTAAGAAGGAAATTAAGCACTTGCTGATAAATTCAGTGTAGGCAACTCTTGGGATTGTATCAGGAGTCATGTAGCATTCCCTGTTCTTACTGAGTTTTATTCTTTTCTAAAGCCTCAGCTCCAAAAGCATTCAGGAATCAGTTTTCATTAAAAATAGCAGTTTCAGGCCCTCGCAACTGGGGACATAACCTGAAAGCGCATTAGCTAAAAGTTCAGAAAAGAACCCAATAGACAAACCCAACCCCACCGCATTTATATGATTTCTGAAATCTGCTGGATTTTGTGAACTTGTGTGTCAGGAACCCCTGAATACCGATTTTTAATGTGTATCTGGAGGCTGGCAATTGCATCCAGGTGCTATCTGGGCAGGGTGGAAATGCGAGCTGGCAAGCCCTATGAAATCCCTCTGCAACATGGAGCCCAGCTGGAGGGGTGGCTGCGGGCAGGGGCGATGACGTCCCTCTGAGCAGCTCCCGGCGAGCTCAGCCAGAGTGTGGCAGCCACAAACCTCATCTTCCCTGCCCACCCCCCCGGCGTGATTTTAGGTGAGGCTCAGCATTACAAGGGTGATAATTTTGGTAGATAACTATTTTTACACTTGGAACATCTTTGATTTGAAGTCCAGAGAAGCCTTCAGCCATGAATTAGGTGCAGCTTGTTTCTTCAACCTCCATAATAAACTACAAAATATAACTTGTGTTTTAAACTCTTCCTCCAATTATCACAGGTGAGGAAAATCTGAAGCAATGGCTCATGTCCAAAGGTGAAACAATTCAGGTATAGTCTCTCAAATAATGCAAGTTATCCCAAAAATTCAGGTGCTGCAGCCCCAAGACTGGCACTGGAGAGGTTAACAGACATATGCTGTATAATTAGGAGATGCATTAATGATTATGAATAGTAAATGACTTGGTGGAAGGAAAAAAAATCTAATCAAAAGGGACATGCACCTATCTTACATGTTTATTAGAAACTGTATATAACTGGAGAATTCTGCTATTAAGAATCCTGCGTTATTGGTGTAAATACTTCCAAGGGTACATCAAGTTGTAATCTTTCATATGACATCCATCAAACCAGGCTGGAGATTTTGACAAACTTTAAACACAGTAAGGAAACAATTATGTATGCATGATTTAATCTGTAATTAATTAATATGCAAAATTATTCATATGTTAGTTACTAACTTACAAATTCAAAGAAGCCCTTATGGTGATTCTCAAAATTTTGCACAAACAGAACATTTAAAATATAATAAGAAAGGAAGTTTTTTTTGAAACCTGCAGCATACTTGAAATCTTTGGAAACCTGTTGCACCAAGATGGTTCAAAAATATTTCCTTAAATACAGGAGAATGATAAAAGGAGCATTAATTTTATGTTAGAACGTTGTGGCAGGAAGGTTAAATGTGAATCTCTGAAAGTCTTAGGAGATGTGCACTAATTATCAAATAACTGTATTCTAGCCCAAACTCCCACAGCCTGCAAAAAAAATCCTCAGGCTCGTCACAAAGCGGTCATCATTTTGGCATTTTGCTGAATCCCGGGTTTATTTTAACACCAGCCACTCCCTCACATCCTCACTCTGCACTTTGATGGTCAGTGACACAAAACCCCCACACTCTGTATTCACCTGAGTAGGCTTCCTGTTAAAGAAATCTTCTGGAAAGATTAAAAAATAAGAGGTGTGAAGGAACTAATTTGGTGAAGGTGGATAGAAACTGCCTTTAATTCTTTTCCAGATGCATCCTCAAAGAAAAACAAGGATGCAAACAAGAAGCAAACATTAAAAATCTTTCCTGGAGAACTGCTATAGCTGTGATTTGGAATAGTCTCTACCCCCTAGTAGGTAAGTAAAGAACAATAAGTATCTATTATACCATTGTTTGCATTTTGAAGATATCTCTTAAGGGAGATGTTGAATGTGCCAGAAATTCCTTTCAGTCCTATTTTCAGGGAGAGGACAGTTATATTCTGAGCTCTGTACGTTGCTCTGAGACTAAGCTGGAGCAGGCAGCACAGCTAAAATCACGAGGCACAGGTCGAATGGAGAGGGAAGCCGGTGAACTCTGTTTCCTGGGCCAGTGAACTCTCACTATTTCCTTTTTTCCTCCTTAAAAAAATAAAAGTAGTCAGCTCTGCCATAGGCCAGCATCCTAAGAGGACATTGGCATCAGCCACTCCTGCTCCTGCCACCTGGTTTTGTCTTCCAGGTGCTAAAGCCATGCCCAAGGCCCCTCACCCAGAACCCCTCATCATGCCGGGTCAGAGCTGGGTGTCCCAAGGGGGTCCTGCCCAGGCACAGGACCACGCAGCACAGCCTTCCTAAAGGGATGGGATTTGGAGGGGACCCTCGAGGCTGGCACGGGCCCTTGCAAGAGCAGCTTCATCTGCTGGGTGGGAGTTCACAGGGTGCTGTCGCTGGGCAACGGTTCTCGTTATGGAAATGATGAACCGTGCTTCAGTTTTAATTGATATGGTTGTAAGAGCACTTCCTTCTTTTGTGATTCACTGATGCAGAACACTTTTAGGATCAGGAAAGAGCATCCAAAGGTCAAATTTACCAGATTTAAGGGGAAAAAGTCTAGACTGGAATGGAAAACTGCAGCAAAATCGCTTTGAAAATACCAACAGGCTGGTTGTACAGATTTAAATCTACTTTGTTGTGCCTCGATAGGTGACTCTTGATTTTTGTTTAGGCCAGAACCAAATGTAAGGCTTTTAAAAGCTTAAACATACACATTTATGTATTCATTACGCATTGTTAAATCTAATTTGTTCTTTTTACTGTCACAGGAAGCACATGTTTAAAGCAATCTGTTTCCTCATATGAATGCTTTCCTGTCTGTTTGAAAAAAATTGCAACACGCTTTACCCCAAGTAACCAAGAGGTGATCATAAATATCCCTAAATAGCATAAAACAGATATGAAAGACATTAACACTTCCAGAATGCCAAAGTAGTATTAAAAAAATTCTAACAGATGCTCCTAGGTCAAAAAGTGAAATGTGTGTTTCCTGAAAAAACACTCTCATCAGAATCATAAATGAACTGTGAGCAGAGAAATGAGGTGTTGCAGAGCAAACGAGAGGATCTTTTTGGTTAAGGACCCTCGCACACTATTGCCAAAGTATGGTTGCAATAAAAGAGCCAAAATTCAAGGCGAATTTGCTGAAAACCCGTATCCTTGGGCTCCACCAGGTGGCAATGACAGCGAGGGAGGGCTGACAGCCCTGCCCGGCCCTGGACTTGGGCCCGCCCCGGCCCTGGCCCCGCCCCGGCACTGCCTCTGCCCGGCCCCGGCCCTCCCTGCCCTGGTCCCGCCCCTGCCCGGCCCCAGCCTTAGGCCCAACACCGACCACGCCGGGAACGGCTGGCTCCGCCAAACTGGACTCAGACCAAGCAATTTAACTTTGCCTTGTCACTTTGTGGCTGGCGTTTGGCAGGGAAAAGATGTTCTCATCTGGAAACGCAGTCAAATCGTCTGAAAGGTGCAAATTTAGCTTAAAATACCTAAGTTAGCAAAGCCCCTCTGGCTGCAGAATGGGAACAGGCGCTTCTCTGCCTAGGGGTTTTGCTGCAGAGCTGGGTGATGCTGGGACACACCAAGGCTACCAACCCAATGTCTTTTTGAGGAACCTAAAATCTCAAGGCTTTATTATTTGCTAGAAAAGAAGCAAAGACGGGAGCCTTTAAGCCAGTTATTTATGGTGTAGCAAGGATGGCATGGGTAAAAACGCCTGTCATCGCTGAGCCATCCACATCCTTAAATATTGCGGGTGGGCTCTGGGTCCAGACCAGCTCCCATGTCCGTGGTCAGCTGCGGATCCCTGGCCCAGGGCATCTGCCTGCGCTTTTGTGGAGCTTTAAACCCATATGCATGACATCTGTACGCATAAAACATGCAGCACTGAGGAAAGTGAGCGTGTAAGCATCTCGGAGCGTCCGCACAGCTGAAAGGAGCCCTCCAAGAACATATTTTGAGGTCTCTCAAGGGATTTCCAGAGGGAGAGTGGGTGACCACAGCCCAGTGGAAGCTTGGTGGGGAGAGCAAGAAGGGCAGGACAGCCTGATCCATTCTCCTGGAGATGTCCATGACGCCAAAGCTTTGGGAAGCAAAACACAACCTGCATTTTAAGGTCTAAAAACCACGCCAGGGCCGCTGCAATGTCCCCTCTGCTTGGGTGCTGACTTTGACCACTTGTTTGGACTGTCGAAAGGGGCTTTATGCCACTGAAAATAAAAGAACAATAAAAAAAACTAACCAGGCATTGGAGGCCTCCTAGGTTTTGTGCCAAAAAATTGTCAGGGGAGCTTTGCTATGGATTTAACAACATTAATAGTTATTGGAGCTCTTTATGCATTTTTTTTCTATATTTTTGCTATGCTGATTTTTTTGCTCATTTACCATTTCAGTGTAAAGGCAAAAGAAACCCCAAACTTCAGAGCAAAAAATTAATAAAAGAAAGCAAAAAAAAAATTAAAAAATAAAATAAGTATTATAAAAATTTATTGATAAAATACAGAGTCTCTGTTAACAAATATCAGAGTGTAAAAATATCAATCTCGCCTAACTATCATAGAATGGTTTGGGTTGGAAGGGACCTTAAAGATCATCTAGTTCCAACACCCCTGCCATGGGCAGGGACACCATCCACTAGACCAGGTTGCTCAAAGCTTCATCCAGCCTGGCCATGAACACTTCCAGGGATGGGGCAGCCACAGCTTCTCTGGGCAACCTGTTCCAGTGCCTCACCACCCTCTCCATGAAGAACTTCTTCCTGATATCTAATCTGAATCTCCCCTCTTTCAATTTGAACCCATTACCCCTTGTCTTGTCACTACAGGCCCTTGTAAAAAGTCCCCACCCCAGCTTCCTTGTAGGCCCCCTTCAGGTACTGGAAGGCTGCAATAAGGTCTCCCCAGAGCCTTCTCTTCTCCAGGCTGAACAAGCCCAATTTTCTCAGCCTTTCTTCATAGGAGCAGTGCTCCAGCTCTCTGTTCATCTTTGTGGCCCTCCTCTGGACTCATTCCAACCAGTAGATATTCTTCTGCTGTTGGGGGGGCCCAGAGCTGGATGCAGTACTCCAGCTGGGGTCTTACAAGAGCAGAGCAGAGGGGGAGAATCACCTCCCTCAGCCTGCTGGCCATGCTTATCTGGATCCAGCCCAGGATACGGTTGGCTTTCTGGGCTGCCAGCGCACACGGACGGCTCGTGTACAGCTTTTCATCCCACAGTACCCCTAAGTCTTTCTCCTCAGGGCTGCTCTTGATCCATTCTATGCCCAGCCTGTCCTTGTGCTGGGATTGCCCTGACCCAGGTGCAGGAACTTGCACTTGGCCTTGTTGAACCTCATGAGGTTCACAGTGTCCCACCTCTCCAGCCTGTCCAGGTCCCTCTTGATACAAAAACAAAGGTGTTGACCGCACCACCCAGCTTGGTGTCAGTGGCAGACTTGCAAAGGGTGCACTCAATGGTGTGGAAGTCACCGAGGCGAAGGTCTCCGAAGGGGAGGATCAAGTCGGAGGACCCTTCCTGAAGTGGCAAAACAGCAGCAAAATCCATGGAGGAACAAGCTGCTCAAAGCGCAGGGCAGAGAGCGAAAGAGGGAGCCCCCACCCCACACCCCCAGGGCGGGAGGAGTGAGCTGGTAACGAGAGGCGGCTCTGACTCAGCGTGGGCGGGGACAAGCGTGAAGGCGGTCAACCCCCTCACGGACAAGAGCAGCCCCCAGGGAGCGCGAGCGACCCGGAGCGAGGCACGGCAGTTTGCACGGCAGTTCAGGCAGGTGCGGGCAGGGCTCAGCCATGGTTGCCACTCGGAGGAAAGCCATCGCCAGGAAGAATGCGGCGACCCAGACGCTGCTCCCCGTCAGGGATGCTGCTGTCCAGGTCTCCGGCTGCAGGGAGGGCCTGAGCCTGTCACTCGTACCGGAGGGCAGCAGGGACAGTCCGTTTGTGAGGGGTGACCAGGTGGATGATCTGCTCAGCATGGTGGCAGAGCTGAAGGAAGAAGTGGAAAGGCTGAGGAGTATGAGGGAGTATGAGAAGGAGAGAGGTTTTGCCTCCACCAATCTACCACCCCTGAGGCAAAGGCAGATGGAGGTCCCACAGCCAGCAGTGTGGATCCCATATCCTCTTGCCACCAGGCAGATGGAAGGGACTTAATAGAGGGAGGGGAATGGAAACAGGTCCCCTCCTGCCCTCCCTCCCCTTCCCAGCTGCCCCTGCAGAACAGACATGGGGCTCTGGAACTCGAGGGCCAGGCAATTGTGGATGCAGAGGAAGGCCCATCCAGGGGGTTGCCCAGGAAGACTCAGTCAGCTGCACATGTCACGACTGCCTCCGTTAAGGAAAGAAGGAGGGTCATCATCAAGAAGGAGTGTCATTGTTGTAGGCGATTCCCTTCTGAGGGGAACAGAGGGCCTGATATGCCGCCCAGACCCATCACACAGGGAAGTCTACTGCTTCCCTAGGGCCTGGATTAGAGACATCACCAGGAAACGCCCTGGTCTAGTACAGCCCTCAGATTATTACCCACTACTGGTCATGCAGGTAGGCAGCGATAAGGTTGTGGAGAGAAGTCCAAAAGACATCAAAAGGGACTTCAGGGCACTGGGGTGAATGGTTGCAGGTTCGGGAGCACAAGTAGTGTTTTCCTCAATCCCTTTAGTGGCAGGGAAGGATACTGGAAGGAACAGGAAAGCAAGCCTGATCAACATGTGGCTCAGAGGCTGGTACCAATGGTGCAATTTTGGGTTTTTTGATCATGGGGAGGTTTATATGGCACTGGGCCTGCTGGTGACAGATAGCGTGCAGCTGTCGCAAATGGGAAAAAGGATTCTTGCCCATAACTTGGCGTGGCTCATAGAGAGGGCTTTAAATTAGGTTTGAAACGGGAAGGGGACAAAACCAGTAGTGACACCAACAGATGCCCAGAGCCTGGAGAAGAATAGCAGGGAGAGCACCTGGCAAGCAAAACAAGGGAATTCCAGCTGCTCCAGTCAGCAAGCCAACTTCATCAGGGGCCCATCTTAAATGCCTCTATGTGAACGCACAGAGCATGGGGAATAAGCAAGAGGAGCTAGAGGCATGTGCACGCATGAGGCGCTATGACCTCATTGGTATTGTGGAGAGGTGGTGGGATGGCTCCTATGACTGGAGTGTCAGAATGGAAGGGTACAGGCTCTTTAAGAAGGACAGGCAGGGGAGATGTGGAGGGGGTGTTGCTCTCTACCTCAGAGACCAGCTGGAATGTGTGGAACTCCACCTGGGGAGGGGGAGGGATGAGGAGCTGACCCAGAGCTTATGGGTCAGGAATAAAGGGAGGGCAGGAAGAGGGGATACAGTAGTAGGACTTTGCTACAGGCCACCTGGCCAGGACGAGCGAGTGGATGAGGCCCTCTACAAGCAGACAGCAGCAGCCTCACAGTCACAAACTCTGGTCCTCATGGGGGACCTCAGCCACCCCGGTATCTGTTGGAGGGACAACACGGCAGGGCACAAGCAAGCCAGGAGGTTCCTGGAATGCGTCAATGACAACTTCCTTCTCCAAGTGATAGAGGAGCTGACGAGGAGGGGTGCCATGCTGGATGTTGTTCTCACCAAAAGGGAGGGCCTGGTGGGGAATGTGAAGCTCAAGCGCAGCCTTGGCTCCAGCGACCATGAAACGGTGGAATTTGAGACCCTTAAGGAGGTGAGGAGGGTGCGCAGCAAGCTCGCTACCCTGGGCTTCAGGAGAGGAGACTTTGGCCTCTTCAGGGAACTGATTGGCAGAGTTCCATGGAATGAAGCCCTGGAGGGAAGAGCAGGCCAAAAATTCTGGCAAGCATTCAAGGATCTTCTCCTCCAAGCTCAGGAGCAATGCATCCCAAAGAAGAGGAACTCTGGTGAAAACTCCAGGAGGCCTGCATGGATGAACAAGCAGCTCCTGGACAAAGTGAAGCCCAAAAAGGAAGCCTACAGTGTGTGGGAGCAGGGATAGGTAGCCTGGGAGGATTATAGGGAAGTTGTCCAAAAAGTCAGGGATCAGGCTAGGAAAGCTAAAACCTTGACAGAACTAAACCCGGCCAGGGACATCAAGGGAAACAAGAAGGCTTTCTATAGGTACACAGGAGATAAAAAGAAGAACAGGGAAAATGTGGGCCCTCTGCAGAAGGAAATGGGAGAGCTGTTTTCCCAGGATATGGAGAAGGCCAAGGTGTTCAATGCTTTTTTTGCCTCGGTCTTCACTGGCAAGGGCGCAAGCCATACTCCCAGAGTCACAGAAGGCAAGGACAGGGACTGGGAGAATGGAGAGCTGTCCATGGTTAGAGAGGATCAGGTTCGGGAACACCTCAGGAACCTGAAAGTGCACAAGTCCATGGGACCTGATGGAATGCATCCACGGGTCCTGAAAGAACTAGCAGATGAGGCTGCGAAAACTCTATCCACAATATTCGAGAAGTCGTGGCAGTCTGGTGAAGTTCCCACTGACTGGAAAAGGGGAAACATAACCCCCATCTTTAAAAAGGGAAAAAAAGAGGATCTGGGGAACTACAGGCCAGTCAGTCTCACCTCTGTGCCTGGCAAGATCATGAAGCATATCCTCCTGGAAATCATGCTAAGGCACATGGAGAATGAGGAGGTGGTTGGTGACAGCCAACATGGTTTCACCAAGGGCAGATCATGACTGAGTAATATGGTGGCCTTTTATAATGGGGTCATGACCTTGGTGGATAAAGGACGGGCAACCGGTGTCATCTACCTGGAATTGTGCAAAGCCTTTCATCCCGTCCTGCACGACATCCTTGTCTCTAAACTGGAGAGACATGGATTTGACAAATGGACCACTCGATGCATAAAGAACTGCCTGGCTGGTCGCACTCAGAGAGTTGTGGTCAACAGATGGATGTCTGAGTGGAGACCAGTGATGAGTGACATTCCTCAGGGGTCAGTATTGGGACCAGTGCTGTTCAACATCTTTGTCAGTGACATGGATGGTGAGATTGAGTGCACCCTCAGCAAGTTTGCTGATGACACCAAGCTATGTGGTCTGGTCAACACTCTGGAGGGAAGGGATGTCATCCAGAGGGATCTGGACAGGCTGGAGAGGTGGACCTGTGCCAACCTCATGGAGTTCAACAAGGCCAAGTGCAAGGTCCTGCACCTGGGTCAGGGCAATCCCAACTACAAGTACAGGCTGGGCGGAGAATGGATCGAGAGCCCTGCGGAGAATGACTTGAGGGTATTGGTGGATGAAAAGCTGAACATGAGCCAGCAGTGTGTGCTGGCAGCCCAGAAAGCCAACCGTATCCTGGACTGTATCAGGAGAAGTGTGGCCAGCAGGTTGAGGGAGGTGATTGTCCCCCTCTACTCTGCTCTCATGAGACCCCACCTGGAGTACTGCATCCAGCTGTGCGGCCCTCAGTATAAGAAGGATATTGACCGGTTGGAACGAGTCCAGAGGAGGCCACAAAGATGCTCCGAGGACTGGAGCACCTCTCCTATGAAGAAAGACTGAGAGAATTGGGCTTGTTCAGCCTGGAGAAGAGAAGGCTTTGGGGAGACCTTATTGCAGCCTTCCAGTACCTGAAGGGGGCCTACAAGGAAGCTGGTGGTGGCTGTGTCTTTTCACAAGGGCCTGTAGTGACAGGACAAGGGATAATGGGTTTAAATTCAAAGCGGGAGATTTAGATTAGATATCAGGAAGAAGTTCTTCCTGGAGAGGGTGGTGAAGCACTGGCACAGGTTGCCCAGAGAAGCTGTGGATGCCCCGTTCCTGACTGTCTTCAAGGCCAGGCTGGATGAGGCTTTGAGCAACCTGGTCTAGTGGAAGGTGTCCCTGCCCATGGCAGGGGTGTTGGAACTAGATGATCTTTAAGGTCCCTTCCAACCCAAACCATTTTATGATTCTATGATTCTATGATGATTCAGTTCCACGGTCCATGTCACTGACAAAGATGATAAACACTACCAGTCCCAACATCGACCCCTGAGGAACACTGCTCATCACTCATCTCCACCGAGACATCAAGCTGTTGACCACAACTCTCTGAGTATAACCATTCAGCCACTTCTTTATCCACTGAGCAGCCCATCTGTCAAATCCATGATTCTCCAATTTAGATACAAGGATGTCATGCAGGACAGTGTCGAAGGCTTTGCAGAAGTCCAGGTAGATGACACCGGTTGCCCGTCCTTTATCCACCAAGGTCGTGACCCCATGATAGAAGGCCACCATCTTTGTCAGGCACTTGTCTGCCCTTGGTGAAGCCATGTTGGCTCTCACCAATCACCTCCTCATTTTCCGTGTGCCTCAGCATGATTTCCAGGAGGAACTGCTCCATGATCTTGCCAGGCACAGAGGTGAGACTGACTGGCCTGTAGTTTCCTGGGTCCTCCTTTTTTCCCTTTTTAAAGATGGGGGTTATGTTTCCCCTTTTCCAGTCAGTGGGAACTTCACCAGTCTGCCATGACTTCTTGAATATGATGGATAGAGTTTTTGCAACCTCATCCGCTAGTTCTTTCAGGGCCCGCGGATCTATTTCATCAGTGTCTTCAACTTCCACAGATAACTTCTTAATTAACGTCCTGTTCTCCCCTCTGCAAGCCACATCACTCTCCCCACTCCG
The DNA here is from genome assembly GCA_027574665.1 of Rhynochetos jubatus. NCBI lineage: Eukaryota > Metazoa > Chordata > Aves > Eurypygiformes > Rhynochetidae > Rhynochetos > Rhynochetos jubatus. The sequence continues at coordinate 7,319,795 of CM050689.1, read as the reverse complement.
ACCCCATGTTCAATCCATTCTGAAGTGGAAGAAAAACTTAAAGGAAATGAGATTGAATCAATAAATTCCCAGCCCCTGAAGCCGTCCTTGCCTAAAACCACGTTGGAAAGTCATGATAGAAGATAGGATTTAAACGCTTCTATCTGAAATGCTGAACTGCGGTAATCAGAGATCTGAAAGGCGCTGCACTGCTTGTAATGAGAACAATCTATAGATAATATTTAAAATCTAATTACTGTATAATGAATTTTTATCTTTAAATGCCTTTTTCCTAACAATTATCCTCAAGTTCAAACAGAAATATTGTGCTGAGTTTTACACTCATGAAACTCCTTTCCCAACTGAATAAAATAATTACAAATGACACAGCATATAAAGAAAATAATTGAAAGCTGGACATGAAATCACCATGTGTTTTTACATTTATATGCTGAATAAAATTGTTTTTTCTGACCGTTCCTTGGAGCACAGAACGAAAGAGCAGCTGAGATGCGGTGCAGGCAGGACCTGCTCCCTGCCTCAGTGGCTTCTCCAACTGCAGGGTCACCACTGGCAAAAAAATGCCACTGGTTTTTCTATCATTCTACTGGGAACTTTCCAGTACTGACACTTTGTGCACGTGATGAGATTGATGAAAAGTTTAAATGAAAAATGAGTGTCATGTTTAGAGTGGAAAAAAAAGGCTCAGGCACGCTGGGCATGTTTCGAAGAACAAACCCAAAGTCACGGTGAGCGGGGTCCGCTCCTCAGGCCCCAGTGACTGCGGTGGAGGAATAAAGCACTCAAAAGCAGTGTTAAAAGAACTGCCTTAAAAATACTCCTGAGTATCTACCGTGTTTTGTTTTGCACTTTTTGCAGGCATTTAGAAATCATCCGGGTTTGGTGGCTGAAACCTTCAGTCCATGAGGAATTAAGTGCCTTCTGCACTACCTGCAGCACTCTGAAGAGGGAGTCTGTGCTCAAGCTAAGCAAAAAAACCCCTCTAATCCTGCACCTCTGTTACCAGCAGCTAAAAATGGGCCAGAACTATTCAGTACTGGATCATATGTATTTTTTTTTTCATTCAAAATAGTTATAGTGGGTGAATTTTGCAGTAAAGTTTTTACCTTTAAATATAATGTATGGCCAAGGTCTAAGAAAAATGCATGTATTGGACCATCCCTTTCTAATTGCTTTTTCATGTTGAAGATACCCGGTGTAATTCATTAATAACTAAGCCATTTTAATCTGCATTTTTCTCAAACAGAAATAACACAGCATTTTGTCTGCAAAATGAATTCTTAGTCCTTTGGTTTCAGTGAGCAATTTCAGAGATGGTCTGAAATCCCATCGCCACAGCCCCATCTCTGGTGGGAGCCCCAGGGAAGGGCCGCCACTGTTTGAATTGCACAAGTTCCATATCTCCAGGAAGGTCAGTTCTATCCCAAGGAAGCTTCACCCCATGTCCCTGGTCCTCAAAGACCCCCAGACTGGGATTTTCCCCCAGGTAGATGACGCAGGACTGCCCCAGTACTGTTTGGCAGCTGGAGTGCTCTAGCACATCTCCGGTGGGTGACAACCCACAACCCATTGCTAAGTCCCAGGAAGCTCCAAAACATCCAACAGATCCCAGTGTGGAGAAATGTCCCCAAAGATGTAGGCAGCAGCGACAATGTTGGTATCCCAGGATTTTCTGATACATCAGCTGGCACAGGGAAAGACGGAGATGTATTTGTTTGGGAAAACTCCCATTTAAGTTGGATGTTTGAAGGGAAATTCAGTTTTTTTCACTTGAGGGAGGAAGTCCGCAAAGTCTTCACAAAAAGCACAAGCAGTGCTTCCTCACCTCCCAGCAAAATGATCAAGGCTTCTCCCATGGAAATAAGAATAAAGCTGTGGAAGAACTCCAGGTGGCATCCTAGTAGTATTTCTCTTTTTTCTTTATTTTTGGAACTAAGCAGGTGTTTCCTTAGGACGTATGACTGAGTCAGACACTTCCTTATCTGTCTGGCCAGCAAGGTCAGAGCTGGTATGCTTGTAAATGCATACAACAGCGAGTGCAGATAGATGTCCCCAGTCTAAGAGGGGACACCTTAAATTAAGATGAAAAAAAGAAGCTCTTGTCATTAAAACCAGGGCTTGGGAGATTTCCCCTGCTGAATCATTAACAAAATTAATTAATTTTTCAGCTCTTTTAACACAACTGGTGACTTTTGAATTCATAGAATCATAGAATGGTTTAGGTTGGAAGGGACCTTAAAGATCATCTAGTTCCAACACCCCTGCCATGGGCAGGGACACCTTCCACTAGACCAGGTTGCTCAAAGCCTCGTCCAGCCTGGCCTTGAAGACATCCAGGGATGGGACACCCACAACTTCTCTGGGCAACCTGTTCCAGTGCTTCACCACCCTCTCCGGGAAGAATTTCTTCCTGATATCTAATCTAAATCTCCCCACTTTCAATTTAAACACGTTACTCCCTGTCTTGTCACTACAGGCCCTTATAAAAAGACTCCCTCCAGCTTCCTTGTAGGCTCCCTTCAGGTACTGGAAGGTGCTATAAGGTCTCCCTGGAGCTTTTTCTTCTCCAAGGCTGAAAAGTCAATGGGAACTTCACCAGTCTGCCACGACTTCTCAAATATGATGGATAGAGGTTTTGCAATCCCATTCGCCAGTTCTTTCAGGAGCTGCAGATGTATTTCATCAGGTCCCATGGACTTGTGCACCTTCAGGTTCCTGAGGTGTTCCCAAACCTGATCCTCTCTAACCATAGGCAGCTCTCCATTCTCCCAGTCCCTGTCCTTGCCTTCTGCAACTCGGGGGTATGGCTTACGTCTTTGACACTGAAGACCAAGGCAAAAGATCATTGAGCACCTCAGCCTTCTCGATGTCCTGGGAAACCAGCTCTCTCATTTCCTTCCATAGAGGGTCCACATTTTGCCTGATCTTCCTTTTATCCCTTATGTACCTATAGAAGCCCTTCTTGTTGGCCTTGATGTCCCTGGCCAGGTTTAATTCTGTCAGGGCTTTGGCTTTCCTAACTTGATCCCTGACTTCTCGGACAGCTTCTATGTACTCTTCCCAGGCTACCTGTACCTGCTTCCACCCACTGTAGGTTTCCTTTTTGCACCTCACTTTGTCCAGGAGCTGCTTGTTCATCCACACAGGCCTCCGGGCGCTTTTACCCGACTTCCTCTTCTTTGGGATTCATCGCTCCTGAGCTTGGGGAAGAAGAACCTTGAATGCTTGCCAGCTTTCTTGGCCCCCCCTTTCCTCCAGGGCTTCCATCCAGACTTCCATCCCATGGAACTCTGCCAATCAGTTCCCTGAAGAGGTTAAAGTCTGCTCTCCTGAAGTCTATGATAGCAAGCTTGCTGGGCACCCTACTCACCTCCTTAAGGATCTCAAACTCCACCATTTCATGGTCGCTGCAGCCAAGGTTGCCCTTGAGCTTCACATTCCCCACCAGGCCCTCCCTTTTGCTGAGAACAAGGTCCAGCATGGCACCCCTCCTCGGGGTTCTTCTATGACTTGGAGAAGGACTTCTCCCACTCTTTATTCTGGCTGCAAAATCTTTCTCGCAAGAACTCTCTCATTATCTACATTCAAATTAATGTGTGACCACTGTCCGTAACACAAATAATGTGTTGCAATCTCTTTCCTCAGTGCAGCCCAACTCCTACCACCAGCCCTGGTTCCTACACCCCAAGCCCACTTGCCTCTGCTTGACGAAGGAAGAGCCAAGTGCATGCCATGGCCAGAGATGAAGTCCCCAGTGGAGGAGGGATCTGAGCCCCAAACCCCCTTGCCAAGCAGGAGGTCGCCCATCCTCCCCAAGGGTCCTACAGATGCAGCTTCCAAGGAGATGGTTTGACCTGAGAAGCCATCACCTCCTCCTCTTTCCTCCAGTTTTAAGCCTTATTTTAAAGCTGTTGGTTCTCATAAGAGTGAATTAACCTTGGAAACCAGAAAGACATGACATGATTGCTGGCTGAAGCCATGACTTTTGCTCTTCTCATTTCACTGCAGCCTGTCCCAGGGATGGGGGATGCTCAGAGACACTCCATCTCTGCTCAAGGAGATATGAGGAAGCAAACATGGGGTGAAACACCTCCATGGGATCCAGGCAGTGGAGGGCCAGGAGAGCAGTCCTCCAGGGAAGCCCAGACCTTCCAAACACCACCCTTGCTGCTGCCCCCAGGGCAGCCAGCATGCAGGGTTCCTGTGAGGATTCAGGACAGATTGAAAATGGCATTTATTACAGCCCAAATACATGTCTCCTGGGGCAGAGCAGGACATGGTATTTCAGTTTGCATTAGAGCTCCCAGACCTGTCATAAATGGGGATCAAAGAACTCTTCCTGTGGAGCTAAGGGAGCAGGATGCCTTGGTGCGGTCATAAAGGAAAGAGTGTCTGAGAAGGAAAATGGATATACTGTACTGTAGCAACTGTACTCAATAGCATGTTTACTAGATGATATACTGAAAGAAAAAGGACTGACGATGGAGGAAATGGATGACTTCAGCCATTTATTACATTCAGGCACACTACTGGAAAGCTTGGCCACAAAGAAGAGTAACTTGAGGTGCAGAAAGTCCGCACTCATCTTCCTTCCCAGAAGCCTTCCCTGGCCACACATGGGGCTCAACAGCAACGTCCCCACTTGTGTTCCTCTGAGCTGCTTTCGCTCCAGTCTTGGTCACCCTTCCTTCTGTGGAAGCATGCATTCCTGCCCTGAGAAAGCCAAATGAGCACTCGTGCCATGCCCACAGATGACTGGCATGCTAAGCTCTCCATGAAGGCTTAATTTCTGAGCTTTACTTTTGTCCTCAATATATTGCTTTATATTATAGATGCTATGCATTGGAAATCAACACATGGGCACACACAACTTCCTTGCTGCAGTGCCACTGTGGTGGACTTACTCAAGTCAGGATAAGTTCCTGTAAAAAACAGCCCTCAAACATGACCTCTACAACCTAGAGCCCTTCCCTCTTTGCTCACTTTTTCCTCCCAAGACTTCCCATTCCATATCCCATTCCTTCACAAATGCTTCCAACCATACGTACCAGCGCAGCTTGCTCATTCCTGACTCTTACTGGTCAAGATAGGGCAAGCAGAAAATGTCACATCATTTGGCAAGCGCTTAATATAAAAGGTCAGATGTCATGAAACCATCATCAGGTAAAAGGCTCCAGGTTAAAAAGAACAGAAAAGCTTTAGGATGAAGTTAAGGTTGAGGGGATTGTACAGAGAAGGCACCTGGATAGCATGATGCACCAGCCTGGGCAAGAAATGTTGCCATGTTATTGCTCGGTAAAGGCATGTGGGTACTTGAGGGAAACAAGTTTTAACAGATAAAATCTAATTTTTCCTAATACAGTCATGCCCATATCTCAAGTTGGCTCAATTCAAAATACCCCAACTCCCATTGCACCGCTTGAGTGGGAGCAGAGCCCTCCAGGCTGAAGGCAGAAAACTCCAGTAAGAAATAATCCCAGTCAAACCCCTCACCCCAAAGAGACTCTATGGAGTCTCTACATCCAAGGAAGTGCTATAGGATGTGTTATATCCCAGACAGGAGCACGGACAGGAGCCCACCCCAAAGCACATCTGAAAGAGCTTCACCTTCTGAATTCAGGGCAAATCTGCAGTATTATTTTTAACTCTGATTGTTTCCATAGTTTAATTTACTTTGTTTTCTAAACTCGTAGCCATTTCTTATAATAAAGGGGAACTGATACACCATATTTATTACCATTTATCATTGCAATTTTTATAAGACTACTTATGAATTAATCAACAATAACTGCTTTCACATGTGGTGCTATATTAATCTCCATATCCACTGCATAAATCACATGGAGAATAAGTTAATATACATATTTTAAGAGAAATACAGCACTTTTCCCACCCTATCAACAAGGTATATTATTATCTAGTTAGTCAATTTATAAATGCACATATTTCATTCAGCATCATAAATCCTGGCAGTTCAGCATGACACGATCTAGAACCTAAATATAATCTGACCTTTTATAAGGTATTTGCTTGGTTTGAGACATGCAGGTGCCTTTTCTAAGCAGCGTAGTTTTAAATGAAAAGTATGATTCACAATAGATGAAGACAAGAAGCCACAAATAACAAAAAGCTGTATGTTTACTTAAAAAAAAGGCGTTATTTTCTTCAGAACTGATATTGCTCTTGTATTTACATTACTGGAATTAATTCTTGGAAGACAGAGCTATGGATGATTAAAATATTGAGGAATAGCTTTTATATTTTATTTTCTAATAAACTGTACAGCTCATTAATGTGAAGTATTTAAAGTGCATATTCTACTTTGAGATAATATGACTTAAAACTAAAAATACTGGTAAAATAGTTGAGATTATTGAGCTGGAGCAGTATTTCCATTCTGTACAACAACAATATTCACAAAAAATTAAAGGAAGCACACATTTGAGACTGATCTGCGCCAAACATCTATTGCCTTTCATTCTTTTGAAGCAAGAAGCTATCCCTAAAAAGCTTTTGCAGCGGTTACAAATCCCGGCACGTTGATATTTCCAACAGAAATAGTGCCACTCATCCCTAAGCAGTGAGGGCAGAGAGCAGGTACCATTTTCCTGGAAGGATTTTGTACAACAGGGATGTTTTTACATCCCTAAAAATGGCCTGAGATGGTCACCTGTCTACAGAGCAATATTTTAAAATATTACAAATGCAGATTTGGGGGGTGTGGGGGTGGGTGGGGGTGGGTACTGGAGGGTTTTTTCTTTTTTTCCTGCAAATAATGACACAAAAAAGCAGCATAATTCCTGAGTTATCACAAAGAACTGCTGGACTCGCTGTGCCAGGAGCGTGCATCCTTCCCGCGATGCTTCGCAGTGTGCTGGTGGCTCTTCTGCTTGGCTCCACTTGTTATTACTCCCTGCTACGTACAGCCTCACCTCTGACTCCACGGAGCTGGGAGGGTTTTATCATGTGAAGTCATCAGGAAAACTATTAAAAGCTAAAGTTTAATCTAAATTAAATTCACCTCCAACTTCAAGCAAAATAGGACTCGTAAAAAACTTTGGGGAGGATATTAGTTATTGCGGGAAAGGAGTCCAATAAAACCCAAAACCAAAAAACACACAGTGAAATAAATTTAAAATACACATGTGGGAACTTATTTTTAATTAAAAAAAATTGTATTATTACTTCACTGGAAACTTGAGTTTCAGAATTTCTGTATTTCAACAATTTACAAAGAAGAATTACATTTGTATTTGTTCAACATTTTAAAGATTACAATAATCTGTGTGATTAAATTAGGATATTCCAATGTGGTTTTTCTCTTTCATATTAAAATGTTATTATTTATAAAGTCACCCATCGTGAAACTCCTGTTTACTGCAGTCACTACAATAACCAAAGCTTTACGTTAGTTTGCCAACTGCAAATTTACTTGGATTTCTGATAAAAACACAACCCCCATCTGAGATTAACATGCCAATTTTTTATAAATTCTGCAAGACTAATTGCCACTCAGCTCTTCCTAAGAACCAGCTTCAGAGATAAAACAGAGTTCTCAGGTAGGAAAGGGAAAGTTCTCCCCTCTTGAGTGTTTTGTTTTCTTTTGGTAGATATTGCTAGGAAAATACATATTATGTAGTTTTAAAACAATGACAGAGAAATAAGTTAGACCAAAAATACTAGAATAAAATGCACTCATTAGCCATATGACTCTTTATGCAATATTTACTGAAAATCTCATATAATTTGTTTTAAACCCACTATTTTATATATATTTTAATGGATTTAAAAGTCAATCCTCTCAAAAGATGTCAGCTTTTTCAGGAAAACACCCCACAAAGATTTTACACCACAGTGAAAAAAAATGAAAACTAAGAGAATAAATCTTTGGATCATGAAACAAAGGACTTCACTGAACCAAAGAGAAACACCAAATTTTGACTGCACGATGCTGCGATTTCACGATAAGCACTGAAAAAGATGCCTGGTGTAGCTGGATGGCATTCATAACCCTCCTTACAAAGACGTATCAGGGATATTCTTTAAAATATTAAGGAAAACCTGGGGTGATTCCCAGGCGTTATTGCTCAAGCAGGCCACACCACCTCTGGCAACAGCTGGATCCCAGTGGTTGGCACCTGGGCTCATCCCCAACCAGCTTCAGGCACCACAGCTCAGAGAGTGCATGCGGAAATGAAGATGTTTGTCCTGTGTCCCAGGCTGAGACCCTGAGAAATTTTTCCTAAATCATCCCTGGCACATGTCTCGGAACATGCAAATCCATAAACCAACAGTGGCCCGACAAAGAAGCTAACCAGCATGTGGAAGGGAGGGATGCTTGCCATGCGCAGGTACATGCCGCCCGTCGCCGAACATCTCCATGAGCGACATGTGCTCATCCCCGCCGTGCAATTAATCACTTCCAAGTCAGGACAAGCAAAGAGGTTTTTTTTAACTCTCCTTACCTTGTCCTCAACCTTTAGCATCCGGCGTCTGCAAGCCCGAGAGCGGGTTCGTTTCTACCCGCCCACAAGCGAACAAAGGCACTGCGATCGCAAGCAAGCGAGCTGATGAGTGGTACTTACTGAAGATGGCAAACCTGGAGGAACTTTTCGAACTTTCTTTGTTTGTACTTCTGAAAAAAAAAAAGACAAAACGTGGTCTTTATAAGACAAGGCTTTATTTGGGGTTTTAATTTTGCACTGAGATTTTCTGCAGACCCAGTTGCTAACCTACTGTTTTGGTAACACAGAGTGGATGTCACCTCTCAAGTCATTAAGTCTTAAGTAATGCTGGAAAATTGGTGATATTTTGATTTTGAGTGTAGTTTTCCCCTTATGCCGATTTGCTTTGATAAAGTGGACTTTTTTTAAGGCTCTTTGCCTGCTTGACAAAGAGGAGCAATCTACTAACATTTAAGAAACCCTTCCAAGAGCCCTGGCAGCAGACGTTCCACCACTTATTGTGTTTATTTCCAAGTATTGTTAAACAGGATGAAACTTGGATTATTTGTTGAAGTAGAAAGAAGAAAAAGGTTGAAGGCAAAGTCACTCACCCATCGAGGTGCTGTGGAGAGGCCTCCGCTGGGGGTTTATGCTACAATACTGATAGTACTGGGAGCCAGGCTTAGTGGGGGAGACCACTCCCGGGTTGCCAATATCCATGTCACCTCCAAGGAGACTTTGCTAAAAGACAGAAAAATATAGATGTGTGTGTGCATGTGCATGTGCATGTGAAATACGACTTTCCTCATCATTAGCTATTTCTCAAGCCTAAAAATAAGAGAGTAAAGAAAGCTTCGACTGAAAGCCTAAGACAAGACCTGTCTAAACCTTAAAGGAGACATGACAAAAATTTCCAGTTGAGCATCTTTTCTGGGAAAACACAAAGTAATTAATTTCAAAGATGATTATTTACATTTAAAGGAAACTTACTGCCTACTTATTCAAATGTAATCGGTGTTTTAAAAACTTTTGGAGCTCTGTTAATATATTTGAAGGCAGTTTAGTTTCTTCACCACAAACAAGATAGTTAAGCACAGGGATTTAACAATAATAAAACTTTAAAAAAAATAATTCCTGCTGTTGATAGAATGGTTGTGCGTGAAATAGCTTCATTGTATATCCCCATGCAAGGAAAAAACTGGTATCTGTGAATTAAATGTATCAGGGTTTTACGATATCAAAAAATCTGCACAGCAGGCTGCACATAATATGGGATTAAAATGGGAAAATAAAATGATACTGGATTAATATTTTTTGCGACACTCTCAGAAAATAAAATCACCTCCGAAAACCCCCAAACAATTAACGCTATTGTATAGCAGCAGCGGTAGCAGCAGCGGTAGCAGCAGCAAAGGACTTTCAATATATCCATTTGACACCTTTAACTAACAAGATGCATCCCAGTAAACACATTTTCTCAGCTATGAATGTAGGAACAGCAAACATTATCAATCCATGCTATATGAAAAATTCCAAATCTTTATAGAGACTAGAACAGAAGAACAATTTCCTAATGTTCTATTTGATATAAACTAGGTGGAAAACTTACCCATAATATATAAATCCCCTGATTATACTCTGCATTGACCACATTGTTCTTGTACTTATTCTGATATGCAATAAAACAGGTGTAGATACTACCATTTCTTTTAAGTACAAATTTACCATTTCATAAAGAAATTTTAAAATTAAGTACCAAAAATCTAACTTTATCGTTATTTGTAATCAACTTTTACTGACTGATTACTGTACTTGATAAAGTACAGAATGTGTTTTCCCTAATCTAAATTCAAATCACCAGGTCACTCACAACAGATTTAGTAATGCTTCACTAACTCACTATTCACATGCAAAATACTCTAAATAAATAGGCCAATTATGACTCCTCCCCGTTCCCTGCTTAACCCGCTGAGAACTGAAAAATTTCACAAGGCAGTCACCAACTAAAATAAAGGCTCCTTGTTTGAAATTAAGACAGTCTTTTTGATTCCTAAATGGTTCAACAAACTGGCATGTCTTCTGCTGAAATCAGTTGGTCAAATATGAGCCATAAGCTGGAAAATCAGAAATTAAAACATCCTTACTCCTTGCCTATCCTTCTAAAAACGTTTAAAGATAACTTTTGGTTCTAGAAAGCTATATTCCTCTTTTTTTTTGTCCTCCAAAGAGGCTAAATGAGAACCGTTGGGATGGACAAATGGGCTCTGGGTGATCGGTCCTGAAAGCCTTTCTTGGTGTGCAGCCTAGCATATGCCTTTGCAGACCTCTCGGAGACGTCCAAATATAAAAATGTCAGTCAGAAGGCCTTTTTTGGGAGGCTAATATCTTTACGTTCAGCTAATTTTTATATATACACCTGCAATGACTACACTCCTTTGAACAAACACCACCTGCACCGGCAAAAAATGGGTGCCAGTCTATTGTGTAACGGTGAAGAAATAGATGCAAAAAGTCTGCCAAAAAAAAAAAAACCAACAAACCAACCACAAGGGTTATTGATTCTTTGGAATATCCTGTGAAAAGAAACCGAAGTTTAGGGAAGGGTTTGGAGTATTTCTGACTGGAACAGCGCTAAGCGTGGAAATTCTCTTCCAGTCATATATTTTTATCACATATACACTTTAACATAAAGCCAGACCTGCTAAATTTGTGTGGGGTTTATCCATATGTCATGGAGTCTGAAAGACTTAGAGCCTATAGCCTACTAGATTTCATTTGTCTTAAAAAAAAAAAAAGGTATATATGACAGCATTTGCAAATTATTTTTGCTTAAACAAGCTTCACTTTAGGAGCATAAAACATACACATACCCTATGCTGGTTTTGTTTTTTCATCCAAACATTTTTCTCTATAAAAAGATGCAGAGTTTTCTTCAGAAAAAAAAAATCCCAAATTTATTATTATTATTAATATATTATTATTATAATAATGAAAACACGCCTACCAGTTCCAAACCTGCATGCCTTTATCTTACAACTCAACCTTTCTCCTTGCCACCAGTTGCATTTTCTCATGGCTGTTTGTCCTGGGAGTCTGGGTCATGGGTAGAATCACCCACTGGAGGTTTTCCACCCAAACAGAGGGGTCCCAAGGTTTGGGGCTGGGTGCTGCTGGCCCTGCAAAGTTTCCCAGCCCAGGGATGGGTGGCTTTGGTGTTGGGCACCCACTCACCCTGGAGTCAAGCCTTGTGCTCTGTGTTAATGCTATTTCAGTCCCAATACATTAAAGCCAAGCTTATACACAGCTTTTTCTACAACTAATATTCAATTAAAAAAAAATCAAATTTTTTTCACCGTAACTGTCACAGATTCATTTTTTTCACTTTCTTAAAGACAAAAAACCCACAAAGAAATAAACTAAAGCAGGGAAAAGCTCCGTCCTTTGTCTGCTATGGGACAGAGAGATTGTTATAAGGAATAAAAAGAGGTGGGATCCTGCATTAAGGGGACCTCATCCAGCACTCTGGGGAGGAAAAACTTAAAAAAAAAAAAATATATATATATATATGCACACTTATTCTGGGCTGTTTGTAAAAGGAACAATGGGCATTTATTAGTGTTCAGCCTACATGTCACACTGCTAATGGCCTTCGACACAGAGAGAGAGAAAACATTTACAAACTCCAATGACATCAATTACGAAGCCTTTGGAGCTGGCATTTGCTACAAATGGCATCTTAGAAAGGCATCAAAGTTAATATTTACCGCTACAAAATGATGAAGTTTAAAAGCCAAGTGTTACATTTGTCAATATCTCTTTTGCCCAGTCTTTAAATAGGGGTTTAATGTATATATACACGTTCTGCATAGGAGCAGTGCATTATCTCTGGGTGCAAGCAGGACGCAAGACATTGAGCTCATCTGGATAAATCTTGCAGGCATATTCTTGCCTTATAGCATATATCACACTCAGAGTTTGTACTTTGTTTCCTAATAAACGAAGCTAATGATGTACCGAATTTGCCAGTTGAATATTTCTGGGATAAAGAAGGAAAAAATAGAAGCAATGTAGCAAAATCCACTTTCACAATGAGGCACGCAGCTGCATTCGTTATCGATTGCAAGGGTTTTGCCTGTCCTCGTTGTTACACATAATCCTGTTTCCTTACTAGCAATTCGTAAAATAAGTCACCGACTAGTGATTCCTGCCTCTGAAATTTAGTAGACAAAAATTTTAAGTAGACAAAGAATTAAAGCTGGGTAGGGAGAAAATATGCATGGACTATGAGAAAGTAATAGCCATATGGATGTGATATTACCCCTCCTGGGAAAAAAACCCAAAATGTTGTTTCTATTGAAAACCTGAAATTTTGCTTTTCAAGTGAAAATCATGTGAATTGCACTTAAATATTAGTTGCAGACCTAGGAAAAACATTTGCAAAAAGATATTTTAGTTCTCCTTTATTATAGAAACAGGTGAGATTAGAATATGAGGGATTCTGCATTTCACTCATAGAATGTTAATTCAGATTAAAGGAAAATGGCCTTGAAGCCTGTAATCCAAAAGCCTCTGAAAATACCAATCAGGGAAAAAAAGCCTCAGAAACACCCCTGGTTTTTTTTGCTGACAACCTGGATTTGTATTTTTTGACATCTTCATGCTCCGCCATGAGCTGGTATCAAACACATCGTGGGGATGTTACAGGCAAGAGAAAACCGGGTTTAGACAAAACTAGATTAAGCTCCTTTCCAGAACAATTGCCAAACATTTGCGGGTCGCGCTCATGGCAGAGTTATTTTCCTGCATGCGCAGCTGCTGTCCCATGTGCCGCTCCCTGTTAAGTATAGCAACTGTTATATTCCCCTCGCCGAGAGCTTTGGTGCAGGCATGATTGGAGGCAAAGCACCCCTGGGTTCTCCTACCCAGTGCGGTATGGAGGTTTCTCCCTCTCAGAGGACAAGGAGCGGGGATGAAGGCTGAGACCTCCTCGGCATCGGGCGGTCTAGGCCAGCAAAGGAGCTGAGTGGGGCCGGGGTGGCATCACGTTGCTACATTGTTCACTCTGCTCTGGCACCAACATCTCTGCGAGCCAGGAAAGCAGGTCATGGAGGCAGTGGTGCGGACCTCGCACCTCCTGGGGAGACCCCAGCTGGCACCACACTCTCATACCAGCCCCACAGCTCCTATGTTGCTGGAGTTCAAACTCATTAAGGGGGGGTGTCTGCAATTCAATTATGGTTTTTTCCAGAAAAAAAGAGTGGGAGGGAAGGTGTAGTGTGACCTTCCTCAATATTGAGAACTTCACGTGCGCTGTGCACGTACATACCCAAGACAAGAATTTGCGATGCTGGACCTGAAACGCCGTTCTCCTCCTCCTGCTCTTAAACCATCTCCCTTTTATACTTCGACATTTACTCCCTTGAAAATTTGCAAACAAAGCAACTTGAATTTGCTGAAATCACATCCAATTTATGCCGAAACAGTTGAACAGGAGGTAATTTTTGTTCAGATTTTTATTTTTAAACAACCTTCTAACAACAACTATCCTATTTTCAGTCCAATCACAGGATGCAGGATGGTATCTCATTGTCCAGATTTCAGCTGCTCTTCCATACTCTACCTTCAGTTTCTGAATTTTCACTTAAGTCCAGTTAACTAAGTCAAGCTGCGTACGCATCTGAATCATTTCTTGGTTATTTCCTTCTGTGTTTTAAATCCTCTGGTTTTAATCAAATTATGAAACTAAATTTCCACTTATCATGTGACTATCAGGGCATCTGTTCATAATCTCTCCAATTCCTACAACTACTCCTTTCTTTTGGAGATTTGGCAGCACTCTATAAAATCTTCTGTGTCATTTACATTCCAGTCTTCGAACGCCTAATCGCAACACATTGATGGCAAACGCAGAGAAACAATTTCCCCGGGTTTCACCATGTGTGTTTTCAAGTTAATGTTCTCTTGTCCCACCCAACCTTAATTCTTAAAAAGTATCATCTGTTGAAAATTTGTGATTTTTAGAGAACTTCTCTCATGGAGATTGGATTTTTCACAGAGTTCTTTTGTTGAAGAACACTCATATGTAGGAAGCAAGAGAAATTGGAATATATTTATTTTTATTTTCTCTATCATCTGATGGAAAATAACCTTTGGTTTCACTCCTACTGCCTTCTAGGGCAGTGTTTTCAGATAGCTGTGTGCAGTGTTCAGCATTTTTTTCTTTTGACTTTGACCTTTTCCATTAAAAACATCACTTGCAGGGATCATCAAATTATTTTTCATGTTCAAACAGCCCTCATTCATTAATGCCATCAGTATTAGTTCTCTAGGTTTCAAAGCCTTTTTTTTTTTTTTAAATCTTTCTGGAGTTATTTTCTTCCAGTTGTGTTTTTTTAACAGCACAACACCAACTTGCTAAGTTCATTTCTTGGTTTCAGCAGCATTTCATGGACACAGAGTGCTCTCAGATACGGCTGAGGTTCAATCACAGTTGGCCAGCCAGGATTGCCAATTTGCTCCTGTGCTTATTTTCCTCATTTATTTTAGGTGAGGGGGAGAAAAAAAAAATATTTGTAACTCCTTACCTAATTTTTCCCACATTTACTCTTGGTGTTTGGTAGCTTTTCCCATCGAGGAGGGGTGCTGTGCTGGACCATGTTCTCACCAACAGGGAGGGGCTGCTGGGGAATGTGAAGCGCAAGGGCAGCCTTGGCCAAAATGGTGGCGTTTGAGATCCTTACGAAGGCAAGGAGGGTGCGCAGCAAGCTCGCTACTCTGGACTTCAGGAGAGCAGACTTTGGCCTCTTCAGGGAACTGCTTGGAAAGGTTCCTTGGGAAGAAGCCCTGGAGGGAAGAGCAGGCCAAAAATTCTGGCAAGCATTCAAGGATCTTCTCCTCCAAGCTCAGGAGGGATGCATCCCAAAGAAGAGGAACTCTGGTAAAAACTCCAGGAGGCCTGCGTGGATGAACAAGCAGCTCCTGGACAAAGTAAAACAAAAAAAAGAAGCCTACAGTGGATGGAAGCAGGGACAGGTATCCTGGGAGGATTACAGGGAAGTTGTCCGAGAGGTCAGAGATCAGGTTAGGAAAGCCAAAGCCCTACACAGAATTAAACCTGGCCAGGGACATCAAGGAAAATGAGAAGGGTTTCTATAGGTACATAGGGGATAAAAAGAAGATCAGGGAAAATGTGAGCCCTCTGCAGAAGGAAAGGGAAGAGCTGGTTTCCCAGGATATGGAGAAGGCCGAGGTACTCAATGCCTTTTTTGCCTCGGTCTTCACTGGCAAGGGCGCAAGCCATACTCCCAGAGTCACAGAAGGCAAGGACAGGGACTGGGAGAATGGAGAGCTGTCCATGGTCAGTGAGGATCAGGTTCGGGAAAACCTGAGGAACCTGAAAGTGCACAAGTCCATGGGACCTGATGGAATACATCCACGGGTCCTGAAAGAACTAGAGGATGAGTCTGCGAAACCTCTATCCACCATATTTGAAAAGTCATGGTTGTCTGGTGAAGTTCCCGCTGACTGGAAAAGGGGAAACATAACCCCCATCTTTAAAAAGGGAAAAAAAGAGGATCTGGGGAACTACAGGCCAGTCAGTCTCACCTCTGTGCCTGGCAAGATCATGGAGCAGATCCTCCTGGAAATCATGCTGAGGCACACAGAAAATGAGGAGATGGTTGGTGACAGCCAACATGATTTCACAAAGGGCAGATCATGACTGAGTAATATGGTGGCCTTTTATAATGGGGTCATGACCTTGGTGGATAAAGGACGGGCAACCGGTGTCATCTACCTGGAATTGTGCAAAGCCTTTCATCCCGTCCTGCACGACATCCTTGTCTCTAAACTGGAGAGACATGGATTTGACAGATGGACCTCTTGATCGATAAGGAACTGGGTGGATGGTCGCACTCAGAGAGTGGTGGTTAACTGCTCAATGTCTGAGCGGCATTCCTCAGGGGTCGTTGTTGGGACTGGTCCTGTTTAACATCATCTTTGTCAGTGACATGGATGATGGCATCGAGTGCAACCTCAGCAAGTTTGCTGATGACACCAAGCTGTGTGGTGCAGTCAATATGCTGGAAGGAAGGGATGCCATCCAGAGGGCCCTTGACAGACTGGAGAGGTGGACCTGTGCCAACCTCATGGAGTTCAACAAGGCCAAGCGCAAGGTCCTGCACATGGGTCAGGGCAATCCCAACTACAAGTACAGGCTGGGTGGAGAATGGATTGAGAGCAGCCCTGAGGAGAATGACTTGGTGGTACTGGTAGACAAAAAGCTGAACATGAGCCGGCACTGTGCGCTGGCAGCCCAGAAAGCCAATCATATCCTGGACTGTATCAGGAGAAGTGTGGCCAGCAGGTTGAGGGAGGTGATTGTCCCCCCTACTCTGCTCTCGTGAGACCCCACTTGGAGTATTGTGTCCAGCTGTGGAGCCCCCAACGTAAGAAGGATATCGATCAGTTGGAGTGAGTCCAGACGAGGGCCACGAAGATGATCAGAGGGCTGGCACACCTCTCCTATGAAGGAAGGCTGAGACAATTGGGCTTGTTCAGCCTGGAGAAGAGAAGGCTCCAGGGAGTCCTTATAGCACCTTCCAGTACCTGAAGGGGGCCTATAAGGAAGCTGGTGGTGTGTGTCCCTGCCCGTGGCAGGGGGGTTGGAACTAGATGATCTTTAAGGCCCCTTCCAACCCAAACCATTCTATGATCCCTTCATTCAGCATTAGGCATGACTCCAGTTATTATACTGCTGGCTTGATTATCACCAAAGGTTAGTTACTTGTTTGCAATAATGATTCTCATCATTCACATTTACAGTGAACCAGGAATTTGCAGTCTGTACTGTTTTTTTTTAAAGCTTTAATATAATAAAAATATTTCATTTCTTTGTATATAGGAAAAATGAATCCAAAGTGACTCCACTGAGCAAGTACAACGCAGAATAATTTCAAAGGTAATAAGGAAATTTCTCCACTACTAAGGAGTTTTGTGAAATACAAATTTTGCTGCATTTATGATTTACTTCCAGGCAGTTTATGCTTAAATCCTCGGAGCTGGAAATCCTGTACTACAGTTCAAATAAGAATTGTAGTGTTGGCTCCTTTGTGCAGCGATAAGGATGTTCACTCTGCTTTGTTATTAAGCTTTCAGAAGATAAGTTTACATTGATGCGCTGAAATTGAACCAGATGATTACAGTGTTTAAAAACACATGCTCAAATACAGGTAATACTCATATAAATATCTCCCGGTGAATTAGAAACACAAAAAGGGGAGATGGGGTGGGGAACATGCCATCCCGTTGGGCCTCAAAGGGTCTCGCAAACCCCCTAACAGAGCTGCTGGGTTAATTAGTGAGCAGAAGGGCTGGAATTGGTGATGCTGGCAGGGGAAGACGTGACTGAGGGATCAAAGGGGCTTTGGTCAAAGCTCAAGGATGGCGTTTTACACACAGAAAGTTCTCCCATGCTGTTAACTGTGCCCACAAAAATAATTAGGTTTGGGTTTTATCGCATTTTTCACCTCCTGAAATTGCAGATGGCCAAGGTGTGATGCAATACCACCTCCAAGGCTTGCAGGGGCCAAAGCTGCTCTGTGTGGCTCCAAGGGAGGATTATCCCCGCTCCAGCTGCTGCACCCTGCTCTGGCATTGGCTCCAAGCATCGTGGACGTCTAGATGAAACACCAACCATGGCACCTACAGCACCCTCTCGACAAGAATCTGAGATCCCTCAATTTGTAATGACACTGTCAGAAAGGAACCACACAGAACTGGGGAACCACAGGGCCCTGCACAAAAACCTGTTACTGGGAAAATTCAGCCTGGAATGATCTACTGTCAGTCGACCGTCATGAAAATCCAGCACCTTGGACCTTGACAGCACTCTCGTGTCTTTGCATACCGTGATACTGTGCAATAACATTTAAATGACCTCGCAAATCAAGAAAATGAGACAAGCATAGAGCAACTGTAGTTATTCAGTTTGTACAAAACCATGGAGCTAGTTTGCCTTCACGGGAATATTATCTGAAACACATTGGTAGAGTTATTTTCCTGGATGGAAGATTTGGTATGGAATTAAACAGCCCTTGGTTTAGCCCATGATAAATCCTCTGAAGTCACCAGGGGCCCTCCTGGGTGTTAATGAGGGAAGAGGACAAGGTATTTGTCCATATATATATAGGAATCATAGAATCATAGAATGGTTAGGGTTGGAAGGGACCTTAAAGATCATCTAGTTCCAAGCCCCTTGCCATGGGCAGGGACACCATCCACTAGACCAGGTTGCTCAAAGCCTCATCCAGCCTGGCCTTGAAGACAGCCAGGGATGGGGCATGCACAGCTTCTTTGGGCAACCTGTTCCAGTGCTTCACCACCCTCTCCAGGAAGAATTTCTTCCTGATATCTAATCTAAATCTCCCTGCTTTCAGTTTAAACCCATTACCCCTTGATCTGTTGCTACAGGCCCTTGTAGAAAGCCCTCCCCCAGCTTCCTTGTAGGCTCCCTTCAGGTACTGGAAGGCTGCGATAAGGTCTCCCCGAAGCTTTCTCTTCTCCAGGCTGAACAAGCCCAATTCTCTCAGCCTTTCTTTATAGGAGAGGTGCTCCAGCCCTCTGATCATCTTCGTGGCCCTCCTCTGGACTCATTCCAACTGGTTGATATCCTTCCTATGCTGAGGACTCTACAGATGGACACAGTACTCCAGGTGGGGTCTCACGAGAGCAGAGTAGAGGGGGAGAATCACCTCCCTTGACCTGCTGGCCACACTTCTCCTGATACAGCCCAGGATACGGTTGGCTTTCTGGGGTGCCAGCACACACTGCCAGCTCATATTCAGCTTCTCATCCACCAGTACCCCCATGTCCTTCTCCTCTGGGCTGCAGAGGAACTGCTCACTGAACTATAAAACACGTATCCTTGCATCCTTGTTGTTCACAGTACCTCCCAGTACCCAAATATCTGTATTTCTATGCAACGCTGAAGTTGAGAACATCTACAAGTGCTCATTTTTTCCAACAACTCCAATCCTATGCCATCTGGTAGGTATCAGCATTGCGGTCACTTATGGGGAGGGAGATAGAATGGATTAATGACATGCAGAAATGAATGCTGTGCAGAAAATTACATTTTTGCACTATTTTTTTCCCCTGAGAAAAATCCCAAAGACTTGCTGCCAAAAGCTGTTTCAATGGGTTCTGCTTTTTTTTGCGTTCAAGTAAGCACTTCAACATGGTTCAGTAAGGATGTCCTACCACTAGTCGCTTGAAAATGTTCCTCTCTGGCAAATTATTCCAAACCCTAAAAAAATAAAAAGATCTGTTAACCTGACAAGTCCATTATCATCACTCTTCCCTGTGTAAGCATTTGACTACAAACAGCTTACAACAAAAATCCTGGCTCGAGTTGTCTCAGGAAAAAATATACTGACATACCTCAGTCTTAAAAAGGTGGGTTTGTGGCTGAATTCCCATTTTTAATGACAGAATTCTTGTTTTCCCTTTGAATAGGAGAACACAGGAAAGGCTTACAGAAGTTCAAATATATGGGAAGTGGCATTTTTTTTTCTGAAATTATGTTAGTAATATTTTTAATCAAAGAAAAGATAGCGTAAAAAACCCAAAACATCTGAGAGACCAAAGAAACTTCCTGTCAAAAAAACCCCAAAACCCCAAAAAAACCCCAAACCGCATGATAAATACATGAAGTGCCTCACAGGATGGGGTTTTTTTTAACTTCTAGCTATTCATCAGCCTGAATGATAAACAATGGCTTTCCCCTTTTTGATGGAGAAGTGAGTTTTTTGAGGGGAAAAAAAGCATTTATCCTCAGAATAAAAGCCATTTGCATGTCCTCAAATGATCCAGGATCACACAATCATCATCTGCGTTATCCACATTTGGAAAGGATGCTTAATTTGTTAAAGCTCCCACATTGACGTGAAAGAGCATTTTCTTGTTCTGGGGGTAAAGAGAAGTGAAACCTTAGCTGCTTGTTGCAAAGGAAGTGTGAGGGGAGAAGTGGAACTCAAATCTAATGATACACGAAAAGTGGAAATAAATCCCACATGGCACGCTGCAACCCGGCAAATCCAAGGTGGGTCTCCAGGCAAGTGGGCCAGGGCTGGAGGAACACCCATGCCCAGCCAGACCTGGCCCCATGCCCTTCCAACTCCCCGAGACAGGAAAGAAGCCTTCCCGTAGGAATACAAAACCTGGGGAAAGGATGGATGTAA
Source organism: Rhynochetos jubatus (assembly GCA_027574665.1). Lineage (NCBI taxonomy): Eukaryota > Metazoa > Chordata > Aves > Eurypygiformes > Rhynochetidae > Rhynochetos > Rhynochetos jubatus. The sequence goes on along the minus strand of CM050689.1, from coordinate 7,299,112 downwards.
TACCACTCAGATGAGAAACCTGAAAAAATCAGGTTCTTGCCGGAAGATTGGCAACAACCTTACAAGGACCTAAGGAAATGAATATGTGGGAATGATGCTCTCCTGGGTTTAGTCAGGAAAGAGTTATCTCTCTTTACCGTGGCTGCTAGGAAGCTGTGTTCCTGGATTTCCGCTGAGAAAAGTACTCATAAGTTCTTAGCTGGCACTGGGGAATACCTACACCAGATTCAAGGTCTTTCTCCGCTTCTGATACTGCAGCTGCGTTCCCAGCTCTCGCTGTCTTGCTACAGGCAGTGTAGGGGGGGACAATTCAGACAGCTGACCCAAACTGACCAAGGAAGTATTTCATTCCATAGTACATCATGCTTGGGGCACAGGCCGGGAGGGGGTCCAGGAGCCATTACTCTCTCTCTCTTTTACTTCCTGGCACTTGCTAACACTTCCCCTGACTCCTGCATTAGCTGCTTTGCTAACTCCTGTGCTGGCTCATTTGTGAGGGAGTTGGTGGGTTTGTTTAGTTTTCCCAGTCGTGCTATTGCTGATAGGGTTTTCTTGGAATCTGCTGTGATAGGTCTTGGGCTTTGGTCCCCAGGCTGCGGCTCTTGGGCTGCAATTACTCTCAGGCTGCGATTGCTGTCAGGATGCGGCTCTCAGGCTCTCTGGGACTGACACTACTCAGTACCTGGTTGTGCATTGGTCAGTGGGTGGTGAGCAACTGTATCATAATTGTATCATATTGTATCCTATGTTTAATTTTCTATTATTTTAATTACTTAGTAGAAGTATTTGTATATATTCATTTAGGTTCAATTAGTAAATAAGTCTTATCTCAATTTTACGAGCTTCCTTGTCTTTTTCCTCTGTTTCTTCCCCTGCAGACCCTGCTTGCCAACCAAAGGGTGCGTTTCCTCCCTCCTTTTTGCATCGCACCTCTATGAAGGTAGAGGCAACTTTTTGTCTTGCCTAGGCTGCAAAGAGAAGCGTTGCTCCTATTCTGCGATACTAATGGATTTGGGGAAACTGGCACGAGCCATCCAGTCAAACAAGCACCCGTGTGGGTTGGTGTTGGTTTAAGTAAGCCAGTATGGGACTGCGTGGGGACATGCCACCCACTGGGTCTTCTCTTATGTCTTCTTTACATGGTCCACTTACTCCAGCTTCCACTCACAACACTAACACAAGATCATAGAATCATAGAATGGTTAGGGTTGGAAGGGACCTTAAAGATCATCTAGTTCCAACCCCCCTGCCATGGGCATGGACACCTTCCACTAGACCAAGTTGCTCCAAGCCTCATCCAGCCTAGCCTTGAAGACAGCCAGGGATGGGGCATGCACAGCTTCTTTGGGCAACCTGTTCCAGTGCTTCACCACCCTCTCCGGGAAGAACTTCTTCCTGATATCTCGTCTAAATCTACCCACTTTCAATTTAAACCCATTACCCCTTGTCCTATCACTACAGCCCTTTGTAAAAAGTCCCCCTCCAGCTTCCTTGTAGGCCCCCTTCAGGTACTGGAAGGCTGCAATAAGGTCTCCTGTGCTGGGTTCAGTCAGTAAAGAGTTAACTCCCTTTACTGTGGTTGCTAAGAAGCTATATTCCTGGATGCTGAGAGAAGTACTGATATAAGTTCTTAGCTGGCACGGGCCTGTACAGAATTCAAGGTCTTTCTCCGCTTCTGATACTGTAGCTAACCCAAACTGACCAAGGAAGTATTTAATTCCATAGTATGTCATGTTCTGGGGCTTGGGCGAGGAGGGGATCCGGTAGCCACTATTCTCTCCCTTTCACTACTCAACTCCTGGTTGCGCATTGGTGAGTGGGTGGTGAAGAATTGTATCATATTGTATCATATGTTTTATTTTCTATTATTTTAATTATTTATTATTAATGGTATTTGTATATATTAATTTAGATTTAATTAGTAAATAGTTCCTATCTTAATTTTACGAGCTTCCTTATTTCGTTTTCCTCCAATTCTTCCCCTCTGCTGGAGGAGGGGAGGGGGGATTTGTGAGAGCGGCTTCGTGGTATTTTGCTAGCTGGAGTAAACCACGACATCTCCCCAGAGCCTTCTCTTCTCCCGGCTGAACAAGCCCAATTCTCTCAGCCTTTCTTCATAGGAGAGGTGCTCCAGCCTTCTGATCATCTTCGTGGCCCTCCTCTGGACTTGCTCTAACTGGTCAATATCCTTCTTATGTTGACGGTTCCATAGCTGGACACAGTACTCCAGGTAGGGTTTCACAAGAGCAGAGTAGAGGGGGAGAATCCCCTCCCTCAACCTGCTGGCCACGCTTCTCCTGATACAGCCCAGGATATGATCTAGCAACATTTTTACTTTCAAAAGATGTAGAGAAGAGCTGGAGTAGAGCTCCGCAGGGATGGTACCACCACTTCCAACTAATATTGGGGACAAAAGTTGTCAAAAAATGTGTAATTGGTTTATCTGAAAGAAATAATTTTATAAAAAAATGAATCAACGCCACTGTGCTGAATTACTCTGTGAAAAAGAAAGGCCAGGCTGAATGGAAGCACAGCGGAAAGCAAAGTTTATGAGATACTGATTTGTTCTTGATTTTACTTAACATCCTATGGAAATACATACAACGTATCTTAGAGAAACTGAAATGATGAAGGAATGAAGCAGAATGAAAAAGCAAAGAGCCAGAAGTTACATGGCAACATTTACCAAAACAGATGATAACTTCAGAATAAGATTCTAGTAACTGGAAAACTAAATTGTCATGGCACAGCATCGTTGTTTCAAGAGCACACAAGGAAGAAGCTTCATTCATCCTCGCTGGGCTACTTAAAAACATGCAGCAAAATGTCTTGCAATTGTACATGTGCAATCCCCAAGCTGTGCTGCTCTACACGTGTGCGATCACATCAAATCTATTGTTATGCTATCAGGACGTGCCATGTGCCCATAAAATATGACAAGCGGTAGAAATTTCCGTATGTGATTTGGGTATTTCGTGCCCTGGGATGAAGGAGGATATAGCAGCTCCAGAACTCTGCCGAATCTGCCAGAAGAGCAGAGTGGTGACTTGCACAAACTGCAAATGTAGTTTCGCAAGTCTTCCCAAGCTGGGCTAGGAATCAATCATTTTGTGAAGGCTGTCCAAGACCGGTCATCGTGAAATAAAACTTCTGAATATGATTGATTTATATTAGAAATATATATTAAAAAGTAAGGTTTCATGGAGAAATATCACTCTTCCACACCCAAGGTTTATAAAAAGGGGAGGAGTGGACCAGGATGCAACTACTGAGTAGTGTTTTGGACACCAGGCACTGAAAGGGCATTAGAAAACAGCAGAGGAGCTCCATTCCCAACAAGATGTAGATAAGACATGTGTGACTCTCCTCGATGACACAACATGGCCTCATGAAGTGTTTGAGGTTCTTAAAGTTTTATTTTTTGGGACCAAGAAAGCAGGTAGGATTCTCAAATGGTGGAAAGAACCTATTTTCGTACCTTCTTGTTCACAACAGATACATTAAATCTACCTCAGTAAGCCGCAGGAGCCTACCACTCCTTCCGTGGCTTGGAGAAGACATGACATAAAGCAACGGGCAGCTTTCTTCCTAATTTTCCCTGTAGATGGCTATAATATGCTGGGCAGTTGTCATTTTTTGCATTCCATGCCATAATAAAAATATGACTCTCCAAAAATTGCATTTGGCACAGCACCTTGTTATCCAGTGTAAAGGTAACACTGTATATTAGAGTGTATGTTAAAAGAGAGAGAGAGAAATAACCAGGTGAGTCATATTTCAGTGCTACAGTTGGTTTTTATTAGGTTTTATATGCATTTTCCCCAAGACACTTTTGAAAGACAAGGAATGTGGGAAATATCCATAATTCTAACTGTAGTAGAGCCTATATCTTTATTATTTCAAAATATATGTTTTCTCCCAACAGTCAACCAGGATCCATTTTCAAAGAAAGAAAAGAATTAAAAAAAAAAAAAAGGCAGACAGACCTCTAAACGTGCAGAGATATGGCTCTATTCTGTCATTAACTTCAAACTGAAATAAAAATATTAACTTCTCTGTTGTTGCTAAACATACCACAGCAAGACTTGAATGCCTGGCAGACACGCATCTCATCTGCTGCAAAAAGAAATACCTGGCTCCTGCATTATTGTTATTATTTATTACGCACCAATGATGTGTTTGGCACTTTTCAAAGATAGAAGGGAGGGAAAAACGATGCTTTAAAAATGCTGCTCTCAAGGCTGAGGATGCAAGACAGAGTGAGGTGGTTGCATGGGGAAAAGGACGGGCTGCGACCACATGAAATATGGATCTTAGAGGTGTGGAAGGCTTCAAGCCCTGTTCCTCCACCTGCAAGGGATATATCCACCCTAAGCCTTCACCCTCTAACTGGAGTGGTGGTAACAGCAGTCACAGACTGCAGCAAAATACGTTGGTTATGGGGAAAAAAAGCTCTGAAAGGGGAACAGTGAAAATCAAGCAAAACAAGAAAGGGGAAGTGCGAACAACACGCCACAAACGCATTGGTCAATGGACCCCACTCTATAGATGTGGAGTCCTAATGTAGGCTTGCCGTGCTGCAAATGTGGGTTTCTGCTGCCAAGCAGAGGGTTAAGGGTGGGTGATTTGGCTAAGCCAGCTCCGGGTGCCACTCATCACAGGAAAGCAGTGGTGCGTGCCCATGCCAGCCCCAGCTAGAGATGCTGGGCACCCCCAGACACCTCCACCTCGGCATCTCGCAGGAAACCAGGGCTCCTGGGCTGGGATCATTCCTCTGCCCCAATGTCTCTGGGAACAGCTGCACAACACTCAGGGGAGGCTTCAGATAACGGGGTAGCCATATGCAATGTAGGTAGGATGGATCCTGATGCACCCAGAACGCGCTGCCTGCAAAAATATTTTTGTGCTGACTTAAAACAAGCTGGAAAAGCATCTTTGGATGGGCAAAGAATTAGGAAAGAAGTAGGGAATGCTCCATGACAACTCTACAACCATTTGATATTGCTTGTGTGTTTGAGGTATCAGAGGGTTTTCTTTTTTTAAGCAGGCTGATAGCAGAACTTAGTCATTGTTTTTAATTATTCCATACATAAATAGCTGGTTGGATTCATATCCTCATACATTCCCTGAAATCTCTCCTTGTCAAAAGTAATTGCTCCATTTTTATTTAAGCCAAGAAGCAAAAGAATAAATCCTCACACACAGTCTTTCAAGGGGGATGTAAATAGAGTACGCAGTAAAATAAGTGAAGAAATTCCAAAGGCAAGGCAGCAAGAATGATCCACTGTCTAAATGTACGGCACTTCATTGTTAAAACACCAGTTTCTCAGTGTATCCATGTACTGAACTATTTACTTTTGTATTTGAACGACTTAAAATATAAATATTAGCCCATGAAAGTGTAAACAAGAGATGCGTTAGATTTTGAAACACAGGTTTGGACAACTTGCTGAAATTGCAACTAGAAATACTGTAAAGTTTGCAAAATGAGAGAAATTTAAGACTTGCAGAAACAAATTAATAGCTTAGAAAGTATAGAACCTGACTAAATTTTACAGGCAGTGTGTATTTTGAAAATAGTGATTATTTTAATAATTAGCATTCGGTATCTCTCGGTGCTTGTAAAGGATCTTGTTTCTCCATCTTAAGCTGCATGTGACATTCCTGTCTGCGGTCGCCTGGTAATAAACTGTGATTAAAGGTGCTATTCATTCTCCTGCAAAGCAGCAGGTAACCACATGGCAGAAGGGGGTGGTGGGAGAATGGGCAGTAAAAAGGCTATTGGAAATGGTCTGTTGGAAACGAGCAATGTGACAGTGTGCAGCTACAAAAGTGGCCAGGAGGGTTCGTGGCAACTGTGGGAGATCATCGTGTTCAGAAACGTTACTGTGACCTGAAGAAAATAGGATTTAAAATAATAACCTCTTTATTCCTTGTATCTATCTTAGGTCTATCACAACCCTTTTGTAATACCTAAACGTATGAGTATGATGTGCTGTGTAGACATGTTGTGTATGTGTGCGTACGCACTGTGTACACATGAGCTCCTCCTTTTCTCTCTGGAAAGTTGGAGATGTACTGAACCATCTGGAAGTCAGTGATCCAAACCACTTGATAACTGAGGCAACAGGCACAGCCTGGAATATAGAAATTCCACTTAAACACAAGAAAACACTATTTTACTGTGAGGGTGATCAAACACTGGAAGAGGTTGCCTGGAGAGGTTGTGGAGTCTCCATCCTTGGAGATATTCAAGCCCCATTTGGACACAGTCCTGGACAACTGTCTTCAGCTGCTCCTGCTTGAGCAGGGGGTTGGATGAGATGACCTCCAGAGATGCCAACCTCGACGAATCTGTGAGTAAAGCTCTATAGTATCTAAAGTGAGACTATATCCTTGTCTGTGCAATCATCACATCAATAAGCATTTCTCATAGTCCAAAAAGTGGTATTTTAATTCAGAACTTGCTTGAGCTGTCACTACCCTGCTGCTGAGCTGAGCTGGATTATTTAACGGGCCTAGAAGGCTTGTTACGTGAGCAATTCAGAAAGAACGTAGCTTATTAATGGAGCCGGGTAAAGGAACAGGTAGCTTCCCACCAAGACGTGAACACACAGCTACGTAGGAGCCTGTTGTCTTTGGAGAAAACAATGAATGGTTGATAAATGGCACTGTTTGCCATGAAAATTGTTTCAGCTCTTATTCCACTGGACTAATTCTTTGATTTTTTAGGGCTTATGTATTTATATTAGCAAAACCTGCCAAACCATACCTTATATCCCAAGGAGAGCATCCCCAGCTATTACCCTTGTATGCCACGGCACTCAACAGTCAGTTCTGAGGCCTGAAAATTATCCAAATTACTCAAAGCACAGCCTGACTCTTTGCTGGAGGTCTTCCATCAAATCCTGCCCAGCCCTGAACCAGTAACGTGCAGTACAGTGAGCCCTTGACCCTGCCATGCAGGCAAGAGTCATCCCCCTTTTTATTGCATTTGCAATAGCGTGGAAAGTCTTGAGCGCAGTGAGGGCGAAGGCAAAGTGAGCTCTTATTAGCACTCAACCACAACATAAACCTATTATCGCACATTACAAATCGCAGCGTTATTCTGTTGCCAGGTTATAAGCTCCAGAAAGGTGCCCTTACAATCCTCACTTCCAATAAAATAACCTTCAGTTTAACATTTTAATCCAAAGGGCTAAGAGTAAAGCACTCCTTTTGCCACTAATTGCAGCATTGGAGTTTAGCATTTCTTCACTTATGATAACTATGTCTTTCTGGATGCATGAGGAAATGACAAAGGTGAATCTTCTCCAACTCTAAATTACCACAGAAATTCCCAGGCAAAATTCTGCTTCCCAGCTCCACTGAACCCAACAGGACTTCTGCCACTGGCCTCAAAGTATCCAGAATTTCATCCATTCACATTGTTAGCCCTTGGGGCAGGAACATGTAGTGAGAAAATCAGGGAAAGCTAGATTCAGATTTCACCTACTCCATCTCTTTACTCCACATGCAAGATTTTCCCTACACAAGTGGTTAGTACGGGTGTAACAGTCAAGGAGGATTTTTGGACCCTAGGGACAAGGAGCTCTTTCTCTTTGCATTTACTTTAGCCAAAGACTATAGGTACAACACAGCATAATTCCATTTTGTACCATGTTTCCTACGCAGCACATCACATTCACACACAGCTGTGGCTGGTAAGTACATATTGGCCAGTCAAGAAGAGCTCAAAATACTTAAAAACAAATTTAAAAACTGCTGGAGCTTTTATTAAGAGCATGGATGCAGTGCATCTAATCACAAAAAAAAAAAAAAAAAAAAAAAAAAAAAGGATTAGCAATAGATTTCATAGGAGCTTAAATTCTTTGATACATTAAATATCTTTTATCACTTCAGTACAGCTTTTGTGTGGGTTTTTTTTCTAGGGAGAAGGAATGAAGGAGAAATTATAAGGAATCTTGCTATCAAAATGTGAGGAAACCTAGTTATTTGACTAAGCAAAAAAACCCCAACCAAAAGTGATTTGTAACAGAAGAATAAAATGAACTCGCTGTGTCCCCGGAGGTCTGCAATCTGATCTTCGGAAAAGGTAGCTTGCCAATTTAATTGAAGTAGGAGTTATTTAATTTTTTTTTATATATACAGGTATAGTTTTCAATAAAACTACATATGCCTAGAATACTGCAATGGCAGATGTGTCTCGATTATTAGAGGTGAGTTCTAGGGAATATATACAATGGACCTCAAAATCCGTAAGCAGCTGTTTGGAAGGGAGGGGTGGAACATTGCAACACACACACACATTCCTTAAGTGCAGTAATGTTTTGTTATTTTACTGCAGGTGTATTACAGAGATGAAATTCAATAACTTCTTGTATACAATACCAATAAAATGGAGATTCTTTGCCCCAATGTTCATGAGTGAAGTACAAACTAGAAGCAGTTTAGACATGCACACATTGCTGTGGTTCACACCCTTGTTTGCAGTCATGCTACCATTTTTTTTCTTCTTTACTATGGTGGGCAAGCTGGAAAAAAGGAATCGAACCCCCAAAGTCCTCTGTAAGATATCGAAGAACATGTTGTTGATCGAATTCAAGGAAACCAAAAGCACTGGAGGGCATGGGGCAGCACTCATGCGTTCACCGGTGAGGTTGCCAAGATGCGGGAAGCCCTCCACACAATGCTCCTGGATTTATTTTTGTACTAGTTATTCTTTAGCAGCTTAAATTGGAAGCCTGATTTCAGAATATGCATTAGTCTCAATCTCATGCCGAATGCAGCACTGAAGAAAGACCTTTTAAAAGTACATATCAGATAAGAAGATAATTCCTCCTGAGTTTTTTTTCCCCCATTCTGTCTTTGCTGGACTCCTCTTCATATAGATGTTGCAAGAATTCACTAATTCCCAGCAGAAAAAGGAAGTCCCAGTACTTCTGGAAGCAAAAAAGAAAATGGGCAATAGCTATTTCTGTCCATTCTCATCTCAGCATGAGCAGAGTCGAATTATGCAAGGATTTACAGCCTTCCTGGACACGTGGGCATGGGCAGCTGGGCTGAGTTCATCCATATGCACTTGCTGCCAAAACTGCCTGGGTCTTTCCTTTCATGTCCATGACACTCAGTTTAAACTTTTCCAGCAATATTCCTGTTCCTTCTATCCAAAAATCTCTGTCAGAGGTTACACTCAATGAGCCACAAACATTCCAAAGTTAAAATCCAAGGATTTCCTTGCCTTCCTCTGTGGGAAACATTCCGACTGCTATTGTAGGCAGGGGAGAGAAAGGAATGGGACAGGAGTCACAAGCCCCATGGTGTGCCAAAGGCTCCTCTCACCCATCACAGAGGGACAGGGGAGTAGGAAAATATGGGAGGTAAAGGAGAGAGGATCCATGATCACATGGGAGGAGGGACATCAGGAAAGAGCATGTACTGTCTGCAAAGAGCCTGCAACGTCCAACTAAGATTTGGAGCTGGATCCAACAGGAGAGGATACAGGAAAATATTAGGAGCTACAAGTAGGTTGAACTTTGATTGGGTCTACATGATTAAATGAATTTCTAGAAACCACAGCGAGCACTGGCATATTCACTTGCCATGGAAACCTGCTGTGCCCTTGATCATAAGCCTTTTGGAAACTCACACTACTGCTTCCAGAGGGACGGGATGGGCTGGAGGTCTTGGAGTGTGAGAAGGGAGCACAGGAAAGCAAGAAGGAAGAGAGGAGTCAGAGAAAAAGTACCAAAAGGAAGACAAGATCTCAAAGCCTACTCCTTTCTGCTCTGGGTTCCTTGAATAAATTGCTACTGACATGGTCCCTCAGGAAACTCTAGAAAGCCATGGAGATGCTGCAGGTTTAGGCAGATGCCTACGGCATTGTAAATGCACAAAGGATCCATTTTGTTGCAGCCTCGAATGCTGCTGGTCTAAAGCTAAGCCATGATAAACCCAAATTAAATGTCACTTCTGTGTTGTTGGGGCAGTTGGCCTTTCTCTTTCCCATGGGATCTTGAATCAAGCTGAAGGCTAGAAGATACAAACTCAATCTGAATAAAGTTTATCATATTTTGGTAGCGGTTGTGTTTTATTAGAAGAAAAAGGGGGGAAGAAAAAAAAAGCTGGCTCGACCATGTACAACTTCACTATCTTTTACCTTAACACTTCATTCCAGAGTCAGTTTATAACAGCGGGATGGTTCCAACTGGCCTCCACGAGTGTTTCTTGAACATCAAGTAAATCAGTACATCCAAAACAAATTTTTAGACTCACTTTCGAAAAGATTTAATAGTAAAAACAAGTCATCCGAGGATTTGGGGACTTAAAGCAAAGTTAAAACACCTTAAAAGCTAAGTATCTGTTACTATGCGTTTGCCAAAAAGGCATAATCCACAGAATCACAGAATCACTAAGGTTGGAAAGGACCTATAAGATCATCTAGTCTAACCATCAACCCAACACTCCCATACCCACTAGACCATGTCCTCAAGCGCCACGTCTACACGTTCCTTGAACACCTCCAAGAATGGTGACTCCACCACTTCCCTGAGCAGACTGTTCCAGTGCCTGACCACTCTGTCAGTGAAGAAGTTTTTCCAAATATCTAATCTAAACCTCCCCTGATGCAACTTGAGGCCATTTCCTCTTGTCCTATCACCAGTTACCTGGGAGAACAGGCCAGCACCTGCCTCCCTACAACCTCCTTTCAGGTAGCTGTAGAGAGTGATCAGGTCTCCCCTCAGCCTCCTCTTCTTTAGGCTAAACACCCCCAGCTCCCTCAGCTGCTCCTCAAAAACCTTGTTCTCCAGACCCTTCACCAGCTTTGTCACCCTTCTCTGGACACACTCCAGCATCTCTATGTCCTTCTTGTAGTGAGGGGCCCAAAACTGAACACAGTACTCAAGGTGCGGCCTCACCACAACCGAGTACAGGGGCACAATCACTTCCCTACTCCTGCTGACCACACTGTTCCTGATACAGGCCAGGATGCCATTGGCCTTCTTGGCCACCTGGGCATGCTACTTGCTCATATTCAGCTGGCCATCAACCAACACCCCCAGGTCCTTTTCTGCCTGACAGCTTTCCAGCCACTCCAAGCCTGCAGCACTGCCTGGGGTTGTTGTGACCTAAATGCAGGACCCGGCACTTGGCCTTGTTGAACCTCATACAATTGACCTCAGCCTATTGATCCAGCCTGTCCAGGTCCCTCTGCAGGGCTCTCCTACCCTTGTGCAGATCAACACTTTGACCCAACTTTGTGTCATCTGCAAACTTCCTGAGGGAGCACTCAATCCCCTCATCCAGGTCACTGATAAATATGTTAAAGAAGACTGGCCCCAAAACTGAGCCCTGGGGGACACCATTTGTGACCGGCCGCCAACCAGACTTCACTCCGTTTACCACAACCCTCTGTGCTCTGCCCTCCAGCCAGTTCTTTACCCAGCAAAGAGTCCATCAGTGAGCTGCCAGCTTCTTTAGGAGAATGCTGTGGGAGACTGTGTCAAAGGCTTTACTAAAGTCCAGGCAGACAACATCCACAGCCTTCCCCTCATCCACTGGGTGGGTCACCCGGTCATAGAAGGAGATCAGGTTGGTCAAGCAGGACCTGCCCTTCATGAACCCATGCTGGCTGGTCCTGATGCCCTGGTTGTCTTGCACCTGCCATGTGAGCTCACCCAAGATGAACCGCTACATAATCTTTCCCAGTACTGAGGTCAGGCTGACAGGCCTGTAGTTCCCCGGATCCTCCTTCCGGCCCTTCTTGTAGATGGGCGTCACTTTGGCAAGTCTCCAGTCTTCCAGGACCTCCCCTGTTAACCAGGACAGCTGGTAAATGATGGAGAGTGGCTTGGCAAGTTCCTTCCCCAACTCCCTCAGTACTCTCGGATGAATCCCGTCCGGCCCCATGGACTTGTGAGTGTCCAGGTGGCATATTAGGACATTAACAGCTTCCTCCTGGATTATGAGGGGTTTATTCTGCTCTCCATCCCTGTCGTCCAGCTCAGGGGGCTGATAACTGGTCTGGGTATTAAAGACTGAGGCAAAGGCAGAATTCAGTACCTCAGCCTTTTCCTCGTCCTTTGTCACTATGTTTCCTTCCGTATCCAATAAGGGATGGAGATTCTCTTTGAATCTCTTTTTGTTGCTAATGTATTTGTAGAAACATTTTTTGTTGTTTTTCACAATGGTGGCCAGATTAAGTTCCAGTTGGGCTTTAGCCTTTCTAATTTTCTCCCTGCATGACCTTATGAGAACCCTGTACTCTTCTTGAGTGGCCTGCCCCTTCTTCCAGGAGTGGTAAACCCTCCTTTATTCCCTGAGTCCCAGCAAAAGCTCCCTGTTCAGCCAGACCGGGTGTCTTCCCCAACGACTCATCTTACAGCACATGGGGACAGCCTGCTCCTGCGCCTTTAAGACTTCCTTTTTGAAGGACAACCAGCCTTCCTGGACCCCTTTGTCCTCCAGTACAGTCTCCCAAGGGACTCTCTCAACCAGCATCCTAAATAGACCAAAATCTGCCCTTTGGAAGTCCATGGTAGTGGTCTTGCTGACCCTCCTCCTTACTTCATCTAGAATTGAGAACTCTATTATTTCATGGTCACTAAGCCCAAGACGGCTCCTACTACCACATCACCAACCAGTCCTTCTCTGTTTGTAATCAGCAGGTCAAGCAAAGCACTTCCCCTAGTAGGTTCACTCACCAGCTGTGTCAGGAAGTTATCTTCCACACACTCCAGGAACCTCCTAGACTGTTTCCTCTCTGCTGTGTTGTATTTCCAGCAGACCATATTTTCAAAGGACTATCTAATTTATTCCCACGTACAATCTCGTGTGTTGCCTTGGAAACCTATGTTGTATGTTTTCTGGCCATCAAGCTCATTTTAGAGTTTTCTTTATTCATTGCTTTTTTGAATTAACTATTGCTCAGAAAAGCGCAATAGCTCTGGATTCCTCAAAGCCGGTCTTGTCGACTATTAACCGATTAGTGGAACCGCACTACTATAAGTAGCACACGTGTGCTGGGTTAAGTCAGGAAAGGGTTAACTCCCTTTACTGTGGTTACTAGGGAGTTATGCTTCTGGACACTAAGAGAAGCACTGATAAGGCCTCAGCTGGTGCTGGGGAGGGCCTGTAATTCAAGGTCTTTCTCCACTTTTGATACTGCAGCTGCATTCCCAGCTCTCGCTGTCTCGCGAGCAGCGTAGGGGACACAGTCCAGATAGCTGACCCAAACTGTCCAAGGAAGTATTTCATTCCATAGTACATCATGTTCCGGGTCTTGGGTGGGGAGAGGGTCCGGTAGCCATTACTCTTCCCTTCTCTCTCTCCCTTACTCCCTTGCTCGTCTACTCCCAGGCACTTGCTAACCCTCCTGCGTTAGCTGCTTTGCCAACTCCTGTGCTGGCTCGTTTGTGAGGGAGTTGGTGGCTTGTCTAGAGTTCCTGGCCATGCTATCACTGATAGGGTTCACTTGGAATCTGCTGCGTTAGCTCCCGGGCTCCGGCCCTCGGGCTGCGGCTCTCAAGCTGTGATCGCTCTTGGGCTGTGGTTCTCGGGCTCTCTGGGTCTGACTCTCACTACTCAGCATCTGGGTGTGCATTGGTCAGTGGATGGTGAGAAATTGTATCATATTGTATCATATGTTTTATTTTCTATTATTTTAATTATTTATTATTAGTAGTAAATAGTTCTTATCTCAATTTTGTGAGCTTCCTTATTTCTTTTTCCTCTGATTTTTCTCTTCTGTTGGAGGAGGGGAGAGGGGATTTGTGAGAGCGGCTTCATGGTATTTTGCTAGCCGGAGTAAACCATGACAACACGTTATCATTAGACTAATAATAGTATTTAGTGTATCCAGTTCCTCTTGCACAATGGTTTTATAAACATAGCCCCTCATTTTTAGCTGACATTTGGAAACCGAAGCACAGTGATTTACACAAACTGAGCCTCCAGCTCCCACTGCGATGCTCTGTCCACCCTCGCACTGCCCCCTGTTCGGAGGCCGAGGGGTTGATGCTCAGCTCTACCTCCTGAGTAATTTCTTCTAGATCTTTCTGCCTTTACTTCCTTAAAGTGGTAATTTCTTTGAAATCTTTGAAATAGAAATTTATCTTTAGGGAAATGGTAAGTAGGACAGAATTAAAGACAATGTGCAAACTCCTGACTTCACTCAAAGAAATGAGCTTTTGGTCATTAACTTCAATGAAGCCAGTGTTTCAAAAGTGTCTTGACAATGTTGGTACATGTTTCTTAGATGACTTGTCTCTGATGGAGTGAAATAGTTCCCAGGATAAGCTTTCTTCCATTCCCACAGTAATCAGTGTTGGATATGCTATGGTTTTCAGTGAAAGCCCAATTGGACCCTAGGCTCGGAAAGAAAAATCATCTGGAAGTAAATGGGTTGCTGTGTATCTGACCTCTTCTCTCATCGGTGTGAACACAGCATGGGGATGAAACCGCAGCTCGTTGCTGCTATTTGTGCAATAGACAGGTTTGGGTTTTTGTTGGGGTTTTTTTTTTTTCCCCTACAGGAAGATTAATAGGTAGCAAGTTCAATATCATTAGGTATTTAGTTTTCCTTAATTGTTCCAGGAACTCATCTGCAGAGAGCAATGCATCACATCTGGAGGTAACAATTTACCTTTCAGGAATCAACAATATCCACATGCTCCTCCTGGGTTTAGGAAAAAAAGGAGCTCGCACAGCTCCTGCCGCTACTCCAGTCCCTCAGATAACCCAAGTCTTCAGGGGATTCTCAACGTTCTGTAATATCCACACTGATATTTCCTTTGGAATTCAAGTTTTCTTCAATATCTTCTGTCTAGATAAGCTCATCTTTCTCAATAGTAGAAATCTCATGATGGGCTTGTAGCTTTTCATTTTCTTTTAAGCCTGAAGGTTCACACTTGTTAATAATTTGGTGGATCCTGATAGTTCTGCAGCCTGGAGAAGAGACAACAGATGGTCCAGCCTCAGCATTAAGCATTATTCCTTCCGTACCTTTCAGGAATTCGAGTCTTATTTTAGAAATATTTTTTTCTCCTTCCTGGCTTAGTACTGGTCATCTGCTTCATCCACTTTCCATTTTCAAGAAAATGGTAGAAAGAAAGACCCTATTTCATGAATTGAAGTTTTTTTGGTATTATTTTCCTAATATTCCTGAATGAAATGACAGAAAAGGCGAGTGGATAGGTAGGGTTTTCTCCATCAGTTCTTCCCTGACTGTCTTAGCTTTGCACCACCTAGTCTATGTTTTGCTTCACCCCATAGCACATCAAGCTGGATAGGTAGTGCCAGCCCGGGGCCACGGTACTGCAGGACCAGCGGGGAGGGGGTGGGGATATGGGTGGAAAGGCTTGTGGTTGGGCAGGACCCTGGGAAGGGGAAGGGTCTGAGAGGGCTTCCGGCCGAGGGGGCTGGGGGTTTGTTTGGTGTGGGACCTCGTGGCGAGTGGTTGATGCTCCGGGCAGAGGCAGCGTCTTGCCGGGCAGATCGGTCTAGGAGTCGGGGTTTGAAGTTTTTTTTTTTCTCTCTCTTACTCTCTCAGCCCCCCCGGGCGGTTTCGTGGGGGGTCTGCTCCCTTTCGGGTGGGTTATCTTTCCTTTTTTCCCTACTTGGAGTGGGATCCTGTATAATTTGTTCTACCCTCTTCCTCCGTTCCTTAAATTACTCATTAGCACTAGCATTGTTAGTAACTCCCTAAGTTTCATTTATATAATTAAATAGTTCTTATCTCAACTCCTACGGGCTTTTCCTCGGTTTGTTCCTCCAACCCTTCCTCACCGGGAGGAGGTGTGTGTGTGGGAGGGCGGAGTGGTAGAGCAGGCTTGTCGTGAAACTACGACAGTCCCTTTTTGGCGCCCAACGTGGGGCTCGAAAGAGTGGAGATAAGGAACAGATTATAGTGTGTGATAAGTTCCTGCTTTAAAATGTACCTGTGGCTTCTCAAGACTCTGAGTTCAGGGCTTTTCAAGCTGCTGACCGAACGGCAGGATCTGCTCCCCTATGTGCTAGTGATGATCCTGATTTTTTATGCGCGAGGTGGGCTGAGGGGGCTGGCCAGGCTGTTCTGTGTGATGCTGGCAGGGATACTCTGTCTCTATCTCTGTTTAATACTGTCGGCTCCTTGGTACATCACAACTTACCTGCTGGAGGTTTTCCACAACTAACCTCTCCCTTTGTCCCCTCAGGGAATCAGCCGATAGAGGAGAGGTTATTTGGTGCTGGGGGGCACATGGAAAAACTTTTTCAATTTTTCCCCTCTCCTCTCGGTCCAATGGCAAAGGCATATAAGTTTTTTGGAAATTTTTCTTGTGGCTGGGGTGACCTGTGGCTGGGGATCAGCTTGCTAGTGAATGTTTTAGTGGCTTTGGGCAAAGTTAGGGAAATGTTTGGGAGCCCTGCCCCAGCCGGTCCCAGTGCCCGAGGCAGACGCAGGGTCTGTGCAGTTACCCGAGCTGCATTAATGTGCAAGGGGGCAGCGCGGAGTCGCGCGGGGACCAAGCTCCTAACTTGAGCCCACACGGCTCCAGCGCCTGGGCGGCTCCAGTGCCCGCGGCAGCGTCAGGGTGTGTGGCGGCTCCAGTGTCTGCAACAGAACCCAGCACACCAGCAACAATGCCTTCCGTGCCCGTGCCATCCTCGACACTTGCACCGCAACCTGCCGCATCACCCTCCACTATGCCTGCATCAATAGCAATGCCTCCCGCTACCACCAATCTGTCTTCTCCCACAACCAGCCCACTTTCTGCAGCAGCCTCACTCCCTCAATCTTTTGTGTGTTATTGTCAGGGGCGACCACTCTCTGTGGCCCCAGTCCGGAAAAGGAAATACACACATAAATCAGTCCATATAGTCGAGGATGGTGAGGTAGCAGGGCCATCCCAATCGACAGAAACTGTCAATCAGGAAATGGGAACAGGGCTAGCTCAAGAGTCGGAGATGGAGGATGAAGCTGTTGTGACCACATGGTCCTTATCCCTGAGGGAGCTACGGGACATCCGTAGAGACTACAGTCGCTGCCCGGGTGAACATATCATGACCTGGCTGCTCTGCTGCTGGGATAATGGGGCCAGTAGTATGGAGCTAGAGGGGAGAGAGGCTAAACAGCTGGGGTCACTTGCCGGAGAAGGGGGAATTGATAAAGCAATTGGGCGTAAGCCACAAAATGTGAGCCTCTGGAAGCGACTCCTGACCAGTGTAAAGGAAAGGTACCCTTTCAGAGAGAGTGTGCCACAACAGCTACGCAGATGGACCAGCATGGAGAAAGGCATCCAGTACCTAAGAGAACTAGCGGTACTGGAGATATAGTTTACTGAGACCCAAACAACCCACGAGCATCCACTGACCCCGACGAAGTCTACTGCACTCGGCCCATGAGGCAGAAGTTAATGCGGAGTGCACCACCCTCATACTCCAGTGTGCTCTCAATAATAACTTGGAGAGAGGACGAGGCACCAACCGTGGACAAGATGATCCGCCGATTCCGAGAGTATGAGGAAAGTCTCTCCTCCCCCATACAGGCATGTGTCTCTGCTGTGGAGAGACTGTCCAAAGAACTCAAGGAACTCCGAGAGGAGGTGTTCTGATCCCCACCTCCACGGGCCAGTGTTTCGGTTATAAAGAGCAGGCGCTTCTCTCCTTCAAGGCAGGAATACAACAGATATCCCTCACGGGGTACCCTGTGGTTTTACCTGAGAGACCACGGAGAGGATATGAGGAGGTGGGATGGAAAACCTACCTCTGTCCTGGAACAACAAGTAAATGAACTGAAAGGTAAAAGATCTACTAGTGGGGACCCTGCCAGAAAAGTTGCTGCTTCCGTATCTAAACAGGATGAACAAAGTGACATGTCCAATAATCCTTTTCTCCAGGACATGACTGAGGCACGTGAGTATTAGAGGGGCCCTGCCTCCAGCCAGGTGGAGGAAAGGGACAACTGTGTTTACTGGACTGTATGGATTCAATGGCCTGGCACATCAGAGCCACAGCAGTACAGAGCTCTAGTAGACACGGGTGCACAGTGTACCCTGATGCCCTCAAGCTATAGGGGGGTACAGCCCATCAGCATTTCTGGTGTGACTGGGGGCTCTCAACAACTGACTGTGCTGGAGGCTGAAATAAGCCTGACTGGGGAGGAGTGGCAAAACCACCCTATTGTGACTGGCCCAGATGCCCCATGCATCCTTGGCATTGACTACGTTAAGAGAGGGTACTTTAAGGACCCGAAAGGGTACCGGTGGGCTTTTGGGATAGCTGCTACAGAGACTGATGAAATTGAGCAGCTGTCTGCCTTGTGTGGTCTCTCACAGGACCCTTCTGTTGTGGGATTGCTAAAGGTTGCAGACCAACAGGTGCCAATTGCCACTACAACAGTGCACCTGCGGCAGTATCGTACTAACAGAGACTCTTTGCTTCCCATCCAGAAGCTGATTCGTCAGCTGGAGAGCCAAGGGGTGATCAGCAAAACCTGCTCCCCCTTTAACAGCCCCATCTGGCCAGTGCGTAAGTCTGATGGAGAATGGAGACTGACAGTGGACTATCGTGACCTGAATGAAGTGACACCACCACTGAGTGCTGCTGTGCCGGACATGCTGGAACTCCAATATGAGCTGGAGTCAAAGGCAGCCAAGTGGTATGCCACGACTGACACTGCTAATGCCTTTTTCTCCATTCCTTTGGCAGCAGAATGCAGGCCACAGTTTGCTTTCACCTGGAGGAGCATCCAATACACCTGGAATCAGTTGCCCAGGGGTGGAAGCACAGCCCTACCATCTGCCATGGACTGATCCAGACTGCACTGGAACAGGGTGCAGCGCCAGAGCATCTGCAATATATTGATGACATCATTGTATGAGGCAACACAGCTGATGAAGTTTTTGAGAAGGGGAAGAATATCATCCAAATTCTGCTGAAAGCCAGTTTTGCCATCAAGCAAAGTAAGGTTAAGGGTCCTGCACGAGAGATTCAATTCCTGGGAGTAAAATGGCAAGATGGACGTCGCCAGATCCTGATGGACGTGATTAACAAAATCACAGCTATGTCCCCACCAACAAGCAAAAAGGAAACTCAGGCTTTCCTAGGCGTCGTGGGTTTCTGGTGAATGCATATCCCAAATTACAGCCAAATTGTTAGCCCTCTCTACCAAGTGACCCGGAAGAAAAACTCTTTCAAATGGGGCCCTGAGCAGCGACAAGCCTTTGAACAGATCAAGCAGGAGATCGTGCATGCAGTAGCCCTTGGACCGGTCTGGACAGGGCTGGAGGTAAAGAATGTGCTCTATACTGCAGCCGGGGAGAATGGCCCTACCTGGAGTCTCTGGCAGAAAGATCCAGGGGAGACCCAAGGTCGTCCCCTTGGATTTTGGAGTTGGGGATACAGAGGATCTGAGGTCCACTACACTCCAACCGAAAAAGAGATACTGGCAGCTTATGAGGGAATCCGATCTGCCTCAGAAGTGGTTGGAACCGAAGCACAGCTCCTTCTGGCACCTCGACTGCCAGTGCTGGGCTGGATGTTCAAAGGGAGAGTCTCCTCCACTCATCATGCCACCAATGCTACATGGACTAAGTGGGCTGCCCTGATAACACAACGATCCTGTATAGGGAACCCCAGTTGCCCAGGAATCCTAGAAGTGATCATGGACTGGCCAGAAGGCAAAGACTTTGGGATGTCACAAGAGGAGGAGGTGACACGGGCTGAAGAAGCCCCTTTGTATAATCAGTGGCCAGAAGACGAGAAGCAATATGCCCTGTTCACGGATGGGTCCTGACATATTGTAGGGAAACATTGGAGGTGGAAAACTGCTGTGTGGAGCCCCAACCGACAAGTTGCAGAGACTGCAGAAGGCCAAGGTGAATCGAGTCAGTTTGCAGAGGTAAAGGCCATGCAGCTGGCTTTGGACATTGCTCAACGAGAGAAATGGCCAGTGCTTTATCTCTACACTGACTCGTGGATGGTGGCAAATGCTCTGTGGGGGTGGCTGCAGCAATGGAAACAGAGCAACTGGCAGCGCCGAGGAAAACCCATCTGGGCTGCCACATTATGGCAGGACATTGCTTCCCGTCTAGACAACCTGGTCGTCAAGGTGCGTCATATCGATGCCCACATGCCCAAAGCTGAGCCACTGAAGAACACCAGCACAATCAGCAGGTAGACCAGGCTGCTAAGATTGCAGTGGCTCAGGTGGATCTGGACTGGCAACATAAAGGTGAGCTGTTCATGGCTAGGTGGGCCCATGACACCTTGGGCCACCAGGGGAGAGATGCCACGTACAGGTGGGCTCGTGACCGAGGGGTGGATTTGACCATAGGCACAATTGCTCAGGTTATCCATGAATGTGAGATATGTGCTGCCATCAAACAAGCCAAGAGGGTAAAGCCTCTTTGGTATGGGGAGCGATGGCTGAAATACAAGTATGGGCAGGCCTGGCAGGTTGACTATATCACCCTCCCCAAAACCTGCCGGGGTAAGTACCATGTCCTCACAATGGTGGAGGCAACCACGGGGTGGCTAGAAACATATCTGGTGTCCCATACAACTACCCAAAATACTATCTTGGGCCTTGAAAGGCAAGTCCTGTGGCGACACGGCACCCCGGAAAGAATTGAATCAGATAATGGGACTCATTTCCGAAATAGCCTCATAGACACTTGGGCTGAGGAACATGGAATTGAGTGGGTGTATCACATTCCCGATCATGCACCTGCTTCAGGGAAGGTCGAGCGGTGCAATGGGCTGCTAAAGACCACCCTGAGGGCAATGGGAGGTGGAACACTCAAGAATTGGGATGCCAACTTGGCAAAGGCCACTTGGTTAGTTAAGACCAGGGGATCTGTCAATCAAGCTGGCCTTGCACACTCAAACCCTCTACGGACAGTAGAAGGAGATAAGGTCCCTGTAGTACATACTAGAAGCATGCTGGGGAAAACAGTTTGGGTTACTCCCACCTTGGGCAAAGGCAAACCCATCCGTGGGGTTGCTTTTGCTCAAGGACCTGGGCGCACTTGGTGGGTAATGAGAGAAGATGGGGAAGTCTGCTGTGTGCCTCAGGGGGATTTGATTCTGGGAGAAAACAGCCCATAATTACAGTGCATGAGGGACATGAATTGCTGCCACTAACCCCTGTTCTCTGAGCTTCATGTTACAGGCACCCACTCTGGCAGAAAACCACCCCACCCTACAGAGGTCCAGCCTGGCCAGGAGCACAGCAGTGACCTGACCTGAGCTGGCTTCGGCGCCCAACGATCCCACACAACCCTTCCACCTTTGCCTGTCCTGAGTGACCCCACACTGGATGGAATCTGAAGTCATGGACTAATGGATCGTTTGCCAAGATGGTCCATAGACTAAGGGAATGATATCCGTGTGGGATGGGATGGGAAAGGGGAAGCGGGCTGATGGGAGATTATGGAATACTGTGGGAGGTGAGCATGATGTGGATGTGGTGAATCAAAAGGGGTGGATTAGTGTCTTAGCTTTGCACCATCTAGCTGCACACATCAAGCTGGATAGGTGGTGCCAGCCCGGGGCCCGCCGCATGGCAGGACCGGCGGGGAGGAGGTGGGGATATGGGTGGAAAGGCTTGTGGTTGGGCATGACCCTGGGAAGGGGAAGGGTCTGAGAGGGTTTCCGGCCGAGGGGGCTGGGGGTTTGTTTGGTGTGGGACCTCGTGGCGAGTGGTTGGTGCTCCGGGCAGAGCCAGCGTCTTGCAGGGCAGATCAGTCTAGGAGTCGGGGTTTGGAAGGGTTTTTTCCTCTCTCTTACTCTCTCGGCCCCCCCGGGCGGTTTCGTGGGGGGTCTGCTCCCTTCGGGTGGGTTTTCTTTCCTTTTATCCCTTCTTGGGGTGGGATCCTGTATCATTTGTTCTATCCTCTTCCTCCGTTCCTTAAATTACTCATTAGCACTAGCATTGTTTGTAACTCTCTAAGATTCATTTATATAATTAAATAGTTATCTCAACTCCTACGGGCTTTTCCTCGGTTTGTTCCTCTGACCCTTCCTCACCGGGAGGAGGTGGGGGGGGGGGGGGGGAGCAGAGTGGTAGAGCAGGCTTGTCGTGAAACTATGACACTGACCCACCCCCAACCATAGGGCACTGCCACGTAGATACAATCGAGGATCCATCCGGAGAGCTGACCAACTGAATTCTGAGGAAACTCCAGAACCAATTCACCCAAGTGTAAAAAAGTATTATTCAATGCTATCAATTGGGGAAGTAAAACACATTAACTCTCATTCTACAACCACAAGGGATCAGCTTGGTTATTAGAATAAATGTTGGGGTTTTCCAGTATCTTGACAGACTGTATTCCCTGGCACAGAGGCTTTTCCTCTTTTTCCTGCAATACGAAGGAGCTCATTTGTGCTTTCGGGTTTGTCGTCTCCTATGTTCCAGACCGGGAGAGATGTCTGGCAAGCAGAAGGAGCATGCGGACTTTGCCTGCAGGCAGTTGGTGCCACATGAAAAGATGAAGTGGAAAGTGCGCTGGTTCCACAGGCGACCATCCTCGTTACAGTAATTGCCTGGCTCTTCCCCACGAGGGGTTTCAGCTGTTTGCTGCTCTGTCACTTGGCCCAGAGAGGCTAAACCAGGTGGTGGCGTGGCATGGCACGAGAAGCCTGGAGGTCCACAGGAGTGATGGGGGAGCTGCTCCAACCCCTCAGCACCGCAGATGCAGGGATGCTGCAGTTAAATCGCACTGAGTAATTTCTGTATCATTTGAATTTGGGGGTATTTGGACACCAGGACACACTCCACTACCACTGCGAGTCCACGCAAAATGCAGCTGCTTTGGCTGGGTCATAAAGCTGAGGATGCTTAAGGCAAAATTGTTTGTTTAGGGCAAGCTATCTTCTCAAAGCTACAGTTTCACCTCTGCCCTTAGTTTCAAATATTATCTTTTAACTCTGGAATCAAAGAAAATACACATCGGTGCCCCGCAGGTACTCACAGACACGGGTGTGCACAAAGAGGTCGCAGTACAAGTCACGGACTACACACACAAGGCATATATAGACCACGGAACATATTTAGGAAACAATTTCTAACTTACTTGTGGTATTATGAGATTATTTCAACACAAGTAAGACCAAAATAAAGACTAAAAGCAAAATGCAGCAAAGAAAAAGTATATTTTTAGATGAAATGTGAATGCAGCAGACCCAAGAGAGGAGCAGAGAAGGACCTCCAGGAGGCTGGAGCTGCAGAGAAGATGGGTCTCACCCTTGGACGGGTGACAATATCCCCAATGCTGCACAAGCCCTGGGGCAGGAAAACATCCTGGAACCTCTTAACAATAGAAAGGAAGAGCATGCAAGGACTTAAAAGCAAAGAGAACTAGCTGGAAACGGTTCCTAAAATTAATGAAGAGCTACGGCAGTTGTTTTGGATCAGGCAAGGGGACAGTTACCCACATGATCTCCACTGGTTATTGCCAAGTGAGGCCTTATCAATGTTTTCACTTACTGTCCAGCAACAGAGTTTCTTGGCAACCAGAGTAAAGGGAGTTAGCCCTTTCCTGACTGAACCCAGCACACATGATGTTTACTTTCATGGCTTAGTCTGTAAACCATCACCAGTGAGCACCTCCATACCCTTTTGCATTGTTCCCCATAGAATTAAACATGTATAATTGTGTTTTAAGGGAAGCAGCTTTCCCCTCATTGCCTTCCCTGGTCTGTGGGAGCCCGACTGGCTGTGGGAGAACACGGATATAGGAAAGGAATGAAGGAATCAAGTATTTCCCTTTCCTATAGAGAAATAATATGCATTTTGGCTGGTGGTTTGTTGTTTTGTTTTTTTCCTGGCAGATTTGAACAGTATAAAACTCTGAATATTAAGAAGGCTATTAAATTCTTCCAATAGTTTCCCAAAGTGCGAAGCTACTGCACTTAAAAAAAGAAAGCCTAGCACTCTTGGAAAAGAAAATTATTTTAAACATGCTACTGAAATTAAAAAGACAGTGTCTTTAAAAAAAATAATCAATTGTCTTGAAACAAAGCACAGACTTTTGGCTATTGATAGTATTTTTAGACTCAAAACTTTCTCTGGAGACTTAAAAGTATGTAAATGCAAAGTGCAGAGAGGCACACGCACACATGCTATACCTTTGTATTACATTGGCATTTTTATTATTTAATTAAACTACTCTTATTTTCCTAGCTCATGCATGCGTCCCTTCAGATGGCTTTGCTGTTAGCCCGCTGGCCTTGACTTTCAGCCAAAACCAATTCCGAAACAAAAAGGGACAAAAAATCATATTTTCACAGATATTTTTATCCCTCAATACAACCTTGTTTTCACACAACATCGAACAGATTCTATGAAAATTGGAATTTATTGCAGTAGCCATTCAAAGCTAGGGGCTAACAGAAAGTCTATGGTGCATTTCCCCATGATTACAGAAGTCATGGCATTGGGAAGGACCTGCCATGCCAAACAGTGTGGCATTGTTGCAAGGGACAATAGCCAACAGTTCCCAGTGTCTGTGACTAAGGTGGGTTTAGGTCAACCCAAGTAATCATGGTCTCCGGTAACCATAGCTGGGCTAGAAAAGCTCAGGTGGGAGTTTTAAAACCTGTGTTTGGCAAATAAAGCCCGTTTCTGTGAAATGCATGTCCGCAGCCATCAACGGTTATGATGGAGCTTATTGATAACGCCCAAGTTTAAGAAGAAAATGTCATTTATCCGAGTATTTATCGCGATGTCGCAGATGAGCTGATGAATTTTGCTTACCTGGTGGCAACCCTGTAAATTCGAATATCTTCCATACAATGAGTAGGAACCCCTTTCTGTTTTACCTGTTAATAAAAACAAAAAAGAGATGTATAACAGATATAAACAGATATATATAGTTTCTCCAAGCTTTTTCTATATAAAATTTATATATTTTATATATTTGATGTTCACCACATTTTCCTAGTGCAGTTTACATAAAACAGGCACCACTGACTGCGTAATGTGTGGAGGCAACAACGAAAATAACCCTTTTCCATGCTGAGGATGGTGATGTAAAACAAACTTACTAATTTCATTTCTGCTCCCCTGCATGCTTCCTGGAACCAGGATTTCACGGGCTTCTACCAGCATGTTGAAGGCCTCCTTCTCCAGAACCAGGCACCCTACCTGTTCCACTACCCCAGCACTGCACTGGGAGCACAAGTCCCTCACCAGCTCTTTGGACTGTCCCCCACTCTTTCCCAGGAGCAAACTCCCCCATGATCAAGGCGATGATGGAAAGAGATATTGATTGGGAATTCACCATTTGCTACCAATGTTGGGGCTGCCCCAAGAGCATTGGGACTTGAACAAGGGGGAGACTCTCTGTCAGCCCTAAATATCCTTTTTTTCGCTTTTTTTTTCTTCCCAGGAAGCCTTTAACATGCAGATCTAACAGTATTGGTTCCAGTTATGCCATATTTACAAAGGAAAATAAAAGTTCTTTAAGGTTGGAATGGCCAGACTTGAGCGAAATCAAGGAGGGAAGAGGTGGTTTCTGCAAAGCATTAAGTCATGGCTGAGCAGCACCGCACCAAGTACTCCAGAGACAAAGAGCAGTCAAGAGGGCTGATACAAAACATATTGAAACTAAAAGACCACCCTTTTACAGAGTCATAGAATGGTCTGGGTTGGAAGGGACCTTAAAGATCATCTAGTTCCAACCCCCCTGCCATGGGCAGGGACACCCTCCACTAGATGAGGTTGCTCAAAGCCTCATCCAGCCTGGCCTTGAAGACAGCCAGGGATGGGGCATCCACAGCTTCTCTGGGTAACCTGTTCCAGTGCTTCACCACACTCTCTGGGAAGATTTTTTTCCTGATATACAACATAAAGCTCCCCTCTTTCAATTTCAATTTAAACCCATTACCCCTTGTCCTGTGTGCTGGGTTCAGTCAGGAAAGGGCTAACTCCCTTTACTCTGGTTGCCAGGGAACTCTGTTGCTGGACACTAAGAGAAAACATTGATAAGGCCCCAGCTGGTGCTGGGGATGGCCTGTACTGAACTCAAGGTCTTTTGTCCGCTTCGGATACTGTAGCTGACCCAGACTAACCAAGGAAGTATTTCATCCCATAGTACGTCATGTTCCGGTCTCTTGGGGTGGGGAAGAGGGTCCGGTAGCCATTACTCTTCCCTTCTCTCTCTCTCCTTTACTCCCTCGCTCGTCTCTCCGGGCACTTGCTAACCCTCCTGCGTTAGCTGCTTTGCTAACTCCTGTGCTGGCTCCTTCGTGTGGGAGCTGGTAGGTTGTTTTGAGTTTTCTGGCCGTGTTGTCAGTGATAAGGTTTGCTCAGAATCCGCTGCGTAGGCTCCCAGGCTCCGGCCTTCAGGCCGCGGCTCTCGGGCTGCGATCGCTCTCGGGCTGTGGTTCTCGGGCTCTCTGGGTCTGATTTTCATCCCTCAACATCTGGGTATGCATTGGTCAGTGGATGGTGGGAAATTGTATCATATTGTATCATACTGTATATATTGTACTATATGTTTCATTTTCTACTATTTTAATTATTTATTATTAGTAGTACCTGTATATATTGATTTAGATTTAATTAGTAAATACTTCTTATCTCAATTTTGCGAGCTTCCTTATTTCTTTTTCCTCCGATTCTTGCCCTCTGTTGGAGGAGGGGAGGGGGATTTGTGAGAGCGGCTTCATGGTATTTTGCTAGCCGGAGTTAAACCACGACATCCTGTCACTACAGGTCCTTGTAAAAAGTCCCCCTCCAGCTTCCTTGTAGGCCCCCTTCAGGTACTGGAAGGTGCTATAAGGTCTCCCTGGAGCCTTCTCTTCTCCAGGCTGAACAAGCCCAATTCTCTTAGCCTTTCTTCATAGGAGAGGTGCTCCAGCCCTCTGATCATCTTTGTGGCCTTCTCTGGACTCACTCCACCTGGTCGATATCCTTCCTATGCTGTATCCTTCCAGTTACTCCACAGCTGGATGCAGTACTCCAGCTATGGTCTCATGAGAGCAGAGTAGAGGGGGAGAATCACCTCCCTCGATCTGCTGGCCACACTTCTCCTGATACAGCCCAGGATATGATTGGTTTTCTGGGCTGCTACCACACACTGCCAACTCATGCCCAGCTTTTCATCCTGCAGTACCCCCAAGTCCTTCTCCTCAGGGCCTGTCCATTCTCCGCCCAGCCTGTCCTTGTGCTTGGGATGAGGTCAACACTGACCCACCTCTCCAGCCTGTCAAGGTCACTCTGGATGGCATCCTTTCCCTCTAGCCTGTCAACTGTACCACACAGCTTGGTGACATTGGCAAACTTGCTGAGGGTGCACTCAATCGCACCGTCCGTGTCACTGACAAAGATATTAAACAGTACCAGTCCCAATACAGACCCCTGAGAAATGCCACTCATCACTGGTCTCCACTCAGACATTGACCCATTGACCACAACTCTCTCAGTGTGACCATCAAGCCAGTTCTTTATCCATCGAGCGGTCCATCTGTCAAATCCATGCCCCTCCAGTTTAGAGACAAAGATGTCATGCGGGACAGTGTCAAACGTTTAGCACAAGTCCAGGTAGATGACATCAGTTGCCTGTCCTTTATCCACCAAGGTCATGACCCTATCGTAGAAGGCCCCCATCTTCGTCAGGCACAATCTGCCCTTTGTGAAATCATGTTGGCTGCACCAATCACCTCCTCATATTCCATGTGCCTTCGCATGGTTTCCAGAAGGATCTGCTTCCATGATCTTGCCAGGCACAGAGGTGAGACTGACTGGCCTGTAGTTTCCTGGGTCCTCCTTTTTTCCCTTTTTAAAGATGGGGGTTATGTTTCCCCTTTTCCAGTCAGTGGGAACTTCACCAGTCTGCCATGACTTTTCAAATATGATGGATAGAGGTTTCACAGCCTCATCCGCCAGTTCTTTCAGGACCCGTGGATGTATTCCATCAGGTCCCATGGACTTGTGCACTTTCAGGTTCCTTAGCTGTTCTTGAACCTGATCTCCTCTAACCATGGGTGGCTCTCCATTCTCCCAGTCCCTGCCCTTGCCTTCTGTGACTCGGGGGGTATGGCTTGCGTCCTTGCCAGAGAAGACCAAGGCAAAAAAATCATGGAGCACCTCGGCCTTCTCCATGTCCTTGGAAAGCAGCTCTCCTGTTTCCTTCCACAGAGGGCCCACATTTTGCCTCATCATCCTTTTATCCTCTATGTACTTATAGAAGCCCTTCTTGTTGGCCTTGAAGTCCCTGGCCAGGTTTAATTCTGTATAGGGCTTTGGCTTTCCTAACCTGATTCCTGACTTGTTGGACAACTTCCCTGTAATCCTCCCAGGCCCCCTGTCCCTGCTTCCACTCACTGTAGGCTTGCTTTTTGTACCACATTTTGTCCAGGACCTGCTTGTTCATCCACACAGGCCTCCTGGTGTTTTTACCCAACTTCCTCTTCATTGGGATGCACCACTCCTGAACTTGGAGTAGACCTTCAAATACTCACCAGGTTTCTTGGGCCCTTCTTCCCACCAGGACTTCATCCCATGGAACTCTGCCAATCAGTTCCCTGAAGAGGCCAAAGTCTCCTCTCCTGAAGCCCAGGGTAGCGAGCTTGTTGCGCACCCTCCTCACCTCCTTAAGGGTCTCAAATTCCACCGTTTCATGGTCGCTGGAGCCAAGGCTGCGCTTGAGCTTCACATTCCCCAGCAGGCCCTCCCTTTTGGTGAGAACAACATCCAGCATGGCACCCCTCCTCGTCAGCTCCTCTATCACTTGGAGAAGGAAGTTGTCATTGACGCATTCCAGGAACCTCCTGGCTTGCTTGTGCCCTGCCGTGTTGTCCCTCCAACAGATACCGGGGTGGTTGAGGTCCCCCATGAGGACCAGAGTTTGTGACTGTGAGGCTGCTGCTGTCTGCTTGTAGAGGGCCTCATCCACTCGCTCGTCCTGGCCAGGTGGCCTGCAGCAAAGTCCTACTACTGTATCCCCTCTTCCTGCCCTCCCTTTATTCCTGACCCATAAGCTCTGGGTCAGCTCCTCATCCCTCCCCCTCCCCAGGTGGAGTTCCACACATTCCAGCTGGTCTCTGAGGTAGAGAGCAACACCCCCTCCACATCTCCCCTGCCTGTCCTTCCTAAAGAGCCTGTACCCTTCCATTCTGACACTCCAGTCATAGGAGCCATCCCACCACCTCTCCACAATACCAATGAGGTCATAACGCCTCATGCGTGCGCATGCCTCTAGCTCCTCTTGCTTATTCCCCATGCTCTGTGCGTTCACATAGAGGCATTTAAGATGGGCCCCTGATGAAGTTGGCTTGCTGACTGGAGCAGCTGGAATTCCCTTGTTTTGCTTGCCAGGTGCTCTCCCCATGACCTGCGATTCTTGTCCAGGCTTTGGGCATCTGTTGGTGTCACTACTGGTTTTGCCCTCTTCCCCCTTGAAACCTAGTTTGAAGCCCTCTCAATGAGCCCTTCCAGCTCATGGGCAAGAAACCATTTTCCCCTTTGAGACAGCTGTACACCATCTGTCACCAGCAGGCCCGGTGCCGCATAAACCTCTCCATGATCAAGAAAACCAAAATTCCACAGTTGGCACCAGCTTCTGAGCCATGTGTTGATCAGGCGTGCTTTCCTGTTCCTTCCAGTATCCTTCCCTGCCACTAAAGGGATTGAGGAAAACACTACCTGTGAGGATAATCACAGGGGGAGAGGTATTATCTAAGAAAACATCCAAGAACACAGTAAAAATCACTCAAATAATAAGTTTTTATGATAGACTGGGGCATAAAAACCACAAGACACAGTTCTAGTTACTAGGGAGCATATGCTCAGTTTATCTGTGTGTGCTACTCCCACCAATGCAGGGGACACCTTTGCGCCTAGGAGCCATTTTCACGTGTATCACCACATAGGAGAGATGGGATCAGAGCCCCACACCAAATCCTGCACCGCCCAGATAAAGCCACTGTGCCAGCGCAGCTACCCAAAGCCATTAAAAATCACCGTTTAACTGCATTTGAGAATAATCAGATGGTAATAATGACAATATCCATCGACCTGAGGAATTTCAGGGGCCAGAGCAAGACAGAAAAAAAGGGTTGAGGGGACCCAAGTCCAAGGTATTTTGAATGTGCTGGGTGTCGGTAATCTTCTTTTCTATCATATCAGACACAAGGCAGGCTCATCTTAATTTCAGTTGTTAAAAAATATTTATCCAAATACAAATATAAACCCACCGCAAATTACAAGTTGTCAGGGTTAAAATCTACTTCTGTTTGTGTGTGGGAGGATAAAAGAACAAGTATAGACATGAATCATTCTCATTAATTTGAGTGTTTCTATGACATCAATGGGCATTCATCCAGGACTCTGTTAAAGTCTGCGAGCTACCAAAGCGGCACACCAGCCAGCAGGAGAATGACTTTATTTTTTTTTTTTTTTTAGGATTATGGTCTTGGCAAAGATTTAATCTCTAGCATCCACTTTTACCACTAAACAGATAGGTTTGGAGATTGGGAGCAAATGCATTTCTTTTGGCTGGTGTAAGCCTTGAATATTATTCTGTTTGTTGTTCACACATAAAAGTCGGAAATCTGCCTCTTTGATTAAGAATAAGCAAAATTTATTAAAAAGTCAAGAAACCGTTCAAAATATGTACACATGTAGATTTTCCCTATCAACTGTAATTATGGAATTATCATACTTTTTGTAATGACACTTCATTTTGTGGGGCTGGGGGGAAACACCTTTTGTATAAACTGTCCGTTTAAAATTAGCTATAGTCTTGATGTTGATTTTCTGCTTCAAATTCACTGGCACATTTGTTTCAGATAATAAAATTTGCCCGAGTGCTGATAATATGCAAGAGCAAGGCTCTTTAAAGCAACTATTTGTGCTCACAAATAGAAAAGCTTCTCCTGAATTTTTACATTTTACTGTATGTTCTGCAGTATTTTCAATCACTTTGCATTTTCCAAGGTTTGCAAAAGTTAAAGATTCTCTCTCCTGAGTTGGTTGAAATGTTTTTTTAAAAGAGAAAGTGGCTACGATGATGTAGACACCCGACGCATTCACTGCAGAATTTTCGAGACAACCCTCTAGAATACGGCAGCTGCTGCAGATATTTTTTGGCACAAAGACAATGGTGGCAGTGCCAAGCCCCATGACTAAAACTACTGAAAAGAGGCATAAGGGTACCATTAATCATTCAAGTCTTTTACGGCATGGAGTAGTGCTGTCCATATTTTAAAATCTAAAAGTACCCGTTAGTAATATTTGTTGTAAACCAGGGAAAAAACATTAAAGAAAAAGGAAGGAAAAAACATTAAAAAAAAAAGGAAGGAAAAAACCCCAAAACGTTTGAAATACAGAGGAATAACAAATCTTGTCAGACATCTGATTAAATTTTTTCTACCTAGAGAACCAAATACTGAAACATGCCGTTTGTTACCAACCATGCAACACCATCTATACCCTTCTGTGGCTTTACGATCTGACAATTGAAACAAAGCTCCATGGAAGAAGTTGACCTAGAAAGGCTGGTGAATAACTTTCAAGTATGTACTTGTTCTTTAGGTAAGGCAAAAAAAAGCATTTCCATTATTGTCAGAGGCAATAACTTAGCCTGTATGTAAATATATATATATTTAGTCAATTAATTGACACAATGCATGCCAATCAAAGGAGAGACAAAGAAAGAACTACACGCAGCTCCTGTTTTCTGGCAAACACTGAATCTCAACACTCTGCTCTCTAAATACCTCTAGAAAAAACACACTGCTTATCTTCCCAAAACTAAAATGATCACTTCACAAATAATTTTCATTGCATTTTTGGTTAAAAATGCAGAAAATAAAAGCAGCAGAGGAATGTCAATCAATCAGTAAAGAAGCCACTCATTTTTCATGGTGCACATTGAAAAATTAATCAATTTAAGTAGAAAATTTAAGCAACTTCCAAAGGACAAATGCAAGTCATCCAATTCCTCACTGTCTTTTCCCTGCCCTGGGAGATAGGACAACTTGGCTTTATTTTTTTTCCAGTAGGCAGAATGAGAGGCATGAGGCAATTCATTCCATCTGCGGAGAAAAGGAAGTGAAGCTATTTCTATAAATTACTTTAATTCAATGTTTATATTGATTTTGTATTTGTCATATTTTTTGAGAGATTAGTTAAACCAGAATATTCTAATTTTGGTTTCTACTGCCCTACATTTGGGGTTTAGCTCTTGGATAGACTAAAGAAGGGGAAACCTGTCCAGGGAAACTAAAAAAGTGATTGTATTAGAGATTGGAATTTTAATGACTGTGAATTACAGTCCATTTACGGCTGCATTTTTGCTGCAACCTATTTCTTATTTTATCTCTGCCCTTCTAGCATTTTTGAAAATTAACGATTATTGCCTCTGATGTCCGATGTCTCCAATGCATCCCACTCGATCCCCCTACAGAGAATGCCAAATTAAAGGAGAATTTGGCATTGAAGACAGGCATGGAACTAGATGATCTTTAAGGTCCCTTCCAACCCAAACCATTCTATGATTCTATGATTCTATGATTGATTCTATGAAGGTACTGTAGATAACACTGTGGACAGGCATGAGGAACACAGAGCTGGAGCATATTTGGGGAAAAAGTTCTCAGCAACTGAAGAATGGGCTGAACTTCATAATTCCAAATTTGTCTGGATATAATAAAGATATACATGTTATCAGCCAGAGCAGGGTTTATTTGCATTGTTATGAGGACCATGAAAGGGTTTACTTCAGCCTTCATCTAGAGTTCTTGCATTCAAAATATTCTTACGCTTGGCCGAGAAGGAGAAAGAGAAGATTTGAGCAGCTCAGGTAGCGAGTGCCGGACCCATCTCAGTGCTCAGCAGCGTGAGGCAAGGGCTCCCAGCATTGGTGTAAGGACCAGCTCTGCACAGTAATGGATTATCAGTTGGGTTATCAGTATTAGAGACTCAGGTAGTTCTGTCTTCATAT
This sequence comes from Rhynochetos jubatus, assembly GCA_027574665.1. Classification (NCBI taxonomy): domain Eukaryota; kingdom Metazoa; phylum Chordata; class Aves; order Eurypygiformes; family Rhynochetidae; genus Rhynochetos; species Rhynochetos jubatus. The sequence continues at coordinate 7,266,179 of CM050689.1, read as the reverse complement.
GCAGAAAAAACAGGAAAACTGCTCCAAAGGCGTTGCTGATTTTGGTATTAAACCCTGAACATTTTATCTTTGCCGTCAGGCTTTTCCAAGGGGTCCATGCATGCTTGGGGTCAGCATTTATTTCCTTCTTTCTGGTGCATAGACGATGTTGTAGACTGAATTCTACCAAAAAAAAAAAGCCACTTTTTTTTTGCCTTAGAGAGTTGAAAACCTGACCCATTTCATAAATCAGGCTCAAATTTGTCCAGAATTATAAATTCTCTGAGGAAAAACCTCGTTTAAATAAATGAGTCATTGTATGGTATATATCCTGTACCTATAAGAGTCTCGCTCTCGGAGAAATGTATATACCCTGTGCCCTCCATGGACAGCCTCCCAGGCCTTGCTATCTTTTGTCCTTGACAGAAAAAAATAACCTGTCTGGGTTTTCATCAGCTTTATGTTTTTCAGAACTTTTCAATATTTTAAAAGAAAAAAAAATTAAAAGGAAAATGCTTTTATTATGAAATGAAATTTTTTTGGCTTCCTAATCGCAAGATACAAATACGAATACTGTCCTTGGCACCAGGATGAACAGCTGGCTGGAGGTTTGTCCCCTTTTATGTGACAGCCAGCTTCTCCTAGTCTCTCAGTCCCTCCAGGGCTGCTAACCTGGGCAGGGAGTGATGTTTGCCACCACAGCTCCTGGGCAGCTGTGGGCAAGGGAGCTGGCAGGCAAAACAAGAAGCCCTTGTGCTCCAGCTGCAGGGAAAGGTGAGACTGGGATGAAAAGTATCAGTAGGCATCATCCCTGAGGATAGGGGGGACAAGCGGGGCCAAGGCTGGGCTGTGATTTCTTCCCTTCCAACATTTAAACAGCAGAGGGAGTTGCTTAGCTGGGCACAGTTACCACCTCGGGCTTGACATGGGTTATATATACATACTCCATATGTAGAGCACTTACCGGTATAGGGTATACAGTCAAAACACCCTATTTCTTTCCATGAGGGTTTGAACAGTGTATTTTACATCACAAAGAAACTCATCCGATGGTAATGGAAGTATCATGTTAATGAGCTATTTCTGATTTGTACTATATATATAGTATATGTACTATATATATACTATAAGAAAGAAATTGGATCAATTTGAAGCAAAGTTTGTGTAACAACATTCACAAAACAGTAGAAATGAGAAAGCATTTGATGCAGGGAAGGTCCACAAAGTAGATAAAAAGCTAAGGGAAGGTATTAATCCCAATAATTTGAATGGCATCGCATCCCAAAATGTAGTGCAATGCTAGGGAAAGAGATCTTTTTGACACGAAACAGGCTTTTTGCACTTACACCGATGTGCAGTAAACAGTAATGATTCTTAAAGAGATGTTATGATGCCAGAGCAAGTACCATTACAAAGGGAGATATATATATTTTTTAAAAACGACACCATCAGAATGTAAAGGAAATTAAATCTTAACCCCTACACTGAAATAAAGCTGCAGAGCTGAACTTGAACAACCCAAAGCAAGGAAATTCTGAGTGAAATTAGTACTTCACCACTGCCTCACTTCACTGGTCTATGCTTAAACAGGTTAATTCCCAAATGCTACTTTTGTAGCCATCACTGCGGCCAGTAAATAATAACCTTGTTCTGCAGACAAGGAATGTTAATGAGCTTAATATCAAGTACATGCACTAATTGAGACCAGAATAATAAACTCTCATAATTCAATTAGGTATTTATACAAACCAGCTGTTTGTTTCAATGCCATCTGAATAAATTCTAATGTAACAGGGCACTTGAGGACATGGTCTAGTGGGTATGGTAGTGCTGGGTTGATGGTTGGACTAGATGATCTTATAGGTTTTTTCCAACCTTAGTGATTCTGTGATTCTGTAATGAGTCAAAGAAACCTTAAAGACTTATCATGGGCCATCGCATTTGTCTGGCAGAGTCTGATGCCACACAAACAGCCATGTTTGGCAAACCCAGAGCAACCAGGTGCCTACATCAAAAAGCTGCAAATGGAAGAACATTTCTGAGAGACAACCCTTCATTTAGAGAGAAGACATAACCATCTTTTGTCTCCTTTCCTTTTCGGATACACATGGAATTTTGGTCTAGGGGAAATAATTACAGTCGTCTAAGCCTGAACACCTGTATAACACTGGAAATAGGCAAATGTATGTTGGAGAGAAACAAAAAGTTGAAAAAAAACTCATTTGCTGTGTTGCACTCTTTTCATTCTTGGAACATACATGTCCAAATATGGGCAGAGGGTGAAGACAGGCATCAGAGAACAACAAAATCAACAGCATTTATTTAATACTAGAGAATCAAAATAATAAAAGGGGCAACATTTTCATAAAGACATGAGACAAAACCATGTTGTAGCAATACTCCAGACCTGAAATCAATCTATAAGTGAATGTATATTACTTTAACCTAAATAAGCCCTACAGGGCTATTTTAAATCGAAATACACTGCAGGGTGATCCCTCATCATGTGTTCAGGGACCAGTTCAGGAGATCTTTATCATGTATCTGGAAACCTGGGGTTTTCATTCAAGCATGAAAACAGAACCCATTTAAACCCAGTTAAATAAGGATCTAAGGCCATGAAAGACACAGAATTGAAAGAGGATGATAAACCTTTCTCCAGCACAAGTCTGGACTCTAAATCTTTGGTCTGTAATCCACCCCTAGCTAGTAGCATTTATTAAAAGGCTACTAAAACAAACCATGTTGTACAGGAGCAAGGATAAAGAGATCAAAAGCATTAATGGGGATCAAATCTACACCTTAGCATGATAAATACAAACCATTCTCATTAACTGTCTGTGTTCTGTTCCAAAGGGACAGAAAAGGTGTCGTCCTGAGGCTTTGGATAACTTTGGGCTTGGGTTGGAGGACACCAAACCCACCAAACCCTCTTGCCTGAAGCCTAAATTCAGTCTACAGCATCATCTACGCACCATAAAGAAGGGATTAAATGCTGACCACGAGCGCGCACAGACCTGTTGGAAAAGCCTGACAGCAAAGATAAATTTTCAGGGTTTAATACCAAAAGCAGTGATACCTTTGGAGCAGTTTTCCTGGTTTTCCCCCCATCTTCATGTGCTTTCTACATATAGACATAACTACCTGAGTCTCTAACACTGCCTTACACTGAGTTTAAATACTAATTAGATGTTTCTATAGAAATTATATTTATTTGTAATATTATTCAGTACAGAATTTTTTTTTAAAAAGCAGCTAACATTTATTTTTATTATAGTTTTGACATTTTAAAACCAACGGATTGGCTAATTTGGATTAGCTAAGCATACAAAACAAACTACAAGCTTCTCAGTGTATGGCAAAACATCAGGAACGACGTGGTAAATATAGTGTATTAAGAAATACCCAACAGTCTCAAACTGGTAATTTCCAGCAGAGGGCATGAATTCCCTAATCCCATTTTTTACACTTGAAAACTGACATTTACTAAATATTTCAGCAACAAACATGAGCTAACAGGCAAACTCATCATCAGTAGACATGCTCTCCAATGCTTTGAGATCAAGAATGATAAAGCCCTCTCATGAAAAAAACCACCTAGGAATGTTGATTCCTACACTGAAAAAATTAAAAGTCCTTGAGAGAGGGATTTCCCACCTCTAGCTGCTTACAATTTCCCTGCCAAATGCAATGAAAATAACCTTCATGCAACAAAAAATTACCATTCCTCAAGACAAATGCTATACCTGAAAGGAATGCTACATGGAAGAGCAAAATTCAGATTGATTTACCAATATTTACTTCTCTAGAGGTGAAAAAGTGGCTGCACTAATATTAAATAAAACCGAGGGGTAGATTTTTATCTAGATTCTTTAATTACTTCACAGAATGGGATAGCCATATTACCTATGCTTTCTAGTCAATATTTGATTATATTTTATTTTACTACAATGAGAAGAAATTTGTAAAAATCTGATCCAGGGAAGAATTTATCATGTTTATTTCCAAAATCACTTGCTTAAGCCTATATTATAGAAAACTTTGTAATGTCTACTCCTGCTTTAGACTCAGAAGCAACACTTTATTCCCGGCTGCCAAACCAAATCTACTCTCCCAGCCACAGAAGATTCTCTGCATTCAGAGAGCGCACCAAGGGGAAACCTCCCTTTCCTCTTGCAACCGCAAACCACACAACGGTAATTAACTGTTACTGGCCCATCCATGGAAATGATCACTTCCAACTTTAACCTCCACAGCACAGAGTAATAGCTATTTGGGTTCTTTATCAGATAATATCTATTTTTAAGTTTCAGTAGCCCTGAGAGATGAACTTAATTTACAAGGTCTACAAGGCAGGCAGCTTAGGTTACATGTAGGTCGCAAAAAATAATACTCATCCCTCGGTCGGTGTGAGCTGCGCCGCCACAACCTAAGTTAAAATGACAAAACTTTATTATTCCTAAGCACTCAATTCTGAAACATTTGCAAATTCTGTTAAGTCCAGACAAATTTAAATGGTTCTGACATGCAGCCTTCTAGGGTCAGTGACAGGGATAATGCCTCTTTATGTGGGTAAAAATCTGTGACATATAGGTCACTCTCTTAAGGAGATACAACTGTGTGTCTCTTCTTTGCATTTCCCACCACAATCCTTCATCCTGCAGCCTGGAGCTGAGAGTAAAATGCATGAAAGGAGCCGAATGCTCAAAGCAAAAATCTGCTTCCAGGACAATCCATTATATCTGACAAGTTAAATGTTCCATGGTAGACCATATGGCATCGGAGCAGGGCCGATGATGAAAGAAGGAAACTCAGCAAATGCATCACAATTAAGGAGTTTGACTTTTGACTTTACTTTGATTTACTTTATTTTTTATTAAATTTGAGATATTGTTGGCTTTCAATTTCCATGTAGCCCTTCCAAAGCCTCTACCCGATCTACCAAGCTATGCGTGAACAGGTTGTTTGCTGAAATTATTTTCTCCAACATCTTATTCTTCAAATCTTATATCAGTTACTTTAAATAATGCTCCTGATTAAGCCATTGTTATACCTGGTAAATTTGCTAAGTGCAGGGCATTTCTATTATTAACAAGCATAAATGTTATTAGTAGCTTATTAAAGACCAAAGAGAAAGTAAACAAGACAAAAAGTATCATAGATTCATAGAATACTTAGGTTGGAAAAGACCCAACACTGCTCATACCACCACTAAACCATGTCCCTAAGCGCCTCATCCACACGTCTCAAATCCCTCCAGAGATGGTGACTCCACCACCTCCCTGGGAAGTCCATTCCAATGCCTGACAACCCCTTCTGTGAAGAAATTTTTCCTAATATCCAATGTAAACCTCCTAATATCCAACTTAAACTTCTTAATATCCAATCTAAACCAAAGAAGAAAACGACATAAAATCCCTGTCCCCACCCCAAAGACTTTGTGCCAAGTTCTCAGGAGAAATGTCACCCCAACGAAGAGTGTGGAACCCCAAGACTGAGGGCTAGGAGGTGTCATCCCACTGAAACCCACCATGATCTGCGGGGTCGTATTTTGCACTAGATTGGTTCCATGATCTCAGGAGAACTCCTACATAGGCAATATAACGGCACTGATGGTCTGAAGGATCCTTCCATCTTAAAGGTCCATGATGTTACCATCTATGGTGCAAGTGGGAGAACTATATACATCCCCCTGAGCAATCCCACTGATCAACATCACAAGATATGTTCGTTACGCAACTAGATCCAACTGAGCAATTACCACATAGGAGCTCACAGGTCACATGGTCCTTTGATTACTGAATCATACTATCTAATTAACCAAAGACATGGATAGTAAATTAACCCTTTCTGCAAGGCACACACCACCCATAATCACTTTGTTTTGAAGAATTAAAATCCTGGGATCTGACGAAGGAATCCTTGTAAACAGCTGCTGCAGCAGCAGATCGGGAAACGGCATGAACTGGGAATACTGGCTTTGGCACACCTATGGAGATTGATCTTGACTGACATAAATAACATGGACCGATTAGAAGGAAAAGTATGCAATGAAGTTCCTAAAGAATTTGGAAATGCAGGGCTGAAAATAGGAACTAGCATTTCCAGAATTCCTTGCAGAAAACCTCCTCTGGGTGAGAGGACAGAAGGACTTCTTTAAACTTGGTGTTATCCTGGTCCAATATCATGTAGGTCTCCTATTATTCAGAACTAAAATCTGCAGAAATAACCATTTTTAGGCAACACTCTGAGGTCACAATGCAAAAATAAGGTAGGTAACCAAAGCTACATCCTTATTTAGGCATTTAAATCATGTCTCAGAGGCAGGAGTACTGTAAATCCAAGGCAGTGTCACTGGTGGCAGTCGAAGCTGCTGGTGCACAACTCGCCAAAACAAACCACTTATTGGTGGAACTGGGAACCTAATTTTAAGCCACTTGGATCAAGAGACATTTCCCAGAGATTTCCAGAGGGATCGCACAGGAAGAGGGAAACACCTTCACTGAAACCAAGGGGCGCTGAACTCCGTACGCCCATGTCCAAGCCATGCCTTTCTAAGCTCCAAGTAGTATGTCGCCACCACTTAATAATTCTGTAGGCTTCTAATATATTATTGTTTTGAGTATTAAATGTGTTCTTACTCAGAATTAATATTTTTCATTATTTCTGAGTCTTAAAACCAATAATTGTACAAATGACTTTCTACCTCCTAGCAAGGCTTGTGCAAGGGTTCCCTTCCAAGGGATGGCATTGCCCCGATGCCCACCACCCATTCCATCATCAGGAGCTGACAAGGGAGGCTCTGGGGTCTGCTGGGGAACATCGGGAATGGTTTGATGGTAGAACCTTTGTAGTTTTATAAACAGGGCTACAGAGTGCTGTGCCTGTCTCAGAAAAACCCACTGTCTACACTGAGAGAGACCAATACAGACTGAAGTTAAAATGCATCCCTATTTTAAGATTTTGGGAAATTGGGATTAAAAATAAAATATTAGGGATACTGGTGGTCGCTTTACTGAAGCAGTCATTAACGAACTTATAAAACAACAATTTCAGTGGGAAAAATGTAGTTTTTCAAAAATATATTTATTTGTATTTTGTTATTCCTTATAAGACAATGTTTTTAGAGTTGTTTTTGCTATTATGAACAAAGATTAGAGGAACAAAAATTGAAAAAAAATGCTTAAAAAATTTTGGAAATCTTTATGGAAATGAAGAATTTATTATTTTAAACTTGACCACTTCGGACTACCCCAGGTAGAATGACAAGGTGACCAGTGGGCAGTGCTACTGGCTTGCTGGCAGAACAAAAACCATTACAAAATCAAGGTAAAAAAATAGAGTTTGATCCATGACTCCAGCGCTATGATTCTACACCCAGATCTTAAATTTATTATTGATTTAGCATTTAGTACTGTCGTCACTGGAACAGAGACCTGTATGATTATGAATGCATGCTTTTATGGAACATGCTTTAATTTTAAAAGGATATTTATTTCCCCCCCTCCTCACAAAGATGCTGCATATTAAAAGGACATCAACTTCATAAAATGTCACACATATTTCATAATGTGTTTTTTTAATTTAAGGTTGCTGTCAGAGATGACAAGAGGTTTTCACAGAGTTCACAGAATGGTAGGGGTTGGAAGGGACCTCTAGAGATCATCTAGTCCAACTCCCCTGCCAGAGCAGGATCACCTAGAGCAGATCACACAAGAACAAGTCCAGGCGGCTTTTGAAAGTCTCCAGGGAAGGAGACTCCACCACCTCTCTGGGCAGCCTGTTCCAGTGCTCTGTCATCCTCACAAGGAAGAAGTGTTTCCTCACGTTCAGGTTGAACCTTCTGTTTACCAGTTTATGGCCATTGCCTCTAGTCTTGTCACTGGACACCACTGAGAAGAGCCTGGCCCCATCTTCCTGACACCCACCCTTTAGATATCTATAAGCATTGATAAGATGATCCCCCCTCAGCCTCCTCCAAGCTAAACAGACGCAGCTCTCTCAGCTCATATGGAAGGTGCTCCAGGCCCTTCATCATCTTAGTGGCCCTGCGCTGGACCCTCTCCAGTAGCTCCTTGTCCTTCTTGAACTGAGGAGCCCAGAACTGGACACAGTACTCCAGGTGAGGCCTCACCAGCGCAGAGTAGAGGGGGAGGATAACTTCCCTCGACCTGCTGGCCACGCTCTTCTTAATGCATCCCAGGATGCCATTGGCCTTCTTGGCCGCGAGGGCACACTGCTGGCTCATGGTCATCCTGTTGTCCACCAGGACTCCAAGGTCCTTTTCCCCAGAGCTGCCCTCCAGCAAAACAGCCCCCAACCTGTACTGATACATGGGGTTGTTCTTCCCCAGATGCAGTACTGCACACTTGCCCTTATTGAATTGCATTAGATTTCTCCCTGCCCAGCTCTCCAGCCTGTCCAGGTCACGCTGGATGGCAGCACGGCCTTCTGGCATGGCAGCCACTCCTCCCAGTTTGGTATCATCACCAAACTTGCTGAGAAGACATTCTAGCCCTTCATCCAGGTCATTGATGAATATACTGAATAGTGCTGGACCCAGCACTGACCCCTGGGGGACACCACTAGCCACAGGCCTCCAACTAGACCCTGCCCCATTGACCGCAACTCTCTGAGCTCTTTCCTCCAGCCAGTTCCCAATCCACCTCACCACCCATTGGTCCAGTCCATACTTCCTAAGCTTGTCTATGAGGATGCCATGGGAGACTGTGTCAAAAGCTTTGCTGAAGTCAAGGTAGACTGCATCCACTGCCTTCCCCTCGTCCATCCATCTAGTGATGCCATCATAAAAAGCTGTCAGATTGGTCAAGCATGGCTTCCCCTTGTTGAATCCATGCTGACTACTCGTGATTAGCTTCCTTTCCTCAACATGCTTTGAGGTGGCACCAAGAACAAGTTGTTCCATCATCTTTCCAGGGGTGGAGGTGAGGCTGACCAGTCTATAGTTGCCTGGGTCCTCCTTCTTGCCTTTTTTGAAGATTGGAGTAACACTGCCTTTCCTCCAGTCCTCAGGCACCTCTCCTGTTCTCCAGGACTTTTCAAAGATTATGGAGAGTGGCCTAGCAATGACTTCCACCAGCTCCCTCAGCACTCGTGTGTGCATCCCATCAGGGCCCATGGACTTGTGGATGTTCAGTTTGCTTAATTGATCTCTAACCCAATCCTCTTCAACTGAAGCAAAACCTTCCTTTCTCGTGACTTCCTCTATGGTGTTCAAGCTCAGGGACTCCTGAGGGCTGGTCTTAGCAGTAAAGACTGAGGCAAAGATGGCATTCAGTAACTCCGCCTTCTCCATATGCTCGGTCACCAGGGCACCCGCTTCATTCAGCAGTGGGCCAACATTTCCTCTGGTCTTCTTTTTTCCTCCAATGTACTTGAAAAAGCCTTTCTTGTTGTCCTTGACCTCCCTTGCCAGGTTCAGTTCTAAGGAGGCCTTAGCTTTCCTTATCGCATCCCTACATCCTCTGACAACCTTCTTGCATTCCTCCCAAGGGGTCAGCCCCTTCTTCCATGTTCTATATACTTCCTTTTTCTCCTTAAGTCTATTCATTAACTGCCTGCTCATCCATGCAGGTCTCCTAGCTCTCTCACTTGATTTCTTACTCTTCGCGATGCTTTGGTCTTGAGCTTGGAGGAAATGGTGCTTGAATATTAACCAGCTCTCTTGGGCCCCCCTACCATCTAGAGCCCTATCCCACAGGACTTCTCCAAGCACGTCCTTGAAGAGGCCAAAGTTAGCCCTGCTGAAGTCTAAGGCAGTGATCCTGCTTGTGGCTCTGTGCCTGCTGCATATGATCCTGAACTCCACCATCTCATGGTCACTACATCCAAGGCTGCCCCCTACCTTCACATCCTCAACAAGTCCCTCCTTGTTCATCAGTACAAGGTCCAGCACTACCCCTCTCCTTGTCAGCTCCTCCACCATCTGCGTCAAGAAGTTATTATCGATGCGCTGGAGGAACCTCCTGGACTGCGCATGCCTGGCTGTGTAGCTTTTCCAGCAAATGTCAGGGTAATTGAAGTCCCCCATGACAACCAGAGCCTGTGCTTGTGAGGCTACTTCCAGCTGCCCATAGAAGGCCTCATCAGCTTCCACATCCTGATCAGGTGGCCTGTAGTAAACACCCACAACAGTGTCTCTCATATTAGTCTGCCCCTTAATCTTTTCTAGGTTGGTTCATTGGGGCCTGTCACAGAGCATATTAGAGCCACAACCAGCTGCAGGTCTCATCCTGACACAGGGAAAGGTAGAAAGTGGTATGGGAAATTTCCCCCCAATCAATCCTGTGGACATGCAGAAATCATGGTCACCCTCGGCTATGTGCGTGGGAAACCCGCTCGACGTGGAGCTGCATGCAGCAGCAGGAAGGGAACCATAGTGCTCCAAGCTGTGTGTCCAGAGACAGCCTTCTTCAGGTCCCGAGGACTTTGCACATTTAAGGGCAGCTTCTTTTGTATGTAATTTCACCATTTTCATAGCAAAAAAGCAAAAGCAGCAAATCACATGTGTAATTCTAAACTATTTCTTGTTTAATTGGGCAGATACCAAATAGATAATGGCTCTTTAAAACACTCCTGGCATCGAGAAGCCACTGGGCTAGCACCGTCGAGTAGACAAAATGGTTTAAAACTGATGTTTTCTGTAATGCAGCTCGATAGGCTCGTGGAATAAAGTCCTTGCTTCCCAATATTATAACCCATGAGACTGCCTATCAAGCGCAATAGATAGATATGTACGCATAAAGGAAGAAGAGAAGGGAGGTGAAGAGAGAAATACAGCTAAATTCACACTGGTAAAACAAAGCAAAAGGAGGCAGATATTTGTTCTTTGTAGCTTCCACTACTAAATCCCAAACAACGTTTTTATTACTCATTAAAATGTCCATATGGTAAGACAACACCTGATCCAAGGAGCTTTTAAGTACAGCAATTGTCAGTGTAGAACTCCTGCATTTCGTTAGCAAATCCACGATTTTGGACTGGATTTATTTTCAAATGCTGTTTTCTGAGTCATTAATGAAAGAGAATAAAAACTTTGGCCAAGTATTTCCTTTTCCTATATCATAGTTTTAAATAAAACATGTTTAAAAAGAATGGAAAAAAGCAAATTTAAATTATAAAAACCCAACTGGAATTATTGTCTTCTTATCAAAAAGTTAAATAAAAGAGAGATAAAATTTTAAAAGTAGCCCAAGTACAAGCCTAGTATGTTTTTAACACCCAAAATTCCCTGGAGACCCAACACAGAGAACTTCCCGGAAGTCCTAGTGCCACTGCCAAGCCTGTGGCTGCCCCACAGCCACATCGCTTGGACAGAAGTCCACATGCCAGGCACATGTTTTCAAGGTTTGGGATACAGGAAAGAAAACTCTGCTGTAGGCGATATTCCTGGTATGCACTGTCGGCCACTCTTCGTTCATCAGTCCCTGCAGCAACGTCAAAGGGATGAGGCATGACAAGGAGGTCGATCGCAGCATCTCTCCAAGGATGGTCTCAGCAGTGATTGCACGCCTTAAATTCTGTTGTCGAGCAAGTGCTCAGCCACCTCAGGAAAGGTGACAGTCATTGCCCGGCCTACCCACAGCCAGAAAACCCTCAGTGTCTGTCTCTCAGAAATAAATGAGTCTATTTGCTGTGCTCCCAACTGCCCTAAATGGACATTAGAGCCATAAAACCCCATTAAAACTCCAGCAAGAGTTAATTTTATTATTTATTTTTGGGCCTGAGAAATAGCAATTTATTAATTACAATTTGTTAAGCACCCTGATAGATATATATATATGAGAAATATGCTTTGATTTTCAGAACCCTTTAATACAGCATGATAATTTCTTACTACCAGGATCAACTCCTGGAAAGCCCAAGGTTGGTTCATCCTAAATTTTCCACTTTCTTAGCAACCGCAGCAAACAGTTCCACTTCTGACAAGAAATTATTGCTTTTTTAGGTGAATTGTTACTGGAATGTCAACATTCTGGAAAGGGAAAATTTTAAATCAGGGCAGAACTTGGAAATAAGCAGTCAGCCCTGAATATTTTATCCCAAGATTTTATATTATTGAATAAACACATAAAAAATATCTGGCGTACTTCTATACAAAGGCTTCTCTCCCTTCATGCTAAGAAGAAAACCATCTCAGTCCATTCCAGATCCTGTTGCTTTCCATTCACCATAATTAAAAATCAAATCAAATCAAATCAAATCAAATCTGAGAAAACCAGTATGACACCAGTGCACTGAGGTCCCAGGGACAGGTCCTGAAGCGCTGTATAAACACAGAGTAAAAATGACCCCTTGCTTTAAGAACTAATTGAGAAAAAAGCATTTACACGTTCTTGCTATGTGTTTGAAGTCCTTGGGTGTCTGGGCAAGATATATCTCCCAGTAGTTCTCTAAAACAAGGATAGACTGGAATGTAGAGGGAATACGTTGGCGGTCTCACTCCCATTCTTAGCAGAGGCGTCATCACCAAACCTCTTCTGCAGCCCCCTGAGCCTTCCACGGGCTTCCACTGGCCACTGCCATGGTCCCTGTGCCCCACGGCAAAGGCACAATGCCCAAGTAGGGTAGGTGAGCCTGGGTGGGCAGGGGAGTGCGGTACTGCCAGATCTCCCTCTCTCTTGTGGGTAGACAGAGTGGCTGTGTCAGGGGATGCCAATCTGGCATCTCCAGAAAAAAGAATGTTCATGAAAATCGGTAGCCATTAAAAGATGTTATCTTTAAAATTAAGGGATTTTGGGGATCTTAGTTTTAATTTTTTATTTTTAAAAAGCAAACATTGGGCTTCTAAAATTAAAACGTTATGTGTCTAAACATTCAAATGTATTTTTAAATTCTTCTATCACTTCCTCATTTACACTTTCTAAAAACCGCCAATTTTTAGAGCGCCATATGATAGCGTTTCAACAATTCCAGGAAAGTTTCTTAAGTCACTGTTTTTTCACTAAGCCTCCCCCAAATATAGACTTTGGAGGAAAAAAAAAAAAACATTGGCAGCAGGAATCTAAAAGAGAAGCACCATCTTGAACAGTCTCTCAGCAATAGCTGTATCGCGTAGAAAGGAAATCAAAAGCTCTGGAAAATGTAGGAATGAATGTATCTATTCAGATCACTTACAGGTGACATTACACCATCTGCTTGGGCAGTTTGCCCACACAAAAGGAAAATCTCCCAAAAAGATGGATTTTTAAGAAATAGTTACACAAAAAAACCTAATTATTTTAGACAGAAGTATAAACTAAGTCGCACAGAACTGAGCTACCAAAAAATTCTTAAAAAAATCCAACTGTCTGTGCAAAATTGATGCTCAAATAGCATAAAATCAAATTGGTCTGGACTGGAAGGGCTCAGCATCCCCACCCCGAGCCGTCCTTGCAAGCAGGGACATGTGCTGCTCTGCCCGGATTTGGGACTTCAATAAATAAATGGAAAAAGCCAAACCAGGGAATTGTGTCTCCTGACTGCTGTGGAGGTCTGCATTAGCCCCCAGGCTGGGTATTTTTGCAGTTTGCTGCCGGATTCTGAAATAAGTGACTTGAAATTTACCTTTTTCTGGGAAGAAAAGGGGTTGGCAACAGCGGTTTGATTATCCCTATCCTAATCGTGGGCAGCACCACATGTGGAAACTGCCTCTGTCTTCCTACTGCCCAGCCCAGGATGCTTTACGCCTCTTTTCCTTTGTCATTCTGTTGTCACAACAGTGCTTTGGAAGTCCATGGGTGCAGCCGGGATTTGGGGAAGGCCCACCTCATCTCCCTGAATGTTGTGCTTCCCAACACAGTCCTGCCCTGTGGGAAACACCCAGCCAGGCATCAGAGCCCCATCAGGTGTCAGCACCGGAGACGCCACTCCAGCCGTTTCTCAAATCCAAGCTCAGCTGGAGTGCCAAGCCAGCTGTGATAGGGAGCAAAGACGTATTTTTTTTTTTTTGGACCTGATAAGATACTCATCAGCAGAACCGAATGGAACCAAATGGAACCAAACGCCTGTTCTCTAAGGAGCAGGGAACAGCCGGGGCCGTACCCTGCACTCCACACTAAGCCACCAGCCATGCCGATGGATCTATTTAGGCATGAGGAAGCTTTGGATGTATGAACAATTGTAGAATTAATTAGATAAGACCGGGAGAGCATAGATCATGTAAGATGCCTAATTTTCCCTGAGTTTATTAGGACACAGGTATAATAAAGGGAAAAATGAAGGGGGATAGGGAAAGTTTTACAGAAATGTCTATATTATGAAAAGAGTTTGCTGAAAGATCCAGACACTTGTGTGTCCAACTATTTCTGCATTGGGGTTGTTTTCCTTTAATTCCTTTTTATTTTTTGGGAAGGGGGGTGGGAGCTTGTGGGATAGGACTTTAAAGAGTTAAAGGCTCCCTACCATTAATTTGCATCTGGTGCTTTTAGTGTGTGTGTGGGGGTTTTTTTTCTTCCCTGAAAAGTTGGCAGAGCGGCTGATTTTCCATAATGCAAGCATTTGGGAATTGTGAGCGGAATGAAACCGATCCAATCTCCTGACTGTGACATAAATTTTCATTAATTACAACCTTGTCAGCAAAAGCATTATCAAAGCTGAATATGAAAATGCTAATGAGTTCTCATTTGCATATTTTTCTTTGTTGAAATGTCATTAATTATTACATTTTATGATGATGAATGCAGCTGTCAAAGCTCTCTGATGCATAATTAGCCATCAGAATACCAGGAGCTGATCAGCATTTTTGGGTAAAAAAACCCCACAACTATCTAAAGAAAAAAAACCTAATTCCAAATTTCCCTTCAACCTCTCACACCCCTCCTCCGCTCATGCCCAAGCTCCCCAAAGTTTTGCGCTGCCGACACTACTTCTGTCATCCCCACCTCCTGGTGAGCCCGAGCGCGGGGACGGATTTCTCCTCCTTAAATAAAAAATTATTTTGGGTCTTTTTTTCCCGATCGTGTGCTTATACAATTGGAGTAGCTCTTAATTAAAAAAAAAATCATTATTCCAGCTTAATTAATGCCACGCTTAATTATAACACCATGATGTCAGTGGTTTTAATTAAGTATTGGCTCACAAAAAAACTCTTCGCTGCAGTAAGAGTCGCTATCCATGGATGGATTTGTGCAAATCACTGGCGGGTTCAGGGGGTCTCTTCCGGTTCATGAAACAGGCGGGAGGAGGAAGCGGCCAAGGTGTAAAAATAAGGAGCGCGGTGGCACATTCTTCGGGGCAGCATTTTGAGTTCAACCTCCTTGACCACATTTTTTTTTTTTTTGGAGTTCAAGTGTAAGTGAAGATGACAAAACCGAGCTCATCCTCTCCAAGCTGCTGGGAACGGTGTTTAGAAGGAGTAAAAAAAAAAGGAAAATCAACACGGAGCAGATGGGACCATTACACATGACCAAACCAATCAATTACAGATGAAGGGCCCAGGTGCAGCGCAGCCACGCAACAACGCACCATTTCACAGTCTGTCACGCACATACACGTGGTCGTACATGAATGACTCTCCTTGGCTTCTCCAGGACCTCATCTGGAGTGTGGCTCCCCTCTTTCTTTGCCTGCCTCCGCTACTGACTGACATCTTCATAATCACCCTGTCTTGGATTTGCCCATCACCCTGCAGGGAAAGGGGTGGGGGTGGGGTGGTGAGGAGACACCTCATCAGGAAGAGATGGGGGTTCCCAGTTTGCTGCACCCTGAGGGTAAGGAGCAGGGCCAGAAGGGATGCTGGTGGCTTGTTGCCCTCCCTCTGCCATGCCCCCGTGGGGTTTTCCACAAGATCTTGAAGGTTTTATGGGAGCAGCAGCAGGTTTGGGGCATTGCGGGGGAAGGAAGAGACCCCAGGGCTAGATGGGTGACAAGTGTGACAGCAGCCATGAGATGAGCACGTTGGCGCTGTCAGACACAGAGGCTATGACCCGCAGTGTCTCATGTCCTAAGACCCTCCCGGAGGGTTCCAGCACCCCAGAAGGATGGATGGACGCCAAGGTGGGAACCCAGCCAAAGTGGGAACCCAGCCCCATGCCAAGCTAGGGGTGCCCTGTGGTGGGGTTGGCATCCCCACTCCAGGAGGATGCACCAGGATAGGGGATACTAGGGCACTGCTGCAGGAAGTGCACAAACAAAGGATATATTGTATTCTGCCCGAGAAGAAATGATGGGTAATGTTCACCCAACACCGCCTCATCCCCTTCAAGCTGTTTAGCTGGATGGAAGGAGAAGGATTTAATGACATTTTTCATTTTCATTTTTCATTTTAATTTTTAATTTCCCACACACATTCTTTTCATCAGGACCTCGGAAATACTCATATCTTATATTTTCCCAGAAATTTGTATGCTCCCAGAGGTATCCTACCATTTTACACCAGCTGCTTGCTCACGCAACTTTGCCTATAAACCCCGTAATGCTATCACCCATCCTACCTCTTCAGATTTTCTAGGGCTATAAAGAAAATGAGTCAACTTATGTTTTGAATGAGCTTCCTTCTCTTCTGACAAACAAAATCCACACATTTGCATTAATAAATTTCTAGGGTTTTGGCTCAAAAGAAATCGGTGGTACAAAAAGCAGATGTGTGTTAGCTTCTTTCAAATTCCATTTCCAAAAGCTGAGCCTATTCTCCCTTCAGATCAAAGGCACCAAAATACCATCTCTTTCTTCCAGGATAATTAGAGATTTCATTTATTTTGTTACACTGAGCACAACAGGTAAATCTCAAAAATAATGAAGCTACGGAGCCGATCCATGCAACTCTGCACTGCAGCCCTGCTTTTTCAGCTACCAGGGATAGGAAAGTTCAGCTTTATTCCTGGAGATTGTTTTCCCCTTCCTGAGCTTCATTCCAAAGCTGCCGAGAGGAAAATACTTACTAGGTTACACATTGTATTCTGGCAGGGCTGGAGGAGGTTGGGGGCAAGGGAGAAGCAAAGCTTTTAACACCAATAAAATGCAAACTGGCAAGGGAGGATAAGAGAGTCTTGCAAGTTTAGATGTTGTCAAAAAGTTATGAAAACGTAGCGGTTTTCCACATGCTTCTGAAGAAAGAAGTGCACAGGCACAAAAGCACACAAGAGATATAGCCAAAGATAATATTTTTAAAGGCAAAATACACCACCCCTTCTCTGTCATCATCCCCAGTGCTCGCTCAGGGATCCTATGGAGCAGTACAGTGAGCACCGAGGCTGAGGGGCATAAAATAGGAGATTTTAGGATGTAGGGAATCCTATCCAGGTTGGTTTGTGTTTGTGACCGACCCACTAACCAGGACACCTCTTCCAAATCCCGAAATGCTTCTATTTTTAACTTCTGATACAACCTGGCCATTAATGTGTCCCTCTATTATTTTCTCTGCATGAGAACTTCTGCTCGTCCTTCCTTTCACATCTGACTTTAGCTCAGCTCAAGACTCGTGATAAATTTTGTAGTTGTCACTAGATCAAAAAATCCTCGCGATGTGTCCCCCCCCGGCCTTCAGAAGGGACCCTCTGCAATCCCATCCTCTCCATGGGAGACAAACCTGCCTTTCCCCCCGCCTCCTCAAAGGGAGGGAGTTCTCAAAGCCGATATTCATTTTAGCTCACTGATGCTGCACTTCATATATTCTTGTAGGATTTTTATGGCCCATAGAAATCTGTAGGTGCTAATAATCAATGAATCATCATTAAAGAAGGGAACCAAATAATGCAATAAACTGCCTCCACCCATCCAATGCAATTGTTGAATATTATTATCTCTAACAAAAACCAATACAGACCTGGCTTCTTTGTACACACATGCTGGCTGGTAGCACCTCTGGCCCCACTCCATGCTGGTGGGCTGGCCAGGCAGCGGTGGATCAGGTATGGGGCGTGGACACCTCACATCGGAGATGTTGAAGGAAGGTGAATAACCGCTACAGAGCACTTGACTGCGCTGGGGTTTCTCAGATGGGGAATGAGGGGTCTCTCAGATGGATAATGACAGTCAGCAAGACAGAGGAGGAGCAGCAGGCTCATACTGTACTTAAAATCTGCAATTTAAATGGTTTCAGTTAAAACTTTGGGCTCCAAATAACAAAAAATGACAAATATAAGCAAAGAGCAATATAATCTACAGCCAGAATCTGGGTTCTTGCTCCCCGTTCCTGGATTTTATTCCAGTTCTGCCTTTGATTTGCCAGGTGACCTTGGGGAAGTCACAGCTGCTTAATTTAGCAAAGTCCCCTCAGACCATTCCACCAGGAGCAGCCTACAGCAAGGCCTACACCTCCCTTCCTGCCCTCCAGAGGGGTAACGGGTGAACCAGTCACCCTCCTGCTCCCTTTTCCATCCCTTCTTGCATCGAGGGGACCTTCAGAAGATGCCGAAGATGAGAAGGTGGACAAAACTCCGTCTTGCTCCAAGACTACAGGCGTTCCCAAAGAACATGAGCAAACCCTGGGCTGTATCATCTACGGAGAAGACCCCTCAAGAACAGAAGATGTGCTGGTGGCCCAGCTGCATGTTGAGGAGCCTGGGCAAGCACTCAGCCAGCCTGTGATCTGGTTTCACCAAGGAGCTGCTCAGATGACTCCAGCTTGCACGTGGGGATCTGGTGAGTCGGATCCAGAGCCAAATCCCCTGGCCAAGCCATGGGGAAAGCAACTCCTACGCCCTCACCTTAAAAATACAGTAAGGAGACCTTCAGAGAGTAAGTCACGTGGGGTTTTCCACTGTCAGGGAGTGTATCCCTGCCTATTCCACCTCACCTACATATGGGATGAGATAACATCAGCAAATAATATCTATCCATCTCACCAGCGTGTTTGCAAGGCTTAATTCACAAATGCAAGAACAATACTTCTCAATCCTTAGGATTTTAACCTTGCTGGTATGCACATACATCAAAGCATCCACGCACTGGGATAGGGTACACGGACCAGGAACAGTTTTGCAGCCAGCATGGGCACCGATGGGCTCTGGGGCACAGGGAAAGAGATGAAGATGGGGGGGGGGGGGGGGGGGGGGAATTTCTGAGAGGTGAAAGAAGTTTGCAAATTAAAAAATGAATGTGAGAGCATAAGCAGAGTTTATTTAAGTCTTCTAAATTCAAATAGAGCAACAATGAAGCATGAAAGGGAAAAGAGAGGATATATTAAGGAAGGGCTGTGGAGAAAGTAGAAAAGAAGAAATTAGCTCCGTATTCCTTTGTCCTTTCTCTAGTTCCTTTCTTAGTTCTCTGCTTTCCTGACCCCTCTGTCCTTCATTATCTATTTCCTATTATTTTGCTTAAAACTGGCAAAAATTACAAACTGCACAGGCGTTAAAACTGGCCGGAATTCCAAATATAAGCCCAAATCTAGGCCAGAGGTATATTTGGCAAATACAAATTCCTGACAGATTTACACAGCTCTAATAATAAGGTGACAAGAACTGTGCATGGATATGGCCTCACTCATCCCTTTTAAAGTGCCAAAATAGTTTCCTTTGACTTTTATTCAACTTTTGCTCATGAATCTTAGACCATTAGCTTTGGGGAAAATAAAAAAGAAACCCCCAAAAGAAAATAATATGTTTTGTATTTGGGAGAAGGTTTAAACATGCTGGTTTCCATCAACCCTCAGCTCAGTCTCTCTCCATTAAACAGCAACATGAGCCTACACAGAACATGGCAGGGCCTCACCTTCCAGCCCCATTCAGCCTCACTGGGACACTGCACCAAAAACCTGCTCTTCACTTAGCTGACAGATTCCCAGATCAACTCCACGCCCCAGCCACAACAGCAGAATCTGGTTTCTGAGTTACTTCGGTGCTTGGCATAGTTTCTCTGCTGTTTAATGCATCAGGGAAGCAGCAGGTTCCCATTATCCTCTTTCCTTCCTTATCTCAGTAGCTGAATCAGAAAAGTTCCTTTTCACATTTTTAAAACCTCCTAAGATCTCACATCACCCTTCTTTCTATCACAGACCCACTGCTGGCTGCTCTCCATCTCCGGTCAGGAGAAGAGGGATGTCCACTTGCCGCTCCTTGACATCTGGAATAACCTTACAGTATCTCTCTGAACCACCGGCTTTGTTCAAACACTTCGACCAGTACATCGTTCCTCCCCTTTTACTTTCACTCTCTCTTTACATTTAAGAAATTATTTTACTCTGAAAGGATTAGAAAATTAAATAAACTCGAGCAATACAAACTCACAAGCTGATTTTTATTACTACGTAGAGCCATGTTCAAGACAATGGGGCCCTGTGCTGCTGCAAGACTCTTCCCGCATGGATCCAACAGCAGAACTGTGGCCAAAGCTGTATTTTATATTGCCTTTCTTTTAAGTGCAGCTTGCTCCCCTCAGTTTTTGTATCATCAGCAAACCTCATTACATGATGAAAGAAATATGTGGATTCTGATTGGAGAATAAGTTCTTGAAAGCCAAGTCCTTTCCCAACATGTTACAGGTGTGCACCACATGAGCGAGCCCAGAAATTGCAACCGTTCGGGTGGGGTGATGACAGCTCCATATAATGTGATCAAAACCATTTCACATGTTGAAAAAAAAAAACCAAAACAAAGTTAGACAAAGAATAATTCAGCCAGATCGAGAGGTGAAACCTAGTCAAATGAAACACCCGGAAAAGGACTGGAATGATCAAGTTGAACAAGACACAGCTCTGCCACACTTTGCTAACATTTATACGCCTACCAAACATACTTACACTTTCTGGGCTAACCTGCTGCTCCACTCAGCTTAGCACTCAAAAAGGAGGGGAGCAGGAAGGGAACTCCCCAGCTGACCTAAAGCTGAGCGTATTCTGAGTGTGTAAACCAAGTCTTCTGGAGAGGATAAAAGTCTCTTGTTCCCTTCCGTGGAAACACAAGAACAATTCAAGAGGGAATTTCAGGTGAATTTTCAAGACATAGTCAAGAGAAGCTCCAAGATGCAAAGGTTGGAGCTCCATTGCCTTGAAACCAACCACAACAAAATAGCACAGAATATTGGCTAGAAATTTGGGTGTGTTATACATATGGAAAATTTTGCTTACGGGCATGGAGAGCTGATTTTTGTGGCAACAACAAGCCAAAATGCCTCCGTAACAAACTCAACCTCAAGCAAACACCCCTAAGTCTACCACAGAAACATAACTGTAGAAAAAAGACGTGACTTTTTTCTGTAGCTGTTCATGCTTTGCAAGCTCTTGGGTTTCTGCAATTCCCATCAATAGAAAACTAGGAATACACTGAGTGAATTTAGGGCAGGGACTAAACTGAGCAATAAGGATGTTATTTGGTCATGACTGGGAGGGAGTCAGGGAGGTCTAGTAATTTAAACATGGATGAGTGGAGGGCTACAGGCAATAAATTTGGTCTCTGGTTGCATTTGGGTGTTTCCATCCATAAAACAGGAGAGAATTTATCATTGATTCAGAGATTCTTTTGCAATCCCTGACATCCCAAGAGACTATTTCAGAGGTAGGTAGTGTAATAGAAGCCAAAGCATATTCCCACCAGGATAAGCAGAAATACAAAGTATTATACAAGCTAAAGTGCACCTATCTATGAGGTATTTTGTTTTTCCAGCAGAAATTAGAAGATCCTTAAAAGGAAGATCTGTGATGCATCCACATGGGGAATAAAGCAGGTCAACTAGGCTTGGCACCAAGGCTCCTTACCTACCACCAAAGACAATGATGAAAAGGCAGACAACGCTGGGGCTGTGTATGACAAGGGTATATCCTCCCACTCTCCTCCAGGAAAACCTGCATGCTTGGCCACCTCTCTGAAATGCCTATACACTAATGCACGCAGTATGGGGAACAAGCAGGAGGAACTAGAGATCTGCATGCGCTCTCAGGACCATGACATCATCGCAATTACTGAGACATGGTGGGACAGCTCACATGACTGGAACACTGTCATGGATGGCTATGTCCTTTTTAGGAAAGATAGGTCAGTAAGGTGAGGTGGTGGAGTTGCTCTTTATGTGAGAGAGCAACTGGAATGTATTGAGCCTTCCCTGGGGGTGGATGAAGAGCAAGTTGAATGCTTGTGGGTAAGGATCAAGGGGCAGACTAATATGGGAGACACTGTTGTGGGTGTTTACTACAGGCCACCTGATCAGGATGTGGAAGCTGATGAGGCCTTCTACAGGCAGCTGGAAGTAGCCTCACAAGCACAGGCTCTGGTTGTCATGGGGGACTTCAATTACCCTGACATTTGCTGGAAAAGCTACACAGCCAGGCATGCGCAGTCCAGGAGGTTCCTCCAGCGCATCGATAATAACTTCTTGACGCAGATGGTGGAGGAGCCGACAAGGAGAGGGGTAGTGCTGGACCTTGTACTGATGAACAAGGAGGGACTTGTTGAGGATGTGAAGGTAGGGGGCAGCCTTGGATGTAGTGACCATGAGATGGTGGAGTTCAGGATCATATGCAGCAGGCACAGAGCCACAAGCAGGATCACTGCCTTAGACTTCAGCAGGGCTAACTTTGGCCTCTTCAAGGACGTGCTTGGAGAAGTCCTGTGGGATAGGGCTCTAGATGGTAGGGGGGCCCAAGAGAGCTGGTTAATATTCAAGCACCATTTCCTCCAAGCTCAAGACCAAAGCATCGCGAAGAGTAAGAAATCAAGTGAGAGAGCTAGGAGACCTGCATGGATGAGCAGGCAGTTAATGAATAGACTTAAGGAGAAAAAGGAAGTATATAGAACATGGAAGAAGGGGCTGACCCCTTGGGAGGAATGCAAGAAGGTTGTCAGAGGATGTAGGGATGCGATAAGGAAAGCTAAGGCCTCCTTAGAACTGAACCTGGCAAGGGAGGTCAAGGACAACAAGAAAGGCTTTTTCAAGTACATTGGAGGAAAAAAGAAGACCAGAGGAAATGTTGGCCCACTGCTGAATGAAGCGGGTGCCCTGGTGACCGAGCATATGGAGAAGGCGGAGTTACTGAATGCCATCTTTGCCTCAGTCTTTACTGCTAAGACTAGCCCTCAGGAGTCCCTGAGCTTGAACACCATAGAGGAAGTCACGAGAAAGGAAGGTTTTGCTTCAGTTGAAGAGGATTGGGTTAGAGATCAATTAAGCAAACTGAACATCCACAAGTCCATGGGCCCTGATGGGATGCACACACGAGTGCTGAGGGAGCTGGTGGAAGTCATTGCTAGGCCACTCTCCATAATCTTTGAAAAGTCCTGGAGAACAGGAGAGGTGCCTGAGGACTGGAGGAAAGGCAGTGTTACTCCAATCTTCAAAAAAGGCAAGAAGGAGGACCCAGGCAACTATAGACTGGTCAGCCTCACCTCCACCCCTGGAAAGATGATGGAACAACTTGTTCTTGGTGCCACCTCAAAGCATGTTGAGGAAAGGAAGCTAATCACGAGTAGTCAGCATGGATTCAACAAGGGGAAGCCATGCTTGACCAATCTGACAGCTTTTTATGATGGCATCACTAGATGGATGGACGAGGGGAAGGCAGTGGATGCAGTCTACCTTGACTTCAGCAAAGCTTTTGACACAGTCTCCCATGGCATCCTCATAGACAAGCTTAGGAAGTATGGACTGGACCAATGGGTGGTGAGGTGGATTGGGAACTGGCTGGAGGAAAGAGCTCAGAGAGTTGCGGTCAATGGGGCAGGGTCTAGTTGGAGGCCTGTGGCTAGTGGTGTCCCCCAGGGGTCAGTGCTGGGTCCAGCACTATTCAGTATATTCATCAATGACCTGGATGAAGGGCTAGAATGTCTTCTCAGCAAGTTTGGTGATGATACCAAACTGGGAGGAGTGGCTGCCATGCCAGAAGGCTGTGCTGCCATCCAGCGTGACCTGGACAGGCTGGAGAGCTGGGCAGGGAGAAATCTAATGCAATTCAATAAGGGCAAGTGTGCAGTACTGCATCTGGGGAAGAACAACCCCATGTATCAGTACAGGTTGGGGGCTGTTTTGCTGGAGGGCAGCTCTGGGGAAAAGGACCTTGGAGTCCTAGTGGACAACAGGATGACCATGAGCCAGCAGTGTGCCCTCGCGGCCAAGAAGGCCAATGGCATCCTGGGATGCATTAAGAAGAGCGTGGCCAGCAGGTCGAGGGAAGTTATCCTCCCCCTCTACTCTGCGCTGGTGAGGCCTCACCTGGAGTACTGTGTCCAGTTCTGGGCTCCTCAGTTCAAGAAGGACAAGGAGCTACTGGAGAGGGTCCAGCGCAGGGCCACTAAGATGATGAAGGGCCTGGAGCACCTTCCATATGAGCTGAGAGAGCTGCGTCTGTTTAGCTTGGAGGAGGCTGAGGGGGGATCATCTTATCAATGCTTATAGATATCTAAAGGGTGGGTGTCAGGAGGATGGGGCCAGGCTCTTCTCAGTGGTGTCCAGTGACAAGACTAGAGGCAATGGCCATAAACTGGTAAACAGAAGGTTCAACCTGAACGTGAGGAAACACTTCTTCCTTGTGAGGATGACAGAGCACTGGAACAGGCTGCCCAGAGAGGTGGTGGAGTCTCCTTCCCTGGAGACTTTCAAAAGCCGCCTGGACTTGTTCTTGTGTGATCTGCTCTAGGTGATCCTGCTCTGGCAGGGGAGTTGGACTAGATGATCTCTAGAGGTCCCTTCCAACCCCTACCATTCTGTGAACTCTGTGAAAACCTCTTGTCATCTCTGACAGCAACCTTAAATTAAAAAAACACATTATGAAATATGTGTGACATTTTATGAAGTTGATGTCCTTTTAATATGCAGCATCTTTGTGAGGAGGGGGGGAAATAAATATCCTTTTAAAATTAAAGCATGTTCCATAAAAGCATGCATTCATAATCATACAGGTCTCTGTTCCAGTGACGACAGTACTAAATGCTAAATCAATAATAAATTTAAGATCTGGGTGTAGAATCATAGCGCTGGAGTCATGGATCAAACTCTATTTTTTTACCTTGATTTTGTAATGGTTTTTGTTCTGCCAGCAAGCCAGTAGCACTGCCCACTGGTCACCTTGTCATTCTACCTGGGGTAGTCCGAAGTGGTCAAGTTTAAAATAGTAAATTCTTCATTTCCATAAAGATTTCCAAAATTTTTTAAGCATTTTTTTTCAATTTTTGTTCCTCTAATCTTTGTTCATAATAGCAAAAACAACTCTAAAAACATTGTCTTATAAGGAATAACAAAATACAAATAAATATATTTTTGAAAAACTACATTTTTCCCACTGAAATTGTTGTTTTATAAGTTCGTTAATGACTGCTTCAGTAAAGCGACCACCAGTATCCCTAATATTTTATTTTTAATCCCAATTTCCCAAAATCTTAAAATAGGGATGCATTTTAACTTCAGTCTGTATTGGTCTCTCTCAGTGTAGACAGTGGGTTTTTCTGAGACAGGCACAGCACTCTGTAGCCCTGTTTATAAAACTACAAAGGTTCTACCATCAAACCATTCCCGATGTTCCCCAGCAGACCCCAGAGCCTCCCTTGTCAGCTCCTGATGATGGAATGGGTGGTGGGCATCGGGGCAATGCCATCCCTTGGAAGGGAACCCTTGCACAAGCCTTGCTAGGAGGTAGAAAGTCATTTGTACAATTATTGGTTTTAAGACTCAGAAATAATGAAAAATATTAATTCTGAGTAAGAACACATTTAATACTCAAAACAATAATATATTAGAAGCCTACAGAATTATTAAGTGGTGGCGACATACTACTTGGAGCTTAGAAAGGCATGGCTTGGACATGGGCGTACGGAGTTCAGCGCCCCTTGGTTTCAGTGAAGGTGTTTCCCTCTTCCTGTGCGATCCCTCTGGAAATCTCTGGGAAATGTCTCTTGATCCAAGTGGCTTAAAATTAGGTTCCCAGTTCCACCAATAAGTGGTTTGTTTTGGCGAGTTGTGCACCAGCAGCTTCGACTGCCACCAGTGACACTGCCTTGGATTTACAGTACTCCTGCCTCTGAGACATGATTTAAATGCCTAAATAAGGATGTAGCTTTGGTTACCTACCTTATTTTTGCATTGTGACCTCAGAGTGTTGCCTAAAAATGGTTATTTCTGCAGATTTTAGTTCTGAATAATAGGAGACCTACATGATATTGGACCAGGATAACACCAAGTTTAAAGAAGTCCTTCTGTCCTCTCACCCAGAGGAGGTTTTCTGCAAGGAATTCTGGAAATGCTAGTTCCTATTTTCAGCCCTGCATTTCCAAATTCTTTAGGAACTTCATTGCATACTTTTCCTTCTAATCGGTCCATGTTATTTATGTCAGTCAAGATCAATCTCCATAGGTGTGCCAAAGCCAGTATTCCCAGTTCATGCCGTTTCCCGATCTGCTGCTGCAGCAGCTGTTTACAAGGATTCCTTCGTCAGATCCCAGGATTTTAATTCTTCAAAACAAAGTGATTATGGGTGGTGTGTGCCTTGCAGAAAGGGTTAATTTACTATCCATGTCTTTGGTTAATTAGATAGTATGATTCAGTAATCAAAGGACCATGTGACCTGTGAGCTCCTATGTGGTAATTGCTCAGTTGGATCTAGTTGCGTAACGAACATATCTTGTGATGTTGATCAGTGGGATTGCTCAGGGGGATGTATATAGTTCTCCCACTTGCACCATAGATGGTAACATCATGGACCTTTAAGATGGAAGGATCCTTCAGACCATCAGTGCCGTTATATTGCCTATGTAGGAGTTCTCCTGAGATCATGGAACCAATCTAGTGCAAAATACGACCCCGCAGATCATGGTGGGTTTCAGTGGGATGACACCTCCTAGCCCTCAGTCTTGGGGTTCCACACTCTTCGTTGGGGTGACATTTCTCCTGAGAACTTGGCACAAAGTCTTTGGGGTGGGGACAGGGATTTTATGTCGTTTTCTTCTTTGGTTTAGATTGGATATTAAGAAGTTTAAGTTGGATATTAGGAGGTTTACATTGGATATTAGGAAAAATTTCTTCACAGAAGGGGTTGTCAGGCATTGGAATGGACTTCCCAGGGAGGTGGTGGAGTCACCATCTCTGGAGGGATTTGAGACGTGTGGATGAGGCGCTTAGGGACATGGTTTAGTGGTGGTATGAGCAGTGTTGGGTCTTTTCCAACCTAAGTATTCTATGAATCTATGATACTTTTTGTCTTGTTTACTTTCTCTTTGGTCTTTAATCTAGTTAAATTTACTTGGATGTTTCAGGAGATCCATCAGCCTACCAAACATACTTCCATTCCTTTGATATTAGCCTTCATTGTCTCTAATTCCACCAAAGAGGATGGGTGAAGGTTCCAGAAGGTGTGTCTCCTCAGGATGACCAGGAAAAACAAAGCACTTTTCCAGTCTGTAGGTCAAGGGAGGAAGAGGAGATGAAGGCAGAACTGCCTCTCTGCTGGAACCTTTGCCCTGCAGCTGCAGGGATGAGAAACCAGCAGGAAAATATCTGCCAGCTGCCACATTTGGGAAGAGGGTAAGACTCTATTCAGGGGACAGAAGAAAGGGTTTGGTCTTCTGCAAAAGCTGTCTAAAGGACTGAAGAGAAACTTCTGCCTGGGGGATGTGAAATTTTTTTTGATCTGGATTCTGTTTCTGAAGTATTGCAAGGTTTGAAAAATAAAAGTGTTTTGCTGAATCAGCTTGGTATCCAAATGTTAAATATCTCCTCTGCCAGACTGACAACCTAAGTTCAGTTTTGGTTTGTATTGTTTTTTTCACAATACACCAAATACTCGTAAATTTTCACTGATGTCCTAATGTATACCATGAAGACGACCGTAAGTCTTAAGTTCAAGCCCTGCAAAAGTTTAGCTCTATATTAAATATTCTGCCATTACCTCCCTCAGTTTTCACGTGTTTGCCTGTTCAATGGAAATCAAGCATCTCAATTTGCCCCCAGCTTCAGTCCTACTGCCTGCCTGTCACTTAGACATCAGTCTCGTGAAGACACTAAACCTAACGAGTACTAGAACCTAATGAATCTGGACCAGGAGAACCTTTGATATCAAATTTGTGAAAGCAAATGTCTCTGAAAAGTCAAGAGACTCAAGGATGAGGCTGGCAAAATAACCAAGATGAAACTCCATTCATACATTGAACGTTTGAGTTCAGTCATTCATAAAGGTGTGAAGCTCACTCAAGTTCATGCACTGAAGTATGTGTCAACAAGAATATAATTCTTCTTGATCATTATGAGGCTCACAAAGAGCAGCATCAAAACTTTGGATATTAGTTCTTCATAGACCCAGGTCCAGACTGGCCGAGTGTCAACTCTGAACCTGAGGGTAAATGCAACAGTGAAACACAGACATATATGCCCTGGTCTTACTTCTACAGACCACTAAGATGAAAACAGTCCAGATGTATGACCTGAAGGATCTCGTCTTCAAATGTGAACATCAGACCATGCAATATCAACCTTCCCATCAGATGAAGAATATGTTTATTCTTTCAGAACTAAGAGGGATCAATTATTTCCTTTGAGGAGGCAGAAGCCATGTGGAAACACTTCACTGTATGTTTGATGATCTCTGATGGTTTCCTCAAAGAAAATTTTCTCCTGATCCAACCGAGCTATTGCTTATGGATGGCCGCAAGCTCAGTCTCCATTCTGTACATTCTCTGGAGATTGGACTGTCCTGGCTGCAAAATATATTTTAAGTAATTAAAATTCTTTTAAAATAACTAAAACTGAGAGTCATGCACAAAACTTGT
The DNA here is from genome assembly GCA_027574665.1 of Rhynochetos jubatus. NCBI lineage: Eukaryota > Metazoa > Chordata > Aves > Eurypygiformes > Rhynochetidae > Rhynochetos > Rhynochetos jubatus. Next base: position 7,237,581 of record CM050689.1, on the reverse strand, counting down.
CAATAAAGTCCTTAGGGGTCAAAAGCATTGTGCCGTGATGGTGAAACACAGAGCTCCTCCCATGGTTATCACTGCGGATGGCTGAGGACACCGAGGAATGGAAGGGAGTTGTTTGTTTGCTTCTTATTTCCCATGAACATGAAATATTCCTTTCTATTTTCTTATTTAAAGATTCTGTGATGGCTCCTCTGTAGAGTTTAATCCATCTACTGATGTTCTCACCCACTGTGTGATCACCCATTCTGGAATAATCCCTCTTTCCTTCAATATTTCTTGCCTCTCTCCTGGGAATTTTATATCTGATTCTGGCATCTGTTCTCCATCTTCTTTTGTGAACACTGAGGCAAAAAATCCATTTATTTTTTAGCAGTGTCTACATCATCTGTCAATAAATTACCCTTTCCATCTCTAAGAAGTCCTAAAATCTACTTTACTGACCTCCTCTTCTTTCCGCATTTCAATAATCTTCCATGATTATTTATCTTAACCTCATGTACAGTTGTTCCTTTCTTGCTCTTTCTTTGCTTTCAGATTATTAACATCGAACTTCAGGTTCTCCAAACTTGATGGTTTTACATCTCATATTCTTGCCTTCCTTTCTTATGATTACTTTTTGGATGTTAATATGCTTGTCAACACATGATTTATTCTTAGCATAGCTATGTAGAATATACTTGCTACACCTATTTTTCTATACCTATTCCCCTTGATGTTGTGTATTTAAAGGCATCAGCTTTCCATTCCCCGTGAAAACAGATTCTAATATGCAAAGCTGAATGTAAGCTATGCTCAGAACATACCAGCTGCTCTGTTTGCACTCCCCAGCTTCCTATCACCAGGTAATTTAGTGCTTTAAAAATTATTATGAGTATTGTCGTGGCTTTAAACCCACTTTAATGTTCAGTCAACAACATTTATTCCCACATTTCACTAATATTCCCATGTTTCTTCTTTCCTCTTTATTTTTTTTTATTTGCTTGGTTTTGCTAGTTGAAATAAAGAATGATTAAGCATATTACAGCCATTGGGCCAACTTCTGTTGATGCCTGCAAACTTCTTCATGTAACAGTTCCTAAAATAAGCTCGCTCTTGAGATTTTTAGTTACCTTCTGGGTGCTGCTCTGCATACCAGGGGTGATTTGCAATAGCCAATTCCAAATCCAGGCCAAAACTGGCTTTGGAATTGATTCACTGGCTATGAGATTTACATGAAAGTTAAAATTTAGGAAGGACAAAACTATTCTCCTAGAAGGCGTACTTGGAAAACCAAAAGTTGCTGACAATGGGACCCAGAATCGGGCATCTTCAAGTCTAGTGATATATAAAGCTGAAAATATAAATAGTAGAAAGGACATGAACATGTTGACATAGAAATTATAATTAAAGGTATTTAAACAATGAATTAAAAATGCTTGGAACTAAATTCTTGCTGCTCCATTTGCATAGCTTCCTCATCCAAGAATTAATCAAAACTGCTTTTTCTGGATAATTCACACATATATACACACACACAATGCCACTCTTTTTAATATTTGATCATTGGCCTAATTTCTTCTTTATCTTGTTTAGTCAGCATTTTCCTGACTCATTCATTCTTCCCTTCTCATTCTGTTTTTTTTTAGAACTATTGAATACGCTTAAGACCACAATCACATAGTAAAAGTTTGCAGCATAAAGAAACGTATCGGAGCACTCTGATTTTAGTTAAAAATAAATATAATTTAATTAACGAACTGATGGTTCCCATTAAAGGCATGCTCCGCATCTTTTTATTTCACGTGGTACAAGGATCAAAGCACGGACCTAGTATACCCTCAGCCTCGTATAGTGTGAGAACTGGTGCTGTCCTTTAATTCAGACCATATAGGAAGATGGAATGATGCTGTAGAGAATTGCTGTACCCTCCTGTTGTACCCTTTTTATCCTTTTCATCGGAATTGGTTTATATTTGATTTTCTATATTCTGTGCATCTGACTAAATATGCTAAATCCAGTACTAGAGGCTGAAAGCTGGGGACAAGAATAGAGAAGTCGTTACAGAAACCATCAAAAACCGAGAGAGAGAGAGAATTAAACATTTAACTACAAAAGTAAAAATTATTTTTTTGCTACAAGACTGTCCTCCTACAGAAAGCAATGATAATTTTCTTTCCTAGCCATGTCCCTTAGGCACATTACGGAACCATTACGGAACCATTACGGAACCATTACGGAAAAGCAGATTGCAGTTAGTTTTGACCAACACCATGCTGCCAAAGCTCTACCTGTGGCTAAGCTTGAATTTAGTCCCACACTAAGGCTCAGCCACCTCCAAGCCCTGATGGTTGCAGCTTTATCTGGGGTTTCTCTTGTAGGGGAATAAACCAAGACCTAAGCTGATCTTATTTAGCTAACGCCTTATTCCATTCAACATCTCTCCACATTGTGAAATTCTGACTTAAGGTACATACGGGCTCAAAACGATTATTAATTATCCAGCTAAGTCGACACTGTTTTACACATTCTGTGCCTTAACTAGAGAGCATAACAAACCCATTGTTTTTCCCTGTTTAATAGACCATGACTGGAGCAGCTATGTAAATTACCTAGTAATTCACCAATTTTGTTTCGTTTCACAAATTTTCCCACATGTATGCTTTGCTTTCCAGCTGTAATGCAAATCTAGTCTGCATCCAGGACAGTTGTCTTTGCCAAAAGCACATCAGCTATCGTTAGGTGTACGCTGAGTGATTCCGCCACTGCAAACAACTCAGGAAAACAGGAAGTTGGTAACTAATTTGCAAACCCAGTATTTTTGGTGATGTGTTTGGTGTTTCTTTTTTTTTAATGCTTATCAACAGTTTTGCTAGTGGGGTAAGATTTTATAGAAACTTATTTTTTTCCTCTCTTTGAATATTTTAAGGAAGTCACTTATAGGTTTCTTTTAATGTTCAAACAGGTGTGAGTTCAAATTCCCTCTGCCACTAATATCAGCTCAGCTGGAGAACAGCAGCAAATGTTTATTTGCAAGCCAAACTAAGTTCAAATCTATAAAGGGCAGATGCTCATTAACCATTAAAGAGCCTTCTGGATGTTACTTTAAAGCCGTTTCTCTATTAATGTGCTGGTAATGCAGAAAAATGCAGTGTCTCAAGCCGATAAAAACTCAAAGCCTTGGAGCTCATCTCAACCTACAGAGCTCTGAACCAGTCATGCTCCACTTCAGTGAAGCCCGACAGAGGTTTCTGAGCAGCGACCGCCCAACGCCTGCACACACTTCCAGGTTCCAACTCAGCAACTCCAACCCTATTCCCACTCCAAGGGCCACCCCGATGGCAGGCTTGAAAATCTCCATGTTCCTTTCTGCCTACAAGGAGGAGAACTTCAGGCGACATTTTGAAAACTTATAATTTGTACAGATCAAATATATTTGCAGTTCAATGCAAATTCTTCACACAGCTTTAGTCTACACTATGCTACAAAGAATACAAATGTCACACAAGATAACATATTAAAAATGCTTGGATTTGTTTAAGAACAAAATACAATGGAATGTAAACTTCCCTGAAAACTATGTAGTACAAAATAATATTTCAATTCCTTGCTCAGTATGCAGCATTAATTGCCGCAGTCAACAGTTTCTATTTATACATCTGCGGCTTGTTCCCCAAATAAATGGCAATGTCTTTATAATTTTTTTACTTGAGGACCATACAACGAGTTGAATGCTGAAGTTTGGAATCCTGACTGGCAGTGCCTGTAAGATTGAAGTTCTTCCCGGAGAGGGTGATGAAGCACTGGAACAGGTTGCCCAAAGAAGCTGTGGATGCCCCATCCCTGGCGGTCTTCAAGGCCAGGCTGGATGAGGCTTTGAGCAACCTGGTCTAGTGGAGGGTGTCCCTGCCCATGGCAGGGGGGTTGGAACTAGATGATCTTTAAGGTCCCTTCCAACCCTAACCATTCTATGATTCTATGATATACCATGCCTGAAATCAGTTGCTCTTCTGTAATTCAGACCTTGGACATGCATTTACAGTGCCCTGCTCTCAGAATATTCAAGGGGGCACATTTATTTCCCAGATAAGCACCATTTTTAAAGTTTGGAGACATGGAAAAAGAGATAGTTTGGTTGATGAAACAATTCTAGACTCAGCAAAAAAAAAAAAAAAAAAAGCTTGACAGATTACTGGCTTTAGGTTGGAAGAAAAACCTTGACAGATTATTTTTCCTGGATTTCGGTTGAAAAATCTGTCTCAGAACTTCCCTTCTGCAGTCACATCGGGATGGGAAGAAGAAAAATGAGGTTGGTGGGCATGTATAGCCACAGAGCCTTCAACTGAGTGGCTGTAAGGGACCAAGGCAAAGGTCTTCTTGTAGTCCAGCCAGGAACCCATTCCCCTCCCAGCATTATCGCAATTGCATCCCTAATGCATCCACCCCAAGCTGCCTCATTTCCAGGTGGAAAAGACTATGGTAAAATCCTCAGGGGTTGGTATTGCAACCGGGGCTGTTTAACCTCTTTGTCAGTGACAGCCAGTGGGATTGAGTGCACCCTTAGCAAGTTTGCTGATAACACCAAGCTGTGTGGTGCAGTCGACATGCTGGAGGGAAAGGGATGCCATCCAGAGAGACCTTGACAGGCTGGAGAGTTGGGACACTGCCAACCTCATGAAGTTCAACAAGGCCAAGTGCAAGGTCCTGCACATGGGTCAGGGTAATCCCAAGCACAACTACAGGCTGGGCAGAGAATGGATCGAAAGCAGCCCTGAGGAGAAGGACTTGGGGGTACTGGTGGATGAGAAGCTGGACATGAGCCAGCAGTGTGCACTGGAAGTCCAGAAAGTCAATTGTATCCTGGGCTCGTGTCCAGAGAAGCATGGCCTGCAGGTCGAGGGAGGGTATGCACCCCCTCTACCAAGCTCTCATGAGACCCCACCCGCAGTTCTGCATTCAGCTCTGGGGCCCCCAACATCAGAAGGACACAGACCTGTGGGAGGGAGTCCAGAGGAGGCTAAAGAGATGCTCAGAGGGCTGGAGCACCTCTTCTATGAAGAAAGGCTGAGAGAATTGGGCTTGTTCAGACTGGAGAAGACTCCAGGGAGACCAAATCATAGAATGGATTGGGTTGGAAGGGACCTTAAAGAGCATCTAGTCCAACCCGCATGCAATGGGCAAGGACACCCTCCAATGGGCCAGGTTGCTCCAAGCCTCATCCAGCCTGGCCTTGAAGACAGTCAGGAATGGGGCATCCACAAATTCCCTGGGGAACCTGTGCCAGTGCCTCACCACCCTCTCCATGAAGAACTTCTTCCTGATATCTAATCTAAATCTACACGGTTTTCAATTTAAACCAGCTACCCCTTGTCCTGTCACTACAGGCCCTTGTAAAAAATCCCCCTCCAGCTTCCTTGTAGGCCCCCTTCAGGTACTGGAAGGCTGCTGTAAGGTCTCCCTGGAACCTTCTCTTATCCAGGCAGAACCAGTCCAATTCTCTCAGCCTTTCTTCATAGGAGAGGTGCTCCAGCCCTCTGATCATCTTCGTGGACCTCCTCTGGACTTGCTCCAATGAGTTGATATCCTTCTTATGTTGAGGGCTCCACAGCTGGACACAGTACTCCAGCTGGGGTCTCACAAGAGCAGAGTAGAGGGAGAGAATCACCTCCCTCGACCTGCTGGCCACACTTCTGATACAGCCCAAGATACGGCTGGCTTTCTGGGCTGCCAACACACACTGCCAACTCATGCCCAGCTTTTTGTCCAGCAGTATCCCCATGTCCTTCTCCTCTGGGCTGCTCTCGATCCATTCTCCACCCAGCTTGTAGTTGTGCTTGGGATTGCCCCAACCCAGGTGCAGGACCTTGCACTTCACCTTGTTGAACTTCATGAGGTTCGCACAGGTCCACCTCTCCAGCTTGTCCATGACCCTCTGAATGGCATCCCTTCCCTCCAGTGTGTCAACCGTACCACACAGCTTAGTGTCATCGGAAAACTTGCTGAGGGTGCACTCAATCCCACTATCCATGTTGCTGACAAAGATGTTAAACAGTACCAGTCCCAACACCAACCCCTGAGGAGCGCCACTCGTCACTGGTCTCCACTCAGACATCGAGCCATTGACCACCACTCTCTGAGTACAACCATCAAGCCAGTTCCTTATCCATCGAACAGTCCATCCGTCAAACCCATGGTTCTCCAATGTAGAGACAGGGATGTTGTGTGTGATGGTGTCAAACGCTTTGCACAAGTCCAGGTAGATGACGTCAGTTGGCTGTCCTTTATTCACAAAGGTCATGACCCCACTGTAGAAGACCTCCATATTTGTCAGGCATGATCTGCCCTTGGTGAAGCCATGTTGGCTGTCACCAATCACCTCCTCATATTCCATGTGCCTTAGCATGATTTCCAGGAGGATATGCTCCATGATCTTGCCAGGCACAGAGGTGAGACTGACTGGCCTGCAGTTTCCCGGGTCCTCCTTTTTTCCCTTTTTAAAGATGGCAGTTATGTTTCCCTTTTTCCAGTCAGCGGGAACTTCACCAGACCACTACGACTTTTCGAATATGATGGATAGAGCTTTCACAGCCTCATCCACCAGTTCTTTCAGGACCCGTGGATGTATTCCATCAGGTCCCATGGACTTGTGCACCTTCAGGTCCCTCAGGTTTACCCGAACCTGATCCTCTCTAACCATGGGTTTCTCTCCATTCTCCCAGTCCCTGCCCTTGCCTTTTGTGTCTCAGGGGCGACAGATCACATCCTTGTCAGTGAAGACCGAGGCAAAAAAATCATGGAGCACCTTGGCCTTCTCCATATCCTGGGAATCCAGCTCTCCCCTTTGCTTCTGCAACGGGCCCACATTTCACCTGATCTTCCTTTTATCCCCTATGTACCTATAGAAGCCCTTCTTGTTGGCCTTGATGTCCCTGGCCAGGTTTAAATCTGTCAGGGCTTTGGCTTTCCTAACCTGATCCCTGACTTGTCGGACAACTTCCCTGTAATCCTCTCAGGCTACCTTTGTCTGCTTCCACTCTCTGTAGGCTTCCTTTTTGCACTTCAGTTTGTCCAGGAGCTGCTTGTACATCCACAGAACCTTATTGCAGCCTTCCAATACCTGAAGGGGCTACAAGAAAGCTGGGGGAGGACTTACAAGGGCAGGTAGTAACAGGTCATGGATTTAAACCAAACGGATTTAAACCAAAAGAGGATAAATTTAGATTAGATATCAGGAAGAAATTCTTCCCGGAGAGGGTGGTGAAGCACTGGAACAGGTTGCCCAAAGAAGCTGTGCATGCCCCATCCCTGGCTGTCTTCAAGGCCAGGCTGGATGAGGGTTTAAGCAACCTGGTCTAGTGGAAGGTGTCCCTGCCCATGGCAGGGGGATTGGAACTAGATGATCTTTAAGGTCCCTTCCAACCTAAACCATTCCATGATTCTATGATTTTCCACTTGGCTGGGGAAATGCTGGGTGCTCAGCAGTTGGGTGAGCACCGATAGAGTCAATGCTTCTCCTTTGGAAGCTCTGCTCCAAAAGTCCACTCAGTGACTTATCCTGAAACTGAAGTGCTGGGTTATGACAGCTGCACGAATGGAAAATATTTCAAATGAAAACTGTAGTCTGGGATTTCTAGTTCTTTGGTTTCTGAAGGCCTTTCCGGACCTTTATGGTTGTTACAGTCAGATTTTTGTTGTCAAAACTCATCTTAGTTTACACTATAGCTAGTTAGACAGTCACATATTTTTCTGGAAAACATACTTCTGCTTGTGATTCCTGAAATTTCACCCCAGGCTGTTTTTTTAAAAAGTTGTCATGTGTTTCTTTCTGTATGTCACATAGAATTTCCTTTTTCTTCCAAATATAATAGTCCTTTCTTTGTTTTCTATCCACCATACAAGTTGCTGGGCTCCTTCAATACTGCATCGCCCTGGAAAGGCTTTAGGAAACAAGAAAAATGCAGACACCACTAAGAGAAGTTAAGTGGTGTCATAGTTTATCTCCATCTAGCAAAATACCACGAAGTCACTCTCAGAAATCCCCAATACTCTCCTCCAGTGGAGGGAGAGAATCAGAGGGAAAAGGACAAGGAAGCTTGTAAAATTGAGATAAGAACTATTTACTAATTAAATCTAAATGAATATACACATATATATGGATATATACAAATACTACTACTAGTGTAATTAAAATAATAGGAAATAAAACATATGATACAATAATGATACAGTTGCTCACCACCCACTGACCAATGCACAACCAGGTGCTGAGAAGTGAGAGTCAGAGCCAGAGAGCCTGAGAGCTACAGCCCAAGGGCCAGAGCTCAAGAGCTGTCGCAGCAGATTCTGAGCAAACCCTATCAGCGATAGCACGACCGGGAAAACTAAACAAACCCACCAACTCTGTTGTGGATGAGCCAGCACAGGAATTAGCAAAGCAGTTAACGCAAGAGTCAGGGAAAGTGTTAGCAAATGTATGGAAGTAAATGAGCAAGAGAGTAAGAGAGAGAGAGAGTAATGGCTCCCGGACCCCCTCCTCGCCTAAGCCCAGAATATGATGTACTATGGAATGAAATACTTCCTTGGTGAGTTTGGGTCAGCTGTCTGAACTGTGTGTCCCCTACACTGCCTGGAGCGAGAGAGTTGGGAATGCAGCTGCAGTATCAGAAGCGGAGAAAGACCTTGAATCTGGTGCAGGCACTCCCCAGCACCAGCTAAGACCTTATAAGTACTTCTCTCTGCATCCGGGAACACAGCTTCCTATCAGCCTCGGTAAAGAGAGTTAACTCTTTCCTGACTAACCCAGCACAAGTGGCTACTCAGTGTGTGTTGCCATAATGTAGATGATCCATATGAAGCACCACAATCACCATTTCCCCAAGCCGTGGCACCTTTGGGTGCCACTGAATGCAAGAATGGAGAGACCATCAACCCCTTTTGCCTTTCATATTTACAACTGCAGTATATCAGATGGATTTTTGACATTTCCCTTATAGTTCATCCCAAAGCTTCACTTCTCCAGCTGAAAAAATGGTAACCCAAAGACACCTGACATAACAGAGGCGGTGCGAAAAAGAATTCATGATGTTGACGTGTCAGATGCTGAGAAAATAAAAAATCTGCCAGGATGAAATGTAATCTCATTTTAGGAAATGAGTCTCCAAGCAATATCAGAAATTAAAAACTGTTTTCTATTTAGTAGCATAGGCACTTTTTCCACAAGATATATCAAATCACTGCTGTGAACACCAAAAATATTACACGGTGGGGGTGGGGGAGGAGTACACAAACTGTCCATGCAACAAAATAACAAAAATGCTTTTGATCTTTTGTAGTTTCATTTTGACAACATTCAACAAACTGGGTTAAATCAGCTTTGTAAACCTCAGGGAAAGTTTTCTCCTGAAGTTTCTCCATACCATACCCTTCTCTGTGACTGCCCAGACGGCAACTAGTGACCAAAAGCTCCACCTTGCATGGCGTGCCGGGTTAAATTTAGGGTAGTTAAAGCAATTTGAAGTGACACAAACTTAAATATTCCTGGTAGGCTGTCTTAGCTTTGCACCAGCTAGTCTATGTTTTGCTTCACCCCATAACACATCAAGCTGGATAGGTGGTGCCAGACAAGGGCCCGCCGCACTGCAGGACCGGCGGGGAGGGGGTGGGGATATGGGTGGAAAGGCTTGTGGTTGGGTATGACCCTGGAAACGGGAAGGGTCTGAGGGGGCTTCCGGCCGAGGAGGCTGGGGGTTTGTTTTGTTGTGGGGACCTCGTGGTGAGTGGTTGGTGCTCTGGGCAGAGCCAGCATCTTGCCGGGCAGATCTGTCTAGGAGTCGGGGTTTGAAAGTTTTTTCCTCTCTCTTACTCTCCCAGCCCCCCGGGAGGTTTCGTGGGGGGTTTGCTCCCTTCGGGTGGGTTGTCTTTCTTTTTTCCCTTCTCGGGGTGAGATCCTGTATCATTTGTTCTACCTTTTTTCTCTGTTCCTTAAATTACTCATTAGCACTAGCATTGTTAGTAACTCCCTAAGTTTCATTTATATAATTAAATAGTTCCTATCTATCTCAACTCCTACGGGCTTTTCCTCGTTTTGTTCCTCCGACCCTTCCTCACCAGGAGGAGGTGTGTGTGTGTGGGGGCAGAGTGGTAGAGCAGCTGGTTGTGATAAAAACCACGACAGTCCTTTTTGCCGCCCAACGTGGGGCTCGAAAGAGTTGAGATAAGGAACAGATTATAGCGTGTGATAAGTTCCTGCTTTAAAATGTATCTGTGGCTTCTCAAGACTCTGAGTTCAGGGCTTTTCAAGCTGCTGACCGAACGGCAGGATCTGCTCCCCTATGTGCTAGTGATGATCTTGATCTTTTATGTGCGAGCCAGGCTGAGGGGGCTGGCCAGGCTGTTCTGTGTGCTGCTGATGCTGGCAGGGATACTCTCTCTCTACCTCTACTTAATACTGTCGGCTTCTTGGTACATCGCGACTTACCTGCTGGAGGTTTTCCACAACTACACCTCTCCCTTTCTCCCCTCGGGGACTCAGCCAATAGAGGAGAGGTTATTTGGTGCTGGGGGGCACGTGGAAAAACTTTTTCAATTTTTCCCCTCTCCTCTCGGTCCGATGGCAAAGGCATATGAGTTTTTCAGAAATTTTTCATGTGGCTGGGGTGACCTGTGGATAGGGATCAGCTTGCTAGTGAATGTCTTAGTGGCTTTGGGCAAAGTTAGGGAAATGTTTGGGAGCGCTGCCCCAGCCGGTCCCAGTGCCCGAGGCAGACGCAGGGTCTGTGCAGTCACCCGAGCTGCCTTAATGCACAAGGGGGAAGGACGGGGACGTGCCGGGAACAAGCTCATAACTCGAACCCCCACGGCCCCAGCACCCGCGGTGGCCCCAGGGTGCACGGCAGCTCGAGTGTCTGCATCACAAAACAGCACATCTGCAACAATGCCTTCAGTGCCTGCGCCTACATCCTCAGCACTTGCACTACAATCTGCCACATCACTCTCCATTATACCTGCATCAATGGCAACGCCTCCCGCTACAGACAGTCTGTCTTCTCCCACAACCAGCCCACTTTCTGCAGCAGCCTCACTCCCTCAATCTTTTGTGTGTTATTGTCAGGGGCGACCACTCTCTGTGGCCCCAGTCCGGAAAAAGATAAATCAGTCCGTATAGTCAAGGATGGTGAGGTAGCAGGGCCATCCCAATTGACAGAAACTGTCAATCAGGAAATGGGAACAGGGCTAGCTCAAGAGTCGGAGATGGAGGATGAAGCTGCTGTGACCACACGGTCCTTATCCCTGAGGGAGCTACGGGACATCCGTAGAGACTACAGTCGCTGCCCGGGTGAACATATCATGACCTGGCTGCTCCGCTGCTGGGATAATGGGGCCAGTAGTATGGAGCTAGAGGGGAGAGAGGCTAAACAGCTGGGGTCACTTGCCGGAGAAGGGGGAATTGATAAAGCAATTGGGCGTAAGCCACAAAATGTCAGCCTCTGGAAGCAACTCCTGACCAGTGTAAAGGAAAGGTACCCTTTCAGAGAGAGTGTGCCACAACAGCTACGCAGATGGACCAGCATGGAGAAAGGCATCCAGTACCTAAGAGAACTAGCGGTACTGGAGATTGTTTATCGAGACCCGAATAACCCACGAGCATCCACTGACCCCGACGAAGTCTACTGCATTCAGCCCATGTGGCAGAAGTTAATGCGGAGTGCACCACCCTCATACTCCAGTGTGCTCTCAATAATAACTTGGAGAGAGGATGAGGCACCAACCGTGGACGAGATGATCCGCCGATTCCGAGAGTATGAGGAAAGTCTCTCCTCCCCCATACAGGCCTGTGTCTCTGCTGTGGAGAGACTGTCCAAAGAACTCAAGGAACTCCGAGAGGAGGTGTTCCGATCCCCACCTCCACGGGCCAGTGTTTCGGTTATAAAGAGCAGGCGCTTCTCTCCTTCAAGGCAGGAATACAACAGATATCCCTCACGGGGTACCCTGTGGTTTTACCTGAGAGACCACGGAGAGGATATGAGGAGGTGGGATGGAAAACCTACCTTTGTCCTGGAACAACGAGTAAATGAACTGAAAGGTAAAAGATCTACTAGTGGGGACCCTGCCAGAAAAGTTGCTGCTTCCGTATCTAAACAGGATGAACAAAGTGACATGTCCAATAATCCTTTTCTCCAGGACATGAGCGAGGCACGTGAGTATTAGAGGGGCCCTGCCTCCAGCCAGGTGGAGGAAAGGGACAACTGTGTTTACTGGACTGTATGGATTCAATGGCCTGGCACATCAGAGCCACAGCAGTACAGAGCTCTAGTAGACACGGGTGCACAGTGTACCCTGATGCCCTCAAGCTATAGGGGGGTACAGCCCATCAGCATTTCTGGTGTGACTGGGGGCTCTCAACAACTGACTGTGCTGGAGGCTGAAATAAGCCTGACTGGGAAGGAGTGGCAAAACCACCCTATTGTGACTGGCCCAGATGCCCCATGCATCCTTGGCATAGACTACCTTAAGAGAGGGTACTTTAAGGAGCTGAAAGGGTACCGGTGGCCTTTTGGGATAGCTGCTACAGAGACTGATGAAATTGAGCAGCTGTCTGTCTTGCCTGGTCTCTCACAGGACCCTTCTGTTGTGGGATTGCTAAAGGTTGCAGACCAACAGGTGCCAATTGCCACCACAACAGTGCACCAGCGACAGTATCGCACTAACAGACACTCTTTGCTTCCCATCCAGAAGCTGATTCGTCAGCTGGAGAGCCAAGGGGTGATCAGCAAAACCCGGTCACCCTTTAACAGCCCCATCTGGCCAGTGCGTAAGTCTGATGGAGAATGGAGACTGACAGTGAACTATCGTGACCTGAATGAAGTGACACCACCACTGAGTGCTGCTGTGCTGGACATGCTGGAACTCCAATACGGGCTGGAGTCAAAGGCAGCCAAGTGGTACGCCACAACTGACATTGCTAATGTAATGCCTTTTTCTCCATTCCTTTGGCAGCAGAGTGCAGGCCACAGTTTGCTTTCACTTGGAGGGGCATCCAATACAACTGGAATCGACTGCCCCAGGGGTGGAAGCACAGCCCTACCATCTGCCATGGAATGATCCAGACCACACTGGAACAGGGCGCATCTACAGTACATTGATGACATCACTGAATGGGGCAACACAGCAGACAAAGTTTTTGAGAAAGAGAAGAGGATCATCCAAATTCTGCTGAAAGCCAGTTTTGCCATCAAGCAAAGTAAGGTTAAGGGTCCTGCACGAGAGATTCAATTCCTAGGAGTAAAATGGCAAGATGGACGTCGCCAGATCCTGATGGATGTGATTAACAAAATCACAGCCATGTCCCCACCAACAAGCAAAAAGGAAACTCAAGCTTTCCTAGGTGTCGTGGGTTTCTGGCGAACGCATATCCCAAATTACAGTCAAATTGTCAGCCCTCTCTACGAGGTGACCCGGAAGAAAAACAATTTCAAATGGGGCCCTGAGCAGTGACAAGCCTTTGAACAGATCAAGCAGGAGATCATGCATGCAGTAGCCCTTGGACCAGTCCGGACAGGGCCAGAGGTAAAGAATGTACTCTACACCACAGCCGGGGAGAATGGCCCTACCTGGAGTCTCTGGCAGAAAGAACCAGGGGAGACCCGAGGTCGTCCCCTTGGATTTTGGAGCCGGGGATACAGAGGATCTGAGGTCCACTACACTCCAACCGAAAAAGAGATACTGGCAGCTTATGAGGGAATACGATCTGCCTCAGAAGTGGTTGGAACTGAAGCACAGCTCCTTCTGGCACCTCGACTGCCAGTGCTGGGTTGGATGTTCAAAGGCAGAGTCTCCTCCACTCATCATGCCACCGATGCTACATGGAGTAAGTGGGCTGCCCTGATAACACAACGATCCCGTATAGGGAACCCCAGTCGCCCAGGAATCCTAGAAGTGATCATGGACTGGCTGGAGGGCAAAGACTTTGGGATGTCACAAGAGGAGGAGGTGACACGGGCTGAAGAAGCCCCTCTGTATAATCAGTGGCCAGAAGACGAGAAGCAATATGCCCTGTTCACGGATGGGTCCTGACATATTGCAGGGAAACATTGGAGGTGGAAAACTGCTGTGTGGAGTCCCACCCGACACATTGCAGAGACTGCTGAAGGCCAAGGTGAATCCAGTCAGTTTGCAGAGGTAAAAGCCATCCAGCTGGCTTTGGACATTGCTAAATGAGAGAAATGGCCAGTGCTTTGTCTCTACACTGACTCATGGATGGTGGCAAATGCCCTGTGGGGGTGGCTGCAGCAGTGGAAATAGAGCAACTGGCAGCGCCGAGGCAAACCCATCTGGGCTGCCACATTATGGCAGGACATTGCTTCCCGTCTAGACCACCTGGTCGTCAAGGTGCGTCATATCGATGCCCACATGCCCAAAAGCCAAGCCACTGAAGAACACCAACACAATCAGCAGGTAGACCAGGCTGCTAAGATTGCAGTGGCTCAGGTGGATCTGGACGGGCAACATAAAGGTGAGCTATTCATGGCTAGGTGGGCCCATGACACCTCGGGCCACCAGGGGAGAGATGCCACGTACAGGTGGGCTCGTGACCGAGGGGTGGATTTGACCATAGACACAATTGCTCAGGTTATCCATGAATATGAGATGTGCTGCCATCAAACAAGCCAAGAGGGTAAAGCCTCTTTGGTATGGGGAGCGATGGCTGAAATACAAGTATGGGCAGGCCTGGCAGTTGACTATATCCCCTTCCCCAAGACCCGCCAGGGTAAGTACCATGTTCTCACAATGGTGGAGGCAACCACGGGGTGGCTAGAAACATATCCGGTGTCCCATGCCGCTGCCCGAAATACTATCCTGGGCCTTGAAAATCAAGTCCTGTGGTGACATGGCACCCTGGAAAGAATTGAATCAGATAATGAGACTCATTTCCGAAATAGCCTCATAGACACTTGGGCCACAGAGCACAGCATTGAGTGGATGTACCACATTCCCTATCATGCACCTGCCTCAGGGAAGGTCGAGAGGTGCAATGGGCTGCTAAAGACCACCCTGAGGGCAATGGGGGGTGGAACACTCAAGAATTGGGATGCCAACTTGGCAAAGGCCACTTGGTTAGTTAAGACCAGGGGATCTGTCAATCGAGCTGGCTCTGCACACTCAAACCCTCTACGGACAGTAGAAGGAGATAAGGTCCCTGTGGTACATACTAGAAGCATGCTGGGAAAAACAGTTTGGGTTACTCCCACCTTGGGTAAAGGCAAACCCATCCGTGGGGTTGCTTTTGCTCAAGGACCTGGGCGCACTTGGTGGGTAATGAGAGAAGATGGGGAAGTCTGCTGTGTGCCTCAGGGGGATTTGATTCTGGGAGAAAACAGCCCATAAACTACAGCACATGAGGGACATGAATCGCTGCCACTAACCCCTGTTTTTGAGCTTCATGTTACAGGCACCCACTATGGCAGAAAACCACCCCACCCTACAGAGGTCCAGCCTAGCCAGGAGCACAGCAGTGACCTGACCTGAGCTGGCTTCGGCACCCAACGATCCCACACAACCCTTCCGCCTTTGCCTGTCCTGAGTGACCCCACACCTGATGGAATCTGAAGTCATGGACTAATGGATCGTTTGCCAAGATGGTCCATAGACTAAGGGAATGATATCTGTGTGGGATGGGAAAGGGGAAGCGGGCTGATGGGAGTTTATGGAATACTGTGGGAGGTGAGCTTGATGTGGATGTGGTGAATCAAAAGGGGTGGATTAGTGTCTTAGCTTTGCACCAGCTAGTCTATGTTTTGCTTCACCCCATAACACATCAAGCTGCATAGGTAGTGCCAGACCAGGGCCCGCCGCACTGCAGGACCGGCGGGGAGGGGGTGGGGATATGGGTGGAAAGGCTTGTGGTTGGACACGACCCTGGGAAGGGGAAGGGTCTGAGGGGGCTTCCGGCCGAGGGTGCTGGGGGTTTGTTTTGTTGTGGGGACCTCGTGGTGAGTGGTTGGTGCTCCGGGCAGAGCCAGCGTCTTGCCGGGCAGATCTGTCTAGGAGTCGGGGTTTGGAAGGTTTTTTTCCTCTCTCTTACTCTCCCAGCCCCCCGGGAGGTTTTGTGGGGGGTTTGCTCCCTTCGGGTGGGTTTTCTTCCTTTTTTCCCTTTTCGGGGTGAGATCCTGTATCATTTGTTCTACCTTTTTTCTCTGTTCCTTAAATTACTCGTTAGCACTAGCATTGTTAGTAACTCCCTAAGTTTCATTTATATAATTAAATAGTTCTTATCTCAACTCCTACGGGCTTTTCCTTGGTTTGTTCCTCTGACCCTTCCTCACCGGGAGGGCGTGGGGGGGGGTGGGGGCGGAATGGTAGAGCAGCTGGTCATGATAAAACCAGGACATAGGCAAAGCAAGGAGAAGAACTGAATTGTAATGAGCCAGCAGCTGTCACAATATGACCACAGTAACCAAATCAAAATATCAACTGCTAACGCAGATGAGATTCAAAGGTCACCACATAAGACAGCAGCTTTCTTCAGCAGCACCCGAAACCTCAATCTAATCCTTGCAGTGAAATGCTCCATTAAGCTACAGCGGGGTTACAAGCATTTTACTGCACGTTGGGAAATGATTTAAGGTACTAGTAAGATATTCCAAGTAGTAAGATAAGAAACATTCCCAAAGAGGACACTTGGAAACAGGAGAGGCGATATCTGATGTGCCATACCCCTTGAAGCTATCTGCACATTTAATTCCTAGGCCAAGTAATTACTCTGTGGATATTCCTAAGAAAACACAAAACACCTAGCAGGGTAGCGGGACTCCAGCGACACACAAAGCAAGTTGTGTTTGAATGCGTGAGCGGTAGTTTGAGTTGAGTAATTGAAGCTCAGTGACTTCTCCCTGCTCCTCCCCACAGGGCTTGCTCCAAAGCCTAACACACAGGCTCCCTCCTAGACCCTGGCCACATAAAAATGTATTTTAAAAGCAAATATTTCAATAATAAAATATAATATAAGCCCTCATTGATGCACAACCTGTCTGCAAACATTTGTGGTTCACAGGTATGGGGTTATAGCTATCTGTAGTAAGAACAAAGTCTTTCCTGCTTGGAAAACCACCTCTAATCAGGAGCAACTCCATTCAAGTCGATGGTGTACACCAGTATAAAACCAGTTCAAGTCTGAGCAGCCTTTGTCCAAGTTGCACTCTGCAGTGTTCATCCCCACAATATTTACTCTATCTTAAAATCCTGCACAGAGATGTGACCGGCGCAGCCTGGCCGTGGTCTTTGTCAAGGCAACGCTTTGGGCATGTGGTGCTCCCAGCCCTCCTCCTCCAGGACAAAACGCCCTGCACCCAGGAGAGGAGCAAAACTGGGGTGTAAAGGGCTGCCCCAACAGAGCAAATTAACAAGAGTCCACTTCAATCATCAGAGAATTATATTAAAGCATGGTCTAAAGCATCATCTAAACCCCATGGCATGAGTTAAGAAGGGAATGTTGAAATTTCCATGCTTTTTTTGGCTTCTATTAGACCCTTTAAAACTGTTGTAACCATGTTTTGTACATGAACACATAAAAATGACTACAACCTCCAATATTGTCCCATATGTTGAACAACTGAAAAATATTTCCCAATATTAAGAGACGAGGCATATTTTAAGGATGTATATTAAAGCCGAAGAATGATATATCACAGTTGCATCTCCATGTTTGTTTTGGCTCACGTTCAACCCTTTGAAGAGAAGCATTTGGTTAGTTCATTGACAACTGTAGAAGGAGGGTGTGATCTTGGCCAAGCATAAGTATTACTAATATTTTTACATCATATATTTACTCAAAGCAAACTCATTTATCAACCATAATTAAAGAAAGTAGCTATCATTCACTTACAAATAATTATAGCCTCTCTTCATACTTCTACGGTGTTTGCTGCTAAACTAAATGATTATTCAGGGGTATCAAAACTTTCTATCATGGGGTGCGGGGTGGAAGGAGAGCCCTTGCCAAACGCCCCAGGCAAAAATTTACTCCTCTAAAGCAGAGTAAGCCTCAACTACCCTCTCCTGAAATCCAGGAGTTTGCAGCTCACAGGTCCCAGCAGGCAATGATCTCTCATACTCCAAAACAATGTCCCTCACCAGTTATTTAGCTGGTGTGTGAATATATATTGATTATATTTTTCAGAAAGCCTTTTCTACTTAAAAAGTCCTGTTCAGAGCACATCCTGCCAACTGGTCACATCTTTAAAAAGGAAAATCTGAACCTTAGGAAATGACCATTTAATCCTTTCAGCAAATATTCCAGTTACTGCATCAAGAGTCATGTCCTTCTCCCAGCAAGAAAACACAGTCAACATCATCAGCGTTCATGTTGGAAATCGCATGATAGCTTACAATAAATAAATAAAATCCATGTTCCCACCCTTACGCCAAGTAAGATCAACCCCAGAAAAAAAGAGGAAGAAGGATTTAAGCCCTCAGAGTTTGCTAATATGCTTAATTTCTTACCCTTTCAACAACAATAGTCAAGTTAAGAAATTTTATTTCTTACTTTGTATTCTGGAATTGACAAAGGGAGGAGAGAGGTTGTCATGCAACCCAAGGTCTCTGCTTGCCATATGATCATAGTGAGTCCCATCTCCATAGTTCTGTTAACAAATTGGGGGAAAAAAACCACAATTTTACAACTTTTCAACGGTATGTTTCCAAACCTCCAGGTCCATATTGCCCTTCTAAGTTTTAAGGCAGCTTTAGGAAATATTGTTCCTTTTTATTTTCCCCTATTGATTCCACTGGAAGTGATATTTTCCAGAACATTTTTAAAGCTGTTTCAGATTTTTATTTTGTTAGTACTTAACCTGGGTTTGCTGTGTGGATAATCCTGAATGGGTGACTGAGATGAGGAATTTTGTGCTGTGAGATTCAGTTTAAAGCATCAAATTCTTCTTGCCCATAACATAGGTAAGAACAGCAAAGAAACTTTTATCATTTTACTTCTTAAATCTGGTTTTATGTAGAAATTTGCCATCTTAAATCCCTTACGGTTGCATAAATGCACTGGCCTATTAAAAAAAAAAATTAGGATTTTTGTCACAGTGGGTGTGCAAAGTTACTTCTCACTGAAAAAAAATAACCCTGCATAGGACTTATCCTTGATGTGCGTGATTCTGCACATAGCTACCGAGCAGCAGCCACCCTTTCCTCCCCTCGGTACTTCTCTGGGGAGCAACAGCATCAGACACTTCCCCCACAGAGTTTACAGGATCCACAGGAGGTAGGATCAGGCCCCTAATTTTTGAACCAGTCTTGGGGATCAGCTTTTGGCTACTTGCTTAAGAAAAATCTTAAATTTACCTACAAATATTGGTAAGCACAGCAGTTATGGAGTGTTTTGTTTCCGAATTCTCCCAAGGTGGAAACACCATCAACATTTTACAAAGAAGGAAAGAGAAGAGAGGTCAGGCTGTTTGCAGAATAACTCTGCAAGTTAATGCACGATCTTGATTGAAACTCACAAATTTTTCCCAGGCTCATGCTCTTTTCTATCTCAACCCATAATTGTACACTCACATTCAAGTTTTTGCATGCATAAATAATTGTGTGGGCAAATTTCGAATTTACTTTTCAAAACATTTTTCCCTAGGAAGCAATACAAGTGTCAAGTAAAAAAATGGGATAAAAATAAACCTGACAGATGTGAGCAGTAATGATGTAATGGATACTAAGCAGGATGGAATAAGAAAAGGTGTTGGGCTTCCCTCCCTCAGCGACAAGGCCAGGGTGCACCCCTGCCATGCTGTAAATGGGGGACCTCCCTCGTCTCCCCACGGAGCAGTGCAGCTTGGCAGACACGGCGGAACGATCTGCCCCAAGGGGAAAGGGTGGACTGAGGATGAAGAGGGCAACTGAGTTTCTCCTTGCCAGATAGATACTCTAGGGCATGGAGCTCCCAGCAGGGCTGTTCACGAGCCCTGATTCTTCAAGTTCATTAGAAACAATTAGAAAGCAATTTAAAGAAATTGTTTAAATAAGGGCGTAAGAAAGAGTGAAGCTGGTTTTTGCCCAGCATTACTTGTAAACAGAAATAATCATCTTGGTACTGAAGCACAAGCTGTGCCCAGCCCCGAGGATGGGCAACACTGTGATGCTCCGGATGGGGAGCAGGGCTGCCCGCACTGTGCTGCTCAGCTTGGGGTGAAGTGCACAGCTGCTCTGTTGGAAATAGCATTTCTTCCCTACCTAAGTAACTGGCATCCTGATCCTGAGGTGTCTAAAGAATTTGGATAACCATCCGCAGCCGCAATCAAAATTACTACCTCCAGCTGTCTTGCAAATCTCAGCGAACGCTGAGTATCACTGTGCCAGAGAGTGGCTCCGTGTCCACATTCCCCCAAGGGGGATCCCACTTGTACGCGGGGAGCACAGGAGATGTCCGTGCCCCATCCCTGACAGTGCCTGGAAAGGAGGTGGGCGGGTAGCAGCTGGGCTACCAACTCCACTTCTCCTATGGTGTAAATGTTGGGGGGTCAGGATGAAACACCCTGCTTCGGCTTGCCTGGTTGCCTCTCCTGCACAAGGAGGAAAGTTTGAAACCTTGCTGGAGGCACGGAGCAGCTGAGGTGCTCCATGGGAAGGACAGGAGCACAACCCCTCTTCGGCTTCACTGCCCTGAGCTTGGTCACTGGGGTGGCCATGGACTGGCTGGTGTGGCTTTGGAGAGGCTGGGGTGGCCATGGAGTGGCCATGGAGTGGCCGGGGTGGATGTGGAGAGGCTGGGGTGGATGTGGAGTGGCCAGGGTGGCCATGGAGAGGCTGGGATGGCCGTGGAGTGGCCGGCAAGCTCCCACACGGGGATGAGCGCTGCCCATGGTGGGGACGCTGGCCCTCTAATCTAATTGGGCAATCCTTAAAAATCCTGAAGCTGTGGAAAATGAAACATTGGGAAACAATATCTCTGTTCCACCTGCACTCTGGGTGGTGGCTGTGGCTTACAGAACCAAGCAAGAAGAATTGGTTGATTGATCTCATTGATACCTGTCAGTAGTAGCGGAGCAAATACCCAATTCTATCACTGGATCAGATTTTAATGTTCAAAAAAGGGGAAAAAAAAGGGAATTTTAAAGAGAAGACAGGCTACAGCCAACTTCGCATGCCCATTTTTCTACACAATCAGGTGTAAAACTCATATTTAAAATTGTAAAGTTAAATATGCAGGAAGTCTGGTTGGGGGAAAAAGATTAGATATACTTACCCTGGATGGACTAGGTTGTCCTGTATTCCCCCAGGACCCTGAGCTAGTTCTGTCTTCTACATCTGGGGACAAAAATGTTCTTTAGGCTTTATTGCAATAATTCTTTCCTTTTGTATAGGCACACTTAAAATAATGTTTCAAATTAATCTCCTGTTGCCTTTAAGAATCAGGCACAAGGCTACTATGATGGTAGTGCCTTTTGACCCACTGCATAAATTAACTTATTTAAATTCACAGCAGAAATGGAACTGAACCCTCAAGAACCTGAGGTTTGAACATAAAAATTCATTTCAGCAGCTCAGTGTTTCTTGATGCTTTAAAAAGTGACTGCACCGTATCAGTTAGTCCTATCAAAATCTCTGGCACAAACCCCAGGTATTGTCAAACAACAAAAATAAAACAGGATAAAAGAGATGAAAACTAGTAGTTTAAGCAAGGCATGTTTGAGGTACCTTGCCGTCTTATCTAGAATTCTGCCGTGGAAAAGCATTGAAGCACATATTTGTATCTCAACACAAGTAAAACACATTCCTGAAGTCAAACATGGAGGGGTTATTTCTGTTGTTTCCTCTATCATTTGATAAAAATTCCATTTCTATCGTCAGGATACACTCCAGTAACTTCAGACAGCCCATCTCAGGGTGGTTTTAACCATTTTTCCCCCTTTTTTAAAGGATATCTCTAGGAGCAACCCATCCCATTGCGTATGTGTCAAGAGGCGCTGAAACCTGCCGTTTAGGGTATGGATCGAAGAACCAGGACTCCTAAAAGCTCCTCTTCACAGCAAAACACAAAACTCTCAGCCTGCCATTTTCTCCTCTGCATTTTATCTGGGCACCAAAGGGTCAGCTTGATAGTCATCCCAAGGAAGGTGAGGTGAGCTTTGCCACTGCGGTGTGCTTCCAGATCGCTAGTTGCAAAGACTGCAACGCTCTGTTTTTCACAACAAAAATCAGGTTGTAGACACATTTTTGTATATGAATGTTCTTCAACTCTCAATATTTCTTCTCTAACGCAACTATTTTTATTTCACTTTCCCCAAGTCTCTCCCAGTATTGTCAATTAAGCCAGTTTATCATTATTAAAACTTCCTTGTAACACTGCATGTTCTTTCAGAGCCTAACAAAATTAGAAAAAATAAAAACCTCACACTAACTTCTTCTCAAGACACCCCATCAACACGGGGCTGTCCCTCTCAGATACCCTAAGATGTGCATCTCTGGGCTGGCCACACTACTTCTGAGGTTGCACCAAGGCCAAAAGGTCATCCACCAACTCAACTCTGCAGGCTACCACCGAGGCAGAAGATCATCCACAGTGCACTCAAGTCTGCCGGGATATGCTTCCCATCACAAAATCTTTCCTAAAATGAGTTGGGAGTCTCCTGAGCCTTTCTACTTGGCTACAAACTTAACGGTTAAACACGGACTGGTTGAGCGAGGCACGTGCGTACAGGTTTCGTGGATGATTTCCGTGGAAATCGTTTACTTTCATGTTAAGTCAAGTAAATGAGATGACTCGTGCTTAACATGAAGCGTATCCTTTAGTACATTGATGGACTGGTCTATATTGCTTAAATCCATTATTTTTTTACTTCCAGTATGTTAAATAACAGGAAATGTGACTGACATTGATCTAGAATGGTATTATTGCACATTTCGGGGCTATTTTCCAACTTACTCTTAGTTTTCCAATTAGCATCCTAATGAAATAAAATGGCTTGCTTTTTGCCATGTACAAGTGGTAGTCACAGAGCAGATGACACACAGGAGCAGCTCCCTTTCTACCTGCACGTCGGTTCATCCCAACTTCTAAAATCGGATGGAACTTCGGTCATCTGAGAAACAGATATGGTCATTAGCACTTTAAAATACAGGTGCTGTGACCAAAACTGGTTGATATCCAAGATTTAAAATTTAAAAAACAACCAAAAAAACCCCTCACACATTTGTATAGTTTAATATTTTCCTCCAATTCTGATTCCTATTATCTCAATAACAGATGAACGTGTTAATAGCACAAGAAAAGAAAGAAAATTTGTATCATTTACCTGACAGAACAGATCAACCATTTTATTAGGTTAATTAGGCATATTTTTAAAAATAATTTGTGTTATGTAACAGGCAATTAACTCTGTAGAGCCCCAAGTCCATTCCCTGCTAAAAATCAGTGGATATTATCCCATTGACTTTGATAGGCACTGTCCCACCCTTGAGCATAGCTTCCAAAATCCATCTGCAAGCAGAACAGCTCAACCCTTGGGAATAGCACCTGGGGAGACCAGGGGACAACACAGCCAGTGCTCAAAGCAAGATTTACATGCCAATAAAGGTTTTCAGGCTGCTATATCACACATTTTTATTCATATTTAAAGATTATAGATGCTGTGGTCTTGGGCACTCTTATGTGTCACCTAAAATAACAGACTTCAGGGCTGTGTTTTGAGCAGTAACCCTTCTCTTGGGCTCAGAAGGGAGAGTACGGGGGCGGTGGGACATCCCCACATAAGCCTGGGCAATGGATGCACTTGGTTACTGAGCTCTTCCCTTTGGGGGCCCACCACCCAGCTCCAGCCAAGAGTCTTCTGTCACCCCTTCCACAGATACTGAGCTGATACATGCAAATTAACCCACCCGTGATGCCTTTTTTGAGTCATCGTCTTCCAAAAGCCTTTTTTTTTCAAGGCACAGGGAAGGGGCAACATGTTCCTGAAGATGTCCAGTACTTTCCAGCAGCACATGGAAATGTTGGTTTCACAGCCTGGATAGTCCTGATGACGTGAAAGGAACTATTTACATGCTTACAGTTAAATATATGCTTTTGTGGTGAGCTGAATTCCCGCCTGACTGTCCTTTCTGGAACTCTTTGCTGCATTATTCCTACCTGTCCCTCAAGCCAAGCGTGACAGTGACCAGAGAGTGCTATCAGATGCTTAAAATAACACGTGAACAACATGTACCTCAGGGCTGGGGTATTCCTCGTCTCTGAAAACATCCCAAATCAAGTCGCTGGGCCCACCCATGACTAATTCGAACACAAAGTCCTGCCTAGGCAGGGGGAAGCAGTGCCAAGCGGGAAGGACACTCCTGGGTGGGAAGAGGGAGGGCTTTTGGGGATACGGCAGGAAAAGACAGACATTAAAGGTACATAGACATTGTTCGACATATCCAAATATATTATAGTAGATAGAGATTAGGAGGCTAATCTCACAGAACAATTCCATAAGATTTGCCGTCTCAAATTTGGCTGAAAAATCCTTTTCCTTTACCTTGCTTTAACAGGAGTTCATATAATGCTTAAGTTCTTCCACCAAAGTTCTGGACTCTGATCAGCAAATGACAAGCAATTGCATTTGTGCCTTATCTTCAGGGGTCACATCTTAGCTTTTGACCAATTTTCTTTGTATTTAGACTTAAATGTGCAAACTATTATTACACTATATTACTCTATACTATATTACACTATATTACTCTGCAAAACATCAATGAGAAGGCTTAATTAAGTAGCACTGACAGATAAATCCATTTCTTTTGTAGTAATCAAATCAAAGCAGGTTGACATAACACAGGAACTTAATACAGTTATTCCCTTGTAATTGGAAAAAGGCCCTTTACTTCTCATTAAAGCAATCTTATGAGTATTGGCATAATAAGGCAGCTCAGGGCTTGAATACTGCCCTATAAAAGCCCCAAGATACAGACCCCCTTAAGCAAACATGCCAGATTATCTAATTCCTTGATCACAGTGAAACGCATAGTTATTGTTTTTAAACTACTAATTCTTTATCTCAGCTACAGACAAAAAGAAGGAACTCGGTCTAAAACATGTATTGTGAAGCTCTATAAAAATGCAAGCTCTAGCTGGGGAAAAAATATGTATCTTTTTAAAAAATCCCTTCAGCTGGGAAACGGAGAGCTTAGCAAGATGAAAATTGTTCTTGGGCATAAACAGTTATAAAGACCAAATAATAAAATATGGTTTTATTGCATTTGTGAATTAGCTAGAAAATAGTTTTGTGATGGAAGCGGAGCCAGCCAAAGCTGCCTTGCTGTCACTGCGTTGGCACAATGGCCATCTCCCACTACCCCACTATCACTCCACAGAAGGCAACAATTATCTATGAACTCTCGGAGAGGCACTTTTCCTTCGGCCTGTGAACAGATTTGGATTGTCATCAGAGTGGGTTCAGCGCCCACGTGACAGGTTATGCTGTGCAAGGAGCTCGACTGTTGCATGTGCCTGAAGGGGTGATGCGCTGGGGTGTAACGCTGGAGTGCTCGATGAACTGATAGGCAACTGCACTTGGCATGCGCTCCTTGTCCCTTTGCACCTTGTTTGTAAGTTCTCTTAGTGTGATCCAGTAAGCTATCACCAGTCAAAAGCCAACTAACTCCTGCCCCCTCTAACAAGCCCTCAAATCTACAGTACTTCTCCCTCAGCAGTAAAGAAAAAAATCCTTGTTAATTACTACCTGGTAAATCTAGCCTAGTTCACTAATAATTTACTATGACAGATATTGCAAGAAGGTTTGTAAGCTCCCCAAACCTAATTCTGGCAATTTATTATGTACCCTGTAAGTACTGGCACTTAGGTAATTAGGACACTGAAGCCCAAATGACACTGAAGTCAATGCAAAATTCTCCGGTGACTTATTCTCAGAGCTTGGATTCATCCCAGAGTGCATAAACTTAAACACATATGTAATTTGCTCCAGAATCTGACTCCTGTCTATTCAGCTCACTTAATGGCAAGCATTAGGCGACGTGACATTACAAAAAGCAAATCATCACGGACAGATTCGGTGAGGTTTTCAGAATGTGATTCATCTGTGATTAATACAGCAGGATTTAAATATCTAAAGCTTCACTCAGCAACTCAGTTCTACGTAAACGAAGCAAAACTGGAGTAAAAATGGAGTTAAACCACTGAGTATTTTAAGCAAAGAACCTGGGGAAAGCATATTCAGCTGAATCTAGAATATTCAGTGCTGTAGACCAAGATTGGCTGGATTCAAAACATATTATTCAAATCTATTAATGATTTGAGGAAAAAAGGAACTGCAATCCTCACTGGTTACACCTTAGTATTGGAAGGTACCGCAACTTCAGAGAGGCCACTTAAAGATGCAAGGAGAAATCTAGAGCACTGATTTTCACAGAACCACGGAATGGTTTGGGTTGGAAGGGACCTTAAAGATCATCTAGTTCCAACCCCCCTGCCATGGGCAGGGACACCCTCCACTAGACCAGGTTGCTCAAAGCCTCATCCAGCCTGGCCTTGAAGACAGCCAGGGATGGGGCATCCACAGCTTCTCTGGGCAACCGTTTTTTTTGGGGGGGGGGGGCAAAAGCACTTCTGCAGAGGAACAAGCTCCACAACGCCTCCAGTTGAGCACCCACCTAACCCTGAAAGTCTTTTTCAGCAGCCTACAGAGTTCTGCTCCTTGCACCAAGTTTCCCTTGACATCTCAAAAGGAGCCGGGATGGCTTGGGAGCCCCTGAGCAGAACACGAGACTCCAAGACCCTCCAGCAGTGAGGCGGAGAGATGCTCACACTCTGCCCAAACCTCCTGGTGCTCCCCATCTGTGAAGCAGACTCCAAATGTGCCCAGTAAATAGAGACAGGACCAAATTCAGCCAAAGCAAAACAGACACCATCATGGTCCACCTCAAATGTTGCAGTCTGAGATTTTGCTCTAAATAACATCAGGGCATGATAAAAAAAAAAATAGGGAGGTGATCTGGAAGAAGGGCAGTATGAAGCTTCCCATTCAAAATGGGAAATTTCTACTACTTATTTGATAAACAATTTAATATTAGTTTACTCAAGGGATTAGATACAATGCTTTAGGGTTGGAGTTTTTTTCCAAGAAGTAGGCCCAGCTGCCAGATATATGCAATCCATTTCAATGTTTTTTGTTAAAGTCACAAATAATTGGAAAATTCACTGGAATCAGATGGTCATTTTATTCTCTGCCTGAATTTCCAAAGTCTATACAAATACCTGTGGAGACTCTGAGGTCCCTCTTGACAGCATTGGCTATAAAATGTCAACAGTGTAAACAACATCAAAACTGTTTTCAATCTTCATTTTCCTAATAAAGAATTGCCTTGTCCTGCCATCAAGTGAGGTCATAAATCTGTACATTGTATTTAGGAGAGTTACATATGCTATTTTCTAACCTCTATGACATAGAGGTTGTGCTTGTAAAGACAGGTGTCTTTCACAGTCATTTGTGTAACTTGCTCATCCTCCAACTGGCTCTTGCAAAATTCCCAAATTCTACCAGCAACAGTGAATAGAAGATACCATCCGGATTGCAAAGCATGCAAATCTGATGAAAGGGAAATCAAATGTAAACAGAAGAAAAATATCTAATGAAAAGTAAAGGATGTTTTCTGCTAAACTTGTAGTCTTTGGAGAAGAGGGCATTAATTTAAGCCTACTTTAGATTTACTTCATCTATATGAAAATGACATTAAAACTGCCCTAGATGTATTTGCATTTAAAGTGTAGCACAACAGCCCTTAGCAAACACTTTCTATTTACTGGACACTTGCTATCGTAAAACACTCCTTATATTTCTGGGCAAAGAACATCAACTGAAAAGGGACACCCCCCCCCCCCCCCCCAGAAAACAATTCTACAGAGATTTTTTTAAGTGAGCTATTACACCATAGCGCAAAAGGATTTTTAAAGCAAAGTGAGTTATATTGTCAAGGACATGTAATGACTTCACCTGGTTTAATCCACCCAGTTTAAGACAGCCTTTGGTGATAAAGATAACCAGTTGCAAGGTTAGTGATGGCAAACCAGTGGCTTTAGTGCTGCATTTGGCTCTGCTACAGATTTGGGTTTGTAACAACCCCCACCACCCCCAAAACCTTTTCAAATTCATTTGAGATGAGTTTGTTAAAGTTGTAAATTTGAAAAGAATGAATTTGATGGCCGAAAAAAGAGGCTCTAGATACATAGTTATCTCAACAAACTGCCTAAGTGTGGGGATTTTCCTTCTTCTCTTCCACACTCAGCCTTGAATTTACAAGGAGAGAAAGGGATTGGGAGACCTCATGGACATCACTATGCAAGATTTCACATTTAAGTTTCAATTTTGCAATTCTCAACAACTCTCACAGCCAAAAATATGAACCGCAAAAGCTTTTTAGAGTTCCCTTTATCTTTGAGGAAATAATTCTGACCCTTCCTTGGGCACCTGCTTTGAAGCTGCCCATACACCAGTTGTGAAAAGCCAGGAGATTCAATAATACATATTAATAAAATGGGGTTTGAGCACGTGACTTGAAAAAGTTTGAATAAAACCATTCCATCATTGGTCCAGAATCATCTTGAAGACAATCAAGAAAAGGGCTTTAAACTAGGCTGAAAGGGGGAGGGGGGGCATAACCAACAGGGACACCAAGAGATGCCCACAGCCTGGACAAAACTCACTGCTCACCAGGAGAACACCTGGCAAGCAAAACAAGAGAATTCCAGATGCTCCAGTCTACAAGCCAGCTTCATTGGGGGCCCATCTTAAATGCCTCTATGCGAATGTATGTAGCATGGCAAATAAACAAGAGGAGCTAGAGGCATGCGCACGCATGAGGCGCTATGACCTCATTGGTATTGTGGAGACGTGGTGGGATGGCTCCTATGACTGGAGTGTCAGAATGGAAGGGTACAGGCTCTTTAGGAAGGACAGGCAGGGGAGACGTGGAGGGGGTGTTGCTCTCTACCTCAGAGACCAGCTGGAATGTGTGGAACTCCACCTGGGGAGGGGGAGGGATGAGGAGCTGACCCAGAGCTTATGGGTCAGGAATAAAGGGAGGGCAGGAAGAGGGGATACAGTAGTAGGACTTTGCTACAGGCCACCTGGCCAGGATGAGTGAGTGGATGAGGCCCTCTACAGGCAGATAGCAGCAGCCTCACAGTCACAAACCCTGGTCCTCATGGGGGACTTCCACCACCCCGATATCTGTTGGAGGGACAACACGGCAGGGCACAAGCAAGCCAAGAGGATCCTGGAATGTATTTATGACAAATTCCTTCTCCAAGTGATAGAGGAGCCGACAAGGAGGGGTGCCATGCTGGATCTTGTTCTCACCAACAGGGAGGGGCTGGTGGGGAATGTGAAGCTCAAGGGCAGCCTTGGCTGCAGTGACCATGAAATGGCGGTGTTTGACATCCTTACGGAGGCGAGGAGGGTGCGCACCAAGCTCACTACCCTGGACTTCAGGAGAGCAGCCTTCAGTCTCTTCAGGGAACTGATTGGAAAGGTTCCATGGGAAGAAGCCCTGGAGGGAAGAGGGGTCCAAGAAAGCTGTCAAGTATTCAAGGACCACCTCCTCCAAGCTCAGGAGCGATGCATTCCAATGAAGAGGAAGTCGGGTAAAAGTGCCCAGAGTCCTGTGTGGATGAACAAGAAGCTCCTGGACAAAGTAAAACAA
Source organism: Rhynochetos jubatus (assembly GCA_027574665.1). Taxonomy (NCBI): domain Eukaryota; kingdom Metazoa; phylum Chordata; class Aves; order Eurypygiformes; family Rhynochetidae; genus Rhynochetos; species Rhynochetos jubatus. Next base: position 7,207,920 of record CM050689.1, on the reverse strand, counting down.
AAAAAAGAAGCCCACAGTGGGTGGAAGCAAGGACAGGAAACCTGGGACAATATTACACGGAAGTTGTCTGAGAGGTCAGAGATCAGGTTAGGAAAGCCAAAGCCCTGACAGAATTAAACCTGGCCAGGGACATAAAGGCCAACAAGAAGGGTTTCTATAGGTACATAGGGGATAAAAAGAAGATCAGGGAAAATGTGGGCCCTCTGCAGAAGGAAACAGGAGAGCTGGTTTCCCAGGACCTGGACAAGGCCGAGGTGCTAAATGCTTATTTTGCCTCAGTCTTCACTGGCAAGGGCGTAAGCCAGAGTCATGGAAGGCAAGGGCAAGAACTGGGAGAATGGACAGCCACCCATGGTCAGTGAGGATCAGGTTCGGGAAAACCTGAGGGATCTGAAAGTACACAAGTCCATGGGACCTGATGGAATGCATCCACGGGTCCTGAAAGACCTGGCGGATGAGTCTGCGAAACCTCTGTCCATCATATTCGAAAAGTCATGGCACTCTGGTGAAGTTCCTGCTGACTGGAAAAGGGGAAACATAACTGCCATCTTTAAAAAGGGAAAAAAGGAGGACTCAGGAAACTACAGGCCAGTCAGTCTCACCTCTGTGCCTGGCAAGATCATGGAGCAGATTCTCCTGGAAATCATGCTAAGGCACATGGAGAATGAGGAGGTGATTGGTGAGAGCCAACATGGCTTCACCAAGGGCAGATCATGCCTGACTAATATGGTGGCCCTCTATGATGGGGTGGATAGAGGACAGCCAACTGACGTCATCTACCTGGACTTGTGCAAAGCCATTGATACCGTCCCACACGACATCCCTGTCTCTAAACTGGAAAGACATGGAGTTGATGGATGGACCACTCAATGGATAAAGAACTGGCTGGCTGGTCACACTCAGAGAGTGGTGGTCAATGGCTCAATGTCTGAGTGGAGACCAGTAATAAGCGGCGTTGCAGAGGGGTCAGTGTTGGGACCAGCCCTGTTTAACATCTTCGTCAGTGACATGGATGATGGCATCGAGTGCACCCTCAGCAAGTTTGCTGATGACAGCAAGCTGTGTGGTGTGGTCGATACGCTGTAAGGAAGGGATGCCATCCAGAGCGACTTTGACAGGCTGGAGAGGTGGGCCTCTGCCAACCTCATGAAGACCAACAAGGCCAAGTGCAAGTCCTGCACCTGGGTTGGGGCAATCCCAAGCACAACTACAAGCTGGGTGGAGAATGGATCGAGAGCAGACCAGAGGAGAAGAACTTGGGTGTTCTGGTGGATGAGAAACTGAACATGAGCCGGCAGTGTGCACTGGCAGCCCAGAAAGCCAGTCATATCCTGGGCTGCATCAGGAGGAACATGGCCAGCAGGCCGAGGGAGGGGATTCTCCCCTTCTACTCTGCTCTTGTGAGACCCCACCTGGAGTACTGTGTCCAGCTGTGGAGCCCTCAACATAAGAAGGATATCAACTGGTTGGAGCAAGTCCAGAGGAGGGCCACGAAGATGATCAGAGGGCTGGAGTACCGCTTCTATGAAGAAAGGCTGAGAGAATTGGGCTTGTTCAGCCTGGAGAAGAGAAGGCTTCGGGGAGACCTTATTGCAGCCTTCCAGTACCTGAAGGGGGCCTACAAGGAAGCTGGGGGTTTCTTTTTACAAGGGCCTGTAGTGATAGGACAAGGGGTAATGGGTTTAAACTGAAAGCAGGGAGATTTAGATTAGATATCAGGAAGAAATTCTTCACAGGGAGGGTGGTAAAGCACTGGGACAGGTTGCCCAGAGAAGCTGTGGATGCCCCATCCCTGGAAGTGTTCAAGGCCAGGCTGGATGAGGCTTGGAGCAACCTGGTGTAGTGGAGGGTGTCCCTGCCCATGGCAGGGGGGTTGGAACTAGATGATCTTTAAGGTCCCTTCCAACCCAAGCCATTCTATGATTCTATGATTCTATGATCTTTTCTGTCTTTTATTATTACACTCTGATGCAGTGGGCTAGATTTTGCTCGGGCTAAAATAGATGTTTGTGTTCAACTAAAAGTTGACATTATTGAACCCAAATAGCTTAAGATTGATTAAGAATTAAGCTTGCTTTATTTGCTTTCTCTGTTTTCTTTAGGTTTTATTATTGTGCTGGTTTGGGCTGGGATAGAGTTAATTTTCTTTACAGTTGCTGGTATGGGGCTGTGGTTTAGATATGGGCTCAATACAGGGTTGATAACACAGGGATGTTTTTGTTGTTGCTGAGCAGTGCTTACACTGAGTTGAGGCCTTTGATGCCCCAGCAAGTGGGCTGGGGGAAAACAAGAAGTTGGGAGGGGACACAGCCGGGACAGCTGATCCCACCTGACAAAAGGGACCATATGGCATCATGCTCAGCATATAAAGCTGGGGGGAAAGAAGGACGTAGGTGGGACATTTGGAGAGATGGCATTTATATTCCTAAGTCACCGCTACACGTGACAGAGCCCGGCTTTCCTGGGGATGGCTGAAGACCTGCTCTCCAGTGGGAAGTTGGGAATGAATTCCTTGTTCTTTGCTTGTGCACGTGTCTTTTGTTTTACGTAGTGAACTGTCTTTATCTCAACCCACCAGTTTTCTCACTTTTACTCCTTCGATTCTCTCCCCCATCCCACTATGAGGGGAATGAGCGAGCATCCGCATGGTGCTCAGTTGCCGGGTGGGTTTAAACCATGACAACAGTGCACTAAGCTTAGCTCATGTTTTATTGTTTTTCACTGCAAGAAAAAGTTAAGAGATTTCCTTTGGTTAAGAAGAAGAAAAAAAACCCCAACAAATTCCAAGATAATTGTATTGGGTTTCCCCTGGCCAAATGAAATGCCAACTATTGAGTCTCATGTTGTCAAAATCACAACATTGCACAGGAGGATCATAATGCTCACTCTTGACTTAAAAAACTGTTATTCTCTTTCCACTGGTTATTCCTTCTCAAGTCCAGACCACACTAATAATTAGGCACTTCATGAAGAAGAAAGTCCAGGAAACTGCCCCGTGTCTATAAGGCATCACAGAATCACATATTTTGTCCAAAATCTGAATAATCATTATACATAGAAATAACTAAACATGAAAACATCCACAAATAAAAAAAAATCCATTTAAAAGCTTTGCTCCCTTGATGCGAGAGTTGTATTTGAAACATTTCCTGCAACATCACATCAGCTGTGATGTGATTAAACCAACATTTGAACTCACCAGCACGTGTCCCTGTTAAACCAAAAACACTTTACCAACGGGAAAGAAAATGCATGTGCGATCATATGCCTTCTTCAAAAGAAGAGATAAATAATATAGGGGTATAGATTTAACAACTGAGTGCATTTCAGAAGAAAAATAAAATAGAAGAGAAGGAGGAAAGGACTACATTTCATACGATTTAATATTTAGACAAGGAAAAGTCTATTTGTCTTCAACAATGTCCCAAAGTACTGACAGTGCATTTAGATTTGGGCATTATGCAGGGAAAAAAAAAAAAAAAAAAAGCCTTTTTCTTACTCCAAGCTGTGTAAAATAACATTACCCCCTTGGAGTTTGCTCAGGGACTTCAAAATAGGCAAGCAGAAGATGAACAGCAACTTTTAAACATCGTCTTGGTGCTGTAGTGTCAGCGTAACTGAAACTTCCCCATCACCACGCAGTAAAGCCTCTCTCCAGAAAATGAATATAATGCACTTGCAACAGCCAGAGAAGGGAAGAGTACAAACAGGTTATGATGACAGCTGAATCAGATGTGTAACGCTTTAAGCGTCTACTAACTAATTCTGCATTGTAATAGAAAAGCTTCAAAGTGAAAATAAGGCATGACAACCCCATGAATGCCTGTCGTGGTTTAACTCCGGCTAGCAAAATACCATGAAGCCGCTCTCACAAATTCCCCCCTCCCCTCCTCCAACAGAGGGGAAGAATCGGAGGAAAAAGAAATAAGGAAGCTCGTAAAATTGAGACAAGAACTATTTACTAATTAAATCTAAATCAATATATATACAGGTACTACTAATAATAAATAATTAAAATAGTAGAAAATGAAACATATAGTACAATATGATACAATTTCCCACCATCAATGCACACCCAGATGTTGAGGGATGAAAATCAGACCCAGAGAGCCCGAGAACCACAGCCCGAGAGCGATCGCAGCCCAAGAGCCGTGGCCTGAAGGCCGGAGCCCGGGAGTTAATGCAGCAGATTCTGAGCAAACCCTATCAGTGATAACACAGCCAGAAAACTCAAAACAACCCACCAGCTCCCACACAAAGGAGCCAGCACAGGAGTTAGCAAAGCAGCTAACGCAGGAGGGTTAGCAAGTGCCTGGGAGTAAACGAGCAAGGGAGTAAGGGAGAGAGAGAAGGGAATGGCTCCCGGACCCCCTTCCCCACCCCAAGAGACCGGAACGTGACGTACTATGGGATGAAATACTTCCTTGGTTAGTCTGGGTCAGCTACAGTATCCGAAGTGGACAAAAGACCTTGAGTTCAGTACAGGCCATCCCCAGCACCAGCTGAGGCCTTATCAATGTTTTCTCTTACTGTCCAGCAACAGAGTTCCCTGGCAACCAGAGTAAAGGGAGTTAACCCTTTCCTGACTGAACCCAGCACAATGCCAAATTAATTCATTCCCATCAGCACTACCACAATGAACACCAAATTAATTCATCATTGTAGAATACACAAAGCACTATCCACTCCTCCTATACTTGCTGATGGAAAAGAAAAAGATGCCTAGCCGCAGGAGATCCAACGTAGGTGTCACATGTACAGCTGACCATAGGCACACCAACTCTTTCACTCGCAAGGAAGCCTTAGACACAGTGTCCATCCAGCTGATGGAGCCAAGGAATGGAGCTGCCTTCAAAAAACAGCACACGCTCGTTCTCCTGGTATACAAAGAACCACTAATGAAACCTCTCTGCTTCAAACTGGATGATATTATTAATTTTCTCAAGGCTTTCTGTTCTTCTTAGAGGCTGAGTACCAAATATATCTGCAATATTCAGTATCTGCCCTGCATAGCTTCTCATATCAAACGTGGCCACCCTTAGGCCCTTTCAACCATGCCCTTCCAAGGCACCGTAACTCAACCGTATTTGATAAAACGGCAGTTTGAGAACTTATTTGTCACTTTTGGAAGACTTCCACTCTTCCCCGAAGAGCTGAGGCATGACTGAAAACCTTGGAAGCTTTTGCCATGGATAACTTAGATAATGGTAGCGTTTGTTTTTGAACCTCAAGATCACTGAGAGATGGTCTCTTGAAGCTTTCTTCATCTCCTACCTTCTGAGGCTCTGGTCTTTGCTCACGTAGCATCTGCTACTTTCCAGCCTGACCATATGCTCCTAAGAAAGCTCCGAGTCTCTTGCTGTTCCCAAGAAGGCCACAATTCCTTTGCAAGGAACTCATTTAAAATAAATACATTTCAAAGCCACCTGTAAGGGAAGGATGAAAACCATTTCAGCATCCCATCCTCCTTGCTGGGCGTGGGTACCCAGTTGCCCACATGAAGGGAAATTGCTCCAACGAACGTCAGGGACATATGCCTGAAGATGTTTCAGCAAGTGGTTGGAAATCCTGTCTTTAGATCATCATACAAGTCATCTTTCTAATTTAGAACTATGGAGAATACTGCTGAGAATTAAACCTGGGAAAGAATCCATGGCTTTCTGAAAGGTGTTTTTAGCAAATTCTTTATTTTTTCATTCCGATGGGTCATTAAGAAAGAAATCATCCTTAAAAGGTATTCTTTGAAATGAAGTTACAGCATTTAAAACTGCAGAGATGTTAAATTCAGTAAGTTATGTCTCTCCACCAAGCAAGCACAGATTCAGCAACATCCTACTGGAGTATCTGGTAAAATATTTTTTCCTGTTATGGACCTTAACTACTGAGTGAAAAACAACCACAAGCTCAAGAGATGGAAATTTTACACCCACCATGTCTAGACACAAGTTTCTCTCAGGACATCCTGCCTCCCTCTTAGCTATTGAATTTGTTAATAAAAGGGTTTTTCCAGCAGAATTTGGGGGAGAATTTTCCTCCTTCGTACTCCTCCCTTCTTCCCTTTATAGCATTTTGCTAAGGAAGAGAGCAAGACTCCAGACATCATTCCCAAACCAAACCTGGATATCTTTAATGGTAGCAATGCCAGCTAAGCTTCTCCTCTTGGGAGAAGTGATTTAAAAACCAGAGCATTATGTCCTTTAGAAGCTCCAAAGATTATTTTCAGAAGTGCTGATAACAAGCAGACACTTGTTGAAAAGACCACTGCAGTGGAACTGTGCACTAGATCATTTCAGTACATCCTGTTTACAGTCTGTGCTACTTTCTAAGTCATTTAGCCATGACAAGTGTTGTCCTTCTGAATATGTTAACTGTGATATTTTTATACAGCTCCAGAACATATTTACAGACCACAGCAGACTTTCAACAATTAAAATCGTAAGCAGTAAATATAGTACAATAATCCAAAAAACACCAGCTATCCTTCAACACAACCTGACATTTGGGACATCATCTCCATTCAAAACATAAATCAAAGAAAGCTTTACAGCTCGAACGGAACGAGGTGGTTCTCTCCCTTCTGCTTTTGGTTTCGTTGCAGTGTGAGGACTCATACCTCCAGCAACTGCTTTTGCCCCGGGGTGGTTCATCTCCGCTCACTTCCCATCCACCTTACAAAGGGAGAAGTTAGGAACCCACCAAAGGGTTTCCAGCAGCAAAATTGTCAGAGTGGCTGAGCACGTGAAGACATGGCATTGGTGGTGGACCCTTCCACAACACCTTTGGCCTGGGCAAGAGCTTAAATTCATCATCTAGTTCCCCCCCTAAACATTTTACCTTAATAAAATGGAGGGCCCCTCTTCCACTATGGTGTTGGCAGCATTTTAGTGTATTTCCAATTGCGACAAACAGAATTAGAGATGTAGAGGGAGGCACATTTTAATTATACATGTTTACTTTAGAAGAAAGTAAACAACGAGAGTTCAGTTTGATGAAAAGAGACTAACATAATCAAAGCAGCTGGAAGATTTTTTTTTGGTATCCCAATCGCTATTTCTTCCATTATTTAATGTTACTTGTGTCTCCAAATAAAGCAGTTTTTTACATATGACAAATCTAAACCTATTTTTTGTACACTAAGCCCAGGTACAAATGGAAGAATCTCAATATTAAAAACTCTGGAGTGTTATGAAGTCAGTATATTTTCCCCACTTAATTTATTCAAGGTTTCTCTTTTTAAAAAATCACTATAAATTTTCAGCTTTAGTGGCAAAAGGTTTATTGGTCTTTGTACTTCATTAAAGGTTTTTCTATAAAGTCATGTTTGTTCTTTTGAGTAGCAAATAAAACAACTGAAAAGGGCAGGATGTTTTTTAAGAGATAGATATGACCTAAAGGGAATACATTTTACTCTAGTGAAATAAACTAAGGAAACAGTTTGTATATTAAAAACCCCTTAAAAGGAAGCATCATCTTTGGAAAAAATTTATAAAAATGTCTTCGCTGAGAAAAACAGCTGGAAACAGGAAGCTTTTGTGCTTTCATCCTGACTTTTGATACCACCACATCCCTGTATCATAAAAAGGCAAAGATACTGATGTCAGCTGAGTCTTACTTCAACTGGTGTTGGGGGGGAGATGCTTTGTGGATTGTAAAGCCATCCCCAGCCCAATATATGAGCTCACACATATGCTCATGCACATATATATGTGTGTATATATATACCCACAGATGAATATATATTTATAGTCTCTGAAAAATTGATTAAATAACAGGGAAAATAAATGCAGGTTCATTATCTGGAGGGAGACTTTTTACAAGGGCGTGTAGGACAAGGGGCAATGGGTTTAATTTGAAAGAGGGTAGATTTAGATTGGACATAAGGAAGAAATTCTTCCCGGAGAGAAGAATATTCTTCTCTCTCAGTGTTTTTATTTTAATGCTTTCCCTTATGATAATGTTTCAATACGCTGTGTGACGTTTCACAAGAAAACAAGAGGTATATACACAAGGACTGACAACCTTCTATTTCAAAGTTTCCATTAATGGAATTAATAATGTTTACACAACTTCCTGCTGTTAAACTTATTTCATATCCTCATATCTTTCATCCAAGCTATTTCCCCTACCAAGAAAAGAACAAAAACTTCCCCAAGGGCATGGGATCGAGACAATTGTTAGCAGTAAGTGCTCTCTCCTGCCATCTCTTTCTCTGTCAGCCCATTTTGGATTCTCCACAAAGGTTGCTGCTGCTCCACTTAACTACTTGTCATCTTCTGAGCCCCTGTTTTTCTGTTCCCAGTCACAGCATCACTGGTCAGAGGTGGCTTTACCCCCCAAGCAGCAGCAGCACTGTGAATTAATAGATATTATATCTGTTTCCCAGCTACTCGGATGGGAAACAATTCACAAACCATATGCAGTCTTGATGTTCTCACTCTGGGTCTTCTTGGGAATGAGCATCCAGAGAAGAAATACAATTCTGAGCTCAGTTCTGAGCTGACAGAGAAAATAGACCTAAGCTGCATGAGGAATAATGTCTTTTCCACTGGAATACATGGAAGTTATCCCTTTTATCTCTGCAGCTTCTAGAGGAGGCCATGGCATCATGATGCCAGAAATAGGCAGGGCAGCAGTGTTCATATATGAATAATAAATTACTAGTCGTACACCACATGCACCACCACACCACAAAGTGAGAAACTAACTTTCTGAAGCTCAAAAGCACTAGGATCTTGAGTTCTGGTTTTGGTCTACTACCTGCATAACCTATATACGCTTAAATAATCAAAGAACCTACAAATACCTATCTAAACTGTATAAAAATGCTGACCCAGAGATTAAAGTAAATCTGATAACAAAATATAACTTTGCCTACATTGTATAACAAGTCTACTTTATGAGCCCTGATTTTGTCAGGATTCTCCCCTAAGAACAAGAAATTATGAAGGTGAAGAAAGGTAATGGCTTTAAAATCAACACACTAATCCCAATATTAGTGCCTTGGAAAGGGAAAACTGCCAGGAATTTGGAGTAATGCTCAGTTATCTGTCTTACCTTCAGTAATAAAACTGTACTATAAACATGAGTGAGAGAGTTAGGATACACTTCAACCTTGGGTTTTTTTAAGTATTCTTTTTAACAAAAGTGACCCTGTAGATATCCATCAACACACCAACATGAAGCCTTTTATTTAGTATATATCTTTTTAAAGTCTCAGTTTATTTCGCTCCCATGAATGACTCTTTAATTCTTGAATCACTTTAACTACTGAAATAAAAAAAAATACTGCAAGAAAACCCAAAGCAACATTAGAAATGGCAACAGCTGATTCACTATTCTGAGATCAAGTAATTTCTGGCTGTGATCTCTATCTGATGATATCTTAATCCCAATCTATATAAACTAGGGACTCCTCTGGCACAGGTTAGCACCGTACCTGGCCATAGACAGTGGTTGATCTAGTCTGAGCTTGAAAATAGTGCATAGTCCTAAAGATGTTATATGGTGTTACCACCTGAGAACTTGCTCACACGTGGGTCATACTAAAGAGTGGGGAGAGAACAAAGAAGCAGCCATAGTGGGGAGAGAGAAAATAAAATAGGACAAATTAAGATTAAAATTCCAAGTAAAATACTTAAAAAAACCCCACACATCATTGTAACTGCTTGCTAAACAGCTGTAATTGTCTTTTCCTAAGATTTTACATGTCTTCTTTCCAAACAGTGAATTACCTGGCCCACTGTGATCGCTGCAGAAAAGAGTTTGGATCAGTTAACCATTCAGCTGACCAAATGCAACTTAAAAAGGAGTAATTACAGCCTAAATTCAGTCAAAGGACTCCCATTACATTTAAATGCAGGAAAGAATACCTACAGATAGCCACAAAAAAGTCAGAGAGAGTTTGCGTTACTGCCTGTGAGTAGAAATGCGTGCATACGTTAAGCATGTCTCACCGGCACATTCTGTACATGGGACATCTAATTTCTTAGCGTTTTATTCCTTTTAGAAATGCTGGTGCCACTGCTCCTCCCATTCAGCAGGAACAGTTGATTTAAGACTTTCAGCCCTGATTCTGTGTCACTTAAACACTTTGATTTTATAGAATTTATCTCACTAATTTCCTAGTTTTCATTTCACTGAATGTCCTATATTAGGGAGTCAGTCCCCAAACATACAGGACAAGCTTCAACCTTACTGGTGACCCTACATTGAAGACAAGGGACTTTGGGTCAAGAGCTCTCGGGGTACCATGTTTCCCACAGAGTTTCTCGTTCAGGGTATGCGGAGCTCTGCACACAAATCAAACTCGGTGTCTGCACTTAATAAGCTGAGAGATATTGCAATTGATACATTGCAACATCAAAAACGTATAAAAAAGGAATGACTGGCTTTAGATGCTTGTTTTTCCTGTATGTGCCTAAGCAATCATTCAGTACCTGCAAATAAAATACTAGGAGCAGTTTGTTTACAAGCAACATCTCATTTGGAACAATAATAGACTCATAACAAACCCAACAAAAATAAAATATGAGTCAACTTCTTGTTTGCCAGACTGAGGTCTCAAGATGGGCTTGTTCTGCCCCTTGGGAATCCCAGTGCAACAAGCACAATAACAGCAGGACATGCCTCATTCCTTCAACCGCTCAACATGGCTCTCTCCAAAGATGATTGTAAACTTCCTTCCTCACCACATCAGACTGTCAAAGCATCTAAATCAGTTCTTGGGACTAATAATATCTTGTTGATGTCTGCACAGAGCAACTTCTTAAACAAAAAAAATAAATGGTATGTATCTTTGTGCACATGCTGATCAATTAAAAAAGAACAAAAGACCCACTTCGGCTGAGCAGCTCTGAGGATCAAGCCCAAGGAGAGCAAGGAAGTCAAAAATAATGGTGGATTTGGAATTTCATGATGGATAATAAATAAATGAATTGTTTCAGTCCTAATACAAATTTGGTCTGGAAGAGGAATGAATATTGACCGACCGTATCGCCTAGTCTGATGCTCAGAAAACCAGCTGGTTTCTCATCAGTGACCTTCAGAAGCTCAGGATACACAGTGCCAGAGAAACTCCCCTGGGATGGGAAAACAGGCTCCAACTCTCCAAAGATGATGCTAGGTTTTACAGCTTCAGATCAATCCAGGTTTGGAATATGAGCTTGGAAGGAAGTTCACCATAACTTGAAGCCAAACAAAAGCCATTGTGCAGAGAGAAGTATTAATGAGAATTAATATGTTTTAAATTAATTGTTAAAAGATTCTGAGACAGAACTTGAAGGATTTGGATATGAGGGGAAAAAAACCACCCCATTTACTGGAAAATTCAACTGATAGGATCAGATTCTGCCCCAATTTAGAGCAATTTAGGAACCTCTTCACCCCAACTCCCCTCCTAAACAACAGGTTCTTCTTTTCATTCTCTTCTCTTTGAGCAATCGGGTCTGATTCTGATTTTATTCATACAGGAATTAATCAAGAGCGGCTTCCCAAAGAACAATGCAAGCCCGCTTGCTCAATCCCTCCGAAGACTACATATTTCAGGGCTGACTTGGGGAATTAGGCATCCACATAAATGTCAGCATCTTTCTGCTACATGACTCATCTACAACATCATAAATAGATGTACATGATAGGATCAGACTGGAGGCATTCCTCCCATGGCCAGTTTCAACAGAGCATTTGAGAACCTAAATCATTAAGGCTCCTTGCATCTCAATTTCCCTCAATGGATGCGAGCAGATCCTTAGGAATCGAGGGATCACATCAGACCTGCCTGAAGCTCAGGCACATGAGAGCCCATAAAGCGATGCCTGGCGACCACCACCAAGTACACAGAGACCCCAAAATAACAACTGTCCATGGGTCCAAACTCTGGTCTAGCCCGAAAACTGTGAGGTGCTCTGCAACCTGGGATGGGAGCTCCAGAGCGAGGGGCTGCCCAGGGACTGGATCCAGTAGGATCCTGAATAAGTCTCAAGGGAGCATGAGCCCACATCACCTTCTTCACTGAAAACCCACTCCAGTGCAGAGCCGCTCTCCCTCATTAAACTTTCACAGATGTCACCTTCACAAACAAAAGCCTTAAGAACAAATCTACCTATTTACCTATTAATCCTGCTGGCATAAATAAAAAAAAAAAAATTACAGGAAAATTCAAATACAATGCGGGGAGAGAGGAGAAATAACCACATATTTAGATAGTTCCCAGACAGCAATAAAAGAAACTGGGGGGTGAATGTTTATATGCATATTCCTCCTGGTTTGCATCCTCCTCCTGTGTATTATTCATAATTCAGGGATGAATTCATTTTAAGCAGAAAGAGACAAGGAGAGCTGACTTACTAAGGGGAAGTTGGTTGGAAAGGGACCTCAGTAATGGACCAGAGTGTCCCAAGCACACCAAAGTCCGTGGGGGATATTGACCCAAACCTACCCCACACTGCTCCCCATACAAGTCAGCCACACACACCCACCAGCCTTCACCCTATGCCAGTTTTAGGAGCACACAGACTTTTCAACTTCTCTCCAGGTTACCCTTAAAATCAAGAGGTTTTATAAGAATCACAGAATGGTGTGCTGGGTTCAGTCAGGAAAGGGTTAACTCCCTTTACTCTGGTTGCCAGGGAACTATGTTGCTGGATGCTAAGAGAAAATACTGATAAGGCCTCAGCTGGTGCTGGGGATGGCCTGTAATTCAAGGTCTTTTCTCCACTTTTGATACTGTAGCTGACCCAAACTGACCAAGGAAGTATTTCATTCCGTAGTACATCATGTTCCGTGTCTTGGGTGGGGAAGAGGGTCTGGTAGCCATTACTCTTCCCATTACTCTCTCCCTTACTCCCTTGCTCGTTTACTCCCAGGCACTTGCTAACCCTCCTGCATTAGCTGCTTTGCTAACTCCTGTGCTGGCTCGTTCATGTGGGAGTTGATGGGTTGTTTAGAGTTCATGGCCGTGTTATCGCTGATAGGGTTTGTTCGGAATCTGCTGCGTTAGCTCCCGGGCTCCAGCCCTCGGGCTGCGGCTCTTGGGCTGCGATCGCTCTCGGGCTGTGGTTCTCAGGCTCTCTGGGTCTGACTCTCACTACTCAGCATCTGGGTGTACATTGGTCAGTGGATGCTGCTGTATATATTGTATCATATGTTTTATTTTCTATTAGTTTAATTATATATTATTAGTAGTATTTATATATATTGATTTAGATTTAATTAGTAAATAGTTCTTGTCTCAATTTTATGAGCTTCCTTATTACTTTTTCCTCCAATTCTTCCCCTCTGTTGGAGGAGGGGAGGGGGGAATTTGTGAGAGTGGCTTCGTGGTATTTTGCTAGCTGGAGTAAACCACGACAAATGGTTTGGGTTGGAAGGGACCTTAAAGACCATCTAGTTCCAACCTCCCTGCCATGGGCAAGGACACCTTCCACTAGACCAGGCTGCTCAAAGCCTCATCCAGCCTGGCCTTGAAGACCTTGAAGAGAGAAACAAGAGAGACATGAAAGCAGTACAGGCTCCAAATCCAAAGATACAGGTGGTTTGGGTTTTATTCCTCAGTTTAAAAGTTCAGTGATGGGTTTTTTTCTTAAATTCTGATTTTTTTTCATTAATGTAGGTCTTTCATATTTTGTATGGTAAAAAAATTTTGCAATCCTGTAAATTAAATCAATGCTTCACTAAAAATTGAAGCCCATTACAATATAACATGAGGAAGTTTTGCAGCAGAGAGCAGAAAACAGAGACATTAGTTTGCTGTGGCAACATGTATTTATTTTTTATAGGAAATCTGTATAATGGAAAACACACAGAACCTCTTGGAATTTTTCTATAAATATGTAAGTACTCCCAAATCACTGAGCAGAATGCAAATACACTCCTCCTTTACTTCTTTCAGGAAATTCTCAATGAATTCCTGTCAGAAAGTCCAATAATCACTGTCTCTTCTCTAAGGTTTTAGAATTGCTGTGTCGTTAATGTGTGTCTCAACTTTCTTTCCAGGATGAAGAAAAAAGCCTTTTCTTCCCATCCATAACAAGCCTCTGCCTTTTAACATACCACTTATTCAGGAGCCAGAGTTGTGTTTGCAATTCTTCAAGGAGATTTCATGTTATTTTCTTTTACCATCATTAAAGTAAACTTAGTCTCATCTAAGGAGATTTATACAGGTAGCGTATTTTCATTATTCATGACAGTAAAAACCCAGCCCACTGTTAGCCTTTGTGACTTACTCCTGCAAGCAAAGCAAAGCTCAGCCATGCAAACTAGCCATGAGCGTAGGATACGGTGCATGTTTATAGGAATATTGCCCTTTCTGCATATCCATGTTGTAACACCTACCATTCCCAAAAGCCCTTCCCATAAACCTGTGTCCTTACCCTTCTCCATCTCTTCACCATGTACAATATTCTATTCATGTCGGCTTATTACACCTTTTGATTGTATAGAATCATTTGAAAAATGGCAGAAATATCCCATTATATATGGGGCTATTGTTCCTTTGTTTCATATACTGAAAGCTGGAGGGGGACTTTTTAAAAGGGCAGGTAGTGATAGGACAAGGGGTAATGGGTTTAAATTGAAAGTTGGGAGATTTAGATTAGATATCAAGAAGAAGTTCTTCATGGAGAGGGTGGTGAGGCACTGGAACAGGTTGCCCAGAGAAGTTGTGGGTGCCCCATCCCTGGAAGTGTTCTAGGCCAGGCTGGATGAGGCTTTGAGCAACCTGGTCTAGTGGAAGGTGTCCCTGCCCGTGGCAGGGGTGTTGGAATTAGATGATCTTTAAGGTCTCTTCCAACCTAAAACATTCTATGATATTCTCAGATGGCAGCAGATATTCCAAGGAATACACTATAAATTTGCTTTTATTGCCATAAATAGCCTATAAACTCAGGTATTTTGAAGGATTTCATGTGGATAGTGAATCCCAAAGGCTAGTTTTACTGACCTGTAATAAATTTACAGACCTGTATGCAAAAGTAATCTATTTACCCCAACTTTACTCCCAATGCTACTTTCTGCAACTCACAGGATCCAGAAATCTTGGAGAAGGGGGATGAGAAATGGGGAATTGTGATTACTCCCAGTGCTAGACATGCTTCAGGAAATGAAGGCTTTGCTCAGAAGAGTCAGCCCATCACAGCCTCCAAAACCTGAGAGCTGTTACTGAGCATAATTTGCAAGCCAAATTCAATCTGACACAGATGCTGGGAATTTGTAAACTTTACTCCATGTAGATTTGATTTAAAAAAATATTTAACTGCTGCCTTCTTTACACTTAGGATATTCCAGACCAACCTACCCCTTAATTTCTCTCACCAGCTCAATTTACAGATGTTGCATAGTCCAGTAGAGAAGGTGATAGATGTTGCATACTCATAAAGTATCTTAAATCAGTTTTTAAAGGTTCAGGTTCCCCCCGTTCCCTTAGCTGAATGTGCTGCCACAATATCCTGAAGTTGTAAAAATTGGTTTGTCCAACAGATAAACTGGAATAAATGCCTGTAAGCTGTGTGGGAAGGGTCTGCTGCTTGCACGTACCCACATGTTACCCCTGCACCAGTGATCCCATGAGCATCACCTCTGAGAAAGCAAGGCACGCTCACTGGTTTTTTTTATCCAAGGAATTTGTTCCGCACACTGGTTTGATCATCCAGTTCCAATCCCCCCTGCCACGGGCAGGGACACCTTCCACTAGACCAGGTTGCTCAAAGCCTCAGCCATCCTGGCCTTGAACACTTCCCGGGATGGGGCATCCACAGCTTCTCTGGGCAACCTGTTCCAGTGCCTCACCACCCCCTCCAGGAAGAATTTCTTCCCAATTAATATATTTATACATTTTCCAGATACATTTGCCCAGGCATGCAAATGGCAATGCCAAATAAAGTGCCACAAATGCCGCTGTTCCGCCAGACATTTCCAGCCACAGTCTGTGGGGAAAGAAAGGAAAACCTCATCCCAGGTTCAACTCAAGTCTTTACCTTTACACACTCTATTTACAGGTTAACTTCCCACGTTCTCCTGCTGTGAAGCAGTAATTGCCCCTACCTGGTTGTGGCTGGGTAGCCGGAGTGTCTCCAGGGCACCTCCTCATGCCCATGGATGAGCCAAGTCCCTCCATCCCAGCCCCCTCCTCTGCCATCCCCATTCCTTCCACCACCAGGACAGCCCCTGGTCCATGTCTATGCACCAACACCATCCTTGAGCATATGAGTACCATGGGACATGCCTACAGAAAGTCTAAACAACCCATTGGTACTGTGTCAAAGGCTCTCAGGCTGAGAAAACCAAGAGCATGGCACCTGGCTGGGTAGCCTGTCCTGCCTCAAGAGGCCACCAGCACCAGGAGGTCATGCTCCTCAGGGACAAAGACAGGAAATTTAACCATAGTGGGGTGCCTGAGGCAAGGATTTACATAAAGTATTATACAGAGGGTTTGCTATGTGCATCTTTAAACAAGAATATGAATTATATACTCCCACATACATGGAGAAAATGAAATTTGGTGTGCATCGCTCGTGTGCCCCAGTACTGCCATGCCCCAGTACTGCCATGCAAGCACTCAGGCAAGGATTCACCTATAGCAGAGAAAAACTGCTTCCAGGGAACTCTTCTTAGCTGTTAATTGCCCACCTAAAATAATTGGGCAATGAGTCTGGGCACGCTATTTCCTTTCGCAGACCATTACAGATTTCTCTAATAAAGTACTTTTCAAATGGAGACCATTTTTGCAAATTGATCAGAGTCCAAATATCGTTCCTCTTGTCCTTCTTGTTGTTCCATATATTTCCTGATGGTTAACTAATTCTTCAAAAGCCTCAGAAAAGGAGAAGGGAGATGTTTGGTTGGTTTTTTTCCAGAGAAGGGAGGGACCGAGCACAACCGAAGGCTATAAATACTCTACCAACAACCCTGACTACAGAAATGTTCTGTTTGTCTAATAAATTAGGCCCTTTTGGAGACCAGAGAGAAGTAGAGAATATTTGAATAAGCTAAATTTGAGCACTGTGGTGTGTGAAAGGCTGCAACGGGTTGTGGATTGATGGCGGAAGTGAAGGGGCACAGACGGCCGACCACAGGAAGATGTGCTCGCTCGGGGAGATGTCAGGGATGGAAGGAAATAACAATATGCAGTGATAAACAGGGATCATGAAACCAGGAAGAGAAAGGTGGAGAATGCAAGAGAAGAAAACCAAGAGAAATTAGCAGATTAGGAAGTTATTTGAAGGAAGTTGGTTATTTAACTTGTGGATGCTAAACCTTAGGTGAAGGAACTCACTGAGGATGATATCTTGAGGAAAGCAAGATTAACAAAAATCAGGAAAGATTAAATATCTACTTAAAACTGAAAGACAATTTAGAGGAAATTAAGAAAAAAAAATTAAGAAATTGAGCTTCCAAGAGCAAAAATTAGCAATTCATGCCCAAAATATAAACCTTGGTGAGGCAAGTGTAAGAGTCTATGAGGAGCCAGAGATGACAGAGCAATAAATAGGCAAGAAGCTGAGCAAATCTGACCTTCTGTAGATCAAAACACAACAACTGAAGTGGTTTGAATAAAAACAAATAAATAATTTGTAAACAATCCTAAAACAGACTGGTTTAATTCTTCTGAATAATTGTTGGTTGGGAAAAGAAGGTTCATATGAACAAAATGCTGTGTTTGCGGTTGAAGAGTCCTTTTTAGGAACATTTTCACCTATGATTAAATTAATCTTTGAAAAGGCTATTTTACACGAGCTCTGAGATAAAGCTGAAGTTTCAAATTTCTAAGGTTTCTATTTTTGCTTGTTAATAATCCTAAGGCAAATAAGAGACAAATTATTTCTTAAAAGACTCTTAAATAAATTGAGTGAATGGTCAACCAGGGCTTTAAATTAAATACATAAGAAGTAATAACCAATTAACTGTGGATGGCAACTAGAATCTCCATTTTCTAGCAACTGAGGAAGTTGTCAGGATGCATTTGTTGTCTAGAAGAAATTCTTTTTTTATTATTCTTTTCAGTTTTAAAATAGGACACAAGATGGAGATTAAACCAGGTTTTTGTTAAAACTGAAAGTGTCACCACAGGTAAAACTCCTCCTCAGCTCCAGTAAGAGGGAAAGAGCCCTGCGTAGGGAAGCCAAACCTAAGGAGAATGAGCTTGTTGGTCTTTTTCATTGATTCTAAAGGGAAGAATGTGATTTGAGCATTTGAGAAGGCAGACAATAAAATGCATTTCTCTCACAGGCAAATCTTATACCAGATAGAAAACCAATCTTAGTCTCTTGATAAAGGCACACTTGCTAATTGAAACAGAAATAAAATGAGGAATAGGAAAGAGATAAAGCTACAAAGTTATGTCTTGGTCCAATTAGTAGGTAGGAAGTTAAATTATCAGTTAAAGACATTCTACAAGTTTCAATGTTGAAAACTGGAAGGGAAAATCATAGAATCATAGAATGGTTTGGGTTGGAAGGGACCTTAAAGATCATCTAGTTCCACCCCCCCTGACATGGGCAGGGACATCTTCTAGAATACATACTGTAAAACTCCTGCCACCTGGTCTCTATATCTTCCCAGGCGATATCTTCTATATATTTCCCTAGAATGTATCTGCCACTACCATGTTTTGGCAGTGCTTGCCGGGGACAGGCTCCCACTCCTGGGAAGAGGATGCTGAGCTAGGTTCCCCCGGGGCTTCATTTCACTGTCCCCTTCCAAAAGTCCCTCTTTTCTCTCCTCTGTCTCCTGGCTTTTGCTCTGGGGCTTCAAGTGAGGTGAATCCCAAGGGCAGGTCAGTGCATCTCCACCAAGATACAGTTAACCTGAGGAAATGGTGCTGAAAGATGCTTAAAAGACACTTTTTCAGCTCTTTGAGCATGCAGCTGGTTCAGGCAAAGAGTTGAGGCTCCAATTTATCCTACAGCAACCACACCATCAAACATCAAGGCACGGCTCGAGGCCCATGCCCTGGCACCCGAGGCATGGGCAGGCACAGAGGTAGGAGCAATGCTGTTACCCTCTGGCACTGCCGCTGGCTCCTGGGTGCTCAGCGCTCAGCCGGACCCACTGTGCCATTCCCTTGGCTGAAGTCTCTCCCGTGGCAGTCTTCCCACCTCTTTGCTCTGCCTAGTCCACATGTTTCCACACACACCATCATATTCTTACACTGAATAAACTTCTCCTCACGTTACCTTTTAATTTAAACACAGTACAATAAACTAATCAAAATTTTCAGGCAGATATTTTAAGGAATTGGATTCTGACATTCCCTAAATGACAGGGGATACACATACTTAACCATCTAGAAGTGAAATAATTAATTTTCATAGTACGTTGCACTGCATACACTTAAATATTCATTTTTAAAACCCCACAATAAGCTTGCAAGGTAAGTTTATATCCTTTATATTATATGTTAACTGACATAACTGTTATATTCTGGCAAGGTCTGACACAAAAACTGAGTTTCTTCAATTTTGGGGATAATGACAGACCTAGATTTTTATTCAAAGTAGCCATAAAAGCTCTCCATTAGGATCACAAGTGAATAAAAATAGAATAAACACAGATAAAACATGGCAAGTGAGTACCAAAGAGAGCTAAGCTGGCCCAGAGCAGCCTCCCTGCCTGCACACCATTCACCAACCTGATCCATGGTCACACAAGGAACGTCACCAAATATTCATAGCAATGGGGTAAGCCACTCACTTCCTACTGTCAGGTAAAAACTATTTGTTTCTTGTCATAAACTCCCAAGGGCAGAGGCTCTTGTGTGAGCACAGCACAACCTGACCTCGCCGGTTTGGTAGGAAACCTTTACTCCTGCCAGCCAAAAGTGCCTTGATCAACAGATTAGTATCAAGTCCAGCAAGAACACACAAAAAAACCCCTCTTAACTGTGTTATTTGGAAATGGAAACTTCTCCTGAAGTGCTGTGGGGGGAGCACATGGGAAGGACATCAGCTCCATCACTAACTGCCTGCACCCAGAAAGCCAGACGCACCCCACTTTGAGAGGAACTGCCTGTATTTGTCCCCAACCCCTCCGAGGTGACGCACCTACCAGCACCCTCCGCAAAGATTGGGTTTTCAAATCCACAGTGCTGCCAACCTGCTGGTTTGAGGCACTGAGGATCAACCCCATTTCACTACAGTCTCAAAAGTGCCTGGGAATTTGTCCTGTCTCAAATGCAAGATTTTTACACTGCCAAAAATACATGATACTTTAATATTCTGCACTGCCTCAGTCATCCACCCTCCAGCCTAAATCAGAGACCGTGGCTGTATGCCCATGGAGATAGCTGCACGGGGCCCATCCCACCAGCAGCATGCTCAGCCCAAGTGTGACCACTCCAGAAACCAGCCCTGAGCTGTAGCGTGATCCAAACCAGAAGGGAACTGCTTTTCTTTTTCATGTTGCAAAGCTGCATGAAAGCAAAAGGAAATACATTCTCTTAGTACAGCAGAAATACTTGAGTGTGTGAGTCAGTAGTTTCAAAAATATATTTCATAAGCTGCAAAACAGATATGTATGTTGCCATGGCACTTCAGCGAAATTAATGAGTCTCAAGCTTGGTTCATATATGAATCAAAATCCAAGCGATTGTAGTTTCCTCTACCCTCAGCTGCTTTACTGTTGCACACTAAGGTCAGTTTTCCAACTGATTTGGGATTTTTTTCCAGATTTGACTTCCAAAGCAAGACTTTTGGCATTTAAAGGTGCAGATAGATGCTTTGAGGGATTTCCCCAAGTGCCTGGATACCTGATTTTCAATGACAGTTCTCCGTGCTTCTCAATATCCTATTAGTTTTACTTGTCAGAAAGTCTAGGCACCTAATGCCTGGACAAATCTGGCCCTTGGAGCATGATTGTGCACTCTTAGAGTTAATGGGAGCTTTTCCACAACTTGAGCAGGACAGAGCCAGCCCTAAATGAACACTTTGATTTAATTCTCTCTTGCACACAAAGAGCAAGGTGCACTTAGGTGGGTGTTAGAAAAGGAAGAAAAAAAGACAAACCACATTACTAATCTAGGCTCTTATTCACATCTGGTTAAATCTGGAGCATCTCCAACATGGCTTACATTCCCACAGTTAGTGCCAGTAGGAATTAAGAGCAGGATTTAAGCAGAAAGGAAGTTGGGTACAATATAGACATGGTGATGCCAAGGCAGGGGGGCTGTGGATCCCCTCCGTGGGTCTTGCTCCATCAAGGAGCTCCTGAGTGAGTCCCTGGGTCTAGGGAACTCAGTCCTGACCTGGCCCTGCCTGGGAGGGTGAGGACAGAAATTTCACCTCACCCAACTTCAGCACACTGCTCTCGCCAGCATAGATGTCCGCATGAAGCAATGCCTTCAGCCTCAATTGCACCTCACCTTCACACCCAAAAGTGTTTTGCTTTGTTTTCCTCACCCTCTTTCACCCGCATGCTATTCTGCTCATTATGGGAGCATCCAGCTTGAAGTGTTCTGTCTAAAAGAGTGTTTGGTGATGGGACAAGAGGAAACGGTCTCAAGTTGTGCCAGGGGAGGTTTAGATTGGATATTAGGGAAAATGTCTTCCCAGAAAGGGTTGTCAGGCATTGGAACGGGCTGCCCAGTGAGGTGGTGGAGTCACTCTCCCTGGAAAGATTTGAGAGACATGTGGATGAGGTGCTTAGGGACATGGTTTAGTAGTGGTATGAGCAGCATTGGGTTAACGGTTGTACTCTATGATCTTCAGTGTCTTTTCCAACCTAAATGTTCTATGATTCTTATTACGCTAACTGTGTATCTATCTCCTCCTGTCTCTAACTTCAGTTAATTCAACGCACCAGTGGCTGACTGCAAAGGGCAGACAGCAATTTGTCCCCGTACACCGTCAGAAGGTACAGCCAACCAAGGCAAATGCCTTCGTTGTATATAAGATGATTTATGTCCATAAGTATATGTGGCATGTACATGCTGTGCTTTCAAACAGCCAGGCACCTGCCTGTCCTTGCTGCCCCCAGCTGTACCAGGATGGTTCCCACAACCACATCTTGAAAACTGGCCAAAACCACTCTCCCCAAGATACACACATATATATTTACCCCTGCAATGGCCAGAGCTGAAGCACAAATACCAACAGGGTCTTCAGGACTGACTGTCACCGCCCCTTCTTGAAGAAGTCATCCCTAGCCATTGGAAGGATCAGATGTTGCAAACTTGCTTCACAGTGCTTGTGCCAGGGAGCAATCCCACTCAAAGGAAAGAAAACAACCCCTCTGAAAAAGGTTTACAGCCTCAAGTTTCTTCAGAGCTGGCAGAATCAGCCTTTGCTATACTGAATCTTAGACCAAAATGTGGTGAGATCCACATGTGTAGTTATTTTTTAGTTAAATCATTCTGCATAGGTAAGTGTTAAGAGCTTTCAGTGTGCAGCAAGTAACCCAAGTATGCTTCCTATGGGAGTAAAATTAACAGCTAACCCGGGTAAGAATCCTTACTACTCACAAGATAAGACCATATTTTGCTTGTATGGGGAAGCTATGGAAGTTAAACAATCTTCTTTTAGCTCAGGTTTCAAATGCAAGTGGAGAACAAGAGGGGTGGAATTTTTTTATTTTCTTTTGGCAAATGTTAAACATAAAGTCTCATTTTGCAAAATGCAAATAATATCTCAGCAATTCACTTGGGTTTGAAGATGTGCGTCACTAGATTCATGCACCATAAATCAAAATTAGGTGAGAAAAATAATAAATTAGCAATTTTCAGAGATTTAATAATCTCACCTTCATAATTCACTCCAGCATATCAGCACCATTTTTACATTAACAGCCTTACTTTCAAAAACAGACATAACACTATCATAGCATTCCATACTTTCAGGGTGGTTTTTTTTTTTAAAGGATGTCAAGAAACAACACCCAATGAGTGTTTCCATCAATCAAGGAAGGGAGGAGAAAGGAAAGAGAAAGAAAAGGCAACCCCCTGCCTGACGGGAGGGACAGGTGGGACCTGCCTTCCAGCTGCAGGAGGGATGCCCTGATCCCCAGCTCCCCCGAAAGCTCCAGCACATGCGCAGCTTCAGAACAGTTCGGTTCAGCTTGCCACTGACCACTGACTTCTAGAAATGTCTATACTAGCCACCCATGCTTGCCGAAGGCGGTGCGAAAAGACCAAGACTATAAACAGTTCTAAAGACCCCACCAAAGAGTTTTTAAGAGCAGTTAAACTACCAATTGCTTTTATATTTAATTTTAAATATGCACCAATTCATTTTCACTGATTTGGCTTACATTTTCTTTACAGAAATGAGATAAAGGTGTCTCAAGTTGTCATGTCACTGGATAAGCTGTCCTGAAAACTCTTGGAATAAAGAAAATATAGAGTTTGAGGAGACAGATTATTTCTGTACAGGTCATCATGCTAAAGTCAGAGGTTTAAGAAAATTTGGCTGAATGCTTCAAAAGCAATAAGAAAACAAGAAAATAGATTTTTTAAAAAAATCTACTTTATGCATTGCAAAGCAAGAGGTGAGACTGCTACTGGAATGTCAATGATGGGCTCCGTGCCTTCTCTGTGACGGTAACCTACGTCAGTTCTCACTGACCTCAGGCCCCACAGTTTGCTGGTGGAGAACCAGACGTTGGGAACCCAGTTTTGAACATTTTGCCAGTCTCCTCGGCCCACTCCTCCTTTACAATTCGACAGAGCGAGGTTGGCCAAAGCACTGGGATGCAACAAGAGCAAGGGCATTGGCTGGTCGATGGCTTGGTATTTGAGTATTTCTGATGATAATGTATGGTGTCTTAGCTTTGCACCAGTTAGTCTATATTTTTGCACCAGCTAGTCTATATTTTGCTTCACCCCATAATACATCAAGCTGGATAGGTGGTGCCAGCCCGGGCCTGCGGCACTGCAGGACCGGCGGGGAGGGGGTGGGGATATGGGTGGAAAGGCTTGTGGTTGGGTATGACCCTGGAAAGGGGAAGGGTCTGAGGGGGCTTCCGGCCAAGGGGGCTGGGGGTTGGTTTGTTGTGGGGACCTCGTGGCGAGTGGTTGGTGCTCTGGGCAGAGCCAGCATCTTGACGGGCAGATCCGTCTAGGAGTCGGGGTTTGAAAGTTTTTTTCCTCTCTCTTACTCTCCTGGCCCCCCGGGAGGTTTCGTGGGGGGTTTGCTCCCTTCGGGTGGGTTTTCTTTTCCTTTTCCCTTCTCGGGGTGAGATCCTGTATCATTTCTTCTACCTTTTTCCTCTGTTCCTTAAATTACTCATTAGCACTAGCATTGTTAGTAACTCCCTAAGTTTCATTTCTATAATTAAACAGTTCTTATGTCAACTCCTATGGGCTTTTCCTCAGTTTGTTCCTCCGACCCTTCCTCACCAGGAGGTGGCGGGGGGGTGGGGGCGGAGTGGTAGAGTGGCTGGTCATGATAAAACCACGACAGTCCTTTTTGCCACCCAACATGGGGCTCGAAAGAGTTGAGATAAGGAACAGATCATAGAGTGTGATAAGTTCCTGCTTTAAAATGTATCTGTGGCTTCTCAAGACTCTGAGTTCAGGGCTTTTCAAGCTGCTGACCGAACGGCAGGATCTGCTCCCCTATGTGCTAGTGATCTTGATTTTTTATGTGTGAGCCAGGCTGAGGGGGCTGGTCAGGCTGTTCTGTGTGCTGCTGATGTTGGCAGGGATACTCTCTCTCTACCTCTACTTAATACTGTCAGCTCCTTGGTACATCGCGACTTACCTGCTGGAGGTTTTCCACAACTACACCTCTCCCTTTCTCCCCTCGGGGACTCAGCCAATAGAGGAGAGGTTATTTGGTGCTGGGGGGCATGTGGAAAAACTTTTTCAATTTTTCCCCTCTCCTCTCGGTCTGATGGCAAAGGCATATGAGTTTTTCAGAAATTTTTCATGTGGCTGGGGTGACCTGTGGATAGGGATCAGCTTGCTAGTGAATGTCTTAGTGGCTTTGGGCAAAGTTAGGGAAATGTTTGGGAGCCCTGCCCCAGCCGGTCCCAGTGCCCGAGGCAGACGCAGGGTCTGTGCAGTTACCCGAGCTGCCTTAATGCGCAAGGGGGCAGCACGGAGTCGTGCCGGGAGCAAGCTCCTAACTCGAGCCCGCACGGCCCCAGCACCCGCGGTGACCCTAGGGTGCACGGCAGCTCGAGTGTCTGCATCACAACCCAGCACACCTACAGCAATGCCTTCAGTGCCTGCACGGTCACCCTCAACACTTGCACTACTATCTGCCACATCACCCTCCACTATGCCTGCATCAATGGCAACGCCTCCCGCTACAGACAGTCTGTCTTCTCCCACAACCAGCCCACTTTCTGCAGCAGCCTCACTCCCTCAATCTTTTGTGTGTTATTGTCAGGGGCAACCACTGTCCGTGGCCCCAGTCCAGAAAAAGAAATACATAAATCAGTCCGTCTAGTCGAGGATGGTGAGGTAGCAGGGCCATCCCAAGCAACAGAAACAGTCAATAAGGAAATGGGAACAGGGCTAGCTCAAGAGTCGGAGATGGAGGATGAAGCTGTTGTGACCACACAGTCCTTATCCCTGAGGGAGCTACGGGACATCCGTAGAGACTACAGTCGCTGCCCGGGTGAACATATCATGACCTGGCTGCTCCGCTGCTGGGATAATGGGGCCAGTAGTATGGAGCTAGAGGGGAGAGAGGCTAAACAGCTGGGGTCACTTGCCGGAGAAGGGGGAATTGATAAAGCAATTGGGCGTAAGCCACAAAATGTCAGCCTCTGGAAGCAACTCCTGACCAGTGTAAAGGAAAGGTACCCTTTCAGAGAGAGTGTGCCACAACAGCTATGCAGATGGACCAGCATGGAGAAAGGCATCCAGTACCTAAGAGAACTAGCGGTACTGGAGATCGTTTATCGAGACCCGAATAAGCCACGAGCATCCACTGACCCCGACGAAGTCTACTGCACTCGGCCCATGAGGCAGAAGTTAATGCGGAGTGCACCAC
The DNA here is from genome assembly GCA_027574665.1 of Rhynochetos jubatus. Lineage (NCBI taxonomy): Eukaryota > Metazoa > Chordata > Aves > Eurypygiformes > Rhynochetidae > Rhynochetos > Rhynochetos jubatus. Next base: position 7,181,992 of record CM050689.1, on the reverse strand, counting down.
CCTCATACTCCAGCGTGCTCTCAATAATAACTTGGAGAGAGGATGAGGCACCAACCGTGGACGAGATGATCCGCCGATTCCGAGAGTATGAGGAAAGTCTCTCCTCCCCCATACAGGCCTGTGTCTCTGCTGTGGAGAGACTGTCCAAAGAACTCAAGGAACTCCGAGAGGAGGTGTTCCGATCCCCACCTCCACGGGCCAGTGTTTCGGTTATAAAGAGCAGGCGCTTCTCTCCTTCAAGGCAGGAATACAACAGATATCCCTCACGGGGTACCCTGTGGTTTTACCTGAGAGACCACGGAGAGGATATGAGGAGGTGGGATGGAAAACCTACCTTTGTCCTGGAACAACGAGTATGTGAACTGAAAGGTAAAAGATCTACTAGTAGGGACCCTGCCAGAAAAGTTGCTGCTCCCGTATCTAAATGGGATGAACAAAGTGACATGTCCAATAATCCTTTTCTCCAGGACATGACTGAGGCACGTGAGTATTAGAGGGGCCCTGCCTCCAGCCAGGTGGAGGAAAGGGACAACCGTGTTTACTGGACTGTATGGATTCAATGGCCTGGCACATCAGAGCCACAGCAGTACAGAGCTCTAGTAGACACGGGTGCACAGTGTACCCTGATGCCCTCAAGCTATAGGGGGGTACAGCCCATCAGCATTTCTGGTGTGACTGGGGGCTCTCAACAATTGACTGTGCTGGAGGCTGAAATAAGCCTGACTGGGGAGGAGTGGCAACACCACCCCATTGTGACTGGCCCAGATGCCCCATGCATCCTTGGCATTGACTATGTCAAGAGAGGGTACTTTAAGGACCCGAAAGGGTACCGGTGGGCCTTTGGGATAGCTGCTACAGAGACTGATGAAATTGAGCAGCTGTCTGTCTTGCCTGGTCTCTCACAGGACCCTTCTGTTGTGGGATTGCTAAAGGTTGCAGACCAACAGGTGCCAATTGCCACCACAACAGTGCACCGGTGACAGTATCATACTAACAGAGACTCTTTGCTTCCCATCCAGAAGCTGATTCGTCAGCTGGAGAGCCAAGGGGTGATCAGAAAAACCCGCTCACGCTTTAACAGCCCCATCTGGCCAGTGCGTAAGTCTGATGGAGAATAGAGACTGACAGTGGACTATCGTGGCCTGAATGAAGTGACACCACCACTGAGTGCTGCTGTGCCGGACATGCTGGAACTCCAATACGAGCTGGAGTCAAAGGCAGCCAAGTGGTATGCCACGACTGACACTGCTAATGCCTTTTTCTCCATTCCTTTGGCAGCAGAGTGTAGGCCACAGTTTGCTTTCACCTGGAGGAGCATCCAATACACCTGGAATCGACTGCCCCAGGGGTGGAAGCACAGTCCTACCATCTGCCATGGACTGATCCAGACTGCACTGGAACAGGGCGCAGCTCCCAAACATCTACAGTACATTGATGACATCACTGTATGGGGCAACACAGCAGACAAAGATTTTGAGAAGGGGAAGAATATCATCCAAATTCTGCTGAAAGCCGGTTTTGCCATCAAGCAAAGTAAGGTTAAGGGTCCTGCACGAGAGATTCAATTCCTAGGAGTAAAATGGCAAGATGGACGTCACCAGATCCTGATGGACGTGATTAACAAAATCACAGCTATGTCCCCACCAACAAGCAAAAAGGAAACTCAGGCTTTCCTAGGCGTCATGGGTTTCTGGCGGATGCATATCCCAAATTACAGCCAAATTGTTAGTCCTCTCTACCAAGTGACCCAGAAGAAAAACTCTTTCAAATGGGGCCCTGAGCAGCGACAAGCCTTTGAACAGATCAAGCAGGAGATTGTGCATGCAGTAGCCCTTGGACCAGTCCGGACAGGGCCAGAGGTAAAGAATGTACTCTACACCGCAGCCAGGGAGAATGGCCCTACCTGGAGTCTCTGGCAGAAAGATCCAGGAGACACCCGAGTTCGACCCCTAGGATTTTGGAGCTGGGGATACAGAGGATCTGAGGTCCACTACACTCCAACCGAGAAAGAAATACTGTCAGCTTACAAGGGAATCCAATCTGCCTCAGAAGTGGTTGGAAATGAAGCACAGCTCCTCCTGGCACCTCGACTGCCAGTGCTGGGCTGGATGTTCAAAGGCAGAGTCTCCTCCACTCATCATGCCACCAATGCTACATGGACTAAATGGGCTGCCCTGCTAACACAACGAGCTCGCATAGGGAATCCCAGTTGCCCAGGAATCCTAGAAGTGATCATGAACTGGCCAGAGGGCAAAGACTTTGGGATGTCACCAGAGAAGGAGGTGACACGGGCTGAAGAAGCCCCTTTGTACAACCAGTTGCCAGACAATGAGAAGCAATATGCCCTGTTTACTGATGGGTCCTGCCGCATTGTAGGGAAACATCGGAGGTGGAAAGCTGCTGTGTGGAGTCCCACCCGACAAGTTGCAGAGACTGCTGAAGGCCAAGGTGAATTGAGTCAGTTTGCAGAGGTAAAGGCCATCCAGCTGGCTTTGGACATTGCTAAACAAGAGAAATGGCCAGTGCTTTATCTCTACACTGACTCGTGGATGGTGGCAAATGCTCTGTGGGGGTGGCTGCAGCAATGGAAACAGAGCAACTGGCAGCACCGAGGCAAACCCATCTGGGCTGCCACGCTATGGCAGGACATTGCTTCCCGTCTAGACAACCTGGTCGTCAAGGTGCGTCACGTCGATGCCCACATGCCCAAAAGCCGAGCCACTGAAGAACACCAACACAATCAGCAGGTAGACCAGGCTGCTAAGATTGCAGTGGCTCAGGTGGATCTGGACTGGCAACATAAAGGTGAGCTGTTCATGGCTAGGTGGGCCCATGACACCTCGGGCCACCAGGGGAGAGATGCCACGTACAGGTGGGCTCGTGACCGAGGGGTGGATTTGACCATAGACACAATTGCTCAGGTTACCCATGAATGTGAGATATGTGCTTCCATTAAACAAGCCAAGAGGGTAAAGCCTCTTTGGTATGGGGAGCGATGGCTGAAATACAAGTATGGGCAGGCCTGGCAGGTTGACTATAACACCCTCCCCAAAACCCGCCAGGGAAAGTGCCATGTCCTCACAATGGTGGAGGCAACCACAGGGTGGCTAGAAACATAACCAGTGTCCCATGCCGCTGCCCGAAATACTATCCTGGGCCTTGAAAAGCAAGTCCTGTGGTGACACAGCACCCCGGAAAGAATTGAATCAGATAATGGGACTCATTTCCGAAAGAGCCTCATAGACACTTGGGCCACAGAGCACAGCATTGAGTGGATGTACCACATTCCCTATCATGCACCTGCCTCAGGGAAGGTCGAGAGGTGCAATGGGCTGCTAAAGACCACCCTGAGAGCAATGGGGGGTGGAACACTCAGGAATTGGGATGCCAACTTGGCAAAGGCCATGTGGTTAGTTAAGACCAGGGGATCTGTCAATCGAGCTGGCCCTGCACACTCAAACCCTCTACGGACAGTAGAAGGAGATAAGGTCCCTGTGGTACATACTAGAAGCATGCTGGGGAAAACGGTTTGGGTTACTCCCACCTTGGGCAAAGGCAAACCCATCCGTGGGGTTGCTTTTGCTCAAGGACCTGGGTGCACTTGGTGGGTAATGACAGAAGATGGGGAAGTCTGCTGTGTGCCTCAGGGGGATTTGATTCTGGGAGAAAACAGCCCATAATTACATGAGGGACATGAATTGCTGCCACTAACCCCTGTTCTCTGAGCTTCATGTTACAGGCACCCACTATGGCAGAAAACCACCCCACCCTACAGAGGTCCAGCCTGGCCAGGAGCACAGCAGTGACCTGACCTGAGCTGGCTTCGGCACCCAACGATCCCACACAACCCTTCCACCTTTGCCTGTCCTGAGTGACCCCACACCTGATGGAATCTGAAGTCATGGACTAATGGATAGTTTGCCAAGATGGTCCATAGACTAAGGGAATGATATCTGTGTGGGATGGGATGGGAAAGGGGAAGCGGGCTGATGGGAGTTTATGGAATAGTGTGGGATGTGAGCTTGATGTGGATGTGGTGAACCAAAAGGGGTGGATTAGTGTCTTAGCTTTGCACCAGCTAGTCTATGTTTTGCTTCATCCCATAATACGTCAAGCTGGATAGGTGGTGCCAGCCCAGTGCTGGCAGCACTGCAGGACTGGCGGGGAGGGTTTGGAGATGTGGATGGAAGGGGTTACAATTGGGCACGACCCCGGAAGGGGGAAGGGTCTGAGATGGCTTTGGGCCAAGGGAGCAGGGGGTTTCTTTGTTGTGGGAACCTCGTGGTGAGTGGTGGGTGCTCAGCACGGAGCGAGCGTCTTGCCGGGCAGATCGGTCTAGGAGTCGGGGTTTGAAAGTATTTTTTCTTTTACTCTTCCTGCTCTCGGCTCCCAGGCGGGTTGAGGGGGGAGGGGTTTGCTCCCTTCGGGTTGGTTTTCTTTTCTTTCCTTTCTTGGGGTGAGATCCTGTATCATTTGTTCTACCTCTTTTCTCTGTTTTTTAAGTTACTTATTAGCACTAGCATTGTTAGTAACTCCTTAAGTTTCATTTATATAACTAAATAGTTCTTATCTCCACTCCTATGGGCTTTTCCTTGGTTTGTTCCTCCCACCCTTCCTCACCGTGAGGGGGTGGGGGGTGGGGCAGAGTGGTAGAGTGGCTCATTGTGCTAACAGATATCAACTTGTGTGACAAGCAAACTGGTAAAGTTGTTCCTTGCATTCATACTTCAAATAAACATTAATAATACAGTGCAACAACAACCGAAGTAAAATGTAAAACCTTGAATAACTACCAGATTTATCTGTATTACCAGTCACATTATTTTCATATCCCTCCAGTTATTTTTGAACCCGTACAGAAAATATATTTATAGTCATCTACCTCCTTCTTCCCATTTTCACGATTAATTACTCTTACATTTAAAACTTTGCTACAATTCCCTCCATTTAATCTTTGACTAACAAAACCATTCCCAGAACATTCCATATTTTCATAAAAGAGGGCAAAGTTGTTTATGAATTTTCAAGACTGCCTCAGACCAAAAGTCACCTTTCAATATAAATTCCACACCAAAGTCTGACAGGTGTATCGACTTGACAGTCTGATAGCCTGTTTTAAAAAAAAACCCTAAAATAAATAAGCAAGTAAACAAAACCTGATTACATGAAGACCAAAGGATTAATGTAAGACCCTGCTCCTTTCATATTACAGTTGCCATGTAGTCTTCCCAAAATTTTGAATTAAAACGTACACTACTTAATACCAATTTTTATGCTTGTTCCAGTGACCGACCCCCCTCATTATTTAAAATGGCAGATTTCAAGTGAGTTTTCACACAGCTTTTTTTTTAACAGCTAAATCCATGGCCGGGTTTGCAGACTGTCTTACTCCAACTCACTGATAACGGAATGTGAAATTCAGATCACTCCTAATTCTATAGCAAGGAAAACTAGAATTGCTTTTGTAAATATTGACATGGCTAGAGAAATTTCAGTTTAAGGAGGAAAATTTTGTCTTCCTTCCACAGATCTTGCAACTCCATTTCAGAAAGGAGAGGTGAAGAAGCAGGGAACACCTTAAAATACATTCCTCTTCAAAATTTAACTGTCTATACATGATGCTCCCATGATGTCATCTTTGTAAGTTTCTTTTCTCTAAAGAGGTGAGAATATTCGAAGTTTACACTATTTAAATAAGCATCGGCAAATTATTGCACTTCACCAATGCAAGCCTAGAAGTGACTAGAAATGCATTCTCATGTCAAAACCCGGTGGAGTTACAGAACTAGGTTGACATCTTATATATTGAAAGGTTAGAGGTGTTCCTCTGCAGATAAAGAGCTTTAAATATAGTTTGATATTGCACATTATGCACACTTTTGTTTTCCATGGTACTGCTTCTCAGGTTCCGTGATAAAATGCAAAAAGTTTTAGTTGCACAAGCACGAGTCTGGCAGGAATCCACTGAATTTAGTAAAGTTACATCTGAGTCATACCTGTTGTATACAAGTGGAATTTAGCACAGCACTGACAGGTGGGATCCCTTCCTCTGGCAAACTCTTCCTTGAGTAGAAGTCCTTAAACTTGGACTAGAGCTTAAGAAAAATTACCTATAATCTATATTTTGAGCCTTGCACAATAGAGAAGGCTTAACAGTACAAGAGCGGCTTAAGATATCATTCGTGCAGAATTTCAGAAATACAAGCTAAGCTTAACTCAATATTTTAAGAGGAGATCCAAAGCAAAGTCAAAATGCAAGCATTTGCAAACAAAAGGATTACACCCCGGTGAGCTAAACTAAGGAAGCACAGAAAATTTTAAAGGAAAATATAGGGAGGAGAAAACACAACCCCCACATATTTAAGATAGGTATTTCATTGCTGATATCCAGGCAGATTTCATTAGCATTTTAATCTCTACACATCACCACCACCATGGTGGGTGACATACTACAAGGATCTACCTCCTCATCTTAGAGACAGCCAACAGCAGAGATGAAGTGCAGATACAAGAGGGGCATTGGGAACCTCCTGGCTCAAATGCAGAGTAATCCACACTATCAAATCCAGCCATGCCGTGGGCCTGTATTTTGGGTCGGTATTTCTACTTCCAACCAGGAGATTATTTCATCCTTAACAGAATCACAGATTAGAATGATGAAACAGATTTTATCTCCTGCAAATAAAGTTCTCTAAAAACCCCACAAAACTATAGATAAGGCAAGTAAGTTCATTTATTTGTATATTGGGAAAAAATTCTTCCCAGAGAGGGAGGTGAGGCACTGAAACAGGTTGCCCAGAGAAGCTGTGAATGCCCCATCCCTGGAAGTGTTCAAGGCCAGGCTGGATGAGGCTTTGAGCAACCTACTCTAATGGAAGGTTTCCCTGCCCATGGCAGGGGGTTGGAACTAGATGGTCTTTAAGGTCCCTTCCAACCCACACCATTCCATGATTTAAGCAAGGAGATTTTGGAAACAACTGGCAAAAACCTGCTACACAGACATGAGCACACAATATCCATTTCCACCAAGGCACCCCACCTTGCTTCCTACAATCTGACGTAAAGCAGAAATATTCAATTCACAAAGAGAAGATTTTCTAATGGAAAAAACAAGGTAAAACCCAGAGTTCCCAAGGATAAGAGCAGGAAAGACAAAGCAGCCTCCATGTATTTCCTTTCAAGGTGTTCAAGTGGAAATCTCCTGTTCACTGCTCTTTACCTTAGGGAAGGAGCAGCAATCCCACTTCCAGGGCCCACACATATCCAACACCAACCAGAGGGCCTGGAGCCCCATAGACATGACCAGCCATCTCCATCCTCACCCCTGCCATAACCATGGGAGGGTTCACCTGCAGCAATGGGATAGGACTTCCCCAGATCTATGGAGGTGGCACCTGCTATCATGGCGTTGCTCCACGGCACTTGCTCCCTCCTGGGGAAGAGTACAAACTCAAGTGGGGCAAGTGCATGCATGCATCTGGGAGACACAAATGTCCAGTTGAGTTTTCCTCTCGAAAAAAGGCATGTTCCTCTAGAGACATGCCATACGTTGGGGGAGGGGGACAGATGGGAAGGGAAACATGCTATTTAAGTGCTGAAACAAGAACAAGTGAATATAAACTAGCCATATTTAAATTTTGTCAAAACATTATAATAAGATTTCTGGCCATCAGGACAGAGATGCTGCAACACTATTCCAAGATGATTTTTGGATTAAAAACCTTAACAATTTTAAGACTGAACATGACAATCTATGCAGTATCAGGCACCTGGTAATGCAAAACCTTCCTTCCAGGCTTAATTCCTTTTCAAATACTCTAATAAATGGCATTGATATACATCCCATGGCTATAAACACCAAGGAAATAGTTTGCAGTACAAGTCTTTCAGTACAAAGTCCAAGAGCTGGCAAACAAAGAGGCAAACATGGGGATGCTTGAGTGGCCAGGCAGCTATCTATGGAGAGAAACTGCTCAGGAATGTGGGATTACCTGTTTTTAACAAATGCATTAGATAAGAGATTGTTATTTTTTTTTCTGCTGTTAACTTGTGAGATGCAACAGGAATCCCAGCTGTTCATGGGATCTTATCCTACAGTGTCTCATAATTCATGTAATTTACTCTGGAATACAAAGGGATACAACAGCCAGTATGGTACTCACTGGCATGGCATCGGGCAGGAAAAAAAAAAGCATAACTCCTTTTGGCTTTCTACCAGAGCTCAGTTTGAACCAAGCGTCAACTAAACATTGTCAATATTGACCACTGATCATTCTTTTTAGGTATATATGCTTATCTATATTTATTTTTGAACAGTTGTTTTTATCCACTAAGGCTATTGCAAATATTTTTCTTAAATACCCACAAGAGCCTAAAAGAAAGAGTGGAAAAATAACAACCCATGGACAGGAGTGGTTTCCAGCTGATTTTGTTGCAAAGTGGTATCTGTAAGCTAATAAAGCTTTCTAGTTTAAAATCTGCTTTTCTTCCAAAAATAAATACCTTCTCCTTATATAGCTAAAGCAGGACAACCTGCAGCATTCCAGAAAGGTCTCTGCCCACAGCCTGACAGATTTCAAGGCAAGAAGGGATCACTGTTATGTTCCTGCCTGAAATCATTCCCGAGCCTTCATAGAGCCCAACAGAGTCAATCGCCACCAACCTGCATGAAGCACTGTTCTGTTCAGGCCATTTCCTCCTGATTCCAATGGGAATATTTATTCCATGTGATGGGGAAAGTAACTTTGTCTGTAATATGACATTTGTTAATGACTACAGAGTAGACATAGAGGCTTTATTTTTTTGTGAATGTGTTTGGGCAGTGAAAATAATGTTAATTTTAAATGCTAGAAACTAGTGGAAGCCTTATTTGCTGGGCAACACATACCAAAGACACAACACCCAGGTCTCTCTCCCTGCAGAAACTTTGTCTACAGCTCAGCTCTTTCCAGAGGAAAATACCACTGAAGCTCACTCAAAACGGAATTACTGTTAAGTTTCTTAGGTGCAAGCTCTGAGCCAAAATTAATCTTGAGACAATTAGATCCAACTCTATTCAGCAGAAGACAGTTAAGCCCAAAGGTGTAAAACCCAACACCACTGAAAATGAGCTTTGCTGGTGGGTCCAACTAAAGGAAGTGGATGAACAGATGCTTACACAGAGCGGGTACCCTGCAAGAGCTAAATGTTTGGAAGTTTACATTGGGGCCCTCTGGCAAACCCCAGAATCGGAGCACGAAAACCAAACAAATATCGTTATGCCTTAGAAAACCTTACTAATTTCTGAAATTACAACCTCTGAAACCAATGCCAACAATTAGGAATCAGACATTGTCCTTTGGTTGTCATCTTAAAAGCTCAAAGAGGACTGTATCCACAGACCTGAAAGAAGATAATTGTTGGTTAGACTTCTGTTTGTGACCATCAGAAATGTTACCTTAATTTGGTCTTAATGACCTATAATCTCTTTTAGCATATGGCTTTTAGAATGGTTATTATTCAGCTTGATCTATGGCTATAATGGAGCAGAACAGAACTGTGGGTATAATTAAAATAAGCTCTTGTAAAAGTGGAATATGTAGTGCATTGCTAATATGTAAATGACTAAATAACTTAATTAGGTCAAATGAAGCGCACTTATAACCACAGATGCTTAAGCCAAATCACAATAATGTTATATGTGTGAATATATATTTTTCAAATATGTTTATAACCCAAACAGTAGGACAAGGAAATACAAAGCATACACTAGTTATAAGGACAGCAGCGAATTTTTTTAAAGGGAAGTTTTTGTTAAAAATTAACATGAAGCTGGGAGAGAAAATTCATTTTGAAATCACTTCCAAACACCGAAAGGAAATAACTTTGCAACAGGCTGTTTCAATCCCTGCAAACATCTTCTCCCAGCAAAATCTAAGCCTAAAAGAATAAATAAATGGAGTCCTCCATTTCCAAGCCTTTCCATGCCTCCTTCATTAGTATGGGTATGTAGGGGAATGAAATGTGTAAATCTGGAGAATATAGGCAAAGAGCCCCATCCTTCTCACAGGGAAGTCGGCAGGAAAATTCCCATCGCTTTCAATATTCGAAAGACCGGGTTCCAACTTGGGGGGGAAAAACACATAAAGTGCACTTGAGGATTCAAACCATGGGACTGATATTGACAGTTTTCCATCTGAGACTGTCAAAGTGAATAGGAGAAGCTCTAAAAAAATTACTTGCAGCACTTGTATTCATCAATTCATCCATATTCATTCTTCCTCTATCACTGAATCCTCACTGTAGGTGAATATAACACAACCATGAGCATGATGAGGAGATGAATAAGACAAATGATTGAATGTGTGCTTGAAGGAGGCTTCAGCCAAATAAGCAACCAGGAAATGTGTACTTTAATTTTACAATTAAAGGAAGGGTACAAAGTGGTACCTTCACAAGTACCTCTAGAGCTGTAGCATGTAATCTTCCACAAAAGCAATGATTTGCCTTGTTGCCCTCACTAAAATAAAGATATTTTAGACTTTATGCTATTAGTTTCCTAGAATGAGATCCTCGCCATAAAATGGCACAACTTGGTGGGTGTTTGTAGAGTCATGCTGATTTATTCCAGTTGTGGATCTGACAGATTATATAAATCCACCACCACTTTCTTCCCCATATTATCTATTATTTTTTATTATTCAAAAGAAAATCAAGGTTCAAAGTCATAGTGCCCAGGTAATGCTTTCCCCATCAGCTAACTTTCTCATATTTATTAATTAGCTGCTTCTAATGAGAAAAAGAAGTGTGATATTTGCAGTATTTCTGAGTGAGCCAGACACAAGAAGTGTGAATACCCACCAGAAAAAGAGATGTTTGAGCAGTTCATAAATCCAGCATTAGCAGCCACAATGCTCTTCCTTGAAGTCCTCTTAGGGAACTCTGATTAAATTAGAAGAGATCAAAACCCCTTTTCAAGTTGAAAATAATTTGAAAATGCTACAATGAATGCAGAAGAGCAAAATAGCTCTTGTATGGAAGCAAACTCATTTTAAGGCAAAATTTGGACTGAGTCAAAAATCTCAGAATAACTATTTGGAATCCGCTGCTATTAGTCACTGAGTTGGAAGAAAATCAAAAGATGCTAATAACGGAGATGTGCATTCATGACTGCACAGACACCCTGCCACTCAGAAGGAGGCATTTTGTAAGACGCGCTGTTAAGAAGGAGATGAAATGGCAACGCAGCAAAAATTTCCTCTCTTAAGGTACAAAGGAGAATTGTACCTCGCAGGAAGAGGTGAGGAGATATTTCCCTCTCCCAGGAAGTGTCACCCTCAGAAGAGACTCCATTTGACATCTCCTCCTTGGGAGCCAAGTGAAATCAATTAACTCTGCAACTGGAACCAATTAACCCTCTAAAACGCACACTACCAAACACAGTGGCAGTCTTTAATAAATGTAATAAATCCATAAATAATCACTTAAAACACTGCAGTGAGCTTTCCAGTCTATATGATGTGAGCTCCTGATTCTTCAGAGACATAAGAATGAAGGATTTTGTGTTCTAACAAAAAAATTAAAGGATTCAAGTAGACCCAGAAGACCTTTAAGATGGAATTCATCTTGTTTAACGTTAGCCAGCTATCTAGTCATGGAGCTGTCTTTACAATCAGTACGAAGAGACAGGTGCCTTGAAAGAGTAGTCTTAAATCCTTATCTTAAAAAGGGATAAGCTTCCCTATCTCTTTATGAACACTTCTATCTCTCCACCGACATCGGAGGCACCTAGGTGATTTTGGTCGATTAAGATGCCAGTCTTTGACGAAAGTCACAGTAGGCAAGATGGGTGCCATCTGGGAATGCACGAGCAAGCGAGCGGCCCCGCTCATGTTCGGGAATTCTCCCATCAGCACAAATGAGAGACCGGGAAGAATGTTGCTTCTCAAATATATATATATATATATGTATGTATGTATATGTATTTTAGTGTTATGTCTGTTATTTTTTCACTTCTATTTTTATTCATCATTGTGATTTTTCAAACTGACTTCTGATAAATACAACACACAAATTTGAAAATGTCCTACAGATTATCCATTTTCATTTTGGCTCTTAATTTCCTGTTGAACTTTCAGACAGCAATGAACAGGGAAGAGGCTTAAGCAGAAAAATACAATTGTACAAATATTACTCAAGCCACAGAGTGACTCCAGAGAGTGCATGGGGCTTGTGACCCCCGCAAAGGGCTGGTCAGTGCAAGGGGTCCCAGCCCACCCCTGCAAAGGTTGTGTTTTTTTCAGCAGTGGGGATAGGACTGAGCTAAATAAGAGGAAACAACTTGATATTAAAAAAGAATAAAGCTGCTGCTTTCATAATCCTGCACTTTCTATTTAAGCTCTTTCTATTTTGGATTAAGAAAATAACAACTCTCCATTAGGCATGGCATTAAGTACTGCCCTGTTTTCAAAAACATTACAGTTTTGCCCAATGGCAGAGCCAGAGGATTTGTTTTTACACTTAAGAATATGTTTAAAAAATGTATATCTGACTGATTGTTAAATTTAAAATATCATCATAATTACTTTTAGTATAATAAAACTCAGATCCTTGTAGTCAGATGCTATGGGTTCAATGGCCACATCAAACACTTGGGCATTTATAGGCAGTGGGACTTCAGAAGCACAAAAACACAAATAATAATCACTTTATTTTCTGGTTAAGTTTTGATCACAGTGTTTTCCATTTCTTCTTCCTTTCCTATGTCTTCACTTCTAAATTTTAAATAAATGACCTTTTCTGCACCCTAATCAAGGAAATATTGGAATTAAAGGGGACAATTTTTAACCCAAGGCTTGAGTTACTGTACTGGTGAGATCCAGATAATCCAGTGGTGTTTTTTTTCTGGATGTAGGAGAATCCTTATTGTTGGAAGATGTTTCACCGCTGCCCCACATCACACTCAGCACAAAGGCAGAGCTCTATTCCCTGGGTTTGCACTGCCAAAAGACCTAATCTTGCTCCACTGGTGTTCAGTAATGAAGGTTTAATGAACTGCAGTGTTTTTCCTGTCCTGCTTGCATTCACAAGTCCGAAGAAAGAATAAAAACAAGTCATTAAAGGGGAAGAAATGGAGAAAATGAGATGACAAACATCTGGATAAGCTGGGACCCAGGTAAAAGTAAGAAGCGACCACACTGCTGATCCAATACTGCTGAAATAACCTGGATTCAACTGAATTCTCAAGAGACTTAGAGTAAAATGTGAGTTGTTACATATATTTTTTGAATATGACAATGTTCTTGTGCTTCAACTAAACTGAGTTTTTGACTGAAATGGTAATTTACTGACAGTAATTTAACTGTTAAAGATTTATGCGGCAGCAGGGAAGCAGAACTCCTCTGGAAAGGGGACGTCTCCCAAACACGGCACACAACAGAGAGCCTGCGCACCAACAAAAGCTGTCCCAAGCCACGTGTTTGATAATTGATAATTTTTGCCATATTAACTTCCTAATTGGATATCAACACACTTTCAGGATCTGTTGTACACTTCGGTCATAGGCAGGGAGATGTGAAAAAACATCAGTAGTTCACACTGACTAAACCACTTCATCAAATCTTGACACAAGCATGAACCTGCAGAACTCTTGCCACTGTGCTGCCACTAGTGCCAATTAACCACTTTAGTTTTAACAGACAGAGATAAAAGAAAAAAATATATGGAATATAAATGAGAAAATTAGGAGAGGGAAAAAGACAATGTCCATTAGTTAATAAGCAAGTTCATAAATTAAATGCCCTAATTTGTGTTGTTTACAAAATATCTAATTTTAGGAACATGAATTTCCCTCTGTTTATACAAGACACAGTATTTCCTAAGTAAGTAAATCTTTCTGGAGTGTATAAAATCAACAAAGTGATTAGACACAGAAAACAAAAGTAATGCATTTGGCAACAATTCCAATCCCATAGAATAAAGTATTATCTAGTCTTTAATCAGGACTTAATGCATAATTTTTCCCGAAGGACTTTAACAACCAAAATACTATTAAAAATGTTGGCTTCAGAGAGCCCAGATTCGCACAAAGAACGCAAGTGATCCCAAAGAATTGGAGTTTAAGGCAAATCAAAACCAACTGCTCTGGCAACAGAGAGCAACTAGGAGCTGATGCTAGTTAGTCACAGCGAGGAAAGATCAATTTGTAAGGTCTGACTAGAAAAGCATCAGTGGTAGAGGAGCAAAATGAAAGCATGCCTGACAAGTTACAGGCACATCAAGAATTGCAGAACATGTCATTTATCTATAAGATCAGGAAAAAGCATTTTCCAAATCTTTGCTTCCATTTCTCTCCACCAAAACCCTCTGCCACAAATATTCAGATATTCCTGATAAAGTATCCTAGGTCTGAAAAATAAAAGAACATTTCCGAGTCAAGACTATGTCAAAATGCTTGTCTACCTGAAATTTAGATGTGATTTATGTTATATGAAATGCTATGTGAATGAGGTTTTGAAGTATTGTTAAGTCTTGAGAGTCAAAATCATCTACCCTTCACATGGCCCAAGCTAAACAGTGAATCCTGGAGAAGCAAAAAGGGCAAAGAGCTGGGATCCTCCTGCACACATGGCAGGGTGAGCTTTGGGGCAAACCCAGGACTCGCTACAACTCTCACGGCTGCAGAACTTCAAGCTATTAGGCCACTTTCTTTGTTTTTGGGAGATCTGATGGTGAGTCTACCTTATCATGAACGCAACAGCCTCATCCCTGTCCTTCTCTCAAAATATCTGCAGCGTTTCCACAGTTACAAGGCTTAATGGACAGCAGTCGCCTAAGGATAAGGAGCATTTATTCGTAACACAACACACCTTGAGCAGCACGGCACTAAATATTTACTCTGCGTTTCAAGATCAACTATGTGTTGTCCCAATAATTAAGTATGCATATCTGTAAGGAGCTAAAAATAATAGTTATTTCTGTAATATAACTGTACAGACAGGCTTCACGGCTTGTCGCTTCTCCCTTTAATGAGAATCCCCTCAAAAATGAGGAAACCTACACTACAGCCTGCAGAACTTTGGGTCTTCACAAAGAGATGGACGAGACAAGAGGTCACAGAGAGGAGCTAGTAGAGTTTGGGGAATTTATTTGTTGTATTTGCAGAACAACTTGCTTCCGAGCTGGAATTTTATAGGCCAGCCCAGTTCAAACCCTTGCAAACTCCTCTGAAAGGTTTGTAATGGAAACGCTGACAGACCCTTAAGTCTAATATTGTGTGAGCACCTACCAGTCCCACAAGAACATAATTCAATCATGCTTTTGGCTGATGTCATGAAGCACAAAACAACTCAAATGCTTTATGAACAGTACCAGAACCCCTGAGATTCAATTACAGTCTTGATATTTGATCTGGAGCCATACTTATCCATTTTTAATATAACAAAAGCATTTGTACCAGTTATTTATCAAATAGGTTGATCATATTTAAACATACAGTCAGAGGGAAAAAAGCGCATCGGGCCACATTAAGCTGACAATTCAAAATCTTCAGGAACAAGACAGGCTTTTAGTCAAGAAAAACAGCACCAGGAAAGAGTCTAATTTTTACATACTACAGAATAAAAAGAACTGAATCCCTTTTTTCTTAGAGATTGCACACATGCCTAAGAATTAATTCAGAAATTTCAAATTTTTCCATTTTTGGACCCCTAAAATTATCTTGGCGGAGGTACTGATCACTGCATAGTGAATATAATATGCAATAGGTTTTTTCTTTTGTTTTATTTTAAATAAACTTTGCTGGAATGCACAGAAATAGCCCATGGAACTTAAAGAATCTGCTGTAACAGTTAGGAATTCAAAGATAAAGCCTACTGTTTGAACCCCCTTGGTTCTGCATGCTTATGACCAAAGCACTGTCCAGAGAAGAAGCCCTTTGGATCAGGGCTGAGGTGATCACCTTCTGCGGCTTGCTGTAAACATGCATGACGAAGCAGGCTGCGCTATAGACACACACATACGATGAAGCAGGGTGGCACTGGCAATGGCAAGAGTATTAAAAGGGCAGGAAGGGACGGAGCGGCTGGGAAGGCTGCCGACAGCCTGCCAGCTTGCAGACAGAGGATGACAGCCTGCCATTGCTCACAGAGCAAGAGCGACTTTGGCTCTCCCGGCAGCTAGAGAGCGCAAGAGCCTCAGCTCCTCCGCCCCTGCCTCAGCCCATGCAGTGGTGACTTACACGCTGACACAGATCTTGAGTAAAACCCCAAAGGAAGCAAAGCTCACCAAAGCCAACGGGTTTTTCGCAAGGGGAGGACCAAGCGGCTACCCAACACGCAAATGCAGTGCCCGGCATCTCTCCCCAGTACCCCGTGGAGCATAAGGCACTGCCAAGTGCCTTAACCTCATAAGCCTTTTCACCAGGTGAAAAGAAAATCATTCTGTTCAACAGATCAAGTCTTCAGGGATTAGATAAATTCCACAAGAGTACTCTGCAAATACAGCAGCCCGTGTGAAGCATTGTTTTCAAAATAGATCAATACCCAGCACAGAGAACAATAGATTGCAGCTTCCTATTCTCATTACTACCAATAGTAGTCTTGAAAGACATTAAACGATGACTGTCACAACAGCTCTCACGCAAACAGTGCTGTTATTGCACCTTCCCATGAAATACCTTCTCACCACACTGCAATCCACCAAGATAAACCTAGTTCTAAATGCACCTATTTGTTTGATATGCAGTCCAACTGCACTAGTGTTTACCTTGGCAGAAAGAGTAAATATGCTAACCTTTCTCCACACTTTTCTTATTTCTCCACAAAAAAAATTTGAAAACATTAGAAAAATCATCTAAGAATTTGGTCATCGCCACCCCTCTGCTTTGCCAAGAAGCACTAGGCAGAAAGCTTTCGCTCCAAACAGATTAATTAAAAAACCACAGCAGGTTAGTGTTACAAGACCCCAGCACAAACCCCAAAGTCACTGGTTTGAAAACCTCTGAGTGGCACAAATGGCAGATTTCAGCATTTGGGCTAGATCCCATGAGGCACATGATACCTCTCAGATGAGGCGGGGGGGGGGGGGGGGGGGGAATGTGGTTTAGACTGACAGGCAGCATCAGCTGCATAAAGGCAGATGAGTAAATTTGCTAGGGACTGTTACTTAGCAGTTAAAAGCAGAGAATAAATAACACTAAATTAAATTATTAACTGTTGTTATTCTTCCTGTCTTCCTCTTGCACTTCAGAACTCTACAGACGGTACATACTATCGCATCTATATTAATTTTATATGCCTACATCTTCAGCAGGACATGTAAAACATTCCCATGCTATGCCAGCTCCTCTTGCCAATGACCCCTGTAAAGGAATCTTTCATAGTCTCTAGTGTAGGTTTAGATCTGAGGTTTGGGGTCTTCTAAGAAGTGCAGAAATACTGCTCAACAGGCCCAGAATGTTTGTTCTCAACCTGCTCCTTCTACAGACCCACCCAAGGCTGGTTTAAAACCCAGTCAAGCTAATCATGTAGAGACAGTTTCAACAAAGAGTGATTAATTAATTAAGCACAGGTGCTTTGCTAGACAAAAAGAAGTTAATGGGTACAAACTGCTTGCTTTAGTTAAACCCATAATAGTACATCTCGAAGTCTGTCTCAGAATTGTGCAAGACAGAAATAGCAGAAGAGTGATTACAGAGACAACGACCCCAAGAAGACCTTGAAACTGAAACAAGGATTGGAACCAGAACAGAAGAATGCAGCTGAGACAGGGGATTGTGATGGTCTTTGATAAACAATGAACTCTGGGGACTGAAAGGCTGAGTGGGAATATACAAAGACTTCAGACCTTAGGTAATGGGTATTGATTAAATGGTATATAAACTGTGTGAGATCTTGGGCCATTGGCCACTCACTGAGGTGGTGGCCCAACTCTGAGTTGTGATTAAATAAATAGCATACCTAGAGCAACCCGCTTTGTCTGGGGAAAAATCTTTAACAGAAATTGGCGACCCAGATGGGACTCTAGGACACAAGAGAGAGGAAATTCAGAGATCCTTCTGGATAACCTGTTACCAACGCTCAAATTTCTGGCAACAAACAGGACCAGGTGAGTCCAGAGTATTTGGGCACGGGTAAATTCAGAACAGATTTACTGAGAACCTCTTGTGTTTAAAAGTGCTGAAAAAGCTATAGCTGGTTGAGAGAATGGGAACGATGCCCAGTGTTGAAATGTGGATGCCCCTTGCTGAGGTTTTAGAGAATTGGAAAAACGTAAACTTGGCACAGAGTTTATAGAAGAGGAGACTGATTACATTGTGCCAGGAGGAATGGCCATTCCTAACAAGGACTAGAGGAGGAGGACCAATAGATGTATGGCCTCCTAAAGGATCCTTTAAGCCTCAGAAGTTGAAGTTGCTGAGAATTATCCTCGAGGATACAGGGAGTCAGGATATTGATTATTGGTATATTTGGTATAATTGGGCCCAACAAAGGAGAGAGTCTTTAACTAGAAATGATAGTGGAGAATGATTAGTTCCAACAGCTCCAAAAGCTGAAGAGGAACTTGAATCGTCCTCAGGAAGGGTTGGCATGTACCCAATGTGCTTGGATTACATCCCAAACCCTAGGGCAGGACCTGGAGCTCCACCAGAGGTTTCCACTGTCACTGCCGTGGTAAGACATGAGCCTTGGAAACAAGGAGATTTGGTAGCTTGGCAGGCTAAAATGCCAAGACTACGGGATGATGCAGAAAAATGTGCTCAATTATTATCTGGCATTATAACTAATTATTCACCCAATTGGAATGACATGAGAACCCTTCTCTGAGAATTGTTTTGTCTGGAGGATCGAGAAAAAAATCTTGCAAAAAGATAGAGAGATTGCCCAAAGGGGGCAAGCCCAGGGACTACTCCCCTGGCCAGAAAATAACCCTGAATGGGATATATCCACTACTGGTGGAATGACAACAATTAGTGGAAGGGGTCCGACAAGCTGGAGAATGGGTCACTAATTGGACAAAAGTGCTGGAATACAGACAAAAACCTAATGGACATCCCAGCGATTATTGGGGACGTCTAAAAGCTACCTTACTCAAATATGGAGGTATGACCCAAGAAAATTTTCAAGAACTGTTAGCTATAAGTGTATTTGTAGATCAATCTGCCCCAGATATCAGTAAATATTTCAAAAAACATATGCCTGGATGGCAAGGAGAAACTTTGGCTAAAATCTTGAGTATCGCTACATTTGTGTATGAAGGACAGAGTGAGGAGAAACAATGATAGGAAGAAGAAAAATTGAAAGCGGAATGAAAAAGAGAAAGGAAGGAGAAAGAGAGAGAAATCATTCTCTTAGCTGCAGCAATTACTCAAGGTTATAGCCAACAAAGAGGTCAGGGTTTTCTCTGGCAAGGGGGCAGAGGGAGAGGACAGAGAGGAAGGGGTTTTCCCTCTTCAACTTCTTCTTATCCTAATGCCCTTGAGTGTTTTTATTGTGGTAATTTAGGACACCTACAACGCGACTGTCCTCTTAGACCCATCAGCTCCAGTGGAAGGACTCCTGTGGAGAGACCACCCAGACCTCATTCTCAATAAAGAAGAAAACACTGGAGTTATCAATTTATGGAATTGGCAGGAATTAAGGTAGATCATAACGGTCACGTCATGGCAAAGGTAAACGGTATTTCAGTAAATTTTTTAATTTTCAAATACCACAGGTCTCTACTGATACTGTTATTATTGATGGAGTCATAGCTGGTAAAGAATTATTTCTTTATTTTCCCCTCCCGGTGATATTAGGAGGTTAAATGGCTTGGGGAAGATTTGTCATTTCCCCAGAAACACCAGTTCTTTGCTGGGACGAGACTTGTTACAAGAATTTGGAACATGTATATCTCTAACACCAAAAGGAATCCAATTGGTAATGATAGGAGTCTCAATATTGAAACTGAAACCTGAGAAGCAAAAGAATAAAGGAATCCCTGAGGAACTGATTGAGATCCCTTCTGAGCTGTGGAGTACCTCTGGAGATGAGGTAGGATTGTTAAAATCTGTGGAACCAGTGGTGATTCAAACAAAAGGAGGGACTCCACCGTCAATTAGACTATACCCCATAATTTCTGAAGCAATGCCTAGCATTGGAAAACAGATTGGAAATTTCTTGAAAAATGGAATATTGAAAGAATGTAGAAGTCCTTATAATACTCCAATTTTGCCTGTTAGTAAACACAGACTGGATAAGGATGGAGATCCTGAGTATCCATTTGTAGAAGATTTAGGTGCTGTAAATGAACATGTTATTCTCCACATCCTATGGTACCGGACACAAGACTGCAAGGAAGACAATTGACTTGGACCTGACTACTACAAGAGTTTACTAGTTTGCCTACTATTTTTCCACGTGCGTCGGTGGAAACATGTGGATGATTTATTAATTGTAAGTCAAAAGCTGAATGTGTTTGTGACACCAAATATTTATGTGTACAACTTGCAAAGGGTCACCGTGCATCTCTATCCGAACTACAGCTCTGTCGACAACAGGTGAAGTACCTTGGGTTTATTTTTAAGCTGGGAGAAAGGGAGATAGACCCTAAACGTATAAAGGCAGTACAGGAGATACCCAGACCTGTGACTAAGAAGCAGTTAAGGGGATTCTAGGTCAAGTGGGATTTTGCAGACCGTGGATCTCCAGGTTTAGTGAAATAGCTAAACCATTGCATGAGGCAACAAAAAATGATGAAGTGGAACCGATAACATGGGGCCCAGAAAGGGAAAAGGCTTTTCAAGCATTAATGGAAGCACTATTAAAAGCCCCAGCTCTAGGAATCCCAGATTGTACCAAAACATTTAAACTTTATTGTACTGAAAATAAGGGAACAGCGAATGGAGTTTTGACTCAAACTTTAAGTCCCTATGAAAAACCTGTAGCATATTATTCCTGCTCTTTAGATCCAGTAGTTAAAGGAACTCCTTTTTGTATTCGAGCTATAGCACCTGCTGCTGAGTTAGTAGAAGGAACTCGAAATATATTTTGGGGACATCCCCTCACAGTGTGTGTGTGCCTCATGAAGTGGAAATCCTTTTAAAACAATATGCAGAGAAGGCACTTTCTCCGCAAAGGGCACACCGATCTGAACTAATACATTTGCTTGCTGATAATTTGAAGCTGGAAAGGTGCAATACTTTGAATCCCACCACCCTGATGCCACTGCTTACAGATGGTGAGAAGGACGACTGTGACTGTACCCAAGTGGTAAATACCACCAGCAAGCCACGAGATGACTTGACAGATCAACCTTTGGATCACCCAAATTTGAACCGTTTTGCAGACGGATCATCATATTACGAAGGTGGTCAGAGATGCACCGGATACACCATTACCATGGAGACCCAGGTATTATTGGCTGGACCTTTATCCCCCAGTCTTGGTGCACAGGGAGAGGAAATTCTGGCTCTTACCAAAGCAGCTGAGTATGCTATTGGGAACCACATTAACATCTATATGGACTCAAAATACGCCTTCGGAGTATGCCATGCCACAGGTGTGCTGTGGGAAGAACGGGGATTTCTTACCTCTTCAGGTAAAACCATTGCGCACGGGGAGCTAATAAAAGACTTAATGGAGGCAATACAACTATCCTCTGAGTTGACTGTGATATATATTAAGGCTCATACCAACAAGCAGGATAAAATATCCAAAGGAAATGCTCTCGCTGATCAGGCAGCGAAAGCTGCTGCTTGAAAAGTCATCTTCACTATGACTTTGATTTTGGAAAAGGAACCTGACACCGAGCTACCCGACAAAGAGAAACTTTATGAAGAGCTGCCGGGGGAAGAAAAACAGCTATGGGAGAAACTCGGAGCTCAGCATCGTGGAGGACAGTGGATTTTAGGGGGTAAACCGTTACTCCCGAAAAGGTATTTATTGCCGATTACACGCTGGCATCATGAATAAACACATGGGGGTCCCAAGAATACTGCCTTGAGGATTCAGAGACTGTGGGTGGCCCCAGGAATTTATGCTGCAGCGAAAAAAAATTTGTGAAAGCTGCCGACTTCGTAAAGAATATGCATCTCTCAGAATCAAGGCACCCCTGGGAAAACGACCCCCAGCAATGTATCCATTCCAAGAACTGCAAATAGACTGTGCTGAAATGCCTAAAGCCATGGGATTTACATATTTGCTTGTTATTGTTGAACAATTATCGGGATGGGTTGAAGTTTTCCCCACTCGAAAAAAATGACTCAAAGGCGGTTGTTAAAGCTCTTTTGAAGGAAATTATTCCTAGATATGGAGTTCCTGAAATCATTGATTCTGATAGGGGAGCACATTTTACTGCAGCTGTTTTAATTCAAGTCTATCACTCCTCAGGCATCTGAGCACAGTTACATACACCCTATCATCCAGAATTGTCAGGTCAGGTAAGGAGGATGAATCGAACAATTAAGGAAAAATTAGTGAAGGTTTGTAAACAAACAGGGTTAAAATGGCCAGAGGCATTAAACTTCAGGTAACCCGGTATTTGTTGTATTTACAGAATTCTTTTTCACAATTGAGAAATCATGCTTATTGTTATCAGGGAGTGACACCTGAAATCAAGTACATGACATACAACCTGGTGATAAAGTTTATGTAAAAATTTGAAAAGAAAGAACAGATTTTAACTCAAATGGGAAAGACGTTATTTAGTGTTACTAACCTCTTTTTATGCTGTGAAGGTGCAGGGGAAAGAAACCTGGATCCGTCATTCACATGTGCATAAAGATTCCACGCCAGAATGAAGCACTACCTTAACCTCTTCATCCTGATCTACTCTCAGTTGCCCTGGACTGACACACTGTGGTCAAAAATTTTTCTTACGCTATCAAGATCCAGTGGCAAATGAGACTGTGGTGAAGCATAGTAATCTTACATGTCAAACCTTTTGTGAAATTAGGGGTTTTCAGATTCAATCTGTTAAGAATGTTATCGAATCATAGAATGGTTAGGGTTGGAAGGGACCTTAAAGATCATCTAGTTCCAACCCCCTGCCATGGGCAGGGACACCCTCCAATAGACCAGGTTGCTCAAAGCCTCATCCAGCCTGGCCTTGAAGACATCCAGGGATGGGGCATCCACAGCTTCTCTGGACAACCTGTTCCAGTGCTTCACCACCCTCGCTGTGAAGTACTTCTTCCTGATATCTAATCTAAATCTCCCTGCTTTCAGTTTAAACCCATTACCCCTTGTCCTATCACTACAGGCCCCTGTAGAAAGCACACACACACACACACACACACACACACCCCCCCAGCTTCCTTGTAGGCCCCCTTCAGGTACTGGAAGGCTGCAATAAGGTCTCCCCGAAGCCTTCTCTTCTCCAGGCTGAACAAGCCCAATTCTCTCAGCATTTCTTCATAGAAGCGGTACTCCAGCCCTCTGATCATCTTCATGGCCCTCCTCTGGACTCATTCCAACTGGTTGATATCCTTCTTATGCTGAGTGCTCCACAGCTGGATACAGTACTCCAGGTGGGGTCTCACAAGAGCAGAGTAGAGGGGGAGAATCACCTCCCTCAACCTGCTGGCCACACTTGTAATACAGCCCAGGATACGGTTGGCTTTCTGGGCTGCCAGTGCACACTGCTGGCTCATGTTCAGCTTTTCATCCACCAGTACCCCCAAGTCCTTCTCCTCAGGGCTGCTCTCGATCCATTCCACTGTAGTTACTAAAAGTACCAAAATCGAGTGGAATTATTCATTTGATCCTTCAATGGCTGTTGGATTTTGTGTTACTGATAGATTCTCCGATAGCTGGATGAAATGTGTATAGTGAAAACTAAGGCCTTGGAATCCCTATTCTTATCATGTACATATCAGGGAACCACTGACTGGAAGAGGAACATGGTGTTTGAACCAGCATCTTTGATATTTTGGTAAAAGACCAGATGGAGACTGGTGTTGCTTTAATTTATGTTTGTCCAGTCTTTACAGTTATTTAACACTTCTTGGGGATTTTTGGAAACCTTTTCATGGTTAACTTCTTGGTTCCCTGATCTGTCCATATGGTTAAAGAAAAGGTTTGCAATAACTGTTGTAGTGGTTTACTGCTTGTATGTGGAACAGTATTGTTATAATGTTGTATTACTTCTTTTACCCACAGCGAGCTTACTCGAATTAGAAATTTATCTGAGCAATGACAGTGCAACTGGGCTGGGGGGATCTGTCTCACCCAGCCTTCGACAGCCAGAACGCAGAGAGCTCCGCTTCGGCAAATCATGAGGTCCTTTGGTAGAGAATAGGCATCACCAGAAAATGATTCACTGATCTGAACCACCGTGGGGCAATCACTCTTCTGATGGCTCCGAGGAGCCTGAGGAGATGTAGGCACCTGACTTCCATAAGGCTGAGTTTCATAAGCTTCAAAACAATAGGCTGCCTCCAGTTCTGGGCATTAAAAAAAAAATTTCCACTTCTTGGAATGTAGTTTTTAAATCCCTTTTTAGTTTTACTTATGTCCACCTCCCTGGTATCATTCATCTGGGAAAATTTGCCTAAAAGATCTTTAAACCATTACAAACACGTACTCTGTTCCTTATTAAACAATTGCAGATCTGTGATTTTGGCTTATGGGAACTGATCTAAATAACATCAGGATATCAAACACTGAAAACCGCAGGCCTGGGGGCCACCAGGGCTCTACTCTCTTGCTGGGCCTTGCAAAAGACACAAATTTCCAGATAGAAATGTAGTTTACCATTAGAAGTAAATTTTTGATCTGTAAAGCTTACAAAATTACTTTATCATAGCAGATGAATAAAAAAGGAATAATTTTAAACTCAAAACAAAACTGTTTATATGACAGCTTTTAGTGCGTTTAAGAGAGATTCAAGCAATTAACAGCATTAACTTTCATTACATAGTTCTATTATGTATGTTTATGTGACTTAGTTGTTCATCTGTTATTTAAGTGATTTCCTCATTACAATAGTACAGTAGAGATATTTGCTGATCTTGTCAAAAACTGATGTCAAGCAGTTCATTTGCAATGTTCCTGGGATCCCAAAGCATGTCCTTAAATCCTTTTACTTCCTAGGTAAGTAAAACATCAAAGCAATTCCAAAATCTGTAAAGGTTTAAAATGGGGGGGACGGGGGGGGACGACAACATAATTAATTAAATCACACTCTTTCTGCAGAAGGCGAAAAATAAGCAGGGAAATATTAAAGTCTGTGTGACCTAGTGCTCATGAGATGCACAGGCTGATGACTTTTTGTGCCTATTTAATGTTTCTTGGGAATTCAGTCAATGGAAGCTGCATTTGCCTATGACAAGAATCAATATGAATTTGAGGTGGTACAAGCACAAATCTAATGGGAAGAAGCCAAATTGTACCTCACACATTCCCAACTGCCCTTTTTTTCTCCCCCCACATCCCTTCCTGAACACATTACACAAGCTTTGTACTCCTACTTAATTCCAAGTCAGACCCAAGTTCACTGGTTTAACAGACACATTTTGTTCGCAGATACCTCGTACCCACTGAATAATCTAAACCATTCTTTCTCTTGCTGCTAAATTTGGCAATGGCAGGCACAAACATCTCTTCCAAGTGACATTTGGCTGGATATGGCCCCTGAGCATTTCAGTCTCTCAGACAGCTAACGTGTATCGTGTTTGAATTATTAAATATACGGAGGAGTCTTGACAAGGTAGACATACAATGATTAGGACAAAAAAAGCATTTTACAAAAAGCTACGGTATCCAACAGGCATGACTGAACTGTTTCAGATACAATTCACTTAGATCTGATCCAATGCAACCTTTTTGCAGTGTTTAGACCCTCTTCCACTTAATAAGGTCAGTTTTCATCCAAAATCAGAAATCAAGGGAATTCAGGTCCTTTTTTTTAAATTTAATTACCAAGACAGGACCTCGGCTTCCAGATTTAAATCTACATGAGTGACTGTACATGGCTGTGTCTCTGGAATGTCCTCTGCAGGATACACTCAGTTTGCCACTGTGAGCAAAATACAAACTCAGAAGTAACCTCTCTCCTTTGTAACTAAATATTTAGCTCCTCCAAGTATGCACGAGGCTGTCTCAGGCCAATTAAAATACCATAGCGTGGGTCTTTCTCTGCCCCCACAGTACTCTCTTTGGTAGGACTTGGAGGGGAGGAGGATCGAACACTTCACAAGTAAACATAGCTGGAAGGATGGGAGGTAACTAGCATTCTTAGTCATTATTACAAAACATTAGGGATAAAAAAACATGGAAGCAGTTGCCTTTGTGTATCTACGTAGCTAAAAGCTCAAGTATTTTTCAACAGGCAAAACGAGAGCAAAGGATTACAGAGCATAGCCACGGGCTAGCAGCAGTCTGTCTGGAGCAGATGAGGCGCTGGAGGGGCTGGGATTCAGAGGTGCAGTGCCCTGTGCACCAGAGACCTGGAATGCCACCTGGCAAACAGCAGAACGTGGTGCAAGACACAAGGAAAGCCAACACCCAAATTCAATCATCATTTTCTGTGCTTCCTGACATATACCATTACAAATGTGGACTACACTGGAGTCACCCACGTAACTGCAAGAGCTATGTACCTACTACACTTCTTTTCCGCCATTATTAAAAGTACTTCACTGATTCATATGCTTACGAATTCCTCATGTATTAATTTTTTTATTCTTCTGAATGGTAATTCTGCATTATAACACCCCAAATAAATCATATTCTTCCAATATCCTCCCTGGTACAGGGTGTATTCTTCCCTAGCATTATTTCCACTGACCCTCATGGGACCTGGGCACACACCCTGAGGTGGATCTAACCTGAGCGGTCATCAAACCTTCAAGATGAAGCTTGTATTTAACTTCAGTTTTGCCGAAGACCCACCAGTAAGAGCAAAAATTATACACCTTTCCCAGAAGGCCATACGCCAAAAATAATGAACTGTACTTAAAAAAGAAAAAAAAAAAAAAAACACCAAAACACCAATCTGCATTGGGTTAGAATTTACTTACAGACACATCCAAAGCAAAAAATTACTTAAAAAAAAGCAATCTGAATTTATGATTCTCTAGATAAAGATATATTAATTTGTAATTGCTGTTATTCTATTGCAGGACAAGCCTTAATCAAACTAATGGCAAAATTAAAAGCAAGTCTATAAAACCTTTAAACTGACTTGGCTTTATTCAGTGATATTTGTGCTAGCAAAGATTTTAGATTAATCTTGTGTGTGCACACACACTAGAAACAGTCAATCATAAGGATTTGGTTATTCTACTGCTTCTCACACCCACACAATATTCAAACATATATACAGTGGGCAATCTATAACAGATGCTTGAAAACTTAGGTAAAATGAAATATTTAGAAGAAGCAAAAATTGAACATAATCAGAAAGATGTGGGCTTGGATTAAGTTTTAAAACTGAAACATGCCAAATGTGACGGACCTAGCAAAATTCTTGAGCACCACAATTGTTGAAAATCTGCTTCAAAATCCATTCCCAAAAATCAAGCACCAGCAACCATCATCTTCCCTTTATTTTACAGTGTCTCACACTTAAAATGATGACAGATGCTTTTTCTGTGGAAGCTAAGGTAAGCAATGCAGAAAATTTTAGAAGACTTGGGAAAATTAATTTTTTTTTTTTTTTAGGACAGTTGCTAAAAAAAGAAAAAAAAACCCTGCTTCATTCTAATGGCAGTATATTGTTCAGTTTAAGTAACAGGTATTAAATCACTTTAGAAATACAATATAAATTTGAGGTAACTCCAGGGTAGTTTTCTTAAAAATCATTTCAGTCTCCTCCACCAGTTCCCCCCCCATTAAGGTCAGTCTCTAAACCAGCCCAACTGAATTGTTTTAGTGCTCTCTGCTGAACACCTGCAAACGTCAAACAAAAACTCCTGGTCCTTTACTGGGTTGACAAAAGTCTTTCATGTGAAAAATGCTCCATGGGAATGTCTCGGCTGTGGCTCAGGTTACATTCCTTTCTCCCTTGCAGCCTTCACCATTTCTTAACATGGGAAGAAGCCATTTTTGTGAAATTAAAGATTAAAAGGAAATGTGGCTTTGCTGTATTTTCATTCACAGATTACAAGTCACAATACAGCATCATATATTAGATGAGTATAAAGCTATTGATGTGACTTTAAGCAGGAAATATTACCACACTTCCTAAAGTACAGTTAGTTTCACTTTACTGCTTGGGATTACTTTTCTTTGGGGTCCTTTTTTCCCCACCCCCTTGTAAGAGAAGTTTCAGGTTAATGTAAAGGAATGAAATCTGTGGTTCCTCATCTCGGTAAATATAATTTTAAAAGAGGTTCATCAAGAGATGGTCAGCTCAAACTTCAGAAGGGCATCTGTCCAGGAGGCTGCATTCGGATCACTAAAATTCCATTATTAGCAATATGCATAATTAGAATAAACTGTGTTCATATATTATTAACGGAACTACCTTTAATCCTTCTGTATAGTTACAGAAAACATCTCTGGAAGCAGCTGTCTGGGTGCTAGTATATCAAATCTGAATTTCTCAAGTCCTGACTCACTACAACACCGTACACCAAATTTCTTAAGAAGATTATCACATCCAGCTAACTGACCGGCAAGGGCCCAGGGAAACAATAGCTACACTTCTCCTACACGCAACCGGATCTTCAGGCCACGCATCCACCCTCTCACCCAGCAGCAGTTAGGGGCAATCCACCCATACCTAGATTCCTGACAACTTTTTGGAAATCACTGATCACTCACTACAAAAATCCTCATGTAATAACCAAGCAACAAGATATTTCTAGAGTATATACAAAATGATTTTCCTTTAGAAGAGCCTACCAACATGCAGGATGTGTTCCTGTATCAAGCAGGATACTTCATGCTCCACCATCAGTGTGTTTGAGCATTTACATGTTGTTACAGCATGGGAGAGAGTTCAGGTGTTCTTTTAAATTGTCCGTATCTTAATATTACTAATTTCCTGCAGCTCATTAAATTATTTGCATGTCTAAAATGATGTCAGTTACTTTAATGCTTTCAGATTTAGAGATAATAAAATCAATATAACCCCTTGATTTCCCTCACTGTTCAGATCTGCTATCCTGTGTTATTTCTCATCAACATGACTTCATACATGAGGTTTATGATGCATTTATTAAATATAACTATCCAGTCAAGTGCTGTTAGAGCAAGCGTTAGCTGCTGCATTGACTGGTATAGAAGCATGACAAATTGTTTTCACTGGAGAGAAGGGAATAGTGTTTGTGGGAGACAAAGAGACAAATCAAAGAGTGAATATTACGTAGTCAGTTAATTCAGTTATTAAAATTACAGAATTCAGAAGACGACATAAAATAGGATTAAAATCTTGAACTTGTGAGATATAAGGCAAATTACATTTTGAACGTTATTCAAAGCTAATGGTAAAATTTTCCCAAGTCACTATATTCATAATTTAACCAAATTTGTGCAGATGCAACAAAAACATATTATTATTTTGAAAGTCTGACTAGAACAACAACAAAAAAAAAAATCACAGAATGAGTGCTTAATAACGGCAAGTGGCATTTGATCTGCTATCTTAAAATCATATATTACAGACTCCCTTCAACTTAGGAAATCAAGATGTACTAGTGCATTTAATAAAAATGGCTAGTGAACACACAGAAGAGGTGCCTTTAATTTGAGTACAAAGTGCAAATACCAGGTGTGAAACTCTATGCAATGACATGTTTATATCTAGATATCCACTGGCAGCTTGCAGTGAAGACTTGCCTAAATTTACCATCTGATTTAGAACAGTACTCTATGTGTAACAAAGCTACGCACAGTGCATCGGTATGTGCAATTGCCTGCACTTTTAAAACACCCCTGGGGTTGAGAGTTGCGATGTATTCTGTGTCCTGTCCAAAACACCACATCTGCAAGGCAGGGAACCCTCTTAAAAGGAACTTAATAGAAGAGCAAGGAAATTTCAAATGCTTAAGGACCTCTGCTAGTTTTACTCCTAATTTGTCAGACATATAAAAGCCTCTAAATAAAACTTCAGTTGACAGACAATTATTGTACACATATGTTCTACTGCAAAGAGCTCTGACATTTCTTTTGTCATCAAACAGGACTCATGTTTTTATGGAATGCATAAGTTGCCCATACAGTACTACTACAACCAAATAAACATACAAACAAATCCTCCAGTTAAAAATTCAGGGACTCCTCAAGGGCAGTCAGATATTTAGAAAGAAAATGCCCTAATTTCCACCAGGAAAAGAAAACAGCCTGAAGATTTTAATTCAGTGGGGGGAAAAAAAAAAAAAAAATCTTCCCTCAGCAAACAGATCTCTAATCCTAAAGAGTTCTTTTCCCAGAAGAGGTTGGGTATTTCTACTTGGATACTTGCTTATTTATTTATTTCATTTAAGCAACCTTCAATTCTTATTCACAAAATTAATTCTCACATGAGATCTTTTGATTATAATTTCTGATGTACAAAAACAAACATCTGAAATGGTAAATAAAAAGTCTCCAATGCTCAATTTAAAAAAAGAGATTTAAACTAGCTCACCTTGTCCATTTATACAGAGAAGTTTAGGTTTTGTGGGTTTTGGGTTTTTTTTTTTTTTAATATCATAAATGTGTGGAAATATTGTGAAAATGTCCCAGTCTTGTGGAAATAACAATAATAATAATAGCAGCCAGCGCTTAGGAATAATTCCACTCAAGTCTGAATGAATCTGCTCCTCAGAAGAGATAAACACAATGACAACAAAGGTAACACCTATGGATAAATAACAATTTAACTACATACGAAACAAAAATTTGACCTACTTGAGCCAGTAAAACGTCTGCTTGCCAAGGAAGTTGGTCCATTTTTCCTACTGCTCACAGGAGGTGAAAACATCTGAAAAAAATTTAAAAAAAACCCAAACAAACAAACAACAAAAAACAAGACGCATCACTACAGGAAAACAAAAGATTCCTGAGACCACTGTTAGTCAAAAAGTTCCTCCCACGTTTGCTGGGAACTATGCTAATACTTTGTCTACCACAAAACATCATCCCCCACAGACCTGAAAATGAGTCAATATTTCTTACAGCCCCCACCAACCCCTCACCACCAGCATCACAGTTTTATTAGGCTCATTAGCTCCCCAAACAATATTCGCTTCCCGAGGAGTTTGAGCCATCCCGGTCCCCAGCAGCTGTATCCAGGCTGGGAAATGGAGCTCGGTCCCCTCTCCAACTCTAAACACTGACAAAGGTGGGAAATAAAAAGGTTTTTTTGCTGTTGAAACCTTGGCCATAAATGCAGCAGTGTCTATTTCCATCCTGGTTTAGGATTTGCCTGTCATGTGGGAACCCAAAAAATAATAATGCGAAGTGCCACCTGCCCTAAATTCTCATTTCATCTCTAACACGAGAGCAATTTGAAGCAAGGCTCTCTCCCTAGCATTTATTTCGACCCTAATTGGTTTCTCTCTTCTTCGACGTGTCTAGTGGATAACACACACCTTCCTTGAGTCAGAGCCTGCAAAAAGTGAAGGAACAAATAGAAAAAAGTGCAACAAGCAAAGAGGGAGCTGCAAAGCTGCCTCAGACTACGTTTCCTGGCAAAACTTCCCCAAGCCATTCCTCCAAAGCAAAGGCTGGAGAAGCAGCAGCACCAGCCTGAAGCAGACCCATTTACAAAGGGGAGGGTTAAGGATTTTTGGGGGTAGTACTGGTCTTTAGGAACATCATGCTGCATCTCCCAGCACGCTGAATTCTCTCCTGAAATAAATAAATAACTGGAAAGTTAGATACTTCTGACATATTGGGGGGGGGGGGGGGGGGGGGGAGGAGGGAAAGGAATGGGGAGAGAAAGGAAGGGGTTGGGAGGGGGACCCTGACAAAACTAGATGAGTGCACACATCCAGATTAATGTTTGGCCTCCAAACCAGTCCGGCCAGGAGCAGCCCACAGACAGAAAAAGTACTTGTGTTTTGTTTTGGTTTTTTTTAAATAATAAAAAAAATAAAATAAAAGCACTGTCTAGCTGGAGGGGCTTCAGAAAAGCTTGGAGCAGTTTTAATGCCAAGAAGCCATATGAGATTTCAGGGAAAACTTGAACACTGAGACAGTCACGGATTTCTTTGCACTTTCCATGTGCCAAAAAATGAAACAAGGGAAGAACTGAAAATAGAATATAAGCAACTAATTAGCAATTAATTAGTTCATGTGCCAACAATGCTATAAAACGTAAAGCACAATAAAAGTGCTAGAGATCGTTATTAACTAATGATGAGAAATGTTCGGTTTTAGGGGCATCTCTTCTTGTACGAATTATTTTAGACATCTATGACATTCAAGCTGCAAACACAATTGTATCTCCCATCACATACAGCAAGAAAGAATAAAAAGATTCTGATTTTTGTATTATTTTTTTAAAGCAAAAAGATATTTACCATGGTTTTAGCCGATGATTAAAAATTGCCCAATGTACTTAGAGCAGTTTTGGGATTTTTTTTTTTAGTTTAACAGATCAACTAGAAGATTTATTTATTTTTTTTTACAGCTGTTGTTACTTTCCACTGTTGTTTCTTACCGCACTGAAATCCAGTAAATCACTCAGTTCTTTGTCCGTCCCTAAGGCAGCCATTCACTGTTGGTGATGCGTTTTAGCAAAATCACGCAAACCTAGAAACATGGAAATAACTGTAATCAGAAACCCGGTCCCGAGCCTTGCAGGAAACACAATCAGACTTTTCAAAGGGGCGGAACGATAGTAGAGAAGAAAGGAGGGAAAAAAGATGGAAGGGCAGCAAAAGCAACTACCACAAAAAAAGCGCGATATTGTGTTTCCAAAGAGGTGCTCGAAACCCGGCAACATCCACTCTAAACCCAAATCCAGAGGAGAAAAAAGCAGCCTCACTCCCCGAGCATCATCTATGCACCAGGAGGTTCAGCAAGAAATGAACGAGGATCCCAGAGAAGAAAGTACAGCCATCTGCTCTCAACTTTTTCCTTTCTCCTTCTTCCACGCGAAGTAGTGTTTAGAGGCAGAAACGGCAAAGAGCAATAACAGCAATGCAAAAACAGAGAGAGATGCAAAGTCCCAGGCTACGGAGGCGCTAGGAGGGAAGCAGAGAACAGCCCTTGACAATTAGCCTCAATTCCTAATTTGCCGAGAGGAGGGAGCAGGGTTAATAACAACGACCCAGGAGCCGTTCGGGCTTATGCGGAGTCATTGGTTCTCTCCGAGCACCCGGAGGGGCGCGGCGCGGCACGACCGCGGTCGCCGCCTCAACTACTCACCGCTGGGCCAGCCCCGCGCTCCCGTCCGCTGCCTCCTGGCCCTGCCGAGCCGCGCCGAGCGGTGCTGGGCGCCGCCTCCCTACCCTCTGATCATGGAGCTTGCGGATCCCGGCCAGCTGCTGACTCCTGCCCGCGCCGCACTTTTGCAGGGATTATACCTTAAATTTCTCCAGCTCGAGCACATACACATGGCAAAGCGAGTTTATGCGAGGCTGCAAATACACGTGATGCGGAGACTTTGCCAAGAGGAACAATATTTTTCCCCTTCCGTTATCCCGACTTTTTTTTCTTAATAATTTAGCTTTGTTTTGATTTATTTGTTACACACACCCCAGTGCCTACAGCTACATTTCAAACCTGAGGTTTTTTGGTTTACAAACTTGGCAAAAATCAACCCTTTAAGTTTCTGGGGACGATGCCACCCACTTCCCCCCCCCCCCCAAGCACGTTATCCTTTTTATTTTGCATTTTGCTACTGCAGGCCCAACACACTCCACAAAAACCCTAATAACTTCATTTTCCAGTAGGAAATAAAGCTTGGAGTTAGCATGTTTCAGCATTTGCACCTTAGTGCAGGATCTCCCCTGTGTAATTACACTGTATGGATTTATACATACGAGCAATCCTGTGTGTGCACACATTGTGTACTTTCTAGTTGCATTTACACACTGAATAACTTGCACTTCTTTTAAGTAACACATTGGGATTGACAATTTCAAAATAAGAAAAAAAAAATAAAAAGTTACTCTAATAGCAAATTGGAACTTTATCTTAAATGGCCACAAATATATTCACAATATTCCAAAGGGGGATTAAAAAAAAGGATAAAAAAATAAAATCCAAAATAAAAAGAAGAAGAGAGGAATCTTCTGCCAAAGTGCTTTATTTTGTCACATGTGTGCGACCCTCCAAAACCAAGAAAAAGTACTGTGCTGAGTTCAGTCAGGAAAGGGTTAACTCCCTTTACTGTGGTTACTAGGAAGTTGCTAAGAAAAGCACTGATAAGGCCTCAGCTGGTGCTGGGGAGGGCCTGTAATTCAAAGTCTTTTCCCCATTTGGGATACTGCAGCTGTGTTCCCAACTCTCACTGTCCTGCGAGCAGCGTAGGGGGGACAGTCCAGATAGCTGACTCAAACTGACCAAGGAAGTATTTCATTCCATAGTACATCATGTTCCATGTCCTTTGGCGGGGAAGGGGTCCGGTAGCCATTACTCTTCCCATTACTCTCTCCCTTACTCCCTTGCTCAAAATAACAAAATATTAGATAAATAAATTTGAACAATGTATTCCTGTAGGATTATTCTGCATCCAATTCTAGGATTATTACCAAGAAGTAATAATTAGTGCAACGGCATCATCATCGTAATTTGTTTTGTTCTTACTATTCTGCACAAATAAACTCAGCCTCGGTTCTAGAGACCTTACCACAGGAGGAATTGCTTCTGCATTGTCATGTTGGAAGCATGTGAATGGCCCTGCTGACCCAGAGAAGTTGGGTGTAGTAAGAGTTTTCAAGCTGGAGAGTGATTACAGGCAGCATTGGCTGGATCTAGAAGATCCAGACTGATAGAACATGACACTAGGAAATTCAAGCGATAGTGCTGACTCGCTCTGTTGTTGGCTTTACAAATTACAGTCAGATGAAGCAGATGATAGGAGACAGTGTTGCTTGCTGGGCTCAAGAACGAAGAACCAAACTGAGCAAAAGCATGGAGGAGCAGCTGAAGGAAGCTAAAAGACATAGCAGAGTAGCTGTAGTTCTGCACCTGGAGCTGCATAGACTGGTTAAAACTGAAATGTTTGCATTTTAAGGTAGTTAATGATAAGCCGTAAAGGAAAAAGTGCCACATTTTGATTGCAGCTCTCAGGTAGTAACTCAGAGTAATGGCATGATACAGACTTGATGCAGATATGTTGTTGTATAGCAATATGAAGAATTTAACATATATTGGGAGTATTGTATAAAAATAAGAACTAAATTAATATCTGACCAGACAAGATACTTCTGAAAGTTTGAGGCAGGTTGGATATAGTAATAGTAGTACAGTAGTATAGGCATCCAAGCCTATTTTTAGTGACAATAATAAATCATTAACAATAAGAAGTTTCTTAGCAGGTACCTGAATACTTTTAGGCACTTCATTAAAAATATTTAATTATGTTATTTACTTAAGACCATTCTGTGACCAAATTCTATGGGTGTGCAAAAGCTGAGTGGGGAGAACTGAAGGAGCCATTTCCCACCTTTGGGCTTCCATCCTGAGTGGTTCTTCTCCTGAACTCCAGGGATGTGAGGAAGACCTCGGTCTCGCCTCTTTTCCCACTAGCCAGACAGGCTGGTGAGATGAATCACTTGTGCTCCTTGAAGATGTGACCTAGGCACATGGTTGGGTGCAGAATTTTTGCCAACCCCCCTGCTCTTGGATAGGAGATGGGGGAAAAACACTTCCAGCCTGATGCCATGTTGATAGAGCTAGCCTTGTCTGCCCCAAACCCCACAGCCAAGATTTTTGGTATTTCACACAGACACCAAACTTTTGATCCTGTTTCCAGTCCAGTGATTCCCGAGTGGCGCTTTGTGTCTACTGCTAAAATGAGGACGTTAATGGCTTATCCTCTGTACAGGTGGAGGTATCTGACTGAAGTTCATGTGTGATGTGGGAGGTGGTGTGAGTGCAGCCCTGTGCCCTGTGAGCTGGAGGTGGTGGTCATCCCATGGGTGCGGAGCACTGGGTAGGCTCCCAACCTGGCTGCCTTCTGCAGAAGCACAGCACCTCGGTTATCTGTTCAGCCCATACGGGATGAGGCTCTGTCCCTCGCAGTCTGTGCTACGGCTCCACTTATCTTTCAAGAGGCAGGTTTTGTTCTCCTTCCCCCAGTTATTATGCAGACACTTTTAAGAATTTAGAATTATTCCTTTGTGGGTTAAACAAATAAGAGCCTTGTGAGGTTAGCGACACAATTTGTGAAAATAAGCTAACTATTGGGAAGGCTTCTCTCCGCTGTCTAAATTAATAAGTCTTAGTATCAACGGGTCACATCTCACTTTCAGTGAATCAGGAGTTGTTTTGCTATAGACTTTGCAAGAAGTAACCTTGGGTCTGTATTTGCTATTTAAAATAAACAAAATGATATATTACATTAGACTTCCACTGCTGCAGAATGTTGCAGGAAAGTCAAACTGATACCATTTAAATTCCAGAAAAAGGGGGGAAGAGTCCAAAATTTCCAAACTGTTCTCTTTTTCTTTTTAATGCCTGTCATTATATTTTGATGTGTTTAATAATAAAGCAGAGGTTAAATGAAACATGAAAATGGGATGTACATTAAAATTGGGATAACTCTTCAGTGAAGCGTAACCCAGCAGATGTAGCTGCACACTGTAATTGCTGCCTGTTTCCTGTCAGTCTGATTAAGTTGCATTGTCCCTGCTCCAAGTGTAAGAATCAGTGGCTTCCCATAAGGCACAACATGGGACAACTAGCTTTTGTAATCAAATGACTATGTGCACCTCCTGCTTGTCCTCTTAATAGTATAGACAGATAATATACACAGATGAGTTATAAAATAAATAGGCTGTGGAGTGTGGTAGAGACACAGTGTCTTTCATCTTACTGGCACTCCAGTCAAGGGCCAGGATTTTTTGGTAGAGTGAAATTCCATCATTCCGGAGGGCAAATAATCCCAGCGCCTGGTTTCTCAGGCTTCGCCATGGTAATTTTGTTTCTCAAGAGTTATTATGCACTGTCGTGGTTTAACTCCAGCTAGCAAAATACCACGAAGCCGCTCTCACAAATCCCCCTCCCCTCCTCCAGTGGAGGGGAAGAATTGGAGGAAAAAGAAATAAGGGAGCTCGTAAAATTGAGATAAGAACTATTTACTAATTAAATCTAAATCAATATATACAGGTACTACTAATAATAATAATTAAAATAGTAGAAAATGAAACATATAGTACAATATATACAATATGATACAATTTCCCACCATCCACTGACCAATGCACACCCAGATGTTGAGTGATGAAAATCAGACCCCGAAAGCCCGAGAACCACAGCCCGAGAGCGATCACAGCCCGAGAGCGATCGCAGCCCGAGAGCCGTGGCCTGAAGGCCAGAGCCTGGGAGCCTACGCAGCAGATTCCAAGCAAACCTTATCACCGATAACACAGCCAGAAAACTCAAAACAGCCCACCAGCTCCCACACAAAGGAGCCAGCACAGGAGTTAGCAAAGCAGCTAACACAGGAGGGTTAGCAAGTTGCCCGGAGAGACGAGCAAGGGAGTAAGGGAGAGAGAGAGAAGGGAAGAGTAATGGCTACCGGACCCTCTTCCCCACCCCAAGAGACCGGAACATGACGTACTATGGAATGAAATACTTCCTTGGTTAGTCTGGGTCAGCTACAGTATCCGAAGCGGACAAAAGACCTTGAGTTCAGTACAGGCCATCCCCAGCACCAGCTGGGGCCTTATCAATGTTTTCACTTACTGTCCAGCAACACAGTTCCCTGGCAACCAGAGTAAAGGGAGTTAGCCCTTTCCTGACTGAACCCAGCACATGCACCTTCTAGTGTTGTTCTTTTACTTGTTTCAAAATAGAATGTTGTTGATTCTGTTCACAGTTATTCATGTTTTCCTTTTTGTAATAACCCTAACCCTAACCCTAACCCTACTTACGGGATTAAAGTGCTAATGGTAAAATCCAGTACCTATCTGGGGAACATGGGGCCAGATTCCTGGCTGCTATAAATTGCAGTAGAACCACTGTTATTCTGATTTACAACAGCTGGTGGACTTGCCTGAGAGATCTATAACGTGATATTTTAGTTTTATTCCATTCAGAAAGAATGTGATGTGACTCATTCAGCAAAGCATTGCCCTACTTTTGTCCCAAAGTCATTCTGTTGCTGCGGCGTTACATCATTGCAAAGCTTCAGTAGTATGGAGGTGAGGCAGGGATGTTGCTTATAATTACTAACTGATTTTTACAAGTGGCCTCTAATTAATTACTGCTAAATTGTGTATGCATTGGTGCATTTGTAGGTCTGCATTTAACTGTAGGAGCAAAACTGTGCTTCGGCACAGGAGGAAAGACAGGTTGTGCTTACAAAGCCCATGACAAAGGCAAGGAGGTGACACCCAGCAGAGAAGGGCAATACCCATTCCTTAGACACCCGTACCCTGGTGGAAACCTGAACCGAATTTAGATGTTCTGGTTAAAAGAGAGAAGATTTTGAGCTTCAGAGAGAAGGGGATCAACCAAAGCAAGGTACTGAATAGTGAACCACCAAGTACTGCTGATGGGGAGATGCCAGCAGTGGCATATCCGAATCGTCTGCCCTCCTGGGACAGCATGGGCTGGCACAAGCAGGTCAGTGAGAAGCAGCACTCCACCGCAGACACGTCTGGAGGGTCCCTGGCATGACTGCACTGGGCGAAGGAAAGCACCCAGGGGAATACCTCACTTAACGGAGAATTTTTGGTGGCTGAGCAACTCGAACGCTTTGCATACTGAGTCACCAAATGAGCTTAGTTAGTGTAGTGTCTTAGCTTTGCACCAGTTAGTCTATGTTTTGCTTCACCCCATAATACATCAAGCTGGATAGGTGGTGCCAGCCCAGGCCCGTGGCACTGCAGGACCAGTGGGGAGGGGGTGGGGATATGGGTGGAAAGGCTTGTGGTTGGGTATGACCCTGGGAAGGAGAAGGGTCTGAGGGGGCTTCCGGCCGAGGGGGCTGGGGGTTGGTTTGTTGTGGGGACCTCGTGGTGAGTGGTTGGTGCTCCGGGCAGAGCCAGTGTCTTGCCGGGCAGATCGGTCGGGGAGTCGGGGTTTGAAAGTTTGTTTTTTCCTCTCTCTCACTCTCTCGGCCCCCGGGCGGTTTCGTGGGGGGTTTGCTCCCTTGGGGTGGGTTTTCTTTCTTTTTTCCCTTCTCGGGGTGAGATCCTGTATCATTTCTTCTACCTTTTTCCTCTGTTCCTTAAATTACTCATTAGCACTAGCATTGTTAGTAACTCCCTAAGTTTCATTTATATAATTAAATAGTTCTTATCTCAACTCCTATGGGCTTTTCCTCGGTTTGTTCCTCTGACCCTTCCTCACCGGGAGGGGGTGTGGGGGGTGGCGGAGTGGTAGAGTGGTAGAGTGGCTGGTCATGATAAAAACCACGACAGGTAGCAACAACGGGGTGGGAGGTCTGTGGATTATGGTTTGGGATTTAGGCGTCTATCTCCTTCAAAGTCCCGTTTTAGCTCTTTAATCCCTAGTTGGATCTAGAACCTTGCTTTCTAAAAATGGAAATTAATATTAGAAGCCATTCCTTAACACATGTTTAATTTCCAATTTATAGAATGTACCTATTACATTCTCTAGAC
Organism: Rhynochetos jubatus; assembly: GCA_027574665.1. Lineage (NCBI taxonomy): Eukaryota > Metazoa > Chordata > Aves > Eurypygiformes > Rhynochetidae > Rhynochetos > Rhynochetos jubatus. The sequence goes on along the minus strand of CM050689.1, from coordinate 7,142,361 downwards.
ACGTGCTTGATTGTAATGTTTATCATATGTATTTCTAAGGCACTCATCACCATAATATCAAATGTCATTATAGAAATTAGGAAAGAGCATCAGAATTTCTTCCAAGGAAGAAGCCAGTTTCCTCTTTTCCCACTGCATTAGTGAAATCATAGAAATGAAGCTGACTTTATGCCACTTTTGCTTCAGCTCAAGAAAAACCAACTGAATCCCCAGTGAAATGTGCAATGTGTACCTGAAGCCAAGCCCTCTGCAAGACTCAGTTAAAAAAAAAGGCCCATAGCTGTGCAGAGAAGCACACTCTAAAATCAAGGCTGTCCACCAAGTCCCGCTTTGTCCCACCCACCTCGCCCCAGCCGGCATGTGCACCCACAGCTGAGCGTGTTTTTTGGTGTGAAGGTGCAAGAGCTGGATGATCAGGAAAGCACAAGGACAAGGAAGTTCTGGAGCAAAAGCCATTTTAAAATCTTGTCTAAACTGAGGGCTTTAACCACTTGGTCCAGAGTCACAAGTGCTATTCCTGCTCCAAAAATACTTGCATATTTGGCACGAGTCAGGAAGAAAGATGCCAGTGTAGTTTCTTACTTGCTGCTTTATGCGCCTTCCTTGAGGTGGAAGATAGAAATCTGGATTGTTTTAGAAAAGCCAATGTGCTGGGTTCAGTCAGAAAAGAGTTAACTCCCTTTACTGTGGTTACTAGGAAACTGTGTTTCTGATAAGTTCTTAGCTGGTGCTGGGCCTGTACTGGATTCAAGGTCTTTCTCCGCTTCTGATATGGCAGCTGTGTTCCCAGCTCTCGCTGTCTCGTGAGCAGCATAGGGGGGACAGTCCAGATAGCTGACCCAAACTGACCAAGGAAGTATTTCATTCCGTAGTACATCATGTTCCAGGTCTTGGGTGGGGAAGGGGGTCTGGTAGCCATTACTCTCCCCATTACTCTCTCCTTTACTCCCTTGCTCGTCTACTCCCAGGCACTTGCTAACCCTCCTGCATTAGCTGCTTTGCTAACTCCTGTGCTGGCTCGTTTGTGAGGGAGTTGGTGGGTTGTTTAGAGTTCCTGGCCATGCTATCACTGATAAGGTTTGTTTGGAATCTGCTGCATTAGCTCCTGGACTCTGGCCCTTGGGTTGTGGCTCTTGGGCTGCGATCACTCTCGGGCTGTGGTTCTCGGGCTCTCTGTGTCTGACTTCACTACTCAGCATCTGGGTGTGCATTGGTCAGTGGATGGTGATGTATATATTGTATCATATGTTTTATTTTCTACTATTTTAATTATTTACTATTAGTAGTATTTGTATGTATTGATTTAGATTAAATTACTAAATAGTTCTTATCTCAATTTTACGAGCTTCCTTATTTCTTTTTCCTCCGATTCTTCCCCTCTGCTGGAGGAAGGGAGGGGAAATTTATGAGAGCGGCTTCATGGTATTTTGCTAGCCGGAGTTAAACTACGACAATATATGTACGTATAGATGACATCCTGGCCTGCATCAGGAACAGTGTGGCCAGCAGGACTAGGGCAGGGATTGTCTCCCTGTACTGGGCACTGGTGAGGCTGCACCTCGAATCCTGTGTTCAGTTTTGGGCCCCTTGCTACATGAAAGACACTGAGGAGCTGGAGCGTTTCCAGTGAAAGGCAACAGAGCTGGGGAATGGTCTGGAGCACAAGTCCTGTGAGGAGTGGCTGAGGGAGCTGGGGGTGTTCAGCCTCTAGGAGGCTCAGGGGAGACCTTATCACTCTCTACAACTCCCTGAAAGGAGGGTGCAGAGAGGTGGGGGTTGGTCTCTTCTCCCAAGGGATAAGCAATAGGACAAGAGGAAACTGCCTCAAGTTGCACCAGGGGAGCTCTAGATTGGATATTTAGGAAAATGTCTTCCTGGAAAGGGCTGTCAGGCATTGGAATGGGCTGCCCAGGGAGGTGGTGGAGTCACCATCCCTGGAGGAATTTAATAGATGTGAGGATGAGGTGCTTAGGGACATGGTTTAGTGGTGGGCTTGGCTGTGTTGGGTTAATGGTTGGACTTGTTCTTGAAGGTCTTTTCCAACCTAAACAATTCTGTGATTCTATGATATTGGATCCCCAGCATCATTTGTTTTGATCTGTGGATCTTATGCTGCATTACATTACTATCCTTACACACTATGTAGCCGTAGTCTCTAAATACTAAAGCAGAGTTATAGCAACCTTAACCTGTCATTAATCTTTGCAACCCATATGCAGGTCCTTCATTGAAAAGACTACCATGGCATGTCGGAGCAGCTTGGCACCACAGAGGTGTGCAGAATTATTTCCATAAAGAGCAACAGCAAGATAGCAAGTTTTGCTCTTTCTTGTTTTTTCTTCATTGTGCCAATGGTTGAAGTTCTGGCCTAGCCCTGGCCCCACCTCCATTCTTCTCCTCATCAGGAATGTGATCAGGTATCCTTCTGGATTAAATTCAGCAAATTAGGGCAGTTCCTTAGAGTTGGAGGTACCATGAAACGTCCAAGCACCAACAACCAACTCCTCCATCATTTGGTAACAACAGCCAAGGCGTTTCTCAATCTGTGCAATTCTCAACCTATTTTGCTGTAAAGAGACCCTCATGAGTCTCATGCTTCCAGCAGTGCCATACATGCACTTGGGTAGCATTAGCCCTAGTTTTCATAGGGGTACGTAGGGCAACCGAGTAGAGCCTGGCCTGGCACTCATAACAGACCCAGAGGACATAGAAATTATTGGAAAACATGCTACAACAAGAAGGAGAAAGAGAGAGGGGTCTGGGAGGAGGACAGGAGGTTGCAAAGGTAGGGAAAAACTATTTTTTCTCTTTTACTTCGGGGTCTGTGTCATGGTTTAACTCTGGCCAGCAAAATACCACCAAGCTGCTCTCACACCTCCCCCCCTTCCTCCAGTGGAGGGGAAGAATCAAAGGAAAAAGACAAGGAAGCTCATAAAATTGAGATAAGAACTATTTACTAATTGAATATAAGTGAATAATATATATATAAATGAATATATACAAATACTACTACTAATAAGCAATTAAAATAGTAGAAAATAAAACATATGATACAATTTCTCACCACTTGCTGACCGATGCCCAGCCTGGTCCTGAGTAGTGAGAGTCAGAGCCAGAGAGCCCGAGAGCCAGAGCCTAAGAGCAATCGCAGCAGAGTCTGAGCAAACCCTATCAGTGACAGCACGACTGGGAAAACTAACAGACCCACCAACTCACTAATGAATGAGCAAGCAAAGGAATTAGCAAAACAGCTAACAAAGGAGGTAGTGAAGGCGTTAAGAAGAATTAGAGAGTGTAATGGCTCCCAAGCCCATTTCCCGCTTATGTACCTAGTATGATGTACTATGGAATGAAATACTCCTTTGGTCAGTTTGGGTTAGCTGTCTGAACTATGTGTCTCCCCATACTGCTTGCAGTGAGAAAGTTGGGAATGCAGCTGCAGTATCAGAAGCTGAGGAAGACCTTGAATTTGGTGCAAGCACTCCCCAGTACTTTTCTCACAGTAAATTCAGAAACCTAGCTTCATACCAGCAACTGTGAAGAAAGTTAACTCATTCCTGACTAAAATCAGCACAGTCTGGAACACCATTTGGTTGCCCTGGCTGCAGGTGAGGGGAGAGAGAAGCGAAAGGTGGCAATAAATACATATTTTTGCCAACGGATGCATAGATAACGAGAAAGGCACAGCAGAAAGCAGTATTGCAAGGCAAAGGCAACAGGCTCTCAACATTAACTAGTCATTATTTACACACTCAAATATCTATGATCTGGTGCATGGACATAAAAGCTATGGAAAATATCTCCTTTTTCAAACAGTTTTTTAATTATTTGTAAAGACTTCAATTGTTCAACAGATAATGTAATGGATTGGTCCTCACAGTGTGAAGTGCAACCATCCAGAACCCCTAAAGTATTACAAAGAGGCTTCGGAGCTGGGATTGATCGATTGATATTTGGCATAAAAACTATTCCTCTGAGCATGCATATTAATTCTGTTCACCAGTTTCATGCAAATATACTTGGGCTGATTTTTTATTCAAATCTCCAATTTATATAGGGTTTAAACTGTTAAATGTTTAAAGCCTTTTTCATCTTCCCACTCCCCTCCCCCACCCCCACCCCTTTACTATTAGAGGTAACTAAATCTTTTTCCTAACACAAACAAGACTCAGAGATTTAGCACATTCCTGTGGGAAAGAAGAAAAAGGGTTTATTAATTATACTGAGGCTTAAATAATATGCTTCCTTGACACTAATGTTCCATCAGTTCCAGCCCCAAGTATCCTATGGGATAACTTTAAAGCCTTTATCAGGATCTAGATTACTGCATTTATGGCTCCATAGAAGAAAGAATTTAATGAATGGTGCTCGGAGTTTGAAAAGAGAATCTGAGATAGAGCAATATCAAGGTATAAAAACTATAACAATGAGGAGTTATTCCAGAGGAGTCGCTGAGACTCTGTAATGAAACATCAAATGAAAATGAACCTTTTAAAGAATCTACATAAATATCCAAGATTCCTTGGATGGAGAATTTGTCCTTCTTGCACCTTGTCTCTCTCTGACAGCGAAGATCTCAGAGGAGCAGTGCCTTTTGGAACATATCTCTTCAGAAATCGTATTTAAATTTTCACTTATTAAATCAATACATTGAAATAATCTTATTTTTTAATTTTTATTACATCAGTACTTTTGTTACATCCGCCCTTTTTTTCCTACCTTGAGCTAATATGTTTACATACCATCACCCTTGTGACTATCATTTATGAATGCCTTTGTATTGCAGTGGCACCTAAGAATCGTAGTCATGAGACAAGACCCATTATGGCTTATTTATTATTTATTCTATTACAGTGAAATCTGGAGATGTAGCTGCAGTAATGGCCATATTGTATCGTTAGTCTACACGGACGGAAAGCTAACACCCTTAACGCATCACTAAGAATACATAGATGAGCAGGTAGTGACAGGACAAGGGGTAATGGGTTTAAATTGAAAGAGGAGAGATTTAGATTGTATATCGGGAAGAAATTCTTCCCGGAGAAGGTGGTGAAGCACTGGAACAGGTTGCCCAGAGAAGTTGTGGGTGCCCCATTCCTGGATGTCTTCAAGGCCAGGCTGGATGAGGCTTTGAGCAACCTGGTCTAGTGGAAGGTGTCCCTGCCCATGGCAGGGGGTTGGAATGAGATGATCTTTAAGGTCCCTTCCAACTCAAAGAATTCTGTGATTCTAAGAATTGCACACACACACACAAAAAAAATTACTTGATGCGACTGCACTGTAATTTCTGCGGACTGATCATGTTCGTGGCCCTACTCTGGACTCCTTCCAACTGGTCAATATCCTTCTTATGTTGAGGAGCTGGATGCAGTACTCTAGGTGGGATCTCATCAGAGCTGAGTAGAGGGGGAGAATCACCTCCCTCAACCTGCTGGCCATGCTTCTCTGGATACAGCCAAGGATACGGTTGGCTTTTTGGGCTGCCAGCACACAGTGCCGGCTCATGTCCAGCTTCTCATCCACCAGTACTCCCATGTCCTTCTCCTCTGGGCTGCTCTCCAGCCATTCTCCACCCAGCCTGTACTTGTGCTCGGGACTTCCCCGACCCAGGTGCAGGACCTTGCACTTGACCTTGTTGAACTCCATGAGGTTGGCAGAGGCCCACCTCTCCAGCCTGTCCAGGTCCCTCTGGATGGCATCCCTTCCCTCCAGCATGTCAACCGCACCACACAGCTTGGCGACATGGGCAAATTTGCTGAGTGTGCACTCAACCCCACCATCCACATTGCTGACAAAGATGTCAAACAGCACCGGTCCCAATACCAATCCCTGCGGAATGCTGCTAGTCACTCATCTCTCAGACATCGAGCCGTTGACCACAACTCTGAGTGCAACCATCAAGCCAGTTTTTTATAAACCAAGCGGTCCATCCATTAAATCCATGCCTCTCCAATGTAGAGACAAGGATGTCGTGCAGGACGGTGTCGAACGCTTTGCACAAGTGCAGGTAGATGACATTGGTTGCCTGTCCTTTATCCACCAAGGTCGTGACCCCATGGTAGAAGGCCACTTCTTGGGAAACATTTGCTATCCTGCTATTAAAGTCTACAGACAGGGTGAAAACATTTATTTGGAGACATAAACAGACATATTCAGGAACCTAAAGATGTGAATTTTTGTCCAATGCTCATACTTGTAACACTGCTGACCATGTTAACAGAGCATTTCAGCTAGCATCTCGTGGTTCCAAATTGCTTCATGTGTCTTCTGAGATGGTAAAACACCCAACTGCCAGCAGCTCCTCTTGGTCTGCAGCAACATCTGCACTTGTGAATTGTCCATACAAAATTTTGTGGCATGCTGAAAACTGAGCATATGTGGACTGTATAAAATACAGTGTATTAAAATAGCAAAATAAATAATACTGGCCTGTAGACTGACTGGCCTGTAGTTCCCCGGATCCTCTTTTTTCCCTTTTTAAAGATGTGGGCTATGTTTCCCCTTTTCCAGTCAGCGGGAACTTCACCAGACTGCCACGACTTCCTCAATATGATGGATAGAGCTTTCTCAACCTCATCTGCTAGTTCTTTCAGGACCCATGGGTGTATTTCATCAGAGCCTATGGACTTGTGCACCTTCAGGTTCCATAGGTGCTCCAGAAACTGATTCTCTCTAACTATGGGCAGCTCTCCATTCTCCCAGTCCCTGCCTTTGCCTTCTCTGACTCGGGAGGTATGGCTTGCATCCTTGCCAGTGAAGACCGAGGCAAAAAAAGCATTGAGCATGACAACCTCTTCCATATCCTGGGAAACCAGCTCTCCTGTTTCCTTCTGCAGAGGGACCACATTTTCCCTATTTTTCTTTTTATCGCTTATGTACCTATAGAAGCCCCTCTTGTTGACCTTGATGTCCCTGGCCAGGTCTAATTCTGTCAGGGCTTTGCTTTTCCTGACCTGATCTTGGACTACTTCCCTGTAATCCTCTCAGGCTACCTGTCCCTGCTTCAACCCTCTGTAGGCTTCCTCTTTGTGCCTCAGTTTTTCCAGGAGCTGCTTGTTCATCCACACAGGCCTCCTTGTGGTTTTACCCAACTTCCTCTTCTTGGGATGCATCGCTTCTGAGCTCGAAGGAGAAGATCCTTGAATACTCGCCTGCTTTTTTGGGCCCCTCTTCCCCCCAGGTCTTCTTCCCATGGAACTCTGCCAATCAGCTGACTGAAGACACCAAAGTCTGCTTTCCTGAATTCCAGCACAGCGAGCTTGCTGTGCAGCCTCCATAAGGATCTCAAATGCCATCATTTCATGGTCGCTGCAGCCAAAGCTGCCCTTGAGCTTCACATTCCCCACCAGCCCCTCCCTGTTGGTGAGAACAAGGTCCAGCATGGCATCCCTCCTCCTCGTCAGCTCCTCTATCACTTGGAGAAGGAAGTTGTCATCAATGCATTCCAGGAACTTCCTGGCTTGCTTGTTCCCTGCTGTCGAGGTTTACTCCAGCTAGCATAATACCACGAAGCTGCTTTCACAAATTTCCCCTCCCTTCCTCCAGTGGAGGGGAAGAAACAGAGGAAAAAGAAAGAAGGAAGCTCGTAAAATTGAGATAAGAACTATTTACTACTAATAATAAATAATTAAAATAGTAGAAAATAAAACATATGATACAATATAATACAATATCATACAATTTCCCACCATCCACTGACCAATACACACCCAGATGTTGAGTGATGAAAATCAGACCCCGAGAGCCTGAGAACCACAGCCCGAGAGCAATTGCAGCCCGAGAGCCGTGGCCTGAAGGCTGGAGACCGGGAGCTAACGCAGCGGATTCCGAGCAAACCTTATCACTGATAACATGGCCAGAAAACTCTAAACAACCCAGCAACTCCCTCACAAACGAGCCAGCACAGGAGTTAGCAAAGCAGCTAACGCAGGAGGGTTAGCAAGTGCCTGAGAGCAAGGGAGTAAAGGAGAGAGAGAAGGGCAGAGTAATGGCTACCAGACCCCCTTCCCCGCCCAAGACCCAGAACGTGATGTATTATGGAATGAAATACTTCCTTGGTCAGCCTGGGTCAGCTACAGCATCCGAAGCGGACAAAAGACAGAACAGAACACAAACGCAGAACAACAACAACAATAAAAGTAACTCTAACAGTGCAAGGTAACAAAACAAATAGCATTCCAACAGTTTGGCAAGTGATGAGTTCACCTGAGATTAAGTGATTTTTAGGCAGTCTGTAACAGAATGTTGCTTTGCAATAATAGTAGAAAGGCAACAAATTCTTAGAAGAAATCAAGAGAGTATACAATCTTGATGAAGTCTGTAAAGTTTCTTTCTTCTAACCAAAACCATCCAATGATTCTAGGATCCTTTCTACTAACTCTCCACCCCCATCCCAGCTTTCGCGCGGATGCCACCCACCCCCCGCACCCACCCGCCGCCCCTTTTCATTGTCAGTGTCCGAGTTCCCCCAGTCACTATCATCATCGGGCAAGGGCGGGTACAGCGGAGGTGGCACCCCCGGGTGTCTGCTTGATGGCCTACGGCGGTTCCGGAGCGGCCGTCTCGGTCGTGGCGCGTCCTGGCGGCTCCGGCGGTGGCTTCCTCTTTGTTTCTTCCAGTTCGCAGGGACACCGGCCGCTGCAGCACGGACATGCCCCTATTCCATCCCTTAGCAGCCTGCGCAGCTCCTCCGCCAGCTGCTCTACCGCATTCCGCTCCCTCTCTTCCGGCTGCACCTCCTGGCTCTCGGTCCCTTTGTGTGACCCGTCCGGCGGCTCTGTACATGCCTGCCCCTCCAGCGGCGGTGCTGATGGCTGTGCCGCAGGCGGGAGCAGGGATAACGCCGCCTCATCTACTGGGCTGAACGGATCGGGGTGGTTCAAAACAGGATTGAGGTTCCTGGGTGTGATTATCGGCGCCGGTCGAGTGGCCAGGTCGGCCCCCGCAACCGCTTGGCGCTCCGCCCTCATAGCCCGCAGGGTGTCTGTGACTAACTTCCAGGTAGTTGCAAACCCAATGGCTGTCGGATCCCCCTTTGGTTGCCGCTTGCCAGATATTTTCTCCGATCTCCTCCCAAGTCTCAGGTTTGAATGCTAAGGCAAGGTCGGGAGCGTAACCCTGTTCCCGGCACCATCTCAACAGCTTCCTAATGATGCTTTCATCATACCGAATCCCTCTCTTAGAGAGGATATGTAGCAGGATCTTAACAACTGCTCCTTCTTCCTGACTCAGCTGCTGACCCATGCTACCCTGGCTGCTCACCTCTCGGGCGAGAGTCCCGTCACCCTCAGGCCACCCTCCGGCTACCCTCCGACCCCCTGCACCGGTCCAGCCGGGCAGCTTCCAGCCGGGTCCGCCTTGCCTCCGCAGCGCCTTCTCGTAGATCACGTCGGGGTCACCACTTGACAAGGCGGACGATATGGACACTAAGACAACTCTATTAGAGTTATAAAATGAAGCCGTTTATTGCCTCGTTGGCTGCGCTTATATACACTATTTTTATCTGTCCATGCGCACATACACAAGTTGATTGGTTACATCTGTTTTGCCATAAGCTGTCCACACGCTCTAAGCTAATACATGATTGGCTATCCCATACTCTGCTTTTCTCTGCCAAGAATTTGCTGATCCCCTTTATCTTTGTTTCTTCCTTTATCGTCCTCAAGTATGCTTCAAGGCCGTGCAGGCAGTTTGCGGCCTACTCCAGCTCTATGTAGCTTTGTTCGCCAACATATCCGTTCTCCTGTAAGAAATCTCCCACAGCCCCCAACATCAGAAGGACATGGACTGGTTGGAGCACTTCCAGAGGAAGCCACAAAGATGATCAGACAGTTGGAGCACCTCTCCTATAGGGACAGGCCAAGAGAGTTGGGGTAGTTCAGCCTGGAGAAGAGAAGGCTTCGGGGAGACCTTATTGCAGCCTTCCAGTACCTGAAGGGGGCCTACAAGGAAGCTGGAGGGGGACTTTTTACAAGGGCCTGTAGTGACAGGACAAGGGGTAATGGGTTTAAATTGAAAGAGGGGAGATTTAGATTGGACATCAGGAAGAAATTCTTCACAGAGAGGGTGGTGAAGCACTGGAACAGGTTGCCCAGAGAAGCTGTGGATGCCCCATCCCTGGCTGTCTTGAAAGCCAGGCTGGATGAGACTTTGAGCAACCTGGTCTAGTGGAAGGTGTCCCTGCCCATGGCAGGGGGGTTGGAACTAGATGATCTTTGAGGTCCCTTCCAACCCAAATCATTCTCTGGTTCTATGAAAACATTTGCAAATTATGATGTGAGTTGTACAGAAAATTGCAGCACGTTGTTCCTCCTTTTATTTGGCTTCATTAAAGGTGTAAATAATTGAACAAGTAATTTTGTTAAAGGCTTGTGAATCAATCTGGAGCTGGTAAGAGAAACTTTGTTGGCAAGTTCTGTCCTTGCTAGCTGAAATTTTAACAAGATGTTTAAATTGTTGACTGAATCTCCAGACACTGGATTAGGAAGCATGCTTTGGCAGGTAGGAGAAAGGAACGGAAAACCACCTTTGCTTTTTTTAAAATGAAAAATCTGAACTTCATGTGAGCAAATGCATTCAAATGAGTCATACCATTGTGTGAACAGTCAAGTGAAATATTAGTCCTGAAAGCTCTTTCCTCTCTCAGCTGGCTTCACCAGGTGACTGGGATATGCCACGAGCACTCCAGCGCTTTAACACACGCTCTATACTCATTACAGTCAAGGAGCAGAGCAGAAGATTCATTGCATATTGTGACAGTCCCATGGTTTTTTCTCCAAAAGAGGACATCAGTCAGTCTTTGATGCTACCTTTTTTAGGGAGAACATACTGCATGGTCTCCCAGAGTCAATCACCCCAAATCCTTATCACTGCAAAGTGATTCTAGCTTCAATGTTAGCCACTAAAGATCTTTTTGCTTCAGTGTATGACATGCAATGGCCAAGTTACATATTATATAGAAATTTAAGGTTCTGTGTGTGACGAAACTTCACCCAGAACTGGAGCATAGATCTCCCAAACTTTATAATAGATTAACAGTCTGGAAACAGCAAGTACTAAAGGAAGACATGAAGAAAATTGGTACCTGAGTGGAGCTGGAGGGAACCCAAGAAAAGAACCTGAAGTGTAAAAGCACCTAAGTGACCTCAGACCAGGTTCTTTTTTCCGAGTGCAACTGGAAGATGTAAGAGGTGGGATCCCAAACATTAATTAGGTGAGTGCATGAGCTGCAAGCTGGATGATCAGGTAAGGAGGCAGAACTGTGGTCTATTCCATTTCTCCTCAGATGCTTTTGTAACAAGTGTAATGGTGTTGTCAGGGTTTTGAAAATACATCATTTTAGTGAACCTTTTCTAGCTTGTGAGAAGGGTGATGTTGAAAAATCACCAAAGCAGAGCAGTTCCTTAAACCAGAAAACTGGCTTCTTCCTCTAACAGCTCCCACCCCAAATGGTGCTGGGGTGTTTTCCAGAATAACCAAACAGAATACCTCTACTTCGCTGTTGAGCTATTTTGCAAGTTAAGGAAGCAGAAACTGTGGAAGGAGCACTTTCTGTTGATGAGCATTACCCTTGGCAAGCCTTAGTACAGTGCAGGGTGTCTGAACCCTGTCTTGGGGTACGTCTTACACCTGCCATCTTCTGCCACAAATGGCTGGGGCTACACACAGACCTTCGGCATGCAAACTGGACGACTCTGCTCTGCTCCCGTCATCACAAGTGTCATCTGCACGTGTGGATGCTCCAGGGGAGGGTCAAGGCTATGATTTTGTTTCTTTGCGTGTTTTGCATGTGCCAAGCCAAGACCCCATTAACTTGAGTCACACACGAAGTCTCAGTACTTCAGATGTGGCCTCTCACATGAATTAGTATCACACATGCTTATTAAAAAAACAGACAGAAAAAAAGAGATTGAAGACTAGCTTTGAAAGAAATTAATGACCCACTGTGGAAATGTCGGTTTAAGTGAATTACCAGCTTCCTACTCTCTGCCCCTGTCATTATTTTCCAACCTTTGCAACAAAGGGAATGATGTCCCAAGGCAGCAGTTTCCTTCACTACACAACGCTGAACAATATACCTGCAATATACCTTTGTCCTTGGCAAAAGGAAATAATTCTTCTTGTGTGTCACCTGGGGTACCACTAACATGCATTGTTTTGGCTAATTATGTGTGTGGAATACATATATATATATGTCTGTGAAAAGTCAGCTATCTAAAAATCCTACATGCCTTGGCAGCTTTAAAGTACCAGCATAACAACTCAACAGTATTGGAACGGGCAGGCACAAAGACAATTGTCAGACCTTGATTTAATTTGGGAAAAATCAAATTTCCAGTTGCATTAAGAGACAAACCTTGGATCTTGCAAAACCCCATGAATCAGATTTTGGTTTTGTAAAGCTGTACTTAAACCCAGAAGTATTTTGAATATAAATTCCAAAGTTTGGAGTAGGATTAGATAAAATATTCTAATGTAAGCCCATGTCTAGTTAATGGATAGAGTTAAAAGGGTATTTCAGACTAGAGCAGACACTCAATTGTTAACAGTTGCAGTATAAATCATTTATGGAAAGAGAAGCTTTCTGGCTAATTCTCAGAGATATGCAAATTATAACTTTTGCTTGCTGCATCTTTACAATGCAATAACCATAAATGGAGATAAAATACCAAAAAAAAAAAAAATAAAATCCACGTCCTGCAGAGGGAGGGATGGTCTGAGCTCAAATTATGGAGGGGTTGAAAAAAACCCACATAGTTTGCAATCTAAACTTTTAGGGCATGATTTATGGTGTTTTTTCTTTCATTTTTTACTACAGTAAAACAATACAAGGAAACCACACAGGAACAGCTGGATCCCAAACATCCCTGTTTTCAGAATATATGCACCAAGATATGTGCATACTGCTGCTTTGGGGGTTGCTGGTGGCTTTTCAAGCACAGAGCAGAGCAAACACTGTGGGAGGGCTCGCAGGCTCTTAAAAGGGAATTTCTGCTGTTCCTGGTGGGATGTTTAGCAGTGGTGCAACTCTGCTCCCATTGAAGTCAAGGGGAGTTTTACATCAATGGAGCAGAGTTAGATTAATGCTGAATGTTTTGGAAAGCACCATTCACACTTGCCAGGCTGAATCCTCAGAGGTCTTCCCATTATTAGTTTAATTCAACCATAAATGTTTGGAACAGCAGCCAAGGGATTAAAACGATCATCAAAATCAATTGCTTTGTTTATAAATGTTCTTTTGCTTAGTTTTCCGCAATGTAAAAGTTGTTCTATGAACCTTGTTTTGACTCATTTAAACCCCATTTAATAATCCTGCAGGAAAGTCAGTGATGTTAGTGTAATATCTTCTGCCTAAAAAATATCCCCTACCCTTATGAACTTCTAGTAGCTTGTCCCAGATTGGGTTGGTGACAGCACTTCAGTTTTACAGAAGCATGAAGTGCTCATATTTCAATATAGAGTTGAAGAAAAAAAATAAGGCAGAATTTTGTTCTTTTTCCAGAGTTTCTGAAGATGAAGACATTGAAGCTTTTAAAAATGCCTGGCACAGCATTTTTGGAAAGGGACATTAGCCTGCTTTTGAATTTCCGAATTGACTTAGTCTAGAAACTTCACAGATTTTTTCATACTCGGAGGCTCAGAGAGAAATAATTATCTGAAATGAAAAAAGCCTCATTTTAACTGCTATTCAGAAATCTGCGACAACCCTCAGAGATCTGTCCAGGTGAGATTATTCTTGGTTTGGCTGTGCAATTTAAGCAATCAGCAGTTAGAAACCGCTACATCTTCACTTAGTGGGTAACTTTAATGGAAGATGCTCACTGCCCTCCTCCCTGCACACCATTCCCGTCGGAGTAGCGCTGCTGATGGGGTCTCCAGCAGCCCCACACTCCTGCCGTGCTCACCAACAGTGTTTCTGGACATGCCAAGTAGCTCTGGGCAGCAAGCTATGGAGCTGAGGATGTTTTCTTCCCCTCCTTGTTCTTCCTGAAGGAGGGATGAGCTGGACAATCTACTTGATGCTTTACAGCAGTCTTAGGATGGAGAGCTGAAACCTTGGGTTGTATTTCCCCCTCCGTTCCCTAGCCATAACTACAACTCCCCGTTCTGGAGAGGGACATCAGATGTCTCCTTCTTCATCATCACCTTTCATTGTGATAATTAAATAGCAAACTTGGCTCTCAACTGGGCCAAAAAAATAGCTTTAAAAGCAGAGAATCTGCCTCTACCCATTTCCCTTTTCTCTTTATGTGAATGCTTCCCAACCAGTTGATATTCCCCACTCTCTTTGTGATTGATAAATGCACGTTTGTTAACAGGTGATCTTTCCACCTCTCTAGTCACACCAGCTACTATATCTCCCATCAAGGTAATGGAAAGTATCCACTGCTTATCACAGAGCAGCACATTAAACAAAGCAAGATGATCAGCTGCATTTTGCTGAGGGCTCCCCAGGTCCCCCAAATCCATTTCAAATGTTACTGTTTATAAAATGTTTGATAAAAAATAAATTATGCTTTCAATTTAAACAAAACCTCACACTGTTACCAGCTTTAATAATAGTTTTGACAGATGAGATTTTCATCATATGTTTTTTCTTTATAAAGGCTTCTTCAATAAACGAAAAATGCTTTAAACTAACAGATGTGACTATAAAGTAAGGCTGAGTGTGAGACATCAGGAGCTGAGGTTTGTCAAATGCTCCAATATATAAATTAATTCTTAGTTTAAGCTTCCATTGAGCATAGGAACATTTATTTTCCCCTGTTGTTGGTTACTGAGTGGTTAGCTGACCTCGCACTAGTTTCATGTATGGAGAAAAACTGAGCTTGAGAAATCTATGCTTGCACAATTAAAACTATATATGTGGTTTGGGCACTAAATAATGCAACAATTGATTGATGGTTAAGTAAAAAGTTGAAAGCTGGAGCTAGACACTTGATGATGGTCTGGTATCCAGCAAAGTGAGCATTTTCCCTTGAATTCTCAGAACTTTTAAAATTCAGGTTAATTATCTGAATGCTCAGGTAGGAACCCAGAAACCTGCTTTTAGGCAAGCATTTTAAAACCCGCAGCTTGATTTCCTCCCTAAAATTCCTCCACCTTTTCTTCAGGTCAAATCTATTTATCTTCTCTTCCGTTACACAACCCAGAATCAATGTAATGTTGATGCTTGAATAATTAATAAGCTGTGTATTTTTTATCTGGGAAAAGTTCAGGAATTAGAA
Organism: Rhynochetos jubatus; assembly: GCA_027574665.1. Classification (NCBI taxonomy): domain Eukaryota; kingdom Metazoa; phylum Chordata; class Aves; order Eurypygiformes; family Rhynochetidae; genus Rhynochetos; species Rhynochetos jubatus. Next base: position 7,127,134 of record CM050689.1, on the reverse strand, counting down.
TTTCCAACTAAATTCTGTTTGTTGTAAACACCTTTTATTTCCTGATTTAGAGAGGAGGTTCTGAGGGGAACAAATGGCCCAGTATGCTGCCCAGACCCATCACACAGGAAAGTCTGCTGCCTCCCTGGGGCCCGGGTTAGAAACATCACCAGGAAACTCCCTGGTCTGGTATGGCCCTCGGATTACTAACCACAACTGGTCATGCAGGTGGGCAGTGATGAGGTTGCGGAGAGAAATCCAAAAGACATCAAAAGGGACTTCAGGGCACTGGGATGATTGGTTTCAGGATCAGTAGCAAAGGCAGCGTTTTCCTCAATCCCTTTAGAGGCAGGGAAGGATACTGGAAGGAACAGGAAAGCACACCTGATCAACACATGGCTCAGAGACTGGTGCCAACGGTGGAATTTTGGGTTTTTTGATCATGGGAAGATTATATGGCACTGGGCCTGCTGGCAACAGATGGCATGCAGCTGTCTCAAATGGGAAAATAGTTTCTCGACCATGAATTGGCAGGGCTTATTGAGAGGGCTTTAAACTAAGCTTGAAGGCGGAAGGGTACAAAACCAGTAGTGCCACAAACAGATGCCCAGAGCCTGGAGAAGAATCGCAGGTCACCGGGAGAGCACCTGGCAAGCAAAACAAGAGAATTCTAGAGGCTCCAGTCAGCAAGCCAAATTCATCACGGGCACATCTTGAATGTGAATCTGTAAACGCACGGAGCATTAGAAATAATCAAGAGGAGCTAGAGGTGTGTGCATGCATGAGTGGCTATGACCTCATTGGCATTGCAGAGATGTGGTGGGATGGCTTCTATGACTGGAGTGTCAGAGTGGAAGGATACAGGCTCTTTAGGAAGGACAGGCAGGGGAGACGTGGAGGGGGGGGTTGCTCTCTACCTCAGTGAACAGCTGGAGTGTGTGGAACTCCACCTGGGGATGGATGAGGAGCTCACCGAGAGCTTATGTATGTCGTGGTTTAACTCTGGCTAGCAAAATACCACGAAGATGCTCTCACAAAACCCCCTCCCCTCCTCCAGTGGAGGGGAAGAATCGGAGGAAAAAGAAATAAGGAAGCTCGTAAAATTGAGATAAGAACTATTTACTAATTAAATCTAAATCAATATATACAAATACTACTACTAATAAATAATTAAACTAATAGAAAATAAAACATATGATACAATATATACATCAGCATCCACTGACCAATGCACACCCAGATGTTGAGTGGTGAAAGTCAGAGAGCCTGAGAACCACAGCCCAGGAGCAATCACAGCCCAAGAGCCGCAGCCTGAGGGCCGGAGCCCGGGAGCTAACGCAGCAGATCCGAAGCGAACCCTATCAGTGATAGCACAGCCAGACAAACACGGCCAGAAAACTCTAAACAACCCACCAACTCCCACACGAATGAGGCAGCACAGGAGTTAGCAAAGCAGCTAATGCAGGAGGGTTAGCAAGTGCCTGGGAGTAGACGAGCAAGGGAGTAAGGGAGAGAGATAAAAAGGAAGAGTAATGGCTACCGGACCCCCTTCCCTGCCCAAGACCCAGAACATGACGTACTATGGAATGAAATACTTCCTTGGTCAGTTTTGGTCAGCTATCTGGACTCGTGAGACAGTGAGAGCTGGAAACGCACCTGCAGTGTCAAGACCTTGAATTCAGTACAGGCAATCCCTAGCACCAGCTGAGGCCTTATCAATGTTTTCTCTTATCGTCCAGCAACATAGTTCCCTGGCAACCAGAGTAAAGGGAGTTAACCCTTTCCTGACTTAACCCAGCACATTCTCCACCCCTTATTTCATACCATTTACGTCATGCTTAAGTTCCACGCTATCCATAAATTCACATGAAACACCTTCCCCTTTCCCATCCCATCCCACACAGATATCATTCCCTTAGTCTATGAACCATATTGGCAAAATGTCCATTAGTCCATGACTTTGGGTTCCATCAGGTGGTCACTCAGGACAGAAAAGGTGGAGTGTTGCGTGGGATCGTTGGGCGCCGACGCCAGCTCAGGTCAGGTCACTACTGCCCTTCTGGCAAGGCTGGACTCCTGTAGGTTCAGGTCATCTCTGCCAGAGTGATTCCTACAACACAGAGCTCACAACAAGGATTAGTTGCATCAGTTAGCGTCCATCATGCAATTTAGTTCACGGGCTAGTTTCACCCAGAATCAAATCTCCTTGAGGCACACATCGGACTTCCCCATCTTCTCTCATTACCCACCAAGTACATCCAGGTCCTTGAGCGAAAGCAACCCCACGGATGGGTTTGCCTTTGCCCGAGGCAGGAATAACCCAGACTGTTTTCCCCAGCACATTCTTAACATGCACTACAGGGACCTTATCTCCTTCCACAGTGCGCAGAAGTTTTGATTGAGCTGGGCCAGCACGGTTGGCAGATCCTCTGGTGTTGACTAACCAGGTGGCCTTTGCCAAATGTGTATCCCAATTTTTGAAAGTTCCACCCCCCATTGCCCTCAGGGTGGTCTTTAACAGCCCATTGCACCGTTCCAACTTCCCAGAGGCAGGTGCGTGGTAGGGGATGTGATACACCCACTCAATGCCGTGCTCTTTGGCCCAAGTGTCTATGAGGCTGTTTCAGAAATGAGTCCCATTGTCTGATTCAATCCTTTCTGGGGTGCCATGTCGCCACAGGACTTGCTTTTCAAGGCCCAGGATAGTATTCCAGGCAGTGGCATGGGGCACAGGATATGTTTCCAGCCACCCGGTGGTTGCTTCCACCACTGTGAGCACATGGCACTTGCCTTGGCGGGTTTTAGGCAGTGTGATGTAGTCAACCTGCCAGGCCTCCCCATATTTATATTTCAGCCATCGCCCCCCATACCAAACAGACTTCACCCTCTTGGCTTGTTTGATGGCAGCACGTCTCACATTCATGAATGACCTGCGCAATAGCATCCATGGTCAAGTCCACCCCTCGGTCACGAGCCCACCTGTACGTGGCATCTCTCCCTTGGTGGACCAAGGTGTCATGGGCCCACCTAGCCATAAACAGCTCACCTTCATGTTGCCAGTCCAGATCCACCTGAGCCACTGCAATCTTAGCATCTTGATCCACCTGCTGATTGTATCCATGTTCTTCAGTGGCTCAACTTCTGGGTACGTGGGCATCGATGTGACGCACTTTGACGACCAGGTTGTCTAGACGGGAAGCAATCTCTTGCCTTAATGCTGCAGCCCAGATGGGTTTGCCTCGGCGCTGCCAGTTGCTCTGTTTCCATTGCTGTAGCCACCCCCACAGTGCATTTGCCACCATCCACGAGTCAGTGTAGAGATAAAGCACTGGCCATTTCTCTCGTTGAGCAACATCCAAAGCCAGCTGGATGGCCTTTACCTCTGCAAACTGACTCGATTCACCTTGTCCTTCTGCAGTCTCTGCAACTTGTGTGGGACTCCACACAGCAGCTTTCCACCTACGATGTTTCCCTACAATGCGGCAGGACCCATCAGTAAACAGGGCATATTGCTTCTCATTGTCTGGCAACTGGTTGTACAAAGGGGCTTCTTCAGCCCGTGTCACCTCCTCCTCTGGTGACATTCCTAAGTCTTTGCCTTCTGGCCAGTCCATGATCGCTTCTAAGATTCCTGAGCGACTGGGATTTGCTATGCGAGCTCGTTGTGTCATCAGGGCAGCCCACGTAGTCCATGCAGCATCGGTGGCATGATGAGTAGAAGAGACTCTGCCTTTGAACATCCAGCCTAGCACTGATAGTCGAGGTGCCAGGAGGAGCTGTGCTTCAGTTCCAACCACTTCTGAGGCAGATGGAACTCCCTCATAAGCTGCCAGTATTTCTTTTTCGGTTGGAGTGTAGCGGGCCTCGGATCCTCTGTATCCCCCGGCTCCAAAATCCAAGGGGTCGACCTCGGGTCTGCCCTGGTTCTTTCTGCCAGAGACTCCAGGTAGGGCCATTCTCCCCGGCTGCGGTGTAGAGCACATTCTTTACCTCTGGCCCTGTCCGGACTGGTCCAAGGGCTACTGCATGCACGATCTCCTGCTTGATCTGTTCAAAGGCTTGTCACTGCTCAGGGCCCCATTTGAAATCGTTTTTCTTCCGGGTCACTTCGTAGAGAGGGCTGACAATTTGGCTGTAATTTGGGATATGCATCCGCCAGAAACCCACAACACCTAGGAAAGCTTGTGTTTCCTTTTTGCTCGTTGGTGGGGACATAGCTGTGATTTTATTGACCACGTCCATTCGGATCTGGCGACGCCCATCTTGCCACTTTATTCCTAGGAACAGGATCTCTCGTGCAGGTCCCTTGACCTTACTTTGCTTGATGGCAAAACCGGCTTCCAGGAGGATTTGGATGATCCTCTTCTCTTTCTCAAAAACTTTGTCTGCTGTGTTGCCCCATACAGTGATGTCATCAATGTATTGCAGATGTTCTAGAGCTGCACCCTGCTCCAGTGCAGCCTGGATCAGTCCATGGCAGATGGTAGAACTGTGCTTCCACCCCTGGGGCAGCCGATTCCAGGAGTATTGGATGCCCCTCCAAGTGAAAGCAAACTGTGGCCTGCACTCTGCTGCCAAAGGAATGGAGAAAAAGGCATTAGCAATGTCAGTCGTGGCGTACCACTTGGCTGCCTTTGACTCCAGCATGTCTGGCACGGCAGCACTCAGTGGTGGCGTCACTTCATTCAGGCCACGGTAGTCCACTGTCAATCTCCATTCCCCATCAGACTTACGCACTGGCCAGATGGGGCTGTTAAAGGGGGAGCAGGTTTTGCTGATCACCCCTTGGCTCTCCAGCTGACGAATCAGCTTCTGGATGGGAAGCAAAGAGTCTCTGTTAGTACGATACTGTCGCCGGTGCACTGTTGTGGTGGCAATTGGCAACTCTTGGTCTGCAATCCCACAACAGGAGGGTCCTCTGAGAGACCAGGCAAGACAGACAGCTGCTCAATTTCCTCCGTCTCTAAAGCAGCTATCCCAAAAGCCCACCAGTACCCTTTCAGCTCCTTAAAGTACCCTCTCTTGACATAGTCAATGCCAAGGATGCATGGGGCATCTGAACCAGTCACAATGGAGTGCCTTTGCCACTCCTCCCCAGTCAGGCTTATTTCAGCCTCCAGCACAGTCAGTTGTTGAGAGCCCCCAGTCACACCAGAAATGCTGATGGGCTGTACCCCCCTATAGCTTGAGGGCATCAGGGTACACTGTGCACCCGTGTCTACTAGAGCTCTGTACTCCTGTGGCTCTGATTTGCCAGGCCATCGAATCCACACAGTCCAGTAAACACGGTTGTCCCTTTCCTCCACCTGGCTGGAGGCAGGGCCCCTCTAACAGTGATCTGATTCACAGTCACTCATGTCTTGGCGGAATGGATTATTGCTCCGGTACTGTTTGGCTATGGGAGCAAACCTGAGCAAAGGTTTAACCCCTGAGCAAAGGACATGATTACTATTCTGAAACGCATAATTGATAAGCAACGGAAGATGGTACCCGAGTACGACCTTAAGCGTCTGCTTGCCTGGGCTCGAGACAATGACCCTGGTGTAAGCTTACAGAATGTGTATGAGCCTGAACGGTGGGGCGCCGTTGGAGTGCGTTTGTGGGACCACGCTACAAAGGGCGACAAAGCGGCAGACGACTTGCTGTGCCCCTGGAGGACGTTGTTTGAAGCAATGAAAGCCTATGTGGGATCTGCAGGGAATGCCCCGTCCGCCCCGCCCGACCCACCCATGAGTCACCAAAAAGCCTCGGAGAAAAAGGACTTGGTTGCGGCGGCCACCGTGGAGCCAGCTGATCCGTGTGATCCGGGTTTGATAGATCCCGAGCAAGAACCTGACTTATACCCTCCCCACCCCTACGATCGATGGGCGGAAGTTCGGGAGCAGGCGCGGCGGGCTGGGGCTTTGGATGTTGCGCAGGTCTGCCCTGTTTACTTTTCAGCACGCAACCCTCCGCGCTGGGAGCCTTTGAATTATGAACTGATAAAGGAACTGCGGAAATCGGCGAAAGAGCATGGACTCACTGCCCCTTTTACTTTGAATCTCCTGGAGGGCATGGCCGATTCTGACTTCTCATGACTGGGGACTGTTAGTCAAGTTGCTCTTAACTCTTATGCAAACTGCTATTTTCCGCGCGGAATGGCGCCAGCAGGCTGCTGTGGTTGCTTTAGACAATCTGCAGCAAGCGCAGGACTCCCCCTTGCGGACTGTAGGTGTTGACATGCTCATGGGCGAGGGGCTTTACCAGCCGCCGGTTGCACAGGCACAAATTCCTATTGAGGGGTTGATGCAGGTGCGCGCTATATGCCTGAAAGCTTTTCGCTAAATACCTGATGCTGGACAGCATGTTGGCTCTTTTGTAAATATACGGCAAGGGGTGAGTGAACCCTTTATGTCGTTTTTGGACAGACTTAAGGACCATATGTAAATGGTTTGTGGCCAAAGCTTCTTGTGGGAAAAGTAATGGCTACCGGACCCCTTCCGCGCCAAAGGACATGGAACATGACGTACTATGGAATTAAATACTTCCTTGGTCAGTCTGGGTCAGCTACAGTATCCGAAGTGGACAAAAGACCTTGAGTTCAGTACAGGCTATCCCCAGCACCAGCTGAGGCCTTATCAGTGCTTTTCTTAGCAACTTCCTAGTAACCACAGGAAAGGGAGTTAACCCTTTCCTGACTGAACCCAGCACATCTGGGACACAGCCTGTAGAGGAGAAATTATTCAGTGGGTTGGATGTGAAGGAATTACTCAGTTGGGTGGATGTGTGGAATTTATTCCAATTTTCCCCCTCTTCTCTCTTGTCAATGGCACAAGTGTATGAGTATTTGGGAAATTTTTCCTGGTCTTGGGGTGACCTGTGGCCGGGGATCAGCTTGTTTCTGAATGTTATTGTGTTCTTGTGTAAAGTTAAAGAAATGTTTTGGAATACTGCCCCATCTGCTACCAGTGCTTGGGGAAGAGGCAGGCCCTGTGTGCCTGCTTCATTCCCCATGGCTATATCACCGCTCACAAGTAGTCCACCCTTGGCACCGACTCCACCCCCACGGCAACGTAAAGGCCCCTTGATGGACACTACAGCCACTGCAACCCCTGCGCCACCTCCACCCCTGCAGCAACATCAACTCTTCTCGATGGACACTGCAGTCACTGCACCCCCTGTGCCACCACCCTAATGCCATCTCCGTGGCAGTGTCAACTCCCCTCGACAGACACTGCAGCTCCGCCTCCCACTGTGGTTCGGCCTTCTGCTGCAGCTCTGCCTCCCACAACAGCTTTACACACTGCAGGGTGCAATGCAGCCATGCAAACCCCTGTGTGGTACTGTCAACCGGCACCAGTGTTAGTTGCCCCAGTACAGAAAAAGAAATGGAAACGTAAATCAGGCCGTCTGATACAGGTGGAGGGGGAGACAGCAGGGCCATCCCAAGGGACAGTTGCAGAAACAGAGACGGAGGATGATGTTGAGCCAGATGTAACCATTCGATCTTTAGCCTTGAAGGAGTTCCGGGATATCCGGAGAGACTTTGGCTGTCATCAAGGTGAACATGTTATTACCTGGCTGCTTCGCTGCTGGGATAACGGGGCCAGTAGCATTGAATTAGAAGGTAGAGAAGCCAAGCAGCTGGGGTCACTTGCTAGAGAGAGTGGCATTGATAAAGCAATTGGGAGGGAGACACAAAAAGTAAGCCTCTGGAGGCAGCTCCTGGATAGTGTGAGGGAAAGGTATCCCTTAAAGGAAGACGTGCCATATCACGTACACAAATGGACCACCATGGAGAAAGCTATCCGGTACGTGAGGGAACTAGCTGTGCTAGAGTTAGTTTATCGTGATGATGGGAGGATAGATCCAGATAGAATCAGGTGCACCCGACCCATGTGGCAGAAGTTAATGCAGAATGGACCACCCTCATTAGCCGCTATATTTACAGTATTGACTGGGAAAAGGGATGAAGACCCAATAGTGGAGGACTTGGTTCAAAAGTTCCGGGGATATGAGGACATTGTTTCTTCCCCCATGCGGGCCTGTGTCTCAGCTATAGAGGAACTGTCACAGGAGTTTAAGCAATTCAGAAAGGAGATGTTCCAATCCCCACCTGCACGAGCCAGTGACTCAGCAATTAGGAGGAAGTGTTCCTCTGCTCAAAGAAAGGAATATAAAAGGTATCCATCACGCCGTACCCTGTGGTTTTACCTACGTGACCACAGAGAGGACATGAGAAAGTGGAATGGAAAACGTACCTCACAATTAGAGAAACGAGTATGTGAACTGAAAGGGAAAAAACTCACAAGTAAGGACTCTTCCAAGAAAATTGTTGCTCCCATAGCCAAACAGTACCGGAGCAATAATCCATTCCGCCAAGACATGAGTGACTGTGAATCAGATCGCTGTTAGAGGGGCCCTGCCTCCAGCCAGGTGGAGGAAAGGGACAACCGTGTTTACTGGACTGTGTGGATTCGATGGCCTGGCAAATCAGAGCCACAGGAGTACAGAGCTCTAGTAGACACGGGTGCACAGTGTACCCTGATGCCCTCAAGCTATAGGGGGGTACAGCCCATCAGCATTTCTGGTGTGACTGGGGGCTCTCAACAACTGACTGTGCTGGAGGCTGAAATAAGCCTGACTGGGGAGGAGTGGCAAAGGCACTCCATTGTGACTGGTTCAGATGCCCCATGCATCCTTGGCATTGACTATGTCAAGAGAGGGTACTTTAAGGAGCTGAAAGGGTACTGGTGGGCTTTTGGGATAGCTGCTTTAGAGACGGAGGAAATTGAGCAGCTGTCTGTCTTGCCTGGTCTCTCAGAGGACCCTCCTGTTGTGGGATTGCAGACCAAGAGTTGCCAATTGCCACCACAACAGTGCACCGGCGACAGTATCGTACTAACAGAGACTCTTTGCTTCCCATCCAGAAGCTGATTCGTCAGCTGGAGAGCCAAGGGGTGATCAGCAAAACCTGCTCCCCCTTTAACAGCCCCATCTGGCCAGTGCGTAAGTCTGATGGGGAATGGAGATTGACAGTGGACTACCGTGGCCTGAATGAAGTGACGCCACCACTGAGTGCTGCCGTGCCAGACATGCTGGAGTCAAAGGCAGCCAAGTGGTACGCCACGACTGACATTGCTAATGCCTTTTTCTCCATTCCTTTGGCAGCAGAGTGCAGGCCACAGTTTGCTTTCACTTGGAGGGGCATCCAATACTCCTGGAATCGGCTGCCCCAGGGGTGGAAGCACAGTTCTACCATCTGCCATGGACTGATCCAGGCTGCACTGGAGCAGGGTGCAGCTCTAGAACATCTGCAATACATTGATGACATCACTGTATGGGGCAACACAGCAGACAAAGTTTTTGAGAAAGAGAAGAGGATCATCCAAATCCTCCTGGAAGCCGGTTTTGCCATCAAGCAAAGTAAGGTCAAGGGACCTGCACGAGAGATCCTGTTCCTAGGAATAAAGTGGCAAGATGGGCGTCGCCAGATCCGAATGGACGTGGTCAATAAAATCACAGCTATGTCCCCACCAACGAGCAAAAAGGAAACACAAGCTTTCCTAGGTGTTGTGGGTTTCTGGCGGATGCATATCCCAAATTACAGCCAAATTGTCAGCCCTCTCTACGAAGTGACCCGGAAGAAAAACGATTTCAAATGGGGCCCTGAGCAGTGACAAGCCTTTGAACAGATCAAGCAGGAGATCGTGCATGCAGTAGCCCTTGGACCAGTCCGGACAGGGCCAGAGGTAAAGAATGTGCTCTACACCGCAGCCGGGGAGAATGGCCCTACCTGGAGTCTCTGGCAGAAAGAACCAGGGCAGACCCGAGGTCGACCCCTTGGATTTTGGAGCCGGGGGATACAGAGGATCCGAGGCCCGCTACACTCCAACCGAAAAAGAAATACTGGCAGCTTATGAGGGAGTTCCATCTGCCTCAGAAGTGGTTGGAACTGAAGCACAGCTCCTCCTGGCACCTCGACTATCAGTGCTAGGCTGGATGTTCAAAGGCAGAGTCTCTTCTACTCATCATGCCACCGATGCTGCATGGACTACGTGGGCTGCCCTGATGACACAACGAGCTCGCATAGCAAATCCCAGTCGCTCAGGAATCTTAGAAGCGATCATGGACTGGCCAGAAGGCAAAGACTTAGGAATGTCACCAGAGGAGGAGGTGACACGGGCTGAAGAAGCCCCTTTGTACAACCAGTTGCCAGACAATGAGAAGCAATATGCCCTGTTTACTGATGGGTCCTGCCGCATTGTAGGGAAACATCGTAGGTGGAAAGCTGCTGTGTGGAGTCCCACACAAGTTGCAGAGACTGCAGAAGGACAAGGTGAATCGAGTCAGTTTGCAGAGGTAAAGGCCATCCAGCTGGCTTTGGATGTTGCTCAACGAGAGAAATGGCCAGTGCTTTATCTCTACACTGACTCGTGGATGGTGGCAAATGCACTGTGGGGGTGGCTACAGCAATGGAAACAGAGCAACTGGCAGCGCCGAGGCAAACCCATCTGGGCTGCAGCATTAAGGCAAGAGATTGCTTCCCGTCTAGACAACCTGGTCGTCAAAGTGCGTCACATCGATGCCCACGTACCCAGAAGTTGAGCCACTGAAGAACATGGATACAATCAGCAGGTGGATCAAGATGCTAAGATTGCAGTGGCTCAGGTGGATCTGGACTGGCAACATGAAGGTGAGCTGTTTATGGCTAGGTGGGCCCATGACACCTTGGTCCACCAAGGGAGAGATGCCACGTACAGGTGGGCTCGTGACCGAGGGGTGGACTTGACCATGGATGCTATTGCGCAGGTCATTCATGAATGTGAGACGTGCTGCCATCAAACAAGCCAAGAGGGTGAAGTCTGTTTGGTATGGGGGGCGATGGCTGAAATATAAATATGGGGAGGCCTGGCAGGTTGACTACATCACACTGCCTAAAACCCGCCAAGGCAAGTGCCATGTGCTCACAGTGGTGGAAGCAACCACCGGGTGGCTGGAAACATATCCTGTGCCCCATGCCACTGCCTGGAATACTATCCTGGGCCTTGAAAAGCAAGTCCTGTGGCGACATGGCACCCCAGAAAGGATTGAATCAGACAATGGGACTCATTTCTGAAACAGCCTCATAGACACTTGGGCCAAAGAGCACGGCATTGAGTGGGTGTATCACATCCCCTACCACGCACCTGCCTCTGGGAAGTTGGAACGGTGCAATGGGCTGTTAAAGACCACCCTGAGGGCAATGGGGGGTGGAACTTTCAAAAATTGGGATACACATTTGGCAAAGGCCACCTGGTTAGTCAACACCAGAGGATCTGCCAACCGTGCTGGCCCAGCTCAATCAAAACTTCTGCGCACTGTGGAAGGAGATAAGGTCCCTGTAGTGCATGTTAAGAATGTGCTGGGGAAAACAGTCTGGGTTATTCCTGCCTCGGGCAAAGGCAAACCCATCCGTGGGGTTGCTTTCGCTCAAGGACCTGGATGTACTTGGTGGGTAATGAGAGAAGATGGGGAAGTCCGATGTGTGCCTCAAGGAGATTTGATTCTGGGTGAAACTAGCCCGTGAACTAAATTGCATGATGGACGCTAACTGATGCAACTAATCCTTGTTGTGAGCTCTGTGTTGTAGGAATCACTCTGGCAGAGATGACCTGAACCTACAGGAGTCCAGCCTTGCCAGAAGGGCAGTAGTGACCTGACCTGAGCTGGCGTCGGCGCCCAACGATCCCACGCAACACTCCACCTTTTCTGTCCTGAGTGACCACCTGATGGAACCCAAAGTCATGGACTAATGGACATTTTGCCAATATGGTTCATAGACTAAGGGAATGATATCTGTGTGGGATGGGATGGGAAAGGGGAAGGTGTTTCATGTGAATTTATGGATAGCGTGGAACTTAAGCATGACGTAAATGGTATGAAATAAGGGGTGGAGAATGTGCTGGGTTAAGTCAGGAAAGGGTTAACTCCCTTTACTCTGGTTGCCAGGGAACTATGTTGCTGGACGATAAGAGAAAACATTGATAAGGCCTCAGCTGGTGCTAGGGATTGCCTGTACTGAATTCAAGGTCTTGACACTGCAGGTGCGTTTCCAGCTCTCACTGTCTCACGAGTCCAGATAGCTGACCAAAACTGACCAAGGAAGTATTTCATTCCATAGTACGTCATGTTCTGGGTCTTGGGCAGGGAAGGGGGTCCGGTAGCCATTACTCTTCCTTTTTATCTCTCTCCCTTACTCCCTTGCTCGTCTACTCCCAGGCACTTGCTAACCCTCCTGCATTAGCTGCTTTGCTAACTCCTGTGCTGCCTCATTCGTGTGGGAGTTGGTGGGTTGTTTAGAGTTTTCTGGCCGTGTTTGTCTGGCTGTGCTATCACTGATAGGGTTCGCTTCGGATCTGCTGCGTTAGCTCCCGGGCTCCGGCCCTCAGGCTGCGGCTCTTGGGCTGTGATTGCTCCTGGGCTGTGGTTCTCAGGCTCTCTGACTTTCACCACTCAACATCTGGGTGTGCATTGGTCAGTGGATGCTGATGTATATATTGTATCATATGTTTTATTTTCTATTAGTTTAATTATTTATTAGTAGTAGTATTTGTATATATTGATTTAGATTTAATTAGTAAATAGTTCTTATCTCAATTTTACGAGCTTCCTTATTTCTTTTTCCTCCGATTCTTCCCCTCCACTGGAGGAGGGGAGGGGGTTTTGTGAGAGCATCTTCGTGGTATTTTGCTAGCCAGAGTTAAACCACGACATACATAAGCTCTCGGTGAGCTCCTCATCCATCCCCAGGTGGAGTTCCACACACTCCAGCTGTTCACTGAGGTAGAGAGCAACCCCCCCCTCCACGTCTCCCCTGCCTGTCCTTCCTAAAGAGCCTGTATCCTTCCACTCTGACACTCCAGTCATAGAAGCCATCCCACCACATCTCTGCAATGCCAATGAGGTCATAGCCACTCATGCATGCACACACCTCTAGCTCCTCTTGATTATTTCTAATGCTCCGTGCGTTTACAGATTCACATTCAAGATGTGCCCGTGATGAATTTGGCTTGCTGACTGGAGCCTCTAGAATTCTCTTGTTTTGCTTGCCAGGTGCTCTCCCGGTGACCTGCGATTCTTCTCCAGGCTCTGGGCATCTGTTTGTGGCACTACTGGTTTTGTACCCTTCCGCCTTCAAGCTTAGTTTAAAGCCCTCTCAATAAGCCCTGCCAATTCATGGTCGAGAAACTATTTTCCCATTTGAGACAGCTGCATGCCATCTGTTGCCAGCAGGCCCAGTGCCATATAATCTTCCCATGATCAAAAAACCCAAAATTCCACCGTTGGCACCAGTCTCTGAGCCATGTGTTGATCAGGTGTGCTTTCCTGTTCCTTCCAGTATCCTTCCCTGCCTCTAAAGGGATTGAGGAAAACGCTGCCTTTGCTACTGATCCTGAAACCAATCATCCCAGTGCCCTGAAGTCCCTTTTGATGTCTTTTGGATTTCTCTCCGCAACCTCATCACTGCCCACCTGCATGACCAGTTGTGGTTAGTAATCCGAGGGCCATACCAGACCAGGGAGTTTCCTGGTGATGTTTCTAACCCGGGCCCCAGGGAGGCAGCAGACTTTCCTGTGTGATGGGTCTGGGCAGCATACTGGGCCATTTGTTCCCCTCAGAACCTCCTCTCTAAATCAGGAAATAAAAGGTGTTTACAACAAACAGAATTTAGTTGGAAATTCTAATTCCTGAACTTTTCCCAGATAAAAAATACACAGCTTATTAATTATTCAAGCATCAACATTACATTGATTCTGGGTTGTGTAACGGAAGAGAAGATAAATAGATTTGACCTGAAGAAAAGGTGGAGGAATTTTAGGGAGGAAATCAAGCTGCGGGTTTTAAAATGCTTGCCTAAAAGCAGGTTTCTGGGTTCCTACCTGAGCATTCAGATAATTAACCTGAATTTTAAAAGTTCTGAGAATTCAAGGGAAAATGCTCACTTTGCTGGATACCAGACCATCATCAAGTGTCTAGCTCCAGCTTTCAACTTTTTACTTAACCATCAATCAATTGTTGCATTATTTAGTGCCCAAACCGCATATATAGTTTTAATTGTGCAAGCATAGATTTCTCAAGCTCAGTTTTTCTCCATACATGAAACTAGTGCGAGGTCAGCTAACCACTCAGTAACCAACAACAGGGGAAAATAAATGTTCCTATGCTCAATGGAAGCTTAAACTAAGAATTAATTTATATATTGGAGCATTTGACAAACCTCAGCTCCTGATGTCTCACACTCAGCCTTACTTTATAGTCACATCTGTTAGTTTAAAGCATTTTTCGTTTATTGAAGAAGCCTTTATAAAGAAAAAACATATGATGAAAATCTCATCTGTCAAAACTATTATTAAAGCTGGTAACAGTGTGAGGTTTTGTTTAAATTGAAAGCATAATTTATTTTTTATCAAACATTTTATAAACAGTAACATTTGAAATGGATTTGGGGGACCTGGGGAGCCCTCAGCAAAATGCAGCTGATCATCTTGCTTTGTTTAATGTGCTGCTCTGTGATAAGCAGTGGATACTTTCCATTACCTTGATGGGAGATATAGTAGCTGGTGTGACTAGAGAGGTGGAAAGATCACCTGTTAACAAACGTGCATTTATCAATCACAAAGAGAGTGGGGAATATCAACTGGTTGGGAAGCATTCACATAAAGAGAAAAGGGAAATGGGTAGAGGCAGATTCTCTGCTTTTAAAGCTATTTTTTTGGCCCAGTTGAGAGCCAAGTTTGCTATTTAATTATCACAATGAAAGGTGATGATGAAGAAGGAGACATCTGATGTCCCTCTCCAGAACGGGGAGTTGTAGTTATGGCTAGGGAACGGAGGGGGAAATACAACCCAAGGTTTCAGCTCTCCATCCTAAGACTGCTGTAAAGCATCAAGTAGATTGTCCAGCTCATCCCTCCTTCAGGAAGAACAAGGAGGGGAAGAAAACATCCTCAGCTCCATAGCTTGCTGCCCAGAGCTACTTGGCATGTCCAGAAACACTGTTGGTGAGCACGGCAGGAGTGTGGGGCTGCTGGAGACCCCATCAGCAGCGCTACTCCGACGGGAATGGTGTGCAGGGAGGAGGGCAGTGAGCATCTTCCATTAAAGTTACCCACTAAGTGAAGATGTAGCGGTTTCTAACTGCTGATTGCTTAAATTGCACAGCCAAACCAAGAATAATCTCACCTGGACAGATCTCTGAGGGTTGTCGCAGATTTCTGAATAGCAGTTAAAATGAGGCTTTTTTCATTTCAGATAATTATTTCTCTCTGAGCCTCCGAGTATGAAAAAATCTGTGAAGTTTCTAGACTAAGTCAATTCGGAAATTCAAAAGCAGGCTAATGTCCCTTTCCAAAAATGCTGTGCCAGGCATTTTTAAAAGCTTCAATGTCTTCATCTTCAGAAACTCTGGAAAAAGAACAAAATTCTGCCTTATTTTTTTTCTTCAACTCTATATTGAAATATGAGCACTTCATGCTTCTGTAAAACTGAAGTGCTGTCACCAACCCAATCTGGGACAAGCTACTAGAAGTTCATAAGGGTAGGGGATATTTTTTAGGCAGAAGATATTACACTAACATCACTGACTTTCCTGCAGGATTATTAAATGGGGTTTAAATGAGTCAAAACAAGGTTCATAGAACAACTTTTACATTGCGGAAAACTAAGCAAAAGAACATTTATAAACAAAGCAATTGATTTTGATGATCGTTTTAATCCCTTGGCTGCTGTTCCAAACATTTATGGTTGAATTAAACTAATAATGGGAAGACCTCTGAGGATTCAGCCTGGCAAGTGTGAATGGTGCTTTCCAAAACATTCAGCATTAATCTAACTCTGCTCCATTGATGTAAAACTCCCCTTGACTTCAATGGGAGCAGAGTTGCACCACTGCTAAACATCCCACCAGGAACAGCAGAAATTCCCTTTTAAGAGCCTGCGAGCCCTCCCACAGTGTTTGCTCTGCTCTGTGCTTGAAAAGCCACCAGCAACCCCCAAAGCAGCAGTATGCACATATCTTGGTGCATATATTCTGAAAACAGGGATGTTTGGGATCCAGCTGTTCCTGTGTGGTTTCCTTGTATTGTTTTACTGTAGTAAAAAATGAAAGAAAAAACACCATAAATCATGCCCTAAAAGTTTAGATTGCAAACTATGTGGGTTTTTTTCAACCCCTCCATAATTTGAGCTCAGACCATCCCTCCCTCTGCAGGACGTGGATTTTATTTTTTTTTTTTTGGTATTTTATCTCCATTTATGGTTATTGCATTGTAAAGATGCAGCAAGCAAAAGTTATAATTTGCATATCTCTGAGAATTAGCCAGAAAGCTTCTCTTTCCATAAATGATTTATACTGCAACTGTTAACAATTGAGTGTCTGCTCTAGTCTGAAATACCCTTTTAACTCTATCCATTAACTAGACATGGGCTTACATTAGAATATTTTATCTAATCCTACTCCAAACTTTGGAATTTATATTCAAAATACTTCTGGGTTTAAGTACAGCTTTACAAAACCAAAATCTGATTCATGGGGTTTTGCAAGATCCAAGGTTTGTCTCTTAATGCAACTGGAAATTTGATTTTTCCCAAATTAAATCAAGGTCTGACAATTGTCTTTGTGCCTGCCCGTTCCAATACTGTTGAGTTGTTATGCTGGTACTTTAAAGCTGCCAAGGCATGTAGGATTTTTAGATAGCTGACTTTTCACAGACATATATATATATGTATTCCACACACATAATTAGCCAAAACAATGCATGTTAGTGGTACCCCAGGTGACACACAAGAAGAATTATTTCCTTTTGCCAAGGACAAAGGTATATTGCAGGTATATTGTTCAGCATTGTGTAGTGAAGGAAACTGCTGCCTTGGGACATCATTCCCTTTGTTGCAAAGGTTGGAAAATAATGACAGGGGCAGAGAGTAGGAAGCTGGTAATTCACTTAAACCGACATTTCCACAGTGGGTCATTAATTTCTTTCAAAGCTAGTCTTCAATCTCTTTTTTTCTGTCTGTTTTTTTAATAAGCATGTGTGATACTAATTCATGTGAGAGGCCACATCTGAAGTACTGAGACTTCGTGTGTGACTCAAGTTAATGGGGTCTTGGCTTGGCACATGCAAAACACGCAAAGAAACAAAATCATAGCCTTGACCCTCCCCTGGAGCATCCACACGTGCAGATGACACTTGTGATGACGGGAGCAGAGCAGAGTCGTCCAGTTTGCATGCCGAAGGTCTGTGTGTAGCCCCAGCCATTTGTGGCAGAAGATGGCAGGTGTAAGACGTACCCCAAGACAGGGTTCAGACACCCTGCACTGTACTAAGGCTTGCCAAGGGTAATGCTCATCAACAGAAAGTGCTCCTTCCACAGTTTCTGCTTCCTTAACTTGCAAAATAGCTCAACAGCGAAGTAGAGGTATTCTGTTTGGTTATTCTGGAAAACACCCCAGCACCATTTGGGGTGGGAGCTGTTAGAGGAAGAAGCCAGTTTTCTGGTTTAAGGAACTGCTCTGCTTTGGTGATTTTTCAACATCACCCTTCTCACAAGCTAGAAAAGGTTCACTAAAATGATGTATTTTCAAAACCCTGACAACACCATTACACTTGTTACAAAAGCATCTGAGGAGAAATGGAATAGACCACAGTTCTGCCTCCTTACCTGATCATCCAGCTTGCAGCTCATGCACTCACCTAATTAATGTTTGGGATCCCACCTCTTACATCTTCCAGTTGCACTCGGAAAAAAGAACCTGGTCTGAGGTCACTTAGGTGCTTTTACACTTCAGGTTCTTTTCTTGGGTTCCCTCCAGCTCCACTCAGGTACCAATTTTCTTCATGTCTTCCTTTAGTACTTGCTGTTTCCAGACTGTTAATCTATTATAAAGTTTGGGAGATCTATGCTCCAGTTCTGGGTGAAGTTTCGTCACACACAGAACCTTAAATTTCTATATAATATGTAACTTGGCCATTGCATGTCATACACTGAAGCAAAAAGATCTTTAGTGGCTAACATTGAAGCTAGAATCACTTTGCAGTGATAAGGATTTGGGGTGATTGACTCTGGGAGACCATGCAGTATGTTCTCCCTAAAAAAGGTAGCATCAAAGACTGACTGATGTCCTCTTTTGGAGAAAAAACCATGGGACTGTCACAATATGCAATGAATCTTCTGCTCTGCTCCTTGACTGTAATGAGTATAGAGCGTGTGTTAAAGCGCTGGAGTGCTCGTGGCATATCCCAGTCACCTGGTGAAGCCAGCTGAGAGAGGAAAGAGCTTTCAGGACTAATATTTCACTTGACTGTTCACACAATGGTATGACTCATTTGAATGCATTTGCTCACATGAAGTTCAGATTTTTCATTTTAAAAAAAGCAAAGGTGGTTTTCCGTTCCTTTCTCCTACCTGCCAAAGCATGCTTCCTAATCCAGTGTCTGGAGATTCAGTCAACAATTTAAACATCTTGTTAAAATTTCAGCTAGCAAGGACAGAACTTGCCAACAAAGTTTCTCTTACCAGCTCCAGATTGATTCACAAGCCTTTAACAAAATTACTTGTTCAATTATTTACACCTTTAATGAAGCCAAATAAAAGGAGGAACAACGTGCTGCAATTTTCTGTACAACTCACATCATAATTTGCAAATGTTTTCATAGAACCAGAGAATGATTTGGGTTGGAAGGGACCTCAAAGATCATCTAGTTCCAACCCCCCTGCCATGGGCAGGGACACCTTCCACTAGACCAGGTTGCTCAAAGTCTCATCCAGCCTGGCTTTCAAGACAGCCAGGGATGGGGCATCCACAGCTTCTCTGGGCAACCTGTTCCAGTGCTTCACCACCCTCTCTGTGAAGAATTTCTTCCTGATGTCCAATCTAAATCTCCCCTCTTTCAATTTAAACCCATTACCCCTTGTCCTGTCACTACAGGCCCTTGTAAAAAGTCCCCCTCCAGCTTCCTTGTAGGCCCCCTTCAGGTACTGGAAGGCTGCAATAAGGTCTCCCCGAAGCCTTCTCTTCTCCAGGCTGAACTACCCCAACTCTCTTGGCCTGTCCCTATAGGAGAGGTGCTCCAACTGTCTGATCATCTTTGTGGCTTCCTCTGGAAGTGCTCCAACCAGTCCATGTCCTTCTGATGTTGGGGGCTGTGGGAGATTTCTTACAGGAGAACGGATATGTTGGCGAACAAAGCTACATAGAGCTGGAGTAGGCCGCAAACTGCCTGCACGGCCTTGAAGCATACTTGAGGACGATAAAGGAAGAAACAAAGATAAAGGGGATCAGCAAATTCTTGGCAGAGAAAAGCAGAGTATGGGATAGCCAATCATGTATTAGCTTAGAGCGTGTGGACAGCTTATGGCAAAACAGATGTAACCAATCAACTTGTGTATGTGCGCATGGACAGATAAAAATAGTGTATATAAGCGCAGCCAACGAGGCAATAAACGGCTTCATTTTATAACTCTAATAGAGTTGTCTTAGTGTCCATATCGTCCGCCTTGTCAAGTGGTGACCCCGACGTGATCTACGAGAAGGCGCTGCGGAGGCAAGGCGGACCCGGCTGGAAGCTGCCCGGCTGGACCGGTGCAGGGGGTCGGAGGGTAGCCGGAGGGTGGCCTGAGGGTGACGGGACTCTCGCCCGAGAGGTGAGCAGCCAGGGTAGCATGGGTCAGCAGCTGAGTCAGGAAGAAGGAGCAGTTGTTAAGATCCTGCTACATATCCTCTCTAAGAGAGGGATTCGGTATGATGAAAGCATCATTAGGAAGCTGTTGAGATGGTGCCGGGAACAGGGTTACGCTCCCGACCTTGCCTTAGCATTCAAACCTGAGACTTGGGAGGAGATCGGAGAAAATATCTGGCAAGCGGCAACCAAAGGGGGATCCGACAGCCATTGGGTTTGCAACTACCTGGAAGTTAGTCACAGACACCCTGCGGGCTATGAGGGCGGAGCGCCAAGCGGTTGCGGGGGCCGACCTGGCCACTCGACCGGCGCCGATAATCACACCCAGGAACCTCAATCCTGTTTTGAACCACCCCGATCCGTTCAGCCCAGTAGATGAGGCGGCGTTATCCCTGCTCCCGCCTGCGGCACAGCCATCAGCACCGCCGCTGGAGGGGCAGGCATGTACAGAGCCGCCGGACGGGTCACACAAAGGGACCGAGAGCCAGGAGGTGCAGCCGGAAGAGAGGGAGCGGAATGCGGTAGAGCAGCTGGCGGAGGAGCTGCGCAGGCTGCTAAGGGATGGAATAGGGGCATGTCCGTGCTGCAGCGGCCGGTGTCCCTGCGAACTGGAAGAAACAAAGAGGAAGCCACCGCCGGAGCCGCCAGGACGCGCCACGACCGAGACGGCCGCTCCGGAACCGCCGTAGGCCATCAAGCAGACACCCGGGGGTGCCACCTCCGCTGTACCCGCCCTTGCCCGATGATGATAGTGACTGGGGGAACTCGGACACTGACAATGAAAAGGGGCGGCGGGTGGGTGCGGGGGGTGGGTGGCATCCGCGCGAAAGCTGGGATGGGGGTGGAGAGTTAGTAGAAAGGATCCTAGAATCATTGGATGGTTTTGGTTAGAAGAAAGAAACTTTACAGACTTCATCAAGATTGTATACTCTCTTGATTTCTTCTAAGAATTTGTTGCCTTTCTACTATTATTGCAAAGCAACATTCTGTTACAGACTGCCTAAAAATCACTTAATCTCAGGTGAACTCATCACTTGCCAAACTGTTGGAATGCTATTTGTTTTGTTACCTTGCACTGTTAGAGTTACTTTTATTGTTGTTGTTGTTCTGCGTTTGTGTTCTGTTCTTTGTTCTTTATTTGAAAAGGGGGATCTGGAATATGGACATACACAACCTCAACGTAACATCTTTTCCACCACAGGAGCTAGACTTATTAGGTTCCATGACTGCTAATCAGAGTTGTGTGATGTTTGGAGGGAAAGAGATTATGTGGAAGGAGCTTATTAATAAGGAACACCCAGGTCTCTTACGATATCCCAATAACAGTGTATGGGTTAATGCTACAGCACCTTGGTAGTCCAATGACACCATGTATTGTAACAGGGGACTATGGACTGCTTTGACAGCACCCAGTGAGCCAAAAGCATTGCCAGAAGGTTTATTTTAATATGTGGGGACGAGGCTATGCTTGTATCGTTTCAGACAAAGGAACCAGGTGGCTGCCAGCTAAATGGGTCAAGCCATGGACTGCGGGACTCATGCAAGACCCCCAGCCGCAGTGACCTCGTTCACCACACTTGGCCTGTTATGGATGATCCATGCAGGTGAAGGATGGATGGTCCCACAACCAAAGCAGAATGTAAATGCTACTTCTCTTGTATATAGAAATGCTACAGCCTGGTGCAATTATACATCCTCCAATGTATCACGCTCTTTTTCTATTCCACTTGCTTTGCCTACAGGGGTGTTTTTAATCTGTGGGGATAGAGCATGGGGGGAAATTCCTTCGAGACTTAACGGTGGGCCATGTAGCCTTGGGTGGCTTACCTTGCTAACACCCAACCTTACTATGATTCAATGTTGGCACCTGGGGTTGCTGCTGCAGCAGCCTTGAAAAAGCTGTCGAATTTGGGGTGTTGGTTGAGTAAGCAAACCAACGCTACATCGCTTGTGTTAAGTGGCTTGTTAACTGATGTTGATAGTGTTAGGCATGCTACATTGCAAAATAGAGCCGCAATAGAGAGCCGCAATAGACCTTTTTATTGTTAGCCCAAGGGCATGGATGCGAGGATTTTGAGGGAATGTGCTGTATGAATTTGTCAGATGACTCGGAATCAATACCTAAAAGCATTCAACTTCTGAAGGATGGAGTAAAGAAACTACAGGAAGATGATGGATGGGATTGGTTGAGTAACCTATTTAAAGGATGGGGACGGTCAGGGTGGCTGCTATCATTGATAAAAACTGGATTGTTAGTGTTGCTCATCACTGTAGTTGTCCTACTGATGTTGCCATGTCTCATGTCTCTTCTGCAAAGGGCCCTGCACCAGACGGCACAGGCAATTTTCGTAGCACAAATACAAAAAGGGGGAATTGTGGGAGATTTCTTACAGGAGAACGGATATGTTGGCGAACAAAGCTACACAGAGCTGGAGTAGGCCGCAAACTGCCTGCACGGCCTTGAAGCATACTTGAGGACGATAAAGGAAGAAACAAAGATAAAGGGGATCAGCAAATTCTTGGCAGAGAAAAGCAGAGTATGGGATAGCCAATCATGTATTAGCTTAGAGCGTGTGGACAGCTTATGGCAAAACAGATGTAACCAATCAACTTGTGTATGTGCGCGTGGACAGATAAAAATAGTGTATATTAGCGCAGCCAATGAGGCAATAAACGGCTTCATATTATAACTCTAATAGAGTTGTCTTGGAGTCCATATCGTCCGCCTTGTCAGGGGGCCCCAGAGCTGGATGCAGTACTCCAGGTGAGGTCTCATGAGAGCAGAAGGAGAGAATCACCTCCCTTGACCTGCTGGCCATGCTTCTCTGGATACAGCCCAGGATATGGTTGGCTTTCTGGGCTGCCAGCACACATTGCCTGGTCATGTTGAGCCATCAGCCAATACGCCCAAGTCCTTCTCCTCAGGGCTGCCCTCTTGATAACCAACCCATCTTACGAGCTGTGAAAAGTCTGCTGGGCAAGGAAGGGTCTTCACCTTTTAAGATCTGCAGAGCATTCCCTTTTTCCTACTACCACTCACTCTTCTAGTCTCATAGTCTCTGTAATTAATCCTTATTGCTCTAGTTTTACAGTTTTGCACTTTAATGGGTAAAATTGCCTCTTCTAGCCTTTACAACACAAATCCACATGTTTCTTGGCTACTGTTCAGCTGCTGCTGATCATGGCCATCCACAGCTTGGATGAAGTTAGGCAATCTTGCCAACGCTTAATTGACCATGATCTGAAATCTGCTGCATTGTTCAGTTTAAAAAATGTGGCCTAAACATGAGAGCCCCACATTTGCTCCGAATGCAGATTTCTGCTGAGATGTTTCCAGCAGAGGTTTGCCAGAGCCCCTTGGATACAGCCAGTGCATGGGGATATTTCGCCTGCTTAAGATATCCAGGACGTAGAGCATGGTTGTGACACGAAGCCTTTTCTCATCCATGTTGAGCTTTGCTTCCTCCTGTCTTTTTTCATTATGGTAATGACTGGAGGCTGTGAGGTTTGCTTGTGATGCCAGCTCCAACGTGCCTCATCTCCTGCGCTGCCAGGTTATCTCTGACCTGCTGCACTTTGCTGCTGACTGACAGACTTTGATTTTTAGCAGGCAGCAAAAAATCTCCCACCTGTCCAGTTTTTTTTTTTTTGGTAAGAATGAATTTTTGAGCTCTTGGTTCTACTCCATGTTCTCTTGCTAAAATTTGTGGTGAGTTTTAAATGGTTACAGACTGTTCAGTACACTGAGCAACAGTTTCCCCAGATTTAGTGAGATCCAAGACACTCCTGGCTTTTCATCACAGATGATCTGTCATTTCCCAGGTTATCTATTTAATATGTTTAGGGGAGTTTGGATTCATTTTCCAATGCATTGTGCTTCAGATACTCTGGAGATGTACTTTGAAACAGGTTGGAGGGCTTGCACTGGTTAATGATGTATTTTAACTGGGTTTAGAGGATAAGGCCAACTCATGGTGTTCATTACTTGCTGCTTGAAAGAGGTAACAGCAATACAGGTACTCTCATCCATTCCTTTTCATTAGTTCACTGCTTAGCCTGTTTCTAGAGTCTAGAGGCAGATCATGCAATGCAAATGTCTTGGCTGTGGAAGCACTGCAGTAAGTCAGAGGTGCATCCATCTCTGGATGCATGGTAACTTCACTGGCTGCTGGCTCTGACTAAAGCACCAAAGGGAGACAGGACTTTCCCTGGGAGTTACAGGCAAGAAAAACATATTTTCTGGTCTTCTGGTACTTTACATGCATGGCTATCAAAAGATGTGATATAATCCTTTTATTTTAGGAAACAGGCTACGAGATCCAAACAGCATGGCTCCTCAGAATATCCTTGGCTGCTAGGCACTACCTTGCCTCCAGAGCAGTAAGAGGCTATATTCTCTACCCATAAATCTCATCCAACTTTAGTCCTCAATTTCTGATTTCTCAGTATCAAGTTTGGCTGCCTCCTAGTTCTAACTTTCTATCCTTAGCATGATTCGCAGGCTTTCAGCTATCTCACACTTCTTGCTCTCTAATCTTAGCACCGCTTCTAACTATAGAGTGGCTTCAAGCTTCAGGGTCTCTCACTTTTGTTTGAGCTCTTTCTAGTACCCAGCCAAGTAGGTGAAAGACTCGAGAAGGGGGAAGGGGAAAGCTAGCACTGCTTTCAGATGTTGCAGGCTGAAGTTAAACCTGCCTTGCTAGCCGTCATTCTTATTTTGACACTTTCTTGAGCTGTGCCAAGGGGTTTGGTCGGGAGAAGATATATACCTTGCTGGTACCTCAATGAGGTTATGTTGTGTCAGTGTGTTGTAGTTTAGCCTTATCTGGCAATTAAGTACCACCAGTCGCTCTACCACTCCACCCTTCTCCCAATGGAAAAGGTTCAGAGGAAAAAACACAAGGAAGGCTCGTTAAAAGGTGAGATAAGAACTATTTAATTATATAAATGAAACTTATAGTAATACTAACAATACTACTACTATGAAGTGATTAAAACAACAGAAAATAGAACATATGATACAGGATCTCACCACTCGTAGACTGACACGGCCAGATTCCAAAACAGCAAGCAAAAATTCAAAAACTGAGAGAAAACCCACCTCGCTAAGCCCAGGAGCAGAAAGGAAAAACCTCCGAGCCCAAAAGCCAGAGAGAAAAAACAAAAAGCACCCCCACACCACAAAAAAAACAACCAAACAAAAAAAAAACCCAACCAAAAACCCTGAGTCCAAAAGCGTGAAGAAACACCCTGCCTCCCCAAGCCCGGGAGCGGAGAGCAGGGAGAAAAAAACTTTCAACACCCTCTCACAGATCAATTAGCCTAACAAAAGATGCTGCTTCCCTGCTAATAGCCCACCACAAAGGCAGAGCTATCGGCAAGGTATTTGCTAGCCCCGCCCTCCCCCTTCCCGGTCACTTTTTTCGAAGTCACTTTTCGCGCCTTGCAAAACTGCACGTCTTACAAACTGACCACTGAGCTTGATATATCATGGAATGAAACAAGATCCTGGCTAGCTCTCCACAGGAGAGCAGCTCATCCTTGCCTGAAACCAGCACACCGTGCTAACAGTGTTCCCTGTTCTCTGGAAATTTTCCTCAAACTGTAAAGTTATCATTTTCATAAAGATCCACTTAAGCAAATTTCATCTGTGTTCTGGATCTGGCTCATCAGAGCCAGCTTGGCTGATTTCATAAACCACAAGCTACTACTCTGTCAAGCGTCTTCCTGGTTTATCTCTGTTTGTACCAAAGGGTGTCTGTAGAGGTTGTACCAACTTTCATGTGTGAAACAGTTCTTCATCAAATAAAGGCTTCCTACATGGCATTCTCTTCCATGTGTTTCATATGCAAACTTTGACTCAGCTTACTGAGCGGAAAAAGAAGATACATTGTCTTGATTTTTCTGTTTTCCAATGTCTAGTTTTCATATCCAAATAATAAAAAAGAAACCTTCCCCCTAGTTCCTTCTCATTGAGCACAAACTTAAACCTCAGCTTCATCTTTAAAATGCTTCTACTTCAGAATGTGCTGTCAAGGATAAGCCGTTACTCAAATTATATTGCAAGTATGTATAAGTCCTGATGCCTACTTCATTATATGGGATATACTGGTATGGGAAGCACCGGCTTGCCTCAAGAGAAACAAGATTCAAAATGAGACTCCTTGGTATGAAGAACTTCAGCTGGAGGAAGCGAAAGGCACAAAAGTGGCAGAAGGATTTCCTTGCTGATCTTCCTGTTCTGAAATAGGATAGAAAAACAGTTAGTTGTGTGCTGTCTTTTCCTTGACGAGAAATATCAACAGAGGTCAAAATACATGGGATCAGCCAAAGTGACATTTTTCATCTCTGATCTTGAGGTAGTGGAAGTGGGAAGGTCCCAGCAAAAGCCACTGATGGGTTCAAGTGCAGAACAGACCCAGATGGCAATGAAACCCAACCTGAGGTAGTCAGGCAGATTATGACGGTGGTGAGGGGGTCTGCCTGGTCAAAACGGCTGAGGAAGAGCTCTTGGATGACAGAAAATACACAGCAAGGAGTACCTGTGTCCCGTAAGCATGAGGAATCTGAATTAAGGTTGCTTTACTTCCTAACATGGTTCTAAAAACTCAACATTGGGGTTTTTTTTAGACTGTAAAAATATATATGAAGACATACTGTCTGGAGAGAACCTAATTTTTTAATTGTTCAGACTCTCTTGAGCACTTCAAGGAGCACAGAAGGAAGTCAAGTAGCTTAGCTTAATGAATAAAATAAAGCAGTTGAGAAAGTGTCTCTCAAATAACCAGAAGGACCTCAAGACATCGAGTCATTAAAAATGCAGTAAACATCTTCCTTACTTGCTTGTACTTACCTGAATTGTGATCCAAGAGAGGAGATAAATTTGGCATGTCATCGTGAAGAGAAATGTGGAGACACTATGGATAATTCAACTCATTCTATATTTATGGGTATATTATGTGAGGTGCTGTCGTGGTTTAACTCTGGCTAGCAAAATACCACGAAGCTGCTCTCACAGATTCCCCCTCCCCTTCTCTTGTAGAGGGGTAGAATCGAAGGAAAAAGGACAAGGGAGGTTGTAAAGTTCAGATAAGAACTATTTACTAGTTAAATCTAAATGAATGTATACAAATACTACTACTAAGTAATTATAATAACAGAAAATAAAACATAGGATACAATATGATACAATTATGATACAGTTGCTCACCACCCACTGACGAATGCACAACCAGGTGCTGAGAAGTGAGAGAGAGCCAGAGAGCCTGAGAGCCGCAGCCCAAGGGCCAGAGCCCAAGAGCTGTCACAGCAGATTCCAAGCAAACCCTATCAGTGATAGTGTGACTGGGAAAACTAAACAAACCCACCAACTCCCTCACAAATGAGCCAGCACAGGAGTTAGCAAAGCAGCTAACGCAGGAGTCGGGGAAAGTGTTAGCAAGTGTACGGAAGTAAACGAGCAATAGAGTAAAAGAGTAATGGCTCCTGGACCCCCTCCCAGCCTCTTCCCCGAGCACAACGTACTATAGAATGAAATACCTTATGGAATGAATACTTCCTTGGTCAGTTTGGGTCAGCTGTCTGAACTATGTGTCTCCCCATACTGCTTGCAGTGAGAAAGTTGGGAATGCAGCTGCAGTATCAGAAGCTGAGAAAGACCTTGAATTCAGTGCAGGCATTCCCCAGCAACAGCAAAGATCTTATCAGTACTTCTCTCAGCATCCAGGAACCCAGCTTCCTAGCAGCCACAGTAAAGAGAGTTAACTCTTTCCTGCCTGAAACTAGTACAGGTGCTCCAAAGCATTGTCGCAAAGACCTATCTCTCATAACGTGCCCATAAAAGAAAGAATTGCCAGTTCAGTAATATTTCTTGACAAAACATATTAATCACAGTTTGAAAAGAATGACAGATATTTGGAGATAAGTGAAATGGGGGTAAAAGTGAAAATCTTTGTACAATCCCATAGGGTCAGATTTATCACAGATGTCATTGGCTAAGTGAAAATTAGTTGGTTTAGTCAAAGAAAATTAAGGTTCCCTCTATAATTAATGGGCTCCTAAGAGGCGATTTGTCCTGATGTAAGACTGCTCCTGAAAATAGATGTGCTGAATCCCCCTCTTCTGGAGGTACTCACCTCTTTCATTCCCACCAAGAGGAGCTGAGAACAGCTCCGACCAGATGTCTAACTCCTATATGACTGAAGTTAGGTGTGATGAATCCCATCTGCAGACAGGCGAAGTAAGCAGAATACGCCATCAGCTGTAATGAGTGGCAACTGTAATGAGTGGCAACGAGACTAGTTCTTGACATTACTGAAGGCCAAGTAAAGCTTCCTTTGATTTGGCAGAGCCAGGTTTCCTCTCCTTAGTTCTGTAATACAGTTAATTGCTCCTTTTATAATTTCCACAGGTATAACTCCATGTTCCAAATGCTGAGATTACATTTGCACCAGCATGATTCATGCTGTCAATTCCTGTCTCGAGTTAGATTCAAGCTCAGTTTATTTTGGGAGCGGTGGATGTGTACCTACCAGGAGTATGGAAGGGAAGGAGAAAAGAGTCTTCTGCCAACTGCCAAGACAGTAAAAGTTTGGGTTTCACATCGCTAGAGAGTCAAAGCGGTGGTCAGGCATAAACCAGATGGACTTTCTGCTCCACGTTCAATAGCCTGTATATATATCTGTGTTCTCTACATACAGAGGTGGCTGGAGGTTGTAATATTAACCAAAAAAATACTGTAAGAGCTCTGTCTTTCCAAAGTTAATTGAACCTTGGATATCCTTGGTCGACAGTGGTAATTCTTCTCTTGAAAAGGCATATTCCAAATAACCTCAGTGGTGATCGCAGTCTCTGACTGAAGACCTGTTCCTCTCTGCATGGGACAGATGCTCAGGTATAAATGGGGAAATAAGGGGGGAAACAACGCTGGGGAGAGAGAAAAAGCAATGAGGGATGGTCTCCAGCAGGCATGCTGGAAGAGACGTTTGGCACATGGTAGACTCCAAGGTTGGCATTTGGGTGTCCCTTATTTTGTAGTTATGGAACAAAATCTTTTTAAAGGAACAAAATATTTTTGCAGGTAAAAGATTGCACAAAGTCTGTTGGGTGCTTGAATTCTTTCTGCAAAGAGGACCAGAGAAATTAGTTGAGTTTTAAAAATGTTAAATTGATTTGGGGGTTTGGGGTTGTTTTTTTTTTTTTTAATCTGTTTCCATGCATGTCACTGGCAGCTTACTGCAATCAAAAGGGATGCAAAAACAACTGAGGGGGCAATAGGGGAATATAGAGCTGAAAGCCACTATTTGAATCTGTTACATCTTCTCTTTCCCCTTTCCTTTTTATCCTTGTCACTCTCCTCATTCTTTATTTTTACATTGCCTTTCAAGGACACAACTTGTCAAGGCAGGGATATTCTCACCTCACCTAAAGCATGGAGTTTACACAGTGATTAATCACATCACTTCTTCACAGTGACGTTCAAATGTGAGCAACCCTCAGGAGGTTCCTTATGGTACAGGCAAACAAGTATTATCCTGGTTTTTCAGATAAGGAAACTTAAGACAGTTGTCACCATATTCCAAATGTACTTCTTAAATCCATCTCCTGTCATCTACGTCTTTAATTTAAATGCCTAAAGATGGGATGACCCGTGCAAAGGAATCTTTCCTAGTGTCTAGTGCAGGTTTAGATCTGAGGTTTGGAGTCTTGTAAAAGTGCGGAAATGTTGCTCAACAGGCCCAGAATGTTTGTTCTCAACCTTCTCCTTGTATAGACCCACCCAAGGCTGGTTTAAAACCCAGTCAAGCTAATCATGTAGAGACAGTTTTAACAAAGAGTGATTAATTAATTAAGCACAGGTGCTTTGCTAGACAAAAGGTAAACCCTTAATAGTACATCTCGAGGTCTATCTCAGAATTGTGCAAGACAGAAATGGCAGAAGAGTGATTACAGAGATGACGACCCGAAGAAGACCTTGAAACTGAAACAAGGATTGGAACCAGAACAGAAGAATGCAGCTGAGACAGGGGATTGTGATGGTCTTTGATAAACAATGAACTCTGGGGACTGAAAGGTCGAGTAGGAATATACAAAGACTTCAGACCTTATGTAATGGGTATTGATTAAATGGTATATAAACTGTGCGAGATCTTGGGCCATTGGCCACTCACTGAGGTGGTGGCCCAACTCTGAGTTGTGATTAAATAAATAGCATACCTAGAGTAACCCGCTTTGTCTGGTGAAAAATCTTTAACACCTGTTGTGGTGGAAGCTCTCCTATTGCACAAAGTACTGCTCCCTGCTGAAAATAAGGATAGGAACATTCGGACTATTGCTTAATTGGAGAGATGGAACGGTCATGTTGAGGAGTATATAGTATTTTATGATTGTATTACATTGAATAAATCTGAGCAAACACGATAGATGATTATGAAATGTTTCTTTGTTCGCTTTTCCATTTGAATATGTGGTGGGAAACTACTCTTAAAATAATCATAATATTAGTTTTGTTGTATTTACTCAGTAGTTCAAATGCTACTAGACTACATGGCCTGAGGGAAATGCCTTGTTCAGACTAATTTTCTATGTAGCAGCTAAAAGAGTAATGAAAACTACATCTAGCCTTTATTTTAAATAATAAAATAACCTTGTCATATTTATTAATGTGAAATGTGTGGTTCGATGTTTGATGAAAGAGCTATTGTATGCTTGGGTTTACAGTAAACAGTTCAAGCTCTTAAAGTGAAATTGAAGCAAGTGGAATATTTGCTTAGATTTGGCAAGAAGAAATATTGTAAATAATTCAAAGAGTGTAATTTGATTCTAGATTTTTAAGGGCTAGGTGGCATATGGCCCTTCTGCTTTTGTTTTATTTAGAATTGCTGCCTCTGTTACATAACTGTTCTTTTTAGCCTGTAATTAAACTTCAAGGTCAACCAGGAATTAACCAGACAGGAAGTTCGTGTAATGGAAACAAGGGAGGCTGGACCCTGCCATGTTACATCACTCCCTTTCTCCTAACTCATCTGCTGATAAGGGAAGGAGAGGGAAGGATGAACCCAAAAATCCTCCTGCAGAGCCAGAAGGCGAGGGCAGCCAGGCATTGGTGTGCTGGCTCCAGAGCAGCACTGCTCCTCCAGCACACAGCCATCCTGGAGAGGTGGCAGGGATGCTGCAGCTGGAGCACAGTCTCCTGGAAGCTGCTGCACCAAACCAATTGCTTACGGAGGCTGTCTTGGCTGATTGTTGATCCTCCTGCAGACCTGATAATGTACATCGAGACTCATGTACATCTGTATGTGTGGCTTGTTTATGCTTTGGCTAGTTCAAAATGGGGACTGAGCGCTTAAATATTTATTTTTAAAAGAAGCTGTCTCATTGCCTCTATGAGTTGGGATTTCACCTGCATTTATTGAGTATGGATAGGTTGCTTGCAAGGGTAGCATGCTCCCAAAACACAGCTCCAAGGAGAGGATAGATCCAGTACCCAGGGAAGAGCCAGGTCCACCCTGTATCCTGGGCAGCCATGTCCGGCGGCTCCTTCTTCCATCTACCATCCATTTTTCCCTGCAGTGCATTGTAGTCCACCTGTTAAGTAGTTTAAATGTTTAAAAACTGGGCTTTTTTGTTGTTTTCAGTGTTGGTTTTATTTGTAAATCTGTCCCTGCGTGCACCTCACTGATGGTGCATTCGCAGCTTGTCCAAGCACAACTGGAAAGGCAATGGGTTGTAGCAGAGGTGGGTGCACAGGGCACATGCTCTCAACACTGCCCTTGCACCTAAAATTTGCTCTTGGAGCTGCACCCTCCGTTTCCCCGATAAAACCGAGTGAGAATGGTTGGTCACCCACTTGTTTTTACAGTACTGAACTAGACCAGTGACTTGCATGGTACTTTGGCTATGCAGAAACCATTGCATCATCTCATGTGGTATTGCTGAAAACATGCTTTGCTTTTACCTCATAGGTAAGTTTAGGAAGTGTGGGTTAGATGAGTTAACAGTGAGGTGGATTGAGAACTGGCTGAATGGCAGAGCTCAGAGGGTTGTGATCGGTGGCGCAGTCTAGCTGGAAGCCTGTGGCTAGCAGGGTTCCTCAGGGGTCAGTACTGGGTCCAGTGCTGTTTAACATCTTCATCAATGACCTGGACGAAGGGACGGAGTGTACCCTCAGCAAGTTTGCTGATGATACCAATCTGGGAGGAGTGGCTGATACGCCAGAAGACTGTGCTGCTGTTCAGAGAGACCTGGACAGGCTGGAGAGTTGGGTGGAGAGGAACCTAATGAGGTTCAGCAAGGGCAAGTGTAGGGTCATGCACCTGGGGACAAATAACACCATGCACCAATACAGGCTGGGGGGTGACCTGCTGAAAAGCAGCTCTGCAGAGAAGGACCTGGGAGTGCTGGGGGACAGCAAGTTAACTATGAGCCAGGTGCACTCATGGCCAGGAAGGCCAATGGTATCCTGGGGTGCATCAAGAAGAGTGTGGACAGCAGGTCGAGGGAGATCATCCTCCCTCTCTACTGTGCCCTGGTGAGGCTGCATCTGGAGTACTGTGTCCAGTTCTGGGCTCCCCAGTTCAAGAAAGACAGGAACTACTGGAGAGAGTCCAGAGGAGGACTACAAAGATGACTGAGGACTGGAACATCTCCCTTATGAGGAAAGGCTGAGAGACCTGGGGCTGTTTATCCTGGAGAAGACTGAGAGGGGATATCATCAATGCTTATAAATATCTAAAGGGCGGGTGTCAAGAGGATGGGTCCAGACTCTTCTTAGTGGTGCCCAGCGATAGGACAAGGGGCAATGGGCACAAACTGGAGCACAGGAAGTTCCACCTGTACTTGAAAAACTTCTTTAGTCTGAGGGTGCCAGAGCACTGGAACAGGCTGCCCAGAGAGGTTGTGGAGTCTCCTTCTCTGGTGATATTCAAAACCAGCCTGGATGCATTCCTGTGCAATCTGCTCTTGATGAACCTGCCTTAGCAGGGGAGTTGGACTAGATGATCTCCAGAGGTCCCTTCCAACCCTGACCATTCTGTGATTCAGGACAGGAAAGGTGGAGTGTTGCGTGGGATCATTGGGTGCTGATACAAGCTCAGGTCAGGTAACTGCTGCAGTTCTGGCAAGGCTTGTCTTCTGCAGGTTCAGTTGATTTTTGCCACAGTGATTCCTACAACACAAAACTCAGAACAGGGGTTAGTTGTAGCAATTAATGTCCATCATGCAATTTAATTCATGGGCTAGTTTCACCCAGAATCAAATCTCCTTGAGGTACTCATCAAACTTCCCCATCTTCTCTCATTACCCACCAAGTGCATCCAGGTCCTTGAGCAAAGCAATCTCACGAATGGGTTTGCCTTTGTCTAAGGTAAGAATAACTCAGACTGTCATTCCCAGCATATTTTTAACATGCACTACAGGGACTTAGTGCACTAAAGCACCTTAACAGTACTTTTCTCAGTGTAAATCCAGGAACATAGCTTCATACCAGCCACTGTAAAGGGAGTTAACTCTTTCCTGACTAAACCCAGCACATGAGGCATTGAGGTTCACTTTCAAGTGACCTTTGGGGATTTAGGCCTGAAACACAGACAATGCTTTAATTCTCAAGTATATAACAATTCTGACCCCACAAAATGCTCTTTTTCTTGAGTCTTTCCCCAGCCATACCTGTTTTACTTGTGGCTGGCTTTATGGCTTTGCTTTCTCCCCAGGCATGCAACATCTTCATCTTACAACTATACTTAAATCACATTTATCAAGACAACAGCGAAGGAGAAATGGTAGCAATTACCCATGAGATCAGTGGCAGGTTGCATGGGGCTTAAACCCAAATCTCATGCTTTGCAGGCCAGCACCTTACTGACCTGTGCTGTCCTTTCTCCCATGTTATCTGAGTAATTCTTGTACACATCCTTGGATGATAAATCATGTTGTATTCTAATAGCTGGGTAAACAGACAAACCTATTTTCATTGGCAGCGGTCTTCTCCCCACCCCATGCTCCTGATTTTCCACATTCCCTCCCCTGAATGGCAAATCCCTTCGTGGTGCAGCCTGCAGGATGCAAAATTTGGGGATGCTGGGCCCGTTCCATGCTAACCCCGGCATCTCCAGGCTGGCATGCAGCAGTGGTAGCATGCAGCTCCAGAGAAGCGTTGGGTGCTGGATGGTTCCCCAATGTCTGTCATTGTGCTTGATGCCGTGCTCCCTTCCAGAGTGGTGGGCTGGAGTGACAAGACAAAGACACAGGCAGTGTGTGTATTCTCTTTCCTGCCTTTTTCAGACGCGCTGAAAACTTCTCCCTGCCTTCACCATGGTCACCATGACATCTCCTCGGCAAGGACCTGCCTACACTGGTGCTAAATCTGGTGGCGAGGCTTATGGTCCCAGCCATGGAGGGGAAGAGAAATGAAGAAACTCTATTTGTTGTAAATGTTGTAAAAATAACAGCATATGTGTGTATATACATAGATTTCACAGTATTAAATATGGTTAACTACTCTTTCCTGCCTCCTGATGTCCTATTGTCCTCAGTGCAGGCAGGAATGTGGTGCCAATAAGATGGTCATTAGCTTGTGTTCTTCTGATGGAGTGCCATGATGTGTTATTATCACTTATTTGAGTGTCCTAAATTTTTCAGCCCTGTACAGTGCTTGTACACAGAATAGAAATATGGTCCCTGGTCCAGAGCTTGTGCTAGGAACACAAAATAATCAACCATGACATTACAGGGAGGACTTTTGTCTAGCAAGCAGAAGTTAGGAGCTATATTCCACATCTCTAATGTTAAGAGGTAAAAATAAAACAACAAAATAAAATGTAGAGAGTTGGTTTATAATAAACACAAGGAACAGATTAGATGCTGGTGTGACATAGCTCTGGGCTGCAAAGGAGCTGATTTACTCCAGCGCAGATTACCCAGGTTATATAGTTGGAGGAAGTGTTTGGTGGTGGTTAGAGCAGAGCACCAGAAATAAAATTCCTTGTGCCTTTTCATGTGTGCAAGACCATTACCCTACAGCTACCTTGCTGCAAGCTTGACTCTCCACTCCTTGCAGCATGGGACTTATGGCTATTTACACCCATGAAAAGCAAGACTAAAACTGTTTTATGCCCATTTTGCACACATCAAGAAAAGGATATAATGGCATTTCAATATTATTGCTTAAATCCAACTCCTCGGTATAGAGTTGGGCATTTTGGGGATGAGGAAGGGTGGATCTGCCGCCGCTCGGGATGCCGTGCGAACCCCTAGCATATCCACTTTGGGACATGGCATAAGAGTTTGTGCAGGGGGTTTAAACATAGAAAAGCAACATGATTTAGATATTCACAAATAAATAAAATACAATCTTAAGGCTGAGATGGACAAAAGTAGAATTTTTAATTGCTGCAGATTGCAATCTGCTCATTATTTTAACTAAAAGGCAGAAGTAATCATTCCCAAATTATCTGAGCAAACAGTTAAGGCCCTTGGGTTTTGGTGCTGAAGTTGACAGCAAAAACCCGTCAATTCCATTGGGGAAATAATCAGGTTTCCATTTATGACTTCCTTTCTCTGTCAATCGGTATTACCAGCTCAGAGAAGGCAAAGATCCTTGTTGAGGCCTTAACTAACTGAGAAGTCTACTTTAAAAGCTTATTTGAAGAAACCGTGTGTTTAGTGTTCATTTTATTTATCTTTTTTATTGTTTTGTCAGCTGCTTTAAGGATTTATGGGCAAAATAAAATTCAGTTATAGTCATTCCTTAGCAACTGATATTTTGTATTAATGTGACATGTAAAAATCTGTCATAAAAAAAGTAAATTTCAAACATATAGAGGAAAATCATTGTAAAAATACCAAATCAGTCCTGCAATTTATATTTTTTTTTTAGTTTGGCTTGAGACAACCTTATACTGAATGTGTCTTCTCCCAATAAGATGTTAAGTACCTTTTTCTTTATAATAAGGAATAGTGGCCGTAGATAGCAATATCCTTCAGCAACATTGTCCCAAAGAGCACCTGGTGCCCTACCGCAGGCTGTGGCCTGTGTATGGGGGCTGTGTCTCTCCCCCACGTTGCAGGGCAGTGTCAGGACCCAACCCATCTCACTCTACCCAAGCAAGTCCTCCAGATAAACAACTCCAAGCAGGGAGAGAGTGCATGAGCCCGCTGGCCAGGTCACCAGCCATGCCATGCAAGCCACCT
This sequence comes from Rhynochetos jubatus, assembly GCA_027574665.1. Classification (NCBI taxonomy): domain Eukaryota; kingdom Metazoa; phylum Chordata; class Aves; order Eurypygiformes; family Rhynochetidae; genus Rhynochetos; species Rhynochetos jubatus. Next base: position 7,091,267 of record CM050689.1, on the reverse strand, counting down.
TAACTGCTGTCTGCGGCTACCACAGTAGAACCAATTTGGGTGAGTCCTGGGTCAAAAATAGACTGGTATCTTCCTTCTCCCATGCAAACTTCAGCAGAATTTTCCTTCCAGCCTCTCCATGGCTCTCTCCGATGTATTTCAGTGACAACTTTTTTATTCTGCAGACAACACACTGGCATGGAGCAGGTTTCATTGCCAGAGGAAATGCCAAAGAGGGGAGACAACCTGACACCCACAGGCCACTGACAGAAGAAATTGGCATCTGGGTCTTGCAGCTGCCAAAGCTTCTCTACGAGTGGCTGCGGAAATTAAATCTAGTGATGTAGCAAACTGAGGAGGAAGCGGCGAAGGGCATGTGGTGCACAATCAATGCTGCAATCAAAGGGAAGAGGCTGTGCCAGCTGGTTACTACGCTTCCATCCCCATGCCAAACACACAAAATAATATTTAAAGAAAGCACCAACAAAAGGCTGGTAGCTTGCATGGCCCATCGCAGCAAGAGCAAAGGGTGAGGAGGTAGTCCATGTGCTGCTGCGACAAGGGGGCTCTGGGGCCCCCTTTATGCCCTGTGCCAGCTCTTTATAGGCTGTAGTGGTTTAGCCCTGTCTGGCGATTAAGCACCATCAGTTTCTCTACCAATCCACACTCCCCACCCCACTCCCAGTGAGGAAGGGTTGGAAGAAAAACAAGGGAGGCTCGTAAAAGTTGAGATAAGAACTATTTAATTATATAAATGAAACTTATGGAGTTACTAACAATGGTATTGCTAATAAGTAATTGAAAGAACAGAAAAATAGAACAAAGACGGACACAGCCAGGTTCCAGGCAAGGCAGAAAAATAAATCCAAAAGCCCTGAGAAAGAAAAAAAACCCCAAAACGGAGGGAGAAACCCCCCCCTCGATCAACCCGGGAGCCAAGAGCAGTGAGAGGAAAGAAAAAAATCTTTCAATCCCCGACTCCTAGACCAATCTGCCTGACAAAAGATGATCCTTCTCCGCTAATCACCTGCTATGAGGTCCGAACAAAGACCGAGCTTGCTCCTGGCCGGAACCTCCCCCTGAGCCGACCCTCACATACCTTCCACATCAGGCCTGCCCCGCAACTTCCCCACCCCACCCCTGCCCTGCCGTCTCGCAGTGCTGCTGGTACCGGGGTGACACCAACCACTCAGCTTGATGTATTATGGAGTGAAACAAAATATAGACTGTCCCTAGGAGAGCAGCTCATCACTGCCTGGGACTAGAACATAGGCTTTGATGCTGCTCAGAGAACTGCTGCTACTTTTAAAAGTACAGGTGGTGCCAGGAAAAAAAGTCGAGATCTATATGAACGCATGGATATGGCCGCAGCGGTTGGGGTAGTGAAGATGGTTAATAGCATAAGGCTGGCTATATAGTACAGATGTCAAGGCACTAGCTGTTTTTAATGGGCAGACCAGTGCATAAAAACCATTGGAATGTGTCAAAATGGGGGAAAAAAAAATCTCATCAGCTACCGTATGAATTGTTTTACTGTGTTGACCATTTTCTCTAGCTCTTTTCAAAATGTATTTTTTGATGGGGAAATGCAAAAGTAAAATGGCTACAAGAAAAAGACGCATACTCTCTAACGTTCATGTTGCAGAGAACAGCTACGGACTGTGATAGTCTGCAATTACCTTCACAGACCCTCACCTTGCCAAACTTGGGTTCTGGCCAACTAATGAAAACTAGTCTGAAAGGACCTGGAGACGTCATCAAGTATAGCCTCACCCCAGCACAGCATTGATTCACATCTAAATTGTCTTGTAAAGTCACTGGGGACAGTGCAGGTGTTTCATGTGTTGTCGAGAAGGATCTGGAGCACTCATAACCATTGTAAAAATAATAAAACCCAACAATTTTGAAGAGGCACGTTCTCAGACGATAGCTTTGGAAGGGCTGTGTTGCAAGACACCGTGAAAGGATAGTGCAAAGACGTGTTCAGGCACTCATCCTGGAATAAGAGCAGTTGACTTGGGGATTCGTTGTGTAATAGGTAAAGTTTTGCTGTCGGAATGGCCATTACATCCATGTTAGGCTGTGCTGTACAAACAGCGTGACCTATGCATGTAATAGTCGATACATGTGTTGGTATTTAATGAAAGATATTTATTAATGATTAAATTGCTTTGTCAACTTTTGACTGTATTGATGAAGTGTTGAAAGCAGTGCTGGTTATGTTTTTACCTATCAAAGAGGTGTTAGTGGCGTATGTTTTATTTTTGTACCATAGCAGGGGAGTTAGGCTATGCCTCGCCAGATTTTCTTCTTTGCTCGCTCCTTGTTGGCACAGCCTGCTGCAGTCAGCACAGACCTGGGACGCTCCTCTTTTCTCCCTGAGTGACAGCATTGGCTTGGATAAGTCTCTGATCTGGCATTCAGGCAATGGAGTGTTTTGCACTACTTGCACACATGTATGTACAGGCTAGACCACCAGCCTTGTCACTGTCGGTCTTAGAGAACAGAAACCCTGTCAGTGCCAATGGTAGAAATGAGCTTTAGTTTTAAGAAAGACTGCAAACAAGCAGTCCAGAATTTAGCTGATGTTGTGTTGTGTGGTGATACATGGCCAGTGATCACACTACGTGAACATATCACATAAAGACAAGATTTTGTTATCGTTAGGCACAAAATCCGCTGTTTTTCTAGTGAAAAAAGGTGTTATTTTTGCAAAGTTACCTTATTCTCTAACATTACATCTAGAAGTAAAATAAAAAACCACAAAACTAGCTTGCTTTTCTGAGCTCACTCTAAAAATCTGTCTGTAAATACAGGACAGATACAGCAGATTTGATCATTTTCTGTTTTAACATTCTTTGATTATTTCTAAGATTTACACAGATTCACAGAGTGTTAGGGGTTGGAAGGGGCCTCTAGAGATCACATCTAGTCCAACCCCCCTGCCAGAGCAGGATCACCTAGAGCAGATCACACAGGAACAAGTCCAGGCAGCTTTTGAAAGTCTCCAGGGAAGGAGACTTAGACTTATTTAGAAGGAACTCTAGGAGTCAAACTGATTTTCTGATTTTGCACTCTTGAATCTTTTTCATTTTTCTTCTGCTGCTGCTGCTTCTTTTTCCCCTTCTTCTTCCTCCTTTTCTTCTGCTTTGTCTTTCTCTTCTCTTTTTTTTTTTTTTAATTAGGAAGACGTAGGAAGAATTAGGAAAATAGCGAGCAGTTATTTCTCGGTGCAGTGCACCTGAAACTATACATATTACTGCTCTTTATTAATAAAGTTCTGCATCACATTCTCTTCTCTTGCCTCCTCTTCCTAAACATGTACCCAAGATGATATATTCCTAAAAGCCCATGTAACTGCTACACAGAAGATGAAGAACCTGTGTGTCTTGAGCAGCCCGATTTTTGTGTCCAAGTCTCTTTTGTCTTCTTTGCAGGTGGCCTACACATCACTTGTACTGCACGCAAAGCAGAATCTGTATGCATTTGAGAGCAAATATGGAGCATGGAGCCTTCCTTGTTCCTGATCGAGTCTGATCCAGCTCACATTCTCCTTGGTATTTCAGCACCTTGAAGCAATGGTTTGTGCTTGCCTATTCTGGAGTTTTTGCTATGTCTAGACATGGTTACTTAAAAACCTCTCCTTACCCTTTGCTTTGTGCTTCTCACTGTCTATTTGTTCCTATCCAGGATTCTTATGTCTCTTCTCATCTTGATTAACTCACCTCCGACCTCAGTTGTCTTTGGCCAGTCTCTAGCAGCACCCTACACATCCTTGACCTGCATTCCTTTCATGCTTTTTACTTTACTGATAAGTACCATTTGAAGAACAAGCTGAAAAATTATCCTTATGACAATAAAATAGAAAAAATAATTCCTCTAAGAAAATGATTTTTAGCAATGCTTGGAATTTGGACCAAAACTGGTCTGTGACTTGTACTTATCTGATTTGTACATCACTAAACCCATCCACAATCTTGTAAATAATAAGAAGATAACAGAGCTGTATATTTTGTGTACACATTTTGGGTTTGACTTTGGGTTTTCATTTGATACTTAACTATTTTTTCTTCACCAAATGTTAATATCTATCCTGTTATCAGATGTTTTCTTCTGAATAAGCAAATCCAGCTGCTCCAGCTGATGCTTTGGAAGTTTTTGCCTCATTGCTGCTGTATTAAGATGTTTCCAGCTTTGACAAACTGCCCAAACTAGCTGTGGATTTTATGTGCAACCCCTTTTATATTTCCAATGTCACTTTTAACAGTCAAGTCGCCCATAACAAACAAACGGTGTGCCAGCCAGAATGCAAATACTCTATATGTATATGACCCTTATCTTTTATAGCATAAAATAGATTTGCACTATTGCCTGAGATGGGAGCATGAAGCCAGAGCTAAAAGAGAACTAACCCACCTGTCAAAGCATTTCCATCACTCTTCCAGAGAGTTTACGACATTTTCAGAGCTGTGGTGCAGATGGCTGTAGTCTGTTTCTTCCAGAACTGTCTGGAAGAAAATAGCATCAAAAGTAACTGATTGATAGGATTTTTCTTGGAGCTACTTCTTCCCCATCCTACGTGCCCAGGATGAAGCACAGTGAATTTCCCCATTCTCAGAATGACATATTGTAGGTGAGAAGCCATCACTTGCCCCCAGGAAACTCATTTTGAGCAAATAGTTTGCTATTAATTTTGCAGACTAGTGAATTGCCTTGTTGGACCCTGGTTAGAGTCCTTCAGCACAGAGCAATGTATTAATCTAACTGTGACCCTACAGGTCTTCCCACCATGCTGGGACTTCTTGATACAGCATTGTGGACCTGGGAAACACATCCCACAACTTTTAACGCTATATGTTTTGTTGAGAGAAGTCTAGTGTATCTTGTGGAAAGAATGAAGCCCTGGCTGAACAAAGAACTCTCAATTTTATTTTTTTTTTAATTAAGAAAATAAGCTAATTATTCATGCCAAGTCTTTGGTCCAATTCTATTTATTTTTAATTAAGGGTAAATTCTGTTTCCTTGAATACAGGGGAGGAGTGTTCCTCATCTGATCTGCATTTAGTGATGTATTTTGCAGCCTGGGCTGGGGTCGCAAGCTCTGGGTCAAGCAGTGCTTTGGGCAATGGAGGCAAGTTAATGCAGGCAGACTTTAGCTCTGGCCCAGCCCGGCTGCTCCCACATTTCTGCGGTACGTTAGGCATCTTGTCAGTGCCGAAAGCCCGATATAATGAGAAAATGCCTATTCTTTTGCCAAGGGCACACATCAATGAGACAAGCCGAGAGGATCTCACGCAGGGTCATCCTCCCCCTGCCCATGCCTTGCTGCAACCCCAGAGACACAGACATGTCCTTTAGCCACCAAAGGACCATCACCGCCTCTTCTTCCTACCAACATCCCTTCCACAGCAATGATTTTGGCCATACTCCACCACCCTAAAGACTATGCAGTGCAAAGTTAAACTGAAATCCGTGGCTGGGAGAGATGGCTGCAAGCCTGCGGGATGCATTTGATGGGAGAAGGTTGGTGTGCTCTGCTGCAAAACCTCTTCCAGCCAATGTACTGCTGAGCCCGCTCCATCGACTGGCATGGGGCCCAGCGCAGGCAGGGAGTGCGGGCTCCTGCTGGCAGCCACCTGTTTAGTCCTGGAATAAAAAGCAAGGGAAAAGTCAGAATGCTGAGGAACCTCTCATCGTCGCAAACTACGCTGATGCACCGCACGCTGCTCTCGCTGCAAAGACAAATAATGTTCAGTGTGGAGCCGGAGACTATACCATAAACCACAAGGATGCAGAAAGAGAAGGACCCCCAAGCAGCCCATATCAGCTCTTGAACATTTCATGGGTCGCATGGTGTCCTGGTTTAACTCCGGTGTTATCAGGATCAGCCGATTCTACCACTTCGGCCACACACCCCCCCCCCCCCCCCCCCACCTTCTCCCGGTGAGGAAGAGTCAGAGGAACAAGCCAAGGAAAAGCCCCTAGGAGTTGAGATAAGAACTATTTAATTATATAAATGAAACTTAGGGAGTTACTAACAATGCTAGTGCTAATGAGTAATTTAAGGAACGAAGGAAGAGGGTAGAACAAATGATACAGGATCCCACCCCAAGAAGGGAAAAAAGGAAAGAAAACCCCACCCGAAGGGAGCAACCCCCCACCCCCACCCCCCGAAACCGCCCGAGGGCCGAGAGAGTAAGAGAGAGAAAAAAAAAAACTTTCAAACCCCGACTCCCAGACCGATCTGCCCAGCAAGACGCTGGCTCTGCCCGGAGCACCAGCCACTCGCCACGAGGTCCCACCACAAACAAACCCCCAGCCCCCTCGGCCGGAAGCCCCCTCAGACCCTTCCCCTTCCCAGGGTCCTGCCCAACCACAAGCCTTTCCACCCATATCCCCACCCCCTCCCTGCCGGTCCGGCCGTGCCGCAGGTCCTGGGCTGGCACTACCTATGCAGCTTGATGTGTTATGGGGTGAAGCAAAACATAGACTAGCTGGTGCAAAGCTAAGACACTAATCCACCCCTTTTGATTCACCACATCCACATCAAGCTCACCTCCCACAGTATTCCATAAACTCCCATCAGCCCGCTTCCCCTTTCCCATCCCATCCCACACAGATATCATTCCCTTAGTCTATGGACCATCTTGGCAAACTATCCATTAGTCCATGACTTCAGATTCCATCAGGTGTGGGGTCACTCAGGACAGGCAAAGGCGGAAGGGTTGTGTGGGATCGTTGGGTGCCGAAGCCAGCTCAGGTCAGGTCACTGCTGCGCTCCTGGCTAGGCTGGACCTCTGTAGGGTGGGGTGGTTTTCTGCCATAGCGGGTGCCTGTAACATGAAGCTCAGAGAACAGGGGTTAGTGGCAGCAATTCATGTCCCTCATGTAATTATGGGCTGTTTTCTCCCAGAATCAAATCCCCCTGAGGCACACAGCAGACTTCCCCATCTTCTCTCATTACCCACCAAGTGCGCCCAGGTCCTTGAGCAAAAGCAACCCCACGGATGGGTTTGCCTTTGCCCAAGGTGGGAGTAACCCAAACTGTTTTCCCCAGCATGCTTCTAGTATGTACTACAGGGACCTTATCTCCTTCTACCGTCCGTAGAGGGTTTGAGTGTGCAGGGCCAGCTCGATTGACAGATCTTCTAGTGATAACTAACCAAGTGGCTTCTGCCAAGTTGGTGCCCCAATTCTTGAGAGATCCACCCCCCATTGCTCTCAGGGTGGTCTTTAGCAGCCCATTGCACTGTTCGACCTTCCCTGAGGCAGGTGCATGATAGGGAATGTGGTACACCCACTCAATTCCATGTTCCTCAGCCCAAGTGTCTATGAGGCTATTTCGGAAATGGGTACCATTATCTGATTCAATTCTTTCCGGGGTGCCATGTCGCCACAGGACTTGCCTTTCAAGGCCCAAGATAGTGTTTTGGGCAGTGGCATGGGACACCAGATATGTTTCTAGCCACCCCGTGGTTGCCTCCACCATTGTGAGGACATGGCACTTACCCTGGTGGGTTTTGGGGAGGGTGATGTAGTCAACCTGCCAGGCCTGCCCATACTTGTATTTCAGCCATCGCCCCCCATAACAAAGAGGCGTTACCCTCTTGGCTTGTTTGATGGCAGGACGTCTCACATTCATGGATAACCTGAGCAATTGTGTCTATGGTCAAATCCACCCCTCGGTCACGAGCCCACCTGTACGCGGAATCTCTCCCCTGGTGGCCCGAGGTGTCATGGGCCCACCTAGCCATGAACAGCTCACCTTTATGTTGCCAGTCCAGATCCACCTGAGCCACTGCAATCTTAGCAGCCTGGTCTACCTGCTGATTGTGCTGGTGTTCTTCAGTGGCTCGGCTTTTGGGAATGCGGGCATCGACGTGACGCACCTTGACGACCAGGTTGTCTAGACGGGAAGCAATGTCCTGCCATAGCGTGGCAGCCCAGATGGGTTTGCCTCGGCGCTGCCAGTTGCTCTGTTTCCACTGCTGCAGCCACCCCCACAGAGCATTTGCCACCATCCATGAGTCAGTGTAGAGATAAAGCACTGGCCATTTCTCTCATTGAGCAACGTCCAAAGCCAGCTGGATGGCCTTTACCTCTGCAAACTGACTCGATTCACCTTGGCCTTCTGCAGTCTCTGCAACTTGTCGTGTAGGACTCCACACAGCAGCTTTCCACCTACGATGTTTCCCTACAACGCGGCAGGACCCATCCGTGAACAGGGCATATTGCTTCTCGTCTTCTGGCAACTGATTATACAAAGGGGCTTCTTCAGCCCATGTCACCTCCTCCTCTTGTGACATCCTGAAGTCTTTGACCTCTGGCCAGTCCATGATCACTTCTAGGATTCCTGGGTGACTGGGGTTCCCTATACGGGATCGTTGTGTGATCAGGGCAGCCCACTTACTCCATGTAGCATCGGTGGCATGATGAGTGGAGGAGACTCTGCCTTTGAACATCCAACGCAGCACTGGCAGTCGAGGTGCCAGGAGGAGCTGTGCTTCAGTTCCAACCACTTCTGAGGCAGATCGGATTCCCTCGTAAGCTGCCAGTATCTCTTTTTCGGTTGGCGTGTAGAGGACCTCAGATCCTCTATATCCCCGGCTCCAAAATCCTAGGGGTCGACCTCAGGTCTCTCCTGGATCTTTCTGCCAGAGACTCCAGGTAGGGCCATTCTCCCCGGCTGTGGTGTAGAGTACATTCTTTACTTCTGGCCCTGTCTGGACTGGTCCAAGGGCTACTGCATGCACAATCTCCTGCTTGATCTGTTCAAAGGCTTGTTACTGCTCAGGGCCCCATTTGAAATAGTTTTTCTTCCGGGTCACTTCGTAGAGAGGGCTGACAATTTGACTGTAATTTGGGATATGCATCCGCCAGAAACCCACGATGCCTAGGAAAGCCTGTGTTTCCTTTTTGCTCGTTGGTGGGGACATGGCTGTGATTTTGTTAATCACATCCATCGGGATCTGGCGATGTCCATCTTGCCATTTTACTCCCAGGAATTGAATCTCTCATGCAGGACCCTTCACCTTACTATGCTTGATGGCAAAACCGGCTTTCAGCAGAATTTGGATGATATTCTTCCCCTTCTCAAAAACTTCATCAGCTGTGCCACCTCATACAATGATGTCATCAATGTACTGTAGATGTTCGGGAGCTGCACCCTGTTCCAATGCAGTCTGGATCAGTCCATGGCAGATGGTAGGGCTGTGCTTCCACCCCTGGGGCAGCCGATTCCAGGTGTATTGGATGTCCCTCCAGGTGAAAGCAAACTGTGGCCTACACTCTGCTGCCAAAGGAATGGAGAAAAAGGCATTAGCAATGTCAATCGTGGCATACCACTTGGCTGCCTTTGACTCCAGCTCGTATTGGAGTTCCAGCATGTCCGGCACAGCAGCACTCAGTGGTGGTGTCACTTCATTCAGGCCACGATAGTCCACTGTCAGTCTCCATTCTCCATCAGACTTGCGCACTGGCCAGATGGGGCTGTTAAAGGGGGAGCGAGTTTTGCTGATCAGCCCTTGGCTCTCCAGCTGACGAATCAGCTTCTGGATGGGAAGCAAAGAGTCTCTGTTAGTGCGATACTGTCACCGGTGCACTGCTGTGGTGGCAATTGGCACCTGTTGGTCTGCAACCTTTAGCAATCCCACAACAGAAGGGTCCTGTGAGAGACCAGGCAAGACAGACAGCTGCTCAATTTCATCAGTCTCTATAGCAGCTATCCCAAAAGCCCACCGGTACCCTTTCGGGTCCTTAAAGTACCCTCTCTTGACATAGTCAGTGCCAAGGATGCATGGGGCATCTGGGCCAGTCACAATAGGGTGGTTTTGCCACTCCTTCCCAGTCAGGCTTATTTCAGCCTCCAGCACAGTCAATTGTTGAGAGCCACCAGTCACACCAGAAATGCTGATGGGCTGTACCCCCCTATAGCTTGAGGGCATCAGGGTACACAGTGCACCCGTGTCTACTAGAGCTCTGTACTCCTGGGGCTCTGATGTGCCAGGCCATCGAATCCATACAGTCCAGTAAACACGGTTGTCCCTTTCTTCCACCTGGCTGGAGGCAGGGCCCCTCTAATACTCACGTGCCTCGCTCATGTCCTGGAGAAAAGGATTATTGGACATGTCACTTTGTTCATCCCATTTAGATACGGGAGCAGCAATTTTTCTGGCAGGGTCCCCACTAGTAGATCTTTTACCTTTCAGTTCATTTACTCGTTGTTCCAGGACAGAGGTAGGTTTTCCATCCCACCTCCTCATATCCTCTCCGTGGTCTCTCAGGTAAAACCACAGGGTACCCCGTGAGGGATATCTGTTGTACTCCTGCCTTGAAGGAGAGAAGCGCCTGCTCTTTATAACCGAAACACTGGCCCGTGGAGGTGGGGATCGGAACACCTCCTCTCGGAGTTCCTTGAGTTCTTTAGACAGTCTCTCCACAGCAGAGACACATGCCTGTATGGGGGAGGAGAGACTTTCCTCATACTCTCGGAATCGGCGGATCATCTCGTCCACGGTTGGTGCCTCGTCCTCTCTCCAAGTTATTATTGAGAGCACGCTGGAGTATGAGGGTGGTGCACTCCGCATTAACTTCTGCCACATGGGCCGAGTGCAGTAGACTTCGTCGGGGTCAGTGGATGCTCGTGGCTTATTCGGGTCTCGATAAACAATCTCCAGTACCGCTAGTTCTCTTAGGTACTGGATGCCTTTCTCCATGCTGGTCCATCTGCGTAGCTGTTGTGGCACACTCTCTCTGAAAGGGTACCTTTCCTTTACACTGGTCAGGAGTCGCTTCCAGAGGCTCACATTTTGTGGCTTACGCCCAATTGCTTTATCAATTCCCCCTTCTCCGGCAAGTGACCCCAGCTGTTTAGCCTCTCTCCCCTCTAGCTCCATACTACTGGCCCCATTATCCCAGCAGCGGAGCAGCCAGGTCATGATATGTTCACCCGGGCAGCGACTGTAGTCTCTACGGATGTCCCGTAGCTCCCTCAGGGATAAGGACCATGTGGTCACCACAGCTTCATCCTCCGTCTCCGACTCTTGAGCTAGCCCTGTTCCCATTTCCTTATTGACTGTTTCTGTCGATTGGGATGGCCCTGCTACCTCACCATCCTCGACTAGACGGACTGATTTATGTGTGTATTTCCTTTTCCGGACTGGGGCCACAGAGAGTGGTTGCCCCTGACAATAACACACAAAAGATTGAGGGAGTGAGGCTGCTGCAGAAAGTGGGCTGGCTGGGGGAGAAGGCAGATTGGTGGTAGCGGGAGGCGTTGCCATTGATGCAGGCATAGTGGAGGGTGATGTGGCAGATAGTAGTGCAAGTGTCGAGGATGGCACAGGCACGGAAGGCACTGTTGCTGGTGTGCTGGGTTCTGTTGCAGACACTGGGGCCGCCGCGCACCCTGGCCCTGCTGCGGGTGCTGGAGCCGTTGCAGGCGCTGGGGCCGCGCGGACTCGAGTTAGGGGCTTGGTCCCGGCACGACTCCGTGCTGCCCCCTTGCGCATTAAGGCAGCTCGGGTAACTGCACAGACCCTGCGTCTGCCTCGGGCACTGGGACCGGCTGGGGCAGGGCTCCCAAACATTTCCCTAACTTTGCCCAAAGCCACTAAAACATTCACTAGCAAGCTGATCCCTATCCACAGGTCACCCCAGCCACAAGAAAAATTTCCAAAAAACTCCTATGCCCTTGCCATCGGACCGAGAGGAGAGGGTAAAAATTGAAAAAGTTTTTCCATGTGCCCCCCAGCACCAAATAACCTCTCCTCTATCGGCTGTGTCCCCGAGGGGAGAAAGGGAGAGGTGTAGTTGTGGAAAACCTCCAGCAGATAAGTCGCGATGTACCAAGGAGCCGATAGGATTAGAGAGAGAGAGAGAGAGAGTATTCCTGCCAGCATCACACAGAACAGCCTGGCCAGCCCCCTCAGCCTGGCTCACACATAAAAGATCAAGATCATCACTAGCACATAGGGGAGCAGATCCTGCTGTTCGGTCAGCAGCTTGAAAAGCCCCGAACTCAGACTCTTGAAAAGCCACAGATACATTTTAAGGCGGGAACTTATCACACACTATAATCTGTTCCTTATCTCAACTCTTTCGAGCCCCACGTTGGGCGCCAAAAATGACTGTCCTGGTTTAACTCCGGTGTTATCAGGATCAGCCGATTCTACCACTTCGCCCCCCCCCCCTCCCCCCCCCCCCCCCACCTTCTCCCGGTGAGGAAGGGTGGAGGAACAAGCCAAGGAAAAGCCCCTAGGAGTTGAGATAAGAACTATTTAATTATATAAATGAAACTTAGGGAGTTACTAACAATGCTAGTGCTAATGAGTAATTTAAGGAACGGAGGAAGAGGGTAGAACAAATGATACAGGATCCCACCTCAAGAAGGGAAAAAAGGAAAGAAAACCCCACCCGAAGGGAGCAACCCCCCACCCCCACCCCCCGAAACCGCCCGAGGGCCGAGAGAGTAAGAGAGAGAAAAAAAAAACTTTCAAACCCCGACTCCCAGACCGATCTGCCCGGCAAGACGCTGGCTCTGCCCAGAGCACCAACCACTCGCCACGAGGTCCCACCACAAACAAACCCCCAGCCCCCTCGGCCGGAAGCCCCCTCAGACTCTTCCCCTTCCCAGGGTCCTGCCCAACCACAAGCCTTTCCACCCATATCCCCACCCCCTCCCCGCCGGTCCTGCAGTGCCGCAGGTCCTGGGCTGGCAGCACCTATGCAGCTTGATGTGTTATGGGGTGAAGCAAAACATAGACTAGCTGGTGCAAAGCTAAGACACATGGTCTGCAATACTCCCATTTTCCATAGCTCTTTTCCTGCTCTTCTCTCCCACCAATGCTGTTTTTCATTTGTCAAGAATGATAACCCTTCCTTTTTGGTAGTAACAGAGCTGAAATACCCAAACCAGTGCTTGGGTTTATAAGCAACCTCAGCAACATCTTTGGTGATGTCAGCTCAGAGTATGCTAATTAATCTATGGTCCTTCTTCTGGCTGTTTCCGCAGTAACAGACCAAAAATAATTGTAGGTTATTTATCAAGACTGCCTGTTGTTTATTTTTTATTAGCTTTGTCTTGCTATGGCACATTTAAAACCAAAAAAGGCTTTGCTTTCAGGGTAGGGGTGGGACTCCGGCATGGTGTAAGGCAGCAGAGCCAGTCCAGGACGGCACCTCTGCTCCCTGGAGAGCCACGGGAGGCAGAGATGCTGTGATGTGATGTGATGGGGGTGAATATGTGGTGCGGGGCTTTGGGGCGCTCAGAGCGCCTGGTGTCACCCTCCCCAGTGTCAGCTGGGACCCCAGGGCTGTCCCACTGGCATTGTGGTGGTCTCCTGAGGCGGCTACACCCCAGGGCCAGCACAGACTGTTTGCATCCCAGTCTCCTCTCCAGCACCTGCAATTCCCCACTTTATTTTCCCTTCTGGCTTCTAAGTTTTTCAGGCTTGGTGAGCTTTTCAAAGTGATTAGCACTTCCTTCCCCTGTTCCCATTTTTTGCTGGAGAATGAGGAGGGTTCCTGAGTAGCCTGCACCCATAGGGAAGCCTCACTCGCGTTGGGATTCCCCAGATCCAGTTTGAACTGCTGGGCTCTGCAAACTGGATAAACTCTGAGGTTCCTGCCCAGCCATCTACCAGCCCAGTGATTTAGGGCTAGTAATCTTTACTAATATTTGCAATAGTAACAACATTTTGCTGAGATTAGCAAACTTCACAGTGGCTTATTTGTAGTTTTTGATTTTGTAAATGAAGGAAAAGGGTTGGGAAAAGGGGACTGGGGATGACATACAGGGAAATCAGAGGGAAAGTTTTAACTAAGCCACACACTTTAATAACTTTTTTCCCCTCATATTTGTCAGGCAAAAATAAACTCTTTGCAGCAACTGAAGGTTTTTTTTCCTATTTTTCTCCCCATGAAAGTTGTATTTTCCTTCTAAATGAAGCAGGATTCCCTGAGAAATAAAATTTATGAATCTTTAGGAAAAGATCTGTTGCCATTAGTAGAGACTCTTGAAAACCCTAGGTTTATAAATGAAGAAAATGCATGAATAATGAAAAAAACACCACTTAAAAACTGATTAATTTGAGTCAGTCAATAAGTTTTTGTTTCTGGATGCTGGTAACAGAGGTGGAAGGGAAAAATAAATGAGGGATGGGGATCTTTCCATTCAACTACTTAAAAAATCTGGGAAAATTGTCTATACAATGCACACTAAATAGAAATATGTCCTTTATTTATTGTGAGTTTTCTCTAAACTGCTTCAACTTCTAAGCTCAGTATGTGCATCACCATATTTGCCCGTCAGGAAATTTCGGGAATCACTCTGGTTGTGGAAGGCAACCACCGGTCCCTGGCAGCCTCAGGCAGGCCCAGCTCTGGCTTCCCAAGGGGAAACCTCCTGCCTTGGTTACGGGCTTGGGAACAGAGCAAAATGCCGGCGTAGGTGGCGGCAGGGTGGGGGACGTGGGGCAGGAGAAGGTGAGCTGTGCATGCCATGTTATGCCATGGCTGAGCCACAGCTGTGTCAAACCATGGCCATGCCGTGCCAAGCTGTGGCCATGCTGTGACCATGACTATGCCACACCGTTGCTGTGACCATGACATGACCATGCCATGGCACGCCTGTGCTGTGATGATGCTGTGTGACCATGCTACTTCCATCCGGTGCCATGGCCATGCCATGGGTGTGCCATGGCCATGCTGTGGCCATGATATGCCATGGCTGTGACTGCATGGGAGCCCCATGCACAGCTGCAGTGTTGCTGCCAGCGCCCCAAGGACCCCCATGCTGTCCCATATTTCTTCCTCAGATGGTTTTTCTCCTGGGAGAATGTGCTGGTTTCATACAAGAACGAGCTCCTTTTCTTCACAGTGCTGATGGTTGGCCCAGAGCAGCTGAGGGAGTGTTTCATTCCATGGTACTCAGGCTCAGGGCACATGCACAGTTCGTAGGCAGGAAGTGGCCTGGGGGGGCTAAGACTTTGGCTAGCTTGATAGCTGGGTCATTAACTCGTTTGCTAGCACTTGGCATGGTTGTTAGCTGGGGCCAGTTCAGTTTGTTAGTGGGTTGGGGAGTTGGCTGTTTTTTTCCCAGCTCTAGGGCTCTTGGGCGGGGACTGCACGCTGCTCCGGGACCTGGCTGTGTGTCAGTCAACGCATGGTGAGCTATTGTATCATATGTTCTATTTTCTATTATTTTATTACTTAGTAATAGTGGTATTGTTAGTAGTATTAGTATCACTATAATTTTCATTTATATTATTAAATAGTTCTTATCTCAACTTTATGAGCTTCCTTGTCTTTTCTTCTGACTTTCCTCCTCCACTGGGGGAGGGGGGGAGGTGAGCGAGTGACTGCGTGGCACTTACTTAATTGGCAGATAAACCATGACAGATACCCACCAAGCCACTCTTCCGCCCAGGCAGGCAGACCTGGATAGTGCAGGCAGCTGCCAGCCCCTCCATCTTAAATGTCTCCTGAAGTGGCACCGGGCAGATCTGACTATCATTTACTCCAGTGTAAATCCCAGCGAGTGCTCCAAGGTTGCAATTTCCCCTGGATTTATGGGCTTGGTGAAAGCAGAGCATGGCTTGGCAAGCTTAAAGAGTGATATTTTTCATTTCTAGAATTGCATTTAGCTCTTGAGCGCTGACAAATGACTTACCGGTCTGTAACGGAGAGATTCTGTTACACGAAGACAGTCAACATGGCTTCACCAAGGGCAGATCATGCCTGACGAATATGGTGGTCTTCTATGATGGGGTAACAATCTTGGTGGATAGAGGATGGGCAACTGATGTCATTTACCTGGACTTGTGCAAAGAGTTCGACACCATCCCTCATGACATCCTTGTCTCTAAACTGGAGGAGCATGGATTTGACAGATGGACCACTCGATGGATAAGAAACTGGGTGGATGGTGTCATTCAGAGAGTTGTGGTCAACGGCTCAATGTCTGACTGGAGATCAGTGATGAGTGGTGTTCCTCAGGGATTGGTATTGGGAGTGATCCTGTTTAACATCTTTGTCAGCGACATGGATGGTGGGATCGAGTGCACCCTTAGCAAGTTTGCCGATGACACCAAGCTGTGTGGTGCGGTCAACATGTTGGAGGGAATGGATGCCATCCAGAGGGACCTTGACAGGCTGGAGAGGTGGGCCTCTGCCAACCTCATGGAGTTCAACAAGGCCAAGTGCAAGGTCCTGCACCTGGGTCGGGGAAATCCCAAGCTCACGTACAGGCTGGGCAGAGAATGGATCGAAAGCAGCCCTGAGGAGAAGGACTTGGGGGTACTGGTGGATGAAAAGCTGGACATGACCCAGCAGTGTGCTGGAAGCCGAGAAAGACAACCGTATGCTGGGCTGCATCAGGAGAAGTGTGGCCAGCAGGTCGAGGGAGGTTATTTTCCCTCTCTACTTAGCTCTCGTGAGACCTCACTTGGAGTACTGCGTCCAGCTCTGGGGCCCTCAACATAAGAAGGATATTGACCAGTTGGAGCGAGTCCAGAGGAATCCACGAAGATGATCAGAGGGCTGGAGCACTTTTCCTATGAAGGAAGGCTGAGAGAATTAGGCTTGTTCAGCTTGGAGAAGAGAAGGCTCTGGGGAGACCTTATAGCAGCCTTCCAGTACCTGAAGGGGGCCTACAAGGAAGCTGGGGGGTTTCTTTTTACAAGGGCCTGTAGTGATAGGACAAGGGGTAATGGGTTTAAATTGAAAGTGGGTACGTTTAGATTGGATATCAGGAAAAAATTCTTCCTGAAGACGGTGGTGAACACTGGAACAGGTTGCCCAGAGAAGCTGTGGATGCCCCAACCCTGTCTCTCTTCAAGGCCAGGCTGGATGAGGCTTTGAGCAACCTAGTCTAGTGGAGGGTGTCCCTGCCCATGGCAGGGGGGTTGGAACTAGATGATCTTTAAGGTCCCTTCCAACCCAAACCATTTTATCATTCTATGATTCTATGACTCATGCTGCCTGAGAGCTCTGCTATCACCTAAACACGAGATTTTAACAACATTCCAAGGAAATTAATTTTCACATCCTCAAATTACAGGAAAATTCATGAAACTCCTTTGGTGAATTCAAGGCTGGTGCCTGCACACAGCAGCCCAGTCGCAGATGTCTTCCTGTGCCAGAGGAGCTGTTACTTTAACAGGGAGCACGGCAGGAGGGGTGGACAGAGATGCTACCCTATGCGTGTGGCGGCTGCTGTGTTATTGCCTCCGTCTCCATCGTGGCCACTGATATCTCCTAAACAACTGATTGGGTCCATGGTGACAGCTCCAGCGCCTCGACAGCGGTAACAATTTAGAAGTGGGATGCTAACCGAGATATATACACGATGTCAAATATTGGCTGTGCACATCAAAGCCAATCACTTCTAAATAAATTAACCATGGCATTGCCTAATATAATCCACCTGCTTTCTTCCTCGGCTTGTTCCAGACCCTACCTGAATCCCCCTTTGATTAAATGTCAAAAGCTTGCCTTATGCCTGCAGATTTCACTGAAGGCAGATAACAGAAAGTTTCCTCCTGTGACTCCATAAAACTGAAATAAATTCCACTGGCATCTTTTAAATTTTTATTTTCTACAATGGCTGCAGGCCCCATCTGCGACCCAGCTGTTATTAGAAGGGAAAGCATTGGCCCTTCTGCATTGCACACCAGCATAGAACAGTAATTGTCAGTGGAAGAGATTAAGTGTAGACACTAAAAATGTTTACTCGCAATGAATATGCATAATGATGGGCAGGAAACAGCACTGGAAGATTAAAAAGAGAGAAGGGTTTGTTTACAAGGCTGGAGAAAAAAAAAAAAGAGGGGAATGACAGTTGGCCCCAAGCCTGAAATAGGAACAAAAAACCTTTGGGCAAGGCATTAGGGAGAAAACCAGATGGTTTGTGAACCTTTTATTAGATAGAAAAATCATTAATCAAGCCCAGGCTGGAAATGGCAGGGTTTTTTGGTAGTTCATATTTTAGTTTATTTTTTCTTAAAGTGATAGTATGTTATCTTGATGACACTCAGTGGTATGGAGCCCCTGTTTTTCCATAGGAGAGCAGCCGTTTTAGCATGCAGTGTTGGGACCATGGCTAACTTTAGGTCCATGCTAGCACCAAGCTGTTCTGCAGAGGAAATCCCTCAGTAGAGTTTCACATTTCAGCACCTGTTTTGCCTGTATACTGAAGCAATTAAATAAAAAAAAAAAGAAGGGGGAGGGGGGAAATTCACAGCCTGGTTGTTTGTGGGGTTTTTTTTGTTTGTTTTTGTTTGGTTTGGTTTGGTTTTTTTTTTATGGGAGCTTTGTTCTGACTTGGGAAGAGCAGGGGAAGAAAAGTAGGGCATGGAAACTTCTGCAGCCGGCCTCGTGAATAAAGAGCTATTTAGTGGTAATTGTCAATACGTGCACCCTCCATCATGTCTCCTGTTTCCCTTTATTCCATTGCTAGAAGACTTAAAATAATTAAGCTTGCTGTGATGAGCCAAAATGAAAAGAAGGAAGTGGTCTGGAAACCTGGTCACCTCCGGATCCTGGCTGGGGGAGTGTCCTCTGCATCGCCAGATGATGCCACCAGGCAGTGCGCAGGTACAGGGCTTTGTTCATGTGTTTCTCCCCTTTTCCATTTCCATCATGAGCTCAGAGAAGCGTTAATCACTCAAGGCATGTTGCCCTCCCTTGCCCCCCACCCCAGTCTCTTATTAACCTCAAGGGTTATCTTGTGCATGTGTGTGTTCATGCATGTGCATGCATGTGCGGGCAAGAGATACTCCCTGAGCAGCTGACACAGGGCGCTGAGCATGCCACACCCTAGAAGGAGCCAACAAGTGTAGGTAGTTAGGATCTGGCGGCCGGAAGATTTCGTGCTGTACGGAAAGACAGGGACCCTCCCCTGATAGCCAGTAGCGTGTAGTTTGCAATGTAAACAGACGGAAGTGACGTGACAAACCTAAGCCATATAACGCGGTGTTACACATCAATAAACGCCATTTGCCGTCCACCACATTGGTGTCTGTGAGCAGATGGCCCGAGCGGCCCGGGGGGGGTCGCCGTGCCGTTCCTGAACCAGGTCGCCACGCCTTGCGAAGGCAACAAGTGGTGCCGAAACCCGGGAAAACTCGCCTGGATTCGGGTGAACGGCGGCCGGAGCGGCTGGACCAGCCCGGCGGGGAGGACGCTCCCGGACCAACAAGGAGGATGGAAGCCCTTGTGAAGGTCGTATTGTTATTACATGAGCAGTGGGGTATTGATTGTAAACCCAAAGATTTTACTCTCGCAGTTGCGAGGTTTTTAAAAATTGGGGTCATTGACCAGCCAGTGGATATTTTCCACCCTGAGGTGTGGGATAAATGCGCTAAAGCGTTAGCCGAGGAGACGATGTCCTCGGGCTGTGGGAAAAACCTTAAGTCATGGGGGAGAGTCGTACAGGCCCTGCAGAAGACCTTAAAAGAACAGGAGACCTGGAGGGTGGCAAAGGACTGTTTGTTGGCCGCCCCGAAAACGGCAGTCGGGGCAGCCACGCAGACTTTGCACCCCCCAGACAATAACGATTCTGCTGAGCCTAAAGACCGGCAAGAGGGCGACACGTCCCCTCAACTCCCGAACCCCGACCCGCCTACGGAAGTGCAGAAACAAGCTAAATCTTTCTGGGGTGGGCTAGCCGAGGAAGCCAGGGGCGCGGCGGAGAGACCAGAGTCGCAGGAGGGTTGGGTTAAACCGCCGCCCTATACGCCTCAAGATGGCGCCGGGCAGAAAGAAGAAGGGCGGGGCGAAGATGCCTGTGGTGGAGATAAGGAGGAAGCGTTAGCACTAACAAGCACCCGCGAACAAGAAAGGGAGGAGAGTGGGAAAGAGAAAGAGGGCGGGGGCGATAGGAGGAAGGAGGGGAGCGTGATCGAAGGGCGGAAAGCCAATCAGAGCGGCCATCTGGAGAAACGCCCCAGTAGGGCGAACACCCCGCCGCGCAGAGGGCGGGGCGACCCAGGAAGGAGGGCCGAGTCAAGAGGGAGGGAACGACCCGCCCACAGACGAAGCGGGCGGGGCCGGGGCCCGACAAAAAGGTACGGAAAACCGGAAGTACCCGGTCAGTCGAGCTCCGGCTCTGAGTCAGACACTAGCTGGGACGAGTGGCTCGCAACCGATTCAAACTCAGAGGAGGAGGAAATGAGACTAGATACGTTCAAAAGCCAAAATACTCCCATCCAAAATAAAAAGGGACCCCGAGAGGAAAATATTCCTCTCACTGATTGGAGGAAAATAAAGATTGCGTGTGCCGATTGGGCTCCATCAGCCACGCTAGCGTTCCCGGTCCAGGTGACAGACAGGGGACAGAGGGTCCACTCGCCAATAAACCCTAAGGATATACAAACGATTGTTAAGGCAATTGCGGATAAAGGGCTTAATTCTGCCATGGTCTGCACCCTCATAGATGGTATTTTCGGGGGAGACGATCTACTCCCGTTTGATATAAAACAAATGTGTAGATTGATCTTTGATGGGGCAGGAATGATTGTTTTTAAACAAGAATGGGAGGACAACTGCGTGAGGCAACTAGCCCAAGTAACCGGGGCGGATCACCCGTTATATGGGTCCGGCGTGCAGCGACTGATAGGTACAGACCCAACAATGATTACCCCCCTGGCGCAGGCCCAGGGCCTGCGGGCCTATGAAGTTGTGACAACTACTCGCGCGGCTAGAGAAGCTATTTGCACCGCTTCTAGAGTTATTGTCAAGCCATCACCATGGTCCACAATTAAGCAAAATGAAAGCGAGAGCTTTACGCAGCTTGTGGATCGCCTTCAAGCAGCGGTCGACTCCTCGACCCTGCCCGCGGAAGCGAAAGGCCCGGTCGTTGCAGATTGTTTACGCCAGCAGTGTAATTCGGCAACCAAAGAAATCCTGCGATCACTGCCAGCAGGGTCAAGTATCGCAGCCATGATCAAGCATGTCGCAAAGGAAGAGCATTTAGCCCCAATTCAGGTAGCTGTTCGCACCGCAATAGCTAATGTGATGGTATGTTTTAAATGTGGTCAGGCAGGCCACATAGTGGCAAACTGCCCTTACTTTGGGGACCCACCCACAGCGCCCCCCCCGCGTCAAAATCGACCGAGGGGACCGTGTTGGGCCTGTGGAAAGAAAGGACATTTCGCTAAAGAATGCAAATTTAAAAACCAGGGAAACGTATGGGGGAGGGGGCACCCGGGCTGCGCATAGCCCTCTCCCACTTGGGACATAAGGCGGCCCAGTTATGCCAACCCCAGATGGAACCTACTGCCCCCTCGAGAACCAACCAATTTTATGACTCCACCAACGAACCATCCGAACCAGTCCCTACCTCAGGAGCAGCAACAACCAGCTCCTGGGGACGAGACCCTAGGGTGGCCCTGGCAGTAAAATGCGATAGCCCACCAGTTGTATGGGGGATTTGTTCCCTCTATAATACCTTAAATGACACTACTATTAGTATCCCCTTTTTGATTGACACCGGAGCAGATGTTACAGTTATCCCTGAAACGAATTGGCCCCCCCATTGGAAACTGGAAAACGCCCCCATGGTAGGCGGAGTCGGAGGACTAACCCGAGCTCGGAAGAGTACTCAATTGGTAGCAATAACGCTTCACACTGAAAAGGGACCAGAAAAAACCATTACCCTCTTTCCATATGTCATGTCAGGAACCCCACCCCTATTGGGAAGGGACGCTCTATCCCTTTTGAAAGCCAGGGTGACAAATTTATCATGAGGGCCACTGCCGCACACCCACTTCCACCTATTAAACTCACGTGAAAATCGTCCGACCCAGTGTGGGTCGAGCAGTGGCCCCTATCAAAGCCTCGAATGGACGCTCTTCTTGAGCTAGTCGACCGTGAACTACAGCGAGGTCATATAGAGCCTTCCACTAGCCCATGGAACACACCAGTTTTTGTAATACCCAAACGAACCAACGAAGGGTTTCGTCTCCTTCATGACCTGCGTGAAGTAAATAAGATAATTCAACCAATGGGTCCCGTTCAAACACTGCTGCCCATAAACTCCATGATACCAGAAGGGCAACCGTGTGCCGTCCTTGATATTAAAGACTGTTTCTTTTCAATACCATTGCATGAGGAAGACAAGGAGCGGTTTGCTTTTTCTGTCGTGTTCCCAAACAGCCACAACCCAATCAAAGGGTTTTTCCAAACCGGCAACGACAAGGCAGATGCCGCTGCAAAAGGACTGTGGACGTTAAGAGATGCTCGCCAGCTACATGGGTCTCTCCACATCGGAGCTAAAGCGCTAGCAAAGAAATGCGGGATCTCAATTACTGACGCAAAACACATAGTAGCCACGTGTCCCCACTGTCAGAAAACACCACTGTGGTCTAGCGGAGTCAACCCCAGAGGTCTTAAGGCCTCCGAGGTGTGGCAAACAGATTTCACGCTCTGTCAATTGCTGAAACCTCGAGCGTGGCTAGCGGTGACCGTAGACACATATAGCGGAGTGATCGTAGCCACACAACACCTTAAGGCCGACTCGAAAGCGACCATCCAACATTGGCTGACGGCCATGGCGTGGCTTGGCGTCCCCAATCAGATTAAAACAGATAATGGCCCAAGTTTCGTCTCTAGATCTGTCCAGGCATTTACATTGAAATGGGGTATCACCCTAACACACGGCATCCCGTATAATAGCACTGGACAAGCTATAGTCGAACGGGCGAACCAAACCCTAAAAGCTAAATTAGAGGTGTTAGCAAAAACAGAAGGTTTTACCAATGCTGTTCCCCCAAGAGACCAAGCACGCCTGCTAGCGACTGCTCTGTTAGCACTGAATCAATTCCCTAGGGGGGAAGAGGTGAATAGCCCCACCCAGAAACATTGGGCTACTCGAGCGCTAGAAGAAGGCCCGCTGGTCATAATTAGAAATGAGCTAGGGGAATGGGAACAAGGGTGGAGGCTAGTTCTTACAGGACGAGGGTATGCCGCGGTTAAAAAAGATGGAAAAGTTAAGTGGTGTCCACTTAAATCCATCAAACCAAATCTTCAGAATGAAACTAACAAAAATTGTGAGTTTTTATCCACAGAACCGGTTTATCAGACGCCCTTATAACCCGTACGCACTGGTAGCAGGAGAAGACTGCAAGTCAACAAGCATCCTGTCCACACCTGAAAGTGCGAGAAGGATTGGAGAAGCGAAAAAAGAAGAACGAGAAGCACAACAAAACTGGTTTGCATCATGGTTTAACCATTCACCATGGCTGACCTCCCTGATATCTACCCTGATAGGGCCAATTATAATAATTGTAATAGCACTGATTTTTGGACCCCGTGTATTGAATAAGTTCGTGTCATTTGTTAAAAGCCGGCTAGAAACAGTTAATATCATGATGATAGAATACCGACAATTGCTATAAAAATGTTCTTGTTCAGAATTGTTTAGCTATCTCCAGTCATACCCTGTTATTCCCAGTAACACACCTGTTGCCTCTCACCTAGCGTGCCTTATATTTTTTATTCAAGTTCATGATATGTGTCAAAATTGTTGTAAAGCATAGCTTAAGAACGGGATACAATTCCAAGATTGCGATATACGTATTTTCGAGATTGTTACATTTTAGTCAATTTACTTACGCATAGGGAGGGGGGAAATGTAGGTAGTTAGGATCTGGCGGCCGGAAGTTTTCGTGCTGTACGGAAAGACAGGGACCCTCCCCTGATAGCCAGTAGCGTGTAGTTTGCGATGTAAACAGACGGAAGTGACGTGACAAACCTAAGCCATATAACGCGGTGTTACACATCAATAAACGCCATTTGCCGTCCACCACATTGGTGTCTGTGAGCAGATGGCCCGAGCGGCCCGGGGGGGGTCGCCGTGCCGTTCCTGAACCAGGTCGCCACGCCTTGCGAAGGCAACAACAAGGGCTGCCTTTCAGCTTGGGGACCCCCCTCCATGTGCCTGGGCGGGTCCTGGCACTGCAGTGTGAGGGGGGATTCAGGGTTTCTCTCTGCTCCCCCAACATGGGACTGAAAGGGAGGGCAGGGGGATGTGGGGCAGAGGGACACGTCCCTGAAGACAGACCCAGGTCAGCAGATGGACACCCAGAACCTGCTCCTCTTTGTCCCCCTGAGCATCACAGGTGTCCCCAAGGCAAGTGGATGCAACAGGGCAGCATCCAAGCCCGCAGCAGGGTCACCCCATGCCGCCTGACTCCTTGGGGTGGGCCCACCTTCAACATGGTTTTTTGGGTGAATAATTCCTAATTTGTGTATTTTATATATCAGTTATTGGGAATGACAGGAGGCAAATTAAAAGCAATTAAAATTATCTGATCTCTAAATGATGAAGATCCTTCTGTGTTTAGTTATACTTTATGGCCACAAAAGCCCGTTTAAAAATATAAACCCCATCTTTCCAAATTTCTATATATGGCATGGACCATGACAACTTCTAGACCTGCTTTTAGGACCAAATTATCTCTGTCCCTTGCCTCGTACAGATTTCAATATGCTGATTTTAACTGAGCTGGTTTTGAATACCATGGAGCAGGAGGAAAATCAGACTCCTGGTTTTCAATTTTGGATCACACTTGTATTAAAAACCTGGGGTGGAACTGCAGACTCCCATCAAGTTACCTGGCACTTGCATACCCAAGGTCGTTATTCAGTCTGGCAGCCTTTAAGCGATTATAAAAATAATAAACTGGAAACCTCAGCTTTATCAAAACATCGAAGCAAATAAGAGTTACAAAAGATGACATTCAGAATGAACCATAAAATACTGAATGGTAAACTCAGGACCAAAAACCAAAGCCGATATCCTTTTTTGCGGAATAGAGGGGAATGGTTTCTTCTTCCAATTTCTTTTCTACCACAGAGGAACTGCCCACACATTTCCTAATTCTTAGACTAATAACTTGGAGATGAACTTCCTAAAACATATGAGCTTCATCAGAGTGGGGGGAGGGAGCAGGGAGAGAGAACAAGGGAGAAATACAAAATGATCTTTGTAAGAAATAGTAGCTAGGATTGCTAGCATTGCATATGTTACAACACATCATTAATAACAGTGATCAAAAGAAAAAGAATATCTATCTTAGCAGCTGCATCGAATTATTATAGAAATTGGAATTTTCAAATGAGCTCAGAGTTACAAAAAAAAAAAAAGGGGGGGGGAAAAAAAGGAAGAAGGAAAATAAAAAAGGGGTCACCACGTGCTGGAGATCAGGTCACTTTGCAGAGCCATGGGATAATCCCAAAAGGTATTGAAAGGGCTGGGGTGAAAAAGAAATTCTTCTTCCTGTTAGGGTCTTCTTATTACTAGGTAAGATGGGGGAGGGGGGGGAAATCCCAAATCTTAGAGCAGTGTATATAGACATTTAATGGAGCTGGCAGTGGGCATAAGCATTGGCTGAAGTGGATCATACATGTAAGAGCTTTCCCATACGTGGGGACCTTCTGGAGCGAGTCTGAGAAGAGCTCGGCTTCATCTGGGGCTGGGAGCACAGGGGTCCAGCATGGCCCTGCTCCCCTGGCCAGGTCAGCAGGAGCAAGGTGCTTCCCCACTGCAAGTGGTCCCACTCCCACAGCATCACTACTCCTGTGCCAGGACAGCACTTCCACTCTGACATGATGTTCCAAAAGCCTGATTCCATGTTGTGGCAGTCTGGGATTGGGACAAAGCCATGAGGAAAAGCCATTCTCAGGCTCTGTCCCCAAACTGCAGCCCAGCACCCTACCTCGCTCCCCCATCCTGCAGCTCCAAGTAGGCAGCTGAGGGCTTCCAGAAGGGCTGGAGAGAAAGGGCTGCTCATCTCCCCAAGGATAATTCGCTCTTCCTCTGATAAAGATTGCTGCGCTTCCATGAATTTTAGATCCCTCCTGTGAAAAAATAGTGGGAGGGTTGCTATGGCTCGCTCTAGAAACACATCCAAACTTAATTTCCTGCCACAAGGAATGTCTTATAATGGTGTTGCGCAAAGGCCCAGAGCCCAGCCAAGTTTGGCCCTCCTGCTTCTTGCAGTCTGCCTGGAATATTCAATTAATGAAGAGAGAAAGCCTTTCTGGGAAGCTGTGCGTCCTGGGGTCAGCTTGGTACCGTGGTGAGGCCAAGCATAGCCCTTCCTGCGCTCCCCACTCATGGCCATCCCCATTCCCACTGTCCCCAGCCGACACTGCCCCACTATCTCCTGCCTTTCCTTCTCCTCTCCATACCCAGCCATGGAAGCTGAGATTTGGGGCCCCAGCCTGCCCTACCACTCCACACAGTGTCTGAACATCTTCCCGATGGGACACGGGGGTGTTGGCACAGAGAAATTCCTTGTACATCAGATGGTTTTACCCAAACCACTCGTGAAAATTGTGCTTTTCACCCTTCTGGACTGGGATTGGTTTCAGGATCCCTGTCCCAGCGGGAATGATTGCAGGGGGGGCTTGGGCTCAGCAATGCCCCAAAGAGAAATAAATAGACCAATGGCTGCGTAACCTTTGGGGCCTGATTCTCCTTGGCTTTCCCCAGCTTTTGGAAATTAATTGGGAGGATTACCTGTGACAATGGGACTTGCTGGAGAGAGAACCAGTGCTCAGTAGAAACGAAATGTGATGTGAAGAAACTCTTTAAAGCTTCAAGTTTGATCTCAAAATAAAAGCTTTTCTTAAAAATGCATTCCCAAGCCCCCTCCCTTTCTTTTCAAGCAATGGTTTTATAATTCAAACCAGTTTAGAAGGCTCCAGTTACACATTTGCCTTCTGCATTGTGATGTTGCAGTTCATCTCAGCCAGCAGTAAAAATACAGGTGTTTGGGTTTTAAAGTAACCTAAACTCGGAATGGGGCCTCAGATGACTATTTTTCATAGCCAGCTGCGGTCCCACGTCGGCGCGAGGGTTAAACAGGCAAAGAAGGATGTCTCTTAATGTGACTTCATGGCTCTTCCATCTGGTGGGAACCCTGAAAACGATTTGTAAACGAATTTTTTACTTTGACTGCATGCTGCCATGTACAGCCATCACTGGATCCTTGTCATGGTTTAGCCTTATCTGGCAATTAAGTACCACTCAGTTGCTCACTCACCTCAGGATCAGAGGAAAAATAAAAACAACCAAGAAAAGCTTGTAAAAGTTGAGATAAGAACTATTTAATAATATAACTGAAACTTGTAGTTATACTAACAATGCTACTACTAATAAGTAATTAAATCAACAGAAAATAGAACATATATAGTATAACACCATCCATGAACAGATACAGCCAGATTTCAAAAGCAGCAAAAATCTGAGCAGAGAAAATCCCTGAGCCCGAAAACAGGAAGAAACCCCCCAAACCCAAGGGGGAGAAAAAAAACCCCGACAACTCCTCAACCCACTAACAAAAGAACCTGCTTTCTCTGCTAAGAGCTGTTCCAAGAACTAACAAAAGGAGCTAAACGACCCAGCTATCAGCTAGCCCAAAAGTCTTAAGGACCTTCCTATCCCACTGACTCTTTCCCACGTTCCCAGCTGCTCTTGCACCCAGCCTGACCACTGAGCCTGACATATCGTAGAAAGAAACCAAATCCCACTGTGGGGCGGTCAGCTCTGTGTAGGAGAGCAGCTCGTTCCTGCCTGAAACCAGCACATTGCCCACCCCTTGTGTCATACCATTTACATCAAGCTCACATCACACACTATTCCATAAATTCTCCTTAAGCCACTCCCCCTTTCCCATCCCACACAGATATCATTCCCTTAGCCTATGGACCATCTTGGCAAAATGTCCATTAGTCCATGACTTCAGGTCCCAACAGGTGTGGGGGTCACTCAAGACAGGAAAGGTGGAGTGTCGCATGAGATCATTGGGTGCCAAAGCAGCTCAGGTCAGGTCACTGCTGCATTTCTGGAAAGGCCTGTCCTCTGTAGGTTTGAATGATTTCTGCCACAGGGTTTACCTACAACACAAAACTCAGAACACGGGTTAGTGGCAGCAATTCATATCCATCATGCAATGTATTTCATGGGCTATTTTCACCCAGAATCAAATCCCCCTGAGGCACACAGCAGAATTCTCCATCTTCTCTCATTACCCACCAAGTACATCCAGGTCCTTGATCAAAAGCAACTCCACAGATGGGTTTACCTTTGCCCGAAGCAGGAGTAACCCAAAGAGTCTTTCCCAGCATAGTTTTACCATGCACTACAGGGACTTTATCTCCTTCTACAGCCCATAGAAGTTTTGATTGGGTGGGGCCAGCTTGATTGACAGATCTTCTAGTGATAACTAACCAAGTGGCTTCTGCCAAGTTGGTGCTCCAGTTCTTGAGAGATCCACCCCCCATTACTTTCAGTGTAATATTTAACAGTCCATTGCTCCATTCGACCTTCCCCGAGCTTGGAACATGGTAGATGTGATACAACTACTCAAAGCCATGCCCTTCAGCCCAAGTGTCTATGAGGCTATTTCGGAAATGAGTCCCATTATCTGATTCAATTCTTTCCGGGCTGCCGTGTCGTCACAGGACTTGCCTTTCAAGGCCCAAGATAGTATTTTGGGCAGTGGCATGGGGCACAGGATATGTTTCTAGCCACCCCGTGGTTGCCTCCACCATTGTGAGGACATGGCACTTTCCCTGGCAGGTTTTGGGGAGGGTGTTATAGTCAACCTGCCAGGCCTGCCCATACTTGTATTTCAGCCATCGCCCCCCATACCAAAGAGGCTTTACCCTCTTTGCTTGTTTGATGGCAGCACATGTCTCACATTCATGGATAACCTGAGCAATTGTGTCTATGGTCAAATCCACCCCTCGGTCACGAGCCCACCTGTACGTGGCATCTCTCCCCTGGTGGCCCGAGGTGTCATGGGCCCACCTAGCCATGAACAGCTCACCTTTATGTTGCCAGTCCAGATCCACCTGAGCCACTGCAATCTTAGCAGCCTGGTCTACCTGCTGATTGTGCTGGTGTTCTTCAGTGGCTCGGCTTTTGGGCATGTGGGCATCGACGTGACGCACCTTGACGACCAGGTTGTCTAGACGGGAAGCAATGTCCTGCCATAGCGTGGCAGCCCAGATGGGTTTGCCTCGGCGCTGCCAGTTGCTCTGTTTCCATTGCTGCAGCCACCCCCACAGAGCATTTGCCACCATCCACGAGTCAGTGTAGAGGTAAAGCACTGGCCATTTCTCTCGTTGAGCAATGTCCAAAGCCAGCTGCATGGCCTTTACCTCTGCAAACTGACTCAATTCCCCTTGGCCTTCTGCAGTCTCTGCAACTTGTCGTGTAGGACTCCACACAGCAGCTTTCCACCTACGATGTTTCCCTACAACGCGGCAGGACCCATCCGTGAACAGGGCATATTGCTTCTCGTCTTCTGGCAACTGATTATACAAAGGGGCTTCTTCAGCCCATGTCACCTCCTCCTCTTGTGACATCCTGAAGTCTTTGACCTCTGGCCAGTCCATGATCACTTCTAGGATTCCTGGGTGACTGGGGTTCCCTATACGGGATCGTTGTGTGATCAGGGCAGCCCACTTACTCCATGTAGCATCGGTGGCATGATGAGTGGAGGAGACTCTGCCTTTGAACATCCAACGCAGCACTGGCAGTCGAGGTGCCAGGAGGAGCTGTGCTTCAGTTCCAACCACTTCTGAGGCAGATCGGATTCTCTCATAAGCTGCCAGTATCTCTTTTTCGGTTGGAGGGTAGTGGACCTCAGATCCTCTATATCCCCCGCTCCAAAATCCAAGGGGTCGACCTTGGGTCTCCCCTGGATCTTTCTGCCAGAGACTCCAGGTAGGGCCATTCTCCCCGGCTGTGGTGTAGAGTACATTCTTTACTTCTGGCCCTGTCTGGACTGGTCCAAGGGCTTCTGCATGCACAATCTCCTGCTTGATCTGTTCAAAGGCTTGTTACTGCTCAGGGCCCCATTTGAAATAGTTTTCTTCCGGGTCACCTCATAGAGAGGGCTGACAATTTGACTGTAATTTGGGATATGCATCTGCCAGAAACCCACGATGCCTAGGAAAGCCTGAGTTTCCTTTTTGCTTGTTGGTGGGGACATAGCTGTGATTTTGTTAATCACATCCATCGGGATCTTCACCTCATGCAGGACCCTTCACCTTACTATGCTTGATGGCAAAACCGGCTTTCAGCAGAATTTGGATGATATTCTTCCCCTTCTCAAAAACTTCATCAGCTGTGCCACCTCATACAGTGATGTCATCAATGTACTGTAGATGTTCTAGAGCTGCACCCTGCTCCAGTGCAGCCTGGATCAGTCCATGGCAGATGGTAGGGCTGTGTTTCCGCCCCTGGGGCAGTCGATTCCAGGTGTATTGGATGCCCCTCCAGGTGAAAGCAAACTGTGGCCTGCACTCTGCTGCCAAAGGAATGCATTAGCAATGTCAGTCGTGGCGTACCACTTGGCTGCCTTTGACTCCAGCTCATATTGGAGTTCCAGCATGTCCGGCACAGCAGCACTCAGTGGTGGCGTGACTTCATTCAGGCCACGATAGTCCACTGTCAGTCTCCATTCCCCATCAGACTTACGCACTGGCCAGATGGGGCTGTTAAAGGGTGAGCGGATTTTGCTGATCACCCCTTGGCTCTCCAGCTGACGAATCAGCTTCTGGACGGGAAGCAAAGAGTCTCTGTTAGTACGATACTGTCACCGGTGCACTGTTGTGGTGGCAATTGGCACCTGTTGGTCTGCAACCTTTAGCAATCCCACAACAGAAGGGTCCTGTGAGAGACCAGGCAAGATGGACAGCTGCTCAGTGTCCTCAGTCTCTATAGCAGCTATCCCAAAAGCCCACTGGTACCCTTTTGGGTCCTTAAAGTACCCTCTCTTGACATAGTCAATGCCAAGGATGCATGGGGCATCTGGGCCAGTCACAATAGGGTGGTTTTGCCACTCCTCCCCAGTCAGGCTTATTTCAGCCTCCAACACAGTCAGTTGTTGAGAGCCACCAGTCACACCAGAAATGCTGATGGGTTGTACCCCCCTATAGCTTGAGGGCATCAGGGTACACTGTGCACCCGTGTCTACTAGAGCTCTGTACTCCTGGGGCTCTGATGTGCCAGGCCATCGAATCCATACAGTCCAGTAAACACAGTTGTCCCTTTCCTCCACCTGGCTGGAGGCAGGGCCCCTCTAATACTCACGTGCCTCGCTCATGTTCTGGAGAAAAGAATTATTGGACATGTCACTTTGTTCATCCCGTTTAGATACGGGAGCAGCAATTTTTCTGGCAGGGTCCCCACTAGTAGATCTTTTACCTTTCAGTTCATTTACTTGTTCCTCCAGGAGAGAGGTAGGTTTTCCATCCCACCCATGAGGGTGGTGCACTCCACATTAACTTCTGCCACATGGGCCGAGTGCAGTAGACTTCGTCGGGGTCAGTGGATGCTCGTGGCTTATTCGGGTCTCGATAAACAATCTCCAGTACTGCTAGTTCTCTTAGGTACTGGATGCCTTTCTCCATGCTGGTCCACCTACGTAGCTGTTGTGGCACACTCTCTCTGAAAGGGTACCTTTCCTTTACACTGGTCAGGAGTCGCTTCCAGAGTGCAGGGTGCAGCACCAGAACATCTGCAATACATTGATGACATCATTGTATGGAACAATGAAGTAGACGAAGTTTTTGAGAAAGGGAAGAACATAATCCAAAAACTCCTGAAAGCCGGTTTTGCCATATAACAAAGTAAGGTCAAGTGACCTGCACAGGAGATCCAGTTCCTAGGAATAACATGGCAAGATGGATGTCGCCAGATCCTGATGGATGTGATCCTGTTGGCCAGCTGGTGACAGGTGGAGTGCAGCTGTCTCCAAGGGGAAAAAGGATTCTAGCCTTTGAATTGACAGGACTCATCAACAGGGCTTTAAACTAGGTTGGAGGGGGGAGGGGGGCAGAACCAGCAGGGACACCAAGAGATGCCCAGAGCTTGGAGAAAAATCACTGCTCACCAGAAGAACACCTGGCAGGCAAAACATGGGAGAATTCCAGATGGTCCAGTCTGCAAGCCAACTCCATCCGGGGCCCATCTTAAATGCCAGGATGAGCAAGTGGATGAGGCTCTCTACAGGCAGATAGCAGCAGCCTCATTATCACAAACCCTGGTCCTCATGGGGGACTTCCACCACCCCGATATCTGTTGGAGGGACAACACGGCAGGGCACAAGCAAGCCAGGAGGTTCCTGGAATGTGTCGATGACAACTTCCTTCTCCAAGTGATAGAAGAGTCAATGAGGAGGGGTACCATGCTGGATGTTGTTCTCACCAACAGGGAGGGGCTGGTGGGGAATGTGAAGCTCAAGGGCAGCCTTGGCTGCAGTGACCATGAAATGGTGGAGTTTGAGATCCTTACGGAGGCGAGGAGGATGCGCAGCAAGCTCGCCACCCTGGACTTCAGGAGAGGTGACTTTGGCCTCTTCAGGGAACTGATTGGAAAGGTTCCTTGGGAAGAAGCCCTGGAGGGAAGAGGGGCCCAAGAAAGCTGTCAAGTATTCAAGGACCACCTGCTCCAAGCTCAGGAGCGATGCATCCCAATGAAGAGGAAGTCGGGTAAAAGTGCCCGGAGGCCTGCGTGGATGAACAAGCAGCTCCTGGACAAAGTAAAACACAAAAAAGAAGCCTGTAGTGGGTGGAAGCAAGGACAGGTAGCCTGGGAGGATTACATGGCAGTAGCCCAAGATCAGCTTAGGAAAGCCAAAGCCCTGACAGAATTAAACCTGGCCAGGGACATCAAGGGAAACAAGAAGGTCTTCTATAGGTACATAGGGGATAAAAAGAAGATCAGGGGATATGTGGGCCCTCTGCAGAAGGAAACAGGAGAGCTGGTTTCCCAGGACATGGACAAGGCCAAAATGCTCAATGCTTTTTTTGCCTCAGTCTTCACTGTCAAGGGCGCAAGCCATACCCCCAGAGTCATGGAAGGCAAGGGAAGGCATAGGGAGAATGGACAGCCACCCATGGTCAGTGAGGATCAGGTTCGGGAACACCTCAGGAACCTGAAAGTGCACAAGTCCATGGGACCTGATGGAATACATCCACGGGTCCTGAAAGAACTGGCGGATGAGGCTGCGAAACCTCTATCCATTATATTCAAAAAGTCGTGGCAGTCTGGTGAAGTTCCTGCTGACTGGAAAAGGGGAAACATAACCCCCATCTTTAAAAAGGGAAAAAAGGAGGACCCAGGAAACTACAGGCCAGTCAGTCTCACCTCTGTGCCTGGCAAGATCATGGAGCATATCCTCCTGGAAATCATGCTAAGGCACATGGAGAATGAGGAGGTGATTGGAGAAAGACAACATGGCCTCACCAAGGGCAGATCATGCCTGACAAATATGGTGGCCTTCTATGATGGGGTCACGACCTTGGTGGATAGAAGACGGGCAACTGATGCCATCTACCTGGACTTGTGCAAAGTGTTCAATACCATCGCACACGACATCCTTGCCTCTAAACTGGAGAGGCATGAATTTGATGGATTGACCGCTCAATGGATAAAGAACTGGCTGGATGGTCACACTCAGAGAGTTGTGGTCAACGGCTCAATGTCTGAGTGGAGACCAGCGACGAGCGGCGTTCCACAGGTGTCGGTGTTGGGACCGGTCCTAACATCATTGTCAGTGACATGGACGATGGCATCGAGTACACGCCCAGCAAGTTTGCGGATACCAGCAAGCTCCGTGGTGCAGTCGATACACTGGAAGGAAGGGATGCCATCCAGAGAGACCTTGACAGGCTGGAGACGTGGGCCTCTGCCAACCTCATGAAGACCAACAAGGCCAAGTGCAAGTCCTGCACCTGGGTCGAGGAAATCCCAACTACAAGTACAGGCTGGGCGGAGAATGGATCGAGAGCAGCCTTGAGGAGAAGGACTTGGGGGTACTGGTGGATGAGAAGCTGAACATGAGCCGGCAGTGTGCGCTGGCAGCCCAGAAAGTCAACCGTATGTTGGGCTGTATCAGAAGTGTGGCCAGCAGGTTGAGGGAGGTGATTATCCCCCTCTACTCTGCTCTCATGAGACCCCACCTGGAGTACTGTTTCCAACTCTGAAGCCCTGAGCATAAGAAGGATATTGACCAGTTGGAAGGAGTCCAGAGGAGGGCCTGGTTTATCAGAGGGCTGGAGCACCTCTCCTATGAAGAAAGGCTGAGAGAATTTGGCCTGTTTAGCCTGGAGAAGAGAAGGCTTCGGGGAGACTTATTGCAGCCTTCCAGTACCTGAAGGGGGCCTACAAGGAAGCTGGAGGGGGACTTTTTACAAGGGCCTGTAGTGACAGGACAAGGGGTAATGGGTTTAAACTGAAAGAAGGGAGATTTAGATTAGATATCAGGAAGAAATTCTTCATGGAGAGGGTGGAGAAGCACTGGAAAAGGTTGCCCAGAGAAGCTGTGGATGCCCCATCCCTGGCTGTCTTCAAGGCCAGGCTGGATGAGGCTTTTGAGCAACCTGGTCTAGTGGAAGGTGTCCCTGCCCATGGCAGGGGGCTTGGAACTAGATGATCTTTAAAGGTCCCTTCCAACCCTAACCATTCTATAATACTATGATCAACAAAATAACAGCTATGTCCACACCAATGAGCAAAATGGAAACACAACCTCGGAGACCCGAGGTTGACCCCTAGGATTTTGGAGCCGGGGATACAGAGGATCCGAGGCCCACTACACTCCAACCGAAAAAGAGATACTGTCAGGTTATGAGGGAATCCGATCTGCCTCAGAAGTGGTTGGAACTGAAGCACAGCTCCTCCTGGCACCTCGACTGCCAGTGCTGCGTTGGATGTTCAAAGGCAGAGTCTCCTCCACTCATCATGCCACCGATGCTACATGGAGTAAATGGCTTGCCCTGATCACACAACGAGCTCGCCTAGGGAATCCCAGTCGCCCAAGAATCTTAGAAGTGATCATGGACTGGCCGGAGGGCAAAGACTTTGGGATGTCACAAGAGGAGGAGGTGACATGGGCTGAAGAAGCCCCTTTGTACCATTAGTTGCCAGAAGACGAGAAGCAATATGCCCTGTTCACGGATGGGTCCTGCCGCATTGTAGGGAAACATCGTAGGTGGAAAGCTGCTGTGTGGAGTCCACATGACAAGTTGCAGAGACCGTGAAAGGCCAAGGTGAATCGAGTCAGTTTGCAGAGGTAAAGGCCATCTAGCTGGCTTTGGACATTGCTAAACAAGAGAAATGGCCAGTGCTTTACCTCTACACTGACTCATGGATGGTGGCAAATGCCCTGTGGGGGTGGCTGCAGCAGTGGAAACAGAGCAACTGGCAGCGCCGAGGCAAACCCATCTGGGCTGCCATGCTATGGCAGGACATTGCTTCCCATCTATACAACCTGGTTGTCAAGGTGCGTCACAATGATGCCCACATATCCAAAAGCTGAGCCACTGAAGAACACCAACACAATCAGCAGGTGGATCAGACTGCTAAGATTGCAGTGGCTCAGGTGAATCTGGACTGGCAACATAAAGGTGAGCTGTTCATGGCTAGGTGGGCCCATGACACCTCGGGCCACCAGGGGAGAGATGCCACGTACAGGTGGGCTCGTGACCGAGGGGTGGATTTGACCATGGACGCTATCCATGAATGTGAGACGTCCTGCCATCAAACAAGCCAAGAGGGTAACGCCTCTTTGTTATGGGGGGCGATGGCTGAAATATAAATATGGGCAGGCCTGGCAGGTTGACTACATCACCCTCCCAAAACCCACCAAGTCAAGTGCCATGTTCTCACAATTGTGGAGGCAACCACCGGGTGGCTGGACACATATCCTGTGCCCCATGCCACTGCCTGGAATACTATCTTGGGCCTTGAAAATCAAGTCCTGTGGCGACATGGCACCCCAGAAAGGATTGAATCAGACAGTGGGACTCATTTCCAAAACAGCCTCATAGACACTTGGGCCAAAGAGCACAGCATTGAGTGGGTGTATCACATCCCCTACCATGCACCTGCCTCAGGGAAGGTTGAACGGTGCAATGGGCTGTTAAAGACCACAGTGGTATCAAGGAGGGGTGGAACTTTCAAAAATTGGGATACACATTTGGCAAAGGCCACCTGGTTAGTCAACACCAGAGGATCTGCCAACTGTGCTGGCCCAGCTCAATCAAAACTTCTGCGCACTGTGGAAGGACATAAAGTCCCTGTGGTGCATGTTAAGAACATGCTGGGAAAAACAGTCTGGGTTATTCCTGCCTCGGGCAAAGGCAAACCCATCCGTGGGGTTGCTTTCGCTCAAGGACCTGCATGTACTTGGTGGGTAATGAGAGAAGATGGGCAAGTCCGATGTGTGCCTCAAGGAGATTTGATTCTGGGTGAAACTAGCCCGTGAACTAAATTGCATGATGGACACTAACTGATGCAACTAACCCTTGTTGTGAGCTCTGTGTTGTAGGAACCACTCTGGCAGAGATCACCTGAATCTACAGAGGTCCAGCCTTGCCAGAAGGGCAGCAGTGACCTGACCTGAGCTGGCATCAGTGCCCAACGATCCCACGCAACACTCCACCTTTTCTGTCCTGAGTGACCACCTGATGGAACCCAAAGTCATGGACTAATGGACATTTTGCCAATATGGTTCATAGACTAAGGGAATGATATCTGTGTGGGATGGGATGGGAAAGGGGAAGCTGGTTCATGTGAATTTATGGATGATATGGAAATAAGCATGACGTAAATGGTATGAAATAAGGGGTGGAGAATGTGCTGGGTTAAGTCAGGAAAAGGTTAACTCCCTTTACTCTGGTTGCCAGGGAACTATGTTGCTGGACACTAAGAGAAAACATTAATAAGGCCTCAGCTGGTGCTGGGGATGGCCTGTACTGAACTCAAGGTCTTTTGTCCACTTCGGATACTGTAGCTGACCCAGACTAACCAAGGAAGTATTTCATCCCATAGTACATCATGTTCCGGTCTCTTGGGGTGGGGAAGGGGGTTCGGGAGCCATTACTCTTTCCTGCTCTCTCTCCCTTACTCCCTTGCTCGTCTCTCTGGGCAACTTACTAACCCTCCTGCATTACTGCTTTGCTAACTCCTGTGCTGGCTCCTTTGTGTGGGAGCTGGTGGGTTATTCTGAGTTTTCTGGCTGTGTTATCAGTGATAGGGTTTGCTCGGAATCTGCTGCGTTAGCTCCTGGGCTCTGGCCTTCAGGCCGTGGCTCTCGGGCTGCGATCGCTCTCGGGCTGTGGTTCTCAGGCTCTCTGGCTCTGATTTTCATCCCTCAACATCTGGGTGTGCATTGGTCAGTGGATGGTGGGAAATTGTATCATATTGTATCATATTGTATATATTGTACCATATGTTTTATTTTCTACTATTTTAATTATTTATTATTAGTAGTATCTGTATATATTGATTTTGATTTAATTAGTAAATAGTTCTTGTCTCAATTTTACGAGCTTCCTTATTTCTTTTTCCTCCGATTCATCCCCTCTACTGGAGGAGGGGAGGGGGATTTGTGAGAGTTGTCTCGTGGTATTTTGCTAGCTGTAGTTAAACTACGACAGGCCCTTTACAGGCAAATAGCAGCAGCCTCACAGTCACAGACCCTGGTCCTTATGGGGGACTTCGACCACCATGATATCTGTTGGAGGAAAAACGCAGCAGGGCACAAGCAAGCCAGGAGGTTCCTGGAACGTGTCAATGACAACTTTCTTATCGAAGTGATAGAGAAGCAGACGAGGAGGAGGGGTGCCGTGCTGGACCTTGTTCTCACCAACAGGGAGGGGCTGGTGGGGAATGTGAAGCTCAAGGGCAGCCTTGGCTGCAGCGACCATGCAAGGGTCGCATTTGACATACTTACGGAGGCCAGGAGGGTGCGCAGCAAGCTTGCTACCCTGGACTTCAGGAGAGATGACTTTAGCCTTTTCAGGGAACTGATTGGAAAGGTTCCTTGGGAAGAAGCCCTGGAGGGAAGAGGGGCCCAAGAAAGCTGGCAAGTATTCAAGGACCTTCTCCCCCAAGCTCAGGAGCGATGGATGCATCCCAATGAAGAGGAAGTCGGGTAAAAGCGCCCAGAGTCCTGTGTGGATGAACAAGCAGCTCCTGGACAAAGTAAAACACAAAAAAGAAGCCTGTAGTGGGTGGAAGCAGGGACAGGTAGCCTGGGAGGATTACATGGCAGTAGCCCAAGATCAGCTTAGGAAAGCCAAAGCCCTGACAGAATTAAACCTGGCCAGGGACATCAAGGCCAACAAGAAGGGC
This sequence comes from Rhynochetos jubatus, assembly GCA_027574665.1. Classification (NCBI taxonomy): domain Eukaryota; kingdom Metazoa; phylum Chordata; class Aves; order Eurypygiformes; family Rhynochetidae; genus Rhynochetos; species Rhynochetos jubatus. The sequence goes on along the minus strand of CM050689.1, from coordinate 7,053,127 downwards.
TTCTATAGGTACATAGGGGATAAAAGGAAGATCATGGAAAATGTGGGCCCTCTGTGGAAGGAAACGGGAGAGCTGGTTTCCCAGGATATGGAGAAGGCCAAGGTACTCACTGTCAAGGGCGCAAACCATACCCCAGGAGTCATGGAAGACACAGGCAGGGACTGGGAGAATGGAGAGCCACCCATGGTTAATGAGGATCAGGTTCGGGAACACCTCAGGAAACTGAAAGTACACAAGTCCATAGGACATGATGGAATACATCCACGGGTCCTGAAAGAACTGGCGGATGAGGCTGTGAAACCTCTGTCCATCATATTCGAAAAGTCGTGGAAGACTGGTGACGTTCCCACTGACTGGAAAAGGGGAAACATAACCCCCATCTTTAAAAAGGGAAAAAAAGAGGATCTGGGGAACTACAGGCCAGCCAGTCTCACCTCTGTGCCTGGCAAAATCATGGAGCATATCCTCCTGGAAATCATGCTAAGGCACATGGAGAATGAGGAGGTGATTGGTGACAGCCAACATGGCTTCACCAAGGGCAGATCATGCCTGACTAATATGGTGGCCATCTACGATGGGGTCACGACCTTGGTGGATAGAGGATGGGCAAGCGATGTAATTTAGCTGGACTTGTGCAAGACGTTTGACACCGTCCCATACGACATCCTTGTCTCTAAACTGGAGGAGCATGGATTTGACAGATGGACCACTCGATGGATAAAGAACTGGCTGGATGGTCGCACTCAGAGAGTTGTGGTCAACAGCTTAATGTCTGAGTGGAGACCAGTAATGAGCGGTGTTCCTAAGGGGTCAGCGTTGGGACCCGTGTTGTTTAACATCTTCCTCAGTGACATGGATGATGGGATCGAGTGCACGCCCAGCAAGTTTGCCGATGACACCAAGCTGTGTGGTGCGGTCGACATACTGGAAGGAAGGGATGCCATCCAGAGGGACCTTGATAGGCTGGAGAGGTGGGCCTGTGCCAACCTCATGGAGTTCAACAAGGCCAAGTGCAAGGTCCTGCACCTGGGTTGAGGAAATCCCAACTACAAGTACAGGCTGGGCAGAGAATGGATCGAGAGCAGCCCTGAGGAGAAGGACTTGGGGGTACTGCTGGATGAAAAGCTGGACATGACCCAGCAGTGTGTGCTGGCAGCCCAGAAAGCCAACCGTATCCTGGGCTGTATCAGGAGAAGTGTGGCCAGCAGGTCGAGGGAGGGGATTCTCCCCCTCTACTCTGCTCTCGTGAGACCCCACCTGGAGTACTGTTTCCAGCTGTGGAGCCCTCAACATAAGGATATGGACCAGTTGGAATGAGTCCAGAGGAGGCCATGAAGATGCTCACAAGGCTGGAGCACCTCTCCTATGAAGAAAGGCTGAGAGAATTGGGCTTGTTCAGCCTGGAGAAGAGAAGACTCTGGGGAGACCTTATTGCAGCCTTCCAGTACCTGAAGGGGGCCTACAAGAAAGCTGGAGGGGGACTTTTTACAAGGGCCTGTAGTGACAGGACAAGGGGTAATGGGTTTAAATTGAACGTAGGGAGATTTAGATTAGATATCAAGAAAAAAATTCTTCCTGGAGAGGGTTGTGAAGCACTGGAACAGGCTGCCCAGAGAAGCTGTGGATGCCCCATCCCTGTGTGTCTTCAAGGCCAGGCTGGATGAGGCTTTGAGCAACCTGGTCTAGTGGAGGGTGTCCCTGCCCACGGCAGGGGCTTGGAACTAGATGATCTTTAAGGTCCCTTCCAACCCTAACCATTCTATGATTCTTTGATTCTATGATTCTATGAATTGTCCACTCTGAATTCCCACTTCTTAGGCAGCACATAAATGTTAGTCCTAAATTAAAGTTAACTAGGATCGGTGTCTGATATACCTTTTAAAAAAATAATTAAGAAGTATTTAATTAGAATCAACAAACCATTTTTTTATTGAAGTTTCCAACTTGTTCTGTTATTTTAAACATACAGAGAGTCAGTAACATGGGACCTTGAAAAATTTTAGCAGGTTTGGGTCAAAGGCGAGATGGGAACGGCAGTACCTGGGTGAGGAGCCCCTGGCACCTCATCTGCACCTTGAACCCCGTTCCCCAGCAGCCATCCTCTTACCAGGAGCCCCAGGTTGGTCTCCCAGGAGTGGTGGAAACACAGTAAGTGGGGCCAGACCCTCAGTGGGATGAAACCTATAAAGCCATGCTGATTTACACAACAGTTGAGCTTTGTGTCCCCGGCTCTTTTTTCTTTCAGTGTGTTTTTGAATGGGCTCCATTCAAACTGTGAGGTAAGCAGGTTGCCTTTTCAACTTTCAATTTAACCCACTATTTTTAACTTAAATACATCCTCCCAGCTCCTCAGAGTGTTTTCATGAAAAGAAATCAAAACGTATCTATCAGTGCTTTTAGTTAAAACTGATGAAAGCCCCTCTAATCCACAAACGCATATATATATTATACATATATTTGATTAAACGCTCTACCCCTGCTCAGAGAACCCTTTTTCCCTGGATATTTAGCTAACTGGAGGTGTGCCGGGTGCTTCCCAAGGCAGGAGAGCTGCCTCCTGCCCTTTGTAGCCCCACCTTTAAGCATCAACTCACCTACTCATGCTGACTGTTCGACTTAGCAGCTTTTTCCTGTTGCCAGTTAAATTTATTTTTTTAAAAACCTCATTACTGTGAGCTGCACGACTACCGTACTCATAATCTCTGCAGCGTGGAAGTGATTATGGAAGAGGCCTTTTGACAGTGCGTGCACTCAGATCAAGATGTAATAGGCATTTCATATCCCCTGACTCCATGTCCTAAAATAGAGACAAAACATTCTGTAATGTCAGATTGTTTTGAATTAGTTTTAATTTGATTAGAAATATCCCACAAGGCTATCTGAGTACATAGAGATTATGTATAATTAATATTGTGATCAATTAGATCTGAATTGTTAGTCCATTAAGAAGCAATAACATGGGCTCTGATTTTCAAAGTTCTCCCTTAATCCTCTTGTTCTAGGGCTCTTTATTATGAGATACAAAGGCTCCTAAATTAGAATAACATGATATTGCATGCATTGGGAAAAAAAAACATTCCTCTGCATATTATTTTTAAGTACGTATGGGAGATGCTGATCCAGGTCCAGCCCTTGCAAAGGGAGTTGCATCCACTCACAACCCCACTGAAACAGCTTCTCCACCTGTATTTAATTCAAATCCAATCCATTTCCCTCCTCCATGAACCATGCTGTTGTATGATCAAGTGTCGTGGTTTAATCTTATCTAGCAATTAAGTATCACACAGTTGCTTGCTCACCTCCCCCTCCTCCCCCAGTGCAGGAGGAGAGTTGGAAGAAAAGACAAGGAAAGCTCATAAAGTTGAGATAAGAACTACTTAATAATGGAATATACATGAAAATTATAGTGATACTAGTAATAATAAAAGTGCTACTAATAATTAGTAATTAAAATAATCCAAAATAGAACGTATGATACAATTGCTCACCACATGCCTACTGACAATCAGCTCCTGAGCCCACTAACAAATGAACACACACCCCCCAAACTGTTAACAATGGTGCCAAAAGCTAACAAAGGAGCTAATCCACCTATAAAGCTAGCCAAAGTGTTAACACCACCCTGCCCACCTCACCCCCAGACCACCTCCTGCCTAAGTACTTCACCTGTACTAAGCATGAAGTACCATGGAATGAAATACCACCTTGCCCAGCCTGGGCCAGCTATCCACACTGTGGGGAAAATTAACTCTTTCCTGCCTGAAACCAGCACATTCTCCACCCGTTATTTCATAACATCTAAGTCATGCTCAGTTCCACACTATTCCATACATTCTTATTAACCAGCTCCCCTTTTCCCATCCCATCCTATACAGATATCATTCCCTTACTCTATGGACCATCTTGGCAAAATGTCCATTAAAATATCCATTAGTCCATGACTTCGGGTTCCATCAGGTGTGGTGGTCACTCAAGACAGTGTGGTTGCATGGCATCTTTGGATGCTGAAGCCATCACAGGTCAGGTCACTGCTGCACTTCTTGCAAGGCTTGTCCTCCGTACGTTTGGGTGATTTCTGCTTGTGCTGGGTTTGGTCAGGAAAGAGTTAACTCTCTTTACAGTGGATGGTATGAAGCTGTGTTCCTGGATTTACCCTAAGTTACTGACTGATAAGGTGTCTTTTCAGCTGGTGCTGGGGAGTGCTTGCACCAAATTCAAGGTCTTTCTCGGCTTTTGATACTGCAGCTGCATCCCCAACTTTCTCTCTCTCCAGGCAGTATGGGGGACACACAGTTCAGACAGCTAACCCATACTGACCGAAGGAGTATTTCATTCCATAGTACGTCATGCTCAATACATAGGTGGGGTGTGTGTCCGGGACCCATTACTCTTTTACTTCCTTACACTTGCTAACACTCTAACTCCTTTGTTAGCTGCTTTGCTAACTCCTTTGCTGGCTCATTTGTGAGTGAGTTGGTGGGTCTGTTGGTTTTCACGGTCGTGCTATTGCTGAAGAGGGGTTCTCCGCCCCTCATGGCTACATCACCCTCTGGAAGTAGTCCACTCCCTGCACTGACTCCACCCCTGTGGTGACGTCAAGTGTCCTCAATGGACGCTGTAGCCACTGCACCCCAAGCACCAACGCCACCTCCGCGGCAACGTCAACACCCCTCAACTGACATTGCACCTCCACCTCCCACTGCGGCACCACCTCCCACAATGGCTCCACACACTACAGGGTGCAATGCAGCCATGCAAAACACCATGTGCCATTGCCATTGTCAGTGTCAACTGGCACCAGTGTCAGTTGCCTCGGTATAGAAAAAGAAACGGACATGCAAATCAGCCCGTCTGGTAAAGGAAGAGGAGGCAGCAGGGCTGTCCCAAAACATAGATACACAGGAGAGAGACACATTAGATATATCTATAGTGACAGAGACAGAGCATGACGATGATGCTGATGATGCAGATGTAACCCCTCGATCTTTATCCATGAGGGAGCTCCAGGTTATCTGGAGAGACTTGGTCCATCATCAAGGTGAACATATTATGACCTGGCTGCTCTGCTGCTGAGATAACGGAGCCAGTAGCATCAAATTAGAGGGCAAAGAAGCCAAGCAGTTGGGGTCACTTGCTAGAGAAAGGGGCATTGACAAAGCGATTGGGAGGAAGACACAAAATGTAAGCTTCTGCAGATAACTCCTGACTAGTGTGAAGGAAAGGTTGTTCTTGAGAGGATAAAATGTTTCAATCGATACTTAATTGCAAACTTCCTTAATAATAAATAAGCAAAATGAAAATAACAAAATATTTCAGCATCATACTTTGTCCTATTCAGCCATAAAAAGTGGCAATATGTCACACCATGAAGATAATAGGCACATAAAATAAAAACATTAAACTGTGTAAAAAAGCTAATGAAAATTTGAATGCACTTTTTTGTTTCCAAACATTTTTCCATGGAATTTCTCTTGTGCCAAGTGGTTTCTTGACAAAAATGGGTTTTTTCAAACCATTTTTTCCTATGAGGAACTGTTTCAGTAAATATTTTCCCCACCAGCCCCAGTCACGATGCGTTGTGCACTGTGCTGGGTTCAGTCAGGAAAGGATTAACTCCCTTTACTGTGGTTGCCAGGAACCTGCTAAGAGCAGTACTGATAAGGCCTCAGCTGGTGCTGGGGAGGGCCTGTAATTCAAGGTCTTTCTCCGCTTTTGATACTGCAGCTAACCCAAACTGACCAATGAAGTATTTCATTCCATAGAACCGTCAAGTTCCGGGTCTTGGGCGGGGAGGGGGGCCAGTAGCCATTACTCTCTCTCCCTTACTCTCTTGCTCATCTACTCTGGGACACTTTCTAACACCCCCTCTGACTCCTGTGTTAGCTGCTTTGCTAACTCCTGTGCTGGCTCGTTTGTGAGGGAGTTGCTGGGTTGTTTAGGGTTCCTGGCCGTGCTATCACTGATAGGGTTTGTTCAGAATCTGCTGCGTTAGCTCCTAGGCTCCAACCCTTGGGCTGCAACTCTTGGGCTGCAATCGCTCTTGGGCTGTGGTTCTCGGGCTCTCTGGGTCTGATTTTCATCACTCAACATCTGGGTGTGCATTGGTCAGTGGATGGTGAGAAATTGTATCATATTGTATTATACTGTATCATATGTTTTATTTTCTATTATTTTAATTATTTATTATTAGTAGTAAATAGACCTTATCTCAATTTTATGAGCTTCCTTATTTCTTTTTCCTCTGATTCTTCCCCTCTGCTGGAGGAGGGGAGGGGGGATTTGTGAGAGCAGCTTTGTGGTATTTTGCTAGCCGGAGTAAACCACGACATGCACTCAGAGCTTACTTAAAAATAGGAAATGAAATATTTCACTTGAGGCTTTTGAAGTTTGTAGCTGGTTTAAAAATACAATTTTGTGGTGTAATATTAGTCACTATCAGCTGTGCTGCCTGAAAGCCCCTTTTTGTTCGGTTATTGGGTAATGGAAGGGAAGGGTCAAGCCCCTACTCAGCACGCCACCAGTGCCCCCAACCGCCCTGGCCTTCCCAGGCATGAGCCGAACTCCCCTTTATTTTTGCTTATTTGCTTCATTATTTGCTTTGGTTTGGTGGTTTGGATGACATGCACTGTGGAGACTGAGGGCACAGACCCCGGCATGATGTGCACCAAGCAAGATCGTTTATTGTTTTACAGCGTGGGTTTTTATAGACAGATTCGGTAGTTTTTCACAGTCTAAACCCCTCCCAGTGTTTTGCAAAAGCTGAGGCTGATAACTGTAACTTTTGTAAGCTTGGCTCTGCAGTGCCTTACAGTTAGCTCATCAAGCTCATGACTTGAGCCCCTTTGGTGTCAACATCCTGTATTTTTAATTCCTCATGTATCTTGTGAGAACAAGACCTTCAGCTCTTTGTGCGGTTCGTGAGAACCTGGTCATGAGAACCTGACCTATCCAGCTGGTCCGCAACAATGCACAAGCAGTATTTCATCTTCCCCCAGACCACAGCACTTGTTGGCTCGTGTTGTGCACCGCTTCTGCTTTGTTTCACCAGTGCTTCTGGTTTGCTGCCATGTCCGGGGATGGCTGCAGGCCCCAAATTTCGAGCTGGCAGATGGCAGGTCACCCTGGCAATGGGATTTTGATGGAGATGCGTGTGGGTGATGCTGTGCCATTGCCCCATGCAATCGCATGGTGGTGTTTCACCGTGGAGGGGCAGCATGTGGCACATATTTGGGGGCAAAGCCAGCCCCAGGGAGCATCTCACTCTGAGTTTCTTGTCAGGTCAGCTGCAAGATGAGCCATCCATGCAGCTGTTACCAGAAGCAACAGTACAGATATTGCTCCATGAAAGGCTGTGGGGCTCTGAGAATGCAAGCCTGGGAGGAGGGCTACCCCACAAGGTGACTGTGGCCCTGGCCGAAAGAGCCAGTAATGGCTGTTCTGAAAGCAACGTCAGCATCACTTATCATTTTCACCCCAGAGATCAGGATTTTCATGCAGTAGAGGTGGAGGACGTCTCATCTCTGGAGGGAGGACTCCCAAGGCAAGAAGTGATCATCGCCCTGTATTGGGCACTGGTGAGGCAATAACTCAAAAACTGTGTTCAGGTATGGGCCCCTCACTACAAGAAAGACAGTGAGGTGCTAGACCGTGTCCAGAGAAGGGCAACGGAGCTGTGTCTGAAGCACAGCTCCTGGGAGGAGCAGCTGAGGGAGCTGGGAATGTTTAGCCTAGAGAAGAGAAGGCTCAGGAGAGACCTTATCACTCTCTACAACTACCTGAAATGAGGGTGCAGAGTGGTGGGGGTAAGAATCATAGAATGGTTTGGGTCGGAAGGGACCTTAAAGATCATCTAGTTCCAACCCCCCTGCCATGGGCACAGACACCTTCTACTAGACCGGGTTGCTCAAAAGCCTCATCCAGCCTGGCCTTGAAGACACACAGGGATGGGGCATCCACAGCTTCTCTGGGCAGCCTGTTCCAGTGCTTCACAACCCTCTCCAGGAAGAATTTTTTTCCTGATATCTAATCTAAATCTCCCTACGTTCAATTTAAACCCATTACCCCTTGTCCTGTCACTACAGGCCCTTGTAAAAAGTCCCCCTCCAGCTTCCTTGTAGGCCCCCTTCAGGTACTGGAAGGCTGCGATAAGTTAAACCACGACAGTCTCCCCAAAGCCTTCCCTTCTCCAGGCTGAATACGCCCAACTCTCCCAGCCTGTCCCCATAGGAGAGGTGCTTCAGCCCTCTGATCATCTTCATGGCCCTCCTCTGGACTCATTCCACTGGTACATCAACGTTGGATGTTGGAGGTCCCACAGCTGGACGCAGTACTTAAGTGGGGTCTCATGAGAGCAGAGTAGAGGGGGAGAATCACCTCCCTCGACCTGCTGGCCACACTTCTCCTGATACAGCCCAGCATACGGTTGACTTTCTGGGCTGCCAGCACACACTGCTGGCTCATGTTCAGTTTCTCATCCACCAGTACCCCCAAGTCCTTCTCCTCAGGGCTGCTCTCGATCCATTCTCCACCCAGCCTGTACTTGTAGTTGGGATTTCCTCAACCCAGGTGCAGGACCTTGCACTTGGCCTTGTTGAACTTCATGAGGTTGGCAGAGGCCCACCTCTCCAGCCTGTCAAGGTCCCTCTGGATGGCATCCCTTCCTTCCAGTATGTCGACCGCACCACACAGCTTGGTGTCATCGGCAAACTTGCTGAGGGTGCACTCAATCCCACTATCCATGTCACTGACAAAGATGTTAAACAGGACCACTCCCAACACCAACCCCTGAGGAACACCACTTGTCTCCACTCAGACATTGAGCCATTGACCACAACTCTCTGAATGCGACCATCAAGCCAGTTTTTTATCCACCAAGCTTCCCAACCGTCAAATCCTTGTCTCTCCAGTTTAGAGACAAGGATGTCATGCTGAACAGTGTCAAACGTTTTGCACAAGTTCAGGTAGATGATGTCAGTTGGCTGTCCTCTATCCACCAAGGTCATGACCCCATTGTAGAAGGCCACCATATTAGTCAGGCACGATCTGCCCTTGGTGACGCCATGTTGGCTTTCTCCAATCACCTCCTCATTCTCCATGTGCCTTAGCATGATTTCCAGGAGGATATGCTCCATGATTTTGCCAGGCACAGAGGTGAGACTGGCTGGCCTGTAGTTTCCCGGGTCCTCTTTTTTTCCCTTTTTAAAGATGGGGGTTATGTTTCCCCTTTTCCAGTCAGTGGGAACTTCACCAGACCACCACGACTTCTAAAATATGATGGATAGAGATTTCTCAACCTCATCCACCAGTTCTTTCAGCACCCGTGGCTGTATTTCATCAGGTTCCTAAGGTTTACTTATGCACCTTCAGGTTCCTTAGTTGCTCCCAAACTTGATCCTTGCTAACCATGGGTGGCTCTCCATTCTCCCAGTCCCTGCCCGTGTCTTCCATGACTCTGGGGGTATGGCTTGTGCCCTTGACAGTGAAGACGGAGGCAAAAAAAGCATTGAGTACCTCGGCCTTGTCCAGATCCTGGAAAACCAGCTCTCCTGTTTCCTTCTGCAGAGGGCCCACATTTTCCCTGATCTTGTTTTTATCCAGGATTTGGGCATCTGTTTGTGGCACTAGTGGTTTTATCCCCTTCCCCCCTCCAACCTAGTTTAAAGCCCTCTCGACAAGCCTTGCCAATTCATGGGCAAGAATACTTTTTCCCCTCTGAGGCATCTGCATGCCTTCTGTCGCCAGCCGCCCTGGTGCCATACAAACCTCCCCATGCTAAGAAAACCTAAAACTCTACCTTTCACACCAGCCTCTGAGCCGTGTATTGATCAGGCTTGCTTTCCTGTTCCTTCCAGTATCCTTCCCTGCCTCTAAAGGGATTGAGGAAAACACTACTTGTGCTCCCAATCCTGCAACCATTCGCCCCAGTGCCCTCAAGTCCCTTTTGATGTCTTTTGGATTCCTCTTCTCAGTCTCATCACTGCCCACCTGCATGACCAATAGTGGGTAATAATCTGTGGCCCATACGAGACCAGGAAGTTTCCTGGTAATGTCTCTAACCCAGGTCCCAGGAAGGCAGCAGTCTTCCTTGTGCATTTGGTCTGGGTGGTATTTCAGGCCCTCTGTTCTCCTCAGAAGGGAATTGCCTATGATGATTGTGGGAGATTTCTTACAGGAGAACGGATATGTTGGCGAACAAAGCTACACAGAGCTGGAGTAGGCCGCAAACTGCCTGCACGGCCTTGAAGCATACTTGAGAACGATAAAGGAAGAAACAAAGATAAAGGGGATCAGCAAATTCTTGGCAGAGAAAAGCAGAGTATGGGATAGCCAATCATGTATTAGCTTAGAGCGTGTGGACAGCTTATGGCAAAACAGATGTAACCAATCAACTTGTGTATGTGCGCATGGACAGATAAAAATAGTGTATATAAGCGCAGCCAACGAGGCAATAAACGGCTTCATATTATAACTCTAATAGAGTTGTCTTGGAGTCCATATCGTCCGCCTTGTCAGATGATGACCCTCCTTCTTTTCTTAACGGAAGCAGTCGTAACACGTGGGGCTGACGGAGTCATCCTGGGTAACCCCTTGCATGGGCCTTGCCCTGCTTCCTCTGTAATTGCCTAGCCCTTGACTTCCAGAGCCCCATATCTGTTCTGCAGGGGCAACTGGGAAGGGGAGGTAGGGCAGGAAGGGATACACCTACCTCAACGAGCAGAGACCTGTTTCCATTCCACTCCCTCTCTTAAGTTCCTTCCGTTAGTCTCTTCTCCCAAGGATCAAGTGACAGGAGAAGAGGGAATGACCTCAAGTTGCGTCAGGGGAGATTTTGATTGGATATTAGGGAAAATTCCTTCCCAGAAAGGACTGTCGGGCATTGGAATGGGCTGCCCAGGGAGGTGGTGGACTCACTGTCCCAGGAGGGATTTAAGAGATGTGAGGACAAGGTGGTTAGGGACATGGTTTAGTGGTGGGTTTGGCAGTGTTGGGTTAATGGTTGGACTTGATGACCTTAAAGGTCTTCTCCAACCTAAATGATTCTGTGTTTCTAATTGAGTGGTGCCAGGGGCTGGGAGGCTCACTAACGGAATCACTGTTCTCCTCCTTGCCCTACTTTTGTTTTCCTTTTTCTTCCTTTTATTCCCATCCTCATACTGTCCCATCATGGGGTGACACCACCATTTGGAAGAGGAAGTGGAGGCCTGGACTGGCAGCAACTCTCTTAAGACTTGGTGAAATGCATTTGACTAATGCCAAGTCATCTTGCCATTTTATGTCTTCCTCCAACCATTTTTGCCAACTTCTTCCATTTTTTTTCCATTCCAAGCATGTGTCCAAGTCCCGCAGACACTGCAAGAGCTCACGCTACCTTGCAGGGATGCACAAACCCGGGGCGATTAATCTTCCTCCAAGGTCAGCTGCTCCCACTGGCCCCTGGCTGCCACTCCAGGGAGATGCCTGCTCCTCCACTTTCTTGTCCAAGAGTCCTTCACACTCATCCAGATGGGATGGAAATGGGGATCACTTGTTGAAAGGACTCACTGGAGTGGATGAAGCTGTAATAGAGCAATTAGTAGACAACTCAGCTCCTGCTTGTACAAAGAGATGGCATCTGTGGTGAAGAGGTTTGTCTAATTGCTAATTGAAGAGTTGAAAAACACCTTAGAATGAATTTTGGTCAATCCCCACATGTGGGCACCGGCTGTGCAGGAATCGGAGCTTGAACCCCCTGTCAATGCTCCAGGTAATTCCTTTCTGGGGGGGGGGAAATCCCCTTCCAGGCACACGCACCGACACCCAGAGCCACTTTTCATTATTTTGTGTCACTCATTTCTCATTTGTTGCTATGCATATTGTGCCATTGTAACAGGAAATTACATTTCAATCTTGTGTTCATAGAGCTTTTGTACATCTCTGATGTGAAAAATTCTGTGCTCTCCTTTTAGGAGTCTTAATTTTTTTCTACATATTTCTATGTTTTAGAAATTTGACTTTGTGTTTTGAGCTTGGACATCCTAAAATCTCACAGGAGAAATCAATGAGCCTGCCAAGTCTTTCCTAGTTGTGTGTTGAAAGCAGAGTTCCTGTTTCCATGTGCTTGCCTGGAGTGTGACTGATTTGGTTCATAGATTCAATCGCAATTTTAAGTGAAACTCTTTAATTTGGAATAATTTTGAAGTATAGATGGATGAAGATATTTTTTGTGTGCTTAGAAATAGGGTTTCAGCCATTTAGACATTGGCAGGTTAGTCGTGGAAGTCGGGTTTGAGCTGAACTTCCTTGAATTTACCTGGCTGGGGAGCTGGGGGAAGATTGGTTCATGTCAGCATCATTTTGTCTGTGCATGTAATAAAATCTTAACTTTAAATAAGAAAATAACTGACTAGGAGAAAGTTTTCATTAAGGGTCAGAGAACTTGAATTAAGAAGCAGAAAGTCTTTTCAGCAAAGAGTGTACAGAAAACCTATCCTCTCCAAATATATAGACTTATATTTTTATCTATCTATCTTCTTATACTCCCTAGCTTTTGTCAGGGTTAACCACCGCAATGTCATGGCAGTGAAGCCTTGCCACAGATCCTCATGCAGATTGTCATGGGGATGCCACCGCCGGTCCCTGTGCGATGATGCCCGCACCTTGCCACTGGCCCGTGTGTCCCCAAGGGGTTTGGTTTTGCAATGTCCAGGTACATAATTGTTTTCTTGGAGTTGTTTTTACCATCAGTCAACTTAGCATCTCAGACAAGATTTCTGCTAGTCATTGCTTTGTGCTCGCAGCAGGGAATGAATTCTAATTTTCCAAGGCTGTAAACTGCAAACCTTTTATCTGTAGCCTTTAACACGATCTGTGACAAGCAGATCCAGCATTAGCATACCATGATATAAATCCTCCTGAAATGTTCCTTTACACAGAAATTATGGTACTGATTCATGATCCAAAGACTTTCAGTGTGGGTCTTGCCAAGTCGTCATCGCTAACTTCTGCTTGAAACGATTGGGAGAATTGTCTACCAAGAAAACAAGCTCTGCATCTGAGGAGGAGGAAGTCTTACAAGCAGCACCAAATCTTCTGTTTTCCTAAACCAGTCATCAGAGAGGATTTCACTACCATGCCGCTGTGTTCTTTTTCTGGCAAACCCTCTGCGCGAAGATATTCAAAGCCTGGATTTGCATACTCTTCAATGCAAAGAAGTTTAATTTGCCTGTTTTCTATAGAATGCCCTACGTCGCTCCCCTACTGCTTTAGGAATTACCAGGGAAAGGTGACTACCTCTGTTATTCCTACTTCTGGTTTCCCCATCTGTCTGCAGGCACCGGAGGATCTGCGCAGCCAGGATAAAGGATGCTTTGCTTCCCTGGCCGTGCACCTGTCCCTTCCCACCTTGGTGGTGTGTTGCTGCTGTGATGCAAACAGGCACGGGAAAGACGGGGAGCCTGCCATTGGGTTTCAGAATTGAAAGGCACTAAGTTGTGACTTGCACGAGCACAAGGTAATAGAAAAAAGAAATTTCTCTCCCTGTACCATCTGCTGGTTTATCAGCAGCTCCCAGCTTGGTTTAATTCTTCCCCCTAGTTTTCAGTCATGAAATAGTTGACATTAAAGCGAGTCCCTTCGGCTATTGCAGAGCCTCCTGCCTCTGAGAAACCCCCTCTCCCTGACACGCCCTCACCACGCCACATTTTGGCTTATCAGGGTGAAAACGGAGCTAGTGAAGGACATGAAGGGAGTGGAGGGAGGATGGAGGCTGTGGTAGAGGCCAGACGGTGGGGATGCCAACACTGCCTGACATGACACAGATGTCCTACACAGCTATGTGCAAGCTATCAACCTCTCTGTGACTCATTCCTTCATCTGCTGAATGGAGGCAATTGTTGCATTTGCAGAAAGCAAAGAAAACCAGCAAACACCCACTAATCTGCCCCTGCCCTATCTCCCACGCAGCACCTCTCCTTCCCAACTCAGCGCTGACACCCTCCGTCCCCATATCATTCCTGAAAGCACAGCATCCTTCTGTAGCTCCATCCTGCCAACCCTTGGAGAGGGCTGCAGGGAGCAGGATGAGGAAGAAGGGGAGGAAGAGTTCAGAGCTCGGGCAGGAGCCCTGGGGAAAAACACAGGGTCACCAATGCTCAAGAAAACAAGAGTTGCAACATATTCCATGGCAAAAATGGTGTCAGGGTTGATATTCCAATATTTACAAGAGGTGCCACCCGGAGCTGGAGAGGTCAGCTGTGCCTCCCTCCCTTCTGGCACGGTCTTCACCGCTGCATTGTGTCCACCGTTCGGGTCTGATTTCTGATTCCACATTTGCTTTTAATATGAATATGAACATTTTGTACTTCCTGAATTTAGATAGGTGTCATATATGTTGCTGAGCACCAGTAATTTTTGGAAGTGTTTGTACTGAAAATGGAAATCTGTCATTTCCCTGCAGCTCCCTTCCACATTTAATTACATCAGCTATTGTATCTGAATGTTTCACATCTCCTCTGTTAAATTATGATCATGATGCTCAGATTAAAATTAACATGCATATCAAAAGTTCTATAACCATATACAATTTTCCCCATTCTTTTTAACATTTTGGCAGGTGCCTAACTCTCAATGGAGTTGTACCTTCCATCATAATAAACCGTCAAAAAGAGGTGAATGATACAGAAAGTTGAATATTAAGTCCCTGTTTTAGCAAATCACCTTTATTCACCCTCTCCCATGCAATCTAGGAACTGGAAGCAGTGTTATTTTGGAGCCAAATGTAGAGTATTTAAAAATTAGCAGAAATTAAGTAGGAGGGAGAAAGAGAAAGACCTGTGGACAGGGTAGAAGTGTCCCACCACGAACCCAGACAATGAAGACCTGAATATTGCTCACTCCTGGTGTGTATGCTTGGAAAATGAGGTATAAAAATGTACCAATCTTAATCATACATTATCTCCAGTGAACATATGATCTGTATTTCCATGGAGCCAAAATTTAGTAGAAATCATCTCAATGTTCATAGAAAGCCTATCCTTGCTCTTATTGATCTTTCAGTCATCCCCAAACCCCCCAAAAAATGATCCTTCCTGTGCAAAGTAGTATTTCCTCACACACCAAACAACTTCTGCATTGAAAATCTCATTATTCATTATGAGAAGAAGTCATCTTTGCTGTGGACTGCCAGCAGGGAAGGGGACAGTGCCCCAGTGACCCAGGTCTGTAGGATGTGGGCTGGGGACAAGCTTCTGGTAGCTGCAGTCGTGGTGTGGCTTCGGGCTCCAAACCCCAGCAGCAGAGGTTGATCCCAGTTTCTCTATGAGAATAAAAACTGCCTTCAAAAACATAATCCCTGCATCTGCAGCAAACTGAGGGCAATACCCTTCCACTCTGCCCACACAGCCTCTGCATGAGAGGCTCCAGATAACAGAGACAGGTCTGTCCAAGCAGTCTGAACCATCTTCCATGGAAAAAAAATCAAATAACATACAGCGTTGCTTTCCTGTTCCATCCTGGAGTCTTTATTGACACATCCTGACACCAGTTAAGCTGCTATTCGATCTCATTGGGGAAAATGCCCATGAATATTTGCTCACACTGTTCCCGTACACAAACTCTGACCCCTGAATTTCCAGAAAAGTCCTAAAACATTTTCATAGAAGAAGAAACTCACAGTTCCAGCGAGATGCTGGCTGTGTGAGTCATACAGTGGCATTTCTATTTCCTGATGGGATGCTTTATGTAATCCTCTGGCTCAGCACAGGTTTGGAGCTGCACACTTACCCTCCTGCCCATGGACTGTCCCTTTGCACCCCCCAAGCAGTCATTTGCAAGGGCTCTGCAATCAGGAACTCACATATATGTGTGCATGGTGAGCACATGCAAGTGTTTCACATTTCAGTGTTTTTCTGTAGTTGAGGACCAGTTTAGCAGGGTAGCTATCCCAGTGGGAATGTCCTCTGGGTCATGCCGCTGCAGAGACATTTGGACTCCCTTCTCCATTGCACTGGAAACCTGGATTTGGCAGGAACAGGGCCTTTTTGTAGAAGTAGGCTTTGCCACAGAAAAAGGAAGAGGCTGAGGAATAGCCTGATGGAGTGGGTGGCTCTGAGGAGCGTGTGGTCCTGGGGAGTGGGTGACCCCAAGGAGCCATCCTGTCCTGCCCAATCATGGATGTGTCCATCTGGACCAGACAGGAGAAAAGACTCTACCCATAGCACCCTCAGGCATGGTTGGGTGGTTTGGGTGTCCTGCACCCCAAGGCTCCTGGGTGGTCAAGGGATCCTGCAACCCATGGCTTCCCAGTTGCCTGGGTCTGGGGCACGTCTCGCCATTCTTTTGCAAGCATCATTGGCAAGATGTGGCAGCTCTCTTCCACGCTGTCTAATCCCACGAAGACAGAAGCAGGGACATGATTAACTTGATGATCTTAAAGGTCTTTTCCAACCTAAAAGATTCCATGATCACAAAGTCAACAGTCAAGTACCTTTCTACATTTTACTTTCTTTAAAGGAAATTTGGGAGCTGCCAGCATGGCAAATGCCCCCTTGATGTGCCTCTGCCCTCCTGGTCTGCCTCACAGGCTGGGCGTTGAGCAGCGAATCCTCAACATCCCACAAGTGTCTAAATTTGGTGCTTTCCGGGAACGCATGCTGTGGGGCGGTGGTGACCTCACAATGCATTGTTGTGGAAGTGCTGATCGGATCAGGCACAGATGGGCGACACAGAGCTGTCATAATCAGCCTGGATTTGAAAATGTTATAATTGGGATGGTAAACAAGTTCACAAGGACTCTATTGAGGGAAGGGATTGCCATGGTAACAGACCAGAAATGTCTGGGAATGGGGAAGAGATCAATAAGCGGAGGCAGCAGGAAGAAAGGTGCAGTGGGTGCTCAGGGGATGCAGGTCCCTTCCCAGCATGCCAGCAGGAAGCAGGGCTGGCCATGGAATGCTGGTCACTTTGCCCCAGTGTGCCACTCAAACTGCTCTCCAGAGAGATGCCGTTGGTTCAAGCATTGACCTTCCTTAGGCTAAGTGCATGGGAATCACATGCCCGGGGTTTCAGCCTGCCAGTAAAGCTTGGGAGAAGCCTGCAGAGTGTGTTGTATGTCTTCTGCTCCCACCCATGGGAAAACAAGATCCCTTGAGGTGAGTTGGCAGGTTGCGCTGTCCTGGTTTGACCTGGACTTGAGCTCCCCGGCACATCCTGCCTGTGACTTGGGAGGGGTCATAGAGAGGGCTTTAAACTAGGTTTGAAGGGGGAAGGGGGCAAAACCAGTAGTGACACCAACAGATGCTCAGAGCCTGGAGAAGAATCACAGGTCACTGGGAGAGCACATGGCCAGCAAAACAAAAGAATTCCAGCTGCTCCAGTCCGCAAGCCAAATTCATGGGGGCCTATCAGCCTCTATGCGACCACACAAAGCATGGGAAATAAGCAGGAGGAACTAGAGGTGTGTGCACACATGAGGCGCGATGACCTCATTGGTATTGTGGAGACGTGGTGGGATGGCTCCTATGACTGGAGCGTGTCGTAGTTTAACTCCGGCTAGCAAAATACCACGAAGCCGCTCTCACAAATCCCCCTCCCCTCCTCCAGTGGAGGGGAAGAATCGGAGGAAAAAGAAATAAGGAAGCTCGCAAAATTGAGATAAGAACTATTTACTAATTAAATCTAAATCAATATATACAGATACTACTAATACTAAATAATTAAAATAGTAGAAAATGAAACATATAGTACAATATATACAATATGATACAATATGATACAATTTCACACCATCCACTGACCAATGCACACCCAGATGTTGAGGGATGAAAATCAGACCCCAAGAGCGCGAGAACCACAGCCCAAGAGCGATCGCAGCCCGAGAGCCGCAGCCTGAAGGCCGGAGCCTGGGAGCCTACGCAGCAGATTCCGAGCAAACCTTATCACCGATAACATGGCCAGAAAACTCAAAACAACCCACCAGCTCCCACACAAAGGAGCCAGCACAGGAGTTGGCAAAGCAGCTAACACAGGAGGGTTAGCAAGTGCCTGGAGAGATGAGCAAGGGAGTAAGGGGGAGAGAGAAGGGAAGAGTAATGGCTACCGGACCCTCTTCCCCACCCCAAGAGACCGGGACATGATGTACTATGGGATGAAATACTTCCTTGGTTAGTCTGGGTCAGCTACAGTATCCGAAGTGGACAAAAGACCTTGAGTTCAGTACAGGCCATCCCCAGCACCAGCTGAGGCCTTATCAATGTTTTCACTTACTGTCCAGCAACAGAGTTCCCTGGCAACCAGAGTAAAGGGAGTTAGCCCTTTCCTGACTGAACCCAGCACATTCTCCACCCCTTATTTCATACCATTTACGTCATGCTTATTTTCATATCATCCATAAATTCACATGAACCAGCTTCCCCTTTCCCATCCCATCCCACACAGACATCATTCCCTTGGTCTATGAACCATATTGGCAAAATGTCCATTAGTCCATGACTTTGGGTTCTATCAGGTGGTCACTCAGGACAGAAAAGGTGAAGTGTTGCGTGGGATCGTTGGGTGCCGAGTTAGCTACAGGCCACCTGGCCAGGATGAGCAAGTGGATGAGGTCCTCTACAGGCAGATAGCAGCAACCTCATGGTCACAAACCCTGGTCCTCATGGGGGACTCGAACCACCCTGATATCTGTTGGAGGGACAACACGGCAGGGCACAAGCAAGCCAGGAGGTTCCTGGAATGTGTCGATGACAACTTCCTTCTCCAAGTGATAGAGGAGCCGACAAGGAGGGGTGCCATGCTGGACCTTGTTCTCACCAACAGGGAGGGGCTGGTGGGGAATGTGAAGCTCAAGGGCAGCCTTCGCTGCAGTGACCACGAAATGGTGGCATTCGACATCCTTATGGAGGCCAGGAAGCTGCGCAATAAGATCTCTACCCTGGACTTCAGGAGAGCAGACTTTAGCCTCTTCAGCAAACTGATTGGCAGAGTTCCATGGATAAAGCCCTGGAAGGAAGAGGGGCCAAGAATGCTGTCAAGTATTCAAGGATCTTCTCCTCCAAGCTCAGGAGCGATGGATGTATCCCAATGAAACGGAAGTTGGCTAAAAGCGCCCAGAGTCCTGTGTGGATGAACAAGCAGCTCCTGGACAAAGTAAAACACAAAAAAGAAGCCTGTAGTGGGTGGAAGCAGGGACAGGTAGCCTGGGAGGATTACATGGCAGTAGCCCAAGATCAGGTTAGGAAAGCCAAAGCCCTGACAGAATTAGACCTGGCCAGGGACATCAAGGCCAACAAGAAGGTCTTCTATAGGTACATAGGGGATAAAAGAAGGATCAGGGAAAATGTGGGCCCTCTGTGGAAGGAAATGGGAGAGCTGGTTTCCCAGGATATGGAAGAGGCTGACGTGCTCAAAGCTTTTTTTTGCCTCAGTCTTCACTGTCAAGGGCACAAGCCATACCCCCAGAGTCACGGAAGGCAAGGGAAGGCATAGGGAGAATGGACAGCCACCCATGGTTAGAGAGGATTAGGTTCAGGGGCACCTAAGGAATCTGAAGGTGCACAAGTCCATGGGACCTGATAGAATACATCCGCAGGTCCTGAAAGAACTGGTGGATGAGGTTGAGAAATCTCTATCCATTATATTCAAAAAGTCGTGGCAGTCTGGTGAAGTTCCCACTGACTGGAAAAGGGGAAACATAACCCCCATCTTTAAAAAGGGAAAAAAAGGAGGACCTGGGAAACTACAGGCCAGCCAGTCTCACCTCTGTGCCTGGCAAAATCATGGAGCATATCCTCCTGGAAATCATGCTAAGGCACATGGAGAATGAGGAGGTGATTGGAGAAAGCCAACATGGCTTCACCAAGGGCAAATCGTGCCTGACTAATATGGTGGCCTTCTACGATGGGGTCACAACTCTCATGGATAAAGGAAGGGCAACTGATGTAATCTACCTGGACTTGTGCAAAGTGTTTGACACCGTTCTGCATGATGTTATTGTCTCTAAATTGGAGATGAATGGATTTCACAGACTGACTGCCAGGTGGATAAAAAACTGGCTTGATGGCCACACTCAGAGAGTTGTGGTCAATGGCTCAATGTCTGAGTGGAGACCAGTGACGAGCTGTGTTCCTCAGGGATTGGTACTGGGACCAGTACTGTTTAACATCTTTGTCAGTAACATGGACAGTGGGATTGAGTGCAGCCTCAGCAAGTTTGCTGATGACACCAAGCTGTGTGGTGCGGTCAACATGCTGGAGGGAAGGGATGCCATCCAGAGGGACCTGGACAGGCTGGAGAGATGGGCCTGTGCCAACCTCATCAAGACCAACAAGGCCAAGTGCAAGGTCCTGCACCTAGGTCAGGGTAATCCCAACTACAAGTACAGGCTGGGCAAAGAATGGATAGAAAGCAGCCCTGAGGAGAAGGATTTGGGGGTACTGGTGGATGAAAAGCTGAACATGAGCTGGCAGTGTGCGCTGGCAGCCCAGAAAGCCAACCGTATCCTGGGCTGTATTGTGACCAGCAGGTTGAGGGAGGTGATTCTCCCCCTCTACTCTGCTCTTGTGAGACCCCACCTGGAGTACTGTGTCCAGCTCTGGGACCCCCAACATAAGATGGATATAGACTGGTTGGAGCAAGTCCAGAGGAGGGCCACCAAGATGAACAGAGGGCTGGAGCACCTCTCCTATGAGGAAAGGCTGAGAGAATTGGGCATATTCAGCCTGGAGAAGAGAAGGCTCCAGGAAGACCTTATCGCAGCCTTCCAGTACCTGAAGGGAGCCTACAAGGAAGCTGGGGGGGACTTTTTACAAGGGCCTGTAGTGATAGGACAAGGGGTAATGGGTTTAAATTGAAAGCAGGGAGGTTTAGATTAGATATCAGGAAGAAATTCTTCATGGAGAAGGTGGTGAAGCACTGGAACAGGTTGCCCAGAGAAACTGTGGATGCCCCATCCCTGGAAGTGTTCAAGGCCAGGCTGGATGAGGCTTTGAGCAACCTGGTCTAGTGGAGGGTGTCCCTGCCCATGGCAGGCGCTTGGAACTAGATGATCTTTAAGGTTCCTTCCAACCCAAACCATTCTATGATTCTATGATTCTGTGATCTTCCCATATGGGAACAGGGTGGAGGGCAAAGACACGACACTGGGTCCTTCAGCCCACGTGTCCCTGCTCGATTCGCTCCCCAGAGTTTTTGGGTGAGGTGTTGGATGTGAAGAAGCAAGAAAGAAAGTAAAAATCTCTGTAATAATTCTAAGCTTAGCAACTACTTATATACTCAGAAGTAGTAATTTTTTTAAAACCTTATTTTGTTAATCAGCTAGTCATCTTTAATAGGGCAATACTTTTCATTTGAATGCAGCAATTTTCCTCACTAAACAATAAAATTAGTTTATCGGGAAATAGAGGTATTACGAGCCCAGTGGCACTGAAATCATATTAACAAATCTTTTTTAACTTGCAGACTTGCAGCTTCAGTAAACGGACAGAAGGAATTGCACATCTTCAAATAATCAGAGATTGTATTTGGTAACTGGTCTATTGAGTTGGGGTAGAGTTCTGTGCTTTCTTGCCCAGAATGAAAAAAAAAAAGCTTTGTTCTCTGGCATTATTTTAGACAGCAAAGAAATGGTTGGAAAGTAAATATTTCTTTTGAAAACCACATCTAATAAAATAATAAGAAAAGGGGAAAGGTGCTCTAAGACTCCAACTGGGTCATTACATGAAAAATTCAAGCTGGATATCTACCTGGTTATTTGATCTTATCGATTTGCAGAGACGTGTGTAACAGCCAGGGGCGCCTGGCCCAGGAGGAAGGAGCCTCCTTATTGTTCTCATCAAGGGAAATAAATAGATAAGCAAGGCAGGTACCACATTGCCAATAAAGATCTCAGCTGTAGAGGGTAGCAGTGACAAATAATTCTATAATTTATCAGAATTGCAATATAATATATGGTTGGCTACCTAATGCGCTAAGGATCATTGAAATGGAGCCACAGAGAAAACCAATGTACTTTGCCCAAACATGTGGTTACATACATCCTCAATGGCCCTTCTACTACCCCCATGGAATATTGTTCCATTATCTGATATCCCCATCTGAACTTCTATTTTAGAGCAAATTTAATCATTATGTTAAGTTTCATTATAGTAATAATGAGAAAATAGCAAGAACAAATAAGGAGGAGAAGGATGTGAAAAAACTTTTAGGAACTTCCTGAAACCTTAAAAAAGTGTCTAAATATGGCACTTATTTGGGTGGCACCAAATAGAAGGAAAGGAGAGCCAGAATCCCAGACGTGTTCTCCCTTTGCTCACTTGCTGGCACAACACTAGAGCTAATGAGCGCCCCCAGATTTCTTACCCTCTGGGATAAGATGTCTCCCAGGACTTCCACAGTTTATTTAGGAAGAGGCCCTTGAAATACATCTGCATTCATCCTGGAAATAAATTAATTTGAATTCAGAAGAGTTAGACTTTTCCAAAAGCAGAGAGTGAACACATGTGGGCACATGGCTATTTAACAAAAGCCTGCAAGCTCAAACTTTTCCATCACTATCATAACTGCATGGCAGCACTATTTGTCATGTTTCCAGTTCCTGCACTCTGTTCCAATCCCAATGAATTTCTAGGAAAGATCTTTGATAATAACTAGCCACTAAGACCTATGAGACTTCATTTATTATGGCATAATATACACATTACCTAACTTGTGTTGGACCATATGGAGAGCGCTCTGTTGAATTTGGCTTAGTTACTGGGGTGAAACAAGGATGAATTTTGTTCCTCATCCTCTTCAGTTATGCCATAGATTGGATCATGCAGCTAACTCCAATAGATCATCTGGGCATAGCAATCAGCCCCATGGACCACTTCGCTGATTTAGTCTTGTGCCAATAAACACAGCGCTCTATGTGAAAACTTCTAGGGGAGTGCGAACAGCGCTGAACAGCCCCGATCCCTGGAGCAAATCAATAGGTCTTAACACTTACCAAAAGCTGAGGTCTCCTCTGCAAATGGGATCAGCCTTTTCAGTCTGTCAATTGAAGGCAGAAAAAGGCTTCAAAGAGATCATGCTCATCTCTGAGCTTCTAGGGAAGACAGGTGGTAAGATCAAAACTTGTGTAAACCAAGGTCAGTTCAATTGCTGCATGCAAAACAGTGGGGAATGTAGCTGCAAAGCTCGACTCTGCAGGTATAATCCCTTTGATGGCATAATGTGCAGGGTAAATAAGTTATTCAATCTCTGCCTTGATGCATGTGCACGCTTTCTTTCATTGCCTTAGAAATATACACGTGCACGTATATACATACACCCACATACATGTGATGACATATAGGGAAATATTGTATATAAGTTTGATTTCTTTTGGATCTTACTGTTTGCCATCACCATCCTGGGAAGTTAAGAAACCCAATCTGGCCATAATTCCCATGGAGATGATATTTTTTCCTTAAGTGGCATCGAGATGCCTAGCAGTCTCCAAGATTGAACCTCAACAGTCCCAGGGCCTGGACACCGGGTGCCACATCTACATCTGAATTGCTGTGCCTGTATTTAACTCTACCCCAAAATCCCCCTGATAAACAGACTCTATTTAACTAAAATCCCCTTTTTGGTATATAAGGACTAATAGAACATGACATTATTCAAAAGAGGTGGCAAATGAATCAAGATGTTCATTCAATGTGAAGAGGCAGAATATGATACCCTGCTCCTGCCTCGGTGCCACTCTCTCTCGCAGACATAAATAATAGAACGGTTCCCATTCACATTCCATTATCGCTAATAATGAGTTATGCTTATGGTTGATTATTAGAGGATAAAATAAAAAGTTTTATGCCCCCCCCCCCCCAAAGTCTAATTAGTGTTAGTCTATTGTAGAGGAAGCTGAGCATGCTGCTCTAGTACTGCCAAATGAAATTAACACCCAATTATTAATAAATGAAGTGTGGTTTGTGCTGGAGTCTGGCCTGGAGTCAAGGAAATACATCTGTCATTTCACCTGCACCGAAGTAATTCATGTGTGACATAGTATCCTGTGCATTTATCATGCATCTGTAGGTTTTTGTTTAAATTCAGTTAGCTGTCTAACCAGATTCAGCTCTAGATGCCTCGCGTGTAGTCAGAATTTGGACTGACAGCTGCAATTCGAGTCTGAAATGGTGTATGACATGACTAGCTATCTTGCATATTAATTATGCCATCCAGAGGGACTTGACAGGCTGGAGAGGTGGGCCTGTGCCTATCTCATGGAGTTCAACATGGCCAAGTGCAAGGTCTTGCACATGGGCTGGGGCAATCCTAAGCACAAGTACAGACTGGGTGGAGAATGGATCGACACTGAATGTAAGAGACTCAACTGTGGAATGTTTGTCTCAAAGATTGCTTACCTACAGCAAGACAGCTGCAGCTGCAAAGCTGGGGGGCCCCTGGCTTGCAAAGACATCCTGTAGCTGCAAGACTGAGGAGGCCTCTGGCTTGCCTGGACATGTATCGCTGAACCATGCAGCACTCACATGGACAGCACGTGAGGAGCAGGGATGGGTCTCGTGGAGTAGGCACAAGATAACCCTCATTGGTGGGGACATGGAGTCGTGCCAAAACTTCATTGGGCACTGTGACCCTGAACAAGAGATAAACGTACCTGTTGAGACAAAGCCGTGCATTCGCCCACCGCCAAAGAGACTGAGAGACATGGACCCCTGGGACACTGTGACCCCTGTTGGTGACTATTCTTGCAAATCTACCCTGAATGCTTGCTTACTTTCTGCCTTTTATTCTACTCTATCCTATCTCTACAGGTTTTTACTTTTGATAATAAAAGTTGTCAGGAGTATATGGCTGTTCTAGCTTTGCACCAGTTAGTCTATATTTTTGCAGCAGTTAGTCTATGTTTTGCTTCACCCCATAATACATCAAGCTGGATAGGTGGTGCCAGACCGGGTCCTGCGGTACTGCAGGACCGGCGGGGAGGGAGTGGGGATGTGCGTGGAACGGGTTATGGTTGGGTATGACCCTGGGAAGGGGAAGGGTCTGAGGGGGCTTCCGGCCAAGGGAGCTGGGGGTTTGTTTGTGGTGGGGACCTCGTGGCGAGTGGTTGGTGCTCCGAGCAGAGCCAGCGTCTTGCCGGGCAGATCGGTCTAGGAGTCGGGGTTTGAAAGGTTTTTTTTTCTCTCTTACCCTCTCAGCCCCCAGGCGGTTTCGCAGCAGGTTTGCTCCCTTCGGGTGGGTTTTCTTTTCCTTTTCCCTTCTCAGAGTGAGATCCTGTATCATTTGTTCTACCTTTTTCCTCCGTTCCTTAAATTACTTGTTAGCACTAGCATTGTTTGTAACTCCCTAAGTTTCATCTATATAATTAAATAGTTCTTATCTCAACTCCTACGGGCTTTTCCTCAGTTTGTTCCTCTGACCCTTCCTCACCGGGAGGGTGTTTGTGTGGGGGGCGGAGTGGTAGAGCGGCTGGTTGTGATAAAAACCACGACAGTCCTTTTTGCCGCCCAACGTGGGGCTCAAAAGAGTTGAGATAAGGAACAGATCATAGAGTGTGATAAGTTCCTGCTTTAAAATGTATCTGTGGCTTCTCAAGACTCTGAGTTCGGGGCTTTTCAAGCTGCTGACCGAACGGCAGGATCTGCTCCCCTATGTGTTAGTGGTTATCTTGATTTTTTATGCGTGAGCCAGGCTGAGGGGCTTGGTCAGGCTGTTCTGTGTGATGCTGATGTTGGCAGGGATACTCTATCTCTACTTAATACTGTCGGCTCCTTGGTACATCGCGAATTCTCTCTTGGAGGTTTTCCACAATTACACCTCTCCCTTTCTCCCCTCAGGGACACAGCTGATAGAGGAGAGGTTATTTGGTGCTGGAAGGCACGTGGAAAAACTTTTTCAATTTTTCCCCTCTCCTCTCGATCCGATGGCAAAGGCATATGAGTTTTTCAGAATTTTTTCATGTGGCTGGGGTGACCTGTGGATAGGGATCAGCTTGCTAGTGAATGTTTTAGTGGCTTTGGGCAAAGTTAAGGAAATGTTCGGGAGCCCTGACCCCGCCGGTCCCAGTGCCCGAGGCAGACGCAGGGTCTGTGCAGTCACCCGAGCTGCCTTAATGCGCAAGGGGGCAGCACGGAGTCGTGCCGGGACCAAGCTCCTAACTCGAGCCCGCACGGTCCCAGTGCCCGCAGCGGCTCCCGTCTTTGCGTCACAAGCTAGTACATCTGCACCGCAATCTGACACATCACCCTCCACTATGCCTGCATCAATGGCAACGCCTCCCGCTACAGCCAGTTTGTCTTCTCCCGCAACCAGCCCACTTTCTGCAGCAGCCTCACTCCCTCAATCTTTTGTGTGTTATTGTCAGGGGTGACCGCTGTCCGTGGCCCCAGTCCAGAAAAAGAATTACACACATAAATCTGTCCGCATAGTCGAGGATGGTGAGGTAGCAGGGCCATCCCAAGCAACAGAAACAGTCAATAAGGAAATGGGAACGGGGCTAGCTCAAGAGTCGGAGATGGAGGATGAAGCTGTTGTGACCACACGGTCCTTATCCCTGAGGGAGCTACGGGACATCCGTAGAGACTACAGTCGCTGCCCGGGTGAACATATCATGACCTGGCTGCTCTGCTGCTGGGACAATGGGGCCAGTAGTATGGAGCTAGAGGGGAGAGAGGCTAAACAGCTGGGGTCACTTGCCGGAGAAGGGGGAATTGATAAAGCAATTGGGCGTAAGCCACAAAATGTGAGCCTCTGGAAGCGACTCCTGACCAGTGTAAAGGAAAGGTACCCTTTCAGAGAGAGTGTGCCACAACAGCTACGCAGATGGACCAGCATGGAGAAAGGCATCCAGTACCTAAGAGAACTAGCGGTACTGGAGATCGTTTACTGAGACCCAAACAACCCACGAGCATCCACTGACCCCGACAAAGTCTACTGCACCCAGCCCATGTGGCAGAAGTTAATGCGGAGTGCACCACCCTCATACTCCAGCGTGCTCTCAATAATAACTTGGAGAGAGGACGAGGCACCAACCGTGGACGAGATGATCCGCCGATTCCGAGAGTATGAGGAAAGTCTCTCCTCCCCCATACAGGCATGTGTCTCTGCTGTGGAGAGACTGTCTAAAGAACTCAAGGAACTCCGAGAGGAGGTGTTCCGATCCCCACCTCCACGGGCCAGTGTTTTGGTTATAAAGAGCAGGCACTTCTCTCCTTCAAGGCAGGAATACAACAGATATCCCTCACGGGGTGCCCTGTGGTTTTACCTGAGAGACCACGGAGAGGATATGAGGAGGTGGGATGGAAAACCTACCTCTGTCCTGGAACAACGAGTAATTGAACTGAAAGGGAAAAGATCTACTAGTGGGGACCCTGCCAGAAAAGTTGCTGCTCCCCTATCTAAACAGGATGAACAAAGTGACATGTCCAATAATCCTTTTCTCCAGGACATGAGCGAGGCACGTGAGTATTAGAGGGGCCCTGCCTCCAGCCAGGTGGAGGAAAGGGACAACCGTGTTTACTGGACTGTATGGATTCAATGGCCTGGCACATCAGAGCCCCAGGAGTACAGAGCTCTAGTAGACACGGGTGCACAGTGTACCCTGATGCCATCAAGCTATAGGGGGGTACAGCCCATCAGCATTTCTGGTGTGACTGGGGGCTCTCAACAATTGACTGTGCTGGAGGCTGAAATAAGCCTGACTGGGAAGGAGTGGCAACACCACCCTATTGTGACTGGCCCAGATGCCCCATGCATCCTTGGCATTGACTATGTCAAGAGAGGGTACTTTAAGGACCCAAAAGGGTACCAGTGGGCTTTTGGGATAGCTGCTATAGAGACTGATGAAATTGAGCAGCTGTCTGTCTTGCCTGGTCTCTCACAGGACCCTTCTGTTGTGGGATTGCTAAAGGTTGCAGATCAACAGGTGCCAATTGCCACCACAACAGTGCACCGGCGACAGTATCATACTAACAGAGACTCTTTGCTTCCCATCCAGAAGCTGATTCATCAGCTGGAGAGCCAAGGGGTGATCAGCAAAACCTGCTCCCCCTTTAACAGCCCCATCTGGCCAGTGTGTAAGTCTGATGGAGAATGGAGACTGACAGTGGACTATCGTGGCCTGAATGAAGTGACGCCACCACTGAGTGCTGCTGTGCCGGACATGCTGGAACTTCAATACGAGCTGGAGTCAAAGGCAGCCAAGTGGTACGCCACGATTGACATTGCTAATGCCTTTTTCTCCATTCCTTTGGCAGCAGAGTGTAGGCCACAGTTTGCTTTCACTTGGAGGGGCATCCAATACACCTGGAATCGGCCGCCCCAGGGGTGGAAGCACAGCCCTACCATCTGCCATGGACTGATCCAGACTGCACTGGAACAGGGCGCAGCTCCCGAACATCTACAGTACATTGATGACATCACTGTATGGGGCGACACAGCTGATGAAGTTTTTGAGAAGGGGAAGATCATCCAAATCCTCCTGAAAGCCGGTTTTGCCATCAAGCAAAGCAAGGTTAAAGGTCCTGCACGAGAGATTCAATTCCTAGGAGTAAAATGTCAAGATGGACATCGCCAGATCCCCATGGACGTGATTAATAAATTCACAGCTATGTCCCCACCAACGAGCAAAAAGGAAACTCAAGCTTTCCTAGGTGTTGTGGGTTTCTGGCGGATGCATATCCCAAATTACAGCCAAATTGTCAGCCCTCTCTACAAAGTGACCCAGAAGAAAAATGATTTCCAATGGGGCCCTGAGCAGCGACAAGCCTTTGAACAGATCAAGCAGGAGATTGTGCATGCAGTAGCCCTTGGACCAGTCCGGACAGGGCCAGAGGTAAAGAATGTGCTCTACACCACAGCCGGGGAGAATGGCCCTACCTGGAGTCTCTGGCAGAAAGATCCAGGGGAGACCCAAGGTCAATCCCTTGGATTTTGGAGCTGGGGATATAGAGGATCTGAGGTCCACTACACTCCAATCGAAAAAGAGATACTGGCAGCTTATGAGGGAGTTCCATCTGCCTCAGAAGTGGTTGGAACTGAAGCACAGCTCCTCCTGGCACCTCGACTGCCAGTGCTGCGTTGGATGTTCAAAGGCAGAGTCTCCTCCACTCATCATGCCACCAATGCTACATGGAGTAAGTGGGCTGCCCTGATCACACAACGATCCCGTATAGGGAACCCCAGTCGCCCAGGAATCCTAGAAGTGATCATGGACTGGCCGGAGGGCAAAGACTTCAGGATGTCACCGGAGGAGGAGGTGACACAGGCTGAAGAAGCCCCTCTGTATAACCAGTTGCCAGAAGACAAGAAGCAATATGCCCTGTTTACTGATGGGTCTTGCCGCATTGTAGGGAAACATCGGAGGTGGAAAGCTGCTGTGTGGAGTCCCACCCGACAAGTTGCAGAGACTGCTGAAGGCCAAGGTGAATCCAGTCAGTTTGCAGAGGTAAAGGCCATCCAGCTGGCTTTGGACATTGCTAAACAAGAGAAATGGCCAGTGCTTTATCTCTACACTGACTCATGGATGGTGGCAAATGCTCTGTGGGGGTGGCTACAGCAATGGAAACAGAGCAACTGGCAGCGCCGAAGCAAACCCATCTGGGCTGCCACATTATGGCAGGACATTGCTTCCCGTCTAGACAACCTGGTCGTCAAGGTGCGTCACGTCGATGCCCACATGCCCAAAAGCCGAGCCACTGAAGAACACCAACACAATCAGCAGGTAGACCAGGCTGCTAAGATTGCAGTGGCTCAGGTGGATCTGGACTGGCAACATAAAGGTGAGCTGTTCATGGCTAGGTGGGCCCATGACACTTTGGTCCACCGGGGAGAGATGCCACGTACAGATGGGCTCATGACTGAGGGATGGACTTGACCATGGACACTATTGCGCAGGTCATTCATGAATGTGAGACGTGCTGCCATCAAACAAGCCAAGAGGGTAAAGCCTCTTTGGTATGGGGGGCAATGGCTGAAATACAAGTATGGGCAGGCCTGGCAGGTTGACTATATCACCCACCCCAAAACCTGCCAGGGCAAGTGCCATGTTCTCACAATGGTGGAGGCAACCACGGGGTGGCTAGAAACATATCCAGTGCCCCATGCCACTGCCCGAAATACTATCTTGGGCCTTGAAAGGCAAGTCCTGTGGCGACACGGCACCCCGGAAAAAATTGAATCAGATAATGGGATTCATTTCCCAAATAGCCTCGTAGACGCTTGGGCTGAGGAACATGGAATTGAGTGGGTGTACCACATTCCCTATCATGCACCTGCCTCAGGGAAGGTCAAGCGGTGCAATGGGCTGCTAAAGACCACCCTGAGAGCAATGGGGGGTGGAACACAGGAATTGGGATTCCAACTTGGCAAAGGCCACGTGGTTAGTTAATACCAGGGGATCTGTCAATCGAGCTGGCCCTGCACACTCAAACCCTCTACGGATGGTAGAAGGAGATAAGGTCCCTGTAGTACGTACCAGAAGCATGCTGGGAAAAACAGTTTGGGTTACTCCCACCTTGGGCAAAGGCAAACCCATCCGTGGGGTTGCTTTTGCTCAAGGACCTGGGCGCACTTGGTGGGTAATGAGAGAAGATGGGCGAGTCCGCTGTGTGCCTCAGGGGGATTTGATTCTGGGAGAAAACAGCCCATAATTACAGTGCATGAGGGACATGAATTGCTGCCACTAACCCTGTTTTTGAGCTTTATGTTACAGGCACCCACTATGGCAGAAAACCACCCCACCCTACAGAGGTCCAGCCTAGCCAGGAGCACAGCAGAGACCTGACCTGAGCTGGCTTTGGCGTCCAATGATCCCACGCAACCCTTCCGCCTTTGCCTGTCCTGAGTGACCTCACACCTGATGGAATCTGAATTCATGGACTAATGGATCGTTTGCCAAGATGGTCCATAGACTAAGGGAATGATATCCGTGTGGGATGGGAGGAGAAAGGGGAAGTGGGCTGATGGGAGTTTATGGAATAGTGTGGGAGGTGAGCTTGATGTGGTGAATCAAAAGGGGTGGATTAGTGTTTTAGCTTTGCACCGGTTAGTCTATATTTTTGCACCAGTTAGTCTATATTTTGCTTCACCCCATAATACATCAAGCTGGATAGGTGGTGCCAGACCGGGTCCTGCGGCACTGCAGGACCGGCGGGGAGGGAGTGGGGATGTGGGTGGAAAGGGTTACGGTTGGGTATGACCCTGGAAAGAGGAAGGGTCTGAGAGGGCTTCCGGCCAAGGGGGCTGGGGATTTTTTTGTTGTGGGGACCTCGTGGCGAGTGGTTGGTGCTCCGGGCAGAGCCAGCGTCTTGCTAGGCAGATCGGTCTAGGAGTCGGGGTTTGAAAGTTTTTTTCCTCTCTCTTACTCTCTTGGCCCCCGGGCGGTTTCGCAGAGGGTTTGCTCCCTTCGGGTGGGTTTTCTTTTCCTTTTCCCTTCTCGGGGTGAGATCCTGTATCATTTGTTCTACCCTCTTCCTCCGTTCCTTAAATTACTCATTAGCACTAGCATTGTTAGTAACTCCCTAAGTTTCATTTATATAATTAAATAGTTCTTACCTCAACTCCTAGGGGCTTTTCCTCGGTTTGTTCCTCTGACCCTTCCTCACCGGGAGGGGGTGTGTGGGTGGGGGCGGGGTGGTACAGCATCTGGTTGTGATAAAATTACGATAATGGCCTTTGACCTCGTTTGTGTCTTAATCTCACTCTCGCAGAAAGAGCTAATGGAGTTTTTCAGAAGTTCTGCATGGGTGCTCTGAGGGTTCCTCCCGTGGCACTTGCTCCCCTCCGCCAACTCCAGACACAGGCTTTCATAGAATCATAGAATCATGGAATGGTTTGGGTTGGAAGGGACCTTAAAAATCATCTAGTTCCAATCCCCCTGCCATGGGCAGGGACACCCTCCACTAGACCAGGTTGCTCAAAGCCTCATCCAGCCTGGCCTTGAAGACAGCCAGGGATGGGGCTCCCACAGCTTCTCTGGACAACCTTTTCCAGTGCTTCACCACCTTCTCCCTGTGAAGAATTTCTTCCTGATATCTAATCTAAATCTCCCTGCTTTCAGTTTAAACCCATTATCCCTTGTCCTGTCACTACAGGCCCTTGTAAAAAGTCCCCCTCCAGCTTCCTTGTAGGCCCCCTTCAGGTACTGGAAGGCTGCAATAAGGTCTCCCCGAAGCCTTCTCTTCTCCAGGCTAAACAGGCCAAATTCTCTCAGCCTTTCTTCATAGGAGAGGTTCTCCAGCCTTGTGAGCATCTTCATGGCCCTCCTCTGGACTCATTCCAACTGGTCAATATCCTTCCTATGCTCAGGGCTCCACAGCTGGACACAGTACTCCAGGTGGGGTCTCATGAGAGCAGAGTAGAGGGGGAGAATCACCTCCCTCGACCTGCTGGCCACACTTCTCCTGATACAGCCCAGCATACGGTTGACTTTCTGGGCTGCCAGCACACACTGCTGGCTCATGTCCAGCTTTTCATCCACCAGTACCCCCAAGTCCTTCTCCTTAGGGCTGCTCTCGATCCATTCTCCACCCAGCCTGTACTTGTAGTTGGGATTTCCTCGACCCATGTGCAGGACCTTGCACTTGACATTGTTGAACTCCATGAGGTTGGCACAGGCCCACCTCTCCAGTCTGTCAAGGTCCCTCTGGATGACCTCCCTTCCTTCTAGTGTGTCAACTGCACCACACAGCTTGGTGTCATCAGCAAACTTGCTGAAGGTGCACTCGATGACATCATCCATGCTACTGAGGAAGATGTTAAACAGGACCGGTCCCAACATCAACCCTTGTGGAACACTGCTTGTCACTGGTCTCCACTCAGACATTGAGCCATTGACCACAACTCTCTGAGTGCGACCATCCAGTCAGTTCTTTATCCATCGAGTGGTCCATCCGTCAAATCCATGCCCCTCCAGTTTAGAGACAAGGATGTCATATGGGATGGTATCGAAGGCTTTGCACAAGTCCAGGTAGATGACGTCAGTTGCCCGTCTTCTATCCACCAAGGTCGTGACCTCATCATAGAAGGCCACCATATTAGTCAGGCATGATCTGCCCTTGGTGAAGCCTTGTTGGCTGTCACCAATCACCTCCTCGATTTCCATGTGCCTTAGCATGATTTCCAGGAGAATCTGCTCCATGATCTTGCCAGGCACAGAGGTGAGACTGGCTGGCTTGTAGTTTCCTGGGTCCTTCTTTTTTCCCTTTTTAAAGATGGCAGTTATGTTTCCCCTTTTCCAGTCAGTGGGAACTTCACCAGACTGCCATGACTTTTCGAATATGATGGATAGGGGTTGTGCAACCTCATCCACCTGTTCTTTCAAGACCCGCGGCTGTATTTCATCAGGTCCCATGGATTTGTGCACCTTCGGGTTCCTGAGGTGTTCCCAAACCTAATCCTCGCTAGCCATAGGTGTCTCTCCATTCTCCCAGTCCCTGCCCTTGCCTTGTGCCCTTACCAGTGAAGACGGAGGCAAAAAAAGCATTGAGCACCTCGGCCTTCTCCATATCCTGGGAAAACAGCTCTCCCATTTCCTTCCACAGAGGGCCCACATTTTCTCTGATCCTCTTTTTATCCCCTGTGTATTGATAGAAGCCCTTCTTGTTGGCCTTGATGTCCTTGGCCAGGTTAAATTCTGTCAGGGCTTTGGCTTTCCTAATCTGATCTCTGACCTCTCAGAGAACTTCCCTGGAATCCTCCCAGGCTACCTGTCCTTGCTTCCACCCTCTGTAGGCTTCCTTCTTTCACTTCACTTTGTCCAGGAGCTGCTTGTTCATCCACACAGGCCTCCGGGCACTTTTACCCAACTTCCTCTTCATTGGGACGCATCACTCCTGAGCTTGGAGCAGGTGGTCCTTGCATATTTGCCAGTGTTCTTGGGCCCCTCTTCAGGGCTTCATCCCATGGAACCTTGCCGATCAGTTCCCTGAAGAGGCTAAAGTCTGCTCTCCTGAAGTCCAGGGTAGCGAGCTTGTTGCGCACCCTCCTGGCCTCCATAAGGATGTCAAACGCCACCATTTCATGGTCACTGCAGCCAAGGCTGCCCTTGAGCTTCACATTCGCCACCAGGCCCTCTCTGTTGGTGAGAACAACATCCAGCATGGTACCCCTCCTCATTGACTCCTCTA
This sequence comes from Rhynochetos jubatus, assembly GCA_027574665.1. Classification (NCBI taxonomy): domain Eukaryota; kingdom Metazoa; phylum Chordata; class Aves; order Eurypygiformes; family Rhynochetidae; genus Rhynochetos; species Rhynochetos jubatus. Next base: position 7,019,042 of record CM050689.1, on the reverse strand, counting down.
TCACTTGGAGAAGGAAGTTGTCATCGACACATTCCAGGAACCTCCTGGCTTGCTTGTGCCCTGCTGCGCTTTTCCTCCAACAGATATCAGGGTGGTTCGAGTCCCCCATGAGGACCAGGGTTTGTGACCATGAGGTTGCTGCTATCTGCCTGTAGAGGGCCTCATCCACTTGCTCATCCTGGCCAGGTGGCCTGTAGCAAACTCCTACTACTGTATCCCCTCTTCCTGCCCTCCCTTTAATCCTGACCCATAAGCCCTGGGTCAGCTCCTCATCCCTCCCCAGGTGGAGTTCCACACACTCCAGCTGGTCTCTGAGGTAGAGAGCAACCCCCACTCCTCCATGTCTCCCCTGCCTGTCCTTCCTAAAGAGTCTGTACCCTTCCATTCTGACACTCCAATCATAGGAGCCGTTCCACCACGTCTCCACAATGCCAATGAGGTCATAGCCCCTCGTGTGTGCACGCCTCTAGCGTCTGTATTTCCCATGCTCCGTGTGTTTGCATAGAGGCATTTAAGATGGGCCCCCAATGAAGTTGGCTTGCTGACTTGAGCATCTAGAATTCCCTTGTTTTGCTTGCCAGGTGTTCTCCTGGTATTTGTATATATTCATTCAAATTCAATTAGTAAATAGTTCTTATCTCAATTTTATGAGCTTCCTTGTATTTTTTCCTCTGATTTTCCCCCTCCCCTGGAGAAAGAGTGGGTGGGGGGAGCAGTGAGAGCAGCTTTGTGGTATTTTGCTAGCCAAAGTTAAACCACAACACAGGATTTTATTGCATTATTTGAATTTCCTTCCTTCCTTCCTTCCTTCCTTCCTTCCTTCCTTCCTTCCTTCCTTCCTTCCTTCCTTCCTTCCTTCCTTCCTTCCTTCCTTCCTTCCCTCTCCAGGGTTTCTTGTGGTCATATGTTGAAGCTCTGCCTTGCTATTAAAATCGCTTATGGTTTCATCAGTTGTCTTCAAAAGCTGGGACTGTTAATAACATGCTAAGCATACGGTGTGGTATTACTGTAACAGTCAGAGGCACTTTTTTTCCCCAAAGAATTGCTCACCATTGGCCTAACTCAATCTCTTTGTTTTCAGAAGGAGCAGAATGAGATTGATGCTGAGAAAATCCTACCATTAATGCTTTGAATTCAGCTTTGTATTACTTTTTTTACAAGAGTATGCACATGCCATATTTTAAAAGCACTAGTGTGGGAAAAATTAACATGAGTGATTTTTAACAGATGACTAATTAATAAAAAATAACCCAAGTGTGGAAATAAATAAAATTACCACATAAAAAGCAATCCTGGACAGAAAAGGAGACAGAAAACTGGAGAATAAGAATTAATTATGAGAGTTGGTGTAGCTGAAGTTGATACATGAGAAGCACATGTTTGACAAGCAGAATGCCAGACTGACAGCAGATAAACCAGAGGGAAAAAGGATAAACTGGTGGGACTGAGGATAGAAATAGAGAACCGGCATAGAAATTCCCAAAACCCACTTGAGGAACTTGTGGCACACCTTCCCTTACTGCAGCATCCCTTTGCACGTGAGGGGCTTGCACACTGCTAGAGCTGTGAATGGAGACCCTGAGGAAATGGCTGAGCCCAAACCTGGGGCGAGATCAGCCTCTGCATTCCTTTCCCATTGCCAGAAATCAGAGCAGCTGGGTCGAGTGGGCTTGGGTAGAGGACAGGTCACCATCACCATTACTATGGTTCACCTGTCCTGTCCCTCAGGCTGTCCCCTGCCTTCAGCAACATCCTCTGCTCACACGTTCCCCCAGAGACCTGTGGAGCCTCTTGCCCGGCCAGTGCCCTCCGCATGCTCCTGCGTCCTCTCTTCTCTCTCATCTGGTCCTGCCCCATAACCTGCTCCGTGGCAGGAGCTCTACTCACTGTCACCAAAAGGGTGCAAGCTTTTGAAGAGAGAAAGGTAGGAGAAAATCATCTGGGATGGCCTTAGAAAGCCAACCATCAGGCTGACTTAAATGATGACTGATGAAGCTATTGACTGGAAGAAGATAGACTTACAGTCAATCCACACGACTGGGACTCAGGAGACCCAGACTGTGCTCTTCCCTGACAGAAGAACTTCATGAGTGTCTTCAGGCAAGTCATCTAGAGGTAATTTATCAGCATCAGATATATTATTACAGTATTATTTATCTAATAAATATCTCTCTGATTAAAGTTACCCATTCCATGGTTACAAGCACGATTTAGATTTACACATTTAACCATATACTTTGGGTTCTGAACCTGCAGTTAAGCTGCAGAAATATCCAACATCCTGTTGTAGCAATAACACGGTCTAGGCTTTACCCTTCCTTTGTTGTGGTTTTCTCCTCTGTTTCTACTTCGTCATAGGGGTATTTGAAGACCGAATTTATTACTTCAAAAACAATTCAAGATCCACAGAAAGAGATGAAAAGGCAAACCATCAGTATATTCACAGAAAAATGAAAATATTTATCGAGTGAGATAAGCTCTATCCTTCTCAAGGACCTGCTCTCACTGCAGTGACTACATAAGCTGTTCACAAACTCTGCAAAGAGAGAGGAATCAAAACATGGCACATACATGCTCCATACATTCAACCTTACGGAATGACACCTGAGTTGCTGGGTTGCTACCCCTGTCACAGGCTGGCAGTGTTTTGAGGGCCACCAGCATAAGTGATCCGTCAGCACCCAGGCACTGCCTTCGCTGTAATTTCAGCCATTGAGTCTCCCTCAAACAGACCTCTGGTAAACTGCCACATTTGCTGATTTTGTAATGTAGATTAAGACTAAGGACCTTGAGCACAACCATTAAAGCATTCACTTGTGAAACCCAACTGGATTAAAAATAAAGTTTTCCCTGGAGAAAAATTTCACCATCAAACAACAGAGCAGGGAAAACTGCAGACCATCAACCTTTCTTCTCTCCAGTGTTTCAGCCTTTTTCCGTTCATGCTCATACCCTCAAGCTCTGCTAACCTCTGCAAGCTGCCCCAGTTGGGGAGGCCCCAACCAGGCTCCCGTGGTGGGACAAAGCTCCGTCTCGCGGCTCTGTGCACATCCCATGACACCGCGCTATGCAGCCTGGCAGCACCCGGATGAAATTCTGGCCGTTTCAAGGTCAGTGGCAAATTTTGCATTTACTTCAGTAGGGACAGGATTTTGCCTGAGGTGACTGCTGATGTTCAAGGAGATGCCCCAAGGCCCTGCAGATCACCATGGCTTCACTTACTACCTTTTTCGTTCCCTTCTGCCTCACTGCCCTAGGCCACAGCCTGTGTATCTCCCAGACCCAACTGCCTTGAAGAAATAGCTCATGGGTGGCCAATCTCTGGCTCTTGAGCCATAGCCAGGCTGCAGTAAATCTGAAGGCAGCTTTCATATCAAAGGTATAATGAGGTTGTTCATGCACAGAAGCTGCTGGTTAATCCCAATTTCTGGCTGTGGGGGAGGTGAGACAGCAAGAATCCACAGCCGACATCGGCAGGCATTGGTGGGAATTGTTGGAAAGCAGTTGCACACCAGCCTGTTGCCATCATACAACTCACAGAGCTTCTGCTGTCCCACCCAACTGCTGACATCCCTCATCCATGCCAGGGGAGCCTCAACTCTCTGGGTCTGGTAGGATTGCGGTACATGTCCAGTGGCTCTCTCCTTTGTCACTTGATGTCAAAGTGTTCCGTGTGCTTAGGTGTAGCCTCGACATTAATTATCGCTGTGTCCGAACCCAGGTCTGGGTCAGGGCGCCTGTTGTGCTACATGTTATAAAATTGATCATGGCTCACATTGCTGGCAAAGTTCTCCTGTAGTGCTCTGCTTGAGTTTCTCTTGAAACTCAACTGCTTTAGTTGTTGAAGCAAATCTACTGGCAGCCTCAGTGTTGTCAATACTGCTTTAATAATGTGCTATTAGTCAGCACGTGGATCTGCATAGAAATATCGTTGTAATAAAACTGTTTTCAGTGAAATGCATACCAAAGAGTTTGTAAAATAACACCTCATGCTTGCGTTTCAATCATACACTGATAAAATGGCCATTTCAGAAACTGCTACAATGTGATGGAGCCTTAAATGACTGGAGTAATTTCTGATGAGACTATTACACATGTAATTAAACTGTCATAGGGAGCCGCTCATGAGAAATTCTTCACATCTAGACAGTAACTTTCTGAAGCCAAAATAACCAGTAGTTATTAATCAGTTGTTGAGGTCTGCAAATATTTGCTTGTTTCCATAGCAATCGGTAAGCCCCCCCCCCCCCCCCCCCAATATCTTTTCCCACATACGTTATCATCACTTCCTAATAATATAATCATAAAACCATTTCTCCAGCAAGGCTGAGAGGAGAATAAACACCATTAATTAACAAATTTATAAACTAGTGGAGGAGGAGGTGGCAAATGAGGAATTGAGTGTAAAATGCATATATGAGCAGAACATGATGGTTCGGGCCTTTTTCATTTCTCAAGGAAACTTCACAAACTCTTAATTATCTCACAAATACTATCTGTCTTTTGCCAAAAATAAAACTTCTGAAAACTGTTCAAAACACACCACACTCTCATCCATAAAATACATGTTTAAGTAAAAATGTAAAGCCATGGCTGGGAAGTGTGAGAGTAATTTATTTGAAGGAGAAAAGTGAGACTTTGGCATCATTCTCAAAATCAACTGAAAAGTTCTCTCCCAAAGAAGGATGGAGTTTATCTGGAGCTACAGGGAATGTGGTGCATTACAAAAGAGGGACATTTGGCCAGCTAGCAAATTAGTAATGTCATTTGCATAGCACATACAGGATTGCACACAGGAACAACAGCTGTCTTAAATAATCAGCCCTGTGAACAACAGGCTCATGGTTATAATACAGCTTATGTTTCCCAACACAGCTAGCCAGACCATTGCACCATCGGATTAAGGGGTTTTTTTTAATTTTTCTGACAGGGCTGGTTTATTTAGGACAGATGTAGAAACTGGAAAGCAATTAAAAAAAAACAAGGAAGAAAGTTTTGCTGAGCATGCTGCCTGACAATTGCTAATTGCAAGTATTCTGAAAACAAAACTTGGCCCCAGGAAAAGTTCTTGTGGAGTTTATGTGTAAATGATACCCAACAGGCTACTTTTTCCAAATCTGGCCCAGGCGCAGGGGTGACCTGGCACCTGTTTGGCCAAACTCAGGAGCCAGAATAAAATTTTAAAGATCATTGAACCGGTCAGGATGCACAGCCAGCTCAAGGTGTTTCATACTGAGCAACTAGAAATGGAGCATCCAAACCCAAAGTGATTTTTTTTGAAGTAGGTCTGGTTTTGTTCATTCCTCATTCAGTATTTCGAAATCAAAAGCTAAGTTATTACAAGATAAATTTAATTTTGTCTATAAAGTTAAAGAGTGTTAACCATGTTTTAAGACTTGCTTTGTTTTATAAGGACCAGCAGGACCCAGAGCACTCAGCTCCAAGGTTTTCCAGGGATAAAAATATATATTGCTGCTACCACTGCTGTAATCACTGCTGATGCAACCACGGAAGAGACGTCATTCTCAAGGGATTGTCCTCACGACCACCAAGTGACATAGCACCGCATAACAAAAAAAGAAACACCGACTTGCAGAAACAGGCTATTGTTTAGTGCCTGCACTTTGCACCAAAAACCAGCTTTCAGTCTTGGTGTAAATCCACAGCTACTCCATGGTGTTTAGCAAAGCTACAACTGGTTTAACATCAGTGTAAACTAGATGCAGTTTTGGCACAATGTCTACTGTTCATAAGCCATATATATGCTGAACTTCACCTTCTCATGGTGCTTTTTATCCTCACCAGGTCAGGTCCAGTGCACTTAATACAGTGCTAGCATTATTTTAGGAGACCTTAGAGGAGTTTTTCTTATTGGCTATGACAACAGGCTACCAAGTCCCATAAACAGCAATAAAAAGTGAAGGAGTAAGTCTCAGCTGAAATAGTCATCTTTCTTCTTATGTCATTGACATTCCTAATGAAGAACTGAGAAAGAAAATATTTCCACACACTCCTACTGATAGAAGTTCAAATCAGATACTGCTGATTTATTTCTCTAGTGTCTCCGTGTGTTCCATTTCATCTTTGGGAGGATGGAGAGCATATTCAAGACAGTGGACAAATGTTTATCAGCATTATTTAGAGAAAGAAGGCCCAAACCAGGTAGATTTTAAAAACTGAAGACAGTATCTATACAACTGAATCTGCAGGCATCACAACATTCAGAGGTACATTAAAATTGAAAATGTGAATTTTTTCAAACTGTTGTTTCCAGCATTTCAACAGCTGCCCAGCCCAGCACAGACATCTGAGCCACCTTCTGAATAGCTTCTCACCTCGAGCTGTTCTTCCACAGAACCTTGGGGTGCTTCCCAAGCACAGACATTGTTACCATTGTCTTTACAAAAGGAAAAGAAGGCAAAGAGTTGACATGACTGATGAATAAATGACATGCAAAGACAAGCAGATCATGCCCTTTGGTTATACTATATTTACCATTAAATATCCCATAGAGTAAGAGGATGTCATAGCCAGTCTGGTATCCTGCAAAAGCCCCAGTCAAGATCAACACCTTTTTGTGCCAGGCACAATGGTGAAGGAAGACATCACAGTTTCAGTCAAATCCCTTTGACGAAATAGCCAGAAGAGGAAAGAAACTCACATGGCAAGACAACAGTTAAACGCCAAGTCCTGAACCTCGTGTCACCCCCGAGCCATCTGAGTCCAACAGCCCTTGTGTCAGGAGAACTGGGTGACAGTTGAAACAGCCTGCAGGAACCTGAATCAGTCCCTCATCAACATCTCCATGAGATGAAGGACCCACCTGCTCACCCCAGCCTTCCCACCAACACTCAACGCAGGAACAGCCAACCGCCAGCCCCTTGCTACTCTGCGGAAGGAGAAATTCTGCTTCAGGTCACATCGCTGCATCCTTAGTCTGCAAAAGCAGTGAGATATTAGATAAAAGAATGGCACAGGGAAAAAAAATAGATTACTTGAATCTAAGCAACTGGCTTTTACAAGGTTTATTATTTTCTTTTTAAACTGCTATGATTTCAGCGTCAGTGGTGCTGCCAGATTGGTAACCCTGGAGACTGCAACCCGCTCAGGGGATGGGTACCGCACAGAGCACAGCAGTTCTAGCTCCCACTACCCTTCCTAGTAGATTTCAAATCCAACCTGCAGGGACTGTGTGCAGACAATTAGGATAAACTCAGCTGGCTGGCCTCTTCTCTGGTACCTGTGGAGGCTGTTGAAAAGGGCAGCAGAGGGCTGCTGGTGAGGCCACACCGAGGAGGGGACGATGGAGGCTGGGCAAGGAGCACCTGTACAATGCGTTTACAGGATGGGTGGCTCAGACTTCCACTTGTCCTTACCTCTTGCTTCCCTCGTGAACAGACACCTAGGCTTAGGTTTTTTAGAACAAATTTTAGAATTTCCACTGCTCTGGTGACATTGTTTTACAAGCTAAAAAGAGGAGTGTCAACGTCTCCTTGTACCGGAACAATCATGGCAGCTGGATAGCTAGCAATAGAAGTAAAAAGAATTGAACATATATATGGGCTGCAACATTTAGCAAACTCAAGTGACATGTGAGTAATACTGATTTTGTTTAGATGACAACCTCATTATGGAGCATAATTGTGAAGCAATCTCCTAGTAAACACTGGGTTAAAAAATACAGGAAGATGCTTGTTCCACTCATCATTAATTAGCATGTGTCCACTCCACCAGATCCAGAGCCCAAACATCATTTGTTATATCCAGCTAAATGCATGAATAGCTTTTGAGTAATTATTTTCCAACATCATGTAATATCTCTCTGCACATCAATTAAAAATCTTCTTAACAAGGAACTGCATTTTGTTTGATATCAAATGCCTAGTCCAAAGCTGTATCAATCATGTAGAGCTAATTAGTGGGCCTGCTTTATATAATTTGTATTACTTTATTATTCTGTTATACGCTTCCTAATGAAACCAACTGAACAATTTTAAAATCTTTGTTCAACTAATTGAGAGTTTAAAGGCCAGCTAACTAGGCAGGCTTTTTCTGCTTCAAAAAGCACACATGTAAAGTGAAAAAAAAAATCTCTACATGTTTTATATCTATTTGTTTTACATGGTAAATGCTATACAACTGTTTTTAAAGATTTATCACTACTTTTATATTGCTTGCGAATAACTCATGGCTCAGCAGACCCTTTAAACCCTTTGTTCACAGTTAGGTGATACTGAAGAAAATGGGCTGAAATTATGGGAGAAAGATCTGTGGGAGCCCATTTTGAGACCAGAGCCGCCAGGTCACCTTAAATTATTACCAATGGATGCTGATGTTTTATAAGCCAGTTACACAGTGTTCACCCTCATGGCAAAAAGAAGCTTTGGAAAGGATGGTCAGGGTAAATATTTGCGATGAGAAGCTCGCCTTTTAATTCCTTAATATTAGAAAAGCAGTGGATTAAATGTTATGTGAGGCTCCAAATAGTTAATACCATATAAATTCTCATGTCAGGATATTTTGGCAGAAGCCAGTGCGGTTATGTTTCAGCATATGAATATGTGCTGGGTTCAGTCAGGAAAGAGTTAACTGTCTTTACCATGGCTGCTAGGAAGCTGTGTTCTTGGATGCTGAGAGAAGTACTGATAAGGTCTTAGGTGGCACTGGGGAATGCCTGCACTGAATTCAAGGTCTTTCTCCACTTCTAATACTGCATTCCCAGCTCTCGCTGTCTTGCTACAGGCAGTGTAGGGGACCCACAGTTCAGACAGCTGACCCAAACTGTCCAAGGAAGTTTTTCATTCCATAGTACGTCATGCTCGGGGCATAGGCGAGGAGGGGGTCTGAGAGCCATTACTCTCTCTTACTTGCTTGCTCGTTTACTTTGGTACACTTGCTAACACTCCCCGACTCCTGTGTTAGCTGCTTTGCTAACTCCTGCGCTGGCGTGTTCGTGAGGGAGTTGATGGATTTGTTTAGTTTTCCCAGTCATGCTATCGCTGATGGGGTTTGTTTGGAATCAGCTGCGATAGCTCTTGGGATGCAGTTCTTGGGCTCTCTGGCTCTGACTCTCACTTCTCGGGATCTGGTTGTGCATTGGTCAGTGGGAGGTGAGCAACTGTATCATAATTGTATCATATTTTTTATTTCCTATTTCTTTATCATTAGTAGTATTTGTATATATTAATTTAGATTTAATTAGTATATAGTTCTTATCTCAATTTTACGAGCTTCCATATTTCTTTTTCCTCTGATTCTTCCCCTTCACTGTTGATTCTAGATCCCTTTGCCAAGTCAACATTGAAAACACACTGGCTAAAGAAGATGGTGCATTCTGCATTAATTTCTGCCACGAGTCGTGTGCAGTTAACTCCATCTGGATCTATCATCTTCTTCCCATCATGATAAACTAACTCTAGCACAGCTAGTTCCCTCAGGTACTGGATACCTCTCTATGGTAGTACCTTTATGTGGGTGATGTGGCACACTTTTCTTTGAAAGGATACCTTCCCTTCACGCTTGTCAGTAGTTGTCTCCAGAGGTGTCATGGTTTTAGCACAAGTCGTTCTACCACTCCGCCCCCTCCCCCACACACACCCCCTCCCAGCGAGGAAGGGTCGGAGGAACAAACGAGGAAAAGCCCGTAGGAGTTGAGATAAGAACTATTTAATTATATAAATGAAACTTAGGGAGTTACTAACAATGCTAGTGCTAACAAGTAATTTAAGGAACGGAGGAAGAGGGTAGAACAAATGATACAGGATCCCACCCCAAGAAGGGAAAAGGAAAAGAAAACCAACCCGAAGGGAGCAAACCCCCCACAAAACCGCCCGGGGGCCGAGAGAGTAAGAGAGAGGAAAAAAACTTTCAAACCCCGACTCCTAGACCGATCTGCCCGGCAAGACGCTGGCTCTGCCCGGAGCACCAACCACTCGCCACTGAGGTCCCCACAACAAACCAACCCCCAGCCCCCTCGGCCAGAAGCCCCCTCAGACCCTTCCCGTTTCCAGGGTCGTGCCCAACCGTAACCCTTTCCACCCCCATCCCCACCCCCTCCCCGCCGGTCCTGCAGTGCCGCAGGCCCTGGTCTGGCACCACCTATCCAGCTTGATGTGTTATGGGGTGAAGCAAAATATAAAAAAAACTGGTGCAAAAATATAGACTAACTGGTGCAAAGCTAAGACAGTGTGGAAGAGAGCTTCCTGACACAGCTGGTGAGCGAACCTACTAGGGGAAGTGCTTTGCTTGACCTGCTGATTACAAACAGAGAAGAACTGGTGGGAGATGTGGTAGTAGGAGGATGTCTTGGGCTTAGTGATTGTAAAAGAATTTTTCATAGGGTCTAATATAGGTTTAGATCTGGGGTTTGGGGTTTTGTAAAAGTACAAAAAATATACTGCTTAACAGGCCCAAAGTGTTTGTTCTCGGCCTGCTCCTTGTACAGACCCACCCAAGGCCGGTTTCAAATTTAGTCAAGCTAATCACGTAGAGACAGTTTCAACAAAGAGTGATTAATTAATTAAGCACAGGTGCTTTGCTAGACAAAAGGTAAACCCTTAATAGTACATCTCGAGGTCTATTTCAGAATTGTGCAAGACAGAAATGGCAGAAGAGTGATTATGGAGACGGTGACCCAAAGAGACCCTGAAACTGAACCAAGGATTGGAACCAGAACAGAAGAATGCAGCTGAGACAGGGGATTGTGATGGTCTTTGATAAACGATGAACTCTGGGGACTGAAAGGCTGAGTGGAAATATACAAAGACTTCGGACCTTATGTAATGGGTATTGATTGAATGGTATAAAAACTGTGTGAGATCTTGGGCCATTTGCCACTCACTGAGGTGGTGGCCCAACTCTGAGTTGTGATTAAATAAATGGCATACCTAGAGCAACCCGCTTTGTCTTGGTGAAAAATCTTTAACAGTGATCATGAAATACTAGAGTTCTCGATTCTAGATGAAGTAAGGAGGGGGGTCAGCAAGACCACTACCATGGACTTCCAAAGGGCAGATTTTGGTCTATTTAGGACACTGGTTGAGAGAATCCCTTGGGAGACTGTCCTGAAGGACAAAGGTGTCCAGGAAGGCTGGTTGTCCTTCAAGAAGGAAGTCTTAAAGGCACAGGAGCAGACTGTCCCCACGTGCTGTAAGACGAACTGTCGGGGAAGACAACGGGCCTGGCTGAACAGGGAGCTTTTGCTGGGACTCGGAATAAAGGAGAGTTTACTACTCCTGGAAGAAGGGGCAGGCAACACAAGAAGAGTACAGGGATCTCGTAAGGTCATGCAGGGAGAAAATTAGAAAGGCTAAAGCCCAACTGGAACTTAATCTGGCCACCATTGTGAAAAACAACAAAAAATGTTTCTACAAATACATTGGCAGCAAAAGGAGAGTCAAAGAGAATCTCCATCCCTTATTGGATGTGGAGGGAAACATAGTGACAAAGGACAAGGAAAAGGCCAAGGTACTGAATGCTGCCTTTGCCTCAGTCTTTAATAGCCAAACCAGTTATCAGCCCCCTGAGCTGGACGACGGGGATGGAGAGCAGAATAAACCCCTCGTAATCCAGGAGGAAGCAGTTAACGACCTACTATGCCACCTGCACACTCACAAGTCTATGGGGCCAGATGGGATTCGTCCGAGAGTACTGAGGGAGTTGGGGAAGGAGCTTGCCAAGCTGCTCTCCATCACTTATCAGCAGTCCTGCTTAACAGGGGAGGTCCTGGAAGACTGGAGACTTGCCAACGTGACGCCCATCTACAACAAGGGCCGGAAGGAGGATCCAGGGAACTACAGGCCTGTCAGCCTGACCTCGGTACTGGGAAAGATTATGGAGTGGTTCATCCTGAGTGAGCTCACACGGCAGGTGCAAGACAACCAGGGCATCAGGACCAGCCAGCATGGGTTCATGAAGGGCAGGTCCTGCTTGACCAACCTGATCTCCTTCTATGACCGGGTGACCCACCTAGTGGATGAGGGGAAGGCTGTGGATGTTGCCTGCCCGAACTTTAGTAAAGCCTTTGGCACAGTCTCCCACAGCATTCTCCTAAAGAAGCTGGTGGCTCATGGCTTAGACAGATGTACTCTTTGCTGGGTTAAAAACTGGCTGGAGGGCAGAGCACAGAGGATAGTGGTAAATGAAGCGAAGTCTGGTTGGCGACTGGTCACAAGTGGTGTCCCCCAGGGCTCAGTGTTGGGGCTGGTCTTGTTTAACGTATTGATCGATGATCTGGATGAAGGGATTGAGTGCTGTCCTAGTCCCAGGCAGCGACAAGTTGTTCTTCTAGGGCCAGTCTATAATATTTTGTTTCAGTCCATAACACATCAAGCGAGTGGTTGGTGTCATCCTGGTACCAGCAGCACTGCAAGCCCGCAAGGCAGGAAGGTGTGGGAGGGTCGGCTCCGGGGTTTCAGCCAGGAGCACAGGGCGGTCTTTGTTCAGACCTTGTGGCAGGTGATTAGCGGAGAAGTGATAGAGGGATCAAATCCCTCTCGGGATGGTGACTCCACCACCTCCCTGGGCAGCCTGTGCCAATGCCTGACAGCCCTTTCCGGGAAGACGTTTTCCCTAATATCCAACCTAAACCTCCCCTGGCACAACTTGAGGGCGTTTCCTCTTGTCCCATCACTTGTCACTTAGAGGGATCAGGGGATGCTAACATATAGAAATAAGGAACAGCTAACGTATTAACTGGGTAGAGTGATCAGCACATAGCATATAGACAATGTTTAACTAGAAAGTCAGGGCTATGAAGAAAAAGACAAAGTGAGCGATTGTTTAGAGGAAACCAGCTGTAGACAGTTCCTGCTAAGGGATAGAAAGGGGGCAACCCCGAACTGGTTGAAACCGGTATGATGGTCTGGAGAAGGGCCAAAGGACTAAAGGGCACGCGCAAGGGATGGAGGCCAAAAGTTTATTCGTGAAGAAGACTCGGAGCCTTCCTCAGAAGACCCCAAAAGACGACCACCAGGAGGCACTGTGCAGGCGCAACTGGGAGGAGTGACTTCTCGGACCTCATTAGAATGAAGGCCAGGGAAAGGCCATGCATATGTATAGGCGTTCATGAATATGAAATGTTAAACTGTATAAAAGTGAAGCAAGTCAGCCCCGGAGGGACGCACGTCTGTGGTGGAGAGATCCCCCGTGCATCCGCCCGGTGAATAAACATACCTACTTTACAACCTTCGAGGTTGTGGAGTCGTCTTTCCCCCGAGTCAGAAGGAGCATCTTTTGTCAAGCAGATTGATCTAAGAGTCTGGGTTTGAAAGTTTAGGGTTTTTTTCCTCTCCCTGCTCTTGGCTCCCAGGCTGATTGAGGGGGGGGTTACTGCCTCCATTTTGTTTTGTGGGGTTTTTTTTTTTTGGGGAGGGGGTGTGTGTTTGTGATTTTTGGATTTATTTTTCTGCCTTAACTGGAACCTGGCTGTGTCCCTCCACGGGTGGTGAGATCCTGTATCATTTGTTCTATTTCTCTGTTCTTTTAATTACTTATTAGCACTAGCATTGTTAGTAACTCCATAAGTTTCATTTATATAATTAAATAGTTCTTATCTCAACTTTCATGAGCCTCCCTTGTTTTTCCTCTGACCCTTCCTCACTGGGAGTGGGGGGGTGGAGTAGTAGAGCAACTGGTGGTGCCTAATTACCCAACAGGGCTAAAGGACAACAGTTCTTTATGGCACCCAACATGGGGCTCTAGAGAATTGAGATAAGAAACAGATCATAGAGCATGATAAGCCCGGGAAAACAACGTGGTGGTGGCTGATCCAGGCGCTGAGTTCCGGGCTTTTTAGGCTGCTAACCAAACAGTGGGATCTGCTCCCTTATATGCTACTGATTACCTTGTGGGGTTTTTTTGTTTGTTTGTTTGGTTGGTTGGTTTTTTATGTTCGAGCCAGACTGAGAGGTTTAATTAGATTCTTTAGTCTGCTGCTGGCAGGGATACTCTAACTCTATCTGTACTTAATATTGTCATCCCCCTGGTACATCGTGAGTTATCTCCTGGAGGCTTTCCACAATTACACCTCTACCTTTCTCCCCTCGGGGACACAGCCAATAGAGGAGAGGTTATTTGGTGCTGGGGGGCATGTGGAAAAACTTTTTCAATTTTTTCCCCTCTCCTCTCAGTCCAATGGCAAAAGCATACGAGTATTTCAGAAATTTTTCATGTGGTTAGGGTGACCTGTGGCTAGGGATCAGCTTGCTAGTAAATGTTCTAGTGGCTTTGGGTAAAGTTAAGGAAATGTTTGGAAACGCTGCCCCATCCGCTACCAGTACCCAGGGCAGACGCAGGATTTGTGCAGCCACCCGAGCTGCCTTAACGCGCAAGAGGGGAGCAGGGACCTGCACAGGGAGCAAGCTGGTGACGGGAACCCACGCAGCTGCAACCATGCCTACATCAGCCCCAATGCCTGCATCACCATCCACCACACCTGCATCACTGCCACCAATGACTGCATCACCCACTACTATGCCTGCGTCAATGTCACCACCTCCCACCACAGCCAGCCTGTCTCCCACAGCAGCTCCACCTCCCACAGCAGCTTCACATGAAACATGTGACAATGACCTCTGAATATTTATTTAGATCTATGTACATATCATGGAACATAGGCATCATGCAACCAAGAAAATCACAGAAGAGTCTCGAACAATATAAATTTAGACTAATCTTTTACAAAGACGAGAATCACCAGGTTATCAAATCTCTCGGGTATAAATATTTTGAGGTAAGCAATACTTAAGATGAGGCACTTAAACAATAACCCAAAAAGGTAATTAGTGTACAAAATTATCAACAGAAACAGTTATATTGCCCTCAATTATTTAAAAATTATTTATATCTTATATACAGTGTTACATGCCTTACACACACACACACACACCCCCACCCACCCACACACCCCCAAAGACATGAAGTAAAGAAACAAAGTAATCATTGCATGCCACGGACTAGAAATACAGGTAGACAAGAATCCCAGAGTATGCAGCAATAGTGAAGAAAGAAAAAGTGCCTCTCTGAGAAGTTTCTCTAGACAATCCCCAGTTTTACATTTGGGGAAAATATCTGTGCTAACAGCAAGTTAACTTGGTATTAACAGACAAATCTGCCAAGCAAGAAGAAAACCACCCTACTGTGTTCAAGGAAGGAATGCCAATTAGGGCAGGATTTATGGTAATTAGAAATGTAACAAATTTAACTTTACAAAGAAATCAATTATGCCAATTACAACACTTAGCAAGTTTGACAGGGAACTTCTACAGTATTATGTGTACGGTGCTGATCAATACCTGATTTATTCAAATTACTTCCAAGAAAATTTAGTCAAAGAGAACAGGAATTCCAATTACAAATGTAAAAATTAAGATTTGCAATAAACATTTTCTTCTCAAGATCCAAAGAGAGGAAAACACACTCAAGAAAATAAATAATATGTTCAGGTGGGGTGCACAACCATCTAAAGCCCCAAAGCCGCACAGGTTGCTAGAGCTTGACTGAGAAACAAGGTCAATATTTTTAAATAAAATTTAACACACGCACACTTTCCAAAGATTCAGAAATTCTCAGTGCCAAACAGCTTGCATCAGCACGCCTTTTGAGACAAATCTGCAAGTTCATGGAATGGATAGCTTCAAATATGCTTCCTCCTCCTAAGCTTTTTGAGGTGGGGAAGGAAAGGGTAATTTCCAAAATAGGTGAAGTTATTCCTAATCCAAGAAGTTATCTATATTTTGTGGGAACAATGATCCTAAATTCACTCAGTCTTGTAACAAAGTAGCTCAGATTTAATTTTTAGATGGCCTTTTACTTAGATGTGACATTTAAAAGTGAACAAATACAAGCTACATTATGGCTATTAAGTTTAAAGCCAAGCCAGTCAAGTTTTGAAGCTTAACAGAACAAAGAGCCCCAGTTACCAGAACAACAAAATTAAACTTTGTAAATAAAATTCATTACTTTTACCAATACATGTAGGAGGATTACAACAGACACGCACTAGGGAAACCTGGTCTCGACAAAAGCAATAATTTATTAATGGCATTAAATGAAACCAATTGACAGTCTCTGGTTACAGTCAAGCAATTATCCAGGAGCTGTAGGTAAAAGTGAAGATCTCCGATTGCAATAAGGCCTTCCAGTGTCTTTTTGCATCCTAGTGGCTCTCTCCTTTTTTGCCAACTACCTGGTAAAAGAAAAAAACACCAAAGAATGTTTAAACATTCTTGTCCTGCCAAGTATTTTTTTTTAATTAAATCTCAAAATAAACGAGTGCAACTGAATTTTCAACTATGGTAATGCATTTCAGCATGCATTATTGAAGCACTTGCAGAAGCAGTGATCCCCTCTGAAAAGTTAAGAGGAATGCAAAACACACAAGACACCTTATCTGTAGTACTAAGACAAAGCATCAGTCACCTTTTGAGAAGAGTTAGAAAATAGTGGGACGTTGCCATTGATGCAGGCATAGTGGAGGGTGACATGGTAGATTGTGGTGCAAGCATTGAGGGTGATGATGCCAGCATTGGAGGCAGTGATGCAGGTGCACTGGCTTGTGACGCTGTCTTAGTCTATATTTTGCACCAGTTAGTCTATATTTTGCTTCACCCCATAATACATCAAGCTGAGTGAGTGGTGCCAGCCCAGCGCCCACGGCACTGCAAGAGCGGCGGGGAGGGGGTGGGGATGTGGATGGAAAGGGTTACAGTTGGGCACAACCCTGGAAGGGGGAAGGGTCAGAGGGGGCTTCCGGCCAAGGGGGCTGGGGGTTTCTTTGTTGTGGGGACCTGATGATGAGTGTTGGGTGCTCCGCGCAGAGAGAGCGTCTTTTGTCAGGCAGATTGGTCTAGGAGTCGGGGTTTGAAAGTTTTTTTTCTTTTGCTCTCCCTGCTCTTGGCTCCCAGGCTGATTGAGGGGGGGGTTGCTCCCTTCGGTTTGGTTTTCTTTTTTTTTTTTCCTTTCTCGGGGTTTTTGGATTTTCCTGTTTTGCTCGGAATCTGACTGTGTCCATCCACGTGTGGTGAGATCCTGTACCATTTCTTCTACCTTTTTTCTCTGTTTCTTAAATTACTTATTAGCACTAGCATTGTTAGTAACTCCCTAAGTTTCATTTATATAATTAAATAGTTCTTATCTCAACTCCTACGGGCTTTTCCTCGTTTTCTTCCTCCAACCCTTCCTCACCGGGAGGGGTGTGTGGGGGGGTGAGGGTGGAGTGGTAGAGTGACTCATTGTGCTAAAACCAGACAGACAGACGCAGACCCTGGAGCCGATGTGGTTGCAGCCCTGCGGGCTCGGGTTACCAGCTGCCCCCTTGTGCATTAAGGCAGCTCGGGTGACTGCACAGACCCTGCGTCTGCCTCGGGCACTGGGACCGGTGGGGGCAGCGTTCCCAAACATTTCCTTAACTTTACCAAAAGCCACTAGAACATTTACTAGCAAGCTGATCCCTAGCCACAGGTCACCCCAACCACATGAAAACTTTCCGAAATACTCGTATGCTTTTGCCATTGGACTGAGAGGAGAGGGGAAAAATTGAAAAAGTTTTTCCACATGCCCCCCAGCACCAAATAACCTCTCCTCTATTGGCTGTGTCCCTGAGGGGAGAAAGGGAGAAGTGTAATTGTGGAAAACCTCCAGGAGATAACTCACGATGTATCAGGGTGCTGACAATATTAAGTACAGATAGAGGTAGATTATCCCTGCCAGCGTCAGCAGCACACAGAACAGCCTGACCAACCCCCTCAGCCTGGCTTGCACATAAAAAATCATAATAATCACTAGCACATAGGGGAGCAGATCCTGCCGTTCAGTCAGCAGCTTGAAAAGCCCCGTACTCAGATCTTTGAAAAACCACAGCCACATTGTAATGCAGGGCTTATCATACACTATAGTCTGTTCCTTATCTCAACTCTATCGAGCCCCACGTTGGGCGCCAAAAAGGACTGTCGTGGTTTTAGCACAAGTCGCTCTACCACTGCACACACACCCCCCACCCTCCTCCCGGTGAGGAAGGGTCGGAGGAAAAACGAGGAAAAGCCCCTAGGAGTTGAGATAAGAACTATTTCATTATATAAATGAAACTTAGGGAGTTACTAACAATGTTAGCACTAATAAGTAATTTAAGGTACAGAAAAAAAAGGTAGATCAAATGATACAGGATCTCACCACACGTGGATGGACACAGACAGATTTTCTGGGCAAGGCAGGAAAATAAATCCAAAAACCCCAAGAAAGGAAAAAGAAACCAAACCGAAGGGAGCAACCCCCCCCTCAATCAGCCTGGGAGCCAAGAGCAGGGAGAGCAAAAGAAAAAAAAACTTTCAAACCCCCGACTCCTAGATCAATCTGCTTGACAAAAGACACTCTCTCTGCGCTGAGCACCCAACACTCAACACGAGGTCCCCACAACAAAGAAACCCCCTGACCGGAAGCCCCCTGGACCCTTCCCCCTTCCAGGGTTGTGCCCAACTGTAACCCCATCCCCACCCCTTCCCTGCCGGTCTTGCAGTGCCATGGGCTCCGGTTTGGCACCACCTATTCAGCCTGATGTATTATAGAGTGAAGCAAAATATAGACTAACTGGTGCAAAATATAGACTAACTAACTGGTGTGGAGGAGGAAACAGCCCTGATGACCTTGACCAAGCCATGGGAGAGTGCTGACGCACTACAGCCTCCGAGCACCTGAGAAAAGCGGAAGGGAGAAAGCGCGTGAATGCCTGAGAAAGCGTGCAAAGTTACTGGACTGGGGGTGTGGCAGAGTGAAGAGAGTATAAAAATGCTTGCTTGAAACAGTAAAACATCTCAATATCCTCACCGGTCTGAGTCCGTGCCTCAATACACCACAAATGGCGCCTGAACAGGGACCTGAAAGCGACGCAAGGAATCGATGATCCGGTGGCTTAGCCCGGCTGATAGTCTGGCTGAAAGGAAGCCTTGAAGGCGTGGCTGAAAGGAAGCCTAGGTGCACCGTCAATTACCTTGCTGCAGGACACAAGGTAAGCAGCTGGGGACGAAATGGAGAATACTTTAACCCCTGAGCAAAGGACATGATTACTATTCTGAAACGCATAATTGATAAGCAACGGAAGATGGTACCCGAGTATGACCTTAAACATCTGCTTGCCTGGGCTCGAGACAATGACCCTGGTGTAAGCTTACAGAATGTGTATGAGCCTGAACGGTGGGGCGCTGTTGGAGTGCGTTTGTGGGACCGCGCTACAAAGGGCGACAAAGCGGCAGACGACTTGCTGTGCCCCTGGAGGACGTTGTTTGAAGCAATGAAAGCCTATGTGGGATCTGCAGGGAATGCCCCGTCCGCCCCGCCCGACCCACCCATGAGTCACCAAAAAGCCTCGGAGAAAAAGGACTTGGTTGCGGCGGCCACCGTGGAGCCAGCTGATCCGTGTGATCCGGGTTTGATAGATCCCGAGCAAGAACCTGACTTATACCCTCCCCACCCCTACGATCGATGGGCGGAAGTTCGGGAGCAGGCGCGGCGGGCTGGGGCTTTGGATGTTGCGCAGGTCTGCCCTGTTTACTTTTCAGCACGCAACCCTCCGCGCTGGGAGCCTTTGAATTATGAACTGATAAAGGAACTGCGGAAATCGGCGAAAGAGCATGGACTCACTGCCCCTTTTACTTTGAATCTCCTGGAGGGCATGGCCGATTCTTATTATTTGACTTCTCATGACTGGGGACTGTTAGTCAAGTTGCTCTTAACTCTTATGCAAACTGCTATTTTCCGCGCGGAATGGCGCCAGCAGGCTGCTGTGGTTGCTTTAGACAATCTGCAGCAAGCGCAGGACTCCCCCTTGCGGACTGTAGGTGTTGACATGCTCATGGGCGAGGGGCTTTACCAGCCGCCGGTTGCACAGGCACAAATTCCTATTGAGGGGTTGATGCAGGTGCGCGCTATATGCCTGAAAGCTTTTCGCAAAATACCTGATGCTGGACAGCATGTTAGCTCTTTTGTAAATATACAGCAAGGGGCGAGTGAACCCTTTATGTCATTTTTGGACAGGCTCAAGGAAGCTATTCAAAAGCAGATTGACAATGCCCCTGTGCAAGATATTCTTTTCAAACAGTTGGCTATAGAAAATTCTAATGCTGACTGCCAGAAAGTGTTGCGCCCACTGCAAAACCAAAATCCGACTATTACCGAAATGCTGAGAGTATGTCTGCCCCTCATGTATGCTATCACTGGACTGTCTTGCCTCAAGGAATGTGTAAACAGCCCTACCATATGTCAATGGTTTGTGGCCAAAGCTATCTCACCGGTCAGACAGCAGTATTCTACTGCTGTCATTTAGCACTATATGGACAACATTTTGATCGCCTCTTCTACAGCATCTGAAAATCAGTCTGTTGTAACTGCAGTAACTCGAGCTATTGAAACTGCAGGACTTTGTGTTGCTGTCGTGGTTTTTATCACAACCAGCCGCTCTACCACTCCGCCCCTACACACACACACACCCCCTCCCAGTGAGGAAGGGTCGGAGGAACAAACCGAGGAAAAGCCTGTAGGAGGTGAGATAAGAACTATTTAATTATATAGATGAAACTTAGGGAGTTACTAACAATGCTAGTGCTAGTGAGTAATTTAAGGAACAGAGGAAGAGGGTAGAACAAATGATATGGGATCTCACCCCAAGAAGGGAAAAGGAAAAGAAAACCAACCCGAAGGGAGCAAACCCTCTGCGAAAATGCCTGGGGGCTGAGAGAGTAAGAGAGAGGAAAAAAAACTTTCAAACCCCGACTCCTAGACCGATCTGCCCGGCAAGACGCTGGCTCTGCCCGGAGCACCAACCACTCGCCACGAGGTCCCCACAACAAACCAACCCCCAGCCCCCTTGGCCGGAAGCCCCCTCAGACCCTTCCCCTTTCCAGGGTCATACCCAACCGTAAGCCTTTCCACCCATATCCCCACCCCCTCCCCGCCGGTCCTGTAGTGCCACGGACCCCGGGCTGGCACCACCTATCCAGCTTGATGTATTATGGGGTGAAGCAAAATATAAACAAACTGGTGCAAAAATATAGACTAACTGGTGCAAAGCTAAGACAGTTGCAAAAGATAAAATTCAATGTACTGAGCCTTGGAAATACTTGGGGTGGAGAATTTTTAATGACACTATTAAGCCCCAGAAGTTAAAATTAGCCCCTCAGATAAACACATTGAATGACTTACAGAAGTTACTTGGAACATTGAATTGGGTTCGGCCTATGTTGGGGATTTCTACCGAACAGTTACACCCTTTGTTTCAGCTATTGAAAGGAGACTCTAATCTTGCGTCCCCATGGCATGTAACCCCAGAGGAGAAACAGGCATTGCAAACAATTGCTACTGCCCTTGAGAGTCGACAAGCACATCAAGTTTTAGAAAATGTTCCCTGTGTATTGTTTGTAATATATACCAAGTTTCAGCCTTATGGGCTGTTGGGACAGCTTTCCAGTGACCCTAAAAACAGGCTGATTATTTTGGAATGGGTCTTTTTGCCCCATCAGTTTTCAAAAACAGTTACCACACAGGTGGAGTTAATGAGTTTAGTTGTTCAAAAAGGACGGACGCGTCTTATTGCCCTGTCAGGTCAGGAACCTAGTCAAATTGTGTTGCCCCTAACAATGCAACAAGTCACTTGGCTCCTACAGGCTGATGTGACCTTTCAAGTAGCCTTTGCAAACTATCCAGGAACTATTTGTGTTCACTATCCTAAGCATCCCGTTTTTGCAGTGGCTGAAGTTGTTCCACTTAGGCCAGCTTCTCACTTTAGTCCTGTTCCTATTCCCCACGCTTTCACAGTTTTTACTGATGGATCAGGAAAAACGGGGAATTCTGTGATTGTATGGCAAACGGTTGAAGGGGTCTGGGAATCAGACATAGTGAAGGTATCAGGCTCCCCCCAGATTGTTGAGCTTTCTGCAGTAGTAAGGTGTTTTTTTCTGCAGTAGTAAGGTGTTTTATTCGGTTTCCCCAACCTTTAAACATTGTCTCTGACTCTGCCTATGTTGCAGGATTGGTCTCCTGCCTGGAAGGAGCATATTTGAAAGAAGTCACCAACCCTCACCTTTTTGCCCTTTTGTATAAGCTTTGGTTTTTGTTGAATTCCAGGACTCGACCTTACTTTATTACCCATATCCGTTCACATTCTTCCCTGCCCAGCCCTCTTGTTGAAGGCAATCGCTGTGCTGATGCTTTAGCTGGAGTGGTTACTCTCCCAAATATGTTTCAACAAGCACGTTTATCCCATGAATTTTTTCACCAGCGTGCACGTGCCTTACGCCGTGCTTTTCACCTTTCGCATGGCCAAGCTAGGGACATTGTCCAGGCTTGTCCTGAATGCCAGTCTCAGACTCCTGTTCCCTTTTTAGGGGTCAACACTCATGGCCTGGCCCCGTTGCAAATTTGGAAGACAGATGTTACACATTGTCCTGAATTTGGACGTTTGAAGTACGTCCATGTCTCTATTGATACCTTTTCGGCATGTATTTTTGCCTCAGCACACTCTGGAGAAAAAGCCCTTGACGTTTGCCGTCATTTTTTGGCTGCTTTTTCGACCATGGGCGTCCCTGCTCTTGTGAAGACAGACAATGGGTCAGTGTACGCCTCTCGTGCTTTTGCCCTATTTTTGCAGCAGTGGGGCGTGCACCATTCCACCGGCATCCCTCACTCTCCAACAGGACAAGCCACTGTGGAACGTGCCCCATGGTACCTTAAAGCAGATGCTTCATAAACAAAAAAGGGGGAGCGAGGGCAGTTCTCTGCATGAGCGTTTACAAAACGCGCTGTATGTTTTGAACTTTCTAGATTGTGATGACAATGGAGTTCCTCCCGTGCGTAAGCACTTTGGAGGTGACTCCCCTGTTATACAGGGAAAGGCCCTAGTTCAAGTATGGGATCTTGAGTCTCGTCAATGGGGTCCACCTGTTTCTTTAATAACGTGGGGACAAGGGTATGCTTGTGTCTCTACACGGCAAGGTCTGCGATGGGTCCCAGCGCAATGTGTACGGCCATATGTTGCCTCATCATCAGAGCAGCAGAAGCCGGAATACCCATTGGACTCAGCTGGGGAAGCAACATCTGGCTGACTCTTGCCAATGCCACGGGCACAGACACCCTTTGTCTGTCCCTAGCCATGCCAATGGATCCCTTTCGCACGTGCCTGGTGGGCATGCCACTGTCCAAGGAATACTGGCAAACGTTATATAATGATACAGTTAGAGCTCCTTGTAAAAAAAACAGGTATAACACAGCCGCGATGGTGGTGTGAGGCGAGTTGGCGCTTGAGTGCTGGACTACCAGCTAACTGGTATAAAGACATGAGGCACGTTAGTGCTTTCCCTGCTTTGCTGCTTCCGCCTCAGGAGCTAGATGTGTTAGGCACTGCTCATACTTTGTTATCATTGAATAAATTAGGATGCTGGCTTGCAAAGGAAGCAAATGCAACTAGCTTGGCGTTACAGTCTTTGCTAAATGATGTAGATTCAGTTAGGCGTGCAACATTAAAAAATCGAGCACCCATTGATATTTTGCTTTTAGCCCAAGGCCACGGCTGTCAAGACTTTGATGGGTTATGTTGTATGAATTTAAGTGACCATTCTGAATCAATACACAGTAGCATCAACAGCTTGAAAAGGTTAACACAACAGCTACGAGAGGATGGTAAGAAGAGCTTAGATGGGCGTTTCGGCCCAATTTTTGATTGGGGGTTTGGGCCTTGGGTGGAACGTATTGTTGTGATAGCTGTTTTTGCATTTGGAATGTTTCTTGTGATTTTGTGTCCCCTGTTTGTTAGCCTGTGTTCAATGAATGATTGAGCGAAGTTTTGCTCAAGCTATGGCGCTGCAAGTAGTTAACAAAAAAGGGGGAGATGTGGAGGAGGAAACAGCCCTGATGAACTTGACCAAGCGATGGGAGAATGCTGACGTACTACAGCCTCCGTGCGCCTGATGAAAGCTGTTGCCTTCGCAAGGCGTGGCGACCTGGTTCAGGAACGGCACGGCGACCCCCCCCGGGCCGCTCGGGCCATCTGCTCACAGACACCAATGTGGTGGACGGCAAATGGTGTTTATTGATGTGTAACACCGCGTTATATGGCTTAGGTTTGTCACATCACTTCCGTCTGTTTACATCGCAAACTACACGCTACTGGCTATCAGGGGAGGGTCCCTGTCTTTCCGTACAGCACGTAATCTTCCGGCCGCCAGATCCTAACTACCCACATTTCCCCCCTCCCTATGCGTAAGTAAATTGACTAAAATGTAACAATCTCGAAAATACGTATATCGCAATCTTGGAATTGTATCCCGTTCTTAAGCTATGCTTTACAACAATTTTGACACATATCATGAACTTGAATAAAAAATATAAGGCACGCTAGGTGAGAGGCAACAGGGGTGTTACTGGGAATAACAGGGTATGACTGGAGATAGCTAAACAATTCTGAACAAGAACATTTTTATAGCAATTGTCGGTATTCTATCATCATGATATTAACTGTTTCTAGCCGGCTTTTAACAAATGACATGAACTTATTCAATACACAGGGTCCAAAAATCAGTGCTATTACAATTATTATAATTGGCCCTATCAGGGTAGATATCAGGGAGGTCAGCCATGGTGAATGGTTAAACCATGATGCAAACCAGTTTTGTTGTGCTTCTCGTTCTTCTTTTTTCGCTTCTCCAATCCTTCTCGCACTTTCAGGTGTGGACAGGATGCTTGTTGACTTGCAGTCTTCTCCTGCTACCAGTGCGTACGGGTTATAAGGGCGTCTGATGAACCGGTTCTGTGGATAAAAACTCACAATTTTTGTTAGTTTCATTCTGAAGATTTGGTTTGATGGATTTAAGTGGTTACTTTAAGCCCGGTTACTTGGGCTAGTTGCCTCACGCAGTTGTCCTCCCATTCTTGTTTAAAAACAATCATTCCTGCCCCATCAAAGATCAATCTACACATTTGTTTTATATCAAACGGGAGTAGATCGTCTCCCCCGAAAATACCATCTATGAGGGTGCAGACCATGGCAGAATTAAGCCCTTTATCCACAATTGCCTTAACAATCGCTTGTATATCCTTAGGGTTTATTGGCGAGTAGACCCTCTGTCCCCTGTCTGTCAGCTGGACCGGGAACGCTAGCGTGGCTGATGGGGCCCAATCGGCACACGCAATCTTTATTTTCCTCCAATCAGTGAGAGGAATATTTTCCTCTCGGGGTCCCTTTTTATTTTGGATGGGAGTATTTTGGCTTTTGAATGTATCTAGTCTCATTTCCTCCTCCTCTGAGTTTGAATCGGTTGCGAGCCGCTCGTCCCAGCTAGTGTCTGACTCAGAGTCGGAGCTTGACTGACCGGGTACTTCCGGTTTTCCGTACCTTTTTGTTGGGACCCGGCCCCGCCCGCTTCTTCTGTGGGCGGGTCGTTCCCTCCCTCTTGACTCGGCCCTCCTTCCTGTGTCGCCCCGCCCTCTGCGCGGCGGGGTGTTCGCCCTACTGGGGCGTTTCTCCAGATGGCCACTGTGATTGGCTTTCCGCCCTTCGATCACGCTCCCCTCCTTCCCCCTATCGCCCCCGCCCTCTTTCTCTTTCCCATTCTCCTCCCTTTCTTGTTCTCGCGCGCTTGTTATTGCTAACGCTTCCTCCTCATCTCCACCACAGGCATCTTCGCCCCGCCCTTCTTCTTTCTGTCCGGCGCCATCTTGGGGCGTATAGGGCGGCGGTTTAACCCAACCCTCCTGCGACTCTGGTCTCTCCGCCGCGCCCCTGGCTTCCTCGGCTAGCCCACCCCAGAAAGATTTAGCTTGTTTCTGCACTTCCGTAGGCGGGTCGGGGTTCGGGAGTTGAGGGGGCGTGTCGCCCTCTTGCCGGTCTTTAGGCTCAGCAGAATCATTACCGTCTGGGGGGTGCAAAGTCTGTGTGGCTGCCCCGACTGCCGTTTTCGGGGCGGCCAACAGTCTTTTGCCACCCTCCAGGTCTCCTGTTCTTTTAAAGTCTTCTGCAGTGCCTGTACGACTCTCCCCCACGACTTAAGGTTTTTCCCACAGCCCGAGGACATCGTCTCCTCGGCTAACGCTTTAGTGCATTTATCCCACACCTCAGGGTGGAAAATATCCACTGGCTGGTCAATGACCCCAATTTTTAAAAGCCTCGCAACTGCGAGAGTAAAATCTTTGGGTTTACAATCAATACCCCACTGCTCATGTAATAACAATACGACCTTCACAAGGGCTTCCATCCTCCTTGTTGGTCCGGGAGCGTCCTCCCCGCCGGGCTGGTCCAGCCGCTCCGGCCGCCGTTCACCCGAATCCAGGCGAGTTTTCCCGGGTTTCGGCACCACTTGTTGCCTTCGCAAGGCGTGGCGACCTGGTTCAGGAACGGCACGGCGACCCCCCCCGGGCCGCTCGGGCCATCTGCTCACAGACACCAATGTGGTGGACGGCAAATGGCGTTTATTGATGTGTAACACCGCGTTATATGGCTTAGGTTTGTCACGTCACTTCCGTCTGTTTACATTGCAAACTACACGCTACTGGCTATCAGGGGAGGGTCCCTGTCTTTCCGTACAGCACGTAATCTTCCGGCCGCCAGATCCTAACTACCCACAAAAGCGGAAGGGAGAAAGCTTGTGAATGCCTGAGAAAGCGCGTGAAGTTACGAGAATAACGGTGTAGCGGAGTTAAGAGAGAAAGCGCGTGAAGTTACTGGACTGGGGGTGTGGTGGAGTGAAGAGAGTATAAAAATGCTTGTTTGAAACAATAATACATCTCAGTATCCTCACCGGTCTGAGTCCGTGCCTCAATACGCCACAATAGAGGATATGAGGATCTGGGAAGGAAAACCTACCACACACTTAGAGGAATGAGTATGTAAAATGAAAAGTGGGAATTCTTCCAGGAAAAGTGTTGCTCCCATATCCAAAGGGCATGGAAGACCTGACCAGAGCAATAATCTGTTCCTCCAAGACATGGGTGACTGTGAGTCATGGCAGTTTTAGAGGGGCCCTGTCTCCAGCCAGGTGGAGGAAAGGGACAACCATGTTTACTGGACTGTGTGGATTCGATGGCCTGGCACATCAGAGCCACAGTAATATAAAGCTCTAGTAGACACAGGTGCACAGTGTACCCTCATGCCATCAAGCTATAGGGGGGTACAACCCATTAGCATTTCTGGCATGACTGGGGGCTCTCAATAACTGAATCTGCTGGAGGCTGAAATAAGCCTGACTGGGGAGGAGTGGCAAAAGCACCCTATTGTGACTGGCCCAGATGCCCCATGCATCCTTGGCATAGACTACCTTAAGAGAGGGTACTTTAAGGACCCGAAAGGGTACCGGTGGGCTTTTGGGATAGCTGCTGTAGAGACTGATGAAATTGAGCAGCTGTCCATCTTGCCTGGTCTCTCACAGGACCCTTCTGTTGTGGGATTGCTAAAGGTTGCAGACCAACAGGTGCCAATTGCCACCACAACAGTGCACCAGCGGCAGTATCGTACTGACAGAGACTCTTTGCTTCCCATCCAGAAGCTGATTCGTCAGCTGAAGAGCCAAGGGGTGATCAGCAAAACCTGCTCCCCCTTTAACAGCCCCATCTGGTGGTGTGTAATGGGGAATGGAGACTAACAGTGGACTACTGTGGCCTGAATGAAGTGACACCACCACTGAGTGCTGCTGTGCTGGACATGCTGGAACTCCAGTATGAGCTGGAGTCAAAGGCAGCCAAGTGGTATACCACAATCGACATTGCTAATGCCTTTTTCTCCATTCCTTTGGCAGCAGAGTGTAGGCCACAATTTGCTTTCACTTGGAGGGGCATCCAATACACCTGGAATCAACTGCCCCAGGGGTGGAAGCACAGTTCTACCATCTGCCATGGACTGATCCAGACTGCACTGGAACAGGGTGCAGCTCCAGAACATCTGCAATACATTGATGACATCATTGTATGGGGCGACACAGCAGACGAAGTTTTTGAGAAGGGGAAGAAGATAATCCAAATCCCTCTGAAAGCCAGTTTTGACATCAAGCAAAGTAAGGTCAAGGGACCTGCACGAGAGATCCCGTTGTTAGGAATAAAGTGGCAAGATGGGCGTCGCCAGATCCCAATGGACGTGATCAACAAAATCACAGCTATGTCCCCACCAACGAGCAAAAAGGAAACTCAAGCTTTCCTAGGTGTTGTGACTTTCTGGTGAATGCATATCCCAAATTACAGTCAAATTGTAAGCCCTCCCTACGAGGTGACCCAGAAGAAAAATGATTTCAAATGGGGCCCTGAGCAGCGACAAGCCTTTGAACAGATCAAGCAGGAGATCGTGCATGCAGTAGCCCTTGGACCAGTCCGGACAGGGCCAAAGGTAAAGAATGTGCTCTACACCACAGCCGGGGAGAATGGCCCTACCTGGAGTCTCTGGCAGAAAGATCCAGGGGAGACCCGAGGTCGACCCCTAGGATTTTGGAGCTGGGGATATAGAGGATCTGAGGTCCACTACACTCCAATCGAAAAAGAGATACTGTCAGCTTATGAGGGAATCCGATCTGCCTCAGAAGTGGTTGGAACTGAAGCACAGCTCCTCCTGGCACCTCGACTGCCAGTGCTGGGTTGGATGTTCAAAGGCAGAGTCTCTTCCACTCACCATGCCACCGATGCTACATGGACTAAGTGGGCTGCCCTGATCACACAACGATCCCGTATAGGGAACCCCAGTCGCCCAGGAATCCTAGAAGTGATCATGGACTGGCCAGAAGGCAAAGACTTTGGAATGTCACAAGAGGAGGAGGTGACACGGGCTGAAGAAGCCCCTCTGTATAATCAGTTGCCAGAAGATGAGAAGCAACATGCCCTGTTTACTGATGGGTTCTGCTGCATCATAGGGAAACATCGTAGGTGGAAAGCTGCTGTGTGGAGTCCCACCCGACAAGTGGCAGAGACTGCTGAAGGACAAGGGCAATCGAGTCAGTTTGCAGAGGTAAAGGCCATCCAGCTGGCTTTGGACATTGCTCAACGAGAGAAATGGCCAGTGCTTTACCTCTACACTGACTCATGGATGGTGGCAAATGCACTGTGGGGGTGGCTACAGCAATGGAAACAGAGCAACTGGCAGCACCGAGGCAAACCCATCTGGGCTGCCACATTATGGCAGGACATTGCTTCCTGTCTAGACAACCTGGTCATCAAGGTGCATCATGTCGATGCCCACATGCCCAAAAGCCGAGCCACTGAAGAACACCAACACAATCAGCAGGTAGACCAGGCTGCTAAGATTGCAGTGGCTCAGGTGGATCTGGACTGGCAACATAAAGGTGAGCTGTTCATGGCTAGGTGGGCCCATGACACTTTGGTCCACCGGGGAGAGATGCCACGTACAGATGGGCTCATGACTGAGGGATGGATTTGACCATAGACACAATTGCTCAGGTTATCCATGAATGTGAGACATGCTGCCATCAAACAAGCCAAGAGGGTGAAGCCTCTTTGGTATGGGGGGCGATGGCTGAAATACAAGTATGGGCAGGCCTGGCAGGTTGACTATATCACCCACCCCAAAACCTGCCAGGGCAAGTGCCATGTTCTCACAATGGTGGAGGCAACCACGGGGTGGCTAGAAACATATCTGGTGTCCCAGGCCACTGCCCGGAATACTATCTTGGGCCTTGAAAAGCAAGTCCTGTGGTGACATGGCACCCCAGAAAGAATTGAATCAGATAATGGGACTCATTTCCCAAATAGCCTCGTAGACACTTGGGCTGAGGAACATGGAATTGAGTGGGTGTACCACATTCCCTATCATGCACCTGCCTCAGGGAAGGTCGAACAGTGCAATGGGCTGCTAAAGACCACCCTGAGAGCAATGGGGGGTGGAACACTCAGGAATTGGGATGCCAACTTGGCAAAGGCCACGTGGTTAGTTAATACCAGGGGATCCGTCAATCAAGCTGGCCCTGCACACTCAAACCCTCTACGGATGGTAGAAGGAGATAAGGTCCCTGTAGTACGTACCAGAAGCATGCTGGGAAAAACAGTTTGGGTTACTCCCACCTTGGGCAAAGGCAAACCCATCCGTGGGGTTGCTTTTGCTCAAGGACCTGGGTGCACTTGGTGGGTAATGAGAGAAGATGGGGAAGTCTGCTGTGTGCCTCAGGGGGATTTGATTCTGGGAGAAAACAGCCCATAAATTACAGTGCATGAGGGACATGAATTGCTGCCACTAACCCCTGTTTTTGAGCTTTATGTTACAGGCACCCACTATGGCAGAAAAAACCACCCCACCCTACAGAGGTCCAGCCTAGCCAGGAGCACAGCAGTGACCTGACCTGAGCTGGCTTCGGCGTCCAACGATCCCACACAACCCTTCCACCTTTGCCTGTCCTGAGTGACCCCACACCTGATGGAATCTGAATTCATGGACTAATGGATCGTTTGCCAAGATGGTCCATAGACTAAGGGAATGATATCCGTGTGGGATGGGAGGAGAAAGGGGAAGCGGGCTGATGGGAGATTATGGAATACTGCGGGAGGTGAGCTTGATGTGGATGTGGTGAATCTAAAGGGGTGGATTAGTGTCTTAGCTTTGCACCAGCTAGTCTGTTTTGCTTCACCCCATAACACATCAAGCTGCATAGGTGCTGCCAGCCCGGGGCCCGCGGCACTGCAGGACCGGTGGGGAGGGGGTGGGGATATGGGTGGAAAGGCTTGTGGTTGGGCAGGACCCTGGAAAGGGGAAGGGTCTGAGAGGGCTTCCGGCAAGGGGGCTGGGGGTTTGTTTGTGGTGGGACCTCGTGGCGAGTGGTTGGTGCTCCGGGCAGAGCCAGCATCTTGCCGGGCAGATCGGTCTAGGAATCAGGGTTTGAAAGGTTTTTTTTCCTCTCTCTCTTACTCTCTCAGCCCCCAGGCGGTTTCGTGGGGGGTTTGCTCCCTTCAGGTGGGTTTGTCCCTTCGGGTGGGTTTTCCTTTCCTTTTCCCTTCTTGGGGTGGGATCCTGTATCATTTGTTCTACCCTCTTCCTCCATTCCTTAAATTACTCATTAGCGCTAGCATTGTTAGTAACTCCCTAAGTTTCATTTATATAATTAAATAGTTCTTATCTCAACCCCTACGGGCTTTTCTCGGTTTGTTCCTCCGACCCTTCCTCACCGGGAGGGGGTGTGGGGGGGCGGAGTGGTAGAGAGGCTAGTCATGATAAAACCACGACACCCAGATGCAGCACTTTGCACTTGCCCTTATTGAATTGCATTAGATTTCTCCCTGTCCAGCTCTCCAGCCTGTCCAGGTCATGCTGGATGGCAGCACAGCCTTCTGGCATGGCAGCCACTCCTCCCAGTTTGGGATCATCAGCAAACTTGCTGAGAGGATATTCTAGCCCTTCATCCAGGTCATTGATGAATATATTGAATAAGGCTGGACCCATCACTGACCCCTGGGGGACACCACTAGCCACAGGCCTCCAACTAGACTCTGCACCATTGACCACAACTCTCTGAGCTCTTTCCTCCAGCCAGTTCCTAATCTACCTCACCACCCAATGGTCCAGTCCATACTTCCTAAGCTTGGCTATGAGGATGCCATGGGAGACCGTGTCAAATGCTTTGCTGAAGTCAAGGTAGACTGCATCCACTGCCTTCCCCTCGTCCATCCATCTAGTGATGTGTGCTGGGTTCAGTCAGGAAAGGGTTAACTCCCTTTACTGTGGTTACTAAGAAGTTGCTAAGAAAAACATTGATAAGGCCTCAGCTGGTGCTGGGGATGGCCTGTATTGGATTCAAGGTCTTTTGTCTGCTTTGGATACTGTAGCTAACCCAAACTGACCAAGGAAGTATTTCATTCCATAGTACGTCATGTTACGGTTCTCTTGGGCAGGAAAGGGAGTCCGGTAGCCATTATTCTTACTCTCTCTCTCTCTCTCCCTTACTCCCTTGTTCGTCTACTCCCGGGAACTTGCTAACACTCCTGTGTTAGCTGCTTTGCTTACTCCTGCGCTGGCTCGTTCGTGTGGGAGTTGCTGGGTTGTTTTGAGTTCCTGGCCGTGTTATCACTCATAGGGTTCGCTCGGAATCTGCTGCGTTAGCTCCCGGGCTCCGGCCTTCAGGCCGCGGCTCACGGGATGCGATCGCTCTCAGGCTGTGGTTCTTGGGCTCTCTGGGTCTGATTTTCATCCCTCAACATCTGGGTGTGCATTGGTCAGTGGATGGTGGGAAATTGTATCATATTCTATCATATGTTTTATTTTCTACTATTTTAATTATTTATTATTAGTAGTATCTGTATATATTGATTTAGATTTAATTAGTAAATAGTTCTTATCTCAATTTTGCGAGCTTCCTTATTTCTTTTTTCCTCTGATTCTTCCCCTCCACTGGAGAACAGGAGGGGGATTTGTGAGAGCGGCTTCGTGGCATTTTGCTAGCCCGAGTTAAACCACAACATGACGCCATCATAAAAAGCTATCAGATTGGTCAAGCATGGCTTCGCCTTGTTGAATCCATGCTGAGTACTCGTGATTAGCTTCCTTTCCTCAACATGCTTTGAGGTGGCTCCAGGAACAAGTTGTTCCATCATCTTTCCAGGGATGGAGGTGAGGCTGACCAGTCTATAGTTACCCAGGTCCTCCCTCTTGCCTTTTTTGAAGATTGGAGTAACACTGCCTTTCCTCCAGTCCTCAGGCACCTCTCCTGTTCTCCAGGACTTTTCAAAGATTATGGAGAGTGGCCTAGCAATGACTTCCACCAGCTCCCTCAGCACTTGTGGGTGCATCCCATCAGGGCCCATGGATTTGTGGATGTTCAGTTTGCTTAATTGATCTCTAACCCAATCCTCTTCAACTGAGGCAAAACCTTCCTTTCTCATGACTTCCTCTATGGTGTTCAAGCTCAGGGACTCCTGAGGACTGGTCTTAGCAGTAAAGACCGAAGCAAAGGTGGCATTCAGTAACTCTGCCTTCTCCATATGCTCGGTCACCAGGGCACCCGCTTCATTCAGCAGTGGGCCCACATTTCCTCTGGTCTTCTTTTTTCCTCCAGTGTACTTGAAAAAGCCTTTCTTGTTGTCCTTGACCTCTCTTGCCAGGTTCAGTTCTAAGGAGGCCTTAGCTTTCCTTATCACATCCCTACATTCTCTGACAACATTTTTGTATTCCTCCCAAGGGGTCAGCCCCTTCTTCCATGTTCTATATACTTCCTTTTTCTCCTTAAGTTTATTCATTAACTCCCTGCTCATCCATGCAGGTCTCCTAGCTCTCTTACTTGATTTCTTACTCTTCAGGATGCTTAGGTCTTGAGCTTGGAGGAAACGGTGCTTGAATATTAACCAGCTCTCATGGGCCCCCCTACCTTCTAGAGCCCTATCCCACAGGACTTCTCCAAGCACGTCCTTGAAGAGGCCAAAGTTAGCCCTGCTGAAGTCTAAGGCAGTGATCCTGCTTGTGGCTCTGTGCCTGCTGCATATGATCCTGAACTCCACCATCTCATGGTCACTACATCCAAGGTTGCCTCCTACCTTCACATCCTCAACAAGTCCCTCCTTGTTCATCAGTACAAGGTCCAGCACTACTCCTCTCCTTGTCGGCTCCTCCACCATCTGCGTCAAGAAGTTATTATCGATGCGCTGGAGGAACCTCCTGGACTGCGCATGCCTGGCTGTGTAGCTTTTCCAGCAAATGTCAGGGTAATTGAAGTCCCCCATGACAACCAGAGCCTGTGCTTGTGAGGCTACTTCCAGCTGCCTGTAGAAGGCCTCATCAGCTTCCTCATCCTGATCAGGTGGCCTGTAGTAAACACCCACAACAGTGTCTCCCATATTAGTCTGCCCCTGGATTCTTACCCACAAGCATTCAACTTGCTCTTCATCCACCCCCAGGGAAGGCTCAATACATTCCAGTTGCTCTCTCACATAAAGAGCAACTCCACCATCTAGCCTTGCTGACCTGTCTTTCCTAAAAAGGACATAGTGACTGACAGTGTTCCAGTCATGTGAGTTGTCCCACCACGTCTCAGTAATTGCGATGAGGTCATGGTCCTGAGAGCGCACGCAGATCTCTAGTTCCTCCTGCTTGTTCCCCATACTGCGTGCATTAGTGTATAGGCATTTCAGAGAGGTGGCCAAGCATGCAGGTTTTCCTGGAGGAGAGTGGGAGGATATACCCTTGTCATACACAGCCCCAGGATGGTCTGCCTTTTCATCACTGTCTTTGGTGATAGGTAAGTAGCCTTGGTATCAAGCCTGGTTGACCTGATTTATTCCCCAGGTGGACCCATCCCCATCCCCCACCTCAACTGAGACAGCAGATTGAACAGCCTTACCAGCACCCTGTCCCACAAGCACTGGCATGCTGTGCACAGGCTCCTCTCTGGCCAGCCCAATCCCATCCACTTCCCCCTTCAAATCTAGTTTAAAGCCCTCTCTATGAGCCCTGCCAATTCATGCACAAGGATACTTTTTCCCCTGTGAGACAGCTGAACCCCATCTCTTGCCAGTAAACCCTGTGCCATGTAAACCTCCCCGTGATCAAAAACCCCAAAATTCTGTTGGTGGCACCAGCCTCTGAGCCGTGTGTTAATCAAATGTGTTTTCCTGTTTCTTTCAGCATACTTCCCTGCCACTGAAGGGATTGAGGAAAACACTACCTGTGCTCCTGATCCTGCAACCAATCTCCCTAATGACCTGAAGTCCTTTTTAATCACTTTTGGACTTTTCTCTGTGATCTCATCACTACCAGCTTGGATGGCCAAAAGTGGGTAGTAGTCTGAGGGCCACACCAGACCAGGGAGTTTCCTACTAATATCCCTAACCTGGGCCCCAGGGAGGCAGCAGACTTCCCTGTGGGAGGGATCCAGTTGACATATGGGGCCCTCAGAAGGGAATCACCTACCATGAGTACCCTCCTTTTTTTCCTGATTGAACTAGTCCTAAGGTGTGCAGGTGACTGACTCACCCTAGATGTCTCCCTGGATGGTCCTTCCTTTCCTTCCTCATTTGCCTGGCCCTCAGTTTCCAAAGCCCCATACCTGTTGAGCAGTGGTAGCTGGGGAGGCAAGGGAGGCTGGCAGGAGATACCCCTGCCTCCCCAAGGAGGGACCCGTTGCCATTCCCCCATGTCTCTTAGGTCCCCTCCTCTTACCTGGTGGCAAGAGGCTAGGGGATCCTGTTGCCTTTGCCTCAGGGGCGGGAGGGTCTGAGACTTGCACCTGCCACCGTGAGACTGATTGCAGAAAATGGATGTCTTCATTGTTTCTTCCCTTTTTTTTTTTTTTTGGTTGCAGCTGTTAAATAAGATTTCCTTAAAGCAGTTTATCTAGAACAGAAACTTGAACTTCTCTAATCTCAAGGGGATAAAATGAATGTAATTCTCTGCCTCAGACTGATTTATGGAAGCAATATTTTAGGATCTTTAGAAAAGCTGTAATGATTGGACATGATTTTTCATTCCTTGTATGGGCGCTTGTACGCGTCTTTGCTTTCACACCTTCTCAGTCTCTCCAAGATGCCCTGTGACAGCAGATAGTAGGTGGCTGCCCTCAAAGGGCCAAATGCAGCTTCCCAGCTCGTGCAGAGGAGCACTGGGCTCTGCAAGAGGTTCAGTGCAGCAGAAAGGTGGGAAAAGCCAAATGAACAATTGCCTATTGCATGCAAGGGGGAGAAGTGAAAGAAAAGAAACATTGCTCTCGCTATTTAATTTTTAGAACAAGAATAAGGCTAAAGGGGAAAACCCAGTGCCAAGTAATAGCAGGATATTAGACCCATTGTCATGGTTTAACCTTATCTGGCAATTAAGTACCACACAGTTGCTTGCTCACCTCCCCCTTCCCCAGTGCAGGAAGAGAGTCACAGGAAAAGACAAGGAAAGCTCATAACATTGAGATAAGAACTATTTAATAATATAAATTAAAATTATAGTGATACTAATACTAACAATACTACTACTACATCATTAAAATAATAGAAAATAGAACATTGATGCAATAGCTCACCCTGTGCCAGACTGACACACAGCCATGTCCCAGAGCAGTGAGCAGTCCCTGCCTGAGAGCCCCAGAGTGGGGAGAAAACCTGCTGATCCCCCCAACCCACTAACAAAAGAACAGGCCCTACCTCTAACAACTGGGGCAAGAGCTATCAAAAGAGCTAACGACCCAGCTATCAAGCTAGCCAAAAGCTTTAACGACACCCCCTCCCCAGGGCACTTCCCCGCCTCCTCCAAATTGCACATGTGCCCTGAGCCTGATGTACCATGGAATGAAACAATTCTCTCAGCTGCTCTGGGCCAGCAGACAGCACTATGAAGTAAAGGAGCTCATTCCTGCCTGAAACCAGCACGCACATTAACAGGGCAAAATTTGGGGAAGATGGCACACCAAAGAAGTCCTCAGAGCTCCCCAAGGAAATGCAAGCAATTCCAAAGATGTTATTTAGCCAATAAATATTTACAAAAATGTTTTGGGTGTGTAAGCACCTGATGTCCTTAATAAAAAAAAGAACCTCCTTCTCCCTGTATTGTTGCTGGACACGGCTGCAGGCTATTCCTCACACATGGCCAGTCACCCCTGAAACACCACATTACCTCCTTTTCATCTTTAACTGCAAGTCTGTCCCCAGATCTTGCCACAAGACACATAAAACCCGAGCCAAGCAAAAGTAAAGAGATCTCATGCAAATAAAACATCCCAAATAATCCCCATATTTTAGATGAAATAAAGCCAACTGTTTATACACACAGAAAGCCAACAAAACATTAATTTATTATCACTATCTTCGTACTAACTGTCACACAAAAGGGAAGAAAGAGATGGTACCTACTCTCAAACTCAATTCAAGATCCTGCTTCTGTGACTGAATGTGTATGAAAAGACCCTGCCCTCAGAGGGGTTATCTCCAGGATACAAAAAGCAGTTGTTGGACTGTACATCAGTTACAGAAGTCCAATACACACCAAGACAGACCTTGTAAGGGCTGTAGTGAGTTTTACTCATATATAATTTATATATATTTTTTACTATACAAGTATGGATATCAAGCTTTAGGTCTTTCTTTGTTTTTTCTAAGAGGAAAGGTCATTGACCATATTTGAGCTATCATCATTGAGACATATTTTAACATCTGAAAATACTATTTGAAGAACTTGGTGTCATAATTGAAGCAGATTTAGGGTGACGGATGTGAAAAAAAGATGTACAGAAAACAGAAAAATACAAGTACCTCTGATTCCTTACACAAAGTAATTCCTGCAAGACACAGATGAGAGAGTTCTGGTCTGCTTCCCTTCAGCTTCTGCTTCTCTGCTGAATTTCTGTCCCATGTCACAGCTGGGTTGCTCCTTGAGGAGTGAAATGAGTGGTTAAGTGGCCTGATGATGAGATGCGTGCTGAACTGCATCAAGGACACCTGACACATAGGCACAAAGTTTTAGCAGCTGCAAAAGGCCTGGTATAAAAAACCATAATATCAGTATATGAGAAGAGATGGGTTGTTACTGCAATCTTTGTAATGCTGTTTGATTCTAAACAACCAACCAGCCAGAAGATGAAGAAATGCTCTTTTAAAATCTCAGCTATAGCCCATAATACATAACACGCTAATGTCTCTCAGGTGCTATCATGTTAGCATCTTGAGATGATAGTGGAGAAACCAGGGGTGACTTCTTTGGTCAGCAGTTCTCCCTCTCTCATCCGTGAGGAGGGGAAGGAGGGAAGGGTTGTTGACAGGTTACTTCTACAATATGTTTTGTTGTAATTCTCTATTCCTGAGAGGCTCAGACACTTCTCATTTACCCACTGAAATCTTTGATTCTTATGAAATACCAGGCCTATAGAAGCTGGGACTTTAAGACCAATGCCTAATTTTGTAAGACTTTCTGCGATCAACTTGGAAGAGCTGAAAACACTTATGCTCTATAAATAAATCCTCTATAGAGCCCATATGCAGCTACTGTATTTTAAACCTCATGAGAGACGGAGAAGGCAGTCCTGGGATGTGTGAGCTGCTCATTAGCACAGGAGCTGAGAAGAATGATAATTTCTGTGCTTTTTCCCTGCATCCCGACCTGGTCTGCTCCCACCTGGGTGCTCTTCACCCAGCATCTGGGGTGACATGGGTGACAGCAGATAACTGTGACATCCTCCAAGATGAAAAGAAATGGAGAAATGCAACACCTTCTCCCTGTTTTGTGTATTTAATGTGGAGAAAACACTCCAAAAATGCTGTGTAAAGCCAAAGGTAGAATCCTTTGATCACCCCAGACATAAATTGTCCCTTATCCTTATTTGCCCTTAATGGGAATTTTCTCAAAAAACAGAGAAAACCAACTTTTTTTTTTCCTCAGAAAATAGCAACTGGATTGCATAACATAGATGTGAGCATATGAATGACTTACAGCATCAGTTGGCTCCCTTAGGGTCAAAGCATAAATAACCGTCACTGGAGCTGCAGTAGAGAGATTAGCTGGATTCAAAGGCAGTTATCCCTTTGTGGCCAAAGGGATATCTCCATATCTCCATATATATCTCCAAAACTCTTTTTCTGTTTGGAAGTTGCTTTGGGAGAGATGCCTCTAGAGCTATGTAACAGCAAAAAGAACCCTATGTTCCATAAACTGCTCTGAGATGAACTATAAATTATGATTAGTGAGGAGCACGTCTTCTTCCTTCCTCACACGCGGGGTTACATTTCACTCTTGCTCGTAATACAGTGCAACAAATAGAGAAACAAATAATGGAGAAGTTAACGTTGCTCCTTTAAAAGTCAATTTTTGTGTCCATTTAACCATAAAAGCAACATCTGCTCTGCTAAATACGGGTGTTTTATATCCTTGTCATTAATTAGAGGGGACATTATGTCATCATACATCAACAGTTAAAGTTGGTTAAAGTGCCACTTATCTCAGGTTCGATCATTAATCAGATCCCTTTCATCTGGGTGTCCATGCTGCCTCTATTAGTAGCTACGTTATACCCTTTGAATATTTTCCTTCGCTTTGTTTTACTGATTTGGAATTAATGGCTCGGAAATGAGACGCTCAGCGTTCACCAAGGGCTGTAGTCCTTACTCAGGCAAAAACCCCACTGAACGTCAGTTGTGTTGAATAAGGCTCAGACCAGTGATGCTGCGGGACTACCTTGTGAAATGGATATCATAGAATCACAGAATCATTCAGGTTGGAAAAGACCTTTAAGATCATCAAGTCTAACCGATAACCCAACACTGCCAAGCCCATCACTAAACCATGTCCCTAAGCACCTCGTCCACACATCCTTAAACCCCTCCTGGAATGGTGACCCCATCATTTCCCTGGGCAGCCCGTTCCTGTCACTGTTGAGATGGACACGACAGGCTGCGCAGGCAGATAGCCACTTTATTCTTTTACAACATTCTTTTTATAGAGTTCTCAACCACGCGTGTACATTCCCTATTGGGCCATATATGGTGATTCTTTTTTAACTATTGGATGATTACTCCCCCCCTTCCTCCAGATGCCCCGCAGTCTCTCACTTCCTCCAAGTTGTTTACTTCTCTCATACCAGGGATTTATCACATCTCCTAGGATACACGGGTATATCGTCAAGGTCAACCTGCTCTGTCAGGCCAACAGACCAGCTGTGTGCACCAACAATTCCCCCTTTTTGTATTTGTGCAACAAAAACATCCTGTATCATCAGAAAAGAACCTACCCTCTCCCATAATGGTTTAGACCGGATCAGGAAGGGACATTACAACCATGTATGATACCTTGTTTTATCCAACTAATTCAACAGGCAGTTCAAAGGATGCAGGTAGTGGTCATATCCAAGACAGCACAGAAGGGACCAAAGATGCTGCTGCTGAAAATTGTACATAGTCCAGGAAATACTCAAGAAGAGAAAATC
The DNA here is from genome assembly GCA_027574665.1 of Rhynochetos jubatus. Taxonomy (NCBI): domain Eukaryota; kingdom Metazoa; phylum Chordata; class Aves; order Eurypygiformes; family Rhynochetidae; genus Rhynochetos; species Rhynochetos jubatus. The sequence goes on along the minus strand of CM050689.1, from coordinate 6,979,200 downwards.
AAACTGATGGTTGCCACATTTTGTAAAGACAATGACTGAGCAAATAGAAGAGGAGGGATTAATATGAACATCATGTCTTTCAAAAGTAGTCTGTGCATACCCAGGCTCAAGATAAGAAACAAAAGCAGCCTGTAATTAAGGTAAACAAAAGAAGCTTGTGGGAACCCAGACTTAAGATAAGAAGGAAATAAGAAACAATCCGAGTTTACCTGACCAAGATACACATGATATATGATGTGGGCATAACTACATGAATCTCTGGAATGTCTTAGGCAGATCGAGAAGTCTGTACACTCAGAGTGCCTCAGCCAATGGGGAAATGAGGAAGGTTTCTTGTGGCCGGGAAAGTAGGATAAAAGGGGGGCTGTGTCCCCCTGCAGGTTGAGAGACCCCACAGGGATATGCCCAGTGGACTCTCCCTTTATTCGAATAAAGTTTTTATAGGACTCTTCCTTCTCCTTTCTGAACATTAGCTCCTGGTAGCATGATTTTCTGTACAATAGGAGCTGTAAGACATCTTGGAAATACCTTGGGTTTGAGAGGGAAAAATGCAGTTCTCTGACTCCTGCTTGAGGTGAAATTTATGCAAAAGCATGTGTGGGGTGTATAAAGCATGTTGACAAGTTGTCAGTAATGACATTGCAAAACGGGGTAGAGAAAGTTTTGGTTTTAATTTCTATTTTTACTTATTTTATCCTGGAACATGGTTAATACAAACATTTCACTAATCCCTCTTTATGTTTTTCCCTTTACTGCTTCTGAGCATTTACGCCTCCTCAATTTTCAGTTGTTATCATGCTCACTTTACTTTATAAAAAACATAGTATCAGGAAACAGAAATAAAAATATTTGTCTGCAAAAGAGAATTGCCATCCCCATAATGTCACAAAAACTAGTCAGTAACAAAGCTAGGGCAATTTTTAAGTTAGCACATTTTGAGGGGAATTCCTACCCTATGCGTTTTCCAACTTTAAGGTGAAATAAAGCAGAGGTCTTGCAGATTGCAACCTATGTAAACTGGATTTGTTCTCTGGGCCTTGTCAATTAATTGTGCTAAGAAGGTGTGGTAGGTTATTTACTTTATTTCTTTATTTTCTTTGCAACCAAAACAACAGTTTTACTGTCTGCTTTTTGTATGTGTGAATAATTGGGTTTAGTTGGGTACAAATCATCCTGGATGCCGATGCTAGCAGCAGTTAAGTGGTGGTTTTATTTTTCCTATCTGCTGTTTACGAGTGTACATCAATACATCACAGCTGTTTAGGACAGAAAGGGAAAATTGTTTCTGCAGTTGATACCAGAGAGAACATTTTCTCTTGACCAGAAGTAATTAAAATAGTGAAATTAGTTCACAACTTGCTGTACTATATGTTGGCACATAATGCATTACCTACATGGGGACTTGGTATTGAATACCTTCCATATCAACAGATCCCTAAAGACAAAGCGACTCCACATTTTTATTGCTGTTAAATTAGTAAGCAATTTCAGTTCAACTGTGGAATAGAAAATTATGGATAAACATTGTTACTATGTTAGTATATTTTTGATGATAAAAGTAATGCAGTAATATGACAATATTTCTGTATAGTTATGCAAATTACATACAGCCCTGAGACTCCTGACAAGTGCATATGGATACCCTGTCATCCAAGAACACGTCAGTCTGTAACAGCAGCCTATTTAGCATGTGAATTACTTTCAGCTGCAAGAATAGAGATTCTCCAGTTGTCCTATAATTATAAATTCCTGAAGCCAATGTTGGTCAAAGTCACGCAGTATTGTATCACAACAGGAGGAGGTGTTTTTTCTTGTGCTCATGTTTAGAGAGATTATTTTAAACTAACTGCTATAAAAGGCTCAAGGATGTCTTTGGAGTTACAGACAACATTAAGTTTTCTTAAGTTTGCTAATAAAAATATTAAACATCTATATTTTTTTTAAACATTAATTAGACTTTTATCTGTCACCAGTATGAACGTTAATGAGGCGGCTCAGGAGGACCTTCTTTACTGAAGGGAACTTCTTTACCTTGAGGGTGGTTAAAGACTGGGATAGGTTTCCTAGGGATGTTTTCATCCTTGGAGATGCTCGGAACCGCCTAGACAAGCCTGTAGCTGCCAGGGCACAGGCAGCCTCCTGAGGTGCCTTCCGGCTGCTGCAGGTCCTCCTTTCTGTTTTTATAACACACAATACACATTAGTGAGCTTCAGATGCAGCAGACAATGCCTGCTGGGGAGGTGAGATGTGGTATTTTGGCAACCGAGCGAGTTCGTTGGTTTTGTACATCTGGTACTTGTAATCTCAAAGGCAGCTTCAGCATGTAGCAACGAGTGCTGCTCCATTCATCCTCAAAAATCACAGCAGAGCAGTAAGACCTACTTTCCTCTGTTTTAACTCTTGTTAACAGAAGACTTGTAGGATAAAACACAGCTTATTTTTAATTCCATGTTTCTAGAACCAGTCCTAGCCAAAACAGTGGTGTGGGCTCTGGAGCAGGAAGGCCATGAGCAGGCTCTCCTCCCCATTCCCAAGAAGGAGATAGCACACAACCCCTTGCCAGCACAACCAAGCTCTTGTCACCACTCCCCACCACAATACCCAACCCTTCTCTCACCATCAGGACCCGCAACCAAACTACTACCACCTTCCTTCTCTTCAGTCACCTCCTGCCCTGTCTACCACAAAGATAGCACACCTTTCCTCCCACAATTCTCCGCGCCTGCCCCTAAATAAAATGACTGACAGTCTAACAGTGGCTTCACTCATTCGCTTGCTGCCCTCTTCTAAAATGGTGGTGACAGGACACGGTGCTCGCGAGAGAGTTGCACCACCCCGCCTTCAAGATGTCGGACTGGTATGCCCGTGCTGGGAGTGGTATAGTGGGTGTGCCTGTGCTTTGAGTCGTGCAGTGCATGCCGGGCGGCTCTTTCCCGCTGTGACGCTGCAGATAGCAGGCCGGTACTGTTGCCGCTCAGTGAGGATGGTGGGTGTGAAAGTGATCGCGAACGATACCGAGTTCCAGCCTGAGCTCAGCGCTGCCGGTTCCTGCTTGGCTGTGGTGAAGTTCACTATGCGGGGGTGAGTGAGAGAGGGCGGGATATAGGTTCCTGGTTCACTTCACGGTGGGTAGGGCCTGCGTGGGGTCCACTCTGGGGCCTTCCCCGCGCTGCTCCTGTTTCTCCGCCAAGATTTTGTTTCCGCTGAGGCGGTGGAGAGTGGGAGCAGGGCCTGACCCGCTGTGAGGCGTCTCACTGCCGGCCTTGCCGCTCCCGTTCTGGGGCTGAGGAAGCTCCCTGGCACCAAGAGAACCACTGCAGGCCTGGAGGGTTTTTAGTATTTCTTACTTAATTTTGAATCGAGGTAGGGCTTCAAACTTAAGAATTGCAGTTAGCTGGCAAAATGCTGTATTATTTGGGTCACTTAACCAGCTACTGTGGGTGAGAGATGTGAATTAGGTGGGGTGTTTTTAGCATTAATGGTGGTCCTTATCTGTAGTGTATGAATACAGTCACAGCATCATAATAATATTTTCTTTTTCTAGTGTTAAATTCACTCTTTTGCAGATGAGCCAACTTCCTAGCCTTTGAACCTGTCATCCTGCAGGTGCTCTGAGGATATAGGGAGGAGGGAAGCTTAAAATCCAGTTGCTGGTCAGGAAGCTGCTGTTAACAGAGCATGGAGAACTGCATCTTGCTTGGTTTCTGTTAAAAGCATTTTCTGCCTTAATCAAACTTAGCTGGACTCTCATCCTTTTTGCCCAGGCCAAGCAGATGTGTTTTTTCTCTTACTCAATGGGGATTTGAAGTGCAGCTGTAGTGTAATGTGGATGAATTGATGACCAAAGGAAATCTTGACAATTCAGTTATCCACATGAATTTGTGGAAGTAGGGAGAATACCAATAGTGTTGGGGGGTCCTGGCCTTCAAAGTGCACCTTGTTATTGTCCAAGTACTAACTTTTTGTGCCTCTATTCTTTTTCTTCATCTTTCCACCCCTTATTTAAATTTTCAGCTGAACCATTCTACTTCCAATGGCTGCTTGGAGCTCAAAAGAATTCAGGTCTAATGCTGTGAAAGAGCCAGTGAAAGAAAGGTGAAGCAGTTCTTTGTGCTGGCTTACCTGTTGGCAGATTCCCTTCACAGAGCTCTATGGTTTAGATATTGCCTGTGCTGTTGAAGGGAGTTCCTATTAGGGTTTTTTCCTGGTTTGCTTTTTAATTACTTCTTTCACCGCAAGCTGAGTTGCGAGAATACTCCTTTGCAAGGAATAGTTGTGTCTGTACACGTTATATATGCCAGAAAGGGTATAATAATTAACAAATGTATTTTCAGCCAAAGTGGTACAGTTATGTCAGCAGAAGTCAGGCCTGTTCTACCAGGGTCAGATAGGTCTGCTAGTAAGTGAGATTTAATATATAAGAATTTTAGCATTCCTGCTAAAGGCTTGATACATTATTACTGTTAAATATTGAGTCATGTGTAGAGATTTTACTGCGGATAGGATTTTTTTCACAGGAGATGATGTGGAGTGCTAGTACTAGTTATCTGTTAAGAGTATTTTTTGCTATTTCAGGAAAAGCAGACAATTCTTTGCCCTCACTTATGTCACTTTAGCATGCAAGACTTTGTCTTGTAGTAAAAGATGCTGCAGCTAAACCCATTAGATAGAAAATATGAATTTAGTATAATTAATAGGCAAAGCTAATCATGTGACATGTACATGTGTGCATCGAGCCAAACAAAATATCTCTGTTGCTAAAAATCAGAGCCCCTTATTGCTACACAAGCCTTATCGATTTTGTTGCTACTCACTATGACCAGGGAACTTTTATATAAGACGTTTGCAGTACCTGCACATGCCAGGGTGCTCCTGCGCCATAGCATTTCACGGACCCCAAGCTGAAACTGGATGAGAAAGTGGGAATTAATACTTGATGATGTGTTTCTAAATGTCTGTCTTAATCACAAGGATTGATCACCATCTGTCAGCCAGGTAAGACTGAGTCTTATTTGGCTGGTTTGTGTATTACTAGTTTTGGGAATAATGAATCTGTGCACCATATTGGCAGCAATTGCATGTTTCGCATGCCATCTCGTGGGGACTTACACCAATTAGACCTTTCCCATTTTCTCCTCTGGGACCCAGCCTATAGAGGAGAAATTATTCAGTGGGTTGGATGTGAAAGAACTAATCACTTGGTTAGGTGTGCACAAACTGTTCCAATTTTCACCCTCTTATCTAGGATCAATGGCACAAGTAGTAGGAGTATTTGGGAAATTTTTCATGGTCTTGGGGTGACTAATGGCTGGGGATCAACTTGTTTCTGAGTGTTCTAGTGATCTCGTGTAAAGCTAAAAAAATGCTTGGAAACGCTGCACCATCTGCTACTGGTGCCTAGGGCAGAGGCAGGCCCTGTGCGCCAACTCTGTCCGCCCACGTGCCGAAAGAGATACATGAGGAGGAAGCATTAGATACATCCATAGTGACAGAGGATGATGGTGATGCATATGTAACCACTTGATCTTTATCCATGAGGGAGCTCTGGGATATCTGGAGAGACTGTCCATCATCAAGGTGAAGATATTATGACCTGGCTGCTCTGCTGCTGGGAGAATGGGGCCAGTAGTGTTGAATTAGAGGGTAGAGAAGCCAAGCAGTTGGGGTCACTTGCTAGAGAGAGTGGCATGGACAAAGGGATTGGGAGGAAGACACAAAATGTGAGCCTCTGGAGATGACTACTGATGAGTGTGAAGGAAAGGTATCCTTTTAAGGAAAGTGTGCCATATCACGTACGCAAATGGACCACCATAGAGGAAAGTATCCAGTACCTGAGGGAATGAGCTGTGCTGGAGATAGTTTATCGTGACCCACACAGGCACCCACAGATCCAGATGAAGTTAAATGCACGCAACCCATGTGGTGGAAATTAATGCAGAATGCACCATCCTCGTTAGCCAGTGTGTTTTCAATAATGACATGGCAAAGGGATCTGGAACTGACAGTGGATAAGGTGGTTCAACACAACGGGGAATATGAGGACACTATTTCTTCCACCATACACACCTGTGTATTGGATGTAGAGAAACTTCCAGGCATAATAGCTGAGGGACTGTCCCAGAAGTTTAAGCAATTCAGAAAGGAGATGTTCTGATCCCCACCCGCACGAGCCAGTGTCTCAGCTATTAGGAGTAAGTGGTCCTCTGCTCAAAAGAGAATACAAATTGTATCCATCACGGTGTACCTTGTGTTTTTACCTATGTGACCATGGAGAGGACATGAGGAAGTGGGATGGAAAACCTACCTCACGCTTAGAGGAACGAGTATGTGAACTGAAAGGGAAAAAGCACACCAGTAAGGACTCTTCAAGAAAATTGTTGCTCCTGTAGCCAAACAGCACCGGAGCAATAATCCATTCCTCCAAGACATGAGTGACTGTGAATCAGATAACTTTTAGAAGGGCCCTGCCTCCAGCCAGGTGGAGGAAAGGGACAACCGTGTTTATTGGACTGTGTGGATTTGATGGCCTGGCACATCAGAGCCACAGCAGTATAAGGCTCTAGTGGACATGGGTGCACAGTGTACCCTCATGCCATCAAGCTATAGGGGGGTACAGCCCATCAGCATTTCTGGTGTGACTGGGGGCTCTCAACAACTGACTGTGCTGGAGGCTGAAACAAGCCTGACTGGGGAGGATTGGCAAAAGTACTCTATTATGACCAGCTCAGATTCTCAGTCTCTGCCAAGGATACACGATCTCAAGAGAGGGTATTTATTTTAAGGACCCGAAAGGGTACCGGTGGGCTTTTGGTATAGCTGCTCTAGAGACTGAGGAAATTGAGCAGCTGTCCATCTTGCCTGGTCTCTCACAGGACCCTTCTGTTGTGGGATTGCTAAAGGTTGCAGACCAACAGGTGCCAATTGCCACTACAACAGTTCATCAGTGACAGTATTGCACTGACAGACTCTTTGCTTCCCATCCAGAAGCTGATTCATCAGCTGGAGAGCCAAGGGGTGATCAGCAAAACCTGCTCCCCCTTTAACAGCCCCATCTGGCCAGTGTATAAGTCTGATGGAGTTTGACAGTGGACTACTGTGGCCTGAATGAAGTGACACCACCACTGAGTGCTGCTGTGCCGGACATGCTGGAACTCCAATATGAGCTGGAGTCAAAGGCAGCCAAGTGCTATGCCACGACTGATATTGCTAATGCCTTTTTCTCCATTCCTTTGGCAGTAGAGTGCAGGCCACAGTTTGCTTTCACCTGGAGGGGCATCCAATACACCTGGAACTGACTGCCCCAGGGGTGGAAGCACACTCCTACCATCTGCCATGGACTGATCCAGACTGCACTGGAACAGGGCGTAGCTCTTGAACATCTACAGTACATCTGTGACATCATTGTATGGGGTGACACAGCCATTGAAGTTCTTGAGAAAGAGAAGAGGATCATCCAAATTCTGCTGAAAGCCAGTTTTGACATCAAGCAAAGTAAGGTCAAGGGACCTGCAAGAGAGATCCAGTTCTTTAGGAGTAACATGGCAAGATGGATATCGCCAGATCCCAATGGATGTGATCAACAAAATCACAGCCATGTCCCCACCAATGATCAAAAAAAGAAAAACAAGCTTTCCTAGGTGTCGTGGGTTTCTGGCGGATGCATATTCCAAATTACAGTCAGGTTGTAAGCCCTGTTTATGCAGTGACTTGTAAGAAAAAAATATTTCAAATGGGGCCCTGAGCAGCGACAAGCCTTTGAACAGATCAAGCAGGAGATCGTGCATGCAGTAGCCCTTGGACCAGGCCGGACAGGGCCAGAGGTAAACTATGTGTTCTACACTGCAGCTGGGGAGAATGGTCCTACCTGGGGTCTCTGGCAGAAAGAACCAGGGGAGACCTGAGGTTGATCCTTAAGGCTTTGGAGCCGGGGATACAGAGGATCTGAGGTCCACTACACTCCAACCGAAAAAGAGATACTGGCAGCTTATGAGGGAATCCGATCTGCCTCAGAAGTGGTTGGAACTGAAGCACAGCTCCTCCTGGCACCTCGACTGCCAGTGCTGGGTTGGATGTTCAAAGGCAGAGTCTTTTCTAACCATGATGCCGCTGATGCTACCTGGAGTATAAATGGGTTGCCCTAAAAACACAACAATCTCATATAGGAAATCCCAGTCGCCCAGGAATCCTAGAAGTGATCATGGACTGGCCAGAAGGCAAAGACTTTGGGATGTCACCAGAGGAGGAGGTGACACAGGCTGAAGAAGCCCCTTTGCTTTATTTTCTGGTAACTGGTTGTACAATATGCCCTGTTTACTGATGGGTCCTGCTGCATTGTAGGGAAACATCGTAGGTGGAAAGCTGCTATGTGGAGTCCCACCCGACAAGTTGCAGAGACTGCTGAAGGCCAAGGTGAATCCAGTCAGTTTGCAGAGGTAAAGGCCATCCAGCTGGCTTTGGACATTGCTCAACGAGAGAAATGGCCAGTGCTTTACTGACTCGTGGATGGTGGCAAGTGTACTGTGGGGGTGGCTGCAACAGTGGAAACAGAGCAACTGGCAGCACCGAGGCAAACCCATCTGGGCTGCCACGCTATGGCAAGATATTGCTTCCTCTCTAGACAACGTGGTCGTCAAAATGTGCCACGTAGATGCTCATGTACACAAGAGCCAAGCTACTGAAGAACACCAACACAATCAGCAGGTAGAGCAGGCTGCTAAGATTGCAGTGGCTCAGGTGGATCTGGACTGGCAACATAAAGGTGAGCTGTTCATGGCTAGGTGGGCCCATGACACCTTGGTCCACCGGGGAGAGATGCCACGTACAGATGGGCTCATGACTGAGGGATGGACTTCACCATGGACGCTATTGCGCAGGTCATTCATGAATGTGAGACGTGCTGCCATCAAACAAGCCAAGAGGGTAAAGCCTGTTTGGTATGGGGGGCGATGGCTGAAATACAAGTATGGGCAGGCCTGGCAGGTTGACTATATCACCCTCCCCAAAACCCAGCTGGGCAAGTGCCATGTTCTCACGATGGTGGAAGTAACCACGGGGTGGCTGGAAACATATCCTGTGCCTCATGCCTCTGCCCAAAATACTATCTTGGGCCTTGAAAGGCAAGTCCTGTGGCAACATGGCACCCCAGAAAGGATTGAATCAGATAACGGGACTCATTTCCGAAATAGCCTCGTAGATGCTTGGGCTGAGGAACATGGAATTGAGTGGGTGTACCACATTCCCTACCATGCACCTGCCTCTGGGAAGGTTGATCCATGCAATGGGCTGTTAAAGACCACCCTGAGGGCAATGGGGGGTGGAACACTCAAGAATTGGGATGCCAACTTGGCAAAGGCCACGTGGTTAGTTAATACCAGGGGATCTGTCAATCGAGCTGGTGCTGCTCAGTCATAACTTTTACGTACTGTGGAAGGAGATAAGGTCCCTTTAGTGCGTGGTGGTAAAGGTATGTTGGGAAAAACTGTCTGGGTTATTCCTGCCTCGGGCAAAGGCAAACCCATCCGTGGGATTGCTTTCGCTGAAGGACCTGGATGTACTTGGTGGGTAATGAGAGAAAGATGCAAGTCCATTGTGCGCATCAAGGAGATTTGATTCTGGGTTAAACTAGCTAATTAATTTAATTGCATGATGGACACTAACTGCTGTAACTAACCCCTGCTGAGTTCTGTGTTGTAGGAATTGCCTGAACCTACAGAGGATAGGCCTTGCTAGAAGTGCAGCAGTGACCTGACCTGGCATCGGTGCCCAATGATTCTATGTGCACTCCACCTTTCCCATTCTGAGTGGCCCCCACACCTGATGCAACCCTAAGTCATGGACTAATGGAATTTTTTAATGGAAACTTTGCCAAAATGGTTCATAGACTAAGGGAATCATAGCTGTGTATGTTGGGGTTGGAAAGGTGGAGCTGGTTAGTGAGAATTTACGGATACTGTGGGACTTGAGCATGATGTAAATGGTATGAAATAAGGCGTGGAGAATGTGCTGGGTTTAGTCAGGAAAGAGTTAACTGTATTTTCCGTGGCTGTTAAGGAAGCTGTGTTCCTGGATTTCCACTGAGAAAAGTACTGATAAGGCCTTAGCTGGTGCTGGTGAATGTCTGTACCAAATTTAAGGTCTTTCAGCTTCTGATACTGCAACTGTGTTCCAAACTCTCTTGCTACAGGCCATGTAGGGGACGCACAGTTCAGACAGCTGACCCAAACTGGCCCAGGAAGTATTTCATTCCATAGTATGTCATGCTCTGAACATAGGTGGGGTGTGGGTCCAGCAGCCATTACACTCTGTTACTCTTTTACTTCATTACACTTGTTAACACTCTCGCTAACTCCTTTTTTTTAGTTGCTTTGCTAACTCCTTTGCTGGCTCGTTCAGGAGTGAGTTGGTGGGCTTTTTTAGTTTTACTGGTTGTGCTATTGCTGATAGGGTTCGCTCGGAATCTGCTGCAATCGTTCTTGGGCTTCAGCTTTTGGGCTTTCTTACTCTCACTTCTCGGGACCTGGTTGTGTATTGGTCATTGGGTGTTGAGCTATTGTATCATAATTGTATTCTATGTTTTATTTTCTATTATTGTAACAACTTAGTAGTAGTACTTCTGTATATTCATTTAGAGTCACTTAGTAAATGTTTCTTATCTCAATTTTATGAGCTTCCTTGTCTTTTTTCCTTGGATCCCTCCTCCCCTCCAGTGGAGGGGAAGAGGAATCTGTGAAAGCAGCTTTGTGGTATTTCGCTAGCCTGAGTTAAACCACAACAGAATGCTATTTTTACATGGATGAAGGATATCAGTAAGAACACGAATGTGCTAATTCTTTGGGGCAGATGTTTTTCACAAAAAGTGAGTGTAATTTAACCTGTATCTTGTTTTCACAGATGTGGCCCTTGTTTAAGGATAGCCACAGCTTTCAGTGCACTGAGTAACAAATATCCCCAGGCAAAGTTTTTGGAAGTAGATGTGCATCAGTGCCAGGTTGGTATTCAAAAACGTATTTTCAGTTTTAAGAGAGAGTAGATAATGTAGCAAATGGGAAACTTGGAGGAAAAACTGTTCAGAGTATACTAAGTAGTATTCTGTGGCTATCAATGTGTTGTTTCAATCAGAAATAGCTGTATAGCAAAATTCGCCAAAATTAGGCTGTTTACAAAGATGGGAACAGACACCACTTTTATTTAGAAAAGTATTCTTGCAGTTACCACTGCGATATCCTTCATTTAAGCAGTGGACAGACAGTTTGAGCTGCTTGTAACTCTTTAGATAATACTGTTAAATGTAGAAGATAACACCAGTATGAATTAAGGAGTCTTTCCAAACAAATACTGGCATAATTATTGAGCAAAATGAAGAATGCAATATACTGATCTGATTAGCAGGACTAGATTCCTCTCAAGTACTACTCAACTGTTTTTAACAGACGACTGTGTTGCAGTTGAGCTATTGAGTGACTTAAGAGTTGTTAACAAAAATTGACAATGGTATGTTGAAAGTAAGTCTTGAATTACTACAAACTTTTATGGAGAGAGATGAATATAGAAGTGGTAACAATGTTTGCAAATGACCCTAAATTATGGGAAGTTTTGGAAAAACCACTGTGGGTGTGTAACAGGTATGAGTACAGGTAGAAATCAAATGGAATTCACCTTCTACTGCAGCAGGCTGTAATTCCCAAGTGTACATGAATGTGGCTTGGGAGGGGGAAAGAATGCAGGTAGAAAGAAAGCTTGTAAAATAAAAGTGTTAAATTAAGCTGTCCTCCACTTCGGAGAGCAAGTGAGTAATACTATTTTTGTGGTGTACTGACAAATTACTGACAATGTGAAGTCCATTCAAAAAATGTCCAAATCTATAAAGGCTTAGGAGTATCTGAAGAATTGAAATGCATTTAAAATTGATTTCAGAATTGAGAATATCTTTTTAATTTAAACAGTTAAAGCTGTTTATAAAGTAACAAATATTGTTTGGGCTGATGTAGCTTGATTAATATCTAGTATGTGCATTAATATCTAGGCAGAGCAAGCTAAATTTTTTTGTAATACTGTTTGTTAGCTAACACTTGTAACTAATTTCTGCCTTCTAGGGTACAGCTGCTACCAATAATATATTGGCAACACCGACATTTCTGTTTTTCCGAAATAAAATGCAAGTTGACCAGTATCAAGGAGCAGATGCTGTAGGTTTAGAAGAAAAAATTAAACAGCACCTGGAGAATGACCCTGGGAACAATGAAGAGACAGATATCCCAAAAGGATATGTATGCATTCCTTAAGATAATTGTGTGTTTTGATGTTTACATAACTTGAATGTTAAAAATCTGTTGCTTTCTAAACATACTCTAAGCCAAATAATACTACTTTCAACAAAACTGCATGTTCCCCATGGTTTTGAGAAGATGGCTTGTCTGGATTTCCTTTTTCAGCCAAAACTGAAGAATTAACATGTACGTATTTAGTGAATACAGTTTTAGAACTGTAAAATGTTTTAAGAAAAATCTCCAGGCATAGCCCTTAGTATTAAATTGAGTTAAATATTTTATGGTGAACTTCTAGCTGTAGCTGCTTATTCTGCTGCTTCTCAGACATCCTACTCTGTTTTCCCAAAGTGTTTTTGAAAGTGCAAAAATATTCATGGAACAAGACATTATTAGACATGGCTATCAAATACTGAAAAGCTGCTCTAGTTGTTCCTTTTTCTTAATTATGTGGTGGTAGGTTCATTTGGGGTTTTCCTTCTTGCTCCCTACCCTTTCTTTAATCCTCTTTATTTCATCTCTTAAGAGGGAGAGATTCTTTGCCAAAAGAATTAACTTTCACAACAGTTCACCTCCATCTTCATCTACAGCAGCTTGCCTGGAAAATAGGATGCCTTTGGGGAGGGGGTTGTTAGATAAACAAGATATCTCATGATGTATTTTTATTTTTACTAGCAGTAATTAGGCAAAAGTGGATGGTGCTACAAAGTGTTCTCTTTAGGTTTCTTCTTGACTCTAAAAGAATGACAAGGATATACCAAATAAAAAAAGTCACAGTAATACTTGGAAAAGATTGTGCTTGGTCTGAGTGAATGTTCCTAAATATATGTTCTCAGGCTGAATGGTTTTTAAACCTTGCATCAAAGTCTCTCATAACTAAATTTGGACTGTAATATTTACTTCTGAAGAATTTTAAAATTGCTATACATGAAGATATTTTTTTAATTATCATTGTATGATTGCAATAATTCCTCTTCCCAATTGTATCATGGGCTGTATCAGGAGAAGTGTGGCCAGCAGGTCGAGGGAGGGGATTCTCCCCCTCTACTCTGATCTTGTGAGACCCCACCTGGAGTACTGTGTCCAGCTCTGGAGCCCTCAGCATAGGAAGGATATTGACCAGTTGGAAGGAGCCCAGAGGAGGGCCATGAAGATGCTCAGAAGGCTGGAGCACCTCTCCTATGAAGAAAGGCTGAGAGAATTGGGCTTGTTCAGCCTGGAGGAGAGAAGGCTCTGGGGAGACCTTATTGCAGCCTTCCAGTACCTGAAGGGGGCCTACCAGGAAGCTGGGGTTGGGGACTTTTTACAAGGGCCTGTAGTGACCGGACAAGGGGTAATGGGTTTAAATTGGAAGCGGGGAGATTTAAATTAGATATCAGGAAGAAATTCTTCCCAGAGAGGGTGGTGAAGCACTGGAACAGGTTGCCCAGAGAAGCTGTGGGTGCCCCATCCCTGGCTGTCTTCAAGGCCAGGCTGGATGAGGCTTTGAGCAACCTGGTCTAGTGGAGGGTGTCCCTGCCCATGGCAGGGGGTTTGGAACTAGATGATCTTTAAGGTCCCTTCCAACCCAAATCATTCTGTGATTTGCCCAGGTCTTCTAGATAAATCCAAACTTTGTAGGGATACTTGAATTTTTGCCCAAAATCTCCACATGGAAGTAACTTGCTTAGAAACACTGGTGCTCTCAGGAAATTCTTGTTGCTGTGTTCTGTGTGTTTTCATGTTCCCTCAAGGCAATTGTGTATTGTAAGCCTGTCTGGCAGCTGTATTAACAAACACATGTAAATGAGAACTTATGACAAAACACTTTCCTGGAATTGTTGTCTTGGGTGATATTCTCCAAGAAATCCTTGGTGTAATATTACTCTTTACATGAGGTTGTCTGTTATTCTACTAAAAGTATAAACACAGTTACATAGTGTATTGCATTTCATCTAGATCGTGTGACACAGTTCAGTACATAGCTAGTTGCTGTAGTGTGCATGTTACTTTGCACTTGCTCATCTAATATGTTAAATTTAGCTGTGGTGAGTATCTATAGAACCCCAAATTATCTTGTTAAACACTTAACCAGGTTTTTTTTTTTTTGGAGGGTCAGTATTTTAAATTTGTAGCTAGCCATATCCTATCAGGCAAATAAGCAGGGTGCAAATCCAGCTGACTAATTCCCATTTAAATAAATGGCAAGGGTACAGGTTCTTTGAATTTCTAGCAGTTCAGCTACTTGCTAACTTATTCTGTGGCATGTGTTGCACTTTGCTTTATATGTGAACGCTTACATTTATAACTATTGTGAAATTCTCTGTGGAACTACAGCCATGTCTAAAGGCAAAGATTCAGCTTTGGAGCCCTAAGCACATTGAGGATCATTCAAGTAGCAAGTACAGGCCTGTGTAGTTAGATTGGTTTTGAGATGAATGCACCAGCTTCTGTTAAAAGCTAATTGTGTAGGAGGTGGTGTCTTACTTTACAAAATGAGTCCTGAGTATGTTCAGGGCTGCATGAGCCAAGCAGGAATTCCATTTGACCTGTATGTGTTGGGCTGAAGTGCAACTTTGGGATATGCTTGTCACAAACCAGACTTCCATTGGCTCCAGGAAAGCATCCTCATCTTGCATACCTGGGTGTTCCTTCTCTTTTCTTCTCTTGTATCTACCAAGCGCAAGTTGCCAGCTAAGCTTTCAACATGAGGAAATACTTCTTTGCTGTGAGGGTGCCAGAGCACTGGAACAGGCTGCCCAGAGAAGTGGTGGAGTCTCCTTCTCTGGAGGCTTTCAAAAGCTACCTGGACTTATTCCTGTGTGATCTATTCTAAGTGATCCTGTTCAGGCAGGGGGGGGTTGGACTAGATGATCTCTAGAGGTCCCTTCCAACCCCTACCACTCTATGAAATTTGGATGTTGGGAAGGGGATAAGTAGTTTTTGCTTGGAATAACAGTTGTGAGAGCTGAGGGAAGTGGTGTACAGATGAGTCGTGTTCTCAGCCTGTTTTCAAATCCTGTTTGTACTATGAAGCTATAGCCTGTCTTGTGTGCAGGAGTTATCAAGCTAGTGTGTGTCAAGAGAGAGTTGTTATTCTTTGGGACCTGATGTATGTCTTTGAGAAGGGTTCATTGGGTTGTCATCCTAAAAGTTCTTTTGGCTTTATGTCTGGACTCTTCTATGACTGTACACTGATCTTGAATTTGTACTGTTAGGGGATGAGATGTAGATACTCATGCCTTCAGTTATAAAATACTTAATTTTTAGACTGGTTTCTTGTGCTTCAGTTGGACTTGGTTTATTTCAGTCGCAGGCAAAAAGTTCTGGTTGATATATATGAAAGCTTTTCGCTGGACCCTTTACAAAAGAGCTGAGCGATAAAACAAACCGGTTTGTGGTAAATCGTATGGTTTCTGTTTTCTGTTCTGTGTTTTTAACAAAGAATATTGAGAAAGGAGTAGGAAAAGGTTTTATAAAGTTAATTTGTTTACAGTGCTGAAAAAAATGTAAGACTAGTTTTTGGTATAAATACTGGTCAGAGCTATAGTGAGGATCTTTAATTCTGCAATATGTAGTATACCTTTGGAGAGGCATGTTTGTTTTGGTAGTGGTGGGTTTTTTTTTCCTGTTAAGTTGATCATAACTCCAGACTAATGTTAGTTTGTGTTGCGCTGTGACTTTACAAGCGTGGTTATCTTATTTATCAAAATGTATCTGAAAATTCTCTCTGTGCCCAGTTTCTTATTCTCAGAGTGGTAAACGTCTTCCAGGGGTGTGGGATTTTGAATGGAGGGGTAAAATATTCATTTATGCACAGGATACATCTGAGTACTATAGTATTCTTGGTTTTGTTATGTTTTTTGATATAAACCACTGAGGTTTTCTCTGTGTGTTATTTTAATCTCTTGAATGAATTTTGTTCATTCCAATGCTTACTAATCCCAGATGAGTTCATGGTGCACTTATCATGCACTCAGCAATGCTCTTGCTTTTATTTTCAGATGGATTTAATGCCATTTATCAATAAAGCTGGCTGTGAATGTCTTAATGAGAGCGATGAGCATGGATTTGATAATTGTTTACGTAAAGACTCTACCTACTTGGAATCAGACTGCGACGAGCAGGTACTGTAGTACCTTACTTCTAGTTAATGAATGTGCTCTGTTTGTTTTTTAAGAATGAAAAAAAGTATTTAAAAGCAACTTTTTTTTTTCTCCGCAGCTGCTTATTACTGTAGCTTTTAGTCAACCTGTCAAGCTTTATTCTATGAAACTTCAGGGGCCAGATAATGGTGAGTGAAATGTCTGTTTAATCATAACCAAAGCTTTGTCTGCGTTTAGCTGAATTTTCTCAAAATGACCATGTTGTCCCTGGCACCTTTTACCTCTTGAGAATCTCACAGTAGCTTAATTTAGTATATAATTCGTTTATTGTAAACTTACTGGTCTTATTTTTCAATGATTTAGTGTGTGGGGATTGAGTATGACCTAAATGTAACTATTTACTATAGTTTGATATGCTGCAAAGAGAAAATTATGTTTAATTCAAGATTTAATGTGAGAGCTACTGAAAAGCACAGCTTAGTTCTTATGGGAAGGCAGGCTTACATTATAAAACTAAATGAAGTCTTCAGGTGTTATTTAACACAGCAAAACAATTATTTTTAGACTTTTTACTGGATTCTTTTCTGTGGAATTCCATCTCTGATGCATAGAGGAGTAGTGCAACTCTGGATGTTCTTCCATATCCAGGGTGGTGATGTAGGATTGGTAGATAAGATACTAGAACTATAGAAGCTTGTGCCTTCCTTGAGTGGTATCTAGAGACTGTTAAGTGTGGGCTTCTCAAGCAGCATTTTGAAAATATATTTAAACAACAGAATACAACTGTTCTTAATGCAGGGCAAGGTCCAAAGTACATAAAAATCTTTATCAACCTTCCTCGATCTATGGATTTTGAAGAAGCAGAACAAAGTGAACCAACTCAAGCCTTGGAGCTGACACCAGAAGATATTAAAGAAGATGGGATTATTCAGCTTCGCTATGTAAAATTTCAGAATGTTAACAGTGTAACTGTAAGTAAAGCTTCTGTTTGGAGGTCTGTGCAGGCTGAAAACCTCACAGGCTTTTAAAGCTGTGCATGATTGCGATTGCATTGGGTGTGTGTTTAGTTTCTCTCCACTATTTGTCGTGTGTTTATGCAAAGAGTTTTTCAGGAGGTGAAAGTGAGACACAGGGCCATGTGCATGCAATGTCTGACCTAGCATGCAACATAAGGCTCGCTGTCATGTCAGCTAGCATGCTGTTTAACACAACTTGCATTTTTACTAACCTATTTGCTTGAAAGGCATCTTCTCCTCATTTGAAGAGACAAGGAATCCAGTTTCTTGGTAACCTGATTGCAGAAATGAGAGTTTGAGTGTTGAGTGAAATACTTGCGATGTCTTTAAACTCACTATACCTGCTCTCTGTGAGGATCCTTAAATGCTGTAATCAAAGCACCTTTGTCTTTTAACAAGCTCTCGAATTCCCTTGCTGTAGGAGTTAACATATATTTCACATAGGGTTTTGGACTCTTAAATGCAGGTGTAGCTTCTCCTCTTCCATTTGAAAAATACAGACTTCTAGTACAATATTTGCAATGACTAAATTGATGCTGGAATTGCTTTATGCCTGGCATTATCCTGGTACTACACTAGCCTTGTTTCTTGCAGTGTTGAGTTATTGGAAAACCAGTTCAACTTCTTTTCATATCTGTTATTTCCATGGCATTACCTTTGCCACCAACTTCATCCTCCCCTGAATGAAATGGATATTGGCCATGTAGGCTTATATTCTCCAAAGCTGTGCTGACAAGTGTAAGTTTACATATTTATTCTTTAATAAAATCCTGTGTCAGCTTTAGATGGGATGATGTGCAGACACCAGGCAAGTGATAAGATGATTAAATAGATGTTTTGCTTGTTTTCACTCTTTGCATGTGGGAATTGCAGTAAAACTCCTAGTTTCCTAACTAAACTTGGTTTCTGTGTTTAAGACCTCTGAAAAATGAGGTGGTCAGTCGTCTTTTCCACCACCTGGCTTTCCAGTGTGGGTCATGAAGTTCTGCTTGCTTTGTAGCCATGTAGATAAGTCTTCATTTAGTTCCTGATGAACAGTTGTCATACGTGGCAGAAGAGCAGGACAATGTGTGTATAATTATAACTACTTTTAAGAATGTTTCCATGTCAGTATTGGCAAGTTCATACTATATATATAATATATAACACTGCTAGGTTTGTTAGTTAATAATTTAAAAGAAAAGGTAAGTTAATCCACACAATTCATATCTAATGCCTTTTTCCCGTATTTCTTGTGTGCTTCTCTTAATTGCCACTACTTCAGTGGCATTTTCCTCTGTACTTGCTGAACTTTTCATATCATTCCTGAGAGAGAATCTCAGAACATATTGTAGTTCACCTCTGTTTGACAAAAGTCAGTCCTTGACATGTTTTTCTCTTTGTTTCCATCCAAAGAGCACTTTCTTCAGAATTCTCACATTTCACACATCTTGTTTATATAGGGAAAGACATGGTCTTCCAACTACAGTGAAGCCCCTTGGAGGGGTGTGAATGTCTGTACTGGTCTAGATCCACAAACACCTCCTTGCTCTTTTAACTCCAAATTCTTACTAATACTACCTCATGCAAAAAAAAAAAGCTCTTACATTTGTCTACTCTAACAAGCGTAGTGGTTCCAGCAATAATTCCTTAGTTCGTACTTCTGAAGAAGCTTGATATTTGTTTGAAACCCTAAAATAATCTCAAAGATGAGTAAAACGCATGATTATGCAAGCTGTAGTAGTAAACTACATGTAAATAGTCTTAGGGACTTTGGCAAGTGTAGTTAAATTGATATTTAACTTGATTTCCAGTCAGATTACAGTGACTAGTGAATTGTGACTTCTTAGATCCTGCTTTTGCTTGCCAAGTGTGGTCTCGGGTCACAAGTGGAAGCTGGGAAAATCTGAGCTGGGGGTGGAGGGGTTTAACAAACTACTGGGAAAATGTGTTCTATGTAATCATTCTTTAAAATAAGAGGATAGTAATGTCTCTAAAGGTGACAGAAGCCTTTATAATTGGAAAAAGTGTTAATTTGGTTAGTTCAAAGCTCTTGGGCACCAAATGTTTTTATGTATTCATTCAGAGATGGACAGTTGACCTTAACTCTTGTGTTTGGGTTTTTTCTGTAGTTGTTTGTCCAGTCCAATCATGGTGATGAAGAGACAACAAGAATTACATATTTCACGTTTATTGGAACTCTGGTCCAAGCAACAAATATGAATGACTTCAAGCGAGTGAGTCCTCTTTCTTTAAAAGCACTTTTGAGTGTTTTAAACCTACTCAAAAAATGGATTGAAGGAATAAATATACTTGGCTGTTACTACATTTCCACAACTAAGGGTAGTTTTGGCATCCAAAAGAAACAGCGTGGCTTGATCTTGGCAGATCTTTGGTCTTGCTTACAAGTTTTTGTTTGTTGACTTTGTCAAAATAATGGATAAGAATGTATAGATGAAAATTTGGGGGACTGTCAAGTTATAGATGCTACAGACAACATTATTTTATTGAATAGCTGTGAAATTTATGTCTTGATTTTGAAACTTGCTTTCTGATGATGCTGCTCAGGAAGTAGAGAAGCAGTTGCATGAGCAAATTAAACAGGCTCCTTGTGGTTGACTTCTTATTTGAAGGTTTTTATTCATCTGGCTACATTAAGCTTGAATTCTGACAAATATTTGGTCACAAGGTCTGTTTAACATACCTGCTTTTGAAAGGGGAAATAAAGCAAATAACTCATTCCTGGATTAATTTAGACATACTAGTGCAGAACAGTAAGATACTCTCTGCTCTTGATCCTTTTGAGAATGTGAAACAGGTTTGGAAGGATTGAAACTTTAAACGCACTTATATCTTTTTCAAAGTGTAATAAAACTTTTTTAAAAAAAAAACTGGTTTACAATGTAGTAAAAGGGCAAATACTGCTGTAACATCTGCCCACAAACAAGTGTGTAGGTGACTAATAACACTGAAAGCACCACAAAATTTATTATACGAATAACCTATAACTTCAGAAGGTTAAAAACACTTGCCAACATGTCTTGTACTTGGCATTTTTAGCATTGAAACTTGATCTTAACTTCTACATGTAAAACTTAATAATTACCTGCAGAGATATTAACAGGGTTTTCTGCTTTTCAGTTTATTAAAACTTCTATGTAACTTGGTGATTGAAAAAGTTGTTCTAATGTATTAAAACAATATGAGTTATGGTGGGGTTTTGTGTGCGGAGTGGGTTTTTGAATTCACGTGTGCCCTTGTACAACCCTATAAAGGCATTAAATGTGGTGTGGGTCTCCAGATATCTTGCCCTCTGCTGTATTTAGAGGGTATCGATGGCTCTCAGTTCTGGATGCAGTGTGAATGCTTGGAAGCTGCTATACAGTCTGGTAAATACTGTTCCAGTTAACAACTTAGGTTTTGTTAAAGTTTGCAGGTCTTGGCACCACAAAGTGTGCCCTTGTCTGTGACATCCATTTAAATGGGTGGGGGCACAAACTTGCCAGGCTATGGATGCACCAGACAGTCCCACAGTATTGTGCTGGTTACATCAGGTTAAGGAACTGGTTGGAACAGTCAGTCCTGTTTCAATTCAGGTACTCATCCATGCTATGTAATATTCCTATTTTGCTTCCCTGGTGTGTAGCTTTAATATTAGGGTGTTAAAATATTTCATTGTCACAAAGGGGATGTGTAGTCTGGCATAGTTGCAGTGCTCTTAGGAACTTTAACTTTAGTTTCCTCTCTTCCAGTAATCCTGTCAGTTATGAAAACTTAATATAATGTCAGGAATTAATTATATTTAGATTTGTAGGTTAACTAGGAAACCTTAATTTTCTTTTAATCTCCTTAAGTGGTTACCCACACTACTCTTCACTGCTCCCTCATCTCAGCCCTTCTCTACTGTTTGTATTTATCTTCTAATTATGATAGAAGTAGTATTGCAATGTGATAAACAAGACGGGAATGCTTTTTTCCCTGAGTTTAAGTGTTCATAAGAATCGAAGAATTGCCTCTTCTCGATCAGGGAGTCAGTTCATGTGTTTAATATTGATGAAGCCTTGTTTCCAGTACTTATGTATTTCAGCTTTTTATTTGATACCATCTACTCTGAAAAGTAACACAAGTACTAAGCTCTAATAGTTAACTCAGTCCTTCAGTAGTGATTTTTGGCCTAGAGTTAATTTGGACACACGTAGCATCACAGAAAATGATGCTTTGAGGAAGGGACCTTAAAACATCACCTGATGCAACCTTGCACAGGAAAGGGAGCCTAGGTGAGATGATTTAGCATCCTGAAAACCTCCTGCAATGGGGACTCTGCTGCATCCCTGTGGAGGTCATTCCAGTGACTGACGATTAGTCTTGCTGTAAAAAATGTATTGTGTAGTTGGTATTGCTGGATGGAGTGAGTAAAGTTAGAAAAGCTGCTTTCAAACTTTGTTTAATATGTTGTGTGTATCCTGGCCTTTTCACAACTTGATTTTTATCCTCTGGGGAGGAGAGAAGTCTGTGGAATGATGGTGGAAAAGGGGGGGGGAGATACTACACCACAGTCAGTTCTGAGCAGTGAGTTAAGCACAGAGTAGCAGGGAGAGATGTATTCTTTGTCCCATTAGCAGAGAACTAGGATGACTATTCCCTTCCTATATGTATTTAATGTATTACAAAATGCTTTTGGTAAAGTTTGACTTAAAGGTGTGCATGTTTTAACAAATATCGTTAGGGCTGGAAGTGTTTATGCTGCTGTTTCTTGGCCATGCAGGGTCTGACTTAAGACACAACTGATCATCTAAACTACTGTAGTAGACTGCATTTGAGTTGTTCTGATGCTCCAAGGTGCTTGCTTGGATGATTTTATGCAGACAGCTGAAAGTACAGAGTAAAGGTGCAAGTTCTGTGGGGTTGTTTACTATTGCTTGATCGCTTAGCATTAGGGTAGGCTCCTGTGAATCTCATGGTGAATTTGTAAACATGCTTTTGGTTTTGGAAGAGCTTGTACAATCTAGTTGTTGCTTATTTTTGGTATTAAGGAATAAACCACTGGGGCATAGATGAGTATCAACAGGTTGTGGGGTATTTTTAGTCCCCTCATGAAGGAAGGCTTGCTTTCTATTCAGAACTGCTTATTACTAAATGCTGGTGCTTCAACCAAATGATTAAAAATGTTCCAAACGGTTGTCATCTTGTGGGAATTCCCAGCTGTAACCACTTCCTTAGAATGCACTAGGTAGCAGTTGCTGTAAAGGAAGAAAAATAGATCTAATTCTGAGAAAAGAGTAACTGTTTAGTTTGAGGTTTAAATACCCTGTTTACTTTTGGGGTAGTGAAGTGGGATGGTCAGGAAACGGGTTTCTTTGACATGTGATGACAGTCTATCCATATGAGTGATTTTTTTTTTCCACAGATAATAAACATGGGAGAGTTGTCAATTACTGCCTCAGACTGGTAGAGCAAGATAAAATATTAAAAATTAGGTGTTAGCAAATGTGGAAGAGCAATGAAAAATCTTAACTGTGGTGTCGTCGTCCCCCCCCCTTTACTCTGTGTGTTAACACAGTTATTTGCTTTAGAAACACACAAAGAAGAAATATTGCTTCTTGATGAGTTTAACTGGGTGTTGTGGTGTTTTTTTCCTTCATTCTTAATGTTGTCAGATAGGAATTTTCCTGACTCTTAATCATTAGATTGAATTTACAGCTTGGTGAAATTCTCCTGGTCAAGGGTTCCTTGGAGGTGAAAATGGTTTTAAGAAGTACTTTTCATCAGCAAATCTCAATTATTTTGTGACAGTGATAACTCAGCTGACCAAAAGCAGATGGATAGTGCAAAATTTTACCTCTGTAAGGCTGACAAGAAATGAAAAAAGGGGAAGGATCAGGAAGAATACTTCTAGTGGGTCCATGAGAATTCCCTAGTTGAGGACCATGGGTGTGTTGGTTTGTGTTTGGTTTTCTTGTTTTGTTTTGCTTTCCCTCTAGTCCTGTATTTCGCTATTGACTGTTTAAATCTTGTGTGCTATATTGTCACTTAACTGCAGAGGTAATTAATGCTTAACCCATTTGCTATCGCAGGTAGTTGGTTAGAAAGGTTTTGCTCTTCTTCAGCATCGTTACAAGTAGTAACAGGAAATACTATGTTTCATTAATGTAATCTTCAAATCTCTGTTCATGAGAATTCTGACTACACCTTGTTAGACCTGTAAGCACTGCTCTAGTGAGATGAACATGAATTGGGAATTGGTACCTTGCCCAAGGTCCCGTCTGCAGTTTGAGTCTTAAACTTGAGGACTTCTGGTTTGGCTTATAAATGGATTTTTTTCCTATGCGTCTGCAAAAGCACTAAAACTCTGTCTGAATATTTTCAGAAAAGTGACTAAAATGGCATAATTTTCTGCTCTCGGGATTTTTTGTTTATCTTAATGAAAGGGACTGGATGCCCTTCTGCAGTGAACTATGCTAACTTTAAACCTGCATAGCAGGATGTAGAGCACTGTTGGCTGGCCAACTGACTCGCCAGAGTCTTGGGGCAGGGGTGACCTTATTCAGAAAAGGGAAGCAATAAGCTGATTCTGATTCCAGGTGGAGTTTACAGAACTGGAGATTGTAAGGAGACTGGGTAAGGAATAATTTTTTTGACAAGGAATAACTAAAGATCAGGTGACTTCCAGATTTCTTTATAGGCTTCAACTGCATTGTAAGGGAAATGTTTTCAGTGAGGTACGTAGGAAGGAGGCCAGGGGAAGGGAACATGTGTTTGGGCACCCAGTGGTTCTTCCATGACAGTATTTTATGTAGTATTAAGGTTGAATACTTGGTATAACTTGGATTAAGTGTGGTCTGGTTGCAGTTACTATTTTCTAACTCTTCTCAAAAGGTGACTGATGCTTTGTCTTAGTACTACAGATAAGGTGTCTTGTGTGTTTTGCATTCCTCTTAACTTTTCAGAGGGGATCACTGCTTCTGCAAGTGCTTCAATAATGCATGCTGAAATGCATTACCATAGTTGAAAATTCAGTTGCACTCGTTTATTTTGAGATTTAATTAAAAAAAAATACTTGGCAGGACAAGAATGTTTAAACATTCTTTGGTGTTTTTTTCTTTTACCAGGTAGTTGGCAAAAAAGGAGAGAGCCACTAGGATGCAAAAAGACACTGGAAGGCCTTATTGCAATCGGAGATCTTCACTTTTACCTACAGCTCCTGGATAATTGCTTGACTGTAACCAGAGACTGTCAATTGGTTTCATTTAATGCCATTAATAAATTATTGCTTTTGTCGAGACCAGGTTTCCCTAGTGCGTGTCTGTTGTAATCCTCCTACACGTATTGGTAAAAGTAATGAATTTTATTTACAAAGTTTAATTTTGTTGTTCTGGTAACTGGGGCTCTTTGTTCTGTTAAGCTTCAAAACTTGACTGGCTTGGCTTTAAACTTAATAGCCATAATGTAGCTTGTATTTGTTCACTTTTAAATGTCACATCTAAGTAAAAGGCCATCTAAAAATTAAATCTGAGCTACTTTGTTACAAGACTGAGTGAATTTAGGATCATTGTTCCCACAAAATATAGATAACTTCTTGGATTAGGAATAACTTCACCTATTTTGGAAATTACCCTTTCCTTCCCCACCTCAAAAAGCTTAGGAGGAGGAAGCATATTTGAAGCTATCCATTCCATGAACTTGCAGATTTGTCTCAAAAGGCGTGCTGATGCAAGCTGTTTGGCACTGAGAATTTCTGAATCTTTGGAAAGTGTGCGTGTGTTAAATTTTATTTAAAAATATTGACCTTGTTTCTCAGTCAAGCTCTAGCAACCTGTGCGGCTTTGGGGCTTTAGATGGTTGTGCACCCCACCTGAACATATTATTTATTTTCTTGAGTGTGTTTTCCTCTCTTTGGATCTTGAGAAGAAAATGTTTATTGCAAATCTTAATTTTTACATTTGTAATTGGAATTCCTGTTCTCTTTGACTAAATTTTCTTGGAAGTAATTTGAATAAATCAGGTATTGATCAGCACCGTACACATAATACTGTAGAAGTTCCCTGTCAAACTTGCTAAGTGTTGTAATTGGCATAATTGATTTCTTTGTAAAGTTAAATTTGTTACATTTCTAATTACCATAAATCCTGCCCTAATTGGCATTCCTTCCTTGAACACAGTAGGGTGGTTTTCTTCTTGCTTGGCAGATTTGTCTGTTAATACCAAGTTAACTTGCTGTTAGCACAGATATTTTCCCCAAATGTAAAACTGGGGATTGTCTAGAGAAACTTCTCAGAGAGGCACTTTTTCTTTCTTCACTATTGCTGCATACTCTGGGATTCTTGTCTACCTGTATTTCTAGTCCGTGGCATGCAATGATTACTTTGTTTCTTTACTTCATGTCTTTGGGGGTGTGTGGGTGGGTGGGGGTGTGTGTGTGTGTGTGTAAGGCATGTAACACTGTATATAAGATATAAATAATTTTTAAATAATTGAGGGCAATATAACTGTTTCTGTTGATAATTTTGTACACTAATTACCTTTTTGGGTTATTGTTTAAGTGCCTCATCTTAAGTATTGCTTACCTCAAAATATTTATACCCGAGAGATTTGATAACCTGGTGATTCTCGTCTTTGTAAAAGATTAGTCTAAATTTATATTGTTCGAGACTCTTCTGTGATTTTCTTGGTTGCATGATGCCTATGTTCCATGATATGTACATAGATCTAAATAAATATTCAGAGGTCATTGTCACATGTTTCATGTGAAGCTGCTGTGGGAGGTGGAGCTGCTGTGGGAGACAGGCTGGCTGTGGTGGGAGGTGGTGACATTGACGCAGGCATAGTAGTGGGTGATGCAGTCATTGGTGGCAGTGATGCAGGTGTGGTGGATGGTGATGCAGGCATTGGGGCTGATGTAGGCATGGTTGCAGCTGCGTGGGTTCCCGTCACCAGCTTGCTCCCTGTGCAGGTCCCTGCTCCCCTCTTGCGCGTTAAGGCAGCTCGGGTGGCTGCACAAATCCTGCGTCTGCCCTGGGTACTGGTAGCGGATGGGGCAGCGTTTCCAAACATTTCCTTAACTTTACCCAAAGCCACTAGAACATTTACTAGCAAGCTGATCCCTAGCCACAGGTCACCCTAACCACATGAAAAATTTCTGAAATACTCGTATGCTTTTGCCATTGGACTGAGAGGAGAGGGGAAAAAATTGAAAAAGTTTTTCCACATGCCCCCCAGCACCAAATAACCTCTCCTCTATTGGCTGTGTCCCCGAGGGGAGAAAGGTAGAGGTGTAATTGTGGAAAGCCTCCAGGAGATAACTCACGATGTACCAGGGGGATGACAATATTAAGTACAGATAGAGTTAGAGTATCCCTGCCAGCAGCAGACTAAAGAATCTAATTAAACCTCTCAGTCTGGCTCGAACATAAAAAACCAACCAACCAAACAAACAAACAAAAAAACCCCACAAGGTAATCAGTAGCATATAAGGGAGCAGATCCCACTGTTTGGTTAGCAGCCTAAAAAGCCCGGAACTCAGCGCCTGGATCAGCCACCACCACGTTGTTTTCCCGGGCTTATCATGCTCTATGATCTGTTTCTTATCTCAATTCTCTAGAGCCCCATGTTGGGTGCCATAAAGAACTGTTGTCCTTTAGCCCTGTTGGGTAATTAGGCACCACCAGTTGCTCTACTACTCCACCCCCCCACTCCCAGTGAGGAAGGGTCAGAGGAAAAACAAGGGAGGCTCATGAAAGTTGAGATAAGAACTATTTAATTATATAAATGAAACTTATGGAGTTACTAACAATGCTAGTGCTAATAAGTAATTAAAAGAACAGAGAAATAGAACAAATGATACAGGATCTCACCACCCGTGGAGGGACACAGCCAGGTTCCAGTTAAGGCAGAAAAATAAATCCAAAAATCACAAACACACACCCCCTCCCCAAAAAAAAAAAACCCCACAAAACAAAATGGAGGCAGTAACCCCCCCCTCAATCAGCCTGGGAGCCAAGAGCAGGGAGAGGAAAAAAACCCTAAACTTTCAAACCCAGACTCTTAGATCAATCTGCTTGACAAAAGATGCTCCTTCTGACTCGGGGGAAAGACGACTCCACAACCTCGAAGGTTGTAAAGTAGGTATGTTTATTCACCGGGCGGATGCACGGGGGATCTCTCCACCACAGACGTGCGTCCCTCCGGGGCTGACTTGCTTCACTTTTATACAGTTTAACATTTCATATTCATGAACGCCTATACATATGCATGGCCTTTCCCTGGCCTTCATTCTAATGAGGTCCGAGAAGTCACTCCTCCCAGTTGCGCCTGCACAGTGCCTCCTGGTGGTCGTCTTTTGGGGTCTTCTGAGGAAGGCTCCGAGTCTTCTTCACGAATAAACTTTTGGCCTCCATCCCTTGCGCGTGCCCTTTAGTCCTTTGGCCCTTCTCCAGACCATCATACCGGTTTCAACCAGTTCGGGGTTGCCCCCTTTCTATCCCTTAGCAGGAACTGTCTACAGCTGGTTTCCTCTAAACAATCGCTCACTTTGTCTTTTTCTTCATAGCCCTGACTTTCTAGTTAAACATTGTCTATATGCTATGTGCTGATCACTCTACCCAGTTAATACGTTAGCTGTTCCTTATTTCTATATGTTAGCATCCCCTGATCCCTCTAAGTGACAAGTGATGGGACAAGAGGAAACGCCCTCAAGTTGTGCCAGGGGAGGTTTAGGTTGGATATTAGGGAAAACGTCTTCCCGGAAAGGGCTGTCAGGCATTGGCACAGGCTGCCCAGGGAGGTGGTGGAGTCACCATCCCGAGAGGGATTTGATCCCTCTATCACTTCTCCGCTAATCACCTGCCACAAGGTCTGAACAAAGACCGCCCTGTGCTCCTGGCTGAAACCCCGGAGCCGACCCTCCCACACCTTCCTGCCTTGCGGGCTTGCAGTGCTGCTGGTACCAGGATGACACCAACCACTCGCTTGATGTGTTATGGACTGAAACAAAATATTATAGACTGGCCCTAGAAGAACAACTTGTCGCTGCCTGGGACTAGGACAGCACTCAATCCCTTCATCCAGATCATCGATCAATACGTTAAACAAGACCAGCCCCAACACTGAGCCCTGGGGGACACCACTTGTGACCAGTCGCCAACCAGACTTCGCTTCATTTACCACTATCCTCTGTGCTCTGCCCTCCAGCCAGTTTTTAACCCAGCAAAGAGTACATCTGTCTAAGCCATGAGCCACCAGCTTCTTTAGGAGAATGCTGTGGGAGACTGTGCCAAAGGCTTTACTAAAGTTCGGGCAGGCAACATCCACAGCCTTCCCCTCATCCACTAGGTGGGTCACCCGGTCATAGAAGGAGATCAGGTTGGTCAAGCAGGACCTGCCCTTCATGAACCCATGCTGGCTGGTCCTGATGCCCTGGTTGTCTTGCACCTGCCGTGTGAGCTCACTCAGGATGAACCACTCCATAATCTTTCCCAGTACCGAGGTCAGGCTGACAGGCCTGTAGTTCCCTGGATCCTCCTTCCGGCCCTTGTTGTAGATGGGCGTCACGTTGGCAAGTCTCCAGTCTTCCAGGACCTCCCCTGTTAAGCAGGACTGCTGATAAGTGATGGAGAGCAGCTTGGCAAGCTCCTTCCCCAACTCCCTCAGTACTCTCGGACGAATCCCATCTGGCCCCATAGACTTGTGAGTGTGCAGGTGGCATAGTAGGTCGTTAACTGCTTCCTCCTGGATTACGAGGGGTTTATTCTGCTCTCCATCCCCGTCGTCCAGCTCAGGGGGCTGATAACTGGTTTGGCTATTAAAGACTGAGGCAAAGGCAGCATTCAGTACCTTGGCCTTTTCCTTGTCCTTTGTCACTATGTTTCCCTCCACATCCAATAAGGGATGGAGATTCTCTTTGACTCTCCTTTTGCTGCCAATGTATTTGTAGAAACATTTTTTGTTGTTTTTCACAATGGTGGCCAGATTAAGTTCCAGTTGGGCTTTAGCCTTTCTAATTTTCTCCCTGCATGACCTTACGAGATCCCTGTACTCTTCTTGTGTTGCCTGCCCCTTCTTCCAGGAGTAGTAAACTCTCCTTTATTCCGAGTCCCAGCAAAAGCTCCCTGTTCAGCCAGGCCCGTTGTCTTCCCCGACAGTTCGTCTTACAGCACGTGGGGACAGTCTGCTCCTGTGCCTTTAAGACTTCCTTCTTGAAGGACAACCAGCCTTCCTGGACACCTTTGTCCTTCAGGACAGTCTCCCAAGGGATTCTCTCAACCAGTGTCCTAAATAGACCAAAATCTGCCCTTTGGAAGTCCATGGTAGTGGTCTTGCTGACCCCCCTCCTTACTTCATCTAGAATCGAGAACTCTAGTATTTCATGATCACTGTTAAAGATTTTTCACCAAGACAAAGCGGGTTGCTCTAGGTATGCCATTTATTTAATCACAACTCAGAGTTGGGCCACCACCTCAGTGAGTGGCAAATGGCCCAAGATCTCACACAGTTTTTATACCATTCAATCAATACCCATTACATAAGGTCCGAAGTCTTTGTATATTTCCACTCAGCCTTTCAGTCCCCAGAGTTCATCGTTTATCAAAGACCATCACAATCCCCTGTCTCAGCTGCATTCTTCTGTTCTGGTTCCAATCCTTGGTTCAGTTTCAGGGTCTCTTTGGGTCACCGTCTCCATAATCACTCTTCTGCCATTTCTGTCTTGCACAATTCTGAAATAGACCTCGAGATGTACTATTAAGGGTTTACCTTTTGTCTAGCAAAGCACCTGTGCTTAATTAATTAATCACTCTTTGTTGAAACTGTCTCTACGTGATTAGCTTGACTAAATTTGAAACCGGCCTTGGGTGGGTCTGTACAAGGAGCAGGCCGAGAACAAACACTTTGGGCCTGTTAAGCAGTATATTTTTTGTACTTTTACAAAACCCCAAACCCCAGATCTAAACCTATATTAGACCCTATGAAAAATTCTTTTACAATCACTAAGCCCAAGACATCCTCCTACTACCACATCTCCCACCAGTTCTTCTCTGTTTGTAATCAGCAGGTCAAGCAAAGCACTTCCCCTAGTAGGTTCACTCACCAGCTGTGTCAGGAAGCTCTCTTCCACACTGTCTTAGCTTTGCACCAGTTAGTCTATATTTTTGCACCAGTTTTTTTTATATTTTGCTTCACCCCATAACACATCAAGCTGGATAGGTGGTGCCAGACCAGGGCCTGCGGCACTGCAGGACCGGCGGGGAGGGGGTGGGGATGGGGGTGGAAAGGGTTACGGTTGGGCACGACCCTGGAAACGGGAAGGGTCTGAGGGGGCTTCTGGCCGAGGGGGCTGGGGGTTGGTTTGTTGTGGGGACCTCAGTGGCGAGTGGTTGGTGCTCCAGGCAGAGCCAGCGTCTTGCCGGGCAGATCGGTCTAGGAGTCGGGGTTTGAAAGTTTTTTTCCTCTCTCTTACTCTCTCGGCCCCCGGGTGGTTTTGTGGGGGGTTTGCTCCCTTCGGGTTGGTTTTCTTTTCCTTTTCCCTTCTTGGGGTGGGATCCTGTATCATTTGTTCTACCCTCTTCCTCCGTTCCTTAAATTACTTGTTAGCACTAGCATTGTTAGTAACTCCCTAAGTTTCATTTATATAATTAAATAGTTCTTATCTCAACTCCTACGGGCTTTTCCTCGTTTGTTCCTCCGACCCTTCCTCACCAGGAGGGGGTGTGTGTGGGGGAGGGGGCGGAGTGGTAGAGCGGCTGGTTGTGATAAAAACCACAACAGAGATGTAGGCAAATGAGTTCCCAGAAAAATTATAATATTCGCTCCCTTTCTGGGAAATAAATGAATATGCATGTATGAAAAGGGAATAAAAACTTTGCGAATGTGATGACAGGTACACACTTTTGGTGGAGCAGTCCCCAGTGTGTCCATCACTGCAGTAAAGAATACCTGCTTAACAACTCTGGTTGTTAAGTTGAATCTTTCCTTTACGGCGTCATTCTGGCACCCCAGATGTGACCTCTCTGTTCAGCTGCAGGATCTGCTGGGAACAGGACTCCCTAGGGGCCCCCGGGATTTCCTGGAGGGACTCCTCGACTCACACGGCTCACTGCAGGAACAGACGAGGACCCCTCGAGACAAAAGGTATTCTTTCTTTGATGTATTTGTTTTGTAAGGCTAGCCGTTTGGGAGGTACCCATAAGACATAGGAGACGTCCTACGCAGGGCACCGTATGCCAGGTTACTAGTACCTAGGAGCATACTTGGGTAATTGGATATTGGAACTCAGGTTTTGTGGAGTGGCATTCAATTGTTACGGTAATGATTATCAGATTGTGATTTTGAGTTTGGCAAAATGGGTGCAAAAGAGCGTTGTGCGGTTGAGACGCAGCTGAGCTGCAAAGCGAGTGTGGAGTTCTGATCCACATTTCCGTCTCCCCACGATGGGATCGGCCGGAGATGAATGAAGTGAAAGACTTTGATTAAGTATTGTAATCAGTGGTGGCCTTTGTATGCATTGGATGATGCAGAAAAGTGGCATCTCAATGGAACACTGAATTATAACACAATATTACAATTAATGTTGTTTCTAAGAAGGGAAGGAAAACGGGATGAAGTAATATATGCTGATATGTTTTTCACATTGCGAAATCGCCCTGAGTGGCAGCAGGAATGTGGGATTAATACCCCGCCTCAGGACCCTTTAGCTTTAGCACTAGAAAAAGATCAGAACTGACCAAGGATTCGGAGATGTTGCTCCGCGTGTAGTATTGGGCAAAGGTGTTTAAAGATAGCTGCTACTAAGAAGCCTGGTGAGGAACATCCTGTACCTCCTGAGGATTTGAGTTATCCTTTCCCATTACTGCCACCTGCAGCATTCTCCTCCCCACTCCCCTCAGCCCTGACCAAAGTCTCAGGACCCCTTTCCTTTACCCCTAGCCTCCGATGTAGGGGAGGATGAGCAAGGGGCAGCAGGAAGCTCCTCTCCTGTGGCTGGCAGAACAAGGAGCCACACTCAAAGTGGACCGCAGCTTTTAGCCCTGTTGCAGGAGGTAATGGGGCCAGGTGGCCCAGCTAAAGTAAAGATTCCCTTTTCTATGGCTGACTTAGATGCTTGGAAAGAAGTAGCAAAGGGTTATCGGGAAGATCCAACTCGGGTAGAAAAGCGATTTGAGCTGATTATGAAAAATCATGATCCTGACTGGGCTGATGTAG
Source organism: Rhynochetos jubatus (assembly GCA_027574665.1). Classification (NCBI taxonomy): domain Eukaryota; kingdom Metazoa; phylum Chordata; class Aves; order Eurypygiformes; family Rhynochetidae; genus Rhynochetos; species Rhynochetos jubatus. Next base: position 6,946,665 of record CM050689.1, on the reverse strand, counting down.
ATTTAATGTTGGGAGAAAAGACTGAGACAGAAAAGCAACTGGTTTTGAAGACTGCTCGAACTCATGTTCAGGCCCAAATTACTGGGGGAATGCTTCAGGGGAACGTGAATTATCACATTCCCCTGAATGATCCGTCTTGGGATCCTAATAGCCCAAATGATTATGGGAGGTTAAGGAGATACTGAGATTGGGTAAAATAAGGGCTGGAGAATGCTGTCCTGCTAGCTATTAATTATCCTGCCTTGTATGTTATTAAGCAAGGACCGAGGGAGACCCCTTCTGAATTTTTGGACAAATTGTGGAATGCTATGAGAAAATTTACTAATATGGATCCATCCTCGGAAATGAGGCAGCAACAGTTAGTCACTTTGTTTCTTGGGCAGTCTGCCACGGATATTAGAAGGAAACTTCAGAAACTCAAAGAACCTGTTATCCAGGACTTAGCAAAGTTGCTTGAAGAAGCTTGGCGGATTTTTAAAAACCGTGAGGAGGTAGAAAGAGGAAAGTTGTCAAAGGTTATAGCCACTGTGACTATAGCAGCTCTAGAACAGAGGGGAAGGGAAAGAGGACGCGGGGGAGGAAGAGAAGGGTCTAGGACTGTTTTGGGAGAGAATCAATGTGTATATTGCAAGAAAGATGGACACTGGAAGAATGTATGTCCCAAATTGCAGGGGAGACCACATGCAGTGGTCACCACTGTAGAAACGGACTGACGGGGACCTGGGGCATCTACCCTAGCAGATCCATTGGTTACCTTAAAGCTAGGGAGTCAGGAAAAATAGGTGGAATTTCTAATAGACACTGGTGTGTTGTTTTCTGTCTTAAATCAGTAATTAGTACCTGTGAGTGAAAATTTTGTAAATGTTGTAGGAGCTACTGGTGAACAGGGAAGGTCATATTTTTTAAAACCACTCAAGTTCCAGATAAGGAAGCAATTTGGATTGCATCAGTTTCTCTATTTGCCCAATTCTTTGAAGTCACTTCTGGGGAGAGACCTATTGGAACAATTGGAGGCCAAAATAGAGTTTAAGCAAGGAAAAGTGGAGCTTAAGGTGAATGATGAGCAATAAATAAAAGTTTTGAGCTTATCTATTCTAGAACCAACCCAAGCAGAAAATAATACTTCTGAGTGGACAGAAATTGTGAATCAAGTGTACACTGGAGTGTGGGCAGCAGGGATGCCAGGAAGAGCACAAAATGCTAAGCCAATAGTGGTAGAACTAAAGGAAGGAGTTAGCCCAGTGAGGCAGGGACAATACCCCCTGAGGCTAGAAGCTAGGAAAGGAATAGAAGGACCAATTAATAATTTTCTGCAGCGGGGATTATTAGTTGAATGTGAGTCGGAATATAACACCCTCATCCTCCCAGTGAAAAAGCCTGACGAGACGTATAGATTAGTTCAGGATTTGCGAGCAATTAACCGTATTGTGAAGGACCTGCATCCATGTATGTAGCCAACCCATACACCTTACTAGCAAAGCTAAGGGGAGAACAGGAATGGTTCACAGTAATAGACCTCAAAGATGCCTTTTTCTGTCTGCCTTTGGCCTCAGAGAGTCAGAAGCTGTTTGCTTTTGAGTGGGAAAATCCCACTACGGGATGGAAAGTTCAGTTAACCTGGACAGTGCTACCCCAAGGATTTAAAAATAGCCCTACTATCTTTGGAAATCAACTAGCCCGAGAACTTGAAACGTGGGAACATCCAGAGGGAGATGAGACGTTGTTACAATATGTGGATGACCTACTGATAGCAACCAAAGTTAAGGAGGAGTGTGTTTGTTGGACTGTGAGCCTGTTGAATTTTTTGGAACTAAGGGATATCAAGTTTCCCCACAGAAAGTCCAAGCGGTAAGACAACAAGTAACTTACCTAGGATATGAGTTATCCGGTGGACAGCGAGAGTTGGGAACTGGATGAAAAGAGGCTATTTGTAAAACACCCCTTCCCCAGACAGCGAAAGAATTGAGAACCTTCCTTGGAATGACAGGTTGGTGTAGACTTTGGATTTATCATTATGGAATAATGGTTAAATCCCTGTATGAACTATTGAAAAATAACTCTGGACAACTGATATGGACAACTGAGACAAAGGCGGCCTTTGAAGAACTAAAGTTGGAGCTGATGTGAGCCCCAGCTTTAGGACTTCCAGACATAACCAAACCTTTCTGGCTCTTCTCACATGAAAGGCAAGGAGTGGCTCTGGGGGTCTTGGCACAAAGACTAGGACCTTATAAAAGAGCCGTGGCCTATTTCTCAAAACAACTGGATGAAACCAGCAGAGGGTGGTTTGGGTGCCTGCGGGAGATTGCTGCTGTAATACTGAATGTACAAGAAGCCCAAAAGTTTACCTTGGGACAAAAGATCACCATTCTTGTTTTGCACATAGTCTCAGCGGTATTAGAGCAGAAAGGTAATCACTGGTTGTCATCATCCAGATTTCTAAAATATCAGGCTATATTAATTGAGTCAGACGACCTCAAAATTGAAGTGACTGATGTTGTGAACCCAGCTTCTTTTCTTAGTGTTGAAACAGGGGAGCCGCTTGTACATGACTGTCTTGAAACCATAGAAGCCGTATATGCAAGCTGATCAGACTTGAAAGAGAACCCTCTTGAAGATGCACAAGAGTCTTGGTATGTAGATGGGAGCAGTTTCGTCCGACAAGGAATTCGCAAAGTTGGTTATGCGGTAACTACCACGGATAAGGTAATCGAGTCGCGCCCTCTACCGGCAGGAACATCGGCTCAGAAAGCTGAGATTATAGCTTTAACGAGAGCCCTAGAATCGGCAGCAGGAAAAAGAATAAACATTTGGATGGATTCAAAATATGCTTTTGGAATAGTACACGCACATGGAGCAATATGGAAAGAACGTGGACTTTTGACTACTCAAGGGAAACAGATTAAAAATGCACCTGAGATCTTGCAACTATTGGAAGCCATACAATTGCCATCTAAGGTTGCAATCATGCATTGTAAAGGGCACTCAAGGGGTGACACTAATCCAGAAATAGGAAACAGAATGGCTGATTATGAGGCCAAAGAAGCAGCAGAAAAAGATCCTAAATTCACCATAGCTGCTCTGATTCCGGAAAAGAAAAATAGGGTCATTAGGGAGGAAAAAAATATTAACTACTCCAGGGAAGACAGAGAATTAATTCAAAAATTAAGAGGAAAGGTATTACCCTCAGGAATAGCACAGATAAAAGATAACGGGTTAATGATACCCTCCTTTGTGATGTGGAAATTTGTAATGGAGGAACACAATAAAACGCATTGGGGACCAGATGCCCTTTATCAGTATCTGAGTCGAAATTGGGTAGGAGCAAACTTATATACCATTGTCAGACAGGTGAGTAGACAATGTGAAATCTGTTTAAGAAACAACCAGAATACTGGAACAAGGCCTCAGCTAGGAACTATTAGTAAGGGACAGGCACCGGGAGAATTGTGGCAAATAGATTATTCAGAACTCCCTAGAAAAGAGGGGTACCGATATCTACTGGTACCTTTTAGGGGTGGCCAGAAGCCTTTCCTTGCAGGACCAGCAAAGCTAGAGAAGTAGTTAAAATATTATTGAATTAGTTTATTTCTCGATTAGAAGTTCCAGCGGATATATCATCAGATAGAGTGACTCACTTTACTGCCGAGATAGTACAACAGGTTAGTAAATTTTTAAACATTGAGTGGCAATTGCATACCCCTAATCGCCCTCAAGCAAGTGGACAAGTAGAGAAAATGAACCACATGATCAAACAGCAAGTTGCCAAAATTTGTCAGGAAACCAATTTGTACTGGTATCACGCTTTACCCATAGCTTTGCTTCACATTCGAACTAAACCACGAAGCAAAGAAAACTTAAGTCCTTTTGAAATCTTATATGGCAGACCCTACCAGGTTCGGGATGGTGAAGGAGATTTGAGTCAGATAGGAAATGCCCATCTAAAACAATATTTGATTATGCTAGGTAAACAATTACAGCAAATCAATTAAACTGTTATGGGAACTAGAGTAAAAGGACTAGATCATCCCATTCATCCTTTTAATCCAGGAGATTGGATATTTGTTAAGAATTTTTCAGGAGACCCCCTGGAAGAGAAGTGGAATGGACCTTATCAAGTATTATTAACCACCTTCACTGCTGTCAAGATAAAGGAACGACCAGCTTGGATTCACTGTTCGCGCGTAAAGAAGGTGCCATCACCATGTACAGTAACCAAAGAGGGTCCTACGAGGCTGCGACTGAAGCGACAATGATTATTTTGATTTTAATTACTGGACCTGTGGGTGGACTTAAAAACAACCTAGTGTTAAAATTATTACCAGGTTTTGGTAAATAGCACAATCTTTCCTCCATTACTGGTTGTTTACCCTTTCCACAGCCAGCAGAAAACCCAGTGCCTTGGGGAGGATTAACAACCGACCTCACTTGTATACGGGAACAGATGTGGAGAAACTCACAAAATATTACCTCTTTGAAGTGGACCAACCTAGAAGGGAATTATTCCCTTAACTACAAGGTGACCAATGGAACAATTGACCTTAATGGATGCAATGTAACCAAATCTCTTACCCCATGGGCCTGAGAGATAACCTATAGGCCCCCATCCAAAAATTATGGCACTAATACTAGTAATGAATGTGCTCTGACCCCATGGGGCTGTCAAATTCCACATCCATGGGAAGAACCCCAATCAGGAAAATGGAAATATGTGGAGGAGGTAAAATGGTGCATAGAACTGACTGGACAAAAGGGAGGATCCAATGATATCAGTTGGACCAAAATTTTATATGGGAACATCAATAGAATGAGAAAAGCCAAAAGGAGAAACCCAAAGTGGAATTGTACAAAAGTATATAATTGTTCATCTTATGATGATGAGATTCAAAGAATATATCCTGTGGCAAAGTTTTAAGGTGGGGATGTGTATGTAGAAATCTCACCACGCAATTACAGGACACTTGGAGGTGGTTAACAATTAATGATACATGGCCAAACTTTGACTTTTCCCATGATGTAGTCGAGAGCTTGGGAGCAATGGTACGGTTAAATTCTGCTGGAGAGTGGTATACCCACACCCCACTTCAAAAACCAATACTGCAATGGATGTTAGGTATGTTAACGTTATGCCCACTGTGGAAATGAGCCATTATGGCCCCAGCCTTGGTTAAGCTCAGACAGAAAGAGGCGAGAAGCCAGTGAGCTGCAGGGCCCTACTACCGCCATGAAAGTAGGATGGGTAATTGAAGGCATCTTTGCTCCGGGATACTCTACTTTCAAGAATAAAATGGAACTTATCAATTTAACATTTCAAGAAGAAAGTTTAGCAAATGCTATGCGGAAAGGGTTTGAGGATTTAAACTATCAATTACAAGCAGTTTCCCAGATGACAGTGTAAAATAGGTTATCATTAGATTTATACTTTTAAAAGAACATGGAGTATGCGAATATTTAGATTTACAAAATGACACATGTTGCATCCATATTCCGAATGACACGGCAGATCTAAACAGTCAAATAAATAAAATCAAAGAAGTAGCTCAACAAACCAGGGGGATTAGAGAATCTCTTGAACATAATTGGCTTAATACACTATTACAAAAACTTGGATTCTCCCTCTCCGGATGGCTCGCATCGCTTTTGCAAAATGTGATTATAATTTTGCTTATAATTATCCTAGTTTGTTGTCTTTTAGGATGTTTGTTAGATTTATGATACATATGTGGGCAAGCCTGTCAATTAACCGATATCAAGGTTATGAGATGTTACAAAAGAATTTGCAAGGTAAATGAAAAGGGGGGAATGAAGAAGATAAATGATTACTGCACTTTAGCCTACAGTCACATACCTTACTGCTCTTTAGCCTAAAGTCACATATCGTTCTAAGTAGCTGACCTATTCTTTAAATTTATGAGGAACTTGGCATGTAAGGCATGTCTCCTAAACCACAAAGAAAAGCTGAGCTGCAAGGCAGGCAAAAGGACTGGCCCAAGCTGGATTTTTGTCGTAATTTAACTCTGGCCAGCAAAATGCCACGAAGCCGCTCTCACAAATTCCCCTCCCCTCCTCCAACAGAGGGGAAGAATCAGAGTTAAAAAAAAAGAAATAAGGAAGCTCGCAAAATTGAGATAAGAACTATTTACTAATTAAATCTAAATCAATATATACAAATACTACTAATAATAAATAATTAAAATAATACAAAATAAAACATATAATACAATATATACATCACCATCCACTGACCAATTGTTGTGGTTTAACTCCGGCTAGCAAAATACCATGAAGCCGCTCTCACAAATCCCCCTCCCCTCCTCCAACAGAGGGGAAGAATCGGAGGAAAGAGAAATAAAGAAGCTTGTAAAATTGAGATAGGAACTATTTACTAATTAAATCTAAATCAATATATACAGGTACAACTAATAATAAATAATTAAAATAGTAGAAAATGAAACATAGTACAATATATACAATATGATACAATATGATACAATATGATACAATTTCCCACCATCCACTGACCAATGCACACCCAGATGTTGAGAGCCCGAGACCCACAGCCCGAGAGCAATTGCAGCCCGAGAGCCGCGGCCTGAAGGCCGGAGCCCGGGAGCCTACGCAGCAGATTCCGAGCAAACCTTATCACCGATAACACGGCCAGAAAACTGAAAACAATCCACCATCTCCCACACAAAGGAGCCAGCACAGGAGTTAGCAAAGCAGCTAACACAGGAGGGTTAGCAAGTTGCCCGGAGAGACGAGCAAGGGAGTAAGGGAGAGAGAGAGAAGGGAAGAGTAATGGCTACCGGACCCTCTTCCCCACCCCAAGAGACTGGAACATGACGTACTATGGGATGAAATACTTCCTTGTTTAGTCTGGGTCAGCTACAGTATCCGAAGCGGACAAAAGACCTTGAGTTCAGTACAAGCCATCCCCAGCACCAGCTGAGGCCTTATCAGTGTTTTCACTTACTGTCCAGCCACAGAGTTCCCTGGCAACCAGAGTAAAGGGAGTTAGCCCTTTCCTGACTGAACCCAGCACACCAATGCACACCCAGATGTTGAGTGGTGAAGGTCAGATCCAGAGAGCCCCAAAACCACAGCCCGAAAGCGATCGCAGCCCAAGGACCAGAGCCCAGGAGCTAATACAGCAGATTCTGAGCGAACCCTATCAGCGATAGCGCAGCCAGGAACTCTAAACAAGCAAGCACAGGAGTTAGCAAGTGCCCGGGAGTAAACAAGCAAGGGAGTAAAGGAGAGAGTAATGGGAAGAATAATGGCTACTGGACCCCTTCCCTGCCCAAGACCCGGAACATGACGTACTATGGAATGAAATACTTCCTTGGTCAGTTTGGGTCAGCTATCTGGACTCGCAAGACAGCGAGAATTGGGAACGTAGCTGCCGTATCAAAACTGACCTTGAATCCAGTACAGACCCAGTGCCAGCTGAGACCTTATCAATGCTTCTCTTAGCCAGTGTCTCAGCAATTAGGAGAAAGCATTCCTCTGCTCACAGAAAGGAATATAAAAGGTATCCATCAAGCCGTACCCTGTGGTTTTACCTACGTGACCGCGGAGAGGACATGAGGAAGTGGGATGGAAAACCTACCTCGCACTTAGAGGAACGAGTATGTGAACTGAAAGGGAAAAAACTCAAAAGTAAGGACTCTTCCAAGAAAATGGTTGCTCCCGTAGCCAAACAGCACCGGAGCAATAATCCATTCCTCCAAGACATGAGTGACTGTGAATCAGGTCACTGTTAGATGGGTCCTGCCTCCAGCCAGGTGGAGGAAAGGGACAACTGTGTTTATCGGACTGTGTGGATTCAATGGCCTGGCACATCAGAGCCACAGCAGTATAAGGGTCCAGTGGACACGGGTGCACAGTGTACCCTCGTGCCATCAATCTATAGGGGCCTACACCCCATCAGCATTTCTGGTGTGACTGGGGGCTCTCAACAACTGACTGTGCTGGAGGCTGAAATAAGCCTGACTGGGAAGGAGTGGCAAAAGCACCCCATTGTGACTGGCTCAGATGCCCCATTCATCCTTGGCATTGACTATCTCAAGAGAGGGTACTTTAAGGACCCGAAAGGGTACCGGTGGGCTTTTGGGATAGCTGCTTTAGAGACTGATGAAATTGAGCAGCTGTCCATCTTGCCTGGTCTCTCACAGGACCCTTCTGTTGTGGGATTGCTAAAGGTTGCAGACCAACAGGTGCCAATTGCCACCACAACAGTGCACCGGCGACAGTATCGTACTAACAGAGACTCTTTGCTTCCCATCCAGAAGCTGATTCGTCAGCTGGAGAGCCAAGGGGTGATCAGCAAAACCCGCTCACCCTTTAACAGCCCCATCTGGCCAGTGTGTAAGTCTGATGGAGAATGGAGATTGACAGTGGACTATCGTGGCCTGAATGAAGTGACACCACCACTGAGTGCTGCTGTGCTGGACATGCTGGAACACCAGTACGAGCTGGAGTCAAAGGCAGCCAAGTGGTACGCCACGATTGACATTGCTAATGCCTTTTTCTCCATTCCTTTGGCAGCAGAGTGTAGGCCACAATTTGCTTTCACTTGGAGGGGCATCCAATACACCTGGAATCGGCTGCCCCAGGGGTGGAAGCACAGACCTACCATCTGCCATGGACTGATCCAGACCACACTGGAGCAGGGTGCAGCTCTAGAGCAGCTGCAGTACATCTGTGACATCATTGTATGGGGCGACACAGCTGATGAAGTTTTTGAGAAGGGGAAGAAGATCGTCCAAATCCCCCTGAAAGCCGGTTTTGCCATCAAGCAAAGTAAGGTCAAGGGACCTGCATGAGAGATCCAGTTCTTAGGAATAAAATGGCAAGATGGACATCGCCAGATCCCAATGGATGTGATCAACAAAATCACAGCTATGTCCCCACCAACGAGCAAAAAGAAAACTCACGTCTCCCCTGCCTGTCCTTCCTGAAGAGCCTGTGCCCTTCCATTCTGACACTCCAGTCATCGGAGCTATCCCACCACGTCTCCACGATACCAACGAGGTCATAGCCCCTCATGCATGCACTTGCCTCTAGTTCCTCTTGTTTATTTCCCATGCTCAGAGAAATGCAGTCCAGAAAAGAAACCCCAAAGAAATCTCAAAGCATTCTCCCAAAGAAGAACGTGCTCAGCAGTGACTGAATCTTAGTCTTTGGCTAAGGGTCAGTCTACAGCTGAAAACTTTGAGACGTGATCGTGCTCGTCACCATGAGGAAAGGAATGGGCTTGTGTGTTCGGCAGTTCAGCTCTGCCGGCGTGCTGGTCGATACTTGCACCCACATATGGCTAATACATGTGCTCTGTGAATAAAAGCCATAACCTGCTGGTGCTCTTATTTTTGTGTGTCTCTACATACCAAGTTCTTATTTATCACTTCTTAGTTCTGGTATTCTGCATGTGTGTTACTCTTGTGACAGTCTGCAGGCTTGCCTCTTTATCACAGGAAAGTTGATATTCAACATATGATATATTTATAGGAGTATCAAAATAAAACATAAGTGTTTATTTTGCTTAAAATTTACAGTAACAAGCTCGTGACTTGAGCAAACTTCACATTATCCAGAAATACCTTTTTTCAGCTGTTGTTACAGAAGGTCATTGTGCTGAGTTCAGTCAGGAAAGAGTTAACTCCCTTTACTGTGGTTGCTAGGGAGTTATATTCCTGGACGCTGAGAGAAAATATTGATAAGGCTTCATCTGGTGCTGGGGAGGGCCTGTACTAGATTCAAGGTCTTTCTCCACTTCTGATATTGCAGCTAACCCAAACTGACCAAGGAAGTATTTCATTCCATAGTACGTCATGTTCCGGGTCTCTTGGGTGGGGAAGGGGGTCCGGTAGCCATTACTCTCTCCCTTACTCCCTTGCTTGTCTGCTCCTGAGCACTTGCTAACTGAGCTTCCTTATTTCTTTAGTGGCTTCATGGTATTTTGCTAGCCGGAGTTAAACCACGACAGTCATATGGCTCTAATTTAATTTCAGCTTTGCAATTTTAAATAAAATGCAGTTAATTGCATGTTGGTTTTGTTTGTTTGTTGTAGGACACAACACCAGTATTTGAAGAGGAGCCAAAACCTATTTATTGTCAAAACTGTCAAAGCATTTCTTTTTGTGCATTTACCCAGTGGTCGTTTCTTGTAGTGTGTTTCAAATATTGGAGGGTAAGCTGAACAACACCTGGCTGCTTTTAATTTGTTAAATGAAATTGCAGTATGATATTTAGATTGAGATGCTCTTAAGTTGTTTTAAAATGGCTATATTGAAACCAAAATTGGTTAATGATGGCAGATTTTTTTCTTTCTTTTCAGGTTTTTGATGCTGGAGATTATTCCCTCTTATGTTCACTCCCTAGTGAAAATGATCAGACCTGGACTGGTGGCGACTTTGTGTCAGCTGATAAAGTGATTGTATGGATGGAAGATGGACAAAGCTTCATATATAAATTACCAGCTAGGTAGTCAACAGTTAAATACTCCATTTATTTATTTTTTGATATTAAAAATGAGCAATTTTAAAGAAATAATGTCACCTTTTCTTTTATTTTGTTTTAAAACCATATGGATGTTGCAGAACCTAGTATTCCAGGAGCATTTTTTAAAGTGTACATCCCCTAAATGTATCGTATTGAAGCAATGCTCAGGAATTTAATTGCTTCAACCAAGACTGAGTCACTATTTTCTGATATTACACTCTATTTTACTTCCTAATGGAGCTGTGGGATGGGAAGAGGTGCATGTTGCTGTTGAGCAAGTGTCATAAATTAAACTAGAATGTAAATATTTCCTTAACTATGTCCAAATAAGGAAGAAATAATCATTATTTACATTCTACTCCAGATAGCAAAATCTTATATTACTGTAACAGCCCTTTAAAGGAAGGCATGAGTAGCTGAGTTTGTGTACGTAAATGTGTAAAATATAAAATCCATTTAAAATCAGGTATCAAAGAAGTTAAATGTAGAATGATAAAGCAAAACTTTTCTTCTGACATCTTCATGACATGCAAACATCTCTTTCTTCTGGATATAGATAGTTTTTTCTTGGAGATCCTTGAATATTCTCACATAAATCAGGTGAGAATTCCTTTCTTGCCCTCTTATGTCATCAGAGCATAAGGATGTGAGCAGATCTATCTGGGGATCCATTGGAGGAATCCTTGTGTTTGGTGTGGTTTGGTCCTGAGTCTGCAGCCAAATGTGTTGAAGTCCAAAGCAGACCTAAACCCAGGCTTCCTTCATTCCTTCCTTAACTTCTGAATGTGTATGGCAGCTGAGCTGGACACATTTGGAGCAGTTATTAATTGACAAAGCACACCCTGTACATTCAAATTGGAATGATGATCTGCTAATTAACAATTAACACTGTATTAACAATTGAAAAAATCGAAAGTTTAAGGGTTTGGGGGTTGGTTTTGCTTAGTATTATTAATTAGATAATGATGTAATAATCACTCTAGTTGATATAAGGAAATTTATTTCTCTTTTGTTCTTAAACCCAGCTGCCTACCAGCTAGTGATTCATTTTGCAGAGATGTGGGGAAAGCAGTAGAAAATTTAATTCCGCCTTTATTGTACAACATGTTGGACAGAGTGGATAAACAGGTAAGAGAGATTTCTTTGGGATTTCTTTCTCTTTTAGTGACTTGAAACGTTCATACATCATGACCAGGTCTTTGCTTTCAAAGTAGACCTTTAGGATTCCTTCTCATCCTGTAGAAAGGAGGATAGCAGAGGGAATTTCTCTGCTGTTTGATTCTTGCTGGTTTTCAAATAAATTCAGAAATTAATCTCTGGACAAGTAAATCTTCAGTTCCTGTACACTAACAGTTTTACACTCATGAGTGTTTGGAAAAATAGAAATCAAGTTGTGGTGTACATGATTATTGTGATTATTAGAATCACAACTTTGAATTTGAAAGCTTAAATCCTTGCAAAGTAAAGAAAATGCAATTTTGTAGGCCAAGGTCCTCTTGAAGCTTCATTTTTATTTTGTACTGTGAACTGTATCTGCTATAAATAATATATCTAAGACTGCTGTATATCTTGTACTCGTACTACTAGTAACTGATTTACAAATGCTGTTACTACAAGGCTATTGTAAGATTCCTTTTTATACCTTAATCATTTAATCTGTTGCCAAATTCGGACATTGAAACATTCATATATTTGATTTTTTTTTCGTTGATGTCAATCAACATTAAAACTTGCTTGCTTCTGTTGTGGACCATGTTTCTTATCGAGTAGTATATCTTAATGTTAATAATTTTCGAACACACACATGTTAAAGATTTTTCACCAGCCAAAGCGGGTTGCTCTAGGTATGCTGTTTATTTAATCACAACTCAGAGTTGGGCCACCACCTCAGTGAGTGGCAAATGGCCCAAGTTCTCACACAGTTTTTATACCATTCAATCAATACCCATTACATAAGGTCCGAAGTCTTTGTATATTTCCACTCAGCCTTTCAGTCCCCAGAGTTCATCGTTTATCAAAGACCATCACAATCCCCTGTCTCAGCTGCATTCTTCTGTTCTGGTTCCAATCCTTGGTTCAGTTTCAGGGTCTCTTTGGGTCACCGTCTCCATAATCACTCTTCTGCCATTTCTGTCTTGCACAATTCTGAGACAGACTTTGAGATGTACTATTAAGGGTTTACCTTTTGTCTAGCAAAGCACCTGTGCTTAATTAATTAATCACTCTTTGTTGAAACTGTCTCTACATGATTAGCTTGACTGGGTTTTAAACCAGCCTTGGGTGGGTCTGTACAAGGAGCAGGCCGAGAACAAACACTTTGGGCCTGTTAAGCAGTATTTCTGCACTTTTACAAGACCCCAAACTTCAGATCTAAATCTGCACTAGAGACTATGAAAGATTCCTTTACACACATATACTCTAAATATGAATATATTGAAAAGGCACAGTGGATTATGTGGGGACAGTAAATTTTGAGGTTAGTACGTCTTGCATGTGTTCTGAAGTGGTTAATTTTTGGTTTTTAACAGCTACTAATATGTTCTCCAGTTAGTCAGTTTTTCTATGGACATAGGGAGTTTTCCTATAAGCTGTTAATCCAAGGAGACTCCTCAGGGTTACTGTGTATTTGGTGTGTGCCTGATACTCTGGAACAACAGGATAGCACAAAAGGTATACCTAATAAACAGCCTTGTTGCCAAGTCTTTTAATGTGCATCTCTATTTTTTTAATGTGTTTTGTTGGTGGATAAAGCACTGCTGCTTTTCCTACAAATCCATGAAGCTGTTTTTTTTTTTAGTTGTTAGATTCTTGCAGGAGTTGTAGTAACTTAATATTTTTAATATGCTCAAAATCTTAATTTACTATGAATATTTTTCAGTTATTAAGTTTTAACTGCTTTCCTTTTCCCCAAATACTAGCTCTTGTCATTGCTGTCTGCTTGTGTAACTTCCTCTTGTAGCTTAAATCATATACTTTTCTAGTTATCATGTGTTGTTGCCATGTGAAAATCAGTAAATTAATCTCCAGTATGTACCTTTTATTTTGTTCAGTGTTGTAACACGATGGATTTAAACTCTGAGAACTTATCAGAAAAGCATTCCTAATTTCTCTTCTTGATTTTTATTATTTATATTTTAAATTTTCTCACTTCACCCCTTTCTTTTTCTTTTCTCTTTTTAAACAGGACTGAAAACAACAATGTCAATATCTCTCCAGGAAGCTTTTGATGAACTTACTCCTGCTGGCATTACAGACCAACTAAGCTTAATAGCGAACATCAACAAACCACTTAAAGTTACAGCCAGTGTGCATATCCCAACACACGGGTGTTTGGATTGCAGTCGTGTGCTGGGTTCAGTCAGGAAAGAGTTAACTGTCTTTACCATGGCTGCTAGGGAGCTGTATTCCTGGATGCTGAGAGAAGTACTGATAAGGTCTTAGCTGGTGCTGGGGAGTGCCTGCACTGAATTCAAGGTCTTTCTCCGCTTCTGATACTGCAGCTGTGTTCCCAGCTCTCGCTGTCTTGCTACAGGCAGTGTAGGGGACACACAGTTCAGACAGCTGACCCAAACTGTCCAAGGAAGTTTTTCATTCCATAGTACATCATGCTTGGGGCATAGGCGAGGAGGGGGTCCGGGAGCCATTACTCTCTCTTACTCCCTTGCTCATTTATTCCCATACACTTGCTAACACTCCCCCTGACTCCTGCATTAGCTGCTTTGCTAACTCCTATGCTGGCTCATTCGTGAGGGAGTTGGTGGATTTGTTTAGTGTTCCCGCACGTGCTATTGCTGATAGGGTTCACTCGGAACCTGCTGTGACAGCTCTCGGGCTCCGGCCCTCAGGCCGCGGCTCTCGGGCTGCGATCGTTCACGGGCTGCAGCTCTCAGGATCTCTGGCTCTGACTCTCACTACTCAGCACCTGGTTGTGCATTGGTCAGTGGGTGGTGAGAAATTGTATCATATTGTATCATATGTTTTGTTTTCTATTATTCAAATTATTTACTATTAGTAGTATTTGTCTATATTAATTTAGATTTAATTAGTAAATAGTTCTTATCTCAATTTTATGAGCTTCCTTATTCCTTTTTCCTCCGATTCTTCCCCTCCACTGGAGGAGGGAAGGGGGGATTTGTGAGAGTGGCTTCGTGGTATTTTGCTAGCCGGAGTTAAACCACGACAGGTCGTGAGTATGGAAGCGTTGTTATTGTGCCAGCAACACAAACTGCCATAGTTCAGCTGCTGCAGGGAGAGTTTATGCTTAGGAGAGGTGTGCAAATAAGCTTTTGAAAAGCATCAATTTTGGGGGGAGGGTGTCCCATTGCTGCAAAGCCTTGGCTTTTTCTCTTGTATTTCGGAGATGCAGCAACAGAAATGTGACATGGAACATCTCCCATCTCTTCCAGAACGGCTCTGGGTACTGCATTCAGCTGGGGTGTAGGTGTGCCTGTGAAGGTCATCCTGGGAAAATGTGTCTAACAGAATTCCTCTTTGTGTAGTTATTTGAGTGTTTATTGGCCTGCTGTTCTATATTTTGGTTCCAGATAATGTAATTTTAATACTTTTGTGACTGTAGTCAAATATTTAGGGTTTGATTTTTTACAAATACTGATAAGAAAGACATGTAGGTATTTTTCTGTAAATACATGTCTGAGCTTGTCAGTTATATACAAGGCTGGTGGTTGTACTCTTTCCTTTATAGAACTAGTTTACTTTTATATGACTTTGTACAAAAATAATTTTCTTCTTAATGTGGTTAACCTGCACAAGCACCAAATGCAGAACACGGCAGACTTGCATGCCAGTGCAGGGTAAGATCACCCAGTTTTCCTGGAACTGGTCCTTTTAGTTATAACCTTGGATAAATTCAGGTTTGTTGGGAAGGGAATTTATTTTTTCATATCTTTGTAGCCTTTTAAAATCAATTGTTATGGAATTTTGCAGGGAGGGGAAGCTGTTTTAAGACAGCTGAATGATTTTAAAGTGAGATCGTACAGCAAGACAAAAGGAATTATTCAGTCTGTGTCCAGTAAAAAAATTGAACATTTAAAAATAAAGATGCACCTAATTATATAAGAACCTCTGTCAAAACTTGCAGTATATCTGGATTTTTTAATCAAGAACAGTGTTTTGGATTGTTAACTGTTGTATTGAATTATGTTTTACATCTCTTCCCTTTTTAGTGCTCTTCCCTTTTTCTTTAGTTTGGCCACCTCACCGAACCCTCCGAGGCCACTGAAACAAAATTACGTTTACTGTATCCTCATCAAGTTTATTCCCATTATGATCAAAGGTATTTGATCTCAGGTGGTGTGGATTTCTCAGTTATCATATGGGATTTTTTCTGGAGAGATGAAACATATCTTCTGTGTACATGGGGGAGAAATTACACAGCTTCTAGTTCCACCAGAAAACTAGTCTAAGTTTTACATAATATGTCTGATATCTTGTCTCACACTTTCCCTAAATGCTTCAGCTCCTCAAATCCTTCTAGAGAATGTGAATGTAAAATTAAAATACTGAAGATTTATCTATGACCCAATATATAACTCTTGCAGACACTTAAAATTGTTCTGTAATCTTGGGTCACATCATGCTTTAGCTATGTAAAGGGTTAAAAATAATAGAAAAACTGGATATTAAAACCTAGCTAAGGAAATGCTTGGCATTTTATGATACACGACATTAGCAGTGGGAGAGGATTGCCACCGCATGGAAGCAGTCTTTCCCCTGAAGGTGTTTGAGGATGTGATAGGTGAGCATTCCCCACCAGCTAGCTCCTAGGTTTTAAAGGCAATTTTATCTTTCTGAAATTGGATGAGTAAGTAGAATCTAATGAACAAAATGACATGGATTTACTTGAAAACCATGGTTTCTTTTTTTTTGCTTAACAAAACGGGTTCTAATACTCATTTGCTCTTTATCATATGCAAGAGGTTGGATTCAAGAGCATTTCTGCAAGTGGAGTTCTGTTTCTAGTGACCTCAGGCAGTTTAGCTATAGATTTACATGCCTGTATTTTTGTTGATAAAACAGGTTGTTGATTGCCATGCTTTGTCCAGTGAAGAAGAGATTATTAAATGCAAACTTTCTGCATTATGATTGTTTTCTTTTATTAGGCAAGAGTCCAGCACTGTATTTACTCTGTTGCCAGTGATCACTCAGAAGGTCTTCTGAGTCTGCGGAAGAAAAAATGCACCATGCTGGCATCCTGTCATGTTTCCCTATTCAAGTAATCAAATGGAGGCCTTCCGATGACTATCTGGTGGTAGGATGATCAGATGGGTCTGTATACATCTGGGAGATGGATACTGGTACAGTTAAGCTTCAAGGTGTCGATTAAAAACTTTTAAAAATATACATATATACATGATTAGAGTTCTGCTGGAGCATGTCCAGAGAAGGGCAACAGAGCTGGTGAAGGGTCTGGAGCACAAGTCCTGTGAGGAGCAGCTGAGGGAGTTGGGGGTGTTCAGCAAGGAGAAGACGAGGCTCAGGGGAAAGGAGGTTGAAGAGAGGTGGGGGTTGGTCTCTTCTCCCAGGAGACAAGTGATAAGAGAGAATGGCCTCAGGTTGCTCCAGGGGAGGTTTAGATTGGATATTAGGGAAAATTCCTTCCTGGAAAGGGCTGTCGGGCATTGGAATGGGCTGCCCAGGGAGGTGGTGTGTTCATCAGGAGTAGGGAAGTGATTGTGCCCCTGTATTTGGTTGTGGTGAGGCCGCACCTTGGGTACTATGTTCAGTTTTGGGCCCCTCACTACAAGAAGGACATAGAGATGCTGGAGCATGTCCAGAGAAGGGCGACAAAGCTGGTGAAGGGTCTGGAGAACAAGTCTTATGAGGAGCGGCTGAGGGAGCTGGGGTTGTTTAGCCTAAAGAAGAGGAGGCTGAGGGGAGACCTGATCGCTCTCTACAGCTACCTGAAAGGAGGTTGTAGTGAGGTGGGTGCTGACCTGTTCTCCCAGGTAACTGGTGATAGGAGAAGCAGAAATGGCCTCAAATTGTGTCAGGGGAGGTTTAGATTAGATATTAGGAAAAACTTCTTTACTGACAGAGTGGTCAGGCATTGGAACAGGCTGCCCAGGGAAGTGGTGGAGTCACCATCCCTGGAGGTGTTTAAGGAATGTGTAGACATAGTGCTTGAGGACATGGTCTAGTGCGTATGGTATCTAGCTTGCTGTGGCTATCATCCCCCTGTGTGTTTTCCTTGTTATTGTGGTGGTGCATATCTTCTTCCCCTCTTAACTCCTGGACAGCCTTATGGCCTTAGAGATTCCTGTCAAACCTTAGCCATTGTGCAGGGAGTTTGGTGGTTAAGCGCCCCTTATCATATCAAAACACTCTTGCACTGCCAAGGTGCATATGCCAATGGCCATACTAGGGGTCAGTTGCCTGGTTACAGTGTGGGATGAGAGTGAAATAATTCATCCCCTGCCAGCCTTGAACCTTATCACAGTCTGGGTAGATCAGTACCAGCTGGGAATTCCAATGACCACCTGCCCCAATTAAGGCCAGGATGTAAAATTATTTATGCCTAAAGTAAATTATCTCACTACCCTATAAATAGCGGTTCCAAGGATGACCCTTTGAGCTCTCCTGGATGGAAGTGGGATGCCTCTCAGAGTTTGCAAACTCAATTTTGTGAAATCAGAGAACAGTCAACACAACCTGGGCTGAATAAACCCTCCTTGAGGCTCAACTCTTCACCAGTTCAGAGATGCACAGACATCCGATGTGAATATTTTCACCGAACTCAAGGGGAAATTTTAACAGGTACCTTCATACAAATATACATATATCTATCTCTATTTCTATATCTGTCTGTGTGAGTGTATGCATGCAACTTTATGTTGATAACCTTGTTAAGTTGTTGATTAAGTTACTGTACTGATTTGTTGAAAGTTAAGTCCTGCTGGGGAATTGTATGATCTAATTGTGTGGCATATCTGAATAGTGTTAAGGAACTTTGGATTGTTGCTGTCCCAAAGTTTCACACCAAGCACAAAACTGCACATGCTGTGATCCTTTCCCTGATTCCTTAGGCATAAACTGTTGACCAGGTCTGGGACTAAGGGTGGATTCAGCCATACCTAGACTTCTCTTTTAAGGAAAGTAAGGGGGTCCACTCTGAACCTCGTGGCCGAACAGGAGGGATTTCCTTGCCCCTTTTCCCTAGTCCATATCACAACAATCCAATCCTGCCTTGATTTCCCTGACTCTGTAAATTTTTAATTCATGTACAAACTATTTTAATCTGTTGCTAATTTGATTTTGCCTTTATATGCTTTTCCATGTCAAATAAGTAGTAGAGTGGACCTTGCCATCGATTTCTGTTACGTCTCGCTTCTCACAAATTCATATTAAAAAAACCAGCTTTCCCCCTAATATTTGTGACACTGATCTTTTAGGCAGCCTAAACCACTCAGCATAGTCCCCCTTTCATGGCAGTTATCTTTAGAGACACCAGTTAAAATGTTGGCTGCGCACATAATGGCCTCTTAGTTGATTAGTGTCCGTGCTTCCTCAGCAATTTTCTTGAAAGCTTGGCGTAGAAGTACAGCACCTTGAATCTCCAATAGTTTCTTCATCTGCATAATGAAGAAAGTGTTTGTCTAGCTTTTTGTACTGTTTGTTCTGTTGTTTGGGGTGTGGGGGTCCTTTTGTTTGTTAGTTTTTCAAAAGGGACTAATACTTAGGTTAGAAACTAAAAATGAGCCTTAAGGGAATGGGCAATAAGGCATAAGATAAAAACAGCTTTGAAGAGAATTTTGTGATAACTGAAAGGGAGAAAGTGAGGAAAAATTCATCAAAACGTATGTTATTACCTCTTAACTCGCTTAAGAAAAACACAAACCTGCAATAATGCCTGAATATTATTTGCAGCTGTCCTAGTTTCACTCCGGTGTTATCAGGATCAGCCGTTCTACCACCCCGGCCCCCACACACACACCTCCTCCCGGTGAGGAAGGGTCGGAGGAACAAACCGAGAAAAGCCCGTAGGAGTTAAGAACTATTTAATTATATAAATGAAACTTTTAGGGAGTTACTAACAATGCTAGTGCTAATGAGTAATGTAAGGAACGGAGGAAGAGGGTAGAACAAATGATACAGGATCCCACCTCAAGAAGGGAAAAAAAGAAAAAAAAAAAAAAACCAAACAAACCCCACCCCAAGGGAGCAAACCCCCCGGGGGGGGGGGGCGGGCCCGAGAGAGTAAGAGAGAGAAAAAAAAACCTTTCAAACCCCAACTCCCAGACCGATCTGCCTGGCAAGATGCTGGCTCTGCCCGGAGCACCAACCACTCGCCACGAGGTCCCACCACAAACAAACCCCCAGCCCCCCTCGGCCAGAAGCCCCCTCAGACCCTTCCCAGGGTCGTGTCCAACCACAAGCCTTTCCACCCACATCCACACCCCCTCCCCGCCGGTCCTGCCGTGCCGCAGGTCCTGGGCTGGCACTACCTATGCAGCTTGATGTGTTATGGGGTGAAGCAAAACATAGACTAGCTGGTGCAAAGCTAAGACAGCAGCATATTGTGAAAACTAGATGAGAATTATTATGTTATTTTTTTATTACTGAAGCTTTAAGAAGCAAAGAGGAAACAGAGATCCATTGTGGAAAATTTAATTCACACAGGTAGTTGGGTGGGAGAGGGAATTCAAAACGAATGAAAATGGCCTTTCACTGAAAATGTTGAGCAACTGCAGTCATCACTGATCAGTACAGAACCACTGTGGGTGTTCTAAACTTGTCCTAATGTTTGTTAATGTGTTTTCCTTGCACACTTCATGGAAATTTAGGAAAGTTTCATCCTTTTAGTAATATCAGTTCTAAAAATAGCTGTTAACACAATGGAAACCGTTATGCGTGGCATCCTGTGGTGTAAATTATGTTCTCCTTCTGTTGTCCTTGTGATATTTTGGACATTCAGAATCCCTTCTGCTTAAACTTGTGCCTTTCAAAACATCTGCAGGTGCCCTGGACAGATGTGTGATGAGAATAATGGCAGTGGAAATCCTGAATGCCTCTGAGTCCATCCCAGCAGCTGTGGACTCCCTGAGCCATCCTACTGTCAACCTGAAGCAGACCATGACAAGGCGTAGCCTGGCTGCTCTAAAGAACATGTTGCATCAGAAACTCCAGACTCTTGCCACCAACCTGCTCGCTTCCGAAGTGTCAGATAAAGTGAGCTGTGTTTGAGTTGGTCTGGTTTTATTGAGGTACCCAAAATGTTTGTTTCCATAAATAATGGAGTAAAATACTGGAAGTCTTCATTGTAACTGAAAGGGTGTGAAAGTGTTTTGTGAAATTTTAATTCAAGACCTAAACTGGCTTTACCTGGCCTTGTGTCAGTCCCAGGAGTTCGCTTTCCTTGAACAAAAGGTATCTGCTGCCTTCAACGTCGTCGTGCAGGTTCTAATGCAGGTGCTGTTCTCTAGAGTTACACAATCCCTTCCAGTTCTCTCTGGATGTCGTTCCCCAATTTGTGACTGTTCATGATGCCATTCCCACTTCAGTGTGCATTCTGCTGTATTTTTTCAGGTTGAGTGTATTTAAAGTCTGGGTTTAGCAATATTTTGTAGAATCTGGAGTATCTGCTTAAATGTACATGATGTTCTGTTAATTTGTAGTATCGAAGGGTACACGAGCAAACTAGCCTGCAATCCATATCCATCAGGAGCAAATCTCCCCCCTCTTCGATTTGTGCTTTGAGGAACAGAATCGGCATTGATTTTTTTTTTTAAATTTTATTTTTCTGTCTTCCTTCCTACATTGGACAGGTTCTGTATGTCCCTGCAGATCTTGGTAAAGGTGGAGCTAGAGATTTTATTTTATTTTGGTGATCGTTGCTGTGTGACAGTTCAGAAAAAGTATTATTTTAATAATATATGTACAAATAGATATAAATGGCACCAAAGAAACTTAAATGCTGAAAATAAAATATTTCTCAAAGGGTAATTGAAGTGTTTAATGCTAGAAGATATTAATGGACTTAATTGAGTCCTAAATATGTCAATGCTTAATGTTTAAGGGCTTTTTCAGTTGTTTTATGATTTAAGTGATGAATTCAAATGGAACTGTCTGTAGTAACCTGTTAAAAGCATTGATTAACCTGAATGCTGTGTGTCTGTATAGACAGAGCGTGTGAGCCACTGCATGTTTACACGGCTTCATTTAGACACAAAGCTTTACAATTTAGATGGATGCTCCTCACCAGTCTGAGCAATGAGTAAATGCTGGTATTAAGGACCCTGCTAAGCAGACCTTTCTGATAATATCAACATGCTAACTTCCTAATAAAGACCTGTCGGAGCAGACAAGTATTAAATTTAGTCTGGCAAGGCCATACAAAGATGTTAGCAGAGTCTAAGCAAAAAAAACCCATTGAATTATGTCTTCTGTTTTCCTTGTCGTGGATGATGAACGCTGGTGGCCTGGTCAGCGGGGCCATGGCCAGCAGAGAACAGCACATTCCTGCCCTAGCACCTGCCGCCCTCCCCTGTACCCATGGGTATTTATTATTTTGCAACCTTCTTTTACATTCTTGATGAAAATGTTGATTATTTAAATTATTTGTTTCTCATAGCAAATATTTTTTTACTAAGCATCGTTTAGGCATTCTTGGAGCTGAACACAGGGAAAGGAACAGGATTTGGCTATTTCCTCTAGTTTCTGTTTCATTTTTCTTTCATAATCCCTGTGATAAAATATGAATTTTCTTTCTGGTAGGACTTTAACTTCATTACGTAAGTGAAATGAATTCTAATACGAGGAAAGAGAGAAATTGAAAATTATTACAATTGCCATGGATATACAGTAACTAATATCCACGGTGCTTTATGAGAGACAAATCTGTGTGAATGAGAACTTAGAGGATTAAAATGCGTATTTCAAAGCTGAGTTCGTAGAAACATAGAATGGTTTGGGTCGGAAGGGACCTTAAAGATCATCTAGTTCCAACCCCCCTGACATGGGCAGGGACACCCTCCACTAGACCAGGTTGCTCAAAGCCTCATCCAGCCTGGCCTTGAAGACAGCCAGGGATGGGGCATCCACAGCTTCTCTGGGCAACCTTTTCCAGTGCCTCACCACCCTCTCGGTGAAGAATTTCTTCCTGATATCTAATCTAAATCTCCCTGCTTTCAGTTTAAACCCATTACCCCTTGTCCTGTCAGTACAGGCCCTTGTAAAAAGAACTCCCCCAGCTTCCTTGTAGGCCCCCTTCAGGTACTGGAAGGCTGCGATAAGGTCTCCTGAGAGCCTTCTCTTCTCCAGGCTGAACAAGCCCAATTCTCTCAGCCTTCCTTCATAGGAGAGGTGCTCCAGTCCTCTGATGATCATCTTTGTGGCCTTCCTCTAGACTCATTCCAACCGGTCGATATCCTTCTTATGTTGAGGGCTCCACAGCTGGAAACAGTACTCCAGGTGGGGTCTCACAAGAGCAGAGTAGAGGGGGAGAATCACCTCCCTCAACCTGCTGGCCACACTTCTCCTGATACAGCCCAACATACGGTTGGCTTTCTGGGCTGCCAATGCACACTGCTGGTTCATATTCAGCTTTTCATCCACCAGTACCCCCAAGTCCTTCTCCTTAGGGCTGCTCTCGAGCCATTCTCCACCAAGCCTGTACTTGTATTTGGGATTGCCCCGACCCATGTGCAGGACCTTGCACTTGGCCTTGTTGAACTCCATGAGGTTGGCAGAGGCCCACCTCTCCAGCCTGTCAAGGTCCCTCTGGATGGCATCCCTTCCCTCCAGCATGTCGACCGCACCACACGGCTTGCTGTCATCAGCAAACTTGCTGAGGGTGCGCTCAATGCCATCATCCATGTCACTGACGAAGACGTTGTTAAACAGGACCAGTCCCAACACTGACCCCTGTGGAATGCTGCTTGTTACTGGTCTCCACTCAGACATTGAGCCATTGACCACCATGCTCTTGAGTGTGACCATCCAGCCAGTTCCTTATCCATCAAGTGGTTGTCTTAGCTTTGCACCAGCTAGTCTATGTTTTGCTTCACCCCATAACACATCAGGCTGCATAGGTAGTGCCAGCCCAGGACCTGCGGCACTGCAGGACCGGCGGGGAGGGGGTGTGGATGGGGGTGGAAAGGCTTGTGGTTGGGCAGGACCCTGGGAAGGGGAAGGGTCTGAGGGGGCTTCCGGCCAAGGAGGCTGGGGGTTTGTTTGTGGTGGGACCTCGTGGCGAGTGGTTGGTGCTCCAGGCAGAGCCAGCGTCTTGCCGGGCAGATCGGTCTGGGAGTCGGGGTTTGAAAGTTTTTCTTCTCTCTCTTACTCTCTCGGCCCCCGGGTGGTTTCGTGGGGGGTTTGCTCCCTTGGGGTGGGGTTTTCTTTCCTTTTTTCCCTTCTTGGGGTGGGATCCTGTATCATTTGTTCTACCCTCTTCCTCCGTTCCTTAAATTACTCGTTAGCACTAGCATTGTTAGTAACTCCCTAAGTTTCATTTATATAATTAAATAGTTCTTATCTCAACTCCTACGGGCTTTTCTCGGTTTGTTCCTCCGACCCTTCCTCACCAGGAGGAGGTGTGGGGGGGGGGGGCCCGGGTGGTAGAGCAGGCTTGTCAAACTACGACAGTCCCTTTTTGGCGCCCAACGTGGGGCTTGAAAGAGTTGAGATAAGGAACAGATCATAGGGTGTGATAAGCTCCTGCTTTAAAATGTACCTGTGGCTTCTCAAGACTCTGAGTTCGGGGCTTTTCAAGCTGCTGACCGAACGGCAGGATCTGCTCCCCTATGTGCTAGTGATGATCTTGATTTTTTATGTGTGAGGTGGGCTGAGGGGGCTGGCCAGGCTGTTCTGTGTGCTGCTGATGCTGGCAGGGATACTCTGTCTCTATCTCTACTTAATTCTATCGGCTCCTTGGTACATCGCAACTTATCTGCTGGAGGTTTTCCACAACTACACCTCTCCCTTTCTCCCCTCGGGGACACAGCCGATAGAGGAGAGGTTATTTGGTGCTGGGGGGCACGTGGAAAAACTTTTTCATTTTTTCCCCTCTCCTCTTGGTCCGATGGCAAAGGCATATGAGTTTTTTGGAAATTTTTCCTGTGGCTGGGGTGACCTGTGGCTAGGGATCAGCTTGCTAGTGAATGTTTTAGTGGCTTTGGGCAAAGTTAGGGAAATGTTTGGGAGCCCTGCCCCCACCGGTCCTAGTGCCCGAGGCCGACGCAGGGTCTGTGCAGTTACCCGAGCTGCCTTAACGCGCAAGGGGGCAGCACGGATTCGCGCCGGGAGCAAGCTCCTAACTCGAGCCCGCACGGCCCCAGTATCTGCGGCGGTTTCAGTATCTGCAGCGGCCCCAGCGCCCGCAACAGCGCCAGCACCCGCAGCAGCGCCAGGGTGCGTGGCGGCTCCAGTTTCTGCAACAGAACCCAGCACACCAGCAACAATGCCTTCCATGCCCGTGCCATCCTCAACACTTGCACTGCAACCTGCCGCACCACCCTCCACTATGCCTGCATCAATGGCAATGCCTCCCACTACCACCAATCTGTCTTCTCCCCCAACCAGCCCACTTTCTGCAGCAGCCTCACTCCCTCAATCTTTTGTGTGTTATTGTCAGGGGCTACCACTGTCCATGGCCCCAGTCCGGAAAAAGAAATACACACATAAATCAGTCCATATAGTCGAGGATGGTGAGGTAGCAGGGCCATCCCAATCGACAGAAACTGTCAATCAGGAAATGGGAACAGGACTAGCTCAAGAGTCGGAGATGGAGGATGAAGCTGTTGTGACCACACGGTCCTTATCCCTGAGGGAGCTACGGGACATCCGTAGAGACTACAGCCACTGCCCGGGTGAACATATCATGACCTGGCTGCTCTGCTGCTGGGACAATGGGGCCAGTAGTATGGAGCTAGAGGGGAGAGAGGCTAAACAGCTGGGGTCACTTGCTGGAGAAGGAGGAATTCATAAAGCAATTGGGCGTAAGCCACAAAATGTGAGCCTCTGGAAGCGACTCCTGACCAGTGTAAAGGAAAGGTACCCTTTCAGAGAGAGTGTGCCACAACAGCTACGCAGATGGACCAGCATGGAGAAAGGCATCCAGTACCTAAGAGAACTAGCGGTACTGGAGATATAGTTTACCGAGACCCGAATAACCCACGAGCATCCACTGACCCCGACGAAGTCTACTGCACCCGGCCCATGTGGCAGAAGTTAATGCGGAGTGCACCACCCTCATACTCCAGCGTGCTCTCAATAATAACTTGGAGAGAGGACGAGGCACCAACTGTGGGCGAGATGATCCGCCGATTCCGAGAGTATGAGGAGAGTCTCTCCTCCCCCATACAGGCATGTGTCTCTGCTGTGGAGAGACTGTCCAAAGAACTCAAGGAACTCCGAGAGGAGGTGTTCCGATCCCCACCTCCACGGGCCAGTGTTTTGGTTATAAAGAGCAGGCGCTTCTCTCCTTCAAGGCAGGAATACAACAGATATCCCTCACGGGGTACCCTGTGGTTTTACCTGAGAGACCACGGAGAGGATATGAGGAGGTGGGATGGAAAACCTACCTCTGTCCTGGAACAACAAGTAAATGAACTGAAAGGGAAAAGATCTACTAGTGGGGACCCTGCCAGAAAAGTTGCTGCTCCCGTATCTAAACAGGATGAACAAAGAGACATGTCCAATAATCCTTTTCTCCAGGACATGAGTGAGGCATGTGAGTATTAGAGGGGCCCTGCCTCCAGCCAGGTGGAGGAAAGGGACAACCGTGTTTACAGGACTGTATGGATACGATGGCCTGGCACATCAGAGCCCCAGGAGTACAGAGCTCTAGTAGACATGGGTGCACAGTGGGGGGGGGGGGGGGGGGCTGGGGTGGTAGAGCAGGCTTGTCAAACTACGACAGTGGTCCATCCGTCAAATCCATGTCTCTCCAGTTTAGAGACAAGGATGTCATGTGGGACGGTATTGAAGGCTTTGCACAAGTCCAGGTAGATGACATCAGTTGGCTGTCCTCTATCCACCATGGTGGTGACCCCATCATAGAAGGCCACCACATTTGTCAGGTACGATCTCCCCTTGATGGGGGTTATGTTTCCCCTTTTCCAGTCAGCGGGAACTTCACCAGTATGCCACGACTTCTCGAATATGTTGGATAGAGGTTTCGCAGCCTCATCCACCAGTTCTTTCAGGACCTGTGGATGTATTCCATCAGGTCCCATGGACTTGTGCACCTTCAAGTTCCTGAGGTGTTCCCGAACCTGATCCTCACTGACCATGGGTGGCTGTCCATTCTCCCAGTTCTTGCCCTTGTCTTCCATGACTCTGGGGGTACGGCTTGTGCCCTTGACAGTGAAGACTAAGGCAAAAAAAACATTGAGTACCTTGGCCTTGTCCATGCCCTGGAAATCCAGCTCTTCCCTTTCCTTCTGCAGAGGGGCAATATTTTCCCTGATCTTCTTTTTATCCCCAATGTACCTATAGAAGCCCTACTTGTTTCCCTTGATGTCCCTGGCCAGGTTTAATTCTGTGTAGGGCTTTGGCTTTCCTAACCTGATCTCTGACCTCTTGGACAACTTCGCTGTAATCCTCCCAGACTACCTGTCTTTGCTTCCACCCACTGTAGGCTTCTTTTTTGTGTTTTACTTTGTCCAGGAGCTGCTTGTTCATCCATGCAGGCCTCCTGGTGTTTTTACATGACTTCCTCCTCATTGGGCTGCACGGCTCCTGAGCATGGAGCAGGTGGTCCTTGAATACTCGCCAGCTTTCTTGGGTCCCTCTTCCCTTCAGGGCTTCATCCCATGGAACTCTGCTAATCAGTTTTCTGAAGAGGCCCAAGTCTCCTCTCTTGAAGCATAGGGTAGTGAGCTTGCTGCGCACCCTCCTCGACTCCTTAAGGATCTCAAAGTCCACCATGTCATGGTCACTGCAGCCAAGGCTTCCCTTGAGCATCACATTCGCCACCAGCCCCTCCCTGTTGGTGAGAACAAGGTCCAGCATGGCACCTTACCTCATTGGCTCCTCTATCACTTGGAGAAGGAAGTTGTCATCAATGCATTCCAGGAACCTCCTGGCTTTCTTGTGTCCTGCCGTGTTGTCCCTCCAACAGATATCGGGGTGGTCAAAGTCCCCCATGAGGACCAGGGTTTGTGACCATGAGGTTGCTGCTATCTGCTTGTAGAGGGCCTCATCCACTTGCTCATCCTGGCCAGGTGGCCTGTAGCAAACTCCTACTACTGTCTCCCCTCTTCCTGCCCTCCCTTTAATCCTGACCCATAAGCCCTGGGTCAGCTCCTCATCCCTCCCCAGGTGGAGTTCCACACACTCCAGCTGGTCTCTGAGGTAGAGAGCAACCCCCACTCCTCCACGTCTCCCCTGCCTGTCCTTCCTAAAGAGCCTGTACCCTTCCATTCTGACACTCCAGTCATAGGAGCCATCCCACCACATCTCCACGATACCAATGAGGTCATAGCCCCTCACGCGTGCACACACCTCTAGCTCCTCTTGCTTATTCCCCATGCTCCGTGTGTTCGCATAGAGGCATTTAAGATGGGCCCCCGATGGAGTTGGCTTGCAGACTGGAGCATCTAGAGTTTCCCTATTTGGCCTGCCAGATGTTCTCCTGGTGACCAGCAATTTTTCTCCAAGCTCTGGGCATCTCTTGGTGTCCCTGCTGGTTCTGCCCCCCTCCCGCCTCGTTTAAAGCCCTATCAATGAGTCCTGTCAATTTATGGGCTAGAATCCTTCTTTTTCCCCTTGGAGACAGCTGCACTCCATCTGTCACCAGCCAGCCTGGTACCATAAAAACCTCCCCATGCTCAAGGAACCCAAAGCTCCACCAGCCTGTGAGCCATGCGTTGATCAGACATGCTTTCTTGTTTCTCTCAGTAACTCTCAGTTTCTCTCTTCTTTCTTCTTCCCTGATGCTAAAGGGATTGAGGAGAACACTACCTGTGCCCCCAATCCTGCAACTATTTGCTCCAGTGCCCTGAAGTCTCTTTTGATGCCTTTTGGATTATTCTCCTCAAGCTCATCACTGCCCACCTGCATTACCAATAGAGGGCAATAATCAGAGGGCTTTACCAGATCAGGAATTTTCCTGGTTATGTCCCTAACCCAGGCCCCAGGGAGGCAGCAGACTTCCCTGTGGGATGGGTCTGGGTGGCACATCGGGCCCTCTGTTCCCCTCAGAAGGGAATTGCCTACCACAATGACCCTCCTCCTTTTTTTAATGGTGTGCTGGGTTCAGTCAGGAAAGGGTTAACTCCCTTTACTCTGGTTGCCAGGGAACTATGTGGCTGGACAGCTGGTGCTGGGGATGGCCTGTACTGAACTCAAGGTCTCTTGTCCACTTCGGATACTGTAGCTGTCCCAAACTGACCAAGGAAGTATTTCATCCCATAGTACGTCATGTTCCGGTCCCTTTGGGCAGGGAAGAGGGTCCGGTAGCCATTACTCTTCCCTTCTCTCTCTCTCTCTCCCTTACTCCCTTGCTCGTCTCTCCGGGCAACTTGCTAACCCTTCTGCGTTAGCTGCTTTGCTAACTCCTGTGCTGGCTCATTCGTGTGGGAGATGGTGGATTGTTTTGAGTTTTCTGGCCATGTTATCAGTGATAAGGTTTGCTCGGAATCTGCTGCGTAGGCTCCCGGGCTCTAGCCTTCAGGCCGCGCCTCTCGGGCTGCGATCGCTCTTGGGCTGTGGTTCTTGGGCTCTCGGGGTCTGATTTTCATCCCTGTCGTGGTTTAACTCCGGCTAGCAAAATACCACGAAGCCGCTCTCACAAATCCCCCTCCCCTCCTCCAGTGGAGGGGAAGAATCGGAGGAAAAAGAAATAAGGAAGCTCGCAAAATTGAGATAAGAACTATTTACTAATTTAAAATAGTAGAAAATGAAACATATAGTACAATATATACAATATGATACAATATGATACAATTTCCCACCATCCACTGATCAATGCACACCCAGATGTTGAGGGATGGTATTTTGCTAGCCGGAGTTAAACCACGACACTCAGCAATTAGGAGGAAGCGTTCCTTTCCTCAAAGACAGGAATATAAAAGGTATCCATCAAGCCGTACCCTGTGGTTTTACCTACGTGACCACGGAGAGGACATGAGGAAGTGGGATGGAAAACCTACCTCGCAGTTAGAGAAACGAGTATGTGAACTGAAAGGGAAAAAACTCACAAGTAAGGACTCTTCAAGAAAATTGTTGCTCCCATAGCCAAACAGCACCGGAGCAATAATCCATTCCTCCAAGACATGAGTGACTGTGAATCAGATAACTTTTAGAGGGGCCCTGCCTCCAGCCAGGTGGAGGAAAGGGACAACCGTGTTTACTGGACTGTATGGATTTGATGGCCTGGCACATCAGAGCCACAGCAGTATAAGGCTCTAGTGGACACAGGTGCACAGTGTACCCTCATGCCATCAAGCTATAGGGGGGTACAGCCCATCAGCATTTCTGGTGTGACTGGGGGTTCCCAACAATTGACTGTGCTGGAGGCTGAAATAAGCCTGACTGGGGAGGAGTGTCAAAAGCACCCTATTGTGACTGGCCCAGATGCCCCATGCATCCTTGGCATTGACTATGTCAAGAGAGGGTACTTTAAGGACCCGAAAGGGTACCGGTGGGCTTTTGGGATAGCTGCTGTAGAGACTGATGAAATTGAGCAGCTGTCCATCTTGCCTGGTCTCTCACAGGACCCTTCTGTTGTGGGATTGCTAAAGGTTGCAGACCAACAGGTGCCAATTGCCACCACAACAGTGCACCAGCGACAGTATCGTACTAACAGAGACTCTTTGCTTCCCATCCAGAAGCTGATTCGTCAGCTGGAGAGCCAAGGGGTGATCAGCAAAACCCGCTCACCCTTTAACAGCCCCATCTGGCCAGTGCGTAAGTCTGATGGAGAATGGAGACTGACAGTGGACTATTGTGGCCTGAATGAAGTCACGCCACCACTGAGTGCTGCTGTGCCGGACATGCTGGAACTCCAATACGAGCTGAAGTCAAAGGCAGCCAAGTGGTATGCCACGATTGACATTGCTAATGCCTTTTTCTCCATTCCTTTGGCAGCAGAGTGCAGGCCACAATTTGCTTTCACTTGGAGGGGCATCCAATACACCTGGAATCGGCTGCCCCAGGGGTGGAAGCACAGCCCTACCATCTGCCATGGACTGATCCAGACCGCACTGGAACAGGGTGCAGCGCCAGAGCATCTGCAATACATTGATGACATCATTGTATGGGGCGACACAGCTGATGAAGTTTTTGAGAAGGAGAAGAAAATCATCCAAATCCTCCTGGAAGCTGGTTTTGCCATAAAACAAAGTAAGGTCAAGGGACCTGCACGAGAGATCCCGTTGTTAGGAATAAAGTGGCAAGATGGGCGTCGCCAGATCCCAATGGACGTGATTAACAAAATCACAGCTATGTCCCCACCAACGAGCAAAAAGGAAACTCAAGCTTTCCTAGGTGTTGTGGGTTTCTGGCGGATGCATATCCCAAATTACAGTCAAATTGTAAGCCCTCTCTATGCAGTGACCCTAAGAAAAATGATTTCCAATGGGGCCCTGAGCAGTGTCAAGCCTTTGAACAGATCAAGCAGGAGACAGTGCATGCAGTAGCCCTTGGACCAGTCCGGACAGGGCCAGAGGTAAAGAATGTGCTCCATACTGCAGCCGGGGAGAATGGCCCTACCTGGAGTCTCTGGCAGAAAGAACCAGGGGAGACCCGAGGTCGACCCCTTGGATTTTGGAGCCGGGGATACAGAGGATCTGAGGCCCGCTACACTCCAACCGAAAAAGAGATACTGTCAGCTTATGAGGGAATCCGATCTGCCTCAGAAGTGGTTGGAACTGAAGCACAGCTCCTCCTGGCACCTCGACTGCCAGTGCTGGGTTGGATGTTCAAAGGCAGAGTCTCCTCCACTCATCATGCCACCGATGCTACATGGAGTAAGTGGGCTGCCCTGATCACACAACAATCCTGTATAGGGAACCCCAGTCGCCCAGGAGTCCTAGAAGTGATCATGGACTGGCCAGAGGTCAAAGACTTTGGGATGTCACCAGAGGAGGAGGTGACACGGGCTGAAGAAGCCCCTCTGTATAAAACCAGTTGCCAGAAGATGAGAAGCAATATGCCCTGTTTACTGATGGGTCCTGCTGCATCGTAGGGAAACATCGTAGGTGGAAAGCTGCTGTGTGGAGTCCCACCCGACAAGTTGCAGAGACTGCAGAAGGACAAGGTGAATTGAGTCAATTTGCAGAGGTAAAAGCCATCCAGCTGGCTTTGGACGTTGCTAAATGAGAGAAATGGCCAGTTCTTTATCTCTACACTGACTCGTGGATGGTGGCAAATGCTCTGTGGGGGTGGCTGCAGCAGTGGAAACAGAGCAACTGGCAGCGCCGAGGCAAACCCATCTGGGCTGCCGTGCTATGGCAGGACATTGCTTCCCGTCTAGACAACCTGGTCGTCAAGGTGCGTCATGTCGATGCCCACATGCCCAAAAGCCGAGCCACTGAAGAACACCAACACAATCAGCAGGTAGACCAGGCTGCTAAGACTGCAGTGGCTCAGGTGGATCTGGACTGGCAACATAAAGGTGAGCTGTTCATGGCTGGGTGGGCCCATGATACCTCGGGCCACCAGGGGAGAGATGCCACGTACAGGTGGGCTCGTGACCGAGGGGTGGACTTGACCATGGACGCTATTTCGCAGGTCATTCATGAATGTGAGACGTGCTGCCATCAAACAAGCCAAGAGGGTAAAGCCTGTTTGGTATGGGGGGTGATGGCTGAAATATAAATATGGGGAGGCCTGGCAGGTTGACTACATCACACTGCCTAAAACCCGCCAAGGCAAGTGCCATGTTCTCACGATGGTGGAAGCAACCACGGGGTGGCTGGAAACATATCCTGTGCCCCATGACACTGCCCGGAATACTATCCTGGAAAGTTCTGTGGTGACATGGCACCCCGGAAAGGATTGAATCAGACAATGGGACTCATTTCCGAAACAGCCTCATAGACACTTGGGCCAAAGAGCACGGCATTGAGTGGGTGTATCACATCCCCTACCATGCACCTGCCTCTGGGAAGGTTGAACGGTGCAATGGGCTATTAAAGACCACCCTGAGGGCAATGGGGGGTGGGACTTTCAAACATTGGGATACACATTTGGCAAAGGCCCACCTGGTTAGTCAACACCAGAGGATCTGCCAACCGTGCTGGCCCAGCTCAATCAAAACTTCTGCGCACTGTGGAAGGACATAAAGTCCCTGTAGCGCATGTTAAGAATGTGCTGGGAAAAACAGTCTGGGTTATTCCTGCCTCGGGCAAAGACAAACCCATACGTGTGATTGTTTTCACTCAAGGACCTGGAGGTACTTGGTGGGTAATGAGAGAAGATGGGCAAGTCCGATGTGTGCCTCAAGGAGATTTGATTCTGGGTGAAACTAGCCCATGAACTAAATTGCATGATGGACATTAACTGCTGCATGTAACCCTTGTTGTGAGCTCTGTGTTGTAGGAACCACTCTGGCAGAGATCACCTGAATCTACAGAGGTCCAGCCTTGCCAGAGGGCAGTAGTGACCTGACCTGAGCTAGCGTCGGCGCCCAACAATCCCACGCAACACTTCACCTTTTCTGTCCTGAGTGACCACCTGATGGAACCCAAAGTCATGGACTAATGGACATTTTGCCAATATGGTTCATAGACTAAGGGAATGATATCTGTGTGGGATGGGATGGGAAAGGGGAAGCTGGTTCATGTGAATTTATGGTAATAAGCATGACGTAAATGGTATGAAATAAGGGGTGGAGAATGTGCTGGGTTCAGTCAGGAAAGGGTTAACTCCCTTTACTCTGGTTGCCAGGGAACTCTGTGGCTGGACAGTAAGTGAAAACATTGATAAGGCCTCAGCTGGTGCTGGGGATGGCCTGTACCGAACTCAAGGTCTTTTGTCCGCTTCGGATACTGTAGCTGTCCCAAACTGACCAAGGAAGTATTTCATCCCATAATACATCATGTTCCGGTCTCTTTGGGCAGGGAAGAGGGTCCGGTAGCCATTACTCTTCCCTTCTCTCTCTCTCTCCCTTGCTCGTCTCTCCTGGCACTTGCTAACCCTCCTGTGTTACCTGCTTTGCCAGCTCCTGTGCTGGCTCCTTCGTGTGGGAGCTGGTGGGTTGTTTTGAGTTTTCTGGCCGTGTTATCAGTGATAAGGTTTGCTCGGAATCTGCTGCGTAAGCTCCCGGGCTCCGGCCTTCAGGCCGCGGCTCTCGGGCTGCAGTCGCTCTCGGGCTATGGTTCTTGGGCTCTCAGGGTCTGATTTTCATCACTCAACATCTGGGTGTGCATTGGTCAGTGGATGGTGGGAAATTGTATCATATTGTATATATTGTACTATATGTTTCATTTTCTACTACTTTAATTATTTATTATTAGTAGTACCTGTATATATTGATTTAGATTTAATTAGTAAATAGTTCTTATCTCAATTTTACGAGCTTCCTTATTTCTTTTTCCTCCGATTCTTCCCCTCCACTGGAGGAGGGGAGGGGGATTTGTGAGAGCGGCTTCGTTGTATTTTGCTAGCCGGAGTCAAACCACGACAAGGCTGTTGTAATGTGTGGGGATGACGGGGTCGTCCTAGGCAGCTCCCTGGAAGGACCTTCCTCTGCCAATGCCTGGCCCTCAAGTTCCAGAGCCCCATATCTATTCTGCAGGGGCAGTTGGGAAGAGGAGGGAGTGCAGGAGGGGATGCACATCCCTCGCCAAGCAGGTACCCATTTCCATTCTGCTCCCTCTCTTAGGTTCCCCCCTCTGCCTGGTGGCAAGTGGATATGGGGTTAACTGAGAGTTGCCCTCCACCTGCTGCCTTTTCCTTTGGGGTGATTGGTTGGTGGAGTGAGGACCTCTCTCCTTCTCACCCTTCCTCATACTCCTCAGCCTCTCCACTTCCTCCTTCAGCTGGGCCACCATGCTGAGCAGATCCTCCACCTGTTCACACCTCATGCAGGGGCTGTCTCTGCTGCCTTCAAGTATGAGGGACAGGCTGAGGCATTCTCTGCAGCCAGACACCTGGACAGCAGCATCCCTGCGCGGGAGCACCATCTGGGTTGCCACGTTCTTCCTAGCAGTGGCTCTCCTCCTAGTGGTCACCATGACTGGGTCCTGCCTGCTCACCCTGCCTGCCCAGACTGCCACGCCACACCACGCCCAGACTGCCCGCTCTGTTCCCCTCACTCCAGGTCACTCGTGCTCCCTGGGTGGAGTTTAAGTCCCCCACGGTTGCTTCCAGCACCGCCCCCGAGTGATGGCAGCCGCTCTCGAAGGGGCTGCCAGTACCACGTGGGCTGCCCAGTTCCTTCTCTGCTCGCTGGGGTCCGAGAACCCCTCTGATCACCTCAATCGAGTGCCGAGCCGTGGCAGGAGCTGCTGCCAGTGCTGTGTCCCGTGCTGACTGACATACACTGGTTCATACAGTAATTAAATGTGAGGTGGTGAATATTCTATTCTTTTATGCTAACAGCATTTTGGGGGTCTTTACAGCTAGTATAGAAAAGGAATATATGAAGATTACTTCAGTTTTCAAACACATGCAATGGAATTTGTACAAAGCTTCCAGTAGCCAAGTACCTGAAGGACTAGAAATGCTTATTGCCTTGAAAGAAGCTCTGGAGAGAAAATAAATGGTACATATGCATGTTCAATTGTTCAATTATAAGGTGTTAAGTGGAATATACATTTGTTTCTGCAATTCATAGTGATAAATACATTTGTTAGCATTCAGAAGGAGAACAAAAATTGGTGAAAAATACAAGATAATGAGTGTTGGTAGAAATATTGTAGTTTTACAGCTCAGATTTTCAGTGATGAAAACATCCCAGGGTGTTTAAGGCTTCGGAAGATGCGCATGTAGCTTCATGTCAGCAAACAAAGGAAGCAATATATTGGGATGTATGTAGAATAAAGTAAAAATATATGTCGTAGTTTGACGACAAGCCTTCTCTCCCACCCCGGCCCCCCCTCACACACCTCCTCCTGGTGAGGAAGGGTCAGAGGAACAAACCAGGAAAAGCCCGTAGGAGCTGAGATAACAACTATTTAATTATATAAATGAATGGTAAGGCTGTGCTTCCACCCCTGGGGCAGCCAATTCCAGGCGTATTGGATGCCCCTCCAAGTGAAAGCAAACTGTGGCCTGCACTCTGCTGCCAAAGGAATGGAGAAAAAGGCATTAGCAATGTCAGTCGTGGCGTACCACTTGGCTGCCTTTGACTCCAGCTCGTATTGGAGTTCCAGCATGTCCGGCACAGCAGCACTCAGTGGTGGCGTCACTTCATTCAGGCCACGGTAGTCCACTGTCAATCTCCATTCCCCATCAGACTTACACACTGGCCAGATGGGACTGTTAAAGGGTGAGCGGGTTTTGCTGATCACCCCTTGGCTCTCCAGCTGACGAATCAGCTTCTGGATGGGAAGCAAAGAGTCTCTGTTAGTACGATACTGCCGCTGGTGCACTGTTGTGGTGGCAATTGGCACCTGTTGATCTGCAACCTTTAGCAATCCCACAACAGAAGGGTCCTATGAGAGACCAGGCAAGATGGACAGCTGCTCAATTTCATCAGTCTCTACAGCAGCTATCCCAAAAGCCCACCGGTACCCTTTCGGGTCCTTAAAGTACCCTCTCTTGACATAGTCAATGCCAAGGATGCATGGGGCATCTGGGCCAGTCACAATAGGGTGCTTTTGCCACTCCTCCCCAGTCAGGCTTATTTCAG
Organism: Rhynochetos jubatus; assembly: GCA_027574665.1. Lineage (NCBI taxonomy): Eukaryota > Metazoa > Chordata > Aves > Eurypygiformes > Rhynochetidae > Rhynochetos > Rhynochetos jubatus. Next base: position 6,910,409 of record CM050689.1, on the reverse strand, counting down.
CCTCCAGCACAGTCAGTTGTTGAGAGCCCCCAGTCACACCAGAAATGCTGATGGGCTGTACCCCCCTATAGCTTGAGGGCATCAGGGTACACTGTGCACCCATGTCTACTAGAGCTCTGTACTCCTGGGGCTCTGATGTGCCAGGCCATCGAATCCATACAGTCCAGTAAACACGGTTGTCCCTTTCCTCCACCTGGCTGGAGGCAGGGCCCCTCTAATACTCACATGCCTCACTCATGTCCTGGAGAAAAGGATTATTGGACATGTCTCTTTGTTCATCCCGTTTAGATACGGGAGCAGCAACTTTTCTGGCAGGGTCCCCACTAGTAGATCTTTTCCCTTTCAGTTCATTTACTCGTTGTTCCAGGACAGAGGTAGGTTTTCCATCCCACCTCCTCATATCCTCTCCGTGGTCTCTCAGGTAAAACCACAGGGTACCCCGTGAGGGATATCTGTTGTATTCCTGCCTTGAAGGAGAGAAGCGCCTGCTCTTTATAACCAAAACACTGGCCCGTGGAGGTGGGGATCGGAACACCTCCTCTCGGAGTTCCTTGAGTTCTTTGGACAGTCTCTCCACAGCAGAGACACATGCCTGTATGGGGGAGGAGAGACTCTCCTCATACTCTCGGAATCGGCGGATCATCTCGCCCACAGTTGGTGCCTCGTCCTCTCTCCAAGTTATTATTGAGAGCACGCTGGAGTATGAGGGTGGTGCACTCCGCATTAACTTCTGCCACATGGGCCCAGTGCAGTAGACTTCGTCGGGGTCAGTGGATGCTCGTGGGTTATTCGGGTCTCGGTAAACTATATCTCCAGTACCGCTAGTTCTCTTAGGTACTAGATGCCTTTCTCCATGCTGGTCCACCTACGTAGCTGTTGTGGCACACTCTCTCTGAAAGGGTACCTTTCCTTTACACTGGTCAGGAGTCACTTCCAGAGGCTCACATTTTGTGGCTTACGCCCAATTGCTTTATGAATTCCCCCTTCTCCAGCAAGTGACCCCAGCTGTTTAGCCTCTCTCCACTCTAGCTCCATACTACTGGCCCCATTATCCCAGCAGCAGAGCAGCCAGGTCATGATATGTTCACCTGGGCAGCGGCTGTAGTCTCTACGGATGTCCCGTAGCTCCCTCAGGGATAAGGACCGTGTGGTCACAACAGCTTCATCCTCCATCTCCGACTCTTGAGCTAGCCCTGTTCCCATTTCCTGATCGACGGTTTCTGTCACCTGGGATGGCCCTGCTACCTCACCATCCTCGACTAGACGGACTGATTTATGTGTGTATTTCCTTTTCCGGACTGGGGCCACAGAGAGTGGTCGCCCCTGACAATAACACACAAAAGATTGAGGGAGTGAGGCTGCTGCAGAAAGTGGGCTGGTTGGGGGAGAAGAGAGATTGGTGGTAGTGGGAGGCGTTGCCATTGATGCAGGCATAGTAGAGGGCGATGCGGCAGGTTGCGGTGCAAGTGTTGAGGATGGCACGGGCACGGAAGGCATTGTTGCTGGTGTGCTGGGTTCTGTTGCAGAAACTGGAGCCGCCGCGCACCCTGGCGCTGCTGCGGGTGGTGGCGCCGTTGCGGGCGCTGAGGCCGCCGCTGCAGACACTGGGGCCGTGCGGGCTCGAGTTAGGAGCTTGGTCCCGGCGCGACTCCGTGCTGCCCCCTTGCGCATTAAGGCAGCTCGGGTAACTGCACAGACCCTGCGTCTGCCTCGGGCACTAGGACCGGTGGGGGCAGGGCTCCCAAACATTTCCCTAACTTTGCCCAAAGCCACTAAAACATTCACTAGCACGCTGATCCCTAGCCACAGGTCACCCCAGCCACAGGAAAAATTTCCGAAAAACTCATATGCCTTTGCCATCGGACCAAGAGGAGAGGGGAAAAACTGAAAACGTTTTTCCACGTGCCCCCCAGCACCAAACAGCCTCTCCTCTATCGGCTGAGTCCCCGAGGGGATAAAAGGAGAGGTGTAGTTGTGGAAAACCTCCAGCAGATAAGTCGCGATGTACCAAGGAGCCGACAGTATTAAGTAGAGATAGAGACAGAGTATCCCTGCCAGCATCACACAGAACAGCCTGGCCAGCCCCCTCAGCCCACCTTGCACATAAAAAATCAAGATCATCACTAGCACATAGGGGAGCAGATCCTGCCGTTCGGTCAGCAGCTTGAAAAGCCCCGAACTCAGAGTCTTGAGCAGCCACAGGTACATTTTAAAGCAGGAGCTTATCACACCCTATGATCTGTTCCTTATCTCAACTCTTTCGAGCCCCACGTTGGGCGCCAAAAAGGGACTGTCGTAGTTTGACGACAAGCCTGCTCTCCCACCCCGGCCCCACACCCCCACACCTCCTCCTGGTGAGGAAGGGTCGGAGGAACAAACCAGGAAAAGCCCGTAGGAGTTGAGATAAGAACTATTTAATTATATAAATGAAACTTAGGGAGTTACTAACAATGCTAGTGCTAATGAGTAATTTAAGGAACGGAGGAAGAGGGTAGAACAAATGATACAGGATCCCACCCCAAGAAGGGAAAAAAGGAAAGAAAACCCCACCCAAAGGGAGCAAACCCCCCACGAAACCACCCGGGGGCCGGGAGAGTAAGAGAGAGAAAAAAAAACACCTTTCAAACCCCAACTCCCAGACCGATCTGCCCGGCAAGACGCTGGCTCTGCTCGGAGCACCAACCACTCGCCACGAGGTCCCACCACAAACAAACCCCCAGCCCCCTCGGCCGGAAGCCCCCTCAGACCCTTCCCCTTCCCAGGGTCGTGTCCAACCACAAGCCTTTCCACTCACATCCCCACCCCCTCCCCGCCGGTCCTGCCGTGCCGCAGGTCCTGGGCTGGCACTACCTATGCAGCTTGATGTGCTATGGGGTGAAGCAAAACATAGACTAGCTGGTGCAAAGCTAAGACAATATATTATAAATTAGTGCATGTGTACAGAATGTTCACTTTTTTGCATGATATAGAGAGTGTATGCTAGTTATTTGTGTAGTCTGTTTATATTTATATTGTGTGTGTATGCATACCTGTTTGTAAATATATGCATCTAGTGTATATATAAATCCTGCAATCTCTGCTAATTTCTAAATAACTACCCTGGTGTAAAATGTGCTTTTATGGTTTACAAAAGACCACAGAGCATGGCAGTCTGAGACACTACCAAACTTAGAGTTTAATGTTAAGGCTGCTGATTTATAGACGAGGAAAGACACAGGAGCCTTGGTTGTACTGCTTTTATTGGTGATATATTAGGAACTTTTGGGTTAATTCTGTTTTCAGTAAAGGTTGATGTTTTCTGAACCAGCTATTCAGCCTGTATCAGTTGTGGGTAAAATATCATTTCTCCTGCAGCCCTTCTAGGTTTTTATGTGCTCCCTTATGTCTTTCAACCTTATGTTTTTCAGGCTGTTAATTAAATTGTAAAAGAGGAAAAATAATATTTTACTTATCTTTGAACAAATTTTGTTTCTGTTAAAAGATTCTTTTTTACTTGTTTTAGGAAATTAAGTACTTGAGCATAATTTTGTGTTGGTTATGGAGAGAATAAAATTATCACAATACTCAAAAACGTAATGTTCTTTTGTCTTTTTCTGACTTTTTTCAGCTTTTATCTTGTAGCATGTTAATTTTCTTTCTCTCTTTTTCTTTGGGAGAAAAGGAAGGAGAAAGAAGATGGACTTAAGTAGGGGAGTGAACAACAAGTGCCAACACTAATTGTATATCTGGAAGAATTTATTAGTAGTTTATCTTCCAATGGCATAAATTGATGCTATACTTTCGTATCTAAATAGGAAATATTTTATATGTTTAAAGTTTAATAACAAAGTATTGAAATTTACTGTTCCTTGGAGTGTAACTATTATCTTTTAGAATTCATGAGAAAGAAACATGAACTTTCTTCTTACCTGGAGAGTTCTAGTTATCTGATAAACTGTGGAATTTCTGTATTTTAGGGATGTAGCACTTGATCCCAAGTCTGAAATTCCTGACATTGTGGTAAGTGCTGTAAAATTCTTCACTGATACTTTCAAAACATTTGTCATGCCATGTTTTATACCCATGCAAGTTTTCAAACTTTGATCATCCAGAGCTTCCTTATTTTTGAATTAATTTCATTAGAAGCATTAAATTAAATTAAAAATTCCAATTTTTTTTCAGTGGAATTTACCTAAATATTCACATCACTCCCTGATGGTTCAAGCCATAAAGACTAGCCTAACAGATCCAGATATACATGTGCTCTTTTTTGACATGGAAGCGCTGATCATCCAGCTCCTGACAGAGGAAGCCTCCAGACCCAACATGGCACTCATTTCTCTGGAGAATTTACAGAAAACCTCTGGTGGGTCTGACAAAGGAGGGTCCTTCCTGACTGGTAAACAGGCAGCTGTTCTCTTCCAGCAGGTCAAGGAGAAAATCAAAGAGAATATAAAGCAGCATCTTTTTGATGCTGAAGATGAGGATGAAGAATCCAGAAGACAGACGGTGACCCAGAATATCGCTCTAGCAAATAAAAACCATTGACTTTATTAGAATATAATCTAGCCATGGATACAGCAAAGCTTTTTATGTCCTGTCTTCATGCCTGGGGCCTGAATTCTGTTCTATATGAGCTTTGCCTTAATTGTCTTGAGATGCTTAAGCCACACTCTTCAGTGTCCTTTGGCCTCCTGTCTAGAGGTGGCCACATGTCTCTCATGCTTCCTGGCTATAATCATCCTGTAGGCCAACTGTCATATGATAGCATGGAGTTGGGAAGGAAAATGCCTGTTACGGAAGTCCTGGGAAAGGGAACGTATGGTATATCGCTTGCAGTCACCACTCAGCATCTCCTGTCTGTTATCTCATTAGCCAACACGCTGGTGAGTATGACCAATGTGACTTTTATCGGAGACCACATGAAGAAAAAAGGTCTGACCAGGTACGGCAAATATACCCTTGAATTTGTGATAACTTTAAGAGTTTCTATTTTAGTAAAGCATTTAATTTGTTTAATTTTATGGGTTTGATGTATTAAATAGCTATGAAAACCTTGGGTACCTGGATGGAACTGAGTGTATTTATTCTTTCTTGAATGTAGTGTTTTTTTAATGCCAAGATAACTATAGTGCTTTCATTGGAGGTACGTAACTCAAAACGTCGACGGAACATGGAGTTGTATTAACATGTTCCAGTAGGTCTTAGAGGCCATTTTTGTCCTCCTTTTCAGTTCTTATTCTCTTCAAAGAGTTTTTATAATGAGGAGGTCAAATCCTAAATAAATCGAGATCTACAAATAAATTTTTTATCACCAAAAAACCAAGCTTATCTAGGAATTGTAAATTATATACTTTTTTCTGTCAAACTGACTGGTTTTTATAGGGTTGCTTTTCAAAGCTTGTTTAGCTACCGTACCTTTAGCAAATAATCTCTCTTCCCACCCTATCCTCCTTCTTTTCCCCCTTCATGTACATTTTGTGTTTAGGCCATCTAGGCCAGGCACTCCTGAGATGTCCAAAATGACGACACCCCCTTCAATTTCAAATCATGCATCCCAAGGACAAATTAAGCAAGATAAAAAATTGCTTGGAATTTGCTTTGGAACAATATGGTATGTCATTTCAGCTCTTGAAACTGAATTTATCACCTTACTATCAAGTGATAAAAAAACTTCAAGCTTCTACATGGAAGGAAAAAGTAGTGTAATATTCTAGATAAAAGTTTTAATGAGTAAGATCTTTTTAAGCATCAATAAAAGACACTGATACTGTTGTGAAATCATTCCCTGACAATGAATTTTTGCGTATTTTAATTGCTGCCGAACATTCTGGTGTTGAGGTGATAGTAAGAGGTTTGAACTCTGCAAATAAGGGCTATACAAACTAATACAAAAAATATTTATATATGTTTATAAAATATGTATATATAGTTATATATGTTATAAACTGAAGCATAAAAGTAACTACAGTTAAGTAGTATGTTGTCGTGGTTTAACTTTGGCTAGCAAAATACCACGAAGCCGCTCTCACAAATTCCCCCTCCCCTCCTCCAACAGAGGGGAAGAATTGGAGGAAAAAGAAAATAAGGAAGCTCGTAAAATTGAGATAAGAACTAATAACTGAGACACTGGGTCGTGCAGGTGGGGATTGGAACATCTCCTTTCTGAATTGCTTAAACTCCTTGGACAGTTCCTCTATAGCTGAGACGCAGGCATGCATGGGGGAAGAAACAGTGTCCTCATATCCCCAGATGTGCTGAACCACCGCCTCCACTATTGGTTCTAGATCTCTTTGCCAAGTCAATATTGAAAATATAGTGGCTAACGAGGGTGGTCCATTCTGCATTAATTTCCGCCACATGGGTTGTGTGCACCTGATTCTATCTGGATCTATCCTCCCATCATCACGATAAACTGACTCTAGCACAGCTGGTTCCCTCACGTACTGGATACCTTTCTCTATGATGGTCCATTTGTGTACGTGATATGGCATGTCTTCCTTAAAGGGATACCTTTCCCTCACACTTTCCAGGAGCCACCTCCAGAGGCTTACTTTTTGTGTCTCCCTCCCAATTGCTTTATCAATGCCACTCTCTCTAGCAAGTGACCCCAACTGCTTGGCTTCTCTACCTTCTAGTTCAATGCTACTGGCCCCGTTATCCCAGCAGCGAAGCAGCCAGGTCATAACATGTTCACCTTGATGAAGGCCAAAGTCTCTCCAGATATCCCGGAGCTCCTTCAAGGCTAAAGATCGAATGGTTACATCTGCATCACCATTATCACCATCATCCTCTGTCTCTGCAACTGTCCTTTGGGATGGCCCTACTGTCTCCCCCTCCTCCTGTATCAGACGGCCTGATTTATGTTTCCATTTCTTTTTCTGTACTGGGGCAACCAACACTGGTGCTGGTTGACAATGACAGTACCACACAGGGGTTTGCATGGCTGCGTTGCACCCTGCAGTGTGTAGAGCTGTTGTGGGAGGCAGAGCTACAGCAGGAAGCAGAGCTGTTGTGGGAAGTGGAACCACTGTGGAAGGTGGAGTTGTTGTAGAAGGCAGAACCACACTGGGAGGCGGAGCTGCAGTGTCTGTCAAGGGGAGTTGACATCACCGCGGAGGTAGTGGTGGTGCAGAGGGTGCAGTGGCTGTAGTGTCCATCAAGGGGCGTTTACGTCACCGTGGGGGTGGAGTTGGCGCGGAGGGTGGTCTACTTGCGAGCGGTGATGTAGCTATGGGGGACGAAGCTGGCACACAGGGCCTGCCTCTTCCCCAAATACCGGTAGCAGATGGGGCAGTATTCCAAAACATTTCTTTAACTTTACACAAGAACACAATAACATTCAGAAACAAGCTGATCCCCGGCCACAGGTCACCCCGAGACCATGAAAATTTTCCCAAATACTCATACACTTGTGTCATTGACCATAAAGAAGAGGGGGAAAATTGGAATAATTTCCACACATCCACCCAGCTGAATAATTCCTTCACATCCAACCCACTAAATAATTTCTCCTCTACAGGCTGTGTCCCAGAGGAGAAAAGGGAAAAGGTGTAATTAGTGAAAGTCCCTATGAGGTGACATGAGAAACATGCAAACGCTGCCAGTACTGCATACAGATACAGGATTAATTCCCAAACCAGTAGTATACAGACCAGTCAAATCAGTCTCTTCAATCTGGTCAGAGCATACATGACCAGTATCATAAGGAGCACCCAAGGCAGTAAATCCCACCGTTCTATCAACAGCTTAAAGATCCAAGAACTTAACGTGCTGACCAGCCACCACAACATTTCTGTAACCAATACTTATCACACAACCTGCTCTAACACACAGTAATCAGATCTGTTCTTATCTCAACCCTTCGAGCCCCACGTTGGGCGCCAAAAAGGACTGTTGTGGTTTAACTCCGGCTAACAAAATACCACGAAGCCGCTCTCACAAATCCCCCTCCCCTCCTCCAGTGGAGGGGAAGAATCGGAGGAAAAAGAAATAAGAAAGCTCGTAAAATTGAGATAAGAACTATTTACTAATTAAACCTAAATCAATATATACAAATACTACTAATAGTAAATAATTAAAATAGTAGAAAATAAAACATATGATACAATATATACATCACCATCCACTGACCAATGCACACCCAGATGTTGAGTAGTGAAAGTCAGACCCAGAGAGCCTGAGAACCACAGCCCGAGAGCGATCGGAGTCCGAGGGCCGGAGCCCAGGAGCTAACGCAGCAGATTCCGAGCGAACCCTATGAGTGATAGCATGGCCAGGAACTCAAAACAACCCATCAACTCCCACACGAACGAGCCAGCACAGGAGTTAGCAAAGCAGCTAACGCAAGGAGAGATAGCAAGTGCCCGGGAGTAGAGGAGCAAGGGAGTAAGGGAGAGAGTAATGGCTACCGGACCCCTTCCCCACCCCAAAACCCAGAACATGACGTACTATGGAATGAAATACTTCCTTGGTCAGTTTGGGTCAGCTATCATTACTGTGTGCCCCTACGCTGCTCGCGAGACAGCCAGAGCTGAGAACGCAGCTGCCGTATCAAGCGGTAAAAGACCTTGAATCCAGTACAGGCCCAGCACCAGCTAAGGCCTTATCAATGCTTCTCTTAGCAACTTCCTAATAACCACAGTAAAGGGAGTTAACCCTTTCCTGACTGAACCCAGCACATATGTATACATTTTCTTGCCTTTTTATGGGTGCCTTCCCGCTCCCTTTCAAAAAAAGAGTGGCTGGTTGATGGGGCAAATGAGCTGCTCCTCTTAATGTCAGAAATAAAGTAAATGTAAATCACCATGATGTGGCCTCTATAAAGCAGATATCCTTCAGGGCTTAGTAGAAATTTCCTTTGAAAATTGAAATTATCTTTTAGTTTCAACTCCTATTAAAACTTTGTCTTTTTAAGCTATCTGAATACGGAGAAACTTGAAATTTGTAAAACAATTGGAATTTGCAGAATATAAATGCTTTCTTTGTGGTATTTACCATGATGTACATTCTTTAAGGATGTACATCTTCAAATATATCTTTTTAACTGTGGAACTGCTCTTTTATTAGAGAACTAGTAAGCACAACAGTTAACTTACACACCAACTGTGTGATTTTTTTTTACTCACATGCAAAAATAAGGTGGGGATGTTTATATCTGAGGAGGAAACTTGCCCATCAGCAACCTTTGTGTGTATTTATTCTTTTCCTAAATATAAATATTAATTTACTGTGACCTGAAAGGGAAAATCGGTTTCAGGACTGGTACGCATAAAGCTTTTTTCATCATCATGGGTGCTGTATAAACAGAGACGTAGCTGTCAGTAACAAAAAGCAGAAATAAAAAATCAGCGCTCTTGCCTCAACACATGACACTCTTTTGGGTTTGTTTATTTGCTTTGGGTTTTTTACAGCCATTTACATTTTGGCCATGAAAGATAATTATTTGAAAGGTCAGTATTTCTCAGAGCTGATGTATATACGGTAAATTCAATACAAGAAAAACACATGTTCATCCCCAAGATGATCTGTGTCTGTGTTTTTATTTTTTAAAGCTATAGTTCCATTATGGTTTTTCTTTCCTGAATGACAACTGTTTAATTACTGATGTTAGAAGCAAGCCGACAACTACAACAAAACAAGGCAAGAAAGAAACTTCAGAATAAGACTTTAGTTTCAGTATGTGGTGGGTTTGTGTTTCTACAAACCATTTTTTACCTAAAATAAATAGCTTTTTTTAATACATCTTCTAAAATGCGATTTTGCTATAGTGATTTACGCTAGTCATTCTGTCGCTGCATGCGTGCCATCGTGATGCATTGGCATGGAGAGTACGGCAAAAGTAGTTTGGACATAGATGTCCCACAGTGACAAAAGAATTTCACTGCATGAAAAGCAAACAGAGCATTTGGAAGACAATGCTTAATCGGTTCAAGAGCTTAAACCCATTGTTGTTCTGCAACGGAATAAAAGAAGTGGGATTAATTGGAAGATGCTTGTGTGTGACATAGGGGAATTCCTCTATAGGAAGGAAGTGTCAGATGGTGACCTCAATCTCCGTGTTGACCTCAGGTTGTAGCATGCGTATGCCATAAGGTCTGTGTGTCTTTTCATGTGATAAAGCATGAAGCATTAGTTGGAAGTAGAATGTTTAGAGCTGCTTTTAAATTAAATTGGCATCAAGAAATCATGCAGTTTACAAAATAAATGTCACAGATACTGCTTTGAGTAATGTGCTTGAACTGTGCTCTTCTAGAGTGTAGTCTTACACTGTATGCTTTGTATGCTTCTGCTTTAGATTCTTAGTCCTTTTCTTTGGTCTAGGCTTAAAAATATTTGACTGGGGACACATTTAAAATGAACCTGTGTTAAAACTAGCCCTCAGTAATACATTCTGTGACATTTTAGAGAGCCAGGTGGGACAGTCCAGGTTTAAAAGGGCTTATTTCTGGGATTATTAACAAGTAGTGCAAATTCCAAATCGGTTGAAATACGGGAAAAGCACAAGAAGCAGAGAAACTCCTGCATTTAAAACGCATAGTTAACTGTGCTGTCAACCCAAATCTAGCTATCTAAAGAGGTTTGTAATCTCTTTATTAACAGACACTTTTGTCTCTTTAAATCATGCAATTTTCTGTTAGTGTATCTGTCTTTCTCTGCGGCCGCATGTCGTCTTCTCACTGACATTGTACTTCTTGTAAAACCTACAATCTTTATTTTTAAGTTGAATATTATCACGATTTCCTCTGGCTTTGTTTTTTTCATTCTTCAGTGATACTAATCTGTTTTTCAGAAGCTGCTCTCCTCACACTCCTTTTTTTTTTTTTTTTCCCTCTTTATTTCTCCTGCTTTCCTCTGCAAGTTGCTCCTGCATTTTCTTCTAGCACTGAAGCTGATCACTCCGGCTCTGACACTGCTCCTACTTTACTTACCTGTTTCTTAGTCAATGAAGGTATTCTTTCCTCATGTTTCTATTTGTCTTTTTTTACTTTCAACTAATGTCCTTTATCATTGTTATGACTTTAATTTGGTCTATGTAGGAATTTTTCTTGGCAAAAAAAGAGGCAATGAGTTTATATAAACTTTGAAAAAACATTGAAAACATTGAAAAGATCCAGTGCGTGTGTCTTGGACTATCTATAAATTTAGTTCTAGCGTATTAAAGATGATATTTCACATCTTGTTTGGGTTCACTGTTTTCTTCTGACAAAAAAACCCCAAACCCTCAGCCCTTTTTAAATAGGGAAAATCCACGTGCCTTTCCCATCAGGAGGTAGTATATGCAGGAAGAAGTCACAGTACGCGCGTGCCGTGTTCCAGCTCTCCACTGCAGGTGCGAGTACCGCTTCTTGGTACAAAGGTTCAGGCCCATCTCAAAGACCTACTGGGATGAGCGTAGAATAGGCCTTCCACTCCTGAGATGAGTGAGCACCAACAGTCTGTAACCCACAAATGGAAAAACAAAAAAATTAATGGTCCTTTTAAAATGAAAGAAGCAAAATCAGTTCCCTGTCATTTAAATTTTAATTTTGGGTGCTTATGAGAACTTAATGTTTATTTAAACTACTTGGGGTTTATGTTGGAGGTGATTCTTTTTCTGATAAATATTTATCTACATGAACAATGTCTTTATGCTGAAAACATCAGCACAAAAACCAACCACACAACCCCCCCCCCCCCCCCCCTTGTATCCCTGTAGGCAAGTTGCTTTATATGAGGATTTTATGCCCTTATTACTAAACTATAAATTCCTGCTTTCACGAGTCTCAAGTAGTAAAACAGCGTTCTCTTAAATTGGAAATTTCTCTTTTTAATCCATTTTTCTTTAAGGAAATTTGACATAATTTCTTGCAGCACCACAAAGAACTTTGCTAGTAAAAATATTTAGATTTTTATGCTCAGTATTGCTAACAATTGAAAAATATACCTGTATATGCTCCCAAGTCAATGTAGAGCATGATACTGGAAAAGTTCTTTTCCCTGGAGTACTTTACAAATGTTTTTACAAGCTGTGATGTTTGAGCTTGGTACACTTATCCTTACTGGTTTTAACTACATGATATTGCAGGCTTGTAGTATGTATGCACTTGGAGTAAGCATGTTGAAAGAAGATTTAGAGAAGGAGAGCAGACAAATATGCAGTTGTACATATTTATGTACCTTATAAAATGGGACAGAAGATGCCAAGTGATCTTTCTAGTGGTAATTCATACGCTAAGTCTTCTGTAATTGAAATAGATTGCACTTGCATGTAGGACCTTAAATATCATTATAAGTAATGCTAATTACGGTTTGAATGGGGCTTTTGAATCTAGAACTCAGAACCATGGCTTATGCTTTTGCCAAAAAATGGCTATAATACACAAATCCAAGTACCTAAATGTATTTATATGTATGTTGAGTATATTCAAGAGGATTCAAGATTAAAATCCAAGTATGTGACTAGATATTGAAGTCTTTTTGAGAGGGGATGGGGAGAAAGAGGGATGTTTGTTTAATCAGGACTGCTTTGAGGCAGTCTTCTTTTGCTGTCTTGTTTGACGCTTTCATGTGTTGGAGTGCTGACCAGCTAGTTCAAGAGGCATGATTTATGCCTGGAAGAGCTCATTCCTGTCTGATGCAGAAAGTACATACACTATACAGCCTGCCCTGAGGTCAGTAAAGATGAGCTGAGTGCCCGGTTCCTACAGCAGAAGAAACAATTCTGGTTTTCTGCAGCAAAATTGGTTCTATTTTATTTTTCCTGTCCCTCTTTCTCCCACCTTCTTCTGAAGAATTACTGTGTCCCAGGCCAGTGGCCAATGTAAATTTACTTGATGGCATTTTCCACTTCAAATTGCTTCAGTGTTTATGATGTTTATGTTGCTGTTGCGATGTGTTTTACCAGGGTGGAGCCAGCTCACTGCTATGCACTGTGTAATGCTCCCCAACCTGTTGGGACTGGATAAATTCGGACTTCCTCTTCTGGAGATGCTGGCTTGCAGGTGGCAGGATCGATGCTTGGAGGTGATTTCAGTAGTGATTTTGTACTGCTAGGGGTTTTGGGGGGGTTATGCTGTCTTTCTACTGATCACATATTTTCATTAATATATATAAAAAAAATCATAATTATTTCTGCAAGTTCCTGCAGTTTTTATTTCCGATTCAGTAAGTTAATTTTCCAGTTAATCTGTCAAAATGTTAAAAAAGTGATCATGTCTAAATATATATAGTGGAGTTTTTTTACGTTCTTCATTTATCAATAAAGAAATAATTGAATTAAAAACTTCCATGATTCCATTAAGAATCTCACTAAGATTAAAAAACCCCTACCCTAATATTTTTCAAGACTGCTGCCTTGCTTTATTTTTCAGAGCATGTATACAATAGCCAGTAAATGGTTTCTCACCCAACTGTTTGATAAATGACTAGTGGGCCTTAACACTCCACCAGTGCTGTTGTGGCAAAAAAATGTTGGTTTTGCAGCTTTCCAAGTGGGAAAGGAATAAGAGAGCTGGGTTGTAGGCCATAGGTCCTCAGCCGTCCTGTAACTTCATTGGGAATATGGTTTTTGCTCCCGGATTGCTAGAAAGAATATACTATGAGGTGGTTTCCTAAGAGGAAAATTACAAATTTTAATGAGTTTCAAAGTAAACAACAGAAGTCCAGTTACTGGATATCCTTAGGTGTTGACGTAGCTTATTTAAATTCCATTTGTCTATAATTTCTTATTTTACCATACTCAAATGACTTATCTTCCTTGTGTGTTAATTCTTTTAGAATGAAAATAATGTGTGCATTCACGAATGTGTGTTTATGTGCATGATATTAATGGAGACAAATAGTACACGACAGTATTTTGTTTGTTGGTATAACCCCCCAGATTTTGGGGTTTGGGAGATGGCCTTGGTTGGTCTTGCTGTCTGTGCTGTCTGTGCTACACCCGCGGAGGCCGGGAGGAGGTGGTACAGCTCTTTGGTTTCCCCACTGCAACCCAGGGACGGAGTTGTGACATTCATCCTCCTGTTTTCTCCTGGGGCTGCACATCTTTGCTGTGTCCTGTCAAGAGTCATCATAGCTGGGGTACATCCTATTCATGGTTATTTTGCTGCTGTGTTTAAGGTGGAGAGATGTGGGGGAAAAAAATGAAGGTTTTCTAAAAGCTTAGTTTAGTTTTCTGTAGAAGGTTTTTAAGTGAGGCTTTTTATTGCTAAATTTTACTGAAAGCATACTGAGAAATATTTAATATTTGAGTTTGTGTGATGTTCACATTGGCTTTATAGCTAAGAGAAATTGCCCAGGCCTTATTGCTAGCAGAACTGAGAAGGATTGAGCAGGCAGGTCGGAAAGAAGCCATTGACGCGTGGGCTCCTTACTTATTGCAGTACATTGACAGCGTTATATCACATAAGTGATGCTGAGTTAAACCCCAAAATAACTTGGTTGGTGAATAAAAGTACCTACCACTGGTATTGGAGTGTCTTTTGCAAAGGCTTTGGAGGGGCTGAGCTGTAGTTTGGAGGTTTCGGGGAAGAAACCTGCTATGAAAAGGGCTGATATGGTAAAACACTGATGTTCAAAGAATATATAATTATATTGCAGAAATTGTTGTAAAGGGATCCTTTGGCGTCCCAAGAGTATAAAAGGATTCTGAAAGGAGAATCTGTTAAACATTTGATGCAACTCCTGCCCAGGCGGGTGTTCAAAGCTGTTGGTTACCAGACGCTACAAAGAGATATTAGGTAAAGATTATTCCCCAAGTCAATTAAATAGCTACTAATGACTATTCGATCTGTTGTGTTTTCCTCAAAAATACCTATTTTTATTTAACTCATTGTTATTAAAGCAGAGGTTATACAGACTAAGAATATATTCTTGGAAGATCTGTCAGCATCATGAGATACTCCAATTATCCATCCAGAAACTTGTTTCTATAGAATAATCTCCAAATGCATCTGCCATATATAACAAAACAGTAAAAATGTATATTTTGATGAATGAAAATGTTTGCTTTTAAGTTGTAGGTATTCATCTTTCTTAATGGGATTCTTTTTCCACCGAAGAATGTAGTTTCTATGCAGAGACAGATCTCTTAAACACCAATTGATTTTTGAGAGATGTCTAATAATCTTACTAAATCGAAATGGAATGCATAAATTCCATGGAACACAGTATTTTAAAGTGATGTGGAGAATTTGTTGGGAAGACTAAGCTGTTGTTAATTACAGCCTTTAGCCATGTAGCATTTGCCTTACTACAGGGGCGGGGGACAGTGTCACATGGATGTGCAGCCAAGCAGTGAATAATAAGTGAAAATATGTTGTATATACATGCTAAAGAGCTTTGATCCATATCAATAGGCAGTTGTGCCATTCTGTATACTAGGATGTATTTTTTTAATTGATCTTCTGCGGTCAGTTATACTTAGTTTGTAGAATACAGCTATAGCAGCCCCTTTACTCTCTGGAGTAGCTGCTGTAGCAAATGTTGAGGATTACTAATCTCTTTTTCTCTGGAGTGATGCTGAATGACCTTGTTGGGTGCAAGGTTATTGTTATAATTGTGTTGGGAAAGTGTACCTAAACCACTCTGTAGTGCCTGCTTTAGCCAGACTGTTTCCAAAAAAGGAACTTCTTCTGACTATACTTAAAAACAAGCAGTTATTTGTATTATTTTCAATAATACAAATAATTTCTGGTACTTCTCATTACTTAAACAATTACATTTAGAAGTGTTAAAAAGAGTACGCAGTTCTGTGTTACATGTGCATCAGTTGGAAGTATAACATTTTGTCCTGCCTCTTGTGCTTATGTTTGTGCTAGAGTTAGAAGCATGGCATGCATTTTCATAAGAAGTCAGGGACTGAGTAAGAAAAAAAAGTAGTATTTTGTACATATACAGCAGTATTTTGGCCTTTACATTGGTCATTAGCAAATCAAAGCAAAGCATTTGTTTTAACACTAGGGTGTGCTTATCTATCAGAACAAGAAGGTTTTTAAACACAGGAAGAAAATATAAAATAGAGAAATCAGCTAAGCATGGCTGAATGGCTTGAATGTAAATGTAAAGCACTGATACTGAAAACCTTTTAAACAGGATATGGAATTAATTTTTTTAATATTAATAGTGTTGAAAGCTATGTGAATTAAGGTTACAGACTTTGTGGTTTTCCTGAACCTGCAAAGGCATTTATACATTTGTATGAACATACACAAAGATACTGACTCTCTGAAGAAGAAGAATAATTATGGGATCAGAAAGGAGAAACAGTGAGCTACAAATGTTGCTGTTGTGGGTAAAGAGTAAAGTGTATTTATTAATTACATTGTAAGACATGATTAAAAAATGATGGGTTTAAAGGAATTGAAAGGGATAAGAATTATTTAAGATGGCCAAAATGGATGCAATGAATTTGTGACAAGTATAGTTTTATGCTAGAAAGGTAAGGAGAAGGAATATGAAATATAAAGAAATACTGCTTTGATTCCTTCATCCTCCACTTTTCCCAATTTTGCCTCTATATCTAGAGGCATAAAATATTATCAGCGTATTTTTGTGTCCGGCATTTATTATTACTCTGCCATAGTTCTTACCTGCATGATGTAGAAACAGTGTTTCTCTTACACAGACATGTTTGTTTTAATTAAAACAAATGGTAATCACTAATAAAAGCTTGCTGCTTATATAAGATACTTTGTCATATGCGTTTGACACTTGAATGAATCAAGTGTGTAGCAGTAGCAAA